>OX465601.1:245007500-247507500 GCA_950022295.1 Bromus sterilis
TTTGTATTTACTGTTTCTCCCCACCTTAATCTCCGGTAGACCCCGCTGCTGTCGTCGACTACACCGCTGCTGAGTACGACTACTTCGTCGATGACCCTACCCCTACCGTCGAGCTTCCAGGCAAGCAGAGCCATTCTCTTCCCCATATATCGCCTATCTTTCCGTACATTTCTTGCACTAGGCATTGTTACTGCTGCTGCTACGATTACAATCCTATTCAATTGCATAGCCTGTCATTGTAGCCCCTTGATGTACTTCCTTTAATCCTATGCTGCCTATTATTACTTATGCATTATTCAGCAGTGAGCCCTGCGCATTGTTAGCTAGGATTAGATAGCGGGCTGTGATCACTCTGGGAGTGATCGCAGGAACGATATATTACAACTGAAACAGGTACAGACACCCTAGGGAACCTACAATGGCGAGACTCTGCCGAGTCGCTTCGAGTTTGGCTTACGAGTGGAATGGACTCGTATTTCACTCTCGTCGGCTCAGTAGCATAGCATCACCAGGATGATACGAGGTTTAACTCTTTAGTTCATTCCGCTGATGTCTCAGTCGAGCCAGCTCAAGTGTACCATCGAGGGTGATTCCTCCTGGTTTCACTTAATGGTAGGAACTCAAACCAACTGGTGTCCTTAAAGGTAAGAAGTCGTGCGACCCAACGGTGCCCGCGAGAGGTATTGCGACGGGACGATAGGGAGGGTACGACCAGTGTACCGGTGTGCTTGGCCCCTGGTCGTTGGCCGCGAGAGTTACCAAACCACGAAAGTCGAGCTCCTCCAGGAGCACACGCGAGACAAGGTAAGGAGACGGTTCACCTTTTTGGTGACCGCAGTGACTTGGTGGGACGACGGGGCAGGCACTGATGTACTGGTGGTCCTGGCTGCTGTCGTTGTCCGCGGGTCAGTTAAGTCGAGGCAACGATAACGGTTGTCACGCAGGTTAATTAAAATGCTAAATGGTTCAGTGAATGTCTTGAGTTGGCTATATGCCATGTACGCACTACCCACACGTGGGAATTACGAGTTATTGGCTCCTCTGCTTCATAGTGTCGTCCGAGGACTCTTCAGACGTCAGCAGTACCGCGGCCTGCGCCGGGAAGTGGTGTTGTCTTATTTGCTCGCGCGGTGGTGTCTTATTTGGATTTGCTTTAACTTCACCGGCCAGCCACGCACCGTGCAGGAGTACATTCGGGTTGGGGTCCAAGGCCCGTCGTACTTAGGATTTAGACCGGCGGATGGCCTCTCTGTTGAGTTTGAAAGATGGGCTATGAAGTGTCGGATAGCCTCGGTGGAGCGTTCCCTAACAAGGTTCCCGATACCCTGGAGATCCATGCGTGTAGCGTAACACAAGTGCACCCTTGCAAGGAAGATTAATCTATTCGAATAGCCGTGTCCACGGTAACATGACGCTTTTTGCTGAAGCTGGATCTTACCACTACAAACTATTATTATTAAACTGTATGGTTCCGGGTTTTCTTCCTCGCGGGGATGTCGAGGAGGTGAACTCGGAGGCATTGTTAATTATTACAACTTATTATTATACAATGCTGCAGCAACTTCTGCTGCATTGTTACTTTATGCTTTATATAAACTGTTGGCTGATTCTTACCTCATGCTGCAAGACATCGTCGTAAGATGCTAGTCTTCGTTAGGCCTAGCTTCTTACCTTTGCTCTGGATTTATATCTTACAGTCCACTATATACAGCCCCTTCTTTCCGTTGATACAATGCATAATGCTTAGTAGCGGACGTAATACTAGATACTCACCCTGCTTTATTTCCTTTACTGTTTTGCCTGATCGGCCGCTGCAGTCGACGTTGGAGCCCAGGAGTAGGAGATCCCCGATGCCGACCACCACAACATGAAGATCCCCGATGCCTTCTACGACGTCGAGTTCCCCTTTGACCAGGAGTAGTTTGGAGGTTTCCGGGCAGGAGGCCTCGCCTTTTCGATTTGTTGATTTTTGTGCTAGCCTTCTTAAGGCAACCTTGTATCCTTGTGTCTGTACTCAGATACTATTGCTTCCGCTGACTTGTGCTCTCGAGCTGTTGTATTCGAGCCCTCGTGGCCCCTGGCTTGTATTAAACAACTTGTATTATCTTATTTGTAGAGTTGTGTTGTGATATCTCACCGTGAGTCCCTGATCTCGATCGTGTACCTTGCGTGTATAATTACTGTACACGGTCTGATTTTGGGGCCGTCACACATTTCCCTAGCCTTTCCGAGATACATTGCCATGCAACATCCATCTTCTCATGACTTGATCTTCATGTCATACATGTTCCTGCTATCCTGGCAGAAGCATACATTTGCATCATGATATTCACAAGAACTCGGGCTTAGGGCGGTGTTCAACGAGACAACCCACTGTGTACTCCTACACAGCCTCTCATCGTTCACCTTGTATTAGGGTAGATTCACCAACACGTTTCACTTTCATCAACACCATGTTTATCATCATCCCGACTCACATCATAAGCAACCTCATTGTACCATTAAGCATGCAATAAGCAGTAACAGTTGCAGGGGCCACATGATAACAACCAACTCCTACATCTGCTAGGATTGTGGTTTTCTTACTACTATGACAAGATGATAGGTCATGCAAAGGATATGGGTTCAACTATTGCGGTAGAAACGTTATCATGGTGATCATCCTAATAATGCATAAGCGAGACATGAGAGGGAAGTGGGATTTTATAGACATGATCAATGGGGGTTTGCTTGCCTTGCTGACAAGGTTTCGATAACGGTGTCTTCAACGAAGGGGGTGATCTCGAGCTCCGAATCCACTTCTATCAGCAACATGACAATCATAGGATCAACATAATGTACAATGCACAATCACATGAATAAGATTGTAATGGTGATGTTCAAGGTACTGATGTGTTGAGCATTCTATTTAAAAGGAGTATATTGCATTTGAAATGCAAATTCAAACTCCAGTTGATTTATCGATGAAATTCAAATGTAGTTGAATGCATGAAAGTTCATTTGAAAAGTTTGATCATGAAGTGATGCGGTATAGTTGAAGTAATGTTTCTGATGTGTGGATGAAACCATTGGAAATAAGGGTGTTGCAAAATCATCCCAAATTTGAATTTGAAAAGGATCCATATGCATGTTTGCTACTTTTTACCCATTTTAAAATGGTCAGATATGAAAACAAATTTCATATTCTTAATCCTTGTATTTTTCTGATAATTTTAGACATATTATTTGCTATATTTGGAGTTAGGATGAATTAATTATGAATTTCCAAAGTTTAAAGCATTTTCTGGAATTTCTCTGATTATTTTTAAATCTTTTTGATTTATTGCGTCAGCAGGGGGGCTGACCAGTCAAACTGACTAGGGGGGCCCACCTGTCATCCACAGTGGGGTTAAACCCGGTTCAAATTAAGTTAAACAGAGGGTTAGGGGGCTGTGGGTCCCACTGTCAGTGGCTGGGTGGTTGATTAGTGCGTGGGTTTAGTCCTAACCAAAACGGACCCGCCGGCGACATGACGACGGCGACCCAGAGGACGGCGGCGTCTCGCGGGAGTGGTGTTTTGTCCACGGGGAGGACAACGGAGAGCATAGGGAGGGTCCTCTCGCTCGTCCGCATCCTCTGGTGCCACTGGGGCAACACGGGGAGGCCTGAGGCCACGCCGGCGACGAGGCCCGCGGCGGTGAGCTCTCGGCCGAGGAGGGAATCGACGATAGCGTGCACGGAAAAGGGCGCGGAGGGTGGCGTTCGAACCGGAGGCTCACCCTGAGTGAAGTGGAGGAGTCGGGGTGGCCGAAGACGAAGAGGTGGCGGCGAATTTGAGCTCGAGCTCCACGGCGTCCGGCGGTGAGTTGTCGAAGCTTGCGTCGTCCTCGGGGGCTCCTCGATCCAATTGAGCGACCACGGTGAAGAATACGGCGATGGCGGACGTCCTGGACAAGCTGGGGCGGCGAGTGGAGGCCAGTGGCCGCGGTGGCGCACGGCGGCGAGCTACGGGGCGCTCGGGCTCTCACGGGTTTCGCACGGGAGGGAGAGGAGGAGGTCCAGGCGAGGGGGAAAAGGAAGGGGAAGAACACGGGGGTCTCCACGACGCTAGAAGGCGGCCGGGGAGCAGCCAGGCAGCTGCCTGGCAGCCATGCCGCGGCCGGCGGCGAGCTGCCTGCCTGCCTGGCCTGGTGGAGAAGACGACACTGCCCCTTTGGGCTGGGCCGCCTCTCCTGGGCCAGGTGGGCCAGGTAAGTGGCTTTCAGCCTTTTTCTTTTTCTTTCTTTTTCTGCTTTCTGTTTTATTTGTTTTGCTCTGAAAAAATATCAAAGCATTTTTTAAAATCCCCAAATTTTTATCTTGGACCTATGTGACATAAAACTAGTCACTCCCAAGATTTGAAGATTTTTGGAATTCAAATTATTTGAATCCAATTCAAATAGCATTTAAATTTAAATTCCAAGCCTCTGTTTGAATTTTTGAAAAATCCCTGAGCATGGGATTTCTCCCAAATCATTTTTAAAATGATCAGCACCATTTATAGGAATTTTCCAAATGTTCAAATGATTTTTGGAAAAAGATTTTTATCTGGCCATTTGATTTAATTTCTCAGGGCTTTTCTTTTCCCCATTTTTGAATTGCAATTTGAAATTTTTTCATGAATGCAAGGTACCTCTGATCCTAGCACATACCTAACTTGGGGTTGTGACAACTCGCCCCCACTCAAAAGAATCTCGTCCCGAGATTCAGAAGTCTGCGGGAGGAAGGTGGGGTACTCGACACTGAGACGGTCTTCTCTTTCCCATGTAGCTTCTCTTTCAGAGTGGTGTGACCACTAAACTTTCAGAAACTTGATCTTCTTTCGGCGAGTGACACGCTCCGTTGAATCAAGAATACGAACAGGGTATTCTCGATAAGAAAGGTCATCTTGTAGATCAAGCGTTTCATGGTCGACTTCGCGGATGGGGTCCTTGAAGCAACGTCTGAGTTGTGACACATGGATTACATCATGTACTCGGGAAAGGTGCGGGGGTAGTTCAAGTTGGTAGGCAACTTCTCCACGTTTAGCAAGAACGCGGAAAGGTCTGATGTAACGTGGGGCCAATTTGCCTTTGATACCGAATCTTTGGTTTCCCTTCAGAGGAGTAACCCGGAGGTAAGCCTTCTCATCCAGATTATAGCTTTCCTTTCTATGATGACGATCATAGTAGCTTTTCTGACGAGACTGGGCTGCTTTCAATTGATCACGAACAATGCGAACTTGCTCTTCTGCTTCCTTGATCATGTCCGGTCCAAAGAATTGTCTTTCACCGGTTTCTGACCAGTTTAGGGGTGTTCGACATCGTCGTCCATATAGGAGTTCAAAAGGAGCCATGTTCAGACTAGATTCAAAACTGTTGTTATAAGCAAATTCGGCAAATGGAAGAGACTTCTCCCAATTCTTTCCGAAAGATATAACACAAGCTCTGAGCATGTCTTCAAGAATTTGGTTAACCCTTTCGACTTGACCGCTAGACTGAGGATGAAAAGCTGTACTAAAGGAGAGATGAGTTCCCATAGCACGTTGGAAGCTTCCCCAAAATCTAGAGGTGAAAAGGCTACCACGATCAGAATTGATTTCCAAAGGAACACCGTGAAGGGACACAAATCTAGAGATGTACAAGTCTGCCAACTGGCTAGCAGTTATAGACTCGCGAACGGGAAGGAAGTGAGAAACTTTGGAAAGCCTATCTATGACAACGAAGATGGCATTGTTTCCTTTCTGGGTTCTTGGAAAGCCGGTGATGAAGTCCATACCGACTTTGTCCCATTTCCACTCGGGAATAGACAAAGTTTGAAGTGTACCAGCAGGTCTTTGATGTTCTGCCTTAATGCGACGACAAACATCACATTCGGCAACAAATTGAGCAATGTCTCTCTTCATCCTAGTCCACCAAAATCTCTAGCGTAGATCTCGGTACATTTTTGTGCTACCGGGATGAATCGAGAGGGGTGTGTCATGGGCTTCTTTCAGGATGAGTTGTCTTAGATATCTATTCTTAGGTACTACCAAACGATTTCCAAAGAATATCGTTCCTTTACTATCTATGGAGAAACAGTTAGCAACTCCGCTAGCAATGTTCTCCTTGATCCGGCGTACACCTCGTGCACGTCTTTGGGCAACTATGATTTGATCCTCAAGGGTTGGTTTTGCCACCAAGTTGAAAAGAGATCCACGAGGAACTATCTCAAGATTGAGCTTTCGAAATTCCTCATGAAGAAATGGTTGATACTGTTGTAACATGAGGTTGTTACAGTACGACTTATGACTTAGTGCATCAGCCATGACATTGGCTTTGCCTGGGGTGTAAGAAATTACTACATCGTAATCTTTTATCAACTCAATCCAGCGTCTTTGCCTGAGATTAAGATCTGGCTGGGTGAAAATGTATTTGAGGCTTTGGTGGTCGGAATAAATCTCGCAACGGTTACCAAGGAGGTAATGTCGCCAAGTTGTTAGGGCATGAACTACGGCAGCGAGTTCAAGGTCATGGGTAGGATAGTTCTCTTCATGTGGCCGCAGCTGGCGTGAAGCATAAGCTACCACATGTCGATCTTGCAGAAGTATGCATCCTAAACCTTGCCGTGAGGCATCACAATAGATCAAAAAATCCTTTTTGGTGTCTGGAGGTGCAAGTACGGGTGCAGAAGTCAACCTTCTTTTTAGCTCTTGAAAGCTTTCCTCGCACTTGGGAGTCCATAGGAATTTCTTATCTTTCTTGAGGAGTTCAGTCAGAGGCTTTGCAACTTTAGAAAAGATCTCGACGAAGCGGCGGCAATAGCTGGCTAGGCCAAGAAAACTCCTAACTTGCTTAACCGATTCAGGTGGAGTCCATTCAAGGACGGCCTGAACTCTCTCGGGATTCACAGCAATGCCTTTTGCAGACATCACGTGGCCTAAGTAGGTCACTTCTGGTAGCCAAAATTCACACTTGGAGAATTTAGCATACAGGCGATGCTCTCTAAGTTTCATCAATACCAGCCTTAGGTGTTCGGCATGTTCTTCTTCGTTCTTCGAGTATATAAGGATGTCATCGAGGTAAACCACGACGAACTGGTCCAAATACTCCATGAAGATCGAATTCATCATGCGTGAGAAAGTGGCGGGGGCATTGGTTAAACCAAAGGACATGACAGTGTACTCGTAAAGACCATAACGAGTAGTAAAGGCCGTTTTGGGAATGTCCTCGTTTCGGATTTTGATCTGATGATAGCCTAATCTCAAATCCATCTTGGAAAAGACAGAGGATCCTGCAAGTTGATCAGAAAGATCATTGATCCTGGGCAATGGGTACTTGTTCTTTATCGTCGCTAAATTTAGCGGGCGATAGTCTACGCACATCCTTTCTGTCCCATCTTTCTTCGTTACGAACAGAACGGGGCAACCCCATGGCGATGAGCTAGGGCGGATGAAGCCTTTTTCCAACAAAGCTTCCAGTTGGGTTTTAAGCTCAGCTAACTCACGTGGGTCCATTTTGTATGGGCGTCTAGAAATTGGTGCGGTTCCTGGGGCAAGATCCACTATGAATTCTACACATCTGTCGGGTGGCATGCCCGGCAGCTCTTCAGGAAAGACATCCGGGAAGTCACGAACCACCGGAACATCTTCAAGGTCAGGAAGGGGAAGCACATTCAAAGATTGTACTTGGTTTCTTGATCTGGGTGAGGTGTAATCTATTGTCTGGCCTGAAGGATGTGTAAGTCTAACTGACTTGGATTTACAATCAAGAAAAGCATGTTGTCTTGATAACCAATCCATACCAAGGATGACATCAATGTCTGAAGACTTGAGGGCTATGAGTGAAGCAAGGAATACTAAACCCTCAATTGCAATTTGATTACCATGGCTTACTCTATTAGTTTGCCACTTGGAACCAGGAGTTTGAATGATCATAGGGGTGAACATTTCTTGAAAGGGTACATCATGTCGAAGTGCATAACTTTCCGACATGAACGAGTCAGATGCTCCGGGATCGAAAAGGACAGAAGTGGGAACAAAATTGACTGGGAGCGTACCAAGAATGACGTCAGAAGTACTATCAGTTTCCTCAGCTGAGATTTGGTTCACACGTCCAAGATTTTCTGAGGTGGATGGCTTGGCAGTGGAAACCTTCGGGGGTGGTTTGGCACGAACAGTGGGTTTTCCTTTGGCATGGGGTGGAGCATTTTGGTTGACGGGGCACTCACGAGAATAGTGACCAGGCTGGCTACATCTGAAACAGGCTCCAAAGATAGTGCGGGGAGCTGGGTTGTTTGGTGGAGCTGGTGGACGAGGCGGCACAAGGGATGGCCTCGGTGGGTTGTTTTGGTGGATCAAACTGTTAGGAATCCAGATCATGCGCTTCTGAGGGCGTGAACTGGAAGAAGGGGCAAGCTCAAGAGCATGCTTGCGAGACTTCTCGAAAACTTCATTGCCATGCTCAGCTCTGAAGGATCTGTTGACTAAATCCTCAAAGGTGGCAAACTCAAGGAGGTTGAGATCATGACGAAGGATGGGGCTAAGTCCCTTGCGGAACCTTGCCTTCTTTCTGGCATCGGTGGTGATCTCATCCTGGGCATAACGAGCAAGACGGTTAAATTCCCTCACATACTCATGAATGGACATCTCTCCTTGATTCAGATTGCAGAACTCTTCCTTCTTGCGCTCCATCAACTCATCCAGAATGTGGTACCCTCGAAAGGCAACACAAAACTCTTGCCAAGTCACTATGTGACCATCTGGCTGCATTGCAACATAGTTCTCCCACCATTGAAGAGCAGCACCTTCCAAGAAGTATACCGCGAAAACAACTCGGTCATCGGGAGCAACATGTGCAGTATCAAGCTTACGCTCAATGGAACGGAGCCAATCATCAGCTTCAAGGGGCTCAGAAGAACATCGGAATACCGGTGGCTTGAGGAGGATGAAGTCCTGAATGCTGACCACCACATTACGATGGTGGGCGGTATTCTGCTCGATGAGCTCCAGAAGGCGTGTTTGATCGCGTCTATTCCGCTCAGCTTCCATCAGGATTTCCGCCGCAGAAGGCGGGGTTGGAGGTTCATCATCATTTCGATTCCGATCACGGTCTCGATTCCGAAGAACAGCACTACGAGTTCCACCTGACATCCTGTGTGATAAAAATCAACAATCAGAACAGGTTGTACGATGGAGGCAAGGATAAAAGGATATGATTTCAGAAGGAGAAGACTATAATGCAAAGGCAATGATTCAAAGAAACACGGAACACATCCGGCAGCATAACGGCTACACCGGGATGGAAAACAATACAACCTCGAGGAGATTGGACAGAACTTCCTCAAGGAACTCAAAACACGGAGACTCTGGACAACCACAACAATCCTACGGCTATAAGGAGGCAATCAACGAGATTTTCTAGTAAGACATAGATGAGCCTAGTCCTATCTTCCCGTAGAAAAGGTAAGGGTGACTCAGAACTCAGATCGATGAGGGTAAGGAGAAAAAAGAAGCCTTACGTTGTTCCCTTATATACCCAGAGTAACTATATAACTATAGAAGGCTAGACTCGACTTCGTCCAAGGCTGATAATCCTACAGTCAGTCCTGCTCTGATACCAAGTCTGTCGGGACCCGGGGTTAGCGTATGCAAGCCTCTCTACAACACAATCATATGGAGAGCCGAGAACCGTACCCACTTGTCTAAGCAGACAAGGCCAAGCACAGAACGTTCTCGGAAAGCATCGAACGTGAGGGGCGTCCCATCCAGGCCGGATGATCAACTGAAATGGGTCCTCATCGTTCGCACACAAGTCTAAATGATATGGGTGGTGAACTCCCATACTCATAGACAAGTCGCCTCAACCATACTATCGATTGTATTATAACCCTTACATAGACTTACTCCAGCCCGATCACTTAGTCGGGGTCTAGGGCGGGCTCGATCATACATCAAAGTGTGCACGAGACAGAGTCTCGAACAATCGCATCGCGATGCCCCAAGCTGCGCACATCTAAGGGCCACTTGGTGTATAAAAGACCGCCAGCCAGATCACAACTAAGGTCTCGAAAACCCATACTAAGACATGCATGTTATAAACATACGCGCAACACACATGCCTTGTATGAACAGCAGGTATCATTGCAATTCTCTACAAAGTATATATCTTTATTAATAACTCTTACAGAGTGCACACAGAGATCACAAGCATGTGATCCAACATTACAACAGACAAGCGGAAGCAAGTAGGTCTGAGTACAGACAAGTTTAACAAATGGCTTAGAGAAGCCTTATGTAAAAACAAGCCCTCCACGAGGGAACCAGTCGTCTAACTGGGACTACACTAGCTTGGTCTTGGTCTGAGTCTTCATTCTTCGAGCTTCGGTTAGAAGTCACCAACGGGGGTCGGTGAGTTCATCTAAAACATAGATTAAGAAAACGTGAGTACAAAATCGTACTCAGCAAGACTTACATAGGAGCTGCACTACTCATGCATATGTATCAAGGTAAAGGGAGGTGGGGTTTCACTTGCAGAAGTGCCATCTTTGACTTGGCTAGTCCTGAACTACGAGTACCAGACTTGAGGTAAGAAGCGTACACGAGTCCACTACATCTCTTCAACCAATTACATCACTATGGTTACTTCCTCGACTTCCCCACGAGAAGCACACCATAGCACTCACGCTTATCTTGCGAGTTTTAGAAGTATCCAGTTCAAGTTGTCTAATAATCGAGCACAACTCTCCAAGCAGTCCTTAACCGCAGACGCGGCTATTCGAATAGTTTTGTTAACCTTGCAAGGGTGTACCGCTACACACACGTGTCATCAGTTACCGCCTTTTGCGTATCACCGTTCAAGAGATGACAGCGATGATGCCACCACAACACTTCGCCCACAGCTCCGTTCTAGTCCAGAGAGTCGCCTATCTGAGGGGGATCCGTATGGAAGTCCGGCCGAGGTTCCAGTACAGCCTCAAACGATGTGTGCAGGGTCCCAAGCCGGTCTTGAAAATCCGTTCATCCACTTCGCAGACCGTGCCACAGCCCTACCAGAACTCCGAACTACTGCGACTCTTGGGGTTCGAACGGGGTGAGGTACTAGGATGAGAGGGGTCAGTGAGCCCAATGTGTGGTTGTACTCTTCTTCTTGGATCACTACACAAGAACTCGGGCTTAGGGCGGTGTTCAACGAGACAACCCACTGTGTACTCCTACACAGCCTCTCATCGTTCACCTTGTATTAGGGTAGATTCACCAACACGTTTCACTTTCATCAACACCAAGTTTATCATCATCCCGACTCACATCATAAGCAACCTCATTGTACCATTAAGCATGCAATAAGCAGTAACAGTTGCAGGGGCCACATGATAACAACCAACTCCTACATCTGCTAGGATTGTGGTTTGCTTACTACTGTGACAAGATGATAGGTCATGCAAAGGATATGGGTTCAACTATTGCGGTAGAAACGTTATCATGGTGATCATCCTAATAATGCATAAGCGAGACATGAGAGGGAAGTGGGATTTTATAGACATGATCAATGGGGGTTTGCTTGCTTTGCTGACGAGGTTTCGATAACGGTGTCTTCAACGAAGGGGGTGATCTCGAGCTCCGAATCCATTTCTATCAGCAACATGACAATCATAGGATCAACATAATGTACAATGCACAATCACATGAATAAGATTGTAATGGTGATGTTCAAGGTACTGATGTGTTGAGCATTCTATTTAAAAGGAGTATATTGCATTTGAAATGCAAATTCAAACTCCAGTTGATTTATCGATGAAATTCAAATGTAGTTGAATGCATGAAAGTTCATTTGAAAAGTTTGATCATGAAGTGATGTGGTATAGTTGAAGTAATGTTTCTGATGTGTGGATGAAACCATTGGAAATAAGGGTGTTGCAAAATCATTTGCAAAATCATCCCAAATTTGAATTTGAAAAGGATCCATATGCATGTTTTCTACTGTTCACCCATTTTAAAATGGTCAAATATGAAAAAAAAAAATCATATTCTTAATCCTTGTATTTTTCTGATAATTTTAGACATATTATTTGCTATATTTGGAGTTAGGATGAATTAATTATGAATTTCCAAAGTTTAAAGCATTTTCTGGAATTTCTCTGATTATTTTTAAATCTTTTTGATTTATTGCGTCAGCAGGGGGGGCTGACCAGTCAAACTGACTAGGGGGCCCCACCTGTCATCCACAGTGGGGTTAAACCCGGTTCAGCAGAGGGTTAGGGGGCTGTGGGTCCCACTGTAAGTGGCTGGGTGGCTGATTAGTGCGTGGGTTTAGTCCTAACCAAAACGGACCCGCCGGCGACATGACGACGGCGACCCAGAGGACGGAGGCGTCTCGCCGGAGTGGTGTTTTGGCCACGGGGAGGACAACGGAGAGCATAGGGAGGGTCCTCTCGCTCGTCCGCGTCCTCTGGTGCCACTGGGGCAACACGGGGAGGCCTGAGGCCACGCCAGCGACGAGGCCCGCGGCGGTGAGCTCTCGACCGAGGAGGGAATCGACGATGGCGTGCACGGAAAAGGGCGCGGAGGGTGGCGTTCGAACCGGAGGCTCACCCTGAGTGCAGTGGAGGAGTCGGGGTGGCCGGAGACGAAGAGGTGGCGGCGAATTTGAGCTCGAGCTCCACGGTGGCCAGCGGTGAGTTGTCGAAGCTTGCGTCGTCCTCGGGGGCTCCTCGGTCCAATTGAGCGGCCACGGTGACGAAGACGGCGATGGCGGACGTCCTAGACAAGCTGGGGCGGCAAGTGGAGGCCAGTGGCCGCGGTGGCGCATGGCGGCGAGCTACAGGGCGCTCGGGCTCTCACGGGTTTCGCACGGGAGGGAGAGGAGGAGGTCCAGGCGAGGGGGAAAAGGAAGGGGAAGAACACGGGCGTCTCCACGACGCTAGTAGGCGGTCGGGGAGCAGCCAGGCAGCTGCCTGGCAGCCATGCCGCGGCCGGCGGCGAGCTGCCTGCCTGCCTGGCCTGGTGGAGAAGACGACCCTGCCCCTTTGGGCTGGGCCGCCTCTGCTGGGCCAGGTGGACCAGGTAAGTGGCTTTCAGCCTTTTTCTTTTTCTTTCTTTTTCTGCTTTCTGTTTTATTTGTTTTGCTCTGAAAAAATATCAAAGCATTTTTTAAAATCCCCAAATTTTTATCTTGGACCTATGTGACATAAAACTAGTCACTCCCAAGATTTGAAGATTTTTGGAATTCAAATTATTTGAATCCAATTCAAATAGCATTTAAATTTAAATTCCAAGCCTCTGTTTGAATTTTTGAAAAATCCCTGAGCATGGGATTTCTCCCAAACCATTTTTAAAATGATCAGCACCATTTATAGGAATTTTCCAAATGTTCAAATGATTTTTGGAAAAAGATTTTTATCTGGCCATTTGATTTAATTTCTCAGGGCTTTTCTTTTCCCCATTTTTGAATTGCAATTTGAAATTTTTGCATGAATGCAAGGTACCTCTGATCCTAGCACATACCTAACTTGGGGTTGTGACACCCCCCTTCGCCTATATTTACCTCTCTGGGTGGAAACCCCTAATACGGACTCCTCTTTCGCGATCTCTCCTCTGTACCGCCGCCGCCGCCGTTTCAAGATCGGGGCTGCCTGGAGAAGCTGCTCCGGCACCCTGCCGGGAGAAGCTACCACCTCCGGGAGACCATCCATAGCCATGGACGCCTCCCGTATGTACCGTGAGTAGTTTCCCTTGGACCATGGGTCCGTGACCAGTAGCTATGTGATCTATCTCTCCCTTCTTTGTGCCTCCACTTTTGAGACCTCGTGAGCTGCCTCACATGATCGAGGCACCTTTGTAATTTTCTGCCGTTGCTATGCTGAGTTTGATGGGATCTGATGGATTATGAGACTATGTTCAGATTGTGATGAGTAATATATTTGGTTCTTATCTTTTGTATTTTGTTCTTGAGTAAATCCTTGCATGTTCTCCGTTGCCGTATTTTACTTTGGCCAAGTGATTTATTGCAACTCCAAGAGGGAGCGTTATGCTTGATTGTGGGTTCAGCCCCTTGATGTCTAGCTTGAGTGACAGAAACATGAGACTAGGGGATGTGTTGTTGCCACCAGGGATAAAACAACGGTGCTTGTATCCGCGGGTGCAAGGATTGTTTACTTTACGCGAAGTTCTTTTAATGCAGTTGTCTGTTGCTTTGAGTTTACACTTTGGCTGGGATTCGCAACTTAATACCAGCGAGATGTTCTGGATAGGCATCTCAAGGTGGATGATTCGTAGTAGATGCAGATGGATTTCGGTCTACTTACCTTAGCGTACTGCCCATTTCTTTTGAGCCCTTTCTTTCTTTGCAGCATAGTTAGCATTGCGGTGCTTTCATAATCCTGTCAATTGCCCAGCTGTGATTTGTTTACCTCGCTAGCACTTTTATTGTCTTTTGGGAGAGAGACATCACTAGTGAAAATCACGTGACCTTGGTCCATCTTCATATCATTGTTTACACCCTCAATTTACTTTCCGTCTTTACTTTCAGTTGCCACTATCATTATCTCTTGCGTTCATCCTTTGTAAACGGCAAGGACGGAGGAATTGACAACTCCTTTGTACTCGTTGGGAGCAAAGTTATTTGTATCTGTGTGTAGGTCCATGTGAAGTAGCAATCTCGGCACCGTTGTTCACTTTACCACCTTCCTTTATCCTTCGGATTCCTAAGGGACACAAACCATGGTATCTTTGCCAAGGGAAAACTTGCCGCTGCACTAGATATCACCCTGCACTTGGGGTAATCAACGAGGGCTTGAAGAGTATAACACTCTCTTACCATCACCCCTCCAAAGAATGGCTTCTATAAGAGACAAATCTAGGTGTGCAAGTCACTCGTTGATAAATTTCCTGCTAACCATTCTATGCAGGGAAAGTTTTCGGTACCACCGAAACACTTCTATTCTCTCGAGGAAAGAAATGATTCACTGGTGCCCGAATTGAATGTTTCTCAAAAGAAATACTATCGCACTGGTCGCTATACTTACCGTCACCGTGATAACAATGATAAGATTGAATATGCTCATTCATATCCTAACCCTTCGCAGAGAACTTACATTTATGGTGTACTTGATGGTCCCCCTAGGCAATATAATCCTATTCGATTTGATATTTCTTCAACAAGTGCTTCCACCTCTTCTCAGTCAACTGCTCGTTTGTGGTGGTTATGAAGAACTAATTCTTCTGCAGGTCTATGTCTCCGGTGGATCCGAATGGGTCATGGATAGTGGTTGCACAAATCACATGACCGGAGACAAGGAGTTATTCACCGAAGAAAAACTATCTGAATCTTCTTAGAAGTACATTACCTTCGGTGATAACAACAAGGGTAAAGTTTTAGGTTTCGGTAAGGTTTCCATATCGAAAGATAAGCACATTGACAAGGTTATGCTAGTTCAATCTCTTGGTTATAATCTTGTGTCTATTTCCAAGTTATGCGATATGGGTATGCTTGTTCTATTTTCTGCTTCGCGATGTTTTGTCTTTTCACAGGATGACTATACGTTTGTCTTCGAGGGTTTCCGAAAAGGAGATTTATATATTTTTGATTTTTCTTTGGGCCCTGATGTATCCACATGGGTAATGGCAAAAGCTTCATCTGGTTGGTTATGGTATTGAAGACTTGGTCATGCAGGGATGAGAAATCTTCAAAATCTAGTGAACAAGAAGCTTGTTATTGGCCTTAATGAAGTAAAATTCGATAAGGATCGTCTCTGTAGTGCTTGTGAAGCTGGAAAAATTACGAAGAAACATCATTCAGCGAAGACTATCATGACTACTACTCGTCCCCTTGAATTTCTTCACATGGATCTTTTCGGTCCTCAAAATTATGCAAGTCTGGGAGGAAACAAAAATGGTCTCGTTATTGTTGATGATTTTTCTCGTTATACTTGGGTTTTCTTTCTGAATGACAAGAGCAAAGTTGTTGAAATCTTCAAGTCATTCGCTAAGAGAGATCAAACAGAATATGAATTATCTCTAAAGCATATCCGAAGTGATAATGGAACTGAATTAAAAAATACTCATATTGAAGAATTTCTTGATGATCATGGCTTTACTCATGAATTCTCTATTTCTTATACACCTCAACATAATGGTTTAGTTGAAAGGAAGAATAGAACTCTTATTGAAATGGCCAGAACTATGCTTGTTGAATACAAGACTCCTATCAGGTTCTGGGCCGAAGCAATTAACACAGCATGTCATATCATCAACAAGGTTTACCTTCACAAATTTCTGAAGAAGAATTCACATGAGCTTATCACTGGTAACAAGCCAAATGTTTTGTATCTTAGGGTATTTGGTGCTCCTTGCTTTATTAGAGATATGAATCATAGCTCCAAATTTTCCCCTAAGGTACATGAAGGTTTTCTACTAGGTTATGGCTCAAATTCTCACACTTACAGAGTGTATAACTCTCACTTTGGGAAGGTTATGAAACTGTAAATGTGAGGTTTGATGAAACTAATGGCTCTCAAAAAGAGCATTTACCTCATGATCTAGATGAAACTCCCCTTGATGAAGTGATCAGGTCAATGGCTATTGGAGAAATTCGCCCTGTTGAAACAGTTGCTCGTCAAGCTAATCAAGATGAAGATGATACAATGTTCCCACACATAGCCCGGGGTGCTGGAGATCTACATCCTAAAAAAAATGATGAATAGGACGAAGAATAACCTGTGAACGAAGAAAATGCAGATCCGGAAGGAAATGCAGATCCGGAAGGAGATGCTGGTCCTGAAGGAAATGATCCTGAAGAAGAACCAGAGCCACAATTCATTGAAAATGCACGGACTCGAGTGCGAAGAAGAGTTGATGTTGATTCGATCCTTGAAGAAATTCAACAACCAGGTCGTCCCACAACTCGTTCTCGTACTTGTTTGGCTAACTTCTGTGGAAACTTTTCATTTGTCTCCATGCTAGAACCTTCAAAGTTTGATGAAGCCATGAAGGATCCAGACTGGTTAACTGCTATGCTCGAAGAACTTAATCAGTTTGAGCGAAACAAAGTCTGGTCCTTAGTCGAAAGGCCTGATCCAACGAAGCACAACATCATTGGTACAAAGAGGATTTTTCGCAACAAGCAAGATGAAGATGGTATTGTGGCAAGAAATAAAGCTCGACTGGTAGCACAAGGGTACACCCAAATCGAAGGTATCGATTTCGGCGAAACTTATGCTCCAGTTGCTCGTCTCAAATCCATTCGTGTTATGCCTGCTTTTGAAAGTGCAATATGTCGACCAGAGGGGGGGTGAATGGGATATTTTCAAATATCTCGAGGAATTCTATTTCCTTAGGACTGAGGCAATACGAAATTGAGGAAGTTGAAACCCGAGGAAGAACAAATGCAGTACAAAAGCAATGACGTGAATGGAAAAACAACTTATTGCACATCTAAGGTAAGATTGAAGCACGAACTGATGAATCAGTGCAGAGTGAACTCAGAAAGTAAAGCATCAGGATAAGTCATCAGTGCATAAACGTAATAACTGAGGTTGAATAAATAGCACCACGACACTGAAGACGAAGACTTGATGAACCAGTTCGAGTTGCTGTGACAACTCTACGTCTGCTTGGAGAGGCTGAGATTGAACTCAGAAGACATAGTCTTCACCTTATTCTCCTTGAACTAAAGTCCTCAGACTCCGTCCAATAACTCAGGTGAGTCTTCAAGGTAGACTCCCGAAACCTTCACAGACTCAGTCACTCCGGGAAGTCACAATTGCATCTTGACTTCCTCAGACTGAAGACTTCTACACCGGCTGGAAGATCACAGTCTTCAAGAGTAAAACGCTTCGGATCACTCGAACCGACTTCCTCATAAATGCTCAACTACTCAGGCTGGTGGTTTTCCTCACTTAGGTTCTTCAGTGTCTTCAATGAGGTGGGTTGCTCTTAGATGACAAGTGTCAGTTTTTTCTCTCGGAGCAGCCAACCCACAAATAGGGCTGGGGGTGTCTATTTATAGCCGCGGAGCAACCCCAGGTGAAAGGACATAAATTCCCATGCACGCAATTACTCTCGTGCCCTCAGATATGACCGTTGCTAGACAAGTTCTAGCATCTCACCACACAACACGTGGCACGGTCAAACTATTCTCTCTCCTCACAATCTTCAGAAGAATCGCACTGGCAATCTCCAGACTCCTCAACCGAAGTTAGTTACCTCAGTGTCCTGCAAAACAACGTCTCAAACACCCGAGGAATGAACTTCTACTGCAGGAGATTTCCTCAGGGTTTTCTTCAGGATATCTAATTGAGCACTTCCTCAGAAATACAGAACTCATTTTCCTCAACCCCTCCAACAGTGCGGTGTTGTCCTATGACTCAAGAAGTATAAAAAGTCTTAGCGAAGACTACGCTTCGACTTCGTCTTCAGCGCGAACGTCCTCAGGATCTGGCACAGCTTCAGCTTCAGCCGAACAATTCAGGATCTGGTACTTCTTCAGCTTCAGCCGAACGCTTCAGGATCCTGGTTCCTCAGGATTTCTCCGAACTTCGGTCTTCAGGAAACACACCGATTTTTCCCTTGTTCCTCAACATTTTGGGGGGTCGACAACGGTGGTTAACCTCATCCTCAGGGACTGTTTCCTGTGTATACTTACAAACACATCAGTCCCTTAACCATTTTGTCATCAAATACTCCAAAACCTCAAAGGGGGCACTAGATGCACTTACAATCTCCCCCTTTTTGGTGATTTGATGACAATCAGGTTAAAGCTTCAATGGGATAAAATAAATAATTTTGAGGAAAGACTAGAAGAAAACAATTCATTGTTTCCGGATATAGAGATGCTCCCCCTAAGGATATGCATGTTTTGAGGACTTGATATAGTTTTTGAAAAACATGAGGAGCTCCCCCTATATCCCAGATTGTTTGAACCAGTGCATCATATGAAGTAATTTGAGGAATCAAACATAGCACTGAGTAATGTGGTTGCTGAGGAATAACATGAGTAGTAGATAAACTTGAAGAATAACATGAGGTAACTTAAAAGTATCAGAAACCACACAAAGTATCAGTGTACAACTCATTACAAAAATGATCAGAAGAACGAGAGTTGTAACTGAGGAACCCAACCCATAATAACCCGCTTGAAGACAACTATTTCTCCCCCTTTGTCATTAAATGAACAAAAAGGAGAGACTACTGCTAACATCCCAAAGAAGTGCCTTAGGTTTGATCATTAGGACGGAGGCACGCCGTGGCAGTGTGAGGACAAGCTGCAGTGTCTTCAACTTCTTCAGGTGAGAATTCTTGTGCTAAAGAAAAGGAGTCCATCGCCAGAGGTGGTGTCTTGCTTTTGGTGAACTGACGTGGAGGCCGAATCTCATGAAGTGGAGGCTGTCTGCGGCCAAGCTTGGCGAGGTCTTCAGGAGTGATCACCTCAGTCAAAAGAGCATCAAGTCGCTGATACGTATGATGAGCATACTGATGAACCTTCTTCTGAGTGGTATGCATCTGCGCCATATAGCTGAGGATTTCACCGATCTGACGCTTCGTCCAGTCATGATTCCGATCCACCTTCTGATGCAGACTGATGAGGAGCTCACGATCAGTCATCAGGCGAGCTTGAGTTGTTTCCTCAGTCGAGGCATGGGTGCGCTCCTCATGAGTGGTGCGAGACTGAGGCTGAAGAATATTGCCATGGAGCGAGTCCTGAGGAAGTACGGCTTCATAAAAAGACGCTTTGCCCTTGCCATTAGCATCAAGAGTGTGTTAAAGCACTTCAACCGGAGGAACATACGGGCGATGATTAGCCCGGTCAGCCTTGAAGTTGAGGCCAGTCTTGGTGCAGATAAGCTTCATAATCCATGGAGCGTATGGCTTCAGAATATGAGGATTCTGAGCAGCATCCACCAACGTCCTGAAGAAGAAGTCTGAGACATTAATCGGAGCCGACATACAGAGGCTATATAGAATGTTCTTCATGATGCCCACGACTTCCTCGGCAGATGCTTCATATCCCTTGATGGGGCAGAAGGACTTGGCCAAAATTCTGTACAAGGTGCTAGGCAGATACTGAAGCTCAAAAATGAGGAACTGTGTTCGAGGGGGAGCTTCAGGGGCTTGCGGCTTCATCACCATATTCATCAGGTCATCTCGAAGAAGGGGAGCACCGTATGTGCTGGGGACTGATGCTTCAAAGGGAGGGATCTGAAGAATCTCCACAATCTCATGGACTGAGACAGTGTAGTGTTGATGATGAGTCATCCATTCAAGCACACAAGTATTGATGTCTTTGGGGTCCCATGAGACAGAGTGTGGCATAGAACTGAAGCACAAGTTCTTCATTCCAATGGATGCACTCGGAGAAGAACTGAAGCAGCTTGGCATGATACAAATCTTGCAGCACATTGTTGAAGCATGGGATGGCCTCCATATCCAAATGAGTAATATGTTTATGAGGAAAAACCTTTTGTGCCATGAAGAGGACCAAGGCATAATAGTTCTTCTAAGTAGCCGTCCAGAACCGCAGGAGCTTGCTGGGTGGAGGTGAATGATATGGATTTTGAATCCCAGCCTGAAAGAAGCTCATGGCGTTGAAGAATGCATCAGTGTTGAAGTTGGGTCGAGCATCAGCTTCAAGATTTCTATAGAATGGCTTCTTCTGCTTCACGCACAGAGTAAGGGTTGAGGCAGTCTCCTGATGAGCAGGTGAGGCTGAAGCAGAGGGTGGCAGTTGAGGAGAAGCATGGTCTTCATCATGCTTCTCAGGCATTGGTTTTGGCAAAGTTGCAGGTGCTGAGGGAGATGTAACTTGTCTATCCTCAGTGCGATCTGGTGCATCTTCAGTATCAGCATTGGTGTTGTGCTCGGCTTCAGCTTCAGCTGCGGGAGGATCAGTCTCAGGTTCAGCAGTTGTTGTTGCCGCAGCATCAGTATCATCAGCAGAATCGAGGGGTGCACTCGTGGCTTCAGGGTCATCAGCATCAGAGGCTGAGGACGATGCACCAACAGATTCTTCAGACCTCAGAGAGGTATCAGGAAGTACTTCAGTTACAGTGGGGGAGTGAGGCTCTGGGGAGAATATTGTATGTGTGGGGGGGTTTGTCAGCCCATAGTCCTCATCATGGACGCGAGGAGTTCCATGATCCATAATGTCAACATCCATGTCTTCGAGCTCAGTGATGATTGGTGGAGGTGGATACTGAGGCATTGTAACGATGGGTGTGACAGTAGTTGGTGGAGTGAAGACGATGATGCTGCGCTGAGGATTTGTGGGTGGAGTGTGAGCAGCTGGGGATTGAACAGTGGTATCAGCGGCCCTAGATGCCGGGGGAGCTGAGGAGAGAGGTGTAGCATCAATTGGGTCCTCAACAGTGGGCTTCTTTGCAGCAGGTGGAGTTGAGGTTTGAGCCTCGGGCAGGCGCTTGAGGCCTTTAGGGGCTGAGGCAGCAGGGGGTGCTGAGGCAGTGGGCTGACGAAGCTTCATCAAGTTAGCCGTCTGATTAGTCATCCGCTCCTTGGATTTTCCGATGTAGGCACGGTTGGTGGCAAATTCAGTGTTGAGGCGTTGAACTTCACACTGATGCTCTATGAACTCCTGAGGAGTAATATCAGTAATAGGTTTCTTTTTAAAGTCACTGAGGACTTTCTTTAGTTGAGCCTTCAACTGTTTCTGAAGATCACGTTGATGAATCTCATTGATGAGGAACTGTTGAATATAGAACTTGATGTCTTTAGGTATGTCCAACTCATCAAGAGGAGTATCAGGCTTGACAGACCAGATATCAATGTATTCCAAGATCTTCTTGGGATCAAGGAGAAGCGGGATTTCAGACCCAGTTGCTTCAGCTTTGCGTCTGGCTACAACACGCACATATTCAATCTTGTCTTCTTCAGTGGCGACGAAGCCAGCCAAATCTTCAAATTCATCTTCATCATCAAAGCTCTGAGGAGTATGATGAATGGTGCCTCGCATAGCAATTTTCTTTGGTGAGGGTCGGGAGCCGCGTTGAAGAATAGTTTTGGTCTTCAGCTGAGGCTGAGGCATTGGGGTTGAGGCCTCAGGAGCACTGCCAGATTCATCAGTTCGAATCCTTGAAGCGGGGGCAGCACCGTCCGTGTGTTGACATGAGGAACCTGGAGCTTGAGGCTGAACTGAGGACTTCTTTGAAGGCTTGATGCCAGGAGCCTTTTTGCGATGTTGTGCTTGAGGTTGTGACTTCGGCTGAGGCTGAGGCTGAGGCAGAATCTGTACTGAGGCAGCCAAGTCATGGGCCAGATCACGGGCGAGATGTGCCGTTCGCTTGAGATAACTCTGATAAGCCTCGGGGAAATCATCACGGGTCCTCAGGGTTGTAGGATCAGGAATAACACCCGGTGCAGGAGGAGGACGAGCCTTGATGCTCAAGGTCTTTAGTGGTGGATTGACAGTGAATGATTCCTCATGCTCAGGATTGATCCATTCATATGCAGCCCATCGTTTAGCCCATTCCCGCGTGATTTTATGAACACGTTTCTTTCGTTCACCCGCGGTTTCACGTTCGGGAGTCTCCAGCTTCTCATAGAGCTCAGGAGGCAGGTCTTTAGCAGTATCAGTGAGCTTAAGCCTCGGAGCCATTTTCTTCAGTGGTGGAGACTGAGGAATGGTACGTTCAAGATGAGCTGCAAATGAAGTGAGACTATGAGAACCATACGATTCCTCAGCAGACATGTACCTGTGACAGAATTAAGTTGCGAGGGAAGTGGGGTACGGTTATATGCGTTCATGAGGAATAGGCTGAGGA
Organism: Bromus sterilis; assembly: GCA_950022295.1. Classification (NCBI taxonomy): domain Eukaryota; kingdom Viridiplantae; phylum Streptophyta; class Magnoliopsida; order Poales; family Poaceae; genus Bromus; species Bromus sterilis. Next base: position 245,030,244 of record OX465601.1, read on the forward strand.
AAGTAAAATAATGAGGCTTAGATATAGGTCTTAGAAGGCTAGCAATACTGTTGAGGATTGTAGTGGCATGAAGAAACGGGAAGGTTTCTTGAAGACACAACAGTACTAAGGAATAAACAACTAAGGAATAAGTGTACCAGAACTGAGGCAAATGCTGAGGAACCACGATTCAGTCTTCCCCGTCGACGGCGAACTCTGGCAACATTAGCACGAGAGATTGAGGAGCTCAAGGGCGGCGGCGCGAAAGGGAGAGGAGAGGTGGGGGGAAATGACCGTGGGGTGGATGGCTATTTATAGAGGGGTGAAAGCTAAGGGGTTGCCAAATTTGTGGACAAGATTGCCCCTGATGGTTGGGATCCTCAGTGGTTATCATAATGGTGGATAAGCACGACGTGCGGTAAAATCGCAACAAATTGAACAAAATCGTAACTGATAATCCTCAATTTTGGAAAATTGAGGACAAAGGTTGAGGAATAAGAAAAATGGTCTTCAAAAAATGGTCTCAGGCTGAGGATGAAGACAAATGGTCTCAGGCTGAGGAATACATGATTTCTAGATGAACGCATATGAGATAGAAAGAATGGATAAATGAGCACAGAGGGATGGGTCCGATCACATTCACCTAGATGAAGAATCAAATGTTGAAGAACAATAACTATAGGTGAACGCTGTTGAGGACAAACACGGTAATCATCAGCGATGAAGACTTCAACTGAGGAAACTGGGGAACAACAAATCTTGAGGAATTTGGGCGGTGGCGCGACCCACCTTATAGGGAATGAGACACTTGATACCATACACTTGTCGTATGGATCTTGAGTCAATTCCACGTTAATTTCTTCACACTTAGCAAGGTAGTTCCTCATGATTTGAGGAGTACAACGCATTGTGTGTTGTACATCAGGATTCTTCAATATTGTTTAAGCATTAGGATGTGTGTCCATTCACTGGACGTTTGAGGAATCTAAGATATTTAGCTCACACCTCAGAGTGCTAACTCGCTTCTCATCCAAAGGCTTAGTGAATATATCAGCAAGTTGGTCTTCAGTCTTCACGTGGCTGATGACGATGTCTTCCTTCAATACATGATCCCGAAGAAAGTGATACCGAATCTCGATGTGCTTCGTCCTTGAGTGTTGTACTGGGTTCTGATAGATCTTGATGGCGCTCTCATTGTCACATAGTAGTGGTACTTTCTTCAGGTTGATGCTGTAGTCCTTCATAGTTTGCTTCATCCAAAGAAGTTGTGAGCAACTGGCACCGGCAGCAATGTATTCAGCTTCAGCAGTGGAGAGGGAGACGCAGTTCTGCTTCTTCGATGACCAGCACACCAAAGAACGTCCGAGGAAATGACATGTCTCTGAGGTAGACTTCCGATCCACTCGATCTCAAGCATAATCTGAGTCTGAGTACCCAACGAGATCCAGTTGTGTGCCTTTTGGATACCATAAGCCTAGCGACGGGGTGTGAGCCAAATATCGAAGAATTCGTTTCACTGCTTGGTGATGCGATTCCTTAGGTGCCGCTTGGAATCAGGCACACATGCAAACGCTCAACATTATATCAGGCCTAAATGCACATAGATATAGCAGAGAACTTATCATGGAACGGTATACCTTTTGATCGTAGTCCTTGCCATTTTCATCAGGGCCTAGTTGCCCATTTGTAGGGATCGGGGTCTTGATACCCTTAGAGTCTTGCATCCCGAATTTCTTCAGGCACTCCTTGAGGTAGTTCTCCTGAGAGATGAAGATGTCGTTGCCTTGTTGACGAATTTGAAGCCCTAAGAAGAACTTCAGTTCACCCATCATGGACATCTGGTACTGTTCACTCATCAAGAATTGTCAGAACCCCAATTAGGGTAAGTGCTAGGGCTTGTTTGACCCTTTTGCATCATGAAAAATTCAAAAAGAAATTCAAAAATGGGGAAGCAGAAAGCCCTGAGAAATTAATTGAAATGGCCAGATAAAAATCTTTTTCCAAAAATAATTTGAATGGTTGGAAAATTCCTATAAATGATGCTGATCGTTTTAAAAGTGGTTTGGGTATTTTCCCATGCTCGTGGAATTTTCTAATATTCAAATAGTGCCCTGGAAATTAAATTTGACCCCTATTTGATTTGAAATTCAAATGTATGGAATTTCAAAAATGCTCAAATTATACCAGTGGCTTGCTACTCGCCACCTAGGGTTTTTAAAAATATTTGGGCATTTTTATAAAATGCTATGGTATTTATTTTACCAGAGCAAATCAAATAACAGAAATAAAAGGAAAAGAGAAAGAAAACTACCACTTACCTTCTGGCCCACCTGGCCCATCTGCACCTGAAGACCAGCCCAGCCCACAGGGGGGCAGGGTCGTCTTCTTCCTCCTGCCAGGAGGATCCCACCGGCGCAGCGCGCGTGCACGCCGTCGTGCCACCTCCTGCTTCGACGTGGAGGCCTCCCCTCGACGTTATCCCGCGCCTGGAAGCCTCTGGGCCTTCTCCTCCTTCTTTCCCCCTCTCTTGGCGCCGTCTTCCTTCCTCCTTCCTCCGTCCCGAGTTGCACCGAGCGCCGTCCAGAGCAACCGACGAGCTCCATCGTGGCCACTGGCCCCCTTCCGTCGCATCTCCATGTCCAAAGTGCCCGCCGTGGAGCCCCTCGTCGCCCCGGACGATTGATTGGAGCCGAGAAGCTCCCGAGCCGACGCCATCTTCATCTTTCTTCACCGCAGACCTCCACCTCCGGCGAGCAATCGAGCCTCCTCCGGTGCTCCTCCGACGCCCTCGACCTCGCCATCAAATCCAAGGTGAGCGCGCTTCCCTCCCGCAGGTCTTCGTTCTCCTCCCCGTGCTCTCCGTGTCGTCTTCGCCATATCCAGCAGCTCCGGTCGCCGCCTCCGTCGACGCAGCCGTCGCCACAGAGCCCGCCGTGACCCACCGTTGGCCCCTGCAGACGCGCGCGGCGAAGAGCAACTCGCCTGTGCCAGCCAAACCCCACCCCGAGCCCGTTTTGCAACTCCAGCGAAATTCCGGCGGCCCCCCCGGCGAGCTCAACCATTAGAGCCAAACTAACCCCCCGCTAACCTAGCCCCAGCCACTGACAGTGGGGCCAGTTCCCCCTAATCCCTCTGCTTAATTAATTTCAAACCGGGGATTAACCCCCTGAGGCTGACACTCTGGACCCACTGGTCAGCCCCCCCTGTGACGTCACCCTGAGCTCAGCATGACGCAGTAAAGAATTTCCAGAAAATAGAAATGAATTAATTTAATCCAGAAAATTCCAGAAAATTGTTTAAACTTTGGAAATTCATAAGTAATTCATTTTAACTACAAATATAACAAATAATATGTCTAAAATTATCAGAAACATCCAAGGATTATGAATATGGGCTCTGTTTTCATGTTTGACCATTTTAAAATAGGTGAACAGTGCAAAACATCCATATGGCTTTAATTCAAATTCAATTTTGAAGCACATTTGCAAATGACTTTGCATTTGACTTCTTTTAAATGGAATTGTACCCATATTGTGACCAAGAACATCACCATTTCAATATTGATCATGTGTTTGAGCATTGCAAATAAATTTATACCTTGTTTGATTGTTTGCTCGATAGACGTGCAACCGGAACCGGAGGCCACCCCCTTCGTTGAAGACCCCGATATCGAACCTCGTCAGCAAGGCAAGAAAACCCCATTGATCATGTATATAAAATCCCAATTCCCTCTCAGTCTCGCCTATGCATGTTTAGGAGATCACTCTGTATCGATTCTACCGCATAGTTGAACCCATATCCGATGCATGACCTATCATCTTGTCACAGTAGTAAGCAAACCACAATCCTAGCTGACATAGGAGTTGATTGATATCATGAAGCCCCTGCAACTGTTACAGCTTATTGCATGCTTAGTGTTACATGAGGTTGCTTTTGATGTGAGTCGGGATGATGATGAACATGGTGTTGATGAAAGTGAAACTGTGTCGGTGAATCCACCCTAATACAAGGTGAACGATGAGAGGTTGTGTAGGAGTACACAGTGGGTTGTCTCGTTGAACACTGCCTTAGGCATCGAGTTCTTGTATGGTAATCCAAGACAAAGAGTACAACCACACATTGGGCTCACTGACCCCTCTCGGCCTAGTACCTTGATCCGTGTCGACGTCCAGGAGTCACATTAGTTCGGGCTTTCCATTTGACATGTGCATAGAAAAAGAACGAAGGAACTGGTTGCATCATATAGATATGTGGGTGCACCTGTGAGTCAGGAAAACCATCTGCCAGAGGTGGCGTCTCGGTCACCTACATTGTTTGAGTCCGTTTCGTTGATCCGGCCGGGCTCTCTAGCGGAGGCAAACTCAGATAGTCGACTCCTGGAATAGACCGGTTGTGAGCGAAGTGTCGTGGTAAACATCCTCGCTGTCACCTCTTGAACGGTGGCGAGACCTGGCGGTAACCGATGGTCATGTGTGTGTAGTTTACACCCTTGCAAGGTTAACAAAACTATTCGAATAGCCGCGTCCGCGGTTAAGGACTACTTGGAACCTGTACCTGATTATTAGACAACTTGAATGGATACTTATAAAACTCGCAAGATAAGCGTGAGTGATATGGTGTGCCTCCTCGTGGGGAAGTCGAGGAAGTAACCATAGTGGTGTATTGGTTGGAGATGTAGTGGAATCGTGTACGCTTCTTACCTCAAAGTCTGGTACTCGTAGTACAGGATTAGCCAAGTCAAAGCTGGCACTTCTACATGATGAAACCCCACCTCCCTTTACCTTGATACTTGAGCATGAGTAGTGTAGATCTGATGTAAGTCTTGCTGAGTACGACTTTGTACTCACGTTTGCTTATTCTATGTTTTAGATGAGAACCCAGACCCCGATGGAGTCATCAACCTGAAGCTCGATGTTGACCTTGGTAGTATAGTACCAGACAGCAGTCTGGTCCCTCGTGGAAGGGCATGTTTGTTTACAAGTCTTCTCTAAGCCATTTGTTAAACTTGTCTGTACCCAGACCTAATTTGCTTCCGTTGTATGATGTAATGTTGATCACAGACATGTGATCTTTGTATGTTCTATGTGTATATCAATAAAGAGTACTTTGTAGAGTTATGTGATGATACCTGCTGTTCATACTAGGCATGTGTGCTGCGTGTATGTTTATAACATGCATGTCTTAGTATGGGTTTTCGAGACCTTAGTTGTGATCTGGCTGGCGGTCCTTTATACACCAAGTGGCCCTTAGATGTGCGCAACTTGGGGCATCGCGATGCGATTGTTCGTGACTATGTCACGTGCACACTTTGTTGTATGATCGAGCCCGCCCTAGACCCCGACTAAGTGATCGGGCTGGAGTAAGTCTATGTAAGAGTTAGGATCCAATCGATAACATGGTTGAGGCGACTTGTCTATGAGTATGGGATTCACCACCCATAAGCATTTAGACTTGTGAGCGGACAATGAGGACCCATCTCAGATGATCATCCGGCCTGAATGGGATGCCCCTCACATTCGATGCTTACCGAGAACGTTCTGTGCTTGGCCTTGTCTGCTTAGACAAGTGGGTACGGTTCTCGGCTCTCCATGTGATTGTATCGTGACTGGAATTACATACGCTAACCCCGGGTCCCGACAGACTAAGAATGCAAATTCTTCACTGTATTTCTTGTTAGTGCATCCAAATATGATGTCATCAACATAGATTTGACATATGAATAATGCATCATCATATCGTTTTGTGAAAAGAGTTGGATCGAGGGAACCAGATTTGAAGCCCTTGCTGATGAGGAAGTCCCTTAGTGTGTCATGCCAAGCCCGAGGGGCTTGCTTCAGTCCATAGAGGGATTTCTTCAATCTGTACACCATATCAGGTTTCTTTGCATCTTGAAAGCCTGGGGGTTGAGTAACATATACTTATTCCTCGATATTACCATTGAGGAAAGCACTTTTCACATCCATTTGATATAACTTGATATTATGATGGTTAGCGAATGCAAGCATAATACGAATGGACTCAAGTCTAGCAACAGGAGTGAAGGTTTCACCGAAGTCGATCCCCTCGACTTGTGTATATCCTTGTGCTACGAGACGAGCTTTGTTTCTGATGACTTGTTCATCTTCATCGAGTTTGTTGCGGTAGATCCACTTCGTGCAGATGACATTGTGAACTCGAGGATCAGGACGTTTGACTAATTCCCAAACATCATTCAGTTTGAACTGAAGAAGTTCGTCTTGCATGGCCTGAATCCATTCCGCTTCTCGGAATGCCTCGGTGACTTTGGTGGGCTCTGAAATTGATACAAACAAGAAATGCCCACAAAAGTTAGCTATACGATTAGCTCTTGCACGAGTGAGAGGACCTGGTACATTGAAGTCGGCGAGAATTCTGTCCACTTGAACTTCATTTTCCACGCGAGGAAGACGAGGAAGATGATCTTGAGGCGCATCTTCGTCACTGCTATCAGATTCATTTGCATCTGCTTCAGGTGCTTCAGGAGCTTCAGGGGTATCAGGAGCCTCAGGATCAGGATCATCATCAGGATTATTTGCATCAGGATTTGGATGTTCTTCAGGAGCAGGAGGTATGTGTGTTTCTTCATGATGATCCACAGGAATGATATCACCAGCACCCATCTTATTGATCTGTTCTTCAGGTGGAGCTTCATCTAAATCATGTGGCAGGTGCTCTCTTTGCGAGCCGTCAGATTCATCAAACCGCACATCTACAGTCTCAACAATTTTATAATGACTAATATTGAAGACTCTGTAGGTGTGCAAGTTGATACCATAACCAAGCATGAAACCCTCACATGCTTTGGGTGCAAATTTGGACTGGTGATGAGGATCACGAATCCAGCAAGGTGCACCGAATACTTTGAAGTAACTCACATTGGGTTTCTTACCGACCATTAGCTCATATGATGTTTTATTGAAGAACTTGTGAAGACACACTCGATTGACGATGTGGCATGCAGTGTTGATTGCTTCAGCCCACCACTTGAGTGGAGTGTTGTACTCAGCCAGCATCGTGCGAGCCATATCGATGAGGGTTCGGTTCTTCCTCTCAACAACTCCATTTTGCTGAGGAGTGTAAGGCGCAGAGAATTCATGAGTGATTCCCAAGTCGTCGAGGAATTCTTCCGCACCGATGTTCTTGAACTCAGTGTCGTTGTCGCTTCGAATGTGCTTGATCTTCAGGTTGTAGTTGTTCATGACTCGTTGGGTGAAGCGCTTGAATATTGCTGGGGTCTCTGACTTATATAGAAGAAAATGCACCCAAGTGTATCATGAGAAGTCATCAACAATAACAAGTCCATACATACTACCTCCAAAGCTTGAATACTTTGGAGGGCCGAATAGATCCATGTGAAGCAACTCCAGCGGTCTTGTAGTTGTCATGATGGTCTTCGCTGGATGCTTGGCCTTGGTCATCTTTCCAGCTTCGCAAGCACCACACAACCAGTCCTTCGAGAATCTGATTTCCTCAATCCCGAGGACATGTTTCTTCAGCACCAGCTTCTGCAGATTCCTCATTCCAACATGGCCGAGTCTTCGATGCCATAACCAGCACTCTGACGCTCGAGCCATGAGGCATGTAGCAACCTGAGGTCAGAGAAATCTACAATATACAGATCACCTTTCCTAACTCCACTGAAGACAATGGAGTTATCGCTAACCATATAGACAACACAACCATATTTTCCGAAGAGAATAACAAGATCAAGATCACATAGCATAGATACAGACATCAAGTTGTATCCAAGGGATTCAACAAGCATGACTTTATCAATGTGTTGGTCTCGAGAGATAGCAACTCTTCCGAGACCCAATACCTTACTTTTACCTTTATCGGCGAAGGTGATGGTTTTCTTTGAAGAAGGACTCAAAGATGATTCCGTAAGAAGGCTTCTGTCACCAGTCATGTGATTTGTGCATCCACTGTCCATCACCCATTCAGTTTTTCCCTGCAACGGAATTAGTATCTCATACAGCAAGTTATGAGTCAGTCTCAGTTTGAGGATTTTATGGTTCCTCAGAATTAATTCCTCAGGACGTTCCTCATGATTGATTCTATGAAACCAAACAATATAAATATCCTTCAACTGACTCAAATGATGTTGTCCTGGGAATATGATCTGCAAAATTTATGAATGCCTCAGGACATGTCCCTGCAAAGATGATCAGTTCTTCTTTACCACCCACATCTTAATGGGTGGTTTTGAGGTATATGAGGACTGATGAGGGCGATGAGACCTAAAGGGACATGAGATGGTGGTATCAGGATAAACAAATGAATAAGCATTCTTATGAGGGGCTTCCCTGTGAACAAAATGGTTAGCGGATACATGATGATAACCATTTCCATTTGAGGTATCGTCCTCAGATGATACCCTCAGCTCATTTGCATCTGCATTCACAGGAAGGTTAGTGATGAGGTCCTTCTGAACCCAGATCTTCTTGACTGGAGGACCGTTCCTGCAGTTAGTTCCGATGTATCTGGCGAATACCTCACCATTAACATCCTTAAACAGTTTATAGTTTGAGTCAAAAGACTCAATCACCACATCTGAGGAAACAACATCATAACCAAATAAAGTATAGGGATCAGGAGGAGGCATCTTTGCCCGAACCCAAGTGGTCTCTAGATATTGTTCAGGTTTCCAGTAAGACCCATCAGGGTTGAGTTTCCGAGTGAATGCGACACCTTCTTTCCTCGGGTTCCTGTTGAGGATCTGTTTCTTGAGGATGTCACAAAGAATCTGATATCCTTTCAGACTCTTGAACATACCGGTTTCCAGTAGACTCTTCAACCTAGCATTTTCTTCAATAATGTCTATGGTATCCTCAGATGAGGGGTTAGATACCACGGAAGCAATAGAAATAACAGAGTCTGAAGACATTGAAGAACTAGGCACAGAGGTAATACGGTCATGTTCAATGCATTTTAAACAGGGAGGATCAAATCTTTCTTGTGGCATGATGATCTGTAGGGAGAGGAGTGAATCATTTTCTTTCCTCAGATCGTCATGAGACATCCTCACGTGTTCAAGTTCTTGCTTCCTCATGAGGAACTCATGAGCCAGCTTCTCATGATCGGTTAGGAGTGCCTCATGACGACTGAACAAGTCATCAAACTTTGACTAAAGAATTTTTGATTCATCAGTCAATTTTTGAGTCTTCGTCATTTCGTCAACCAACATATCATCACTCTTGTTTAGTGAGATCTGGATCTTTTGAAGTGCACGTTGTTGCTTAGATGCAAGTTTAGCAAGTTTAGCATAGTTTTCATCAGGTTCTTCATCAGAGGGATCATCCGATGATGAGTAAGTAGATACCTTGGAGGACTTGGCCATGAAGCAGAAGGAACGGGTTGTGTCTTCAGTTTCATCATCAACATGTGATGCATCAGACTCCTCAGTGCTGAAGATGGACTTGGAGACAACCGATGTGGCAAGAGCCAGACCAGCCACACCCTCAGATTCTTTAGATTCTTCTTCCTCAGCATCAGGGTCGGAACCAGATTCTTCAGAGTCCAATTCTTTGCCGAGATATGCGTGAGCCTTACGGGAGTTTCTATTCCTGTATCCAGCAGACTTTGAGGATCTTGAGGATTTCTTCTTTGTCTTTTCATCAGAACTGTCATATTTCCCTTTCTTCTTCAGTCTAGCTTCCTTTTCCCATTGAGGACACTCAGCGATGTAATGCCCAGGTTTCTTGCACTTGTGGCAGACTCTCTTTCTTGTTTCGACAGAGTCATCATCTTTGCTTTTTCTTGAGGAAGATCTTGAGGAATTTCTGAAGCGATTCTTCTTCGTGAATCTTTGGAACTTTCTGCTGAGGAGAGCAAGTTCCCGGCTGAGGGTTTCAGGATCATCAGTATCAGCCTCAGACTCTTCATCAGAGGACACTCTTCGTGATCTAGCTTTTAGCGTGCGGACTTTAGGCGTGGAGCTGTACAAGTCTCGTTTTTCAGAGAGCTTCAGTTCATGAGCATTGAGGCGTTCGAGAATGTTAGCTGGATCCAGAGTCTTGAAGTCAGGCCTTTCTTGAATCATCAGCGATAGGAATTCAAATGAGTCATCCAGTGACCTCAGTAGTTTCTTCACTACCTCATGATCTGTGATATTAGCGGCACCCAGTGCTTGAAGTTCATTGGATATGTCAGTGAGTCTGTCAAAGGTTTGCTGCACGTGCTCGTTGTCCAGCCTCTTGAACCTGTTGAAGAGACTGCGGAGTGTATCAAGTCGTGAGTCTCATTGAGCAGAGACTCCTTCATTGACTTTTGACAGTCTTGTCGATATCTTCTTTGCAGTATCCAGACCACTGATACGGTTGAAATGAGCCTTGTTGAGATGACCACCAATAATGCTTCGAGCTTTTGCATCAAGCTGCCAGTTCTTTTTGACAACTTCAGGAGCAGTCATCAGAGTTGCTTCAGGAATGCCTTGATCAACAATATCCCATAGATCCTTGTCAATGGCTTCAAGATGCATCCTCATCTTGTTCTTCCAGTATGGGTAGTCTGTCCCGTCGAAGATGGGGCGGTTTGAAGCAACACTCATTGTACCTGAGGTCGACATAACTAAAACTCCAGGTGGTTAAACCGAATCACACAGAACAAGGGAGTACCTTGGTCGGATACCAATTGAAAGTGCAATATGTCGACCAGAGGGGGGTGAATGGGAGATTTTCAAATATCTCGAGGAATTTCTATTTCCTCAGGACTGAGGCAATACGAAATTGAGGAAGTTGAAACACGAGGAAGAACAAATGAAGTACAAAATCAATGACGTGAATGGAAAAACAACTTATTGCATAGCTAAGGTAAGATTGAAGCACGAACTAAGGAATCGGTGCAGAGTGAACTCAGAAAGTAAAGCATCAGGATAAGTCATCAGTGAATAAACGTAATAACTGAGGTTGAAGAAATAGCACCAGGGCACTGAAGACGAAGACTTGATGAACCAGTTCGAGTTGCTGTGACAACTCTACATCTGGTTGGAGAGGCTGAGATTGAACTCAGAAGACATAGTCTTCACCTTATTCTCCTTGAACTAAAGTCCTCAGACTCCGTCCAATAACTCAGGTGAGTCTTCAAGGTAGACTCCCGAAACCTTCACAGACTCAGTCACTCCGGGAAGTCACAATTGCATCTTGACTTCCTCAGACTGAAGACTTCTACACCGGCTGGAAGATCACAGTCTTCAAGAGTAAAACGCTTCGGATCACTCGAACCGACTTCCTCAGAAATGCTCAACTACTCAGGCTGGTGGTTTTCCTCACTTAGGTTCTTCAGTGTCCTCAATGAGGTGGGTTGCTCTTAGATGACAAGTGTCAGTTTTTTCACTCAGAGCAGCCAACCCACAAATGGGTCTGGGGGTGGATATTTATAGCCACGGAGCAACCCCAGGTGAAAGGACATAAATTCCCATGCACGCAATTACTCTCGTGCCCTCGGATATGACCGTTGCTAGACAAGTTCTAGCATCTCAACACGCAACACGTGGCACGGTCAAACTATTCTCTCTCCTCACAATCTTCAGAAGAATCGCACTGGCGATCTCCAGACTCCTCAACCAAAGTTAGTTACCTCAGTGTCCTGAAGAACAACGTCTCAGACACCCGAGGACTGAACTTCTACTGCAGGAGATTTCATTAGGGTTTTCTTCAGGATATCTAATTGAGCACTTCCTCAGAAATACAGAACTCATTTTCCTCAACCCCTCCAACAGTGCAGTGTTGTCCTATGACTCAAGAAGTATAAAAAGTCTTAGCGAAGACTACGCTTCGACTTCGTCTTCAGCGCGAACGTCCTCAGGATATGGCACAGATTCAGCTTCAGCCCAACGCTTCAGGATCTAGTACTTTTTCAACTTCAGCCGAACGCTCCAGGATCCTGATTCCTCAGGATTTCGCCGAACTTGAGTCTTCAGGAAACACACCAATTTTTCCCTTGTTCCTCAACATTTTGGGGGGTCGACAATGGTGGTTAACCTCATCCTCAGGGACTGTTTCCTGTGTATACTTACAAACACATCAGTCCCTTAACCGTTTTGTCATCAAATACTCCAAAACCTCAAAGGGGGCACTAGATGCACTTACAGCTTTTGCAAATTTCAATGGTATCCTACTTTATCAAATGGATGTGAAAAGTTCTTTTCTTAGCGAAGAAATCGATGAAGAAGTGTATGTTATGCAGCCTCCAGGTTTTGAAGAATCAAAGAATCCTGACATGGTGTACATGTTGCACAAGGCTCTTTATGGGTTTAAGCAAGCACCTCGTGCTTTGTATGACACCCTAAAGGATTTCCTTCTTAAGAAAGGCTTCAAACCAGGAACAACTGAACCAACTCTTTTCACTCGATCTTATAATGGTGATTTGTTTGTTTGTCAAATATATGTAGATGATATTATTTTTGGCTGCACTAACACTGAAATCAGCGAAGAATTTGCCAAAATGATGTCGAAGAAATATGAGATGTCTATGATGGGAGAATTGAAGTTCTTCCTTGGACTTCAAATCCGTCAACAGAGGAATGGCACCTTTATTTCTCAAGAAAAATATCTCAAGGATTTCCTGAAGAAGTTTGGACTCACTGATTGCAAAAAAATTAAGACTCCAATGCCTACCAATGGTTTCCTAGATGCAGATGAGAAGGGCAAAGCCTTCGACCAGAAGAAATATCGGTCTATGATTGGTTCTCTTTTATACTTATGTGCATCTAGACCTGACATTATGCTTTCAGTATGTATTTGTGCTCGTTTTCAGGAAAATCTAAAGGAATCACATCATACTGGAGTAAAGCGAATTCTTCGGTATCTTTCTCACACACTAACCTTGGGCTTGTGGTATCCCAATGGTGCTCCGTTTGATCTTATTGGCTATTCTGATTCAGATTGGGCTGGTGATCGTGTTGATAGGAAATCAACTTCAGGCACTTGTCATTTCCTTGGAAGATCACTTGTGTGTTGGGCTTCCAAGAAGCAAAACTGTGTATCAATATCCACTCCTGAAGCATAATACATTGCTGATGGATCATGTTGTACCCAGATGTTGGGGTTCGGGGCAGAAAACACAAATTTTTCATAACCTACGAGACCCATACCCAAAACCTATGCTATGCTGATGCAAGTAACGGACAGAAATAGATCACATACCAGTATGTAGTCCGTTAAGCGGCAAACGTTCCCGCATGAACGTGGTTGGTGTACTCGTACCGGCAATCCCCGATGCTGCGCAGATCCACGATGACTCCTGTAGCCACCCGATCCTTGTGGACCGATGACGGGATTACGTCCCCGTCGGAACGTTACTGATGAAGACCTCGCGATACGACCACGACGATGAAGTAGCACCACAAGTGTAGTGCCTCGCGGGATTATACACATACAGTATACCCGACGTCCCTCCGGGCTCCGAACCAGTAGAGCAGCGAAAAGAAGATGGATTCGGATCCCGATTCCAGCAGCACGACGGCGTGCGTATAGTGGAGAAATCCCCAACCAAGTGTAGACTCCAAACAAGGGGAGTCCACTCGAGGAAGGAGAAAGGAGGGAGAGAGATGAGAATTTATCTCAAAAATATTATGAATAAAAGGGCACCTCTACCCCTCCTTATATAGGCCAAGGAGGGGTGCCACCCTCCCCTCCACTTCCGGGGTGGGACTAATCCCAAGGGGAGGGGGGTGCGCCATGAATAAAGGGGGTGGACCCCTCTATGGCGCCATGGCCCATGGGGGAGGACTCCCTCTCCCCCTAATGGGCCCTATGAGGCCCATATGCCTTTTAATTCATTTTTAATTATATTTAAATACATTTTAGTATTTAATTCAGATAATTAAATAATAAAACATATATTAAACATTATTAAATATATTTTGAACCTTTCAAAATACCGGGAACAACTTCCGGCCTTCATCGGAACAATTCCGGTCATTACCGGAACAATTCCGGTGTTCTCTCCAATTTCTCCGGTGATCCCGAATCAATCCTTACTGCGTCGAGTACCCTTAAGTGTAACACCCTACGGTCCGGGAAACAGCAGACATGATCGAGACAATTCTCATTGACCAATGACTAATCAATTGGACCTGGTTACAATTTCAGTCAGGCGGTGGGATACAAATCAAAGTCTCCTCATAGATGACAATTACGTATGATCATTACGGTCAAAGGATCTAGTCACTACGTTATAGTTATCACAATGTCGAACTATGTGAATTAATCACATCGCAACACTTCTGGTGGGTGTATGTCCATCATATCATTATCCAATGATACGACTCCATTGTCAACAGACGCCATTGTCTCATGATCAGGAAACCTTGATCATCAATCGCCCAATGGACTAGTATACTAGGGTTGACTAGGGACCTAGTTGTTTGTATACCACACCTGTATTAATGTTTCCGCTTAATACAGTTATAGCATAGTATCAAACGTATTATGAACTAATGGAATAAGCTCGATAAAACATATTTTATTTGCCTCTAGGGCACATTCCCAACACCAGATTCTTTGGCTGAAGCAAACGCTGAAGGATTATGGTATTCATGTGAAGAAAATTCCCCTTCTATGTGATAATGAGAGTGCAATCAAAATTTCTCACAATCCTGTGCAGCACTCTCGCACGAAGCATATTGACATTCGCCATCATTTTCTTCTTGATCATGTTCAGTGTGAAGATATTGTGATTAGCCATGTCAGAACTGAAGATCAACTGGCTGATATATTCACGAAACCATTGGATGAGAAAAGGTTCTATGCGTTAAGGTGTGAGCTAATTATTTTGGACTCGTGAAATGTACTGTAAGACCGAACCTTTACCTCCATGTAAATATTCATTTACTTCGTTGTTTGTTTTTGGTTTCGATATTTGTTTTTGCTTCGATCTCTAGTTTTTTTTTATTGGATTTAGTCCTCCATGCTTATCACCTTTAGCTTCGCTATTGGTTTTTCTTCGAGGTGATAAGTTTCGAACCCTACCCCCTACTGTTCTTTTTCCCTATTACTCTATCTGTCTAAAATGGTTGAGCACATTTGAAACGGAAAGTATTTTTCTTCGAACGTCATTATGTTCCGAATCAAATTCTTCCAATTTTTTATCGAAGTTTTACTCACGATCAAGACATATTCTTCGGTCGTTAAGTTCCCATTGAATCCGGGTCGTTGATATTTTCTCGCGATTCGCTACCATATCTGGGCCGTTGAATGCGGGGCGTCAGTCGCTGGGAACCGTCCGATCTGATCTGACAACTCCTGTCAGACCAGCCCTATATATATCCCTCGCCCGGCGACACCAAATCACACTTCTTCCCCAAACGCTCTGGGACCCTATTCTCTCGCGCGCCGTCGTGCCTCTCACCTCGCAGTCGTCCTTGTCGCTTAGCTACCGGAAGGACTCCGCCGTGGATTTCCCGCCGACGGAGAGCATCTGCACCGCTCCTCGCCGCCGTAGCTGCTTCGACATCGCCAAGTTAGGGGTTGCTTGATCCGTTGGATCGTTGACCTCTTGGGAATCTTGTTTGTAGGTAAAGCTTCCCATCTTATATTCTGGTTTGTAGCTAGGGTTTCGATCTCGCTCTATTCTGTACTAGGGTTTGACATTTTTGGTGAAAACTTGTTGCATACAAAATCTAGCCCAGAACAGGCCGGAAACAACACCCTCACAACTCTGAATATCTTGTCAAAATCATTATTTTGGTCGAAACTTTTGCTGGTGCTCAGTCCATACTTGTCTTTTTCCCTCGTTTCCTTATTATTTCTCACAGGATGTCTGAGGATTTAGGTTTCGATGATGAGTCTCCAGTACTTGATCACCTCAACGAAGCTCAACAACTTGCTCCTAAGAGAAAAGTGTTGGATATATGCTCTAGAGGCAAATAATATATGATTATTCCAATATATCTAAATAAGTTCATGACCAGTTTCATACTGTGCTGGAACTGTATCAGTGAAACAATGATACAGGTGTGGTATAGAAACAACCAGAGTTCCTAATCAGCCTCTCATGATGACTAGTTTATCGTCAACTGATGATTGTGGTTTCACGATCATGGACAATCAAGTCAATTGACGGTAAGGTCACCTCATTGAATGAATGACGTGATGAACATTACCCAATGCAAGCATTGCAACATGATCAAATCGTAAAAGTTCAGTGTTGTAATTACAGAACGTAGTAGCCTGTTCCTTTGACCGTGAGATCACGCATAATTGCTATCTTCTGAGGATGCTTTGAGTGCATTAACCGTCACACTGAAACATGGTGACCATAATGGTGTATCTTGGGCTATCCGATGGGACATGTTGAGGAGTATTGATTCAAGAGCGGGATTTTTCAATCCATATAATGGAAAGATACTTCATGGCCAACTCGGTGAGATTGCATCCATAAAGCTGCGCAGCGTCTGACTAGGTCACAAGGATAAATATCACGGAACAAGTGAATAAAGATTTGTCGGTAACAAGATAGAACTAATGCATTGCATGCAGTTGATCGAATCTTGGACTAATCTAGTATCGCATGACAAAGGGAATGGTATACAACGTGAACGGTCCAATCGGTTACTTCCGAAATACACAAGGGTCATTATGGGCACCCAGGTCCCGCTATTGATCATTGACCGTAGCCTTTGTCTCGGTCATGACTGGAGTGTTCTCGTACCGTAGGGTAACACACTTAAGGGCTCGATGAATATCGGAGACCTATTCGGAACTATCGGAGTTACCGGAGAAGAGAGAAAGACGTACCGGAAAAGTTCCACGTTGGTCTGAAGGTTGTTCGGAGTGAGCTGGAAGGAGTTCCAGATCATCGGGAGATGAAATAATATGTATTATTTATTAATTAAGTGAATTGATAATTAATAAAATTTCATTTATAATTAAAAAGTGCAATGGGCCAGCTTTGGGAAAGAAGCCCATTAGGGTAATAAAGGAAAAAAGAAAAAAGAGAGAGAGGGAGGCGTCATGGGCCCTAGGGCCCATGAGGGGTGCGCCCCCCCTCCTCCCTTGGCCAGCCACCTCCCCCTAGCAAGGGACTTTAGTCCCACCTTGCTAGGGGAGAGGGGTTGACTCCCTCCCCTCTTCCTATATATAGATGGGCAGGGTGCACATATTTTATACACAGAAATTCGTGAGAAAATAAATATTACTCCGAATTGAGATAGGTTTTCACCGGTCTTCTCCCCTCTCTCGTCTCTCTCAAGCCGGGGTCCCCTTGTCTGGAACCTATGCTGGGATTGAGGCTTCTCCACTATACGCACGCCGTCGTGCTGCTGAAGCTCTGGTTCCGGAGGTCTACTTCCGCCACCTTCGCTGGATCGGAGAACGGAGGTCGTCATCGAGTCCGTATGTGTGCGAGTACTACGAGGTGCTGCACGTGCGGCACTACCACCCAACAGGGTGCTAACACAGCCAGGGGGCTGTGAAAGGTTTACGGCTTCATCAACCACGTTTGCGGGAACGTTTCCCGCGCAACGGACTACACCCCGAGGTATGTTATTCCGCAAGTGTTTCCGTTACATCATTACAGCTAGATAGATCTTGGGTTAAGGGCGACGCTAGTTAGAAAAATTATTGTTTTCTTCTGCGAGACCCAACAGTGGTATCAGAGCTAGATCTATGCTTCGGTTTTCTGTGCGGATATAAGACATCGGGGATGTGGGTGTTGATTCTACGATTGATACCCTCTCACGTGTACTTGTTATATTTGTGGCATTGTTTGATGAAGTGGCCCCCGACCGACCTTACGCGTACGATTACGCGAGACTGGTTCCACGCTTGACATACGACTTGTACCATATAAAGTTGCTATCGGGGGTGTCTGTCTCTCTTACTTTAGCGAATATGGCATTGGCAACGGAGGGCCCCGTACGGGGTGTAATAGAGACAATCTATAATCAGCGTTGTGGTTCAATTTTCGTAGAAACGGTTGATCTATGAAAATCCCTAGCAACCACGTAAAACCTGCAATATACAAAATAGAGGCGTCTAACTTTATATTGCAGAGGGGTCTATTGTTGTTTGCTTAATCTTCATGTAGTGATAGCTTTGCTATGTGTTACTAGAAAGTAGTAATCGTTCATCATGATGAAACAAACTTAAATGGAGACACTGTAGACTTAGTGCCACCATGATCATACATCTTAAAACTTGCTAGTATAGGACACACGACGGTAGCATTAAATAAGATGATCCCTTATAAAATGCCAAACATAAGTATTCTACCGAAGTGTGCACCACCTGGAAGGTTCTCTTTATGATAGGCAGGCCGTGACGATCGGCTGTCATACATACATTAGAGTTTGCATGAGGTTGGGCCTGGCAAGCCTAGCATATGTCGATATGGCCTTGCTAAGCAGCATATAACACTAAGGTCAATTTGGCGAGCCTAGCATATGTAGATATGGCCTCGGAATACTAGAGATCGAAAGATCGAGCGTGAGTCACATATAGGATGTGATCGCACAAACTAGTTGTTTACCTTTGAAACTAATCCGTCGGCCGTTGTGATATTCGAGGACGGATAGTGAATCTAGATCATGTAATCACTAAAACTTCTTAGGGATGATTGTTTTAGTGTGAGCTCATCTATAATATGATTATTATGAACTCATTGTTATGAACTAGTCTTAATTTTTTTCCTTGCCAATATTTTGTAGAAAATTAAAATGGACATGAATCAGTATCATGGATTGGTTACTTTCTTACGTGGTGAAAGACTTAAAGATGATGGGTCAAATTTTGTTGATTGGTACTTATACCTTAGGACTGTGCTCAAGAGAGCTAACCTCTTGTTCGTGATACAAGAGCGTATGGGAGACCCTCTAGTAGACAACATGGATGAAAAAGTAATGCTTGATTACCATAATCGTCAAAGGACTTACACGATGGTTAAAAGTGTCTTAGAAACTAGCTTTCCGCAAGATTTACATGAACAATATGCGGATATGGACACGTTTGACACAATCGACATGATGAAGTCATTGTTTATACATCAGTTCAGAGTGTCCAGATTTGAGTTAGAAAATGAGTTTCTTACTACAAAGATGGAAGAGAACACTTGTCTGAAAACTCACGTAGCCAAGATGCATGGGATACATCTGAAACTCGTGGAGGACTTTGACTATTGGAACACAGAGGAGTCTGCTATTAACACGGTGCTACACTCGCTTCCACCGAGTTACACAGACTTTGTCCATGACTATGTCGGAAGAGGTGAAAGCCATCAGTTCTTTGAGTTCATGGTCAACCTCCGAGATTTAGAGGTTGAACCCATTGAAGGAGAAATTGTTGATGGAGAAGGTATATGTTTGATATACTCGTTATAAATGTTTGTTCCCTTATACAACATTTGCAGTTTAATAAGTATTTGATACTTGTTCTGTTTTATGAAAACAGGGCCTCCCGTTGCATGGATGGGAAGAGGTGTGATCCAGGATTGATGGCAACCAAGACAATTGATGGCCACCAAGATTTCACCAAGACATCTATCATAGGATTATACTTAGAGTATTAGATAAATATTTTGTAATCGATTAAGTATGAACACTTAGTGATATGTCTTGCATCTCGCAAGACGAAGTTATTCATGTTTTGAGACAAGTCAGTTGTTCCAGTTTGATGAATAAAGTGTGCTTATACTATGATTGCAATTGAGTTTATAATATGATAGAAGCATTTATAAAACACCATTATTGTCAAGAGATATTCAATGTTTAATGATTAAGTTATTATGAATAACAATAAGGTCAAAAGTCATAACTATACTAAATGCATGAGATGAATTCATAAATGATGAAGTCATTAGATACGTGATCTATTAACTCATGAATTTATTATCAACCAAGATGACTAATGACGGAGTTCTAGCAAAGTATAACTTGTGCCAAACATTGTACATAAATGATGTATTAACCAAGCGCATGAATAATCATTAAAGATGCTTCGCATGATTAATTGAACAAGGAATTCAATTGAGATCATAAATCTGAGATTACGGAATCACAGTGAAGTTGGATATAAGAATACAAATCACCATTATGTGATCAAAGTGATGAGTATTATAGTTGACATAAATGGGAGACTTGTGGAAATAGTGCCACAAATTACGATGGAAATTCAAAGTGCTCAAGCACCTAAAACCATTCGTAGTCATGCTAAAATGTAGTGTGGTCTAAATACATTCCCCTTACGCTAATGCTATTGAATGAACAAAGTTGTTATAATGTATTAAGTTAAAAACACCCACTTCATGAGATAAGGAAACCATTCTGAATTTAATGAAGCTGATGACTCCATATGATGATGGTGTTAGAAAGTTTCTAGAAGTTTTGTATGATATAACTTTCTTTGTATTAGAGTTGTGAGCAATTGTAAAACACACCTTCCCAAATAGCAAAACTTGTATTGCTTGAATTGGTGAATGAGAAGATGGTTCTCAATGAATAAACCAATGGGAGAAAAGTGAATTCTTTGACCAAGGTGATTGACCCTGCCTCTAGATAACAGACTAACGCAACGGAAAACGTTTCGCTGAAATGACTCCATGAGAAGAGGAAATATGCTATTGATAATGATCATGGTATATAAGTTAAAACCTTAGTTTAAAAGTAAGAAGATTGTCATGAATACATTCTGTGCAGAACAATAATCATGAGTCTTCTTAAGTGAAACAAAAGGGACACTGCTGATAAATTACGAAGGATTGATTGTTACCTAGGAAACGAGGAGTAATGAAGTCACATTGAGTTGCATATGGGATGGCTCACATCCTATGAAATAATGTAGTTATTTCACATTACGAATAACCAGGAAGTTATTAAGAATGATTCAACACATAAAGGCATGATTTGGCACATAAAAGATGTTATGTCTAAATTCAATAATGATTGACCACGGAAGCGTAGTAATGCTAAATCAATATGGGTATTTCATTCACGAACACTATGAAGGGACCATAGATTGAAATTGCATCACATTCAAATTTGGAATTTGAAGAGAAGTAGCAATTGGCATAACGAAAGAATGTTTCGATAAGATGGACCAAAGTACCTCAAGGCAGAAACTCTCAACCTTGATTTGATCAAGTGATTTTGAAGTAATAAAAATATTGAGATGGACTGCAATTTCATGAAACTGAGTGGGAGCTTTGAAGACTTCCTGAAAACTTGGAATGCAGAGAGCATTTTCTGAGTGGGAGCTTTGGGAGCAATATTATTATGTCTGATATAATTAGAATAGAAACTTAATAGAAACTTACAGATATATGTCGGATATATTTTAGTGGGAGCACAATGTCAATTTCATATATATACGATGATATATGTGAAAACAATCTCATATATATATACGTTGATATACATGGAGATTAAGGCTAATAAGATGAAAGGATTACGAGAACTTATATGAACGAAATACAGATGTGTCACACACTAAAATCTATAAGGATAGATTAGGACATGTGTAATGAACATCAAAAGGATTGGAATGATATCCTAAACAAGAAAAGGTTCTTGTGGCTAGGAATTATATAAAGGATGTAAAACCTTAATATCACAAAATAATGTTTTGATGGAAGAATAGGGATGCACTTTGTCTCAAGACATGTGATCCTATATGACCTTGACATATGATTCTACCATAAAATGGAAGTTGTGAATCCAATAACAAAATGACTCAAAAGTTCTTAGAAGAAGAACAGGTTCCGATGTGCTTGGTTGGAAAAATACAGAACCTGAGCAAAGTCCAAGCATTCAGTATCTGAAGAGAAACTGAGGCCAATACTCTAAATGGTAGAAAAGATAATATACTTGAATGTAATACTGGATTACGATTGCAAGCCTTATTATGGGTCTATATGAATTAGAGACATCACCAAAAGGAATAGAAAGGAAATGTGAGCTATAATTTCACGAACCAAAACTCTACAAAATATAAATATCTACTTAAGGAAGTAGAAGGTTGAATAAAGTTTAGCGTAAGAAGTTTAGACTTCTGGCTGAGTGTATTTTTCAGTATACATGACTATGGGAGTCCTAGGGACTAAAACCATTTTGTCATTAGAGAATACTGTAAAATAAGAAGTCTCACTCTCCCGCCAAACTTATAATTCAAGCATTATTAGATAATGAAGGGTATACCAAGAAAGTTTACCATTACCTGTTGCAAAGGAACATATGAATCTGAACGGATACAGATCGTTGATGAAACCTCTTCCATGAGCAAGCATGATCAATAAACACTTATATGATAAGATGATTATGATCGAGAAAATATGCAGCTAGATTATTGTAACAGCCCAGATTTCACAAAAATTAAATATTTTGTTTTCGGTGAGAATTGTTTGATTGTCTGATTTGTTTGCGGTGTTTTCATCCCCGATTTATCGATCGGCGATTATTTTCCCCCCTCTTATCTCGTATCGGACGGAGACCGACCCTTGCCACCCTGACACTCGACCTTTGCGACACCGGGTTTCACCCGATCACCGTCGCGAAAACCGCACGAGACCAGCTGCAGCCAACGGAATGAAAAACCCCGTTTAATAATTAAACGGGTTATTTTTATATCGCGCCGGAAAGTGTTTTCGGAATGATTCCAACGTGAGGTGAACGCCGCCAGCTCGACGCGCTGATCGCGCAGTTCGAAGTTTTACCCGAATCGGAGGTCCTGCAGACCCCCGACGGTCAGAAACGTGAGCACCGCGCGCGCGAGAGAAAAACTGGGGATGTTTTTGCAAACTGCCAGCCACCTGGGCTATATAAAGACCACCACACTCCCACCCCTTTCTAGGGTTTCCCTATTCCAAAAATTTCAGCCACCCCCCTGATCTATCTCAGATCTGCCCAATTTAGCCCCCTTTTTCGTCCAAACCCTAGCCAGAGGCAATCTCAGCCATCGGATCGCAGATCGGGTGGATCTGAGTGCGCCACGTCAGCCCCCTGGAGCTCCACCAACCTCCTCTCTCCTCTCTCCTCACGCAACCGCCGTCCATGGAGGAGCCGAGCCGCCGCCCGCCGGCGACCAGCAGTCGCGCCCAGCCTCTCTTCTCCCTCTCCCTCCTCTTCTCTCCCTCTCCTGACTGCGCCCTCCTCCTCTCCAGGGACGCAACGCCGCCGCCGCAGAACGTGGACGCATGGAGCCGGGCTCCTCCTTCCTCCATGCCATGGCCACGGGACCCCGCCTGCCGCGCCCCCTGGACCCCGCCGCGCTCGCCCCTCGCCCCTGGCCGCTCGCCGTAGCTGGAGAAGGCCGGCCGGCGAGCCAGCCGCCAGCCGCCGTCGTCAACGAACTCAGCCCCGATCCGATCTGGATCGGGCGAGCTGGAGCCACCGCACCGCTGTGGGCCGCGCCAAGGCCCACCTCCCTCCAGATCCGCCAGGCCGCTGCCCAGGCCAGATGGGCCAGGCCCAAGATGAGGCGCCTTCCATCTTTTTTTTTCTTTTTTTTTCTTTCTCTGCTGTTGGGCCCAGTAGCTTTCGGCCCGTTTAGTTTTTTTTTCTGCTAGGTTTTTTTATTAATTTTGGCAGATTGTATTAGTTTTTTTGCGAGGCCCGTATCTTTTTAACGGTAGTTCGGATCACGACGCTTTAAACATGAAAATTGCTTAGATTTTTGTGTAGATTATTAAAATGTGCTTCTTTGCCCTGTTTGACTTTGTTTACATGTTGTTTACCTGCTAATTACAACCCTTGCCACTGTAAACTGTAATTTCCATAACTTTTTAACCGTTGCTCTGTTTAAAATGGTTTTTATATGTATCTTGACTATAATTTTGTGTAGATTGTGTTTATGTTGCTCTTGCTTGCTAATAAAAATAATAAAATTATGTTTAGGGGCAGAACAGTACCAAATTCAATAAATATCATGGGGTCCGCAATAGTTTGCCATGTATAGGTTTTACCCCCACTTAAATTGACTAGCATAGATAGTTTACTTTGTGCTTACCTCTTGCCATGTTTGAGTGCTATGCCATGCTTGCTTGAGTTGACATGTTAACAACCTTTGTTGATCACCTGTAGCTAAGCAACTTGAACCACCGTAAACGTGCGGTATTCATCGTGTGTGACCGATACCCCACTTAAACTGTTAGTAACCGTTCTCGAAGATAGATCCGTATCGCGTTGCCGTGTTGTGTGATGTATTATTGATCTTTGTGTTGCCCCGTAGTAATAGAGTGCGTGCTCGTTGATTGCTTTCCAGTGTTTATCGTCTTGTGTGCTTCCGCGGGTACCTTCGGAGACGATGCGAGCTTGCGATCCACTACACCTTTGGAACCCGACTTATCAACAGGAAAGGACTATACATTACTTATGATCCATTCTATTTCAACCAGCGGTTTGCATGCTAGTCTAGGTTAGGTTCGATGTTTGATCCTACCACATGTTTACAGCCTCTTTCAAACCGATACAGCCATGTCCCCTCCCAGGAAACCTTGTACTGCTATGTTACTGTTGCTCGTTGCTCAGCCCCTACTTAGTATGCATGCTTAGGATGCTACGATGTTACCCTGTTACTCCTTGGTTTTGGGATATCACATTATTATATTGTTGTTGATGATATGATTATTATAATGTTGACTATATTCGACGAAGGATGGAAGGTCTAGTCTATCCCGCCCCGACGCTTTGTTCCATTCGAGTCACTTAGGATCCGAGTTCCGGGTATTGGTTTTAAGACTGAGCGTGCCTAACCGTGTGTGGGATTTTATGGGGTCCCCTTTTCTTACCTACCTAGCTTCAAACATTTCTAGTGGTGGACCAAGCTGATTTACCATTTGAAACCATGTGTGTGCTGGTCAGCTGCCAGTAGTTTTTAAACCAACACGGACCAGTGAGGACATAGTTCCCTTGCTGGCCCATCATGACCGGCTGAGGGCCCGGTTTCCCATGTGTGATTAACCGGCAATCCAAACCTGGAGGCATACGGTAGAGACCAGATCGAGAGCGCGGCCGGCTCCTGAGCTGGATGTCGACTCACCGAGGGCCACCCGGATTTGTTCGTTGTTAGCTAGAGGGACCTGTCGTTTCGGATCTCTTGGAACTAAACCATAAATGGTTGCCTGTGATGGGTAGCAACTGAGAGTGATGGGCGTGCGTGCGGAGCCTTGTAATGGGCAGTTGGTACACCCCTGCAGGGTTAAATCTTTTCGAGAAGCCGTGTCCACAGTTATGGACGACTTGATACCTACTCCTTGTTCATAGACAACAACAACTGAGATAATTTTAATATAACTTGATCAATGTGTGTGTGCCTTGACTGCTTCTTCTTCGTCGGGATGCGAAGAGGAGGACAAGGATAGGATAGGTGTTATGTTTGCGTAAGTAGTTGATAGCATACTTGTTGGAGGCGATTCCTCATCGAATGCTTGGCTTCTTATCTTACTCTCTAGATCGTTAGCCACTTCATAAATGCTAGTGCGGAAGCAACCTCACCACTTACCCCTTCCTTACCGTAAACTACTAGTTGTCCTAGAATGATGAGTGATGAAGTCCTTGATGGGTCAGTTGACCACTACAGTTGGATGCTGAGTACTTCTGTACTCATGATACTACCCCCAAACTCTTTTCAGGGTACTTGATCAACAACAGGTACTGTGATCGACGTTTCACGTGGAGACTCGACGACGACTAGTTAGGCGGATCCCGGCGGAGGGCCTGGACCCGTGTGGTTATGGGGATCGATGTTTTTCTCTTTTCCACTAGGCATTTGATTGTAGTCTATACCCAGACATGTATCTTCTGCTGTTGTATTGTATTTGAGGCAGTTGTATGCCGATTGTATGAGATGTTGTATCATGTATCTGTAATGTTGTGATATCATGTTGGAAATCCGGGGCATATGGCTATGTCATATGTCGCGGTCGGACCGATATATGCTTCATCCCCGGATCTGGATGGAAACATCTAGATCACCAGAGTTCCTAGTCAGTCTCTCATGATGACTAGTTTATCGTCAACTGATGATTGTGGTTTCACGATCATGGACAATCAAGTCAATTAACGGTAAGGTCACCTCATTGAATGAATGACGTGATGAACATTACCCAATGCAAGCATTGCAACATGATCAAATCGTAAAAGTTCAGTGTTGTAATTACAGAACGTAGTAGCCTGTTCCTTTGATCGTGAGATCACGCATAATTGTTATCTTCTGAGGATGCTTTGAGTGCATTAACCGTCACACTGAAACATGGTGACCATAAAGGTGTATCTTGGGCTATCCGATGGGATATGTTGAGGAGTGTTGATTCAAGAGCGGGATTTGTCAATCCATATAATGGAAAGATACTTCATGGCCAACTCGGTGAGATTGCATCCATAAAGCTGCGCAGCGTGTGACTAGGTCACAAGGATGAATATCACGGAACGAGCGAATAAAGATTTGTCGGTAACAAGATAGAACTAATGCATTGGATGTAGTTGATCGAATCTTGGACTAATCTAGTATCGCATGACAAAGGGAATGGTATACAACGTGAACGGTCCAATCGGTTACTTCCGAAATACACAAGGGTCATTATGGGCATCCAGGTCCCGCTATTGATTATTGACCGTAGCCTTTGTATCGGTCATGACTAGAGTGTTCTCGGACCGTAGGGTAACACACTTAAGGGCTCGATGAATATCGGAGACCTATTCGGAACTATCGGAGTTACCGGAGAAGAGAGAAAGACGTACCGGAAAAGTTCCGTGTTGGTCCGAAGGTTGTTCGGAGTGAGCTGGAAGGAGTTCCGGATCATCGGGAGATGAAATAATATGTATTATTTATTAATTAAGTGAATGAATAATTAATAAAATTCTATTTATAATTAAAAAGTGCAATGGGCCAGCTTTGGGAAAGAAGCCCATTAGGGGAATAAAGGAAAAAATAAAAGAGAGAGAGAGAGGGAGGCGCCATGGGCCCTAGGGCCCATGAGGGGTGCGCCCCCTCCCCTCCTCCCTTGGACGGCCACCTCCCCCTAGCAAGGGACTTTAGTCCCACCTTGCTAGGGGAGAGGGGTTGACTCCCTCCCCTCTGCCTATATATAGATGGGCATGGTGCACATATTTAAAACACAGAAATTCGTGAGAAAATAAATATTACTCCGAATTGAGATCGGTTTTCACCGGTCTTCTCCCCTCTCTCGTCTCTCTCAAGACGGGGTCCCCTTGTCTGGAACCTGTGTTGGGATTGAGGCTTCTCCACTATACGCACGCTGTCGTGCTACTGAAACTCTGGTTCCGGAGGTCTACTTCTGCCACCTTCGCTGGATCGGAGAACGGAGGTCGTCATCGAGTTCGTACGTGTGCGAGTACTACGAGGTGTTGCACGTGCGTCACTACCACCCAACAGGGTGCTAACACAGCCAGGGGGCTGTGAAAGGTTTACGGCTTCATCAACCACGTTTGCGGGAACATTTCCCGCGCAACGGACTACACCCCGAGGTATGTTATTCCGCAAGTCTTTCCGTTACAGCATTACAGCTAGATAGATCTTGGGTTAAGGGCGATGCTAGTTAGAAAAATTATTGTTTTCTGCTGCGAGACCCAACAAAAAGGACGCAGAACAAAGGAAACAATCAATGCAAGAGGCATTCCCGAGTCTATTCAGATTGAACTTGGATATGATACACCTCCTGTAGAAACCAAGGATCATCGCAAGATTCATTTGCAAAACATTCGCCGCTACTGGGCCATCAGGTGGTACAAATAAAGGAGTATCCCTGACTGGAAATGGGCAATGCAGTTTGCCTTCAGTCCACCTTTCCTATACACTTCACACATGTGTGGAAAATATACTGAAGAAAATCGCCATTTGTACTATCATGTACCACCTAAATATCCTCACCCCAACACCCTAAAGACTCCGGATGATTATGCTGAAGAGCAAGAGCGATTGAAAATCGCTGCAGAAAAGAAAAGACTCAAGGAAGCAAAGAAGGCAGCCAAGTTAGCTGTTGCTGAAGCTCATGAAGGGGGACAGAGCTCAAAGAAGAAAAGGAAGCTCAAGAAGAAATCTGCGTCACCCCCTCATGCTTCCACCGATGACGAAGAGCAAGCAAGACTGGAGCGAGCAGCTCTAGAAGACTTTATTCGTGATGAGTCCAATGCTGAAGCTGATGACGAATCCGAAGCTGAAGCAGATGATGAGTCAGAACCTGCTCCTCCCAAGAAGCAAAAGATTCAGATTCCCTTGGAGAAGAAGCCAGGAGAGAAACCGGCTACAAAGGGAATAAAAATTCAAGACCCTACAGATAAGCCCGTTGTTCACCCCACCATTGACTTTTCAAACATGGTGGTTGCAAAGCCTTTGGCCTCCAAGCCACCGGCTGAAGCCCTCAACACTGAGAGGCGATCCAAGGTGAGGCACGGCCCAGTGAAGCATCAACAAACTGCAAAGTCCGCTGCACCAGCGAAGCCTAAGAAGTCTGCAGCTCCACACACTTCAGTGAAGTAAAATCCCACTGAAGCAGAATTGCAACAGCAAGACCTCGAGGAGGCCCTGAACCGCAGCATCCTTGCCAGAGAATCTGCAGAGAAGCAGAAGGAAGCAGAAGCAGCTACAAGAAAGCAAAGGGAGCTAGACTACGCAAAGTTTGCTGCTGAGAAGGCTGTGACGAAGCGAAAGCTCGCCGAAGCCGAGAAAAATGAAGAAAAAGTTGTTGCTGAAGCCAAACTGTTGGCAGAACACGAAGCTAAACGCAAGGCCACACTAGATGGCCTCTGAACGAAGAAGGCAGAGAAAGCAGCCAGGGATGCCCATAAGAAGGTAGTGGTTGATATGACTCCCTCTGCTGAAGCACTTCCACCGAAGCAGAAAGGTATCTCTATGCCTGAAGCTCAAGCTGAAGTAGATCGCCATAGTGAACATCAATTCCCTGATCCACGTGAAGGCGAACTATGGGATCAATTGGGCGTAACTGAAGCCATTTGGAAGAAGT
Organism: Bromus sterilis; assembly: GCA_950022295.1. Lineage (NCBI taxonomy): Eukaryota > Viridiplantae > Streptophyta > Magnoliopsida > Poales > Poaceae > Bromus > Bromus sterilis. Next base: position 245,059,152 of record OX465601.1, read on the forward strand.
GTGCGGCAGAAGATCCTGAAGCTATTGATCTCGGTGAAGTCTACATCTCAGGCTCCATCGAAGCAATGATCACTACCATGATCAGTCAGCTGAAGGATTTGCATTCAAGAGATAGAGCTGAAGTTGAAAAGATTCACAACTATCAAAAGCGTGCTGAAGCTGAGTCAGATAAAGAATTCAAACAGCACGCCTTGAAGTTGCTTCAGAAGGTGACAGACGTCAACACCACCACCAAGGAAAACATCAACACATACAAGAGAAAGATCAAAGCTGCAGTGGATGAAATGGTCAAAACGCATAATGCTTCCATTATGGAAAGGGATTCCCGGAAGCGTAAGGCCCCGCTAGAAGCTGAACCAGCTGCAGCAAAGCCTGTTGAAGCCAAGCCTTATGACCCTTCTCCGAAGAAAAGGACCACCAAGAAACGGAAGGTCACTTTGGCCTCGGCTGCTGATATGGATACGAGTGATGAACCTACCAGCCAGCCGAAGGAAAGCACTGAAGCAGTTCCCACTCCTGCTCCCCAACCAAAGCCTTCCCAGCCAAAGCCAAAAGCTTCAGCACCACCCACTAAAACCCCTACACCTCCTCCCACCAAATCCACTCCCAAGAAAACACCCGCTCCACACACTCCCGCTCCACCTCCAAAAGCTCCAACTCCCAAGCGAACCCCAACCCCAACACCTGCACCAACGCCTGCCCCAGTTCCACCTCACGCTCCTTCACCACCACATGTTCCATCCCCTGCACCGCAAAGGACTCCTACACCACCTGCCGCTCCCGCACCACCTCCATCAACTCACCCGTAAGCCAATGAACCCTCACCCTCCAACTCCAGAACCCGCGGCTCCCGAGACTTTTCTCCTTCCAGGACTACTCAGGAATTGGAAGCCCATGTGCCCCAGTCTGAAGAACATGAAGATGAAGATGAACAAGTGCAGATTATGAATCCGTCGCAAGAGCAAGCTTTGATATTTTCTCAAACTGCTGGACCTTCAAGAGCCTCCCCCATAGCTCCTCTGCAAAGGATTCGTGCTCGTTCCCATCCATGCCAAGACACCCAGCTCGAATCAAATTACCCTCATGAAAATTTTCCAATATTCAAGGGCGCTGGCTGTTCTTCTCGGCACGGACCAGAATTCAATTTGGAGCAACATCAGAAGCGTCACCTATTCTTTGGTGTAAGTCCATATGCATCAGACAGAACTACCGATGATCTTCGCTTTTGGACTGCGGAACAACAAATTTTATACACTAAAGTTTTCTGTCAGCAAGTTGTTCTGTTTCGCCACAGGTATCTGGATATGTGAAGCATTTCAACTGCGACTTGCTTCCAGAACATCACCGAAACCATTGAGAATCAGAATTTGACTCGGCTGTTTGCTTTGAGCACTCCCTTCAATTCTGAACTCATTAAGAAATTCTACGCCACATTATATGTTTCTGGTGATGCAAATGAACCCCGCACATGGATACTGGAATGGATGATCCAAGGTGAAATCTTCAGAATGTCTTCCGCAGAGTTCATGGAAATAGTCAATATCCCAAGGCATACTGGCGGCCTTGAAAAGATTCATTTGGAGCCAGATCTGACTGGAGAAAAAAATCCTACCTTGTTGGATACTGAAGTAACTGCAAATTATATTCCATAAAATATTCGCCCGAAGCATTTGAACTTCATCTCCAAGACATGGTTTTACATCCTGTCGAAATCTTTGATTCCTTTGAGTACTGCTTCGGAAGAATCCAATATATATCCAGAGACAAGGCATGCAATAATGAAGCTTACGCACGGACTCGTATTTGACTTCGAGGACTGCTTCATTCGGAACTTGGTCCATGCTGCAGAATTGCCCTATACGCTGAAGCCATATGCTCCTTGGCTGCAAGTTTTCTGCGACTTTGCCCGCAATGAAGACTTTGTGGCTCGCCATCATCCGAAGCTCTTCCTTCCTCCAGTGCGTGACACTTTGGAATTTGCTAAGGACCCCAATGACATCTTTGCCACATATGTTGGGGTGCACCGTGTAGTCAATGAGTGCAACATCTCGAAGAAATTCCAGAAGGACTGCCATCACTTTGAAGTCAATCTTTGGTCGCAGCAAATGCTCGAAAACTACATTGAAGCCAATCAACGCCAGATGCAGTTCCTTGCTGATGAAATCAATCGCGTTGGCAACATAGCTCTCAACAACAATCAGTATCTCCGTGTGCTCATGCGTCATTCCTGGAAGGGACTCCGGAAGTTCAACTCGGTTAAAGGCCTTCGTAAAGATCGCATTTACAAAGAGTATGATCACCTCCAGCGAAACTTTTCACGAGATGATACTGTTGACCGCCCGAATCAGAAGCTCCCTCCCCTGCACAAGATTGATGAAGTATTCTTCGTCAACGAGCCAGATCCCATCAGGCCAGACACCGTCTCCCAAAATGACTCCATCACCTCGAAGGACGACGACGGCCTCGACGACAGCGACCTCGACATCAACCTCATCACCCAGACAAATCTCCAAGCTCTTCCTTCGCCTGCGTCGGAAGAAGAATCTTCAGGAGATCAATCTTCTTCGGATGAGTCTTCGTCAAGCGCTGCTTCGTCGGGCTCAAAGGGTGCTGATTCCGCGCAGTAGATCTCTCGAGCCTCATCCCAACCTTTTGTCAAATCATTGACAAAAAGGGGGAGAATGAGGGCATCAATGAGTTAGATTTGCATCAGGGAAAGGGATTTTGCTTTTCGCATTCTGCTTCACTTGGTTTAAGTTACAACAAACATTCCATTCTCTTCGATTGGGTTGTAACTTAAGTTTACATTCGGTTATATTACTCCTGTGCTACACTTAAGTTTAATAACCCTTTGCTCGCAAGTATTGTTTCGTATCCTCTCTCTTGCAGGTGTTTATTATTTTCTAAGTCACAGGTCATAGGAAGCAATTGCAAACATTTCTGGATATATAACTTCAAATGCAATTGTCTTCGCTAAGATATTTGTTTTGCTCCCCACCGAAGAGATTTCTCTCAAGCATTAACTTTGATTATATAAATCTTCGATGCTTGCATTCAGGGGGAGTCAAAAACTTCATATCTTAGAGTTTTTCCCATCACTTCACAAAAACTTCAATATCTTTTATCGATGCCTGTTTTGTCAACAATAGTCCAAAAAGGGGGGATTGTAAGAGCAAAGTTTTGCCCCCGTGTGTTTTGGATATTGTTGGAAAAGACAGTAAAGGAACTAACAATGTTTTCTAGTGTAAACAGTTGAATAGGTTCCTGAAGGACGAGCTACGTGATAAAGCTTCAGGGAAGGTTTTCAAGTTATCGAAGCACTACCCCTTGAGTGAAGCTTAATCACGGAGGATGACCCGCAAAAATGAAGGTGTCCTGAAGCTCAACTCATCGAAGGAAATGAAGAAGACGGCGCAAGACTTAGACGTTTTTGTGTAGTTCTTTTTCTGTTCTTTGAGTCATAGGACAAACCGTACTATCAAGAGGGGTTTTTAGTTTGTGGACACCGAAGTTATTGAGAAAATGCTCAGATCAAATCTAAACCAAGTGAGAAGCCAGAGTGAAGAAATCTCATGTGCACTGAGTTAAGTTTCGGTAGCAAAGACTTCGTTCTTTGGCTTCCGAAGCAGAAGTAAGTCCGTGAGTCAGCTTTACTTGTTCCTCAAGTAAAGTTGCGCAGTAATGACAAATCTGACCGTTGTGGACACGTGTCAAGCTGTCACTTCGGGCCAAATAGGTCATTTCGCACCTCGGGATCGCCAACTATAAATACGCCGCCCCCTCCTCCATTTGCGGGTGGCTGCTCTAAGAATATTCCTGAGAGAGACTGAAGAGAGCACCCCAAGAACGCCACCTAAGCAAAACCCAAAACCCAGTATACTGAAGCCTAAGTCCCATTGATCTGAGTAGATTCGAGATGACTTAGGTGAAAGCTTTCTAGCCTTTTTATCTTGGAGAACTGCAATTCTCCTAGACGGTTAGAGTGTCGACTTCAGAGAGCGAAGAGTAATTGACTCCTCGAAGATCAAGTTTGTCAAAGGTTTCGGAGATTCCCTTGATAATCTACCCCGAGTCAAAACTGACCAAGCTCAAGGAGATTGGTGCAGTGGAGCAACGGACGGAGAGAGATTCGCTCCAGGTGTTCAATCACCAGTCCCTCCAACCAGACATAGCGCTTTGCAGAGCGTAAACTGGTCGAACAAACATCGCCGAGTCACAGTTCGTTTTACTTCAAGCTTTTACATTATGTATTGCATTTGCTTCCCAGTTATGCTTCAATGCATTTTGATTCACTGCATTTAGTTTCGCTTCCAGTTTTACTTCCCTGTCACTTGTTTATGCTTCCCTTTTCTGCTTTACTTATGCTTCACTTCAAAGCTTCAGTCGAAAATTTGAAGTGATCATTCACCCCCTCCCCCTCTGATCACATACTTGGACTTTCACATTCTCACCAAATGGTCGGCAAGCTCCAAGCATATGATATCTTCGTGATGCTCCTCTTGACCCTTGCACGCATCAACTTGACCAATATTTGGATACCTCCATGAAGAACACCTTGGTCCACACGTAATCCTCATCCTACACACTTGAAGCCAACATATTATTCTTCAAGCATTGCCTATAGACAAACCTTAAAGTATAACTCAAGGAAACCATTAGTCCATAAAGTTTGTCATCAATTACCAAAACCAAACATGAGGGCACATGCCCTTTCAGTGTGGAAGAGGAGTTTGAGAACTATGAAGTCCGCAAGTTGTCCAATAGCTTTGTCACGTTGGAATCAGTTATGATTGAAGTTATGAAAGACAAAGGAGGAAATAAATACAAGATCCCCCACTTGCACAAGGAACGGCGTCGCAATGAGGGAAGGCAAATCATTGCTCTATCTATGGACGCCCAGTTATTTGCCGACACTAAAGCCATTATAGAAGAAATGCAATAGAAGGGACAAAGAAAAGGAAAAGGAATATTGGAGTATATGTCTTGTGTAATCTTGTGTATATGTCTTGTGTAATCTTGTGTAATCATGGGAACATTGGAGTATAATTGTGTAACACTATAGCTACTACTACTGCCAGTAACTCTGCTATTACTATAATTGTGTAATCATGGGAATATTGTGTAACATTCAATTACAACCTAACTACCAATAACTCTGAATTCAATCAGGCTGAACAAGAATTTGTTCCATTAGAAGTTACTGGTGTAATTCATTGCTTATTTGTGACAATCAGTAACTTCTGACAGTAACTTTACTCGTTACTGCATCAACTGAGAACAAAATTTTATTTGTGAAAGAATTACTGGTGTAATTCAATATAGATAGGTTGGTACTAATTCAGTGCCAAGGTTTACTTACTAATTATGCAGAAGTAGCAACAGGATCACATAAACACAACAAGTGGATGCTGCCCCAGAAGAAAACCCAGTGCCTGTTATCACATAAACACAACCTCAACATGTTGGCACCATTTTTCTTCCATGGCTCAAAACCTGAACTGAACTTGTTCTTTGAAACTAGTGCTCTTTGACATTCACAGCACTTTCAAACTAGTGCAAACTAAAACTCCTTCAGTGACTAAAACTAGTGTTCGTAGCAGCAGCAGGAACAAATTCACAGAGTGACTGAAGACGTTGTGGCAGGAACATGTTCAGAGAGTGACTGAAACTGAAACTAGTGACTGAAACTAGTGTTCGTACCTCAAATTCAGTGACTGAAGACGTTGCAGGTGCCGGCGGCTTCTCTAGCCACGCATGAAGATGAGGAGGGCAACGTCAAGGCGCCGCTTTTGGGCCGCTTCGGCATGAAGGCCACGGCGCCGCCTGCTCCCATGTCAGATGGCCACGGCGGCTTGGGGCACCACCATCTCTGGTCGACGGCGGCCAGCCAATGAGGAAGGGAAGGGCCAGCTCCTGCTCGACTCCCTCAGCTCCAGCTCGGCATCGGAGAGGAAGGAATGCGGCCGAGGAAAAGTCAAATCTTTTCCTCGCCGGGAACGAGGAAGGAACGCGGCGGCTTCTTGGGTAGGAGTTGTCCGGCTTGGGGAGGCGCGGGCCAGCTTGGGGTGGAGCGGGGCGGAGCGGTCCGGCGCGGGGGCACGGCGCGGTCCGGCGTGGGGAAGGAGATCGGCCGGCGTCGAAAGCGAGCGAGGCGGAAGAGTGCAGTGAGGAAGAGGGGTGGAGTGTGGGTTGTGTCGGGAATATTTGAGGGACTTAACTGTAAAAATGCCATTTCGACTTTTTTTTTGGGACGGACGGAGTAGTAAATTGCACGAGGTTCCATCTCGATCTTTTTTTAAATCATTTTTTAGCAACCCAAAAGGTGGACCGGCCGACACACGTGTTGTGTGTGACAGGCCGTCCCGTTTAGCTGATGTGCCGTAGCCCCTCTTTCGCTAGAGTACTGCCATGCCAAGCAGCCCAGATGGCCAGGTCTGGTCCAACCCGTCGACTGGAACTACATGGGCCGATAAGGTTTCGAAATCCCGCTCCAGTCCTTACCGAAATCTTGCTAACCCAGTTTGAACCCGCTCCATTCAAGAACGTGAACCCGCTCTATTTTTAGGTTGAGCCTGAGCAGCACGCATGGTATTCAACATCAGCTCCCTGCTGCTGGCAATAATCTGAGCTGAGCACATCAATCTTCGAACTAACTCAACACAAGTCCCATATAAAGATAATTTATTACAAGAAACAAGTCAGTACCAACACATGTTATTTAGATGAAAATCAGTAACAAGAACTGCACTAGAGGAAATCAGATATGAAGCAAAATAACATGACATCGATGACTAGGTTTGGTGGTAACACAGAGGCAGTACTTCAGACCAAACAACAACATCACATAGTGTATGCTAAGTTGCTAACAGATTGTTTTCAGGTGGGAGACCTCGAAAAATTCTCAACTGTGATGAAGACTTCTTTTTAGCAGGGGGGACTGTGATGAAGCCTAAGGAACAAAAAATATTTTCTGGCTTCAGTAGGGAGTTGTCTCCTGGTCTCTGGGAGTTGCCTCCTGGTCTCTCCATTTGCATCAGCACTTGGCAACATAGCGGTTGATCCGACATTGTTGTCAAAAACTACAATAGAACAAAGGTTAGATGGCATACTGGAAATCAACTGGAATTAAAATCAACAGAAGATTTAGTCGATGGACAAAGAAAATCGACAATCAACCTTTCCAGATATGGCCAAATAACTGATCTTATTAGTACTACCTCTGTCCCATAATATAGTATCGTTTTATAAACTAACATAGGTCACAAAACGATACTATATTATGGGACGGAGGGAGTATCTTACACTGTTTTCCCATTTCTATCAAATTTCTAATTAAGCAAGTGAATGGAGAAACCATCTGCAGCCAAGTATTCATACAGTTCGTCCACAACAAATGGTATCATTCAATTCCATAGGACGTACTACTACAAACGATTACAGAATTCCCATAATTTTTTTCTTCACAAGTCGACCCAACTCACAATGTACAAAAAGAGCCAATTAAAACAATTAGGACCGAACAAAGGGGCGTGAACTGCTTTGTTCAGGTGACGTTGACTGCGCAGGCTGGGCACTGTGATACGCACACTGAGCTATGTCACTACACGTAGCACATTTGGTCATCTAGGGCCGCTGGTAAGTGCTTGGTGTGTTGGGTTTCTGTGCAGCTCTGGTTGGAGACCAAATAAAGTGGTCAGAAGGAAGCTTAAAAGAAGGCAAGAATAGCTCGAAAGGGGGTGCGAACTCTTGAATGTGTGTTGCATAAGATGGGCACACGTAAAGATCTTGAGATGATCTTCTGTCTCCTCCACTACAACGCCCGTGCTAGTTTGTCCTCGAGGGTCTAACTCCGCTTCTCTTTTCTCTTCTGGGATAGTCCTTACTTTGTTCATCTTAACTCTAAGTGCATTATGTGCACTTGCCTTTGGTGCGATAGTGATGAAAAATATAGAGCCTACAACATGGTTAAAGATCCACTTCTGTAACTCACTTGAAAACGCATTCGGCGGCGCAGCCATCTAGCAATGAGAAATAGAAAAGGTTGTTTTTAAGTACGGTTTACAGTTTGGTACAATGCAAACAAAAAGAACAGAAGTGAACAAGTCCAGGCAGCATACTACCTTGTATTAGACGCACACGGTCACCCCTGAGTTCGGATACAGAAATCAGAGGAAGTTGTAGGAACAACCAGCACCCTGGCATAGCGTAACAGTAAGTAAAAAGTTATAACAGAAGCCACAACATCTGAGAATACTAATACAAGGAATGCTCCCAAAAAGAAATGAATACTCCTTTTGCCATATGTACAACTAGTTGACCCGTTGCGCCAAATGGCGCAGAGACCAGCTGAAACCATGTTGTCGATGAAAATAGTTTCATGCTGCAAGGACCATCTGCTAAATCATGCTATTTTTTAAACATGTTTATCACATTGTGAAATATTAGTTTGGAAAAAGGAATTTTTTGTATAATATAAACGTTTTAATATATGGCTATTATGATGAGAAACTTAAGTTCGCATGGCTGTGTTTTATTAGCAATGGTTCTGAAAAAAGAAAATATGTGTACAACATGAATAGGCTGCCAAATGGCGCAAAGGCACGCTAAAGTCATGTTCGCAATGAAAAGAATTTTCATGGTTTGATTACAAATCAACACCATCTAACAAAATATGGAACTAAACGATGAAAGTGCTAAATGGTAATTACGAATCTGTAGGTTTTTGAGGATCCTTCTGTTTTTTCTAAGTTTTGGAATTCTAATATACTGGTATGTTTTCTTGATTCCTGCTTGCATACAACGCTAATACTCGCTAGTTTTCAAAACGTTACTATATTATGGGACGGAGGGAGTATGAAGCAACAAATCCACACCATCTAACAAAGAAACTGTAAACCACACTCTTTGGGCTACACCAATATGACATGTTGAATTCTTCTTTGATGTTGTATGAAAAGATAGCCATCTATAACAGGTTTATCCATTTCCTCTTTTGGCTCTCTTAAATAGCTTGTACATATATGTTATAATGAAAATAGCAACAACAACAAAACCAACCAATCACATCTAAGAATCTATCGTATTTCTCTCATGAAGGCTTAGCTAAGTTAGGCCCAATTTGAAGAGAATATAATATGCCAGAATACATAATTGTCTTTCTCCTTTTTCGGCAGCTCGGCACGGTGAAGCAACGGACTGGTTTTGCTTCAACCAATTTGCCTTCACCCGTACTTGTTAAATCTCCCTCTCTCTCCTTCATGTACTTCATCCACGGATTTAACTTCCGCTCATACTAATTTAATACCCCCCCTCCCCCTTCCTCATACCCTTTCAGTCTGAAATTTGTCACGGAAAGGAGCCCAATTGGGGATTTTCTTAGTATCAAAGGAGATATTCCATTTTATGTGTTAAAACACCCAGAGCGGAAAGGATATCATACTGTTTGCAACCTGCAACATATACATAAAATATAAAATTAGCAATTTCACTTGAGCGGAGACTACAAAAAATATATTCAGAAACTACCAATTACTCCCTCCGTTCCTTTATATAGTGTATTTGTTTTTTCAAAAGTCAAATGAGTGTATGTTTGACCAAGTTTTTACAAAAATATATCAATATCCACGATACAAAATTTTATATTATTTAATACACCATGAAAAGTAGTTTTATATTTTATCTACTATGTATTGTAGATGTTGATATTTTATTCTATAATCTTGGTCAAACATTCAAATGGTTGACTTACACGGAAAACAATACACCTTATATTTTGAAATGGAGGGAGTAGTATTTACAACTATAGCATACAAAAACCAAACAATCAGATGGAATTGAGCCACCCTTCATTCAGGATCTTAATATATGATCAGTATGCACAGAGAATCTCTCTAGGCATAGAATAATATGATTCAACATGTCCCGTATGCGACCAAACAAGGAGTGTTAGTTTATTAATTTGAAAAGCATGTCAAAGAATATTTCATATGCATCCAACATTCATCTTACTTTTTTAAGTTTAGTATATCTCGGACCTGCATAACATACAGGAATCCAGTCATGACTAACTTTATATACTTATATGGCTGACTACTCTACTACTTATTGGAGTATAAGATTCTGAAAATTGCTCGAGCTAAACAATTAAAATAGGGGAAGTAGGTGTGGCACAATGGATAAAAACATCCGTACATCACATCTATATATATACTGGTTCTGAACAAATTCGGACTAATGGATCTCCTTGTGAGGAAACTCATGATTCACAATAACAGATCACAATATTCATTTTTGGAGTAACATAATATAGGATGTACCTTCAAATGTTGATTTTAGTCGCTTACTTTTAGATTTTCCTGCATGGACCAGCTTATCCTTGAATGTATAGTTGAATATGTCAAAAAATAGATGCACCTCTACTTCTATAACAATAGTTCTTGGGAATAGATTGATTTGTAGAACACCCTCGTGTTCCTCCACAAAACGAAAAGAATGCCCTGGTGTTCCTGCACAAAACGAACCGTAACAAAAATTGATTTTTGGTCAATAGCATCAACTGATTCTTTGAACTCAAAATTATATCACCAAAATGCAAGCGCAAACTTGATTGGATTCGCAAGAGGGATAAAATTCACCTTAGTCTTCTTCAACTCTTCAGCTAAAACTGTTCTTCATCACTTCTTTCACAAATTTGCACACATCCTCACTTCTTTCACAAATTTGCACACATCCTGTGTAGAAAATCCACACATTAGGGAGCTGATTCTAATGTATATTTGCTAATCAACAATATTACTTCTCACAATTTATAATTTGGAACAAGTACAATAATTGACAGCGTGCGCATGAATGTTTATACATCCAGCAAAAAAATTTAGAAGAACAAACTAAGAATCTGGATGCCTAGTAAAAAAAGTCAAAGTTGGAATAAAAGATCCCTTCCATCCATCCGTGATCTACTCTCCCCCCCCCCCCTTCTCTTTGTCATACACACACATGCATCAGACAAGACGTACAAAGAGATAGAAGATCGATCTGTGTTGGAATCCATCGTAGGCATCAGGCTGGGCAGGACGGATTGGAAGATGGCACACCTGTTCTTCACCAAGAAGCACCTCAGCCATCCCATGGTGCCCAGCCGTGGCCACTACTCCCATGCTCGAGGGGCCTTCGACGTCTGAGTTGGCCCGTCCAGGAAGAGGACAGGCTTGTGTACTCGTCCGCCAGCACTTCCTGCGGGGTAAAGACGTCCTTCCCCTCTTGACACCCTCCGTCCATGGCAGATCCGTGGTTGGCGGCGAGCACAAGGTAGTAGGAGGAGCTGGCCGCCGGCGTACGACAGAGGGAGGTGGAGTGGCGGCGGCGGCGGCTGGCAAGGGAGGGGAGACGAGGAGGGAGGGTTGGAGCGGCTGTGGGGATCGAGGAAAAAGGGGCTAGGGTTTGTGTGGGGCGACTGAGGCGAGACGAGGATGGTATTGGGTGGGTGCGCGCGGAGGGGATTGGCCAAATCGCAGTGCACCTCGGCGTGGTTTACCCAGCCAATACCTCCGAGAAACGAGTCCACCAGTCATAGGCTATGTAAAACTACCATGGGGTGAAAACCAGATTGACCAGCGGTGAATATTGGACGAAGCAGATCACGTAGAATGAAGATCGGATGGCCATCGAAGGCTCAAATCGGGGGAGAACCAGGGAGGCGAGTTGTCCAGCCACCTTATAGGTTTAAATGACTGGATACTAATGCCAGATGTACAATGAATACTTCTTTTGCCATAGTTAAAGAAAAACAAAACACTACACAGTAACATAAGATTGATGAAGAATGACATCTATATCTAGTTTATAATTAGCCCATATGAAAGCAGAAAAAAGTAAATATGTGACTCTTTGATTTCAGATAGATCGAAAAAAAAACAATACACAGTAACATAAGATTGATGAAGAATGACATCTATGTCCAGTTTATAATTGGCCCATATGAAAGCAGAAAAAAGTAAATATGTAACTCTTTGATTTCAGATAGATCGACTAAACAAAAAAAGTCTTGACACTCACTCAAACTTTTTTTTCGAGAAAACGCAAAGGACCTTTGTATTTCTTTTCATTGAATAGAAAGAGTGGGTTTACATGCACCCTAGGGTGAACTAGCTAACTGGGTTAACTTTATGAACAATTGAGGACTTAAAATAATGATCTGACATCGAATTCCTTAGATGCATTTGAACAAATATTCTATATCCCAAACCTACAATGCAAAATTTTAACTCCACAAAAGGGAGAAATTAGTTCTGTGACAAACTAATCTTTCATATTTGATTGTAGCTATATGCTCAAGGCTTCAAGTCTAATGGCTTGTTTATGCTGTACGAAGGTTCAAAAATTGATTAATGGAGATTATCTGTGCTTCCAACAGAGCATGAGGAAGAACCAATAATGACTATCAATCATCCCTAGGGGGGGGTTTCTTTTTTCTTATCTCTGTAGTTCTCTTATTTCAGAACTTTGAAATATAAGGACCAAACTTATAGATAAAAGACTCTACAAAGTTTTCCAGTCAACATACATAGGGAATGAAAGACCGTACAGGATCTGGATGTATTTTGCACACAGCAGAAACAGTAACTTTATGTTTACCTTGTGAGTGATAGCCTTCTAAGTAGAATACATATGACCAAGAACCGAAGCAATACTCAGTACGTACCCTGTAACAAGTTAATTTGTCATTAGAGAAAAAACCTGGTAAAGTTTAATCATACTTGAATGTAAATTATCAATCAAAAGTTCTACAAGCAAACAGATCAAACAGGGACTTAAACTGGCTACCTTCTCAACCATGACGCTCTTTCTTTGCTGCTGTGAAGTTACAACAGTAATACAGTGAATGAAACTAAGCTCAATCAGAAGTAATACACACCCCTCAGAAGTACACCCTGCACTCCCGAAGAAAAAGAAGAAACAACAGTCAGCTTCAAGTAATTCTCAGCTCAAGGTATAAGAATGAGTATAAGAAAGCCCTTTCTGGTTCAGTTAACATCACACAGCACAACCGAAGAAGCAAGAGTTACAAATATTCTCCCTTAGCAACCTCCCCTACCATCTAGCCAAGATAGTCGGGATAATGCTGGTCGTCATGTGGTACCCTACTCTCCAAAAGGAACAACACAATATCATTACAAACCCCGGTAACCCAAATGAGAAAGCAGTAGCAGGAAACCTTCCCTAAAGTCTAAGAAGCAGGGGAGTCTGAGTTTCAGACACATGATGCACATGAAGCATTTCATCCATAACAAAATTCACAAGACACTCCACTGTTTTGATATATGACAAGAAGTCTAGTAATTCTGCATGCTATGAATGAAATGCAGCTTTACATAAATCCATGACACAAAACAAACCATGCAAGCATCATAAATGCAGGCAGGGACTCGTCAGGGAGGCCACCTCCTGCACAGGAAGGAAGGAAAAGCAACGGACCCAAGTGCACAAGAAAGACCACTCCCACACACATCCAAACCCTTGCCTTCCCCACAAGATTCAACAAGTGGCAACAGATAGGCAAGCTGAAAACAACAGTTGTGGTACCTAGTACATCGCTGCGAATGAAATGACAACAATCCGTCAAACCATGTTCCTCATCACACGGATCTCTGAAGCCTCTGTCCGGGCTCTCTGATCCTGGCTCTTTGATCTGGGAGCCAGAACACAGACTGGACTGAACCGATTCTGCCAAGGATGCGAACTCGAGGGGTCTAATTGCAAAAGAAATCGTTGGCGTCTCCGTTCTGCCTCGACTCCTAACCACGCTCACTGCTAATCTAAGCAAAATATGAAGAAATAGAGTATACTTCTGCAAGAGTGTTCGCTCCGGTGATCCTATCTACGTGTAGGCGTGCAGGTGCAGTGATGATCTCCTCGTCACCCATGAAGTTGCGAACTCAGAATCGAGATTTAATTATATCGCCGCTTACCACTAAATGCAGCGGCGAACGAATCGACGCACCGCACACGACCGAGGAGCAAATCAAAATGCTGCTCGCGCAATAAAAAAACCGAACCCGAAGGGACAAGGGAGGGCGTGAGAAGAGAGCGAGGAATGGTGTGGGAGGGAGAGCGCGGGTTAATGGAACCGAGGAGGACGATCGGGTCGCACCTGCTGGGCAGGCCCCTCGCAATGCTGAGTCGGACGGCGCCGTGCTCCTGCGGGGCTCCGGTGGGGGAGAGGGAGGGAGGGAGGGACGGGGCTTGCCGCGAGAATACTCCCATCCGTGCTCGTGGTAATCCAACGATCCCTCGCTAGTGCCGTCCTATTCCCTTAAAAAAAACGCAATTAAACAAAATCGGACACCCCGTCTCTTAATTAAACCAACCGCTCTAGACTTTTTCTAGCCACATAATTAACTCAACAGAACAGAGATTTGGAGGGAAATTAATACGTCTTGCCCGCCAAAACCATTGGCGGTGAACTTTTTCGTACACAGTTACCCCCCAACAAACTAAATCATACAACATATTTACCAGTTCTATCTACAAACACAGATCCAACAAAGGGGATACGAGAAACTTGATGGCTTCTTCACCAATTCTTGCCGGGACCAATGAGGAACCAGATCCCTTAAATGTAAGCTATCTCGTTTCATTGTGTTCCTCCCTTTCTCTGATCCAATTGTCTCCTCCTAGTCCTGCAATGCACAGATCTATGACTTTCAGATTTTTTCTGATTGTTGTCGCTGGTAACACATAGTAAAATACAACTAGACAGCAGAACAGTATATTTAGAATGGGAAAACAATACAGATTCCAATACTTTTCACTTGCACTGTGACATCAAAATAAATAGTCATAACAAGGTTATTACTCATTTAGAACACAGATAGGTTTTCTTCTCCTTTTCCTTGTATTTGAACTAATTGCTAAAGTGAGTACTTATTTAAACAGGGGCGAAGAAACTACAGCTAGCAATGCAACAGAGCAGATTGAAAAAAGGGTGCCAAAGCTTGGCATGCAGTTTTTATCTGAAGAAGAAGCTTATTCCTTCTATAACAAGTATGCTTATTCCTTGGGTTTTAGCATCCGAAGAGGCAATCAACATAAAGTAAAAAATTGCAGCACAATACAACAACGGACATTCACATGTTCTCATCAAGGTATGGACTAGTTGTAACTTGTTCTGGTCATATGAATTTTGAGATGGGACTAAGAAAATTACTTCAACTCATAGGAGTTCGTGCTGAAGATAAAAGACGGATGGGAGTATTCTCGCGGAGCAGGCAAGCCCCGTCCCTTTCCGACACGGCGCTCGTCAACAAACTGCGCATTGTCCCTGCGGCCACAGCGTCCCTAGCTCGGCGCGGCGCTCGTAAGCGATCTGCGTGTCGTTCCTGAGGACGAAGCCTCCGTCTCCCGGCGCGGCCCCATCGGCGACATGTGCGCCGTCGCTCCTCGGCAGCCACCTTCGTGGCCCTGTTTGTCGCGTTCTTGCGACGCAGCTATTGAGCTTCATTTGAACATGGACAATAACACGGCTGCCAAGACCTGCCGTGGTAGAAGGTACGCTGTCCAATTACTCTAGTATATGACCGCTGTTCTTTCAATTTTGCAACCAAATGCTACTTTTGTTCTTGTGAGGTAGGTGAGATGCAAGCGTTTTATGATTTTGGACAATAACCATGCTTTTGGTCTGACTTGATTAAGCTGTGCATTTGAGCTCCACCCTCCCAATTGTTGGAAATATGCCCTAGAGGCAATAATAAAATGTTATTATATATATATTTCCACGTTCGTAATTAATGTTTATATTTCTGTGCTATAATTGCAATGACCCTGACTATGAGATTCAGAAGAAAACTCATTTGCATGTGTGGAAATGTAAACACCAAGAGTTCCTGGTTTAGCCTCTAAGACCAGCTCATGTGCTAACTGATGATTACGTTTTCTTAATCATGGACATTGTTCTTGTAACAAGGATGTCAGTAGTAATGGGAACATATTGTTAGCAGAACAATGATGTTGAACCGACCCCAGTATTGAATGATATACTTAGAGATCACATCGTAACTACGTTATAAGTCATATCATGAAATGTTATCATATACGTAATTCCTTAGACCATGAGAGTATCGAGTTGCTTCACACAGGAAGACATGCTTTGGTTCTTAGATGAATCCTCCCGTAAATGGGAAGTAGTAAAATAAGTTCTGGGTATGTCAGATGGTGTGGCTAGTGACTGTGATAGTTCAAGAATGGGATTTGCTCCTTCACGATGAAGAAGATATTCACTTCGGGCCCACTCGGTATGACGGTATCCATTATAGTCTGGCCAGACGCATTGTGATTCAGTCACGGGGATACCGGAATACGATAACGAGAAAATGGACAAACGAGCAAAGAGGATAACGAGTGGCTTGTGTTCAAGAAGTTGTTACACATGGGTGCCAAACTTCTCTCCTCTAACTTTGTCATATATCGCGAAGCAAAGGGAATGGTACATGACTAAACATAATGGTTCACTCGAAGTTTCTTCGTGTATGTGCGGGAGTCAACATGGGTGTCCATGGCTCCGCTGTTGATTATTGGCTATTGACAAAAGGCTGTTGACCTATGTCCGGAAGATGTTCTGAGTCATGTCCGCATTATACCGAACCTATTGGGTCACACACTTAACGAGCAGTAGTCTGTTAGAATACTAGAATGGTAGAAGGTTTAGTGGAAGCAAAGCAGAATAGTTCATACGGGTACCGGAAGTAGTTCCGGGGATTTATGAAATAGTTCATAAGGGCACCAAAAGTAGTTTTGGGTATTTAAGGATATGTCCGGATCACTCTGGAGTAGTCCCAGGTGGTTCCGGAACATATGAAAATGGTAATGGGAAAGTTTACGATCAACCGGAATAGTTTCGGTGATCGGTGGACAGTTTAAACAATATGTTGTGTTCACCGGACATAATAACCTTTGCCCGGATGGCTCCGAAACCCATTTAGATGGCTCCGGAACATTCGTTAGAGGTTCCAGAAGGTATTGGAAGTGCTCCAAAAGTGTCCGAAATGTCCCGAAACAGTCCCGGTAGGTCCTGGAAGCTTCTAGAAGGTTCCGGAAGGTTCCGGGCAGTACCACCCACTGCCCTGCGCCCCTGGCCTTGGGGAGCAAGCCACCTAGGCTGCCCTGGCCGGTCAGGTGGTGGGGGCGCACCAAAAAGGGGTGGGAGATCCTCCAGGTGGGATTTCCAAATACCATTATGGAAGGTTTCCGGTGGGAAGGTATGTGTAGGTTTGGAAGGCTTGGGAGTCCAAGTTGGACTCCCAAACCTCCTTGAGCTGCGCCCTAGGCCCCTTGGCCACCTATATAAGGTGAGCCAAGGGTGGGGGAAGACATACACAATCGATCCCCAAGGCCTATGCGTCACCCTCCCTCCTCTAAACCCCGTTGCTCCACTTTTAGACCCCGGTTTAGACGCTGTTCTAGATCGGAATCCGTTAGGGTTTTCTCCCTCTAGTTTTCTCGGTGGCGTTCATCTCTGGACGGCGGAGCGCTGCTGGATTTCTGCTACGGGATGTGTGGATACTAATGGAGGGGTCGTACCTTCGACCCTTCTTCGAGGAGCTTGTTCATGGGACTTGTCCGTGGGACTAGATCGCGGGACTTGTTCGTGGGATTGATCGAGGGACTGTTCGTGGGAGAACTTGCGAGATCTACTTCCACTACGTCCACGAGCTTCACCAACTCTACTTCCGCTACATCGGTTGGTGAGCCATGACCTAAAACCTTGTATGCAATCTTCTTGGATGATCTTGGGTTCTTGGTTCGTAGGCCGAAATTTTTTGTTTTCTACTACGTTTCCCAACAGTGGTATTAGAGCGATCCTTGATTAGATGCATGTTTAGGTCTAGATCATATGTGTGATATGACGCATTGATTTTCTTGTTGCTTCCCTGTCATGTGATTTTTTCTATGCTTGATGGCAAGTTGAGGTTTTGCTACAAGGATTGACTTTTCCATTGATCCCTCTATGCTGCTTTCAGTATGCTGGTTGCCTTGATCATGGTCTACATCAAACTCCTTGGATCTCATCTTAATCTCGCAATAGAAGATTTAACATGGAGGGGCTTGTTGATTTTATGAACTCAAATCCACACGGGGGTCACGCGTTTAACGAAGTTTGGCTTGTGGCATTAGTTGCTGCACGCACCCCGTATGTTAAACTAGCAACAAAAGAAGTATCGTGTTTTTTTTTGTCTAGGGTTTCTCGTTTTACTTGTAAACCTGCTTAACAACCACGATAAAAGTTGCAACAACCCGTGTAGATGGCGATCTAACTCGTTTTTGCAGAGTATGCATGTGATGTGGTATAGCCTTCAAGATTTGCAATGTGTTTGTATGAGATGCTATATGTTATGTAATATTTATTCGCGACCTGCGTGTCGTGGTACGGCATGATGACTGGAGTCATATGATTGTCACTTAATTATGGCCTGCGTGCCAGAACTGTTTATTAGCTCGAGGCAAAGCAATAGATAGATGCAAGGTGATGATCTACGATGCGGAGGTGGACCCCGACGCACATGCCGGAAGCCGTGGTGATGTTCCCGGTGCCAAGGAGAAAGTTGGTGGACGCGGTGACTTCTACCACGACGGCGTGAAGACTACGAAGACTTCACGAAGCAAAGGGCTATATCATATCACATAATTTTATGAACTGCCTGTGATGTTTATCCCTTTGATGCACCCTTGTTTGATGCGCGGTAGTCGTGTTTTATTAGGGTGATCTCTCGCAAAACAATATCAAGTTGATAGTGTTCTCCCAACTGTAGCACCGTCTATACTATGTTTCACACCGGAGCAGGTCATGTCACATGGGTGCACATGGTGTGACGCATAAAAGACGGGTGTGTTAAAAGAACACACAGCACATTACACTTGGTTATCTTGACGGTTTGGATAAAAGTTTGCTACCGGAACACGCCCATCGAAAGATGAACAAGAATCACCTTTGGCGTGATTGGAAAGTTGGCCTACCGGTCCAGTCTAAGTCATCAGTGATGTCACATCAATGGCGGACGATTGGGTTGGATCTTGAATCACTCCAGCATCAATTACGAGAGATATTGATCTGAGTGGGAGCGCACTAAGTAATTAAATTGATTAATCACAAGTGCAACTTAATTATGAACAAAGTCTTAGTATTTGCATTATCGTTGTAGAATAATGGCTCGCGTTACCACCTTCCCAATTGATTTTGATTAACTGTTTTATCTGGTAAAAACTTTACGATTGGTACCGTATTGTGAGGACTATCCTCAATAGTGTCGAGAAGGAGCTTGTCCTATCGCAAATTTTTGATGCTCTCCCGCTGATGCTATGGATGATGTGACTTATGTCCATAATCCAAAATGCTATAATTCCACGACAGCTAAGTGCATTGTCTTCACCATCATGAAACCCGAACTTCGAAAAGTTTGGGATAATTATGTTATATTCATGGAACTAAAAAATAAGTTTTCAGTAGTAAGACAATTAATGTTGGATATAAGATATCTAGTACAATGTATGATTGTAAGCATTAGTGAAAATGTTCATTGTGCTCTAAACAAAACTGATGTGTGGGATCCAGAAGAACAATGATCATATGATGATGAGAATTAAGGGAAAGGAAGTTCCATAGGGTGTTAGTAAGACTTACACGCCGGAAAGTCCATGGCATGCGCCACCCTTGATCATGTGTGATCTTCTGTGAGTAGGAGTGACATTGGAAATAGAACTATGATACGTATAAAGGCAAAACGAAAGAAGACTGGAATAACCAGCTCAGAAATGAAAGTCATACGGAGTTATAGATGAATTCATTGCTGGTCAAGAGATGTAATTCTTGGGAATCATGATTAAGCAGTTAATTGTGGATTCTGTATATTGTGATTAAACTGTTGATCACTGGAATATCACATCGATTGCATATTGTTGCAACTCGATGCAAGAAATACTATGGCCTTTATGACTAGCTAATGATGAGTTTTGACACGCTCAGGAACACGGTAAAAAGTTTACTATACCGTGTGTTGACTCTATGATTATCTTCATAATTCATTTTAGAGTTGAGTAAATTGTTACTACACTTTAGCCTTGTTGCAAAACATCATTTTGAATCATGTTTGTTGCAAGAGAGTTGTTCAAAGCTATGAATAACGTAAAGGCCATACTTCCATTATGAATAGGGTGTATGTTATGAATCTTGATAATAATACTAAACATTCATAACACTGACGCTAAACGTCGCAAGACTAACAGAAATACCACATAGATGTGGCACTGCCGTTTATCACAAGTGACATAACATGCATGAAGAATTTCCATAAGTGATGGACTTTCGAGTCATATGATTATGAATCACTTGACGCTTGCGATCTTTGTCTCGAATTAATGTGACTAAAACACCGTTAATAGGCCATACATGAACGGGAAACTAAACCATTGGTAATCATACATGATGATGTGTGTAGTCCAATAAGTGTAGTTGTGTGCAGTGGATTCCCTATCTTCACTCATGAGTTGAAGTAGATATGTGGATATCTGTTCAATAGAGACATACGTCTGAAATCTTTGAAATGTTCAAGGAATTTTAGAGTGAAATAGAAATTCATTGTAACAAGAAAATAAAGCTTCTGCAAATTAGATTGTAGAAAGTAATATTTGAGTTACAAGTTTAGCGAACGTCTGATGAGTTGTGAAGAAGTGTCATAACTTGCGTCTCCCGGAACACCACTATGAGTAAAGTGTTCGAAAGATGTAATCAAGCCATGTATAACACGGTAAGATCAAATATGACGTTTATCAATTTGCCATTATACTTATTAAAGTTATGCGTTAGTGACTACGGCTTTTACACTGAAAAGAGCATCATCAAATCTGTTGAAATGACACCATATTAGATGTGGTATGGACTGTTAAAACCATGTTGTCTTTTCTTAAAATTTGGGTATATGAGGCATATGTTTGACATACTCAAAACCCCAAATCAGATAAGTGCTACTTTGTTATGGTTATGCCAAAAGTTTTGGTATTCCTCTATCACTACACAAAAGCAAAACTGTTTGCTGTTAAGAACAATGTGTTTTGAAGAAAAATAGTTTCTTACAAAAGAGTGAGTGGGAGGACAGTGCAACTTGTCAAAGATTGTTGAATCTTCAGAGGAGTGCGCAGCTGAACCACACAGGTTAGACAAAAATCGTACAAACATTCATGATATGTAAAACGAGATATTGTTGTTCGACAATGATAAACCTGTGATATACAAAGAAGCGTTGATGGGCCCTGACTCCGGGATTTGGCTAAATGCCAAATAATCCGAGATAGTATCCATGGAAGTAAGTCAAGTTTTGAACTTGGTAGACCCTCGGAAAGACTAAAAGTCTGAAGAATATATATATGGATCTATAATTGATTCGGATGAAATTGTTTTATCCATAAAGCTCAACTCGTTGGAAAATTGTTTTCTAGCAAGTTCAAAGGTTGACTACGGCGAAATAGTGTCGACCGTAGAAATGCTTTAGTCAGTTCGGGTTATACTAGCAATTACTACATATCTCATTTATAGGATATGGTAGAATGAACGTCAAAACAAAGTTCCTACATGGAAATATAACAAAGGACGTATACGTGATACGACCGGAATGTTTTGTCGATTCAAAGGATGCTAAAATAGATGCAAGCCTTGGATATCCAGTGATGGACTGGAGCTAGCATAATGGAGTCGGAATTTTCGTTATGATGAAATTGCCAAAAGAGTTTGTTTTCATCAGGAATAACGAAGATGCTTGAATGTTCAAGAAAGTAAGTGGGAGCTGAATGATATTTCTAAAATCTTATGTAGATGACATATTGTTGATTGGAAATTATATAAATTTCTTGACACGAATAAGGACTTCATTGGAAATAGTTTTCAGTTGAAGAACTTGGGCTAATATAGCATTTGTATTGAGCACATTGATCTATGCAGATAGTAAGTGCTTGATCATGCTAAATCCAACGTTACATATTGACATGATACTAAAGTAGTTTAGTATGAAAACGCCAAGAAGGATGTTCTTGCCGAGGTCACGGTGAAAAGTTGTTTGCGGAAATCAGTGTTCATGAACACAGATAAGCAAAACACATGAATTGAATTCCACTCACATGTGTGTTTGGATTAATCATGTACACCATAATATGTAAAACGACCAGATATGTCCAGTGCTCCAAAAGGTTGTGAGCAAGATACCAAAGTGATCAACATGTTGATCATTGGACAAATAGTGAAAAGTTAAACTTATGATAGATAAGATATGTTTCTCGGAAAATGGAGATAATGAAGAGCTCGTTGTAACAAGTTACACCAGCTGAATTTTGATGTAAACAGTTACACCAATTCAGTCTTCATACTTACTCCGATCGGTTTTCGATTTTAATTGGGATTATGTGTTTCACACATAAGGGTGGCACAGTATGAAGGAACTGTGTTAAAGTTAGATACTGTGGCGAATTCTATAACAGAGGCTAAGTATATTGTTGCTTAAAGAAGTAACAAGGGAGGGTATTTTAAATCATCAGTTCATTTATGAACATGGTATGGTTTCCTAGATGCTTGAAGCTCATGGAACATTGATGAATGATTTCAGGACTTATTCTAAGGAACCAAGGTCCTACCAAATGATTCAAACATATACAAAGCTAAACTGATAAAATTAGTGAATTTTATGATAGCGTGAAAACGCGAAGATATGCAAGATACAAACGGGCCTGAAACGTCAGATCCGAAGATGAGGTCTGTACCACAAATGAGGCATTTATTACACCGGTATGCCATAGGTGTAAAGTTCTCAAGCACTGACAATATTATTGACTCTAGTGCAAGTGGGAGACTGTTGGAAATATTCCCTAGAGGCAATAATAAAATGTTATTATATATATATTTCCACGTTCGTAATTAATGTTTATATTTCTGTGCTATAATTGCAATGACCCTGACTATGAGATTCAGAAGAAAACTCATTTGCATGTGTGGAAATGTAAACACCAAGAGTTCCTGGTTTAGCCTCTAAGACCAGCTCATGTGCTAACTGATGATTACGTTTTCTTAATCATGGACATTGTTCTTGTAACAAGGATGTCAGTAGTAATGGGAACATATTGTTAGCAGAACAATGATGTTGAACCGACCCCAGTATTGAATGATATACTTAGAGATCACATCGTAACTACGTTATAAGTCATATCATGAAATGTTATCATATACGTAATTCCTTAGACCATGAGAGTATCGAGTTGCTTCACACAGGAAGACATGCTTTGGTTCTTAGATGAATCCTCCCGTAAATGGGAAGTAGTAAAATAAGTTCTGGGTATGTCAGATGGTGTGGCTAGTGACTGTGATAGTTCAAGAATGGGATTTGCTCCTTCACGATGAAGAAGATATTCACTTCGGGCCCACTCGGTATGACGGTATCCATTATAGTCTGGCCAGACGCATTGTGATTCAGTCACGGGGATACCGGAATACGATAACGAGAAAATGGACAAACGAGCAAAGAGGATAACGAGTGGCTTGTGTTCAAGAAGTTGTTACACATGGGTGCCAAACTTCTCTCCTCTAACTTTGTCATATATCGCGAAGCAAAGGGAATGGTACATGACTAAACATAATGGTTCACTCGAAGTTTCTTCGTGTATGTGCGGGAGTCAACATGGGTGTCCATGGCTCCGCTGTTGATTATTGGCTATTGACAAAAGGCTGTTGACCTATGTCCGGAAGATGTTCTGAGTCATGTCCGCATTATACCGAACCTATTGGGTCACACACTTAACGAGCAGTAGTCTGTTAGAATACTAGAATGGTAGAAGGTTTAGTGGAAGCAAAGCAGAATAGTTCATACGGGTACCGGAAGTAGTTCCGGGGATTTATGAAATAGTTCATAAGGGCACCAAAAGTAGTTTTGGGTATTTAAGGATATGTCCGGATCACTCTGGAGTAGTCCCAGGTGGTTCCGGAACATATGAAAATGGTAATGGGAAAGTTTACGATCAACCGGAATAGTTTCGGTGATCGGTGGACAGCTTAAACAATATGTTGTGTTCACCGGACATAATAACCTTTGCCCGGATGGCTCCGAAACCCATTTAGATGGCTCCGGAACATTCGTTAGAGGTTCCGGAAGGTATTGGAAGTGCTCCAAAAGTGTCCGGAATGTCCCGAAACAGTCCCGGTAGGTCCCGGAAGGTCCTGGAAGCTTCTAGAAGGTTCTGGAAGGTTCCGGGCAGTACCACCCATTTCCCTGCGCCCCTGGCCTTGGGGAGCAAGCCACCTAGGCTGCCCTGGCCGGCCAGGTGGTGGGGGCGCACCAAAAAGGGGTGGGAGATCCTCCAGGTGGGATTTCCAAATACCATTATGGAAGGTTTCCGGTGGGAAGGTATGTGTAGGTTTGGAAGGCTTGGGAGTCCAAGTTGGACTCCCAAACCTCCTTGAGCTGCGCCCTAGGCCCCTTGGCCACCTATATAAGGTGAGCCAAGGGTGGGGGAAGACATACACAATCGATCCCCAAGGCCTATGCGCCACCCTCCCTCCTCTAAACCCCATTGCTCCACTTTTAGACCCCGGTTTAGACGCTGTTCTAGATCGGAATCCGTTAGGGTTTTCTCCCTCTAGTTTTCTCGGTGGCGTTCATCTCTGGACGGCGGAGCGCTGCTGGATTGCTGCTACGGGATGTGTGGATACTAATGGAGGGGTCGTACCTTCGACCCTTCTTCGAGGAGCTTGTTCATGGGACTTGTCCGTGGGACTAGATCGCGGGACTTGTTCGTGGGATTGATCGAGGGACTGTTCGTGGGAGAACTTGCGAGATCTACTTCCACTACGTCCACGAGCTTCACCAACTCTACTTCCGCTACATCGGTTGGTGAGCCATGACCTAAAACCTTGTATGCAATCTTCTTGGATGATCTTGGGTTCTTGGTTCGTAGGCCGAAATTTTTTGTTTTCTACTACGTTTCCCAACACCAATCTCAACTAATTTACTTAGACGTGCTTATAAACTCACAAGGATGTGACTAAACTAGGAGACAACATTACCCTGCTAATAGTACTACATCCTGACTAAATTATTAATTTGATCACCTACTCATATATCTAGGATCTACTACAGAAATGTCACCTTTTAGGAATCAGCAAGTTTTATGGTCAAATAATTTTATGGTATGAGGTCTCATATTACCAATGACAACAATGAGATTACTGAAATAGCAAAACTCTGAAATCTGCTTTTGGACAGCAAGTATGCATTGCTCTCACTTAATTAAGTTGTGCATTCAATCGATATGCATGAACTCCCCATAAATCCAGTAATATATTAAAAGTTTCTAGTAAAGTAGAAAAAAACATAAGTCTGAAGAACGATGGCAGATTAAGTTGGGTTCTGTTGTTGGAAGAATACTTGATTTTGGCCTGTCATTGTACCAACAGATGGCTGCAGTGAGGCATTTGAGGCTGGGTGGCCTATCATTACACTATTGGATGGTTGTAGTAGGACACTCGGAGTCGGGTGTCCTATCATTGTACCAACTTGCAGTGAGACATTTGAGGTTGGGTGTCGTATCATCATACCATTGGGTGGTTGTAGTACGACATTTGGAGTTGGCTGTCCTGTCATTGTACCAACGGATGGTTGCAGCGAGGCATTTGAGGCTGGTTGTGCTATCATCGTACCAATGGACGACTGGAGTGAGGCATTTAGATCTGGGTGCCCTCTCATTGTACCAACGGATGACAACAGAGAGGCATCCAGAGCTGAGTTGCATTGTTCTGAATAGGCATACACTTGATTTGTCGGAACTCCCAAATGACCCTGTGAGTAGTAGTAGCAAAGGTCAGTGTCCATGAAGCTATAAAATGATAAGACTAAAATCTGAGTGCAAGTAGCTTATACCATTAAGCTATTGTAGTGTTGCAATTCAGCCTGCAATATTTGGTCTTGTCCATACATCGCCATTGGATTTAGGATTGGGTTGTAGTGTGGTATGTATGCAGGCATTTGATTTGTATAAACCTCTAAATTACCCTATAAAAATGGTTAGTTAAATCTTGTATAACTTCAGTTTTTATATCAGATCAAGTTTGAATTTATTTACACCGTTGAGGTGCCATGAGGTTGTAGTGCTACAGGATTATCTACTTTCCTTTTCCTCTTTGATTTTGCTTTCTCTAAGCCACCAATAGGTCTGCTTGCTCCTTGAATTGTCTTCTCCTTGAACTTGATACCTTTTGGCTTAGCAATCCCCTTGTTTTTGTTTGAACCAGTGGATGCGTTAATGTTTGGTTCTGCAAATATAGAAGTAAATAAAATTCAACTTTGTTTACATATAAAAGTACACACCCATATCAACGGGTCTACTTAACCCCCGAACAGTCTTCTTTTTAACCTTCATACCTTTTGGATTGTCAAACCCCTCATTTTGTTCTGAACTTGTAGATGTGTTAATAGTTTGGTCTGCAACTATAAAAGCGAACATAGGTTGGTTGGCTTGATAAGATCATAAAACTGAACTTAAAGACCTTGCAAGCGAAGGTTGTTACCTATATCGGGATGTTTGTTTGATCCTCGAGTTGTCTTCTCCTTGACCTTCATTCCTTTTGGCTTGGAGGGCCTCTCATTTTGTTCTAAACTTGTAGTCGTGATATTGTTTGGGTCTGCAACTATAAAGGTAAATATAAGTGTAAGCTTGATGAGAGTGAAACTGAATGTACATACCTTGTGAACAACGGGTGTTTGTATCAGGATCAGATCTATGTTTTAGACATTTCTCCACATCTTCTGCTAATTTCTCTGCATAATTAGCTGCCATCAAGTATGACTCATCAGACTCTGCGGCCCGAGCAGCTATTTGTATAAACATTCTGCACAACTCCTTATAGCGTTTCGTTAGTATTGCTTTGCGGTCTTCATGCATGTTGCGGTTGCTTGTTATATCCAAAACTTTTGCATCAATTGTCCATCTTTTCAAGATATACCGTTGTGGGATGTGCTTGATATTATTAATATCAAGTACCTTCAAGGAATGAGAGCAAAGAATTCCAGCAAATTCAAACTTCTTGCAACTGCAATTGACCTTTTCTTCTTCCGGAAATTTTTTAACAACATGATCACGCTCTGTACCATGAAATTTTACTTTGTAAACCTTCTCCTCAATGTCACTGTCATCACAAAGGAATGTGTCATAGTTCAAGGTCCGACGCACTTGTTCCTGAAACATCTTGAATATTGGTGGAGTATATGTGGTTGATGCTTGCCTTAATATATAGCTATCTGCCTTCAGCTTAGGAGTACTCTGTGTTGCTTTGAAGTCACATCTCACCTCTTCAAATCTTTTATCTGCAACTAGACGCTCGAAATGCTCAAAAAAAGTAAGCATGTCATACTTAGAACTAATGTAACGTTTTAGTTAGTTGTTCATGCTTTCACTCCTTTGGGTACTGCTCATGTGTGCGGAAAAAGTATTCCTACCATACACTAGTGCCCAATGCTTCCTTTTCTCAAATAACCTTTGCAGCCATGCATTGTCCCGGAGTTCATACTTGTCAAGCATTTCATTCCATGCAGTTATAAATTCATCTTCCTCCCCAATATCATAAATACAATGCTGAAAATCAGCATTGAACTTCTTGTAATCTGTAACAACTCCACCAAGATGTTTGCAAGCATTTTGATTCATATGCCACACACAAAGTCTATGGTGAGAGTGAGGCAGGACAGAACGGATTGCCTTAGCCATTGCTGCATCTTCATCAGTCAAAATTGTATGTGGATGCTTTCCGGACATTACTGTTAAAAATGTTCTAAAAAGCCAAGCAAAACTTTCTGCTGTTTCATCATAGAGAAGTGTAGCACCAAACACAATTGTTTTCTTGTGATTATTCACACCAACAATTAAACCAAATGGACGCCCATCGTCTAGTTTCCTGTATGTGGTGTCAAAGCATATGACATCACCAAATAATGCATAGTCTGAGATCATTTTGGAGTCCGTCCAAAATATATTAGTTATCAAATCATCCTCATCAACTTGAATTGAATAAAAAAAGTTGACATCTTCTGAAACCTTCTTCTCCATAAATTCTAACACTCCTCCTGTATCACCCACCTTTGCTTTTAGTGTTCTCTTTGAGTACAAACGGTTTTTCATGTCTGTGCTTATAAAACCAAGGTTTTCAGGTCCACATGCTTCTTTTGTCATTAGATCAATAGTTGCTTTATTTGAAATTCCCACTGACTTTGCGACCTCGGCATCGGCTAGTTGATATTCCGTTACTTTCCTGTGTGATCTTAAGTATTGCGACATGTTTCCAGTAGCAAGACTATGGTTATGGGCTTCTTTAAATTCATATACATAATAAATCCCATTTGTAAGACTTATCTTCATACGTGCATCACAACCACATCGTGTCTCAGGTCTACTATAACTGTATTTTTCCTCTCTTTTATCTTCAGCACAAACTCCTATGAGTTGAAGTAATTTTCTTAGTCCCATCTCAAAATTCATATGACCAGAACAAGTTACAACTAGTCCATACCTTGACGAGAACATGTGAATGTCCGTTGTTGTATTGTGCTGCAATTTTTTACTTTATGTTGATTGCCTCTTCGGATGCTAAAACCCAAGGAATAAGCATACTTGTTATAGAAGGAATAAGCTTCTTCTTCAGATAAAAACTGCATGCCAAGCTTTGGCACCCTTTTTTCAATCTGCTCTGTTGCATTGCTAGCTGTAGTTTCTTCGCCCCCCTGTTTAAATAAGTACTCACTTTAGCAATTAGTTCAAATACAAGGAAAAGGAGAAGAAAACCTATCTGTGTTCTAAATGAGTAATAACCTTGTTATGACTATTTATTTTGATGTCACAGTGCAAGTGAAAAGTATTGGAATCTGTATTGTTTTCCCATTCTAAATATACTGTTCTGCTGTCTAGTTGTATTTTACTATGTGTTACCAGCGACAACAATCAGAAAAAATCTGAAAGTCATAGATCTGTGCATTGCAGGACTAGGAGGAGACAATTGGATCAGAGAAAGGGAGGAACACAATGAAACGAGATAGCTTACATTTAAGGGATCTGGTTCCTCATTGGTCCCGGCAAGAATTGGTGAAGAAGCCATCAAGTTTCTCGTATCCCCTTTGTTGGATCTGTGTTTGTAGATAGAACTGGTAAATATGTTGTATGATTTAGTTTGTTGGGGGGTAACTGTGTACGAAAAAGTTCACCGCCAATGGTTTTGGCGGGCAAGACGTATTAATTTCCCTCCAAATCTCTGTTCTGTTGAGTTAATTACGTGGCTAGAAAAAGTCTAGAGCGGTTGGTTTAATTAAGAGACGGGGGCGTCCGATTTTGTTTAATTGCGTTTTTTAAGGGAATAGGACGGCAGTAGCGAGGGATCCTTGGATTACCAGGGAGCACGGATGGGAGTATTCTCGCGGAGCAGGCAAGCCCCGTCCGTCGGAAAGACCGTGCAGATGATGCGCTCGGCGAGGAAGACAGCCAGCCGGATGAGCCATCTTGCGGGGATGTACATGACCCTCCTGTTTGTACAGGCTACCAAATCAATGCGGTGTTCGCCGTCGAGACGTCTTCTGCCGTGGAGAAGCTACTGCTTTGGCTGTGGGGAAAGTGAGTGGATAAGAAAGAAGACGAAATGAGCGGCTGGTTTTTTCCTGTGTTTAATTAAGAGACGGGGGCGTCCGGTTTTGTTTAATTGCGATTTTTTTAAGGGAATAGGACGACAACAGCGAGGGATCGTTGGATTACCAGGGAGCACGGATGGGAGTATTCTCGCGGAGCAGGCAAGCCCCGTCCGGGAGGGAGGCGTCTCTGCTGAGCGGCGGTAGCGGGTGGGGCGAGGGTTTGGGGCGGAGGAGCGGGAGAGGAGGACAAGGAGGAGGTTTTGGGCGGAAACAAAGGCGGCGTGTGCTTCTGTGGCGATCTCCGCTGTGGTGGTTATTGACTTCGTTAATGACACTCCTATGATGACGAGTGGTCACGCTTCCCATGCTCATCGAATGCCCCTTTCCGCAAGAAAAGACATCAGTGCTTGAGGGCTCCATCAGTCCATCTTGTTCATACGATTGCAACACAAAATATTTTCTCTGTCCCATAATGTAAGACGTTTTTGCAAGTTTAAGATAATACATTGTAAGAATGCAAGGAATAAACATACTACAACGATTGTAGCATGTTTTTCCTTCTTATCGCGTTCATCTTGCCAAGCATCACTTACAACAAGTTGAAGCGCATGCATCACTGTCAACTATCTTGCTACCGCATCATCTTCTCCGTGAAGCCCGCCATCACCATTGACATGGTAAGACGGGACAACATCTCCTGAAACTTGGAGCCACCAGGTGCTTACACGATGAGATCGGCGTACAAGATCTAAATCTAGGGGACAATGCTACTGATTACAACAACATCATTTGAAAAGCATGGGCTCAAAGAAAGATGAATTTCTTTGCATGGCTACTAGTACTTCAAAACAGATTATGGTGTCGTGAGCAATTTTAATGGATAGGATGATCTATAATAGTCATTTCTGAGAACTCTGCCTTCACAATTTAAAATCTTCTATGCACTTGTTCTGGAGCTGCTCAATTGCTATTGAGATCTGGACAGTTGATGACCTAAGAGGAAGTGGTGTGTTGACTCCCCATGTTGATTGGGCTCACTATAGCACCTCAATTGAAGCGGTGCAATGGATAATCAATAGCTATCAACCTGGCCTCCCAAAAGGACTAAGATCAATCATTTTTCTCACCTAAGGGAGATTTGGTAGCAAAGCAAATGCACTTTCAGACTAGAAATGGAGGATGCAAACAAAATCAAGAGGGTAATTTACTCTACTATTAACACTAGCATTTGGTAGGAGCTAAGCAGCTATTGAGCTCCTTCGGGAATCCAACGTGAGAGGTTGTTCCTCTTTTCTAGTTGGATAGCTTGTCTTTTGCCTCATTTCTTTTCTATTTAGGCGCTTGCCATTCCTTTTGATCATACGTTCTATACCACTTATTGTCTCTCGTTGCTTCCTACTCAAGTAATGAAATGCCAATGGCACATTGGACCTTGATACGTCCAAACGTATCTATAATTTCTGCTCGTTTCATGCTTTTTTAGGTGACATTACTATATGTTTTATTATACTTTCATAGCTTTTTACACATATTTGGACTAACCTACTAACTCAGTGCATCCAGTGACAGTTTCTATCTGCTGATGTCTGTGAATTGCAGGTTTTTACCCATATTTACAAAGCACCAAAAATTCCAACAAAAACATATAAAAAATTAGCGCAACAGAAGCTTCACGAAGCACCGAAGGGGGCCAAAGGAGAGCCAGGGCCCACCCAGGCAGCCACCTGGCGCGGCCCCCCTCCTGGCCGCGCCACCGGGGCGCCTGGGGGGAGGGTCCACCCCCTGGTCCCCCCCTTCGGCCTATATTTACACCCCGTCACGAAAACACTCGGGAGAACCCCGCATCGCGATTTTCACCTTTGTTCCGCCGCCGCCTCGCATCCAAGATCGGGAGCACCAGAAGACCTCTTCCCGGCACCTTGCCGGAGGGAGGATTGACCTCCGAGAGCTTCTCCACCACCATGAGCGCTTCCCGGATGTGCCGTGAGTAGTCCCCCTTGGACCATGGGTCCATGACCGGTAGCTATGTGATGTGTTCTCTCCAATATTGTGCTTCAATTCTTAGCCCTTGTGAGCTGCCCTACATGATCAAGGTATCTATGTAATTCTTTCTGTTGTTGCTATGTTGTGCTTGTTGGGATCCGATGGATTATGAGATTATGTTCAGATTGTGATGAGTTATATATTTGGTTCTCTTTTTATATTTTGTTCTTGAGTAATTCTTGCATGTTCTCTGTTTCTTTTTATTGCTTTGGCCAAGTATTAGATAGTAACTCCAAGAGGGAGCGTTATGCTTGATTGTGGGTTCATGCCCCCGATGTCTAGCTTGAGTGACAGAAACATGAGACTAAGGGATGTGTTGTTGCCGCCAGGGAGAAAACAACGGTGCTTGTAACCGCGGTTGCAAGGATTGTTTACCTTACACAAAGTTTTTTAATGCAGTTGTATGTTTCTTTGGGTTTACACTTTGGGTGGGGCTCGCAACTTAATACCAGCGAGATGTTCTGGATAGATATCTCAAGGTGCATGATTAGTGAGTAGATGCTGTTGGATTTCGGTCTACTTGTCTTGGCGTACTGCCCATACTTTTGAGCCTCTAACTTTCTTTGCAGCATAATTAGCATTGCGGTGCGTTTATAATTCTGTCAATTGCCCAGTTGTAATATCTTCACCCAGCTTACCCGCTTTATCGTCTTTTGGGAGAGAGACATCACTAGTGAACATCATGGGACCCCGGTCCATATTTCCACCACTGTTTACACCTCACCTATTTACTGCTTTATTTCTTTTCAGTTGCAATCACTACTATTTCCACCCTTTTGTTTGATCCTTTGTAAACAACAAGACTGAGAGCTTGACAACCTCTCTATACTCGTTGGGAGCAAAGTTATTTGTTGCTGTGTCCAGGTCCGCGTCAACCTCGAACCAATTCGTCAACTTAATTTCTGGCATCGTTGACACCTATTTGCAGAATTCAGAGTCCTCGTGGTACGATAACCTTGGTATCTTCACCGACGGAAATTTGCTTCTACGCTACATCTCAACCTTCCACTTGGGGTAAAAAATGAGGGGTGATAAGCCATCAAGACAATTTCTGGCGCCGTTGCCGGGGACTCCAATCTTCAAGATAGTGGAGTTGCACACTATCTTTTACCTTTGATTTTTAGTCCTGTCATTTTACTTTTTTAGTTTTTGCTTTAGAGTCTTATACCAAAAACCATAAAAAAAATTAGTTACTTTTCTTTAAGTAGTCCTTTCTGTTTAGTCAAGCATGTTAGGATTTGGTTCTTTGAGGGAATCTGAAGTTCTAGATTTCCATCAAAAGAATGGAGAAAATATGAAGAAGGCTTGGGATAGAATTTCTGAAGCACACAAAAGAATTATGCCTTGGATACCTATAAAAATTGTGCTTAGAAATTTTTACCATGGTCTTTATAGATGGTGCAAACACTCTCTTGATATTATAGCTGAAGGAGATTTCTTAGAGTGTGATGAAGCTAGAGTTCTTGATATTATACATGGTCTATCTAGTTACTTTGTTTATGATCATGGTTTTGGTACTGTTATAGATAGACTTGATACTATTGAAAAATAGTAGATGCTTTAGACTTGAGAGAAGGAGAGAAACCCAAGCCCGATAAGAAAGAGATTTTGGAGATAGATGATGATTGGGAGCCCTTTGTTAGAATTGGAATCTCTAACCAAGACTTCCTTTCTTATTGTGATATTGGATCCATGGTTTCTACAATGCCAAAAATTGTTTATGATTCTCTAAACCTTTCAAACATGATCAATCTTTCATCTTATCATGAACATGCTAATGGAGATATTTCTAAGATCCAGGGAAAGGTAAAATATGTCCAGGTTAGGTTATTCAAAAGTAGTGCAATGGTTGACTTTTTAATCATGGAGTCAAACCAAGGAAACATGGTGCTTGGAAGGGACTTCCTCCAAGCCATGAAAGGCTTCGTTGATATAGGTAAAGGACAAATACGCCTACGTAGGATGGCTAAAGGTAAGTACCCTTCCATACGAGAAATAAGGATGAACTTCTTGAGGAACCAGTTGAAGGTTTTTATAATTCCGATGACTATGATGATTTTTTATTACTCTTTTTGCATCATGCCTAGCTAGAAGGCATAAAAGAAAGCACTTATTGGGAGTCAACCCAAAATATTTTTTACTTTCAGTTTTAGTGGTCTTGATGCTTGTTACTACTGTAGCAACATCATTGTATCTTTATTTTCAAGCTTTGTGCCAATTTTTAGCCTTTGATTGCAAGAAAGCTCAAAAGTTGTGACATGCTGTCCAGAAACAGATTATGTCTGTCTGACGGAAAAATTCACGATAAATCACCAGATCATCTTTTTGATCTGAATGTTTTTGACAGTATGCTCTATACAATTAGCTTTCTAGCGTCTGTTTTGAGTTTTTTGATTTGAGTTGCTGAAGTACCCCAAAAAATTATTTACTACCTGTTGGTCAATTTTTCACAGATTCTTCCACGTTTTGCGTTTACATCGTTTGCAAATCTTAAGCTTGCTGTTTCTTTGCAAAAAGTTTTTGGAAATCATGAGAAATAGTAGATCTTCATGAGAATATTTATTTCAAGTGGATAAAAAATTATTTTATTATGGGTACTAACCACTCTAATCAGCTTATGATGAGTTTTGTATGAAGCGAGTTTTCAAGTATGCGATTAATGATGATGAAAGTGTTGGGATTCGGAGTAGAAAACAAAAATAAATTCCGGCACAACGAAAACCAAACCCAAGAACGGATCTAGGAAGATGCAGACAAGGTTATCGATCTTGTTACCTTCTTGCAACCGTTCAACGGATGCACTTCTCTCGCAGCGGAAGATGTTGATGGAGAGTCGGAGAAGCGTGAAGATGAACACTCCCACGAACAGATCTAATCACCGTGGAGTCCCTCGAACGAAGATCGAACGTATGATCTATACTGTTGATCCACACGTACAGTGTAGATGATCCGGCAGGGCTCTGCCGTCTAGAGCTCGGCGCCACCGGAGTAGAGAGGAGGGAGGAGTAGCCCTTCGGGAGGGTGGAGATTGGATCTAATGAGAGGGAGAGAGAGGGGACAACCCTTTGGCGGAGAAGCAATCTGAATTGTACATTGAAGGGGTGCCCCCACCTCCTCTATTTATAGGTGGAGGGGGAGGGGATCCACCTTGGAGGAGGGGGCAGCCCTAGGTCCTGCGCCCTAGGGTTTCCCCTCCCCTAGGGTTGCGCCAATGAGGGGGGGAAGCTTCCCGGAAGCCCCCCCAAGGCGCCACCCCCCTTTGGGCTCCCTTGGTCCAAGTGCTCCCTCCCCACTTGGGCCTTCGAAGTGAGAGGGAGCCC
The DNA here is from genome assembly GCA_950022295.1 of Bromus sterilis. Taxonomy (NCBI): domain Eukaryota; kingdom Viridiplantae; phylum Streptophyta; class Magnoliopsida; order Poales; family Poaceae; genus Bromus; species Bromus sterilis. The sequence continues at coordinate 245,094,202 of OX465601.1, forward strand.
ATTTATATTAAATTCATTAATTTAATTCCTAAATCTTTTTGAAATACATAATAAATGAATATTAAATATATCTAGACCAACTCGGAACTTTTCGGCCCTCCGGTTTTACCCGGTTTTCTTAAAACTCTTCCCGGTACCTTACCGGGTCCCCGAAACGGTTCCGGTTTTCTCATCGATCATAACCCGATCACTCCGAGACTTTCGCGGTGTGATAAATACATGCTCCTATCACTCTAATACTCTACAGATCATCTACCTTTAAGTGTGTGACCCCATAGGTTCGGTAGGATACGGACATGATCCGGAAACTGGCTTTCTCGTGGAACATAACCGATAGCGGAGCCATGGACACCCATAACGGTTCCCGTACCTACACGAATATAAATTCGAGTGAACCACAAGCTTAACATGCCAGTCCTATTTGCTTCACGATACTATACAAAACCTGAGGTGAGATCTGTTAGGTATCCGCATGATTAACCATTAACCATTATACCAAGTCATCCTCCTTCCTGTTTTGTTCCAGTTTTCTCGTTTAGTATTCCGGTATCCCTTGTGATCAATTCACAGTGTCTGGCCAGAAGATGTTGGATGCCGTAATACCGAGAGGGCCCACAGAAGTATCTCTCCATCGTTAGAGGAGAAAATTCCCAACTCGAATCGTTAAGTCCCTTGACACACTTTCGGGTGTGAGTGATCAAAGCCGTTATTGCCACGCCTGTTACGGGTGGCATTGGGACAGTGTCAAAACGCTTGTTACGGGTGAGTGATATGAAGTTATGAAACATTCTTATGGTCATGAAGGACACATGCATATTAACTTTAGATGATTTTACTTGTAACATGGAAACGATGTGATCTCAAAGTAAATCATACAATTGGGTCGGTTCAGCACCCTTGTTCTGGCAACAATGTGCTCCCATGTGTTACCGGCATTTCCAATGCCCTATGAACAGGAAAACATGTCATCCATAACACACGGGTTAGTCCTAGAGGCAGACTAAGAACACTTGGTGTTTATATTCCACACCTGCATATGGGTTTTCCTCCGGAGGCAGTTAACATGCTACTTGGCAAACCTCCGCATAAGCCATTGCAGTTATAGCACAGACATATAAACATTAATAATGAACCTGGAATTATAATAATACAATTTATTATTGCCTCTAGGGTATAATTCCAACAGAAAGAAGATCCAGGAGTGTCAAGCGCTCAAGCTTGGGGATGCCCCCATGCACCCCCAAGAAATATCCAAGGAGACTCAAGTGTCTAAGCTTGGGGATGCCCTGTGCATCCCCTTCTCCATCAACAATCATCGGTTCGTCCTTCTCCATGCTATATTTTTATCTCTTCATGTGTTATGTGCTAAACTTGGAGCGACTCGCTCTTTACTTTTTACTTTTTTTAGTTTTTCTTGTTGTTCATAACAAGTTGGACCCTAGCCTTCATTGTTTGGGAGAGAAACACGCTCCACTCCACCCTAGAACACAACATAGGCTTGCATGCTTATCTTTTTGTGTGTTCTTTACCTCTTCATAGCTGCTGTCATGTTTAGCTTTTAGTTTTCATGCTTTATATTTTAAGAGCTTTTATTTAGGTTGCTTTTGTAACTATCTTGAGTTATCATGTTTATCTTGTTTAGGGAGTTGGCTTGTTCCACTGAGTTGTGTGTCTTGCATGAGTAGGTAATTGAGGTTGCTATTATAAGTGTAGTAGTAACATGCAATAGTTTTGAGGTATGGATTTGAGTAATGTTTGGACTTTTGGTGCCAAGATCTTGAGCCTATTAGTGATAGGTGTCGTATTTTGGGCAATTCGTGCTTATTTTTTAAAACTACAAAAAAATTAGTTGAGAACTCTAGCTACTAGATGGATCGCTAACCTCTGGAGGGGTTGGAATATATAGAGTACCCTCACGTACCATGGGTCGAGGATGCTCAAGGATAACCAAACCCCCATACACTCCTCCTTGGGGTACTTGTCTCTTTGTGAACCTCCTGATTAGATAGAGAGTTCCCGATAATAAGTGCATGAGTTCTTCGGAATAATGCGAGTTTTCGATTGTTGGCACTTCCACCTTCCATATTTTGCTAGCCTCTTCGGTACCGTGCATTGCGCTTTCTCATCTTGAGAGTTGGTGCAAACTTCGCCGGTGCATCCAAACCCTTGGCAGGATGCGCTATGTCATCATAAACCTCCTCATATCTTCCTCAAAACAGCCACCATACCTACCTATCAAGGCATTTCCATAGCCTTTCTGAGATACATTGCCATGCAACATCCATCATCTCATGACTTGATCTTCATGTCATACATGCTTTTGCTTGATCGAGGAGCCGCATGCTAGTTGGGATTTTCCCTAATCATTGCTACATGAGGCGCTAGTATCATTGCATATCCTGCTACACTGGCAGAGGCATACATTTGCATACATCATGATAGTTTTCATTTTTCTTTATGTTGAGTACTTCGCGTAAAGTGTGAAGATCTTCTTTATATTCTTGTAAAATATAGAGTGTTTCCCTTAAGTGAGGAAAAGATCCCAAAGAGGGAAAAATAAAATATCCCATAAGAGGACAAATTAAAAGATCCCAAAGAGGACAAATGAGATATAAATAGAAAGAGACAATGAGGCCACAAAAATACAAAAAAAAACTCCCTCCATTCCTAATTATAAGGTGTATAGTTTCTTTCAAAAAGTCAAACTTAATTAACTTTCACCATATTTGTAGATATATATACTGATATAAATTGTACCAAACCAGTATCATTAGATTCATCTTGAATCATATTTTATATGCATTTATTAAATATCATAGATGTTGATATATTTTCCAATAAATTTGGTCAAAGTTAAAAAAAGTTTGACTTTTTAAAGAAAACTATACACATTATATCAAGGAACGGAGGGAGTACAAAAAAGAAAGAAAGAAAGAAATAAAAACAGAAAAGGGGGCAACACTACTATTCCTTTTGAAAGATCCACACTCGTACTCCATTGTCATATTTGTAATCCATAGAGATATTCATATCATTCATGCATAACTATGTGGGGATCCTTACACTATAGAACTTGGCTTGCATATTCCAAGGATGGGCTTCCTCAAATGAGCTCTAGGTCTTTATGAGCAAGGAAGTTGGATGCACCCCACATTGGAGAGCTTACCTTAGCTCATATGTGCATCTGTTGCATGGCATTCCCTACTCCTCACATCATATCTATCATTTGGCTTTCTCTCGCCTATGATTGTGCTCATTGATGTGAGCCTTTCACACCTTTTTGTCTTCCTTCCCCATCATTATTCTCTTTGCCATCCTAAGTGCCAACATATATTTCTTGCGCTCATCCATTGCATGAGTGCTCAAAGTCGAGAGGGAGAGGATCAGCTTGACTTGTGCCTGACTAGTGGTCTGGGGACAAGTCAAAATAAGATTCCGAAGGAGACCAAGTGTGAAGTTTTAGTACACTGAGTTCTCAATTAAACTATATAGTATTTTTATGCTCTAAACCCATCTCCCATTTCTTGCACGCAAACACCATTTGGAGACATTCGAGTCACGGATTGCATATCTTGCTTTTCTAGTTTCAATACTAGATATAGACTCTTACTTGTTATAGTCTTGACTTGAATTGCATATATTACTTGGTTTACTTTAAAGTTCTTATACGTGTGTTAGCATGTCACCACAGAAATTATATGTGTTATCATTTACCTACTCAAGGACGAGCAGGAATTAAGCTTGGGGATATTGATACGTCCCAAACGTATCTATAATTTCTGCTTGTTCCAAGCTCTTTGAGGTGACATTGCCATGTGTTTTGCTACACTTTCATACCTTTTTACACATATTTGGACTAACCTACTTACTCAGTGCACCCAGTGCCAGTTTCTATCTGATGATGTCGGTGAATTGCAGGTTTTTACCCATATTTATAGAGCTCCAAGAATTTCAAGAACAAAAAAATCAGCGCAACAGAAGCTTCACGAAGCACCGGAGGGGGCCAGAGGAGAGCCAAGGCCCACCCAGGCGGCCACCTAGCGCGGACCCCCTCCTGGCCGCGCCACCAGGGCGCCTGGGGGGAGGGGCCATCGCCTGGTGCCCCCCTTCGGCCTATATTTACACCCCGTCACGGAAATCCTTGAAAGGAAGCCCGCATCGCAATTTTCACCTCTATTCCGCCGCCGCCTCGCTTCCAAGATCAGGAGCACCAGAATACCTCTTCCCGGCACCCTTCCGGAGGGAGGATTGATCTCCGGGAGCTTCTCCACCACCATGAGCGCTTCTCGGATGTGGCATGAGTAGCCCCCCTTGGACCATCGGTCCATGACCAGTAGCTATGTGATGTCTTCTCTCCAATATTGTGCTTCAATTCTTAGCCCTTGTGAGCTGCCCTACATGATCAATGTATCTATGTAATTATTTTTGCTATTGATATGATGTGTTTTCTCGGATTTGATGGATTATAAGATTATGTTCAGATTGTTATAGCTATGTATTTTGGACATAATCCAAGGTGGTTCTCATAATCTGAACATAATGTGTTTGCTCGGATCTGATGGATTATGAGTAGTCCACCTTGGACCATGGGTCCATGATCAATAGATATGTGATGTCCTATCCCCCTCTTTGTTCTTCATAGATTAGACCTTGTGAGCTGCCCTACATGATCAAGGCACATATGTAATTCTTTCTGCTGTTGATATGTTGAGTTTGCTGGGATCTGATGGATTATGTTCAGATTGTGATGAGTAATATATTTGGTTCTTCTCCTTTTATATCTTTGTTCTTGAGTAATTCTTTCATGTTTGTAAGGCCCCTGATGCGGTACTAACTCTAACTAGTCGCTTTCGCGTCCGGTCGGAATTAGAAGCGCATCAAACGCCACCGACGCACGACACTCGCACTCGTGTCGCTGTCGGATTCTTGACAACAGGTATATAAGCATAACTCTATAAGAATAGAAATACATATAGATAGATAAATAGAAAAGGGCATACAACGCCACTGTCTAATAATACAACACCATCTGAGTACAACTCATCAATACATCAAGCGGAAGCATAACAGGGACCGAGTACGGTCAAGATCCAAATTGCCCTAGAGAGGGCTACACATAAATATCCACCCACGGGAACGTCTGAACCCAACTATAAGATCCTACTGGTCGAGGTACTCGTACTCGTCGTCATCCTCCGGGGGCACCTCCACGAAGTGACGTCCGGTACTCGGGTCGAGGTAGTAGTCCACTGCAGCGGCCGATCAGGCAAAGCGGTAAAGACAGAAATGTAAACGGGGGTGAGAACATGTCATTACGGAATAACTAACGCTACAGGAAAGGTAAGGACATACACAGGTTGCAGCCGTACTAGCATATATGGTGGCTACTCGTTCTATCAGAATAGAGATGAGATCCAAGAAGTTACGTTGACATCGTGTCATAGGTCGGCTATCCACCTACTTACGGAAACATAACACAACCTCATTTCTCTCTCGGTCCCCCTAGACGAAGAAAGACAACCAAGGCATGCACACGGTTTGTCAAGTTTTATAGCATGATTATAATTGATGTTATTCTATGAACAGGACGTAGGCTCAAGGTTGTCCATAACCGCGGACACGGCTTTTCAAAAAGATTTTACCCTGCAGGGGTGTACCAACTGTCCATTATAGACGTCGCATGTACGCCCGGTTTCCACTTGGCTAGATAAGCGCCTGAAACTCCGGAACGTCAGAGTCCCTCTAACTAACAACACACATATCCGGGTGGCCCCCGGGGAGTCGACACCCAACTCAAAAGCTGGCCACGCTCTCGAATCGGACTCTACCGTATAACTCGGGTTTGGATTACCGGTTAGTTCTCCTATGAGACCGGGTCCTCAGCCGGTCTATTTGGGCCAGCCAAGAAACTATGTCCTCCTGGCCCTGGTTTGGTTTGGAAACAACTGGGGATCCAACCAGCACACACACGTTGTAAATGTAAATCAGCTTGGGCCACCACTAGAATGTATGAAGCTAGGTAGGTAAGACAAGGGGGCCCCATAAAACCCCACACACGATTAGGCACGCTCGATCAAAGAACCAATACCCGGAACTCGGGTCCTAGGTGACTCAAATGGAACAAAGCACCAGACGGGATAGTCCAGCCTTCCACCCTTCGTCGGATATGATTTAACATCATTTAACAATAATAAATATCAACCAACTTCTTTTATAGCATGATATCCCAACCATAAATATATAAGGCAAGCAGCAAGTTTTCTATCCATACTAAGCAATGGCTGAGCAGCGGTAACTTAGCAGTGCAATGGTTTGCTGGGATGTAGGGATCATGGCTGTATGGGTTTTAAACATGGCATATAGGGTAGATAGGATCAAGCAACAACGTTCTAGATCTACAGCTAGGCATGAGAAAAAAGTTATAAAGTAATGACACAGTTTCTCCCCCTTGCCTGGTAAGGTAGTCGAAGCAGCACCCACGGTACCCTCGGGCTCGGTGTCGGACAACTCCACGTAAGTCTCCTCGTCAGTCACGGGTGCTAACGTAAGAATACCGCCAAGGAAAACAGATAAGTAAGCAATGGATGTAAACTCATACAAGGATGGCATGTTCAAGTTTTATTGATATGGTATGACCCTGTCTAGTCAAATTTAAATGAAGGTGATGACGACAAGTCATCAACTTCATATGCATTTATTTACATTGCAATGGCTTTGGTCTAAGCCTTAATTTAGGTGTAAGTAGCATGCTAGCATGACATGAACAACAAAACAGATGCAAGAATTTAAACAACGTGAAAGTAGAACAACGATTCCGGAGACGGAGTAGTGTCGGAGAAATTGACACCAAGGGAGTATCAAAGGAAGGCCACATGGGGTGCAAGATGTGGTTGATCATGTGGCAAAGATTAATCATGAAAAGGATGCATGGGTGTGCCAACTTGTGGGACCCAAACAAGATCAAAGGATGACTAAGGAAAAAAAATCAAGCATGGCATGGTCACATGTGGGTGCAACTTCCCTCCACATTGTTCACAATTTTTATGTTGCTCAAACATAAAAACAGAGGTGACCATGCTGACCCGAAGATTTTTCTACCTCAAAAAGATATATGGCATGGCTATATTGGGACTAGTGCCAAAGGATTTGAAGACGAAGATAACGTGGTGGCACATGAAAAAGAAATGCACCACATTCTATTTTGTATTTTTCCAAGATACAAAATAGGTGCTACCATTTATCCCTTGCATTTTGCCTAGGAAGCATGTATAACATGTTACAAGTTGAGCTAGCATCAAAAGATACATTTTTTTTGGTTTTTGAGATAAAACAAAAAAAAGAAAAGGGATCTGTGAAAAAAAAAGAAGAGGGGAAAACCCCCTCTGGGCTGCTCTCGGCTTGGTCTGGACGCCTACTGGGCCAGCCCACATCCACACGGCAGGCGCCAGCCAGCCTCATGCCCGAGCGAAGGGAAAACCAAAAAAATGCTCCCCGCACGGTCCCTGGGAGGAATCGATCCCACGACCTCAGGGTCGAGAGCCAGCGAGCCAACCAGCTGATCTACTAGTGAGGACATGTTAGCACTGAGGTCGCAACCAAGTTATCCTTCTTCTGCGCGATAACTGAAACCAACTCTGAATTTCCTGACGGCCTGAACTGGACGCGTCGGAGCAAACGCCGGTGACGACCGTGAGAAACCTACTGCACTAGCGACCTAACGAAGGGGTGCCGCGTAAAGATGGGACCTTTGCGCATCCATTTTTGCCCAGAACCTCTCCGGTGAGTCCACGACGGCGGCGCGAGCGCTCCGGGAAGATGGCGGCGGCGCATGACTTGCAGGTTCAGAGCAACACCAACCCGGCCGGGGACTCGCCGCGAAGAACTGCTCCTGTGGCGCTAGGGAGGAGGAAAAGGCCACGTTTCTCACCTAGGGGTGCTCGGGGACGGCCCTGAACACGCCGCAAGCGAGGGAGACGCCGGAGCTGACGACGGTGACGGAGACGACCTGCGGGAGCGTGTGGAGGTGTCGGCCTGCTCCTTGGCTTCCGCGGCACGGTTGCAGGTCGGGGAAGACGCGGATGTCGACGACGAAGACCCTCGCGAGTCCCTGACCAGAGACACAGAGGGGCGGCGGCCAATTTTGAGGTCAGTCGCCGGCGGCCATGGCGAACAGGGAGACTTGGAGGGGAAGAAACGAGGTGGCGGCGGAGAAAAACCGGGGAGGGAATGAACCTAGGGTTCCATGGGGGAGCCCTGGATGCTCTTAAGAGGAGGGGGAACGCACTCGTTTCCCATGGGGCTCCATCCCGTCGCCGTGGCAGGTGCTGTTAGAGAGAGGAGGGGAAAAAGGGGGCGTCGAGCTGGAAAGAGGAGGAAGAAAGGGGGGGGGGAGGTCGTACCGCTTCGTCCAGGTGGGCTGAGGCGAACTGGCCTAGATGGGCCTGACTGGCCTGGCCTGGCTGGGAGGAAGAAGGAGGGAGGCCCAGTGCTTGTTTTCCAGAGCAAAAGAAAACATCAGAAAAAGAAAAAGAAAAAGGATAGAAGAAAAAGGGAGAAAATATATAAAAATATATATTTAAACCCTTGAGGCACACTTGATCTCCCCAAAAAAATGGTTGGGCAATTTTAATGCAAGGAAAAAAAATGCCACAGCAAAACAGTACCTTTTCTTATTTAAAATTAAATAGAAAAGGTGATGTTGGAATTTTTAGGAGGAGAACACAAGGTGCAAAAATTCCATAAACTTGATAACCTTGAACCTTGCATTAATCCTCAATTTCTAAAAATGGTTTGGGCATTTTTGGCAACAACAAAAATGTGAGCTCATTTTGGATTTCAAAATCACTTTGAACTAGAGCCTTTGTTTTTGATGATGGCAAAAATACCTTGAGGATTTTAAAACCCTTGCCACAACAAGATAAAAGGCTAGGCCAAGTTTGGGGTCAAGTAGAGCAAGCACCCAACAAGGAAAAATCCTCCAACACCCTTCTTGAGCCACTTTGGATGCCAAAACAACCAACCCAAATGGTTCCAATCCCCATGCCAATTTAAATCACCACATGAAATTATAAAGTTTAACATCATGCCAAGTTACATAGTCAACAGACAAGGTACAATCTCATGGTGTTTCCAATTTATTGCACATGGGCTGTTACAGCTCTCCCCTACCAACACAGGATCTCGTCCCGAGATCTAAGCATGAAAAAGCTCGGGATACTCAGAACGGAGATGATCTTCACGCTCCCACGTTGCCTCCTTCTCCGAGTGATGTGCCCACTGCACCTTAAGGAACTTGACGGTCTTGTTGCGAGTCTTTCGCTCGGACGAGTCAAGAACACGGACTGGACGCTCTGAGTAGGAAAGGTCCTCACTGAGCTGAATCTCACCCAAGTCCACTGTCTGCTCTGGCTGCTTGAAACACTTCTTCAACTGAGACAGGTGGAACACATCATGCACCATAGCCAAGCTGTCTGGAAGCTCGAGGCGGAACGTGAGAGGTCCTCTAGTCTCAAGGATGCAAAACGGACCAACGAACCTGGGAGCCAACTTGCCTTTGATCCCAAAGCGGTGAGTGCCCCGAAGTGGAGACACTTTGAGGTATGCGAAGTCACCAACTTTGAAGTCGACACCTCGGTGCTTCTTGTCATAATAAGCCTTCTGCCTAGACTGTGCTGCCTTTAGGTGCTCCCGGACAATCTTCACCCTGTCCTCTGCCTCTTGGATCACATCTGGACCGAACAACTGCCTCTCACCTGTCTCGGACCAGTTCAAAGGTGTCCTGCACTTGCGTCCATACAAGACTTCAAACGGCGCTGCTTGCAGACTTGCCTGATAGCTGTTGTTGTAAGAGAACTCAGCATACGACAAGCACTCTTCCCACTTCATACCAAACGAGATCACACATGCCCTCAACATGTCCTCGAGAATTTGATTCACACGCTCAACCTGCCCACTGGTCTGAGGGTGATACGCGGTACTGAAGAGAATCTTCGTACCCAATGTCTCTTGAAAGGCCTTCCAGAAGTTTGATGTGAAGATGCTTCCACGATCAGAACTTATCTGCTTGGGGACGCCGTGCAACGAAACAATTCTTGCGGTGTACAGCTCTGCCAACTGGCTAGCTGAGACAGTCTCCTTGACAGGCAGAAAATGGGCAACCTTGGACAAGTTATCAATGACAACAAAGATAGCATTGTTGCCCTTCTGAGACCTCGGAAAACCCGTGACAAAGTCCATCTCTATGTGGTCCCACTTCCACTCCGGAATTTCAAGTGGCTGAAGTAGCCCTGCAGGCTTCTGGTGTTGTGCTTTTACTCTCCTCCACACATCACACTGGGAGACAAAACGGGAAACATCCCGCTTCATACGAGTCCACCAAAAACTCTGCTTGAGGTCCTGATACATCTTGGTGCTACCAGGGTGGATGGACAGTTTGGAATCATGGGCTTCTTTCAAGATGACCTCTCTGAGACCTCCTTCTTTGGGAACAACAATTCGTTCCTCGAACATCACGGTGCCGTCATTATGCACTGAAAAGCAACCGTATTTCGGGACTGAGGCGGCAACACCCTGTTTGACCTTCTGAATCATTGAGCTACCAGCCTGAGCTTCACGAATCTTGTCACGGATATTGGGCTCTACCACAAGGTTGGCTAGATAGCCTGCTGGAACTAGCTCGAGATTGAGCCTTCGAAAGGACTCACACAAATCAGGGTGGATCTTCTTCACCCGGACACTGTTGCAATCGCCCTTGCGGCTCAACGCATCGGCTATGACATTCGCCTTACCCGGCGTATACTGAATATCCACGGAGTACTCAGTAATAGTATCGAGCCATCTCCTTTGCCTCAAGTTCAGGTTAGGCTGGGTGAACAAGTACTTTAAGCTCTTGTGATCGGTGAACACATCAACCTTCCTCCCTAAGAGGAGGTGTCGCCAAGTAACCAACGCATGAATCACTGCAGCCAGCTCAAGATCGTGGGTCGGATAGTTCCTCTCAGCCTGCTTCAACTGCCTCGAGGTGTAAGCCACAATATTCCTTCCCTGCATCAACACTCCGCCAAGACCATTCAACGAGGCGTCACAGAAAACTTGAAACGGCTGTGACTCGTCTGGTGGTGTAAGGATCGGAGCTGTGGTCAGCCTTAGCTTCAACTCATCAAAAGCTGCTTGGCAAGCCTGTGACCAAATGTACTTCTTGCCCTTGCACAACAACTCCATCATCGGCTTTGCTATCTTGGAGAAATTCTCGACAAACTTCCTGCAATAGCTGGCAAGTCCGAGAAAGCTCCTCAACTGCTTGACATTCTTCGGCGGAGTCCAATCTTGAATCGTCCGGACTCTGTCTGGGTCAACGGCAATGCCCTCTGAGGAAATGACATGGCCAAGGAAGTTGACCTTATTCATCCAGAACTCACACTTGGAGAACTTGGCATAAAACTGGTGATCTCTCAACTTCTGCAACACCAATCTGAGATGCTCCTCATGCTCAGCCTCTGACTTGGAGAAGACAAGGATGTCGTCGAGGTAGAGGAGTACGAACACGTCTAGCCACTCTTGGAACAGATAGTTCATGGCCCTCATGAACGTCGGAGGTGCGTTTGAAAAGCCAAACGTCATGACCGTAAACTCGTACAGTCCATAACGAGTGCGGAATGCTGTCTTGGGAATGTCCTCCTCACGGACACGAATCTGGTGGTACCCCATCTTTAAATCAAGCTTTGAAAACACCTTTGCTCCATGCAACTGCTCAAATAAGTCATTGATGTTGGGCAAAGGGTACTTGTTTTTGATGGTCTTCTTATTGATGCCACGGTAGTCCTGGACCAACCGGCTAGTACCATCTTTCTTCTTCACAAAAAGACACGGGGCACCCCAAGGGGAAGTGCTCGGACGAATGAGCCCATCATTCTCAAGCTTAACAAGCTGCTCCTTCAACTCAATCAGCTCTTCCGGACACATTTTGTAAGGCTGCCGAGATATCGGCTGTGTACCAGGTTCTAGCTCGATCACGAACTCAATAGCACGCACGGGTGGAATACCTGGCAACTCCTCCGGAAAGACATCTGGGAACTCTCGAACAACTCTGACCTCCTCTATCAATGGAGCAACTCCAGCGTTCAGAGCGTACAACTGTGCTGATCCCACTGTCGAGCCACAAGTGTACCAAATCTCTGCGCCTGAATCGTGCGTCAGCGACACGGTCTTGGACGGACAATCAATCTTGGCCTTGTACTTGACAAGCCAATCCATGCCCAAAATGACATCAATGTCTGAACGGGGCAAGACAATCAGAGACGAGGAAAAGATGGCTCCTTGGATACAAATCTGCACATCTGGGATGCTGCCCGCTGACTGCATCCTCGAACCTAGAGAAGCAATTGCTAGAGGTATAGGCAACCTCTCACGCGGAAGGTCAAGTGAACTGGCAAAAGCATTGGACATGAAGGAATGGGAAGCTCCGGAATCAAACAAAACTGTCGCTGGAACTGAACATACAAGCAACCTACCAAGCACAATCTCAGACGACTGCTGGGCCTCTGCGACGGTCACGTTGTTCACCCGGAGCGCTCGTGGCTGGGCCCGCACCATCGCGTTGCTCGGTGTAGAGCGAGGTGGGGGCGGAGGCAGTCGAGGAAAGCGGGGGTCGGTGCACTGCGGAGACTTGTGGCCCGGCTTGCCACACTTCAAGCACGTGATCTATGGCCTGGGCTGGCCCTGTGGAGCAGGCGGCCTCGCGTAGGGTGGAGTAGAGCGAGGTCCGTGCTGCACTGGGACGAGAGGGCAGGCAAAAGTGCGGACAACTGCCCCCCTCGGCTGAAACTGCTGACGCTGCGGCTGAGACTGTGGCTCTGCAACCCAGGACTTGGCCTTCTTGTGGATCAGCACTGCTGAACTGTGCTCTCTCTGCTTCCTCTTCTCTGCGGAACGCTCTGCCTCAGCTGACTCCTGTCTGATAGCCTGGTCGACGAACTCTAAGAACAGGCGTGGCGTGGACAAGGTGAGCGCATACTTGATGTCCGTGGCAAGACCACCGCGGAACCTGGCAATGCGCTTGGCCTCTGTCGAGACCTCCTCTGGAGCGTACCTGGCAAGCCTGACGAAGGCCAGGTTATACTCCTGCACAGACCTGTCCCCCTGCCTCGGAGCTAATAACTCCTCGCGCTTCCTCTCGATCAGTCCACTGGGAATATGAGCAGCTCTGAAATCCCTGACGAAGTCATCCCAAGTGATCTCTGCATCACCCTTGTTGGCCTTGTACGTCGAGAACCAACTGCCTGCGGCACCCTGAAGCTGGAAGGAGGCGAAGGTGACGTAGTCGACTGGTCTGACGGTGTTGGCATTGAAATGCTTCTTGATCTCTGCGATCCAGTCATCCGCCTCCAGCGGGTCTCGAGCCTCGGAGAACCTGGGGGGGCTGATCGCGAGAAACTGCTGCAGTGTGGTGTACTGTGGTCGATCATTCCTCTGAGCACTCTGGTTCTGCAGCATCTGAAGGATCGCAGCTGTGCCCTGAGCCACTGCGGCTACAGCCTCCCCAAGGATAGGGTTCTCTGGCGGCGGCATGTTCGCTCTTGGCATCCTGTAGACAGGAACACTTATGAGAACATGGTCGAATCATTGAAGTAACCAGAAGTTAAAGCAATATTGACAACAAAACTTCCTCACGAGGTATGAGAAAGCCGAAGGCTGAAATTCCACCAAGGTTAACCCGGAAGTCGATAGCTAGGTGCTACTGGAATCCCCAAACCAAGATCATCCGAATCCAAGATAATAGTCTGCTAGCGAGCACACAACAATATATACGAGCAGTTGGAAACCTGAACAATGAGAAATCTGCCCTGAGCGGCCCGCCATCACGGTCGTCCATAGGGGAAAGACACCACATCCATATTACCATATGATGCCCGCCAATCCTGTATGGACGTTTCACCTGGGGTACGCTGTAAGCGAGGTAGAGGAGTCAACCCCAAGTGGCGGCTCAGTGGTCTCAAAGACGCCAACACATCTCGTCGCTAGCAAAAAATTATAGAGGAATCGAAGCCTCATGTAAACGAGAACCTAGATTGTTTTGAAAGGGGATAAGTTGCAGAGACAAAACATCGTTTCACTTCCTCACGGAAAAAGGGGTGGGAGGGTGGGATAAGGAGAAAAAAGAAAGAGGTCCTACTCTTCGAAATTTTTCCTATATAACTACCAAAATAGTTTCTAGACTCAACTTCGACCAGTAAAGGGTCCTACAGTCAGTCCTGCTCTGATACCAAGTTGTAAGGCCCCTGATGCGGTACTAACTCTAACTAGTCGCTTTCGCGTCCGGTCGGAGTTAGAAGCGCATCAAACGCCACCGACGCACGACACTCGCACTCGTGTCGCTGTCGGATTCTCGACAACAGGTATATAAGCATAACTCTATAAGAATAGAAATACATATAGATAGATAAATAGAACAGGGCATACAACGCCACTGTCTAATAATACAACACCATCTGAGTACAACTCATCAATACATCAAGCGGAAGCATAACAGGGACCGAGTACGGTCAAGATCCAAATTGCCCTAGAGAGGGCTACACATAAATATCCACCCACGGGAACGTCTGAACCCAACTATAAGATCCTACTGGTCGAGGTACTCGTACTCGTCGTCATCCTCCGGGGGCACCTCCACGAAGTAACGTCCGGTACTCGGGTCGAGGTAGTAGTCCACTGCAGCGGCCGATCAGGCAAAGCGGTAAAGACAGAAATGTAAACGGGGGTGAGAACATGTCATTACGGAATAGCTAACGCTACAGGAAAGGTAAGGACATAGACAGGTTGCAGCCGTACTAGCATATATGGTGGCTACTCGTTCTATCAGAATAGAGATGAGTTCCAAGAAGTTACGTTGACATCGTGTCATAGGTCGGCTATCCACCTACTTACGCAAACATAACACAACCTCGTTTCTCTCTCGGTCCCCCTAGACGAAGAAAGACAACCAAGGCACGTACACGGTTTGTCAAGTTTTATAGCATGATTATAATTGATGTTATTCTATGAACAGGACGTAGGCTCAAGGTTGTCCATAACCGCGGACACGGCTTTTCGAAAAGATTTTACCCTGCAGGGGTGTACCAACTGTCCATTATAGACGTCGCATGTACGCCCGGTTTCCACTTGGCTAGATAAGCGCCTGAAACTCCGGAACGTCAGAGTCCCTCTAACTAACAACACACATATCCGGGTGGCCCCCGAGGAGTCGACACCCAACTCAAAAGCTGGCCACGCTCTCGAATCGGACTCTACCGTATAACTCGGGTTTGGATTACCGGTTAGTTCTCCTATGAGACTGGGTCCTCGGCCGGTCTATTTGGGCCAGCCAAGAAACTATGTCCTCCTGGCCCTGGTTTGGTTTGGAAACAACTGGGGATCCAACCAGCACACACACGTTGTAAATGTAAATCAGCTTGGGCCACCACTAGAATGTATGAAGCTAGGTAGGTAAGACAAGGGGGCCCCATAAAACCCCACACACGATTAGGCACGCTCGATCAAAGAACCAATACCCGGAACTCGGGTCCTAGGTGACTCAAATGGAACAAAGCACCAGACGGGATAGTCCAGCCTTCCACCCTTCGTCGGATATGATTTAACATCATTTAACAATAATAAATATCAACCAACTTCTTTTATAGCATGATATCCCAACCATAAATATATAAGGAAAGCAGCAAGTTTTCTATCCATACTAAGCAATGGCTGAGCAGCGGTAACTTAGCAGTGCAATGGTTTGCTGGGATGTAGGGATCATGGCTGTATGGGTTTTAAACATGGCATATAGGGTAGATAGGATCAAGCAACAACGTTCTAGATCTACAGCTAGGCATGAGCAGAAAGTTATAAAGTAATGACACAGTTTATCACCTTGCCTGGTAACGTAGTCGAAGCAGCACCCACGGTACCCTCGGGCTCGGTGTCGGACAGCTCCACGTAAGTCTCCTCGTCAGTCTCGGGTGCTAACGTAAGAATACCGGCAAGGAAAACACATAAGTAAGCAATGGATGTAAACTCATACAAGGATGGCATGTTCAAGTTTTATTGATATGGTATGACCCTGTCTAGTCAAATTTAAATGAAGGTGATGACGACAAGTCATCAACTTCATATGCATTTATTTACATTGCAATGGCTTTGGTCTAAGCCTTAATTTAGGTGTAAGTAGCATGCTAGCATGACATGAACAACAAAACAGATGCAAGAATTTAAACAACGTGAAAGTAGAACAACGATTCCGGAGACGGAGTAGTGTCGGAGAAATTGACACCAAGGGAGTATCAAAGGAAGGCCACATGGGGTGCAAGATGTGGTTGATCATGTGGCAAAGATTAATCATGAAAAGGATGCATGGGTGTGCCAACTTGTGGGACCCAAACAAGATCAAAGGATGACTAAGGAAAAAAATCAAGCATGGCATGGTCACATGTGGGTGCAACTTCCCTCCACATTGTTCACAATTTTTATGTTGCTCAAACATAAAAACAGAGGTGACCATGCTGACCCGAAGATTTTTCTACCTCAAAAAGATATATGGCATGGCTATATTGGGACTAGTGCCAAAGGATTTGAAGACGAAGATAACGTGGTGGCACATGAAAAAGAAATGCACCACATTCTATTTTGTATTTGTCCAAGATACAAAATAGGTGCTACCATTTATCCCTTGCATTCTGCCTAGGAAGCATGTATAACATGTTACAAGTTGAGCTAGCATCAAAAGATACAAATTTTTTGGTTTTTGAGATAAAACAAAAAAAAGAAAAGGGATCTGTGAAAAAAAAGAAGAGGGGAAAACCCCCTCTGGGCTGCTCTCGGCTTGGTCTGGACGCCTACTGGGCCAGCCCACATCCACACGGCAGGCGCCAGCCAGCCTCACGCCCGAGCGAAGGAAAAACCAAAAAAATGCTCCCCGCACGGTCCCTGGGAGGAATCGATCCCACGACCTCAGGGTCGAGAGCCAGCGAGCCAACCAGCTGATCTACTAGTGAGGACACGTTAGCACTGAGGTCGCAACCAAGTTATCCTTCTTCTGCGCGATAACTGAAACCAACTCTGAATTTCTTGACGGCCTGAACTGGACGCGTCGGAGCAAACGCCGGTGACGACCGTGAGAAACCTGCTGCACTAGCGACCTAACGAAGGGGTGCCGTGTAAAGATGGGACCTTTGCGCATCCATTTTTGCCCAGAACCTCTCCGATGAGTCCACGACGGCGGCGCGAGCGCTCCGGGAAGATGGCGGCGGCGCATGACTTGCAGGTTCAGAGCAACACCAACCCGGCCGGGGACTCGCCGCGAAGAACTGCTCCTATGGCGCTAGGGAGGAGGAAAAGGCCACGTTTCTCACCTAGGGGTGCTCGGGGACGGCCCTGAACACGCCGCAAGCGAGGGAGACGCCGGAGCTGACGACGGTGACGGAGACGACCTGCGGGAGCGTGTGGAGGTGTCGGCCTGCTCCTTGGCTTCCGCGGCACGGCTGCAGGTCGGGGAAGACGCGGATGTCGACGACGCAGACCCTCGCGAGTCCCTGACCAGAGACACAGAGGGGCGGCGGCCAATTTTGAGGTCAGTCGCCGGCGGCCATGGCTAACAGGGAGACTTGGAGGGGAAGAAACGAGGTGGCGGCGGAGAAAAACTGGGGAGGGAATGAACCTAGGGTTCCATGGGGGAGCCCTGAATGCTCTTAAGAGGAGGGGGAACGCACTCGCTGGCCATGGGTTTCCATCCCGCCGCCGTGGCAGGTGCTGTGAGAGAGAGGAGGGGAAAAAGGGGGCGTCGAGCTGGAAAGAGGAGGAAAAAAAGGGGGGGTCGTACCGCTTCGTCCAGGCGGGCTGAGGCGAACTGGCCTAGATGGGCCTGACTGGCCTGGCCTGGCTGGGAGGAAGAAGGAGGGAGGCCCAGTGCTTGTTTTCCAGAGCAAAAGAAAACAACAGAAAAAGAAAAAGAAAAAGGATAGAAGAAAAAGGGAGAAAATATATAAAAATATATATTTAAACCCTTGAGGCACACTTGATCACCCCAAAAAAAAATGGTTGGGCAATTTTAATGCAAGGAAAAAAAAATGCCACAGCAAAACAGTACCTTTTCTTATTTAAAATTAAATAGAAAAGGTGATGTTGGAATTTTTAGGAGGAGAACACAAGGTGCAAAAATTCCATAAACTTGATAACCTTGAACCTTGCATTAATCCTCAATTTCTAAAAATGGTTTGGGCATTTTTGGCAACAACAAAAATGTGAGCTCATTTTGGATTTCAAAATCACTTTGAACTAGAGCCTTTGTTTTTGATGATGGCAAAAATACCTTGAGGATTTTAAAACCTTGCCACAACAAGAGAAAAGGCTAGGCCAAGTTTGGGGTCAAGTAGAGCAAGCACCCAACAAGGAAAAATCCTCCAACACCCTTCTTGAGCCACTTTGGATGCCAAAACAACCAACCCAAATGGTTCCAATCCCCATGCCAATTTAAATCACCACATGAAATTATAAAGTTTAACATCATGCCAAGTTACATAGTCAACAGACAAGGTACAATCTCATGGTGTTTCCAATTTATTGCACATGGGCTGTTACAATGTTCTCCGTTGCTTTTGATTGCTTTGGCCAAGTAGTAGGTAGTAACTCCAAGAGGGAGCTTTAGGCATGGTTGTGGGTTCATTCCCCCGGATGACTAGCTTGAGTGACAGAAACATGAGTCTAGGGGATGTGATGTTGCCACAAGGGGGAAAACAACGGTGCTTGTAACCGCGGTAGCAAGGATTGTTTACTTTACGCAGAGTTCTTTTAATGCTGTTGTCTGTTGCTTTGGGCTTACACTTTGGGTGGGGCTCGCAATTTAATACCAGCGAGATGTTCTGGATAGTATCATAAGGTGGATGATTAGTGAGTAGATGAAGTTGGATTTTGGTCTACTTGTCTTGGCGTACTGCCCATACTTTTGAGCCTCTAACTTTCTTTGCAGTATAATTAGAATTGCGGTGCGTTTATAATTCTATCAATGGCCCAACTGTAATTTGTTCACCCAGCTTAGCTATTTTATCGTCTTTTGGGAGAGATACGTCACTAGTGAACATCATGGGACCCCGGTCCATATTTCCACCACTGTTTACACCTCCACTTTATTTTCTGCTTTTACTTTCAGTTGCTATCCCGGTGGGATTGACAACCCCTCGGTACTTTGTTGGGAGCAAAGTTACTTGTTGTGTGTGCAGGTCCAGGTAAAGTAAGCAACCCTCGGTTGTGCACGGCGCCATTGTTCACTTTACCACCTACTTGTCGTCTTCGGAGTCCTATGGAGACAAACCTTGGTATCTTAACCAAGGGAAATTTTCCGCTGTCTACATCTCGACCTTCCACTTTGGGTAACCAACGAAGGGCAAGAAGTCGTTATCATCTCTCGTACCATCAATATGATATATTATTAAAACTAGAGCGAACCGAAGGCACGACGATGTCATCATCTCTCCATCACCGAAGCCGGGGAAACCTTGTTGTAGTAGACAGTCGGAAGTCATTGTGCAACCATCACCGATGAAGATAAAAGTAGATTGGAAGGATCCAACTTGTAGACACATGAACGCAAACGAACGAATATATGATCTAAGAAGATCCACCGAAGACAAACATCGACCGAATCCCATGAGATCCACCAAAAATACACCTTCACAGACCCTCTGATGATGCTAGACACATCATCAGAGCAAAGTCCAGACGGGGAGAATTTTATTCCATCTTTAAAAACCGCCACTGCTTCATCTTCCTAAGTAGGACACAAACCCTAAACACACTCAAAATACACCTAAAAAGGAGCAACAACCCTTCCACCGACAAGGGATAGGATCCACCGTGCTTCCATGGCCGTAAGACCACAAAAGACGAGGTAGATCGGCGAAGACCGCCGGTGAGAGGTGAAGGAACCCTAGTGCGTGCGATTGTCTAGGAGGAGAAAAATGTTTCACTATCGGCTATTGCTATTAATCTATAATTCGTTCAGTAGCTTGCTCGGTTGATATACCATCATTATTGATAGGGAAATTAGTAGAATTTAAATCATCTATAATTTAGTATTTTATATGCTTTGTGGATATGTTCAAATGTGTTTGTAGATAGCGTTCAACTATTCTTTTTTTAATTTTTACGTCTGCAGTTACCCTTCTCACAACAACAACAACAACAACAACAACAACAACAACAATGTGATCAACACCACGTAGATAAATTTAAGATAGCATAAATCTTACGTAACAATTTATATTGCAGCTAGAAAATTTACAAAATATAGTTAGTTCATCGAGCGAACATTTATGACTAATAAACGATACATAGATAGATAGATCACATAGAAAATAGATAGATAGGAAGACGCCAGAGTTCACCGTTTTCTTGTCAACCCTTCCCCTTGGGAATTCTGAAGAGATGGTCATAGTCTTCAACGTAGGTGTTCATGTTCGGAAGAGAGACATTAGCGCCGATGGTGTCGCTATCGGAACCGGACAAGGGGAAGGAAAGGGTCTCAACCAGAATCCAGGTGGTGTGGGCTTGCTCCTTGGCGGGCGGATGACTTTCACCGCTTTGGACGCCTTCTCCTTGGCGAGCCGCTCCGATTCCTCGATGTCGAGCTGGAGAGCTTTAGCATATTTGCGTCGGCAGTGGGTGTTCGTCTTCGTTGAGGTCAATGATCGACGGATGATGTCACGGAGGAGGTCATCCTTCGGATCGATGGGCGTAGACCACCAGAACCCGCAGTCGAAGCAACCTGATACACTACTGGAATTCGCCTGTTTGCCGTCTGCCCTGGCGGACGGCAAACACCTGTATGGCCGACGGCAAACACCTGTATGGCCGACGGCAAAGACCTTTGCCGTCTGCCCCCGCACGGCAAAGCACCCGTCAGCTATTTCACCAGCAAAGAGGTACTTTGCCGTCTGCTGGAAATCGACGGACGGCAAAGGTCTTTGCCGTCTGCTAGACGTGGAAACAGACGGCAGCACAGCTTGACGGCGAAGCTTTGCCAGCCGGCTCCGTCAGGCCGTTAACGGCGGGGTTGCCGTCTACTGACAGACGACAAAGAACGGTGACGTCATCGGATAAGTTAATGACGTCACCCCCCCCCGTCATATGTTTGCCGTCCAGCAGCAGACGGCAAAGTCTTCTACTTTGTCGTCTGTCTTGCCTGGGGCAGACGGCATAATGACCATATGGTCACCCAGCTGTTGCCAGATTGCACAGCTGGGCGCCACGTGTCCGCTTTGCCAACTGCAAGCAGACGGCAAAGGCCTTTGCCGACAGCTTGCAGACGGCAAAGAGGCTGTATAGCCTCTGTTTTTTTTGTTTCCTTTTAAATCCCTGCATTTGACAAAAAGATAGCAATATATATACATATACATCTTCTCCAACAGCAGTTTAAGCACCCACACATGTTGATCAACCAAACCTATATATCCAGTAGTGATGCATTTATATATATAGTCTCATATAGTCTCAAACACACAAGTGATCAAACACATGTTCTCCAAACACAAAGTATATACATAGTACATAGTGACTAAGCTACAAGTGACCAAAACAGTTCATAAAACTAAGCTACAAGTCCAAATGCACCATTCCATCATAGCATGACTCCCTTGAAGCAAATCTGCAAAATGAAGCTAAGAAAGTTATAAGAAGAATAAGGAGAAGAAGAAGAAGAAGGAGAAGAGAAGAAAAAGAAGAAGAAGAAGAAAGAGAAGAAGAAGAGAAGAAGAATAAGAAGAAGAGAAGACTCTTCTTCTTATTCTTCTTCTCTTCTTCTTCTCTTTCTTCTTCTTCTTCTTATTGAGGAAATAAAGAAGCAATTGTAATCAAATTGAGATAACTTTAGCATATTTTGAGGAAATGAAGCTAACTTAGCATTTTTTGAGCCAATTAAGCTAACTTTAGCAATTTTGATCAAATGGAGCCAACTTTATCATATTTTCAGTAAATTAAGCTCACTTTAGGAAATTTTTAGGTAATTAAGCTAACTTTACCATTTTTGAGCAATTTAAGCTAACTTTAGCAATTTTGATCAAATGAAGCCAACTTTTTCATATTTTCAGTAAATTATGCTCACTTTAGCATTTTTTGAGGTAATTAAGCTAACTTTACCATTTTTTGAGCCAATTAAGCTAACTTAGAATTTTTTTAGGGAATCAAACTAACTTTACCATTTTGTGAGCAAATCAAGCTAACTAAGCATTAATAAAGCAAAATAGAAGACAACTTACCGGAGTGGAGACCTCAAGGCTGAGGTGGCTGAGAAGCACTGGGCGGGTTGGCCGAGCTTGACGGGGGAGAAGGGTCGTGGGAAGCAGCACGAGAGTTATGCTGCACGAAAAGATCAATTGCAATGATGCTGTTAGCACGACGACACGTAATGGTATTGATGATCATTGAAAGAAAACTCACCGTCCCCACAGGAGAAACGATCGGCATCGGTGGAGCGGGTTGAACAGTCTTCTCGCACATACTCTGTTACATGCATTTCCACGAGTCAATCATATTAGTTACTAATATAAACAAACATTATTACATGCATTTTTTGGGTAAATATGAAAAGGTGACTTACCACGAAGAGCTCGTACAAGGCCCTGTTCGACGCAGCGTGGCGTGCCTCGGCCTCCTCAATAGCCTTCGCCGTCCTCTCCTCGGCCAGCCTCTCTCTCTCTGTTGCCTTCTCCTCCGCCAATCTCTCCTTCTCCTCGAGTAGCCGCTGGGTATTTTGTCGCTCTCTCTCAAGAGCTTCCTGCAACCCCACTCCTGTAGTTAGCACTTTAATATTCGATGAGAGAACAAAAGAATGGAAGAGTCCTTATTGCTAACCTCGATAGCGAGATCGACTGGCCGCGGACGAGGCCTTATAGCAGGAGAAGAGCTCGTTTGGCGCGCCTTGATCTCAGGAAGAGTCTTATCGCACCTGATCAACTTATCTCCAATGGCCATGGCGCCATGGCGCCTTCCGCCACCAGAGATCATCACCAGCTCCGGCTCAATAGGTTTCCCAAGCAGGTTATAAGCCTCCCTGTGCTTCTCCTTCGCCACCTCAGTATAAGCCTTGAGCTTACTGTAGGCGGCAATGTTGGTGAAAGTCGAAGGAGTGGCGAGATCAGACTCTGAGAGCGCCTTTGCCTTCTTGTACGACGCTGTATGGGCCATGCCATACATGTCGAACAACTGAGGCACCTCCGTTTTATTATGCTCCGCCTAGAAGACAAAGCAAAGCACGATATTAGTAAGTTGTGGGTGCCAAAAATACAAAGAAAAGTAGAATTTGCATGAAAATTGAAGCAAAGCACATACCCATTTATTCCCAAAACCAGCTAAGTTGCGGCTACCTTGATGGTGTGGCACACCAACCATTTGGGCGCGCCGCTCCTTGGCATTGTTGTGGACGGCCAACCAGGCATCTGAGCACCAGTGGTCCACAATGGCCTCCCAACAATCCATCTTGTCCGCACACCATCTCGGTGGCGCCTAAGTTAGTAAACAAGGAAACTAATAAGTAGCCTAGATAGGAATCAAATCAAGCAAACTATTCAAGACTTAAGAAGGGTTACCGTCATGTACCCAAGTTGAATTGTGCCTTCAAAGCCATCAACTGTGCGATGGCATCGAGCTGACAAAGCTCAGTGTGAGTGTGCAGCGGACGTTTCAAAGACTCCAACATATCATAGAAGGCCTTCGCAGATTCCTCCATCTCATCGTCCTCATCCCGCGCATCGTCAAAGTCCTGCACCATGTCTTCGATCCCGGTTCCGTACTCATCCGTGTGCTGACGGACCACCTCCTCTCTCCGTCGTCCGCCAGACTCGCCATGGAAGGTCCACACCGTATAACCAGGCTTATAACCCCACTTCTGCAAGTGTTTACCCATATCCACCTCTGTCGCTTGTTTATAATTGTCGCACCTAACGCAGGGGCACCAGGTTTTCTCTTCCCATTTGCAAACGCCACTCTCAGAAACTCCTTGGTTTTCATTGCCCATTCATTGGTGATCTCTTTCTAATTAGGGCGACCAGTGTACATCCACGCACGATCATCGCTCATCTTGTTGCTACAGCTAGCTACTAAACAACAAATATACCATATTATTACGTCCACTTTTTATTGCTTTTATCATACATAGCTACGGCATATGCAATTAACCTACACACTAATAGGTAAAGATAGGTCCTAATCCCACCCGAGTATGTGTAGATTGGGTCGGTTTCCCATGCTTTGGTCCCGATCCGACGCGGTATTTCGGCAGCACCTCCCCGCTGTTCTCCTAATACACGTCTCGACAACAAGCCGAGAGGTTGTGTATTCGGAGAACAACAGGGAGGCGCTGACGAAATTCCACGTCGGATCAGGAACAGAGCATGAAAAAACGACCCAATCTACACATACTCGGGCTGTCCATGGATAACGTTGGACAATTCGAAAGAATTACTATTATAAATATGCAAATGAATGCATATTTATATTGTAATCCTTTCGAACGGGAGACGCATACTGGTTACGCGACTGACCTAGCTAGTGTCATCGGCACGAAGGCCGGAACAGAGCAAAAGGAAGGGGGAGGAGGACATGACTTTATTTACTCACCCTCGAACGCAGGGGAGGTCGTCGAACACGAGACCCTCGACGGCGATGCTCAAGATGAAAGGGAACCAACTGCATATTTAATTTCAGAAAATCAATACAAACACTATTACTGGTAATTGAGCTAAGTAACACTAGCATCTATTTACCAACTACATTATCTACTTTCTTATTCATCGAAAGGAGCGACACATCGTTGCGCACCTCCATCTACACAGGCAAAGAGGGTCGGGCGGGAGTGGTTGGTTGCGGTGGCAGCGGTGCCATCGTCGTCCTCGCACTTCTCAACTCCCTCCCCCTCCCTCTCCTTCTCCTCCCTCCCCCTCCTTCTCCTTCTCCTCATCCTCCTCCTCCTCCTTCTCTCCTCTTCCTCTTTATTTTTCTTTTACATTTTATTTATATTGAATTTTATTTTTTTCCTTTACATTTCAATTTACTCTACATTTTCTCTTTATCTTCCTTTAAATTTTCTGCATCTTCTAATTCTTAATTCACCTAAATAACTAAATTGATATAATACTAGCAATTAACAGAAAAAATAATTAAAAACAGATCTAATACTAACTAACTAAAATCCTAACACTAACTAACTAAAATCCTAGTAATTAACAAATCTAATACTAACTATAACTAAAATCCTAACACTAACAAAAAACAGAGAAGATAAAAATTAAACAGAGGGAGGGAGGGAGGGGCTCACCAGAGTGGGGGTGCCGGTGGAGTAGGTGGGCGGCGGCGGGACGGGGTGGCGGAGGGGAGCGCCGCCGTAGCCGATGACGGCGGGATCCGGTGCCGGGCGGGTGCGGGGGCAGGGGGAGGGGCCGGACGGGACGGGTGCGGATGGCGGCGCGTGGACGGCGACGACCCGGGCGGGGAGGAGGTGGAGTCCGGTGACGGCAGCGGCCCGGGAGGAGGTGGAGTCCGGCGGCGACGAGGAGGCGAGAGAGAGAGAGAGGTGGAGGTAGTGGGGGAAGAGAGAGAAGGGGGGCACGATGGATAGGTTAACGGCCCCGCGGTATGCCGTCTGTCCGCAGATGGTAAAGACTCTGTTGCCATCTGCTGACAGACGGCATACCGCGGGGCCGTTAGCCAGATCAAGCACAGTCCCAAGTGGGCCCATAAGTGCCCTTTGCCGTCTTCCCGTGGACGGCAACGGATATTTTGCCGTCTGCTTGAATGAATGCAGACGGAAAAGTGCCTCTTTGCCATCTGTCTCCTTTTGCCGTCTGTATTTAGGGCAGCTGTCGGTAGAGGACCTCTTTGCCGTCTGCCCCGACAAAAAACAGACGGCAAAGCACATGGCACATGGCAAACTAAGGAATTTCAGTAGTGATACCATCTTTGATGCCTCGTGCGGCGTGAAACTCGTGCGCCCGATTTATGCGTCCATCTCCACGGTCTCTATGGCGCGAGCATAAGCACCCCACGCGCGAACGTAAGGAGTACAAGTCTACAATAGATCCATGACTAACAAATGAAAGTCGTGAGCACCCCTCGACCACATTTACTTTCTTCGCTCCATAGATCTTAAAAAATCTCTTCACATATAACCTTATCCTGAAAAACTATAGAAACATGCTTCCAAAATAAATAAAATTGTACGATTCATATAGGGGTTCCTAGAAAAATAAGTTCATTATGTGTTCTCACCGTTATAATTTCAATCTAAGATCATAATCTAAAAAAGCAATGTGAGAGGGATAAAATATACTATTTGTCAAAGATTCTATTTTTATTGATTCGAAAACAAAATATTATAGCCCTCAAATTTGTTAGTTATCTCAAGTAACAAAAATATTGGTGCACTTTTAAACTAGGAGTGCCTCATATTAGGCTGGATTATATCAAGGACCCTGATAGGTGCCTGACGTTCGGGCCTGAAGGGGTGACCCGAAAGCCCCGCGCACCAATATTAATGCAGTTGCATATACAATCAGCTTTTGCGTTTTTCTGTTTTCAAAATATTTTATCTTTGAAAATCGTATGCGATGGACCCCCTAGAACAGAACATAGGTTTTCATGCTTATCTTTTCGTGTGTTCTTTATCTTTTCATAGCTGCTGTCATGATTAGCTCTTAGTTTTCATGCTTATCTTTTTAAAGAGCTTTTATTTAGGTTGTTCTAGGAACTCTCTTAGTTTTCATGTTTATCTTGTTTAGAGAGTGGTCTTGTTGCACTGAGTTGTGTGTCTTGCATGTGTAGGTAATTAAGGTTGCTATTACAACTGTAGTAGTAACATTCAATAGTTTTGAGGTATTGATTTGAGTAATGTTTGGACATTTTGGTGCCAAGAGCTTGAGCCAATTAGTGATAGGTGTTGTATTTTGGGCAATCCGTGCTTATTTTCAAAAACTACAAAAATTAGTTGAGAACTCTACCTACTAGATGGATCGCTAACCTCTGGAGGGGTTGGAATATATAGAGTGCCTTCACGTACCATACACTCAAGGATGGGCCGAGGATGTGCAAGGATAACCAAGCCCCCATACACTCCTCCTCGGGGTATTCGTCTCTTTGTGAACCTCTTGATTAGATAGAGAGTTACCGATAATAAGTGCATGAGTTCTTCGGACTAATGCGAGTATTCGATTGTAGGCACTTCCACCTTCCCATATTTTGCTAGCCTCTTCGATACCGTGCATTGCTGATAACCCAAAAGTGTAGGGGATCGCAACAGTCTTCGCGGGTAGGTATAACCCAATTTATTGATTCGACACAAGGGGATCCAAAGAATACTTATAAGCCTTGGCAGTTGAGTTGTCAATTCAACCACACCTGAAAAATCACTAGACAAGATATAAGTAGCAACGGTGTGTTGATGGGTGTGGCCTTTAGGACTTCCCCAATCACCAACACCACAAAGTAGTACCAAAGTAGTATCAGCAAAGAGAGCAATAGTAACAACGAAGGCAATGAAGAAGAAAGATGGACCGGGGTTCAAGGTTTCACTAGTGGTAACTCTCCAAGCAAAAGACAAGTGTTGGGTGAACAAATTACAATTGGGCAATTGAAAAAATTGCACTAACTCTAGCCAAAGAACTAACTAGAGCATCATAGTCTAAGAAGCAAACGTAGGCATGTGTTCCTTATGTAGTTGTGCGTGCTTGCCATAAAAACTTTGATGCCACGAGAGTTTACTTCTCGCCCCTCGTTGGTTACCCAAAGTGGAAGGTGAGATGTAGCGTCGCTGCAATTTCCCTTAGCGAAGATGCTAAGGTTGAGTATCGAACCAGTAGGACTCCAAGATCGACAAGTAGGTGGTTAGGCAAGTGATGCGCCGTTTGATAATGACTTGCTTCTCTTGGACCTGCACACACAACATATAGCTTTGCTTCCCAACGAGTACAGAGGAGTTGTCAATTCCTCCGGCCTTTTGTTTACAAAGGATAAAATGCACGGGATAATAATGATAGTGATAGCAACGGAAAGGTAAATAAAACAGTAAATTGTTAGCGAGTGTAAACAGTATTGGAAATATGGACCGGTGTCCTATGATGTTCACTAGTGATGTCTCTCTCCCAAAAGACGATAAAATAGCCATGCGAGGTAAACAAATTACAGCTGGGCAATTGACAGGATTATGTGCGCAAACCAATGCTAATTATGCTATAAAGAAAGGAAGAGGCTCAAAAGCATGGGCGGTACGCCAAGACAAGTAGACCGAAATCCATTTGCATCTACCTACTAATCATCCACCTTGAGATATCTGTCCAGAACATCTCGCTGGTATTAAGTTGCGAATCCCACCCAAAGTGTAAACTCAAAGCAACGGATAACTGCATTAAAGAACTTTGCGTAAAGTAAACAATCCTTGCACCCGCAATTACAAGCACCGTTGTTTTCCCCCTTGTGGCAACAACACATCCGCTAGACTCATGTTTGTGTCACTCAAGCTACTCATTGGGGGGCATGAACCCACAATCATGCATAACGCTCCCTCTTGGAGTCACTACATACTACTTGGCCAAAGCAATAAACAGCAACGGAGAACATGCAAGAATTACTCAAGAACATAAATATAAAAGAAGAGAATCAAATATATTACTCAAACATAATCTGAACATAATCTCATAATCCATCGGATCCCAGCAAACTCAGAATAGCAACAACAGAAATATTACATATGTGTCTCGATTATGTAGGGCAGCTCCATGAAGAACAAAGAGGGGAGGATAACATCATATAGCTACTGATCATAGACCCATGGTCTAAGGTGGACTACTCACAGTTCATCCAGGAAGCGTCCATGGTGGTGGAGAATCTCCCGGAGGTGGTTCCTCCCTCCGGCACGGTGCCGGGAAGAGGTCTTCTGGTGCTCCAGATCTTGGAAGCACGACGGCGGCGGAACAGAGGAGAGATCGCGAAAAAGGGTTCCCGTCTCGGGGTTTTTGCGTCACCGGGAATAAATAGGCGAAGGGGGCAGCCAGGGGGGCCACCAAGGGTTCAGGAGGCCCCCTGGCGAGGCCCCACCCTGGGGCGTGCCGGGAGGGCGCCTGGGGCCCTGGTGGGTCCCCTGGAGGAGGAAGACAAAAAGGGTGTGAAAGGCTCACATCAACGAGGACAATCATAGGCGAGAGAAAGCCAAATGATAGATATGATGTGAGGAGTAGGGATTGCCATGCAACGGATGCACATATGAGCTAAGGTAAGCTCTCCAATGGAACTAGTGGGGGTGCATCCAACTTGCTTGCTCAAGAAGACCTAGAGCTCATTGGAGGAGGCTCATCATTGGAATATACAAGCCAAGTTCTATAGTGTGAAGGTCCCCACATAGCTATATGCATGAATGATAATCTCTATGGAGTACAAGATATAAGAGGGAGTACGAGTGTGGATCTCTCAAAAGGAATAGTAGTGTGCCCCCTTCTTTCTTTCTTTTTCTTTTTTTTCTTTTCTCTTTTTCTATTTTTTTGTATTTTTTTGGTGGCCTCAATGGCTCTTTCTATTTCTCTCATTTTTCCTCTTTGGGATCTTTTAATTTTTCCACTTTGGGATCTTTTCCTCACTTTAGGAGCAACATTCTATATATTACAAGAAGTATGGAAGATCTTTCACACTTTACAAAGTACTCAAATCATAAAGAAGATGTAACTATCATGAAATATGCAAATGTATGCCTCTGCCAGTGTAGCAGGATATGCAATGATACTAGCGCGTCATGTAGCAATGATTAGGGCAAGGCCCAACTAGCATGCGTCTCATCGATCAAGCAAGTAGCAAGTATGGCATGAAGATCAAGTCATGAGAAGATGGATGTTGCATGGCAATATATCTCGGAAAGGTGATACAGAGTGGCAACTCTCCTCGTTGGTTACCCCAAGTGGAAGGTGAGATGCAGTGTAGCAGCAAGTTTCCCTTAGCAAAGATGCTAAGGTTGAGTATCGAACCAGTAGGACTCCAAGAGATACAAGTAGGTGTCACGATGCTTGACGTGGACCTGCACACAGATACAAATAACTTTGCTCCCAACGAGTAGAGAGGAGTTGTCAATTCCTCCGGCCTTGCTGTTTACAAAGGATCAATGCAAGAGATAAAAGCGGAACTGAAAGTAAAGACTGAAAGTAAACTAAGGGTGTAAACAATAATGTGAAGATGGACCGGGGTCTCGTGATTTTCACTAGTGATGTCTCTCTCTCAGAAGACGATAAAAGTGCTAGCGAGGTAAACAAAGCACAGCTGGGCAATTGACAGAATTATGAAGGCACCGTAATGCTAACTATGCTGCAAAGAAAGGAAGGGCTCAAAAGCAATGGGCATTACGCCAAGGTAAGTAGAACGAAATCCAACTGCATCTACTACGAATCATCCACCTTGATATATCTATCCAGAACATCTCGCTGGTCTTAAGTTGCGAATCCCAACCAAAGTGTAAACTCAAAGAAACAGAAAACTGCATTAAAATAACTTTGCGTAAAGTAAACAATCCTTTCACCTGCGGATACAAGAACCGTTGTTTTATCCCTGGTGGAAACAACACATCCCCTAGTCTCATGTTTCTGTCACTCAAGCTAGACATCAGGGGGCTGAACCCACAATCAAGCATAACGCTCCTTCTTGGAGTTGCAAGCAAACTACTTGGCCAAAGCAAAATACTGCAACGGAGAACATGCAATAATTTACTCAAGAACAAAATATAAAAGAGAAGAACCAAATATATTAGTCATCACAATCTGAACATAGGCTCATAATCCATCAGATCCTAGCAAACTCAGCATAAAAACAACAGAAATTACAAAAGTGCCTCGATCATGTGAGGCAACTCACGAGGTCTCGAAAGTGGAAGCACAAAGAGGGGAGAGGTACATCACATAGCTACTGGTCACGGACCCATGGTCCAAGGGGGACTACTCACGACACATCCGGGATGCGTCCATGGCTATGGATGGTCTCCCGGAGGGGGTTCCTCCTCCCGGCAGGGTGCCGGGGCAGCTTCTCCAGGCATCCCTGATCTTGAAACGACGTCGGCGGCGGTACAGAGGCAAGTTCGCGGAAAAGAGATCGATATTAGGGGTTTCCACCCCGAGGGCTAAATATAGGCGGAGGGGGGTGTTGAGGGGACCCACAGGGCAGCCAAGAGGCCCCCTGGCGCAGCCTAGGGTGGGGCCGCGCCAGGGACCCTTCTGGAGTCCCTGTGGTGGCCCCCCTCCGCTGCCTTGGTGATTCCGGAAGCTTCCGGTCGCTGATTTTTTATCTGATTTTTTCGGATTTTTGGAGCACTTTTAATGGTCGGAAAACCTGAAATACAAAAACAACAGAAAACAGCAACTGGTATCTGGGTGCACTGGGTTAATAGATTGGTCCAAATATTCTCAAAAGTGTATGAAAGTTCAAGCAAAACGTGGAAAAGTCACACGAAACATGCATGGAGCAAGCAGAAATTATAGATACGTTTGGGATGTATCAACATCCCCAAGCTTAATTCCTGCTCGTCCTCGAGTAGGTAAATGATAACAAGCATAATTTCTGTGGTGACATGCCACACAACCATATACGGACTTTTAAGTAAAGCAATCAAAGCATGCAATTCAATTCAATTCTTAACAAGCAAGAGTCTATATTAGCATTGACACAAGCAACAAAAGAACAAAAGGTGCAAGAGCTCTCGCTGTCCGTGACTCGAATGTCTCCAGATGGTGTTTGCGTGCAAGCAGGGGACTAGGAAAAAGAGAGAAAAAAGGTTGTTGAGAACAACTATCTACTAAAGTTTCACACATGGTCTCCTTTGGATTCTTATCTTGACTCGTCCCCAGACCACTAGCCAAGTACAAGTCAAACTGATCCACTCCCTTTCGATATTTTGAGCACTCATGCAATGGATGAGCGTGAGCAAGAAAGTTGACACGTAAAAGGCGAAACAGAAAGAAGGTGGAGGAGGAAGACAAAAAGGTGTGAAGATATGATGTGAGGAGTAGGGATTTCCATGCAACGGATGCACATGTGAGCTAAAAGCTCTCCAAGGGAACTAGTGGGGGTGCATCTAACTTGCTTTCTCAAGAAGACCTAGAGCTTGTTTGAGGAGGCTCATCATTGGAATATACAAGCCAAGTTCTATAGTGTGAAGGTCCCCACATAGCTATATGCATGATGACGATCTCTATGGAGTACAAGGGATAGAGGATGAAGTACTAGTGTGGATCTCTCAAAAGGAATAGTAGTGTGCCCCCTTCTCTCTTTTTATTTTGCTTTTTCTCTTTTTTCTATTTTTTGTATTTTTTTGGTGGCCTCAATGGCTCTTTCTGTTTAACTCTCATTTGTCCTCTTTGGGATCTTTTCCTCAGTTTAGGGGCAACACTCTATATTTTACAAGAATATAGGAGATCTTTCACACTTTACAAAAGTACTCACATAAAGAAGATATAACTATCATGATGCAAATGTATGCCTCTTCCAGGATAGCAGGATATGCAATGATACTAGCGCGTCATGTAGCAATGATTAGGGCAAGACCCAACTAGCATGCGGCTCATCCATCAAGCAAGTAGCATGTATGACATGAAGATCAAGTCATGAGAAGGTGGATGTTGCATGGCAATGTATCTCGGAAAGGCTATGGAAATGCCTTGTAGGTAGGTATGGTGGCTGTTTTGAGGAAAGATATAAGGAGGCTTATGATTACAGAGCGTATCGTGCCAAGGTTTTGGATGCACCGGCGAAGTATACGCCAACTCTTAAGGTGAGAAAGGGCAATGCACGGTACCGAAGAGGCAGAAAAAGTATAGGTGGGTGGAAGTGTCAACTTTCGAATACTCACATTAGTCCGAAGAATTCATGCACTTATTATCGGTAACTCTCAATCTAATCAGGAGGTTCACAGAGAGACAAGTACCCCGAGGAGGAGTGTATGGGGGTTTGGTTATCCTTGCGCATCCTCGACTCATGGTACATGAGTGTACTCTAATATTCGAACCCTCCAGAGGTTAGTGATCCATCTAGTAGCTAGAGTTCTCAACAGTGGTTTTTGGTTTTCAAAAAACACACGGATTTACCAAAATACGACATCTATCACTAATAGGCTCGAGCTCTTGACACCAAAAGTTCAAACATTACTCTAGTCAATACCTCAAAACTATTGCAAGTTACTACTACAAAAAGACTAGCAACTTCAACTACCTACTTCTAGTCAAGACACAAAACTCAGTGCAACAGGCAACTCTATAACAAGATAAAACATGCAACCTATAGAAAGTTCAACCTAAAACAAAACAAAAGCTCTATAAAAACTAAAGCACTACAACTAAACAGAGCAGCAGCTAAGAAAAGAAAAAAAAACAACTCACAACTAAAAGAATAAGCATGCAAATCGTATGAGGAGTTCTAGTTCAAGCGGAGCGTGTATCTCTCCCACACAAAAGAGTAACCTGGGGTCTAACTTGTTATGAACAGCAAGCAAAGCTAAAGAAAACTAAAAATAAAACTTAAGAGCGAGACGCTCTAAGAATAGCACATAACGCATGAAGTGATAAAAATATAGTACAACGAGAGACGAACTGATAATTGTCGATGGAGAAGGGGATGCACAGGGGAATCCTCAAGCTTAGGCGCTTGAGTCTCCTTGAATATTTATTGGGGGTGCACATGGGCATCCCCAAGCTTGAGCGTTTGACACTCCAAGATCTTCTTTCATCATCTTCCATCGCGCACTTGAAAACTCCCTTCATACATAACTCATCAGAATCTGATTAGCGATGTTAGTACCCATAATAAAATAATTTTTATTTACTGGAAATAAAGATAATCTTGAAGGGCTACTGTTTCTAAAGATTTCCAAAAAGTTTTTGCAAAGAAAAAGAAAGCTTAAGGTTTGCAAAACGAGGAAAAGGCAAAACAGGACTGAATTTGTGAAAAACAGACCAGCAGATAGTAAAGAATTTTTTAGGGATACTTAGGCAACTCAAATCAAAAAACTCAGAACATACAAAAGTTTCTTAATTGTATAGAGAACTCTGTGTAAAAAAATCAGCTCAAAAAGATGAACTGGGATTTTTCTCTAATTTTTCTAGTCACGAGGACAGAATCTGTTTTCTGGACAGCATGTCACAACTTTCACTTCCCTTGTCGTATGAGGCTATAAAAGGCACAAAGCTTGAAAAGTAAAGATAAAATGACGTTAATACAGTAGTAACAATCATCAAGACCACTAAGAACAGAAGAAAAGCAAAAAGAAAAACCTAAATTCGTTGCGGGCTGCCTCCCAAAAGCGCTTCTTTAGAGCCATTAGCTAGGCTTAAAGCAGAAGATCAAGTCTTTTCAAGAGAATAACTAGCCCGTGTTACGGACTCAAAAGGTAAATTAATCTTTTTTCGAGGGAAATTTTCCATCCCTTTCTTGAGAGGGAATTTTAATTGGATATTCCCCTCTTTCATGTCAATAACATCACCAACTGTGCGAATAAAAGGACGTCCCAAAATAATTGGACAAGAGGGCTCACACTCAATGCCCATAATAGTGAAATCAATGGGAACATAATTGTCATTGAAAATGATAATAACATCATCGATCTTCCCCAAAGGCTTTTTTACGGAAGAATCAACAAGACGAACACCAAAAGAACAGGGATCAAAAGGTTTCAATTCAAGCATATCATACATTCTTTTGGGCATAACAGATGTACTTGCTCCAACATAACAAAGAGCGTAACAAGAGAAGTTATTCAATTTTATTTTTATCATAGGATCCCAACCATCTTCTAGCTTCCTATGTATGGAGGCTTCTAGTCTAAGCTTCTCCTCCCTAACTTTGATTAGAGCATTGGTGATATGCTCTGTGAAGGAAAGATTAAGTGTGCTAGTGTGGGGGTCTCTAGACATCTTGTGTAGGAAACCAATAACTTTAGGTAAAGTGCAGTTTTCAAAGTCTAGGTCACTACTATCTATCAAGGAGGTAGTGATATCATTTAGGATCACTTGTTTGAAAGCCTCTATGTTTATAGAGGTTTCTTCATCTATGGTTGAGGTGGTAGCATCACCATTGGTAGGTCCAGTGGGAGTAGGGGTGTGATGGGTGCTAACAGTTTGGACATCCTCAACTACTTGGATAGTGGCTACTGTGTGGTAGGTAGGAAGGCTCTTAATTCTATCTTCTTCCTCCTTTTCTCTGGTCCATCTCGCTTTTTGTTTTCCCAACATCCTAATGTTTTCATTAATTTGAACTTGGATGGCATTCATAGGAGTGGTCTTCCTCTCCTCGAGGGGAGAAGTTCTAATTTTAAGCAATTCTGCTTCGTGGGCTAAATTGTCTACCTTCGACGAGAGGGTATCTAATTTATCTAATTTCTCTTCCACACTCTTGTTGAAGGCTTTTTGGGTAGTGATAAAGTCTTTTAGCAAGGTCTCTAGTTCAAAGGTGGAGTTTTTGGTGCTAGGATAAGTGTTGTTATTCCCATAGTTGTTGGATGGAAAAGGCTTGGGATTTTTGCTACCAAAATTACTCCTATAAGCATTATTGTTGAAGTTGTTTCTAGAGACAAAATTCACATCTACTTGCTCTTGAGCAACCAAGGAATTTAAAGGAACATCCTGAGGATCAATAGGGGCTTGCTTGGTAAGTAGAGACATGATAAGGTCAACCTTTTCATTTAGAGAGGAGATCTCCTCAACAGAGTTTACCTTATTACCGGTTGGAGATCTTTCGGTGTGCAACTGAGAGTAGTTCAACATCATCTCATCAAGTAGCTTTGTGGCAGCACCAAGTGTGGTTGACATAAAAGTTCCTCCCGCGGCCGAATCTAACAGGTTCCGCGAGGTAAAGTTCAAGCCTGCATAAAAAGTCTGGATAACCATCCAGGTAGTCAGTCCATGTGTGGGGCAGTTCTTGACAAGCGTCTTCATACGTTCCCATGCCTGGGCAACGTGTTCATTATCCAATTGCCTGAAATTCATAATGTTACTCCTCAATTGAATAATTTTAGCAGGGGGATAGTACTTCCCTATAAAATCATCTTTGCATTTACTCCAAGAATCGATACTGTTCATGGGTAAGGATTGCAGCCACTCCTTGGCTCTTCCTCTCAAAGAGAAAGGAAAAAAGCTTCATCTTGACGATTTCTCCATCCACTTCATTGTACTTTTGCATATCATAGAGCTCGATAAAATTGTTTAAGTGCAAGGCAGCGTCCTCTCCAGCACCTGAGAATTGATCTTTCATAACAAGATTAAGCAGAGTAGGTTTAATATCATAAGAAGGTGCTGAAGTGGCAGGTGGATCAATAGGAGTGTAGATAAAGTCACTGTTGTTGTGACTTGTGAAGTCACACAACTTGGTGTTTTCATTGGAACCCATAGTAGCAGCAGGTATTTTTTGTATTTTTTATAAGGGACACAAAAGTAAAAACTGAAAGGTAAACTAACAAGACTAAAAAGCAAAAATAAAAGATAGTGTGCAACTCCCCTATCTTGTAGACTGGAGTCCCCGGCAACGGCGCCAGAAATTCGCTTGATACAGAGTGTCAACTCTCCTTGTTGGTTACCCCAAGTGGAAGGTGAGATGCAGTGTAGCAGCAAGTTTCCCTTAGCAAAGATGCTAAGGTTGAGTATCGAACCAGTAGGACTCCAAGAGATACAAGTAGGTGTCACGACGCTTGACGTGGACCTGCACACAGATACAAATAACTTTGCTCCCAACGAGTACAGAGGAGTTGTCAATTCCTCCGGCCTTGGTGTTTACAAAGGATCAACGCAAGAGATAAAAGTGGAACTGAAAGTAAAGATTAAAAGTAAACTAAGGGTGTAAAAAATAATGTGAAGATGGACCGGGGTCTCGTGATTTTCACTAGTGATGTCTCTCTCCCAAAAGACGATAAAAGTGCTAGCGAGGTAAACAAATCACAGCTGGGCAAATGACAGAATTATGAAGGCACCGCAATGCTAACTATGCTGCAAAGAAAGGAAGGGCTCAAAAGCAATGTGCAGTACGCCAAGGTAAGTAGACCGAAATCCAACTGCATCTATTACGAATCATCCACCTTGAGATATCTATCCAGAACATCTCGCTGGTATTAAGTTGTGAATCCCACCCAAAGTGTAAACTCAAAGCAACAAACAACTGCATTAAACGAACTTTGCGTAAAGTAATCAATCCTTGCACCCGCGAATACAAGCACCGTTGTTTTATCCCTGGTGGCAACAACACATCCCTCGTTGGTTACCCCAAGTGGAAGGTGAGATGTAGCGTAGCAGCAAGTTTCCCTTAGCAAAGATGCTAAGGTTGAAAGTATCGAACCCGTAGGACTCCAACAGATACAAGTAGGTGGTGAAGTGAACAATGGCTTCGTTCACAACTCTAAGTTGCTTACTTCACCTGGACCTGCACACACAACAAATATCTTTCCTCCCAACGAGTACAGAGGAGTTGTCAATTCCTCCGGACTTGTTGTTTACAAAGGATAAAACACACGGGATAATAGTGATAGTGATAGCTACGGAAAAGTAAATACTGAAAGTAAATTGAAGGTGCAAACAATAGTAGAAATATGGACCGGGGTCCTATGATGTCCACTAGTGATGTCTCTCTCCCAAAAGACGATAAAATAGCCATGCGAGGTAAACAAATCACAGCTGGGCAATTTACAGGATTATGTGGGCAAACCAATGCTAATTATGCTATGCAGAAAGGAAGAGGCTCAAAAGCAAGGGCGGTACGCCAAGACAAGTAGACCGAAATCCATCTGCATCTACCTACTAATCATCCACCTTGAGATATCTATCCAGAGCATCTCGCTGGTATTAAGTTGTGAATCCCACCCAAAGTGTAAACTCAAAGCAACAGACAACTGCATTAAAGAACTTTGCGTAAAGTAAACAATCCTTGCACCCGCAAGTACAAGCACCGTTGTTTTCCCCCTAGTGGCAACAACACATCCCCTAGACTCATGTTTCTGTCACTCAAGCTAGTCATCGGGGGGCATGAACCCACAATCAAGCATAACGCTCCCTCTTGGAGGTTCAAGCAAACTACTTGGCCAAAGCAAAATACTGCAACGGAGAACATGCAAGAATTTACTCAATAACAAAATATAAAAGAGAAGAACCAAATATATTAATCATCACAATCTGAACATAGTCTCATAATCCATCAGATCCTAGCAAACTCAGCATAGCAATAGAAGAAATTACAAAAGTGCCTCGATCATGTGAGGCAGCTCACGAGGTCTTGAAAGTGGAAGCACAAAGAGGGGAGAGGTACATCACATAGCTACTGGTCACGGACCCATGGTCCAGGGGGGACTACTGCACATCCGGGAGGCGTCCATGGCTATGGATGGTCTCCCGGAGGGGGTTCCTCCTCCCGGCAGGGTGCCGGGGCAGCTTCTCCAGGCAGCCCCGATCTTGAAACGGAGGCGGCGGCGGTACAGAGGCGAGTTCGCGGAAAAGAGATCGATATTAGGGGTTTCCACCCCAAGGGCTAAATATAGGCGGAGGGGGGTGTCGAGGGGACCCATAGGGCAGCCAGGAGGCCCCCTGGAGCGGCCTAGGGTGGGGCCGCGCCAGGGACCCTTCTGGAGTCCCTGTGGTGCCCCCCTCCGGTACCTTGGTAATTCCGGAAGCTTCCGGGTCGCTGATTTTTTATCAGATTTTTCCGGATTTTTTGGAGCACTTTTAATGGCCGGAAAACCTGAAATAAAAAAACAGAAGAAAACAGCAACTGGCACCTGGGTGCACTGGGTT
This sequence comes from Bromus sterilis, assembly GCA_950022295.1. Taxonomy (NCBI): domain Eukaryota; kingdom Viridiplantae; phylum Streptophyta; class Magnoliopsida; order Poales; family Poaceae; genus Bromus; species Bromus sterilis. Next base: position 245,132,997 of record OX465601.1, read on the forward strand.
AATAGATTAGTACAAATATGCTCAAAAGTGTATGAAAGTTCAAGAAAAACATGGCAAAGTCACACAAAACATGCATGGGGCAAGCAGAAATTATAGATACGTTTGGGACGTATCAAAAGGCTTTGGAAATGCCTTGATAGGTAGGTATGGTGGCTGTTTTGAGGAAGGATATAAGGAGGTTTATGATTACAGAGCGTATCGTGCCAAGGGTTTGCATGTACCGGCGAAGGTGGACGCCAACTCTCGGAGTGAGAAGAAGGCAATGCACGGCACAGGAGAGGCTAGAAAAATATGGGAACGTGGAAGTGTCAACTTTCGAATACTCACATTAGTCCGAAGAACTCATGCACTTATTATGGGTAACTCGCAATCTAATAAGGAGGTTTCACAAAGAGACAAGTACCCCGAGGAGGAGTGTATGGGGGTTTGGTTATCCTTGCGCATCCTCGACTCATGGTACATGAGTGTACTCTAATATTCGACCCCTCAGAAGAGTAGTGATCCATCTAGTAGCTAAAGTTCTCAACTAATTTGGTAAGTTTTGAAAATAAACATGGATTGCCCAAAATACGACATCTATCACTAAGAGGCTAAATCTCTTGACACCAAAAGTCCAAACATTACTCAAAACAATACTTCAAAACTATTGCAAGTTACTACTACAAAAGAATAGCAACCTCAATTACCTACTTCAAGTCAAGACACAAAACTCAGTGCAACATGCAAGCTCTCTAAACAAGATAAACATGAAAACTCAAGAGAGTTCCAGCAACAAACTAAACAAAAGCTCATTAAAAGTATAAGCATGAAAACTAAGAGCTAAACATGACAGTAGCTATGAAAAAGATAAAGAACACCCACAGCAAAGATAAGCATAAAAAGTCCTATGTTGTGTTCTAGATTTTGAAAGTGGAGCGTGTTTCTCTCCTTGAATATTTCTTGGGTATGCATGGGGAATCCCCAAGCTTGAACGCTTGACACTTCTTAATCTTCTTTCATCCTCTTCCCTCGCACACTTGAAAACTCCCTTCATACATAACTCATCATAATCTGATTAGCGAGGTTAGTACCCATAATAAAATAACTTTTCCTCTACTGGAAATAAGGATATTCTTAAATTGGTACTGTTTCTCAAGATTTCCAAAAAGTTTTTGCAAAGAAAAAAGCAAGATTAAGGTTTCCAAAACGAAGAAAAGGCAAAACAGGACAGAAACTGTGAAAAACAGATTAGCAGGTAGTAAAGAATTTTTTAGGGATACTTCTTCAACTCAAATCAAAAAACTCAGAACATACGAAAGTTTCGTAATTGTATAGAGAACGCTGTGTAAACAATTCAGCTCAAAAATATGAACTGGAATTTTTCTCTGATTTTTCTAGTCACGAGGACAGAATATGTTTTCTGGACAGCATGTCACAACTTTCACTTCCCTTGTCATATGAGGCTATAATTGGCACAAAGCTTGAAAAGTAAAGATATAATGATGTTGCTACAGTAGTAACAATCATAAAGACCACTAAAAACAGAAGAAAAACAAAAAGGAAATCCTAAATTCGTTGCGGGCTGCCTCCCGAAAGCGCTTCTTTAAAGCCATTAGCTAGGCTTAATGCAAATAGATCAAGTCTTTTCAAGAAATAACTAGCCCGTGCGAAGGACTCAAAAGGTAACTTAATATTTTTCCTAGGGAAGTGTTCCATCCCTTTCTTAAGATCGAATTGGAATTTTATAATCCCTTTTTTCATATCAATAATAGCACCCACGGTGCAAAGAAAAGGACGTCCCAAAATAATTGGACAAGAAGGTTCACATTCAGTGTCCATAATAGTAAAATCAACAGGAACATAATTGTCATTGACAATGATAAGAACATCATCTATCTTCCCCAAAGGTTTATTTACGGAAGAATCGACAAGACGAACACCAAAAGAACAAGCATCAAAAGGTTTCAATTCAAATATATCATACATTCTTTTGGGCATAACAGAGGTACTAGCTCCAACATCACATAAAGCATAGCACAAAAAGTTATTCAACTTAATTTTAATCATAGGATCCCAACCATCTTCTAGCTTTCTAGGTATGGAGGCTTCTACCCTAAGCTTCTTCTCCCTAGCTTTGATGAGAGCATTAGTGATATGCTCCGTGAAGGAAAGATTAAGTGTGCTAGTGTGGGGGTCTCTAGACATCTTGTGAAGGAAACGAATAACTTCAGAAAGGGTGCAATTATGAAAAACAAGGTCACTACTATCAAGTAAAGTGGCAGTTGTGTCCTTTAGGCTCACTTGTTTGGTAGCTTCTATAGTCATAGGAATTTCTTCTTCTACGGTTGAGGTCATAGCATCACCATTAATAGGTCCTATGGGACTAGGGGTGCATTGGGTGCTAAGAGTTTGGATATCCTCAACCACTTGGATAGTAGCTACAGTATGGTGTGTAGGAAGTCTCTTAATTCTGTCTTCTTCCTCTTTTTCTCTAACCCATCTCTCTTTAAGTTTATCCATCATCCTAATGTTTTCATTAATTTGCACTTGGATGGCATTCATAGGAGTGACCTTCCTCTCCTCAAGAGGAGAAGTTCTAATTTTAAGCAATTCTACTTCGTGGGATAAATTGTCTACCTTCGACGAGAGGTTATCTAATTTGTCTAGTTTTCCTCAACACTCTTGTTGAAGGCTTTTTGGGTAGTGATAAAGTCTTTAAGCCTACTCTCTAATTCAGAAGTGGAGTTTTTGGTGCTAGGATAAGTGTTGTTGTTCCCATAGTTTTTGGAGGGGAACGGTCTAGGATTGCTACCAAAATTACTCCTATAAGCATTGTTGTTGAAGTTGTTTCTAGAGATAAAGTTCACATCTATTTGATATTGAGCAATCAAAGAATTTAAAGGTACATCTTGAGGATCCATAGGACATTGCTTGGTAAGTAGAGACATAATCAAGTCAACTTTTTCATTTAGGGAGGAGATCTCCTCGACAGAGTTTACCTTCCTACCTATTGGAGCTCTTTCGGTGTGCCATTGGAAATAGTTTGTCATCATCTCATCGAGAAGTTTTGTGGCAGCACCAAGTGTAGTTGACATAAAGGTTCCTCCCGCGGCCGAATATAGCAAGTTCCGCGAGGTAAAGTTCAAGCCTGCATAAAAAGTTTGGATAATTATCCAAGTAGTCAAACCATGCGTAGGGAAATTCTTAACAAGAGATTTCATGCGTTCCCAAGCTTGGGCAACGTGTTCATTATCCAATTGTTTAAAATTCACAATAAAGCTCCTCAATTGGATAATCTTAGCAGGGGGATAGTACTTTCCAATAAAAGCATCCTTGCACTTATCCCAAGAATCTATGCTATTCCTAGGCAAGGATTGAAACCAGATTTTAGCTTCATCTCTCAAGGAGAAAGGAAAAAGCTTAAGCTTAACAATATCACCATCTACTTCTTTGTACTTTTGCATATCACAAAGCTCAATAAAATTATTTAAATGCAAAGTAGCATCATCTCTAGCACCGGAGAATTGATCTTTCATAAAAAGGTTCAGCAAAGCAGGTTTAATCTCATAAGAAGGTACTGAAGTAGCAGGTGTAGCAATAGGAGTGCAGATAAAGTCACTGTTGTTGTGACTAGTAAAGTCACACAACTTGGTGTTTTCAGAGGAACCCATAGTAGCAGCAAGCAAGATAACTATTTTTTTTTATTTTTGATAAAGGACACTAAAGAAAAAACTGAAAGGTAAACTAACAAGACTAAAAAGCAAAGATAAAAGATAGGGGAGTTGCACACTATCTTTTATCTTTGCTTTTTAGTCTTGTTTGTTTACCTTTCAGGTTTTGCTTTAGTGTCCTTTATCAAAAATCAAAAAAATAGATATCTTTCTTGCTGCTGCTATGGGTTCCTTTGGGACCACCAAGTTGTGTGACTTCACTAGTCACAACAACAGTGACTTTATCTGCACTCCTATTGCTACACCCACTACTTCAGCACCTTCTTATGAGATTAAACCTGCTTTGCTGAACCTTGTTATGAAATATCAATTTTCAGGTGATAGAGATGATGCTGCTTTGCATTTAAATAATTTTATTGAGCTTTGTGATATGCAAAAGTACAAAGAAGTAGATGGTGATATTGTTAAGCTTAAGCTTTTTCCTTTCTCCTTGAGGGATGAAGCTAAAATCTGGTTTCAATCCTTGCCTAAGAATAGCATAGATTCTTGGGATAAGTGCAAGGATGTTTTTATTGGGAAGTACTATCCCCCCGCTAAGATTATCCAGTTGAGGAGCTTTATTATGAATTTTAAACAATTGGATAATGAACACGTTGCCCAAGCTTGGGAACACATGAAATCTCTTGTTAAGAATTGCCCTACGCATGGTTTGACTACTTGGATGGTTATCCAGACTTTTTATGCAGGATTGAACTTTATCTCGCGGAACCTGCTAGATTCGGTCGCGGGAGGAACCTTTATGTCAACTACACTTGGTGCTGCCACAAAACTTCTCGATGAGATGATGACTAACTATTCCCAATGGCACACCGAAAGAGCTCCAACAGGTAGGAAGGTAAACTCTGTCGAGGAGATCTCCTCCCTAAATGAAAAAGTTGACTTGATCATGTCTCTACTTACCAAGCAATCTCTTATTGATCCTCAAAATGTTCCTTTATATTCTTTGATTGCTCAGGATCAAGCAGATGTGAACTTTATCTCTAGAAACAACTTCAACAACAATGCTTATAGGAGTAACTTTGGTAGAAATCCTAGACCGTTCCCCTCCAACAACTATGGGAACAACAACACTTATCCTAGCACCAAAAACTCCACTTCTGAATTAGAGAGTATTCTTAAAGACTTTATCACTACCCAAAAAGCCTTCAACAAGAGTGTAGAGGAAAAACTAGACAAACTAGATAACCTCTCGTCAAAGGTAGACAATTTAGCCCATGAAGTAGAATTTCTCAAAATTAGAACTTCTCCCGTTGAGGAGAGGAAGGTCACTCCTATGAATGCTATCCAATTGCAAATTAATGAAAACATTAGGATGATGGATAAACTCAAAGAGAGATGGGCTAGAGAAAAGGAGGAAGAAGATAGGATTAAGATCCTTCCTGTACACCATACTGTTGCTACTATCCAAATGGTTGAGGATATCCCAACTCTTAGCACCCAATGCACCCCTAGTCCCATAGGACCTATTAATGGTGATGCTATGACCTCAACCGTAGAAGAAGAAATTCCTATGACTATAGAAGCTACCAAACAAGTGACCCTAAAGGACACCACTACTACTCTACTTGATAGTAGTGACCTTGATTTTGATAATTGCACTCTTTCTGAAGTTATTCGGTTCCTTCACAAGATGTCTAGAGATCCCCACACTAGCACACTTCATCTTGCCTTCACGGAGCATATCACTAATGCTATCATCAAAGCTAGGGAGGAGAAGCTTAGGGTAGAAGCCTCCATACCTAGAAAGCTAGAAGATGGTTGGGATCCTATGATTAAAATTAAGTTGAATAACTTTTCTTACTATGCTTTATGTGATGTTGGAGCTAGTACCTCTGTTATGCCCAAAAGAATGTATGATATATTTGAATTGAAACCTTTTGATCCTTGTTCTTTTGGTGTTCGTCTCGTCGATTCTTCCGTAAAGAAACCTTTGGGGAAGATAGATGATATTCTTATCATTGTTAATGACAATTATGTCCCCGTTGATTTTACTATTATGGATATTGAATGTGAACCTTCTTGTCCAATTATTTTGGGACGTCCTTTTCTTCGCACAGTGGGTGTTGTTATTGATATGAAAGAAGGGATTATAAAATTCTAATTCCCTCTCAAGAAAGGGATGGAACACTTCCCTAGGAAAAAGATTAAGTTTCCTTTTGAGTCCGTCACATGGGCTAGTTATTTTCTTGAAAAGACTTGATCTATTTGCATTAAGCCTAGCTAATGGCTTTAAAGAAGCGCTTTCAGGAGGCAGCCCGTAATGAATTTAGGTTTTCATTTTTTTACCTTATGTTTTTAGTGGTCTTGATGATTGTTACTACTGTAGCAACGTCATTGTATCTTTACTTTTCAAGCTTTGTGCCTTTTATAGCCTCATACGACAAGGGAAGTGAAAGTTGTGACATGCTGTCCAGAAAACAGATTCTGTCCTCGTGACTAGAAAAATCAGAGAAAAATCCAAGTTCATCTTTTTGAGCTGAGTTTTTTACACAGCGTTCTCTATACAATTACGAAACTTTCGTATGTTCTGAGTTTTTTTATTTGAGTTGCATAAGTATCCCTAAAAAATGGTTTACTACCTGCTGGTCTGTTTTTCACAGATTCTGTCCTGTTTTGCCTTTTCTTCGTTTTCCAGACCTTAAGCTTGCTTTTTATTTGCAATTTTTTTTGGAAATCTTGAGAAATAGTAGCTCTTCAATATTATCTTTATTTCCAGTAGAGAAAAATTATTTTACTATGGGTACTAACCTCGCTAATCAGATTATGATGAGTTATGTATGAAGGGAGTTTTCAAGTGTGCGAGGGAAGATGATGAAAGAAGATTAAGAAGTGTCAAGCATTCAAGCTTGGGGATTCCCCCATGCATCCCCAAGAAATATTCAAGGAGACTCAAGAGTCTAAGCTTGGGGATGCTCCCGTGCACCCCGTTCTCCATCAACAATTATCAGTTTGTCTCTCGTTTCACTATATTGTTATCACTTCATGCGTTATGTGCTATGCTTGGAGCGTCTCGCTCTTAGGTTTTGTTTTTAGTTTTCTTTAGCTTTGCTTGCTGTTCATAACAAGTTATAACCCAGATTTATTTGCGTAGGAGAGAAACACGCTCCACCTACAAAATTTAGAACACAACATAGGACTTTTCATGCTTATCTTTGTTTTGTTTGTTCTTTATCTTTCCGTAGCTACTGTCATGTTTTGCTCTTAGCTTTCATGCTTATCTTTTTAAGAGCTTTTTTTTAGTTTGTTGCTGGAACTCTCTTGAGTTTTCAGGTTTATCTTGTTTAGAGAGTTTGCCTATTGCACTGAGTTTTGTGTCTTGACTAGAAGTAGGTAATTGAGGTTGCTATTCTTTTGTAGTAGTAACTTGCAATAGTTTTGAGGTGTTGTTTTGAGTAATGTTTGGACTTTTGGTGTCAAGAGATTTAGCCTATTAGTGATAGATGTCGTATTTTGGGCAATCCGTGTTTATTTTCAAAAACCTACAAATTAGTTGAGAACTCTAGCTAATAGATGGATCACTACTCTTCTGAGGGGTCGAATATTAGAGTACACTCACGTACCATAAGTCGAGGATGCGCAAGGATAACCAAAACCCCATACACTCCTACTCAGGGAACTTTTTTCTTTGTGAACCTCTTTATTAGATTGAGAGTTACCGATAATAAGTGCATGAGTTCTTCGGACTAATGTGAGTATTCGAAAGTTGACACTTCCACCTTCCCATATTTTGCTAGCCTCTCATGTGACGTGCATTGCTTTCTTCTCACTCCGAGAGTTGGCGTCCACCTTCGCCGGTACATAAAAACCCTTGGCACGATACGCTCTGTCATCATAAACCTCCTTATATCCTTCCTCAAAACAGCCACCATACCTACCTATCAAGGCATTTCCATAGCCTTTCCGAGATATATTGCCATGCAACATCCATCTTATCATGACTTGATCTTCATGTCATACATGCTACTTGCTTGATCGATGAGCCGCATGCTAGTTGGGCCTTGCCCTAATCATTGCTACATGACGCGCTAGTATCATTGCATATCCTGCTACCCTGGCAGAGGCATACATTTGCATACATCATGATAGTTACATCTTCTTTATGATTTGAGTACTTTGTAAAGTGTGAAAGATCTTCTATACTTCTTGTAATATATAGAGTGTTGCCCCTAAAGTGAGAAAAAAGATCCCAAAGTGGAAAAATTAAAAGATCCCAAAGAGGACAAATAAGAGAGAAATAGAAAGATCCATTGAGGCCACCAAAAAAATACAAAAAATTAGAAAAAGAGAAAAGAAAAAAAGAAATAAAAATAGAGAAGGGGGCACACTACTATTCCTTTTAAGAGATCCACACTCGTACTCCATCTTATATCTTGTACTCCATAGAGATTATCATTCATGCATATAGCTATGTGGGGACCTTCACACTATAGAACTTGGCTTGTATATTCCAATGATGAGCCTCCTCAAATGATCTCTAGGTCTTCTTGAGCAAGCAAGTTGGATGCACCCCCACTAGTTCCATTGGAGAGATTTTAGCTCATATGTGCATCTGTTGCATGACAATCCCTACTCCTCACATCATATCTATCATTTGGCTTCTCTTGCCTAGAATTATCCTCATTTATGTGAGCCTTTCACACCTTTTTGTCTTCCTCCTCCACCATATTCTCTCTTTGCCATCCTAAGTGTCAACTTTCTTGCTTACGCTCATCCATTGCATGAGTGCTCAAGATGTCGAAAAGGAGTGAATCATTTTGACTTGTACCTGGCTAGTGGTCTGGGGATGAGTCAAGATAAGATTCCAAAGAAGACCAAGTGAGAAACTTTAGTAGATTGAGTTCTCAACATAAAAATACTTTTTCTCGTATATCCCTATCCCCTTTCTTGCACGCAAACACCATTTGGAGACATTCGAGTCACGGACAGTGATAACACTCAACTGTAGGGGATCGAGATAGTCTTCGCGGGCAAGATAACCCAATTTATTGATTCGACACTTGGGGACACAAAGAATACGTACAGGCTTTGACAATTGAGTTGTCAATTCAACCGCACCTGAAATAAACACTTGCTTGCACAAAGGTATTAGTAGCAACTGTGATATGGTAGTGGTGGTAATGATAATATTGGTGATAGTGATAATGGAACAACAAAGGTAAACAACTAGTTACCAGCAGAAGGAAAACAGTGTAGGCTAGGGAGATGGATGGTTGGGTGCTGCTTGGATGAGAACGAACATGTAACAACTTCTAACTTGGGCAAGGCTCACAGAAAAGAAAGGATCATCTAGGCAAATATCAAACATCAGGCATCTATCCCAAGGTAGTTCTACGTGCTTGCAATAAGAACTTTGCACAACATCTTTTGTCCTACCCTCCACAAACGAGGCCAAAAGGAACTTAGGGAGATTAAGGTACTCCTGTGAAAGAGCACCGGAACAAAGCATTAACAATTCATGGATACACAGAATCCTCAAATCATAGTCCATCCCCTTTGGTGTCCCAAGATGTCACCATTGGGATCGCCGGTTCCGGACTATAATAGGTGCATACAACTCATAGATAGGATCAAGAACACCACAAACTCAAGAAACAAAAGGGTGATCAGATCTGAAATCATGCCACTCGGGCCCAAAGTGGCAAGCATTAAGAGCAACAAGTTGTAACAGAGATGATAAACACCAAGTAGATGATAGGAAACATGCCCCCAACAATATGATTGAACTATTACATGATCTAACTCATCCAATCCCTACCATCCCCTTTGCCTACAGCAGGGAATTACTCACACATGAGAGGAGAAGTCATGGAGGGGTGATGGAGAGGCGATGATGATGACGATGGCGATGATTTCCCCCTCACCGGAGGCCAATTCAGCCTCCAGATTAGCTCTCCGAGGAAGAACAGAGGGTTGCGGCAGCTCCGCGACGTAGATTGGCAAAGCGACTCTTGTTTCGAGGTTTCTGCGTCGGGAGAATAAATAGGGGCCAAGGTAGGACACCAGGGGGTGTGGGACCCAGCCAGGAGGGCAGGTGGCGCGGCCAGGGGCTGGGCCGCGCCAGGCACCCTCCTGGCTGCCCCCTGGCTGCCCTGTGGCCCCCCTTTGGCCTGCAGGAAGCTTCCTGAACGCTGATTTTTTATATATTTTTTTGGGATTTTTCCAGCGTACCTAAATATCCAGAAACCTGCACAAAATAAAACAGCACTGGTAGCTCTGCTGAAAACATCGTGAGTCCGGGTTAGTTTCGTTCAAATAATGCAAGAATGAAGGCAAAACAATAGCAAAAGTGTTTGGAAAAGTAGATACGTTTAGGACGTATCAACTCCCCCAAGCTTAGCTATTGCTTGTCCTCAAGCAATTCAGTTCAACGAACTGGACGCGACAAAGAAAAGTTTGACAAACTCTTTTGCTTCATTAGATGTATATAAGCATGTACTACGAAAGAGTTTAGCAAGTTTTGACACTATGCTACAATGACAATGCACAAAGCAATTCTTCTTTCATGTAATTAGTCACAAACAAACAAAAAGTAAACAATATGCTGCTGAAAATCAATCTAAGATCACAATGCACATAGCATGAACATATCAGAGTGGTATCTCGCTAGCCTCCATGAGTGAAGCAAAAAATAAATGCAGAAACTCCTCCGGAGTTTTAAAGGAGACTAGAACTTAGAACTCAAAGTAAGAAACATCACAAGCATGCAGAAGACAATGTGGTACTTTGGGACAAAGCATGTTACACTAAGAATGAAAATTATGCTGTCATAGTTGGTACTTTGGAGAAAGGAAGGTGGAGACTCTCGAACTGTGGCTTTTGATGGCAAGGTTGAAAACCCGTGAAAGGAAGCAAAGACTAAACATGTGCCGGAGATCTTGGTTTTGAAAACACAGATAAAACTCTTTTGAGAGGTGCAACTTTCCAGTCAACGGTGAACGGTAAAGGTCTCTCAATATCTCCCATGCCAACCATATTAATGCCTTTTGCTTACACATGTTCCCTTATCCATAAATCCTTTGATGGTCTACCGAACCTTTTATTTTGCCTCAAGGATGGAAGGAGGATATCGTTCCATCTATCATAAGCAGCATTTGGTCCATTTCACTCCATCATCAAGTATGGGGGAGGTGTAACTCTCATATATTTTTTTATTGACTAGTTAAAACTTCCGTCAAAATATTTTTGGCATGAAAGATACCGATTTTCCCTCACCGCACCAAGAGCTTGTACGGTTATAAAGGGAAAGATTTTGAATAAATTTCGAGATGGCACAAGAAAGTCTAAGTTAGGAGTGCCCGGTAAATACCACATATTGGTAGGTATGGTGGACTCAAATGGGACAACTGGGTTTAGAAAGGTGATTGTGGAAGCACAAGCAGAATTCCGCTTGGTGCTGGAGGAAGGCTAGCAAAAGACGGGGAAGCGACCAACTAGAGAGCATAACAGTCATAATCATGCAGAGCGACAAAGCAACATTGAATCGGGCATGGAAGTGATATAACTCACCCTGAAGTAAAAAAAGATCATCAAGGAAGAACAAACTTTTTATTCTTAACATGCGTGAACATGTGCCAAGTCAATCCAATAATCCCCCAGACGTAAATACCACTTCAATATGCCACACCATGAACAATGCAATGCATGTCAATCATCTCAAGCAACACATTATAAACTCTAGCTATTTGAGACTAACCACAAAGAAAGCATGAACCACTGGGAAAGCATTGTAAACATAGCACTATGCCGCTACAAGCTGGTCTCTAATCATAAGTACAGGCATATGTACAAAAGTAGAAACAAAAAGAGTTCATACCAGCTTTCCTTGTTGCATCCCTTCCGTCGATCTTCGTCATTACTGCCTTGTCACTTGCACGATCGAACGTAGGAAATTATAATCATCACAGACTCGAGCTGAACTATGAAAACAAAGCAAACTAAAGAGCAAAGGAAACATATTTTTAAAGTTTAACGAAAGCAAAAGAAAGGAGAAATCTTTTTGGGTTTTTTTGCAAACTAGAAGAACAAAGAAGAACAGGCAAAAACTTGCAAAAAGATAAAAGCGAACCAACGGTAGATACAAAAGAAAGGGGAGGAGAGCAAGTACTCCCCCAAGCTTAGGCTTTTGGCCTAAGTTGGGCTCTTCTACTATGGTCCCGCGGAGCTTCCTGGTCCGGGGTAATGGTAATCCCACGGGTTGTATGAGCCCTCCGATGCGTACACTGAAGTCCTCGGATCCTCCGACGTGGAAGAGGAAGGTCCCGCCCCCCATCCAGAGGAAGACCCTTCACCCCAGGGGGTGACGGTCTCCTCCTGAACTGGTGGATATACCACGTGCTCCTCCTAGTCTGGCTCGACCCCCTCCGTGGGGTCGTGAAACTAGTATCTCCCCGTGATCTAATCAAACTCGGCCACTGAAAAACGAAATCCATTCCTGCGAGAAAAATCAAACAAAAGTGGTGCAGGTAGACGGACAGCGCGTTCCACACCGTCTTTAAACCGCAAAACATAATCAAGTGCATAGCGGTCAGAGGCCTTAGTAACAAAGAAATGCCTCTTCATGGCAGCCAAGTCAAGGCTAACAAAAGGAAAGACTGTATCATCTGGGCGCGGTTCTCCTTGGAGAAACTGCAAAATAAGTGTGGCATTAACGCCACCAAAGAGGTCCCCCTTGTTACTATTAGTAGCAAGGCGTTTCGCGATAAGAGAACCCACATGATACTCGTGCTTCCCTGAGAGGGCATTCGCCATGATAGCAGTATCAGGCGTAGAAGTGCTGCTCATGTTTTCTCGAGACAACACTATTCTAGCAATATAATAGGCGAAATACCTGAGGTGAGGGAACATAATGTTGGAAATCTTCTGACGGTTGGATGCCTTCACTTCAGTGTAACAGAACGAGTTGAGGAGGGTGTTGAGTGCAACAGTTTGGACATTTTTCCTCTTCTTCTTCTCGACCAAGCCTGGCAAACCTAAAGCCTCACAAAATGTACTCATAGGCATGGTCAGCAACCTTTCATAAAGTCTAAATACCACAGTATCATTGTCAGGATAAAACCTGAAACTATTAACAAAAATAGCGGTGAGTGTCTCGTACTGTGGTACACGGCTCGTAACGAGCCGTGTCAAACTTGCATGGGCACACATATCATAGAACTCTTCTCGTATGCCGGCATCCTCCATGAAGTCTTCGCATAGAAATGCCATAGCTCTTGCGGGTGACGCGTCCAACATCTCCATGCATACGATATCTTCATTATAGCTCACCCTCGTGGCCGAAGGTGAAGCTGCGGAACGCGTAACACGGCTAGAGCGCTCGGGCTTCTTCTTCCCAAGCCACTTTCCTAGCCTCTCCATTTCAGAGAATATTTGTCTCAAATTTCAGCTCAAATGAGTGGTTGTAGAGGGAGATCGAAGTTTTGTGCTCAAGAACAATGCCATTCTCACGGTCTCGATATTCTCAATGGAGTTAAGGCCATGCCTTTTGTCGATTTTCTTCGGAAAATACACCGTGTGTTCTTTGTCATTTACGTTGAAGGTATCCTTCCCTTTATTGCAATCAATAACGGCACCTGCGGTGTTAAGAAAAGTTCTACCCAGGATAATGGACATGCTCCCATCCTCGGGCATTGCAAGCACAACAAAATCAATAAGTATTAAGCAATTGGCAACTTCAACAGGAACATCCTCACAAATACCGATCGGGACGGCCGTGGACTTGTCGGCCATCTGAAGAGAGATATCTATAGGAATTAGTTTGTCTAAACAAAGCCTTTTGTAGAGAGAGAAGGGCATAACACTCACTCCTGCACCAAGATCACATAAGGCAGTTCTAACATAATTATTCTTTATGGAGCATGGAATGGTGGGTATACCTGGATCATCGAGCTTCTCAGGAATCTTGCCACTGAAAGAGTAGTTAGCAAGCATAGTAGATATTGCCTCATTAGGGACTTTTCTTTTATTAGTAACAATATCTTTCATATATTTTGAGTAAGGAGGTAATTTAATAGCATCAGTCAAAGGAATTTGAAGAAAAGAGGTTTCATCCACTCACAAAACTTGTTGTAGTGCTCTTCTTCTCTGGATTTGACGGACTTGCTTGGGAAAGGCATGGGTTTCTGTACCCATGGTTCTCATTCCTTCCTATGTCTCCTTGCAAGGAAGTCTTCTCTAGTATACTTCTTGCGCTTATCGGGTGCTTCTTCTTCACGAACCTCGGGTGGATCATTCTTTTCGGTATCTTTTTCAGGTTCAGCACCGTCTTCAGTCTCAGCATCGGATGTAGATATGTTGTTTGGATCCACAACTTGTTCTTCTTCTTCTATAGGATCATTGGAATTGTCATCTTCCTTGTGTTTCTTTTTCTTCTTCTTCTTCTTTGGGGAGCTAACAATTTCTTCTTCCTACACTTGAGAATCTTGCTCGATCCTCTTTGGGTGCCCCTCTGGATAGAGAGGGTCCTGGGTGTGTGTGCCTCCCCGGGTCTTTATACCGTAAGCTTGTAAATTGTCCTGTATGGCATTATTAGCAAGCAAATCTTTTTGCACATTAGAAATTTGTTCAAGCTGAGTTTGAACCATATGAAAATGCTTCACAAGACATTTAACATCATTAACTGTTCTACCTAGAACATCAAGCAAACTTTTGATAGCAAGAGTATTATCATGCAACTGACCTTGTATCTTCTTATTGAAGTGATTCTGCTTCATAATAAAATTATCAAGCTCATCTAAACATTGGTAAGGAGGTTTACCTTTAGGGATGTCACTTGCATTGAAATCTAAAAGAGAGTGTACTTCTACCATAGGTGGGTGAGTGGTAGGCTCACACAGCTTCTCAATTGGAGGTAGATTCTTCACGTCGTTAGCTTTAATACCTTTCTCTCTTATGGACTTCTTTGCTTCTTGCATATCTTCCGGGCTTAGGACTAGCATGCCCCTATTCTTTGGTGGTGGAGGTGGTTCAGGCACGGACCAATCTTCATGGTTTTTGGCAATTTTGCCCATCAATTCTTTCGCATCGTCCGGTGTTCTTTGCCTGAAGACACAACCGGCACAACTATCTAGGTAGGATTTAGACCCATCGGTTAGACCAGCATAAAATATATCAAGTAATTCATTTTTAGGGAATTCATGTCCCGGTCTAGCTTTTAGCAAACTGCAAAATCTCCCCCAAGCTTTAGGGAGATGCTCATCCTGCAACTGTTTAAAGTTATAAATTCTTTGTAAAGCAGCATGTTGCATATGAGCAGGAAAATACTTATCAACGAAAGATATAGCCATATCTTGAGGACTCTGAATGGAACCACATGGTAGTGCATCGTACCATGCTCTAGCATCTCCTTTCAAGGAAAAAGGAAGAAGCTTGGTCACATAAAAGTTCCGGATCCTTTCATCTGTGGTAAACAAGCTGCCTAACTCAGTGAGTTTGGTCAGGTGACCGATAGCATCATCATTTTCTTTCCCATAAAAGGGATCAGCTTCAACTGTGGATATAAGTGAAAGGTCAACAGAGAAATCATAATCAGGATCAGTGATGCATATAGGAGACGTAGAAAAAGTAGGATCAGGAGTAAACTTGTTCTCCAGGGAGTGCTTTGCTAGCAACTTCTTTATAGTAGCAGGGTCGGAACCAGCACATTCATTAAGCTCCCTGCATAAATCATCATCAAGTATAACATAATCGTCCTCAAGGAGTTTCTCCTTAAGGCCAGCAAGGTCATGAATTTTTCCAATAGGTGTTTGGGTAACAGGAATTTCAACACCGGAGAATCGGGCAGCAGAAGCAATCTGTTCTTCTATAAAAGAACCAAGTGAACCTCGTCTCGTACGGGCTGGTAAGATCGGAACTTTAGGGTATCCCTTCTTACCCATAGTGGATAATGTGCAGAAGGTAGGATACTTCGAGTAGACCTGTAAATAAAGTTGTGGTCCCCGGCAACGGCGCTAGAAAATAGTACTTGATAACCCTCAACTGTAGGGGATCGAGATAGTCTTCGCAGGCAAGATAACCCAATTTATTGATTCGACACTTGGGGACACAAAGAATACGTACAGGCTTTGACAATTGAGTTGTCCATTCAACCGCACCTGAAATAAACACTTGCTTGCACAAAGGTATTAGTAGCAACTGTGATATGGTAGTGGTGGTAATGATAATATTGGTGATAGTGATAATGGAACAGCAATGGTAAACAACTAGTAACCAGCAGAAGGAAAACACTGTAGGCTAGGGAGATGGATGGTTGGGCGCTGCTTGGATGAGAACGAACAAGTAACAAATTCTAACTTGGGCAAGGCTCACAGAAAATAAAGGATCATCTAAGCAAATATCAAACATCAGGCATGTATCCCTAGGTAGTTGTACGTGCTTGCAATAAGAACTTTGCACAACATCTTTTGTCCTACCCTCCCGCTACAAACGGGACCAAAAGGAACTTGGGGAGATTAAGGTACTCCTGTCAAAGAGCACCGGAACAAAGCATTAACACTTCATGGATACACGAAATCCTCAAATCATAGTCCATCCCCTTTGGTGTCCCAAGCTGTCACCATTGGGATCGCCGGTTCCGGACTATAATAGGTGCATACAACTCATAGATAGGATCAAGAACACCACAAACTCAAGAAACAAAAGGGTGATCAGATCTAAAATCATGGCACTTGGGCCCAAAGTGGCAAGCATTAAGAGAAAAAAGTTGTAACAGAGATGATAAACACCAAGTAGATGATAGGCAACATGCCCCCAACAATATGATTGAACTATTACATGATCTAACTCATCCAATCCCTACCATCCCCTTTGCCTACAGCAGGAAATTACTCACACATGAGAGGAGAAGTCATGGAGGGGTGATGGAGAGGCGATGATGATGACGATGGCGATGATTTCCCCCTCACCGGAGGCCAATTCAGCCTCCAGATTAGCTCTCCGAGGAAGAACAGAGGGTTGCGGCGGCTCCGCGACGTAGATTGGAAAAGCGACTCTTGTTTCGAGGTTTCTGCGTTGGGAGAATAAATAGGGGCCAAGGTAGGTCACTATGGGGTGTGGGACCCAGCCAGGAGGGCAGGTGGCGCGGCCAGGGGCTGGGCCGCGCCAGGCACCCTCCTGGCTGCCCCCTGGCTGCCCTGTGGCCCCCCTTTGGCCTGGTGGAAGCTTCCGGAACGCTGATGTCTTATATATATTTTTGGGATTTTTCCAGCGTACCTAAATATCCAGAAACCTGCACAAAAGAAAACAGCACTGGTAGCTCTGCTGAAAACAGCGTCAGTCCGGGTTAGTTTCGTTCAAATCATGCAAGAATGAAGGCAAAACAATAGCAAAAAGTGTTTGGAAAAGTAGATACGTTTTGGACGTATCAGACAACAAGAGCTCTTGCACCTTTATGTTCTTATGTTGCTTATTTCAATGCTAAATATAGACTCTTGCTTGTTATGACTTCAATTGAATTGCATGCTTTGATTGCTTTACTTACAAAGTTCTTATATGGTTGTTAGCATGTCACCACAGAAATTATGCTTGTTATCATTTACCTACTCGAGGACGAGCAGGAATTAAGCTTGGGGATTTTGATACGTCCAAAACGTATCTATAATTTCTTCTTGCTCCATGCCTCTTTTGTGTGATATTGCTATGACATTGATGAACTTCCATACACTTTTGATCATATTTGGGCTAACCTATTAACTCAGTGCACCCTAGTGCCAGTTCCTGTTTTCTGTTGTTTTTCTATTTCAGGTTTCCCCCTTATTAAAAGTACCAGAAAAATTCTGGGAAAAATATAGGAAAAATCAGCGTACCGGAAGCTTCGCGAAGAGCCCGAGAGGGGCCAGATGGGAGCCAGGGGGCCCCAGGCGGCCAAAGAGCGCGACCCCACCCCTGGAGCCCCTGGCCCACCTTTGGCTGCCCCCTTTCTCCTATTTATTCCCCGTGACGAGAAACCCTCGGGGACGGACCCTTTTTCGCGATCTCTCCTCTGTTTCGCCGCCGCCGCCCTTCCAAGATCGGGAGTACTAGAAGACCTCTTCCCGGCACCCTGCCGGAGGGAGGAACCACCTCCGGGAGCTTCTCCACCACCATGGATGCTTCCCGGATGAACCGTGAGTAGTCCACCTTGGACCATGGGTCTATGATCAGTTGCTATGTGATGTTATCCTCCCCTCTTTGTTCTTCATGGATTCGACCTCGTGAGCTGCCCTACATGATCGAGGCACATATGTAATCTTTCTGCTGTTGCTATGCTGAGTTTGCTGGGATCCGATGGATTATGAGATTATGTTCAGATTGTGATTGAGTTATATATTTGATTCTCTTGTTTTATATTTATGTTCTTGAGTAATTCTTGCATGTTCTCCGTTGCTGTTTATTGCTTTTTCCAAGTAGTAGGTAGTGACTCCAAGAGGGAGCGTTATGCATGATTGTGGGTTCATGCCCCCCGATGACTAGCTTGAGTGACAGAAACATGAGTCTAGGGGATGTGTTGTTGCCACTAGGGGGAAAACAACGGTGCTTGTACTTGCGGGTGCAAGGATTGTTTACTTTACGCAAAGTTCTTTAATGCAGTTGTCTGTTGCTTTGAGTTTACACTTTGGGTGGGATTCACAACTTAATACCAGCGAGATGCTCTGGATAGATATCTCAAGGTGGATGATTAGTAGGTAGATGCAGATGGATTTCGGTCTACTTGTCTTGGCGTACCGCCCTTGCTTTTGAGCCTCTTCCTTTCTGCATAGCATAATTAGCATTGGTTTGCCCACATAATCCTGTAAATTGCCCAGCTGTGATTTGTTTACCTCGCATGGCTATTTTATCGTCTTTTGGGAGAGAGACATCACTAGTGGACATCATAGGACCCCGGTCCATATTTCTACTATTGTTTGCACCTTCAATTTACTTTCAGTATTTACTTTTCCGTAGCTATCACTATCACTATTATCCCGTGTGTTTTATCCTTTGTAAACAACAAGTCCGGAGGAATTGACAACTCCTCTGTACTCGTTGGGAGGAAAGATATTTGTTGTGTGTCCAGGTCCAGGTGAAGTAAGCAACTTAGAGTTGTGAACGAAGCCATTGTTCACTTCACCACCTACTTGTATCTGTTGGAGTCCTACGGGTTCGATACTTTCAACCTTAGCATCTTTGCTAAGGGAAACTTGCTGCTACGCTACATCTCACCTTCCACTTGGGGTAACCAACGAGGGACGAGAAGCTATCTCGTGTATCAGATCCCCACCTAGTTATGCAAGAACAACATGAAAACTCTCTACAAACTGAAGTACAGGTGCTACTTTGAAGCACAAGTGTGGAATAAAGGATAGTAGTGTTGCCCCCTCTCTCTTTTTTTATCCTTTTCTCTTTTCCACCTTTTTTGTATTTTTTTGATTTTGGGTGGCCTCCATGGCTGTTTATTCTCTCTCTCTTTTTCGCCCTATTTGGGATCTTTTTTTTGTATTTCATTCACTTTCGGATCTTTTATTCCTTTCCTCACTATAGGGGCAACACTCTATAAGAACATTAACACACTTTTATTTACTTAAAACTCTGAATCAAAAAGTAATGACTCTATATGAATGCCTTTGCCAGTGTAGCAGTATGTGCAATGATCAAGCGCAGCATGCAGCAAAAATATGAATAGTGGGCAAAGCCCAACTACATGCAGGCTATGAGATCATGCAAGGAAATATGAACATGAAGGATAAGTCATATGAACATGAAGAACTATGGATGTTGCATGGAAATATATCTCGGAAAGGCTATGGAAATGCCTTGATAGATAAGTATGGCGGACATTTTGAGGGAAGATATAAGGAGGTTTATGATGACAGAGCGTATCGTGCCAAGGGTTTGGATGCACCGGCGAAGTTTGCACCAACTCTCGGGATGAGAAAGGGCAATAGTACCGAAGAGGCTAGAAAAATATGGATGGTGGAAGTGCCAACAATCGAATACTCGCATTAGTCCAAAGAACTCATGCACTTATTATAGGTAACTCTCTATCTAGTCAGGAGATTCACAAAGAGACAAGTACCCCAAGGAGCAGTGTATGGGGGCTTGGTTATCCTTGCACATCCTCGACCCAAGGTACATATGGGTACTCTATATATTCCAACCCCGCAAAGATTAGTGATCCTTTTAGTGGCTAGAGTTCTCAACTAATTTGTTAGTTTTCAAATATAAGGCAAGGTTAGACAAGATACGACACCTATCACTAATGGGCGCAAGATCAATTGCATAGACATTCATCATTAATCAATCAATACCTCAACACTATTGCAAGATATCCTAAGCCTGACCTAATGATCTAGATTACCTATACACCACATATAAATCATACCATGAGACATGTAAACCATTGCAACAGAAACAACTCTCTAAACAAATATAAATGAAGCACGAGAGTTCTAAACTTTCTAAAAAAGTAATTAAATGCTCTCAAATAAGATCTAACTGAATAACAAGAGCTAACAAAACAGGTAGTGGGTAAATTTAACACTCGACAGATATGTGAAGTTGTAGAGTGTTCTATGATTAAGTGGAGCGTGTATCTCTCCCAATCAAGCATGCTAGGGTCCGACATTGTAATGACCAGCAAACAAAACAAAACTAAACTAAAAGCAACTATACAGACGCTCCAAGAATAGCACATATCATGCAAAATAATAACAGTATAGTATTGAGAGAGACAACCTGATAATTGTTTGATGAAGAAGGGGATGCACGGGGGCATCTGATGGCGTGGAAGTGGTAATGGCTTCCCGCCCTTCGTTGGTTACCCCAAGTGGAAGGTGAGTTGTAGGATAGCAACAAATTTCCCCTATGTAGAGGATAGGGTTTGTTTCCCGTAGGACTCCGGCGATGATAAGTAGGTGGCAAGGAAACAATGGCACCGAATAAGACAAAAGTTGTCTCCTTGACCTGGACCTGCACACAACACAAATAACTTTGCTCCCAACGAAGTTCAGAGAGGTTGTCAATCTCTCCGGTCTTGTTGTTTACAAAGGATCAAAACTCAAGGGATAATGATAATGATAGCAACTGAAACTAAATGCTGAAAAGTAAATGAGCGTGTAAACAATGATGAGAATATGGACCGGGGTCCCGTGATGTTCACTAGTGATGTCTCTCTCCCAAAAGACGATAAGACTGCTATGCGAGGTAAACAAATTACAATGGGCAATTGACAGGATTATAAACGCACCGCAATGCTAACTATGCTACAAAAGAAAGGAAGAGGCTCATAAGCATGGGCAGTATGCCAAAATAAGTATACCGAAATCCAACTGCATCTACTACTAATCATCCACCTTGAGATATCTATCCAGAACATCTCGCTGGTATTAAGTTGCGAGCCCCACAAAGAGTGAAACCCAAAGCAACAGACAACTACATTAAAAGAACTTTGCGTAAAGTAAACAATCCTTGCAACCGCGGTTACAAGCACCGTTCTTTTCTCCCTTGTGGCCACAACACATCCCCTAGACTCATGTTTCTGTCACTCAAGCGTGTCATCAGGGGGCATGTACCCACAATCGAGCATAACGTTCCCTCTTGGAGTTACTACCTACCACTTGGCCAAAGCAATAAACAGCAACGGAGAACATGCAAGAATTACTTAGGAACAAAAATATAAGAGATAAAAAACCAAATATATTACTCTATCAGGATCTGAACATAATCTCATAATACATCAGATCCCATCAAAATCAGCATAGCAACAACAGAAGAATTACATATGTGCCTCGATCATGTAGGGCAGCTCACGAGGTCTAAACCATGAAGAACAAAGAGGGGAGGAGAACATAACATAGCTACTGATCACGAACCCATGGTCCAAGGTAGACTACTCACGGCACATCCGGGAGGCGTCCATGGTGGAGGGGAAGCTCCCAGAGGTCGATCCTCCCTCCGGCAGGGTGCCGGGAAGGGTCCTAACGGTGCTCCCGATCTTGAAAACGCGGCGGCGGCGGAACAGAGGCGAGATTGCGAAATAAGGTTCTGTCTTCGGAAGTTTCCCGTGATGGAGAATAAATAGGCGAAGGGGGGCAGCCAGGGGGGCCACCAGGGGCCCAGGCCCCTGGCCGCGCCAGGTGGGCGCCTGGTGGTGGCCCCCTGGCCCACCTTCGGCTTCTGGAGGCTTCCGACACGCTGATTTTTTATCTGATTTTTCCCGGATTTTTGGAGCACTTTTTATATGGGGAAAAACTGAAATAGAAAAACAGCAGAAAACAAGAACTAGCACTGGGGTGCACGGAGTTAGTAGGTTCGTACCAATATGATCAAAAGTGTATGAAAGTGTATCTAGATCATAGCAATATCACACAAAACATGCATGGAGCGAGCATAAATTATCGATACGTTTGAGACGTATCAACATCCCCAAGCTTAATTCCCGCTCGTCCTCGAGTAGGTAAATGATAACAAGCATAATTTCTGTGGTGACATGCTAGCAACCATATAAGAACTTTGAAAAGTAAAGAAATCAAGGTATGTAATTCAATTCAAGTCATAACATGCAAGAGTCTATATTAGCATTGAAACTAGCAACGAAAGAACATTAGGTGCAAGAGCTCTCGCTGTCCGTGACTCGAATGTCTCCAAATGGTGTTTGCGTGCAAGAAGGGGGGTAGGGAATACGAGAAAAAAGTATTTTTGTTGAGAAATCAATCTACTAAAGTTTCACACTTGGTCTTCTTTGGAATCTTATCTTGACTCGTCCCCAGACCACTAGCAAGGTATAAGTCAATTTGATCCACTCCTTTTTGATATTTTGAGCACTCATGCAATGGATGAGCGTAAGCACGAGAGTTGACACTTAGGATGGAAAAGAGAGAGATATGGTGGAGGAGGAAGACAAAAAGGGTGAGAAAGGCTCAGATCAATGAGGACAATCATAGGCGAGAAGGCCAAATGATAGATATGATGTGAGGAGTAGGGATTGTCATGCAACGGATGCACATATGAGATAAGAAAGGCTCTCCAATGGGACTAGTGGGGGTGCATCTAACTTGCTCGCTCATGAAGACCTAGAGCTCTTTTGAGGAGGCTCATCCTTGGAATATGCAAGCCAAGTTCTATGGTGTGAAGGTCCCCACATAGCTATATGCATGATCATCTCTATGGAGTACAAGGATAAGAGGGAGTACTAGTGTGGATCTTTAAAAAGGATAGTAGTGTTGGAGTGCGAATTTATGTAGCTCGAGCTACATGTAGCCCTTTATTTTGAAAAATTCAAAAAATATATTTCAAAGTTTCAAAAAAATCGAATTTTTTTCTGTGGTAACTTACATGAATTCCACACAAACATGTAATTTTTGGTTCAAAAATATTGTAATATGCATTCTGCACAAAAATAACAAAATTTTGGCCCAAAAAGAAGAAGAAAATGGCCCATTTTAAATCAAATATTTGGCAAATTGTTTCCCGTGGCGCATTAAAGTATAATGGTATGAAACTTTGCACAAATGTCCTATACATGTGTATGTATATCCATAAAAAAATCAGAATTTTTTAAACTGTTTAATTGTTCTTTTTTATTTCTTAAAAAAAACGAGCTACATGTAGCTCGGGATACATTAGCATTTTCCGAGTAGTGTTGCCCCTTTCTCTCTTTTTATTTTCTTTTTCTCTTTTTTTTATTGTTTTGTATTTTTTATGGCCTCAATGGCTCTTTCTATTTAACTCTCATTTGTCCTCTTTGGGATCTTTTATTTTTTCCACTTTGGGATCTTTTCCTCACTTAAGGGTGATAACCCTCAACTGTAGGGGATCGAGATTGTCTTCGCGGGCAAGATAACCCAATTTATTGATTCGACACTTGGGGACACAAATAATACGTACAGGCTTTGACAATTGAGTTGTCAATTCAACCGCACCTGAAATAAACACTTGCTTGCACAAAGGTATTAGTAACAACTGTGATACGGTGGTAGTAGTGGTGGTGATAATAGTGGTGATGGTGGTGGTGATACAGCAAAAGTAAACAACTAGTAACCATCAGTAAGGAAAACACTGTAGGCCAGGGAGATGGATGGTTGGGCGCTGCTTGGATGAGAACGAACATGTAATAGATTCTAACACGGGCAAGGCTTACAGAAAAGAAAGGATCATCTATGCAAATATCAAACATCAGGCATGTATCCCAGGGTAGTTGTACGTGCTTGCAATAAGAACTTTGCACAACATCTTTTGTCCTACCCCCCCGCTACAAACGTGGCCAGAAGGAACTTAGGGAGATTAAGGTACTCCTTTCAAAGAGCACCGGAACAAAGCATTAACACTTCATGGATACACGGAATCCTCAAATTATAGTCCATCCCCTTTGGTGTCCCAAGCTGTCACCATTGGGATCGCCGGTTCCGGACTATAATAGGTGCATACAACTCATAGATAGGATCAAGAACACCACAAACTCAAGAAACAAAAGTGTGATCAGATCTGAAATCATGGCACTCGGGCCCAAAGTGACAAGCATTAAGAGGAACAAGTTGTAACAGAGATGATAAACACCAAGTAGATGATAGGCAACATGCCCCCAACAATCTGATTGAACCATTACATGATCTAACTCATCGAATCCCTACCATCCCCTTTGCCTAAAACAGGGAATTACTCACACATGAGAGAGGAAGTCATGGAGGGGTGATGGAGAGGCGATGATGATGACGATGGCGATGATTTCCCTTCACCGGAGGCCAAAGCAGCCTCCAGATTAGCTCTCCGGAGAAGAACAGAGGGTTGCGGCGGCTCCGCGACGTAGATTGGAAAAGCGACTTCTGTTCTGGGGTTTCTGCGTTGGGAGAATAAATAGGGCCAAAGTAGGGCACCAGGGGACGTGGGACCAAGCCAGGAGGGCAGGTGGCGCGGCCAGGGGCTGGGCCGCGCCAGGCACCCTCCTGGCTCTCCCCTGGCTGCCCTGTGGCCCCCCTTTGGACTTGTGGAAGCTTCCAGAATGCTGATTTTTTATACTCCCTCCATTCCTTGATGTAAGGTGTATAGTTTTTTTAAATAACTTTCATAATATAGGGTGTGAGGGAGTTTGTTTCCAATAGTATCCTTCACCATATGTTTTTTTTCTTTTAATTAGTTGCCAAACGTGAGCTGAAGAAAAATAAAGAAATGATCATGCGCTAACAGCTTTAATCACGCAGATTTATTGCCTTGTATTCACATTACTTGGAGCGTTGCATGCCTGGCTATGGATGAAAAACGTGAGAAATTGGCAAGTTTTAGTTTTTGAATGAGATTAATTAGGTTTAATAACTGATCTGGAAAGAGGGATTTTCTCACCTTCCTTTTTTCCTCTCTACTCACACGAATCCTCCTAGGGGCTTTTTAGCCCAACCAGACCCAAATATGCTCTTCAAACCCCTGCGTTAATATTCGTGCGAGAAAACTATACACCTTACTTCAAGGAACGGAGGGAGTATATATTTTTTTGGGATTTTTCCAGCATACCTAAATATCCAGAAACCTGTACAAAAGAAAACAACACTAGTAGCTCTGCGGAAAACAGCGTCAGTCCGTGTTTGTTTCGTTCAAATCATGAAAGAATGAAGCCAAAACAATAGCAAAAGTGTTTGGAAAAGTATATACGTTTGAGACGTATCAACTCCCCCAAGCTTAGCTATTGCTTGTCCTCAAGCAATTCAGTTCAACGAACTAGACGCGACAAAGAAAACTTTGACAAACTATTTTGCTTCGTTACATGTATATAAGCATGCACTACGAAAGAGTTTAGCAAGTTTTGACACCATGCTACAAGGACAATGCACGAAGCAATACTTCTTTCATGTAATCAGTCACAAACAAACAAAAAGTAAATAATACGCTATTGAGAATCAATTTAAGATCACAATGCACATAGCATGAACATATCAGAGTGGTATCTCACTAGCCTCCATGAGTGAAGCAAAACATAAATGCACAAACTCCTCCGGAGTTTTAAAGGAGACTAGAACTCAGAACTCAAAGTAAGAAACATCACAAGCATGCAAACAATGTGATACTTTGAGACAATGCATGTTACACTAAGAATGACAATTATTCTCTCATAGTTGGTGTTTTGGAGAAAGGAAGGTGAAGACTCTCGAACCGTGGCTTTTGATGGCAAGGTTAAAAACCCGTGAAAGGAAGCAAAGACTGAACATGTACCAGTGCTCTTGGTTTTGAAAACAGAGATAAAACTCTTTTGATAAGTGCAACTTTCCAGTCAACGGTGAACGGTAAAGGTCTCTCAATATCTCCCATGCCAACCATATTAATTCCTTTTGCTTACACATGTTTCCTTATCCATAAATCCTTTGATGGTCTACGGAACCTTTTATTTTGCCTCAAGTATGGTAGGAGGGTATCGTTCCATCTATCATAAGCAGCATTTGGTCCATTTCATTCCATCATCAAGTCTGGGGGAGGTGTAACTCATTTTTTTAATTGACTAGTTAAAACTTCCGTCAAAATATTCTTGGCATGGTAGATATTGATTTTCCCTTACCGCACCATGAGCTTGTACGGTTGCAAAAGGGAAGCTTTTGAATAAGGTTTTGAGATGGTACAAGAAAGTCTTCGTTAGGGATGGCACGTAGATACCATATATAGGTAGGTATGGTGGACTCAAGTGGAACAACTGGGTTTAGAAAGGTGATTGTGGAAACACAAGAAGAATTCCGCTTGGTGCTAGAGGAAGGCTAGCAAAAGACGGGGAAGCGACCAACCAGAGAGCATAACGGTCATAATCATGCAGAGCGACAAAGCAATATTGAATCGGGAATGAAAGTGATATAACTCACCCTAAAGTAAAAAGATCATCAAGGCAGAACAGACTTTTTAGTCTTAACATGCGTGAACATGTGCCAAGTCAATCAAAGAATCCCTCGGAAAGAAATACCACTTCCATATGCCACACCATGAACAATGCGATGCATGTCAATCATTTCAAGCAACACATTATAAACTCTAGCTATTTGAGACTAACGACAAAGAAAGCATGAACCACTGGGAAGCATTGTAAACAAAGCACTATGTCGCTACAAGCTGGTCTCTAATCATAAATACAGGCATATGTACAAAATTAGAAACAAAAAGAGTTCATACCGGCTTTCCTTGTTGCATCCCTTCGGTCGATCTTCGTCATTACTGCCTTGTCACTTGCACGATCGAACGTAGGAAATTATAATCATCACGGATTCGAGCTAAACTCTGAAACAAAGCAAACTAAAGAGCAAAGGAAACATATTTTTTGGTTTTTTTTAAGGTTTAACGAAAGCAAAAGAAAGGAGAAATATTTTTGGGTTTTTCGCAAACTAAAAGGACAAAGAAGAACAGGAAAAAACTTGCAAAAAGATAAAAGCGAACCAACGGTAGATACAATGGAAAGGGGAGGAGAGCACGTACTCCCCCAAGCTTAGGCTTTTGGCCTATGTTGGGGCTCGTCTACTACGGTTCCGAGGAGCCTCCTGCTCCCGGGTAGTACTGGTATGCCCATGGGTCGTATGCGCCCTCCGGTGCGTACACTGAAGTCCTGGGTTCCTCCCACGTGGAAGAGGACGGTTCCGCCCCCCATCCAGAGGAAGACCCTTCACCCCAGGGGGTGACGGTATCCTCCTGGACTGGTGGATATACCACGTGATCCTCCTGAACGGGCGGATACACGACGCGCTTCTCCTCGTCTGGCTCGACCCCCTTCGTGGGGTCGTGAAACAGGTATCTCCCCGTGATCTCATCAAACTCGGCCACTGAAAAACGAAATCCGTTCCTGCGAGAAAAATCAAACTCAAGTGGTGCAGGTAGACGGACAGTGTGTGCCACACCGTCTTTAAACCGCAAAATATAATCAAGTGTGTAGCGGTCAGAGGTCTTAGTAACAAAGAAATGCCTCTTCAAGGCAGCCAAGTCAAGGCTAACAAAAGGAAAGATTGCATCATCTGGGCGCGGTTCTCCTTGGAGAAACTGCAAAAGAAGTGTGGCATAGACGCCACCAAAGATATCCCCCTTGTTACTATTAGTAGCAAGGTGTTTCGCAATAAGCGAACCCACATGATACTCGTGCTTCCCTGAGAGGGCATTCGCCATGATAGTAGTATCAGGCGTAGAAGTGTTGCTCGTATTGTCTCGAGCCAACACTCCTCTAGCAATATAATAGGCGAAATACCTGAGGTGAGGGAACATAATGTTGGAAATCTTCTGACGGTTGGATGGCCTCACTTTAGTGTTACAGAACGAGTCGAGGAGGGTGTTGAGTGCAACAGTTTGGACATTTTTCCTCTTCTTCTTCTCGACCAAGCCTAGCAAACCTAAAGCTTCACAAAATATACTCATAGGCATGGTCAGCAATCTTTCATAAAGTCGAAACACCATAGTATCATTGTCAGAATAAAACCCGAAACTGTTAACAAAAATAGCGGTGAGTGTCTCGTACTGTGGTACACGGCTCGTAACAAGCCGTGTTAAACCTGCATTGGCACACAGAGCATAGAACTCTTCTTGTATGCCGGCATCCTCCATGAAATCTTCGCATGGAAATGCCATGGATTTCGCGGGTGACGCGTCGAACATCTCTATGGGTACGATATCTTCATTGTAGCTCACCCTCGTGGTCGAAGGTGAAGTTGTGGAACGTGCAACACGACTAGAGCGCTCGGGTTTCTTCTTCCCAAGCCACTTTCCTAGCCTCTCCATTTCTGAAATTTTTAACAATTCACAAAAACGAAGATTTAAGCAAAACTAGTTTGGGCAAAACATTCTACTTACTTTACCAAGGCTCAAAATAGAAACAAAACTTGAAAAATAAATTTCTACACAAATATTTAAGCTCAACTAAATAGCACCAAGAACCACTAAATACTCACTAATGAAGCCACCAACTAGAAAACTAATTGGAGGGGTGAGGGAGTCACATACCAGAGAGTATTTCATCCAAATTTTAGCTCAAATGAGTGGTTGTAGAAGGAGATCGAGGTTCCGTGCTCAAGAACAGCAAGAACAGCAGAACCAGAGAAAGAACACGAGTTTTTGGGAGGAAGGAGAGAGAGTGAGGGAAGAGAGGCCACCAGGGGGTGCCTGTGGGCCTCAGGAGGGTGGGTGGCGCGGCTAGGAGCTGGTCCGCGCCACCTGGCCTCCTGGGACAGGGGTGGACCCCCTTGGTCAGCCTCGGGTGCCTCCTGATGGCTTTTTACCTGGAAATTTTGATTTTGATTTTTCTGGAATTTTCTGGGCAACTTCACTGCAGAGAATTTTTCAAAGTTCAAAAAGCTGCAAAAACTTTCGTGAACTTGAGACGAAAGTTAGAACAAGTGAAGCTTTAAACACAAAAACTTGGGTACCGCAAGGAGAATAAAAGCTAAAGGAAAGGAAAACATAACAAGCTCAAAGTTTTACCTATATAAAACATGCTAGTTAGCAAGGTTGATCAAGTCTTACCAACAAACCTGTGGTATATAGAGCAGAAAGTCTCGCCTCTTATGAAGTGATCATTGCACTCTCACTTTAATGGCCATTGTCCCCACCATAATTGTCTTGTATTTGTGGTATATATGTAGTGGACAATCCCATTCTCCAATCTTCACGGTCTCGATATTCTCAATGGAGTTAAGGCCATGCCTTTTGTCGATGTTCTTCGGAAAATACACCGTGTGTTCTTTGTCATTCACGTTGAAGGTAACCTTCCCTTTATTGCAATCAATAACGGCACCTGCGGTGTTAAGAAAAGGTCTACCAAGTATAATGGACATGCTCCCATCCTCGGGCATTGCAAGCACAACAAAATCAATAAGTATTAAGCAATTGGCAACTTCAACAGGAACATCCTCACAAATACCGATCGGGACGGCCGTGGACTTGTCGGCCATCTGAAGAGAGATATCTGTAGGAATTAGTTTCTCTAAACAAAGCCTTTTGTAGAGAGAGAAGGGAATAACACACACTCCTGCACCAAGATCACATAAGGCAGTTCCAACATAAAGGTGTATCTTGGGATATCCGATGGGATATGTTGAGGAGTGTTGATTCAAGAGCGGGATTTGTCAATCCATATAATGGAAAGATACTTCATGGCCAACTCGGTGAGATTGCATCCATAAAGCTGCGCAGCGTGTGACTAGGTCACAAGAATGAATATCACGGAACGAGTGAATAAGATTTGTCGGTAACAAGATAGAACTAATGCATTGGATGCATTTGATCGAATGTTGGACTAATCTAGTATCGCATGACAAAGGGAATGGTATACAATGTGTACGGTTCAATCGGTTACTCCCGGAATGCACAGAGGTCATTATGGGCATCCAGGTCCCACTATTGATCATTGGTCGTAGCCTTTGTCTCAGTCATGACTGGAGTGTTCTCGGACCGTAGGGTAACACACTTAAGGGCTCGATGAATATCGGAGACCTTTTCGGAACTATCGGAGTTACCGGAGAAGAGAGAAAGACGTACAGGAAAAGTTCTGTATTGGTCCGAAGGACGTTCGGAGTGAGCTGGAAGGAGTTCCGGATCATCGGGAGATGAAATAATATGTATTTTTTATTAATTAAGTGAATTAATAATTAATAATAATTTATTTCAGATTAAAAAGAGCAATGGGACTTATTTGTGAAAGAAGCCAATTAGGGGAAGGAGGCAAAAAAGGGAAAAGGAAAAAAAAGGGGGGGGCGCCATGGGCCTTGGGGCCCATTTGGGTGGCGCCCCACTTCCCCCCTCCTCATAGCCGCACCCTCCCCCCATGGCAAGGGATTAGTCCCACATTGCCAAGGGAAGGGGGGTTGACTCCTTCCGTCTGCCTATATAAAGATGGGTACGGGTGCACTTCTTTAACACAGAAAAATTCGCAGAGAATTCAATATTACTCCGAGTTGAGATCGGTTTTCACCGGTCTTCTCCCCTCTCTCGTCTCTCTCAAGCCGGGGTCCCCTTGTCTGGAACATGTCCTGGGATTGAGGCTTCTCTGCTACGCGGATGCCGTCGTGCTTCCGAAACTCCGGTTCCGGGAGGTCTACTTCTGCCACCTTCGCTGGATCGGAGAACGGAGGTCGTCATCGAGTCCGTACATGTGCGAGTACTACGAGGTGTTGCACTTGCGGAACTACCACCCAACAGGGTGCTAATACAGCTAGGGGGCTGTGAAAGGTTTAC
This sequence comes from Bromus sterilis, assembly GCA_950022295.1. Lineage (NCBI taxonomy): Eukaryota > Viridiplantae > Streptophyta > Magnoliopsida > Poales > Poaceae > Bromus > Bromus sterilis. Next base: position 245,163,830 of record OX465601.1, read on the forward strand.
GGCTTCATCAACCACGTTTGTGGGAACGTTTCCCGCGCAACGGACTACACCCCGAGGTATGTTTCCGCAAGTCTTTCCGTTACGGTATTACAGCTAGATAGATCTTGGTTTAAGGGCGACGCTAGTTAGAAAAATTAATGTTTTCTGCTGCGAGACCCAACAGCGGTATCATGAGCTAGATCTATGCTTCGTATTGCTATACGGTTAGAACACATCGGGGATGTGGGCGTTGATTCTACGATTGTTACCCTTTCACATGTACTTGTTATATCTGTGGAATTGTTTGATGAAGCGGCCCCCGACCGACCTTACGCGTACGCTTACGCGTGGCTGGTTCCACGCTTGACATACGACTTGTACCGTATAAAGTGGCTCTGGGGGGTGTCTGTCTCTCTTACTTTAGCGGATATGGCATTTTCAACGCAGGGCCCCGTACGGGGTGTAATAGAGACAATCTATAATCAGCGTTGTGGTTCAATGTTCTTAGAAATGGTTGATCTATGAAAAGCCCTAGCAGCCACGTAAACATGCAATATAAAAATATAGAGGCGTCTAACTTTATATTGCAGAGGGGGCTATTGTTGTTTGCTTAATCTTGATGTAGTGATAGCTTTGCTATGTGTTACTAGAAAGTAGTAAACGTTCATCATGATGAAACAAACTTAAATGGAGACACTGTAGACTTAGTGCCACCATGATCATACATCTTAAAACTTGCTAGTATAGGATACACGACGGTAGCATTAAATAAGATGATCCCTTATAAAATACCAAACATAAGTCTTCTAACGAAGTGTGCACCACCTGGAAGGTTCTCTTTATGATAGGCAGGACGTGACGATCGGGTGTCATACATACATTAGAGTTCGCATGAGGTTGGGCCTGACAAGTCTAGCATATGTCGATATGGCCTTGCTAAGCATCATATAACACTAAGGTCAATCTGGCGAGCCTAGCATATGTAGATATGGCCTCGGAATACTAGAGATTGAAAGATCGAACATGAGTCACATATAGGATGTGATCGCACAAACTAGTTGTCTACCTTTGAAACTAATCCGTCGGCCGTTGTGATATTCGAGGACGGATAGTGAATCTGGATCATGTAATCACTAAAACTTCTTAGGGATGATTATTTTAGTGTGAGCTCATCTATAATATGATTATTATGAACTCATTGTTATGAACTAGTCTTAATTTTTTTTCTTTGCAAATATTTTGTAGAAAATTAAAATGGACATGAATCAGTATCATGGATTGGTTACTTTCTTACGTGGTGAAAGACTTAAAGATGATGGGTAAAATTTGGTTGATTGGTACTTATACCTTAGGACTGTGCTCAAGAGAGCTAACCTCTTGTTCGTGATACAAGAGTGTATGGGAGACCCTCCAGTAGACAACATGGATGAAAAAGTAATGCTTGATTACCATAATCGTCGAAGGACTTACGCCATGGTTAAAAGTGTCATAGAAACTAGATTTCCGCAAGATTTACGTGAACAATATGCGGATATGGACACGTTTGACACAATCGACATGATGAAGTCATTGTTTATACATCAGTTCAGAGTGGCCAGATTTGAGTTAGAAAATGATTTTGTTACTACAAAGATGGAAGAGAACACTTGTCTGAAAACTCACGTAGCCAAGATGCATGGGATACATCTGAAACTCGTAGAGGACTTTGACTATTGGACCACAGAGGAGTCTGTTATAAACACGGTGCTACACTCGCTTCCACCAAGTTACACAGACTTTGTCCATGACTATGTCGGAAGAGGTGAAAGCCTTCAGTTCTTTGAGTTCATGGTCAACCTCCGAGATTTAGAGGTTGAACCCATTGAAGGAGAAATTGTTGATGGAGAAGGAATATATTTGATATACTTGTTATAAATGTTTGTTCCCTTATACAACATTTTCAGTTTAATAAGTATTTGATACTTGTTCTGTTTTATGAAAACAGGGCCTGCCGTTGCATGGACGGGAAGAGGTGCGATCCAGGATTGATGGCAACCAAGACAGTTGATGGCCACCAAGATTTCACCAAGACATGTATCACATGATTATACTTAGAGTATTAGATAAATCTTTTGTAATCAATCAAGTATGAACACTTAGTGGTATGTCTTGCATATCGCGAGACAAAGTTATTCATGTTTTGAGACAAGTCAGTTGTTCCAGTTTGATGAATAAAGTGTGCTTATACTATGATTGCAATTGAGTTTATAATATGATAGAAGCATTTATAAAACACCATAATTGTCAAGTGATATTCAATGTTTAATGATTAAGTTATTATGAATAACAATAAGGTCAAAAGTCATAACTATACTAAATGCATGAGATGAATTCATAAATGATGAAGTCATTAGATACTCGATCTATTAACTCATGAATTTATTATCAACCAAGATGACTAATGACGGAGTTCTAGAAAAGTAGAACTTGCGCCAAACTTTGTACATAAATGATGTATTTACCAAGCGCATGAATAATCATTAAAGATGCTTCGCAGGATTAATTGAACAAGGCATTCAATTACGATCATAAATCTGAGATTACGGAATCACGGTGAAGTTGGATATAAGAATACAAATCACCATGATGTGATCAAAGTGATGAGTATTATAGTTGACATAAATGGGAGACTTGTGGAAGTAATACCACAAATTACGATGGAAGTTTAAAGTGCTCAAGCACCTAAAACCATTCGTAGTCATGCTAAAATGTAGTATGGTCTAAATACATTCCCCTTACGCTAATGCTATTTTGAATGAACAAAGTTGTTATAATTTATTAAGTTAAAACACCCACTTCATGAACTAAGGAAACCATTCTGAATTTAATGAAGCTGATGACTCCATATGATGATGGTGTTAGAAAGTTTCTAGAAGCTTTATATGATATAACTTTCTTTGTATTAGAGTTGTGAGCAATTGTAAAACACACCTTCCCAAATAGCAAAACTTGTATTGCTTGAATTGGTGAATGAGAAGATGGTTCTCAAGGAATAAACCAATGGGAGAAAAGTGAATTCTTTAACCAGGGTGATTGACCCTGCCGCCAGATAACAGAGTAACGCAACGGAAAACGTTCCGCTGCAATGACTCCATGAAAAGAGGAAATATGCTATTGATGATGATCATGGTATATAAGTTAAAGCCTTAGTTTAAAAATAAGAAGATTGTCATGAATACGTTATGTACAGAACAATAATCATGAGTCTTCTTAAGTGAAACAAAAGGGACACTGCTCATAAATTACGAAGTATTGATGGTTACCTAGGAAACGAGGAGAAATGAAATCATATTGAGTTGCATATGGGATGGCTCACATCCTATGAAATAAAGTAGTTATTTCACATTCCGAATAACCAGGAAGCTATTAAGAATGATGCAACACATAAAGGCATGATTTGGCACATAAAAGATGTTATGGATAAATTCAATAATGATTGACTACGGAAGCGTAGTAATGCTAAATCAATATGGGTATTTCATTCACGAACACTATGAAGGGACCATAGCTTGAAATTGCATCACATTCAAGTTGTGGAATTTGAAGAGAAGTAGCAATTGGCATAACGAAAGAATGTTTCGACAAGATGGACCATAGTACCTCAAGGAAGAAACTCTCAACCTTGATTTGATCAAGTGATTTTGAAGATCAAAATATTGAGATGGACTGCAATTTCATGAAACTGAGTGGCAGCTTTGGAGACTTCCTGAAAACTTGGAATGCAGAGAGCATTTTCTGAGTGGGAGCTTTGGGAGCAATATTATTATGTCTGGCATAATTAGAATAGAAACTTAATAAAAGCTTACTTACAGATATATGTCGGATATATTTGAGTGGGAGCACAATGTCAATTTCATATATATACGATGATATATGTGAAAACAATCTCATATATATACGTTGATATACATGGAGATTAAGGCTAATAAGATGAAAGGATTAAGAGAATCTTATATGAACGAAATACAGATGTGTCACACACTAAAATCTATAAGGATAGATTAGGACACGTGTAATGAACATCAAAAGGATTGGAATGATATCCTAAACAAGAAAAGGTTCTTGTGGCTAGGAATTATATAAAGGATGTAAAACCTTAATATCACAAAATAATGTTTTAATGGAAGAATAGGGATGCACTTGGTCTCAAGACATGTGATCCTATATTACCTTTGACATATGATTCTACCATAAAACGGAAGTTGTGAATCCAATAACAGAATGACTCAAAGGTTCTTAGAAGAAGAAAATGTTCCGATGTGCTTGGTTGGCAAAACACAGAACCTAAGAAAAGTCCAAGCATTCAGTATCTGAAGAGAAACTGAGGACAATACTCTAAATGATAGAAAGATAATATACTTGAATGTAATACTGGATTACGATTGCAAGCCTTATTATGGGTTTATATGAATTAGAGATATCACCAAAAGGAATAGAAAGGAAATGTGAGCTATAATTTCACGAACCAAAACTCTACAAAATATAAATATCTACTTAAGGAAGTAGAAGGTTGAATAAAGTTTAGCGTAAGAAGTTTAGACTTCTGGCTGAGTGTATTTTTCAGTATACATGACTATGGGAGTCCTAGGGACTAAAACAATTTTGTCATTAGAGAATACTGTAAAATAAGAAGTCTCACTCTCCCGCCAAACTTATAATTCAAGCATTATTAGATAATGAAGGGTATATCAAGCAAGTTGACCAATACCTGTTGCAAAGGAACATACGAATCTGAACGGGTACAGATCGTTGACGAAACCTCTTCCATGAGCAAGCATGATCAATAAACACTTATATGATAACATGATTATGATCGAGAAAATATGCAGCTAGATTATTTGCTATCTAGTGCAAGTGGGAGACTATTGGATATATGCTCTAGAGGCAAATAATATATGATTATTCCAATATATCTAAATAAGTTCATGACCAGTTTCATACTGTGCTGGAACTGTATCAGTGAAACAATGATACAGGTGTGGTATAGAAACAACCAGAGTTCCTAGCCAGCCTCTCATGATGACTGGTTTATCGTCAACTGATGATTGTGGTTTCACGATAATGGAAAATCAAGTCAATTGACGGTAAGGTCACCTCATTGAATGAATGACGTGATGAAGATTACCCAATGCAAGCATTGAAACATGATCAAATCGTAAAAGTTCAGTGTTGTAATTACAAAACGTAGTAGCCTGTTCCTTTGACCGTGAGATCACACATAATTGCTATCTTCTGAGGATGCTTTGAGTGCATTAACCGTCACAATGAAACATGGTGACCATAAAGGTGTATCTTGGGATATCCGATGGGATATGTTGAGGAGTGTTGATTCAAGAGCGGGATTTGTCAATCCATATAATGGAAAGATACTTCATGGCCAACTCGGTGAGATTGCATCCATAAAGCTGCGCAGCGTGTGACTAGGTCACAAGGATGAATATCACGGAATGAGTGAATAAGATTTGTCGGTAACAAGATAGAACTAATGCATTGGATGCAGTTGATCGAATCTTGGACTAATCTAGTATCGCATGACAAAGGGAATGGTATACAATGTGTATGGTTCAATCGGTTACTCCCGGAATGCACAGAGGTCATTATGGGCATCCAGGTCCCACTATTGATCATTGGCCGTAGCCTTTGTCTCGGTCATGACTGGAGTGTTCTCGGACCATAGGGTAACACACTTAAGGGCTCGATGAATATCGGAGACCTTTCTGGAACTATCGGAGTTACCGGAGAAGAGAGAAAGACGTACTGGAAAAGTTCCGTGTTGGTCCGAAGGACGTTCGGAGTGAGCTGGAAGGAGTTCCGGATCATCGGGAGATGAAATAATATGTATTATTTATTAATTAAGTGAATTAATAATTAATAATAATTTATTTCATATTAAAAAGTGCAATGGGCCTTATTTGTGAAAGAAGCCCATTAGGGGAAGGAGGAAAATAAAAGGGAAAAGGAAAAGAAAAAAAGGGGGCGCCATGGGCCTTGGGGCCCATGTGGGTGGCGCCCCCACTTCCCCCCTCCTCCTAGCCGCACCCTCCCCCCTTGGCAAGGGATTAGTCCCACATTGCCAAGGGAAGGGGGGTTGACTCCTTCCATCTGCCTATATAAATATGGGCAGGGGTGCATTTCTTTAACACAGAAAAAATCGCAGAGAATTCAATATTACTCCGAATTGAGATCGGTTTTCACCGGTCTTCTCCCCTCTCTCGTCTCTCTCAAGCCGGGGTGCCCTTGTCTGGAACCTGTGCTGGGATTGAGGCTTCTCTGCTACGCGGACGCCATCGTGCTGCCGAAGCTCCGGTTCTGGGAGGTCTACTTCGGCCACCTTCGCTGGATCGGAGAATGGAGGTCGTCATCGAGTCCGTACGTGTGCGAGTACTACGAGGTGCCGCACGTGCGGCACTACCACCCAACAGGGTGCTAACACAGCCAGGGGGCTGAGAAAGGTTTACGGCTTCATCAACCACGTTTGCGGGAACGTTTCCCGCGCAATGGACTACACCCCGAGGTATGTTTCCGCAAGTCTTTCCGTTACGGCATTACAGCTAGATAGATCTTGGGTTAAGGGCGACGCTTGTTAGAAAAATTATTGTTTTCTGCTGCGAGACCCAACAGGGTATACCTAGATCACCGAGCTTCTCAGGAATCTTGCCACTGAAAGAGTAGTTAGCAAGCATAGTAGATATTGCCTCAATAGGGACTTTTCTATTATTAGTAACAATATCTTTCATATATTTAGAGTAAGGGAGTAACTTAATAGCATCAGTCAAAGGGATTTGAAGAAAAAGAGGTTTCATCCACTCACCAAACTTGTTGTAGTGCTCTTCTTCTTTCGTTTTGACGGACTTGCTTGGGAAAGGCATGGGTTTCTGTACCCATGGTTCTCGTTCCTTCCCATGTCTCCTTCCAAGAAAGTCTTCTCTAGTATACTTCTTGCGCTTATCGGGTGCTTCTTCTTCACAAACCTCGAGTGGATCATTCTTTTTAGCACCGTCTTCAGTCTCAGCATCGGAGGAAGATATGTTGTTTGGATCAATAGCTTGTTCTTCTTCTTCTATTGGATCATTGGAATTGTCAGCTTCCTTGTGTTTCTTTTCCTTCTTCTTCTTCTTCTTTGGAGAGCTAATAATTTCTTCTTCCTGCACTTGAGAATCTTGCTCGATCCTCTTCGGATGTCCTTCTGGATAGAGAGGGTCCGGGGTGTGTGTTCCACCTTTCTCTCTTATAGACTTCTTTGCTTCTTGCATATCTTCGGGGCTTAGGACAAGCATGCCCCTCTTCTTTGGTGGTGGAGGTGGTTCAGGCACGGACCAATCTTCATGGTTTTTGGCAATTTTGCCCATCAATTCTTTCGCATCGTCCAGTGTTCTTTGCCTGAAAACACAACCAGCACAACTATCTAGGTAGGATTTAGACCCATCGGTTAGACCAGCATAAAATATATCAAGTAATACATTTTTAGGGATTTCATGTCCCGGTCTAGATTTTAGCAAACTGCAAAATCTCCCCCAAGCTTTAGGGAGATGCTCATCCTGCAACTGTTTAAAGTTATAAATTCTTTGTCAAGCAGCATGTTGCATATGAGCAGGAAAATACTTATCAACGAAAGATATAGCCATATCTTGAGGACTCTGAATGGAACCACATGGTAGTGCATCATACCATGCTCTAGCATCTCCTTTCAAGGAAAAAGGAAGAAGCTTGGTCACATAAAAGTTTCGGATCCTTTCATCAGTAGTAAACAAGCCACCCAACTCAGTGAGTCTGGTCAGGTGCCTGATAGAATCATCATTTTCTCTGCCATAAAAGGGATCAGCTTCAACTGTGGATATAAGTGAAAGGTCAACAGAGAAATCATAATCAGGATCAGTGATGCATATAGGAAACATAGCAAAAGTAGGATCAGGAGTAAACTCGTTCTTCAGGGAATGCTTTGCTAGCAACTTCTTTATAGTAGCAGGGTCGGAATCAGCACATTCATTAAGCTCCCTGCAAAAATCATCATCAAGCGTAATATAATCATCCTCAAGGAGTTTCTCCTTAAGTCCAACAAAGTTATGAGTTTTTCCAATAGGTGTTTGGGTAACAGGAATTTCAACACCTGATAATCGGGCAGCAGCAGCAATCTGTTCTTCAATAAAAGAACCAAGTGAACCTGTAGTCTCAAAGGTAGTAGAAGCATCATCAAAAGTATCTGACATATTGCCAGACTCAGCAGAAGTAGCATGTAACGAAGGTGAATCAAGTTTAGCACTAGTGCTAAGAGCAGTACCTCTTCTCGTACGTGATGGTAAGATCGGAACCTTGGGGACTCCTTTCTTACCCATAGTGGATAGCATGCAGCAGGTCGGATACTTTAAGTAGACCTGTAAATAAAGCTACGGTCCCCGGCAACTGTAGGGGATCGAGATAGTCTTCGCGGGCAAGATAACCCAATTTATTGATTCGACACTTGGGGACACAAAGAATACGTACAGGCTTTGACAATTGAGTTGTCAATTCAACCGCACCTGAAATAAACACTTGCTTGCACAAAGGTATTAGTAGCAACTGTGATACGGTGGTAGTAGTGGTGGTGATAATAGTGGTGATGGTGGTGGTGAAACAACAAAAGTAAAACAGCAAAAGTAAACAACTAGTAATCAGCAGGAAAGAAAACACTGTAGGCTAGGGAGATGGATGGTTGGGCGCTGCTTGGATGAGAACGAACATGTAATAGATTCTAACACGGGCAAGGCTCACAGAAAAGAAAGGATCATCTAGGCAAATATCAAACATCAGGCATGTATCCTGAAACACCCCAGAGTCAGTAACAGTAATCACTACAGTGATGTCTTTGTTAAGGATCATTACTGTTGTTGGTCAAGCCATGATCACCTTCGATCATAGCTCTGTTAAATTTCAACCTTGATAAAATTTTCAAATTTGTGTGTACTATTGAATTGCTCCAAGAATTTATGGGTGATTGATAACCATCATGCAAAAACTTAAACCAAGTTAACTCCCAGCCATTTGAATAATCACAAGTTAATGATAATTATGAATCCAATGTTGTGGGGTTATCAAATTGTTTTACAAATTAAAATAAACTGGAAATCTTAGATAAACCACAATGATGAAACCTATTAATGGGATGCCTAGCAATCATTAAGCCATGTTACTATGGTACTGGTTATTTTAATTAAAATGATTTAGTAATATTAAGGAATAAAACTAGTAGCTTGGGAATTATTAAATGGCTATGGTAAATTTAATAAACAAGTAGGAATTTTAAATCCACTAAAAATTGTGAAACCATTTTTATTAAATACCTAATAATCAGTAGGTCATATAAAAAGATAAATGATATTTTATTAACTATTTAAATAATGCAGATAAATATAAACAGTAGCAAAAATAGCTCCATATAATATTTTGTGCATTGAATAAAATCTAAATGATTTTATTATTGTTCAAATATTTTTCTAGCAGTAGACTAAATTACAACAATATTTTTGGGTGTAGTTTGCATATTTTACAAAATTGTATTAGTAGGCAAATAAAATGTAAACAAGATAGAAAAGAAAAATAAATAAGAAAAAAGGACTAAAACCCGCCTGGGGCGAGGCCCAGCCCCTCCCTCCCTCTCTCTCTCCTTCTTCCCCCTCACCTGCCCCACCCCGCACGGCGACAGGCCGACATGGCCATGGCCACTTTGGCCGTGCCGCCCCCCTCACCTGCCCTACCTGCTACCCCTCTCCTCGGGTGGATAGCCCGCGCCCCTGCCCCTCCTCCATTCCCCTCTCCCTCGAGCTCCTCCCTCTCCTTTTCTTCTGGACCGAAGCCACCATGGCCGCCATGGGCGCGCCTCCATGCACGCACGCGACCACCGTGCGAGACGAGCCCAACCAGCGTGTCCGCGGAGCTCGTCGACGTCGACTACTTCCCTCTTCGCGTGGAATCGAGCTCGGACGCCTTCAAGGGCACACCGCCGGTGTCGTTCCGAGCTGCGGTCGTTGTTCTTCCCCAGGCTGATTCGGCCGCTGCACACCTCCCCCGAGCTCGCCGCCACCGTTGTTTGACTCCTAGGTGAGCAACGCGCGCAAACCCTCTGTTTACCCTTCGGCTCCTGCGCTGTAACACCATGTCCACCGTCGCGTGCTCCGGCCACTGTCCTCCATGGCCGGACCGTGCCCATGGCCGCTCTCACCCGGGCCCTTGCTGCGCACCATCCGCGCCCTGGCCGCACCACTGGACCAGCGCCTCGCCGTGCTCCTCAGCGCGGCCCGACGACGTCTCGCCCGAGCCCGTCCCAGTGAGCATCCCTCCGGCCCCCTGTCCTCCCCCTGCTGCTTCTTTGCTACTGCGTGCTGATACGTCCCAAACGTATCTATAATTTCTGCTTGCTCCATGCATGTTTTGTGTGATATTGCTATGTTTTTTATATACTTTCATATATCTTTATAACATCTTTTCGAACTAACCTATTAATGGTTGCAAGAGTGCACAAGTTCTTGTTTTTCTTCTTTATGTGTAGGAATTACTTGGATAAAGGAAAGATCACAAAAGGAAGCCTTGTAAGAGTTGGACTCTAACTTTCCCGAAATTTGTCCCCACCAGACAGGTTTTAAAGATCGCCTCGGAAACGCTAGAAGACGGCCTCAAACGGAAACAGTTAAAACTACAAAGTTGTAGGGAATTCTTTTCCGGTGGATTTAGACATAAAGTTCGGCCCAATCTGAGTTCGGATTCTTCCAGAAACCCAGAAATACAGAAGACGTAATCTGGCTAACGGGAATCCGGGAGTCTATATAAAGAGAGGAAACCTAGGTCAAAGGCACCACGAAATTTCCTCCCCCTTCGCAGCCGTCTTGAGGGGGAGATCAATCTCCACAGAAGCACCATCTCCAAGGAAGAAGAAGGGGCCAAAGGCCACTGCCCCCAAGGGTCGTGGCCGTGGCCGTGGGCGCCGCCGCCGCCGTGGCCACCGCCGTCGCCGTCTCCTTCATCTCCTCCGGGCTGCACCTCTCCATCAACAACTCTCCCTCTCACCATGTCCATGTGTGAGTAGTTCCCCTCGGGGCTAAGGCTTATATCTTGATCTATGTGGTTTCTCTCTCTCCCATGATGTGATCTTCGTTGTGATCATAGACTATGTTAATCTAGGGTGATCCCATGATATTTCCCCCTCCTCTATGTATTGGATTGATGTACTCAATTGATCTTATCTAGTATAATCCCCGAGACCATGGTGACAACGGTCTATTGGACATGGGTTAGAAGAATATTATCATGAGTGATTTCCTCTTTTGTGTGTCGATTGAATATTGAGAGTCTCTTGGTGCTTGTCTTTGACTATCCTTTAGATATGTTGTGGTGATTGTGGTACTCTCTTTGGATAGCCGCGGTGAAATTGGGAAATCCATAGATTGAGAACTACGAACTTTGAGGTGTGCTTTTGTAGCCCTACACAATTCTCATCCTCTATTGACCACAAGGGAATGACCTTCGAGTGCGTCTCCATTGCATGTTTTATGGAAATATCATGTGATTAGACTATGTTAATGTTATTGAGAGTTGCCACTAGTGAAAGTATGAAGCCTAGGCCTTGTTTCCACCATTGCAATACCGTTTGTGCTCACGTTTACCACTTGTTTCTTTGCTGCACTTTTTATTACAGATTTATGTTACTTCGTTTTACCATACCTATCACCCATATTTTACCATCTCTTCGCCGAACTAGTGCACCTATACAACTCCTAGTTGTATTAGGTGTGTTGGGGACACAAGAGACTTCTTGTATCTTAATTGCAGGGTTGCTTGAGAGAGACCATCTTCAACCTCTACTTCCCTGAGTTTGATAAACCTTAGGTCATCCACTTGAGGGAAATTGCTGCTGTCCTACAAACCTCTGCGCTTGGAGGCCCAACATAGTCTACAAGAATAGAAGCGTGCGTAGACATCAAGCTATTTCTGGCGCCGTTGCCGGGGAGGTGAGTGCTTGAAGGTATATCTTTAGATCTTGCAATTAATTCTTTTTGTTTCTTGTTTTTATTTTCATTAGTTAGGCTTATGGAAAACAACAAAAATATTATGAGAGAGCTTTATGAGCTCTATCTTGAGTTAGGACATGAAGTGTTTGAGGAGGAGATCAAAAAGCCTATGGAGCTTTATTATTTGCACAACACTCATGATAGTAGTAATGTTATTTGCATGTCTTCTTTGAATACTTTTGATGCTAATGATATGCAAAGCTATAAGCTTGGGGATGCTACGTTTGATGAAGATGATATTTTTAGCCCCCAAGTTTTGATGAGGAAATTTATTTTGATGATACTTTGCCTCCTATCTATGATGATTATTGTGATGAAACTTATGCTATAAAGAATGAATGTTTGGAAGTGTATCATGATAAGAATGATTCATGTGATAGCTATTTTCTTGAGTTTGCTCCCACTATTACTAATGAGAAGGATTTTGCTTATGTGGAGAGTAACAAATTTTCTATGCTTGTGGATCATGATAAGATTTTTTTATGTGATACTTATATTGTTGAGTTTATTCATGATCCCACTGAAAATTATTATGAGAGGGGAAAATATGCTCATAGATATTTCAAGAATATCAAGTTCCCTCTCTTTATGTTGAAAGTTTTGAAGTTGCACTTATTTTGCCTTCCTATGCTAATATCTTTATGCTTCAATGAGTTTTTCCTCTACAAGATCCCTTTGCATAGGAAGCATGTTAGACTTAAATATTTTTGAAATTTGATTCTTGATGCTCCCTTTTGTTCTTCAACTCTTATTCCTACGAGAGCATCATTCTTAAGCCTATCTTTATGGCTATAAAGAAAGAGCTCTAGGGAGACAACCCTTGTTATCTTTACTTTGAGTTTTTACTTTCTGTTCTTAGTGGTCTTGATGATTGTTACTACTGTAGAAACATCATTGTATCTTTATTTTCAAGCTTTGTGCCAAGTTATAGCCTCATATGACAAGGGAAGTGAAAGTTGTGACATTCTGTCCAGAAAACAGATTCTGTCCTCGTGAAGGGAAAAATCATAGAAAAATCCCAGTTCATCTTTTTGAGCTGAATTTTTTACACAGAATGCTCTATACAATCACGGAACTTTCGTATGTTCTGATTTTTTTGATTCGAGTTGCAGAAGTACCCCTAAGAAATTCTTTACTACCTGCTGTTCTGTTTTTCACAGATTCTGCCACGTTTTGTCTCTCCTAACTTTTGCAAACCTTAAGCTTGCTTTTTCTTTGCAAAAACCTTTTGTAAACCTTGAGAAACAGTAGCTCTTCAAGAATATCTTTATATCCAGTGGGAAAAATATATTTATTAAGGGTACTAACCTCTCTAATCAGCTTATGATGAGGTATGTATGAAGGGAGTTTTCAAGTGTGCGATGGAAGATGATAAAAGAAGATTCGGGAGTGTTAAGCGCTCAAGCTTGGGGATTGCCCCATGCATCCCCAATAAATATTCAAGGAGACTCAAGCATCTAAGCTTGGGGATACCCCCGTGCATCCCCTTTTTTATCAACAATTATCAGTTCGTCCCTCGTTGCACTATAATTTTATCACTTCATGCGTTATGTGCTATGCCTGGAGCGTCTCGTTCTTAGGTTTTATTTTTAGTTTTCTTTAGCTTTGATTTCTGTTCATAACAAGTTAGATCCCGTATTACTTTGTGTGGGAGAGAAACACGCTCCACTTTCAAAATCTAGAACACATCATAGGATTCTTCATGCCTATCTTTTTGCTGTTATGTGTTCTTTATCTTTTCGTAGCTACTACCATGTTTAGTTTTAGTCTTAGTTTGTATTTAGCAAGAGCCTTGGATTTTGTTTAGTTTATTGCTGGAACTCTCTTTAGTTTTCATGTTTATCTTTTCAAGAGAGTTGGTTGTCTCACTGAGTTGTGTCTTGTTTGAGAGTAGGTAATTGAGGTTGCTATTCAATTTTAGTAGTAACTTGCAATAGTTTTGAGGTCTTGATGTGAGTAATGTTAGAAATTTTGGTGTCAAGAGCTCTAGCCTATTAGTGATAGGTGTCGTATTTTGGGCAATCCGTGTTTATTTTCAAAAACCTACAAAACTAGTTGAGAACTCTAGCTACTAGATGGATCGCTAATCTTTGGAGGGATCGGATATTAGAGTACACTCACGTACCATGAGTCGAGGATGCGCAAGGATAACCAACCCCCCATACACTCCTCCTCGGGGTACTTGTCTCTTTGTGAAACCTCCTTATTAGATTGAGAGTTAGCGATAATAAGTGCATGAGTTCTTCGGACTAATGTAAGTATTTAAAGTTGACACTTCCACCTCCTCATATTTGCTAGCCTCTCCTGTGCCGTGCATCGCCTTCTTCTCACTCCGAGAGTTGGCGTCCACCTTCGCCGGTACATCCAAACCCTTGGCATGATACGCTCTGTCATCATAAACCTCCTTATATCTTTACCCAAAACAGCCACCATACCTACCTATCAAGGCATTTCCATAGCCTTTCCGAGATACATTGCCATGCAACATCCACCTCTTCATGACTTGATCTTCATGTCATACATGTTCCTGCTACACTGGCAGAGGCATACATTGCATACATCATGATAGCTACATCTTCTTTATGATTTGAGTACATTGTAAAGTGTGAAAGATCTTCTATACCCTCTTGTAAATTAGAGTGTTGCCCTTAAGTGAGGAAAAGATCCCAAAGTGGACAAAATAAAAGATCCCAAAGAGGACAAATGAGACTTAAATAGAAAGATCCATTGAGGCCACCAAAAAATACAAAAAATAGAAAAAGGAGAAAAATAAAAATAAAAAGAGAGAAGGGGGCACACTACTATTCCTTTTGAGAGATCCACACTAGTACTTCATCATCTATCCCTTGTACTCCATAGAGATCATCATCATGCATATAGCTATGTGGGGACCTTCACACTATAGAACTTGGCTTGTATATTCCAATGATGAGCCTCCTCAAACGAGCTCTAGGTCTTCTTGAGCAAGCAAGTTAGATGCACCCCCACTAGTTTCCTTGGAGAGCTTTTAGCTTACATGTGCATCCGTTGCATGGCAATCCCTACTCCTCACATCATATCTATCATATGGAATTCTCTCGCCTATGATTGTCCTCATTGATGTGAGCCTTTCACACCTTTTTGTCTTCCTCCTCCACCTTCTTTCTGTTTCGCCTTTTAGGTGTCAACTTTCTTGCCCACGCTCATCCATTGCATTAGTGGTCAAAATATCGAAAGGGAGTGGATCAGTTTGACTTGTACCTGGCTAGTGGTCTGGGGACGAGTCCAGATAAGAATCCAAAGGAGACCAAGTGTGAAGCTTTAGTAGATAGTTGTTCTCAACAACCTTAATTTTTCTCTCATATATCCCTATCCCTTTTCTTGTACGCAAACACCATTTGGAGACATTCGAGTCACGGACAGCGAGAGCTCTTGCACCTTCATTTTCTTATGTTGCTTGTTTCAATGCTAATATAGACTCTTGCCTGTTATGACTTGAATTGAATCACATGCTTTGATTGCTTGACTTAAGAGTTCTTATATGGTTGGTAGCATGTCACCACAGAAATTATGCTTGTTATCATTTACCTACTCGAGGACGAGTAGAAATTAATCTTGGGGATGTTGTCACGTCCCAAACGTATCTATAATTTCTGTTTGCTCCATGCATGTTTTGTGTGATATTGCTATGTTTTTTATATACTTTCATATATCTTTATAACATATTTTGGAACTAACCTATTAATGGTTGCAAGAGTGCACAAGTTCTTGTTTTTCTACTTTATGTGTAGGAATTACTTGGATAAAGAAAATACCACAAAAGGAAGCCTTGTAAGAGTTCGACTCTAACTTTTCCAAAATCTGTCCCCACCAGAAAGGTTTTAAAGATCGCCTCGGAAACGCTAGAAGACAGCCTCAAACGGAAAATCTTAAAACTACAAAGTTGTAGGGAATTCTTTTCCGAGGGATTTAGACATAAAATTTGGCCCAAGCGGAGTTCGGATTCTTCCAGAAACCACGAAATACAGAAGACGTAATCTGGATGACGGGAATCCGAGAGTCTATATAAAGAGAGGAAACCTAGGTCGAAGGCACCACGAAATTTCCTCCCCCTTGGCAGCCGTCTTGAGGGGGAGATCAATCTCCACAGCAGCAGCATCTCCAAGGAAGAAGAAGGGGCCAAGGGCCGCTGCCCCCAAGGGTCGTGGCCGTGGCCGTGGGCGCCGCCGCCGCCGTGGCCACCGCCGTCGCCGTCTCCTTCATCTCCTCCGGGCTGCACCTCTCCATCAACAACTCCCCCTCTCACCATGTCCATGTGTCAGTAGTTCCCCTCGGGGCTAAGGCTTATATCTTGATCTATGTGGTTTCTCTCTCTCCCATGATGTGATCTTCGTTGTGATCATAGGCTATGTTAATCTAGGGTGATCCCATGATATTTCCCCTTTCTCTATGTATTGGATTGATGTACTCAATTGATCTTATCTAGTATAATACCCGAGACCATGGTGATAGCGGTCTATTGGACATGGGTTAGAAAAATATTATCATGAGTGATTTCCTCTTTTGTGTGTGGATTGAAGATTGAGTGTCTCTTGGTGCTTGTCTTTGACTATCCTTTAGATATGTTGTGGTGATTGTGGTACTCTCTTTGGATAGCCACGGTGACATTGGTAAATCCGTAGATTGAGAACTACGAACTTTGAGGTGTGCTTTTGTAGCCCTACATAATTCTCATCCTCTCTTGACCACAAGGGAATGACCTCCGAGTGCGTCTCCATTGCATGTTTTATGGAAATATCATGTGATTAGACTATGTTAATGTTGTTGAGAGTTGCCACTAGTGAAAGTATGAAGCCTAGGCCTTGTTTCCACCATTGCAATACCGTTTGTGCTCACGTTTACCACTTGTTTCTTTGCTGCACTTTTTATTACAGATTTATATTACTTCATTTTACCACACCTATCACCCATATTTTACCATCTCTTCGCCGAACTAGTGCACCTATACAACTCCTAGTTGTATTAGGTGTGTTGGGGACACAAGAGACTTCTTGTATCTTAATTGCAGGGTTGCTTGAGCGAGACCATCTTCATCCTCTACTTCCCTGAGTTCGATAAACCTTAGGTCATCCACTTGAGGGAAATTGCTGCTGTCCTACAAACCTCTGCGCTTGGAGGCCCAACATAGTCTACAAGAATAGAAGTGTGCGTAGACATCACGTGCGCATGCCTGCACCCCCCGCCGCGGCTCCCCTGTTCGGTTCGGCCTCGCCGCCTGGAACCTCGCCGGCGGCGAGCGCTGGGTATCGACGGCTCTGTCAGCCATGAGATAACCCCCCCCCACCATTTAAGTTAATCTCTATTTAACTACCCCCTGTTAAAAACTGTTAAATAAAACTAAGAAGTAACCCTCCCTCTCAATGACAGGTGGACCCAACTTTTTGGTAGATATTTAAATAGATGATTAGAACATGTGTCTATGGCAGGTGGGCCCTGTCCCTTTATTTAACCTGAGAATAAAACTAAATGGAATAACACCCTGTGTCTATGACATGTGGGCCCCCCTGTACTGTTTAGATAAATATAATGCTTCTACTAAATGGGTGGCTGACACATGGAACCCACTAATCAGGTTTAACCAGTCAACCTACTGACAGGTGGGGCCGCACTGTCATTTGACCAGGTCAAATGCACTATTCTGGATAAGGTTTGTTATTTAATAAAAGAAATTCTAGAAATCTTTTTAAATTGAATAAATATTTGAAATTCAATATCTTTTAAACCGTAACTCCAATGACAATATTTTATACATGAAAATTGATCAGAAAAATATAAGGAATATAGTTACGCTACCCGCATACCCACCGCACCCCTCTAACATACCGAACCCGAGACTTTCTCCCTCCGGATCGTCTGCCCGGTAATTACCCGGTACCGGTAAAACTTTCTGGATGAATTTATTTTGAACACGAAAGTTTTTCAGGATAGTTCAACTAACCCGGATACCCCACCCATACGTTTGTCGGATGTCCACGACACCTCCGGCATGATTCCTTCCCCTCCGGACACCCTATCCGATAATCACCCGGAGCTGGCAGTTCATCCCCGAATGAATTCCCGCTCCGAGCAATGCACCTTGCACTGCGTTAGAACACTGTTAACTTTGCGTTTGTCATGTCTTATATTTGTGTTGCTATTGTTGTTGTGTATTTATTGTTTCTCCCCCTCTCTTATTGTCCGGTAGTCCCGACGACCGCTGCCGATGCCCCTGTGATCGACTACGTCGTCGACGACCGTACCTCTACCGCCGAGCTTCTAGGCAAGCAGAGCCATTATCTTCCCCAGATATCGCCTATCTTTCCGTACATTTCTTGTACTAGGCATGGTTACTGCTGCTGCTACGATTAAAAACCTATTCAATTGAATAGCCTGTTTTTTTGCCCCTTGACGTACCTTCCTTTATCCTATGATGCCTATTATAATTATGTATTATTCAGAAGTGAGCCCTGCGCATTGTTAGCTAGGATTAGATAGCGGGTCGTGACCACTCAGGGGAGTGAACACGGATACGATATATTAACTGTTACAGGTACGGTACAAGGCAGACACCGCCTAAGGCCCCCTACCTCAGCTCTGCCGAGCCACATAAAGTGGAGCTATCGAGGAGTAATCCTCGTACTCCACTCCTTGCTGACTCTGTATAGCCGCCCTAGGGACCTGAACACGGTTGTCCTTCAGGTAAGAAGTCGGGCGACCCAACGGTGCCTGCGAGAGGTATTGCGACGGGACGACAGGGAGGGTACGACCAGTGTACCGGTGTGCTTGGCCCCTGATCGTTGGCCGCGAGAGTTACCAAACCACGAAAGTCGAGCTCCCCCAGGAGCACACGCGAGATAAGGTAAGGAGACGGTTCACCTTGTTGGTAACCGCAGAGACTTGGTGGGACGACAGGGCAGGCACCGATGTACTGGTGGTCCTGGGTGCTGTCGTTGTCCGCGGGTCAGTTAAGTCGAGGCAACGATAACGGTTTTCACGCAAGTTAATAAAATGACTAATGATTCAGTGAATGTCTTGAGTTGTCTATATGCCATGTACGCACTACCTACCCGTGGGAATTACGAGTTATGGGATCCTCTGCTTCATAGTGTCGTCCGAGGACTCTTCAGACGTTAGCAGTACTGCGAGCTGATTGCCGGGAAGTGGTGTTGTCTTATTTGCTCGCGCGGTAGTGTCTTATTTGGATTTGATTTAACTTCACCGGCCAGCCACGCACCGTGCAGGAGTACGTTCGGGTTGGGGTCCAAGGCCCGGCGTACTTAGGATTTAGACCGGCGAATGGCCTCTCTGTTGAGTTTGAAAGATGGGCTATGGAGTGTCGGATAACCTCGCTGGAGCGTTCCCTAACAAGGTTCCTGCCACCCTGGAGATCCGTGCGTGTAGTGTAACACAAGTGCACCCCTGCAGGGAACATTAATCTATTCGAATAGCCGTGTCCATGGTAACAGGACGCTTTATGCTAAACTATTACTATTATTATTAAACTGTTGGTTCCGGGTTTTCTTCCTCGCGGGGATGTCGAGGAAGGGAACTCAGAGGCATTATTATTAAATATTACAACTTATTATTATACAATGCCGCAGCAACTTCTGCTGCATTGTTACTTTCATTACTGTTATTAACTGTTGGCTGATTCTTACCTCATGCTGCAAGACTCGTCGGAAGATGCTAGTCTTCGTTAGGCCTAGCTTCTTATCCTTGATCTGATTTTCTACCTTGCAGTCCACTATATACCGCCTCCCCTTTCCATTTGATACAATGCATAAAGGATTAGTAGAGGACGTAAGACTCGCGCGTATGCTAGATACTCACCTGCTTTATTTTCCCCTTTATTTGTTTTGCCTGATCGGCCGCTGCAGTCGACGTTGGAGCATTGGAATCCAGGAGCAGGAGTTCCCCGACGCCAACCACCGCAACGTGAAGATCCCCGATGCCTTCTACGACATCGAGTTCCCCTTTGACCAGGAGTAGTTTGGAGGTTCCCAGGCAGGAGGCCTTGCCTTTTCGATCGTTGTTGATATTTGTGCTAGCCTTCCTAAGGCAACCTTGTACCCTTGTGTCCGTACTCAGATACTATTGCTTTCGCTAACTTTGTGCTTTCGAGCTGTTGTATTTGATCCCCTCGTGGCCCATGGCTTGTATTAAACAGCTTGTATTATTTTATTCGTAGAGTTGTGTTGTGATATCCCACCGTGAGTCCCTGATCTCGATCGTGTACCTTGCGTGTATGATTACTGTACACGTCTTGATTTTGGGGTGTCACATATCCCACGGTAGTTGTACGTGCTTGCAATAAGAACTTTGCACAGCATCTTTTGTCCTACCCTCCCGCTACAAATGGGGCCAAAAGGAACTTAGGGAGATTAAGGTACTCCTGTCAAAGAGCACCGGAACAAAGCATTAACACTTCATGGATACACGGAATCCTCAAATTATAGTCCATCCCCTTTGGTGTCCCGAACTGTCACCATTGGGATTGTCGGCTCCGGACTATAATAGGTGCATACAACTCATAGATAGGATCAAGAACACCACAAACTCAAGAAACAAAAGGGTGATCAGATCTGAAATCATGGCACTCGGGCCCAAAGTGACAAGCATTAAGAGAAACAAGTTGTAACAGAGATAATAAACACCAAGTAGGTGATAGGCAACATGCCCCCAACAATCTGATTGAACTATTACATGATCTAACTAATCCAATCCCTACCATCCCCTTTTCCTACAGCAGGGAATTACTCACACATGAGAGAGGAAGCCATGGAGGGGTGATGGAGAGGCGATGATGATGACGATGGCGATGATTTCCCCTCACCGGAGGCCAAAGAAGCCTCCAGATTAGCTCTCCCGGAGAAGAACAGAGGGTTGCGGCGGCTCCGCGACGTAGATTGGAAAAGCGACTTCTGTTCTGGGGTTTCTGCGTCGAGAGAATAAATAGGGCCAAAGTAGGGCACCGGGGGGCGTGGGACCAAGCCAGGAGGGCAGGTGGCGCGGCCAGGGGCTGGGCCGCGCCAGGCACCCTCCTGGCTGCCCTGTGGCCCCCTTTGGACTTGCGGAAGCTTCCAGAACGCTGATTTTTTATATATTTTTTGGGATTTTTCTAGCGTACCTAAATATCCAGAAACCTGTACAAAAGAAAACAGCACTGGTAGCTCTGCTGGAAACAGCGTCAGTCTGGGTTAGTTTCGTTCAAATCATGCAAGAATGAAGCCAAAACAATAGCAAAAGTGTTTGGAAAAGTAGATACGTTTGAGACGTATCAAAGGGCAACACTCTAATTTACAAGAGGGTATAGAAGATCTTTCACACTTTACAAGGTACTCAAATCATAAAGATGATGTAGCTATCATGATGTATGCAATGTATGCCGCTGCCAATGTAGCAGGAACATGTATGACATGAAGATCAAGTCATGAAGAGGTGGATGTTGCATGGCAATGTATCTCGGAAAGGCTATGGAAATGCCTTGATAGGTAGGTATGGTGGCTGTTTTCAGGAAAGATATAAGGAGGTTTATGATGACAGAGCGTATCATGTCAAGGGTTTGGATGTACCGGCGAAGGTGGAAGCCAACTCTGAGAGTGAGAAGAAGGAATTGCACGGCACAGGAGAGGCTAGCAAATATGAGGAGGTGGAAGTGTCAACTTTCAATACTTACATTAGTCCGAAGAACTCATGCACTTATTATCGGTAACTCTCAATCTAATGAGGAGGTTCACAAAGAGACAGGTACCCCGAGGAGGAGTGTATGGGGGTTTGGTTATCCTTGCGCATCCTCGACTCATGGTACGTGAGTGTACTCTATTATCTGACCCCTCAAAAGAGTAGCGATCCATCTAGTACCTAGAGTTCTCAACTAGTTTTGTAGGTTTTTGAAAATAATACTGGATTGCCCAAAATACGACACCTATCACTAATAGGCTAGAGCTCTTGATACCAAAAGTTCAAACATTACTCACATCAATACCTCAAAACTATTGCAAGTTACTACTAAAATTAAATAGCAAACTCAATTACCTACTCTCAAAACAAGACACAACTCAGTGCAACAACAACCTCTCTTAACAAGATAAACATGAAAACTAAACAAAAGCCAAGGCTCTTGCTAAAGACAAACTAATAATAAAACTAAACATGGTAGTAGCTACGAAAAGATAACGAACACACAACAACAAAAAGATAGGCATGAAGAATCCTATGATGTGTTCTAGATTTTGAAAGTGGAGCGTGTTTCTCTCCCACACGAAGTAAGACGGGGTCTAACTTGTTATGAACAGCAAGAAAAGCTAAAAAAAAACTAAAAATAAAACCTAAGAGCGAGACGCTCCAAGCATAGCACATAAGGCATGAAGTGATAATAATATAGTGAGACGAAGGACGAACTGATGATTGTTGATGGAGAAGGGGATGCACGGGGGCATCCCCAAGCTTAGATACTTCAGTCTCCTTGAATATTTATTGGGGATGCATGGGGGCATCCCCAATCTTGAGTGCTTGACACTCCCGAATCTTCTTTCATCATCTTCCATCGCACACTTGAAAACTCCCTTCATACATAACTCATCATAAGCTGATTAGAGAGGTTAGTACCCTTAATAAATATATTTTTCCCCACTGGATATAAATATATTCTTGAAGAGCTACTTTTTCTCAAGATTACCAAAAGGTTTTTGCAAAGAAAAAGCAAGCTTAAGGTTTGCAAAAGTTAGGAGAGACAAAACGTGGCAGAATCTGTGAAAAACAGAACAGCAGGTAGTAAAGAATTTTTTTGGTGTACTTCTGCAACTCAAATCAAAAAACTCAGAACATACGAAAGTTTCATGATTGTATAGAGCATGCTGTGTAAATACATCAGCTGAAAAAGATGAACTGGTGATTTTATCTGATTTTTCCAGTCACGAGGACAGAATCTATTTTCTGGACAGCATGTCACAACTTTCACTTCACTTGTCATATGAGGCTATAACTTGGCACAAAGCTTGAAAATAAAGATACAATGATGTTGCTACAGTAGTAACAATCATCAAGACCACTAAAAACAGAAGTAAAAACATCTTGGGTTGCCTCCCAACAAGCGCTTTCTTTTACGCCTTTAAGCTAGGCATGATTATTATAGAAGGTGCCCTCACAAGAATAATAATTTGAACAAAAGAGAGCATTAAGAAACAAAAATAAAACACATTTAAGCCTAACCCACTTCCTATGCATAGGCATCTTGTAAGAAAATAAATCAAGGAATATCAAAGTGACATGCATAGGAAGGTGGAACAAGAACAACTTCAAAGCTTTCATCATAAAGAGAGGTGTTTTTGTAACATGAAAGTTTCTATAACCAAGCTTTCCTCTCTCAAAATAATTTTCAGTAGTGTCATGAACAACATCAAGAATATAACTATCACATAAATCATGTTGTTCATGACCTACAAGAACACGTGTATAGTTTTCAACACGGTCTTTAGGATCATAAGATAAATGCAACTCGTCACATTGAGCCTTGATAAGAACAAAATTCTCCAGAATATGAGTTGGAGATTTCTAAAGGATAATAGGGCAATCAAGTTTAGGTGCAATAGCAACAATTTCATGCTTAACATGAGAAACTATAGCGAGTTCATCTCCGTAAGCATCATCCATAGTGGCATCACGGCCATAAGCATAGAAGGCATCCTCTTCAGCAAAAAGGGATATTTCAAAAGAATCCATAGGATCATAACACTCATATAAGGTAAGAGTCGAAGAGTTACTCTCATTAGAAGGTAGACATGGATGGCTCCATTCTTCCTCCTCTTGTTCGTCACTCTCCTCCTCTTTTTCATCCAAGGAGCTTTCAGGTTCAGTAATTTGTTCTTCCATAGATTCCTACAAAACATTAGTCTCTTCCTTTGGGGGAGAGATTCTCTCAAGATGATCAGTAATATAATAATTTGCATCGTAATTTTCCAAACAATAGTTAAGTATAGCAAGACTCTCAGATTTGTAAGGGGCATCATCAATATTTTTAAGAAGAGAAGTAATTTCATAGGCACCCTTATAAGCAACAAATTCTTCTATTTGCTCTGCATCATAAAAATCATAATTTTTCTTAGCATAAGAAGCTAAGGTTTCATCAACATTGTACTCACATTGGAAATCAAGGTGTTTATGCCTCATAATATATATTTTTGGATTTTAGACATTGATTGGCAAGTAAGGAACTAGACATAATATATTTTTTTGGATTTTAGATAAAAAAAACAAAAAAAACTGAAAGGTAAACTAACAAGACTAAAAAGTAAAGGTAAAAGGTAGTGGGCAACTCCCCTATCTTATCACTCGGAGTCCCCGGCAACGGCGCCAGAAATTTTCTTGATGGCGTGGAAGTGGTAATGGCTTCTCGCCCTTCGTTGGTTACCCCAAGTGGAAGGTGAGATGAAGGATAGGAGCAAATTTACCCTATGTAGAGGATAGGGTTTGTCTCCCGTAGGACTCCGGCGATGATAAGTAGGTGGCAAGGAAACAATGGCACCGAATAAGACAAAAGTTGTCTCCTTGACCTGGACCTGCACACAACACAAATAACTTTGCTCCCAACGAAGTTCAGAGAGGTTGCCAATCTGTCCGGTCTTGTTTTTTACAAAGGATCAAAACACAAGGGATAATGATAATGATAATGATAGAAACTGAAAGTAAATGCTGAAAAGTAAATGAGCGTGTAAACAATGATGAGAATATGGACCGGGGTCCCGTGATGTTCACTAGTGATGTCTCTCTCCCAAAAGATGATAAGACTGCTATCCGAGGTAAACAAATTACAATGGGAAATTGACAGGATTATAAACGCACTGCAATGCTAACTATGCTAAAAAACAAGGAAGAGGCTCATAAGCATGGGCAGTATGCCATAATAAGTAGACCCAAATCCAACTGCATCTACTACTAATCATCCACCTTGAGCTATCTATCTAGAACATCTCGCTGGTATTAAGTTGCGAGCCCCACAAAGAGTGAAACCCAAAGCAACAGACAACTACATTAAAAGAACTTTGCGTAAAGTAAACAATCCTTGCAACCTCGGTTACAAGCACCATTGTTTTTCCCCTTGTGGCCATAGCACATCCCCTAGACTTATGTTTCTGTCACTCAAGCGTGTCATCAGGGGGCATGTACCCACAATCGAGCATAACATTCCCTCTTGGAGTTACTACCTACCACTTGGCCAAAGCAATAAACAACAACGGAGAACATGCAAGAATTACTTAGGAACGAAAATATAAGAGGTAAAAACCAAATATATTACTCTATCACGATCTGAACATAATCTCATAATCCATCAGATCCCATCAAACTCAGCATAGCAACAGCAGAAGAATTACATATGTGCCTCGATCATGTAGGGCAGCTCACGAGGTCTAAACCATGAAGAACAAAGAGGGGAGGAGAACATCCCATAGCTACTGATCACGGACCCATGGTCCAAAGTAGACTACTCACGGCACATCAAGGAAGCGTCCATGGTGGAGGGGAAGCTCCCGGAGGTCGATCCTCCCTCCGGCAGGGTGCCAGGAAGGGTTCTGATGGTGCTCCCGATCTTGGAAGCGCGGCGGTGGCGGAACAGAGGCGAGATTGCGAAATAGGGTTCTGTCTTCGGAAGTTTCCCGTGACGGAGAATAAATAGGCCAAGGGGGGCAGTCAGGGGCCCACCATGGGTCCAGGCCCCCCCCCCTGGCGTGTCCAGGCCCCTAGCCGCGCCAGGTTTCCTCCTGGGCGCCTGGTGGTGGCCCCTGGCCCAACTTCGGGCTTTAGGAGGCTTCCAACATGCTAATTTTTTATCTGATTTTCCCGGATTTTTGGAGCACTTTTTATATTGGGCAAAACTGAAATAGAAAAACAGCAGAAAAGAGGAACTGGCACTGGGGCGCACTTAGTTATTAGGTTTGTCCAAATATGATCAAAAGTGTATGAAAGTGTATCTAGATCATAGCAATATCACACAAAACATGCATGGAGCGAGTAGAAATTATTGATACATTTGAGACGTATCAACATCCCCAAGCTTAGGTGCTCGAGTCTCCTCAAATACTTGTTGGGTGCTGGGGCTTCCCAGAGCTTGAGCTTTTGCCTCTGGTTTTACTGCACACAAAACTTCTCATAAACTTATTAGAGCGGTTAGTACACTAATAGATAATCTGCCAAAACAGGACAGCTTGTAAAGATTCATTTTTCAGGTGCACTTATGTATCTCAAATAAGAAAAATCAAAACATATGAAAGGTTAACAACTGTATAGAGCATGCAGTGTAAAACATTCAGCTCAAAAAGATGAACTGGTGATTTTTATTGATTTTTGCAATGAAGAAAACAGAATATGTTTTCTGGACAGCATGTCACAACTTTTGCTTCCCTTATCATAAGAGGCTAGAACTTGGTACAAAACTTGAAAATAAAGATAAAAAGGAGTTGCTACAGTAGTAACAACATCCAAGACACCACAAAAGCAAAAGAAACCTAATCTGTTTTGGGTTGCCTCCAAGAAGCGCTTCTTTAAAGCCATTAGCTAGGCATGGGTGTAACAATGCTCACAAAGGAATAAAAGTTGAAGCCCAAAAGAGAGCATCAAAGGAGAAAATATAAACCACATTTAATTCTAACATCCTTCCTATGCATAGGCATCTTGTAATAAAATAAATCAATGAAGCACAAAGTATAAAGCATAGGAAGGTAAAACAAGAGCACCTTCAAGGTTTTCAGCATGGAGAGAGTTGTTTTCCTAACATCAAAATTTATACAACCAAATTTTCCTCTCTCGTAATAATTTTTAGTAGCATCACGAAAAAACTCAACAATATAACCATCACATAAAGCATGTTTTTCATGATCTACTAGCACATAATCATATAAACTTTCTAAGTAAAACTCCTCATCATTAAGAACATCCATAGTAGGCAAAAATAGAGGGTTATCATAAGACTTATCAAAATAGCAAGGGTTATCATAAATAAGAGTAGAAAAATCATCCTTGCAAGTTTCATTCGAAGGGGCATCATGGCCACAACCATCAATTTCATCAAAAAGGGATATTTCAAAAGATTCAATAGGATCATAGCAATCAATTTAGCATTCATCCTCCTTTGGTAAGCATGGAGGGCAATCATATAAAGTAAGAGTCAAAGAGTTACTCTAATTAGTAGGTAGAGATGAGTAGCTACTCCATTCTTCCTCCTTTTGTTCGTCATTCTCCTCCTCTTTTTCATCTAATGGGCATTGAGTTTCAACAATTTCTTCTTCCATAGAGTCCTGCAAAGCATTATTCTCTTCATCTTGTGGAGAGAACCTTTTGAGATAGTCAGTAATATAAGAATTGTCATTAAAATTCTCAAAGAAATTTTTAAGTATAGCAAGGCTCTCAGATTTGTAAGGGGCATCTGCAATATCCTCAACAAAGGAAGCATTTCATAGGCACCCTTAAAGACAACAAACTCTTCTATTTGTGCTACATCAAAGAAATCATAATGTACCTTAGTATAAGATACCAAGGTTTCATTATCATTACACCAACATTGGAAAGGTAGGTGTTTAAACATCAAGCAACAACAAGATTCATCACAGCAAAAAGATTTATCATAATCAGAGCATAAGTTTCTAGCATAAGTATCAAGTTCATTATTTTCCATATAAATATCCATTTTCAGACAGGCGGTATTCCTTATAATATTTTTGTTGATCCATCGTGAACCCACCTTGCTAATAAGATCTAATTTCATAAAAATTAAGTATTGCAAGCAAACAAAGTAATAGGCAAAAAGTGTACTTATTGTAACGACCCAATTCACACAGAATTGAAGTATCTGTGCTCAAGTGCCAGTCCCTGGATCAAACTCGCTGGCACACATAGTATTATAGATGTATATCAAAGTACAAGTGCATCATTATTACAACGTATAATCCAGAGTAAATAAATAACAAGTCGCATAGCTCAAGGCTAACTTATTCAATATAAATATAGCGGAAGCAAAAACAAATAGCGTGGAGTCCATCAACAGCCACATGCGAACATGCTGAGTGTAGACTCGCAACCCCTAAACGCACCTTACTGGTCGTCTGAAAAACCTGCAACACCGAAGGTTACAGCCCGACAACGGGTCAGTACATCTGATTTGTACGGCAAGTGACACGGAAAATTTTATATAAAGGACCTACAACTACATTCAAGGTAAGTCGAAGGAAAGGCTTATGGTTTAGTTTTGCAGAAAGCCAATTTTCTCCTGAACTAAACTAGTCAAAGTTTTAAGTTGAATTCTACCTGTAACACACAGCAACCCATGCTACTCTTGTCCCAACCAAATTATTATTAAGTGTTCATCTGTCAAGATCATTCATCAACAGTACTGACTAGTTGCTCAAAGTTCGTCCGTAACCGTGGACACGGCTAATCATGATCAGTTTATACACTCTGCAGAGGTTGTACACGTTCCCCACTGGACTCAACCCGAAGATTGAGACAAAGACTTTCTGAAGAGGTTGCCTCCACCCTTTGGTAGCCGGTACACCTAACCATACATCTACATCAGCTAGCTACCAGGGCCAGGTTCCCCACAACGTACTCGTGCTAAGCCAGAGCCCATATAGCCAGTGGCTGTACACGGAAGCTACTAGTAATATTGCCTGTCTGATCTTTTTGAGCCTGGACGGCGCCCACTGCGTCAGAGGATACTCGCCATGACGCACCCGGTTCACCACCAAAACAACCATTGGGTGCATTTAACCCCGGCACTGTCCTTAGACTAGGCACAACTACCGGGATGCAACCCGCCTGTCCAGAAGTGATTTCTATTTATATAAAGTTGCTACACAGCTTATTAGAAATAGCTCACATGCACTCCATGAATTCTCACAACCCAACCACGTCTACAAAGCATAGCAAATAAGTAACTACACGGCTAGGTTGATCTACGGTAGACAAGTCAAGACATATGGCTATCCTAACTGGTTTTGCAGCAACAGTAAAATAAACTACCTATCATGCAATAGGGTGATATTTCTTAACATAATGCAAATAGAAAATATAGGTATGAGTATGGTCAAAGTATGACTTGCCTTATACATCTGAAGAAGATCTTCGCTCTCACGGTCCAGTCAACTCTATTCGTCACACTCCGAGAATCTATCGCAACGAAGGAACTCAAATAAGCAATCACATCACAACGAGACAAACAAAAGATCAATAACACAAACACAAAGGTTTTAGCAACAAAAAAAAATCCTTAAAGTGCAAAGGTGTGGATGTGCTCGAAGGTGATCGGTGGAACGTGAACTCGAGAGAGTCAACGGATAAGGAATTGTCGATACAAAAATTATGATCAAGGAATTTTGAAATCAAGGTAAATATCATGGCAATATGAATGGTGTGTGGATATTGCCGATAAGATGTCTCATATGATCCAATATGCAAAAAGAATCACGTGAAACGGAATACTACAACACAGGTCGTAGCATGTGCAAAATTGAATTGAATTTGAATTTAAACAGATCAATAAACTTGTGAATTTTTGTGTACACAGGATATAAACAGAAGGTACATGGAACGAGTGATCCAACGCAAAAAAGGAACGGCGCAAACGGGTGCACCGGTAAAAAGTTACGGCTGCCGGAAGTTCAAATTTGGATCAGCTTGGGATCCAAATTTAAAAACTTCAAACTTCTGTAACACTAGGTCTACTGGCTAGAAAATTTCTACACGGTCGCAACGCAACTGGAATCGCCCAATTCCGAGTTACGGTTAAAGAGTAGTTGCAAAAACGGTATCGGGGTGACACCGGGGGTACCGGGGTGCTCCACTGTAAAAAGGACCCGTACGTAAATAAAAATTTCTGAAAAACGCGATCGGGTCCCCGAGCGGTTTGTATCCGCGTTTTAACTTTTTTTTTAAACTCTTCTTCCTCACCACGCAGGCACGGGCACAGGGCCATGGAGCTCGGCCAGGCCGGCCGGCGAGGCGGGGGGGCGCGGCGGCTCGCTGCTGCAGGGAGCGGCGCCCGGCGGCGGTAGGCAGCGCGGCTAGGGTGGCCGCGCGGTGGTGCTAGGGCACGGGGACGGCGTAGGCGGCGGCGGCTCACGAAGATACCTCGAAAAGGCGAAAAACGCAACTCCGGCGATGCTCCGGCGAAACTCTGGCGAGATTCCGACGAACTCCGACGATGACGTCGGCGGTGGCGGGTCCCGCGGATTAAATTAGAGCTAACCCTAAAACGCTAAGAAAAATAATTTAGCCCTAATCGGGGCTATTTATAGCCAGCCCCTAATCCTTTTTTTAAAATCCGAGATAAAAACAAAATCGGTCTGCGGAAAAAAAAACAGACCAGGCCCATTAGGCCCAAAACAATATTAGAAAAATCACGGAAATTTATTTTAGAATTCTGTCTTCGCCGATATTTTTAGAATAATAAAATTGAATTTTTGGCTTTACAAAAATATTAAAATAAAATAAAAACTTTCCAACTTATTTTTAAATATTTTTAAATACTTTTCTGGCATTTCAAAAATACCGAAAACTCCGAAAATTGTAATAAAAACTTTTCCGGAGCATAAATAAATTCCGAAAATATTTTTAGAAAATATTTATAACTCCATGGTAAAATTAAAAAGTCTCCCAAAAATATTTTAAACTATTTTTCAACAAATTAAAAATGGGGACAAGTCCTTTTATATCCTCTCAAATGAATTTCCTTGAGTTGAAAAATGTTTTGAATATTCAAAATAATTCCAATAAAGATTTAAAACCTTTTCCAAACTTTTAATAAGTTGAAGGAGTCATATTACCTTCCCTCATTTTATTTTGTTGGTTTTGTTTTTAAATAAAAAATTCCAAAACACCAACGGTGAATATTAGGGAAAGTCATTTTATTCCCTCTCCCTTTTAATATTCATTTCAACACCAAAGTTTTAAATCCCAGCGATAATCAAACACATCAAGCAAACAATCATTATCTATTTAATTTTATTAACATTCCAAAATTCTCTCTGAATTTTGGGATGTTACACACTACCACCCTTAAAAGGAATCTCGTCCTCGAGATTCGAGAAGGCTAGAAAGAAAGGTTAGGGTTCGGGTCTTCATAGCAGTCCATCGATCCTCCGATGAGCTAGGGTGCTACCACCCTTAAAAGGAATGCGACGTGGTCTTCAAAAGCTTGCTCCCTCAGCGAGGTCTTCACCCCTAATCTTCATATTCCGTTGGGGCATTGAATTCTTCATCACAAGTGTGGGCTTCCAGTATCTTAATCCATCGATGACATTCTTCGTAAAAATTTCACCTTTGGTCTTCGAGGTTTCACAAATTCCTCCTTTGTGGTTTCCATTCCTTAGCCAGAGAGTGGTCTTCCAAGTACTGAGACTTCATGGCTGACAGCTCAGACGCCACTACTAAACAACTATCGATACTCTCTTGGTGGTCATCAATAATACTTCTACGGGATACCTGCAGCAAATGGCCTTGGTCCATCCTCACCGTATAACACAAACGGTAAACTTCTACTGGGGTCACACATCATACCATTCTATGGTTTAGGCTTTGACATCGTCGTCTCTCTTCTATAGGTAAGTCACTAACGATTTACTACCCCGCATAGCAAGAGCGAATAATAAGAGTAGTCGTCATGGTGATCAATCCATTTCGCACCCCAATCATTACCTTGTACATGGTTTAGTGAATCTCGCAATCTAACACTCGGTCATCCTCACAAGCATTGCAGAAATTCCTCTTGTTCATGAACTGGGTTCAGACAATCCATGGTTCTGCAAGCCAAACAAAACATCTATCGTTTCTTCACAACTCTCAGGTTTGCGCAAACGGCTATAAAACGAGCACTGGTGAACTACAACGTTTCAAGGGTTCTTCCTTCAGCAAGATTGTGCTTGCTGGTCGTAAGATCTTGGCACACGGGGTTAACGTTGAACTTGGCATTGGTTGCATCATCTTTATTCCAGTCTTGATATTAGCAGCCATTGTAGTAGCTTCTTCAGTGTAGGGTTTGAGGTGAGAGGGAACAGACGATAGAGATATATAGATACCCATACAAATATCACACTAGTTTTGAAAAATATAAGTTTTGATGTGTAGCTGTCAGTAAAACAAGAAATAACAGCTCACAGAACGATCTAACGGTAGAAAATTGAATCTTCTAGGTCTTCAAGTCTTCAATGCCGGTAGCTTCAGTCTTGAAATGTCGAAACAATCTTCATATCCTTGAGTCATTCGTCAAGTTATTCTTCTTGTTGTTGTGTCTTCTTTAGTCTTGAAGCATACTAAATAGATGAGGGTCTAATGAAAAGTAAACTTATTCTACTCGCATAGAAGAACCACAAAGGGCCACACACAACATCAATCAAAACAAGACATAACCGGGTCAAGGCCACAAGCAAAACTTAACAAAACAATCATGACATAAAACATCTAGTCAATCCATAGCAAACATGCATCGATACACATCTCTAGCTAACATTAAAGAGTACCACCGTACACTTAGTGCACACCACGAGTATTCTATTCTCCAATTGCAAAACATAAGCTTCTTCGAGTCAGCATCCTTGCTCCCGCGTTCACAACCTCTTCTTTCCGTTCAACTCTGGACACATGTTGGCGTAATGTCCCATATTGCTGCACCGGAAACACTGAATGTGGCTAATGTCCTTCTTTTTCTTCTTCACGGGTGCTTCCTTCAATTCTTGGATAGCTTTCTTCATTTCTTCCTTTTGATGTTGAACCACTTGTTGTGTCACGATGAAAAATTGACACTGAGCGGGGTAATGATTAGTTCCTTCACACGTAAAACATGTTACTTGTGCAGTGGGGCATTCTTCACCCGAGTGAATTTCCTCACAATGGGGACATCCATCTTGGTGTCCGTCATAGGAGTGCCCTGTTTCTCCACAATTTGTACAGGCACGGACCCTCTTAAGGGTTACCGTCCTCTGCATCGGGTTGACGAGGCGAGATCCCAACAAAATCTTTGTAAACTCCTTCCAAGTAATCTTCCTTTGTGATTCGTCAATCGCTTGATGCATTCTCCACCAAGTAGCAGCCTCTTCTACCATGTACTTAACAGCATAGTGGACCAGTTCATCACTTCCAACCTTGTTACGCTTCATATGCTCCTCCATATTACGGATCCATTGCTCCACCTTCAGTCTCGACATCGCCCTAGAAAAGGCGAGTCCTACTTCATACTCAATCCATTAAGCCCATACGACAAAGGTTAGGGAAAAACTGTAAAACCGACAAGAAGCAAACTAAGATAACACCAAGCATATGCACTCAAACAAGAAAGAGGCAAAACACCTACGTTCGACAGTAACACATAACAACAAACAATACAGTCACAAAAGTCAAAACACCCAAACAACACCTAGAGTAAGGTCATATGTGCAAGACATACGATCTCATCATGCTACGCGAAATTCGTTCATCTAACTTCACATAAAAGATGGTGGTCTGATTCTAAGCTTCATCGTTCTCAGCTAAGCTGATCTTAAAGGTTCCTCTCGCGGTGTAAAACTTATTGATCACCGTGGGTTATTCCTTCTAGTTCCGGTAATCATAACTCCAATTGCTCCTCGAGGTTGATGATGTTCTTCTCAAATGTCTTGTCTTCAGGGGTAAGAAACTCAGAGGGGTATTTACAGTAAAACAAGATGAGGGGTTTTATAAGATGAATAATAGATGAGAAATACTAGTGGAGAGAGTAAGTAATCAAAGAGTGATAAAATATTCTTTTTCCTATGGCTTTTTCTATCCATCTTCTAGGGTCACGACCTACAGTCAACACACTGCTCTGATACCATCTGTAACGACCCAATTCACACATAATTGAAGTCTCTGTGCTCAAGTGCCAGTCCCTGGATCGAACTCGCTGGCACACACAGTATTATAGATGTATATCAAAGTACAAGTGCATCATTATTACAACGTATAATCCAGAGTAAATAAATAACAAGTCGCATAGCTCAAGGCTAGCTTATTCAATATAAATATAGTGGAAGCAAAAACAAATAGCGTGGAGTCCATCAACAACCACATGCGAACATGCTGAGTGTAGACTCGCAACCCCTAAACGCACCTTACTGGTCGTCTGAAAAACCTGCAACACCGAAGGTTACAGCCCGACAACGGGTCAGTACATCTGATTTGTACGGCAAGTGACACGGAAAAGTTTATATAAAGGACCTACAACTACATGCAAGGTAAGTCAAAGGAAAGGCTTATGGTTTAGTTTTGCAGAAAGCCAATTTTCTCCTGAACTAAACTAGTCAAAGTTTTAAGTTGAATTCTACCTGTAACACACAGCAACCCATGCTACTCTTGTCCCAACCAAATTATTATTAAGTGTTCATCTGTCAAGATCATTCATCAACAGTACTGACTAGTTGCTCAAAGTTCGTCCGTAACCGTGGACACGGCTAATCATGATCAGTTTATACACTCTGCAGAGGTTATACACGTTCCCCACTGGACTCAACCCGAAGATTGAGACAAAGACTTTCTGAAGAGGTTGCCTCCACCCTTTGGTAGTCGGTACACCTAACCACACATCTACATCAGCTAGCTACCAGGGCCAGGTTCCCCACAACGTACTCGTGCTAAGCCAGAGCCCATATAGCCAGTGGCTGTACACGGAAGCTACTAGTAATATTGCCTGTCTGATCTTTTTGAGCCTGGACGGCACCCACTGCGTCAGAGGGTACTCGCCATGACGCACCCGGTTCACCACCAAAACAACCATTGGGTGCATTTAACCCCGGCACTGTCCTTAGACAAGGCACAACTACCGGGATGCAACCCGCCCGTCCAGAAGTGATTTCTATTTATATAAAGTTGCTACACAGCTTATTACAAATAGCTCACATGCACTCCATGAATTCTCACAACCCAACCACGTCTACAAAGCATAGCAAATAAGTAACAACACGGCTAGGTTGATCTACGGTAGACAAGTCAAGACATATGGCTATCCTAACTGGTTTTGCAGCAACAGTAAAGTAAACTACCTTTCATGCAATAGGGTGATATTTCTTAACATAATGCATATAGAAAATATAGGTATGAGTATGGTCAAAGTATCACTTGCCTTATACATCTGATGAAGATCTTCGCTCTCACGGTCCAGTCAACTCTATTCTTCACACTCCGAGAATCTATCGCAACGAAGGAACTCAAATAAGCAATCACATCACAACGAGACAAACAAAAGATCAATTACACAAACACAAAGGTTTTAGAAACAAAACAAAAACCTTAAAGTGCAAAGGTGTGGATGTGGTCGAAGGTGATCGGTGGAACGTGAACTCGAGAGAGTCAACGGATAAGGAATTGTCGATACAAAAATTATGATCAAGGAATTTTGAAATCAAGGTAAATATCATGGAAATATGAATGGTCTGTGGATATTGCCGATAAGATGTCTCATATGATCCAATATGCAAAAAGAATCACGTGAAACGGAATACTACAACACAGGTCGTAGCAGGTGCAAAATTGAAGTGAATTTGAATTTAAACAGATCAATAAACTTGTGAATTTTTGTGTACACAGGATATAAACAGAAGGTACATGGAACGAGTGATCCAACGCAAAAAGAAACGGCGCAAACGGGTGCACCGGTAAAAAGTTACGGCTACCGGAAGTTCAAATTTGGATCAGCTTGGGATCCAAATTTAAAAACTTCAAACTTCTGTAACACTAGGTCTACTGGCTAGAAAATTTCTACACGGTCGCAACGCATCTGGAATCGCCCAATTCCGAGTTACGGTTAAAGAGTAGTTGCAAAAACGGTATCGGGGTGACACCGGGGGGGTACCGTGGTGCTCCACTGTAAAAAGGACCCGTACGTAAATAACAATTTTCTGAAAAACGCTATCGGATCCCCGGGCGGTTTGGATCCAGAGCTGGAAAAAAAAATTGAAACCGCGTTTTAACTTTTTTTTAACTCTTCTTCCTCACCACGCAGGCACGGGCACAGGGCCATAGAGCTCGGCCATGGAGCTCGGCCAGGCCGGCCGGCGGCTGCTCCGGCCGAGGCCGACGGCGGCGCGCGGCGGGGCAGGGGGCGCGCGGCCATGCGCAGGCGGCCAGGGCGCGCGGCGCACGGGGCGGCCAGAGCGCGGGCGCAAGGCGCGGCGGCTCGCTGCTGCAGGGAGCGGCGGCGGCGGTCGGCGGCGCGGCGGCGCGGCTAGGGTGGCGGCGCGGCGGCGCGGCTAGGGTGGTGGCGCGGTGGTGCTAGGGCACGGGGACGGCGTAGGCGGCGGCGGCTCGCGAAGATACCTCGAAAACGGCGAAAAAAGCAACTCCGGCGACGCTCCGGCGAAACTCCGGCGAGATTCCGGCGAACTCCGGCGATGCTCCGGCAAAACTCCAGCGAGATTCCGGCGAACTCCGGCGATGACGTCGGTGGCGGCGGGTCCCCCGGATTAAATTAGAGCTAACCCTAAAACGCTAAGCAAAAATAATTTAGCCCTAATCGGGGCTATTTATAGCCAGCCCCTAATCCTTTTTTTTAAATCCGAGATAAAAACAAAATCGGTCTGCGGAAAAAAAAACAGACCAGGCCCATTAGGCCCAAAACAATATTAGAAAAATCACGCAAATTTATTTTTGTAATTCCGTCTACGCCGATATTTTTAGAATAATAAAATTGAATTTTTGGCTGTACCAAAATATTAAAATAAAATAAAAACTTTGCAACTTATTTTTAAATATTTTTAAATACTTTTCTGGCATTTTAAAGATACTAAAAACTCTGAAAATTGAAATAAAAACTTTTCCGGAGCATAAATAAATTCCGAAAATATTTTTGGAAAATATTTATAACTCCATGGTAAGATTAAAAAGTCTCCCAAAAATATTTTAAACTATTTCTCAACAAATTAAAAATGGGGACAAGTCCTTTTATATCCTCTCAAATGAATTTCCTTGAGTTGAAAAATGTTTTGCATATTCAAAAGAATTCCAATAAAGATTTAAAACCTTTTCCAAACTTTTAATAAGTTGAAGGAGTCATATTACCTTCCCTCATTTTATTTTGTTGGTTTTGTTTTTAAATAAAAAATTCCAAAACACCAACGGTGAATATTAGGGAAAGTCATTTTATTCGCTCTCCCTTTTAATATTCATTTCAACACCAAAGTTTTAAATCCCAGCGAAAATCAAACACATCAATCAAACAATCATTATCTATTTAATTTTATTAACATTCCAAAATTCTCTCTGAATTTTGGGATGTTACACTTATCAAGTGAACTTATAAGTAAAGCTATTCTCCCCGGCAACGGCGCCAGAAAATAGTCTTGATAACCCACAAGTGTAGGGGATCGCAACAGTCTTCGCGGATAGGTATAATACAATATATTGATTCGACACAAGGGGAGCCAAGGAATACTTATAAGCCTTAGCAGCTGAGTTGTCAATTCAACCACACCTGAAAAAGCACTAGACAAAATATAAGTAGCAACAGTGTGTTAACGGGTGTAGCCTTTAGTACTTCCCCAATCACCAACACCACAAAGTAGTAACAAAGTAGTAGCAGCAAAGAGAGCAATAGTAACAACGAAGGCAATGAAGAAGAAAGATGGACCGGGGTTCAAGGTTTCACTAGTGGTAACTCTCCAAGCAAAAGGCAAGTGTTGGGTGAACAAATTAAAGTTGGGAAATTGACAAAATTGCACTAACTCTAGCAAAGAACAAACTAGAGCATCCTAGTCTAAGAACCAAAGGTAGGCATGTTGTAATAGCCCAGATTTCACAAAAATTAAAAAAAAATGTTTTCGGCGTGAATTGGTTGATTGTCTGATTTGTTTGCGGTGTTTGCATCCCCGATTTATCGATCCGCGATTATTTCCCCCTCTCTTATCTCGTACAGGACGGAGACCGACCCTTGCCACCCTGACACTTGACCTTTGCGACACCGGGTTTCACCCGATCACTGTCGCAACCCGCACAATACCAGCCGCAGCCAACTAAACGAAAACCCCGTTTAATAATTAAACGGGTTATTTTTATAGCGCACCGGAAAGTGTTCTCGGAACGGTTCCAGCGCGAGGTGAATGTCGTCGGCTCGACGCGCTGATCGCGCAGTCCGAAGTTTTACCCGAATCGGAGGTCCTGCGGACCCCCAGCTGTCAAAAACGTAAACACCGGGCGCGCGAGAGAGAAACCGGGGATGTTTTTGCAAACTGCCAGCCACCTGGGTTATATAACGACCACCACTCTCCCACCCCTTTCTAGGGTTTCCCTAGCCAAAATTTGCAGCCACCCCCTCCAAATTGCCCCAAAAATTTCCCTCTAGCCCCCAAATTCCCGAAACCCTAGCCAGATCCATTCTAGACCGTCAGCTCTCGCGATCCGACGGCCCAGAGGCCGCCACGTCACCCCCTTCCTCCACCTCTCTCCAACCTCTTCTCTCTCCTCTCCCACCGCCGCCGGTCCGAGGTGGCCTAGGTCGCCGCCAGCCACCCCACTTCATCTCACCGCGTCCGGCCTCCTCTCCCTCTCTCCCTTTGTCGCGCCTCCTCCGTCCATCTCTCCCTCTCACCCCTCTATTCCCTCCTCCGCGGGGACGTCGCCAGCAGCACGCGACCGCCATGGAAGCCGGTCACCCGAGCTCCTCGTCGCGTCGCCCGTGGCCACCAGCAGCCCCGCCTCCACTGGATCGGCCGGATCTGGCGACTCCGGCCGCCGCCTTGCCCCCTCCACCGTCAGCCGCGCCTGCCGCCGGCCTCCCAAGCCGCGTCGTCACTCCTCGGCGTCGACTGCCCCACCGGACGGCCGCCCCGATCCCGATTCGATCGGATCGGGCCAGCCACCAGCGCAGCCTAGGCGGCCCAGCAGCCAGCCTTGCCCCTCGGCCTCTTGGGCCTTGGCCCATGTTGAGCCTGAGCCCAGCCCCTCTTTTTCCCGCTTTATGTTTTTCTATTTATCTTTTTCTGCCAAGTCTGTAAAATTGTACTGCTGATACTGTTTTGCAACTTTAATAGCGAGCGATCCGTAGCCCGGATGAGTTTGCGCCCAAAAGGAAAATTGTTTAGTTTTGTGTGTACTTCAGTTCATATTTTGTGAGCATTTTGATTTGAGGTCATATTGATGGTGCAAATCTGTGTTGAAGTGGGCATCAGACTGTTAACTGTTGCTACTTTCTTTCAAGTGCTGATGTTGTTATTTTATTGCAAGTTTGATTGATGATTGTGTCACATCCATGAGGCATATGCTATTAATTCTTGTTGCATACTGTTAAGCATAATGTCTACTTCAATCCTATGCAATCACTTGTCATGTTTGCCTATTGTAGCTATATTAATTCTTGCTCCAAAGTGGTGACCCTGATGACATGTGTTGCTGTTTATATAAAGTTGCTACTTTGCTACCCTATATATTTTTAACCGTGCATCCTATTGAGTATTGCAATATGTCATTTTGATCTATGCAATGTCTACTTCGATTATATGTATTTCATTGTCATGTTTACATTCCTGTTCATAGTTATGTTCAACTCCAAAGTTGCTATCCTGCTGTTTTTGACAGCCACCTCTGCTTTTCACTAAGTCTGTAACTTTCCGATGCCATGTTTAGGTTGTGCCTCACTTAAATTGACTAGCATAGATAGTTTCCTTTATGCTTCACCTCTTGTCATGTTTGTGTGCTATGCCATGCTTGAGTGAGATACCATGTTAACAAGCTTTGCTCATGTTGTGTAGCTAAACAACTCGAACCATTCTAAATGTGCGGTATCGTCGTGTGCGACGAGTACCTCACTTAACCTATTAGTAACCGCTCTCGATGATAGATGCGATGCCGTGCGTTGTCTCGTGTTTCCTTCTTGTTGATGCTTTCTCGTGATTGCTTCTTAGTAATAGATGCTTGCTGTTCGATTGCCTTTTCCAGTGTTTCCTTCTTGTGTGCTTCCGCGGGTACCTCTTGGAGATGATGCGAGCTTGCGATCGACTACACCTTCGGTTTCGTCTTCTCATCAGGTAAGGGGGAGCATATATCATGCTGATAACTTTCAACTCACTCGCACCTAGGTGTAGGATAGAACGATTGCTTGATCCTACCACTTCATATTCATGCCTCTCAAATAAACTCAAACAGCCATGTCCTCCACATCCCAGCAAACCTTGTTCAGCTATGTTACTATTGCTCGCTGCTCATCCACTGCTTAGTATGCATGCTAGGATGTTATCAACTTTTACCTCCTGTTACTCCTTGGATTGGGCTATCACATTATTATATTATTGTGGATGATATGATTATTATAAATGTTGACTATATTCGCCGAAGGGTGGAAGGTCTAGGCTATCCCGCCCCGACGCTTTGTTCCATTCGAGTCACCTAGGACCCGAGTTTCGGGTAATGTGTCTCTTGACGAGCGTGCCTAACCGCGTGTGGGATGATATGGGGTCCCCTTTTCTTACCGACCTAGCTTCAAACATTTCTAGTGGTGGCCCAAGCTAATTGCCATTTGAAAACCGTGTGTGTGTCTGTAGGGTCGCTCCTAGCAGATATTCTTTAAAACTACTTGGGCCAGATGAGACATGGTTTCTCTTGTTGATCCACCCCAGGGAGCTAGGGGGCTGCCCACATGGTTTGGGTAGCTAACCCGACCTCGTCCAGACGGTAGAGGCCAATTCGAGAGTGCGGTCGGCTTTTGAGTTGGATGTCCACTCACCGGGGGCCACCCGGATTTGTTCGTTGTTAGCTAGAGGGCCTATCGATTCGGATCTCACGAGACTAAATCATAAAATGGCTGCCTGTGATGGGTAGAAACTGAGAGAGATGGGCGTGCGTGCGGAGCCTTGTAATGGGCAGTTGGTACACCCCTGCAGGGTTAAATCTTTTCGAGAAGCCGTGTCCACGGTTATGGACGACTTGAGACCCACTCCTTGTTCATAGACAACGACAACTGAGATAATCTTAATATAACTTGATCAATGTGTGTGTGCCTTGACTGCTTCTTCTTCGTCGGGATGCGAAGAGCAGGACAAGGATAGGATAGGTGTTATGCTTGCATAAGTAGTTGATAGCAAGACTTTTTGGAGGCAATTCCTCATCGAATGCTTGGTTCTCATCTTACTCTAAAATAGACCGTTAGCCACTCATATATTGCTAGTGCATCTGCAACCTCACCACTACCCCCATCTTACCCATGAGAAGTTAGTTACAAGACTTTTGATATAGCCCACCTCCTTCTTTTCTCTTTTACGCACGTTATGCAAACGACATTGGACTACAGAGGAGCTTGACGACCCTTTTTCTAGACGCCTTCACGAAGACTCGACGACGACTAGTTAGGTGGATCCCGGCGGAGAGCCTGTACCCGTGTGGTAACGGGAATGGTGTGTTTTACTTTTGCCACTAGGCATTTGAATCTAGTCTGTACTCCGACATGTATCTTCCGCTGATGTAATGTATTAAGGCAATTGTATGCCGATTGTATGAGATGTTGTATCCATGTAGCTGTAATGTTGTGATATCATGTTGGAAATCCGGGGCATATGGCAATGTCATATGTCACGGTGGGACCGATATGTGCTTCGTCCCCGGATCTGGATGGAAACATCTAGATCTGGAATACTACCGCATATCGGGCCTTACACATGTGTTCCGTATATAGTTGTACGTGCTTGCCATAAGAACTTGCACAACATCTTTTGTCCTACCATCCCGCTACAAACAGGGCCAAAAGGAACTTATGGAGATTAAGGTGCTCCTGTGAAAGAGCAACGGAACAAAGAATTAACACTCTATGAACACATATGATCCTCAAATTATAGCCCATCCCCTTTGGTATCCCAAGCTGTCACCATTGAGATCGCCGGTTCCGTACTATAATAGGTGCATACAACCGTAGATAAGATCTAGACCAAAAATTATAATCATGCAACCATAATGTGCTCAGATCTGAAATCATGCTACTCGTGCAATAGTAACAAGCATTAAGAACAAAAAATTGCAGCAACAATAATTCTTAAACTTCTAAGGACTGAATAACAATGTAGCAATTCATCGGATCCCAACGAACAAAACACCAATTACATCATATGGATCTCAATCATGTAGGGAAGCTCATGAGAACTTTGTATTGAAGATCTAGGGGAGAAGAATACCACATAGCTACTGCCAAGACCCGTAGTCCAAGGAGGAACTACTCACGATCCATCGTGGGGTGAAGAGGAGTTGACCCTCGAAGCTAGGTTTCGATGGTGGCGGAGATCGGGAGCGCTTCTGGAAAAAGGAGTTGGATATCCTGGGTTTTCGCATCGGGGGAAATAAATAGGGCCAAAGGAGAGACCGAGGGGGTGCCAGGTCACCCAGGCGGCCTCCCGGCGTGGGTCGCCCCCTGGCCGCGCCCGGAGGGCGCCTGGAGGCTGTGGGCCACCCCCTGACTTCATCCTTCGGATGTAGGACTCTTCCGATGTAAAAGAGTTTTGGTAATTTTTTGGGAATTTTCTGAGCAACTTCATTTTTTGGACTTTTTCTGCATTGCAAAGAAAAAATAGACAGAAACTGGCACTGGGATCTATATTAGTAGGTTAGTCCAATAAATGATTGTAAAGTTCTACAAAAAGATGTAGCAATGACACAAATAGAGCATGGAACAAGCTAAAATTATAGATACGTTTGAGACGTATCAATTTCCCTTAGAGAGTTTGTAAGTTCAAGTATGGGATCAGAGGGGGAGGGGGTGAATGATCACTTCAAATTTTTGCATGAAACTATGAAGTGAAGCATAACTTAACAGCAGAAGAGTTTCAACAGAAAGGTAAACATCGAAGTAGAACATGATTGAAGCATAACATAGCGAATCAAAAGCATCGAATCAGTCGCATTGAAGCATATCACTGAAGCAATTGATAAACTGAATGTAAGTGCGGAAAGTAAAACGAACTCTTGACTCGGCGATGTTTGTTCGACCAGTTCACACTCTGCAAAGTGCTACGTCTGGTTGGAGGGACTTGTGATTGAACACAGGAGCTAACCTCTCTCCGTCCGTATCTCCACTGCACCAATCTCCTTGAGCTTGGTCAGTTCTTCACTCGTGGTTGATTATTGAGGAAATCACCGAAACCTTTGACAAACTGGACTTCGAGGCGACAATAACTCTTAGCTCTCTGAAGAACAACTCTCTAAGCGTCTAGGAGAATTGCAGTTCTCCAAGATAAAAAGGCTAGCCAACTTCTTCCTAAGTCATAATGAATCAACTCAGATC
Source organism: Bromus sterilis (assembly GCA_950022295.1). NCBI lineage: Eukaryota > Viridiplantae > Streptophyta > Magnoliopsida > Poales > Poaceae > Bromus > Bromus sterilis. Next base: position 245,207,150 of record OX465601.1, read on the forward strand.
AATAGGACTTATGCTTCGGTGGATGGGTTTTGGTTTGCTTCGGTGGGATTACTCTCTCTCTCTCTCTCTTCTGTGAGGAATTAATCTTGGAGCAGCCACCGGCCAATGAGGGCGGGGGTGGCGTATTTATAGGTGGCAATCCCTAGGTGCGAAATGACTGAAGTGACCCGATGTGACAACTTGACACCTGTCCCCAACGGTCATATTTCCAATCACAGCACAACTTTACTTGCGGTCCAAGTAAAGCTGACTCACGGACTTGGTTCTGCTTTAGGAGCCAAAAGAACTAAGTCTTCGCTGGTGAAGCATTACCTAGCGCACATGAGATTTCTTCAACTCTGGTTTCTCACTGGTTTGGATTCGATCTGAGTCTTTTCATCAAAACCTTTGGAGTACATTTACTAAACCCCTCTTGATAGTACGGTTTTTCCTACGACTCAAAGAAGTGAAAAAGAACTACGCAAAAACTACTAAGTCTTGCGCCATCTTGGCCATTTTCTTCGATGAGACGTGCTTCAGGATTTCTTATCTTTTTAGGGGTCGACATCCGTGATGAGCTTCACTCCAAAGGATATGCTTCAGTAAAAGAGTAAATCTTCGTTGAAGCTTTATCACCAACCTATAACTTCAGGAACCTAACCATCTGTTCATACTAGAAAACTTGTTAGTTCCTCTACTATTTTGACCAACAATATCCAAAACTCATGGGGTTATAATTTTTCTCTTACAATCTCCCCCTTTTTGGACTATTGTTGACAAAACAGGCATCAATAAAGGATATGGAATTTTGAGTTGAGTTGAGAGAAAACTCTAAGATATGAAGCTTATGACTCCCCCTGAATGCAAGCATTGAAGATTTGTATAATCGAAGAGAATGCTTGTTGAAGAATATCATCAATGGGAAGCCTAACACATATCTTAGCGAATCAATTTCATAAGGAGAATATGACTTGAAGAATATGCAATTATCCAATAACCTGTGAACTTAAAGATAATAACCACCTGCAAGATAAAAAATAGGAGAGAAACTTGCAAGCACGGGGGTTATTGACATATAAGATGAACCAGTTCACAATCGAAGTAATACTTAGGTTACAACCCAATCGAAGAGAATGGAATGTTTGTCGTAACTTAACATGCAAAAGATCGAATCAAAACCCTAAACCCCGCAGCGAATCTAAACTCGATGCTACTTTCTCCCCCTTTTTGTCAATAATAGGACAAAAGGTGGATAGGTAGAACAAGAGCATCTATGCGTCAGCTGCAACCCTGGGACCCTGCACATTGTCTTCGCCTGAAGTATCGCCTTTGGTCGAAGCAGGTGACTCTTCCTCGTCGAAGTCCATCGGCGCTTGAAGCAGTTCAAGGTCGCTGTCGTCGAGAGGATCATCTTCGTGCTTCGAGGTAGGGAAGTCTTCATCCGAGAAGGTATCGGGGCGAATCTGTTCAGCAGGGTTGACAAAGAGGACTTCATCTATCTTATCCAGCGAAGGGATCTTGGGGTTGGGGCGGTCGACCGTATCATTTCTGGAGAAGTAACGTTGAAGATGTGGATACTCCTTGAAAATCCGGTCGGCTTCAAGTTTCTTCACAGAGTTGAATTTCCGTAAACCTTTCCAAGAATGACGCTTCAACACCTTCAAGTACTGGTTGTTGTTCAGGGCAATGTTGCCAACTCTATTGATCTCATCAGATAAGTGTTGCATCTGGCGTTGATTTCCTTCAATAAAATTTTCAAGCAGTTGCTGGTTACGAATGGAAACTTCAAAATGATAAACCTCTTTCTGGAACTTCTTTGACATGTTGCGTTCATTGATATGCTGTTTGACTCCGACATATGTGGCAAATGGATCATTTGGCCTTCTGAAGATTTTCATGGTGTCGCGGACAGGAGGGCAGAACAGCTTCGGGTGATGCTTCGCAACATAATCTTCGCTGCGTCCATGGTTGCAAATGGCTTGCAGCCAAGGGGCATATGGCTTCAGTTGATTGACTAATTCTGCAGCTTGTACCATGTATCGAAGAAAAGAATCCTCGAAGTCAAATACATGACCATGAGTGAGCTTCATTAGAGCATGACGAGTGTGATAGTGGATGTTGGATTCTTCATTCGCAGTGCTGAGAGGCATCAAAGAATTTGACAAGATGTAAAACCAAGTCTTTGAAATGAATACCAAATGCTTCGGGCGAATGTTCTCAGGCATGTGATCTCCAGTGACTTCGGGATCCAGGAGTGATGCGAATTCGGCTTCAGTGGGATCAGGCAACAGATGGACCTTAGCTAAATCTCCAGTGTGCCTTGGGATGTTCACTATTTCCATGAATTCATCAGTATGCATCCGAAACACCTTCCCTTGAATCATCCATTCAATAATCCATGTGCTTGTATCATCAGGGTTTCCAGAGACATAGAGAGTGGCATAGAATTGCTTCACTAGCTCGGAATTGAAAGGAGTTTCCATAGCAAACATTCCAGTCAAATTATGTGCTTCGATGGTTTCCATAATGTTTTGGAAACATGTTGTAGAAGATAGACTGTGCATATCCAAATACTTGTGTCTGAACAGAACACTTTTCTGGCAGTATAGCTTCGTGTATAGAATTTGTTGTTCAGCAGTCCAGAATCGAAGGTCATCAGCAGTCCTCGGGGAATCATATGGACTAGAGCCAAAGAAGCGAAGCTTCTGGCGATGAACTTCAAGATCAAACTCAGGACCATGTATTGAAGATGATCCTTCTCCCAGGAATATAGGAAATGTTTCTCTGGGGTAGATGGAGTCCAGCGGAGTGTCTTGAGCAGGAACAGAGTGCCTTCGTGCATCTGTGATTCGCCTTTGCGGTTGAGTGACGATGGCCAACTCATTCGCTTCGGCTTCTGCTTCGACTTCTGCATTTGCATCGGTTTCAGCATTTGGATCTTTGGCTTCGCCTTCTTTGTCTTCAGACTCCTCAGCAGAGTGAGCTGAAGAATAATCCTTTTCAGGAATGTCTTGAGGTGGTGGAGAAGGTTCTGGCGCAAAGTTGTCTTGAGCAGACGGTTGAGGAGCGGGTTGAGGTGGAGGAGGAGTTGGAGCACGGGGTGGAGCGACTTCGGGGGCGGATGGCTTTGAAGCAGGTTTACCAAGCTTGATGATTTTGCATCGAGGGGGCGATGCCTTTCTTGGGGCCTTCTTGGCCGGATGAGAGCTCACCTCATCAGCTTCTTCAGTGTCAGCAATGAGACACCTCTTCCTTTGTTGCAAATTGGGAAGTGGTGAAGCTAATTGCTTGAGCATGGCTTCGTGCTTCTTTGAGTCAAGAGCCATGACTGAAGCATTGTGAGTCTTGCAACATTCTTCAATGGCAGACTTTAACTTGTCTTGAAAGACTTGCAAATTTTGCTTCGCTTGCTCATTAACAACAGTAATTTTCTTCGAAGCAGCTATGGCTTCGGTCTTGAAATCCTCATATGATTCATCATCTGCTTTCTTCTTGAATTTAAGAATCTTAGCAGTTTCTGATCTGTCTCTGGCATGTAAATCCCTCAGCTGATTGTATAAGGTTTCGAGCATAGCTGAAAGATTTGGTGAAATGAAGATATTCCCAATATCCACAGCCTGGGGATTAACAGCTTCAGCAAGTTTGCAGTATACCTGATACAGGCTCAAACAGTCCCAGAGTTCACCTTCTCTAGCATCTGGGAAGTTATGTTCACTGTGCTCAGCTTCAATATGAGCTTCGGGGACACGAGCTGTGACTGGCTTCGGGGGAATGTCCTTCGGTGCCATGTCAACAGCGGCTTCCTTTTGAGCGGCTCTGGCAATCTTTTCAGCTTTCTTCGTGCGAAGAACATCCAGCTGAGCTTGGCGTTTGGATTCAGCTTCACTGAGTTGTTTGGCTTCGGCGGCAGCCTTAGCCTCTTGATATTTTGCTTCGGCTAGCTTGCGCTTCGCTTCAGCGTTCTGGTTGGATTCAGCCAGCTCCTTCCTTTGTTTCTCCAGCTCAGCAGCCTCTCTATCTGTTCTCTCTTTCTCTTTAGCTTCTTTATCAGCCTTAGCTTGGGCTAGTGCTTCAGCATGCAGACGTGCAGCTTCGGCACGGTCTCTCTTACGCAATTCAGCTTCGGATAGCTTCTTTGTGCCGACCTGGGCATATGTCTGGCCAGGCTTGGCAACAGTTGTCTTAGGCTTCGAAGCTTTGGCTTGTTCAGGAGCTTTAGCTTCAGGCCTAGCAGCAGACTTAGCCTTTGGGTCATGCCTTTCCTTGGTCCTCTACTCAGCAGGAACAGGACGGCGAGGTGGCTTAGAAGACAGGGGAGCCTCAATCACCAAGTTCGACAAGTCTATGTTTTTCTTGGGAGCAGGAGGATCAATGGGATCTTGAAACTTAACTCCTTTAGGAGCAAACGGTTTCTCTCCAGCCTTCTTCTTCAGAGGCTTCTGAATCAGTTTCTTCTTAGGATTTGGGGGAATGGGAGAGTTCTCGGACTCATCATCTGCTTCGTCAGCAGGATCTTCATCAATCGAATCTTCAAGCTGTGCAGCAGGATCAGCTTCGTCATCAGCTTCATTGTCTCCCTCTTCTTCTGAGGCAGGAGGAGGTGAATCACTCAGCTTGCGAAGCTTTCGCCTCTTCTTAGGCTTCGATGCTTCAGCTTCATCAAGCCCTGCAGCAGCAAGTGCTTTAGCCTTTTTCTCTTCTCTAATCCTCTTCTTCTCAGCCAAAAGAGCAAGCCTCTCTTGCTCATCAGGATAATCATCCGGGGTCTTGAGTGAATTTGGGTGCGGGACAGCCGGAGGCTTCGGGTAGTACTTCTTCCGGTTGGCTGCAGTGTACTGAGCGCACATAGCGGTGGTGTACCGATAAGGTGGGCTGAAAGCAAATTGCATTGCCCACTTCCAAGTTGGGATACTCTTGTACTTGTACCACCTGATAGCCCAATATCGACGAATACTTTGCAGTCGAATCTTTCGGTCATGATCTGTTTCTTTTGGAGGAGTGTCATAGCCCATCTTGAGGCGAATGGCTTCAGGTATGCCTCGGGCATTATTGACTTCCTTCGTTTTTCCTCCTTTGCCCTTCTACTTCGGTGGCTCTGGATAGTTTTCGAGCCCTTCAACAATGGGAGACTCATTCCCCATAGCAGCCTCTTCGTCAGACATCCTGTGAAAAGAATATAGACAAGAGGGAAACAAGGAGGGGGAATGAATAAGCACAGGCAAAGGTTTCGACCAAAACCAAAAGATTTTTGACAGGAACCCAGATCAATCTGAGATCAGATGAAACTCTGTTAATGAATTTAGCTAGAACCCGTTCAAGAACAAGACCTAACCTAATCCACATCACAGAATAGATCGAATCTCATACACTGACCTGAGGAGATGGGATCACTTGATTCTAAGAACAGATTTCCCAAGGAGCAAAGATCAGCGCGGATCAAACAGTCCTATAAACAGAAACAAAAACCCTAACACACTTAGATCCAAACCATAGAAGAAGAACACAGAGAACCGATTGGATCCAAGTAGCATTGCGTACCCTAACTTGGTGACGCGAAGCGGCTACGGCGACGGAGTGCGGAGACGTGCTCCTCGTCGATGGGGAACGTCCACGGCGGCGGCGGTCCGGCAGTGAAGCGGCGACGGCGACGTCGGGGACGGGAGCTCTGCGGATTGCTCGAGGTGGAAGACGGGGGGAAATCGGAGAGAATGAATCATGGGGAACCGTTTCACTGGGGGAACGCCTTAAATAGGCCCGATCTGGAGCGGTTACCAGATCAGATCGAACGGTTCTCAGCGAGTGACTCTTCCGATTCAACGGCTCAGATGAAGTGGCGTATCGCGAGCGAATCTCAACGACCCAAACAAGACGGGGACTCAACGGCCGAAGAATAAGTCTTGACCGAGAGCAAAAACTTCGATAAAGTTGGAAGCATTTGATTTGGAACTCAATGATGTTCGAAGCAATATGCTTTCCGTTTCAATTGTGCTTATCATTCAAGATAGAGAAGATTGGGAGCGAATCAGAATGGAGAGATAGGGTCCGAAACTTATCACTTCGAAGAACAACAACGAAGCTAAAAGTGACAAGCATAGGGGACAAAAGAAACGAATAAATAAAGAACGCACAGAACAGAAAGAAAATGGCAAACGAAACTAATCTAAGACGAAGGAACAACTCAATCGAAACTAAACACATAAATACACAACGAAGGTGAATATATACAATGAAAAGTTTCGATCTTACTGAACATTGTGTGAGTCTAAGATGTTTAGCTCACATCTCAATGTACAAAACCTTTTCTCATCCAATGGCTTCGTGAATATGTCTGCCAATTGATCTTCAGTTCTTACATGGCTAATCTCAATGTCTTCGCACTGAACATGATCTCGAAGAAAATGATGATGAATATCAATATGCTTCGTTCGAGAGTGTTGCACAGGATTGTGAGCAATCTTGATGGCGCTCTCATTGTCACAAAGCAGAGGGATTTTCTTCACAAATATACCATAATCTTTCAGCGTCTGCTTGAGCCAAAGTATTTGAGTGCAGCATGAGCCAGCAGCAATGTATTCAGCTTCAGCAGTAGATATTGAGACACAGTTCTGTTTCTTCGAAGCCCAACACACAAGGGATCTACCAAGAAAATGACAAGTGCCTGAGGTAGATTTCCTGTCAACCCTATCACCAGCCCAGTCTGAATCAGAATATCCAATCAAATCAAACTGAGTACCCTTGGGATACCAAAGTCCCAAAGAAGGAGTATGTGCTAGATATCGAAGAATTCGCTTCACAGCAATATGATGCGATTCCTTCGGATTTGCCTGAAAACGAGCACAAATACAAACTGATAGCATAATGTCAGGTCTAGATGCACATAAGTATAAGAGTGAACCTATCATGGACCGAAATTTCTTCTGATCGAAGGGTTTCCCTTTCTCATCTGCATCAAGAAAACCATTAGTAGGCATGGGCGTTCTAATGGTCTTGCATTCAGCAAGATCAAACTTCTTCAGGCAATCCTTCAAGTATTTCTCTTGTGAAATAAAGGTGCCATTCTTCTGTTGTCGAATCTGAAGTCCAAGGAAAAACTTCAATTCACCCATCATAGACATCTCATATTTCTTCGACATCATCCTTGCGAATTCTTCGCTGATTTCAGTGTTAGTACAGCCAAAAATAATATCATCTACATATATCTGACACACAAATAGATCATTGTTATATGATCGAGTGAAAAGAGTGGGGTCAGTGGTTCCTGGTTTGAAGCCTTTCTTCAGGAGGAAATCCTTCAATGTTTCATACCAAGCACGAGGTGCTTGCTTCAGTCCATACATAGCTTTGTGAAGCCTGTACACCATATCAGGATTCTTCGAGTCTTCAAAACCTGGAGGCTGCATAACATACACTTCTTCTTCGATTTCACCATTAAGAAAAGCACTCTTGACATCCATTTGATATAGCAATATATTTTTGTGGTTAGCAAAAGCAAGCATGACACGAATGGATTCGAGACGGGCTACTGGAGCATAGGTTTCACCAAAGTCGATGCCTTCGATTTGGGTGTAACCTTGTGCTACCAATCTAGCCTTATTTCTTACCACGATACCATCTTCATCTTGCTTGTTGCGAAATATCCACTTTGTGCCAATAACGTTGTGCTTCGAAGGATCTGGCCTTTCAACAAGTGACCAGACCTTGTTTCTTTCAAATTGGTGAAGTTCTTCCATCATAGCCAATAACCAATCAGGGTCCTTCATGGCTTCATCATATTTTGAAGGCTCTAGCATGGAGACAAAAGAAAAGTTTCCACAGAAGTTAGCCCGAGTACGAGATCGAGTAGTGGGACGACCTGGTTGATTGATATCTTCAAGGATCAAATCCACATCAACTCTTCTTCGAACTCGGGATAACGTAGTATCATTTGCTTCAGGCTCAGCTTCTGCTTCAGGATCTGTATCAGCTTCGGAATCAGCTTCATCTTCAGCTTCAGCATTTCCTTCAGGATTAGCATTTCCTTCGTTCCTTTGACCTTCTTCGTCCTGTTCATCATTAGCTTCAGGATGTTGATCTCCAGCGCCCCGGGCTATGTGTGGGAACATTGGACCATCATCATCCCTAACAGCTTGACGTTGATTGGCTTCAACAGGGCGAATCTCACCAATAGCCATGGACCTTATTACTTCATCAAGAGGAGGTTCATCTAGATCATGAGGCAAATTCTCCTTTTGAGAGCCATTAGTTTCATCAAACCTTACATTCACAGTTTCCATAACTTTCCTAAAGTGAGAGTTATAGACTCTGTAAGTGTGAGAGTTTGAGCCATAACCTAAAAGAAAACCTTCATGTGCCTTAGGGGCAAATTTGGAGCTATGATTCATATCTCTAATAAAGCATGGAGCACCAAATACCCTAAGATATGAGACATTTGGTTTGATACCAGTGATCAGCTCATGTGAAGTTTTCTTCAAGAATTTGTGAAGGTAAACCTTGTTGATGATGTGACATGCAGTCTTGATTGCTTCGGCCCAGAACCTAATAGGAGTCTTGTATTCAGCAAGCATAGTTCTGGCCACCTCAATAAGAGTTCTGTTCTTCCTTTCAACTACACCATTCTGTTGAGGTGTATAGGCAGCAGAGAACTCATGAGAAAATCCATAATCATCAAGAAAATCTTCAATATGAGTATCTTTGAACTCAGTTCCATTATCACTTCGGATATGCTTCAGAGATAATTCATATTCTGTTTGAGCTCTCTTTGAGAATGACTTGAAGATTTCAACCACTTTGCTCTTGTCATCCAAAAAGAAAACCGAAGTATAACGAGAAAAGTCATCAACAATAACTAGACCATATTTGTTTCCTCCCAGGCTTGCATAATTTTGAGGACCAAAAAGATCCATATGAAGCAATTCAAGAGGACGAGTGGTAGTCATGATGGTCTTCGCTGAATGATGTTTCTTCGTAATTTTACCAGCTTCGCAAGCACTGCAGAGACGATCCTTATCGAATTTTACTTCGCTAAGGCCAATAACATGATTCTTCTTCACTAAGTTACGAAGATTTCTCATCCCTGCATGACCAAGTCTTCGATGCCATAGCCATCCAGATGAAGCTTTTGCCATTAAGCAAGTGGACACAGCAGGGCCCGAAGAAAAATCAACAATGTATAGATCTCCCTTTCGGTAACCCTCGAAGACAAACGTATAATCATCCTGTGAAAAGACAACACAACGCGAAGCAGAAAACAGAACAAGCATACCCATATCGCATAACTTTGAGATAGACATAAGATTATATCCAAGAGATTGGACTAACATAACCTTGTCAATGTGCTTATCCTTCGATATGGCAATCTTACCCAAACCTAACACTTTACCTTTGTTGTTATCACCGAAGGTAATGTACTTCAAAGAAGATTGAGATAGTTTTTCTTCGGTGAATAACTCCTTGTCTCCGGTCATATGATTTGTACAACCACTATCCATGACCCATTCGGATCCACCGGAGACATAGCCCTGCAGAAGAATTAGTTCGTCTTAACCACCCACAAACGAGCAGGTGACTGAGAAGACGTTGAAGCACAGGTCGAAGCAATATTAAAACGAACAGGAGTGTATTGCTTCGGTGAACCATCAAGCACACCATAAATGTAAGTCCTCTGCGAACGGTTAGCATAAGTATGAGCATATGCAATCTTAGTACGATTATTATGAGGACGATACGTGTGGCGACCAGTACGATAGTATTGCTTCTGCGGAACATTTGATTCGGTCACCAATGGATCATTTCTTGTCTCAAGAGAGTAGAAATGATTCGGTGGTACCGAAGACTTTCCCTGCAAAGAATGGTTAGCAGGCAGTATTTCCACAGGTGCTTTCTGCACCCATATCTGCCTCTTATAGAATCCATTCTTTGGTGGAGTACCTACATACTCAGCTGAAACTTTTCCCTGTTCATCTTTCATGAGTTTGTAGTCTGAATCAAGTGATTCATCCACAGTGACTTTGTTCATTTTGCAGTCGAAGCCTGAAAGGTTAGCAATATCAATGGGTTTCTCCTTCTCTAGAACCCAAACATTCTTAGGATACTGTTCAGGCTCCCAGTTTGTGCCATCAGGATTTATCTTCCTTTCGAAACCAACACCTTCATTTCTGGGATTTCTGTGAAGGAGAGCCTTCCTCAGGATATCACAGAGATATTGATGTCCTTGCACACTTTTGAACATGCCTGATTCAAATAAGTTTTTCAACCTGAGGAGTTCCTCGGTAACAGCAGGATTTTCCTCATCGGAGGCATTAGTATCATCAAAAATAATAGGAGCTTTCCCTTTGGAATCAGTTTTGCTTCGTTCCAAGCAGTCCGAACAAGGTGATTCAGTTTTATGATTTATTTCAGAACCTTGTTGAGCCATGAGAGAGATTGACATTTTCCAATTCTTCATGAGCCTCTTTCAGTTTTTCGAGAGCCATTTTCCTCTGAAGAACTTCATAGGTGAGCTTCTCATAATCAACTGAAAGAAGATCATGCCGAGAGGATAATTCTTCAAACTTCTCCTTTAGAGCAGCATGCTCATTAGTTAAAGTTTGACCTTTCTCAATCTCATCGATCAACAACGTCTCTGATTTCTTAATGCTTTTACTCAGTGAATCAAGTTCATCTTGTTGAATTGAAGCAATTTTAGCAAGTTTAGCATAGCTTATCTTTGAGTCACTTTCATATGAAGAACAATCAGACGTATCATAGTTTGACTTGGATGAGGATACCTTTGCCTTGGCCATGAAGCAATATGCAGGAGTTTCATCTTCACTACTGTTGTTGGTGAAGAATGAGCTCGAAGCATTGATTGAAGCATTTGCTGAAGCGAAGGCCAAACCAGCAACACCATCTGATTCGGACCCAGACGCAGACCTTGAATCTTGTTCAGCTTCGGAACCAGAGGCTTCGTCTTCAGAGTTCATCTCCTTTCCCAGATAGGCCTTGGCACGGTGAGAGCTGCTTCGACGAGACGAGTAAGTCTTCGATGAAGAACCCTCACGTTTCTTATGATACTTTTTCTTCTTATCATCATCAGAATCTTTCTTCTTTTCTCTTTTTTAACTGGAATCATGTCTCTTTGACTCATGACTTCTGGAGGATCGGTGAGACTTCGATGAAGAGTCTCTGAGTGAATGCTTCGATTTGTTCTCAGCTTCCCACAGAGGGCAATCAGCAATGTAGTGACCTGGTTTCTTGCACTTGTAGCAGCAATTGTCCTTTGATGGAGAGCTTCTAGAGGATGAACGGTAGGAAGAATGACTTGAGCTTCTTGAGGGAAAACTCTTCTTGGGTGAAGAAAAACCTTTTCTTTGAAAGCGATTGAAGTGTCTCATGATCAGTGCTAAATCTTTTCCAATGCTTGAGGGATCATCTGATTCGACACCTGAAGCAGAACTGACTTCGGGTGAAGAATGACGCGAAGCTTTTGCTTTCAGGGCATGGGATCTCCTTCGAGAACCATTTATGTCACGTTTCTCTTCTTCTTCCATTTCAAAGGTAGTGAGTCTCTCAAGAACATCAGCAGCAACAAGACGTCTGAAATCAGTCCTTTCCTTGATCATCAGCACTATGTGATCAAACGAATCATCCAATGAGCGAAGCAAAGTTCTCACAACAGAGTGAGGTGTAATGTCATCAGCACCGAGGGAAATCAATTCATTAGAAAGAGTTGTGAGTCTGCTGTAAATGGAACTGACTTTTTCACCCTCGTTTCTCTTGAAGCGATAGAATTTGCTTCGGAGAGTGTAAATTCTGGCATCTTTCTGGGTGGAAACACCTTCACCAATATTCTCAAGATAGTCCCAGACACCTTTGGCAGTTGGAATATTCTTCACTTCATGATACTTTTCAGGTGTCAAGTGATTGGTGATGAAAACCCAAACTACAGAATCAAGATCAATCAGCGTTGCTTCTTCAGGGGTGATCTCCTTCTCATCGGCAACAGTGACTCCATACAAGACAACTTTCCAGGCAGTTGAGTTGATCGCCATGATATTTATTTTCATCTTGTCCTTCCAGTACGGGTAGTCCTTCCCATTGAATATAGGAATAGGTTCGCCAGAGCGAATAGCTGCGAAAGACATACTAGAAGACATAATTGAAAACACTCCAGGAGGTTAATCCAAATAAAGAGTGCCTAGCTCTGATACCAATTGTAAGTTCAAGTATGTGATCAGAGGGGGAGGGGGTGAATGATCACTTCAAATTTTTGCATGAAACTATGAAGTGAAGCATAACTTAACAGCAGAAGAGTTTCAACAGAAAGGTAAACATCGAAGTAGAACATGATTGAAGCATAACATAGCGAATCAAAAGCATCGAATCAATCGCATTGAAGCATATCACTGAAGCAATTGATAAACTGAATGTAAGTGCGGAAAGTAAAACGAACTCTTGACTCGGCGATGTTTGTTTGACCAGTTCACACTCTACAAAGTGCTACGTCTGGTTGGAGGGACTTGTGATTGAACACAGGAGCTAACCTCTCTCCGTCCGTATCTCCACTACACCAATCTCCTTGAGCTTGGTCAGTTCTTCACTCGTGGTTGATTATTGAGGAAATCACCGAAACCTTTGACAAACTGGACTTCGAGGCGACAATAACTCTTAGCTCTCTGAAGAACAACTCTCTAACCGTCTAGGAGAATTGCAGTTCTCCAAGATAAAAAGGCTAGCCAACTTCTTCCTAAGTCGTAATGAATCAACTCAGATCAATAGGACTTATGCTTCGGTGGATGGGTTTTGGTTTGCTTCGGTGGGGTTACTCTCTCTCTCTGTCTTCTGTGAGGAATTAATCTTGGAGCAGCCACCGGCCAATGAGGGCGGGGGTGGCGTATTTATAGGTGGCAATCCCTAGGTGCAAAATGACTGAAGTGACCCGATGTGACAGCTTGACACCTGTCCCCAACGGTCATATTTCCAATCACAGCGCAACTTTACTTGCGGTCCAAGTAAAGCTGACTCACGGACTTGGTTCTGCTTCAGGAGCCGAAAGAACTAAGTCTTCGCTGGTGAAGCATTACCTAGCGCACATGAGATTTCTTCAACTCTGGTTTCTCACTAGTTTGGATTCGATCTGAATCTTTTCATCAAAACCTTCGGAGTACATTTACTAAACCCCTCTTGATAGTACGGTTTTTCCTACGACTCAAAGAAGTGAAAAAGAACTACGCAAAAACTACTAAGTCTTGCGCCATCTTGGCCATTTTCTTCGATGAGACGTGCTTCAGGATTTCTTATCTTTTTAGGGGTCGACATCCGTGATGAGCTTCACTCCAGAGGATATGGTTCAGTAAAAGAGTAAATCTTCGTTGAAGCTTTATCACCAACCTATAACTTCAGGAACCTAACCATCTGTTCATACTGGAAAACTTGTTAGTTCCTCTACTATTTTGACCAACAATATCCAAAACTCATGGGGTTATAATTTTTCTCTTACAAAGTTGGCGCATACTTCGTCGGTGCATCCAAACCCTTGGCACGATACGCTCTGTCATCATAAACCTCCTTATATCTTCCTCAAAACATCCACTATACCTACCTATCAAGGCATTTCCATAGCCTTTCCGAGATACATTGACATGCAACATTCACCATCTCATGGCTTGATCTTCATGTCATACATGCTTTTGCTTGCTTGAGAAACCGCATGCTAGGATGGCTTTGCGCTTATTATTGCTACATGACGCACTAGTATCCTTGCATATCCTGGTACACTGGCAGAGGCATACATTTTCATACATCATGATAGTTTGCATCTTTCTTTATGTTGAGTACTTCTTGTAAAGTGTGAAGATCTTCTATATTCTTGCAAAATATAGTGTTGTCCTTCAGTGTGGAAAAGATCCCAACGAGGACAAATTAAAAGATCCCAAAGAGGAAAAATGGGAGATAAATAGAAAGAGCCAATGAGGCCACAAAAATACAAAAAAATTGAAAAAAGGAGAAAAAAAGAAATAAAAAGCGAGAAGGGGGAAACACTACTATTCCTTTTGAAAGACGCACACTCGTACTCCAAAGTAGTATTTGTACTTCATAGAGAGTTTCATATCATTCATGCATAACTATGTGGAGATCTGATGACCCTCAACTGTAGGGGATCAATTGTAGTGTTCTCGCGGGTAAGTTAACCCAATTTATTGATTCGACACAAGGGGAGCCAAAGAGTATTTATAAGCCTTGACATTTGAGTTGTCAATTCAACCGTACCTGAAATATGCTTGCTTGAAACAAATTATTAATAGCAACTGTGACATGATGGTGATAGCGATAACTGCAAAAGTAAACAGCGAGAAGTAACAACTAGTGACCACCAGGATTAAAACATTGTAGGGTAGGGAGATGGATGGTTGGGCGCTGCATGAATAAGAATGAACATGTAATAGGTTCTAACACGGGGCAAGGCACAAAGAAAAGTAATGATCACCTAGGCAAATATCAAACAATAGGCATGTATCCCGTAGGTAGTTGTGCGTGCTTGCAATAAGAACTTGCACAACATCTTTTGTCCTACCATCCCGCTGTGAACGGGGCAAAAGGGAACTTATGGAGATTAAGGTGCTCCTGTTAAAGACCACCGGAACAAAGCAATAAACTCAATGGATACATGAAATCCTCAAATTATGGACCATCCCCTTTGGTGTCCCAAGCTGTCACCTTTGGGATTGCCGGTTCCGGACCATAATAGGTGCATACAACTCATAGATTGGATCTCGAACATAAATATACTCATGAAAACATAAGTGGTTCAGATCTAAAAACATGGCACTCAGGCCCAAAGCAACAAGCATTAAGAGCAACAAGTTGTAGCAAAGATGATAAACACCAAAGTAGATGATAGGCAAAATGCCCCCAACAATCTGACGAACTATTACATGATCAATCTCATCCAATCCCTACCATCCCCTTTGCCTACAACAGGGAATTACTCACACATGTGAAGAGAAGTCATGGAGGGATGATGGATTGGTGATGGTGATGACGATGGCGATGATCTCCCCTGTCCGGAGGCCAAATCAGCCTCCAGATTAGCCCTCCCGAGGAAGAACAGAGGGTGGTGGCGGCTCCACGACGGGTTCTGGAAAAACGACTTCTATTTTGGGGTTTTCCTGTCACGGGAATAAATAGGAGTTGAAGTAGGGCACCAGGGGAGGGGGAGTCGCCCAGGCGTCCAGCTGGCGCGGCCCCACCCCTGGCCGCGCCAACAGGGCGCCTGGGGGCCCCCTGGCTGCCCTCTGCCCCCCCCTTCTGGCTCCAGGCTCCTTCGGGTGCGTGGATATTTTTTTTAAAATTTCTAGGAATTTTCTGAGATGTCCAAAAATCCATTTTCCTGCACACAATAAAACCATACAAACGGCTCTGCTGAAAACAACGTCAGTCCGGGTTAGTTTAGTTCAAATCATGCAAGAATAAGTGCAAACCAATAGCAAAAGTGTTTGGAAAAGTAGATACGTTTGAGACGTATCAACTCCCCCAAGCTTAGCCTATTGCTTGTCCTCAAGCAATTCAGTTCAACGAACTGGACGCGACAAAGAAAACTTTGAAAAATTCTTTTGCTTCATAAGATGTATATAAGCCGGTACTACGAAAAGAGTTTAGCAAGTATCAAAACAATGCTATGAGGACAATGCACAAAGCAATTCTTCTTTCAAGTGATCAATCACAAACAACCTAACGTAAATAATATGCTACCAAAAATCAAGACAAGATCACAATGCACATAGCCTAAACATATCAGAGTGGTATCTCGCTAGCCTCCATGAGTGAAGCAAAACATAAATGCAGAAACTCCTCCGGAGTTTTAAAGGAGACTAGAACTAAAAAATTCAGACTAGCAATATCACAAGCATGCAGAAGACAATGTAATACTTTGGGACAATGCATGTTGCACTAAGAATGACAATTATGCTCTCAATAGTTGGTGCTTTTGAAGAAAGAAGGGGAGACTCCCGAACCGTGGATTTTTTACGGTAAGATTGAAAACCCGTGATTGGAAGCAAAAACTAAACATGTGCCAGAGCTCTTGGTTTCGAAAACAGAGACAAAATTCTTTTGAGAAGTGCAACTTTCCAGTCAACGGTGAACGGTTAAGGTCTCTCAATATCTCCCATGCCAACCATATTAATGCTTTTTGCTTACACTTGTTCCCTTATCCATAAATCCTTTGATGGTCTATGGAACCTTTAATTTTGCCTCAAGTATGGAAGGAGGATATCGTTCCATCTATCATTAGCAGCATTTGGTCCATTTCATCTCATCATCAAGTATGGGGGTGTAACTCTCTCTTTTTTATAAATTTGACTAGTTAAAACTTCCGTCAAGATATTTTTGGCATGGTAGATACTGATTTTCCCTCACCACACCATGAGCTTGTACGGTTACAAAAGGGAAGATTTTGAATAAATTTTGATATGGCACAAGAAAAGTCTAAGTTAGGATTGGCCGGTAAATACCACATATAGGTAGGTATGGTGGACTCAAGTGGAATAACTGGTTTGAAAAGGAGTTTGGATACACAAGCAGAATTCCGCATAGTGTGAGCGAAGGCTAGCAAAAGACTGGGAACCGACCAACTAGAGAGCAATAATTTTCATAATCATGCAGAGTGACAAAGCAACATTGAATCGGGCATGAAAGTGATATGACTATTCTTAAATAAAAAGGGTCATCAAGGCATGATAGACATTTTAGCCATAAGCATGTGTGAACATGTGCCAAGTCAATTGATACGTCCCGAACGTATCTATAATTTCTCCTTGCTCCATGCATGTTTTTTGTGACTTTTCCATGTTTTGCTTGAACTTTCATAAACTTTTTATCATATTTGGACTAACCTATTAACTCAGTGCACTCAGTTGCCAGTTCCTGTTTTTCTTCTGTTTTTGTATTTCAGGTTTTCCGGCCATTAAAAGTGCCCAATAAATTCCGGAAAAATTATATAAAAAATCAGCGTCACAGAAGCTTCCGGAATAACCAAGATATGGCAGGAGGGCCACCACCGGGGGCCCAAGAGGGTCCCTGGCGTGGCCCCACCCTAGGCCGCGCCAGGAGGCCTCTTGGCTTCCTGGTGGCCCCCCTCGGTGCCCCCCTTAGCCTATATTTACCCCCCGTGACGGAAACCCCTAATATCAATCTGCTATTCCCGTTCTCCTCTCTATTCCGCCGCCACGGCCGTTTCAAGATCGGGGCTTCCAGGAGAAGCTGCCCCGGCACCCTGCCGGAAGGAGGAATCCCCTCCGGGAGACCATCCATTGCCATGGACGCCTCCCGGATGTGGCGTGAGTAGTCCCCCTTGGACCATGGGTCCGTGACCAGTAGCTATGTGATGTACTCCTCCCCTCTTTGTGCTTCCTCTTTCGAGACCTCGTGAGCTGCCTCACATGATCGAGGCACTTTTGTAGTTTTCTATGTTGCTATGCTGAGTTTGCCGGGATCTGATGGATTATGAGATTATGTTCAGATTGTGATGAGTAATATACTTGGTTCTCTTTTATATTTGTGTTCTTCAGTAAATTCTTGCATGTTCCCCGTTGCCGTATTTTACTTTGGCCAAGTGATTTGTTGCAACTCCAAGAAGGAGCGTTATGCTTGATTGTGGGTTCAGCCCATTGATGTCTAGCTTGAGTGACAGAAACATGAGACTAGGCGATGTGTTGTTTCCACCAGGGATAAAACAACGGTGCTTGTACTTGCGGGTGCAAGGATTGTTTACTTTACGCATGGTTCTTTTAATGCAGTTGTCTGTTTTGCTTTGAGTTTACACTTTGGGTGGGATTTGCAACTTAATACCAGCGAGATATTCTGGATAGATATCTCAAGGTGGATGATTCGTAGTAGATGCAGATGGATTTCGGTCTACTTACCTTGGTGTACTGCCCATTGCTTTTGAGCATCTTCCTTTCTTTTGTAGCATAGTTACCATTGCGATGCGTTTATAATCCTGTCAATTGCCGAGCTGTGATTTCTTTACCTCGCTAGCACTTTTATCGTCTTTTAGGAGAGAGACATCACTAGTGAACATCACGGGACCCCGGTCCATATTCACATCATTGTTTGCACTTTCAATTTACTTTCAGTTCTTACTTTCAGTTGCCACTATTATTATATCTTGCGTTGATCCTTTGTAAACAGCAAGGCCGGAGGAATTGACTACTCCTTTGTACTCGTTGGGAGCAAAGTTATTTGTTGTGTGTGCAGTTCCATGCGAAGTTAGCAACCTCGGCGCCACTTTTCACTTTACCACCTTCTTGTATCTCTGCGAGTCCTACGGGAGACAAACCCTATCCTCTACATAGGGGAAATTCTGCTGCTATGCTACATCTCACCTTCCACTTGGGGTAACCAACGAGGAGCGAGAGAAGTATCTTCCTTACTAGCATCAAGCAATTTTTGGCGCCGTTGCCGGGGACTCCAGCCTACAAGATAGGGGAGTTGCACACTATCTTTTATCTTTGATATTTAGTCTTGCTAGTTTACCTTTCAGTTTTCGCTTTTGTGTCCCTTATCAAAAATACCGAAAATACCTGCTACTACTATGGGTTCCAATGAAAACACTAAGTTGTGTGACTTCACTAGTCAAAACAAAGTGACTTTATCTATACTCCTATTGCTCCACCTTCCACTTCAGCACCTTCTTATGAAATTAAACCTGTTGTGCTTAATCTTGTCATGAAAGATGAATTCTCAGGTGCTGGAGAGGATGCTGCCTTGCACTTAAATAATTTTGTTGAGATTTGTGATATGCAAAAGTACAAGGAAGTAGATGGAGACATCGTCAAGATGAAGCTTTTTCCTTTCTCCTTGAGAGGAAGAGCCAAGGAGTGGCTGCAATCCTTACCTAAGAATAGTATCGATTCTTGGGACAAGTGTAAGGATGTTTTATTGGGAAGTACTATTCCCCTGCTAGAATTATCCAGTTAAGAAGTAACATTATGAATTTTAGGCAATTGGATAATGAACACGTTGCCCAAGCTTGGGAACGAATGAAATCTCTTGTTAAGAACTTCCCTACACATGGTTTGACTACTTGGATGGTTATCTAGACTTTTTATGCAGGCTTAAACTTTACCTCGCGGAATCTGCTAGACTCGGCCACGGGAGGAACTTTTATGTCAACCACACTTGGTGCTGCCACGAAGCTACTTGATGAGATGATTCTGAACTACTCTCAATGGCACACCAAACGATCTCCAACTGGTAAGAAGGTAAATTCTGTCGAGGAGATCTCCTCTCTTAATGAAAAGGTTGACTTAATCATGTCTCGACTTACCAAGCAAGCTCCTATTGATCCTCAGGATGTTCCTTTAAATTCCTTGGTTGCTCAAGAACAATTAGATATGAACTTTATCTCTAGAAAGAACTTCAACAATAAGGCTTATAGGAGTAATTTTGGTAGAAACAATCCTAGACCTTTCCCATCCAACAACTATGGGGACAACAACACTTATCCTAGCACCAAAAACTCCCCTTCTGAACTAGAGAGTATGCTTAAAGACTTTATCACTACCCAAAAAGCCTTCAACAAGAGTGTAGAAGAGAAATTAGACAAATTAGATATCCTCTCTTCGAAGGTAGACAACATAGCCCATGATGTTGAGATGCTTAAAATTAGAACTTCTCCCCCCGAGGAGAGGAAGACCACTCCTATCAATGTTATCCAAGTGCAAATTAATGAAAACAATAGGATGTTGGGGAAACTTAAAGAGAGATGGGATAGAGAAAAGGAGGAAGAAGAGAGAGTTAAGAGCCTTCCTACCTACCACACAGTAGCTACTATCCAAGTTGTTGAGGATGTCCAAACTGTTAGCACCCATCACACCCCTAGTCCCACTGGACCTATCAATGGTGATGCTACCACCTCAAAAATAGATGAAGAAACCTCTATGAACATAGAGGCTTTCAAAAAAGTGAGCCTGAATGATATCACTACCTCCTTGATAGATAGTAGTGATCTAGACTTTGACAACTGCACCTTACCTGAAGTTATTGGTTTCCTACACAAAATGTCTAGAGACCCCCACACTAGCACACTTAATCTTGCCTTCACAGAGCATATCACCAATGCTCTAATCAAAGTTAGGGAGGAGAAGCTTAGACTAGAAGCTTCCATACCTAGGAAGCTAGAAGATGGTTGGGATCCTATGATAAAAATCAAATTGAATAACTTCTCTTGCTTTGCTCTTTGTGATGTTGGAGCTAGTACCTCCATTATGCCCAAAAGAATGTATGATATGCTTGAATTGAAACCTTTTGGTCCTTGTTCTTTTGGTGTTCGTCTCGTCGATTCTTCCGTAAATAAACCTTTGGGGAAGATCGACGATATTCTTATCATTGTCAATGACAATTATGTTCCCGTTGATTTTACTATTATGCACATTGAGTGTGATCCTTCTTGTCCAATTATTTTGGGACGTCCTTTTCTTTGCACTGTGGGTGTTGTTATTGACATGAACGAGGGAATATCAAATTCCAATTCCCTCTCAAGAAAGGGATGGAACATTTCCCTAGGAAAAAGATTAAGTTGCCTTTTGAGTCCGTCACACGGGCTAGTTATTTTCTTGATAAGACTTGATCTTTTGCTTTAAGCCTAGCTAATGGCTTTGAAGAAGCGCTTTCGGGAGGCAGCCCGCAACGAATTTAGGTTTTCCTTTTTGTTTTATTCTGTTTTTAGTGGTCTTGATGATTGTTACTACTGTAGCAACATCATTGTATCTTTACTTTTCAAGCTTTGTGCCATTTATAGCCTCATATGACAAGGGAAGTGAAAGTTGCCACATGATGTTCAGAAAACAGATTCTGTCCTCGTGACGGGAAAAATCGTAGAAAAATCCCAGTTGATCTTTTTGAGCTGAATTATTTACAAAGAGTGCTCTATACAATCACGGAAATTCCGTATGTTCTGAGTTTTTTGATTTGAGTTGCAGAAGTATCCCTAAAAAAATTCTTTACTACCAGTAGTTCTGTTTTTCACAGATACTGCCACGTTTTGTCTCTCTTTACTTTTTCAAACCTTAATCTTGCTTTTTCTTTGTAATTTTTTTTGGCAATCTCGAGAAACAGTAACTCTTCAAGAATATCTTTATTTGATGTAGGGAAAAATTATTTTAATAGGGTACTAACCTCTCTAATCAGTTTACAATGAGTTATGTATGAAGGGAGTTTTCAAGTGTGCGATGGAAGATGATGAAAGAAGATCCTGGAGTGTCAAACGCTCAAGCTTGGGGATGCCCATGTGCACCCCCAATAAATATTCAAGGAGACTGAAGCGCCTAAGCTTGGGGATGCCCCCGTGCATCCCCTTCTTCATCAACAATTATCAGTTCGCCCCTCGTTGCACTATATTTTTATCACTTCATGTGTTATGTGCTATGCTTGGAGCATCTCGCTCTTTACTTTTCTTATGTTTGTTTTTTCTTTGTTTGCTGTTCATAACAAGTTAGGCCCAGCTTTGTTTTGTGTGGGAGAGCAACACGCTCCGCTAGAACTAGAACTCCTCATAGGATTTGCATGCTTATTCTCTTAGCTATGAGTTGTTCTTTTTCTTTTCTTAGCTGCTGCCTATTCAGTTATAGTGCTTTAGTTTTCTTCTAGAGCTTTTGTCTTGTCTTAGGTTGAACTTTCTATAGGTTGCATGTTTTATCTTGTTAGAGAGTTTGCCTGTTGCACTGAGTTTTGTGTCTTGACTAGAAAGTAGGTAATTGAAGTTGCTATTCTCTTTGTATTAGTAACTTGCAATAGTTTTGAGGTATTGACTGGCGTAATGTTTGAACTTCTGGTGTCAAGAGCTCGAGCCTATTAGTGATAGATGTCGTATTTTGGCCAATCCATGTTTATTTTCGAAAACCAAAACCCCTGTTGATAACTCTAGCTACTGGATGGATCACTAACCTCTGGAGGGTTCAAATATTAGAGTACACTCACGTACCATGAGTCGAGGATGCGCAAGGATAACCAAACCCCCATACACTCCTCGGGGTACTTGTCTCTTTGAGAACCTCCTAATTAGATTGAGAGTTACCGATAATAAGTGCATGAGTTCTTCGGACTAATGTTAGTATTCGAAAGTTGACACTTCCACCTTCCCATATTTTTCTAGCCTCTCATGTGCCGTGCATTCACTCATTCTCACTCCGAGAGTTGGCGTCCACCTTCGCCGGTAAATCCAAACCCTTGGCATGATACGCTCTGTCATCATAAACCTCCTTATATCTTTCCTCAAAACAGCCACCATACCTACCTATCAAGGCATTTCCATAGCCTTTCCGATATACATTGCCATGCAAAATCCATCTTCTCATGACTTGATCTTCATGCCATACATGCCACTTGCTTGATCGATGAGCCGCATGCTAGTTGGCCCTTGCCCTAATCATTGCTACATGACGCTCTAGTATCATTGCATATCCTGCTACCCTGGCAGAGGCATACATTTCCATCATGATAGTTACATTTTCCTTATGTGAGTACCTTTGTAAAGTGTGAAAGATCTCCTATATTCTTGTAAAATATAGAGTGTTGCCCCTAAAGTGAGGAAAAGATCCCAAAGAGGACAAATGAGAGAAATAGAAAGAGCCATTGAGGCCACCAAAAAATACAAAAAAATAGAAAAAGGAGAAAAAGAAAAATAAAAAGAGAGAAGGGGCACACTACTATTCATTTTGAGAGATCCACACTAGTACTTCATCATCTATCCCTTGTACTCCATAGAGATTATCATACATGCATATAGCTATGTGGGGACCCTTCACACTATAAAACTTGGCTTGTATATTCCAATGATGAGCCTCCTCAAACGAGCTCTAGGTCTTCTTGAGCAAGCAAGTTGGATGCACCCCCACTAGTTCCCTTGGAGAGCTTTTAGCTCACATGTGCATCTGTTGCATGGCAATCCCTACTCCTCACATCATATCTAT
Source organism: Bromus sterilis (assembly GCA_950022295.1). NCBI lineage: Eukaryota > Viridiplantae > Streptophyta > Magnoliopsida > Poales > Poaceae > Bromus > Bromus sterilis. The sequence goes on from OX465601.1 coordinate 245,230,078, forward strand.
CATATGGCCTTATCTCGCATATGGTTGTCCTCATTGATGTGAGCCTTTCACACCTTTTTTTGTCTTCCTCCTCCACCTTCTTTCTGTTTTGCCTTTTAGGTGTCAACTTTCTTGCTCATGGTCATCCATTGCATGAGTGCTCAAAATATTGAAAGGGAGTGGATCAGTTTGACTTGTGCCTGACTAGTGGTCTGGGGACGAGTCCAGATAAGAATTCAAAGGAGAGTAAGTGTGAAACTTTAGTAGATAGTAGTTCTCAACAATTATTTTTATCTCGTATTCCCTATCCCCTTTCTTGCACGCAAACACCATCTAGAGAAATTCGAGTCACGGACAGCGAGAGATCTTGCACCTTTTGTTCTTTTGTTGCTTGTGTCAATGGTAATATAGACTCTTGCCTATTAAGACTTGAATTGAATTACATGCTTTGATTTCTTTACTTAAGAGTCTTTATAAGGTTGTGTGCCATGTCACCACAGAAATTATGCTTGTTATCATTTACCTACTCGAGGATGATCAGGAATTAAGCTTGGGGATGTTGATACGTCCCAAACGTATCTATAATTTCTGCTTGCTCCATGCATGTTTTGTGTGACTTTTCCATGTTTTGCTTGAATTTTCATACACTTTTAATCATATTTGGACTAACCTATTAAATCAGTGCACCCAGTTGCTAGTTCCTGTTTTTCTGCTGTTTTTGTATTTCGGGTTTTCCGGCCATTAAAAATACCCAATAAATCCCAGAAAAATTATATAAAAAATCAGCGTCACGGAAGCTTACGGAATAACCAAGATATGGCAGGAGGGACACCACCGGGGGACCAGGAGGGTCCCTGGCGCGGCCCCACCCAAGGCCGCGCCAGGAGGCCTCCTGGCTTCCTGGTGCCCCCCCCCCCCTCGGTGCCCCCCTTCGCCTATATTTAACCCCCGTGACGGAAACCCCTAATATCGATCTTCTATTCCCGTTCTCCTCTCTGTTCCTCTGCCACCGCCGTTTCAAGATCGGGGCTGCCAGGAGAAGCTGCCCCGGCACCCTGCCGGAAGGAGGAATCCCCTCCGGGAGACCATCCATTGCCATGGACGCCTCCCGGATGTGCCGTGAGTAGTCCCCCTTGGACCATGGGTCCATGACAAGTAGATATGTGATGTACTCCTCCCCTCTTTGTGCTTCCACTTTCGAGACCTCATGAGCTGCCTCACATGATCGAGGCACTTTTGTAGTTTTCTATGTTGCTATGCTAAGTTTGCCGGGATCTGATGGATTATGAGATTATGTTCAGATTGTGATGAGTAATATATTTAGTTCTCTTTTATATTTGTGTTCTTTAGTAAATTCTTGGATGTTCTCCGTTGCCGTATTTTACTTTGGCCAAGTGATTTGTTGCAACTCCAAGAGGGAGCGTTATGCTTGATTGTGGGTTCAGCCCTTGATGTTTAGCTTGAGTGACAGAAACATGAGACTAGGGGATGTGATGTTGCCACTAGGGATAAAACAACGGTGCTTGTACTTGCGGGTGCAAGGATTGTTTAGTTTACGCATGGTTCTTTTAATGCAGTTGTCTGTTGCTTTGAGTTTACACTTTGGGTGGGATTTGCAACTTAATACCAGCGAGATGTTCTGGATAGATATCTCAAGGTGGATGATTCGTAGTAGATGCAGATGGATTTTGGTCTACTTACCTTGGCGTACTGCCCATTGCTTTTGAGCCTCTTCCTTTATTTTGTAGCATAGTTAGCATTGCGGTGCGTTTATAATCCTGTCAATTTCCCAGCTGTTATTTGTTTCCCTCGCTAGCACTTTTATCGTCTTTTGGGAGAGATACATCACAAGTGAACATCACAGGACGCCGGTCCATATTCACATCATTGTTTGCACTTTCAATTTACTTTCAGTTTCCACTATTATTATCTCTTGCGTTTATCCTTTGTGAACAGCAAGGCCGGCGGAATTGACAACTCCTCTGTACTCGTTGGGAGCAAAGTTATTTGTTTTGTGCGCAGGTCCAGGCGAAGTTAGCAACCTCGGCGCCACTGTTCCCTTTACCACCTTCTTGTATCTCTGCGAGTCCTACGGGAGACAAACCCTATCTTATACATAGGGGAAATTCTGCTGCTATGCTACATCTTACCTTCCACTTGGGGTAACCAACGAGGAGCGAGAGAAGTATCTTCCTTGCTAGCATCATCAATCCAAGAATTCTTCGAAGGGAAATACCACTTCAATATGCCAAACCATGAACAATGCAATGCATGTAGATCATTCCAACAACATAATATGCACCCTAGCTATTTGAGATCAGCCACAAGGAAAGCATGAACACTGGGAAAGCATTGTAAACATAGCACTATGTCGCTACAAGCTGGTCTCTAGATCATAAGTACAGGCATATGTACAAAAGTAGAAACAAGAAGAGTTCATACCGGTTTCCCTTGTTTCTTCCCTTCCGTCGATCTTCGTCATTACTGCCTTGTCACTTGCACGACCGAACGTGGGAAATATAATCGAATGCCATCACGGACTCGAGCTGAACTCTGAAAACAAAGCAACTGAAGAGAGAAAGGAAATATTTTTGGGTTTTTTCAAAGGTTAAACGAAAGCAAAAGAAAAGAGAAACCTTTTTGTTGTTTTTGCAAATTAAAAGGACAAAGAAGAATGGGCAAAAACTTCAAAAAGATCAAAGCAAATAAAAACCGATAATACAATGGAAAAAGGGAGAAGGGCACATACTCCCCCAAGCTTAGGCTTTTGGCCAAAGTTGGTAGCAGCTACTGCCCCCAGAAGCCTCCTGCTCCTGGGTAATGGTAAGTCCAAGGGTCGTATGAGCCCTCCGGTGCATACACCGAAGTCCTCGGGTCCTCCCATGAGGAAGGTCCCTCTTCCCAAGCATAAGAAGACCCCTCGCCATGCTCGGTAAAGGTCTCCCCCTAGAAATGTGGGAACTCACCATGCTCCTCCTCGTTGGGCACAACCCCCTCCATGGGGTTATGCAACTGGTACTGAGCCATGAACTCATCAAACTGGATATCATTGAAGGACCATCTGTTCCTGCGAGTGTTATCAAACAAAATTGGTGCAGGTAGACGGATCTCACGAGTAATGGTCCTCTCAAATCTCAAAATATAAACAAGGTTACCAAACTGGGAAGTCATGGTAACAAACTTATGCCTCTTCATAGCAGCAAGATCTAGACTTGTGTATGAAAAGGGAACATCATCAGGATGCGGGGTGCGATTAAGAGACTCAAGGATAAGTGTGGTGCAAACACCACCATATAAATCGCCCTTGTTACTGTTCATAACAAGGCGCCGAGAAATTAACGCACCGACATTATAATCATTCTTCTCAGAGAGGGCGTTCGCATAGATAGCGAAATCTGATGCAGATCCATTGCTCGTGTAGTCACGAGCCAACACCCCTCTAGCGACAAAATACGCAAAATAACTGAGGTAGGAAAACAGAATGCTGGAAATCTTCGTACCCCGAATGTCGGTTTCCTCCTGGATAAAAAGGGAGTTGAATAGGGTCCTCAACTCGGAAGGCTGAGTGGTCATCTTTCCGTCTGACCGGCGTTCGACACACCTATTACATCACCAAAATGTGCCAAAGACATGGTTATAAGATTGTTATAAAGTTTGAACTCGACGGTTCCAGAATCATGGTTATAACAAAAACTGATAACAAAGCAGGAGGTAAGCTTCTTGTATTATACCACACGGCATAATGCTAGTCGTGTCAAACCTGCATTGGCGCAAAGGCCATAAAATTCCTCCTTAATTCATGCAGCTGTAAGAAAATGATCGCACGGATACATCATTGCGCATGCTGGATTTGTGTTTGCCAACAACTCCAGGGGCACATGATCTTCATTATAGCTCACCCTAGCAGCCGAGGGTGAAGCTGCAGCTCTAGTAACTTGATCGGAGCGCTCGGGCTTCTTCTTCCCAAGCCACCCCTTTGCTTTTCCTAGAAAACTCATTTCTGAAATTTTTAACAATTCACAAAAACAAGGATTTAAACAAAGTGAGTTGAGGCAAACTACTCTACTCACTTACCTAAGGAATAAACTTGCATGAAAACTTGGAAAATAAATTTCTACATATGCATGCAAGCTCATCTAAACAGCACCAAGAACTACTAAATACTCAAAAACGAAACCACCAATCAAAAATCTATTTGGAGGGGTGGAGGAGTTACATACCAGGGAGTATTTTCTCAAAATTTCAGCTCAAATGGTGGGCTGTAGAGAGAGAGATCGAAAATCGCCTCCATGAACAGCAAGAACACAAGAACTGGAGCAGAACTCATGTTTTTGGAGAGAGAGAGGAAGGAGGAGGAAGAAGAAATACCTGCAGGTGGGGCCTCCTGGGCCACTGGTGGCCCCCCTTGGTCAGCCCTAGGTGCTTCTGGGTCTCTCTCGTCATGGAAATTTTTATTTTTATTTTTCTCTAATTTTTCTGAAAACTTCACTGTTGAAAATTTTCCGGAGTTCAAAAAGCTGCGAAACTTTCTGAAAACTTGAAGCAGTTATTAGAATTGTGAAGCCTCAAAAACATATAAACTTGGTACAGCAAAGAGAATAAAAGCTAAAGCAAATGAAAACATAACAAGCACCACTTTTTACCTATATAAAACATGCCCACTAGCAAGGTTGATCAAGTCTTACCAACGAACCGGCGATATATAGAAGAAAAAGTCTCACCTCTTATGAAGTGATCATTGCACCTTTACTTTAATGGACATTGTCCCCACCATGATGGTTTTGTATTTGTGGTACACGTGTAGGGGACAATCCCATTCTCCAATCTTCACGGTCTCGATATTCTCTATTGAGTTAAGGCCATGCCTTTTGTCGATCTTCTTTGGAAAATACACCGTGTGTTCTTTATCATCAACGTTGAAAGTCACCTTCCCTTTATTGCAATCAATAATGGCACCTACGGTGTTAAGTCTACCAAGAACAATGGACATGCTCCCATCCTCGGGCATGTCAAGCACAACAAAATCTGTAAGAATTAAACAATTGGCAACTTCAACAGGAACATCCTCACAAATACCTATCGGGACGGCTGTTGACTTGTCAGCCATCTAAAGAGAGATATCTGTAGGGATTAGCTTATCTAAACATAGCCTTTTATAAAGAGAAAAAAGGCATAACACTCACTCCTGCTCCGAGATCACATAAGTCAGTTTTGACATAATTATTTTTTATGGAGCAAGGAATGGTGGGTATACCTGAATAGCCGAGCTTCTCAGGAATCTTGCCACTAAAATAGTAGTTAGCAAGCATAGTAGATATTGCCTCATTAGGAACTTTTCTTTTATTAGTGAAAATATCTTTCATATATATTCTTGATAGCATCAGTGATAACCCACAACTGCAGGGGATCGAGATAGTCTTCGCGGGTAAGATAACCCAATTTATAGATTCGACTCAAGGGGAGCCAAAGAATATCCACAAGCTTTGATAATGGAGTTGTCAATTCCACCGCACCTGAGATACACTTACTTGCAACAAGATATTAGTAGTAACTGAAATATGGAGGTGATGATAGCAACAGTAATAGTGGTGGTGAAACAGCGATAGTAAAACAACAAAAGCAAACAACTAGTAACCAGCAGAATTAAAACACTTTAGGCTAGGGAGATGGATGGTTGGGCGCTGCATGGATAAGATACATCATGTATTTAACTTGGGGCAAGGCACACAGAAAAGCAATGATCATCTAGGCATAAATCAAACATCAGGCATGTACCCCATAGGTAGTTGTACGTGCTTGCAATAAGAACTTGCACAACATCTTTTGTCCTACCATCCCGCTACGAGCGGGGCCAAAAGGAACTTATGGAGATTAAGGTGCTCCTGTCAAAGAGCACCGGAACAAAGCATTAACAATCAATGGATACATGGAATCCTCAAAATATAGTCCATCCCCTTTGGTGTCCCAAGTTGTCACCTTTGGGATCACCGGTTCCGGACTATAACAGGTGCATACAACTCATAGATAGGATCAAGAACACAAATATATTCATGCAAACACATAGGGTTCAGATCTGAAATCATGGCACTCGGGCCCAAAGTGAAAAGCATTAAGAGCAACAAGTTGAAGCAAAGATGATAAACAACAATGTAGATGATAGGCAACATGCCCCCAACAATCTGATAAATTATTACATGATCTAGCTCATCCAATCCCTACCATCCCCTTTGCCTACAGCAGGGAATTACTCACACATGGATGGAGAAGTCATGGATGGAGGATGGAGTGGTGATGACGATGACGATGATCTCCCCTCACTAGAGGCCGAAACAACCTCCAGATTATCCCTCCCGGAGAAGAACAGAGGGTGGCGGCGGCTCCGCGACGAGAATTGGGAAAACGACTTCTGTTTCGGGGTTTTTCCGTTAAGGGAATAAATAGGAGCCTCGGTAGGGCACTAGAGGAGGGGGGAGGCCCCCAGGCGGCCAGTGGGCGCCTGGAGCCCCTGTGCCCCCCCCCCCCCCCCTCTGGCCCCACTTCTGGTTCTGGGCTCCTTCGGCTGCGTGGATTTTCTGTAATTTTTCCTGGAATTTTCTGAGATGTCCAAAAATCCATTTTCCTGCGCACAATAAAACCATACAGGAATCTCTGCTGAAAACAGCGTTAGTCCGGGTTAGTTTCGTCCAATTCATGGAAGAATGAGGGCAAATCAATAGCAAAAGTGTTTGGAAAAGTAGATACGTTTGAGACGTATCAACTCCCCCAAATCATAGAATGATGTTCCCTTTTCAAACTCATTTCTGAAATTTTTGACAATTCACAAAAACAAGGATTTAAACAAAGTGAGTTGAGGCAAACTACTCTACTCACTTACTTAAGGCATAAACTTGCATCAAAACTTGGAAATTAAATTTCTACACATGCATGCAAGCTCATATGAACAACACCAAGAGCTACTAAATACTCACAAATGAAGCCACCAATCAAAACTATAATTGGAGGGGTGAAGGAGTTACATACCAGGGAGTATTTGCTCAAAATCTCATCTCAAATGGTGGGTTGTAGACAGATATCGAAATTCTGGACGGAGAGCAGCAAGAACGCCAGTTCCAGGTGCAGAACTCGTGTTTTGGGGAGGAAAGAAAGAGAGAGGAAGAAGATTCACCTGAAGGTGGGGCCTGTGGGCCCTAGGCACCCTGTGGGCGCGTCCAGGGGGCAGGCCGCGCCAGCTAGCCGCCTGGGCCACTGGTGTCCCCCCCCCTGGTCAGACCCAGGTGCCTCTGGGTCACTCCCGGCATGGAAATTTTTATTTTTATTTTTCTAGAATTTTTCTGACAACTTCACTGTTGAAAAAAAATCGGAGTTCAAAAAGCTGCGAAACTTTCTGAAAACTTGGAGCAGTGATTAGAGTTGTGAAGTTTCAAAAACATATAAACTTGGTACAGCAAGGAGAATAAAAGATAAATAAATGCAAACATAACAACTTCTACTTTTTACTCATATAAAACTCAACTAATAGAAAGGTTGATCAAGTCCTACTACCAAACTAGCAATACATAGAGCAAAAAGTTTCACTTACTATGAAGCATTCATGGTACCTTTACTTCAATGGATATTTTCCCCACCATAATGGTTTTGTATTTGTGGTGCACATGTAGAGGGAAATCCCAATCACCAATCTTCACGGTCTCGATATTCTCTATAGAATTGAGGCCATGCCTTTTGTCAATCTTCTTCGTAAAATACACCATGTATTCTTTATCATTCACATTGAAAGTAACCTTTCCTTTATTGCAGTCAATAATAGCACCTGCGGTGTTAAGAAAAGGTCTACCAAGGATAATAGACATGCTCCCATATTCGGGCATCTCAAGCACAACAAAATCAGTAAGGATTAAACAATTAGCAACTTCCACGGGAACATCCTCACAAATACCAATGAGAATGGCTGTTGACTTGTCGGCCATCTGAAGAGAGATATCTATAGGGATTAGTTTTTCTAAACAAAGCCTCTTATAAAGATAGAAAGGCATAACACGCACTCCTTCTCCAAGATCACATAAATCAGTCTTAACATAATTATTCTTTATGGAGCAAGGAATGGTGGGTATACCTGGATCACCAAGCTTCTCAGGAATCTTGCCACTAAAAGAGTAGTTAGCAAGCATAGTAGATATTGCTTCATTAGGAACTTTTCTTTTATTAGTAACAATATCTTTCATATATCTCGAATAGGGAGGTAACTTAATAGCATCAGTCAAAGGAATTTGAAGAAAAAGAGGTTTCATCCACTCACAAAACTTATTGTAATGCTCTTCTTCTTTAGTTTTGAGAGACTTACCTGGAAAGGGCATGGGTTTCTATACCCATGGTTCTCTTTCCTTTCCATCTCTTCTTGTGATGAAGTCTTCTCTAGTATATTTCTTGCGTTTGTTGGGTGCTTCCTCTTCTCGAACTTCGGGTGGATCATTCTTTTCACCATCCTTTTTAGGCTCAGCACCGTCGTCAGTCTCAGCATCGGAGGTAGATATACTATTTGGATCATTGGAATTGTCAGCTTCTTTATGCTTCTTCTTCTTCTTCGGAGAATTAAAAATTTCTTCTTCGTGTATTTGAGAATCTTTCTTGATCCTCTTCGGATGCCCCTCCGGATAGAGAGGATCTTGAGTGCTAGTTCCTCCTCGGGTTTTAATCCTGAAGGCCTGTATATCCTGTTTGGCATTATTAGCGAGCAAATCTTTGTGCACATTAGAAATTTATTCAAGCTGAGTTTGAACCATATGAAAATGCTTCACAAGACATTTAACATCATTAACTGTTCTACCTAGAACATCAAGCAAACTTTTGATAGCAAGGGAATTATCATGCAACTGACTTTGTATCCTCTCATTAAAGTGATTTTGCTTCATAATAAAATTATCAAGCTCATCTAAACATTGACCAGGAGGCTTACCATGAGGGATGTTACTTGCATTGAAATCTAAAAGAGAGTGTACCTCTACCATAGGAGGGTGAGTGGTAGGCTCACACAACTTCTCAATAGGGGGTAGATTCTTCACGTCTTCAGTTTTAATACCCTTCTCTTTAATAGACTTCTTCGCTTCTTGCATATATTCGGGGCTTAGGACAAGCATGCCCCTATTTTTTGGTGGTGGAGGTGGTTCAGGGACGGACCAATCTTCGTGGTTCTTGGCAATCTTTCCCATTAATTCTTCTGCATCGTCCGGTGTTCTTTTCCTGAAAACACAACCAGCACAACTGTCCAGATAGGATCTGGATTCATCAGTTTGACCAGCATAAAATATATCAATTAATTCATTCTTAGGGACTCCATGTCCCGGTCTAGCCTGGATCAGACTACAAGACCTCCCCCAAGCTTTAGGGAGGTTCTCATCCTGCAACTGTTTAAAGTTATAAATTCTTTGTAAAGCAGCATGTTGCATATGAGCAGGAAAGTACTTTTCAACAAAAGAGTGAGCTAAGTCTTGAGGACTCCTAATGGACCCACATGGTAGTGCATCATACCATGCTTTAGCACCTTCCTTCAAAGAGAAAGGAAGAAGCTTAGTAACATAAAAGTTTCATATCTTTTCATCCGTAGTAAACAAGCCACCAACTCAGTGAGTTTGGTCAGGTGTGCAATAGAACCATCATTTTCTATGCCATAAAAGGGGTCAGCTTCAACACTGGCAGAGGCATACATTTGCATACTTCATGATAGTTACATTTTCTTTATGATTTGAGTACTTTGTAAAGTCTGAAAGATCTTCTATACTTTTTGTAATATATAGAGTGTTGCCCTTAAAGTGAGGAAAAGATCCCAAAGAGGACAAAATCAAAAGATCCCAAAGAGGACAAATGAGAGAAATAGAAAGAGCCATTGAGGCCACCAAAAAAATACAAAAAAATAGAAAAAAGAGAGAAAGGGGCAACACTACTATCCTTTTGAGAGATCCATACTCGTACTCCCTCTTATATCTTGTACTCCATAGAGATTATCATTCATGCATATAGCTATGTGGGAACCTTCACACTATAGAACTTGGCTTGTATATTCCAATGATGAGCCTCCTCAAATGAGCTCTAGGTTTTCTTGAGAAAGCAAGTTGGATGCACCCCCACTAGTTCCATTGGAGAGCTTACCTTATCTCATATGTGCATCCGTTGCATGGAAATCCCTACTCCTCACATCATATTTATCATATGGCCTTCTCTCGCCTATGATTGTCCTCATTGATGTGAGCCTTTCACACCTTTTTGTCTTCCTCCTCCATCTTCTTTCTGTTTCGCCTTTTAGGTGTCAACTTTCTTGATCACGCTCATCCACTGCATGAGTGCTCAAAATGTCGAAAAGGAGTGGGTCAAATTGACTTGTACCTGGCTAGTGGTCTAGGGACGAGTCAAGATAAGATTCCAAAGAAGATCAAGTGTGAATCTTTAGTAGATTGAGTTCTCAACAAAAAATACTTTTTCTCTCGTATTTCCCTATCCCTTGCTTGCACGCAAACACCATTTGGAGACATTCGAGTCACGGACAGCAAGAGCTCTTGCACCCTTTGTTCTTTTGTTGCTTGTGTCAATACTAACATAGACACTTGCTTGTTAAGACTTCAATTGAATTGCATGCTTTGATTGCTTGACTTAAGAGATCTTATATGGTTGGTAGCATGTCACCACAGAAATTATGCTTGTTATCATTTACCTACTCGAGGACGAGCAGGAATTAAGCTTGGGGATGTTGATACGTCTCAAACGTATCTATAATTTCTGCTTGCTCCATGCATGTTTTGTGTGATATTGCTATGCTTTTGATATACTTTCATATATCTTTATAACATATTTTGGAACTAACCTATTAATGGTTGAAAGACTGCAAAATTTCTTGTTTTTCTACTTTATGTGTAGGAATTACTTGGATAAAGGAAAGATCACAAAAGGAAGCCTTGTAAGAGTTTGACTCTAACTTTCCCGAAATTTGTCCCCACCAGACAGGTTTTAAAAATCGCCTCGGAAACGCTAGAATACGACCTCAAACGGAAAAACTTAAAACTACAAAGTTGTAGGGAATTGTTTTCCGGTGGACTTAGAAAAAAAATTCGGCCCAATAGGAGTTCGGATGCTTCCAGAAACCTCGAAATACAGAAGACGTAATCTGGATGACGGGAATCCGAGAGTCTATATAAAGAGAGGAAACCTAGGTCAAAGGGTACCACGAAATTTCCTCCCCCTTGGCAGCCGTCTTAAGGGGAGATCAATATCCACAGCAGCACCATCTCCAAGGAAGAATAAGGGGCCAAGGTCCTCTGCCCCCAAGGGTCGTGGCCACCGCCGTGGTCGTGGCCGCCGCCGCCGCCGTTGCCGTCTCCTTCATCTTCTCCAGGCTGCACCTCTCCATCAACAACTCTTTCTCTCACCATGTCCATGTGTGAGTAGTTACCCCTCAGGGTTAAGGCTTGTATTTTGATCTATCTGGTTTCTCTCTCTCCCGTGATGTGATCTTTGTTGTGATCATTGGCTATGTTAATCTAGGGTGATCCCATGATGTTTCCCGTTCTTCTATGTATTGGATTTGATGTACTCACTTGATCCTATCTAGTATAATCCCCGAGACCATGGTGACAGCGGTCTATTGGACATGGGTTAGAAGAATATTTACATGAGTGATTTCCTCTTTTGTGTGTGGATTGAAGATTGAGTCTTTTGGTGCTTGTCTTTCACTATCCTTTAGATATGTTGTGGTGATTGTGGTACTCTCTTTGGATGGCCGCGGTGACATTGGGAAATCCATAGATTGAGAACTACGAACTCTGAGGTGTGCTTTTGTAGCCCTACACAATTCTCGTCCTCTCTTGACCACAAAGGAATGACCTCCGAGTACGTCTCCATTTCATGTTTTATGGGAAATATCATGTGATTAGACTATGTTAATGTTGTTGGGAGTTGCCACTAGTGAAAGTATGAAGCCTAGGCCTTGTTTCCATCATTGTTACACTATTTGCACTCACTTTTGTTATTTGTTTCTTTCCTGCACTTTTTATTACAGATTTATATTACTTCGTTTTATCACACCTATCACACATATTTTACCATCTCTTCGCCGAACTAGTGCACCTATACAACTCCTAGTTGTATTAGGTGTGTTGGGGACACAAGAGACTTCTTGTATCTTAATTGCAGGTTTGCTTGAGAGAGACCATCTTCAACCACTACTTCTCTGAGTTCGATAAACCTTAGGTCATCCACTTGAGGGAAATTGCTGCTGTCCTACAAACCTCTGCGCTTGGAGGCCCAACATAGTCTACAAGAATAGAAGCGTGCGTAGACATCAGAAGGCTGCATGGTCATCTTCGTTGTCTGACCAACATTCGGCACACCTATTATATCACAAAACTGTGCCAAAGACATGGCATGTACCCCATAGGTAGTTGTACGTGCTTGCAACAAGAACTTGCGCAACATCTTTTTTCCTACCATCCCGCTACGAACAGGGCCAAAAGGAACTTATGGAGATTAAGGTGTTCCTGTCAAAGAGCACCGGAACAAAGCATTAACAATCAATTGATACATGGAATCCTCAAACTATAGTCCATCCCCTTTGGTGTCCCAAGTTGTCACCTTTGGGATCGCCGGTTCCGGACTATAACAGGTGCATACAACTCATAGATAGGATCAAGAACACAAATATATTCATGCAAACACATAGGGTTCAGATCTGAAATCATGGCACTCAGGCCCAAAGTGACAAGCATTAAGAGCAACAAGTTGAAGCAAAGATGATAAACAACAATCTAGATGATAGGCAACATGCCCCCAACAATCTGATAAATTATTACATGATCTAGCTCATCCAATCCCTACCATCCCCTTTGCCTACAGCAGGGAATTACTCACACATGGATGGAGAAGTCAAGGAGGGAGGATGGAGTGGTGATGGCGATGATCTCCCCTCACCGGAGGCCAAAACAGCCTCCAGATTAGCCCTCCCGGAGAAGAACAGATGGTGGCGGCGGCTCCGCGACGAGAATTGGGAAAATGACTTGTGTTTCGGGGTTTTTCCGTCACAGGAATAAATAGGAGCCTCGGTAGGGCACCAGAGGAGGGGGGAGGCCCCCAGACGGCCAGAGGGCGCGGCCCCACTTCTGGCCGCGCCCACAGGGCGCCTGGAGCCCCTGTGCCCCCCCCTCTGTCCCCATTTCTGGTTCTGGGCTCCTTCGGGTGCGTGGATTTTCTGTAATTTTTCCTGTAATTTTCTGAGATGTCCAAAAATCCATTTTTCCTACGCACAATAAAACCATACAGGCAGCTCTTCTGTAAACAGCGTCAGTCTGGGTTAGTTTCGTCCTAATCATGCAAGAATGAGGGAAAATAAATAGCAAAAGTGTTTGGAAAAGTAGATACGTTTGAGACGAATCAATCAGTCAGGGGAATTTGAAGAAAAAGAGGCTTCATCCATTCACAAAATTTATTATAATGCTCTTCTTCTTTAGATTTGAGAGACTTACCTGGAAAGGGCATGGATTTCTGTACCAACGGTTCTCTTTCCTTCCCGTGTCTTCTTGCTATGAAGTCTTCTCTAGTGTACTTCTTGCATGTAGCAAGTGCTTCTTCTTCTCATACCTCGGGAGGATCATTCTTCTCCTTATCATTTTCTTCGGGTTCAGCATCGTAGGTAGATATGTTGTTAGGATCAACAACAGGCTCTTGACTTGTAATAGGATCATTGGAGTTGTCAGCTTCCTTGTTTTTCTTGTTCTTATTTTTCTTCTTTGGAGAGCTAACAATCTCATCTTCTACCTGCACTTGAGAATCTTGCTCAATCCTCTTTGGATTCCCCTCAGGATAGAGTGGATCCTGGGTGTGTGTTCCACCCCTGGTTTTGATGCCAAAAGCTTGTATGTCCTGTTTGGAATTGTTAGAAAGCAAATCTTTTTTCACATTAGAAATTTGTTCAAGTTGAGTTTGAACCATATGAAAATGCTTGACAAGACATTTAACATCATTAAATGTTCTTTCTAGAACACCAAGAAAAGTTTTGATAGCAAGAGAATTATCATGCAACTGACTTTGTATCCTCCTATTAAAATTGTCTTGCTTAATAATAAATTATCAAGCTCATCTAAGCATTGGTCGGGAAGCTTACCTTTAGGGATGTCACTTTATGTAAAGTCTAATAGAGAGTGTACCTCTACCAAGGGAGGGTGAGTGGTAGGCTCACACATCTTCTTAATAGGCGGTAGATTCTTCACATCTTCGGCTTTAATGTTTTTCTCCTTTATAGACTTCTTTGCTTCTTGCATATCTTCGGGTCTCAGAACAAGCATGCCCCTCTTCTTCGGTGGTGGATGTGGTTCAGGGATGGACCAATCTTCATGGTTCTTGGAAATATTTCCCATTAATTCTTCAGCATCGGCCAGTGTTCTTTCCCTGAAAACACAACCAGCACAACTATCCAGATAGGACCTGGATTCATCGGTTAGACCAGCATAAAATATATCAAGTAATTCATTCTTGGGCACTTCATGTCCCGGTCTAGCCTTGATTAAATCACAATACCTCCCCCAAGCTTTAGGGAGGTGCTCGTCCTACAACTGTCTAAAGTTATAGATTCTTTGCAAACAGCATGTTGCATATGAGCAGGCAAATATTTATCAACAAATAATTGAACTAAGTCATGAGGACTCTCAATGGAACCATAGCGCAGTGCATCGTACCATGATTTAGCGTCTTCCCTTAAAGAAAAAGGAAAAAGGCTTTGCCACATAGAAGTTTCGTATCTTCTCATCAGTAGTAAATAAGTCACCTAACTCAACGAGTTTGGTCAGGTGTGCTATAGCATCTTCATTTTCTATGCAATAAAAAGGGTCAGCCTCGACTGTAGATATAAGTGAAAGATCAACAGAGAAATTGTAATCGGGATCAGTGATGCATATAGGAGATGTGGCAAATTTAGGATCAGGAATATTCTTGTTCTTCATGGAGTGCTTTTCGAGCAGCTCCTTAATAGCATCAGGGTCAGAGTCGGCACACTCTCTGAGTTCCCTGCAAAAATCATCATCAAGAGTAATATAATCATCATCAAGGATCCTTTCCTTGAGTTCATCTAAATCTGCGTAACCAAAGGTTTTTCAAGTAGGAATATAGGTAACTGGAGTCTCGGTCTCGGATTCTGCTACAAACTTAGCAGACTGAGTTTCAATATAGTGACCAAGAAAATTATCATCATCAAGAGTAGTGGAAGAATCATCAAAAGTATCAGACATAGTAACAGACTCAGTAGAAGTAGCATGTGGTGGTAGCAGTGAAGCAAACTTACTTATAACGGAAGGTGAATCAAGCGTAGCACTGGTACTCAAAACGGTACCTTTTCTTGTAGTGGATGGTAGGATCGGAACCTTGGGGTCTCCTTTCTTACCCAGAGCGGATGAAGTGTGTCAGGCATGATACTTCAAGTGGAATTGTAAATATTGTTATGCTCCCTGGCAACAGCGCCAGAAAACAGTACTTGATGACCCTCAACTGCAGGGGATCGATTGTAGTGTTCTCGCGGGTAAGTTAACCCAATTTATTGATTCGACACAAGGAGAGCCAAAGAGTATTTATAATCCTTGACAGTTGAGTTGTCAATTCAACCGTACCTGAAATATGCTTGCTTGCAACAAAGTATTAATAGCAACGGTGATATGATGGTGATAGAGATAACTGCAAAAGTAAACAGCGAGAAGTAACAACTAGTGACCAGCAGGACTAAAACACTATAGGCTAGGGAGATGGATGGTTGCGCACTGCATGAATAAGAATGAACATGTAATAGGTTCTAACACGGGGCAAGGCAAAAATAAAAGTAATGATCATCTAGGCAAACATCAAACAATAGGCATGTATCCCGTAGGTAGTTGTGCGTGCTTGCAATAAGAACTTCCACAACATATTTTGTCCTACCATCCCGCTTCGAACGGGGCCAAAGGGAACTTAAGGAGATTAAGGTGCTCCTGTTAAAGACCACCGGAACAAAGCAATAAACTCAATGGATACATGAAATCCTCAAATTATGGACCATCCCCTTTGGTGTCCCAAGCTGTCACCTTTGGGATCGCCGGTTTCGGACCATAATAGGTGCATACAACTCATAGATAGGATCTCGAACATAAATAAACTCATGAAAACATAAGTGGTTCAGTTCTGAAAACATGGTACTCGGGCCCAAAGTGACAAGCATTAAGAACAACAAGTTGTAGCAAAGATGATAAACACCAAAGTAGATTGATAGGCAACATGCCCCCAACAATCTTACGAACTATTACATGATCAATCTCATCCAATCCCTACTGTCCCCTTTGCCTACAGCATGGAATTACTCACACATGTGAAGAGAAGTCATGGAGGGATGATGGATTGTTGATGGTGATGACGATGGAGACGATCTCCCCTCTCCGGAGGCCAAATCAGCCTCCAGATTAGCCCTCCCGAGGAAGAACAGAGGGTGGATGCGGCTCCGCGACGGGTTCTGAAAAAACGACTTCTGTTTCGGGGTTTTCCCGTCACGGGAATAAATCGGAGTCAAAGAAGGGCACCATTGGAGGGGGAGTCGCCCAGGTGGCCAGCTGGCGCGGCCCCACCCCTGGCCGCGCCAGCAGGGCGCCTGGGCCCCCCTGGCTGCCCTCTGGGCCCCCTTTTGGCTCTGGGCTCCTTCGGGTGCGTGAATTTTTTCGAAATTTTTCTGGGAATTTTCTGAGATGTCCAAAAATCCATTTTCCTGCACACAATAAAACCATACAAACATCTCTGCTGAAAACAACGTCAGTCCGGGTTAGTTTAGTTCAAATCATGCAAGAATGAGGGCAAAACAATAGAAAAAGTGTTTGGAAAAGTAGATACGTTTGACACGTATCAAGATCCTTACACTATAGAACTTGGCTTGTATATTCCAATGATGAACCTCCTCAAATGAGATCTAAGTCTTCAAGAGAAATCAAGTTGGATGCACCCCACTAGTTCCATGGGAGAGCTTCCCATAGCTCATATGTGCATCCGTTGAATGGCAATCCCTACTCCTCACATCATATCTATCAGTTGGCTTTCTCTCGCCTATGATTCTCCTCATTGATGTGAGTCTTTCACACCTTTTTGTATTCCTTTCCCATCATTTATTCTATTTTCCATCCTAAGTGCCAACTAATCTTGCTTGCGCTCATTCATTGCATGAGTGCTCAAAATCGAAAGGGAGAGGATCAGTTTGACTTGTACCTGGCCAGTGGTCTGGAGATGAGTCATAATAAGATTACAAAGGAGACTAAGTGTGAAGTTTTAGTAGATTGAGTTCTCAATGATTACTAGTATTTTTATGCTCTAAACACGTCTCCCACTTCTTGCACAAGAAACACCGATTGGAGACAATCGAGTCACAAAACGCGAGAGCTCTTGCACCTTTATGTTTTTACTTTGCTAGTTTCAATACTAGATATATACTCTTGCTTGTTATTGTCTTGACTTGAATTTCATATCTTACTTGTTGTACTTTAAATTTCAAATCTTCTTTGGTAGCCTATCACCATAGAAATTATCTTTGTTGTCATTTACCTGCTCGATGACGAGCATAAATTATGCTTGGGGATGTTGGTACGTCCCAAACGTATCTATAGTTTCTGCTTACTCCATGCTTATATTGGTGACAATGCTATATGTTTTGCTACACTTTCATACCTTTTACAACATGTATGGACCAACCTACTAACTCAGTGCCTTAGTGCCAGTTTTTGTCTGCTGTTGTCCGTGCATTGCAGGAAAATGTCAAATATTAAAGTGCTCGGAAAAATCTAGAAAAATCAGATAAAAAAATCAGCGCGACAAAAGACTCCAGAAGGATGTAGGGGAGCCGGAGGGGCTCACCCCCTTGACAAGGCGGGTCCCTGGCGCGGCCTAGGGCGGGGTCACGCCACCTGGCCGCCTGGTCAGGTGGGACCCCCTGGTGCCCCCCTTCGGCCTATTTATCCCTCTTGTATCGAAAACCCTCAGGAGGACCTCCGTTACGCGATTTTTACCACTATCCCGTCACTGCTGCGATTCCATTCTCGTGATCGCCAGAAGACCTGTCCCGGCACCCTGCCGGAGAGAGGAATCACCTCCGGGAGAACCTCCATCGCCATGATCGCTTCCCGGATGTGTCATGAGTAGTTGATGGCTTCTCGCCCCTCGTTGGTTACCCAAAGTGGAAGGTTGAGATGTAGACGGCAGCAAATTTCCCTCGGTGAAGATACCAAGGTTTGTCTCCGGTAGGACTCCAACAACGACAGGAAGGTGACAACGGTGCCGGAAATTTCTTTGGTGGCGCGAGAGTTGATGTGGACCTACACACACACCAGATAACTTTGCTCCCAACGATTTCAGAGAGGTTGTCAATCCCTCTGGTCTTGTTGTTCACAACGGATCAAACGCACGGGATAATAATGATAGTGATAACAACGGAAAAGGTAAATAAAGCAGGAAATAAATAGCGGGTGTAAACAGTATTGGAAATATGGACCGGGATCCCATGATGTTCATTAGTGATGTCTCTCTCCCAAAAGACGGTAAAATAGCCATGCGAGGTAAACAAATTACAGCTGGGCAATTGACAGGATTATGTGCGCAAACCAATGCTAACTATGCTATAAAGAAAGGCAGAGGCTCAAAAGCATGGGCGGTACGCCAAGACAAGTAGACCGAAATCCATCTGCATCTACCTACTAATCATCCACCTTGAGATATCTATCCAGAACATCTCGCTGGTATTAAGTTGTGAATCCCACCCAAAGTGTAAACTCAAAGCAACAGACAACTGCATTAAAGAACTTTGCGTAAAGTAAACAAACCTTGCACCCGCAAGTACAAGCGCCGTCGTTTTCTCCCTTGTGGCAACAGCACATCCCCTAGACTCATGTTTCTGTTACTCAAGCTAGTCATCGGGGGGCATGAACCCACAATCATGCATAACGCTCCCTCTTGGAGTCACTTCCTACTACTTGGCCAAAGCAATAAACAGCAACGGAGAACCTGCAACAATTACTCAAGAACATAAATATAAAAGAGGAGAATCAAATATATTACTCAAACACAATCTGAACATAGTCTCATAATCCACCGGATCTCAACAAACTCAGCATAGCAACAGCAGAAAGATTACATATGTGCCTCGATCATGTAGGGCAGCTCACGAGTTCTAATCCATGAAGAACAAAGAGGGGAGGAGAAAATCACATAGCTACTGATAATAGACCCATGGTCCAAGGTGGACTACTCACGGTTCATCCGGGAAGCATCCATGGTGGTGGTGAAGCTCTCGGAGGTGGTTCCTCCCTCCGACAGGGTGCCGGGAAGAGGTCTCCTGGTGCTCCCGATCTTGGAAGCGCGGCGGTGGCGGAACAGGGGAGAGATCGCGAAAAAGGGTTCTGTCCTCGAGGGTTTCTCTCCACGGGGAATAAATAGGCGAAGGGGGCAGCCAGGGGGGCCACCAGGGGTCCAGGCGGCCTCCAGGCGCGGCCCCACCCTAGGCCGCGCCACCTGGCCGCCTGGAGCCCAGGTGGGTCCCCTCTGGCCCCCCTTTGGGACTCCGGAAGCTTCCTGTACGCTGATTTTCCTATATTTTTTCCAGAATTTTTCTGGCACTTTAATTAATGGGAAAACCTGAAATAAAAAAACAACAGAAAACAGGAACTGGCACTGGGGTGCACTGAGTTAATAGGTTAGTCCAAATATGATCAAAAGTGTATGGAAGTTCATCAATATCATAGCAATATCACACAAAAGAGGCATGGAGCAAGCAGAAATTCTAGATACGTTTTCGACGTATCAGTAGTCCCCCTTGAACCATGGGTCCATGATCAGTAGCTAGATGATGTATTCTCTCCAGTCTTGTGCTTCAATTCTTAGCCCTTGTGAGCTTCCCTATTTGATCAAGGCATTTTTGTATTAGTTTCTGTGTTGCTATGCTGTGTTTGCTGGGATCCGGTGGATTATGAGAATATGTTCAGATCGTGATGAGTAATATATTTGGTTTACCTTTTATGTTTTAGTTCTTTAGTGTTCTTGCATGTTTTCCGTTGCTTTTTATTGCTTTGGCCAAGTAGTAGATAGTAAATCCAAGAGGGAGCGTTATGCATGATTATGGGTTCATGCCCCCCGATGTCTAGCTTGAGTGATAGAAACATGAGACTAGGGGATGTGTTGTTGCCACCAGGGAGAAAAATGTGGCGCTTGTAACTGCGGTTGCAAGGGTTTCTTACATTACGCATAGAGTGTGATACGCGAGAGATGATAATTTCTTCTCGCCCTTCGTTGGTTACCCCAAGTGGAAGGTGAGATGCAGCGTAGCGGCAAGTTTCTCTTGGTGAAGATACCAAGGTTGAGAGTATCGCCCAGTAGGACTCCGCAGATGATAAGTAGGTGTCAGCGGCGCAACTGACGTGGACCTGCACACAGACACAAATAACTTTTCTCCCAACGAAGTTCAGAGAGGTTGTCAATCTCTCCGATTTTGTTGTTTACAAAGGATCAAACACAAGGGATAATGATAATGATAGCAACTGAAAGTAAAACCAAGAAAGTAAATGAGCGTGTAAAAAATTATGAGAATATGGACCGGGGTCCCGTGATGTTCACTAGTGATGTATCTCTCCCAAAAGACGATAAAACTTCTATGCGAGGTAAAAAAATTACAGATGAGTAATTGACAGGATTATAAATGCACCGCAATGCTAACTATGCTACAAAAAAAGGAAGAGGCTCAAAATCATGGGCAGTACGCCAAAATAATTAGACCGAAATTCAACTGCATCTACTACTAATCATCCACCTTGAGATATCTATCCAAAACATCTCGCTGGTATTAAATTGAGAGCCCCACCCAAAGTGTAAACCCAAAGCAATAGACAACTGCATTAAAAAGCACTTTGCGTAAAGTAAACAATCCTTGCAACCGCGGTTACAAGCGTCGTTGTTTTCCCCTTATGGGAACAGCACATCCCCTAGACTCATGTTTCTGTCACTCAAGCGTGTCATCAGGGGGCATGAACCCACAATCGAGCATAATGTTCCCTCTTGGAGTTACTACCTCCTACTTTGCCAAAGCAATAAACAGCAACGGAGAACATGCAAGAATTACTTAGGAACAAAACTATAAAAGATAAGAACCAAATATATTACTCAATCACAATCTGAACATAATCTCGTAATCCATCAGATCCCATCAAACTCAGCATAGCAACAGTAGAAAGATTACATATGTGCCTCGATCATGTAGGGAAGCTCATGAGGTCTAAACCATGAAGAACAAAGAGGGGAGGAGAACATCACATAGCTACTGATCACGGACCCATGGTCCAAAGGAAACTACTCACGACACATTCGGGAAGCATCCATGGTTGATGACCCGATTCACTAAAGAATCCAAGTCTCTGTGCATTCTGTGCTAGTCCCTGGATCATTAGCTAGCACACACAGTACACAATGTAATATCAAGAATAAACCACATGTCATATATATTACATCGAAGATCCAGTATTACAATAAAGCATACCTGCATAGCTCAAGGCTAGCTTACAAATAAAATACAGCGGAAAAACAATAAAGAGCTTCGTGGCGTCCATCAACTCCACCGGCATAGTTGAGTATAGACATCGTAACCCTACAACGCATCACTTACTCATCGTATAAAATCCTGCAACACCGAAGGTTACAGCCCGACAACGGGTCAGTACATCTGATTTGTATGGCAAGTCACACGAAAAAGTATATAGCAGACCTACATCTACATGCAAGGATAAGTCAAAGGAAAGGCTTATGGTTTTATTTTGCAGAAAGCTGATTTTTCCCTCACATACTACAACTAATCAAATTTTAATTTATCTTGCTAGTCCTAAGTATGGTTGAATCGGGCTACACCAATTCCAACCATCCCTTTACTAAAAATTCCCACTCAAATTCTTATTCAGGTGAAATATCTGTCAAGACCATCCAACAAAAATAATGCCCAGTTGCTCAAATTTGTCTGTAACCGTGGACACGGATAATCATGATCAGTTTTTACAAACTGCAGAGGTTTGTACACTTTCCCCACTGGACTCAACCCGAAGATTGAGACATAGTCTTTCAGAAGAGGTTGCCTCCACCCTTTGGTAGCCGGTACACCTATCATATCTACATCAGCTAGCTACCAGGGCCAGGTTCCCCACAACTTAATCATCTAAGCCAGAGCCCATATAGCCAGTGGTTGTACATGGAAGCTACTAGTCACACTGTCTGTCCGATCTTTTTGAGCCTGGATGGCGCCCACTGCGTTCAGAGGGTACGCGCCATGACGCACCCGGTTCACCACCAAAACAATCATTCGGGAAGCATTTAGTCCTGGTCCATCCTTATCCAAGGCATGAGCACCAGGATGCATTCCCTGCCCGTCCAGAGGTGATTTCTATTTAAGTTTGCTAATCAAGTCATTACTCCTCACATAGCTCAATGATAACTCAACCAATCCCCGTCTACAAAGCCATAGCAGTATATAACAACCACGATCCTAGGGCGACAATGAAATACAAGGTCAGAGCATATGGCTATCCTACTAGGTTTAAATCATAACTAATATATAATCCTACACATGCATAGAGTGATAATTTGCTACATGCATAATAGAAAATATACGTTGAGGTATGGTCAAAGTGTAACTTGCCTTTTCCCTTCGGTGAGGTTCTTCGCTCTCGCGGTCCAGTCAACTCTACTCGTCACACTCCGAGCAAATCTATCGCAACAAAGGAACTCGAATAAGCAATCACATCACAACGAGAAAAACAAAGATCAACAAGAAAACACAAAGGTTTTAGCAACAAAACAAAAATCTTGACGTGCAGAGGTGTGGATGTGCTCGAAGGTGATCAGGGTAACGTGAACTCGAGAGAGTCAACGGATAAAGAGTTGTCGGTACAAGATTTTGATCAAGGCATTATGAAATCAAGGTAAAGATCATAGCAATATGAATGGTGTGTGGATATTGTCGATAGGATGTCTCATATGATTCAATATGCAAAAAGAATCACGTGAAACGGAATACTACACAGGTCATAGCAAGTGCAAAATTGAATTGAATTTGAATTAGAACAGATCAATAAACTTGTGAATTTTTGTGTACACATGGTATAAACAGAAAGTACATGGAACGAGTGATCCAACGCAAAAAGAATCACTCGATTTGGATCAACGGCTTAAAAGATACAGCCACCGATATTTGAATTTGAATTTGCAAAAAAATCATATTCAAAAGTGTTCAAAACTTTGAAAAGTTGATTCTATGCTTAAGTACAGAACAACACGAGCGTGTAGCAAAAAGAATCACCTAATTCCGATAAACGGTTTAAAAGATACGGCTACGAAGATTATAGGGTGCAAACTGTGAAAAAGGGTCTATTCGTGAATAAAATAAAAGTTTCTGTCGCAGACAGATCCTTTTCACTACAGGACAAAATTGCTGACGTACCACTGACGTGGCGATGGCGCGGAAACCGAGGTTCACCGGGCACGGAAACCGAGGTTCATCAGCACGGAAATCGAGGCGGCGATGGCGCGGAAACCGATGTTCGTCGGGCACGGAAATCGAGACTGTGATGGCACGGATATAGAGGCGACGGCACGGAAACCGAGGTTCGCCGTCGCGGAAATCGAGGCGGCGGCACGGAACCGGAGGTTTGTCGTCACGGAAATCGAGGCGGTGGCGGCACGGAAACCGACGTTCGTCGGCACGGAAATCGAGGCGCTTTAGGGTTTCTGAAAAAACGAAAAAGAAAAAAATTCGAAATCTTATATAGCCCGAAAAAAAAATTAAATCCGTCTCGGGCTCAAATTGCGCTCGTGGGCGGAAAAGACTATTGGGCCGGCTCGGTACGCATTTTCTTTCTTTAAAAACCGAAACTTCAAACAATTGTAGAAAAATAAATACTCATCAGAAAAATATGAAATAAATTTCTAAATTAATCAAATAATACAAGGAAAATTATTTAATGAATACATTTTCCAAAAGGGAAAATAAAAATAAAACATTTTCTAAATACTTTATTAAATATAAAATACTTTTCATAAATCAAATAAAGTCCAATAAATTATTTAAAAATATTTTTATTTGGTCAAAAGCATTGACAAACCATTTCTAAATAATATAATATAAATTTTAAAATGGTCACACCAATAAATAATTTGGTAAAATAAAGATATCCCATGGGAATACTTTTTCAACCCTTTTAAAATATTTAATAAATCATTTCAATGAAATAAAAACTCTCTTAGCATTATAAAATCCCTAAAATAATTTTAGAGTTATTTATAATACTCAAAATAAAATTTTAAAAACTTTAAAGTAATATTATAAATATTTTCCAACATTATTAAAAGGGGATAAGTCATTTGATATCTCTCAAATGAATTTCCTCGAGTTGAAAAATGTTTTGAATATTCAAAAGAATTCCAATAATGATTTAAAACATTTTTCAACCTTTTAATATGGTGAAGGAGTCATATTACCTTCTCTCATTTTGTTTTGTTGATTTTGTTTTAAAATAATAAATTCCAAAACACCAACTATGAATATTAGGGAAAGTCCTTTTATTCCCTCTCTTTTTAATATTCAATAAACTCCAAAAGTTTTAAATCCCAGAGAAAATTAAACACATCAAGCAAACAATCAACATCTATTTAATTTTATTAACATTCGAAAATTCGGAGAATTTTGGGATGTTACACACTACCACCCTTAAAAGGAATCTCGTCCTCGAGATTCGAGAAGGCTAGAAAGAAAGGCTAGGATTAGGGTCTTCATGACAGTCCATCGACCCTCTGATGGTCCAGGGTTCTACCACCCTTAAAAGGAGTGCGACGTGGTCTTCAAAATCTTACTCCATCGATGACCTTCTTCAAAGAGATTCACCTCCTCCTACCAGGTCTTGAATCCTTAGCAAGAGAGTGGTCTTCCAAGTGCTGAGACTTCATGGCTGACAGGTCAGACGCCACTACTAAACAACTATCGATTACTCTCTTGGTGGTCATCAAGAATACTTCTACGGGATATCAACAGCAAACGGCCTTGGTCCATACTCACCGTATAACACAAACGGTAATCTCCTACCGGGGTCACACATCATACCATTCTATGGTTCAGGCTTTGACATCGTCGTCTCTCTGCTATAGGTAAGTCACTCAAGATTTACTACCCCACATAGCAAGAGCGAATAATAAGAGTAGTCGTCATGGTGATCAAATCCATTCCGTTCCCAAATCATTAGCTTGTATATGGTTTAGCGAATCTCGCAATCTAACACTCGGTCATCCTCACAAGCACTGCAGAAAGTCCTCTTAATCCTGAACTGGGTTCAGATAAATCCATGGTTCTGCAAGCCAACCAAAACATCTATCCTTTCTTCATTACACTCAGGTTTGCGCAAACTACTATAAAACGTGTACTGGTGGACTTCAACTTCCTCCAGATTTCTTCCTTCAGCAAGATTTTGCTTGCTTGTTGTAAGATCCTGGCACATGAGGTTAACTTTGAACTCATCACCGGTTGCATCCATCTTTATTCCAGCCTTGACATTAGCAGCCATTGTAGTAGCTTCTTCAATTTAGGGATGAGGATGAGGGGGAATAGAATGTAGATAGCGAGGTAGAGAGAGAGATAGGGAGATATACCCATACAAACATCACACTAGTTTTGAAACATAAGTTTTGATGTGTAGCTGTCGGTAAAACAAGAAATGACAGCTCACAGAAACGATCTAACGGTAGAAACTTGAATCTTCCAGGTCTTCAAGTCTTCAGGTCTTCAATGACGACAGCTTTAGTTTTGCATTGTCGAAGCAATCTTCATATCGTCGAGTCACTTGTGAGCTCATTCTGCATGTGGTTGTGTCTCCTTTAGTCTTGAAGCATACTAAATAGATGAGGGTCTAAGGTAACGTAAACTTATCCTACTCGCAAAGAAGAACCACAAAGCACAACACATCACATCAAAACAAGACATAACAGGGTCAAGGCCACAAGCAAAACTTAACAAAACAATCATGACATAAAACATCTAGTCAATCCATAGCAAACATGCATCGATACACATCTCCAACTAACATGAAAAGGTAACAACATACACTTAGTGCACACCACGAATATTCTATTTTCCAATTGCAAAACATAAGCTTCAATATGTCGACGTCTTTGCTCCCATATTCACATCTTCTTCTTTCTCTTCAATTCGGGACACATATCGCGGTAGTGTCCCATGTTCCTGCACCGAAAACACTGAATGTGGCTAATGTCCTCCTTTTTCTTCTTCACGGGTGCTTCCTTCAATTCTTGGATAACTTTCTTCATTCCTTCTTTTTGATGTTGAACCACTTGTTGTGTCATGATGAAAAATTGACACTGAGCGGGGTAATGATCAGTTTCTTCACACGTAAAACATGTGACTTGTGCAGTGGGGCATTCTTCTCCCCCGTGAATTTCTTCACAACAGGGACATTCATCGTGGTTTCCTTCATAGGAGTGTCCTGTTTCTCCGCAAATTGTACAGGCACGGATCCTCTTAAGGGTTACCGTCCTTTGCATCGGGGTGACGAGGCAGGATCCCAACAAAATCTTTGTAATTTCTTTCCAAGTAATCTTCCTTCGTGATTCGTCAATCGCTTGATGTATTCTCCACCAAGTAGCAGCCTCTTCTACCAAGTACTTAACAACATAGGGGACCATGTCCTCACTCCCAACCTTGTTTATCTTCATGTGCTCCTCCATATTATAAATCCACTGCTCCACCTTCAGTCTCGACATCGCCCCGAAAAAGGCGAGTCCTACTCCATACTCCATCTATTAAACCCATACGACCAGGGTTAGGTCAAAACTATAACACCGACAAGACAACAACTACAGAATACACCAAACATATGAACTCAAACAAGAAAGCGGCAAAAACACCTACGTTCGACAGTAACACATAACAACAAACAATACAGTCACAAAAGTCAAAGCACACAAACAACACCTAGAGTAAGGTCATATGTGCAAGACATACGATCTCATCATACTATGCGAAATTCGTTCATCTAACTTCACCTAAAAGGTGGTGGTCTGATTCTAAGCTTCATCCTTCTCAACTAAGCTGATCTTAAAGACTCCTCTCGTAGTGTCAAAACTTATTGATCACCGTAGGTTATTCCTTCTAGTTCTGGTAATCATAACTCCAATTGATCCACGAGGTTGATGATGTTCTTCTCAAATGTCTTGTCTTCAGGGGTAAGCAACTCAGAGGAGTATTTACAGTAAAACAAGATGAGGAGTTTTAGAAGATGAATAATAGATGAGAAATACTAGTCAAGAGAGTAAGTGATCAAGGAGTGATAAAATAATTTTGTTCCTATGGCTTTTTATATCCATTTTCTAGGGTCACGACCTACAGTCAACATGGGCTCTGATACCATCTGTAACGACCCGATTCACTAAAGAATCCAAGTCTCTGTGCATTCTGTGCTAGTCCCTGGATCATTAGCTAGCACACACAGTACACGATGTAATATAAGGAATAAACCACATGTCATATATATTACATCAAAGATCCAGTATTACAATAAAGCATACCTGCATAGCTCAAGGCTAGCTTACAAATAAAATACAGCGGAAAAAAAATAAAGAGCTTCGTGGCGTCCATCAACTCCATCGGCATAGTTGAGTATAGACATCGTAACCCTACAACGCATCACTTACTCATCGTATAAAATCCTGCAACACCGAAGGTTACAACCCGACAACAGGTCAGTACATCTGATTTGTACGGCAAGTCACACGAAAAAAGTATATAGCAGACCTACATCTACATGCAAGGATAAGTCAAAGGAAAGGCTTATGGTATTATTTTGCAGAAAGCTGATTTTTCCCTCACATACTACAACTAATCAAATTTTAATTTATCTTGCTAGTCCTAAGTATGGTTGAATCAGGCTACACCAATACCAACCATCCCTTTATTAAAAGTTCCCACTCAAATTCTTATTACGGTGAA
Organism: Bromus sterilis; assembly: GCA_950022295.1. Lineage (NCBI taxonomy): Eukaryota > Viridiplantae > Streptophyta > Magnoliopsida > Poales > Poaceae > Bromus > Bromus sterilis. Next base: position 245,258,105 of record OX465601.1, read on the forward strand.
ATATCTGTCAAGACCATCCAACAACAATAATGCCCAGTTGCTCAAATTTGTCCGTAACCGTGGACACGGCTAATCATGATCTATTTTTACACTCTGCAGAGGTTTGTACACTTTCCCCACTGGACTCAACCCAAAGATTGAGACATAGTCTTTCAGAAGAGGTTGCCTCCACCCTTTGGTAGTCGGTACACCTATCATATCTACATCAGCTAGCTACCAGGGCCAGCTTCCCCACAACTTACTCATCTAAGCCAGAGCCCATATAGCCAGTGGTTGTACATGGAAGCTACTAGTCACACTGTCTGTCCGATCTTTTTGAGCCTGGACGGCACCCACTGCGTTCAGAGGGTACGCGCCATGACGCACCCGGTTCACCACCAAAACAATCATCCGTGAAGCATTCAGTCCTGGTCCCTCCTTATCCAAGGCATGAGCACCAGGATGCATTCCCTGCCCGTCCAGAGGTGATTTCTATTTAAGTTTGCTAATCAAGTCATTACTCCTCACATAGCTCAATGATAACTCAACCAATCCCCGTCTACAAAGCCATAGCAGTATATAACAATCACGATCCAAGGGCGACAATGAAATACAAGGTCAGAGCATATGGCTATCCTACTAGGTTTAAATCATAACTAATATATAATCCTACACATGCATAGATTGATAATTTGCTACATGCATAATAGAAAATATAGGTTGAGGTATGGTCAAAGTGTAACTTGCCTTTTCCCTTCGGTGAGGTTCTTCGCTCTCGCGGTCCAGTCAACTCTACTCGTCACACTCCGAGAAAATCTATCGCAACGAAGGAACTCGAATAAGCAATCACATCACAACGAGAAAAACAAAGATCAACAAGCAAACACAAAGGTTTTATCAACAATACAAAAAGCTTGACGTCCAGAGGTGTGGATGTGCTCGAAGGTGATCAGGGTAACGTGAACTCGAGAGAGTCAACGGATAAAGAGTTGTCGGTACAAGATTTTGATCAAGGCATTATGAAATCAAGGTAAAGATCATAGAAATATGAATGGTGTGTGGATATTGCCGATAGGATGTCTCATATGATTCAATATGCAAAAAGAATCACGTGAAACGGAATACTACAACACAGGTCATAGCAAGTGCAAAATTGAATTGAATTTGAATTTGAACAGATCAATAAACTTGTGAATTTTTGTGTACACATGGTATAAACAGAAAGTACATGGAACGAGTGATCCAACGCAAAAAGAATCACTCGATTTGGATCAACGGCTTAAAAGATACAGCCACCGATATTTGAATTTGAATTTGAATGAAAAGTTGATTCTATGATTGAGTAGAGAACAACACGAGCGTGTAGCAAAAAGAATCACCTAATTCCGATACACGGTTTAAAAGATACGGCTACGAAGATTATAGGGTGCAAACTGTCAAAAGGGGCCTATTCGTGAATAAAATAAAAGTTTCTGTCGCAGACAGATCCTTTTCACTACAGGACAAAATTGCTGACGTACCACTGACGTGGCGATGGCGCGGAAACCGAGGTTAGCCGGGCACAGAAATCGAGTAGGCGGCGCCGCGGAAACCGAGGTTCGCCGGGCACGGAAATCGAGGCGCTTTAGGGTTTTTGAAAAAACGAAAAAGAAAAAAAAATCTAAATCTTATATAGCCCGAAAAAAAAATTGAAATCCGTCTCGGGCTCAAATTGCGCTCGTGGGCGAAAAAGACTATTGGGACGGCTCGGTACGCATTTTCTTTTTCTTTAAAAACCGAAACTTCAAACAATTATAGAAAAATAAATACTCATCAGAAAAATATGAAATAAATTTCTAAATTAATCAAATAATACAAGGAAAATTATTTAATGAATACATTTTCCAAAAGAGAAAATAAAAATAAAACATTTTCTAAATACTTTATTTAAATATAAAATACTTTTCATAAATCAAATAAAGTCCAATAAATTATTTAAAAATATTTTTATTTGGTCAAAAGCATTGTGAAACCATTTCTAAATAATATAATATAAATTTTAAAATTTTCACACCAATAAATAATTTGGTAAAATAAAGATATCCCATGGGAATACTTTTTCAACCCTTTTAAAATATTTAATAAATCATTTCAATGAAATAAAAACTCTCTTAGCATTATAAAATCCCTAAAATAATTTTAGAGTTATTTATAATACTCAAAATAAAATTTTAAAAACTTTAAAGTAATATTCTAAATATTTTCCAACATTATTAAAAGGGGATAAGTCATTTTATATCCTCTCAAATGAATTTCCTCGAGTTGAAAAATGTTTTGAATATTCAACCTTTTAATATGGTGAAGGAGTCATATTACCTTCTCTCATTTTGTTTTGTTGATTTTGTTTTAAAATAATAAATTCCAAAACACCAACTATGAATATTAGGGAAAGTCCTTTTCTTCCCTCTCTTTTTAATATTCAATAAACTCCAAAAGTTTTAAATCCCAGAAAAAATCAAACACATCAAGCAAACAATCATCATCTATTTAATTTTATTAACATTCCAAAATTCGGAGAATTTGGGATGTTACAATGATGGAGGGGAAGCTCCCGGAGGTCGATCCTCCCTCCGGCAGGGTGCCGGGAAGAAGTCTGCTGGCGCGCCCGATCTTGGAAGCGCGGCGGCCGAACAGAGGCGAGATCGCGAAAAAGGGTTCTGTCTTTGGTGGTTTCGCGTCACGGGGATTAAATAGGCGAAGAGGGGCAGCCAGGGGGGCCACCAGGAGTCCAGGCGCCCCCTTGGCGCTGCCAGACCCTCGGCCGCGCCAAGTGGCCACATGGGTCCCTGGTGGTGGCCACCCGGCCCTCCTTCGGGGATCCGGAAACTTCCGTTGCGCTGATTTTTTATCCTATTTTTCCCGAATTTTTGGAGCACTTTTAATATGGGGGAAACCTGGAATAGAAAAAAAGCAGAAAACAGGAACTGGCACTGTGGTGCACTGAGTTAATAAGTTAGTCCAAATATGATCAAAAGTGTATGAAAGTGTATCTAGATCATAGCAATATCACACAAAACATGCATGGAGCAAGCAGAAATTATATATACGTTTGGGACATATCAGAGTGTTAATGCAATGGTTTGTTGCTTTGATCCTACAGTTTGACTGGGGTTCACAACTTAATACCAGCGAGATGTTCTCGATAGATATCTCAAGGTGGATGATTAGTGAGTAGATGCTGATGAATAAACGGTCTACTCGTGTCGGTGTAATGCCCATACGATAGAGCCTCTAACTTTTTTGTAGCATAATTAGCATTGTGGTGTGTTTATAATTCTGTCAATTTCCTAGATGTAATTTGTTCACCCAACATAGTTGTTTATCGTCTTTTGCGAGAGAGACATCACTATTGAAAGTCATGAGACCCCGGTCCATATTTCCATCATAGTTCACACCGTTTACCTTTACTATATTTTTTTCGCGAAAGCGCAAAAGCCTTGCGTTTTGTTGCATTGATAGAAAAAGGGGGAATGTACAAGCATATATATACACACAGGGAACACATGAACCGCTAACCCTAAGGAGTCGCGGGGATCAAGGCACGCAGACTGATCGCACCGACGGCAGCACATAAACGAGCCTCAGATCGAATCGTAGAGAGGAGACTACTCGAGATCGGCGACGCATTATCGAAAACGACCGTGTTTCGCTGCTTCCAAATCCACCACGCCGTCAACATGATTAAGGAGGAAGTGCCTTTACACAAGGCCCGTGGAGTTGATCGAGAAGCACACAGCCACCATTCCACAAAGTCGTCATCTCCATCCCGAGGGGAGGTCGTGGATCAGATCCAGGCGAGCACCTTGTGCCAGATCACCTTGGATAAGGGACAACCCACTAGGAGGTGTGTCATGGTCTCAGGCGTCTGATCGCACAGGGGGCAGCACGGAGGGTAGCAGCCCCCTCCTCGTTAGCCGCTTAGTCGTCCAACACCTATCTTTGCAAGCCAGCCAAACGAAGAATTTGACGCATGGTGGGGCCGAAACCTTCCAGTTCTGTTCCCAAGATCTCGAAATGATGGAGCCCTGGAACAGGAACTCATAACACAAGTTGGTCGAATATTGCGCATCCGTCGTCCACCTCCAAAGGAGGGTGTATGGGACGGCGGAGAGCTCCAAATCGCGGAGGCGTCGCCACAACTGGACATATTCCCAAAGGGCCAGGGCACTAAGCGTGCCATGAATGTCAGCAATCCACCGGCGCTCCAACAGGGCCTCCCTAACCGTGCGTCGATTCCAAACATGTTTTGGAATAAGCGACCTAACACGCGGCGCAAACTCCCCCATGGTCTTACCATCCATCCAGCAATCTACCCAAAAGAGGGTCGTCGCCCCATCACCCACTACCATGTGGTAGAGGCGTCAAACACCTAGATCTCCATCGTAGAGAAGTGCATGTCAAGCCTGCGCCAAGGTCGTAGTGGGTCCGTGCACATTCTCTAGAGCCAGCGCATCGAAGACTGATCGCCATGCGGGCAAGGTCTGGAACCCCGAGGCCTCCAAAGCAGAACGGTCGGCACACCTTCCTCCAGTTGACATGGCAGTGCCCACCACTGGCTTCTGCTCGGCCAGTCCAGAGGAAGCTCCTGACGATTTTCTGAACCTGCCGGAGGGTAGTTTTATTAATCCCTAGGACGACGATCTGATGTAAGGGCATCGCCATGAGCACCGATTTAAAGATTGCAAGGCACCCAGCCTTAGTCATAAGGGAGGCCTGATGGATTCTCGCCCCTCGTTGGTTACCCCAAGTGGAAGGTTGAGATGTAGCCTAGCAGCAAGTTTCCCTCAGTGAAGATACCTAGGTTTATGTCTCCGGCGGACTCCGAATTCTACAAGTAGGTGGCAAGGAAACAATGGCGTCGTTTACAACCGAGGTTGCTTACTTGACCTGGACATGCACACACAACAAATAGCTTTTCTCCCAACGAGTACAGAGAGGTTGTCAATCTCTCCGGCCTTGTTGTTTACAAAGGATAAAATGCAAGGGTAGACAGTAGTGATAATTATAGCAACTAAAAGTAAAAACAGAAAATAAAGTGGAGGTGTAAACAGTAGTGGAAATATGGACCTGGGTCACATGATGTTCGCTAGTGATGTCTCTCTCCCAAAAGACAATAAAATAGCTAAGTTGGGTGAACAAATTACAGCTCGGCAATTGACAGAATTATAAACGCACCGCAATGCTAATTATGCCACTTGAAAATAAGAGGCTCAAAAGTATGGGCAGTACGCCAAGACAAGTAGACCAAAATCCATCTGCATCTACTCATTAATCATCCACCTTGAGATATCTATCCAGAACATCTCGCTGGTATTATGTTGCGAGCCCCACCCAAAGTGTAAACTCAAAGCAACAGACAATTGCATTAATAATCTATGCGTAAGGTAAACAATCCTTGCAACCACAGTTACAAGCACCGTTGTTTTCTCCCTGGTGGCAACAACACATCCCCTAGTCTCATGTTTCTGTCACTCAAGCTCGACATCGGGGGACATGAACCCACAATCATGCATAACGCTCCCTCTTGGAGTTACTATCTACTACTTGGTCAAAGCAATAAAAAGAAATGGAGAACATGCAAGAATTACTCAAGAATAAAATATAAAACGTAAACCAAATATATTACTCATCACGATTTGAACATAATCTCATAATCCATCGGATCCCAACAAACACAGCATAGCAACAGCAGGAAAATTACATAGGTTCCTTGATCATGTAGGACAACTCACAAGGGCTAAACATTAAAGAACAAGATTGGAGAGAAGACATCACATAGCTACTAGTCATGAACCCATGGTCCAAGGGGGACTACTCACGGCACATCCAGGAAGCGTCCATGATGGTGGAGAAGCTCCCGGAGGTCAATCCTCCCTCCGACAGGGTGCCGGGAAGAGGTCTTCTTGTGCTCTCGATCTTGGAAGCACGGCAGCGGCGGATAAGAGAGCTATTTCACGATGCGGGGTTCTCCTCGAGGGTTTCCTGGACGAAGAGGTAATATAGGCCAAAGGGGGAGCCAGGGGCCACCTGGGGCAACCAGGCGCCCTGGTGGCCCGACCAGGGGTGGGGTCGCGCCACCTGGCCGCCTGGGCGCCAGGTGGGCCACCCTGGCCCACCTCATGGGTTCCGGAAGCTTCCGTCATACTGATTTTTATTCTGATTTTTCTGGAATTTTGGAGCATTTTAAATTGGGGAAAATCACTGCAACTAAAGACATCAGCAGACAGAAATTGGCACTGAGTTAGTAGGTTAGTCCAAATATGTGTAAAGTGATATGAAATTTAGCAAACCATGTAGCAATGTCACATAAAAGTGCATGGAACAAGCAGAAATTATAGATACGTTTGGGACTGATGGTACGATTTAACGCCCCCTCGTTGGTTACCCAAAGTGGAAGGTTGAGATGTAGATAGCGACAATTTCCCTTAGAAAAGATGCTAAGGTTGAGTATCGAACCAGTAGGACTCCAACAGATACAAGAAGGTGGTAAAGTGAACAATGGCGTCGTTCACAACCGAGGTTGCATACTTTACCTGGACCTGCACACACAGCAAATAACTTTGCTCCCAACGAGTACAGAGGAGTTGTCAATTCCTCCGGCCTTGTTGTTTACAAAGGATCAAACGCACGGGATAATAATGATAGTGATAGCAACAGAAAAGTAAATAAAGCAGTAAATAAATAGTGGGTGTAAACAGTATTGGAAATATGGACCGGGGTCCTATGATGTTCACTAGTGATGTCTCACTCCCAAAAGACGATAAAATAGCCATGAGAGGTAAAAAAATTACAGCTAGGAAATTGACAGGATTATGTACGCAAACCAATGCTAACAATGCTATAAAGAAAGGAAGAGGCTCAAAATCATGGGTGGTACGCCAAGACAAGTAGACCGAAATCCATTTGCATCTACCTACTAATCATCCACCTTGAGATATCTATCCAGAACATCTCGCTGGTATTAAGTTGCGAATCCCACCCAAAGTGTAAACTCAAAGCAACAGACAACTGCATTAAAGAACTTTGCGTAAAGTAAACAATCCTTGCACCCGCAAGTACAAGCACCATTGTTTTACCCCTTGTGGCAACAGCACATCCCCTAGACTTATGTTTCTGTCACTCAAGCTAGTCATCGGGGGCATGAACTCACAATCATGCATAATGCTCCCTCTTGGAGTCACTACCTATTACTTGACCAAAGCAATAAACAGCAACGGAGAACATGCAAGAATTACTCTAGAACATAAATATAAAAGAGGAGAATCAAATATATTACTCAAACACAATCTGAACATAGTCTCATAATCCATCGGATCCCAGCAAACTCAACATAGCAACAGCAGAAATATTACATATGTGCCTCGATCATGTAGGGCAGCTCACAAGGTCTAATCCATGAAGAACAAAGAGGGGAGAATAACATCACATAGCTACTGATCATAGACCCATGGTCCAAGGTGGACTACTCACAGTTCATCCGGGAAGCATCCATGGTGGTGGAGAAGCTCCCGGAGGTGGTTCCTCCCTCCGGCAGGGTGCCGGGAAGAGGTCTCCTGGTGCTCCCGATCTTGGAAGCGCGACGGCGGTGGAACAGAGGAGAGATCGCGAAAAAGGGTTCCCGTCTCAGGGGTTTTGCGTCACGGAGAATATATGGGCGAAGGGGGGCATGAACGTTTTGGACGTTTTCGACGTATCAATATCCCCACCCCTGGCCGCGCCAGGGGGCGCCTGGAGCCCCTGGCCAACCTCTGGCTGCCCCCTTTCGCCTATATATTCCCCGTGGCGAGAAACCCTCGGGGACGGAACCCTTTTTCGCGATCTCTCCTCTGTTCCGCCGCCGCGCTTCCAAGATCGGGAGCACAAGAAGACCTCTTCCCGGCACCCTGCCGGAGGGAGGAATCACTTCCGGGAGCTTCTCCACCACCATGGATGCTTCCCGGATGAACCATGAGTATTCCACCTTTGACCATGGGTCTATGATCAGTAGCTATGTGATGTTCTCCTCCCCTCTTTGTTCTTCATGGATTAGACCTCGTGAGCTGCCCTACATGATCGAGGCACTTATGTAATCTTTCTGCTGTTGCTATGTTGAGTTTGCTGGGATCCGATGGATTATGAGATTATGTTCAGATTGTGATTGAGTTATATTTTTGATTCTCTTATTTTATATTTATGTTCTTCAGTAATTCTTGCATGTTCTCCGTTGCTGTTTATTGCTTTGGCCAAGTAGTAGTTAGTGACTCCAAGAGGGAGAGTTATGCAAGATTGTGGGTTCATGTCCCCCGATGTCGAGCTTGAGTGACAGAAACATGAGACTAGGGGATGTGTTGTTGCCACCAGGGAGAAAACAACGGTGCTTGTAACTGTGGTTGCAAGGATTGTTTACCTTACGCATAGATTATTAATCGTGCTCTATACAATTACGAAACTTTCGTATGTTCTGAGTTTTTTTATTTGAGTTGCAGAAGTATCCCTAAAAAATTCTTTACTACCTTCTGGTTTGTTTTTCACAGATTCTGTCCAATTTTTCCTTTTCTTCATTTTGCAAACCTTAAGCTTGCTTTTTCTTTGCAAAAACTTTTTGGCAATCTTGAGAAATAGTAGCTCTTCAAGATTATCCTTATTTCCAGTACAGGAAAAATTATTTTATTATGGGTACTAACCTCGCTAATCAGATTATGATGAGTTATGTATGAAGGGAGTTTTCAAGTGTGCGAGAGAAGATGATGAAATAAGATTAAGAAGTGTCAAGCGTTCAAGCTCTGGGATGCCCCCATGCACCCCCAAGAAATATTCAAGGAGACTCAAGCGTCTAAGCTTCGGGATGCCCCCGTGCATCCCCTTCTCCATCGACAATTATCAGTTCGTCTCTCGTTTCACTATATTTTTATCGCTTCATGCGTTATGTGATATTCTTGGAGCGTCTCGCTCTTAGGTTTTATTTTTAGTTTTCTTTAGCTTTTCTTGCTTTTCATAACAAGTTAGAACCCAGCTTTCTTTGTGTGGGAGAGAAACACGCTCCACTTCCAAAATCTAGAACACAACATAGGATTTTTCATGCTTATCTTTGATGTGTGTGTTCTTTATCTTTTCGTAGCTACTGTCATGTTTTGCTCTTAGCTTTCATGCTTATCTTTTTAAGAGCTTTTGTTTAGTTTGTTGCTGGAACTCTCTTGAGTTTTCATGTTTATCTTGTTTAGAGAGTTTGCCTGTTGCAATGAGTTTTGTGTCTTGACTTGAAGTAGGTAATTGAGGTTGCTATTCTGTTTGTAGTAGTAGCTTGCAATAGTTTGAGGTGTTGTTTTGAGTAATGTTTGAACTTTTGGTGTCAAGAGCTTTAGCCTATTAGTGATAGATGTCTTATTTTGGGCAATCCGTGTTTATTTTCAAAACCTACAAATTAGTTGAGAACTCTAGCTACTAGATGGATCACTACTCTTCTGAGGGGTCGAATATTAGAGTACACTCACGTACCATGAGTCGAGGATGCGCAAGGATAACCAAACCCCCATACACTCCTCCTCGGGGTACTTGTCTCTTTGTGAACCTCCTTATTAGATTGAGAGTTATCGATAATAAGTGCATGAGTTCTTCGGACTAATGTGAGTATTCGAAAGTTGACACTCCCACCTTCCCATATTTTTCTAGCCTCTCTTGTGTCGTGCATTGCTTCCTTCTCACTCCGAGAGTTAGCGTCCACCTTCGCTGGTACATCCAAACCCTTGGCACGATACGCTCTGTCATCATAAACCTCCTTATATCCTACCTCAAAACAGCCACCTTACCTACCTATCAAGGCATTTCCATAGCCTTTCTGAGATATATTGCCATGCAACATCCATCTTCTCATGACTTGATCTTCATGTCATACATGCTACTTGATTGATCGATGAGCCGCATGCTCGTTGGGCCTTGCCCTAATCATTGCTACATGACGCGCTAGTATCATTGCATATCCTGCTGCACTGGCAGAGGCATACATTTGCATACATCATGATAGTTACATATTCTTTATGATTTGAGTACCTTTGTAAAGTGTGAAAGATCTTATATACTTTTTGTAATATATAGAGTGTTGCCCCTAAAGTGAGGAAAAGATCCCAAAGTGGACAAAATTAAAAGATCCCAAAGAGGAAAAAATTAAAAGATCCCAAAGAGGTCAAATGAGAGAAATAGAAAGAGCCATTGAGGCCACCAAATAAATAAAAAAAGAGAAAAAGAAAAGAAAAAAAAGAGAGAAGGGGGCACACTCCTTTTGAGAGATCCACACTCGTACTCCCTCTTATATCTTGTACTCCATAGAGATTATCATTCATGCATATAGCTATGTGGGGACCTTCACACTTTAGAACTTGGCTTGTGTATTCCAATGATGAGCCTCCTCAAATGAGCTCTAGGTTTTCTTGAGCAAGCAAGTTGGATGCACCCCACTAGTTCCATTGGAGAGCTTACCTTAGATCATATGAGCATCCGTTGCATGGCATTCCCTACTCCTCACATCATATCTATCATTTGGCTTTCTCTCGCCTATGATTGTCCTCATTGATGTGAGCCTTTCACACCTTTTTATCTTCCTCCTCCACCTTTTTCTCTCTTTGCCATCCTAAGTGTCAACTTTCTTGCTTACGCTCATCCATTTCATGAGTGCTCAAAATATCGAAAAGGAGTGGATCATTTTGACTCGTACCTGGCTAGTGGTCTGGGGATGAGTCAAGATAAGATTCCCAAGAAGACCGAGTGTGAAACTTTAGTAGATTGAGTTCTCAACTTAGAAATATTATTTCTCGTATATCCCTATCCCATTTCTTGCACGCAAACACCATTTGGAGACATTCTAGTCACAGACAGCGAGAGCTCTTGCACCTTTATGTTCTTATGTTGCTTATTTCAATGCCAAATATAGACTCTTGCCTGTTATGACTTGAATTGATTTACATGCCTTGATTGCTTTACTTACAAAGTTCTTATATGGTTGTTAGCATGTCACCACAGAAATTATGCTTGTTATCAATTACCTACTCGAGGACGAGCAGGAATTAAGCTTGGGGATGTTGATACGTCCAAAACGTATCTATAATTTCTGCTTGCTCCATGCCTCTTTTGTGTGATATTGCTATGTTATTGATGAACTTCCATACACTTTTGATCATATTTGGACTAACCTATTAACTCAGTGCACCCCAGTGCCAGTTCCTGTTTTCTGTTGTTTTCTATTTCAGGTTTCCCCCTTATTAAAAGTACCAGAAAAATATAGGAAAAATCAGCGTACCGGAAGCTTCGGGAAGAGTCCGAGAGGGGCCAGAGGGGATCCAGGCGGCCCCAGGAGGACAGAGGGTGCGGCCCCACCTGTGGCCGCGCCAGGGGAGGCGCCTGGAGCCCTGGCCCACATCTGGTTTCCCCCTTTCGCCTATTTATTCCCCGTGACGAGAAACCCTCGGGGACGGAACCCTTTTTCGCGATCTCTCCTTTGTTCCGCCGCCGCGCTTCCAAGATCAGGAGCACCAGAAGACATCTTCCCGGCACCCTGCCGGAGGGAGGAATCACCTCCGGGAGCTTCTCCACCACCATGGATGCTTCCCGGATGAATCGTGAGTAGTCCACCTTGGACCATGGGTCTATGATCAGTAGCTATGTGATGTTCTCCTCCCCTCTTTGTTCTTCATGGATTAGACCTCGTGAGATGCCCTACATGATCGAGGCACTTATGTAATCTTTCTCCTGTTGCTATGTTGAGTTTGCCAGGATCCGATGGATTATGAGATTATGTTCAGATTGTGATTGAGTTATATATTTGATTCTCTTCTTTTATATTTATGTTCTTGAGTAATTCTTGCATCTTCTCCGTTGCTGTTTATTGCTTTGGCCAAGTAGTAGGTAGTGACTCCAAGAGGGAGCGTTATGCATGATTGTGGGTTCATGCCCCCCGATGACTAGCTTGAGTGACAGAAACATGAGTCTAGGGGATGTGTTGTTGCCACAAGGGGGAAAACAATGGTGCTTGTACTTGCGGGTGCAAGGATTGTTTACTTTAAGCAAAGTTCTTTAATGCAGTTGTCTATTGCTTTGAGTTTACACTTTGGGTGGGATTCGCAACTTAATACCAGCGAGATGTTCTGGATAGATATCTCAAGATGGATGATTAGTAGTTAGATGAAGATGGATTTCGGTCTACTTGTCTTGGCGTACTGCCCATGCTTTTGAGCCTCTTCCTTTCTGTTTAGCATAATTAGCATTGGTTTGCGCACATAATACCGTCAATAGCCCAGCTATAATTTGCTTACCTCGCATGGCTATTTTATCGTCTTTTGGGAGAGAGACATCACTAGTGAACATCATTGTACCGAGGTCCATATTTCCAACGCGGTTTACACGTTCAATTTACTTTCAGTATTTACTTTTCCGTAGCTATCACTATCATTATTATCTCGTGCGTTTTATCCTTTGTAAACAACAATGCCGGAGGAATTGACAACTCCTTTGTACTCGTTGGGAGCAAAGCTATCTGTTGTGTGTGCAGGTCCAGGTGAAGTAAGCAACTTAGAGTTGTGAACGGCGCCATTGTTCACTTCACCACCTACTTGTATCTGTTGGAGTCCTACGGGTTCGATACTTCAAAACTTAGCATCTTCACTAAGGGAAACTTGCTGCTACGCTACATCTCACCTTCCACTTGGGGTAACCAACGAGGGACGAGAAGCTATCTCGTGTATCAGCATGCGGCTCATCGATCAAGCAAGTTGTGACGCCCCCAAAATCGAGTCGTGTACAGTAATCATACACGCAAGGTACACGATCGAGATCAGGGACTCACGGTGAGATTAAGGATGGCAATTTTACCCATGGGTACGGGTACCCGCGGGTACCCTACCCGCATGGGTAAGGTATGGGTACATTTTTATACCCATGGGTAGTACCCATACCCTACCCATCAAGTCGTGGGTAGGGCACGGGTATAGCTTTGTACCCATGGGTATACCCATACCCTACCCATGTATAACGATGTACTATTTGACCAATTCAATGTGTATATATACTATATACTATTTTGTCTACTAAGTGGGTACCTATAGCCTATATAGTTAATTTTCATGTATTCATCTACCTGCTATTGAGTTGTCAATATTTTTTTGCTAATGCGCTACCAATGAATGTAAAAAGATGAAAATAATGTACTATTTGATCTACCCAATGGGTACCCAATAGGTATGGGTACCCACCGGGTATGGGTGTGGGTATAGTTTTATACCCACGGGTAAGGGTATGGGTAGAAGTTTGTACCCATGAACTATACGGGTATGGGTTTGGTATTGCTCTACCCTGCCCATACCCTACCCATTGCCATCCTTAGGTGAGATATCACAACACAACTCTACAAATAAAATAATACAAGCTGTATAATACAAGCCAGCGGTCCACAAGGGCTCGAATACAACATCTCGAGAACACAAAGTTAGCGGAAGCAATAGTATCTGAGTACAGACACAAGAATACAAGACTGCCTTAAGAAGGCTAGCACAAAAACAACATATCTTAAAGGCGAGGCCTCCTGCCTGGGAACCTCCAAACTACTCCTGGTCAAAGGGGAACTTGACGTCGTAGAAGGCATCGGGGATCTTCAAGTTGCGGTGGTCGGCATCGGGGATCTCCTGCTCCTAGGCTCCAACGTCGACTGCAGCGGCCAATCAGGCAAAACAAAAAGGGGGAAATAAAGCAAGGGTGAGTGTCTAACATACCCGCGAGTCTTACGTCCGCTACTAAGCAATTATGCATTTGTATGAAATGGAAAGGGGAGGCTGAATATAGTGGAATGCAAGGTAGAAATTCAGAATAAGGATAAGAAGCTAGGCCTATCGAATACTAGCATCTTCCGACGAGTCTTGCAGCACAAGAAGATAATAGCCAACAGTTCAATAGCATGAATGTAATAACAATGCAGCAGAAGTTGCTGCAGTATTGTATAATAGTAAGTTGTATTAGATAAAAATTATATATGCCTCCGAGATCCCCTCCTCGACTTCCCCGCGAGGAAGAAAACCCGGAACCAACAGTTTAATAGTAGTAGTTTGTAGTAGTAGAGTCTGGCTTCAGCATAAAGCATCCTGTTACCGTGGACACGACTATTCAAATAGATTATCATCCCTGCAGGGGCTGCACTAGTGTTATCCTACACGCTCGGATCTCCAGGGTGGCGTACACCTTGTTAGGGAACACCCCACCGAGGCTATCCGACACGCCGAGGCCCATCCTACGGCTCATCAGAGAGGTCCCCGCCGGTCTACAGCCCTAAGTGCAAGGGGGTCATGAGCCTATCATCCCTCTCCCTCCGGGTCGTTGTGAGGCGGGAGATCCGTACACCACAGGTGACGATCAGTCCCGGCCACAATGTTGAACTGTACGTCTTTCAGAGCTTTCAAACGAGACCACAACGCGGAGGGCCCGCACCGTAATCCCACGTATAGGTAGTGCGTACAAGCCAAAAGGCTACTCAAGTCATCCGCCGAACCCATTAAGCATTTTATTATTTTCTGACGAGAGAACCGTTATCGTTGCCCCTTATTGAATGAGTCGCGGACAACGACAGCAGGCAGGACCACCAGTAAAATCGGTGCCTGCCCTGATGTCCCACCAACTCGTGCGGTTACCAACAAGGTGAGCCATCTCCTTACCTTGTCTCGCGTTTGCTCCGACGAGCTCGACTTTCATACAACATGATATATGTCGACCACGAACAGTACCAGGCCCGCCGCACACCGGTGGAATACACCTGACCTGTCGTTCTGCTAAGATACCCTACGCGGGCACCATTGGGTCACCCGAATCCTTACCTGTAAGGACACCAGTTGATTCGAGTGCCTACCATCAAGTGAAACCAGGAGGAATCACCCTCAATGGTACACTTGAAGAGGTTCGACAGAGACATCAGCGGAATGAACTAAAGAGGAATATTCTCGTATCATCCCGGTGGTGCCGAGACACCAGCGGATTGAACTAAAGAGGAATACCCTCGTATCATTCCAGTGATGCTACGCTACTGAGCCGACGAGAGTGAAATACGAGTCCGTCCACGCGTAAGTCAAACTCGAAGCGACTCGGTAGAGTCTCGCCGTTGTAGGTTCCCTAGGGCGTCTACATTGATCTGTACCTGTTGCAGTTATAATATTTGTAATCCGCTTTCACTCACCAGAGTGATCATGGCCCGCTATTCTAAACCTAGCTAACAATGCGCAGGGTTTACTTCTGAATATTATATATATATTTATAAGGCACCATAGGAAAAAGGAAGTACATCAAGGGGTGACAATGATAGGCTATGCAATTGAATAGGATTGTAACATAGAAGCAGAAGTAACAATGCCTAGTGCAAGAAATGTACAGAAAGATAGGCGATATCTGGGGAAGGAAAATGGCTCTGCTTGCCTGGAAGCTCGGTAGTAGCGGTACGGTCGTCGACGAAGTAGTCGTACACGGCAACGGTGTCGTCGGCGGCAGCAACGGGGTCTACCGGAGAATAAATGGGGAGAAACAGTAAATACACAATAATAATAGCAATACAAATGTATGACATAGCAGATACAAAGCAACGGGGCTCTAATGCAGTGTTCGGTGATTTCCTCGGAGCAAGAATATATCCGGCGATGACTCGTCAGTACCGGTTGATTACTGGACCGATGATCCGGAGGGGGAAGGTTCCATGTCTTCAATGTTAGAGACATCTGACAGACATGTGGTTAGCGTATCCGTGTTCGTTGATTCATTCTAAACAACTTTCATGTTCAGAACATTTTCATCCGGAAAGTTTTACCGGCTCCGGTCGATTACCGGACAGTGCAACCGGAGGGGGAAAGTCTCGTGTGCAATATGTTAGAGAGGTGTGGTGGATATACGGATAGCGTATCCGTATTCATGATATTTTTCTGATCAACTTTGATATATAAATTATTTTCATCTGACATACGGATTAAAAGATATGATTTTCTAGAGTTTAAATCATTTATAAGCATTTTTGGATTTTCTTTTATTATTAAAATGCAACATTATCCAAAACATTATCCAGAACAGTGCTGACAGGGTGGACCCACATGTCATTCACAGCAGTAATTTAAATCAATTTAATTTATTAAAAAGCCAATGGGGTCCACATGTCATTGGCTGATTAATTACAAATGTCTATAATTTAATTAACTGACAGTGGGACCCAGCTGTAAGTGACTCAGCGATTAATTAACTTAACAGATTGACTTAATCATTAAGCTAATGGCCTAGGGCCCACTGGTAAGTCTCACATGGGGTTTTTATTTCCATTCATTTAATTAACAGACAATTAAGGGGGTATGGCCCCACTGGTCATAGACTCAGAGGGGTGGGGCTTAGGCTAACAAGGGATTAACCCCTAATCTAATACGGTCGGCCCCACCTGTCAGGGGAACACCCCTTCTCCTCCAGTGGCTGGGAACGCACGACACAGGACGTCGGCGGCCATGGCCACCAGAGGGCACGGCGAGGCGGTGAGGGGCGGCCGGCGAGGTCAGCTCCGGTGAGGGGCCGGGCGTGCGGTTGCGGGCGTGGGCGCGTCGCGGGCACGGTGAGCGTGGTGCGACGAGCCGACGCGACGCGCTCGAGCCGGCCGGGGTGACCGCGGCGGCTACCGGAGCGCAGCGGGGAGAGGTTACGGCGGCAAAATGATGATGCATCGAGGGGGCGGGCATGGGGATTGGGTGAGGTCCTCACCGCGGTGCCAGAGTCGGGCTCGAGGAGGCAGGGGAGACGCCGGAGATGGCACGGCGGCGAGCGGCGCGCCGCGACAGTGGGTAGGGGCGGCTCGATTTGCGGTACTCCGGCGACGAGGAATCACCCGGGAGACGAGGGCGGGGTCGGGGAGGGCAGAGGGGCGACGCACGGCATCGACGACGAGCGGCCGGGGCGGCGGCGCGGCACGGTCTGAGCAGCCGTGGCGTCGGATGCCGAGGCAGAGAGGGCGCGGGGGCGAGGAAGGGAGAATGGGGGCGCGGCTAGGTCAGTGGCGGCCGCGGCGGCTTTATAGGGCCTCGCCGGCCGGCCGATGGAGGCCACGGCGACGGTTGTCGGCCTCCGCCGTGCGATTGCCGCCACGGCATCGACGCTACAGAGGACGGCGTGGGTGGGCCGGCCCGGGAGGGAATTATGGGAAGGGGGTAGGTGGGCTAGGGGTTGTGCTGGGCTTGGCCCAAATGGGGGCTTTGCCCAGGGCGATAGTTAGCCCCTTTTTTTGCTTCTTTTTATTATTATTCTTTACTGTTAAAATTTGTTTTAGCTATTAAATGCATTTTGTAAAAATATGAAACTTGTACCACAATTAGGGTTGCACACTAAACTTCTGCTACAAAAAGTGTGGGGAAGAAATAAATTCATTTGCATTTTTTTTATTTAAATGGGATTAAATGCCACCGATTTGTCACTCTTTTGAATTGCTTGAATATTTATATGCCACAATAAATATCCATGACCATTGCACCATGGTATACTGATTTTTGTGCATTTAATAAAATTGGTTTCATAATTTTTGGATCAACTATAGTTTCAACTTATGTTTGGAATTTTCATTTGGGTTGGAATTTGAATGAGCTACCATCAAGGGTGATCATCACAAGTTTAACCACAGTGACCTGGCATTAATCCAAAGTGATTACTGTTGCTTGACACCGAGGGTGTTACACAAGTACTCCCTCCGATCCATAATGAGTGTCGCACATTTTGTACTAAGCTAGTATAAACTTTATACTAGATGAGCGACACTTATTATGGATCGGAGGGAGTATCATGTATGACATGAAGATCAAGTCATGAGAAGGTGGATGTTGCATGGCAATGTATCTCGGAAAGGCTGTGGAAATTCCTTGATAGGTAGGTATGGTGGATGTTTTGAGGAAGGATATAAAGGGTTTTATGATGACAGAGCGTATTATGCAAAGGTTTTGGATGTACCGGCGAAGGTGGACGCCAACTCTCGGAGTGAGAAGAAAGCAATGCACGGCACACGAGAGGCTAGAAAAATATGGGAAGGTGGAAGTGTCAACTTTCGAATACTCACATTACTCCGAAGAACTCATGAACTTATTATCGGTAACTCTCAATCTAATAAGGAGGTTTCACAAAGAGACAAGTACCCCGAGGAGGAGTGTATGGGGGTTTGGTTATCCTTGCGCATCCTCGACTCATGGTACGTGAGTGTACTCTAATATTTGATCCCTCCAAAGCGTAGTGATCCATCTAGTAGCTAAAGTTCTCAACTAATTTTGTAAGTTTTGAAAATAAACACGGATTGCCAAAAATACGACATCTATCACTAATAGGCTAAAGCTCTTGACACCAAAAGTCCAAACATTACTCAAAGCAATACCTCAAAACTATTGCAAGTTACTACTACAAAAGAATAGCAAGCTCAATTACCTACTTCAAGTCAAGACACACAACTCAGTGCAACAGGCAAACTCTCTAAACATGATAAACATGAAAACTCAAGAGAGTTCCAGCAACAAACTAAACAAAAGCTCTTAAAAAGATAAGCATGAAAACTAAGAGCTAAACATGGCAGTAGCTATGAAAAAGATAAAGAACACACACAACAAAGGTAAGCATGAAGAATCCTATGTCGTGTTCTAGATTTTGAAAGTGGAGCGTGTTTCTCTCCCACACAAAGAAAGCTGGGTTCTAACTTGTTATGAACAGCAAGAAAGCCTAAAGAAAACTAAAAATAAAACCTAAGAGCGAGACACTCCAAGCATAGCACATAACGCATGAAGTGATAAAAATATAGTGAAACGAAAGACGAACTGATAATTGTTGATGGAGAAAGGGATGCACGGGGGCATCCCCAAGCTTAGACGCTTGAGTCTCCTTGAATATTTAATGGGGATGCATGGGGGCATCCCCAAGCTTGAGCGCTTGACACTCCTGAATCTTCTTTCATCATCTTCCCTCTCACACTTGAAAACTCCCTTCATACATAACTCATCATAATCTGATTAGCGAGGTTAGTACCCATAATAAAAAGATTTTTTTCTCTACTGTAAATAAAGATTTTCCTGAATAGCTACTGTTTATCAAGATTTCCAAAAAGTTTTTGCAAAGAAAAAGAAAGCTTAAGGTTTGCAAAACGAAGAAGAGGCAAAACGGGACAGAATCTGTGAAAAACAGACCAGCAGGTAGTAAAGAATTTTTAAGGGATACTTCTACAACTCAAATCAAAAAACTCAGAACATACGAAAGTTTCGTAGTTTTATAGAGCACTCTGTGTAAAAAAATTAAGCTCAAAAAGATGAACTGGGATTTTTCTCTGATTTTTTCCGTCACGAGGACAGAATCTATTTTTTGGACAGCATGTCACAACTTTCACTTACCTTGTCATATGAGGCTATAATTGGCACAAAGCTTGAAAAGTAAAGATGCAATGATGTTGCTACAGTAGTAACAATCATCAAGACCACTAAAAACAGAAGAAAAAACAAAAAGGAAATCCTAAATTCGTTGCGGGCTGCCTCCCGAAAGCGCTTCTTTAAAGCCATTAGCTAGGCTTAATGCAATAGATCAAGTCTTTTCAAGAAAATAACTAGCCCGTGTGACGGACTCAAAAGGTAACTTAAAATTTTTCCTAGGGAAGTGTTCCAACCCTTTCTTGAGAGGGAATTTGAATTTTATAATCCCTTCTTTCATATCAATAACAGCACCCACGGTGCGAAGAAAAGGACGTCCCAAAATAATTGGACAAGAAGGTTCACGTTCAATACCCATAATAGTAAAGTAAACGGGAACATAATTGTCATTGACAATGATAAGAACATCATCGATCTTCCCCAAAGGTTTCTTTACGGAAGAATCGACAAGACGAACACCAAAAGAACAAGGATCAAAAGGTTTCAATTCAAATATATCATACATTCTTTCGGGCATAACGGAGGTACTAGCTCCAACATCACATAAAGCATAGCAAGAGAAGTTATTCAACTTAATTTTAATCACACGATCCTAACAATATTCTAGCTTTCTAGGTATGGAGGCTTCTACCCTAAGCTTCTCCTCCCTAGCTTTAATGAGAGCATTAGTGATATGCTCCGTTAAGGCAAGATTAAGTGTGCTAGTGTGGGGGTCTCTAGACATCTTGTGAAGGAAACGAATAACTTCAGAAAGGGTGCAATTATCAAAATCAAGGTCACTACTATCAATTAAAGTGGTAGTGGTGTCCTTTAGGCTCACTTGTTTGGTAGCTTCTATAGTCATAGGAGTTTCTTCTTCTACGGTTGAGGTCATATCATCACCATTAATAGGTCATATGGGACTAGGGGTGCATTGGGTGCTAAGAGTTTGGATATCCTCAACAACTTGGATAGTAGCAATGGTATGGTGTGTAGGAAGGCTCTTAATTCTATCTTATTCCTCCTTTTCTCTAGCCCATCTCTCTTTAAGTTTAGCCATCATCCTAATGTTTTCATTAATTTGTACTTGGATGGCGTTCATAGGAGTGACCTTCCTCTCTTCAAGAGGAGAAGTTCTAATTTTAAGCAATTCTACTTCATGGGATAAATTGTCTACCTTCGACGAGAGATTATCTAATTTGTCTAGTTTTTCCTCTATATTCTTCTTGAAGGCTTTTTGGGTAGTGATTAAGTCTTTAAGCATACTCTCTAATTGAGAAGTGGAGTTCTTGGTGCTAGGATAAGTGTTGTTGTTAACATAGTTGTTGGAGGGGGACGTTCTAGGATTGGTACCAAAATTACTCCTATAAGCATTGTTATTGAAGTTGTTTCTAGAGATAAAATTCACATCTACTTGATCTTGAGCAATCAAAGAATTTAAAGGAACATCATGAGGATAAATAGGAGATTTCTTGGTAAGTAGAGACATAATCAAGTCTACTTTTTCATTTAGGGAGGAGATCTACTCGACAGAGTTTACCTTCCTACCTGTTGGGGCTCTTTTGGTGTGCCATTGGGAATAGTTGTTCATCATCTCATCGAGTAGTTTTGTGGCAGCACCAAGTGTAGTTGACATAAAGGTTCCTCCCGCGCCCGAATCTAGCAAGTTCTGCGAGGTAAAGTTCAAGCCTGCATAAAAAGTTTGGATAACCATCCAAGTAGTCAAACCATGCGTAGGGCAATTCTTAACAAGAGATTTCGTGTGTTCCCAAGCTTGGGAAACGTGTTCATTATCCAATTGCTTAAAATTCATAATATTACTCCTCAATTGGATAATCTTAGCAGGGGGTAGTACTTCCCAATAAAAGCATCCTTGCACTTATCCCAAGAATCTATGCTATTTCTAGGCAAGGATTGAAACCAGATTTTAGCTCCTCCTCTCAAGGAGAAAGGAAAAAGCTTAAGCTTAACAATATCACCATCTACTTCTTTGTACTTTTGCATATCACAGAGCTCAATAAAATTATTCAAGTGCAAGCAGCGTCATCTCCAGCACCGGAGAATTGATCTTTCATAACAAGGTTCATGTGACGCCCCCAAGATCAAGCCGTGTACAGTAATCATACACGCAAGGTACACGATCGAGATTAGGGACTCACGGTGAGATATCACAACACAACTCTACAAATAAAATAATACAAGCTGTTTAATACAAGCCAGGGGCCACGAGGGCTCGAATACAACAGCTCGAGAGCACAAAGTCAGCGGAAGCAATAGTATCTGAGTACAGACACAAAGGTACAAGGTTGCCTTAAGAAGGCTAGCACAAATAACAACAGATCGAAAAGGCGAGGCCTCCTGCCTGGGAACCTCCAAGATACTCCTGGTCAACGGGGAACTCGACGTCGTAGCGGGCATCAGGGATCTCCTGCTCCTGGACTCCAACGTCGACTGCAGCGGCCGATCAGGCAAAACAGTAAAGGAAATAAAGCAGGTGAGTATCTAGTATACCCGCGAGTCTTACGTCCGCTACTAAGCATTATGCATGATATCAACGGAATGAAGAGGCTGTATATAGTGGACTGAAGACAGAAATTTAGAGCAAGGGTAAGAAGCTAGGCCTAACGAGGACTAGCATCTTCCGACGATGTCTTGCAGCATGAGGTAAGAATCAGCCAACAGTTTATATAAAGCAATAAAGTAGCAATGAAGCAGAAGTTGCTGCGACATTGAATAATAATAAGTTGTAATAATTTACAATGCCTCCGAGTTCACCTCCTCGACATCCCCACGAGGAAAAGAACCCGGAACCATACAGTTTAATAATAGTTTCTAGTGGTAAGATCCAGCTTCAGCATAAAGCGTCCTGTTACCGTGGACACGGCTATCGATAGATCAATTCTTCCCTGCAGGGGAGCACTTGTGTTACGCTACACGCACGGATCTCCAGGGTGGCGGGAACCTTGTTAGGGAACGCTCCACCGAGACTATCCGACACTTCATAGCCCATCTTTCAAACTCAACAGAGAGGTCATCCGCCGGTCTAAATCCTAAGTACGCCGGGCCTTGGACCCCAACCCAAACGTACTCCTGCACGGTGCGTGACTGGCCGGTGAAGTTAAAGCAAATCCAAATCACACGCCGCGGCAAATAAGACAACACCACTTCCCGGCAATCAGCCCGCGGTACTGCTGACGTCTGAAGAGTCCTCGGACGACACTAAGAAGCAGAGGAGCCCATACTCGTAATCCCACGGGTAGGTAGTGCGTACATGGCATATAGCCAACTCAAGACATTCACTGAACCATTTAGCATTTTAATTAACCTGCGTGACAACCGTTATCGTTGCCGCGACTTAACTGACCCGCGGACAACGACAGCAGCCAGGACCACCAGTACATCGGTGCCTGCCCTGTCGTCCCACCAAGTCACTGCGGTTACCAACAAGGTGAACCGTCTCCTTACCTTGTCTCGCGTGTGCTCCTGGAGGAGCTCGACTTTCGTGGCTTGGTAACTCTCGCGGCCAACGACCAGGGCCCAAGCACACCGGTACACTGGTCGTGCCCTCCCTGTCGTCCCGTCGCAATACCTCTCGCGGGCACCGTTGGGTCGCCCGACTTCTTACCTTTAAGGACACCAGTTGGTTCGAGTCCCTACCGTTAAGTGAAACCAGGAGGAATCACCCTCGATGGTACACTTGAGCTGGCTTGACTGAGACATCAGCGGAATGAACTAAAGAGGTAAACCTCGTATCATCCCGGTGATGCTACGCTACTGAGCCGACGGGAGTGAAATACGAGTCCATTCCACTCGTAAGTCAAACTCGGAGCGACTCAACAGAGTCTCGCCGTCGTAGGTTCCCTAGGGTGTCTGCATTGATCCGTACCTGTTGCAGTTGTAATATATCGTTCCCGCGATCACTCCCAGAGTGATCACGGCCCTCTATTCTAAACCTAGCTAACAATGTGCAGGGTACACTGCTGAATAATGCATAAGTAATAATAGGCAGCATAGGATTAAAGGAAGGTACATCAAGGGGCGACAAAAACAGGCTATGCAATTGAATAGGATTGTAATCGTAGCAGCAGCAGCAGCAACAATGCCTAGTGCAAGAAAGTACGGAAAGATAGGCGATATCTGGGGAAGAGAATGGCTCTGCTTGCCTGCAAGCTCGACGGTAGTAGTAGGGTCGTCGACGACGTAGTCGTACTCAGCAGCGGTGTAGTCGACGGCAGCAGCGGGGTCTACCGGAGATTAAGGGGGGGAAGAAACAGTAAATACACAGCAAGCATATACAAACAGATGCATGACATGATAGATGAAATGTTAACGGTATTCTAACGCAGTGCAATGCACGTTGCTCGGAGCGGGAATTCATCTGGGGATGAACTACCGGCTCCGGGTGATTACCGGACAGGGTGTCCGGAGGGGGAAGGATCAAGCCGGAGGTGTCGTGGTTATCGGAACAACATAAGGGGGGTGTATCCGTGCTATTTGAACCATTCCGGACAACTTTCGTGTTCGAAATAAATTCATCCGGAAAGTTTATCGGTATCGGGCAATCTATCGGACAGTGCCACCGGAGGTGGGAACAGTTCGATGATCGGTATGTTAGAGGGGTGTGGTGAGGATATGGGTATCGTATCTGTAACCGTTGATCCATTCTGAGTAACTTTCGTATACAAAGTATTTTGATTCGGGCAATTTTTTATCGGTACCGGGAATTATCGACAGACAACCCGGAGGGGGGGGGAATGTCGATGTTCGGTACGTTAGAGGGGGTTGGTAGGCATACGGATAGCGTATTCGTATTCGTTATATTTTTCTGATCAATTTTCATGTATAAAGCTTTTCGATCTGATATACGGATTAAAAGATATTAATATTTGAAGTTTAAATCATTTTCTAGCAATTTCTGGATTTAATTTATTAATTAAATAACAACATTATCCACAAGTTCTGTTGACTGGTCAACTGACAGATGGGACCCACCTGTCAGCCTCACAGTATTAATAATACACATAATTAAATTTAATAACAGTGGGGTCCCACATGTCACTGACTCACACATTTTTATAAATCAATAATTTTAAATACTAACAACTGGGGCCCAGGTGTCATAGACACAGAGGTTAATTAACCAGTTTAATTAAGTTAAAGGGGCATGGGGCCCATATGTAAGTCTCTAGGGGTTATCTGTTAGTGGGTTAATTAGCAGGAGATTAGTCTTAACTTAACAGAGGCGGGACCACCTGTTAGTGACAGGGGGTTTGGTTTAACGCTAAACTCGGCCACGTCTTCGCATCGGCGCCGGTGAGGCAGGGGACGCCGGCGACGAGCGGCGCCATGGCCGTCGAAGGGACCATGCCGCGGCACGACGAAGGGCGGGAACGGACGAGGGCGGAGCCGCGCGTTCCTCCGGGGTGGTGTCAACAGCAGGGGGAGGCCGGGTCGAGCTCGGCGAGGCGAGCAGGGCAGCGCCCCACGGCAAGCCCGCACGGGAGCGGGTGTCCGGTGGCGAAAATCAGAGGCGTGGCCAGGAGGGGCGGTTGGCGTGGCCCGGGCGCGACAAGGCGCGGCCGCACGCGGGTGAGGCAGGCCGCAGCAGCAAGCCACGGCGAGTTCGCGCGGGAGGAGGTCCTCCTGCCCATGGTGACCCGACGGGTCACGGGGCATCCCCGGCGACCAAAATATGCGGGAAAGAGGGGGTTTCAGTGGAGCAGCTCACCCTGGAGCTCGTGGAGGCCTCGAGGTAGTAGGGGAAGCAGCGAGAAATGACGAATTCGTCATCAATGGCGGCGCGGCCGTGGCGGATTTGCAGGCGAGGGGCAGCGGCTATGGTGTGGCTCCGGTCGATTCCTCGCACAGCTTGATGTGGACGACGATGACGCAGCGCCTGGACATGCTCGGGCGTCGATCCGTCGACATCGGCCGTGACGAGCACGGCGGCGCGGCGCCCGCGGGCTAGCTCGGGCGGCTGGGGCAGAAGCAGTAGAGAGGGAGGGCCCAAGGCGATCTAGGTCTTCGGGGAAGGGGGGTGTCGGGGTGGCCTCCTTATCCAGAGGGGAAGGGGGGAGCAGGTAGAGTGGGGGAGGGAGCAGGTGAGCTCGAGGGGGGCCGGCGTGCTCTCTGCTCCCGTCCATGGCGTCGTGGGGGTGGGAGCAGGTGGGGGAAAAGACAGGGGAAGGAGAGGAGAGAAGGGGGTTGGGCCTGGTGGGCCTCGCCCCCGGCGTAGTTTAGGGTTTTTTGATTTTTTTGTTTCCTTTTCTTTTTTCTTGTTCTATTTCTTTTCTGTCTTAATTTATTTTAGCTAGGTTTTGATTTTTGTAAAATGTTATAATTTCACCTATATTAGTGTTACACTTTAACATGATGCCACCAAAAAATTTGGGCATTAATTAAATTCATTTGAATATTATTATTTATTTTAAAAGGCTTTTTGGTATTGTTTTGCTACTGTTATCATTTAATTGCATTATTTAAATAACTTAATAAATTCACATTCCAATATTTATAAGACCTACTGATTTTTAGGCATTTAATAAAATTGGTTTCACAATTTTTAATTCATTTAAAATTCTCACTTGTTTATTTTATTCCATGGCAAATTTAACAATTCCCAACCAATAGTCTTTATTCCATAATGTTTTTTAAACACCTTAATAGAATATCCATTGCTATACTAATCATGGCCTAATGTTTGCTAGGCATTTTATAAATAGATTCCACAATTTTGGTTGAGCTATGATTTCCATTTTCATATTAAATTTCAAAACAACTTTTGATGAACCCACAACATTGATTCCATAATTATCATTGACTTGTGATTATTCAAATGGCTAGGATTGACTTGGTTTAACCATGATCAAGTTGGATGGCAAACATCCACAATTCTTGGAGCAAGGTTTTATAATTCACCCAATTTGAAAATTTTATCTGGGTTGGAATCTGACAGAGCTATGATCAAGGTGATCAAGGCTTGATTATCAACAGTAATGATCACTAACAGTGGAATCACTGTAGTGATTACTGTACTGGATCTGAGGGTGTTACAAATCTCCACCACTGCAAAGAATTCTCGTCCCGAGAATTAAAAGTAGTGTAAGGGGAAGAGTTTCGGTTTCGCCTTCTAACAAATCTCCGGGTTCTTGTTGTCCTACTCGAAGAATTTAATCCTGCATGTTGAGGTCTTCATCTGGACTGTATCGGTGCTTCTCGATGGGGTTTCATCCTTTCTTAGGGGCTTCATCGCACTTTACGAACAGGTTAAGAGATAAAGCTTAAGGGGGTCGGATCGATACAAGATCCATCAAATGGGGTTGTTCAAGGGTATGGGGTACAAAGTCCTTCCGAGTTTAACCTCAGGGAAGTACATCGTGAGAAGTTTTAAGCGGATAGGCACGTATTCGATGCCGATGACGGAAGACGGAAAAGGGCCCCGATCATCAGACACAAGCACTGATTCTGATATCGGACGGAATATCACAAGGTAGAGGTCAAGAGTCAGGTTTCGGTCCTGTGGAACTGTGGGTATGGGCCCACACAGAACCAGGGTGGTGACATTCAATGTGATCAAGTTAGAAGGTATGACGGAGAACAACTTGTTAACTATGTCGGCAACAACATCAGTGCCAAGGGCGAGGGACGAAGAGAACCATTTTCCTGCTCGTTAAGACGAGGCGGACCAATAGGCAAAGTTCTCGTCCATCGGTGGTCACCGAAAAGTCATCAACAATCGTAACTGGTTGTACAGACAATGTAGCACACCAAAGTGTTTACGTAAGCAGGGAATTATCACTGCCCAGATAATTTATATAAAAAGAAAGATTAAACAGACCAATGGAAAAGAAAATGAGATGATACACAAGTATCAGGTGTATATCTTTCCCAAGGAAAAAAACAGAGCATGATATATATGATCAAGTTGTATTGGCACGGAGACAAGGGGGTTGTCGATGATAACACAAATCATCGAGGGGCAAGGATGGTATTTCACACAATGAATCCAATCGACACATGGAAGAAGCCACGTAAGCTTAGTCGGATAATAATCCACGAAAAGGTCGGATGGTTCGCAAAGGATCCGATGTGAGTATCGGCACTCAACCAGAAGGGGAAAAAATACCAAGGCATCGGGTGACAGAAGCACCGGAATAACTTGATGCTTAAGTACAAGGAAATTGTGATTTCCAGATCGGGAGGTGGATGCAATTATCCACACGGACTTCTCGATGGCAGGGGATTGCAAGGCGATGAACACGTAGGTTCTCGGGAATTTATCGGAGAGAAATCTTTGGAATCTTCAGGTGAATCAGTCGATCCTCGGGAATGCAGAGGTCTCCGGGAGGAAGGAGTTACGTGAACCTAAGTCAGAGTTATTAAAACTTTACCAGCAAGGATAAGAGAGCAGAGTCCCAGAGCATAAGTACGGAGAAAAAGATCCTAATACCATAGATATCACACGTAGTGACATCGATGTGGGCCCGTAAGCCAAACATTAAGTTAGCAAGTAGTTTTGCAAATACTAGAATCGACTTCGACCAAGGAGTGGTTAGGGGCTTCCTACAGGCAGTCGGCTCTGATACCAACTTGTGACGCCCCCAAGATCAAGCCGTGTACAGTAATCATACACGCAAGGTACACGATCGAGATTAGGGACTCACGGTGAGATATCACAACACAACTCTACAAATAAAATAATACAAGCTGTTTAATACAAGCCAGGGGCCACGAGGGCTCGAATACAACAGCTCGAGAGCACAAAGTCAGCGGAAGCAATAGTATCTGAGTACAGACACAAAGGTACAAGGTTGCCTTAAGAAGGCTAGCACAAATAACAACAGATCGAAAAGGCGAGGCCTCCTGCCTGGGAACCTCCAAGATACTCCTGGTCAACGGGGAACTCGACGTCGTAGCGGGCATCGGGGATCTCCTGCTCCTGGACTCCAACGTCGACTGCAGCGGCCGATCAGGCAAAACAGTAAAGGAAATAAAGCAGGTGAGTATCTAGTATACCCGCGAGTCTTACGTCCGCTACTAAGCATTATGCATGATATCAACGGAATGAAGAGGCTGTATATAGTGGACGGAAGACAGAAATTTAGAGCAAGGGTAAGAAGCTAGGCCTAACGAGGACTAGCATCTTCTGACGATGTCTTGCAGCATGAGGTAAGAATCAGCCAACAGTTTATATAAAGCAATAAAGTAGCAATGAAGCAGAAGTTGCTGCGACATTGAATAATAATAAGTTGTAATAATTTACAATGCCTCCGAGTTCACCTCCTCGACATCCCCACGAGGAAAAGAACCCGGAACCATACAGTTTAATAATAGTTTCTAGTGGTAAGATCCAGCTTCAGCATAAAGCGTCCTGTTACCGTGGACACGGCTATCGATAGATCAATTCTTCCCTGCAGGGGAGCACTTGTGTTACGCTACACGCACGGATCTCCAGGGTGGCGGGAACCTTGTTAGGGAACGCTCCACCGAGGCTATCCGACACTTCATAGCCCATCTTTCAAACTCAACAGAGAGGTCATCCGCCGGTCTAAATCCTAAGTACGCCGGGCCTTGGACCCCAACCCAAACGTACTCCTGCACGGTGCGTGACTGGCCGGTGAAGTTAAAGCAAATCCAAATCACACGCCGCGGCAAATAAGACAACACCACTTCCCGGCAATCAGCCCGCGGTACTGCTGACGTCTGAAGAGTCCTCGGACGACACTAAGAAGCAGAGGAGCCCATACTCGTAATCCCACGGGTAGGTAGTGCGTACATGGCATATAGCCAACTCAAGACATTCACTGAACCATTTAGCATTTTAATTAACCTGCGTGACAACCGTTATCGTTGCCGCGACTTAACTGACCCGCGGACAACGACAGCAGCCAGGACCACCAGTACATCGGTGCCTGCCCTGTCGTCCCACCAAGTCACTGCGGTTACCAACAAGGTGAACCGTCTCCTTACCTTGTCTCGCGTGTGCTCCTGGAGGAGCTCGACTTTCGTGGCTTGGTAACTCTCGCGGCCAACGACCAGGGCCCAAGCACACCGGTACACTGGTCGTGCCCTCCCTGTCGTCCCGTCGCAATACCTCTCGCGGGCACCGTTGGGTCGCCCGACTTCTTACCTTTAAGGACACCAGTTGGTTCGAGTCCCTACCGTTAAGTGAAACCAGGAGGAATCACCCTCGATGGTACACTTGAGCTGGCTTGACTGAGACATCAGCGGAATGAACTAAAGAGGTAAACCTCGTATCATCCCGGTGATGCTACGCTACTGAGCCGACGAGAGTGAAATACGAGTCCATTCCACTCGTAAGTCAAACTCGGAGCGACTCAGCAGAGTCTCGCCGTCGTAGGTTCCCTAGGGTGTCTGCATTGATCCGTACCTGTTGCAGTTGTAATATATCGTTCCCGCGATCACTCCCAGAGTGATCACGGCCCTCTATTCTAAACCTAGCTAACAATGTGCAGGGTACACTGCTGAATAATGCATAAGTAATAATAGGCAGCATAGGATTAAAGGAAGGTACATCAAGGAGCGACAAAAACAGGCTATGCACTTGAATAGGATTGTAATCGTAGCAGCAGCAGCAACAATGCCTAGTGCAAGAAAGTACGAAAAGATAGGCGATATCTAGGGAAGAGAATGGCTCTGCTTGCCTGCAAGCTCGACGGTAGTAGTAGGGTCGTCGACGACGTAGTCGTACTCAGCAGCGGTGTAGTCGACGGCAGCAGCGGGGTCTACCGGAGATTAAGGGGGGGAAGAAACAGTAAATACACAGCAAGCATATACAAACAGATGCATGACATGATAGATGAAATGTTAACGGTATTCTAACGCAGTGCAATGAACGTTGCTCGGAGCGGGAATTCATCTGGGGATGAACTACCGGCTCCGGGTGATTACCGGACAGGGTGTCCGGAGGGGGAAGGATCAAGCCGGAGGTGTCGTGGTTACCGGAACAACATAAGGGGGGTGTATCCGTGCTATTTGAACCATTCCGGACAACTTTCGTGTTCGGAATAAATTCATCCGGAAAGTTTATCGGTATCGGGCAATCTATCGGACAGTGCCACCGGAGGGGGGAACAGTTCGATGATCGGTATGTTAGAGGGGTGTGGTGAGGATATGGGTATCGTATCTGTAACCGTTGATCCGTTCTGAGTAACTTTCGTATACAAAGTATTTTGATCCGGGCAATTTTTTATCGGTACCGGGAATTATCGACAGACAACCCGGAGGGGGGGGAATGTCGATGTTTGGTACGTTAGAGGGGGTTGGTAGGCATACGGATAGCGTATTCGTATTCGTTATATTTTTCTGATCAATTTTCATGTATAAAGCTTTTCGATCTGATATACGGATTAAAAGATATTAATATTTGAAGTTTAAATCATTTTCTAGCAATTTCTGGATTTAATTTATTAATTAAATAACAACATTATCCACAAGTTCTGTTGACTGGTCAACTGACAGATGGGACCCACCTGTCAGCCTCACAGTATTAATAATACACATAATTAAATTTAATAACAGTGGGGTCCCACATGTCACTGACTCACACATTTTTATAAATCAATAATTTTAAATACTAACAACTGGGGCCCAGGTGTCATAGACACAGAGGTTAATTAACCAGTTTAATTAAGTTAAAGGGGCATGGGGCCCATATGTAAGTCTCTAGGGGTTATCTGTTAGTGGGTTAATTAGCAGGAGATTAGTCTTAACTTAACAGAGGCGGGACCACCTGTTAGTGACAGGGCGTTTGGTTTAACGCTAAACTCGGCCACGTCTTCGCATCGGCGCCGGTGAGGCAGGGGACGCCGGCGACGAGCGGCGCCATGGCCGTCGAAGGGACCATGCCGCGGCACGACGAAGGGCGGGAACGGACGAGGGCGGAGCCGCGCGTTCCTCCGGGGTGGTGTTAACAGCAGGGGGAGGCCGGGTCGAGCTCGGCGAGGCGAGCAGGGCAGCGCCCCACGGCAAGCCCGCATGGGAGCGGGCGTCCGGTGGCGAAAATCAGAGGCGTGGCCAGGAGGGGCGGTTGGCCTGGCCCGGGCGCGACAAGGCGCGGCCGCACGCGGGTGAGGCAGGCCGCAGCAGCAAGCCACGGCGAGTTCGCGCGGGAGGAGGTCCTCCTGTCCATGGTGACCCGACGGGTCACGGGGCATCCCCGGCGACCAAAAGATGTGGGAAAGAGGGGGGTTCAGTGGAGCAGCTCACCCTGGAGCTCGTGGAGGCCTCGAGGTAGTAGGGGAAGCAGCGAGAAATGACGAATTCGTCATCAATGGCGGCGCGGCCGTGGCGGATTTGCAGGCGAGGGGCAGCGGCTATGGTGTGGCTCCGGTCGATTCCTCGCACAGCTTGATGTGGACGACGATGACGCAGCGCCTGGACATGCTCGGGCGTCGATCCGTCGACATCGGCCGTGACGAGCACGGCGGCGCGGCGCCCGCGGGCTAGCTCGGGCGGCTGGGGCAGAAGCAGTAGAGAGGGAGGGCCCAAGGCGATCTAGGTCTTCGGGGAAGGGGGGTGTCGGGGTGGCCTCCTTATCCAGAGGGGAAGGGGGGAGCAGGTAGAGTGGGGGAGGGAGCAGGTGAACTCGAGGGGGGCCGGCGTGCTCTCTGCTCCCGTCCATGGCGTCGTGGGGGTGGGAGCAGGTGGGGGAAAAGACAGGGGAAGGAGAGGAGAGAAGGGGGTTGGGCCTGGTGGGCCTCGCCGCCGGCGTAGTTTAGGGTTTTTTCATTTTTTTGTTTCCTTTTCTTTTTTCTTGTTCTATTTCTTTTCTGTCTTAATTTATTTTAGCTAGGTTTTGATTTTTGTAAAATGTTATAATTTCACCTATATTAGTGTTACACTTTAACATGATGCCACCAAAAAATTTGGGCATTAATTAAATTCATTTGAATATTATTATTTATTTTAAAAGGCTTTTTGGTATTGTTTTGCTATTGTTATCATTTAATTGCATTATTTAAATAACTTAATAAATTCACATTCCAATATTTATAAGACCTACTGATTTTTAGGCATTTAATAAAATTGGTTTCACAATTTTTAATTCATTTAAAAATCTCACTTGTTTATTTTATTCCATGGCAAATTTAACAATTCCCAACCAATAGTTTTTATTCCATAATGCTTTTTAAACACCTTAATAGAATATCCATTGCTATACTAATCATGGCCTAATGTTTGCTAGGCATTTTATAAATAGATTCCACAATTTTGGTTGAGCTATGATTTCCATTTTCATATTAAATTTCAAAACAACTTTTGATGAACCCACAACATTGATTCCATAATTATCATTGACTTGTGATTATTCAAATGGCTAGGAGTTGACTTGGTTTAACCATGATCAAGTTGGATGGCAAACATCCACAATTCTTGGAGCAAGGTTTTATAATTCACCCAATTTGAAAATTTTATCTGGGTTGGAATCTGACAGAGCTATGATCAAGGTGATCAAGGCTTGATTATCAACAGTAATGATCACTAACAGTGGAATCACTGTAGTGATTACTGTACTGGATCTGAGGGTGTTACAGTTCAGCAAAGCAGGTTTAATCTCATAAGAAGGTGTTGAAGTGGCAGGTGTAGCAATAGGAGTGCAGATAAAGTCAATGTTGTTGTGACTAGTGAAGTCACACAACTTGGTGTTCTCGGAGGAACCCATAGCAGCAGCAAGCAAGATAACTATTTTTTTGATTTTTGATAAAGGACACTAAAGCAAAAAACTGAAATTAAACTAACAAGACTAAAAAGCAAAGATAAAAGATAGGGTGCAACTCCCCTATCTTGAAGAGTGGAGTCCCCGGCAACGGACCCAGAAATTGCTTTTGATGGTACGATTTAACGCCCCCTCGTTGGTTACCCAAAGTGGAAGGTTGAGATGTAGATAGCGGAAATTTCCCTTAGCGAAGATGCTAAGGTTGAGTATCGAACCAGTAGGACTCCAACAGATACAAGAAGGTGGTAAAGTGAACAATGGCGTCGTTCACAACCGAGGTTGCTTACTTTACCTGGACCTGCACACACAGCAAATAACTTTGCTCCCAACGAGTACAGAGGAGTTGTCAATTCCTCCGGCCTTGTTGTTTACAAAGGATCAAACGCACGGGATAATAATGATAGTGATAGCAACATAAAAGTAAATAAAGCAGTAAATAAATAGTGGGGGTAAACAGTATTGGAAATATGGACCGGGGTCCTATGATGTTCACTAGTGATGTCTCTCTCCCAAAAGACGATAAAATAGCCATGCGAGGTAAACAAATTACAGTTGGTAAATTGACAGGATTATGTGCGCAAACCAATGCTAACTATGCTATAAAGAAAGGAAGAAGCTCAAAAGCATGGGAGGTACGCCAAGACAAGTAGACCGAAATCCATCTGCATCTACCTACTAATCATCCACCTTGAGATATCTATCCAGAACATCTCGCTGGTATTAAGTTGCGAATCCCACCCAAAGTGTAAACTCAAAGCAACAGACAACTACATTAAAGAACTTTGCGTAAAGTAAACAATCCTTGCACCCGCAAGTACAAGCACCGTTGTTTTCCCCCTTGTGGAAACAACACATTCCCTAGACTCATGTTTCTGTCACTCAAGCTAGTCATCGGGAGGCACGAACCCACAATCATGCATAACACTCCCTCTTGGAGTCACTACCTACTACTTGGCCAAAGCAATAAACAGCAACGGAGAACATGCAAGAATTACTCTAGAGCATAAATATAAAAGAGGAGAATAAAATATATTACTCAAACACAATCTGAACATAGTGTCATAATCCATCGGATCCTAGAAAACTCAACATAGCAACAGCAGAAATATTACATATGTGCCTCGATCATGTAGGGCAGCTCACGAGGTCTAATCCATGAAGAACAAAGAGGGCAGGAGAACATCACATAGCTACTGATAATAGACCCATGGTCCAAGGTGGACTACTCACGGTTCATCCGGGAAGCATCCATAGTGGTGGAGAAGCTCCCGGAGGTGGTTCCTCCCTCCGACAGGGTGCCGGGAAGAGGTCTCCTGGTGCTCCCGATCTTGGAAGAGCGACGGCGGCGGAACAGAGGAGAGATCACGAAAAAGGGTTCCCGTCTCGGGGGTTTTGCGTCACGGAGAATATATGGGCGAAGGGGGGCAGCCAGGGGGCACCAGGGTCCAGGCGGGCCCCTGGCGCGGCCCCACCCTAGGGCGCCTGGGGCCCTGGTGGGTCCCTTCTGGGGCCCCCTCGGTGATTCCCGAAGCTTCCGAAGCGCTGATTTTTTATTGGATTTTTCCCGAATTTTTGGAGCACTTTTAATATGGGGGAAACCTGAAATAGAAAAACAGCAGAAAACAGGAACTGGCACTGGGGTGCACTGGGTTAATAGGTTAGTCCAAATATGATCAAAAGTGTATGGAAGTTCATCAATAACATAGCAATATCACACAAAAGAGGCATGGAGCAAGCAGAAAATATAGATATGTTTTGGACGTATGAGGGACGTATCAAGGCCTTCCAGGTTGGCAGCCTTTGCGCAATGCTGTCCACTATGGGCTGAAGCGCTGAAGCGGAAAGCCGGTGCACCGAAAGGGGGATCCCAAGGTATTTGACCGGGAAGGGTGCCATTCGGCACTCCATAACAGCGGCCGCCAGCTGGCCCTCCTCATCCGAGCAAGCAATCGGGGAGACCGAGCACTTAGCAAAGTTGGTGCGAAGCCCCGATGCCTCTCCAAAGAGCGCAAGAAGCGCGTGCACCGCGCGTTGCTCCAGCTCATTCGCGTGGCAAAAATTAACCACATCATCCGCATACAAGGAGACAGTTGTAACCAGGTCGCGGGAGGCGATGCGTCGCAATATCCCAAACTCCCACTCCTTAGCCAACAACCTGTTGAGTGTGTCGATAAAGAGCACGAACAACATGGGCGACATGGGGTCTACCTATCCCAGGCCCCGCCGATGCCAAATCGGGGGGCCTGGCTCGCCATTGAGCGTCACCCTAGTGCTAGCTGTGGACAGCAGAATGGCCACGGGCTCTCTGAACCTGGGGATGAAGCCCATTTTCAGTAGCACCTCGAAAAGTAGCACCCAAGAAACTGAGTCAAATGCCTTGGCAAAATCGAGCTTCAGCATGACTCGAGGTTCTTTAAGCCTATGCAGAAGGCGGGTCGTCTGCTGAACCAACATGAAGTTATCATGTATGCCACGCTTGCGAATAAAGGCACACTGATTCACGTCCACCAGGGATCCCAGCCTGGGCGCCATCCTCGAGGCCAACAAGTTGGCCACCAGCTTGGCGAAGATGTGGATTATGCTGATCGGGCGGTAACCGCCGAGAGCATCCGCATCACCATGTTTCGGCGGCGTTGTGACCAGGGCCTGATTGAGACCTTGGAAACCGTGCCCATTCATCGAGTACAACTTGTCGAAGGTAGACATGAAGTCCGCCTTGACGACCCCCAACAACTCTGTAGGAATTCCACCGTGAAGCCATCCGGGCCAGGCGCCTTATCATGTGGAAGTCGCCGCACCACGTTCCACACCTACTCCTCAGAGAAGGAGGCATCCAGATCAGACAAATCCTCCGAGGTGGCGCCCAGAAAGTCCAAGTCAAGAGAGAACCGTCGAGACGCGGACTGACCAAGAAGGTCGTGGAAATGGTGGTAGGTCGCCTCAGCCATTGGCGCGTGCTCCACCACGACACTCCATCGACCTGGAGGCCTACCTTTACTGATTTTATTTCCTTTTTGTTGCAATCACAACTACTATTATTTCCCTTGTGTTTTGATCCTTTGTAAACAACAAGACCGGAGAGATTGACAATCTCTGTGACTCGTTGGGAGCAAAGTTATTTGCTTTTGTGTGCATGTCCAGGCTAAGTGAGTAATATCATTCAAACGATGCGTTATTCACTTCACCACCTTCTTGTTGATCCTTGGAGTCCTCCTGGATTCGACATACCTTACAGTACTCGTGTAAGGAAAATTTTGCTGAGCACTAAATGATGCCATCAATCAGATCTTCGTTCGTTTGCGTTCATGTGTCTACAAGTTGGATCCTTCCAATCTACTTTATCTTCATTAGTGATGGTTGCACGATGACTTTCGACTGTCTACTACAACAAGGTTTCCCCGGCTTCGGTGATGGAGAGGTGATGATGTCGGTGTGCCTTCGGTTCGCTCTAGTTTTAGTAATTGTCGCTAGGTAATCTACAATCACGGATATAATTTTTTATTGCTTCTTGTGTTCTTTGTGCTACCATAATGTTAAATTAATAGATTCGAAGTTTTTCTAAAAAAAACCCGAGCAAGCTAGGCAATCTACAATCGGCTTCGGTGATGGAGAGGTGATGACGTCGGCGTGTCTTCGGTTCGTTCTAGATTTTGTAATTATCGCTAGGTAATCTACAATTACAGATATAATTTTTTATTGCTTCTTGTGTTTTTTGTGCTACTATAATGTTAAATTAATTAAATTAATAGATTGGAAGTTTTTCTCGAAAAAAAAGCCCCGAGCAAGACACGCCCCAACGGAGGAAGTACTACCAAACTGCAGTACT
The DNA here is from genome assembly GCA_950022295.1 of Bromus sterilis. NCBI lineage: Eukaryota > Viridiplantae > Streptophyta > Magnoliopsida > Poales > Poaceae > Bromus > Bromus sterilis. Next base: position 245,295,075 of record OX465601.1, read on the forward strand.
GCACATATCTGGGCTCGGCAGCGATGATACATCCCACTAGATCATTGATGGCGCGAGTTGCCGTGCCCTTCAATTTTTAAATAAAATGCTAAAAAAATGGTAAATAGATGAGCAAAGAGATAAACTAATTTAATCAGAAGAATAAACCATATATTGGATGCTAACCAGCCATATTATGTATGATATTTTTTAGGGAATACATATTATGAAAATGTGAAGATATATGGGAGTAAATACATCGTAAATAAAATTGAAAAAACTTAACTATTAAAATATATTGAGATCAGGGATTACATTGTTTTTAAGAAAATTCTACATAGATCACCATCTCACTACTGATAAGTGATCGCACTGTCAAAAAAGAAAATATTAGTCGAAACTAAATCTTGAAAATGTGCACCCTATATACTTACGAACGAAACAATGTTTATTAGAATGTGATGACAAATATCGCTATTGACAAAGAATCAAACCCATGTATGTATCTGTAAGCATGGTAAGCATTGTCAGAAGGAAAATCATATGTACTGATCATAAATGTGTACTCCAAATTTGATATAACAATATTTTTTACATCTCTATATAGCATTCTAGAAATAAGAGTATTTGTAATTAATGCTACAACGGTAGCAGTGCTTTTACTATTCTTGCGCATAATACCCTGTGTAGGTGTCTTCGGCAAACTCTTTCCACTGCCATGTGCTTGCAACATATAAGATCTCACAACATGAAAAAAAAAGAAATCCCCGAGCAAATTTCTGAAAAATAAGAATGTAAAGCAACATGAATTAATCATGCAAAGGAAGATGATATTAGTAAGTACTTTCATTAAATAGCATCTTTCATAATATATTTTTAATATCTTTACGACAATGATAACCATAAATAAGATCATGATGCTCTCCTAATGGTCAAGTTGAAATGACTACATGGACAAATGAGACACAAAACTCTTAAATTAATTCCCTCTAAAAATTTCAGGAGTAAGAACAATTCAATAACAATCAGATCAACTTCAATATTGTTGATTTTTCAATGCATTAGACATTAAATTTCAAGAGGTGCGGATAGTGGTACTACCACTGTAGAGCTATAGAAAAATTGGACATTCAGTATCTATTCTTACAAAATATGTGCATTCCTTAGGGAGGAAAACACCAGCTACTTATTCCTACAAAGATAGGAAAAAATAATATCAGTGCATATGTATAGGCAAGCAAATTATTTGTTTGAAAGCAAAGCTTTTTAGTACTTATGATTTAGAGAACTAAAGGTGCATTTATACACCGAAATCAATGCACTTTAGAGACAGAACAATTCTTTCTAATACAGAAAAAATTACTTCCAGGAATAAACAGAAATCATAAACTCCTGTTAGCATAGTTTTTCCTTTTGTCAAAAGGAAATTGAAGAGTTTTAAGCAAACTATCGTGGGTCTTATTTCAAACTTCAAAGCCGACAATCTATGATTTGGTCAAGTTAATCAAGTACATCTGGTTTGAAACTTAAAGCTGAGAAAGTCGTTGATAGATACAAAGTTATCTAAACTAAGCCAAGACGACAATTCTTTATTTAAACTCTTCAAGAAATAATTAAATGAATTTTGAATAGTATATTGAACTATTAAACGCCACATGGCATGTAACATAGAAACTGAAATTAATATTCAAACGTAGAGAATATCTCACATTAGTAAATGAGTTCATCGTTCCACCTTTTTTAGTTCATAATTTCTCACAGTTACTGGATGATAGAAGTAAAGAATGAAACTTTATAGACACACATTGCATGGGTGGCTACCTTGCCAACGTTGCTTTAAAATAATTTCAAGAGGCAAAGATGGTTGCTGGAGTTCCACGACAAGTGATAGCTTTCAGGGTGTTGTCAGATTCAGTTAACTTCTCCAAAGCAAAAGCATGACAATTTTGCAAGAATGTCGCATCAAAGTATAAGTGTGGTCAATATGAGCGAACCTTGCTGTCGAGGTTGGCTATCAAAGTCCAGCATAGCCTTGTGCATAACCTTGTTGCCGAGGTTGGCTTTCAAAGTAGCCTTGTTGATATCAAGGGTGAACTCGAGGTTTTAGCACATAGCACCACTTGTTGGGGCTTCTTTTGCGCAAAACCACAACTGTTGAATTTTTTTGCAGAAAACACCATTATTCGGGGTAATCACTTGCGAGAAACACATAAAATGTTATTAGCATGTTTAACCTCAAATTAGCAACCTGGTCCTACCCATCTGAACGCCACTACCACCCAATTTTCCGGGAGATGCAAAGGCGGTTGCTTGTTCCATGCAAAGTTGTAGCCAACCATGCTAAATTGAATTGATTTTTTTATTTTATGTATTATTTTTTTTGGAAATTCGGGAAATATATAGCAATCCAAAATAAATTAGGAAAGTATGTGCATGTCGCTTGACCGTGCGCCGACAGGCCGTTACGTCCACGGGCCGCCGACTTTGCATGCAGGCTGCTGTCGTTCGACCGTCCACCAACGGCTACTTTTTATTTTTTATTTTTTGTGATTCGCTATTCCTTTTTACATGCCATCTTTAAATTCATGCACAATTAACATAAATCACATATGCTCAAAAGTCTCACATATAACTAATAATATCAGTCTCGTACATAAATAAATTGGATACATAAATGTTTCATACGTAGCTAATAAATAGATCTGATACATAGCTGAAAAATCTCACCCAACTGTCGTCGCGCAGTACACCGACAGCGCAACTTCTCGTTGCCACGCACGCGTTTGTACTGCCATCGGTTACTAGAGCAACGACAACGGTGTTGTCGGTACATAGTACAACGAGAGGCACATACTTTTCAATTTTTTATAAAATGGCATTTATTTTCCGAATTTCTGTAAAAATCAATTGAATTGACCATGATGTATTGAATTTTGTTTATTAAAATTTTATGGGCTACTTCCAACAATTATTATCTGTTTCCATTTCATAATGTATGATTTGAAAAACAATCAAACTGTGCAATGGAAACATACCATACAATGATACATATGTTTGAACCATACAATATATAGAATTTGAAAGCGTAAGACTATATACATAATGCTCAACAAAATGTCAAGCATATTTGAAAAGATTAACCACACTAGTGTTGGCAGATAGTTACTGTCCCTGCCCATTACTTCCTAATGGGTGGGCCCAACTTGTTAATTTAGGGTTAAACACATTAATAACATTTTATGTGTTTTGTGCAAGTAATTACCCCAAATAGTGGTGTTCCCTGCAAAAAAGAACAAGAGTTGTGGTTTTGCGCAAAAACAGCCCAACAAATGGTGTTAGGTGCAAAAACCTCGGTGAGCTCATTGAATTCCTTGAACAACATAACTGATGGCCTCTACAATGATTTTTATAGTCTTGCTATCAGATAAACAAATAATTTTCAATGTACAGAAGCATGAAGTTCTTGAGGGTCCCGGTACCCATCTATCTGATCCCCTTCGTCCTGCGGTGAACGGCTACAGATATGTGCCTTGCCTGCATGTTGTGCATGCGTGACAGAGGATGATTAGCAGCAACCTCTGTGATTCCCTGTGGTGAATAGTGTTTTTCCCATCCCCCTTGGCGACAAGCAGCAGAATTCTCGTGCCAGGCGTTGATACTTTCCGGCAGCGAAATTGACTACTGCTCTCGCAGATCTTTGTCTCATATGTTTGTCTTTCAGCAGCGGATTTGACTCCTGCCTTGCGATTCCCGGCGAATTTGACTTTTGATTCACCAGAGTATTTGAGAGCGGGGAGCGCATTTTTTTTAATCTCACATTTTGGAATATTCGAGACAGAAACCCGGCAACGATGTGATAACGCTTTGATATGACAACACATCCTGACCGGTGCGAGCACCAAGCTTTTTTGCACGGGCCTCCACCAAAACAGTTCTCTCCCACACTTGCGTATACACCTTCTCCACACACACATACTGGTAGTTCTCTCCCACACTTGCGTACTACAATTATCTCAAGAAAAAATACTGGTAGTATTACACAGACGCTGCACACCATGCTCTTAACAATAAAATAATTCTCTTCTCTCACAGCCGCTAGCTTTCTCCGGCCATTCATTTTTTTTTTCGAGGTACGCAAATTGCGCACCAAGCTTTATAGAAGGAGAGAAAAACCGCATACAGCATCTACTACTCGCTGCGAACAACGAGAGTAGTACAACTCCAACATTGTCACACCTGGCAACACAACAACGACGCGACAAAGCCTACCCAAAACCGATCACTACACCGCGTCTCAGCTGACACCAAAGACCTCCGAAGAACAGCAACTCCAGCTTCCTTTGGAATACACAGCAATGGCCGCATTCATTTTTTCTCTCAAGCAAAGAAAAAGGCTCTGTCTGCTCACCTTTCTCCTCTGTTCACTAAAAAAAGCCTAGGTCCATTATTTTTTGTACCGGGCACCAATCGTTTGGTCATGTGCATGGTACAATGCGTTTGACTATATGATATGAACAACTCTAGTGTACCGGGTACCAATCGACTGGTCATGTGCATGGTACAATGCCTTCCACAATATATGTGCATGCATAGTGTCATAGTGATATGATAGCACGCCATCCTCTACAACTAGTAGGCTTTGACCCACTTTTTTTTTAAACTACTCCCTCCGACCCGTTTTACTGTTCGCATCGGTATTTAAAAAAAAAACCTAGCTTTTATCACCTGAAGACCAAGGTCCTCCCACCGCTCTGACGCCGCCCGCTCCGTCCCTGCGACGCACCTCGCCGACACCTCGCCCTCCGCTCCTCGCCCTCTGCACCTCGCTGGCACCTCGCCGCTCCTCCCTCGCAGTACATCTCCCTCCCAGCAGCACATCTCCCTCCCACCCGCGCTGCTCTGATTAAAAATGGCTTCTTTGCGGCGGCGAAGGGGAGCGGCCCGGCGGAGTCAGGCTGGAGGCGCTGGAGGCTGCTGGAGGCTGTCGGCGTCGTCGTCATCGTCCGCCCCGCGTGCTCATCGTCCGCTGGAGGCTGGAAGCGAAGGGGATTCGTCCGCCCCGCGGCCTCATCGCCGTGTCCCTAGCCCACGGTCGCGGCGCCGAGCTCCACTCCAGCACGAGCTCTAGCGCAAGCCTCTCTAGCACATGCTCCAACGTGAGCTCCTCCTCTCCAGCATGAGCCTCAGCCCCAAGCTGCACAGCTCGAGGAGATGCCGAATTTAAATTTGACGACTCCAGGGGAGGAAGAGGATCAGCAAAGTCATGAAGAGCTGCAAAACCAAGAAGATGATCAGGCAGCAGCTAATTTAACATAAATTTACTCCAAAATTTAATTTGACACTTGACACTGAATTTAAGCACTTGACACTTGAACACTTGGCTGAATTTTACTCTACTGAAGACTTGACTGAATTTTACTCCATTGAACACTTGGCACTTGAACAGTTTGGAGACTGCGTCTTCCAGTTTCACCGGCTACGACCTCCTATTGTTCACCGGTGACGAACCTGCAGGTAGCTTGACTTAGACAATATACACTAGGTTGCTCATTTTATGAGATATTTATTCTGAACAAGAGCATTATTACTGACTTCTTGCATTGGTTGGCAGCGATTGTATCTGGAAAAAATTCCTTATATGACACTCCCTTAAAACCATGTTCTTTATTTGACATTGGTGAAAAATTTCTGAATACTCACTGAATACGCAATGCTAAACTGTTTATATGAGTATAGGAACAACTCTGTTTATATGCTTTGCTTGTAGGATTCTTTTGTTCTACTCCTCATCGATTTATAGCTCAGGAGTATAGGAACTGCTTGTTCTGAATAGCTTAGGAGTAAACCAATTAGCCAGCATGTGTAGGAACAACTCTGTTTATATGCTCTGTTTAGGAACAGCTCACTGCTTCACCTCATCGATCGAGCCAGCATGTGTATTAGTCAGATACTTAGCCTTTGCAGGCAAAATAATAACTGGAATTTGTGATTTTAGGGTGGGGTAGGAGTATTAGGATTAGCCACCTCAAATCCATCCATCCATCAAGTTGAATTAGGAGTACCAACTACATCTCCACTGCTGCAGTTGCATCACAAAAGCAGAGTGTTATGAACATTCTCTAAAGAAACTGAACATAGTTGACACTAAAACATTCTCTGAAGAAACTGAACATAGTTGACACTTGGCATCTTTTAAAACTTTCTTGCAATACTTTCTTGCGATACTTGGCATCTTGTCAAGTAAGGGACAAACATGGAGTAGGATTTTCAGAATTTACCGCATAATTTACAACATAATATACCATGCTTATAATTTACAATTGTTTGCTCTAGTATTACATGCCAGCTAATTTAGGATGACTACTCCTTGGCTTGTGCCTTCCTTGGCTTCTTGTATTGCTCTTCACCTTCCCCTCCTCTTCTCCTCTTGATCCTCTTCTTCTCCTCAGGCTTCTCTTCTTCTATTCTTGGTAGTATTGCAACTTCAAATTCGCTTATTTGTGTTTCCCGGATGAGATCAAGTTTCTGTAAATAGTAAACATAAAATTATGTCAGTAAGATGCATCAGGTTAGAACAGACAATTACAAGCAATAAGACATTGACATACACTCTTGACTCGACGGCACGGACGGACAATGCTTGATGGGTCCTCCAACCATGTGTTATATTCTCTTCCTGCGATAAATGTGTCATCATCCACGATTACTTGGGACCTTCCTTTTCTCTTTGTTGATTTCTTTGCATGTTTCTCCTTCATCTTCTCCTCCTCTTTCTCGACTTGTTGTTTCTCATAGTCGTCTATCAGCTTTAAGGTTTCTTCATATAGTTTGCTCTCAACCTCTAGTGTGTTAGGCAGCCTTTCCTCTTTTATTAGCTTGTCCTTGCCCATGTGGGGTAGCTTATATGTGTTTCCACCTTGGTCTTTCATAATATCCACTAGGACAGACTGCAAGGTTACATACACTTTGGCAAGTGCCTTCACGTCATATGCATCATAAGCTTATTCGACAGATTCTATCAGTTCTTTGAGAGTGTTAGGTGCACTCTCAAATGTGATTTCAGGCTATTGGTATGGCGCCTTAAATCACCCCACGCCAACCTCATGTGCAGTGTTGAGAAAGGGATATCAAGGGACCTTGCCAACGCCCTCAATGTACCCCTTGTGTTCAGTGCAACTTGAGGCACCCTTTCATCGAGATTAAGCTCTCTCCGCTTTCTTCCGCACCTGCCCTTCCGCTTATTTGAGAAATCAAGCACTTCATTTCTGCCCTCTTGATCTATGGCCTTCTTCCGTGTCTTCTCGACAGATCTAAGACATATTCCCAAAAGATGAGCCACATTTTCTTTATCCGCCTTCACCACGGGTCTATCTTTTCCTAGTGCTTTCAGTGCAATATATGCTTGATACGTCCAAAACGTATCTATAATTTCTGCTTGCTCCATGCCTCTTTTGTGTGATATTGCTATGATATTGATGAACTTCCATACACTTTTGATCATATTTGGACTAACCTATTAACTCAGTGCACCCCAGTGCCAGTTCCTGTTTTCTGCTGTTTTTCTATTTCAGGTTTCCCCCTTATTAAAAGTACCAGAAACATTCCGGGAAAAATATAGGAAAAATTAGCGTACTGGAAGCTTCGCGAAGAGCCCGAGAGGGGCCAGAGGGGAGCCAGGGGGCCCCAGGCGGCCAAAGGGCGCGGCCCCACCCTTGACCGCTCCAGGGGGGCGCCTGGAGCCCCTGGCCCACCTCTGGCTGGCCCCTTCCGCCTATTTATTCCCCGTGACGCGAAACCCCCGAAACGAGAACCCTTTTTCGCGATCTCTCCTCTGTTCCGCCGCCGTCGTGCTTCCAAGATCGGGAGCACCAGGAGACCTCTTCCCGGCACCCTGTCGGAGGGAGGAACCACCTCCGGGAGCTTCTCCACCACCATGGATGCTTCCCGGATGAACCGTGAGTAGTCCACCTTGGACCATGGGTCTATGATCAGTAGCTATGTGATGTTCTCCTCCCCTCTTCGTTCTTCATGGTTTAGACCTCATGAGCTTCCCTACATGATCGAGGCAATATGTAATATTTCTGTTGTTGCTATGCTGAGTTTGCTGGGATCCGATGGATTATGAGACTATGTTCAGATTGTTTTTGAGTAATATATTTGATTCTCCTCTTTTATATTTATGTTCTTGAGTAATTCTTGCATGTTCTCCGTTGCTGTTTATTGCTTTGGCCAAGTAGTAGGTAGTGACTCCAAGAGGGAGCGTTATGCATGATTGTGGGTTCATGCCCCCCGATGACTTGCTTGAGTGACAGAAACATGAGTCTAGGGGGTGTGCTGTTGCCACAAGGGGGAAAACAACGGTGCTTGTACTTGCGGGTGCAAGGATTGTTTACTTTACGCAAAGTTCTTTAATGCAGTTGTCCATTGCTTTGAGTTTACACTTTGAGTGGGGTTCGCAACTTAATACCAGCGAGATGTTCTGGATAGATATCTCAAGGTGGATGATTAGTAGGTAGATGCAGATGGATTTCGGTCTACTTGTCTTGGCGTACTGCCCATGCTTTTGAGCCTCTTCCTTTATGCATAGCATAATTAGCATTGATTTGCGCACATAATCCTGTCAATTGCCCAGCTGTAATTTGTTTACCTCGCATGGCTATTTTATCGTATTTTGGGAGAGAGACATCACGAGTGAACACCATAGGACCCCGGTCCATATCTCAACTATTGTTTACACCTTCAATTTACTTTCAGTATTTACTTTTCCGTAGCTATCACTATCACTATCACTATTATCCTGTGCCTTTTATCCTTTGTAAACAACAAGGCCGGAGGAATTGACAGCTTCTCTGTACTCGTTGGGAGCAAAGATATATGTTATGTGTGCAGGTCCAGGTGAAGTTAGCAATCCTTAGATTTTCAACGGCGCCAATTGTTCACTTCATCACCTACTTGTATCCGTTGGAGTCCTACGGGAGGCACTCTAAACCTTAGCAACTTTGCTAAGGGAAATTTGCCGCTACGCTACATCTTACCTTCCACTTGGGGTAACGAACGAGGGACGAGAAGCTATCTCGTGTATCAAGCAAATTTCTGGCGCCGTTACCGGGGACTCCACTCTTCAATATAGGGGAGTTGCACACTATCTTTTATCTTTGCTTTTTAGTCTTGTTTGTTTAACTTTCAGTTTTTGCTTTAGTGTCTTTTATCAAAAATAAAAAAAATAGTTATCTTGCTTGCTGCTACTATGGGTTCCTCTGAGAACACCAAGTTGTGTGACTTCACTAGTCACAACAACAGTGACTTTATCCGCACTCCTATTGCTACACCTGCTACTTCAGCACCTTCTTATGAGACTAAACCTGCTTTGCTGAACCTTGTTATGAAAGATCAATTCTCTGGTGCTAGAGATGCTGCTGCTTTGCATTTAAATAATTTTATTGAGCTTTGTGATATGCAAAAGTACAAAGAAGTAGATGGTGATATTGTTAAACTTAAGCTTTTTCCTTTCTCCTTGAGGGATGAATCTAAAATCTGGTTTCAATCCTTGCCTAAGAATAGCATAGATTCTTGGGATAAGTGCAAGGATGCTTTTATTGGGAAGTACTATCCCCTGCTAAAATTATCCAGTTGAGGAGCTTTATTATGAATTTTAAACAAATGGATAATGAACACGTTGCCCAAGCTTGGGAACGCATGAAATCTCTTGTTAAGAATTTCCCTACGCATGGTTTGACTACTTGGATGGTTATCCAGACTTTTTATGCAGGCTTGAACTTTACCTCGCGGAACCTGCTAGATTCGGCCGCGCGAGGAACCTTTATGTCAACTTCACTTGGTGCTGCCACAAAACTTCTCGATGAGATGATGACCAACTATTCTCAATGGCACACCGAAAGAGCTCCAACAGGTAGGAAGGTAAACTCTATCGAGGAAATCTCCTCCCTAAATGAAAAAGTTGACTTGATTATGTCTCTATTTACCAAGCAATCTCCTATTGATCCTCAAAATGTTCCTTTAAATTCTTTGATTGCTCAGGATCAAGTAGATGTGAACTTTATCTCTAGAAACAACTTCAACAATAATGCGTATAGGAGTAACTTTGGTAGCAATCCTAGACTGTTCCCCTCCAACAACTATGGGAACAACAACACTTATCCTAGCACCAAAAACTCCACTTCTGAATTAGAGAGTATGCTTAAAGACTTTATCACTACCCAAAAAGCCTTCAACAAGAGTGTAGAGGAAAAACTAGACAAACTAGATACCCTCTCGTCGAAGGTAGACAATTTAGCCCATGAAGTAGAATTCCTTAAAATTAGAACTTCTCCCCTTGAGGAGAGGAAGGTCACTCCTATGAATGCTATCCAATTGAAAATTAATGAAAACATTAGGATGATGGCTAAACTCAAAGAGAGATGGGCTAGAGAAAAGGAGTAAGAGGATAGAATTAAGATCCTTCCTACATACCATACTGTTTCTACTATCCAAGTGGTTGAGGATATCCAAACTCTTAGCACCCAATGCACCCCTAGTCCCATAGGACCTATTAATGGTGATGCTATGACCTTAACCGTAGAAGAAGAAATTCCTATGACTATAGAAGCTACCAAACAAGTGAGCCTAAAGGACACCACTACTACTCTACTTGATAGTAGTGACCTTGATTTTGATAATTGAACTCTTTCTGAAGTTATTTGTTTCCTTCACAAGATGTCTAGAGACCCCCACACTAGCACACTTAATCTTGCCTTCACGGAGCATATCACTAATGCTCTCATCTAAGCTAGGGAGGAGAAGCTTAGGGTAGAAGCCTCCATACCTAGAAAGCTAGAAGATGGTTGGGATCCTATGATTAAAATTAAGTTGAATAACTTTTCTTGCTATGCTTTATGTGATGTTGGAGCTAGTACCTCTGTTATGCCCAATTGAATGTATGATATATTTGAATTGAAACCTTTTGATACTTGTTCTTTTCGTGTTCGTCTTGTCGATTTTTCCGTAAAGAAACCTTTGGGGAAGATCGATGATGTTATTATCATTTTCAATGACAATTATGTCCCCGTTGATTTTAATATTATGGACATTGAATGTGAACCTTCTTGTCCAATTATTTTGGGGCGTCCTTTTCTTCGCACCGTGGGTATTGTTATTGATATGAAAGAAGGGATTATAAAATTCCAATTCCCTCTCAAGAAAGGGATGGTACACTTCCCTAGGAAAAATATTAAGTTGCCTTTTGAGTCCGTCACACGGGCTAGTTATTTTCTTGAAAAGACTTGATCTATTTGAATTAAGCCTAGCTAATGGCTTTAAAGAAGCGCTTTCGGGAGGCAGCCCACAACGAATTTAGGTTTTCTTTTTGTTTTCTTCTGTTTTTAGTGGTATTGATTATTTTTACTACTATAGCAACATCATTGTATCTTTACTTTTCAAGCTTTGTTCCTTTTATAGCCTCATACGACAAGGGAAGTGAAAGTTGTGACATGCTGTCCAGAAAATAGATTTTGTCCTCGTGACTAGAAATATCGGAGCAAATTCCCAGTTCATCTTTTTGAGCTGAATTTTTTACACAGAATGCTCTATACAATTACGAAACTTTCGTATGTTCTGAGTTTTTTTATTTGAGTTGCAGAAGTATCCCTAAAAAATTCTTTACTACCTGCTGGTCTGTTTTTCATAGATTCTGTCCTGTTTTGTCTTTTCTTCATTTTGCAAACCTTAAGCTTGCTTTTTCTTTGCAAAAACTTTTTGGAAATCTTGAGAAACAGTAGCCCTTAAAGTTTATCTTTATTTCCAGTAGAGAAAAATTATTTTATTATGGGTACTAACCTCGCTAATCAGATTATGATGAGTTATGTATGAACTGAGTTTTCAAGTGTGCGAGGGAAGATGATGAAAGAAGATTAAGAAGTGTCAAGCGTTCAAGCTTGGGGATGCCCCCACGCATCCCCAAGAAATATTCAAGGAGACTCAAGCGTCTAAGCTTGGGGATGCCCCCGTGCATCCCCTTCTCCATCAACAATTATCATTTCGTCTCTCGTTTCACTATGTTTTTATCGTTTCATGCGTTATGTGCTATTCTTGGAGCTTCTCACTCTTAGGTTTTATTTTTAGTTTTATTTAGCTTTGCTTGCTGTTCATAACAAGTTAGAACCCAGTTTTCTTTGTTTGGGAGAGAAACACGCTCCACTTCCAAAATTTAGAACACAACATAGGACTTTTCATGCTTATCTTTGTTGTGTTTGTTCTTTATCTTTTCGTAGCTACTGTCATGTTTTGCTCTTAGCTTTCATGCTTATCTTTTCAAAGAGCTTTTGTTTAGTTTGTTGCTGGAACTCTCTTGAGTTTTCATGTTTATCTTGTTTAGAGAGTTTTCCTGTTGCACTGAGTTTTGTATCTTGACTTGAAGTAGGTAATTGAGGTTGCTATTCTTTTTGTAGTAGTAAATTGCAATAGTTTTGAGGTGTTTTTTTGAGTAAATGTTTGGACTTTTGGTGTCAAGAGCTTTAGCCTATTAGTGATAGATGTCGTATTTTGGGCAATCCGTGTTTATTTTCAAAAACCTACAAGTTAGTTGAGAACTCTAGCTACTAGATGGATCACTACTCTTCTGAGGGGTCGAATATTAGAGTACACTCGCGTACCATGAGTCGAGGATGCGCAAGGATAACCAAACCCCCATACACTCCTCCTAGGGGTACTTGTCTCTTTGTGAACCTCCTTATTAGATTGAGAGTTACCGATAATAATTGCATGAGTTCTTCGGACTAATGTGAGTATTCGAAAGTTGACACTTCCACCTTCCCATATTTTGCTAGCCTTTCCTGTGCCTTGCATTGCTTTCTTCTCGCTCCGAGAGTTAGCGTCCACCTTTGCCGGTACATCCAAACGCTTGGCACGATACGCTCTGTCATCATAAGCCTCCTTATATCCTTTCTCAAAACAGCCACCATACCTATCTAACAAGGCATCTCCATAGCCTTTCCGAGATATATTGCCATGCAACATCCACCTTGTCATGACTTGATCTTCATGTCATACATGCTACTTTCTTGATCGATGAGCCGCATGCTAGTTGGGCCTTGCCCTAATTATTTCTACATGACGCGCTGGTATCATTGCATATCCTGCTACACTGGCAGAGGCATACATTTGCATACATCATGATAGTTACATTTTCTTTATGATTTGAGTACTTTTTAAAGTGTGAAAGATCTTCTATGCTTTTTGTAATATATAGTGTTGCCCCTAAAGTGAGGAAAAGATCCCAAAGTGGATAAAATCAAAAGATCCCAAAGAGGACAAATTAAAAGATCCCAAAGAGGACAAAATTAAAATATCCCAAAGAGGACAAATGAGAGAAATAGAAAGAGCCATTGAGGCCACCAAAAAATAAAAATACAAAAAATAGAAAAAAGAGAAAAGGAGAAATAAAAAGAGAGAAGGGGCACACTACTATTCCTTTTGAGAGATCCACACTCGTACTCCATCTTATATCTTGTACTCCATAGAGATTATCATTCATGCATATAGCTATGTGGGGACCTTCACACTATAGAACTTGGCTTGTATATTCCAATGATGAGCCTCCTCAAATGAGCTCTAGGTCTTCTTGAGCAAGCAAGTTGGATGCACCCCCACTAGTTCCATTGGAGAGCTTACCTTAGCTCATATGTGCATCCGTTGCATGGCAATCCCTACTCCTCACATCATATCTATCATTTGGCTTTCTCTTTCCTATGATTGTCCTCATTGATGTGAACCTTTCACAACTTTTTGTCTTCCTCCTCCACCATATTCTCTGTTTGCCATCCTAAGTGTCAACTTTCTTGCTTACGCTCATCCATTGCATGAGTGCTCAAAATGTCGAAAAGGAGTGGATCATTTTGACTTGTACCTGGCTAGTGGTCTGGGGATGAGTCAAGATAAGATTCCAAAGAAGACCAAATGTGAAACTTTAGTAGATTGAGTTCTCAACATAAAAAAAACTTTTTCCCGTATATCCCTATCCCCTTTCTTGCACACAAACACCATTTGGAGACATTCGAGTCACGGACAGCGAGAGCTCTTGCACCTTTATGTTCTTATGTTGCTTATTTCAATGCTAAATAAAGACTCTTGCCTGTTATGACTTGAATTGAATTGCATGCTTTGATTGCTTTACTTACAAAGTTCTTATATGGTTGTTAGCATGTCACCACAGAAATTATGCTTGTTATCATTTACCTACTCGAGGACGAGAGGGAATTAAGCTTGGGGATGTTGATACGTCCAAAAGGTATCTATAATTTCTGCTTGCTCCATGCCTCTTTTGTGTGATATGGCTATGATATTGATGAACTTCCATACACTTTTGATCGTATTTGGACTAACCTATTAACTCAGTGCACCCCAGTGCCAGTTCCTGTTTTCTGCTGTTTTTCTATTTCAGGTATCCCCCTTATCAAAAGTACCAGGATAAATTCCGGGAAAATATAGGAAAAATCAGCGTACGGGAAGCTTCGCGAAGAGCCCGAGATGGGCCAGAGGGGAGCAAGGGGGTCCCTAGGCGGCCAAAGGGCGCGGCCCCACCCCTGGCCACGCCAGGGGGGCGCCTGGAGCCCCTGGCCCACCTCTGGATGCCCCCTTTCGCCTATTTATTCCCCATGACGAGAAACCCTCGGGGACGGAACCTTTTTTCGCGATCTCTCCTCTGTTCCGCCGCCGTCGCGCTTCCAAGATCGGGAGCACCAGAAGACCTCTTCCCGGCACCCTGCCGGAGGAAGGAATCACCTCCGGGAGCTTCTCCACCACCATGGATGCTTCCCCGATGAACCGTGAGTAGTCCACCTTGGACCATGGGTCTATGATCAGTAGCTATGTGATGTTCTCCTCCCCTCTTTGTTCTTCATGGATTAGATCTCGTGAGCTGCCCTACATGATCGAGGCACTTATGTAATCTTTCTGCTGTTGCTATGTTGAGTTTGCTGGGATCCGATGGATTATGAGATTATGTTCAGATTGTGATTGAGTTATATATTTGATTCTATTCTTTTATATTTATGTTCTTGAGTAATTCTTGCATGTTCTCCGTTGCTGTTTATTGCTTTGGCCAAGTAGTAGGTAGTGACTCCAAGAGGAAGTGTTATGCATGATTGTGGGTTCATACCCCCCGATGACTAGCTTGAGTGACAGAAACATGAGTCTAGGGGATGTGTTGTTGCCACAAGGAGGAAAACAGCGGTGCTTGTACTTGCGGGTGCAAGGATTGTTTACTTTACGCAAAGTTCTTTAATGCAGGTGTTTGTTGCTTTGAGTTTACACTTTGGGTGGGATTCACAACTTAATACCAGCGAGATGTTCTGGATAGATATCTCAAGGTGGATGATTAGTAGGTAGATGCAGATGGATTTCGGTATACTTGTCTTGGCGTACTTCCCATACTTTTGAGCCTCTTCCTTTCTGCATAGCATAATTAGCATTGGTTTGCGCACATAATCCTGTCAATTGCCCAGCTGTAATTTGTTTACCTCGCATGGCTATTTTATCGTCTTTTGGGAGAGAGACATCACTAGTGAACTCATAGGACCCCGGTCCATATCTCAACTATTGTTTACACCTTCAATTTACTTTCAGTATTTACTTTTTCGTAGCTATCACTATCACTATTATCCTGTGTGTTTTATCCTTTATAAACAACAAGGCCGGAGGAATTGACTGTACTCGTTGGGAGCAAAGCTATCTGTTGTGTGTGCAGGTCCAGGTGAAGTTAGCAATCCTTAAGATTTTCAACGGTGCCAATTTTTCACTTCACCACCTACTTATATCTGTTGGAGTCCTACGGGAGACACTCTAAACCTTAGTATCTTTGCTAAGGGAAATTTTCCGCTACGCTACATCTCACCTTCCACTTGGGGTAACCAACGAGGGACGAGAAGCTATCTCGTGTATCAATGCTGCAAATTTATAACCCTCCGGCTGATCTTTATGGTGCCTCTGCACAGCTTCTTCTTGGTCTTCTTCTTCTTCAATGTGGCCTGGCTGAGCAGCTTCTTCTTGGTCTTCTTCTTCTTCAATGTGGCCTGGCTGAGCAACTGCTTCTTGGTCTTCTTCTTCTTCAATATGGCCTGGCTGAGCAGCTTCTTCTTGTTCTTCTGGAGTATGTGGACTGAAGTTCAGATCCAAAACCCTCCCTCCATCACGAAGCTCTTGTGGAGGAGTTAAGTTGATATCAAAGAGTACCATCTTCTCCTACGGTGGACTGGGCAAGCTGCAGAAAAGCAATTGAAAATTAATAACATGCAGAAAAGCATGAAGGATAAACAAGCAATAAAAAAGTTTGAGAATAAAAAAGTTCAGTTTGGAGTGACAAGTTCAGAATAAACAATTTAAGCTTGTGAGATTCCCATGGTTCATTTTCTCTACTGAGTTCAGAATAGACAATTTAAGCTTGGAGTTCAGAACCATTTGCACTTAAATTTGCTCTACTGAGTTCAGAACCTGAAACTGGAGTACTAGTTTGAATTATTCCAAAACTGAACCATAATGGTTTGCTGAAATGGTGACCCTCTAGATAAAGAGCCCATGATTCACATGGCCTGGGACCAATGGACCTCCTACCACCTGTTCCACAATAGGTATGTATGTATTCACATGACCAATGGAGTATATTTGTTTAGCCTTTTGAGGAAGCTGGAGAATATTAATCCTGGAGAATATTAAATAACTCATCAGGAACTGGGAATATTAATGCTGTAGAGGGAAGATTTTTTCCCCTGTTCCAATGGCAACATGTATTTGGCCATCTAGAAAACAGAGTTGGTGGGCATGTGTAAATAGAGGAAAGCTATATATAGTGAGCAACTTCCTCTGCTCTGTTTCAAATCTGCAACAACTTGGGAAACAGAGGAAGAATTTTTATGCAACAGCAGGACTTGCCTGCGAGAATCATTCTCCGATGGAAAGCTATATATAGTGAGCACATAGTAGCACAGTGATGGCTTCTCGCCCCTCGTTGGTTACCCCAAGTGGAAGGTTTGAGATGTAGCGCAGCAGCAAGTTTCCCTCGGTGAAGATACCAAGGTTTGTCTCCCGTAGGACTCCGGATATGATAAGTAGGTGTCAGCGGTGCAACTGACGTGGACCTGCACACAGACACAGATAACTTTGTTCCCAACGAAGTTCAGAGAGGTTGTCAATCTCTCCGGTCTTGTTGTTCACAAAGGGTAAAACACAAGGGATAATGATAGCAATTGTAAGTAAAAGCAGAAAAGTAAAGATAGCGTGGAAACAGTAATAAGGATATGGACCGGGATACGTGATGTTCGCTAGTGATGTCTCTCTCCCAAAAGACGATAAAACTGCTATGCGAGGTAAACAAATTACAGAAGGGCAATTGACAGGATTACGAACGCACCGCAATGGTAACTATGCTACAAAAGAAAGGAAGAGGCTCAAAAGCACGGGCAGTACGCCAAAATAAGTAGACCAAAATCCAACTGCATCTACTACTAATCATCCACCTTGAGATATATATCCAGAACATCTCGTTGGTATTAAGTTGCGAGCCCCACCCAAAGTGTAAACCCAAAGCAACAGACAACTGCATTAAAAAGAACTTTGTGTAAAGTAAACAATCCTTGCAACCGCGGTTACAAGCACCGTTGTTTTCCCCCTTGTGGCAACAGCACATCCCCTAGACTCATGTTTCTGTCACTCAAGCGTGTCATCGGGGGGCATGAACCCACAATCGAGCATAACGTTCCCTCTTGGAGTCACTACCTACTACTTGGCCAAAGCAATAAACAACAACGGAGAACATGCAAGAATTACTTAGGAACAAAAATATAAGAGATAAAAACCAAATATATTACTCTATCACAATCTGAACATAATCTCATAATCCATCAGATCCCATCAAACTCAGCATAGCAATAGAAAAAAGATTAGAAAAGTGCCTCGATCATGTAGGGCAGCTCACGAGGTCTAAACCATGAAGAACAAAGAGGGGAGGAGAACATCACATAGCTACTGATCACGGACCCATGGTCCAAGAAAAACTACTCACGAGACATTCGGGGAGCATCCATGGTGGAGAGGAGACTCCCGGAGGTCGGCCCTCCCTCCGGCAGGGTGCCGGGAAGAGGTCTTCTGGTGCTCCCGGTCTCGGAAGCGCTGCGGCGGCGGAACAGAGGAGAGATCGCGAAAAAGGGTTCTGTCTTCAGGGTTTCCCCATGACGGAGAATAAATAGGCGAAGGGAGGCAGCCAGAGGTGGACCAGGGGCTCCAGGCGCCCCCTGGCGCGGCCAGGGATGGGGTCGCGCCGGGTGGCCGCCTGGGCCCCCCTGGCTCCCCTCTGGCCCCACTCGGGCTCTTCGTGAAGCTTCCTGTACGCTGATTTTTCCTGTATTTTTCCCGGAATTTTTCTGGCACTTTTTATATGGGGGAAAACTGAAATAGAAAAATAGCAGAAAACAGGAACTGGCACTGGGGTGCACTGAGTTAATAGGTTAGTCCAAATATGATCAAAAGTGTATGAAAGTGTATCTAGATCATAGCAATATCACACAAAACATGCATGGAGCAAGCAGAAATTATAGATACGTTTTGGACGTATCAACATCCCCAAGCTTAATTCCTTCTCGTCCTCGAGTAGGTAAATGATAACAGCATAATTTCTGTGGTGACATGCTAGCAACCATAAAAGAACTTTGAAAAGTAAAGCAATCAAGGTTAGAGATTCAATTCAAGTCATAACATGCAAGAGTCTATATTAGCATTGAAACAAGTAACAAAAGAACATTAGGTGCAAGAGCTCTCGCTGTCCGTGACTCGAATGTCTCCAAATGGTGTTTGCGTGCAAGAAGGGGGATAAGGAATACGAGAAAAAGTATTTTTGTGTTGAGAACTCAATCTACTAAAGTTTCACACTTTGTCCTCTTTGGAATCTTATCTTGACTCATCCCCAGACCACTAGCCAGGTACAAGTCAATTTGATCCACTCCTTTTCGATATTTTGAGCACTCATGCAATGGATGAGCGTAAGCACGAGAGTTGACACTTTGGATGGCAAAGAGAAAAGTGTGGAGGAGGAAGACAAAAAGGATGAGAAAGGCTCACATCAATGAGGACAATCATAGGCAAGAGATGCCAAATGATAGATATGATGTGAGGAGTAGGGATTGCCATGCAACGGATGCACATACGAGCTAAGAAGCTCTCCAAAGGAACTAGTGGGGGGTGCATCTAACTTGCTCACTCATGAAGACCTAGAGCTCGTTTGAGGAGGCTCATCCTTGGAATATGCAAGCCAAGTTCTATAGTGTGAAGGTCCCCACATAGCTATATGCATAATGATCATCTCTATGGAGTACAAGGATATAAAGGGAGTACTAGTGTGGATCTCTCAAAAGGATAGTAGTGTTGCCCCTTTCTCTCTTTTTATTTCTTTTTCTCTTTTTTCTATTTTTTTGTATTTTTTTGTGGCCTCAATGGCTCTTTATATTGAACTCTCATTTGTCCTCTTTGGGATCTTTTATTGTGTCCACTTTGGGATCTTTTCCTCACTTAAGGGCAACACTCTATTTTACAAGAAGGTATAGGAAATATTTCACACTTTACAAGGTACTCAAAATCATAAAGAAGATGTAACTAACATAATGTATGCAATGTATGTCGCTGCCAGTGTAGCAGGAACATGTATGACATGAAGAGGTGGATGTTGCATGGCAATATATCTCGGAAAGGCTATGGAAATGCCTTGATAGGTAGGTATGGTGGCTGTTTTGAGGAAAGATATAAGGAGGCTTATGATGACAGAGCGTATCATGCCAAGGGTTTGGATGTACCGGCGAAGGTGGACACCAACTCTCGGAATGAGAAGAAGGCAATGCACGGCACGGGAGAGGCTAGCAAAATATGGGAAGGTGGAAGTGTCAACTTTCAATACTTACATTAGTCCGAAGAACTCATGCACTTATTATCGGTAACTCTCAACCTAATAAGGAGGTTCACAAAGAGACAAGTACCCCGAGGAGGAGTGTATGGGGGTTTGGTTATCCTTGCGCATCCTCGACTCATGGTACGTGAGTGTTCTCTGATATTCGATCCCTCCAAAGATTAGTGATCCATCTAGTAGCTAGAGTTCTCAATTAGTTTTGTAGGTTTTGAAAATACACACGGATTGCCCAAAATACGACACCTATCACTAATAGGCTAGAGCTCTTGACACCAAAAGTTCAAACATTACTCACATCAATACCTCAAAACTATTGCAAGTTACTACTAGAATTAAATAGCAACCTCAATTACCTACTTTCAAGACAAGACGCAACTCAGTGCAACAACCAACTCTCTTTAACAAGATAAACATGAAAACTAAAATGAGTTCCAGCAACAAACTAGACAAAATCCAAGGCTCTTGCTAAAGACAAACTAAGACTAAGACTAAACATGGCAGTAGCTATGAAAAGGTAAAGAACACACAACAGCAAAAAGATAGGCACGAAAAATCCTATGATGTGTTCTAGATTTTGAAAGTGGAGCGTGTTTCTCTCCCACACAAAGTAAGACGGGATCTAACTTGTTATGAACAGCAAGCAAAGCTAAATAAAACTAAAAATAAAACCTAAGAGCGAGACGCTCCAAGCATAGCACATAACGCATGAAGTGATAAAAATATAGTGAGACGAAGGACGAACTGATGATTGTTGATGGAGAAGGGGATGCACGGGGGCATCTCCAAGCTTAGACGCTTGAGTCTCCTTTAATATTTTTTGGGGATGCATGGGGGCATCCCCGAGCTTGAGCGCTTGACACTCCTGGATCTTCTTACATCATCTTCCATCGCACACTTGAAAACTCCCTTCATACATAACTCATCATAAGCTGATTAGAGAGGTTAGTACCCTTAATAAAATAAATTTTTCCCATTGTATATAAAGATATTCTTGAAGAGCTACTGTTTCTCAAGAGTTCCAAAAAGTTTTTGCAAAGAAAAAGCAAGCTTAAGGTTTGCAAAAGTTAGGAGAGACAAAACGTGGCAGAATCTGTGAAAAACAGAACAGCAGGTAGTAAAGAATTTTTTAGGGGCACTTCTGCAACTCAAATCAAAAAACTCAGAACATACCGAAGTTTCGTAATTGTATAGAGCATGCGGTGTAAAAATTTCAGCTAAAAAAGATGAACTGGGATTTTGCTGGAATTTTTCTGGTCACGAGGACATAATCTGTTTTCTGGACAGCATGTCACAACTTTTACTTCCCTTGCCGTAAGAGGCTATAACTTGGCACAAAGCTGAAAAAATAAAGATACAATGATGTTGCTACAGTAGTAACAATCATCAAGACACAACAAAAGCAAAAATAAAAACCTAAATTCGTTGCGGGCTGCCTCCCGCAAGCGCTTTCTTTTATGCCTTTAAGCTAGGCATGATGCAAAAGAAGAATCAAGTTTTATCAAGAGAAAGAGAATAACTAGCCCGAGTAACGGACTCAAAAGGTAACTTGATTTTATTTCTAGGGAAGTGTTCCATCCGCTTTTTGAATGGGAATTGGAATTTTATATTCCCTTCTTTCATGTCAATAACCGCACCAACGGTGCGAAGAAAAGGACGTCCCAAAATAATCGGACACAAAGGTTCACACTCTATATCCATAACAATAAAATCAACGGGAACATAGTTGACATTGACAATGATAAGAACATCGTCGATCTTCCCCAAAGGTTTCTTTACGGAAGAATCAACAAGACGAACACCAAAAGAACAAGGCTCAAAGGGCTTCAATTCAAACATATCAAATATTCTTTTGGGCATAACGGAGGTACTAGCTCCAACATCACATAAAGCATAGCAAGAGAAGTTATTTAATTTAATTTTGATCATAGGGTCTCAACCATCATCTAGCTTCCTAGGTACGGAGGCTTCTACTCTAAGCTTCTCCTCCCTAGCTTTGATGAGAGCATTTGTGATATGCTCCGTGAAGGCAAGATTAAGTGTGCTAGTGTGGGGGTCTCTAGACATTTTGTGTAACAAGCTAATAACTTCTGAGAGGGTACAACTATCAAAATCAATATCACTACTATCAAAGGTGGTAGTAGTGTCATCTAGGCTCACTTGTTTGAAACCCTCTATGTTCATAGGAGTTTCTTTATCTTCGGTTGAGGTATTAGCATCACCATTAATAGGTCCAACGGGACTAGGAGTGCATTGGGTGCTAATAGTTTGGGTGTCCTCAACAATTTGGATAGTGGCAACTGTGTGGTGTGTAGGAAGGCTCTTAATTCTATCCTCTTCCTCTTTTTCTCTAGCCCACCTTTCTTTAAGTTTAGCCATCATCCTAATATTTTCATTAATTTGTAATTGGATAGCATTAATAGGAGTGGACTTATTCTCCTCAAGGGGAGAGGTTCTAATTTTAAGCATCTCAATATCAAGGGCTAAGCTTTCTACCTTCAAAGAGAGATTATCTATTTTAGCTAATTTCTCCTCTACATTTTTGTTGAAGGCTTTTTGGGTAGTGATAAAGTCTCTAAGCATGCTTTCTAATTCAGAGGAAGGGTTTTTGTTGCTAGGGTAGGTGTTGTTGTTCCCATAGTTGGATGGAAACGGTCTAGGATTGCTAGCAAAATTTCCCCTATAAGCATTGTTGTTGAAGTTGTTTCTAGCAATAAAGTTCACATCTACTTGTTCTTGAGCAACCAAAGAATTTAAAGGGACATCATGAGGATCAATAGAGGGTTGCTTGGTAAGTAGAGACATAATTAAATCAACTTTTTCATTGAGGGAGCTAATTTCCTCGACAGAATTTACCTTCCTACCTGTTGGAGCGCGTTCGGTGTGCAATTGGGAATAATTGGTCATCATATCATCCAGAAGCTTCGTGGCAGCACCAAGTGTAGTTGACATAAAGGTTCCTCCCGCGGCCGAATCTAAAAGGTTCCGCGAGGTAAAGTTCATGCCTGCATAAAAAGTCTGGATAACCATCCAGGTAGTCAGACCATGTGTAGGGCATTTCTTAACAAGAGATTTCATTCGTTCCCAAGCTTGGGCAACGTGTTCACTATCCAATTGCTTAAAATTCATAATGTTACTCCTCAATTGGATAATTTTAGCAAGTGGGTAATACTTCCCTATAAAAGCATCTTTGCACTTATCCCAAGAATCTATGCTATTCCTAGGCAAAGATTGAAACCAGATTTTAGCGTCTCCCCTTAAAGAGAAAGGAAAGAGCTTGAGCTTAACAACATCACCTTCTACTTCTTTATACTTTTGCATATCAAATAATTCAACAAAATTGTTCAAGTGTAAAGCAGCATCATCTCCAGCACCAGAGAATTGATCTCTCATAACAAGGTTTAGCAAAGCAGGTTTAATTTCATAAGAGGTAGCTGAAGTGGCAGGTGTGGCAATGGGAGTGCAAATAAAGTCTTGGTTGTTGTGACTAGTGAAGTCACACAACTTGGTGTTTTCAGTGGAACCCATAGTAGCAGCAAGTGTGACAGATTTTTTTGTAATTTTTGATAAAAGACACAAAGATAAAAACTGAAAGGTAAACTAACAAGACTAAAAAACAAAGGTAAAGGGTAGTGTGCAACTCCCCTATCTTAGCACTCGGAGTCCCCGGCAACGGCGCCAGAAATTCTCTTGATGGCTTCTCGCCCCTCGTTGGTTACCCCAAGTGGAAGGTTTGAGATGTAGCGCAGCAGCAAGTTTCCCTCGGTGAAGATACCAAGGTTTGTCTCCCGTAGGACTCCGGATATGATAAGTAGGTGTCAGCGGCGCAACTAACGTGGACCTGCACACAGACACAGATAACTTTGTTCCCAACGAAGTTCAGAGAGGTTTTCAATCTCTCCGGTCTTGTTGTTCACAAAGGGTAAAACACAAGGGATAATGATAGCAATTGAAAGTAAAAGCAGAAAAGTAAAGATAGCGTGGAAACAGTAATAAGGATATGGACCGGGATACGTGATGTTCGCTAGTGATGTCTCTCTCCCAAAAGACGATAAAACTTCTATGCGAGGTAAAAAATTACAGAAGGGCAATTGACAGGATTATGAACGCACCGCAATGCTAACTATGCTACAAAAGAAAGGAAGAGGCTCAAAAGCACGGGCAGTACGCCAAAATAAGTAGACCGAAATCCAACTGCATCTACTACTAATCATCCACCTTGAGATATCTATCCAGAATATCTCGCTGGTATTAAGTTGCGAGCCTCACCCAAAGTGTAAACCCAAAGCAACAGACAACTGCATTAAAAAGCACTTTGTGTAAAGTAAACAATCCTTGCAACCGCGGTTACAAGCACCGTTGTTTTCCCCCTTGTGGCAACAACACATCCCCTAGACTCATGTTTCTGTCACTCAAGCGTGTCATCGGGGGGCATTGTAACACCCTCAGTTGCCTGTAACAGTAATCACTTTTACTGTGGACTAATCACTGTTGCTAATCCCTATGCAAACCTTGCCATGATCCACTTCCTTTTGATCATATTCAAAAATGCCTTTTGGTTGCTATGAAAAATATGTTGCAATTAAACTTTGCCCAAAAATCATGGGACCACTTTTATAAAATCACTAATAATCATTGGGTCATACCCATGTGGTTATAGTATTTTATTTTTCCACTGGAAAATTGAAACAATTCAAACACCAAGCAAAACAGCCACATTTGACAATTGAATATTATAAAGAAATAGTAAATGGTTTTATTTTAAGCCTAAACTTTTTGTGGCACTTTGGAAATATACACACCTAATTATGGGCCAGGTCACACATTTTAAAAAAATGTTAAAGAAATTAAAACCAATACAAAAGGAAAAGAACAGAATGGAAAATAAGAAGAAAAAGAAAAATGCTAAAAACTCGCCTGGGGCGAGGCCCACCCCGGCCCATCTCCCCTTCCCCACCTGCCCCCGTCCCCTCCGTCACCTACCCCGTCGCCGTGGCTGGCGTCTCTGCCGGCCGCCCCCACCTCCCTTGTGCCTCTGACGCGATAAGGCCACCCCGGTCGACCCCCTGGACAACCCCGCATCCCCATTCCCCTCCTCCTCGCCTCGCACGCCTCGGGGAAAATCCTCTCGAGCCGCCGCCGTTCACTGTCGTGGCCACCCGCGGCCACTCGACGAACTAGACCAAGCCATCGTGTCCATCACACTCGCCGCCGTCGACCCCGTCTTCCAGTGCAGCCCGTTGCTGCCGGGAGCCACCACAGCACTCGGAATCTTCGTCGTCTTCAAGCTCCAGCCGCCGAGATCGGCGACCGATTCCGGCCGCCTCAGCCCCTCCCCGAGCCCGCTGCCAACCCCGACGCGTTCGTGGTGAGCACCTCTGTCATCGCCAACTATCCGTAGGTGCTCGATAAGCCCGTAGCCTTTTCCCCCAATTCTCTTGCTCCGGCCGCCGTGGCACGTCGTCGTAGCCGTCGACTTGGTCCGTCCCAGCCCGCGCCAAGTGCACCAGTAGGACCCTTGTGATGCGTGCGTTCGATTTGGACCGGTAGTTAGCTCGATTTCGTAGAGTGTCGTAGTTCACCATTGGAGCCCGAGCGGCTGCTCCGCCATTTTTGAAGCAGAGCTCGACCTGGACCGCCCCATCACTCTCCCCCACCCCAGATCGACGCGGGTCACTCTACTCGATCGAATGCAAAAAGAATCGCGCAATATGGCCCAGTAAATCGAGCTCCAGCTCGAGTTCACAGGAGTCGAGTCGCCGGCGCGACTCCGGCGGACCTCCCAGTCGCTGCCATGCGGGCCCCCCTGGTCAGATACGTGCTTAGCACTAATCCCCCTCGGATAAGCCACTGACATGTGGGACACCCCCCCCCCGGCTAACCCCACTGTTAACTTAACAAAAGTTAACCCCCCCCCTCCCATTCACTGACAGTGGGCCCCCCTGGGCTGTTTAAATAAATTAAACTTGATAATTACCTCTGTGACACTGAGAACTGGGCCCCAGCTGTAAGTCATTTAGAAATAAATAAAATTATAAAAACTAGTCACTGACATGTGGGCCCAGAGGCATTTCTTATTTATTAAAATGTTTATAATTAAACAGAGGCTGACATGTGGGTCCCACATGTCAGACACTTGTGGATAATGTTCTGGATAATGTTGGAATTTAATAATAAAAGAAATTCATAAAATCATTTACATTGATTTAAAACTTTGAAATTCAATAACTTTTAAACCGTAACTCAGATTCAAAAACGTTATACATGAAAACTGATCAGAAAAATATAACGAAGACGAATACGCTATATGTATGCCTATCACACCCCTCTAACAGAACGAACATCGAACCGTCCCCCCCTCCGGACCGGCAGTCCGATAAATTGTCCGGTACTGTTAGAGTGCCCGGATGAATTTATTCCGAACACGAATGTTTCTCGGAATAGATCAACTAGCACGGATACACCCCCCTAATGTTTGTCCGGTACCCACGACACCTCCGGCTTGATCCTTCCCCCTCCGGTCACCCTGTCCAGTAATCATCCGGAGCCCGTAGTTCATCCTCAGATGAATTTCCATTCCGAGCAATGTGCATTGCACTGCGTTAGAATACCGTTAACATTTCATTTGTCATGTCATGCATCTGTTTGTATATGCTTGCTGTGTATTTACTGTTTTCTTCCCCCCCCCCTTAATCTCCGGTAGACCCCGCTGCTGCCGTCGACTACACCGCTGCTGAGTACGACTACTTCGTCGACGACCCTACTACTACTACTACCGTCGCGCTTGCAGGCAAGCAGAGCCATTCTCTTCCCTAGATATCGCCTATCTTTCCGTACATTTCTTGCACTAGGCATTGTTACTGCTGCTGCTACGTTACAATCCTATTCAGTTGCATAGCCTGTTTTTGTCGCCCCTTGATGTACCTCCCTTGTCCTATGCTGCCTATTATTATTATTATGCATTATTCAGCAGTGAGCCCTGCGCATTGTTAGCTAGGGTTAGATAGAGGGCCGTGATCACTCAGGGGAGTGAACGCGGATACAAAAATTATAAACTGCACAGGTACGGTACATGCAGACACCGTCTAAGGCTCTATCTGGGTTATGCCTAGTCACCTCAGGTGTGAGCTATCAAGGAGTAATCCTTGTACTCCACTCGAGGCTGACTTTGTCTTACCGCCATAGGGTCCTGAACGGAGATTATCCTTCAGGTAAGAAGTCGGGCGACCCAACGGTGCCCGCGAGAGGTATTGCGACGGGACGACAGAGAGGGTACGACCAGTGTACCGGTGTGCTTGGCCCCTGATCGTTGGCCGCGAGAGTTACCAAACCCCGAAAGTCGAGCTCCTTCAGGAGCACACGCGAGACAAGGTAAGGAGACGGTTCACCTTGTTGGTAACCGCAGTGACTTGGTGGGACGACGGGGCAGACACCGATGTACTGGTGGTCCTGGCTGCTGTCGTTGTCCGCGGGTCAGTTAAGTCGAGGCAACGATAACGGTTGTCACGCAGGTTAATTAAAATGCTAAATGGTTCAGTGAATGTCTTGAGTTGGCTATATGCCATGTACGCACTACCTACCCGTGAGAATTACGTGTTATGGGCTCCTCTGCTTCGTAGTGTCGTCCGAGGACTCTTCAGACGTCAGCAGTACCGCGGCCTGCGCCGGGAAGTGGTGTTGTCTTATTTGCTCGCGCGGTGGTGTCTTATTTGGATTTGCTTTAACTTCACCGGCCAGCCACGCACCGTGCAGGAGTACGTTCAGGTTGGGGTCCAAGGCCCGGCGTACTTAGGATTTAGACCGGCGGATGGCCTCTCTGTTGAGTTTGAAAGATGGGCTATGAAGTGTCGGATAGCCTCGGTGGAGCGTTCCCTAACAAGGTTCCCGCCACCCTGGAGATCCGTGCGTGTAGCGTAACACAAGTGCACCCCTGCAGGGAAGATTAATCTATTCGAATAGCCGTGTCCATGGTAACAGGACGCTTTATGCTGAAGCTGGATCTTACCACTACAAACTATTATTATTAAAATGTATGGTTCCGGGTTTGCTTCCTCGCAGGGGAGTCGAGGAGGGAACTCGGAGGCATTGTTAATTATTAGAACTTATTAATATACAATGTTGCAGCAACTTCTGCTGCATTGTTACTTTATGCTTTATATAAATTGTTGGCTGATTCTTACCTCATGCTGCAAGACATCGTCGGAAGATGCTAGTCTTCGATAGGCCTAGCTTCTTACCCTTATTCTGATTTCTATCTTGCAGTCCACTGTATATAGCCTCTTCATTTCGTTGATACAATGCATAATGCTTAGTAGCGGACGTAAGACTCGCGGGTATACTAGATACTCACCTGCTTTATTTCCTTTACTGTTTTGCCTGATCGGCCGCTGCAGCCGACGTTGGAGCCCAGGAGGAGTACCCCGGAGGCGCCTACTATGACGTCGAGTTCCCCGTCGACCAGGAGTAGTTCGGTGGATCCCAGGCAGGAGGCCTCGCCTTTTCGATCTGTATCTCTTATGTGATTTGTGCTAGCCTTCTTAAGGCAAAACTTGACTAACTATGTCTGTACTCAGATATTATGGCTTGTATGACTTATGTATTCGGGTCCGTGTGACCCCCTCTATTGTAACATATTTGTTTATCCTTTTGTGTTTAGTGTTGTGCTGTGATATTATCACCGTGGCACCCTAATCTCAGTCGTGTACCCTGTGTGTATGATTACTGTACACGGTCTGATTTTGGGGGCGTCACAGGCATGAACCCACAATCGAGCATAACGTTCCCTCTTGGAGTCACTACCTACTACTTGGCCAAAGCAATAAACAACAACGGAGAACATGCAAGAATTACTTAGGAACAAAAATATAAGAGATAAAAACCAAATATATTACTCTATCACAATCTGAACATAATCTCATAATCCATCAGATCCCATCAAACTCAGCATAGCAATAACAGAAAGATTACAAAAGTGCCTCGATCATGTAGGGAAGCTCACGAGGTCTAAACCATGAAGAACAAAGAGGGGAGGAGAACATCACATAGCTACTGATCACGGACCCATGGTCCAAGGAAAACTACTCACGAGACATCCGGGGAGCATCCATGGTGGAGAGGAGACTCCCGGAGGTCGGCCCTCACTCCGGCAGGGTGCCGGGAAGAGGTCTTCTGGTGCTCCCGATCTCGGAAGCGAGGCGGCGGCGGAACAGAGGAGAGATCGCGAAAAAGGGTTCTGTCTTCAGGGTTTCCCCGTGACGGAGAATAAATAGGCGAAGGGGGCAGCTAGAGGTGGACCAGGGGCCCCAGGCGCCCCCCTGGCGCGGCCAGGGGTTGGGCCGCGCCGGGTGGCCGCTTGGGCCCCCCTGGCTCCCCTCTGGCCCCACTCGGGCTCTTCGCGAAGCTTCTTGTACGCTGATTTTTCCTGTATTTTTCCCGGAATTTTTCTGGCACTTTTTATATGGGGGAAAACTGAAATAGAAAAACAGCAGAAAACAGGAACTGGCACTGGGGTGCACTGAGTTAATAGGTTAGTCCAAATATGATCAAAAGTGTATGAAAGTGTATCTAGATCATAGCAATATCACACAAAACATGCATGGAGCAAGCAGAAATTATAGATACGTTTTGGACGTATCACACAGCACCCATCCACTTTAGTACCAAGGATACATCTTCAGCGAGGAGCCCAAGAACTAATCATCAGTTTCCTGGCTCCATTCTGAGAGAGGTTCTTCACCTCTCATTGCCAAGTTTCATTGCCAAGGTTGTCTCTATTTCTGACAGAAGAATTATCTCTTCACATGTAGGTTATACTACACTGAACAAAAATGGTGAACTTATCCAAGAAACTAGCAACAGACCAGGTTCCAGGATGGGAGGAGTATGTGGAATTTCATCCTCTGTTTCACTCTCTTTTTTGGTCAACTAGAATTTTCTCCTCTGTTCTTCTACTATGTTTTTTGGTCCTATGAAACTTCATTTTCCTGCCTGTTTGTTGTACTCCAGGATGGGAGGAGTACATGATGCTCAAGGCAAGAGTGAAGGTGTACATGGAGCAGACTAATGTTGCTGTTGGGTACCCAAACATTGGAGAGGTTGCGTCTCAGTTTTAATCTCGATGCCCAAACAACAACATTTTACCCAGCATTTTGCACTCATTTCTTCCTCATGTTTCTGCCCAAACAAGCATTTTACCCGACACTTCATTTTTGCTAATCTTTCAAACATTTTACCCAAACATTGTGCAGAATGTTGGCCCAAACATTGCCCAGTTTTCTGAATACAGGGAAGCAGACAGCGGAAGAAGCAAGGGAAAGAAGCGAACCTCTCCTGGGCCCGGTGGCGTCCGGCCGGCGGCGGGAAGAGGAATCGGACGGGGGCGGGAGCGCTCTCCCGATGGACGGAGCAGCCGACGGCGGCGCTCTCTTTGGCGAGCAGCGGACGAAGCGTCTGGTGGGGAGCAGCGGCCGGCAAGCAGCAGCGAGGCAGAGAAGGAGCAGCAGCGGCCGGCGGTGGGAAGGGGAAGCGGTCGGCGGCGGGAGCGCCCTCCCGGTGGCCGGCGGCGGAGCTCTCTCCCGCGATCCAGAACGGCCTGGGGACTTGATTGCAAACAGAATCGAACTGGCGGGGTTTTTTTTGTAAAAGATATTTAAAGCAGCGTGGCGAACACTAATTCGGGTCGGAGGGAGTACCTCTATTGTTCATGCACACCCCCGGTAACAAATCTATAATTGTTATGCACGAAAAAATTGCGTTACTAATAGTAGGGAAAAAAATCTATTTCAAAAACCCGTGCCATGTAAATTATAAGTTTATCATGAACATTATCTTTAACCTCTATCGATTGTCTAAGTTTTAATCTATCAACATACATGAACTCCCTTTATATCAAGCTTTTTTTTGTCATAATTTCTCCTCATCTGTCTAAGTTCCCCTTGATCTTCTGCATATGGCAACTATTGCTTCACCATTTCTGCCGAGACATGGTTCTTGTACTAGTGTGAGCAGCAGAAAACAAAAGAGAAAACTACTTCACTGCAAAGGATGCATGCCCATGCCCGTGATGAAAAACCTGCCAACTCTTGGTCAGAGAATGCATGCGGACAAGGGCTGTGTTGTCATGTCCAGTAGCTGTCACATTGTTTTTAATATTCCATACGTAGGTTCTGCTGAAGCGCAACTAGAGTGCAAGGGGGTTAAACATGGTGGAATTAGCAGGTTCAAACTCTGACATAAACAGTACAGTTGCGTATCCCTATGCATGGCGGACGGTGGATGATAATGAGTACCTAGACCCTCGGGAGCTTTCACATCTTTCCGATAATTTCTCACAGTTACTGGATGATAGAAGTAAAGAATGAAGCTTTATAGACACAAGTTGCATGGGTGGCTACCTTGCCAACGTTGCTTTAAAATAATTTCAAGAGGCAAAGATGGTTGCTGGAGTTTCATGGCAAGTGATAGCTTTCAGGGTGTTGTCAGATTCAGTTAACTTCTCCAAAGCAAAAGCATGCCAATTTTATAAGAATGTCGCATCAAAGTATAAGTGTGGCCAATATGAGCGAACCTTGCTGTCAAGATTGGCTATCAAAGTCAGCATAGACTTGTGCATAACCATGTTGCCGAGGTTGGCTTTCAAAATAGCACCTAACCTTGATATCAAGGGTGAGCTCATTGAATTCCTTGAACAACATAACTGATGGCCTCTACACTGATTTTCATAGTCTAGCTATCAGATAAACAAATAATTTTCAATGTACAGAAGCATGAAATGTACCTGAAAAAAAAGCATGCCTGATAAATATTTTGACATGCGTTAGCGATTGGTCAAATACCAAATATAAAGCATATCACCAAACTGAACGGAAAAAAACATCATAGAACTTGTAGAAGAATCGTCAATGGGGATTTTTCAAGGAGCAACGATTTTAGGAAATAGACACACATAAACTTTTAGTAAATATATGTATGTAACAATAAGCTCACCAACATCCGTTCTCGAGCACCAACGGTGTAGTAGCGTGGAGAAACCAATGCACTAAGGTAGCTAGTGAGAGTTGGTGGTCGGGGGGTTGTAAGATTAGAAGGGTCGGTTACTAATAATGTTATTATACACAAATTGAAAAGCACAAATAATTTTATAATCTGAATAGTGAAAATAAATAAAATTAGCCAAACAAAAATTCAATTTCACTTTATAACTTGAACACCAAAGGGAAACATCTGACAGAAATATCTAAACCACCAAAAATGTTTGTATTGTATTGCTCTCATAAATAACATGCATGTCTACGTTTGCATGTTTTTTTACTTTAGAAGATTTATGTAAGAGGAATTTTCTACAAAAAACTTGCTTCAGAACTTGTCCACTAATCAAAACAAGTTGCGTTCATCTGGACACCACAACTCCATCAGGCAAAAAAGTAGTTTAAATACATGCATTGAAGCTTGGTCGTGCTAAATTCAGAGAGACCAAGCACATAACCATCAGCTAGATGGATGAATTGAAACCACTAATTTATGATGGTGCAGATTTGGATTGGATTACTATGGAAATTTCCCCATTAAAGCTTGCATCCTATGGAAATTTCATCAAGAACGAACAAGCACATAACAGCCAAAGAAAAGAAAAATAGACTTGAGAGGGAGGCGCATATGATGAGGTGGGCGAACAATTCAGACTACGACCGTGATGGCACAGGCAGCGATTATTTCACTCTGCGGAACGGGCGGGCGATGCTGGGATGGGTTGACACTTTGAGACCACGACCGTGATGGCATCATGGCAGCGATTCCTTCAGTCTGCGGAGTGGGCGGGCGATGCGGGATGGGTTAACACTCGACACGGGGGCGGCGTGTGTGTGAACAGAGGTTCGGCAGTGCCGGCAAGCAATTTTCTCTACCCGGACCCGATCTCATGCTGCCCAAGAGCTCCCCAACTGTGCCATGGTGTTGGTATCCGCCGCCAATCATCTCAATATTGCCGGAGGAGACACCAGGGGCGTGATCCCTCGATGAAGTTAAGACAATAGTTTCTGCTACCGGCGCCTGTGTTCGCCAGAGGGCCTGCTAGGTTAGCCACACCTGTGTGTGTGGGAGGCGAGACGGCAGGACGACGGTGTTGTCTAGCCAACAACTAAGGTAGGAGCATCGGCAACAATCTTTTAGAGGATACATGAGAGGGCCATCGTGCAGGGAGGCGACGGGGTGCAGTGCCACGAGGTCGCCGCGCAAAAAGGAGAAGGTATTGGTGGGCGGCGTCTGTGCCGGTTGTGACGCGCAAGGAAGCCAGGCGTGAGGGAGGGGGAGGGGACAATTTCGTTTAGTTTCCTTAGTTTGTGATCATATTTGCGTGATGGTAGGAGACGTGGAATCGGCAATCTGGATATTCCTCTACGGGTGGAGGATGGTCAGTCATTGAAAATTGCTAAATCCACACCATATAGCTATTAAATCAATGATGGCTGTTAGATTGAGATTTGTGGGTCTAATTGTACAGTGTTGATTGGTTCGCTCGGTGTCGTGGATGTAATTGTGGGGTGCATCTAAGAAAATTCTTGTTTGCTTGTTTAATAGTAGTGGTGATAACCGGACTTAAACCGAGCTCTCTCACGCTATTAACGATAACCGGACCTAAACCGAGCTCTCTCACGCTATTAATGATTTCATCCCTTAGATGTGGCTTGTGCAATGTTTCTGATCGCTAGATGATATTACAATGCGATTGGGCCGCGAAGTGAGCGATCTGTCCTAGGGCTGCTACTCTCGTAGTTTTTTCGGAGGCATGTGGTTAATTGGGTTTTGATGGCCCATTTAGTGGGCGGGGCGGGGGATCCAGTTGACGCGGGCCATTGCGCGCGCAGACTGCGTACGGCATCGGTTATCATTGTCTCCTCCACACGCGCACCGCTACCCCTTCCTTCCATCATCGCCGCCAACAACCTCGTCTGAGTCGTCTCCATCACGCTACCTCGCCGGCGGCCTCCCCTGCTAACCTCTTCCCTAAAGATGTTGACCACGTCTCTCACCTCTCCTCCTCACCTGATCGGAAGAGAAGATAAGAGGGAATGATCAGATCTGCCAAGGAGTTATCCGCCAACGACCAGGAAATTCTCACCACGGTGTCATGTACTCCTGTGTCGGCTTCACCGACGTGTCGATCTTGGGCACCTAACGCTTGAAGACCGGCTTGGTCTCGGCTAATCTCAAGGACCGGTCGAAGGAGAGGCGCGACTTGGCCGCCGCGGCCAACGACGACGAGTTGGGTTCGAGACTGAAGGGGGTGCCAGTGTTAAGTTGCGCGGGCGCGATGTGCACTTATCCGCCAACGACCAGGAAATTCTCACCACGGTGTCATGTACTCCTGTGTCGGCTTCACCGACGTGTCGATCTTGGGCACCTAACGCTTGAAGACCGGCTTGGTCTCGGCTAATCTCAAGGACCGGTCGAAGGAGAGGCGCGACTTGGCCGCCGCGGCCAACGACGACGAGTTGGGTTCGAGACTGAAGGGGGTGCCAGTGTTAAGTTGCGCGGGCGCGATGTGCACAATGTGCCGCCGTCGGTACCTTCGGTTGTGGTGCCCCTCCTAGATCTGTCGGGGGTGGATGGGCATGGGCGTGGAGGACCTGAGGGAAGGGAGAAGCTGATGAATTGTAGCCATCACGATATCAATCGCCAAACCTTACTTTCGGCCTTCCAGGTAATATCTCCTTGCACCCTCTCCTCCTCATCAGTCGTCACCATACTCCCGTATGGATGAGTGATGCCAACCTTCTGGATCACCTCCACTTACTACACCTCCAACTGATATGCATTTTGGTCACGCGCGAATTAGATGCGGCAACTACAACTATGACCTTCATTGCCTTATGGTTGAGATGGTGTACTGATCTCTGGGCTACAGTTGTCTGATGGAATTACAATCATGGTGATTTGTAAATATGATGTCAATTCCTAGACACATCTATTAGGTAATTTATCCCTCATGAAAATTATGCCCATGATAAAATTCACTTATCATGACTAAACTTTGCCTCTCCAGTGTTCTCATCTTTTTTATTAGTTTACAAGACAAAGAACAAATGACATCCATTTTTCTCGCAGTGACTCTAAAGAACACATGATAGGCAACTGAAGTACAGAATTGGTGGGGAAACTTGAGTTGATGAATTGAAGGGCCGCTTGTGCAGGCCAATATATACATCAGAATGAAACTTTTATGGTAGCTTTGATGCAATTGAAAGCATGAATCTTTATATGCTCATCACACTATCAGTGGTTCACATACAGTCTGACGTTTTCTTAGTCGCTCATCTTTAATCAATAGGAAAGCATTTTTGCACGAACTCACTTGTTTTTTTCATGTTATTTGCAAGGTATCTTCAAGGTTCATGCTCTGAATATAAATGACCAAGACATAGAACCAGTTGCTAAGACTACTTTGAGACTGGCTTATGTTTCTTATCTTCAAGTAAGCAGTATTAATTGGCCAGGTCGTATATCTGTGACGCAATCAAAAGCTTATGTTCCTTATTTGAGATACTTGGCTTTATGCTTAAGTTTGCTTTAGCTATTGGTTATTAGAATTTGAAATAAATACCCCATTATGTTTTCACTGAGTTTGGATAATACTATATGATGTTTTTGCCCAAATTTCATTAGTTGTCGAGGCTTCCGCATGCTCGGTTTATGACAACCTTTTATCATTTTTTTTAGTGATTCCTGGTTCTAAATAACAAATTTGGATGACAATATTTATTCCCGAAGTATATAGCCTGATTAGTCGCTTCAGGACATGGCCAGCACGAACACAAAAGATAGCAACTGCCAGCATCGCACGTAGAGAAAGATGGAAAATGAAAAAAAAGGAATCGTACAGTGAGTGATAATTATTGGTATCCAAATTATTTATTTCGAAACATATCTTGTTATATTTGTCTACATTAATATTTGATTGAAATGTGAATAAGAAATAGTTTATTAATATTTATCTACATTAATAACCTAATTAGTCAAGTACTCTTTACTCATCTCTCAGAAAAGTACTCCTTACAGACAGTCAGTGATAATTATTGGTATTATATTTAGAAAAAAAATGGGTACTATAGTAATTTACTTATGTCTCAACACTGTAGCTATGCAAATTACTTTTGTCTCCTCACTATTATTGGTTTTGAAGTAATTACTATAGTATAGATATAGCATCGGGACTTATCCATTTTCTTTTTTTACTGATATTCTTTTTGGTCTTGTGCCCTCGATTAACCGCACACGCACTCACAAAAGTGAGTTGCACAAAACAAGAACTGACCCCGCGTCGCCTCCCTTGGCGGCTCGGGGGAGCGAACCCTAGCCGCCAGCGCTCTTCCTCCCTCCCCTTCTCAGTCTCGCCGCCGCCGGAGGGGCCCTGGCAAAGGCCGGCCCGGCCCCAAGGAAGGTGGCGGCGGGGCTCCTCTCGCCTGGTCGCGCGGTGGCCGCCAGATCCGCGGCGGAGCAGGGGCTGCCAGATCCCGCGCGGTGCGCGCCCCTGTCGCCTGCTCGGTGGCCGCCGGGCGGTGGGTGGCCGCGGCCAGGCGGCCCGCGTCCTCGAAGGCGCACAGCGCGACGCAACGTGGTTTTGCTCGAGCGGCCGTGGATGGCTTCGTCGCCTGGGCGCGCGCGACCGTGGGCCTGCCGAGCGCGGTCTGAGGCACGCGCGGTGAGCGCGGCTTCGGTCCTGGCGAGCGCAGCCAGAGGCGGGTGCGTGCTGGCGCGGGTGACCGCGTGCGAGCACGACCTGTTGGCAGATCTTCTGCAAGAGCAGGCGCTCCTCTGCTCAGATCCAGGTGCTACCGGTGGAGGGGTTGTGGACGCACGTCGCGGATGTGGTTGTAGGAGCCTGGCCGGATCTTGGATTTGGGAGGAGAGGCTGCGGACGAAAGTCGTACTCCGGTATCAACCGTAGTTGTCGATGGCGATGGTTGCGGGCATCGTTTCCTTGTTGAAGGCATCGATGTTGCAGCTCCAATATGCTCCGGGGTAAACTCTAGATCTGGTTCTTCGGATCGGATGATGGCGGTGTTCTAGCTACGCTGGGCGCCGTATCCCCTCGTGAGGGCGTCATTTTGGAGATTGTTCCGGTCGGAGGGGCTCGTGGCTCGTGGGTGTTGATCGACGATGGTTCGCTTCCCCATCGATGGTGTGGCAGCTGGAGCATCCTTCACATGCGAAGCGCGTCGGGCATGCTATGTCTTCAGTCTCGTCATCGGAGTGGCATAAGTTCGCTTCCCTTCGGGCTTATCGTTCCTCTTCGTTGTATCGAGATTGGCGGATATGCGTGTAGCAGTCTAGTTTCATCTGGTTTTGCTTCTGGCGTCTTGCATGTATTGTGGTGTTGTAAACCTATTTTGGTAGGTGTGGCTTGCCGTTGTACAGGTTTTTGCCCGATTTTCCTTTAATAAACCAAGCAGTTCGGGTCCTTGTACCATTTTCTTCTTATAAGGCAAACGCAGCTCTCCTGCGGTTTGTCAAAAAAATAATATTCTTTTTGGTCTTTTGATTTATATTTAGCGTTGGACGTTGTCTATCTTTTAATTTAATCTAAAATGTTAGATTTCGCAGCTAGGTGCAACTTTTTATACGATCACAGTCGTTAGAAATGTTCAATCACGACCATTTTGAAAGTTTTATACTCCAATTATCAATATTTTTAATAATTATTATTAAACATATCAAAAGCCTGCTAAAAAAAGATTTAATAATTTTTGTTATACTTTCTAATACGTGCATTGCAGGTGCACGCTTAGTGGTACTGTCCTAAATAACCAGAGAGACTCGTGGGGTCACTCTGTCATCACCAAGGTCGATCTAGGTCACTCTCTCGCTCTCGTACCAACCGGTCGTCGTTCCCCATTCCCTCCTCGCCGCCGGCGCCACGCCACCATGCTCCGCTTTCAGTGCTCCATCCTCGCCCATATCCTCTTGTCCACCTCCGCCTCTCCCTTCTCCCCGCTCCGGCGGCTCATCTTCGCCGCCGCGCCCGCCATCTCCTCGAGCCCTAGCTTCGCCGTGGAGGAGTATCTCGTCGACACCTGCGGCCTCACCCGAGCCCAGGCCCTCAAGGCCTTGCCGAAACTCTCGCACCTCAAGTCCCCCTCTAAGCCTGACGCGGTGCTCGCCTTCCTCGCCGGCCTCGGCTTCTCCAGCGCTGATGTCGCCTCCGTCGTCGCCAAGGACCCCAAGTTACTCTGCACCGGCGTGGAGAGAACCCTGTACCCCGTCGTCTCCGGGCTCGCCAATCTGGGCCTGGCGCGTCCCGAGATCGCGCGCTTCGTCTCGCTCGGCTGCATCCATTCCCGGTGCAGATCCGTCGTCCCCAAGCTGGAGTACTACCTGCACCTCTTCGGCTCCTTCCCCAACCTCCTCCCGGCGCTCAGGCGAAACTCCTACCTTCTAGCTGCCGACATCGAGAGGGTGGTCAAGCCCATTGTCGTTTTATTGCTGGAGTGCGGGCTAGATGTTCAGGACATTGCCAAGCTGTGCATCTCTAAACCGAGGTTGCTGACAAGCAGCCAGGAGCGTGTCCAGGCGATGGTGGCATGCGCCGAAGGTCTCGGTGTGCCCCGCGGATGTCCAATGTTCAGGCATGTGCTGAATGCTGTTGGGTTTACAAGGGAGGAGAAGATCACCGCCAAAGTGGACTACTTGAAGAACACCTTCAGGTGGTCGGATGCTGAGGTGGGCATTGCTGTTTCTAAGGCTCCAACCGTGCTGGCGAGGACTAAGGATGTGCTGCAAAGGAAGTCAAAATTCCTGATCTCTGAGGTGGGGTTGGAACCGGCATACCTGGCTCGTCGGTCGGCATTGCTCACTTATAGCCTGGAGGGTCGGCTAAGGCCACGGTACTACGCTACGAAGTTTCTTAAGGAAAATGGATTTCTAGATCATGACCGAGACTACTATGCTGCAGTCGTGCTGAGCGAGAAAGTGTTTGTGGAGAAGTACATATGCCCTCACAAGGAAGCTGCACCGCAACTCGGTGAAGACTATGCAGCAGCTTGCAAAGGGGAAGTGCCAACTAGATTCAAGTTTACATAACCAAGACTGGTATGAAAATTCATTCCTGATTTGATGTTATTGGCCTAACTGAATGGTGTCCGTTACATGCTCATTTGGTGGTACTAATCCAGGATGAAGGTGATAATTTGATTTGTGAGCCTTGGTATGATCATTGTGTCATTCAGTAGAGAAGCAAGCATTGCACTGCTATGAACTCGTTCTTCCCCATGCCATATTGACACACATACTGGAACTAACAGAGTGTGAGATCAGGGCTTCTTCAAATGCTTTGAAGTATCAGTGAGTAGTATTTCTGAACACTATGTATCTTTATTCTGAAATCGCCATTGGAGTTTTCAATGCAATCCTCAATCTATCTTTCCATGAAAGGATGTTTTCATTCTTGCATGAAGATGATATGAAGCCTGAAACATTAAACTTATTTTCCCGTGGTAAACAATTTTGGATTTGTTGAACAACCACTATTTGTTGATCAACCCCCCACCCCCCCAAAAAAGAATCATGTTTTATGTTTGACTGCCAGAACCTAGTAAGGCTAACCTTTGTATAAGCTTCACTTCAGAGTTTTATCAACATTTTCCATTATCACAGCCCCTTCTGTATGACATGAGATCTTATGTTTTCAAAACATTTGGACTGGTTAACTAATTATGTTGACAAATCACCAAATTACTTTCTTTATTAATATACAATGATTAGTGAATTTTGAGAGATCTTTTCTTTATGATCAAGATATGGCAGAACCCTTAGGCCTTGTTCGGTTCAAGTGGATTGGCAGGGATTTAATCCCCTACAAGCCAAATTCCCCTCTAATCCTCTTCAAACCCCTTGTGAGGTGGTTGAACCGAACAAGGCCTTAGTGGGATTCAAGGGAAACAAGCTAAGCTGGGCTGATGAAGTATTTGTTCTTTAGGTATCTTCAAATTTTCTTAATATAATGTTTAATTGATCTAACGGTAATGGCTCCTCTGTACTGTTCCGTTTTCTTCGAACAACTTGCGTTTGACTAACAAATAGAGTAATAAACATGTGTGACATATTCCTTCATCCGCTGTCCAAACATTGCACGCCCAGTAGCTTCTCAGCAGTAGTTTAGCTTAATTTGTGCCTATATGCTGGCGAGCTGCAGGAACCTTCATGCCCCACAATTGTTTTTACACATTGTTAATTTCATCTTTTGCCCATCCTTGGTAGTACTCAGCTGATTGGTATGACGCTTTTATTAAGGTGGTTAAACAATGCGACCCCTGTATTCTTGGCTTGTATCAAGTACCACTTTTGGTCCATTTTTCTGCTTATTATGTTCGTTTTTACGCAATTATCATGTTCTTATTTGTGTTTTGATTTCAATAATGTGCATGAATGATTATAGCATGACCATTGGTGTCGATGGTGGTGTCTCATCGTTCCAGGAAGGAAGATAAAGAGGTCAAATTCAGTTTCAAATAGATTGATATTGATGAATTGTGCAATGTGTTTCTTATAACAAAAAGGCCTTTGGTGCACTGACATGTATAGATGTAGACTAGTTGGTATCTCTTTGCTTGAGGGAAGGTGGAGAACCACATAAATTTTCATTGAAGCGGTCATGAATTTTGCAATGCCTGTTCTTACTGTCAAGATCCATTTTCTGTTCTCCAACAATCTGCTGTGTGTTTAATTCTCAGTAGAAGACGTGAAAAGGTGCAAGGTATTTCTTTTATTGTTGTAGAGGATCAGGCCCGTGCTGCCCGAAGTCTAGCCGGTATCCTCTCTCCCCTTTGACTCCGACAGCGGCACCATCGACGACGTTGAAGACTATGACCCCGGTATCCTCTCTTCCCTTTGTCTGACTCGGACAGTGGCACCCTCGTGAACGTTGAAGACTACGACCGACGCTTCTGAAATCCCAAGGGGAAGGGGCTGTCAACTAAATGATGAACTCTGCCACCTTCTAGTATTTATCTATTTTTTTGCGATAATTCTATTTATCTATTTAGGTGACCTATCTACCTTTTATTAGCCGTAGATGTCCAGTCTATAAGCTAGGTATATTTTGTGAACTTACCGGCTGTAATATAGATTTGCTGTGTATGATTTATGCTATACTGAATTTATGTAAGTATTGTTGATCATGTTGTATGGTATTGCATGAATTTGAAGGTTTAAATATAAAAAGAGGGGTTGTAGACACGAAAAAAAATGAAGAATGACCAGACGATACCCATAAATACGTTCGCACACATTCACAAAGCATGCAGAGGATTAAATTTTCCCGCTTCCGATTGTAGATACATTGACTCTCACTAAGCAGATTTGGGCAACAATGATATATCCAAACTTAAGGCAGATTTGGGCAACAATGATATATCCAAACTTAAAAATAGGGTAATGGTAACGCCCGAACGTCAGGCCGAGAGGAATCGCCCGAACGCAATATCTACCATTGATATGGTTGTACTAATCACTGCGCGAGGCCGGTGATGACGTAGCAAAATAAATTAGTTCGGTCTGCATGTGTACGCCCGAACTGCTGGGTTGCCACTAGTACTTACACATTAGTGCAGCTTTTAGCATTTTCAAACTTTAAAAAGTTTTATCTCTTAAATAAAAATTCCGTACAAAATTTCGTTTTCACCATTAAGTCCGTCGCGACGAGATCTTCGAAACTAGATCCCATATTGGCATGTTTCGACAACTTTTTTTTTCGACCAAAAATTGCCATGCTATTCACACTGAAATTGCCATGTTGTTTGTACTAAATTTGCCATGATTTGTTTTATCTGTTTTTCGCTAGATTTTAAAGCTACCATTGTTTTTCAGATACTTTTCACTCATTGGCAAGCACCCCGGAGAGCTGCGTAGAGTAGATATCCGCCGGTCGGGAGGGGGTGTGGGGGGTTATGATGGACGGCATGGCGGGGTTCCCATTGTTTTTTCAACAGTTTTTTACTCATCGGCTAGGACCCTGGAGAGTTGCGTCAACGACCAGTGTACCCCGGACAGATATCCGGCGATCAAAAGGGGGGGTGGGGGTGACGGTGCGCGGTATTATGGGTTCTTGGGATATATATGTGTCGGAGAGACTCTCCGGTGCACCTCAACTGCGGTAACTCTTATTTATAAGACATGACAATTCTTATTGTGTTGGACATGACAATTTTCAGTAGAACATGGCAAAATTTTCATGGTTCCAATTCTTATTCGTAGGATATGGCAATTCTTATTCATAGGACATGACACTTCTTATTCATCAGACATGGCAATTCTTATTGGTAGGACATGGCAATTCTTATTCATCAGACATGGCAATTCTTATTCACCAGACATGACAATTCTTACTAATAGGACATGGCAATTCTTATTGGTAGGACATGACAATTCTTATTCATCAGACATGGCAATTCTTATTGGTAGGACATGACAATTCTTATTGCTCGGACATGGCAATTCTTACTAGTAGGACATGAGAATTCTTATTGGTATGGGGATGTGGTTTAACGTGGAGCGATTTGTCGGTGTTGTGGTGTTGCGGTGGCGGCGAATCTACCATACAACAACGACAATTTGTAGTAATACATCGATGATCCTAGAGAGATGCGACGACAACTCGTGACCCAAAAAGATAGCTGATGTTGGGGGTGTTGATGAGCGGTAACTCTTATTTATAGGTCATGGCAATCCTTATTGTGTTAGACATGGAAATATTTTAGTAAAACATGGCCAAATAGTTGAACATGACTATTTTTTAAGTATAACATGGTAAATTTGCGACGGTTACTAATAGGACATGTCAATTCTTACTAGTAAGACATGCCAATTCTTATTGGTAGGACATGACAATTTTTGTTTGTATGACACGACAATTCTTGTTCGTACGACATGGCAATATCTTTTTTGTTTGAGAACGTAATTTTTTTGTGCGAGATGGAAATTCTTGTTTGTCGGCTATGACATTTTTTATTTTACGTGACATGTCATTCGTTATATATGGGACATGGTAATTTTTATTTGTACGACATGACAATTCTTATATTGCGGAACATGAACATGGCAAATTTGCCACCGATAATAGAGGCGGCAGTGGCAGCGAGCTACGATGATGGAGATGACGACGGTGGCGAGCTACGACGACAACGACAACGGCAAGTTGCGGCGATAACGACGAGCTACGGTGATGACGTCGGCTAGAAGCTACGGCGACAGTGTCGAGCTAGAAGCTACGGCGACAGTGTCGAGCTACGACGATGACGACGACGATGACGCCAACGATGGCAGCGAGCTGCGGAGACAACGGCGAAAGCGGCAAGTCGCGCGAGCTGCAGCGAGCGACCGACAACGTCGCCGATAAAGAGGACGGCCAGCTGCAGTGAGCGACAATGGCGGCGAGCTACAACGATGACGGCGACAAGCGACGGCGAGCGACAGCGACTACGGTGACGGCGACGGAGGCTGCGAGGCGCAGCCGAGCTGCCCGCGAAATGAAGTTGTACGTGCATGCCCGTTCGGGCTGCAATGACTTTCCAACCAAACGAAATCGTTCGGTGGCTGAATGGACTGTACAGAATGAAAATCGTTCGGTATTAACCAGCTAGCCCGAACGTGTAAGCATTATCGGGGTCCTAAAAATATAGGTTCGTTAAATGGGTCGGTGCGTGAGCCCGCATGCTTGGCCCATTACGAACCAACCCGGCATGCAATTTAACGGCTCGTACCAGGCACATAGGCCGCCTGGTGTTGTGCCTAGGTTGATGGGTTAGGCACGCGTGCCAGTCAGTCCGACACTACTCTCTCCGTTCCATAATGTAGTGCATATTTTGTTTTAGAAAAGTCAAATGAATCTACGTTTGACCAAGTTTATAGCACAAACTATTGACATATAAAATATAAAATACATATAATATAAAAGTACATCTCATGATGAATCTAATGATCGTAATTTTGGTATTTATACATTAGTACTTTTTTCTATAATTTTGGTCAAACATAAGCATCTTTGACTTTTCTAAATCAAAATATGTACTACATTATGGAATGGAGGGAGTACCTTTTTACTGGCTAGGCACGGCAATGTCCGGTTAGGCTGGTCATAATGGCTAGTATCATAAATTGGTATCATGCATATGATGGTTAATAGTATAGTCAGCTGCTGGCTATAAGGAGATGCCATGTCATCTATAACTAACCTTATAGTCAACAAGTACAATAGTAAGACTATAAGAAATACTACTTTATCAACATATGGTCCACATGTCTATCTCATAAAGTGCATAGGAGCACGTGTTGCAGCTGGCTACTAATTAGTAGCCCGCTTCTATTCTCTCTCCTCTTCTCTCTTCTCCAACTAAGCACAACTAGGCATAGTATCATATAGTAGTATCATAAGTAGTAGTGTTTATTGTCATGCAAGACACATAGTAGTATTGCATTTAACATGATACAATATCATAATATGATACTACATCATCTATTTTTTCATTAAATTGCTTGCCACTTCATTAAAATTGCCTAGTTGACATCTATAATACTACCTATGATACTCCCATTACGGGAAGCCTTAAGGATGGGATGTCCTAGTTGGGGGAGGGGGTCTCGAGAGGGGATCGGGAGGCATGTCGCGCGCTGGTTCCCTCATCCTCATGTGCGTGTCGATCGTGGGAGGGGTTTAGAGGAAGTGATGGTATCGTGGGGTGACGTGGGTAGGTGTTTAGGGGGTGATTAGTGGGTTTAAGCTAGTTTTTTTGTAGTTAAGATCCTTAGAAGGATAAATCAATAAAAAAATGCTAATTTTAACTATAAAACGGGTAGTCCACCCTTCTCAGTTCTCACATCAATTCCCACTTGTAATCCTCTATTCCTAAGAACAACTCTGATGGCGCGATCCATTTGCCCGTTTTTGGTCCGTCGTTCGCTGTTTGGGTCGTCGCGGACAAAAAACTTGGCCCAACGGAGCGACGCGAAACGATCAATGTCCATTTTTTGTCCGTTGCGATTCAATTCAAGCCCAAATCTGCATCTGATTTGGGGTCTGTG
Source organism: Bromus sterilis (assembly GCA_950022295.1). NCBI lineage: Eukaryota > Viridiplantae > Streptophyta > Magnoliopsida > Poales > Poaceae > Bromus > Bromus sterilis. Next base: position 245,340,058 of record OX465601.1, read on the forward strand.
CGGACATGCAGCGGACACGAGCTATGTCCTCCCCTTGTTCGTCTGGCCTGCATGACTGCCTCTCAATCGAAACCCTCGCCCGATTTGTTCCCCCCGCCTCGCCGGTGCCTCCGCCGCCACTTGCGCCTCAAACCCTTTCGCCGCCACACCCCTATCCGCCTCTCCCACTCAGTTGCGCCGCCGCCTCGGGCCCTTTCGTCGACGTCGCCCGTCTGACCACACCCGCCAGCTGAGCCTAGTACGGGGCCATGGTCAAACGTAGGAGGACGCCGGAGTGGAGGAGGAAGCTGGTGGGAGGAGCACACCGGAGCGAGGGGTACCACCGCTGTAACACCCCGGGTGTCACGCTATAGTGATCACATTATCTAATGCTAGGTCACTAGGATTATGCTAATAATGATCAACCTTGATCATGCCTAGATTGAATTCAAACCCAAATGGAATTTCCAAAAATTAGTGGAAAATAAAGTTGACCCAAATATTTTGCAACCAATTTTATAAAATGCACAATAATCAGTAGATTATGTAAATAGATTCATGGGAATTTATTAAGGTTTAAAATAATCCAAACAATTAATTACAGGAGCCAAAGCCCCATTTAATTAGTTGCAGTTGGAAAATAAATAGCAAATTATTTTTAATGATCATCAAACCTTTTGTGGCTTCCCTCCTAAGTGTAATACAAATGAAACCACAAGTTTTGTATTGAACAAAATATATTTGATAGCAAACAAAAATGAAACAGAGGTAAAACACAACTAAGAGACAAGAAAAATAACAAAAAGGACTAAAATTCGCCCGGGGCAGAGCCCTCCAACTGGGCCCAGCCCACCACCACCCCATCCCACTCCCCTTTCCCCCCACTGGGCCGAGCCCACCCCGGTCATCCCCTCCACTGGTCACCCCCGATGCGTGGCGCACATCCGAGCCAGCCATGGCAGTTGCCATCGCGGTGGCGGCTATCCGTCGCCGCCGGCGGGCATATAAGAACCCCGGGAGCCCCAGCGCCAACCCTAGGTCGCCCTCAACCCCCCTGTGCTCCCCCCTCGCCATTGCCCCCCTCCTCCCCACCCGGTTCCCCCACCTCGCCAGAACTCCCATGGTCGCCCCGTGGTGTAGCCGTGGCCAACGTCCACCTTTGGACGCGCCGACGCGTCCCGGAGCATCCCCGACGACGACTACTTCATGAGGGCGCATCAAATTGTGGCGGGACTTACAGCAGCTCGCGAATCGGGCTGCCTCCTCCACTACGGCCGCCGGCGCCCCGCCGTGATTCGCACGTCTCCGGCCGCCACAGACTCCCCTGAGACACCCATTGAGCCCGCTGTGAACTCCTCTATCCATTCCCCTTTTTTCCCGCACGTTTTGGCTGCCGAAGCTCCTTCCCCGTCGCCGCTGTTGCCTCCGGCTTCCATGGCCAGGAGCTCGCGCTCCCGTGGCCATTGGCCGCGCCACGAGCTCCACTAGCCGCCCTCCCCACACCCCGCACCCGCGCCTCACCCCGCCGGTCTCCTGCGCCCGCTCCGGCCGCCGCTCCCCTTGCTACCGCCCTGGCCAGCGCGGTGGCCGCCGGCGCCACTGTGTGTTCGTGCATGGTTAGCCACGGGACTAAGCCAACTGACCAGTGCCCCCCTGTTAATTAACCACTTAGCACAGTTTAGATAAGCTAAATACCCCCTAATAATTAACTTATGTCACTGACATGTGGGCCACCCCATTGTTTTCATTAATAAAAATGAAATAATAAAACCTTAGAGAATGACATGTGGGTCCCCTCTGTCAGGGTTGACCAGTGAACTAGTACTGTTTTGGATAATGCTGTAATTTATAAATAAAAGAAATTCTAAAAATTCTTTAAAATGATTTAAACTTAGAAATTTAATATCTTTTAAACCGTAACTCCGATGAAAATATTTTATACATCAAAATTGATCAGAAAAATGCGTAGAATACGAATACGCTATCTGTTTTTCTACCACACCCCTCTAACTTACCGAACATCGAACCGTCCCCCTCCGGACCGTTTGTCCGATGATTTGTCCGGTACTGTTAAAGTATCCGGATGAATTTATTCTGAACACAAAAGTTGTTCAGAATAGTTCAACTAACCCGGATACCCCACCCAAACGTTGGTCAGATGTCCACGACACCTCCGGCATGATCCCTTCCCCCTCCGAATGTCAGAACCCTCTGTTAGGTAATGTGCTAGGATCAAAGTCACTTGCATTCATCTCAAAAATTTCAAAAGAAATCATTGAAATCAAATTCAAAAGCAAAATGGGAGAAGGAACCCCCCCAGATGAATTAGTTCAAAAGGTCAGATAAAAATCTTCTCCAAAAATTCATGTTAGATTTTTGAAAAGTCTTATAAATGAGTGTGATCACATATCAAGTGATGTGGGACCCACCCCATGCTCATGGATTTTTCAAATATTCAAACAGTGCCTTGGAATTAATCAAAAACCCTTATTTGAGTTAAGATTCAAATTTGAATTTTAAAATGTGCCAAACTTCATAAATGGCTGGTCTATATTGTTATGAGGCCATATAAAAAGTTTCAGCATTTTAGAAAATGGCTAGGTATTTATTTTTGCTAGCCAAAACAAATGTCAGAAAAGAAAACAGAAAAGGAAAATGAAAAACTTACCTGGCTTCTGGCCTGTTGGCCCACTTACCTGGCCCAGCCCACCCACCAGGGGCAGCAAGGTCTTCTTCCTCTCCCCACGCCTCCAAGCAGCTCGCTGGAGAGGCCGAGCAGCCGTGGACGCCACCTCGACGCCTTCAAGCTTCCAGAGCCCCCGTGTCCTCCCCTCGGTGTCCTGGAGAACCCCCTTTGCGCCGTGCACCGTTTCCCCCTCAGTGCAGTGCCTATCCACCCCTCTCCTTCTCTCCCGCAAGCTTCACCGAGAGCAGCCGCAGGCCATGGCCATGGAACTCGCAGCCAACGTCACCTAGGGCTCAAGCTGGTGTGTCCATCCTCCTCCCCGTCCTCGTCTTCGTCGACTAGCAGAAGCAGGAGCTCCAATTTGGACTAGAAGCGACGCCAGGTTCATCGGATCACCGCCGGCCGCCGGAGCTCGAGCTCTTCGATTCGCCGCCACCAAAGCTTCTCCGAGCCCGCTAGCCACCCCGTCGCATTCGTGGTGAGCCCATGCGTCTTTCCCCTCAAGCCACGACCACCTTTTCTTCCTCTAGCTCGTTTCACCATGAGCGCAGAAGAGCAGCGCCGCCGTGCTCAATGACGGCGAGTCTCCGTTAAGCATTTGTTCCCGCGGCCATGTCCATCGTCTTCGCCGAGCTCTTCTGGTTCGATCCCGACTAGCCCGGCGCCATGAAGATCCCCCTAGCTTGATCCCTTTCTCAACCATGCCTCGGACCGCCGCCGTTCAGGTCGCCGCCGTCACGTCGGGCCTCCCCGTGGTCACCCGACTCGCCTAGGTGAAGCGCACGTTCGAGGGCTACCTTCTGGTGGTCTCGGTGTGCGATTTGTTGGCCGGGAGCACCCTCCCCGTGTGCCGCCGCCGTGGCCAGGCCACCGGCGTCAAGCCGCCGGTGGGTTAGGTTTTAACCCCGCGTTAATCCCCCCCTAGTGACGCTGACCCGTGGGCCCAAGGCCACTAACTAACCCCTGATTAGTTTAACTAACCGGGTTAATTAACCCCCCCACTGACACCCCGGCCCCACTGGTCAACCCCCTGCTGACGCCATGCTAGCGCAGTGCTGACGCAGTAAACCAGTTAAATCATTTAATTAAATCAGAGAAATTCCAAAAAAAGGCTGAAACTTTGGAAATTCATAGAAAATTCATATCAACTCCAAATTTAACAAATAATATATGAAAAATGATCAGGAGAAAATAAGCTATCCAAATATCCAACTTTCAACCATGTTTGAGTTGAATTTAAAATGTGATCAGTAGCATTTGCTATTTGATTTAAATGGAATTAAATCAAATTCAATTCAAATGCTTTTGCAACTTGAACCATGGCAACATGCTACATTTCAATTACACATCAGAGGCATATCATACACATTTCAAATTGGTTCAACTTGATCAAACAATGTCATTTATAACTTGGCTAAAATGAATTCAAATTGGAGTTTGAATTTGCAATTCAATTTGCAATATACTCCATTTAAATGGAATTGCTTCACACATCAAAGCATATACATCAAGTTTCAACCTTCAATCATGTGATTGTGCATTGTATTTACTTTACTACCTTGTTTGTTGTTTGTCGAGTAGAGGTGGAACCGGAACAGGAGGCAACCCCCTTCGTTGAAGACCCCGAACCCGAACCTCATCAGCAAGGCAAGCAAACCCCCATTGATCATGTCGATAAAATTCCACTTCCCTCTCATGTCTCGCTTATGCATTGTTTAGGATGATTACCATGATGCGTTTCTACCGCATAGATGAACCCATTCCTTTGCATGACCTATCATTTTGTCACAGTAGTAAGCAAACCACAATCCTAGCAAATGTAGGAGTTGATTGATATCATGTGGCCCCTGCAATTGTTACTGCTTATTGCATGCTTAGAGTGATACCATGATGTTATTGTTATGTGAGTCGGGATGGTAGTGATCATGTTGATGATGGTAGAAAGGTGTTGGTGAATCTACCCTAATACAAGGTGAATGATGAGAGGCTGTGTAGGAGTACACGGTGGGTTGTCTCGTTGAACACCGCCCTAAGTCTGAGTTCTTGTGTGGTGATCCAAGATGAAGAGTACAACCACACATTGGGCTCACTGACCGCTCTCAGCTTACTAACTCATCCCTTTCGATGTCCAGATGTCACAATAGTTTGGAGTTCTGGTAGGTCTGTGGCCTGGCTGCTAAGTGAGAGAACGGCTCACCCGAGACCGGCTTATGCACCACGCACACATCACTTGGGTCCACTTCGGTAAACCGGCCGGGTTCACGATAATGGGAGCCAACCCAGGTAGGCGGCTTTCTCGGACTAGATAGGCTATGAGGTAACAGTTGTGGTGAGCATCCTCGCTGGCACCCCTTGAATGGTGTCGAGATCAAAGGCGGTAACTGATGATCATGTGTGTGTAGCGGTACACCCCTGCAGGGTTAACAAAACTATTCGAATAGCCGCGTCCGCGGTTAAGGACTGCTTGGAAAGCTTAGCTTGATTATTAGACAACTTGAACTGGATACTTCTAAAACACACCAAGATAAGTGTGAGTGCTATGGCGTGCTTTCTCGTGGGGAAGTCGAGGAAGGCACCATAGTGGTGTAATTGGTTGGAGAAAGTAGTGGACTCGTGTACGCTTCTTACCTCAAGTCTGGTACTCGTAGTTCAGGATTAGCCAAGTCAAAGATGGCACTTCTGCAAGTGAAACCCCACCTCCCTTTACCTTGATACATGTGCATGAGTAGTATAGATCCTATGTAAGTCTTGCTGAGTACGACTTTGTACTCACGTTTGCTTAATCTATGTTTTAGATGAACCCACTGACCCCGAAGGTGGCTTCTTCATCGAGCTCGACGACCGAAGATCAAGCTAGTCTAGTCCCAGTCAGACGACTGGTTCCCTCGTGGAGGGATTGTGTTTAAATAAGGCTTCTTAAGCCATTTGTTAAACTTGTCTGTACTCAGACATACTTTGCTTCCGCTTGTGTTGTAATGTTGGATCACATACTTGTGATCTCTGTGTGCACTCTGTAAGAGTTATCAATAAAATGTATACTTTGTAGAGAATTGCAATGATACCTGCTGTTCATACAAGGCATGTGTGCTGCGTGTATGTTTATAACATGCATGTATTTGTATGGGTTTTCGAGACCTTAGTTGTGATCTGGCTGGCGGTCTTTCATACACCAAGTGGCCCTTAGATGTGCGCAGCTTGAGGCATCGCGATGCGATTGCTCGAGACTCTGTCTCATGCACACTTTGTGGTATGATCGAGCCCGCCCTAGACCCCGACTAAGTGATCGGGCTGGAGTAAGTCTATGTAAGAGTTATGAGATAGTCGATAGTATGGTTGAGGCGACTTGTTTGTGAATATGGGAGTTCATCACCCATATCATTAGACTTGTGTGCGGACGATGAGGACCCATCTCAGTTGATCATCCGGCCTGGATGGGATGCCCCTCACGTACGATGCTTTCCGAGAACGTTCTGTGCTTGGCCTTGTCTGCTTAGACAAGTGGGTACGGTTCTTGGCTCTCCATATGACTATGTCATAGCGGGACTTGCATACGCTAACCCCGGGTCCCGACAGACTTGGTATCAGAGCAGGACTGACTGTAGGACTAGCAGCCTTGGCCGAAGTCGAGTCTAGCTTGCTATAGTTATATAGTTACTCTGGGTATATAAGGGAACAACGTAAGGATTCTTTTTTCTCCTTACCTCATCGTTCTGAGTTCTGAGTCACCCTCATCTTATTCTACGGGAAGATAGGACTAGGCTCTCCTCTGTCTGATTAGAACATCTCGTTGTTTGCTTCCTTGTAGCCGTAGGAAAGTTGTGATCGGTTGGTTAGAGTGGTTATACTCCCTGATTTCTTACATCGTATGTAAGTGCTGTTTCCATGTTGTAAGAAATTGTCTTTTTCTTGCAATTACATCCGTTATGCTGTCCGAGTCATTCCAGGTTTATCTCATAATCTGATGCATTTGCAAACTCCTTCTTTCTGTTTCAGATGGCAGATCTTCCCCCTCGGCAGATTGTTCGTTTGACCAGGTGCCTCGGTGTGCGTGGACATCCCGCCACGTTGATTGAGATGATGTCCTATGTGGGATATCGATGGTATCCTAAGTACACCGTCGAGGAGCAGTTCCACGACTTCAACCAGACCCAGTTCCACTGCATCGTCAGGATATACCCGAACCACAATGGAGTCACTCAGCCTATCCACTTTGGACATGGAATTGGCATGACTGAGAACATGGCTGTGCAGGATGCTGCATACTCATGTATTACCCTGCTGAGAGAGGAGCACACTATGCTGAGAGAGACCTCGTTCCGCTATATCCCTGCTGCACTTCCAGGAGAAGAGGGATATTACACCGGACTCTACCCAGATCACTCTGCAGAAGATCCAGTACTTCAGATGACTGCTAGATTTGCTAGTGATCGAGATCGTGATGCACGCGCTCTCCGTTTTGAGCTTCACGCCACCTGTGTTCGTCTGTATCAAGCACTGACACTCTTGGCGCCCTTCGTGAGCGTTGGATCAGTCGAGTATGATGCTATCTACCCTGTGAGGACTCAGATGCCTTCTCGAGTTGCTTGGCCCGAGATTGGAGGCATTTTTCCACCCCGTGGTCCTTTGCTTCCACCCTACGCTAGACCTAGGCCCCATCCTTGCCCAAATGGATATCAGGGTCCACAGGCCTCCGTGTTTTCCGATGGTCACCTTCATCTACCGGGATACACGGGTAACTTTTACGAGGACTACTATGGAGATGGAGATGAGTGAGACCGCCTGTGGTCTTACTTAGTGAGGATGTAGTAGTATGTTAGTATATTGTACGCAAGGTGTCTAAGTTACAGAGGCTTAGATAAATAATGTATAGGAAGTCAGAGTGCCTCTGAAGGATGTATCATCTTCATCACGTTTGTATTAGCTTGGTGCTTGTACTAAAACGATGTATGGTTTGTATGGCAACTTGTGAATATATGGCTTGTATGATTTTATCACTATGTTGTCAAGATGATTATTTCCTTTGCTCTGTAATCCTTCCAGTACTTCAATACCTTGATTAGACTCTTCCAATCAACTCTGTTTGACTTTGGTTTTCACCTTCAGGATGTCTCAAGGAACCCGTGGCCAGCTTGGTCATAACCAGGGTCGTGGGAATGAACCGGAGGAAGGCAACCTTCCACCCCCACCCACGATGGCTCAGGTTCTGATGGAGGTTGAGAGGAACTGCCGAGACTCTCACCATTTGCTGGAGGTCATTGCCCGCAACACCACTCAGCAGCGCAACGAGTTGGTGTCTCTGAACGACTTCATCCGGCTTCATCCCCCGGTTTTCAGTTACTCCACCGAGCCCCTTGACGCCGATGACTGGCTTCGCAGCATCGAGAGGAAGCTCCAGGCAGGCCATGTTGCAGATGGCGACAGGGTCAGCTATGCCACCTATCACCTTGAAGGTGCAGCTAGCTCTTGGTGGGAGAACTTCCTGAACATGCGTCCCGTTGGACCGCCCGCATCTTGGGATGAATTCTGCACTTCCTTCCACGAGCACCACATTCCAAAGGGTCTTATGGACCGCAAGCGTGAGGAGTTTTTCAACCTCACCCAAGGCAGAAGGACTGTTGACGAGTTTAGTCATGAGTTCAACCGACTGGCTCGCTATGCTACTGAAGAGGTCTCCACCGACTCCAAGAAGCAAGAGAGGTTCCGTCGTGGACTCAATTCTGGACTCCGTCGTGAGCTCAACCTACATGACTTTGCCACATTCCAGGTCCTTGTCAACAAGGCCATTAAGGCAGAGGACATGAACACCCCCAACGACTTTCGCAAACACCCTAGAGACGATGGTTCATCCAGCTCAGGCTCCCAGAAGCGCAAGATCTGGATCCCCAACAGTATGTTCCGCCAGAACAACCCACCGAGGCCATCCTATGTGGCGCCTCGTCCACCAGCTCAGTTCCACCCAGCTCCACCAAACAACCCAGCTCCACGCACTGTCTTTGGAGCCTGTTACAAGTGTGGTCAGGCAGGCCACTACTCTCTTGAGTGTCCCCAGAACCAGCTCCAGAATCAGAATGCTCCACCCCGTGCCGGAGGCAACAACAATGGTCGTGGCAAGCCCCCCAGAAGGTCTACACCACCAAACCCGCTCCTCCCGCCACTCGTGGACGTGTGAACCAGATTGCCGCCGAAGAGACTGACGACACCACTGACGTCATTCTTGGTACGCTCCCAGTCAATTATGTTCCTACTTCCGTTCTTTTCGACCCAGGAGCATCACATTCATTCATGTCGGAAAGTTATGCACTTCGTCATGAGTTATCCTTTGTTGAATTGTCCACCCCCATGATTATTCAAACTCCAGGGTCAAGATGGAAAACTAATAGAGTAAGCCATGGTAATCAAATTGCAATTGAGGGTTTAGTATTCCTTGCTTCACTCATAGCCCTCAAGTCTTCGGATATTGATTTCATCCTTGGCATGGGTTGGCTATCAAGACAGAATGCCTACCTAGATTGCAAAGGCAAATTAGTGAAACTCACCCACCCTTCAGGAAAGACCGTCAACTACACCTCACCCAGAACAAGAACCCAAGTGCATTCCTTGAATGTACTTCCCCTTCCCGAACTTGAAGATATTCCGGTGGTTCGTGACTTCCCGGATGTCTTTCCTGAAGAGCTGCCGGGAATGCCACCCGACAGATGTGTAGAGTTTATAGTTGATCTTGTACCAGGAACCGCACCAATTTCTAGACGTCCCTACAAAATGGCCCCACGTGAGTTAGCTGAGCTTAATTCCCAACCGGAGGCTTTGTTGGAAAAAGGCTTCATCCTCCCTAGCTCATCTCCATGGGGTTTCCCCGTTCTGTTCGTAACGAAGAAAGATGGAACAGAAAGGATGTGCGTAGACTATCGCCCGCTAAATTTAGCGACGATAAAGAACAAGTACCCACTACCCAGGATCAATGATCTTTATGATCAACTTGCAGGATCCTCTGTCTTCTCCAAGATGGATTTGAGATTGGGTTATCATCAAATCAAAATCCGAAACGAGGACATTCCCAAAACGGCTTTTACTACTCGTTATGGTCTTTACGAGTACACCGTCATGTCCTTTGGCTTAACCAATGCCCCCGCCACTTTCTCACGCATGATGAATTCGATCTTCATGGAGTACTTAGATAAATTTGTTGTAGTTTATCTCGATGACATTCTCATCTACTCGAAGAACGAAGAAGAACATGCCGAACACCTAAGGCTGGTATTGATGAAACTTAGAGAGCATCGCCTGTATGCTAAATTCTCCAAGTGTGAATTTTGGCTACCAGAAGTGACCTACTTAGGCCACGTGATTTCTGCAAAAGGCATTGCTGTGAATCCTGAGAGAGTTCAAGCCGTCCTTGACTGGACTCCACCTGAATCGGTTAAGCAAGTTAGGAGTTTTCTTGGCCTAGCCAGCTATTTCCGCCGCTTCGTCGAGAACTTTTCTAAAGTTGCAAAGCCTCTAACTGAACTCCTCAAGAAAGATAATAAATTCCTATGGACTCCCAAGTGCGAGGAAAGCTTTCAAGAGCTAAAAGGAAGATTGACTTCTGCACCCGTACTTGCACCTCCAGACACTAAAAAGGATTTCGAGATCTATTGTGACGCATCACGGCAAGGGTTAGGATGCATACTTCTGCAAGATCGACATGTGGTAGCTTATGCTTCACGCGATTTGCGGCCACATGAAGAGAACTATCCTACCCATGACCTTGAACTCGCTGCCGTAGTTCATGCCCTAACAACTTGGCGACATTACCTCCTTGGTAATCGTTGTGAGATCTATTCCGACCACCAAAGCCTCAAATACATTTTCACCCAGCCAGATCTTAATCGCAGGCAAAGACTCTGGATTGAGTTGATAAAAGATTACGACGTAGGAATTTCTTACACCCCAGGCAAAGCCAATGTCATGGCTGATGCACTAAGTCGTAAGTCGTATTGTAACAACCTTATGTTACAACAGTATCAACCACTTCTTCATGAGGAATTTCGCAAGCTCAATCTTGAGATTGTTCCTCATGGCTATCTTTCTACCTTGGTGGCGAAACCAACTCTTGAGGATCAAATCATAGTTGCCCAAAGGCGTGCACGAGGTGTTCGCCGGATCAAGGAGAACATTGCTAGCGGAGTTGCTAAATGTTTCTCCACAGATAGCAAGAGAACGATATTCTTTGGAAATCGTTTGGTAGTACCTAAGAATAGGGAACTAAGGCAACTCATCCTCAAAGAAGCCCATGACACACCCCTCTCAATTCATCCCGGTAGCACAAAAATGTACCGAGATCTACGCCAGAGATTTTGGTGGACCAGGATGAAGAGAGACATTGCTCAATTTGTTGCCGAATGTGATGTTTGTCGTCGCATTAAGGCAGAACATCAAAGACCTGCTGGTACACTTCAACCTTTGCCTATTCCAGAGTGGAAATGGGACAAAGTCGGTATGGACTTCATCACCGGCTTTCCAAAAACCCAGAAAGGAAACGATGCCATCTTCGTTGTCATAGATAGGCTTTCCAAAGTTGCTCACTTCCTTCCAGTTCGCGAGTCTATAACTGCTAGCCAGTTAGCGGACTTGTACGTCTCTAGAATTGTATCCCTTCACGGTGTTCCTTTGGAAATCAATTCTGATCGTGGTAGCCTTTTCACCTCTAGATTTTGGGGAAGTTTTCAGAATGCTATGGGAACTCATCTCTCCTTTAGTACGGCTTTCCATCCTCAGTCTAGCGGTCAAGTCGAAAGGGTTAACCAAATTCTTGAAGACATGCTCAGAGCTTGTCTTATCTCATTCGGAAAGAATTGGGAGAAGTCTCTTCCATTCGCCGAATTTGCTTATAACAATAGTTTTCAATCTAGTCTGAACATGGCTCCTTTTGAACTCCTTTATGGACAACGATGTCAAACACCTTTAAACTGGTCAGAAACCGGTGAGAGACAATTATTTGGACCGGACATGATCAAGGAAGCAGAAGAGCAAGTTCGCATTGTTCGTGATCAATTGAAAGCAGCCCAGTCTCGTCAGAAAAGCTACTATGATCGTCATCATAGGCAAGAGAGCTACAATCTGGATGAGAAGGCTTACCTTCGGGTTACTCCTCTGAAGGGAACCCAACGTTTCGGTATCAAAGGCAAGTTGGCCCCACGTTACATCGGACCTTTCCGCATTTTAGCTAAACATGGAGAAGTTGCCTACCAACTTGAACTACCCCCGCACCTTTCCCGAGTACATGATGTATTCCATGTGTCCCAACTAAGGCGTTGCTTCAAGGACCCCATTCGCAAAGTCGACCATGAAACGCTTGATCTACAAGATGACCTTTCTTATCGAGAATACCCTGTTCGTGTTCTCGATTCAGCAGAGCGTGTCACTCGTCGTAAGAAGATTAGGTTTCTGAAAGTGCAATGGTCACACCACTCTGAGAGAGAAGCTATGTGGGAAAGAGAAGACCGTCTCAGTGCCGAGTATCCCTCCTTCCTCCCGCAGACTTCTGAATCTCGAGACGAGATTCTGTTGAGTGGGGGCGATTTGTCAGAACCCTCTGTTAGGTAATGTGCTAGGATCAAAGTCACTTGCATTCATCTCAAAAATTTCAAAATAAATCATTGAAATCAAATTCAAAAGCAAAATGGGAGAAGGAACCCCCCAGATGATTTAATTCAAAAGGCCAGATAAAAATCTTCTCCAAAAATTCATGTTAGATTTTTGAAAAGTCTTATAAATGAGTGTGATCACATATCAAGTGATGTGGAACCCACCCCATGCTCATGGATTTTTCAAATATTCAAACAGTGCCTTGGAATTAATCAAAAACCCCTATTTGAGTTAAGATTCAAATTATTTGAATTTTAAAAGTGCCAAACTTCATAAATGGCTGGTCTATATTATTATGAGGCCATATAAAAAGTTTCAGCATTTTAGAAAATGGCTAGGTATTTATTTTTGCAAGCCAAAACAAATGTCAGAAAATAAAACAGAAAAGGAAAAGGAAAAACTTACCTGGCTTCTGGCCCGGTTGCCCACTTACCTGGCCCAGCCCAGCCCACCAGGGGCAGCAGGGTCTTCTTCCTCTCCCCACGCCTCCAAGCAGCTCGCTAGAGAGGCCGAGCAGCCGTGGACGCCACCTCGACGCCTTCAAGCTTCCAGAGCCCCCGTGTCCTCCCCTCGGTGTCCTAGAGAACCCCCTTTGCGCCGTGCACCGTTTCCCCCTCAGTGCAGTGCCTATCCACCCCTCTCCTTCTCTCCCGCAAGCTTCACCGAGAGCAGCCGCAGGCCATGGCCATGGAACTCGCAGCCAACGTCACCTAGGGCTCAAGCTGGTGTGTCCATCCTCCTCCCCGTCCTCGTCTTCGTCGACTAGCAGAAGCAGGAGCTCCAATTTGGACTAGAAGCGACGCCAGGTTCATCGGATCACCGCCGGCCGCCGGAGCTCGAGCTCTTCGATTCGCCGCCACCGAAGCTTCTCCGAGCCCGCTAGCCACCCCGTCGCATTCGTGGTGAGCCCATGCGTCTTTCCCCTCAAGCCACGGCCACCTTTTCTTCCTCTAGCTCGTTTCACCATGAGCGCAGAAGAGCAGCGCCGCCGTGCTCGTCGACGGCGAGTCTCCGTTAAGCATTTGTTCCCGCGGCCATGTCCATCGTCTTCGCCGAGCTCTTCTGGTTCGATCCCGACTAGCCCGGCGCCATGAAGAGCCCCCTAGCTTGATCCCTTTCTCAACCATTCCTCGGACCGCCGCCGTTCAGGTCGCCGCCGTCACGTCGGGCCTCCCCGTGGTCACCCGACTCGCCTAGGTGAAGCGCACGTTCGAGGGCTACCTCCTGGTGGTCTCAGCGTGCGATTTGGTGGCCGGGAGCACCCTCCCCGTGTGCGCCGCCGTGGCCAGGCCACCGACGTCAAGCCGCCGGTGGGTTAGGTTTTAACCCCGCGCTAATCCCCCCCCTAGTGACGCTGACCCGTGGGCCCAAGGCCACTAACTAACCCCCTGGTTAGTTTAACTAACCGGGTTAATTAACCCCCCCCACTGACACCCCGGCCCCACTGGTCAGCCCCCTACTGACGCCATGCTGGCGCAGTGCTGACGCAGTAAACCAGTTAAATCATTTAATTAAATCAGAGAAATTCCAGAAATTCCAGAAAAGGCTGAAACTTTGGAAATTCATAGAAAATTCATATCAACACCAAATTTAACAAATAATATATGAAAAATGATCTGGAGAAAATAAGCTATCCAAATATCCAACTTTCAACCATGTTTGAGTTGAATTTAAAATGTGATCAGTAGCATTTTCTATTTGATTTAAATGGAATTAAATCAAATTCAATTCAAATGCTTTTGCAACTTGAACCATGGCAACATGCTACATTTCAATTACACATCAAAGGCATATCATACACATTTCAAATTGGTTCAACTTGATCAAACAATGTCATTTATAACTTGGCTAAAATGAATTCAAATTGGAGTTTGAATTTGCAATTCAATTTGCAATATACTCCATTTAAATGGAATTGCTTCACACATCAAAGCATATACATCAAGTTTCAACCTTCAATCATGTGATTGTGCATTGTATTTACTTTGCTACCTTGTTTGTTGTTTGTCGAGTAGAGGTGGAACCGGAACAGGAGGCAGCCCCCTTCGTTGAAGACCCCGAACCCGAACCTTGTCAGCAAGGCAAGCAAACCCCCATTGATCATGTCGATAAAATCCCACTTCCCTCTCATGTATCGCTTATGCATTGTTTAGGATGATTACCATGATGCGTTTCTACCGCATAGATGAACCCATTCCTTTGCATGACCTATCATTTTGTCACAGTAGTAAGCAAACCACAATCCTAGCAAATGTAGGAGTTGATTGATATCATGTGGCCCCTGCAATTGTTACTGCTTATTGCATGCTTAGAGTGATACCATGATGTTATTGTTATGTGAGTCGGGATGGTAGTGATCATGTTGATGATGGTAGAAAGGTGTTGGTGAATCTACCCTAATACAAGGTGAACGATGAGAGGCTGTGTAGGAGTACACGATGGGTTGTCTCGTTGAACACCGCCCTAAGTCCGAGTTCTTGTGTGGTGATCCAAGATGAAGAGTACAACCACACATTGGGATCACTAACCCCTCTCAGCTTATTAACTCATCCCTTTCGATGTCCAGATGTCGCAATAGTTCGGAGTTCTGGTAGGTCTGTGGCCTGGCTGCTAAGTGAGAGAACGGCTCACCCGAGACCGGCTTATGCACCACGCACACATCACTTGGGTCCACTTCGGTAAACCGGCCGGGTTCACGATAGTGGTACCCAACCCAGGTAGGCGGCTTTCTCAGACTAGATAGGCTATGAGGTAACAGTTGTGGTGAGCATCCTCGTTGGCACCCCTTGAATGGTGTCGAGATCAAAGGCGGTAACTGATGATCATGTGTGTGTAGAGGTACACCCCTGCAGGGTTAACAAAACTATTCGAATAGCCGCGTCCGCGGTTAAGGACTGCTTGGAAAGCTTAGCTTGATTATTAGACAACTTGAACTGGATACTTCTAAAACACACCAAGATAAGTGTGAGTGCTATGGCGTGCTTTCTCGTGGGGAAGTCGAGGAAGGCACCATAGTGGTGTAATTGGTTGGAGAAAGTAGTGGACTCGTGTACGCTTCTTACCTCAAGTCTGGTACTCGTAGTTCAGGATTAGCCAAGTCAAAGCTGGCACTTCTGCAAGTGAAACCCCACCTCCCTTTACCTTGATACATGTGCATGAGTAGTATCGATCCTATGTAAGTCTTGCTGAGTACGAATTTGTACTCAGGTTTGCTTAATCTATGTTTTAGATGAACCCACTGACCCCGAAGGTGGCTTCTTCATCGAGCTCGACGACTGAAAATCAAGATAGTCTAGTCCCAGTCAGACGACTGGTTCCCTCGTGGATGGTTTGTGTTTAAATAAGGCTTCTTAAGCCATTTGTTAAACTTGTCTGTACTCAGACATACTTTGCTTCCGCTTGTGTTGTAATGTTGGATCATATACTTGTGATCTCTGTGTGCACTCTGTAAGAGTTATCAATAAAATGTATACTTTGTAGAGAATTGCAATGATACCTGCTGTTCATACAAGGCATGTGTGCTGCGTGTATGTTTATAACATGCATGTCTTTGTATGGGTTTTCGAGACCTTAGTTGTGATCTGGCTGGCGGTCTTTCATACACCAAGTGGCCCTTAGATGTGCGCAGCTTGGGGCATCGCGATGTGATTGCTCGAGACTCCGTCTCATGCACACTTTGTGGTATGATCGAGCCCGCCCTAGACCCCGACTAAGTGATCGGGCTGGAGTAAGTCTATGTAAGAGTTATGAGATAGTCGATAGTATGGTTGAGGCGACTTGTCTGTGAATATGGGAGTTCATCACCCATATCATTAGACTTGTGTGCGGACGATGAGGACCCATCTCAGTTGATCATCCGGCCTGGATGGGATGCCCCTCACGTACGATGCTTTCCGAGAACGTTCTGTGCTTGGCCTTGTCTGCTTAGACAAGTGGGTACGGTTCTCGGCTCTCCATATGACTATGTCATAGCGGGACTTGCATACGCTAACCCCGGGTCCCGACACCGAACCCCCTGTCCGGTAATCACCCGGAGATGGTATTTCATCCCCGGATGAATTTCCGCTCTGAGCAACGTGCATGGCACTACGTTAGAACACCGTTAACTTTGCGTCTGCCATGTCTTGTATTTGTATTGCTATTATTGTTGTGTATTTATTGTTTCTCCCCCCTTTATTCTGCAGTAGACCCTGCTGCTACCGCCGACTACACCGCTGTCGGGTACGACTACTTCGTCGACGACCCTACCCCTACCATCGAGCTACCAGGCAAGCAGAGCCATTCTCTTCCCCAGATATCGCCTACCTTTCCGTATTTTCTTGCACTAGGCAGTGTTACTGCTGCTTCTACGTTACAATCCTATTCAATTGCATAGCCTGATTTTGTCGCCCCTTGTTGTACCTTCCTTATCCTATGCTGCCTGCTATATCTATATATTATATTCAGTAGTGAGCCCTGCGCATTGTTAGCTAGGATTAGATAGCGGGCCGTGGCCACTCAGGGGAGTGACGCGGATACAAAATATATACAACTGCAACAGGTACGGATCAATGCAGGCGCCCTAGGGAACCTACAACGGCGAGGCCGTTGGATATGTGCCCTAGAGGCAAATTAATAAAGATATTTGTCACATATCTGTTTGTTCATAATACGTTATATATTGTGCTAGAACTGTATTAAGCGGAAACATTAATACACGTGTGATATATAACAACATGGTCCCTAGTTAAACTCAGGCATACTAGCTCATTGGGCAATTGATGATCAAGGTTTCCTCATCATGAGAACATAATAGTCTATTGACAATGAGGTCATATCATTAGGAGAATGATGTGATGGACACACACCCACCTTAAGCATTGTAGTGTGATCAAGTCACATAAGTTCAGCATTGCGATGACTTAATAACATAGTGACTGAATCCTTAGACCGTGATGATCATACATAATTGCTATCTATTAGGATGCTTTGAGTGCATTAATCGTTACACTGAAACATGGTAACAGAAAAGGTGTATATTGGGTATTCCGAAGTAGATATGTTGAGGAGTATGAACTAGATCAGAGCGAGATTTGTCAATCCGAGTGACGGATAGGTACTCTTGGGCCACTCGGTGGTGTTGCATCAATAGCTTGCAAGCAAGTGACTAGGTCACAAGAGATGTAATATTCACAGATGAGTAAACATGTTATGTCGGAGACGAGGAAGAACTAGGTATTGGATACCGACGATCATACCTCGGACAAACATAGTACCGAAGCACAAAGGGATCAAGTCATATTGTTAACGGTTCAACAGCGATGAAGTTTATTCGATGGAAGCGTAGGGGCACATCAAGGATTGTAACCAGATCCCACATGATGGTCATTGGTCAGAGAGTGTCTCGATCATGTCTACTGTTTCCCGGACTGTAGGGTGTCACACTTAAGGGAAATCGATGCATTAAGGATTGATTCGGGATCATCGGTGAAAAGAGAGAAAACACCGGAAATGTACCGGGAGGTGCCGGAAGCTGTTCCGGATATTTTGAAAGGTTCAAAATAATATATATTAATTTTTAGATATGTTTTATTATTTAATTGACAGAATTAAATATTAAAAATGATTTAAATAATTAATTTAAAAGGTGAAAAGGTATTTGGGCCTTAAAAGGCCCATGAGGGGAAGGGGGAGCCTCCCCCCTGGGCTTGGCGCCAAGGGAGGGGCCCATCCCCCCTCCTAGCCACACCACTCCCCCCTTGGGGGTTTAGTCCCACATGGGGGAAGGGGAGGGGGTGGAGCCCCTCCTTGGCCTATATAAGGAGGGGTGGGGTGTGCCTTTTTCAACACAACATTGAGTTTCTCTCTCTCTTTCTCCGACCTAGAGCGGACTCCCCTGGTTTGGAGTTTGCACCTGGTTGGGGGTTTCACCATCATCTAGACGCCGTCGCGCTGCCGGAATCGGGATCCGGATCAATCTTCTTTCCGCTGCTCTTCTGGTTCGGACCCCGGGGGGACGTCGGTTGCACCGTACGTGTGTAATCCCGCGAGGCACTACACGTGTGGTGCTACTTCATCGTTGGAGGTTCTTCAACACGACAGGGAGGTCATAGGATCAGAGTCTACGCCAACCACATTCGAGGAACGTTTCCCTCTTTCGGTCTTCAAAGGTATGAACACCGATTCCTTCTGTTACATACATCAGCATAGCATAGATCTTGGGTTCGGGACTCGTAGGTAGGAAATTTTTTGTTTTCTGCGCCGATCCCCAACAGTGGTATCATGAGCAAGGCTATGCATAGATGTATTGTTCGGGTAGAACACATCTAGGATGTGGGCATCAATTCTCCAATTGTTACCCTCCCACGTGTACTCGTTTAGCGTTGCGGCAATGTCCTGATGAAGCGGCCCCGACCGACCTTACGCGTTTACGCGAGACTGGTTCCACGCTTGACATATGTCTTGTACCATATAAGTGGCTGGGGGGTGTCTTTCTCTCTAACATTAGCGACGCGAAGAAGTTTGCAACGGAGGGCCCCGACAGGGGTGTAATAGAGACGATTGCAGGATTGGTGTTGTGGCTTGTCTTCGCAGGATAGAAAGCGGTTCTCTCTCGAAACCCCGTAGCAGCCACGTAAAACTTGCAAAAGATAAAGTAGAAGGCGTTTTAACTTTAATTTTCATGTAAGGGGGGATCATAGCTTGTATGATTTACAGTTTTACTTCCTGTCTTGCTAATATGCTAGATATGCGACGGTAGCATGATAGGATAATCTCTCTCAATAACATGATTGTATTCTCCCTTAGTGGCACCGCCTGGAAGGATCTCTTTATGATAGGCAGGCCGTGACGATCGGGTGTCATACATACATTAGCGATCGCATGAGGTTGGGTTTGGCAAGCCTAGCATATGCAGATATGGACTTGCTGAACAGCCATACACTAAGGTTCGACTGGCAGGCTTGACATATGTAGATATGAGCTTGGGATACGGATGACCGAAAGGTTAAGCATGAGTCATATAACGGATATGATTGGCATGATGGCCTACCTAGGGAGATTTGTTGTCGGCCGTGTGATATTCGAGGACGATCATTCAAACTAGGATTATGTTAATCACTTAGTAAATTTGGAGAGATGTTTAACTAAGTGGGAGTTTTAGAATTAATTAAAATTGAACTCCAATTATGAACAAAGTCTAAATATGTGTTTTGCAAATAACCATTGTAGATGGCTGCACCTCGCCCCTCATTCAACTTAGGGTCATTCCTAGACAAAGACAAACTGAAAACCGATGGGTCAAACTTCACCAACTGGTTCCGCACTCTGAGGATTCTCGTCGTTCCCCTCAAGATGGCATACGTACTAGAGGCCGCGTTAGGTGACGAACCACCAGCAGACGCTAGTCAGGATGAGAAGAATGTCTACCTCTCCAAGACGGATGATTACAACCTTGTCCAGAGTGGAATGCTTTACTCCATGGAGGCTGAGCTGCAGAAACGCTTTGAGAGGATGGGTGCATATGAGATAATCACTGAACTCAAGGCCGTCTTTGCACCCCAAGCCAGGGCTGAGCGTTATGAGGCTTCTAAAGCTTTCTTCTCAGCAAAGATGGATGAGCATAGCAGTGTTAGTGAGCATGTGGTCAAGATGTCTGGCTATGTTCAACGCTTGAATGCTCTGGAATGTCAGATTCCAGATGAACTTGCTGTTGATAGGGTGCTGCAGTCGCTGCCCCCTAGCTACAAAGGCTTTGTGTTGAACTACAACATGCAGGGGATGACTAAGACCCCTTCTGAGTTGTTCGCCATGCTGAAAACTGCTGAGGTTGAGATTAAGAAGGAGCATGCTGTATTCATGTTCAACAAGACCGTTGAATTCAAGAAGTCTGGAAAGAAGGAGAAGGGAAAGAAGGGAAGCCCGAAGAAGTGTGACAAGCCAGTTGTCACTCCTCGTAAGGCACCCAAACCTGGACCCAAGCCCGGCATTGAGTGCTTCTACTGCAAGGGTGATGGTCACCGGAAACGCAACTGCCCCAAGTACCTAGAGGATAAGAAGGCTGGCAAGATTGTTAGAAGAGACAAAGGTATATTTGATATACACGTTATTGATCTTTTCTTAACAAGCGCTGGGAACAAATCCTGGATATTTGATACAGGATCTGTTGCTCACATTTCTAACTCCTCTCAGGGGCTACGGAATAGGCGACGCTTGATGAAAGATGAAGTGACGATGCGCGTGGGAAACGGTTGCCGGATTGAAGTGGTGGAGGTCGGCACGAAGCATCTTAGTCTCCCTTCGGGATTAGTTTTGATTTTGAATAAGTGCTACTATGTACCCGCATTGAGTGTGAACATCGTTAGTGGTTCTTGCTTGAAGCGAGAGCACTATTCTTTTAAGTCAGATAGAATTGGTTGTGCGATTTATAAGGATGATGTGTTTTATGTTCACGCACCGGAGAAAAATGGCTTATTCATTCTTAATCTCGATTGTGATATACTTCATATTGATAACGTAGAGGCCAAAAGATTAAAACCTAGTGGCGAAGAACACATGACGATGTGGCATTGTCGACTTGGTCATATTGGTGAAAAGCGCATGAAGAAGCTTCATGATGATGGACTTCTGGAGTCATTGGATTTTGGATCCCTTGACACATGTGAACCATGCCTTATGGGCAAGATGACAAGGACTCCATTCAATGGAACAATGGAGCATGCGGAAGACTTGTTAGGGATCATACATTCAGATGTATGTGGACCTATGAACGTCCCCACACGCAATGGTCTTCGTTACTTCGTGACCTTCACAGATGACTTAAGCAGATATGGGTATATCTACTTAATGAAACATAAGTCTGAAACCTTTGAAAGGTTCAAGGAATTTTATAGTGAGGTCGAGAATCAACTCGGGAAGAAAATCAAGCACCTTTGATCCAATCGAGGAGGCGAGTATTTAAGTCACGAGTTTGGTGATCATCTTAAGACTTGTGGCATCGTACCACAACTTACGCCGGCAGGAACACCTCAGCGTAACGGTGTTTCTGAGCGACGTAATTGAACTCTATTGGATAGCGTACGATCGATGATGTCTCATACCGACTTACTTGTGTCATTTTGGGGGTATGCATTAGAAACTGCCGCTTACATTCTTAATAGGGCACCGTCCAAATCCGTAAAGACAACACCATTTGAGGAATGGCATGGCAAGAAACCAAAGTTGTCTCACTTGAAGATTTGGGGTTGTGAGGCTTATGTTAGGAAACTCTAGCCTGACAAACTCGAATCAAAAGCGGATAAGTGCATCTTTGTGGGATATCCAAGGGAAACCATTGGATACACCTTCTACAACCAGTCTGAGGGCAAAACATTTGTCGCCAAGACTGGATGCTTTCTTCAGAGAGAGTTTCTTTCGAAAAATTGAGTGGGAGGAAAATAGACCTCAACGAGATGATTGACCAATCACTCCAAGTGGAAGAAATGGCAATGGAAGTTGTTCCGGAACCATCTTCTGTAGTGGGAGATGAAGATAACGGTCATCATGATATTCATAATGATCGTGACATACATGATGATCATGATCAAGATGAAGATGATCCTATTGTACCCCACAGGTCATCAAGAGCCCAAGTAAAAACTCAGTTTTATGGGCAACTTGTCAATGCAGTCATGTTAAATGAACCTGACGAACCTGCGAACTATAAAGAAGCAATGGAGGGACCCGAGTCTGAGAAATGGCTGGAAGCCATGAAATCCGAGATAGACTCCATGTATGACAACAAAGTATGGACTTTGGTGGATATTCCCGAGGACCGAAAGGCCGTCGAGAATAAGTGGATATTCAAGAAAAAGACTGACGCAGAAGGAAACGTATCTGTCTATAAAGCTCGACTTGTCGCAAAAGGTTTCCGAAAAATTCAAGGAGTTGACTACGAAGAGACTTTCTCTCCCGTAGCGATGCTAAAGTCTATCCGGATATTGCTAGCAATTGCTGCCTATTGCGATTATGAAATATGGCAGATGGATGTGAAAACCGCGTTCCTAAATGGCAACATTGAGGAAGAGTTGTATATGGTACAATCGGAAGGTTTTATTGATCCTAAGGACGCTGGTAAGGTATGCAAACTTCAACGGTCCATTTATGGGTTGAAGCAAGCATCTCGGAGCTGGAATCTTTGTTTTGATGAGGTGATCAAAGCTTTTGGATTTGTTCAAAATGAAGAAGAATTCTGTGTTTATAAGAAAGCGAGTGGGAGCTCTGTGGCATTCCTAGTACTATATGTGGATGACATATTATTGATAGGGAATGATGTGAAATTTCTAGAGGGGGTAAAGGAATATTTGAATGGACAATTTTCCATGAAGGACCTAGGTGAAGCTGCATACATATTAGGCATTAAAATCTATAGAGATAGATCAAGACGCATATTAGCACTGAGTCAGAGAACTTACCTTGTGAAGATATTGAAGAGGTTCAATATGGATAACACCAAGAGAGGCCTCTTGCCCGTTATGAAAGGAAGTAAATTGAGTGTGACTCAATGCCCAACAACAGCAAAAGAAAGGGAGGAAATGTCCTCAAAGCCCTATGCTTCGACCATAGGTTCTATCATGTATGCTATGCTGTGTACTCGACCTGATATGGCCCTGGTGGTTAGTCTGACTAATCGTTTCCAAAGTAATCCTGGAATGGATCATTGGATTGCAGCGAGGAACGTCCTTAAGTACTTACGAAGAACTAAGGATCTGGTTCTTGTCTATGGAGGATGTGAAGAAGAGCTCGCCGTAACAGGTTACGTCGATGCCAGTCTTGGTACTGATCCCGATGACTCAAAATCCCAGACGGGATACATGTTTATGTTAAATGGTGGTGCGATTAGCTGGAGGAGCGGCAAACAGTCAGTCGTCGCCCAATCTAAGACGGAGTCGGAGTATATTGCCGCTTGCGAAGCGTCAAACGAAGCGCATTGGATGAAGAAGTTCGTCATCGAGCTTGGCGTATTCCCTAGTTGCACTGACCCTGTTAGCATTTATTGTGACAATACGGGTGCCATTGCTAACGCAAGGGAGCCGAGGACTCACTCTACAACCAAGCATATTCTCCGGCGTTTCCATGTGACGCGGGACTACGTCAAGGATGGTCATACTAGGATTTGCAAAATACATACGAATCTGAATCCGTCAGACCCAATGACTAAACCTCTTCCACAAGCCAAGTTTGAACAACACCGAGAGACTATTGGTGTTAGATACATTCCTGATGTAAACTAGTGTAATTTGTACTCTAGTGCAAGTGGGAGACTGTTGGATATGTGCCCTAGAGGCAAACTAATAAAGATATTTGTCACATATCTGTTTGTTCATAATACGTTATATATTGTGCTAGAACTGTATTAAGCGGAAACATTAATACACGTGTGATATATAACTACCTGGTCCCTAGTTAAACTCAGGCATACTAGCTCATTGGGCAATTGATGATCAAGGTTTCCTGATCATGAGAGCATAATAGTCTATTGACAATGAGGTCCTATCATTAGGAGAATGATGTGATGGACACACACCCACCTTAAGCATTGAAGTGTGATCAAGTCACATAAGTTCAGCATTGCGATGACTTAATAACATAGTGACTGAATCCTTAGACCGTGATGATCATACATAATTGCTATCTATTAGGATGCTTTTTAGTGCATTAACCTTTACACTGAAACATGGTAACTGAAAAGGTGTATCTTGGGTATTCCGAAGTAGATATGTTGAGGAGTATGAAATAGATCAGAGCGGGATTTGTCAATCCGAGTGACGGATAGGTACTCTAGGCCCACTCCGTGGTGTTGCATCAATAGCTTGCAAGCAAGTGACTAGGTCACAAGAGATGTAATATTCACAGACGAGTAAACATGTTATGTCAGAGACGAGGAAGAAGTAGGTATTGGATACCGACGATCATACCTCGGACAAACATTGTACCGAAGCACAAAGGGATCAAGTCATATTGTTAACGGTTCAATAGCGATGAAGTTTATTCGATGGAAGCGTAGGGGCACATCAAGGATTGTAACCAGATCCCACATGATGGTCATTGGTCAGAGAGTGTATCGATCATTTCTACTGTTTCCCGGACCGTAGGGTGTCACACTTAAGGGCAATCGATGCATTAAGGATTGATTCGGGATCATCGGTGAAAAGAGAGAAAACACCGAAATGTACCGGGAGGTGCCGGAAGCTGTTCCGGATTTTTTGAAAGGTTCAAAATAATATATATTAATTTTTAAATATTTTTTATTATTTATTTTACAGAATTAAATATTAAAAATGATTTAAATAATTAATTTAAAAGGTGAAAAGGTATTTGGGCCTTAAAAGGCCCATGAGGGGAAGGGGGAGCCTCCCCCCTTGGGCTTGGCGCCAAGGGAGGGGCCCATCCCCCTCCTAGCCGCACCACTCCTCCCCTTGGGGGTTTAGTCCCACATGGGGGAAGGGGAGGGGGTGGAGCCCCTCCTTGGCCTATATAAGGAGGGGTGGGAGTGCCTTTTTCAACGCAACATTGAGTTTCTCTCTCTCTCTCTTTCTCCGACCTAGAGCGGACTCCCCTGGTTTGGAGTTTGCACCTGGTTGGGGGTTTCACCATCATCCGGACGCCGTCGCGCTGCCGGAATCGGGATCCGGATCAATCTTCTTTCCGCTGCTCTTCTGGTTCAGAGCCCGGAGGGACGTCGGTTGCATCGTACGTGTGTAATCCCGCGAGGCACTACACGTGTGGTGCTACTTCATCGTCAGAGGTTCTTCAACACGACAGGGAGGTCGTAGGATCAGAGTCTACGCCAACCACGCTCGAGGAACGTTTCCCTCTTTCGGTCTTCAAAGGTATGAACATCGATTCCTTACGTTACATACATCAACATAGCATAGATCTTGTGTTCGGGACTCGTTGGTAGGAAATTTTTTGTTTTCTGCGCTGATCCCCAACAGAGAATCTGCTGAGTCGCTTCGAGTTTGACTTACGAGTGGATGAACTGTTATTTCACTCTCGTCGGCTCAGTAGCGTAGTATCACTGGGATGATACAAGGGTATTCCTCTTTAGTTCATTCCGCTGGTGTCTCGGCACCACCAGGGTGATACGAGAATATTCCTCTTTAGTTCATTCCACTGATGTCTCTGTCGAACCTCTTTAAGTGTGCCATCGAGGGTGATACCTCCTGGTTTCACTTAATGGTAGACACTTGAATCAACTGGTGTCCTTAGAAGTAAGAGTCGGGCGAACCAACGGTGTCCGCGAGCGGTATATTATCGGGAGAGACAGGGAGGGTACGACCGACGTTACTGGCGTGCTTGGCCCCTGCTCGTATCTCGTGAGAGTTACCAAACCACGAAAGTCGAGCTCTACCAAGAGCACAGGCGAGACAAGGTAAGGAGATGGTTCACCTTGTTGGTAACCGCAGAGACTTGGTGGGACGACAGGGCAGGCACCGATGTACTGGCGGTCCTGACTGTTGTCGTGATCCGCGGGTCAGTTAAGTCGAGGCAACGATAACGGTTGTCATGCAGGTTAATTAAAATGCTAAATGGTTCGGCGGATGACTTGAGATACCCATTGATCTGTACGCACTTCCTACATGTGGGATTACGGTGTGGGCCCTCCGCGTCGTAGTTCGTCCGAAATCTCTTCAGACGTCAGCAGTACTGCGGCCTGATCGCCGGGAAGCCGTGTTGTCTTATTTGCTGCAGCAGGTGTGTTTGGATTTGCTTTTGCTTCACTGATGGCGGAGAAGTTAATAGGTTTAGTTGGGTTGCCTTCCCTGTTAACCGCGCCAATAAACGATTCTTGATAACCCACAAGTCTAGGGGATCAATTGTAGCTTTTCGATAAATAAGGATGTCGATCCCACGAGGAGTAGAAGGTGTTGATAAGTGACACTGGATAAGGAAAGGCTGCACACACTCAAAGGTAAATATTGAGGGGTTTTTGGTTTAAGCAACAGAAAAGTAAAAGACAAGCAAAGTAAACAAGGTAACCGAGGAGTAGCAAGTGGCCCAATCCTTTCACAAGGATAAGCCTAGGAACTAAACTTATAAAAGCTAAAGCGTTCTCGAGAACACACGGGAGAGATAGCCAAGTTACTTTCACCATACTCCGCCAAGTAATATGTATTGTGTTGATAAGTGTTGGTGGGTGGATCAATGCTAGTACACCTTCTAGACTAAGATAACTGTACTCTTATGATTACACACCTTGCAAGCATCCGCAAATACAAGGTAGTATTTAAGGCATAAGCCTAACCACAACATTACGATCCAGGATCCATAACTCCCTTGTGCAAAAGTGTGCGAACTGGGGTTCAGGTTTCTGTCACTTCGTTCAGGTTTCTGTCACTTCGGCAACCCACCATAAGCATCCTTTGTGCACAATGTATTCCTCTAGGCCCATGAAAGGTGAAGTGTTAAGTGTTCGACTCACATAACACCACTAGAGAAATAACAACACAACTTAAGTATCAAACAACACATAACACTTCAACAACATATGACTACTAACAACTAGACTTATCCCATGTTCTCAAGAACTAAAGTAACTACTCACAAGACATAAAAGAGATCATGATCAGAGGTGATAGATGGGTGGCAAACAATCTGAACACAATGATATTTCTCCAACAAAACTCAATAGCATTCACCAGAAAGTAGTAATCAAGACCAACAAAGTAGAGAGGATAGATAGTACGGATTACAACACAAGTTGCAATTGTGAGATGAGATGGGATGGAGATGGAGATGGTGCTGATGTTGGGGATGATGTTGATGATGATCTCGATGATGCCCGTGATGACGATGATGATGATGATGATGATGATGGCGACGATATCCCCTTCCGGAAGGTGATCTCCCCGGAGGAATCTTCCCACCGGAGATGTCTTTTATTCTCTGTAGGTTTCCGCCTCGTGGCGGCAGCGAAACACGGAAAATATTCTCCTTTTAGGGTTTCTACCCCAGGGGGTCTTATAGGCGAGAGGGGTCACCGAGGGGGCCCACCAGGCATCCAGGAGGGTGCCTGGCGCAGCCAGGAGGGGGGGCCGCACCAGGCACCCTTCTGGCTGCCTGGTGGGTCCCCTCACCTCCATCCTCGGTGATTCCGAGTCAATCTTCATAAAAATACTCCCGTAAATTTTCATCGCATTTGGACTTGATCTGATTCAGCAACTTGGTGTCCACTTTTCACCGCTGAATTCTGGTTCTGCTTCTTCGGCACCGGAAAGTTGTAAACTGTGTAAAACAAGCCAAAACAACATAAGAACAATACTTTAAAGTGGATATATCAATGATTAGGATGAAATTAAAATATTAAATAGTGATGCATTTTGGACGTATCAACTCCCCCAAGCTTAGACCTCGCTTGTCCCCAAGCGATTGCTGAGCTCGATAAACCTGTCCACAAGTTTAGAGAGTGAAGTGTCGATAAAAGAATACAGACAAGAAGCATCAAGATTTCTCACCAAACTGAAGCATCCTCAACAGCAACCTCAACTCATAAGGTCCTTATGAGAAAGTAGTAACAATTATAACAAAGTAGGACCTGGAAAACTCATCAAATCATGGCAAACATAGCCTTGGTCAAGGAACAACTAATAACTTTTACTTTTTCTCTTTCACTTATAATGGAACCAGTTGAATCTTTGGGAAGAACATGTTATCAGTCAAGAAGTGCACATGTTAACACAAAGGAAGATGTTTATTAAGCATAAGCTTTTGCAAACAACTCACTTATCAAAAGATAATGTCAACAAAGATGTAACATGCTAACTTTCAATGCAGCTTTGTATGCAAGAATATTTATTAACATCAAGTGTCTGTTCTCTCTCAAGAAGGAAGGAAGTAGGAAGGACTGACTCAGCACAAAATAAAGGATAAAACCCCGTGCAAAAAGGGTAAGCAGGGAAAACTCATGTGCCATCTCTAGATCAAACAGAATAAAAACAGGCCTTTGGGAGGTGCATGATCCGTCAACGGCTGCTGATAGATAACTCACTCACTTCATGATTTGGACAAGTTTCGAGGAACGGCTCCCATGTGGGGACGATCACATCCCCTTAAATTCCTTTGTTTATGAGCGAAGGAACTTGTGCGTTAGTATTTATCTTTTACGAGCTGGGCACTCATGCCAGTCCCTTCTCGTATTAGGGGTTTGCAGATTAGGCATGCAATCCCAAGATAAAACTTGTCCAAATTAAGAAGATCATGGGTTACCCACCACTTCCTCATGAGCTGAATCAGTGGCACAAAACAGAAGATTTTGAACATCTAGAGATAGCACATAAATTATATACTTTAGGAGTGGTAGTGGAATACCACAAATAGGAAGGTATGGTGGACTCAAGTGGAAGATGTTGGTTTCAGGGTATGGAAGTACAAGCAGAATTCCTCTTAGTACAGAGTTTTGGCTAGCAAGGCTTTGAGAGACTAGACAATTGATGACAACTTAGATGCAAGCAATACAAAGCATAAACATTAAAACTAGCATGAAACATCAAGTTGTCTTCCTTGTCAACATAACACTTCAAGCATAATAACACAAAGGTTTTGGCTATGTCGCTACTTTGAGAAAAACATGCTTGTTGTTATGACCAAAGCTATACTTGCCAAGATTTAAATAGAGTTTTCGAAGCCATACCTGATATAAGGTCAATACTCCCCATAAGAACCAGCTCATAATGTCGATTGTATGAAGAGAATACCGAGTGCAGCGAACAAACCAATAGACTTCTCATTAATATTCCTTCATAGATGACCCCACACTCACGGATACAAAGCTCTCCACAAAAGGAGTGATAGACCTCAAAGCAAAACCTACTTCATAAAGTAACTTCCCTAGACATGATACGACTCTACTTGACTCCTAAAGATAAATATAAAGATAAAGATACCCGACACTCCCCCAAGATTGGAACAAGCTGTGGGGGTGCCATTACCCGAGGAGTTTTACTCCTCATTCTTGTTCTTGTCAGTCACGTACTCCTTGGCGAAGCGCTTCCATGGCAGCTGTTCTCCAGTCTCGAAGGACATTCCCGTCTCCATGATCCTGCACTCAGCACCTAAACCCATGCGTAGAAACTTTAGTTCATACTCACAGTTCTGGTTCTGTAGATCATAGGTCTGTGCTTGGAGCCCATAAACTTTTTCTTCTAGTGCGGCCAAACTTGACCACATCTCCTTTATCTCCTTCTTGTGGGAAGCCTCGATCTCGTTCATGATGTCGAAGTTAGCTTCAACACCACGCTCCACCATCTTCTTGAACTTGAAGACCTCATGTTCCATCTCCTTCAGCCGCTCCTCGGTGCTCCCTTCCTTGACTGGTCCCTTCAGATCTTCCTTGTGGAGAACACCGTCCTCCACATGAAGGACCTGGGGGTGCTTCCTCACCTCAGCGAGGTAAGGGTTGATGACGTTGACGACGAACTTGTCCTTCAGGGAACTTGGGGAAGCCATGGCACCTAGGTCTAGCTGAAAGTTTTCCTGGCAGAAACAGCTCGAAACGAAAACACACGAAATCGCGAGATACACTGCCGGAACGATCCGGGCAAATATATAGCAAAAATTTCCGCAACAGAAGGAAGGTTTCAAGCCTAGGTGGAGTTGGAGTCGGAGTCCAGGGCACCCAGGAGGGTCCCTGGCGCGGCCAAGAGGAGGGGCGCGTCGGGAGGCCTCCTGGGCCCCCTGGAGCTCCTCTCCGGCTCCACTCGGTCTTGGAATTTTCCTAATTTTGCAAAAACTTTGAAAATTAAACTTTTATTGACGTTCGCGATGTTTCCTTGCCGTAATACATACCTTTTCTTATTCTGCTCCTGCCGGTGTCTGAAACTGGGCTGCAACATATTCTTCATGAGTCTTTGTATATATCATGTTTGCATCCACATTGATTGGATCACCTGCCATATAATGTTTGAGTCTTTGTCCATTCACAACCTGAGGTTTGGTGCCTTCGAAATTATTGATCTTGATTGCACCAGACCGATATACTTCTTCGATATGAAAAGGTCCTTCCCATCTGGAAAGTAGTTTACCTGGAGAAAACCTGAAACGAGATCTAAACAACAAAACTTTATCACCAACATTAAATTCACGTTTCAGAATTCTTTTATCGTGCCACTTCTTTACCTTTTCCTTGAACATTTTAGCGCTCTCGTAAGCTTCACTCCTCCACTCATCTAGAGAAGTCAAGTTCATGAGACGCTTTTCACCAGCTAACTTTGGGTCAACATTTAGCTCTCTGACAGCCCAGAAAGCTTTGTGCTCTAACTCTAATGGTAAATGGCAAGCCTTGCCATAGACCATTTTATTTGGAGACATGCCCATGGGATTTTTGTAAGCAGTTCTATACGCCCACAAAGCATCTCCTAACTTCTTTGACCAGTCCTTTCTAGAACTGTTTACTATCTTTTGTAAGATCAACTTGATCTCCCTATTGGTGAGCTCAACTTGCCCACTAGTTTGAGGGTGGTACGGTGATGCAATCCTATGATTGACATCGTACTTGGCTAGAGATTTCCTAAAATCTCCATGCGTGAAGTGTGACCCTCCATCTGTCATGAGGTACCTTGGTACTCCAAACCTAGGAAAAATTACATCCTTGAGCATTTTCAAAGATGTCTTGTGATCAACACTTTCAGTGGGGTTGCTTCAACCCACTTGGTTACATAATCAACAACAACTAAGATGTGTGTGTACTTGTGTGAAGGAGGAAAAGGACCCATAAAATCAAAACCCCAACAATCGAAAGGTTCGATCACTAGTGAGTAATTCATAGGCATCTCATTTCTCCTGCTAATTTTACCAACTCTCTGACACTTATCACAAGATAGAACGTACCTTCGGGCGTCCTTAAAAAGAGTAGGCCAATAAAAACCTGATTGTAAAACTTTATGTGCGGCCTTTCACCCGCATGATGTCCTACATAGGGACTATCGTGACCTTGTCGAAGAATGTCCCGCTGCTCGTGCTCCGGTATACATCTTCTCACGATCCCATCTGGACCCTCTTTGAAAAGATGTGGATCATCCCAAAAGTAGTGCCTCAAATCCGTGAAGAATTTCTTCCTCTGCTGAAATGTAAAACCTGGAGGCAAAAACTTTGGAACGATTAAATTAGCATAATCTGCAAACCAAGGGTCGGAATGAGATTGTACTTTTACAACAGTAAGCTGTTCATCTGGGAAACTGTCGTTGATTGGAATAGGATCGTGTGGGATATCTTCCATCCTTGAAAGATTATCCGCCACCGGATTGTCTTCTCCTTTTCAATCGACAATCTGCAAATCAAATTCTTGAAGGAGTACCCATCTAATGAGTCTTGGTTTGGCGTCCTTTTTCTGCATAAGATACTTAATGGCAGCTTGGTCAGTATGAATAATAACTTTAGAATCAACAATATACTGCCTAAACTTATCACAAGCAAACACCACTGCGAAGAATTCCTTCTCGGTATTAGCATAATTCTTTTGAGCACTATCAAGTGTCTTGCTGGCATAGTGGATGACATTCAATTTCTTGTCAACCCTTTGTCCTAAAACAACTCCAACAGCAAAATCACTAGCATCACACATAATTTCATAGGGAAAATTCCAGTCAGGTGGTTGTACTATAGGAGCGGTTATGAAGGCTTTCTTAATAACTTCGAAAGCTTCCTTACAATCTTCATCAAATACAAAAGGAGAATCCTTCTGGAGAAGATTGGCAAGGGGTCTCGAGGTCTTAGAAAAGTCCTTGATAAATCTTCTATAGAAACCAGCATGACCTAGAAAACTACGAATACCTTTGATGTCCCTTGGATAGGGCATCCTTTCAATAGCTTCAATCTTTGCCTTGTCCACTTCAATTCCCCTTTCAGAAATCTTGTGTCCAAGAACTATCCCTTCGTTAACCATGAAATGACACTTCTCCCAATTGAGCACCAAATTCGTTTCTTCACATCTCTGCAAAACTTTATTAAGATTGCGGAGACAGTGGTCAAAGGAGTTTCCATAGACGGAAAAGTCATCCATGAAAACTTCTACAATCTCCTCACAGAAACCATGAAATATTGCAGACATCCACCTCTAAAAAGTACCAGGTGCATTACACAAACCAAAAGGCATACGCCTATAAGCATAAGTACCGTAAGGACACGTAAAGGTGGTCTTCTCTTGATCCGCGGTGTTAACGTGAATCTGGGAGAAGCCAGAATACCCATCAAGATAGCATAAGTGGGTGTTTTTAGACAGCTGCTCGAGCATGTGATCAATAAAGGGCAGAGGATAGTGGTCCTTCCTGGTGGCCTTGCTCAACTTCCTGAAATCAATACACATTCTATATCCAATAATAGTCCTCTGAGGTATTAGTTCATTTTTATCATTAGGAACAACAGTTATACCTCCTTTATTAGGAACACAATGAACGGGACTTACCCACTTACTATCAGCTATAGGATAGATGATACCTGCGGCTAGAAGTTTGAGAACCTCCGTCCTAACCACGTCCTTCATCTTTGGGTTCAACCGTCGTTGATGATCAACAACTGGTTTAGCATCGGGCTCGAGATTGATAGTATGTTGGCAAATGGATGGACTAATACCCTTG
This sequence comes from Bromus sterilis, assembly GCA_950022295.1. Lineage (NCBI taxonomy): Eukaryota > Viridiplantae > Streptophyta > Magnoliopsida > Poales > Poaceae > Bromus > Bromus sterilis. Next base: position 245,372,938 of record OX465601.1, read on the forward strand.
AGATCATCAAGAGTATAGCCAATAGCATCTCGGTGTCTGCGGAGTCTCTCCAATAATCGCTCTTCTTCATACCCTAAAAGGTTAGAATTGATAATAATATGATATAATTTATTTTCATCTAAATAAGCATACTTGAGCGTATCGGGTAGTGGTTTTAGATCAAACACCGGGTCTTCTTTTGGTTGCGAGAGGATTCCTAAAGGTTCAACCGGGAGGTTGTGCTTAAGGATAGGAGTTTGTCTTAAAAATATGTCTTCTAGTTCATCCCTCTCCTGCATATGTATATCATTCTCGTGGTCTTCCATAAATTGCTGCAAAGTATCATCATGAGGAATAGCAATAGAAGCAATTTCTTCAATAATTTTGTCATTACTTGACAAGTCAGTACCATGAGGCTTCTTAGAAAACTTAGAAAAATTAAATTCATATGGCTCACCGTGGAATTCAACATAAACTTTACCTTTCTTGCAATCTATTATAGCTCCACAAGTGCTGAGGAAGGGCCTACCAAAGATAATAGGGCAAAAACTATCTTGCACCGAACCAAGTACAAGAAAGTCAGTAGGATATTTTACCTACTCGCAGAGTACTTCAACATCTCTCACAATCCCAACTGGAGAGATTGTTTGTTTATTTGCAAGATGAATCGTGACATCAATGTCCTCGATCTCACATGGCTGAATCTCGTGCACGATCTCTTGATAAAGTGTGAAGGGAATAGCGCTGACGCTAGATCCCAAATCACATAGCCCATAGTAATTATGATCTCCTATTTTGACAGATACAACTGGTGTACCTGAAATTGGGCCTTTGTTCTTGGCTGTGACAATGTTGGTGGAAACAACACACAAACTAATAGTGGATTCTTCAATATCACTGGTTACCAGATCATTGACCATTGCAACTTGAGGCTTGACCTTGATCATGTCCTCAGGTTCGTCAGTGGTCCTTCCGTTTTTTAGAATACCTGTAACAAAAAAGTGCTCCTTTATCCTTGAGGGATAAGGATGATGTTCATAAACAACTGCAGGTAAAACAGGATCAGTAAAATTAATCTCAAGAGGTGACTCCTTGAAAGGTTTATGATTTTGACTCTCCTTCTTCTTAGAAGAATCAATATGAGGAGCAAAGTCCTTGAAAAAGGCAACCATTAGCTGAGAATCAAGACCAATTTTAGAGCAAAAGGTATTAAAGTAATCAGTCTTCACATAACTCTCAATGTAGTCATGCTCATAGTTTATAGCGGGTTCAATACCTTTATCAATTTCCCAGTCATCGGTGTTCTTCTGGATCCTTTCTATAAGATCCCATTTTTCTTCCATACTTCTGGTCTGGAATACCCCGCTAGAGGAGGCATCCAACATCTCCCTTTCCTGACGAGAAAGCCTGGCATAAAAATTTGTAAGTATAATTTCCTTGGGGAGCTTATGGTTTGGGCATTTGAGCATCAGGGACTTCAGTCTCCCCCAAGCTTGAGCGATGCTCTCTCCGTCGTGAGACCAAAAGTTGTAGATTTTGTTCCTGTCTTGGTGAATTTCACAAAGAGGGTAAAACTTTGCATAAAAGAGAGACATAAACTCTGGCCATTCAAGCAGATCAGAGTTATCGAGTAGCTTATACCAATCTGAAGCTTTATCTTTGAGTGATACGGAGAATAGTTTCTTCATGACGAACTCCATTGTTACACCTGCAAGCTCAAATAAAGAACATAATTGTGATAAATATAGCAGGTGTTCTCCCGGATGTCCTTCTCCTGTATAACGATTAGCCAAGACATAATCAATAATACCAGATGGTTTTTATAGGGCACAATTTCAGCAGGGGTAGGAGTGACCACACAGTATTGGGGCGGCTCCTTACTAGCAACGAGCCAACAGTAGAATAGTCCATAAGGACTGAAGGTAACAACAGAAAATAAAGGTTTCCTTACCGGCTTCACTTACCAATAGCGCTACACTCCCCGGCAACGGCGCCAGAAAAGCTCGTTGATGGCGGAGAAGTTAATAGGTTTAGTTGGGTTGCCTTCCCTGTTAACCGCGCCAATAAACGATTCTTGATAACCCACAAGTCTAGGGGATCAATTTTAGCTTTTCGATAAATAAGGATGTCGATACCACGAGGAGCAGAAGGTGTTCATAAGTGACACCGGATAAGGAAAGGCTGCACACACTAAAAGGTAAATATTTAGGGGTTTTTGGTTTAAGAAACAGAAAAGTAAAAGACAAGCAAAGTAAACAAGGTAAGTGAGGAGTAGAAAGTGGACCAATCCTTTCACAAGGATAAGCCTAGGAACTAAACTTATAAAAGCTAAAGCGTTCTCGAGAACACACGGGAGAGATTGCCAATTTACTTTCACCATACTCCGCCAAGTAATATGTATTGTGTTGATAAGTGTTGGTGGGTGGATCAATGCTAGTACACCTTCTAGACTAAGATAAGTGTACTCTTATGATTACACACCTTGCAAGCATCCACAAATACAAGGTAGTAATTAAGGCATAAGCCTAACCACAGCATTACGATCAAGGATCCATAACTCCCTTGTGCAAAAGTGTGCGAACTGGGGTTCAGGTTTCTGTCACTCCGGCAACCCACCATAAGCATCCTTTGTGCACAATGTATTCCTCTAGGCCCATGAAAGGTGAAGTGTTAAGTGTTCGACTCACATAACACCACTAGAGAAATAACAACACAACTTAAGGATCAAACAACACATAACACTTCAACATCATATGACTACTAACAACTAGACTTCTCCCATGTTCTCAAGAACTAAAGTAACTACTCACAAGACATAAAAGAGATCATGATCAGAGGTGATAGATGGGTGGCAAACAATCTGGACACAATGATATTTCTCCAACAAAACTCAATAACATTCACCACAAAGTAGTAATCAACACCAACAGAGTAGAGAGGATAGATAGTATGGATTACAACACAAGTTGCAATTGGGAGATGAGATGGGAGGGAGATGGAGATGGTGCCGATGTTGGGGATGATGTTGATGATGATCTCGATGATGCCCGTGACGATGATGATGATGATGATGATGGCGACGATCTCCCCTTCCGGGAGGTGATCTCCCCGGCGGAATCTTCCCACCGGAGATGGCTTTTCTTCTCTGTAGGTTTCCGCCCCGTGGCGGAGGAGAAACACGGAAACTCTTCTCCTTTTAGGGTTTCTACCCCAGGGGGGTCTTATAGGCGAGAGGGGGCACCGATTGGGGACACCAGGCATCCAGGAGGGTGCCTGGCGCGGCCAGGAGGGGGTCCGCGCCTGTTACCCTTCTGGCTTCCTGGTGGGTCCCCTCACCACCATCCTCGGTGATCCCCAGTCAATCTTCATAAAAATACTCTCCGTAAATTTTCATCGCATTTGGACTTGATCCGATTCAGCAACTTGGTGTCCACTTTTCACCGTTGAATTCTGGTTCTGCTGCTTCGGCACCGGAAAGTTGTAAACCGTGTAAAACAAGCCAAAACAACATAAGAACGATACTTTAAAGTGGAATATATCAATGAATAGGATGAAATTACAATATAAAATAGTGATGTATTTTGGACGTATCATTCACCGGCCAGACTCGCACCGTGCGGGAGCATGCAAGGGTGAGGGACCTAGACCCCTTGGCGCATAGGATTTAGTCCGGCGGATGGCCTCTCTGCTGAGCCTAGGATGAACTGCGATGTGTCGTATAGCCTCGGTGGGGCATTCCCTAACAAGGTGTACGCCACCCTGGAGATCCGAGCGTGCAGGCTGAACAGTAGTGCACCCCTGCAGGGAGTTTAATCTATTCGAATAGCCGTGTCCACGGTAACAGGACGCTTTATGCTGAAGTTGGACCTTACCACTACAAACTACTACTATTAAACTGTATGGTTCCGGGTTTTCTTCCTCGTAGGGAAGTCGTGGAGGGGAACTCGGAGGCATTATTATTATTAATCATTACAACTTACTACTATACAATGTTGCAGGAACTTTTGCTTCATTGTTACTTTATGCTTTATATAAACTGTTGGCTGTTCTCATCTTGTGCTGCAAGACTCGTCAGAAGATGCTAGTATTCGTTAGGCCTAGCTTCTTATCCTTATTCTGATTTCTACCTTGCAGTACACTATATACAACCTCCCCTTTCCATTTGATACAAATGCATAAATGCTTAGTAGCGGAGCGGACGTAAGCCTCGCGGGTATGCTAGATACTCACCCTTGCTTTATTTCCCCCTTTATGTTTTGCCTGATCGGCCGCTGCAGTCGACGTTGGAGCCCAGGAGCAGGAGTACCTCGGAGGCGCCTACTACTACGTCGAGCCCCCCTTTGACCAGGACCAGGAGTAGTTTCGGAGGCTCCCAGGCAGGAGGCCTTGCCTTTTCGATCTGTATCTCTGATGTTATTTGTGCTAGCCTTCTTAAGGCAAAACTTGACTAACTATGTCTGTACTCAGATATTATGGTTTGTATAACTTATATATTCGGGTCCGTGTGACCCCCTTTCTTTTAACATATTGGTTTATCCTTTTGTGTTTAGTGTTGTGCTGTGATATTCTCACCGTGGCACCCTAATCTCAGCAGTGTACCCTGCGTGTATGATTACTGTACACGGATTGATTTTAGGGGCGTCACAACCGCCGACACCCCAGACGCTCTAGCAGACTCTTCTTCGGCACGGCCCACGTCGACCTCTTCGTCGAGCATGTCTACCCACAAAGTGTTCGATGAATTGCCTGACCCGTGTGAGGTAAGATTTCGATCATGGCTGATAGTGCGGATGAGTTTTTGTACAATAATTTCATCGAGTCATCCACGTCAGAGGAGTCATCCAATGATGATACCGATATTTTGGTTCTACCCTTCTCATGAATGATCATTTTGCGAGGCAGCGAACAAAATTTAGAGGTTCGATACCGAGGCATGCTCCGTCTTTGGATCGAAATAGAGAGCATGGTCATCGTATGTTGTATGATGACTACTTTCAGCCAAAGCCACTATTCCCTCCTAGGTTATTCTGACACCGCTTTCGCATGTGTAGACGGTTGTTTAACCGTTTCCGGGGGGAGGGGGCGGAGGGGAGTGACAGAGTATGATGATTATTTAAGTTGAAGTATGATTGTACTGGCAAGCTTGGGTTCTCCTCTTATCAGAAATGTACAACAACTATTGACATGCTTGCGTATGGAGTGCCCGGTGATCTAGTTGATGAGTATGTGTGCATGAGCGAGTCTACTTGTCTAGAGGCATTATACAAATTCTGCCGAGTTGTGGTTGCAGTGTTTGGCCCCCGAGTACTTGCGAGAACCAAATGTCGCGGATACAACTCGGTTGTTGGAGATCAATGATGATAGAGGCTTCTCGGGCATGTTTGGTAGCATTGATTGTATGCATTGGGAGTGGAAGAACTACCCATTTGTTTGGCAAGGGATGTACAAGGGACATGTCGAGGGCTGCACTATGATCCCGAGGCTGTGCATCTCAGGATCTTTGGATTTGGCACTCTTTTTTTGGCATGGCAGGTTCTCAAAATGATATCGACGTGCTTCAGCGCTCCACTGTGTTTTCCAGGCTTGTGAAAGGGAGTGGAGCTGTGAACTTTGAGGTCAATGGCCACCAGTACAACCAGGGATACTACCTCGCAGATGGTATTTATCCTCAATGGTCATTTTGTGTGAAGACAATCCCCAACCGGCAAGGAGAGAAGAAAGCAAGGTTTTCCAAAGAACAAGAGAGTTGTAAAAAGGAAGTGGAGCATGCTTTGGTGTGCTCAAACCTCAATGCGCTACTAATGACACGAGAGTTGGCGGGTATAGCTTTGCTTGCATCCCCGGCAACTTCTCGCCCCTCGCTGGTTACCCAAAGTGGAAGGTTTGAGATGTAGACAACAGAAAATTTCCCTCGGTGAAGATACCAAGGTTTGTCTCCAGTAGGAATCTGGAAACGACAGGAAGGTGACAACGGCGCTAGAGGCGGTTGACGTGGACCTGCACACACAACAGATAACTTTGCTCCCAATGAGTTCAGAGAGGTTGTTAATCCCTCCGGCTTGTTGTTTACAAATGATCAAACACACGGGATAATAATGATAGTGATAGCAACGGAAAACTAAATAAAGCAGAAAATAAATAGTGGGTGTAAACAGTATTGGAAATATGGACCGGTATCCCATGATGTTCACTAGTGATGTCTCTCTCCCAAAAGACGATAAAATAGCCATGCGAGGTAAACAAATTACAGCTGGGAAATTGACAGGATTATGTGCGCAAACCAATGCTAACTATGCGAAGGAAGAGGCTCAAAAGCATGGGCGGTACACAGAGACAAGTAGACCGAAATCCATCTGCATCTACCTACTAATCATCCACCTTGAGATATCTATCCAGAACATCTCGCTGGTATTAAGTTGTGAATCCCACCCAAAGTGTAAACTCAAAGCAACAGACAACTGCATTAAAGAACTTTGCGTAAAGTAAACAATCCTTGCACCCGCACGTACAAGCACCGTTGTTTTCTCCCTTGTGCCAACATCACATCCCCTAGACTCATGTTTCTGTCACTCAAGCTAGTCATCAGGGGGCATGAACCCACAATCATGCATAACGCTCCCTCTTGGAGTCACTACCTACTACTTGGCCAAAGAAATAAACAGCAACGGAGAACATGCAAGAATTACTCAAGAACATAAATATAAAAGAGGAGAATCAAATATATTACTCAAACACAATCTGAACATAGTCTCATAATCCATCGGATCCCAGCAAACTCAACATAGCAACAGCATAAATATTACATATTGCCTCGATCATGTAGGGCAGCTCACGAGGTCTAAACCATGAAGAACAAAGAGGGGAGGAGAACATCACATAGCTACTGATCATAGACCCATGGTCCAAGGTGGACTACTCACGGTTAATCCGAGAAGCATCCATGGTGGTGGTTCCTCCCTTCGTCAGGGTGCCGGGAAGAGGTCTCCTGGTGCTCCCGATCTTGGAAGCGCGGATGCGGAACAGAGGAGAGATCGTGAAAAAGGGTTCTCGTTCCGGGGGTTTCGCGTCACGGAGAATATATGAGCGAAGGGGGGCAGCCAGGGGTCCAGGCGGCCCCCTGGCGTGGCCCCACCCTAGGGCGCGCCGGGAGGGCGCCTGGGGCCCTGGTGGGTCCCCTTTGGCCCCTCCTTGGTGATTCCTGAAGCTTCCGAAGCGCAGATTTTTTGTTGGATTTTTCCCGAATTTTTGAAGCACTTTTAATATGGGGGAAACCTGAAATAGAAAAACAGCAGAAAAAGGAACTGGCACTGGGGTGAAATGAGTTAATAAGTTAGTCCAAATATGATCAAAAGTGTACGAAAGTGTATAAATACCATAGCAATATCACACAAAAGAAGCATGGAGCAAGTAGAAATTATAGATACGTTTTGGACGTATCAACATCCCCAAGCTTAATTCCTGCTCGTCCTCGAGTAGGTAAATGATAACAAACATAATTTCTGTGGTGACATGCTACCAACCATATAAGAACTTTTAAGTAAAGCAATCAAGGCATGTAATCCCATTCAAGTCACAACAGGCAAGAGTCTATATTTAGCATTGAAACAAGCAACATAAGAACATAAAGGTGCAAGAGCTCTCGCTGTCCGTGACTCGAATGTCTCCAAATGGTGTTTGCGTGCAAGAAAGGGGATAGGGATTACGAGAGAAAAATGTATTTTTGTGTTGATAACTCAATCTACTAAAGTTTCACACTTGGTCTTCTTTGGAATCTTATCTTGACTCATCCCAGACCACTAGTCAGGTACAAGTCAAAATGATCCACTCCTTTTCGATATTTTGAGCACTCATGCAATGGATGAGCGTAAGTAAGAAAGTTGACACTTAGGATGGCAAAGAGAGAAAGAATGATGGAGGGGGAAGACAAAAAAAGATGTGAAAGGCTCACATCAATAAGGACAATCATAGGCGAGATAAAGCCAAATGATAGATATGATGTGAGGAGTAGGGATTGCCATGCAACGGATGCACATATGAGATAAGGTAAGCTCTCCAATGGAACTAGTGGGGGTGCATCCAACTTGCTTGCTCAAGAAGACCTAGAGCTCATTTGAGGAGGCTCATCATTGGAATATACAAGCCAAGTTCTATAGTGTGAAGGTCCCCACATAGCTATATGCATGAATGATAATCTCTATGGAGTACAAGATATAAGATGGAGTACGAGTGTGTATCTCTCAAAATGAATAGTAGTGTGCCCCCTTCTCTCTTTTTTTGGATTTTTTGGTGGCCTCAATGGCTCTTTCTATTTCTCTCATTTTTCCTCTTTGGGATCTTTTTATTTTGTCCTCTTTGGGATCTTTTCCTCACTTTAGGGGCAACACTCTATATATTACAAGAAGTATAGAAGATCTTTCACACTTTACAAAAGTACTCAAATCATAAAGAAAATGAACTATCATGACGTATGCAAATGTATGCCTCTCCCAGTGTACCAGGATATGCAATGATACTAGCGCATCATGTAGCAATGATTAGGGTAAGGCCCAACTAGCATGAGGCTCATCGATCAAGCAAGTAGCATGTATGACATGAAGATCAAGTCATGAGAAGATGGATGTTGCATGGCAATGTATCTCGGAAAGGCTATGGAAATGCCTTGATTGGTATGTATGGTGGCTGTTTTGAGGAAGGGTATAATGAGGTTTATGATGACCGAGCGTATCATGCCAAGGGTTTGGATGTACCGGCGAAGGTGGACGCCAACTCTCGGAGTGAGAAGAAAGAAATGCACGACACAGGAGACGCTAGAAAAATATGGGAAGGTGGAAGTGTCAACTTTCGAATACTCACATTAGTCCGAGGAACTCATGCACTTATTATCGGTAACTCTCAATCTATAAGGAGGTTCACAAAGAGACAAGTACCCCGAGGAGGAGTGTATGGGGGTTTGGTTATCCTTGCGCAGCCTCGACTCATGGTATGTGAGTGTACTCTAATATTCGATCCCTCCAAAGAGTAGTGATCCATCTAGTAGCTAAAGTTCTCAACTAATTTGTAAGTTTTGAAAATAAACACGGATTTCCCAAAATACGACATCTATCACTAATAGGCTAAAGATCTTGACACCAAAAGTCCAAACATTACTCAAGACAATACCTCAAAACTATTGCAAGTTACTACTACAATTGAATAGCAACCTCAATTACCTACTCCAAGTCAAGACATAAAACTCAGTGCAACAAGCAAACTCTCTAAACAAGATAAACATTGAAACTCAAGAGAGTTCAAGCAACAAACTAAACAAAAGCTCTTTAAAAAGATAAGCATGAAAATTAAGAGCTAAACATTACAGTAGCTACGGAAAAGATAAAGAACACACACAACAAAGATAAGCATGAAATCCTATGTTGTGTTCTAGGGTGAAGTGGAGCGTGTTTCTCTCCCACACAAAGAAAGCTGGGTTCTAACTTGTTATGAACAGCAAGCAAAGCTAAAGAAAACTAAAAAGGAAATAAAGAGCAAGACGCTCCAAGCATAACAAATAACGCATGAAGTGATAATTGTTGATGGAGAAGGGGATGCATGGGGGCATCCCCAAGCTTAGACGCTTGAGTCTCCTTGAATATTTCTTGGGGGTGCACGGGGGCATCCCCAAGCTTGAGCGTTTGACACTCCCGAATCTTCTTTTATCATCTTCCCCCGCACACTTGAAAACTCCCTTCATTCATAACTCATCATAATCTGATTAGCGAGGTTAGTACCTGATACATCTCAAACGTATCTACTTTTCCAAACACTTTTGCTATTGTTTTCCCCTCATTCTTGCATGATTTGGATGAAACTAACCCGGACTAACGCTGTTTTCAGCAGAGTTGTCTGTATGGTTTTATTGTGCGCAGGAAAATGGATTTTTGGACGTCCCAGAAAATTCTGAGAAAAACCCAGAAAATCCACGCACCCGAAGGAGCCAGTTGCAAGAAGTGGGACCAGAGGGGAGTCCTGGGGGCCCCAGGGGTGGGGCCGCGCCCTCTGGCCGCCTGGGGGCCTCCCCCCTCCTCTGGTGCCCTACCGACGCTCCTATTTATTCCCGTGACGCGAAAATCCTAGAACAGAAGTCGTTTTCCCAATTCTCGTCGCGGAGCCGCCGCCACCCTCTGTTCTTCTCCGGGAGGGCTAATCTGGAGGCTGTTTTGGCCTCCGGACAGGGGATATCATCGCCATCGTCATCTCCATCACCACTCGATCCTTTCTCCATGACTTCTCCATCCATGTGTGAGTAATTCCCTTCTGTTGGCAAAGGGGATGGTAGGGATTGGATGAGTTATATCATGTAACAGTTTATCAGATTGTTGGGGGCATGTTGCCTTTCATCTAGATTGGTGTTTATCATCTTTGCTTCAACTTGTTGTTCTTAATGCTTGTCACTTTGGGCCCGAGTGCCATGATTTCAGATCTGAACCCTTTATGTTTTCATGAATATATTTGTGTTCTTGATACTATCTATGAGTTGTTTGCACCTGTTATGGTCCGGAACCGGCGATCCCAAAGGTGACAGCTTGGGACACCAAAGGGGATGGACTATAATTTGGGGATTCCATGTATCCATTGATTGTTAATGCTTTGTTCCGGTGCTCTTTGACAGGAGCACCTTAATCTCCATAAGTTCCTTTTGGCCCCGTTCGTAGCGGGATGGAAGGACAAAAGATGTTGTGCAAGTTCTTATTGCAAGCACGTACAACTACCTGTGGGATACATGCCTGATGTTTGATTTATGCCTAGATGATCTTTGCTCTTCTGTGTGCCTTGCCCCAAGTTGATTACATGATGTGTCTTATCCATGCAGCGCCCAACCATCCATCTCCCTAGCCTACAGTGTTTCAATTCTGCTGGTTACTAGTTGTTTACTTTTGCTGTTACTATTACTGTTGCTATCGTCACTACTACTATTATCGCAATCGCTATTAATATCTTGTTGCAAGTAAGTGTATCTCAGGTGCAGTGGAACTGACAACTCCACTGTTAGAGCTTGTGGATATTCTTTGGCTCCCCTTGAGTCGAATCAATAAATTGGGTTATCTTACCCGCGAAGACTATCTCGACCCCCTGCAGTTGTGGGTTATCAAGCCTGTTTTCTGGCGCCGTTGCCGGGGAGCATAGCTTTATTCACAAGTCTACTTGAAGTATTTTACCTGCTGAAATTTATCCGCTATGGGTAAGAAAGAAGACCCCAAGGTCCCGATCTTGCCATCCCGTAAAAGAAAAGGTACTGTTCTGAACACTAGTGCTACACTTGATTCACCTTCAGTTATGAGTAAGTTTGCTTCACCGCCACCACATGATGCTTCTACTGAATCTGTTACTATGTCCGACACTTTTGATGATGCTTCTACTACTCTTGATGATATTGGTTCGCATAGTCACGCCCTTGAGAAACAGATTGCTGCTGCTGCCAAGAAATCTGGGATTGAAATTCCCGATACTTGCTATCCTTTTGATGGAACTTACACTTATCCCGATCTGAGTAAACTCAAGGAGAGACTCCTTGATGATGATTATATTATACTTGATGATGATTTAACAACTCTGACCCTGATGCTATTAAGAAGCTTCTCGAAAAACACTCTCAGAAGAACAAGACCGTTCCTGATCCTACTTTTGTGTAACACCCCGGGTGTCACGCTACAGTAACCCAAAAGTAATCACTGTTGTTGGAACAGTAATCCTTTTGCTACAGTCAAATCACTGTTTCTAATCACTGTTGATAATCTCTATTGCTCAAACTGGCCTTGATCAAATTTTTGGTTTTTGTTAATCTTCAGATCATGATGGGGGTATTGAATCCAATGTACCCATCATGCCTTGATCAAACTTTGCAGTTGATCGTTCTGTATCATAATGGTTGATATCAATAAACCATGTGCCAACTGTGCCTTGATCATCATCATACGAATCAAAGTCCAACCCCCCTTCTTGATCTGGATAATAAAAACAAGTGGCAGATAGAACTTTAACCAAAAATTATAGTAGCAATTTTATAAAATGCCTAAAAATCAATATGCCATATTAAAAGTGAATTGGGGTTTTATTAAAATGTTTTAATATTATAAAGAATTAAAAACAGTGGGAAAGCAATGGCTTTTATTACCTTTTTAATAAAACCAATAATCAAATGATTTTTTTAAATCCTAGAAATCTTTAGTAATAAGTCTGTATAATATCACACAAATTTTTGGGGCCAGTCTCATATTTACAAAAATACTAAAGCAGCTTAAACAAATAAAAAAAACAGAAAAGTAAATAATTAAATAATAAAAAAAAACGAAGAAAGCGGCCCAAGCCAACTGGGCCTAGTGCCCAGCCGGCCCAGGCCGACCTAACTGCCCACCTTGCCTAGAGCCCTGGATTGAGAGGAGACTCGAACCGAGCCGCCCCCATCTCCTCTCTCGCTCGGCCTCCTCCCCATCTCGATCCCCTTCTTCCCCCTGGACGCCGCCGACCGCCATCAACTCCGGCAAGCACCGGCCGCCCCGACCGCCGTCCAGAACCCTCACGGGTTACCCTCGGGACGCCGCCCACCTCCACCCCACGGAGCCCCTGCTCGCCTCCTCCTGGCGCTTCCCCTGGCCAACCCTAGCCGCCATGGCTTGTTGGTGCACGACACCGCCGTGGCCTCGGCCGCCTCCGGAAGGTCTTCCTCGACGCCGGCCACGCCTCCTGCGCCTCTGCTGCCCAGACGCCTTCTAGCCTCGGCCGCCCCATGGTGCCCATGGCCACCGCAGCGTGAAGCCTCCACCACGGCTCCGGCCGCCGCCCCAGCTCCCCTGAGCTCCCCGCTGACCCATAGTGAGCTCCCCCTCCGTCTCCCCTCGTGCCGCCGTCGACCGGTAGTCGTGGGCCGTCGTCCTCGTACTCGCCGTGCTCACTGTGGCCGGAGCCCGCGCTGGCCGCGCTCTGCCTTGCGCATGGCTGCGCCCAGTGCGCTCCCTTGGAGGTCGGGTGCGCGCCCTGGCATCCGTGGCTGCAACCCCTCCTGCCACTGGCCTCGGCCATGGCCGTGGTGTATGAGGCGTGCGTGTGTACACATACTGCAGCAGCTGCTACATACTGCTGCTGTTGCTCCTTTGACAACCCCAAAAGCCATATCTTACAAAGTTTAGACTGAGTAAAATTTATAGATCCCGAAACTATACTTGCCAAGGATGATTTCATTCCATCGGATGAACTTCAAATTATGCATAGATTGCTCACAATAAATTCTGCAAAAAGCTATTTTCTGTTAAAACGAAGATTTCCCAGACTTAGCAAAATTCTGTCAAGGCTGAAACATTTTCCTAACCACTTTACTAGCTCAAATATGTGTGATATTGGTTCTTATTAATAATGCAAATGACATGGGCTTGTTGTACAGATTACCAACTCTATTTTATCCCACTTGACCAACTCCATTAGATACATGAATTAATTCCTATGAAAATCACAAAGTGTTATGCAGTTTCTAGAACTGACCTCAAGTACCTCTTTTCTAGCAAAGATTCAATTAGACAAATGTACTCCAATATAGATGAATCATGTACCAGATTTGAAGATCACAGAAAACTGATACACTTTCATATAAGGCGCTAACTCGGCGGATGAGCCGAACCAAAACCGTAGCCTCCGAACACGCCTGATGGATATTAAAACCGGAATTCCCAGACTTAGTGAAAATTTAGAGGAATCCAAAATTGGGATGACAAGTGGGCCCGACCTTGACCCTGTTGGCCAGTCAACCTTAACTGGTCAACTGTTGACTTTACCCCACTGGCCCCACATGTCATTGACTATGGCTGGCTCAGTCTGAATGTAAAAAGTATTTACCGTTATTAATTTGAATTAAAATATTCTTGAAAATCTTTTAAAACTTTAGAAAATCATATAAAATAATCCGTATGTCAGATGAAAATAATTTATATATCAAAATTGATCAGAAAAATATAACGAATACGGATATGCTATCCGTATACCAATCACACCCCTCTAACACAACGAACACCGACATCCCCCCCTTCGGGCTGTTTGTCGATAATTCCCGGTGCTGGTAAAAACCTGCCGGATGAATTTATTCCGAACACGAAAGTTGTCCGGAATGGTTCAACTAGCACGGTTACACCCCTCATACGTTTTTCGGATGTCCACGACAACTCCGGCATGAACCCTTCCCCCTCCGGACACCCTGTCCGGTAATCACCCGGAGCCGGTAGTTCATCCCCAGATGAATTCCCGCTCCGAGCAAATCACCTGACTCTGCATTAGAACATTGTGTACTACATATTTCAGTGTATTGTATTTGTATTGTTATTATTTCCGTGTATTTATTGTTTCTTCCCCCCTTAATCTCCGGTAGACCCCACTGCTGCCGTCGACTACACCGCTGCTCAGTACGACTACATCGTCGACGAACGTACCCCTACTACCGAGCTTACAGGCAAGCAGAGCCATTTTCTTCCCCAGATATCGCCTACCTTTCCGTACGTTCTTGCACTAGGCATTGTTACTGCTGCTGCTACGATTACAATCCTATTCAATTGCATAGCCTGTTTTTGTCGCCCCTTGATGTACCTTCCTTTATCCTATGCTGCTTGTTATAATTATGCATATATTCAGCAGTGAGCCCTGCGCATTGTTAGCTAGGACTAGATAGCGGAACGTGATCACTCAGGGGAGTGAACACGGATACAATATATACAACTGCACAGGTACGGTACAAAGCAGACACCGCCAAAGGCCCCTATCTGGGTTGTGCCTAGTCACCTCAAGTGTGAGCTATCCAGGAGTAATCCTTGTACTCCACTCGAGGCTGACTTTGTCTTGCCGCCATAGGGTCCTGAACCGCGGTTGTCCTTAAAGGTAAGAAAGTCGGGCGACCCAACGGTGCCCGCGAGCGGTATATCGTCGGGAACGACAGGGAGGGTACGACCGACGTTACTGGCGTTCTTGGCCCCTGCTCGTGTCTCGCGAGAGTTACCAAACCACGAAAGTCGAGCTCTACCAAGAGCACACGCGAGACAAGGTAAGGAGACGGTTCACCTTGTTGGTAACCGCAGTGACTTGGTCGGACGACAGGGCAGGCACCGATGTACTGGCAGCAACGATAACGGTTGTCACGCAGGTTAATTAAAATGCTAAATGGTTCGGCGGATGACTTGAGAGGCCCGTTGGTCTGTTTGCACTACCTACACGTGGGATTATGGTGTGGGCCCTCCGCGTCGTAGTTCGTCCGAAAGCTCTTCAGACGTCAGCAGTACCACGGGCTGATTGCCGGGAAGCGGTCTTGTCTTATTTGCTGCAGCAGGTGTGTTTTGGATTTGCTTTTGCTTCACCGGCCAGTCTCGTACTGTGCAGGAGCGTGCAAGGGTGAGGGACCTAGACCCCTTGGCGCATAGGATATAGTCCGGCGGATGGCCTCTCTGCTGAGCCTAGGATGGGCTGCGATGTGTCGGATAGCCTCGGTGGGGCGTTCCCTGACAAGGTTCACTCCACCCTGGAGATCCGAGCGTGCAGGCTGAACAGTAGTGCACCCCTGCAGGGAGTTTAATCTATTCGAATAGCCGTGTCCACGGTAATAGGACGCTTTATGCTGAAGCGGGATCTTACCACTAGAAACTATTACTATTAAACTGTATGGTTCCGGGTTTTCTTCCTCGCAGGGAAGTCGAGGAGGGGAACTCGGAGGCATTATTATTATTAATCATTACAACTTATATTATACAATGTTGCAGCAACTTCTGCTTCATTGTTACTTTATTGCTTTATATGAACTGTTGGCTGATTCTTACCTCATGCTGCAAGACATCGTCGGAAGATGCTAGTCTTCGCAAGGCCTAGCTTCTTACCTTTGCTCTGGATTTCTATCTGACAGTCCACTATATACAACCTCTTCTTTCCGTTGATACAAATGCATAATGCTTAGTAGCAGACGTAAGACTCGCGGGTATACTAGATACTCACCTGCTTTATTTCCTTTACTGTTTTGCCTGATCGGCCGCTGCAGTCGACGTTGGAGCCTTGGAGTGCAGGAGCAGGAGATTCTCGATGCCGACCACCGCAACATGAAGATCCCCGATGCCTTCTACGACGTCGAGTCCCCACCCCGTTGGCCAGGAGTAGTTTGGAGGTTCCCAGGCAGGAGGCCTTGCCTTTTCGATCGTTGTTGATATTTGTGCTAGCCTTCTTAAGGCAACCTTGTATCCTTGTGTCTGTACTCAGATACTATTTTCTTCCGCTGACTTGTGCTCTCGAGCTGTTGTATTCGAGCCCTCGTGGCCCTTGGCTTGTATTAAACGGCTTGTATTATTTTATTTGTAGAGTTGTGTTGTGATATCTCACCGTGGCACCCTGATCTCGATCGTGTACCTTGCGTGTATGATTACTGTACACGGTCTGATTTTGGTGGCGTCACATTTTGCTACGTCTCCTATATGCATCAATGATCCGGATTATAATTTCTCTGTTGATCTTTCACTTATATCTAAGGTTGGAGGTGACCCCTTTTATGACAGAGAAAATGATGATGCTATTGCACACCTGACCAAACTCACTGAGTTGGGTGGTTTGTTTACTACTGATGAGAAGATACGAAACTTCTATGTTACTAAGCTTTTTTCTTTCTCTTTAAAGGAAGGTGCTAAAGCATGGTACAATGCACTACCATGTGGTTCCATTAAGAGTCCTCAAGACTTAGCTCAATCTTTTTTTGAAAAGTACTTTCCTGCTCATATGCAACATGCTGCTTTACAAAAAATTTATAACTTCACACAGTTGCAGGATGAGAACCTCCCTAAAGCTTGGGGGAGGTATTGCAGTCTGATCTAGGCGAGGCCGGGACATGGAGTCCCTAAGAATGAATTAATCGATATATTTTATGCTGGTTTAACTGATGAATCTAGATCCTACTTGGATAGTTGTGCTGGTTGTGTTTTCAGGAAAAGAACAGCGGACGATGCAGAAGAATTGATGGGCAAGATTGCCAAGAACCACGAAGATTGGTCCGTCCCTGAACCACCTCCACCACCAAAGAAGAGGGGCATGCTTGTCCTAAGCCCCAAAGACATGCAAGAAGCTAAGAAGTCTATTAAAGAGAAGGGTATTAAAACTAAAGACGTGAAGAATCTACCCCCTATTGTGAACTTGTGTGAGCTTACCACTCACCCTCCTATGGTAGAGGTACACTCTCTTTTAGATTTCAATGCAAGTGACATTCCTCATGGTAAGCCTCCTGATCAATGTTTAGATGAGCTTGATAATTTTATTATGAAGCAGAATCACTTTAATGAAAGGATACAAAGTCAGTTGCATGATAATTCCCTTGCTATCAAAAGTTCTCTTGATGTTCTAGGTAGAACAGTTAATGATGTTAAATGTCTTGTGAAGCATTTTCATATGGTTCAAACTCAGCTTGATCAAATTTCTAATGTGCAAAAAGATTTGCTTGCTAATAATGCCAAACATGATATACAGGCCTTCGGGATTAAAACCCGAGGGGGAACTAGCACCCAAGATCCTCTCTACCCGGAGGGGCATCCTAAGAGGATCGAGCAAGATTCTCAAATCCAGGAAGAAGAAATTGTTAGCTCTCCAAAGAAGGAAAAAACACAAAGAAGCTGACAATTCCAATAATCCAAATGGTATATCTACTTCCGATGCTGAGACCGAAGACGGTGCTGAGCCTGAAAAGGATGGTGAAAAGAATGATCCACCCGAGGCTCGAGAAGAAGAAGCACACGACAAACGCAAGAAATACACTAGAGAAGACTTCATCGCAAGAAGACATGGGAAGGAACGAGAACCATGGGTACAGAAACCTATGCCCTTTCCAGGAAAGTCTCTCAAAACCAAAGAAGAAGAGCATTACAATAAGTTTTGTGAGTGGATGAAACCTCTTTTTCTTCAAATTCCTTTGACTGATGCTATTAAGTTACCTCCATATTTGAGATATACGAAAAATATTGTTACTAATAAAAGAGAAGTTCCTAATGAAAAAATATCTACTATGCTTGCTAACTACTCTTTTAGTGGCAAAATTCCTGAGAAGCTTGGTGATCCAGGTATACCCACCATTCCTTGTTCCATAAAGAACAATTATGTTAGGACTGCTGATAACCCTCAACTATAGGGGATCGAGATAGTCTTCGCGGGCAAGATAACCCAATTTATTGATTCGACACTTGGGGACACAAAGAATACGTACAGGCTTTGAAAATTGAGTTGTCAATTCAACCGCACCTGAAATAAACACTTGCTTGCACAAAGGTATTAGTAGCAATTGTGATACGGTGGTAGTAGTGGTGGTGATAATAGTGGTGGTGGTGGTGGTATCCCAGGGTAGTTGTACGTGCTTGCAATAAGAACTTTGCACAACATCTTTTGTCCTACCCTCCCGCTACAACAACTTTGCACAACGTTCTTGTGAGTGGCCTATGGAGGATGATATCTATATATTCTCGAAAGGTTCTTCACCTTTTTAGAAACTCTCTGGAATAGATAGATACCATCCCAAGGAATTCCCTTCTACCTCCCAGCAACACCCAATATATTGTCCACAGACGAACATCCCACGGTGGTGTTTTTATTTAGTCTGCCACGTATTGATTGATTCTCCTACCCCTCTTCACCTTCTCAATTCAATCGCATTCCCACACCGCCCACTATTGTTTTCCATAAGTGTCAAATTGACTTCCATCTCCCTCATGTAGGAGTAAATGATGCAATCGATGTCTTTCGTAAGTAGTGGGGCTGATATGTGATATGTTCCTTTCATCTCTACAACTACCTATTGGGTGCTCCTGGTCGACAATGGCCAAGTCCCTGATGAATTTGAAGTACTTGTTGAAATCCATCGCATGTAGGTGCCATGCATATGTGTGATGACTGGGATTCATCTGCACCCCTCGATGTCTCTTGCGATCCATTTCAATCACCTCTGTACCAGGTTCATCTTGATTATTTTTAGATAATAGGCTAAGCCCGACTTTATAAATAAAGCCAAAAGGCGATGTGTGATTCTTTTGCTATGCCTTCCTTGAGTATGTTTAGAGACAAGGCACTGTTTGTATTATGAGTCACACACGTGTGTCAACATTTTCCCTAGCTTAATGCATTTATCACCCTATTAGCTATATTGAATATACAGGCCACTTTGTTAGAATGACGTTATGGTTGAGCAACACACAAAACACAAGAAAAGGGACCATTATAAATTTATATGTTAATTTAATTTTTATTTCTCTTTTGAGTGTGGATTTTGTACATGTACAAGCGGCTACAAGTGATATGCTATATGTACGTTGTTGTTTGAGATTTGTGCTAGAAATTTATACATCTTTTGCACTATGCGTTTATTTGTATGATAGATTCATATAAGATATAGTTATTTGAATACAGACCATAACTTTCTATCAACATATATGAAATGAAACTAAAAATTGATTCAATGTTCGTAGGATCCTATAAATATAGGAGCAGGAAAAAGGTAGGACTGAGATGCTATTACGTATTGGTTTCTATATGACTTGAAAACGTATGATTCAATTCACTTGAAAAAGAAAGAATTTTCCTTAAGGATTAGGTAAATTTCATTGTTCTTTTATAAAAAGGCAATGCCCCCTAGCACACTTTTTTATGGATCTCAAAGCAAAACTTTAGCATTGTGCGGACATGATATCATATGTACCAATTTGTACATGTATATAGGGGGATTTTATGATTTGCCCCAGCTTACTTTGCCATTTGATGATTTGCCACGGGTTGTCTCAATGATGGGTGGACCCCGGCCCACTTGGCATTCTCAGGGATAGGGAAAATCATCAAATGACAAAGTAAGGTGGGCAAAAGATCAAATTTGCCATGTATATATGCATTTATGTTCTCTTTCTCATAAATAGTGACCGTCTACATCTTACTGTATAGTAGTTAGTTGGTTTAGTTTTTCAGAAACCGGGGCATGCAGTTAAACATGTGAGTTTGATTGATCACTTTCTCGATTGGCAACCATTGCATGTGAGAGTCAATCTTTTTTCCTTTTTCTACCTTTACATGTACACTGGTCAGTGTCTATTTATTGTATTTTGTTATAAGTTTAAGTAACAAGTTATCTTCCTTTCATATCTTAAACTCATCATATGAAAGAAACTTACACACAGTTTTGCTGCATGTGTTTACTACATCTTTTCGTTTTTGGTTAATTCTCTTTTAACCAGGTTATGTAATGCTTTGAAGACTGTTGTCATACCCTTCCTCAGGATTATCACAAGTTATATGTAGTGATTCAATTGGGTAATTTTGCGCAGTTCACTTTAATATTTTTTGAGTCAGTTTACCTTAAGGCTTAATCTGATCGTGTATACCTACTGTTCATAGAAATAAATATGAGAAATTGTACAATGCAGGTTGAACTGATTATATTCCAATCGCCAACTTTAAGTTGGTGCCCCTGAGCTGCAACTACATTCTATTATCCTCAGGAAACACGCTAGCATTAATTAAACTTTAGACTATAGATATCATGCTTGCATGCTTAAAGAAATAGGTTAGAGAGAGATAGCTATTTACATATAAAAGATTCATGGTTATGATATGCATATTACTACCTTTGATCCATAATAAATGTTGCTTATCTAGTACAGAGTTTGTACTAGCTTAGTATAAAATAAGCGGCACTTATTATGGATCGGAGGGAGTACCTTATTTCATTTCTACGATGCAATATGTGCTCACAGCTGAATAGCCTATAATAGACTATTGAAATTCCTTATTTATTGATGATATTGCACTGAAGTCAACAAGAGTTACTTTGTGCCATATCATTTCTCCTTTACGGCGGGCTAGCCCATTATTGAATCAACATGAATATCTAAAATTCTTCTAATATCCCATAACAATGTGTTGGTGTCAGGCCCGATATGCGGTACTGTTCCAGATCTAGATGTTTCCATCCAGATCCGGGACGAAGCACATATCGGTCCCACCGCAACATATGACATAGCCATATGCCCCGGATTTCTAACATGATATCACAACATTACATATACAAGGATACAACATCTCATACACTCGGCATACAACTTCCTTAATACAATACAACAACGGAAGATACATGTCTGAGTACAGACTACAAACAAATGCCTACTGGCAAAGAGAAAAACATCGATCCCATAACCACACGGGTCCAGGCCCTCTGCCGGGATCCTCCTTACTAGTCGTCGTCAAGTCTGCACGTGAAACGTCGATCACCATACCTGTTGTTGATCAAGAACCCTGAAAATAGTTTAGGGTAGTATCATGAGTACAGAAGTACTCAGCATCCAACTGTAGTGGTCATCTGACCCAGCAAGGATTTCATCACTCGTCATTCTAGGACAACTAGTAGTTTACGGTAAGGATGGGGTAAGTGGTGGGGTTGCTGTCGCACTAGCATTTATGAAGTGGCTAACGATCTAGAGAGTACGATAAGAAGCCAAGCATTCGATGAGGAATCGTCTCCAACAAGTCTGCTATCAGCTACTTACGCAAACATAACACCTATCCTATCCTTGTCCTCCTCTTCACATCCCGACGAAGAAGAAACAATCAAGGCACACACACGTTGATCAAGTTATATTAAGATTATCTCAATTGTTGTTGTCTATGAACAAGGAGTAGGTCTCAAGTCGTCCATAACTGTGGACACGGCTTCTCGAAAAGATTTAACCCTGCAGGGGTGTACCAACTGCCCATTACAAGGCTCCGCACGCACGCCCATCTCTCTCAGTTTCTACCCATCATAGGCAACCATTTTATGATTTAGTTCCAAGAGATCTGAAACGACAGGTCCCTCTAGCTAACAAAGAACAAATCCGGGTGGCCTCCGGTGAGTCGACATCCAACTCAAAAGACGGCCGCGCTCTCGAATTGGCCTCTATCGTCTGGACGAGGTCGGGTTAGCTACCCAAACAGATGTGGGCAGCCCCCTAGCTCCCTGGGGTGGACCAACAAAGAAACCATGTCTCCGCTGGCCCAAGTTGTTTAAAAGAATATCTGCCAGGAGCGACCCAACAGACACACACACGGTTTTCAAATGGTAAATCAGCTTGGGCCACCACTAGAAATGTTTGAAGCTAGATAGGTAAGAAAAGGGGACCCCATAAAATCCCACACGCGGTTAGGCACGCTCAGTCTCAAAACAAATACCCGGAACTCGTGTCCTAGGTGACTCAAATGGAACAAAGCGTCGGGGCGGGATAGCCTAGACCTTCATTCTTTCGTCGAATATAGTCAACATTTATAATAATCATATCATCCATAACAATAATAATGTGATATCCCAAACGAAGGAGTAACAGGAGGTAACATCGTAGCATCCTAAGCATGCATACTAAGAAGGGGTTGAGCAACGAGCAATAGTAACATAGCAGTACAAGGTTTGCTGGGAGGGGACATGGCTGTATCGATTTGAATGAGGTTGTAAACATTTGGTAGGATCAAACATCGAACCTAACCTATACTATCATGCAAAGCGCTGGTTGAAATAGAATGGATCATAAGTAATGTATAGTCCTTGCCTATTGATAAGTCGGGTTCCGAAGGTGTAGTTGATCGCAAGCTCGCGTTGTCTCCGAAGGTACCCGCGGAAGCACACAAGATGGTAAACACTGGAAAGCAATCGACGAGCAAGCATCAACAAGAAGGAAACACGAGACATCGCACCTACCGTCGAGAGCGGTTACTAACAGGTTAAGTGGAGTACTCGTCACACACGACGATACCGCACATTTATGATGGTTAAATTTTTTTAGCTACACAAGATGAGCAAAGGTTGTTAACATGGCATCTCACTCAATCATGGCATGTCACACAAGCATGGCAAGAGGTGAAGCATAAGTAAACTATCTAATCTAGTCAATTTAAGAGGGGTAAACTCCTAAGCATGGCACAACACTAATTACCCAGTGATAATTAACATTTTAGTACTGTTCTTCCCTAAAAAATATTTTATTATTTTTATTAGCAAGCAAGAGCAGCATAAACACAATCTACATGCAATTATAGTCAAGTTACATATAAGAAACATTTTAAACAGAGCAACGGTTAAAAAGTTATTAAATAAATAGTTTACAGTGGCAAGGGTTGTAATTAGCAGCAAAACAGCATGTAAACAAGGTCAAACATGGCAACAAATAACATTTTATTAATCTACACAAAATTCTAAGCAAGTTTCATGTTTAAAGCGCCGCGATCCGAGCTACCGTTAAAAAGATACGGGCACCGCAAAAAAAAACAATACAATCTGCAAAGTTAAACTAGAAAAGAAAAAAAAACATCTAACGGGCTGAATTACTCTAAACAGGCCCAAACAGGGGCGGCGCTAGATACTAAAATACGCTCATGGGCACACAATAGCCGTAGCAGATCTGGGCCAAGCCCACTAATGCAAGGAAGAAAGAAAAAAAGAGATGGAGGTCCTCACCTCTAGGCCGAGGTGGCGCCAGGCCCACGGGGCGGAGGTGGCCCAGCCGGCGCGCTGGGGCTGGCCGTTCGTCCACGGGAGGAGGGGGAGGAGGTTGGTGGAGGCCAGATCTGGGCCGTTAGATCCCAGATCTGACGGTCTGGATCACATGGGAGCTAGGGTTTCGGGATTTGTGGGTAAATTGGGGCAGATCTGAGGGTGTGGCCGCAATTTTGGCTCAAGGAAACCCTAGAAAGGGGTGGGGGCGTGGTGGTCTTTATATAACCCAGTTGGCTGGCAGTTTGCAAAAACATCCCGGTTTTTCTCTCTCGCGCGCGGTGTTTACGTTTCTGACCGCCGGGGGTCCGCCGGACCTTCGATTCGGGTAAAACTTCGAATTGCGCGATCAGCGCGTCGAGCCGGCGGCGTTCACCTCGCACTGGAACCGTTCCGAGAACACTTTCCGATGCATTATAAAAATACCCCGTTTACTTATTAAACGGGGTTTTTCGTTCCGTTGGCTGCAGCTGGTCTGGTGCGGTTTTCGCGACGGTGATCGGGTGAAACCCGGTGTCGCAAAGGTCGAGTGTCAGGGTGGCAAGGGTCAGTCTCCGTCGGGTACGAGATAAGAGGGGGGGGGGAAATAATCGCCGATCGATAAATCGGGGATGCAAACAACGCAAACAAATCAGACAATCAAACCATTCACACCGAAAACATTTTTTTTAATTTTTGTGAAATCTGGGCTGTTCAGTGGGGCGTCATCTAGTTTTTTTAACGAGACAATAATTATTAAAGCTCAAGGTTTTATCTCACATAACATTTTCTTTATTTTTTATTTTTTCAAGTATATATTACATCTTTTAAAGATTAGGCATAAATGAGCTTCAAAAACATATTAGAACTTTAACATACCAAACAGGTCACAAAACGATCCATCAAGCACGTTTAAGAAATAAATGGGTAGTGCTACGTGTCGCTCGACATATCTTTTTAAAATATTCGCCTCCTCGTCATTCGTTGGATGACAAGACTCACGGTGATCCGGTCTTCTTTTGGAGTTTTATTATTTTGCAACAACGAGCATGTTGCGCAAGCTTCTTTGCAACACAATCTCTGTTGTAACTCTTTGCAACAAAGATATTGTTGCAAAAAAACACTTTGCAACACAGATGATGTTGGGAAGTCCACAGATCAATTGCGAAGTCCTTTGCAACGGGGATGTTGTTGCAAAAGCTCATTTGCAACATGATACTGGTTGCAAAAATCTTCACGATGGATTGGGATGCCTCATTGAGCTCCTCCTCCTTCGGTGGTGGAGCCACTCCTTCCCTACTCACCGACAAGATCAGGCGCATCACAACGGCTGACAACCCAACGTCGACGACACCGCCGCAAATGATTGCCTATAATCGGAGAAGCGGGGGCATGCGTTTGGTTGACAAGGAGCTAGGAAGGAGCATGGGAGGCAACTGGGCACATTCTTTTCGACGACCCCGTTGGCGTGCTTGCCAGAGCAGCGTGGGGAGCTCGGGAAGAAAACGAGAGGCGATTACAATCGAGTGGATCAAGATCCAGATCCCGCAAGATACCAATTTTCGCAGTGGGGGACTGCAACAATGACTCGGTTGTAAACCCAAATCTTTGTAATACGCCATCTAATTTAAATCAAACCCAACGATCAGAAAGGCGGCAATCGCATACGTAGTTATCAATCGAATGATTTAAGACTTTTCCCTATATAAATCACCTAAACCAATAACCAAATATAATACTCGATCAAGCACGTTCAACTCTAAGGCTTTGTTTGGTGGCTAAAGGGAGAATGCCCAGGGTGATAAATCCCAATAGGGGGAGTCAAGAGAACATAAGATCCCCTTCTTTTCCACGGGGAATATATCCTTGTTATTTGGAGCTAAAACGGGAGGGGAAGATGAGAGGAAGAGGAAAGAAAGGTACCAGGCTAGTGATGGCAGAGAAGTTAATAGGTTTAGTTGGGTTGCCTTCCCTATTAACCGCGCCAATAAACGATTCTTCATAACTCACAAGTCTAGGGGATCAATTGTAGCTTTTCGATAAATAAGAGTATCGATCCCACGAGGAGCATAAGGTGTTGATAAGTGACACTGGATAAGGAAAGGGCTGCAAACACTCAAAGGTAAATATTTAGGGGTTTTTGGTTTAAGCAACAGAAAAGTAAAAGACAGGCAAAGTAAACAGGGTAAATGAGGAGTAGCAAGTGGCCCAATCCTTTCACAAGGATAAGCCTAGGAACTGAACTTATAAAAGCTAGGGCGTTCTCGAGAAAACACGGGAGAGATAGTCAAGTCACTTTCACCATACTCCGCCAAGTAATATGTATCGTGTTGATAAGTGTCGGTGGGTGGATCAATGCTAGTACACCTTCTAGACTAAGATAAGTGTACTCTTATGATTACACACCTTGCAATCATTCGCAAATACAAGGTACTCCCTCCGATCCATAATAAGTGTCGCCCATTTTGTACTAAGCTAGTACAAACTTTGTACTAGATGAGCGACACTTATTATGGATCGGAGGGAGTAGTAATTAAGGAATAATCCTAACCACAACATTACGATCAAGGATCCATAACTCCCTTGTGCGAAAGTCTGCGAACTGGGGTTCAGGTTTCTGTCACTCCGGCAACCCACCATAAGCATCCTTTGTGCACAATGTATTCCTCTAGGCCCATGAAAGGTGAAGTGTTATGTGTTCGACTCACATAACACCACTAGAGAAATAACAACACAACTTAAGTATCAAACAACACATAAGACTTCAACAACATATGACTACTAACAACTAGACTTGTCCCATGTTCTCAAGAACTAAAGTAACTACTCACAAGACATAAAAGAGATCATGATCAGAGGCGATAGATGGGTGATAAACAATCTGGACACAATGATATTTCTCCAACAAAACTCAATAGCATTCACCACAAAGTAGTAATCAACACCAACAGAGTAGAGAGGATAGATAGTACGGATTACAACGCAAGTTGCAATTGTGAGATGAGATGGGATGGAGATGGAGATGGAGATGGTGCTGATGTTGGGGATGATGTTGATGATGATCTCGATGATGCCCGTGACGATGATGATGGCGACGATCTCCCCTTCCGGGAGGTGATTTCCCCGGCGGAATCTGCCCGCCGGAGATGGCTTTTCTCCTCTGTAGGTTTCCGCCCCGTGGCGGCGGCGAAACACGGAAACGACTCTTCTTTAGGGGTTTCCACCCCAGGGGGCTTATATAGGCGAAAGGGGGCACCGAGGGGGCCCTCACCTCCTCCTTCGGTGATCCCCAGTCAATCTTCATAAAAATGCTCCCTGTAAAATTTCATTGCATTTGGACTTGATCTGATTAAGCAGCTTGGTATCCACTTTTTACCGCTGAATTCTGGTTCTGCTGCTTCGGCACCGGAAAGTTTTAAACTGTGTAAAATAAGCCAAAACAACATAAGAACAATATTTTAAAGTGGAATATATCAATGAATAGGGTGAAATCACAATATAAAATAGTGATGATTTTTGGACGTATCAACTCCCCCAAGCTTAGACCTCGCTTGTCCTCAAGCGATTGCTGAGCTCGGTAAACCTGTCCACAAGTTTAGAGAGTGAAGTGTCGATAAAAGAATACGAACAAGAAGCATCAAGATTCCTCACCAAACTTAAGCATCCTCAACTCATAAGGTCCTTATAAGAAAGTAGTAACAATTATTACAAAGTAGAACCTGGAAAACTCATCAAATCATGACAAACGTAGCCTTGGTCAAGGAACAACTAATAACTTTTACTTTTGCTCTTGCACTTATAATGAAACAGTTGAAGCTTTTGAAAGAACATGTTATTAGTCAAGAAGTGCACATGTTAACACAAAGGAAGATGTTTACTAAGCATAAGCTTTTGCAAACAACTCACTTATCAAAAGATAATGTCAACAAAGATGTAACATGCTAGATTTCAATGCAACTTTAAATGCAAGCATATTTATCAACATCAAATGTCTGTTCTCTCTCAAGAAAGGAAGGAAGTAGGAAGGACTGACTCAGCACAAAATAAAAGATAAACCCCGTGCAAAAGGGTAAGCAGGGAAAACTTACGTGCCATCTCTAGATAAAACAGAATAAAAACAAACTTTTGGGAGTTGCATGATCCGTCAACGACTGCTGATCGATAACTCACTCACTTCATGATTTGGACAAGTTTCGAGGAACGACTCCCATGTGGGGATGATCACATCCCCTTGGATTCCTTTGTTCATCACTCATAAAAGGGCGAAGGAACTTGTATGTTAGTATTTATCTTTTACGAGCTGGGCACTCATGCCAGTCCCTTCTCGTATTAGGGGTTTGCAGATTAGACATGCAATCCCAAGATAAAACTTGTCCAAATTAAGAAGATCATGGGTCACCCACCACTTCCTCATGAGCTGAATCAAAGGCACAAAACAGAAGATTTTGAACATCTAAGGATAGCACATAAATTATATACTTTAGGAGTGGTAGTGGAATACCACAAGTAGGAAGGTATGGTGGACTCAAGTGGAAGAAGTTGGTTTCAAGGTATGAAAGTACAAGAAGAATTCTGCTTAGTACAGAGTTTTGGCTAGCAAGGCTTTGAGAGAGCAGACAATTGATGACAACTTAGATGCAAGCAATACAAAGCATAAACTTCAAAACTAGCATGAAACATCAAGTTGTCTTCCTTGTCAACATAACACTTCAAGCATAATAACACAAAGGTTTTGGCTATGTCTCTACTTTGAGAAAAACATGCTTGTTGTTATGACCAAAGCTATACTTGCCAATATTAAATAAAGTTTTCGAAGCCATACCTGATATAAGGTCAATACTCCCCATAAGAATCAGCTCATAATGTCGATTGAGTGAAGAGAATACCAAGTGCAACAAAGAAACCAATAGACTTCTCATTAATATTCCTTCATAGACGACTCCATACTCACGGATACAAAGATCTCCACAAGAGGAGTGATAGACCTCAAAGCAACACCTATTTCATAAAGTGACCTCCCTAGACATGATATGACTCTACTTGACTCCTAAAGACAAAGATAAAGATAAAGATACCGGGCACTCCCCCAAGCTTGGAACAAGCTAAGGGGGTGCCATTACCCGAGGGAATTTAATCCTCAATCTTCTTGTTGATGGGGGTGAACATGTTTTCCCTGGAAAAGCGCTTCCACGGTAAAGGTTCTCCGGTCTCGAAGGACATCTTGGTCTCCGGGATCCTGCACTCAGTAGCCAAACCCATGCGTGAGAACTTGAGTTCATACTCACAGTTCTAGTTCTGAAGATCATAGATCTGTGCTTGCATCCCGTAGAGCTTTTCTTCTAACGCGGCCAAACTTGACAACATCTCCTTTGTCCCCTTCTTGTGGAAAGCCTTTAACTCGTTCATCATGTCGAAGTTGTCTTCAACACCATGCTCCACCATCTTCTTGTACTTGATAACTTCTTGTTCAATCTCCTTCAGCCGATCTTCGGTGCTCCCCTCTTTGACTGGTCCCTCCAGATCTTCCTTGCGGAGGACACCGTCCTCCACATGAAGGACCTGGGGGTGCTTCTTCACCTCTGCGAGATAAGGGTTGATGACGTTGATGACAAACTTGTCCTTGGGGGAACTTGGAGAAGCCATGGCACCTAGATTTGCTTAAAGTTTTCCTGGCAGAAACAGACCGAGAAAGAAAACACACGAAATCGCGAGATACGGTGCCAGGATGATCCGGGAAAATATATAGCAAAAATTTCTGCAACAGAAGGAAGGTTTCAAGCCTAGGTGGAGTCGGAGGCGGAGTCCAGGGCAGCCAGGAGGGTGCCCGGCGCGGCCAGGAGGGGGCTGCGCCAGGGGGCCTCCTGGCCTCCCTGGAGATCCTCTCCGGCTCCACTCGGGCTTGGAATTGTCCTAATTTTGCAAAAACTCCGAAAAGTTAACTTTTATTGACGTTCGCGGTGTTTTCTTACCATAATCCATACCTTTTCTAATTCTGCTTCTGCCGGAGTCTGAAACTGGGCTGTAACATGTTCTTCATGAGTACTTGTATATATCATGTTTGCATCCACATTGATTGGATCACCTGCCATATAATGTTTGAGTCTTTGTCCATTCACAACTTGAGGTTTGGTGCCTTCGAAATTATTGATCTTGATAGCACCGGACCGATATACTTCTTCGATATGAAAAGGTCCTTCCCATCTGGAAAGTAGTTTACCTGGAGAAAACCTGAAACGAGATCAAAACAACAAAACTTTATCACCAACATTAAATTCACGTTTCAGAATTCTTTTATCGTGCCACTTGTTTACCTTTTCCTTCAACATTTTAGCGCTCTCGTAAGCTTCACTTCTCCACTCATCTAGAGAAGTCAAGTTCATGAGACGCTTTTCACCAGCTAACTTACGGTCAGCATTCAGCTCTCTGACAGCCCAGAAAGCTTTGTGCTCTAACTCTAATGGCAAATGGCAAGCTTTGCCATAGACCATCTTATACGGAGACATGCCCATGGGGTTTTTGTAAGTAGTGCTATACGCCCACAAAGCATCTCCTAACTTCTTTGACCAGTCCTTTCTAGAACTGTTTACTGTTTTCTGCAAGATCAACTTGATCTCCCTATTGGTGAGCTCAACTTGCCCACTAGTTTGAGGGTGGTACGATGATGCAATCCTATGATTGACATCGTACTTGGCTAGAGCATTCCTAAAAGCTCCATGCGTGAAGTGTGACCCTCCATCTGTCATGAGATACCTTGGTACTCCAAACCTAGGAAAAATTACATCTTTGAGCACTTTCAAAGATGTCTTGTGATCAACACTTTCAGTGGGGTTGCTTCAACCCACTTGGTTACATAATCAACAACAACTAAGATGTGTGTGTACTTGTGTGAAGGAGGAAAAGGACCCATTAAATCAAAACCCCAGCAATCGAAAGGTTCGATCACTAGTGAGTAATTCATAGGCATCTCATTTCTCCTGCTAATGTTACCAACTCTCTGACACTTATCACAAGATAGAACGTACCTTCGGGCGTCCTTAAACAGAGTAGGCCAATAAAAACCTGATTGTAAAACTTTATGTGCGGTCCTTTCACCGGCATGATGTCCTCCATAGGGACTATCGTGACATTGTCGAAGAATGTCCTGCTGCTCGTGTGTAACATCCTCGGTGTCAAGCTACAATGATCACTTTTTATTAATGACTAAGCTCAGTGATTAACCATGACTTGATCATCATTGAATCAAATATTTTTCAAACCCTTTGGATGGAAAAAAAGTCGAAATAAAAGTGAAACCAAAAATGTTGCAAACAATTTTATTAAATGCATAATAATCATTAGGTCATATTAAAATAATAGTGGGGATTTACTACAATGTTTAAATATTTTAAACATTTCAAACCGTAGCAAAACAGCCACCTTTGTTCCATTTTAAATAAAATAAAATTGCAAATGAATTTATTAGGTGGCCAAACTTTTTGTGGTAGCATATTAAATTATAATATAAATATTGGAGCAATTCTCATATTTAAAAAAAAAATCATATTGTGGCTAAACAAAGCAGAGAAATAAAAGCAAAAAGAAAGGAAACAAAAAAAGGGAAATTGTTATCTTTCTCCCAGTGCAAACTTACCCCGGCCCAGAATCACTTCAGCCCACCCCTCCCCTCCATTGGGCCCAGCCCAACCGGCGCCCCCCATCCCTAACCTCTTGTTCACGGGAGGGAAGCCGTGGCGGCCATCCATGGCCCCGGCCGTGCCGTGGCGGCCATCCCGCCGCTCACCGGCGAGCACAAGTGCCCCGCACCCCCTGGCCCCGAACCCTGACTGTCACAACCCAAGTTTAGGTAAGTGCTAAGGTTTGTTTGTGCTCTTTGCATCATGCAAAAATTCAAATGAAATTAAAAAATGGGGAAGCAGAAAGCCCTGAGAAATTATTCAAATGGCCAGATAAAAATCTTTTTCCAAAAATCATTAGAATATTTGGAAAATTCCTATAAATGATGGTGATAATTTTAAAAGTGGTTTGGGTTCATTTCCATGCCCATGGAATATTCAAAAATTCAAAAGGTGCCCTGGAAATTAAGTTTGACCCCTATTTGAATTGAAATTCAAATGTTTTGAATTTCAAAAATGCTCAAATTATACAAGTGACTTGCTACTGGTCACCTAGGAATTATAAGAATGTTTGGGCATTTTACCAAAATGCCTAACTAATTATTTCGAGGCAAAACAAAATAGCAGAAAATAGAAAACAGAAAGCAAAAAGAAGGAAAAAGGAAAAACGAATCCCAGGCCCCCCCAAATCAAATCAAATTTTAATTAACAGAGGGGTTAACCCCAGTGACACTGACAGTGGTGGCCCACTGGTCAGCCCCACCTGTGACATCAGCATTGCATCATGCTGATGCAATAAACCATTTTCCAGAGAATTAAAATAATCCAGAAAAATCCAGAAAATCATTTAAAGTTTGGAAATTCATAGAAAATTCATACTAACTCCAAATTAGACATATAATATATGAAAAATTATCAGAAAATGCAAGGATTAAGAATATGAATTTTTTTTTATGTTTGAACATTTTAAAATGGGTGAGCAGAAGCAAATGTGTATATGACTTAATTTGAAATTGAATTTGGAGTTAGAATTTGCAAATCAATTGCAATACACTTCAATTAAATTGAATTTTCCACAAACCAGTACCCTTTACATCATGTCACAACTTATCATGTGCTTGTGACTTTACTTTCGTTGTTGCCCCCCTCTTGTTGATGATTGTGCCGGTAAAGTGCCTCCGAGACGGTGATCACCCCGAAGAAGAAGACCACCGTTAAGACCCGTGTATCGGCAGCAAGGCAAGCAAACCCCATTGATCATGTCTATAAAATCCTACTTCCCTCTCAGTCTCGCTTACACATGTTTAGGAGATCATCGAGACACGTTCTTTCGCACTGTTGAACCCATTCTGATGCATGACCTATCATTTTGTCACCGTATTAAGCAAACCACAATCCTAGCAGATTTAGGAGTTGAATGATGAGCATGTGGCCCCTACAACTATTACTGCTTTTGCTGCTTAGTGATACAATGAGGATGTTATGTTTTTGAGTCGGGATGGAATGAACACAGTGGTGCTGATGTTAACGTGTTGGTGAATCCAACCTAAACAAAGGTGAACGATGAGAGGCTGTGTAGGAGTACACAGTGGGTTGTCTCGTTGAACACTGCCCTAGGCCCCGAGTTCCTATTTTGTGATCCAAGACAAAGAGTATGACCACATGTAGGGTTTTATGGGAGCCCCGTTTGGCCTCTTTACGTACCCGATCCGGTCCAGGAGTCACACTAGATTCGGGCTTTCCATTTGATTTATGCATAGATATGTGGGTGGACATGTGAGGCAGTGAAACCATCTGTCGAAGGTGGCGTCTCGGTCCCTTACATTATCTGAGTCCGTTTTGTGCAACCGGCCGGACTCTCGAGCGGTGACAAACTCAGGTAGTCGACTCTTGGATTAGAGAAGGTGATGTGAGGGTAGTGCCTTGGTTTCATCCACGTCCGACACCCATTTGAAGGGTGGCAAGAATGAGACGATAAGTGATGACACGCGTGTGAAGATGTACACCCCTGCAGGGTTAATGAACTATTCGAATAGCCGTGTCCGCGGTTATGGACTACTTGGAAACCTTTACTTGATCATAGACAACTTGAATGGATACTTATAAAACTCGCAAGATAAGCGTGAGTGCTATGGCATGCTTCCTCGTGGGGAAGTCGAGGAAGTATCCATAGTGGTGTATTGGTTGGAGACTTGGTAGTGGACTCGTGTACGCTTCTTACCTCAAGTCTGGTACTCGTAGTACAGGACTAGCCAAGTCAAAGCTGGCACTTCTGCATGTTGAACCCCCACCTCCTTTACCCTGATACTTGAGCATGAGTAGTATAGTTCTGATGCAAGTCTTGCTGAGTACGACTTTGTACTCACGTTTGCTTATTCTATGTTTTAGATGAGAACCCGGACCCCGATGGAGTCACCGACATGAAGCTCGACGTTGACCTTGGTAGCATAGTTCCAGACAGCAGTCTGGTCCCTCGTGGAAGGGCATGTATGTTTACACGGCTTCTCTAAGCCATTTGTTAAACTTGTCTGTACTCAGACCTAATTTTCTTCCGTTGTATGATGTAATGTTGATCACAGACATGTGATCTTTGTATGCTCTATGTGTAAGTTAATAAAGATACACTTTGTAGAGTTATGTGATGATACCTGCTGTTCATACTAGGCATGTGTGCTGCGTGTATGGTTATAACATGCATGTCTTAGTATGGGTTTTCGAGACCTTAGTTGTGATCTGGCTGGCGGTCTTTTATACACCAAGTGGCCCTTAGATGTGCGCATCTTGGGGCATCGCGATGCGATTGCTCGTGAATCTGTCATGTGCACACTTTGTTGTATGATCGAGCCCGCCCTAGACCCCGACTAAGTGATCGGGCTGAGTAAGTCTATGTAAGAGTTAGGATCCAATCGACAACATGGTTGAGGCGACTTGTCTATGAATATGGGATTCACCACCCATAAGCATTTAGGCTTGTGAGCGGACGTTGAGGACCCATCTCAGTTGATCATCCGGCCTGGATGGGATGCCCCTCACGTTTGATGCTTTCCGAGAGCGTTCTGTGCTTGGCATTGTCTCCATGTGATTGTATCGTGACTGGAATTACATACGCTAACCCCGGGTCCCGACACACTTGGTATCAGAGCAGGACTGTCTGTAGGATTATTAAACCCTTGGTCGAAGTCGAGTCTAGCATTCTATAGTTATATAGTTACTCTGGGTATAAGGGAACAACGTAAGTCTTCTTTTTCTCCTTACCCTCATCGATCTGAGTTTTGAGTCACCCTTATCTTTTCTACGGGATGATAGGAGTAGGCTCATCTATGTCTGACTAGAACATCTCGTTCTTTTCCTCCTTGTAGCCGTAGGACAGTTGTGGTCGTCCAGACTCATCGTTCTGTTGAGTTCCTTGAGGAAGTTCTGTCCAATCTCCTTGAGATTGTCTTGTTTTCCATCCCGGTGTAGCCGTTATGCTGCCGGAATTATTCCGAGTTTCTGTGGATCATTGCCTTCGCATTATAATCTTTTCCGTCTTCTTCATGTCCTTCTTGTCTTTGATTCCATCGTACAACCTGTTCTGATTGTTGATTTTTATCACACAGGATGTCAGGTGGAACTCGTAGTGCTGTTCATCGGAATCGAGACCGTGTTCGGAATCGAAATGATGATGCACCTCCACCATCGCCTTCTGCGGTGGAAATCATGATGGAAGCTGAGAAGAATCAACGTGATCAAACACGCCTTCTGGAGCTCATCGAGCAGAATACCTCACGTCATCGCAATGTGGTTTTGAGCATTCAGGACTTCATCCTCCTCAAGCCACCGGTATTCCGATGTTCTTCCGAGCCCCTTGAAGCTGATGATTGGCTCCGTTCCATCGAGCGTAAGCTTGATGCTCCACATGTTGCTCCCGATGATCGAGTTATATTCGCGGCATACTTTCTGGAAGGTGCTGCTGCTGAATGGTGGGAGAACTATGTTGCGATGCAGTCTGATGGTCATCTAGTGACTTGGCAGGAGTTCCGTGATGCCTTTCAAAGGTACCACCTTCTAGATGAGTTAATGGAGCGCAAGAAGGAAGAGTTCTGCAATTTGAATCAAGGAGAGATGTCCATTCATGAGTACGTGAGAGAGTTCAACCGTCTTGATCGGTATGCCCAAGATGAGATCACCACCGATGCCAGAAAGCAGGCAAGGTTCCGTAAGGGACTTAGCCCCATCCTTCGCCATGAGCTCAACCTCCTTGAATTTGCCACCTTTGAGGATTTAGTCAACAGATCCTTCAGAGCTGAGCATGTCAATGAAGTGTTCAAAGAGTCCCGCAAGCATGCTCTTGAGCTTGCTCCTTCTTCAAGTTCAGCCCCTCAGAAACGCCGAATTTGGATTCCAACCAGAGCCATACCTCAAAACTTTCTGCAGGGACCAACCTCCAATATATGCCATCCACCCCAACACATTATTCCAACCCAGAATGATGGTGTGCAGCCAAGTAATCCCACCCCCAGCAATTCAGACAGGGTATGCTTTAAGTGTGGTCTTCCAGGCCATTACTATCGTCAATGCCCTCAGGTCTTGATGACACCACGTCATTCTCGGCCCAAGCCTTCAAAGAAAGCAACCACCAAAACCATCCCAGCAAAGCCTTCATCCACTAGTAGTGGTTGTGTGAACCAAATCTCATTTGAGGAAACCACTCCTGCTTCTGACGTCATTCTTGGCACACTCCCAGTCAATCATGTTCCCGCCTCCGTTCTTTTCGATCCAGGAGCTTCTCATTCATTCATGTCGGAGAGTTATGCACTTCGGCATGAGTTCCATTTTGAAGAAATGTTTTCCCCAATGATCATTCAAACTCCTGGTTCAAAGTGGAAAACTAATAGAGTAAGCTATGACAATCAAATTGCAATTGAGGGTTTAGTATTCCTTGCTTCTCTTATAGCCCTCAAGTCTTCGGACATTGATGTCATCCTAGGAATGGATTGGTTATCAAGACAGAATGCTTTCCTTGATTGTAAAGCCAAATCAGTTAAACTCACCCATCCTTCAGGCCAGACCATTGACTACACATCACCCAGCTCTAGAATCTAGATGCATACTTTGAATGTGCTTCCCCTTCCTGACCTTGAAGATGTTCCGGTGGTTCGTGACTTCCCGGATGTCTTTCCTTAAGAGTTGCCGGGAATGCCACCCGACAGGTGTGTAGAGTTCATAGTTGATCTTATACCAGGCACAACCCCAATTTCCAGACGCCCATATAGAATGGCCCCACATGAGTTAGCTGAGCTAAAAACCCAACTTGATGCTTCGTTGGCAAAAGGCTTCATCCGCCCTAGCTCATCGCCATGGGGTTGCCCCGTTCTGTTCGTAACGAAGAAAGATGGAACAGAAAGGATGTGCGTAGACTATCGCCCGCTAAATCTAGCGATGATAAAGAACAAGTACCCACTACCCAGGATCAATGATCTTTATGATCAACTTGCAGGATCCTCTGTCTTTTCCAAGATGGATTTGAGATTAGGCTATCATCAAATCAAAATCCGAAATGAGGACATTCCCGAGACGGCTTTCACTACTCGTTATGGTCTTTACGAGTATACCGTCATGTCCTTCGGTTTAACCAATGCCCCCGCCACATTCTCGCGCTTAATGAATTCGATCTTCATGGAGTACCTAGATAAATTTGTTGTGGTTTATCTTGATGACATTCTCATCTACTCGAAGAACGAAGAAGAGCACGCAGAACACCTTAGGTTGGTATTGATGAAACTTAGAGAGCATTGCCTATATGCTAAATTCTCCAAGTGTGAATTTTGGCTACCAGAAGTGACCTACTTAGGCCATGTGATTTCTTCGAAAGGTGTTGCAGTCAATCCCGAGAGAGTTCAGGCCGTCCTGAACTGGACTCCACCTGAATCGGTTAAGCAAGTTAGGAGTTTTCTCGGCCTAGCAAGCTATTGCCGCCGCTTCGTTGAGAACTTCTCCAAAGTTGCAAAGCCTCTTACTGAACTCCTCAAGAAAGATAAGAAATTCCAATGGACCCCCAAGTGCGAGGAAAGCTTTCAAGAGCTAAAAAGAAGATTGACTTCTGCACCCGTACTTGCACCTCCAGACACCAAAAGGGATTTCGAGATCTATTGTGATGCTTCACGGCAAGGGTTAGGATGCATACTTAGGCAATATCGACATGTGGTAGCTTATGCTTCACGCCAGTTGCGGCCACATGAAGAGAACTATCCTACCCATGATCTTGAACTCGCTACCGTAGTTCATGCCCTGAAGACTTGGCGACATTACCTCCTTGGTAATCGTTGTGAGATCTATTCTGATCACCAAAGCCTCAAATACATATTCACCCAGCCAGATCTTAACCTCAGGCAAAGACGCTGGATAGAGTTGATAAAAGATTATGACTTAGGAATTTCTTACACCCCAGGCAAAGCCAATGTAATGGCTGATGCACTAAGTCGTAAGTCGTATTGTAACAACCTCATGTTACAACAGTATCAACCACTTCTGCATGAGGAATTTCGCAATCTCAATCTTGAGATAGTTCCTCGTGGATCTCTTTTCAACTTGGTGGCGAAACCAACCCTTGAGGATCAAATCATAGCCGCCTAGAAACAAGATAGTAGTATTCAAGAGATCAAGCATAACATTGTTAGCGGAGTTGCTAAATGTTTTTCTGCAAATGATCAAGGAACGATATTCTTTGAAAATCGTTTAGTAGTTCCTGAGAATGAAGACCTAAAGCAGCTGATCCTTAGGGAAGCTCATGACACTCCCCTCTCCATTCATCCCGGTAGCACAAAAATGTACCGAGATCTACGCCAGAGATTTTGGTGGACCCGGATGAAGAGAGACATTGCACAATTTGTTGCCGAATGTGATGTTTGTCGTCGCATTAAGGCAGACACCAAAGACCTGCTGGTACTCTTCAACCATTGTCTATTCCCGAGTGGAAATGGGACAAGGTCGGTATGGACTTCATCACCGACTTTCCAAGAACCCGGAAAGGAAATGATGCCATCTTCGTTGTCATTGACCGACTCTCAAAAGTTGCTCACTTCCTTCCAGTTCGCGAGTCTATAACTGCTAGCCAGTTAGCGGACTTGTATGTCTCTAGAATCGTGTCTCTTCACGGTGTTCCTTTGGAAATCAATTCTGATCGTGGTAGCCTTTTCACCTCTAGATTCTGGGAAAGTTTTCAGAATGCTATGGGAACTCATCTCTCCTTTAGTACAGCTTTCCACCCTCAATCTAGTGGTCAAGTTGAAAGGGTTAATCAAATCTTGGAAGACATGCTCAGAGCTTGTGTTATCTCTTTCGGAAAGAATTGGGAGAAATCTCTTCCATTCGCCGAATTTGCTTATAACAATAGCTATCAATCTAGTCTGAACATGGCTCCCTTTGAATTCCTCTATGGCCGACGATGTCGAACACCCCTAAACTGGTCAGAAACCGGTGAAAGACAACTCTTTGGACCGGATATGATCAAGGAAGCAGAAGAACAAGATCGCATTGTTCGTGATCGTTTGAAAGCCGCTCAGTCTCGTCAGAAAAGCTACTATGATCGTCATCATAGAGAAGAGAGCTACAATCTTGATGAGAAGGCTTACCTTCGGGTTACTCCTCTGAAGGGAACCCAAAGATTCGGTATCAAAGGCAAGTTGGCCCCACATTACATCGGACCTTTCCGCATTATTGCTAAACGTGGAGAAGTTTCCTACCAACTTGAACTACCCCCTCACCTTTCCCGAGTACATGATGTATTCCATGTGTCACAACTCAGGCGTTGCTTCAAGGACCCCATCCGCGAAGTCGACCATGAAACGCTTGATCTCAAAGATGACCTTTCTTATCGAGAGTACCCCGTTCGTATTCTTGATTCAGCAGAGCGTGTCACTCGTCGTCAGAAGATCAAGTTCCTCAAAGTACAATGGTCACATCACTCCGAGAAAGAATCAACCTGGGAAAGAGAAGACCGCCTCCGTACCGAGTACCCCACCTTCCTCTCGACGACTTCTGAATCTCGGGACGAGATTCTTTTGAGTGGGGGAGAGTTGTCACAACCCAAGTTTAGGTAAGTGCTAGGGTTTGTTTGAGCTCTTTGCATCATGCAAACATTCAAATGAAATTCAAAAATGGGGAAGCAGAAAGCCCTGAGAAATTAATTCAAATGGCCAGATAAAAATCTTTTCCCAAAAATCATTTGAATATTTGGAAAATTCCTATAAATGATGGTGATCATTTTAAAAGTGGTTTGGGTTCATTTCCATGCCCATGGAATATTCAAAAACTCAAAAGGTGCCCTGGAAATTAAATTTGACCCCTATTTGAATTGAAATTCAAATGTTTTGAATTTCAAAAATGCTCAAATTATACAAGTGACTTGCTACTGGTCACCTAGGAATTATAAGAATGTTTGGGCATTTTACTAAAATGCCTAACTAATTATTTCTAGGCAAAAAAAAATAGCAGAAAATAGAATACAGAAAGCAAAAAGAAGGAAAAAGGAAAAAGAATCCCAGCCCCCCCACCAAATGAAATCAAATTTTAATTAACAGAGGGGTTAACCCCAATGACACTGACAGTGGTGGCCCACTGGTCAGCCCCCCCTGTGACATCAGCATTGCATCATACTGATGCAATAAATCATTTTCCAGAGAATTAAAATTATCCAGAAAAATCCAGAAAATCATTTAAACTTTGGAAATTCATAGAAAATTCATACTAACTCAAAATTAGACATATAATATATGAAAAATTATCAAAAAAATGCAAGGATTACGAATATGCAATTTGTTTTTATGTTTGACCATTTTAAAATGGGTGAACAAAAGCAAATGTGTATATGACTTAATTTGAAATTGAATTTGGAGTTTGAATTTGCAAATCAATTGCAATACACTTCAATTAAATTGAATTTGCCACAAACTAGTACCCTTTACATCATGTCACAACTTATCATGTGCTTGTGCATTTACTTTCGTTGTTGCCCCCTCTTGTTGATGATTGTGCCGGTAACAGTGCCTCCGAGACGGTGATCACCCCGAAGAAGAAGACCACCGTTAAGACCCGTGTATCGTCAGCAAGGCAAGCAAACCCCATTGATCATGTCTATAAAATCCTACTTCCCTCTCAGTCTCGCTTATGCATGTTTAGGAGATCATCGAGACACGTTCTTTCGCATAGTTGAACCCATTCCGATGCATGACCTATCATTTTGTCACCGTATTAAGCAAACCACAATCCTAGCAGATTGAGGAGTTGAATGATGAGCATGTGGCCCCTGCAACTGTTACTGCTTTTGCTGCTTAGTGATACAATGAGGATGTTATGTTTGTGAGTCGGGATGGAATGAACACAGTGGTGCTGATGTTAACATGTTGGTGAATCCACCCTAAACAAAGGTGAACGATGAGAGGCTGTGTAGGAGTACACAGTGGGTTGTCTCGTTGAACACTGCCCTAGGCCCCGAGTTCCTGTTTTGTGATCCATGACAAAGAGTATGACCACATGTAGGGTTTTATGGGAGCCCCGTTTGACCTCTTTACGTACCCGATCCGGTCCAGGAGTCACACTAGATTCGGGCTTTCCATTTGATTTATGCATAGATATGTGGGTGGACCTGTGAGGCAGTGAAACCATCTGTCAAAGGTGGCGTCTTGGTCCCTTACTTTATCTGAGTCCGTTTCGTGGAACCGGCCGGACTCTCGAGCGGTGAAAAACTCAGGTAGTCGACTCCTGGATTAGAGAAGGTGATGTGAGGGTGGTGCCTTGGTTTCATCCACGTCCGACTCCCGTTTGAAGGGTGACAAGAATGAGGCGATAAGTGATGACACGCGTGTGAAGATGTACACCCCTGCAGGGTTAATGAACTATTCGAATAGCCGTGTCCGCGGTTATGGACTACTTGGAAACCTTTACTTGATCATAGACAACTTGAATGGATACTTATAAAACTCGCAAGATAAGTGTGAGTGCTATGGTGTGCTTCCTCGTGGGGAAGTCGAGGAAGTATCCATAGTGGTGTATTGGTTGGAGACTTGGTAGTGGACTCGTGTACGCTTCTTACCTCAAGTCTGGTACTCGTAGTACAGGACTAGCCAAGTCAAAGCTGGCACTTCTGCATGTTGAACCCCCACCTCCTTTACCTTGATACTTGAGCATGAGTAGTATAGTTCAGATGTAAGTCTTGCTGAGTATGACTTTGTACTCACGTTTGCTTATTCTATGTTTTAGATGAGAACCCGGACCCCGATGGAGTCACCGACATGAAGCTCGACGTTGACCTTGGTAGCATAGTTCCAGACAACAGTCGGGTCCCTCGTGGAAGGGCATGTATGTTTACAAGGCTTCTCTAAGCCATTTGTTAAACTTGTCTGTACTCAGACCTAATTTGCTTCCGTTGTATGATGTAATGTTGATCACAGACATGTGATCTTTGTATGCTCTATGTGTAAGTTAATAAAGATACACTTTGTAGAGTTATGTGATGATACCTGCTGTTCATACTAGGCATGTGTGATGCGTGTATGGTTATAACATGCATGTCTTACTATGGGTTTTCGAGACCTTAGTTGTGATCTGGCTGGCGGTCTTTTATACACCAAGTGGCCCTTAGATGTGCGCAGCTTGGGGCATCGCAATGCGATTGCTCGTGACTCTG
Source organism: Bromus sterilis (assembly GCA_950022295.1). Classification (NCBI taxonomy): domain Eukaryota; kingdom Viridiplantae; phylum Streptophyta; class Magnoliopsida; order Poales; family Poaceae; genus Bromus; species Bromus sterilis. The sequence continues at coordinate 245,414,693 of OX465601.1, forward strand.
TCACGTGCAGACTTTTTTGTATGATCGAGCCTGCCCTAGACCCCGACTAAGTGATCGGGCTGAGTAAGTCTATGTAAGAGTTAGGATCCAATCGACAACATGGTTGAGGCGACTTGTCTATGAATATGGGATTCACCACGCATAAGCATTTAGACTTGTGAGCGGACGTTGAGGACCCATCTCAGTTGATCATCCGGCCTGGATGGGATGCCCCTCACGTTTGATGCTTTCCGAGAGCGTTCTGTGCTTGGCCTTGTCTGCTTAGACAAGTGGGTACGACTCTCGGCTCTCCATGTGATTGTATCGTGACTGGAATTACATACGCTAACCCCGGGTCCTGACACTAACCCAAGGGGCCCCTCCATTCCCCTCCCACCCCTTGCACCACCTCTCCTCTCCTCCCAGTTCTGCACACCCGAGTCGCCATGGCCGCAGATCGTGAGCTCGCGCGGCCACTGTGCCTCCCCGCCGCAGCCGAGGTGTGCAAGATTTTCTTCGACGTCCTCTTCATCAACCTTCGTAAGGAATCGAGCCTGAGCCCCCCCGCAGCCTGAAAATCGACCTCGTCATCCACCTTTGCATCGCCGGCAACCGGCGACGTATTCGCCGCACTTTGAACTTCTCCGAGCCCATGGCCACCCTCTTCATGCTCCTGGTGAGCTAGGCTCCATTTTCCCCCTATTCTTGTCGCTTTTCATGTACTGGACCACCGTCCCCTCCCTGCCGCGCTCTGCCTGCCGTTTGGCCTTGTCACCATCGGCGGTTGAGGCCGTGCCCAGCCCACGCGCTGGTCGTGCCCTGGGTGTGCGCGCGCCTGCCCGCGCAGGACAGCGCCACTTCGGGTCCGAGCCCTGGGCACCCTCGCGCGTACTCCGTCCACACACGACCACGGTCCCTCCGGGCTGTAGCCGCAGCCGCGCCCTGGCCGTGGCGCGCACTCTCCACTCTCTGGCCAGTGGCCACGCCCCCACCCCGCTCACGCGCCTCCCCAGCCTCCTTGGCCGCCGGCCCCTTCTGCTCCCCGGCTACACTGGCTGCCGTCGTGGCCTTCGCCGCCGGCGTTCTGGCCGGGGGTTAACCCCTGTTAAACGTTTTAGTAACCCCCTGGTGTGGCTTACAAGTGGGGCCTAGCCCTTGTTTAAATTAACTAACTAGTTTAATTTCCCTTGAAAGAATGACATGTGGGCCCCTGTTGTTTATTAGTTGATTAAACAGAAAATTAAATATGTTAGGCTGACAAATGGACCCCACAGCTTAATAGGTAATTAAAAGAAAAATAAACTGTTAAAAATAGCAGTGTCCATGACACATGTGCCCCACCTATTGTTTAATTAGTATAAATGTTTTTGTTGATATGTGTGGATGACACATGGGACCCACTGGTCAGTTTGACCAGTCAAAGGCCACAGCGTATGACATGTGGGTCCCCTCTGTCAGGGTTGACCTGGTCAAAATCACTGTTCTGGATAAGGTTTTGGATAATGCTTATTTAATTAATAAAATAAAAATTTAGAAAATGATTTAAATTGTTTAAAACTTTGAATTTAAATATCTTTTAAGCCGTAAGTCAGATTCAAAAACTTTATGCATGAAAATTGATCAGAAAAATATAACGAATACGGATACGCTATCTGTATGTCTACCCCACCCCCCTAACACACCGATCATCGACATTCCCTCCCCCCTCCGGGCTGTCTGTCAATAATTCCCTGTGCCAGTAAAAACCTGTCGGATGAATTTATTCTGAACACGAAAGTTGTCCGGAATGGTTCAACTAACACGGATACACCCCCCTTATCCTTGTCGGATGTCCATGACACCTCCGGCATGAACCCTTCCCCCTCAGGACACCCTGTCCGGTAATCACCCGGAGCCGGTTTTTCATCCCCGAATAAATTCCCGCTCCGAGCAACGTGCATTGCACTGCGTTAGAGCACCGTTAACTTTGCATACGTCATGCCATGTATATGTTTGTATATTATTGCTGTGTATTTACTGTTTCCTCCCCCCGTAATCTCCGGTAGACCCCGAGACTGCCGTTGACTACACCGCCGCTGGGTACGACTACTTCGTCGGCGATCCTACCCCTACCGTTGAGCTTCCAGGCAAGCAGAGCCATTCTCTTCCCCAGATATCGCCTATCTTTTCCGTAAATTTCTTGCACTAGGCATTGTTACTGCTTCTGCTACGTTTACAATCCTATTCAATTGCATATCATGTTTTTGTCGCCCCTTGATGTACCTCCTTTATCCTATGCTGCCTATTATTATTATGCATATATTCAGCAGTTAGCCCTATGCTTTGTTTGTCAACTAGGATTAGATAGTGGGCCGTGACCACTCAGGGGAGTGAACACGGATACGATATATCAACAGTAACAGGTACAGTACAATGCAGACACCGCCTAAGGCCCCCTAGCTCGGCTCTGCCGAGCCACCTTCAAGTGGAGCCACCGAGGAGTAATCCTCGTACCTTCACTCGTTGTTGACTCTGTATAGCCGTCCTAGGTACCTGAGCAACGGTTGTCCTTAAAGGTAAGAAAGTCGGGCGACCCAACGGTGCCCGCGAGCGGTATATTGTCGGGATCGACAGGGAGGGTACGACCGACGTTACTGGCGTGCTTGGCCCCTGTTCGTATCTCGCGAGAGTTACCAAACCACGAAAGTCGAGCTCTACCAAGAGCACACGCGAGATAAGGTGAGGAGACGGTTCACCTTGTTGGTAACCGCAGAGACATGGTGGGATGACAGGGCAGGCACCGATGTACTGGTGGTCCTGACTGCTGTCGTTGACCGCGGGTCAGTTAAGTCGAGGCAACGATAACGGTTGTCACGCAGGTTAATTAAAATGCTAAATGGTTCGGCGGATGTCTTGAGTAGCCTTTTGGCTTGTACGCACTACCTACACGTGGGACGAGGAGTGTGGGCTCCCCTGCATCGTAGTCTCGTTCGAGGGTCTTCAGACGTCAGCAGTATCGAGGGCTGATTGCTGAGAAGTGGTGTTGTCTTCTCTTGCTCGAGCCGTGTATTTGTATTTGCTTTGATTTTGCTTCACCGGCCAGTCACGCACCGTGAAGGAGTACGTTCGGGTTAGGGTCCAAAGCCCGGCGTACATAGGATATAGTCCGGCGGATGACCTCTCTGTTGATTGCCGAAGGATGGGCTAATTTGCGTCAGATAGCTTTGGTGGAGCGTTCCCTAACAAGGTTCCCGCCACCCTGGAGATCCGAGCGTCGTAGAGTCACGCCAGGGCACCCCTGCAGGAAAGATTAATCTATTCGAATAGCCGTGTCCACAGTAACAGGACTCTTTATGCTGAAGCTGGATCTTACCACTAGAAACTACTACTATTAAACTGTATGGTTCCGGGTCTTCTTCCTCGCAGGGAGTCGAGGAAGGGAACTCGGAGGAATTATTATTATTAATCATTACAACTTATATTATACAATGTTGCAGCAACTTCTGCTTCATTGTTACTTTATTGCTTTATATGAACTGTTGGCTGTTTCTCTTCTCATGCTGCAAGACATCGTCAGAAGATGCTAGTCTTCGATAGGCCTAGCTTCTTACCCTTATTCTGATTTCTATCTTGCAGTCCACTATATACAGCCTCCCCTTTCCTTTGATACAAATGCATAATGCTTAGTAGCGGACGTAAGACTCGCGGGTATGCTAGATACTCACCTTTGCTTTATTTTCCCCTTTATGTTTTGCCTGGTCGGCCGCTACAGTCGACGTTGGATCCTTGGAGTCCAGGAGCAGGAGATCCCCGATGCCGACCACAGCAACATGAAGATGCCTGATGCCTTCTACGACGTCGAGTTCCCCTTTGACCAGGAGTAGTTTGGAGGTTCCCAGGCAGAAGATCTTGCCTTTTCGATCGTTGTTGATATTTGTGCTAGCCTTCTTAAGGCAACCTTGTATCCTTGTGTCTGTACTCAGATACTATTTGCTTCCGCTGACTTTGTGCTCTCGAGCTGTTGTATTCGAGCCCTCGTGGCCCCTGGCTTGTATTAAACAGCTTGTATTATTTTATTTGTAGAGTTGTGTTGTGATATCTCACCGTGAGTCCCTGATCTCGATCGTGTACCTTGCGTGTATGATTACTGTACACGTCTTGATTTTGGGGGCGTCACATCGTGCTCCGGTATACACCTTCTTACGATCCCGTCCACACCTTCTTTATAAAGATGTGGATCATCCCAAAAGTAGTGCCTCAAATCCGTGAAGAATTTCTTCCTCTGCTGAAATGTGAAACCTAGAGGCAAAAAATTTGCAATGATAAAATTAGAATAATCTGCAAACCAAGGGTCGGAATGAGATTGTACTTTTACAACAGCAAGCTGTTCATCTGGGAAACTGTCGTTGACTGGAATAGGATCGTGCGGGATATCTTCCATCCTTGAAAGATTATCCGCCACCGGATTGTCTTCTCCTTTTCTATCGACAATCTTCAAATCAAATTCTTGAAGAAGGAGTACCCATCTAATGAGTCTTGGTTTGGCATCCTTTTTCTGCATAAGATACTTAATGGCAGCATGGTCAGTATGAATAATAACTTTAGAATCAACAATATACTTCCTAAACTTATCACAATAAAACACCACTCCCAAGAATTCCTTCTCGGTAGTAGCATAATTCTTTTGAGCACTATCAAGTGTTTTGCTGGCATAGTGGATGACATTCAACTTCTTGTCAACCCTTTGTCCTAAAACAGCTCCAACAGCAAAATCACTAGTATCACACATAATTTCAAAGGGAAAATTCCAGTCAGGTGGTTGTACTATAGGAGCGGTTATCAAGGCTTTCTTAAGAACTTCAAAAGCTTCCTTACAATCTTCATCAAATACAAAAGGAGCATCCTTCTGGAGAAGATTGGTAAGGGGTCTCGAGGTCTTAGAAAAGTCCTTGATAAATCTTCTATAGAAACCAGCATGACCTAGAAAACTACGAATACCTTTAATGTCCCTTGGATAAGGCATCCTTTCAATAGCTTCAATTTTTGCCTTGTCCACTTCAATTCCCCTTTCGGAAATCTTGTGTCCAAGAACTATCCCTTCGTTAACCATGAAATGGCACTTCTCCCAATTGAGCACCAAATTTGTTTCTTCACATCTCTGCAAAACTTTATTAAGATAGTGGAGACAGTGGTCAAAGGAGTTTCCATAGACGGAAAAGTCGTCCATGAAAACTTCTACAATCTCCTCACAGAAACCATGAAATATTGCAGACATACACCTCTGAAAAGTAGCAGGTGCATTACACAAACCGAATGGCATACACCTATAAGCATAAGTACCATAAGGACACGTGAAAGTGGTCTTCTCTTGATCCGCGGTGTTGACGTGAATATGGGAGAAGCCAGAGTACCCATCAAGATAGCAGAAGTGGGTGTTTTTAGACAACCACTCGAGCATCTGATCGATAAAGGGCAAAGGATAGTGGTCCTTCCGGGTGGAGTTGTTTAACTTCCTGAAATCAACACACATTCTATATCCAATAATAGTCATCTGAGGTATTAGTTCATTTTTATCATTAGGAACAACAGTCATACCTCCTTTCTAAGGAACACAATGAACGGGACTTACCCACTTACTATCAGCTATAGGATAGATGATACCTGCGGCTAGAAGTTTGAGAACCACTGTCCTAACCACGTCCTTCATCTTTGGGTTCAACCGTCGTTGATGATCAACAACCGGTTTAGCACCGGGCTCGAGATTGATAGTATGTTAGCAAATGGATGGACTAATACCCTTGAGACCATCAAGAGTATAGCCAATAGAACCTCGGTGTCTGCGGAGTGTCTCCAATAATCGCTCTTCTTCATACCCTGAAAGGTTAGAATTGATAATAACAGGATATACTTTCTTTTTATCTAAATAAGCATACTTGAGCGTATCGGGTAGTGGTTTTAGGTCGAACACCGGGTCTTCTTTCGATTGCGAGAGGATTCCTAAAGGTTCAACCGGGAGGTTGTGCTTCAGGATGGGAGTTTGTCTTAAAAATATGTCTTCTAGTTCATCCCTCTCCTGCATATGTATATCATTCTCGTGGTCTTCCATAAATTGCTGCAAAGTGTCATTAGGAGGAATAGCAATGGAAGCAATTTATTCAATAATTTTGTCATTACTTGACAGGTCAGGACCACGAGGTTGCTTAGAAAACTTAGAAAAATTGAATTCATACGGCTCACCATTGAATTCAACAGAAACTTTACCTTTCTTGCAATCTATTATAGCTCCGCAAGTGCTGAGGAAGGGCCTACCAAAGATAATAGGGAAAAAACTATCTTGCACTGAACCAAGTACAAGAAAGTCTGTAGGATATTTTACCTTCCCGCAGAGTACTTTAACATCTCTTACAATCCCAACTGGAGAGATTGTTTGTTTATTTGCAAGATGGATAGTGACATCTATGTCCTCGATCTCACACAGCTGAATCTCGTGCATGATCTCTTGATAAAGTGTGAAGGGAATAGCGCTGACACTAGATCCCAAATCACATAGCCCATAGTACTTATGATCTCCTATTTTGACAGATACAACTGGTGTACCTGAAATTGGGCCTTTGTTCCTGGCTGTGACAATGTTAGTGGCAGCAGCACAAAAACTAATAGTGGATTCTTCGATATCACTGGTTACCAGATCCTTGACCATTGCAACTTGAGGCTGGACCTTGATCATGTCCTCAGGTTCGTCAGTGGTCCTTCTATTCTTGTTTAGAATACCTGTAACAAAAGAGTGCTCCTTTATCCTGGAGGGATAAGGAGGCTGTTCATACACAACTGCAGGTAAAACAGGATCAGTAACATTAATCTCAATTGGTGACTCCTTGAAAGGTTTATGATGTTGACTCTCCTTCTTCCTGGAAGAATCAATATGAGAGGCAAAGTCCTTGAAAAAGTCAACCATTAGCTGGGAATCAAGACCAATTTTAGAGCAAAAGGTATTAAAGTAACCAGTCTTCACATAACTCTCAATGTAGTCATGCTCATAGTTTATAGCGGGTTCAATACCTTTATCAATTTCCCAGTCTTTAGTGTTCTTCTGGATCCTTTCTATAAGATCCCATTTTTATTCCATACTTCTGGTCTGGAATACCCCACTAGAGGAGGCATCCAACATCTCCTTGTCCTGACGAGAAAGCCTGGCATAAAAATTTGTAAGTATAATTTCCTTGGGGAGCTCATGGTTTGGGCATTTGAGAATCAGGGACTTCAGTCTCCCCCAAGCTTGAGCGATGCTCTCTCCGTCGCGAGACCAAAAGTTGTAGATGTAGTTCCTGTCTTGGTGAATTTCACGAAGAGGATATGGAGAATAGAAGGACGAGACCAAAACTTTATCTTTGAGTGATATGGAGAATAGTTTCTTCATGACGAATTGCATCGTCACACCTGCAAGCTTAAATAAAGAACATAATTGTGATAAATATAGCAGGTGTTCTCCCGGATGTCCTTCTCCTGTATAACGATTAGCCAACACATAATCAACAAAACCGGATGGTATTTTATAGGGCACAATTTCAGTAGGGATAGGAGTGACCACCACAGTCGTGGGGCGGCTCCTTACCAGCAACGGACCAACAGCAGAAGAGTCCATAAGGGCTGAAAGTAACAACAGAAAATAAAAGTTCCCTTACCGGCTTCACTTACCAATAGCGCTACACTCCCCGGCAACGGCGCCAGAAAAGCTCATTGATGGCGGAGAAGTTAATAGGTTTAGTTTGGTTGCCTTCCCTGTTAACCGCGCCAATAAACGATTCTTGATAACCCACAAGTCTAGGGGATCAATTGTAGCTTTTCGATAAACAAGAGTATCGATCCCACGAGGAGCAGAAGGTGTTGATAAGTGACACTGGATAAGGAAAGGGCTGCAAACACTCAAAGGTAAATATTTAGGGGTTTTTGGTTTAAGCAACAGAAAATTAAAAGACAGGCAAAGTAAACAGGGTAACTGAGGAGTAGCAAGTGGCCCAATCCTTTCACAAGGATAAGCCTAGGAACTGAACTTATAAAAGCTAGGGCGTTCTCGAGAAAACACGGGAGAGATAGTCAAGTCACTTTCACCATACTCCGCCAAGTAATATGTATCGTGTTGATAATTGTCGGTGGGTGGATCAATGCTAGTACACCTTCTAGACTAAGATAAGTGTACTCTTATGATTACACACCTTGCAAGCATCCGCAAATACAAGGTAGTAATTAAGGCATAAGCCTAACCAAAGCATCACGATCAAGGATCCATAACTCCCTTGTGCGAAAGTCTTCGAACGGAGTTCAGGTTTCTGTCAATCCCTCAGTTCCTGTAACGGTAATCATCATCACTGTTGACCATCACTGTTTGTTAATCACTGTTATCCCCTGTCCCTAATCAAACTTTGCTTCTACTCTTTTCAAACCATGCTGGTTGGTAATCAAAACCCAAAGCACAATGCATCTTGCTCATCCAGAAATCAAACCCTAGTTGAAACTACTTTAAATGGAAACTAAAACAAATGGGCTCAAATAAAGTTGTTCCAAAAATCATGGAACTATTTTTTTAAATTGCCTAAAATCATTATAATCATGTTGGACCAACTTTGGTAATTTTTGGAGTTGCAGAAAATTCCAAACAATTCAAACAGTAGGTTAAAACCCCTACTTTGGGCATTTAATAATAAAAAGAAATACCTAATGATTTTATTTTACTACAAAAACTTTTGTGGGACCTTAGTAATATGTAACACTAATTTACAAACACTAATAACCTTTTACAAAAATGCTAGGGTTAATAAATAAATTACAGAAAGAAATTGAGCAAACAGAAAAAAAAAACGAAAATTGGAAAAGGCTTAAAGCTCGCCTGGGGCGAGGCCCACCCCAGCCCAGCCACCCCGGCCCGTCTTCCACCTCCCACCTACTCCCGTCATGTCGGCCACCTGCTCGACGCCGTGGCGCAGCCGTGGCCACGAGCGCCACTGGAGCCCTCCCCTCCCTCACCTGCTCCCTGCGACCGCGGACGCGATAAGGGCAACGCCCGCTCCCTCCTGGACACGCCCACCATCTTTTCCCCTCCCCCTGCAGCTCGCCATCGTCGGGGAAAGAACCGTCCGGGGCCGTCGTCGCCATTGCCGTGGCCAAGCGCGGCCAACGTGCTCCCGCCGCCTCGCCGTGTTGTCCAGGAGCCGCCTCGACGTCGACTACCTCACCCACCGCGAGGAATCGAACCGCGGGGCCCGGCAGCGACGACTACGCCGTCGTTCCCCTCCGGCACCGCAGCGACATCGCCGTCAAATTCCGGCGACCTCGAGCCCTCCCCGAGCCCACTCTAAACGGCTACGCCCCCACGGTGAGCCCCTTCATCGTAGCCGTGCCCCCCTAGCCCTCCCCGTCGCCGTAGCTCGTCACGCCATTGGAGCCGAGCTCCGACGCCGCCGTGCTTCGCGCAGCCGCGGTCCAGTACGCGTGTTTGGCACGCCAAGCGTGCCCTCACGTTCCGCGTGCTCCCCTGGACCGAACGCGCTTACGCCCGCCCCACCCCGCGTTAGAAAACCCCATCGCCGTCGACGTCCGAGGACACCCGCCGCCAAACTCGACGCCGTCGACGACTTCGGCCACCTCCGGCGACGCCACCACCTCAGATCGACGCGCCGTCGTCCCCTCGTTCGAACGCAACTGACCACGGTCGATTTGGTGCCCTGTAGGCGAATCCCGAGCAGCTCCAGGGCGCTCCGCCGTGTGGGAGCTCACCGGAGACCAGCCGCCGGTGGCCTCCGACGTGGCACCCCTGGGGCAACCCCCCTGGGTCGTTGCCAGTGGGCCCCCGTGGTCCAGTTGACTGGGTTGACCAGTCAACTATGCTGACTGGGCAGCCCCAGTCACTGACATGCGGGCCCTCCTTGGTTAAGTTTAAAAATTTAATAAAACTTAATTAAAACTGTTTAGTTAAGTTAATCAGTCAATGACATGTGGGTCCAGAGGCATTTTCTAATTTAATTAAATGTTTTATAAATAACAGAGGCTGACATGTGGGTCCCACATGTCAGCACTGTTCTGGATAATGTTGTGGATAATGTTTTGGATAATGTTTAATAAATAATAAAAGAAATCTAGAAAATCATTTAAATTGATTTAAACTTTGAAATTTAATAACTTTTAAACCGTAACTCGGATTCAAAAACTTTATACATGGAAATTGATCAGAAAAATATAACGAATACGAATACGCTATCCCTATGTCTATCACACCCCTCTAACACAACGAACATCGAACTTTCCCCCTCCGGACCGACTGTCCGATAAATCGTCCGGTACTGTTAGAGTGCCTGGATGAATTTATTCCGAACACGAATGTTTCTCGGAATAGATCAAATAGCAGGAATACACCCCCCTTATGTTCTTCCGGTAACCACGACACCTCCGGCGTGATCCTTCCCCCCTCCGGACACCCTGTCCGGTAATCACTCGGAGCCGGTAGTTCATCCTCAGATGAATTTCCGTTCCGAGCAATGTGCATTGCACTGCGTTAGAACACTGTTAACATTTCATCTATCATGTCATGCATCTGTTTGTATATGCTTGCTGTGTATTTACTATTTCTTTCCCCCCTTAATCTCCGGTAGACCCCGCTGCTGCCGTCGACTACACCGCTGCTGAGTACGACTACGTCGTCGACGACCCTACTACTACCGTCGAGCTTGCAGGCAAGCAGAGCCATTCTCTTCCCCAGATATCGCCTATCTTTTCGTACATTTCTTGCACTAGGCATTGTTACTGCTGCTGCTACGTTGCTTACCTATTCAATTGCATAGCCTGATTTTGTCGCCCCTTGATGTGCCTTCCTTTATCCTATGCTGCCTATTATTATTATTATGCATTATTCAGCAGTGAACCCTGCGCATTGTTAGCTAGGATTAGATAGAGGGCCGTGATCACTCAGGGGAGTGAATGCGGATACAAATATTATAACTGCACAGGTACGGTACAATGCAGACACCGCCAAAGGCCCCTATCTGGGTTATGCCTAGTCACCTCATGTGTGAGCTATCAAGGAGTAATCCTTGTACTCCATTCGAGGCTGACTTTGTCTTGCCGCCATAGGGTCCTGTAAACGAGTGTCCTTCAAGTAAGAAGTCGGGCGACCCCACGGTGCCCGCGAGAGGTATTGCGACGGGACGACAGGGAGGGCACGACCAGTGTACCGGTGTGCTTGGCCCCTGATCGTTGGCCGCGAGAGTTACCAACCCACGAAAGTCGAGCTCCTCTAGGAGCACACGCGAGACAAGGTAAGGAGACGGTTCACCTTGTTGGTAACCGCAGTGACTTGGTGGGACGACAGGGCAGGCACCGATGTACTGGTGGTCCTGGCTGCTGTCGTTGTCCGCGGGTCGGTTAAGTCGAGGCAATGATAACGGTTGTCACGCCGGTTAAATAAAATGCTAAATGGTTCAGTGAATGTCTTGAGTTGGCTATATGCCATGTACGCACTACCAACCCGTGGGAACTACGAGTTATGGGCTCCTCCGCTTCTTAGTGTCGTCCGAGGACTCTTCAGACGTCAGCAGTACCGTGGCCTGCGCCGGGAAGTGGTGTTGTCTTATTTGCCACGGCAGTGTGGTTTGTATTTGCTTTGATTTAACTTCACCGGCCAGCCTCGCACCATGCAGGAGTACGTCGGGGTTAGGGTCCAAAGCCCCGCGTACATAGGATATAGTCCGGCGGATGACCTCTCTGTTGAGTTTGAAAGATGGGCTATGAAGTGTCGGATAGCCTCGGTGGAGCGTTCCCTAACAAGGTTCCCGCCACCCTGGAGATCCGTGCGTGTAGCGTAACACAAGTGCACCCCTGCAGGGAAGATTAATCTATTCGAATAGCCGTGTCCACGGTAACAGGACGCTTTATGCTGAAGCTGGATCTTACCACTAGAAACTATTATTATTAAACTTTATGGTTCCGGGTCTTCTTCCTCGCGGGGATGTCGAGGAGGTGAACTCGGAGGCATTGCTAATTATTACAACTTATTATTATACAATGCTGCAGCAACTTCTGCTGCATTGTTACTTTATGCTTTATATAAACTGTTGGCTGATTCTTACCTCATGCTGCAAGACATCGTCGGAAGATGCTAGTCTTCGATAGGCCTAGCTTCTTACCCTTGCTCTGAATTTTTGTCTTTCAGTCCACTATATACAGCCTCTTCTTTCCGTTGATACAATGCATAATGCTTAGTAGCGGATGTAAGACTCGCGGGTATACTAGATACTCACCTTCTTTATTTCCTTTACTGTTTTGCCTGATCGGCCGCTGCAGTCGACGTTGGAGCCCAGGAGCAGGAGTACCCCGGAGGCGCCTACTACGACGTCGAGTTCCCCGTCGACCAGGAGTAGTTCTGTGGATCCCAGGCAGGAGGCCTCGCCTTTTCATTCTGTATCTCTGATGTGATTTGTGCTAGCCTTCTTAAGGAAAAACTTGACTAACTATGTCTGTACTCAGATATTATGGCTTGTATGACTTATGTATTCGGGTCCGCGTGACCCCCTCTATTGTAAAATATTTGTTTATCCTTTTGTGTTTAGTGTTGTGCTGTGATATTATCACCGTGGAACCCTAATCTCAGTCGTGTACCCTGTGTGTATGATTACTGTACACGGTCTGATTTTGGGGGCGTCACAAGTTGGTATCAGAGCCGACTGCCTGTAGGAAGCCACCCCACCACCACCTGGTCGAAGTTGAGTCTAGACTTTGAAAAAACTATTTTGCTAACTTAACATTTGTCTTACGGGCCCACATCGATGTCACTACATGTGATATCTAGGGTATTAGGATCCTTTTCTCCTTACCTAAGCTCTGGGAATCTGCTCTCTTATCCTTGCTGGTAAGTTTTATAAAATCTGACATTAGGATCACGTTCTCTTGATTCCACCCGGCGTTTTTGGTGCTTCCCCCATTGATTGAGTCGTGTCGCAGGCGTCGTACGCCAGATCCCAGACCGCGGATCCCATTCTCATTCTGGGCAAGCCGCGCGTTCTCTGGCATCAACTCCTGTGGCCAACAGTTTTCTTGCGGCGTGATTGACATAGTGGAATCTATGTCGCGTCGTGTAATCCTTACCGCGGTCTGCGCGCCGCCTAGAGAGTCCTTTTTCCTTAATTTCTACGACGTTACGCTGCCCGATTTTCGATTGATTCTGTGTGCGAATGTGTATGTCTTATATGACTACTCCTTTACATATCTGCGCCTCCTTTTCGTTGTCGTTTTACTTCAGGCTTGATTCCGGTATCTCGTTAAATTTTCATCGCTGAAATACCCCTGTTAAATTCTAGCAGGATGGCTGGTCGTGGTGGTCGTGGTCGTGGTCATGCTGCCAACGACCCACCTCCGCCGCCGGATTACATGGCCGCGAGAATGCAGCAGTTCGAGATGAACCGTCAGTTCATGCAGAATATCATGGCTCAGTTCCTCCAACCAAATCAGAATGGGCACCACCATCAGCATGCCACCGTGACTCTTCACGACTTCACCCGCCTCAACCCCACTATGTTCCGCAACACTGCAGCCGCTGGATGCTGATGACTGGCTTCGCGACATCACTCACGAGCTGGAGTCTGCTAATGTCGATCCAGCCGACTATGTGAACTTTGCGTCTTATCATCTGAAAGGCGCCGCTGCGCAGTGGTGGAGCACCCACAAGCGTTCCCTGCCAGTTGAAGAAGTAATCACTTGGGATGAATTTCAGTCTGCCTTCCGCGCCCGCTACATTCCTCAGGGGATCATGGATCGTAAGGCGGAAGAATCCCGTAACCTCACTCAGGGCGATATGACTGTTGAAGCCTATCAGCGCGAGTTCCTCAACCTCTCTCGCTATGCGGAAGGGGAGATCACCACTGATGCTCGCAGGCAGCAGAAGTTCCGTCGTGGTCTTAACCCAGAACTCAGGCTCGCTCTTGCCGTTCATGATTTCGCCAGCTTCGCCACCATGGTGAACAAGGCTATCACCGTCGAGACTGCCCAGATGGAGCACAAGAACTCTCTGAAGCGTTATCGTGACGTTGGCTTATCTTCGGGCGCAACGCAGAAGCGTCGTATCTGGCTCCCTACCAGTGTGACTCATTCAGCTGTCCCTGCTCCAAGGCCGTCTTATGCTGCACCCCGTCTGCCTCCACCCCCGCAGATGCCAAGAGCTCTGCCTGCACCACCCAATGCTACACCCCTCCGTCCTCAGGATGGATTATGCTTCACGTGCCGCCAACCGGGGCATTTTTCCAGAGAGTGCCCCCAGAAACAGAAGCAACTGGTAGTCCACCCCGCTGGCCGTGGAAAGGGTCGTGGCAACAACAGGACCCCCAACTATAATACTGGGTCTGCTGCTTATGCTCGTGGACATGCTTACAACGTCAATGTTGAAGAAGCTCAACAACAACCCGCTACCGTGATGGGTACCCTTCTCGTTAATTCCGTACCTGCTGCTGTTTTATTTGATACAGGAGCATCGCATTCATTCATGTTGGAAACATTTGCATTTTCGCATAACTTCAAGTACGAAACGATGAAACCGCCGATGGTTGTTCGCACCCCGATTGGCCAATGCCGAACCACCATGATCGTGCCAAACACCACCATTGAAATCGAAGGAGTTGAATTCTTTGCGTCGCCCATCCTCCTGAAGTCTTCCACCATAGACCTCATTCTGGGAATGGATTGGTTAAAATTTCACGATGCCGCACTGTATTGTGGCACCAAGTCTGTCCAGCTTTTTCACCCCTCCGGTGGGATTGTTAACCACACCGCCCGAGTTACCCGTAATGCTGAAACACAGATCTTTATGATGAATGCTTTGAATGTCTCACCTTTGAAAGGCATCGAGAACGTTCCGGTCGTTCGCGATTTTCCCGACGTCTTCCCAGAAGAACTACCGGGAATACCCCCGATCAGTGAAGTTGAATTCGTCATCGACTTGAAGCCAGGCACTGTTCCTATTGCCAAGCGTCCTTACAAGATGCCGCCACATGAACTCCTTGAACTTAAGGAGGAAATCGACAAGGCACTTCAGAAAGGATTCATTCGCCCCAGTTCCTCAGCTTGGGGAGCACCTTCGCTCTTTGTCAAGAAGAGCGATGGGACAAACCGATTGGTCCAAGATTATCGGCCCATTAACCAAGCCACCATCCAGAACAAATACCCACTTCCCCCGATCAACGATCTGTATGATCAACTTGCCGGATCCAAGGTGTTTTCTAAACTCGACTTGAGGTTGGGTTATCACCAAATCCGAGTCCGTGATGAGGACATTCCGAAGACTGCCTTCATTACTCGCTATGGTTCATACGAGTACACCGTCATGTCCTTTGGCTTAACCAATGCTCCAGCCACCTTCTCCAGATTGATGAATTATATTTTCATGGAGTACCTCGACCAGTTCGTCGTGGTTTATCTGGATGATATATTGATATATTCCAAGAATGAAGAAGAACATGCTGAACATCTTCGTCTTATACTGGAGAAGCTTCGAGAACACAAACTCTACGCTAAGTTTTCTAAGTGTGAGTTCTGGCTTCCCGAAGTAACCTACCTTGGACATGTGATTTCCAAGGATGGCATTGCCGTCACCCCAGAACGTATCCAGGCTATTCTTGACTGGACTCCTCCCAAGACCGTCAAGCAAGTCCGCAGTTTCCTCGGGCTCGCTAGCTATTGCCGCCGTTTCGTCGAGAATTTCTCCAAGATTGCCAGGCCTCTGACTAATCTGCTTCACAAAGGCGTCAAGTTTGAGTGGACAGATAAATGTCAAGAAAGTTTCCAAGCACTCAAGGACAAGCTAACTTCTCCCCCGGTGCTCGCTCCCCCTGATACTCAGAAGGACTTCGTGATATATTGCGACGCGTCTCGTCAAGGATTAGGCTGTGTCCTATTGCAAGAGCGCAAGGTGATTGCTTATGGCTCTCGTCAGTTGCGTGCTCACGAAGACAAATACCCAACACATGATCTCGAATTGGCAGCAGTAATTTATTCATTGAAGCTGTGGCGACATTACCTCGTCGGTAATCGTTGCGAGGTCTACACCGACCACCAAAGTCTGAAGTACCTGTTTACTCAGCCAGACCTGAATCTTCGTCAACAACGATGGCTCGAAACAATAGCCGACTTCAACATGGATATTTCGTATACCCCGGGCAAGGCTAATGTGATGGCCGATGCCTTGAGCCGCAAAACTTACTGTTCTGAACTCGAGGTTCAGGTGCAGCAACCACTTCTGTATGAAGAGTTTTGCAAGTTGAATCTTGAGATTGTTCCTCAAGGTTACGTCAATAACCTGGTTCTCGAGTCAAAGCTCGACGCCCTCATCAAGAGTAGACAATCTCTGGCCCCGGACATTGTGGAGATCAAGCAGGACATCGCCGAAGGAAAGCCCTCCTCTTTTACCATTGATGCTAATGATGGTGATACTGTGTACTTCAAGGGTCGCTTGGTAGTTCCTGTGAGCCCGCCCCTCATTAACTGTGGTCCGGATATCATGGAAGAAGCCCATAACTCTACCTTGTCAATCCACCCTGGCAGTACCAAGATGTATAAAGACCTTCGTCAACGGTACTGGTGGCCTTACATGAAGCAAGATATCGCTCGCTTTGTTTCCAAATGTGACGTTTGCAGTCGCGTCAAAGCCGGACATCAGAAACCTTCTGG
This sequence comes from Bromus sterilis, assembly GCA_950022295.1. NCBI lineage: Eukaryota > Viridiplantae > Streptophyta > Magnoliopsida > Poales > Poaceae > Bromus > Bromus sterilis. Next base: position 245,431,352 of record OX465601.1, read on the forward strand.
TTGGTTGCGACCACTCCCTCCTCCTGATTGGAAGTGGGACAAAGTCGAAATGGACTTCGTCACCGGTTTTCCTAAGTCACAGAAAGGTAACGATGCCATCTTTGTCGTCATCGACCGATTCTCCAAGATTGCACACTTCCTGCCGGTCAAGGAGACGATCACTGCTTGTCAGTTAGCACACTTGTATATCTCCCGAATTGTATCACTCCACGGTATTCCGATGGAGATCAGTTCAAACCGTGGCAGCATTTTCACCTCACGATACTGGAATAGTTTCATGGAAGCTTTCGGGACTCGTCTGAATCTCAGCACCGCTTATCACCCCCAGTCGCAAGGCCAAGTTGAACGAGTCAATCAAGTGCTGGAAGACATGCTTCGCGCTTGTGTCCTTTCTTTCGGCATGAAATGGGAGGATGCCCTCCCGTACGCGGAATTCTCGTACAACAATAGCTATCAGGCTAGCTTGAAGATGGCCCCCTTCGAAGTTCTATATGGACGTAAATGTCGAACCCCCCTGAATTGGTCAGGAACTGGGGAACGACCCTACATCGGACCGGATCTTGTCAAAGAAGCTGAAGAACAAGTTCGCATTGTGCAAGAAAATCTCAAGGCCGCACAGTCTCGTCAGAAGAGCAACTATGACCGCAAACACCGTGAAATGGAGTATCAACCTGGTGAATACGCTTACCTCCGTGTCACTCCCATGAGGGGCACTCATCGCTTCGGTATCAAGGGCAAGTTGGCTCCTCGCTACATTGGCCCGTTCCGTATCCTTTCCAGGAGTGGACCCGTGGCATACCGGTAGGAATTGCCGCCGAACCTCTCCCAAGTCCACGATGTCTTCCACGTGTCGCAACTCCGTCGCTACTTCAAGGATCCTATCCGCAAAGTGGAACATGATATGATCGAGCTGCAACAAGACTTAACTTATCGAGAACATCCGAGCCGCATTCTCGATCAGTCTGAGCATCGAACCTGCAACAAGACCGTCAAGTTCCTCAAGGTCTAGTGGTCGAATCATTCTGAAGATGAAGCCACATGGGAACGCGAAGATCGCCTTCGCGATGAATACCCCGATCTTTTCCTCGCTACCACTTGAATTCTCGGGACGAGAATTCTTGTAGTGGGGGAGATTTGTAACACCCTCAGTTCCTGTAACAGTAATCATCATCATTGTTGACCATCACTGTTTGTTAATCACTGTTATCCCCTGTCCCTAATCAAACTTTGCTTCTACTCTTTTCAAACCATGCTGGTTGGTAATCAAAACCCAAAGCACAATGCATCTTGCTCATCCAGAAATCAAACCCTAGTTGAAACTACTTTAAATGGAAACTAAAACAAATGGGCTCAAATAAAGTTGTTCCAAAAATCATGGAACTATTTTTGTAAATTTCCTAAAATCATTATAATCATGTTGGACCAACTTTGGTAATTTTTGGAGTTGCAGAAAATTCCAAACAATTCAAACAGTAGGTTAAAACCCCTACTTTGGGCATTTAATAATTAAAAGAAATACCTAATGATTTTATTTTACTACAAAAACTTTTGTGGCACCTTAGTAATATGTAACACTAATTTACAAACACTAATAACCTTTTACAAAAATGCTAGGGTTAATAAATCAATTACAGAAAGAAATTGAGCAAACAGAAAAAAAAACGAAAATTGGAAAAGGCTTAAAGCTCGCCTGGGGCGAGGCCCACCCCAGCCCAGCCACCCCGACCCGTCTTCCACCTCCCACCTGCTCCCGTCATGTCGGCCACCTGCTCGACGCCGCAGCGCAGCCGTGGCCACGGGCGCCACTGGAGCCCTCCCCTCCCTCACCTGCTCCCTGCGACCGCGGACGCGATAAGGGCAACGCCCCCTCCCTCCTGGACACGCCCACCATCTTTTCGCCTCCCCCTGCAGCTCGCCATCGTCGGGGAAAGAACCGCCCGGGGCCGTCGTCGCCATTGCCGTGGCCAAGCGCGGCCAACGTGCTCCCGCCGCCTCGCCGTGTTGTCCAGGAGCCGCCTCGACGTCGACTACCTCACCCACCGCGAGGAATCGAACCGCGGGCCCCGACAGCGACGACTACGCCGTCGTTCCCCTCCGGCGCCGCAGCGACATCGCCGTCAAATTCCAGCGACCTCGAGCCCTCCCCGAGCCCACTCTAAACGTCTACGCCCCCACGGTGAGCCCCTTCATCGTAGCCGTGCCCCCTTAGCCCTCCCCGTCGCCGTAGCTCGTCACGCCATTGGAGCCGAGCTCCGACGCCGCCGTGCGTCGCGCAGCCGCGGTCCAGTACGCGTGTTTGGCACGCCAAGCGTGCCCTCACGTTCCCCGTGCTCCCCTGGACCGAACGCGCTTATGCCCGCCCCACCCCGCGTTAGAAAACCCCATCGCCGTCGACGTCCGAGGACACCCGCCGCCAAACTCGACGCCGTCGACGACTCCGGCCACCTCCGGCGACGCCACCACCTCAGATCGACGCGCCGTCGTCCCCTCGTTCGAACGCAACTGACGACGGTCAATTTGGTGCCCTGTAGGCGAATCCCGAGCAGCTCCTGGGCGCTCCGCCGTGTGGGAGCTCGCCGGAGACCAGCCCCCGGTGGCCTCCGACGTGGCACCCCTGGGGCAACCCCCCTGGGTCGTTGCCAGTGGGCCCCCGTGGTCCAGTTGACTGGGTTGACCAGTCAACTATGCTGACTGGGCAGCCCCAGTCACTGACATGCGGGCCCTCCTTGGTTAAGTTTAAAAATTTAATAAAACTTAATTAAAACTGTTTAGTTAAGTTAATCAGTCAATGACATGTGGGTCCAGATGCATTTTCTAATTTAATTAAATATTTTATAAATAATAGAGGCTGACATGTGGGTCCCACATGTCAGCACTGTTCTGGATAATGTTGTGGATAATGTTTTTGATAATGTTTAATAAATAATAAAAGAAATCCAGAAAATCATTTAAATTGATTTAAAATTTGAAATTTAATAACTTTTAAACCGTAACTCGGATTCAAAAACTTTATACATGGAAATTGATCAGAAAAATATAACGAATACGAATACGATATTCGTATGTCTATCACACCCCTCTAACACAACGAACATCGAACTTTCCCCCTCCGGACCGACGGTCCGATAAATCGTCCGGTACTGTTAGAGTGCCCGGATGAATTTATTCCGAACACGAATGTTTCTCGGAATAGATCAAATAGCACGGATACACCCCCCTTATGTTGTTCCGGTAACCACGATACCTCCGGCGTGATCCTTCCCCCCTCCGGACACCCTGTCCGGTAATCACCCGGAGCCGGTAGTTCATCCTCAGATGAATTTCCGTTCCGAGCAATGTGCATTGCACTGCGTTAGAACACCGTTAACATTTCATCTATCATGTCATGCATCTGTTTGTATATGCTTGCTGTGTATTTACTGTTTCTTTCCCCCCTTAATCTCCGGTAGAACCCGCTGCTGCCGGCGACTACACCGCTGCTGAGTACGACTACGTCGTCGACGACCCTACTACTACCGTCGAGCTTGCAGGCAAGAAGAGCCATTCTCTTCCCCAGATATCGCCTATCTTTCCGTACATTTCTTGCACTAGGCATTGTTACTGCTGCTGCTATGTTGGTTACCTATTCAATTGCATAGCCTGATTTTGTCGCCCCTTGATGTGCCTTCCTTTATCTTATGCTGCCTATTATTATTATTATTATTATTATGCATTATTCAGCAGTGAACCCTGCGCATTGTTAGCTAGGATTAGATAAGGGGCCGTGATCACTCAGGGGAGTGAACGCAGATACAAATATTATAACTGCACAGGTACGGTACAATGCAGACACCGCCAAAGGCCCCTATCTGGGTTATGCCTAGTCACCTCAAGTGTGAGCTATCAAGGAGTAATCCTTGTACTCCATTCGAGGCTGACTTTGTCTTGACGCCATAGGGTCCAGTAAACGAGTGTCCTTCAGGTAAGAAGTCGGGCGACCCCACGGTGCCCGTGAGAGGTATTGCGACGGGACGACAGGGAGGGCACGACCAGTGTACCGGTGTGCTTGGCCCCTGATCGTTGGCCGCGAGAGTTACCAACCCACGAAAGTCGAGCTCCTCCAGGAGCACACGCGAGACAAGGTAAGGAGACGGTTCACCTTGTTGGTAACCGCAGTGACTTGGTGGGACGACAGGGCAGGCACCGATGTACTGGTGGTCCTGGCTGCTGTCGTTGTCCGCGGGTCGGTTAAGTCGAGGCAACGATAACGGTTGTCACGCAGGTTAAATAAAATGCTAAAAGGTTCATTGAATGTCTTGAGTTGGCTATATGCCATGTACGCACTACCTACCCGTGGGAACTACGAGTTATGGGCTCCTCCGCTTCTTAGTGTCGTCCGAGGACTCTTCAGACGTCAGCAGTACCGCGGCCTGCACCGGGAAGTGGTGTTGTCTTATTTGCCGCGGCAGTGTGGTTTGTATTTGCTTTGATTTAACTTCACCGGCCAGCCTCGCACCATGCAGGAGTACGTCGGGGTTAGGGTCCAAAGCCCCGCGTACATAGGATATAGTCCGGCGGATGACCTCTCTGTTGAGTTTGAAAGATGGGCTATGAAGTGTCGGATAGCCTCGGTGGATCGTTCCCTAACAAGGTTCCCGCCACCCTGGAGATCCGTGCGTGTAGCGTAACACAAGTGCACCCCTGCAGGGAAGATTAATCTATTCGAATAGTCGTGTCCACGGTAATAGGACGCTTTATGCTGAAGCTGGATCTTACCACTAGAAACTATTATTATTAAACTTTATGGTTCCGGGTTTTCTTCCTCGCGGGGATGTCGAGGAGGTGAACTCGGAGGCATTGCTAATTATTACAACTTATTATTATACAATGCTGCAGCAACTTCTGCTGCATTGTTACTTTATGCTTTATATAAACTGTTGGCTGATTCTTACCTCATGCTGCAAGGCATCGTCGGAAGATGCTAGTCTTCGATAGGCCTAGCTTCTTACCCTTGCTCTGAATTTCTGTCTTTCAGTCCACTATATACAGCCTCTTCTTTCCGTTGATACAATGCATAATGCTTAGTAGCGGACGTAAGACACGCGGGTATACTAGATACTCACCTGCTTTATTTCCTTTACTGTTTTGCCTGATCGGCCGCTGCAGTCGACGTTGGAGCCCAGGAGCAGGAGTACCCCGGAGGCGCCTACTACGACGTCGAGTTCCCCGTCGACCAGGAGTAGTTCTGTGGATCCCAGGCAGGAGGCCTCTCCTTTTCGTTCTGTATCTCTGATGTGATTTGTGCTAGCCTTCTTAAGGAAAAACTTGACTAACTATGTCTGTACTCAGATATTATGGCTTGTATGACTTATGTATTCGGGTCCGCGTGACCCCCTCTATTGTAAAATATTTGTTTATCCTTTTGTGTTTAGTGTTGTGCTGTGATATTATCACCGTGGCACCCTAATCTCAGTCGTGTACCCTGTATGTATGATTACTGTACACGGTCTGATTTTGGGGGCGTCACAGTCGTGGGGCGGCTCCTTACCAGCAACGGACCAACAGCAGAAGAGTCCATAAGGACTGAAAGTAACAACAGAAAATAAAAGTTCCCTTACCGGATTCACTTACCAATAGCGCTACACTCCCCGGCAACGGCGCCAGAAAAGCTCATTGATAGCGGAGAAGTTAATAGGTTTAGTTTGGTTGCCTTCCCTGTTAACCGCGCCAATAAACGATTCTTGATAACCCACAAGTCTAGGGGATCAATTGTAGCTTTTCGATAAACAAGAGTATCGATCCCACGAGGAGCAGAAGGTGTTGATAAGTGACACTGGATAAGGAAAGGGCTGCAAACACTCAAAGGTAAATATTTAGGGGTTTTTGGTTTAAGCAACAGAAAAGTAAAAGACAGGCAAAGTAAACAGGGTAACTGAGGAGTAGCAAGTGGCCCAATCCTTTCACAAGGATAAGCCTAGGAACTGAACTTATAAAAGCTAGGGCGTTCTCGAGAAAACACGGGAGAGATAGTCAAGTCACTTTCACCATACTCCGCCAAGTAATATGTATCGTGTTGATAAGTGTCGGTGGGTGGATCAATGCTAGTACACCTTCTAGACTAAGATAAGTGTACTCTTATGATTACACACCTTGCAAGCATCCGCAAATACAAGGTAGTAATTAAGGCATAAGCCTAACCAAAGCATCACGATCAAGGATCCATAACTCCCTTGTGCGAAAGTCTTCGAACGGAGTTCAGGTTTCTGTCACTCTGGCAACCCACCATAAGCATCCTTTGTGCACAATGTATTCCTCTAGGCCCATGAAAGGTGAAGTGTTATGTGTTCGACTCACATAACACCACTAGAGAAATAACAACACAACTTAAGTATCAAACAACACATAATACTTCAACATCATATGACTACTAACAACTAGACTTCTCCCATGTTCTCAAGAACTAAAGTAACTACTCACAAGACATAAAAGAGATCATGATCAGAGGTGATAGATGGGTGATAAACAATCTGGGCACAATGATATTTCTCCAACAAAACTCAATAGCATTCACCACAAAGTAGTAATCAACAACAACAGAGTAGAGAGGATAGATAGTACGGATTACAACACAAGTTGCAATTGTGAGATGAGATGGGATGGAGATGGAGATGGTGCTGATGTTGGGGATGATGTTGATGATGATCTCGATGATGCCCGTGACGATGATGATGATGATGATGGCGACGATCTCCCCTTCCGGGAGGTGATCTACCCAGCGGAATCTGCCCGCCAGAGATGGCTTTTCTCCTCTGTAGGTTTCCGACCCGTGGCGGCGGCGAAACACGGAAAGGACTCTTCTTTAGGGGTTTCCACCCCAGGGGGCTTATATAGGCGAAAGGGGGCACCGAGGGGGGCCACCAGGAACCCAGGAGGGTGCCTGGCGCGGCCAGGAGGGCGGCCGCGCCAGGCACCCTTCTGGCTGCCTGGTGGGTCCCCTCACCTCCTCCTTCGGTGATCCCCAGTCAATCTTCATAAAAATTCTCCCCGTAAAATTTCATCGCATTTGGACTTGATCTGATTCAGCAACTTGGTATCCACTTTTTACCGCTGAATTCTGGTTCTGCTGCTTCGGCACCGGAAAGTTGTAAACTGTGTAAAATAAGCCAAAACAACATAAGAACAATACTTTAAAGTGGAATATATCAATGAATAGGGTGAAATCACAATATAAAATAGTGATGCTTTTTGGACGTATCAGCTAGCAGTGTTGTAACGACCCGATTCACTAGGAATCCAAGTCTTTGTGCATTCTATGCTAGTCCCTGGATCAATAGCTAGCACACACAGTACATGATGTAATATTAAGAATAAACCACATGTCATAAATATTACATCAAAGATTCAGTATTACAATAAAGCATACCTGCATAGCACAAGGCTATCTTACAAATAGAATACAACGGAAAAACAATAAAGAGCTTCGTGGCGTCCATCAACTCCACCGGCACAATTGAGTATAGACATCGTAACCCTACATCACATCATTTACTCGTCGTATACAATCCTGCAACACCGAAGGTTACAACCCGACAACGGGTCAGTACATCTGATTTGTACGGCAAGTCACACGAAAAAGGATATAACATACCTACATATACATGCAAGGATAAGTCAAAGGAAGGCTTATGGTTTTATTTTGCAGAAAGCTGATTTTTTCCTTAATCTACCTATTAGTCAATTTTTATTTTATCTTACTACATTAATCTAAGGTTGAATTGGGCGAACCAATTCCAACCCATACCCTTTATTAGAATATCCCACTCAAGTTTTATTAAGGTGAATCATCTGTCAAGACCATCCAACAATAGTAATGCCTAGTTTCTCAAAGTTTCCCATAACCAGGGACACGACTAATCATGATTAGTTTATACGCTCTACAGAGGTTTGTACACTTTTCCCACTGGACTCAACCTGAAGATTGAGACAAAGTCTTTCAGAAGAGGTCACCTCCACCCTTTGGTAGTTGGTACACCTATCATATCTACATCTTCTAGATACCAGGGCCAGGCTCCCCACAACGTACTCAACTAAGCCAGAGCCCATATAGCCAGTGGTTGTACATGGAAGCTCCTAGTCACTAAGTCTGTCCGATCTTTTTGAGCCTGTATGGCGCCCACTTAGGGTGCACTCTCATGGGCGCAGTCCTTCGATAAGGTGCACAACCCCATGATGCCTTCCCTCCATACATGCAAAACCATTGGGAGCATTTAGCCATGAACCTGCCCTTAGAGAAGGCGCAGCCTCCAGGATGCATCCCGCCCGTCCAGAGGTGAATTCTATTTAAGGTTTGCTAGTCAAGTTATTAAATCCTCACATAACTCAATGTAATCTCAAGCCAATCCCCGTCTATAAGCATAGAAATATATAACAATCACGAACTAAGGCGACAAAGAATACATGATCAGATCATATGGCTATCCTACCAGGTTTGCTGCATAATAATATAATATACACCTACACATGCATAGGGTGATAAGTTGTAACACCCTCAGAGTCTGTAACAGTAATCACCCTCACTGTTGGTCATCACTGTTTACTAATCACTGTTACTCTCCTTGCCTTGATCAAAATTTGCAGTTGATCATATTCAAAACCATGATGGTTGATATTCAAAACCAATGCCCAATGCACTTTGATCAATTGGAATCAACTCAAAACCCAAAACCCCTTTTGGTGGATAATAAAAAAAATGTGGCAAATAAAACTTTGCCCAAAATTTGTCCAACCACTTTTTCTAATTCACAGATAATCAGTGGGTCATGATACACCAACTTGGGTATTTTTATGAGCCATGAAATAATTCACACAATTCAAACAATAGCTTAAAAACCCCACCTTGAGCATTTATTAAATAAAATAAATCGAAAAGGAATTTATTTTGCCTCCAAACTTTCTGTACGCTGCTTTAGGGTGTAACCCTAATTTACAAACACCTAACACCATTTATAAAATTGTGGAAGCAATTAAATAAATGCATAAAAGAAAGAACAAAAAAGAGAAATAAAAAAACACTTAACCCTCGCCCAGGGCGACAACCACTCGGCCCAACCCACCCCGGCCTGTCTTCCCCACCTGCCCCCTCCCATCCCCCACCTGCTCCCGTCGCCGTGGCGTCACCGTTGTGGCTAGAGCCCTGCAGGCCGCCCCCACCTCCCCTGTGCCGCCTAGAAGATAAGGCCGAGGACCCCTGCCCCGTAGACACCCCCTCCCAGTTTCCCCCTTCCTCCTCGCCTCGCAGTCGCCAGGGCAAAACCTCACCGGCCGCCATGGTCGCTGTCGCGTGAACGCACGCAGCCAACCACCACCGGAGCCCACGCCATCGTGTCCGGGACCCGCGCCGTCGACGTCTTCGCCACCCTGCAAATGGAATTGAGCCGGGGCGCTCTGCACCCCCTGCAATCTTCGTTGTATTCAAGCTCCATCCGCCGAGATCGCGGTTCGACTCCGGCCGCACCAGCCCCTCCCCGAGCCCGTTGCCCTGCTCGACAGGTTCTCGGTGAGCTTCTCACCGTTCGCCAATTGCCGAAGCAGCCCGTTAAGCCCTGTTTGAATTTCCCCCTTGGCCGTGTTCTGGCCGCCGCCACGGCCAGCATTGCAAGAGTTCCAGTGCCCCTCTAGTGCGCGCTTGAGCACCAACGTGCTCCTGGTAGACCTTTTGTTTCATTTGGCACGATAGTTTGGACGATGGTGTTGCATATCACGAGATGCCATTGACGACCGAGCTCACCTCCTCCATTGTTAGGAATGCGCTCACCTTCGTACCTCCCATCTTGCACAACCACCTCAGATCGACTCGCGGTGCAGTGCTCGATCGAATGGGACCGGTGCCGCGCGAAATGACACCCTGAATCGAATGCTAGCTAGCCGCCGGCTGCACTGTTCGTCGTCGGCGAGGCCCTGTGCCACTGCGCATGGGTCCGGCGTGTCAGTTGGGTTGGTTAGGTGTTAATCACCCACTAACAGCCAGCCCATCCCCTGTTAACTAAAAAAGCTTATGCTTAAGTAAAAATAACCCCTGCTGAGACTTACATGTGGGCCCGTGCCCTTTTAAATTAATTACAAATTTTAATTAGCCAGGTGTATATTACAACTAGGTCCCACCTGTCACTAATTAAATTAAGTTAAAATGGAAATTGAATTAGTCACTGACATGTGGGACCTCCCTGTATAATTAGTCTAATTAAAAAAATTAATTTGTCTCTGCCACTGACATGTGGGACCCCCATGTTAGTGGCACTGTTCTGGATAGACTTGTGGATAATGGTGGATATTAAATAATAAAAGAAATTTCAGAAAATCTTTTAAAAAGAATTAAACTTTGAAAATCAATATCTTTTAAACGTAAGTCGGATTCAAAAACTTGTACATGAAAATTGATCAGGAAAATATAACGAATATGAAAACGATATCTGTTGGTCTACCACCCCCCTCTAAAATACCGAACATCGAACCTTCCCCCTCCAGTAGCACTGTCCGATGATTGTCCGATACCGTTAGACTATCCAGATGAATTTACTCTGAACATGAAAGTTGTTCAGAGTGCATCAACTAACACGGATACACCTTTCCTAGGTTTGTCAGATGACCACGGCACCCCCGGCATGGTAGCTTCTCCCTCCGGACACCCTGTCCGGTAATTACCCGGAGCTGGCAGTTCATCCCCGGATGAATTCCCGCTCCGAGCTTAGTGCATCGTACTACGTTAGAGCCCCGTTTCTTTGTATCTTCTATGTCATACATTTGTATTTCTATTATTGTTGTGTATTTACTGTTTCTCCCCCCTTTATTCTCTGGTAGACCCCGTTTCTGCCGCCGATGACGTGAGTACGACTACTTCGTCGACGATCGTACCCCTACTGTCAAGCTTCCAGGCAAGCAGAGCCATTTCCTTCCCCAGATATTGCCTATCTTTCCATATATTTCTTGCACTAGGCATTGATACTGCTGCTGCTACGTTACAATCCTATTCAATTGCATAGCCTGTTTTTGTCGCCCCTTGATGTACCTTCCTTTATCCTATGCTGCATATTACATATATTATATTCAGCAGTGAGCCCTGCGCATTGTCAGCTAGGATTAGATAGAGGGCCGTGATCACTCAGGGGAGTGAACGCGGATACAAATATTATAACTGCACAGGTACGATACAATGCAGACACCGCCTCAGGCCCCCTACCTCGGCTCTGCCACCATCAAGTGTGAGCTATCAAGGAGTAATCCTCGTACTCCACTCGTTGCTGGCTCTGTATATCCGCTCTAGGTACCTGAGCAACGGTTGTCCTTTAGGTAAGAAGTCGGGCTACCCAACGCTGCCCGCGAGTGGTATTGCGACGGGACGACAGGGAGGGTACGACTAGTGTACCGGTGTGCTTGGCCCCTGATCGTTGGCCGCGAGAGTTACCAAACCACGAAAGTCGAGCTCCTCCAGGAGCACACGCGAGACAAGGTAAGGAGACGGTTCACCTTGTTGGTAACCGCAGAGACTTGGTGGGACGACAAGGCAGGCACTGATGTACTGGGGGTCCTGAGTGATGTCGTTGTCCGCGGGTCAGTTAAGTCGAGGGAACGATAACAGTTGTCCCGCAAATTAATAAAACGACTAATGGTTCGGTGGATATCTTGAGTTGGCTATATGCCATGTACGCACTACCTACACGTGGGAATTATGAGTTATGGGCTCATCTGCTTCGTAGTGTCGTCTGAGGACTCTTCAGACGTCAGCAGTATCGCAGGCTGATTGCCGGGAGGTGGTGTTGTCTTATTTGCTTGCGCGGTGTTGTATTATTTGGTTTGCTTATGCTTCACCGGCCAGTCACGCACCGTGCGGGAGTACGTTTGGGTTGGGGTCCAAGGCCCGGCGTACTTAGGATTTAGACCGGCGGATGGCCTCTCTGTTGAGTTTGAAAGATGGGCTACGGAGTGTCGGATAGCCTCGGTGGGGCATTCCCTAACAAGGTGTATGCCACCCTGGAGATCCATGCGTGTAATGTAACACAAGTGCACCCCTTCAGGGAAGATTAATCTATTCGAATAGCCGTGTCCACGGTAACAGGATGCTTTATGCTGAAGCTGGATCTTACCACTACAAACTATTATTATTAAACTGTATGGTTCCGGGTTTTCTTCCTCGCTGGGATGTCGAGGAGGTGAACTCGGAGGCATTGCTAATTATTACAACTTATTATTATACAATGCTGCAGCAACTTCTGCTGCATTGTTACTTTATGCTTTATATAAACTGTTGGCTATTCTCTCCTCATGCTGCAAGACTCGTCGGAAGATGCTAGTCTTCGATAGGCCTAGCTTCTTACCCTTATTCTGATTTATATCCTGCAGTCCACTATATATAGCCTCCCCTTTCCATTTGATACCATGCATAAATGCTTAGTAGAGGACGTAAGACTCGCGGGTATGCTAGATACTCACCTTTGCTTTATTTCCCCCCTTTTTGTTTTGCCTGATCGGCCGCTGCAGTCGACGTTGGATCCTTGGAGTCCAAGAGCAAGAGATCCCCGATGCCGACCACCGCAACGTGAAGATCCCCGATGCCTTCTACGACATCGAGTTCCTCGTTGACCAGGAGTATTTTGGAGGTTCCTGATACGTCCCAAACGTATCTATAATTTCTGCTTGCTCCATGCATGTTTTGTGTGTCTTTGCCATGTTTTGCTTGAACTTTCATACACTTTTGAACCTATTTGGACTAACCTATTAACTCAGTGCACCCAGTTGCCAGTTTCTGTTTTCTGCTGTTTCACTTGAGTAAATTCTTGCATGTTCTCCGTTGCGGTATTTGCTTTGGCCAAGTATTTTATTTGCAACTCCAAGAGAGAGCGTTATGCTCGATTGTGGGTTCATCCCCCTGATGTCTAGCTTGAGTGACAGAAACATGAGACTAGGGGATGTGTTGTTGCCACCAGGGATAAAACAACGGTGCTTGTACCTGCGGGTGCAAGGATTGTTTACTTTACGCAAAGTTCTTTTAATGCAGTTGTCTGTTTCTTTGAGTTTACACTTTCGGTGGGATTCGCAACTTAATACCAGCGAGATGTTCTGGATAGATATCTCAAGGTGGATGATTCGTAGTAGATGCAGATGGATTTCGGTCTACTTACCTTGGCGTACTGCCCATTTCTTTTGAGCCCTTCCTTTCTTTGCAGCAAAGTTAGCATTGCGGTGACTTCATAATCCTGTCAATTGCCCAACTGTGATTTGTTTACCTCGCTAGCACTTTTATCGTCTTTTGGGAGAGAGACATCACTAGTGAAAATCACGGGACCCCGGTCCATCTTCACATTATTGTTCACACCCTCAATTTACTTTCAGCTTTTACTTTCCTTTGCACCTTTTATCTCTTGCGTTAATCCTTTGTAAACGACAAGGCCGGAGGAATTGACAACTCCTCTGTACTCGTTGGGAGCAAATTTATTTGTTGCTGTGTGCAGGTCCATGACAACACCCTAGTCAGGAAGCAATTTCCGGCGACGTTTCCACCTACTTGTATCTCCTGAGTCCTACTAGTTCGATAACCTTGGTATCTTCACCGAGGGAAACTTGCTGCTGCACTGCATCTCAAACCTTCCACTTGGGGTAACCAACGAGGGGCGAGAAGCCATCAAGCAAATTTCTGGCGCCGTTGCCGGGGACTCAAGTCTACAAGATAGGGGAGTTGCACACTATCTTTTACCTTTTCTTTTTAGTCTTGTTAGTTTACCTTTCAGTTTCTGCTTTAGTGTCCTTTATCAAAAAACCCAAAATAATAATAATAGTATGTCTAGTTCCTTACTTGCCAATCAATGTCTAATTTCTTTGAAACTAGATCTTATTGGCATGGAGGATTCACCGAGGATCAACAAAAGTGGTACAAGGAACACTGCTTGTCTCAAAAGGGGATACACTTATGGAAACAAATACATCAGTTGTATGAGTATGCTAGAAACTTGTGCTCAATATATAATATATCTTTCTGCAGGGATGAATCTTGTTGCTTTATGAGGCACAAACACCTTTCTTTCCAATGTGAGTACAATGATGATGAAACCTTAGCCTCTTATGCTAAGAGAAACTATGATTTTTATGATGCAGAGGAAATAGAAGAATTTTTTGCTTATAAGGGTGCCTATGAAATTACTTCTCTTCTTAAAAATATTGATGATGCCCCTTACAAATCTGAGAGTCTTGCTATACTTAACTATTGTTTGGAAAATTACGATGCAAATTATTACATTACTGATCATCTTGAGAGAATCTCTCCCCCAAAGGAAGAGACTAATGATTTGCAGGACTCTATGGAAGAAGAAATTTATGAACCTGAAAGCTCCTTGGATGAAAAAGAGGAGGAGAGTGACGAACAAAAGGAGGAAGAATGGAGCCATCCATGTCTACCTTCTAATGAGAGTAACTCTTTGAATCTTACCTTATATGAGTATTATGATCCTATGGATTCTTTTGAAATGTCCCTTTTGATGGAGTTGATGCCTTCTATGCTTATGGCCGTGATGCCACTATGGATGATGCTTACGGAGATGAACTTTCTATAGTTCCTCATGTTAAGAACAAATTTTTTGCTATCGCACCCACACTTGAGTGTCCTATTATCCTTTTAAAATCTCCAACTCCGGAGAATTTTCCTCTTATCAAAGCTCAATGTGATGGGTTGCATTTATCTTATAGTCCTAAAGACCGTGTTGAAAACTATACACGTGTGCTTGTAGGTCATGAACAACATGATTTATGTGATAGTAATATTCTTGATGTTGTTCATGATACTACTGAAAATTATTTCGAGAGAGGGAAGTTTGGTTGTAGAAACTTCCATATTACTAAAACACCCCTCTTCATGTTGAAAGTTTTGAAGTTGTTCTTTTTCGACCTTCCTATGCATGTCACTTTGTGCTTCTTTGATTTATTTTCTTACAAGATGCCTATTCATAGGAAGTGGGTTAGGCTTAAATGTGTTTCATATTTGCTTCTTGATGTTCTCTTTTGCTTCAAAATTCTTATTCTTGTGAGAGCATCTTCTATAATCTTTAAGCCTAGCTAATGGCTTAAAAAAGCGCTTTCGGGAGGCAGCCCGCAACGAATTTAGGTTTTTCTTTTTGATTTTTTTCTATTCTTAGTGGTCTTGATGATTGTTACTACTGTAGCAACATCATTGTATCTTTACTTTTCAAGCTTTGTGCCAAGTTTAGCCTCAGATTTCAAGAAAGGTCAAAAGTTGGTGCTTGCTGTCCAGAAACAGATTATGTCCGCTTGACGGAAAAATTCTTAATAAATCAGCAGATCATATTTTTGATCTGAATTTTTTTGACAGCATGCTCCATACAATTATCTTTCAGGCGTCTATTCAAAGTTTTTTTATTTGAGTTGCAGAAGTACCTCGAAAAAATTCTCCTTTCTCTGCTGTTCTGTTTTTCTCAGCTTCTGCCCCAATTTTTCTTTTCGCAGTTTTGCAATCCTTAAGCTTGCTTTTTCTTTGCAAACTTTTTTGGGAAGGCAAGAGAAACAGTATCTTTTCATGGAAATCTTTATTTGCAGTAGAGGAAAATTATTTTATTAGGGTACTAACCTCTCTAATCAGCCTACAATGAGTTATGTATGAAGGGAGTTTTCAAGTGCGTGATGGAAGGTGATGAAAGAAGATTCAGGAGTGTCAAACGCTCAAGCTTGGGGATGCCCATGTGCACCCCCAATAAATATTCAAGGAGACCCAAGCGTCTAAGCTTGGGGATGCCCCCGATGCATCCCCTTCTTCATCAACAATCATCAGTTTGTCCCTCGTTGCACTATATTTTTATCACTTCATGCGTTATGTGCTTTGCTTGGAGCGTCTAGCTCTTTACTTTTCTAGGTTTGTTTTGCTTTCTTTGCTATAGTAACAAGTTAGACCCCAACTTACTATTTTGTGTGGGAGAGATTCACGCTCCGCTTGAACTAGAACTCCTCATAGGATTTGCATGCTTATTCTTTTAGCTGTGAGCTGTTCTTTTTCTTTTCTTAGCTGCTGTTCTGTTTAGTTGTAGTGCTTTAGTTTTTCTAGAGCTTTTCTTTTGTCTTAGGTTGAACTTTCTATAGGTTGGATGTTTTATCTTGTTAGAGAGTTTGCCTGTTGCACTGAGTTTTGTGTCTTGACTGAAAGTAGGTAGTTAAAGTTGTTGTTCTCTTTGTAGTAGTAACTTGCAATAGTTTTGAGGTATTGACTAGAGTAATGTTTGAACTTATGGTGTCAAGAGCTCTTGCCTATTATTGATAGATGTCGTATTTTGGGCAATCCGTGTGTTTTTCGAAAACCAAAAAACCCCTGTTGAGAACTCTAGCTACTAGATGGATCACTAACCTCTGGAGGGTTCGAATATTAGAGTACACTCACGTACCATGAGTCGAGGATGCGCAAGGATAACCAAACCCCCATACACTCCTCCTCGGGGTACCTGTCTCTTTGTAAACCTCCTGATTAGATTGAGAGTTACCGATAATAAGTGCATGAGTTCTTCGGACTAATGTGAGTATTCGAAAGTTGACACTTCCACCCACCTATACTTTTTCTAGCCTCTTCGGTACCGTGCATTTCCCTTTCTCACCTCGAGAGTTGGCGCATACTTCACCGGTGCATCCAAACCCTTGGCATGATACACTCTGTCATCATAAGCCTCCTTATATATTTCCTCACCTACAAGGCATTTCCATAGCCTTTCCGAGATACATTGCCATGCAACATCCACCTTCTCATGACTTGATCTTCATGTCATACATGCTACTTGCTTGATCGATGAGCCGCATGCTAGTTGGGCCTTGCCCTAATCATTGCTACATGACGCGCTAGTATCATTGCATATCCTGCTACCCTGGCAGAGGCATACATTTGCATCATGATAGTTACATTTTCTTTATGTGAGTACCTTTGTAAAGTGTGAAAGATCTCCTATATTCTTGTAAAATATAGAGTATTGCCCCTAAACTGAGGAAAAGATCCCAAAGAGGACAAAATTAAAAGATCCCAAAGAGGACAAATGAGAGTTAAATAGAAAGAGCCATTGAGACCACCAAAAAATAAAATAAAAAAGAGAAAAAGAGAAAAATAAAAAAAATAAAAAGAGAGAAGGGGGCATACCACTATTCCTTTTGAGAGATCCACACTAGTACTTCATCTTCTATCCCTTGTACTCCATAGAGATCATCATCATGCATATAGCTATGTGGGGACCCTTCACACTATAGAACTTGGCTTGTCTATTCCAATGATGAGCCTCCTCAAACGATCTCTAGGTCTTCTTGAGCAAGCAAGTTAGATGCACCCCCACTAGTTCCCTTGGAGAGCTTTTAGCTCACATGTGCATCCGTTGTATGGTAATCCCTACTCCTCGCATCATATCTATCATATGGCCTTCTCTCTCCTATGATTGTCCTCATTGATGTGAGACTTTCACACATTTTTGTCTTCCTCCTCCACCTTCTTTCTGTTTCGCCTTTTAGGTGTCAACTTTCTTGCTCACGCTCATCCATTGCATGAGTGCTCAAAATGTCGAAAGGGAGTGGATCAGTTTGACTTGTACCTGGCTAGTGGTCTGGGGACGAGTCCAGATAAGAATCCAAAGCAGACCAAGTGTGAAACTTTAGTAGATAGTTGTTCTCAACAACCTTTTTTATCTTTCTTCCCAGTCCCTTGCTTGCACGCAAACACCTTTTGGAGACATTCGAGTCACGGACAGCGAGAGCTCTTGCACCTTTTGTTGTTTTGTTACTTGTGTCAATGCTAATATAGACTCTTGCTTGTTAAGACTTGAATTGAATTGCATGCTTTGATTTCTTTACTTAAAAGTCCTTATTTGGTTGTGTGGCATGTCACCACAGAAATTATGCTTGTTATCATTTACCTACTCGAGGACGAGCAGGAATTAAGCTTGGGGATGTTGATACGTCCCAAACGTATCTATAATTTCTTCTTGCTCCATGCATGTTTTGTGTGACTTTGCCATGTTTTGCTTGAACTTTCATACACTTTTGAACCTATTTGGACTAACCTATTAACTCAGTGCACCCAGTTGCCAGTTTCTGTTTTCTGCTGTTTTTGTATTTCAGGTTTTCCGGCCATTAAAAGTGCTCCAAAAATTCCGGGAAAAATATAAAAAAATCAGCGCAACAGAAGCTTCCGGAATCACCAAGAGAGGGAAGGGGGGCCACCACCAGGCAGCCAGGAGGGCAGGTGGCGCGGCCCCACCCTGGGCCGCGCCAGGGACCCTCCTGACTGCCTCGTGGGTCCCCTCGATGCCCCCCTTCGCCTATATTTACCCCTCGGGGTGGAAACCCCTAATATCGATCTCTTTCTCGCGAACTCCCCTCTGTACCGCCGCCGCCGCCGTTTCAAGATCGGGGCTGCCAGGAGAAGATGCCCCAGCACCCTTCCAGAAGGAGGAACCCCCTCTGGGAGATCATCCATAGCCATGGACGCCTCCCGGATGTGTCGTTAGTAGTCCCCCTTGGACCATGGGTCCGTGACCAGTAGCTATGTGATGAATCTCTCCCCCTTTTGTGCTTCCACTTTCGAGTCCTCGGGAGCTGCCTCACATGATCGAGGCATCTATGTAATTTCTATTGTTGCTATGCTGAGTTTGTTGGGATCTGATGGATTATGAGACTATGTTCAGATTGTGATGAGTAATATAGTTGGTTCTTCTCTTTTATATTTTGTTCTTGAGTAAGTTCTTGCATGTTCTCCGTTGCGGTATTTGCTTTGGCCAAGTATTTTATTTGCAACTCCAAGAGAGAGCGTTATGCTCGATTGTGGGTTCGGCCCCCTGATGTCAAGCTTGAGTGACAGAAACATGAGACTAGGGGATGTGCTGTTTCCACCAGGGATAAAACAACGGTGCTTGTACCTGCGGGTGCAAGGATTGTTTACTTTACGCAAAGTTCTTTTAATGTAGTTGTCTATTGCTTTGAGTTTACACTTTGGGTGGGATTCGCAACTTAATACCAGCGAGATGTTCTGGATATATATCTCAAGGTGGATGATTCGTAGTAGATGCAGATGGATTTCGGTCTACTTACCTTGGCGTACTGCCCAGTGCTTTTGAGCCCTTCCTTTCTTTGCAGCATAGTTAGCATTGCGGTGCCTTCATATTCCTGTCAATTTCCCAACTGTGATTTGTTTACCTCGCTAGCACTTTTATCGTCTTTTGGGAGAGAGACATCACTAGTGAAAATCACGGGACCCCGGTCCATCTTCACATTATTGTTCACACCCTCAATTTACTTTCAGATTTTACTTTCCTTTGCACCTTTTATCTCTTGCGTTGATCCTTTGTAAACGACAAGGCCGGAGGAATTGACAACTCCTCTGTACTCGTTGGGTGCAAAGTTATTTGTTGCTGTGTGCAGGTCCACAACAACACCCTAGTCAGGAAGAAATTTCTGGCGACGTTGCCACCTACTTGTATCTCCTGGGTTCTACTGGTTCGATAACCTTGGTATCCTCACCGAGGGAAACTTGCTGCTGCACTGCATCTCAAACCTTCCACTTGGGGTAACCAACGAGGGGCGAGAAGCCATCAGTTCCCAGGCAGGAGGCCTTGCCTTTTCGATCGTTGTTATTTTGTGCTAGCCTTCTTAAGGCAGATCATGTGTACCCTGTGTCTGTACTCAGATACTATTGCTTCCGCTAACTTTGTGCTTTTGAGCTGTTGTATTCGAGCCCTCGTGGCCCCTGGCTTGTATTAAAAAGCTTGTATTATTTTATTTGTAGTGTTGTGTTGTGATATATCACCGTGAGTCCCTAATCTCGATCGTGTACCTTGGGTGTATGATTACTGTACACGATCTGATTTTGGGGGCGTCACATAAGTACTACATGCATAATGAAAAATATAGGATGAGGTATGGTCAAAGTGTAACTTGCCTTATACATTCGATGAAGTTCTTCGCTCTCATGATCTAGATAACTCTACTCATCACACTCCGAGCAATCTATCGTAAAAGAAAGATACCACATAAATAATCACGCCAAAAGAAATAAAAAGTTCAACAAATCAAACACAACAAGGTTTAGCAACAATAACAACTAGGTTTAACACGGTACAAGTGTCGATGTGCTCGAAGGTGATAGGTGAAACGTGAACTTGAGAGAGTCAACGGATAAAGAATTACCAATATTAAAGATTATGATCAAAGACATTATTAATTCACGGTGAAGATCATGGCAATGAAAAGTGTGTGGGTATTGTTGATAGGATGTCTCATATGATTGATGTCTACACACGCTTGTATTCTTGTAGACTATGTTGGGCCTCTAAGCGCAGAGGTTTGTAGGACAGCAGCCATTTCCCTCAAGTGGATGACCTAAGGTTTATCGAACTCAGGGAAGTAGAGGTTGAAGATGGTCTCTCTCAAGCAACCCTGCAATTAAGATACAAGAAGTCTCTTGTGTCCCCAACACACCTAATACAACTAGGAGTTGTATATGTGCACTAGTTCGGCGAAGAGATAGTAAAATATGGGTGATAGGTGTGGCAAAGCAAGGTAATATAAATCTTTAATAAAAAGTGCAGCAATAAAACATGTGACAAAAGTGAGCACAAACGGTCTAACAATGGTGGAAACAAGGCCTAGGCTTCATCCTTTCACTAATGGCAACTCCCAAAAACAATAACATAGTCTAATTGTTGGGAAACGTAGTAGAAAACAAAAAAATTCGGCCTACGAATCAAGAACCCAAGATCATCCAAGAAGATTGCATACAAGGTTTTAGGTCATGGCTCACCAACCGATGTAGCGGAAGTAGAGTTGGTGTAGCTCGTTGAAGTAGATCTCGCGGATCGTCCCACAAACAGTCCCTCGATCAAGATCACCGAGGAAGAAGAAGCACCTCGATCTGTCCCACGCACAAGTCCCTCGAGCAAGTCCCTCGAACAAGATCTCCGAGGAAGAAGAAGCTCCTCGGAGAAGGACCAAAGATATGATCCCTCTATTAGTATCCACACGTTCCGTAGCAGCAATCCAGCAGAGCTCCTCCTTCCAGAGATGAACGCCACCAAGAAAACTAGCGGGAGAAAACCCTAACGGATTCCGATCTAGAACAACGTCTAAACCAGGGTCTAATTGTGGAGCAACGGGGTTTAGAGGGAGATGGGTGGCGCATAGGCCTTGGGGTTTGATTTGTTGCGCCCCCTACCTCTCCCCCACATTATATAGGTGGCCAGGGGGCTGTCCTGGCCTACCTAGGGGTTGTGGAGTCCCCTTGGGACTCCTACTCCCAAAGGGAGTCCTTCCCACCGGGGAGTCTGAGTCCAACGAGGACTCCTCCCCAAGTAGGGAACCCCCACCACCTAATTTCGGCCAGCCCCCTTGGGGTGCCTTGCCCCCCAAGGCTACGGGTGGTGGGGCGCATACGTTACTATCCGGAAACTTGTGGAACCTTCCAGAAACTTCCAGAACCTTCCATGACCTTCCAGGACCCGCCGGGACCATTCTCGGCCATTCCGGGACCTTCCGGGATGGTTTCGGGACATTCCGGGACCTTTTGGAACACTTCCAAGACCTTCAAGGACCGTTTTCGAACGTTCCGTAACTATCTGGATAGGTTCCGGGACGATCCGGGTTACGGTCTAGCCTGCCCGATGCCTTGCGTCGGTTCGTCGGTCGTTTTCGGGACGTCCACCGATTAACCGGAAACTATTCCGGTTGATCCAGGACTTCCCCAGTACCATTCTCATATGTTCCAGAACCACCTGGGACTACTCCAGAGTGATTTAGACATATCCTTAAATACCCAGAACTTCTTCTGGTGCCCTTATGAACAATTCCATAAATACCCGGAACTACTTCCGGTGCCCGTATGAACTATTCTGTTTTGCTTCCACTAAACCTTCTACCATTCCAATATTCTAACAGACTACTGCTCGTTAAGTGTGTGACCCAATAGGTTCGGTATAATACGGACATGACTCAGAACATCTTCTGGACATAGGTCAACAGCCTTTTTTCAATAGCCAACAATCAACAGCGGAGCCATGGACACCCATGTTGACTCCCGCACATACACGAAGAAACTTCGAGTGAACCATTATGTTTAGTCATGTACCATTCCCTTTGCTTCGCGATATATGACAAAGTTA
The DNA here is from genome assembly GCA_950022295.1 of Bromus sterilis. Taxonomy (NCBI): domain Eukaryota; kingdom Viridiplantae; phylum Streptophyta; class Magnoliopsida; order Poales; family Poaceae; genus Bromus; species Bromus sterilis. The sequence continues at coordinate 245,453,500 of OX465601.1, forward strand.
GAGGAGAGAAGTTTGGCACCCATGTGTAACAACTTCTTGAACACAAGCCACTCGTTATCTTCTTTGCTCGTATTCCGGTATCCCCGTGACTGGATCACAATGTGTCTGGCCAGACTATAATGGACACCGTCATACCGAGTGGTCCCGAAGTGAATATCTTCTTCATCGTGAAGGAGCAAATCCCAATCTTGAACTATCACAGTTACTAGACACACTATCCAATGTACCCAGAACTTATTTTAGTACTTCCCAATAACGGGAAGATTCATCTAAGAACCAAATCACATCTTCTTGTGTGAAGCAACTTGATGCTCTCATGGTCTAAGGAATTACGTATATGATAACATTTCATGATAGGACTTATAACGTTGTTACGATGTGATCTCCAAGTATATCATTCAATACTGGGGTCGGTTCAACATCATTGTTCTGCTAACAATATGTTCCCATTTCTACTGACATCCTTGTTACAAGAACAATGTCCATGATTAAGAAAACGTAATCATCAGTTAGCACATGAGCTGGTATTAGAGGCTAAACCAGGAACTCTTGGTGTTTACATTTCCACACATGCAAATGAGTTTTCTTCTGAATCTCATAGTCAGGGTCATTGCAATTATAGCACAGAAATATAAACATTAATTACGAACGTGGAAATATATATAATAACATTTTATTATTGCCTCCAGGGCATATTCCCAACACTAATCACATGATATTTCCATAAAACATGCAATGGATACGAACTCGGAGGTCATTGCTTTGTGGTCAAGAGAGGACGAGAATTTTGTAGGGCTACAAAAGCACACCTCAGAGTTCGTAGTTCTCATCTATGGATTTCCCAATGTCACCGCGGCCATCAAAAGAGAGTACCACAATCACCACAACATATCTCAAGGATAGTCAAAGACATGCACCAAGAGACTCTCAATCTTCAATCAACACACAAAAGAGGAAATCACTCATGAAAATATTCTTCTAATCCATGTCCAATAGACCGCTGTCACCATGGTCTTGGGGATTATACTAGATAAGATCAAGTGAATACATCAAATCCAATACATAGAAGAAGGGGAAATATCATGGGATCACCCTAGATTAACATAGCCTATGATCACAACGAAGATCACATCATGGGAGAGAGAGAAGAACACATAACTACTGGTAGAAACCTTAGCCCTGATGAGGGACTACTCCCGCATCATGGAGGGAGGAAGCAACGTCGATGGAGATGAATCCGGGGGCACTTCCCCGTCTCGACAAGGTGCCGGCACAGGAATTCTGGTCCCCCGAAGCTTGTCGGCGATGGCGGCGGAGATCGGAATTGCTTCTGGAGAAAAGGGGTCTGGAATCAGGGTTTCCGCGAGGGGAGAATAAATAGGGGCCAAAGGGGGCATCGAGGCGGGGCACGGGGCATCCAGAAGGGTGTGTGGCGTGGCCAGGGGCTGGTCCGCGCCAAGGACCCTCCTGGGCCCCTGGTGGTGGCCCTCCTGCCATGTCTTGGTTATTCTGGAAGCTTACGGAGCGCTGATTTTTTATATAATTTTTCCGGGATTTATTGGGCACTTTAATTATTGGAAAAACCTGAAATACAAAAATAGCAGAAAACAGGAACTGGCACTTGGGTGCATTGAGTTAATAGGTTAGTCCAAATATGATCAAAAGTGCATGAAAGTTCAAGCAAAACATGGCAAAGTCACACAAATCATGCATGGAGCAAGCAGAAATTATAGATACGTTTGGGACGTATCAACATCCCCAAGCTTAATTCCTGCTCGTCCTCGAGTAGGGAAATGATAACAAGCATAATTTATGTGGCGACATGCCACACAACCATATAAGGACTTTTTAAGTAAAGCAATCAAAGCATGCAATTCAATTCAAGTCTTAACAAGCAAGAATCTATATTAGCATTGACACAAGCCACAAAAGAACATTAGGTGCAAAAGCTCTCACTGCCTGTGACTCGAATGTCTCCAAATGGTGTTTGCGTGCAAGAAAGGGATATGGGAATACGAGAAAAAAAGTATATTTTTGTTGAGAACTCAATCTACTAAAATTTCACACTTGGTCTCCTTTGTAATCTTATCTTGACTCGTCCCCAGACCACTAGCTAGGTACAAGTCAATTTGATCCACTCCTTTTTCGATATTTTGAGAACTCATGCAATGGATGAGCGTGAGCAATAAAGTTGACACCTGATGTCACGAGAGTTTACTTCTCGCCCCTCGTTGGTTACCCAAAATGGAAGGTTGAGATGTAGACAGCGGCAAATTTTCCTTAGCGAAGATGCTAAGGTTTAGGATCGACCAATAGGACTCCAACGTCGACAAGTAGGTGGTTCGGCAAGTGAGGCGCCGTTTTATGATAATCACTTGCTTGGCCTAGACCTGCACACACAACAAATAGCTTTGCTCCCAACGAGTACAGTGGAGTTGTCAATTCCTCCGGCCTTGTTGTTTACAAAGGATAAAATGCACGGGATAATAATGATAGTGATAGCTACGGAAAAATAAATACTGAAATTAAATTGAAGGTGTAAACAATATTGTAAATATGGACCGTGTCCTATGATGTTCACTAGTGATGTCTCTCTCCCAAAAGACAATAAAATAGCCATGCGAGGTAAACAAATTACAGCTGGGCAATTGACAGGATTATGTGCGCAAACCATTGCTAATTATGCTATAAAGAAAGGAAGAGGCTCAAAAGCATGGGCGGTACGCCAAGACAAGTAGAACGAAATCCATCTGCATCTACCTACTAATCATCCACCTTGAGATATCTATCCAGAACATCTCGCTGGTATTAAGTTGTGAAGCCCACCCAAAGTGTAAACTCAAAGCAACAGACAAGTGCATTAAATAACTTTGCGTAAAGTAAACAATCCTTGCACCCGCAAGTACAAGCACTGTTGTTTTTCCCCTTGTGGCAACAACCCATCCCCTAGACTCATGTTTCTGTCACTCAAGCTAGTCATCAGGGGGCATGAACCCACAATCATGCATAACGCTCCCTCTTGGAGTCACTACCTACTACTTGGCCAAAGCAATAAACAGCAACGGAGAACATGCAAGAATTACTCAAGAACATAAATATTAAAGAGGAGAATCAAATATATTACTCAAACACAATCTGAACATAATCTCATAATCCATCGGATCCCAGCAAACTCAGCATAGCAACAGCAGAAATATTACATATGTGCCTCGATCATGTAGGGCAGCTCACGAGGTCTAATCCATGAAGAACAAAGAGGGGAGGAGAACATCACATAGCTACTGATCATAGAACCATGGTCCAAGGTGGACTACTCAAGGTTCATCCGGGAGGCTTCCATGGTGGTGGAGAAGCTCCCGGAGGTGGTTCCTCCCTCCGGCAGGGTGCCGGGAAGAGGTCTTCTAGTGCTCCCGATCTTGGAAGCGCGCGGCGGCGGAACAGAGGAGAGATCGCGAAAAAGGGTTCCCGTCTCGGGGTTTTTGCGTCACGGGGAATAAATAGGCGAAGGGGGCAGCCAGGGGAGCCACCAGGGATCCGGGAGGCCCCCTGGCGCGACCCCAACCTAGGGCGCGCCGGGAGGGCGCCTGGGGCCCTGGTGGGTCCCCTCTGTCCCCCTCCCCCTCGGTGATTCCGGAAGCTTCTTGTACGCTGATTTTTTTATTGGATTTTTCCCGAATTTTTGAAGCACTTTTTATATAGGGGAAACCTGAAATAGAAAAACAGCAGAAAACAGGAACTGGCACTGGGGTGCACTGAGTTAATAGGTTAGTCCAAATATGATCAAAAGTGTATGGAAGTTCATCAATATCATAGCAATATCACATAAAAGAGGCATGGAGCAAGAAGAAATTATAGATACGTTTTGGACGTATCAACATCCCCAAGCTTAATTCCTGCTCGTCCTCGAGTAGGTAAATGATAAAAGCATAATTTCTGTGGCGACATGCTAACAACCATATAAGAACTTTTAAGTAAAGAAATCAAGGCATGTAATTCAATTCAAGTCATAACAGACAAGAGTCTATATTTGAAGGTGCAAGAGCTCTCGCTGTCCGTGACTCGAATGTCTCCAAATGGTGTTTGCGTGCAAGAAAGGGGATAGGGATATACGAGAAAACTTATTTTTGTGTTGAGAACTCAATCTACTAAAGTTTCATACTTGGTCTTCTTTGGAATCTTATCTTGACTCATCCCCAGACCACTAGCCAGGTACAAGTCAAAATGATCCACTCCTTTTCGACATTTTGAGCACTCATGCAATAGATGAGCGTAAGCAAGAAAGTTGACTCTTAGGATGGCATAGAGAGAATATGGTGGAGGAGGAAGACAAAAATGTGTGAAAGGCTCACATAAATGAGGACAATCATAGGCAAGAGAAAGCAAAATGATAGATATGATGTGAGGAGTAGGGATTGCCATGCAACGGATGCACATATCACTACTAGGGAAATAGCTATACATGGAAAGCCTATTAGTGGCGCATATGGAAAGCGATGCGCCACCACCTGTTATGGGTGGCGCACTGGAAAATAATGCGCCACCCATAAGACCTTATGGGTGGCGCATTATATTCCAGTGCGCCACCCCTAAGACTGGGCCAGCCTGGATGATCTTATACGTGGCGCATCTAGCAGTATGCGCCACCCCTAAGGACCTTATATGTGGCGCACATACAGAATGCGCCACCCCTAATAGCTTAGGGGTGGCGCATTCTGTATATGCGCCACCCATAAGGTCCTTAGGGGTGGCGCATTGTGGTAATGCGCCACCCATAAGAGCTTAGGGGTGGCGCATTGCACAGATGCGCCACCACTGACTTCCTATATGCGCCACTAAATGCCTAGAGCTTCCCTTATCTACTCCACCCCACCTACCACCTCTCATTCACTCCACACAATTCTCAAACTAGATCCACTCTTCTCACCCTAGATCTATTCGGTTTTCTTCTCCTCCCCACCTCATTTCTTCCATTCATCCATCGATACTTGGCATTACATCTATTTTGTTTCATATTGAAGTAAGTGGACCTCCTCCCAAACTCTTTTGTTCCATTTATGACCCATATACTTGCCTTTATTAGCTTGGGGTTTGTTGTATATGTGAAGCTTGGGTTTGATGTATATGTGAAGCTTGTGGTGGTTTGATGTATGTGTGAAGCTTATGGTGGTTTGATGTATATGTGTATCTTGAGTGGCAAATGTTTTGCCGAAATGTCGATTCATTTCCGTTTTGGCAAATTTCTAGCGCACTCTCCGCATGCTCCCATGCATTATTAGGGAAGGTCATGCCGAATTTTTCCGGCGACGACTGTGATATATAATTGTGTTGCTCTCTCCGTGCACGCAGGTGATCGACCATGGTCCGCGAGATGCTGAGCGATATCACCGTGGCTAGGTGGATGCAATGTGCGACAAACGACATGCTAAGGAATAATAGGTCGGATATAAGATGTCCGTGTCGGAGATGCAAACTGTAGTGCGTGACCGAGCCTGATTCCGGAATATTGCAAAGACACCTGAAGCGTAATGGTTTGATGGATGGCTACACACGATGGATAAGTGATGAAGATGGTGAGGAGGAGGACGTCAATGGTGGGGCGCCAGTAAATGAGGAAGGGCAACCAGAAAACAGCGGCGGGCGAGATGACGAAGAGCATCCCGTACATGATCATGAAGAAGATGCCGAAGCGGATCATGTAGATCAAGATGCCGGACATGAAGATCAAGATGTCGGACATGATGATTCAAGCTGGGTGCGGGACCCTCATGTTCAAGAGCTGCTTGTCAAAGAGGCGTTGAACGCAAGAGGTGCAGCTAGAGAGAAATCCAAGATGGCGCAACTCGAGAAAGACGCGATTACGAAGTTGTACGAAGGATGCAACGACGAGGATACCCGCTTGAATGTAACACTTGGGGCTATGGAGATGAAGGCAAAACACAAATGGACCGACAAAAGCTTCGATGATAACATGGCATTCTGGCACGATCGTCTTCCGAAGGGCAACACGTGCCCAACTAGTATCGCTGAGGCCAAGAAATTCCTTTGCCCTCTCGATCTTCCGCACGTTAAATACCACGTCTGCATAAATGATTGCATGATCTATCGGGGTGAGGACGAAGATAAAACCACATGTTCGGTGTGCGGTGTTAGTCGATACAAGAGAGGGAAGAAAGTTCCTAGAAAAGTGGTATGGTACTTTCCGATCACTCCTCGTCTGCAGAGGTATTTCGTAGATCCCGAGGAAGCAAAGCTCATGACCTGGCACGCGGATAGAAAGAAGCTAAAAGAGGATGACCCGAACCCGGATCCGGAAAAGGAGGACATGCTGAGGCACCCTTCAGATGGTAGCCAATGGACTGCGTTGGACCTCGAATACCCAGATTTTGGGAAAGAACCAAGGAACCTCAGGATTGGTGTGAGCGCCGATGGAGTCAATCCGTTTGGCGGCCAGAGCAGCACACACAGTACCTGGCCCGTGTTTGTATGCATATACAACCTTCCCCCCTGGAAGTGCATGAAGAAAAAGTACATAACAATGTGTATGCTAGTTCAAGGGCCGAAACAACCAGGTACGGACCTCAATCTATATATGCAGCTGTTGAAAGAGGAGCTAGAAACGTTATGGAAAGACGGAGTCAATACGTGGGACGCCGCGGCAAAATAATATTTCCCAATGAAAGCCGCGGTGATCACGACGGTGCACGACTATCTCGGATACGGATATTTCTCAGGGCAGGTGGTCCAAGGATTCTGTGCATGCGTTAGGTGCATGGATAATACAACGTACCGCCAGCTACCAAAAGATCCTGGATCTTCAAAAACCGTGTTCCAGGGGTCTCGGAGGTGGCTTCCCAAGAAACACGTGTGGAGAAAACAGGGACATCTGTTCGATGGAAGCGAGGAGCTCCGAGCACCCCCAGCTCGAAGGAGCGGCAAAGAAATCGACAACTTGCTGAAAACTTGGAAAGAGTGCCCCGCGCCGGGAAAGAAAAAAAAGAAGACTCAGCCGTTGATGAGGGTATGGAAAGCGAGGTCTGTTTTCTGGGATTTGCAATACTGGAGTCTACTCCGCAGTCCTCATAGCCTTGATCTAATGCATATCACAAAGAACGTGTGCGAGAGCTTGTTTGGCACGCTGCTCAACATGCCGGAGAAGACCAAGGACGGGCCAAAAGCAAGGAATGACTTGAAATTTATGGGCATCAGGAGGGAACTTCACCCCCCTAGTGACGACGGTGATGAGCCGGAGGAGGAAGAGGATACGGAAACGCAAAACTCTCGCAAACGAAAAAGGACGACCAAGAAGAAGACCGGTATTGATCACTGCCCCCTGGCATGCTTCACTCTGTGCGAGGAGGAGATCAAGCGGTTTATCCACTGCCTGATAGGAGTAAAATTTCCGAACGGCTACGCGGGGAAGATAAGCAGATACCTAGACGAGGCGAAGCAGCGTTTCAGCGGAATGAAATCTCACGACTGTTTCGTGCTGATGACGCAGATTCTCCCGGTTGCGATGCGAGGGATAATGGACGAGCACATCCGTAAAACGTTGTTTGTCCTTTGCAACTTTTTTGACGTCATCTCCCGGAAGTCGATTTGCGCTACGCAACTCAAAAGGCTACAGGAGGAGATCGTGCTCATACTATGCGAGCTTGAGATCTATTTCCCGCCCGCGTTCTTCGACATTATGGTGCATCTGCTGATCCACGTCGTGGAGGATATCGTCCAACTCGGGCCTGCGTTTCTGCGCAGCATGATGCCGTTCGAAAGGATGAATGGGCACATCAAAAAATACGTTCGTAACAGGTCCCGTCCAGATGCAAGCATAGCGAAGGGCTTTCTAACCGAAGAGTGCATCTCTTTTTGCACGAATTCTCTCAACACCGAGAACCCTGTTGGTCTGGCCGTCAACAAGCACTTTGGCAGGACCGATGGGTGTGGTCACCACGAGGGAAGCCGCGCAATGCATGTCAACTTTGACGGTCGAGACATCGACTTTGAAAGAGCAAGCCTAGTCGCGCTACAACACATCCAGCTGGTCGATCCTTGGATAGTAAAGCACAAGGATTTAATCAGGAAGAAGTACAGTGACCAGGGCCTGCAGATAACGGACCGAGATCCACGGCTAATCAAAGAGCAAAACTCCGGTTTCATGACTTGGTTCAGGGACGAGCTTCGTGCTAATCCCCCGCGAAGGAACGCTTCCGAGGACGAAAAGATGATATTCACCTTGTCATAGGGTGCCGCACGCAACCTGATGACCTATCAAGCGTATGATATCAACGGCTACACATTTTACACGGAGGAAAAGGACAATAACTGCGATTACCAGAACTCAGGGGTAACGGGGATATTCTACACCGATGACGTCAAGGAAAGATTTTATGGAAGGATCGAGGACATATGGGAGCTCGACTACTGTGGAGAAAAAGTGCCGATGTTCCGTGTGAGATGGGCCAAGAGCGTCGTAAAAGAAGACCGGTACTTCACCACCATGGTTATACCGGAAGCCAAATCCAAGTCTACGGGCGTAAAACGTCACCGCGAAAAATGAGCCATGGGTACTGTCTAGCCAAGTGGACCAATGCTTCTTCATTACCGACCCATCAAAGCCGAGCCGCGTTGTAGTGAGGAGAGGCAAAAGAAACATCATCGGAATGGATGGAGTCGCCAACGAGCAAGACTTTGACAAGTACGGCGACCCGAAGATGGAGGATGACTACGCCGCTCAGGATACATACACCACAACCCTACCGAAGAAAGGTCTCCTCCCGTTCAAGAGGAAAAGGGAAGGCGTCCCGGGCCTAAATTATTCAACCACGACAAAGAAGGGCAAGAAGAAGATCGTGAGGAAACGATAGCTAGATAGCTAGCTCCAAATTTAAGAAAAATATTTTGTAATTCATGATCACTTTGTGTATGCATGGATTTAATATGCACTTTGCTGTTGTTTGTTGGTTTTGCTGCTTGTGCTTGCTCCCCTCTCACATTACACCTAGTATTTTGTTAAAGATTTTCCTTGTTTGCATCCACTTCATGACTCCACCTACATATTATAACCATCAGGGGTCTGTGTTTTCATCGTAATTGTTACGGCACTAAGTTCATTCATAATGTGACAAGGCATGTGACAAGACATGTTTAATTAAACATGTCATAATGTGACAAGGCATGTGACAAGGCATGTGACAAGGCATATTATAACCACCTACATATACTCCAAAAAGAAGAATATTCATTCATAATGTGACAAGGCATGTATAATTAAAACATAATTGAACAAAAAAATTAAAAAACGCTTAGGGGTGGCGCATATTTCCCAAATGCGCCACTAAGTTCTCTTATGCGCGGTGCATCTAGCTGATATGCGCCACCCATAAGGTTCCTTATGCGTGGCGCATTTCGCCGAAATGCGCCACGCATAAGAAACCTTATGGGTGGCGCATATCCGCTAGATGCGCCGCGCATAAGACTTAACCGCTCCATCACCCCCTCCCCTTGCCCGTGCCCACACCCATTCCCCACCATCTCTCCCAGCGCACTCTCCTCGCCGTCGACCGCCACCGGAGCCGCCCCCCGTCGTTCGAGCCCCCCTCTCCGTCCACCGCCCTCGCCGCCACCGGAGCTACCACCAGAGCCGCCCCCGCGCCCCCATCCACGGTCGCCCCCTCCACCAGACCCGACCCCGTGACCTAGGCGACACCGGAGTCGCCGCCTCGACGCCGGATCCGCCATCGGAGCCACACCCTCGACGCCGGAGCCTCCACCAGAGCCGCCCCATCAACGCCACCGGAGCCCTAGCCTCCCGCAGCACTCAGGTGATCCCCCCTCCCCTGTTCTACATCCAAGCACTGATGTTTTTGCCCAATCAATACATCCTTGCACAAGGCCTAAACATAAACTAAATACCATATATATGATTTTTCAATCCATTTTGGTCCATCATTTGATGTTTCTGCAATTAAAATTAAAATTAAATTCATAAATCACAAGAAATGCATGGCCTAAATATAGGAAAAGAGAACTGAATTTTTTTTTTGAACATGAAACATGTAATGGTGTGCGTTTAATGTTGATAAAGTTTTAAAGTCAACGAATGAATCAGCGGTCACTTCAAATGCAAACCTGATTCATTCCTTCTCGAAACCTAGTTTGTTGCTGAGTGATGGCCTAGTTTGTAAGAAAACTATGTGAAAACTTTTGAAAAACACTCTCAAAATTAATCACACCTCTAGATGTCATATCATGCCACCTTGTCAGGTTTTGTGCTTCTCTGGCTTATTTAAAAAAAATTAGAATTGAATAACCACTAAGCTTCAAGTTAGTGCCCGAGTCCCGCCCACGTGGTGCTTGATAAAGGTGATGCTTCACCGAGTGTAATAGTTTTGCCGAGCAATTTTCTCTATGCACTCGGCAAAGATCTTGTTTTCCGTGTGCTCAATAAGATGCACACATGATATTCGTTGCGCGTTGCATCATTTCATACTACTGTTATTATTGTGTCATCGTTGGTGTTTGTGGTTCATTTGGGATTATTTTTGTTTTGCCTCATGATGAGAATAAGCCATGTGGTTTTCTGTAGTGCCAGGGTATGAGTATGTATTTATATCTTGGCAACATGAGTAGGGTGATTTACCATCCATCCATCCATCATGCTGGAACTGAATGCAATGATCCTGGGAGATATCTGAACCTGAATGTCATAGGAACTGAACCTGAATGTCTTCAACTGAATGACTTAGTTATAAGATATTTCAACTGAATATGAAAAAACCCAAGCAAGTGCCAATTTGCAATGCATTGTTTATCATATGAAATTTACCTATATATATGATGTTTGAATATCTATTTTAGTGCATTGTTCTACACTATATATGTGATGGTTGTGCCTACATGTAGGCATTTTTTATGTGCAGGGACTCTCATTATCCCCTTTCTCCCGAAATGTTGATTAACTTCCGTTTCGGTTGAGAATGGGGCACTCTCATGTTAAGAAAAAGAGCAAAGGTCATGCCGAATTTTTCCGTGAATTCGTGCATGACCTTTGCTATTTTTCTTAACATGAGAGTATTTGCATTTATTTATTGTGCTAATTAATTAAGTAGTTGCATTTTTTAATATTGTACTAGTGCAAACATGTCGACCGGAGCCGACGCCGGTCCTTCTTCTCAGCCGGGTACAAAAAGGAAGCAATTTTGGGAATACTCCCAGGAGGAGGTCGAGGAGCAGAGAGAAGAGGAAGTACCTCCGGGCGAGGAGGAGTATGAGGAGGAGATAGAGTCGGAGTCCGACTCATCGGATGATGACTTGGAGGAGGAGGCCGGTACGACAGACAGCGAGAGGAACATCGGCGAGGATGATGGGACCGGTGGCTCCAACACAGATGGTACCCAGTCGAAGAAGAGGAATCGGAAACCGACCAAGGTCGGCGTCATCAGGCAAGAGTTTACTGTTGTGACCGCCGTCGGGATTCCTAAAGAGCCCGAACGTTTTTCGGAAGGGTACGGCCGTCAAGTCGCGGCGATCCTCCGCAACACCGTGCCGATCACCCCGATTAACCTCAGGAGTCGTGAGAATATTCATTATTGTCAGCTTCTTATCAACAAGCTGCACGGACGATACAAGTTTCCGGAGCCGTACGATAACACCAAACTCAGAGGGAACAAAGTAAACACATGGGCCCTCAGGAAGATGAGAAAGGCCTTGTCCAGTTGGAAAACCCGGGTGAAGAGGGCAATTTTTGAAAAGAACAAAACCTGGGAGGAGCTCAAGGAGAAAGAGTCGTTGATCGACGAAGCTACCTACAACCTTTTCAAGGCTAGGTGTGAGTCCGAGCAAGGCAAGGCCGCGAGTGCAAAGGGCAAGGCCATGCGGTCGCAGGTCATAGGTAACCATCGTCTCGGAGCCGGTGGTTACAAAAGTTCCAAGCCTAAATGGGACAAGGAGGATGCCGAGTACGCCGCTGCGGGCATACCTAACCCCTTCCAGCAATACAAAGATGATCCGCGGACCGAATTCTTTGTGAGGGCCCGGAGCTATAAGGACAAAGCAACCTCAAAAATAATTATCGATCCTAAGATTCAGGATTCTACGACTGCCGTGGTAAGTAGTTTACCACGCGACCTTGTCGATGGAATTCTCGAGTGAAGTTCACAATTTCTTAACGTTTCACATTCTTTTTGCAGCAAGCGGAAATGAAAATCGCCTCATCGCAGGAGTCGTCGGTTAAGCCGGCCGGCCCGTGGGACAACCCCTTCAACAGGGCGTTGAACAAGGTCAAGAAGGTTGACGACGTGACGGCGAAGCCATCGTCAGCCGGCCGTGTGGTCGGCTTTGGTGCGGACCTAAATTGGTCCGAATATTATGGAAAATCGGCGGAGCAGTCCAGTTCGAGGGGGCGCAAGGCGAGAAGGACCGAAGAAGATGCCGCTTATGTTCGTGGACTGGAGGAGAAGGTGAACATGCTTCCGCAGCTTGTCCAGGACGAAGTGGCGAAGACGATGAACGCTCTCCTTCCAGATATGATGCAGTCGCTCGCGAATTGGAAAGCGCGTGGTGGACAAGGGCCCATACCAGTCCCCAGCATGGTCGGAAGCAACTCGGGCCCCGCGGCGCCTGCAGTCCCGACTCCGGCCGTAGTGGTGGCTCCCGCACAGACTCCCGGCGTATTGGTGACTCCGGCCGCCAACACCGCGGCGGCGACGCCGGACGTGATGGTAACTCCTCCGGCCACGATCGAGCAACCCGGGCATAACAATAATGCACCCGGCGGCAGCACAAATAGGGGGACCGACGCCACGGGAGGCAGCGCGCCCTCCGTCTCTTGCATGCCCGCCGTCATCGGCGGGGTCTCTTCACTAGCCGACCTCGACGCCCTCAAGGTAACTATAAGCGTCTGCAACTCAAACGAGGACTTCATCTCCTTGCCTTTTTTAGTGGAATCTCTCTGATGCCGTACATGCATATATATATATCTCTTTCGCAGGAGGACACTCCATGCATTCTATTACAAGTCGTGGACGGCGAGTTGAAGGATGTTGCCAAAGGTAAAATCATTCAACCACAAAATCGAATCATGCACAATATGCCGGTGGCACCGGAGATGCATAGGGTTCAAATCTCTCTCGTGATTTCGGGCTACGAGAGAGTTGAACCTCCCATTCAACCCCCCGGATACGATGAGGATGAGCCGGCAGTCCTCAGTGACTGTTTCAACCAAATATGCCTATGGCCGAAGAGCCAAATGCGTTTAATGACGGGGGAAAGGGGCACCACACCTAGGACAACACCGCTAGTCATCGTGTCGGCGCCACATGAACCCATCGGAGCACAACAAGAAGACGATGATCTTGATGATGATATCAGCGCCGACCAATTCATCAATACTTTGTATGATGCTGATGACTTATTCATGCCTCCTGCTTGTAACGACCCGGTCCCGAAGGGAACCAAGTCTACTGTGCTTCTGTGCTATCCCTGGATCAGTATGCTAGCACACACAGTACTCGATGAAATACCATAAATCACATGTCAAAAATTAATGTAAGTACATGGTATTTATTACCTTATAGCCTTTGGGCTAGAATACACCGCGGAAATAAACAATACATAAGTGGAGTCCCATCAAAATTAACGGCAAAGTTGAGTGTAGACATCGTAACCCTACATCGCATCACTTACTCGTCATATACAATCCTGCAACACCGAAGGTTACAGCCCAAAATGGGTCAGTACTTTGAATGTACGACAAGTTACTCCCAAAAGAATATATAACAGACCTATCTTCTACATGCAATTTTGGCTGGTGGTAAAGCTCTAAGTTTCAACTTGCATAAAGCTGATTTTTTCCTACTCAAATAGTATCATAACAGTACTACAAATCTCATAATATGATTGAATTGGTTTCTCCAAGTCAATCTATTCCCAAAGTTGATTAAACCCGATTGATTAATTAAATATGATGAGATCCGTCAACATTCCCACTTCTAGATGATCAAAGTTGTCCGTAACCGGGGACACGGCTAATCATGATCAGTTTGTACACTCTGCAGAGGTTTGTGCACTTTTCCCCACAAGACTCGACCACCTCCTTTTTAGTTCGTCAAACTGCATGTTGTATGAGAACCGGAAGGTCGAGACATGGTCTTTTAGAAGAGTTTCCCTCACTCTGGCGGTGCCCATCCCACCTACTCATAACTACGTTCGTAGCACCACCTAGTAAGAGTCACTACAACTAATCAACCAAGCCAGAGCCCATAATAGCTTGTGGCTGCACACGTAAGCTTCTAGTTATGAAAAATATGAGTGATCCCTTTAAGCCTGGGTAGCATTCCGCAGTGATTACTGGCCATCTCCAGGTCACTCAGGCAAATCCATTGGTTCCTCCAGGGTGCCCCCAACCATTCCACCCAGGTGGTTCATTAAGATTATCTTGGTCCTGTTTACTACTTAGTCACTCATACCTCATAATGGATCACTTCCCAATCCACGTCTACTTAGCAAAGCAGTATATTTCTACACGGTGGCGATAATGATATAAGGTTCAGACCTACCTCAATGAACTACTGGGTGTAATAGCATAGCATAATATATAATCCTATCAATGCATAATATTTAAGTTGGACTACAATGCATATAAAAAATATAGGTAATACTGGAGCATGATCAAAAGAGTAACTTGCCTGGATCCTGACGATGAAATATTCTACTCGTAGTCATCTCTCCATCTCGTTACAATATATCTAACGGTAAAAGAGAAACACTTCAACACACAACTCAATCCAAAGTCAAGATCCAAATAAGATACAACTACAACATAAATATTTAGTTATTACTATTAATAAACTAATTACTATGGCATGGATAGGTTGAGATAGGATCAAGTTGGATTTGATGGAAATATGATGGAAATCATATATCCGAGGATTGTAAAATAAATTGGATATGTTGGAGGTTGATTATAAAATCAATTGGATGGAGAGTATGTCAAACTCAGTTGGTTTGTCCATATGCATATTTGAATAGGAAATCAATTCTTGGATTGGATTCAAAAAGATCCGATAGAAATCGTGATGATCTTGTTGAGAAGATTGAATTTTTGTAGCCAAATTTATATAAAAAAGAGATATAACTAAATAGTGTATTTATATGATGGAAAGAATGTGACAATTGTCCAAACAGAAAGATTTGATTTTAAGGATCAAATTTGATGAAGAAAATATTCCAAATAAATTATAGAATAAGATGTATATCAAATATACTCAAATTATAGAAATAAATTTGAGTTAAATTTCAAATTATCAAAAGTGTAATATTATTGGAAAATAATAAACTACATTTTCCAAGGAATCCGGGGATATAAAATTTGTCGAAATCCGACTTACGGGATAGAAGATATGAATTTCTGAAGTTTGACTATTTTTGCTAAAATGAATTACGGG
Organism: Bromus sterilis; assembly: GCA_950022295.1. NCBI lineage: Eukaryota > Viridiplantae > Streptophyta > Magnoliopsida > Poales > Poaceae > Bromus > Bromus sterilis. Next base: position 245,468,940 of record OX465601.1, read on the forward strand.
ATTAATAAAAGGATGCAAAATGGCAAGTTCTGATAGGTCTGTACCCATTCGATTTTTAAAAAATAAAATGATGAACAAAGAGGGGAGAAAGGCTCACCGGAGATCTCGCCGGAATTTTGGAAAAAGGTCTCCGGCGTCAACGAACAACCGAACGGGGTAGAGGATGATTTGGACGACTCGGTGGACAAGGTTATAACTGCATGTTCGCCTTCGGATAGCCGAGAAGTTCCACCGGAGTAGAGAAGAACGCATGAAGAGCACAATGACACGGACGGCGTGCTCCGGCCTTGCAATCGAGAGGAAAAATATGTCACAACGGTGCGCATCGGCAAGGGGAAGAAACTAGAGGAAGAAATATGGACTAGGTACCTTTCATGGCGACAAAAATCTTCACCGGAAGTGTGGATGCATCTTTACTCTGACGAGAAATTGTGCACGAAGGAGAGGGCTTTGGAGAGGGACTTTATGCGTGGGGATGTGTGGTTCAAAGGGGTCCTAGGGGCGGTATTTATAGGGTCATGGGAGGTCCATAGAAGGAGAGTGGGTGAGGTTTTGGAATGGATTTAATGGCATTCATGGAGAAATAATGAACATTAAAAGCGAGGTTTTGGAAATATATTTAATGGCATTTATGGAGAAATAATGGCATTAAAAGCGAGGTTTTGGAAATGAATTTAATGGCATTCATGGAGAAAATTATGGACAATTAAAAGCATTAAAATGCGTGTTTGTTTCCATGAATGGATTCCTCATGAACTTGTCCATAATTTTTATGTAGGTTCTGAAGTGAATCAGTCAAAAGAGTATATGGGAGGAAAGGAGAAAGAGCTTCAGTTGCCATGGCCATTTGCTTCTGTGTTCACGTACACATGAACGAACGAGAGAAAGAAGACAGCTCGCTCGGGCTATGGGCCTTAGTGGAAATTTGGCCCAAGATAAAGAAAAAGGAAAAAGAGATAGGGGAAAATTAGATAGATGATCTCAGTCCAATTGACTTAGGAATCCTATTTTTATTATTTGGGTTAAACACTCTCAAATAAAATTGTATAGGCCAAATAAAACATAGAGAGTCTAGGAAAACTATATTTCCCTCTCAGAATACATTTTAGAAATAGATTTTTAATAACAAAAACTCATTGAAGACATTATTAAATATTTCCAATACATTTTGTTTTTTTGGAGAAGTCATATTATCTCCTCTCATTATATTAATTGAGTTATTGGAAATATTTAAATATCCATTAAACGTCAATATCCAATAAACTCCAAAATAAGAATTCGAGAATGAGTATGGGACCACAATAAATTTAAGAAAGTCATTTTATTCTCACTCAGAAATATTTAATTGTGGTTCGTACCAAACTTCAAAAGGACAAAAGAAAGAAAAGCATTCTTTGAAATTTTGAATAAAGTTCACAACCAAAATTTTCATTATTAGATAAATGATTATCCAATTTTATTAAATGGTTTGTAAAGGTTCAAACAAAAACTCAAGGGAAAAGTTTTCATTTACCCCAAAATCAAAACAATTCAATCAATATTATATTATTTATTAACATTCCAAATTTTGGAAAATTTTGGGATGTTACACTGCTGAAGGAGCCTGTCAGCATGACGAGGAAGCTCGCGGTCCAGCTGATCCTGCGGCGAAGCCTGCTTGCTCTACGCGTCTCTTCGCTGCTTCTCAGGACATGTCTCCAGCAGCTTGCGCCTTCACCGAGCCTCAAGCAGATGCCACAAGATCTATTCTCAGCCCGTCCACACTCCATAAGGCGGCCACTGAGCAGATAAAGGCCGGTGACTGCTCAAAATCAGAAAAGAAGAAGGGACGGAAAAGAAAGAAGAGCATCACTTCTAGTAGCCAACCTTCGATGCCGATACGGGCTCAGGACGGGCCACCAAGACCCAAGGATCTCTCGTTTGAAATCCATGTGGCTGGTAGGGCGATGCTACCTAAGGACATGCTGGACCTTGCAACTTCGGATATGCAGAGTATGCATCATAGTATTATGGCATTAGAGAAGATTCTTCTTCGAGAAGAGAATCCCTCGTACCCGGTTTTCATGGCCAAGGTGCCACTCAACATGGGCTTCATCAACACTATCCCCGCGGATATGATAATCCTACGGTTTTTGGAGATCTTCAATTTGTACCATCTCAAGCGGCTGGACCATAGCCTTATCCGTCTGTTCTCGCTCAGCCTTTCTATGAGTACCAAGAGAGATAAGACCCTGAGCGTCACGATATTGGACCCCTTCTACATGCGTGAAAGCATCTTGATGGACGACGGGGACGCGGCTCTCGCGGCGGGGTACATCACAGACTTCATGCTACGGAACGCCGACAAAGATTCATTTCTTATGACCTACTCTCCCAAGTAAGTCATTCGCTCGCCTCCGTAGCATATATGCTTTCTTAGCTTTCCATTGTCCTCTTCCAACATTCCTTTTGGATTGTTTTAATTATGCAGTGAGGATCAAGACTGCGTGCTCATCTGCTTTTCACCGCAACACTCGCATGCCGTGTATTTAGACTCGGGGAGTGTGAACAAAAAAGATTAGAAGTATATCATGAGAGTTTTGGATGATGCTCTCGTCGGCTACATAAAAGCCGGAGGCAAGATCATGAAGCACAAGTTCAGGAAAAATCAGCCTGGCGTGAACGTGTTCAACCACGTAATGCAGTTCCCGTGCGTCAAGCAGTCGGCTGGCAGTGTGAGGGATGCGTACTACGCCCTTCATCACATGAGGGCGATTGTACAGGAACAACGCAACCTTAAGCTGCCAAGTCATCTCAGAGCGTGGGCTGAAAGGAAGGCGGAAATCGCCGATGCAAATCTGAAGGAGGAGTTCTTTCACATCCAAGCGCAGATGGCGACTATCATCCGTCATGAAGTACAAATGAGGGGGTCGATCTTCCACTCCAACATTGCACCATCCAATGGGGAGATAGAAGTCCGCCTAAAGGCCCTGCGTGACACAAGGCCTTTCATGACGAAAGAAGGATGCCGCCCATTCCCCGAGCCGAGTCAAAACAATTAATTGAATGTACTCTTTGTGTAATTTGGATGTAATTTGGATGTACTCTTTGTGTACTAGATGGTAGTGTCAAATACTCTTGGTGCTCTTTGTGTATAAAGGTCACTGCATATGCATTTTTATGCATATGTGCATGCTTTTCACCATTCATCGACTTGCTTTAAGTTGTTGATAAGAATAGATGCTAGATTGCTTTGTTCTCCTTTGGTATGATGGATGTGACCTCTAAATCTTTGTTTTGTGCAGGTTGAAGAGCAAACAAGTAGTGATGACGAAAGTAGCTTTCGGTTTTCAATAATTGCTGGACTCATTGTAATTTTGTGATGGAATGTAATCTTGTGAATCTTGTTGGCCTCTAAACCTTTGTAATAAAAATTATATTGCAATTCTTTTGTATCAATAATTGTTGGCCTCATTGTTATATTGTATTTTGCATTTCTGTAATATAATAAAAATATCTGTAATGCTTTTATTCTTTTATGTAATTCTTTTTTTTTGTTTTCTGTAATTATTTAGTGGCGCATATTGTCAGGACTTAGTGGCGCACTGCGAATGCGCCACCCCTAAGGCCCTTAGGCGTGGCGCTTACCAGAATGCGCCACCCCTAAGAGCTTAGAGGTGGCACATTATGAGATGCGCCACGCCTAAGGGCCTTAGGGGTGGCGCATCCAGAATGCGCCACCTCTAAGCCCTTATTAGTGGCTTGTAGTTAGTGGCGCATCCCTAATGCGCCACTAAACTCAAAAACAGTGCGCCACTATAAGGCTATTCCCTAGTAGTGTATGAGCTAAGGTAAGCTCTCCAATGGAACTAGTGGGGGTGCATCCAACTTGCTTGCTCAAGAAGACCTAGAGCTCATTTGAGGAGGCTCATCATTGGAATATACAAGCCAAGTTCTATAGTGTGAAGGTCCCCACATAGCTATATGCATTAATGATCATCTCTATGGAGTACAAGATATAAGAGGGAGTACGAGTGTGGATCTCTCAAAAGGAATAGTAGTGTGCCCCCTTCTCTCTTTTTATTTTCTTTTTCTCTTTTTTTCCATTTTTTGTTTTTTTTGGTGGCCTCAGTGGCTCTTTCTGTTTCTCTCATTTGTCCTCTTTGGTATTTTTTAATTTTTCCTCTTTGGGATCTTTTCCTCACTTTAAGGGCAACACTCTATATATTACAAAAAGTATAGAAGATCTTTCACACTTTACAAAGTACTCAAATTATAAAGAAAATGTAACTATCATGATGTATGCAAATGTATGTCTCTGCCAGTGTAGCAGGATGTGCAATGATACTAGCGCGTCATGTCGCAATGATTAGAGCAAGGCCCAACTAGCATGCATCTCATCGATCAAGCAAGTAGCATGTACGACATGAAGATCAAGTCATGAGAAGATGGATGTTCCGTGGCAATATATCTCGGAAAGGCTATGGAAATGCCTTGATAGGTAGGTATGGTGGTTGTTTTGAGGAAAGATATAAGGAGGCTTATGATGACAGAGCGTATCGTGCCAAGGGTTTGGATGTACCGGCGAAGGTGGATGCCAACTCTCGGAGTGAGAAGAAAGCAATGCACGGGACAGGAGAGGCTAGAAAAATATGGGAAGGTGGAAGTGTCAACTTCGAATACTCACATTAGTCCGAAGAACTCATGCACTTATTATCGGTAACTCTCAATCTAATAAGGAGTTTCACAAAGATACAAGTACCCCGAGGAGGAGTGTATGGGGGTTTGGTTATCCTTGCGCATCCTCAACTCATGGTACGTGAGTGTACTCTAATATTCGACCCCTCAGAAGAGTAGTGATCCATCTAGTAGCTAAAGTTCTCAACTAATTTTGTAAGTTTTGAAAATAAACACGTATTGCCCAAAATACGACATCTATCACTAATAGGCTAAAGCTCTTGACACCAAAAGTCCAAACATTACACAAAACAATACCTCAAAACTATTGCAAGTTACTACTACAAAAGAATAGCAACCTCAATTACCTACTTCAAGTCAAGACACAAAACTCAGTGCAACAGGAAAACTCTCTAAACAAGATAAACATGTAAACTCAAGAGAGTTCCAGCAACAAACTAAAAAAATCTCTTTTAAAAAGATAAGCATGAAAGCTAAGAGCAAAACATGACAGTAGCTATGTGTTGACACCCGTTTTTGGCACGGCAATGAACCTATATAAGATGACCTCAAATGAAGAAGTGCTCTAAATGAAAAAGTTGGGTATTGTCGATATGAACAACTTTGTAGTTCGATCCATGATCATCTGATTCCATCTCAAGGGCCGAAACTATGTTTGAAGCAATAAGACCCTGGCATTCGGATTACTATTCTGCCAATTAGGGCATCAATACATCCTCAAATGGGAAACTTTTCTACATATGCCGGCTTCGGCTCGTCGAACCGGTCGATTTTGATATTTGAAACGTCCAAATCCGAGTTCGTATGAAGAAGTTATTGCCAAAACAGTGCAGCACTGGAAAACCAGGTCGGACCGTCCGAGGTGGAAACCGGACCGTCCGAGCTAAGGTCGGACCGTCCGACTTGAGGACCCCGATTACAGAAAGATTTTGACCTCAGCTCAGACTGTCCGACCTAGAAGCCGCACCGTCCGACTCTATGGTCCGGACTGTCCGGGATAAAGTCCGGACGTCCGAACCCCCGATCCGGGTCCGAATTTGATCAGGTTTTTGGCAGTTTTGACGCGAATCTGAGCCCTTTTCTTGCACGGAAAGTCCAACCCCCTCATAAATAGATGAGGTGACGGCCGATTGAAACAACACACAATCGAACAAACACATCTACATCCTTTTACCCTAATTTTATCTCTCTCCCTTGTATCTTTCTTCTCGTTCTTCTTCTTGCAGGGCAACGATCCACGAGGCCCTAGGGGCGATCAGCTCGACCTAGGGTAACCCATAGCCGCCGTGCTCCCTGACGGGGTCCCTCCCGGGAGTGTGGGGTTTCGGGTCTACAAAAGCGCCCGCCGGATTGCTTGCGTACCGCGCTTCCGGTCGGGTCTCCTTCGACGTGAGTTGCGGTGTATCACCCCCGGCGTCTGATGCCCCACAGGCGTAAGGGATCGAGATAGTCTTCGCGGGTAAGTTAACCCAGTTTATTGATTCGACGCACGGGGAGCCAAAGAGTATTTATAAGCATTGACAGTGGAGTTGTCAATTCAACCGCACCTGAAATATACTTGCTTGCAACAAAAGATAAGTGGTAATGGTAATAGGATAATGATAGTGGCAACAGCAAAAGTAACAGCAAAAGTAACAACTAATGACCAGCAGGATTGAAAACACTGTAGGCTAGGGAGATGGATGGTTGGGCGCTGCATGGATGAGAGTGAACATGTAATAAATTCTAACACGGGGCAAGGCACACAGAAAAGCAATGATCATCTAGGCAAATATCAAACATTAGGCATGTATCCCGTAGGTAGTTGTGCGTGCTTACAATAAGAACTTGCACAACATCTTTTGTCCTACCATCCCGCTAGGAACAGGGCCAAAGGGAACTTATGGAGATTAAGGTGCTCCTGTCAAAGAGCACCGGAACAAAGCAATAAACTCAATGGATACATGGAATCCTCAAATTATGGACCATCCCCTTTGGTGTCCGAAGCTGTCACCTTTGGGATCGCCGGTTCCGGGCCATAATAGGTGCATACAACTCATAGATAGGATCTAGAACACAAATATATTCATGAAAACACAAAGGGTTCAGATCTGAAAACATGGCACTCGGGCCCGAAATGACAAGCATTAAGAGCAACAAGTTGAAGCAAAGAAGATAAACACCAATCTAGATGATAGGCAACATGCCCCCAACAATCTGACGAACTATTACATGATCAAACTCATCCATTCCCTACCATCCCCTTTGCCTACGGCAGGGAATTACTCACACATGTGAAGAGAAGTCATCGAGGATGGATGGAGTGGTGATGGTGATGACGACGGCGACGATCTCCCCTCTCCAGAGGCTAAATCAGCCTCCAGATTAGCCCTCTCGAAGAAGAACAGAGGGTGGGGGAGGCTCCGCAACAGAAACTGGGAAAACGACTTCTGTTCTTGGGTTTTCCCGTCACGGGGATAAATAGGAGTCTCGGTAGGGCACCAGAGGAGGGGGGAGGCGCCCAGGCGGCCAGAGGGCGCAGCCCCACCCCTGGCCGCGCCAGGGGGGCGCCTGGGGCCCCCAGGACTCCCCTCTGGTCCCACTTCTGGCTCCTGGCTCCTTCGGGTGCGTGGATTTTTTGGGAATTTTCTGGGACGTCTAAAAATCCATTTTCCTGCACACAATAAAACCATACAGGAAGCTCTGCTGAAAACAGCGTTAGTCCGGGTTAGTTTCGTCCAAATCATGCAAGAATGAGGACAAAACAATAGCAAAAGTGTTTGGAAAAGTAGATACGTTTGAGACGTATCAACTCCCCCAAGCTTAGCATATTGCTTGTCCTCAAGAAATTCAGTTCAACGAACTGGACGCGACAAAGAAAACTTTGACAAACTCTTTTGCTTCACTAGATGTATATAAGCATGTACTACGAAAAGAGTTTAGCAAGTATTGAAACAGTGCTATAAGGACAATGCACGAAGCAATTCTTCTTTCATGTGATCAGTCACAAACAACTAAAAGTAAATAATATACTTCAGAAAATCAAGACAGGATCACAATGCTCATAACTTGAACATACTTGAGTGGCATTTCACTAGCCTCCATGAGTGAAGCAAAACATAAATGCAGAAACTCCTCCGGAGTTTTAAAGGTGACTAGAACTCAGTATTTCAGACTATCAATAACACAAGCATGCAGAAGACAATGTAATACTTTGGGACAATGCATGTTACACTAAGAATGACAATTATGCTCTCATAGTTGGTGCTTTGAAGAAAGAAGGGGAGACTCTCGAACCATGGCTTTTGATGGCAAGGTTGAAAACCCGTGAAAGGAAGCAAAGACTAAACATGTGCCAGAGCTCTAGGTTTTGAAAACATAGATAAAACTCTTTTGAGAGGTGTAACTTTCCAGTCAACGGTGAACGGTAAAGGTCTCTCAATATCTCCCATGCCAACCATATTAATGCCTTTTGCTTACACATATTCCCTTATCCATAAATCCCTTGATGGTCTACGGAACCTTTTATTTTGCCTCAAGGATGGAAGGAGGGTATCGTTCCATCTATCATTAGCAGCATTTGGTCCATTTCACTCCATCATCAAGTATGGGGGAGGTGTAACTCTCATATATTTTTTCTTGACTAGTTAAAACTTCCGTCAAAATATTTTTGGCATGCAAGATACTGATTTCCCCTCACCGCACCATGAGCTTGTACGGTTAAAAAAGGGAAACTTTTGAATAAATTTCGAGATGGCACAAGAAAGTCTAAGTTAGGAGTGGCCGGTAAATACCACATATAGGTAGGTATGGTGGACTCAAATGGAACAACTGGGTTTGAAAAGGAGTTTGGAAGCACAAGCAGAATTCCGCTTAGTGCGAGCGAAGGCTAGCAAAAGACTGGGAAGCGACCAACTAGAGAGCAATAAATGTCATAATCATGCAGAGCGACAAAGTAACATTGAATCGGGCATGAAAGTGATATAACTATTCTGAAACAAAAAGATCATCAAGGCAAAATAGACTTTTTTAGTCATAAGCATGTGTGAACATGTGCCAAGTCAATCCAAAAATTCTCCGAAGGGAAATACCACTTCAGTATGCCAAACCATGAACAATGCAATGCATGTAAATCATTTCAACAACACATTATGTACTCTAGCTATTTGAGACTAGCCACAAGGAAAGCATGAACACTGGGAAAGCATTGTAAACATAGCACTATGTCGCTACAAGCTGGTCTCTAGATCATAAGTACAGGCATATGTACAGAAGTAGAAACAGAAGAGTTCAAACTGGTTTTCCTTGTTGCTTCCCTTCCGTCGATCTTCGTCATTACTGCCTTGTCACTTGCACGATCGAACGTGGGAAATATTATCAAATGCCATCACGGACTCGATCTGAACTCTGAAAACAAAGCAAACTAAAGAAAGAAAGGAAATCTTTTTGGTTTTTTAAAGGTTTAAACGAGAGCAAAAGAAAAGAGAAAATATTTTTGTTGTTTTTGCAAAGAAAGAAATAAGAACAAGCAAAAACTTCGAAAAGATCAAAGCGAACAAAAATAAAACGGATAATACAATGGAAAAATGAGAAGGGTACGTACTCCCCCAAGCTTAGGCTTTTGGCCTAAGTTGGTAGTAGCTAATGTCCCTAGGAGCCTCTTGCTCCAGGGTAGTACTGGTGAGTCCAAGGGTCGTATGAGGGTTCCGGCGCGTACACCGAAGTCCTCGGATCCTCCCACGAAGAAAGATCTGTGCTCCAAGTAGAGGAAGACCCTTCACCCAGCTAGGTGACAGTCTCCCCCTGGAAAGTTGGGAACTAACCATCCTCCTCCTCGTCGGGCACAACCCCCTCCATGGGGTTATGAAACTGATGCTGGACCACGAACTCATCGAACTGGGTAGCATCAAAGGACCATCCGTTCCTGCGAGAAAAATCGAACAAAAGAGGTGCAGGTAGACGGATCTTGCGTTCCGTGGTAGCTCCGAAACGCAAGATATAATCAAGGTTACCAAAATCGAAAGTCATGGTAACAAACTTATGCCTTTTCATAGCAGCAAGATCAAAACTTAAATAAATAAAAGGCTTATCATCGGGGTGTGGGGTGCCATTAAGAGACTCTAGGATAAGTGTGGCGTAAACGCCACCAAATAAATCTCCCTTGTTACCGTTCATAGCAAGGCGTCGAGCAATTAAGGCACCCACATTATAATCAAACCTCCCCGAAAGGGCGGTTGCCAGGATAGCAATATCCGGCGCAGATATGTTGCTCGTGTTGTCACGAGCTAACACCCCTCTAGCAATAAAATACGCAAAATACCTGAGGTGTGGGAATAAGATGCTGGAGATCTTTGACCGATGAATATCCCTTGTATCCATGCTACAGAGAGAGTTGAAGACGGTTCTCAGCTCGGAGGGCTGAGAGCTCATCTTCGCCGTCAGTCCAACATTCGGTACACCTATTATTTCACAAAACTTTTCCAAAGGCATGGTCAAAAGATCATTGTAAATTTTAAACTCAACAGAACCAGCATCAAGGTTATATCTAAAACTGTTAATGAAAAAGGAGGTGAGTTTTTGATACTGGGCAACACGGCATGTTGCGAGCCGCGTCAGACCTGCATTAGCACAAAGATTATAGAACTCCTCCTTAATTCCTGCATCTTCAAGGAATTCATCGCACGGGAAAGTCATAGCACGTGCTGGATTTGTGTCCTCAAACAACTCTAAGGGCACATGATCTTCGTTGTAGCTCACCCTAGCAGTCGAGGGTGAAGCTGCAGCTCTTGTAACTCGATCGGAGCGCTCGGGCCTTTTCTTGCCAAGCCACCCCTTTGCTCTTCCTAGCAAACTCATTTCTGAAATTTTTGACAAATTACAAAAACAAGGATTTAAACAAAGTGAGTTAAGGCAAACTACTCAACTCACTTACCTAAGGCATAAACTTGCATCAAAACTTGGAAAATAAAATTCTACACATGCATGCAAGCTCATATAAACAGCACCAAGAGCTACTAAATACTCACAAATACCAAGAGCTACTAAATACTCACAAATGAGGCCACCAATCAACAATCTAATTGGAGGAGTGGAGGAGTTACATACCAGGGAGTATTTGCTCAAAATCTTAGCTCGAATGGTGGGCTGTAGAGAGAGATCGAAAATCGCCTCCAAGGATAGCAAGAACGCGAGAACTGGAGCAGAACTCGTGTTTTTGGAGAGAGGGGAAGGAGGAGGAAGAAGACATACCTGGAAGTGGGGTCTGTGGGCCCCAGGCGCCCTGTGGGCACGGCCAGGGGGCAGGCCGCGCCAGCTGGCCGCCTGGGCCGCTGGTGGCCCCCCCTGATCAGCCCTAGGTGCTTCTGGGTCACTCCCGACATGGAAATTTTTATTTTTATTTTTCTGGAATTTATTTGAAAACTTCACTGTTGAAAATTTCTCGGAGTTCAAAAAGCTGCAAAACTTTCCGAAAACTTAAAGCAGTGATTAGTATTGTGAAGCTTCAAAAATACAAAAACTTGGTACAGCAAAGAGAATGAAAGCTAACGCAAATGAAAACATAACAAGCTTAACTTTTTACCTATATAAAACAAGTTCACTAGTAAGGTTGATCAAGTCTTACCAACGAACCGGCGATATATAGAACAAGAAGTCTCACCTCTTATGAAGTGGTCATTGCACCTTTACTTTAATGGACATTGTCCCCACCATAATGGTTTTGTATTTGTGGTGCACATGTAGTGGACAGTCCCATTCTCCAATCTTCACGCTCTCGATATTCTCTATAGAGTTAAGGCCATGCCTCTTGTCGATCTTCTTTGGAAAATACACCGTGTGTTCTTTATCATCAACGTTGAAAGTGACCTTTCCTTTATTACAATCAATAATAGCACCTGCGGTGTTAAGAAAAGGTCTACCAAGAATAATGGACATGCTCCCATCCTCGGGCATGTCAAGCACAACAAAATATGTAAGGATCAAACAGTTAGCAACTTCAACGGGAACATCCTCACAAATACCAATGGGGACAGCTGTTGACTTGTCAGCCATCTGAAGAGAGATATCTGTAGGGATTAGTTTCTCTAAACAAAGCCTCTTGTGAAGAGAGAAAGGCATAACCCTCACTCCTGCACCAATATCACATAAAGCAATTCTGACGTAATTATTCTTTATGGAGCAAGGAATGGTGGGTATACCTGGATCACCGAGCTTCTTAGGAATCTTGCCACTGAAAGAGTAGTTAGCAAGCATAGAAGATATTGCCTCATTAGGAACTTTTCTTTTATTAGTAACAATATCTTTCATATATTTCGAATAGGGAGGTAACTTAATAGCATCAATCAAAGGAATTTGAAGAAAAAGAGGTTTCATCCATTCACAAAATTTATTATAATGCTCTTCTTCTTTAGATTTGAGGGACTTACTTGGAAAGTGCATGGGTTTCTGTATCCATGGTTCTCTTTCCTTCCCATGTATTCTTGCGATGAAGTCTTCTCTAGAGTACCTCTTGCGTTTATCGGGTGCTTCTTCTTCTCTTACCTTGGGAGAATCATCCTTCTCCGCGTCCTTTCCTTCAGGCTCGGCACCGTCTTCTGTTTCAGCATCGGAGGTAGATATGCTGTTAGGATCAACAACTGGCTTTTCACTTACAATAGGATCATCGGGATTGTCAGCCTCCTTGTGTTTCTTCTTCTTTTTATTTTTTGGATAGCTAACAGTCTCGTCTTCTTCTTGTACTTGAGAATCTTGCTCGATCCTCTTTGGATGCCCCTCAGGATAGAGTGGGTCCTGGGTATGTGTTCCACCCCTAGTTTTGATGCCATAAGCTTGTATGTAAGGATGGCAATGGTTAGGGTATGGGTAGGGTAGAGAAATACCATACCCATACATTTATAGTTCATGGGTACAAAATTCTACCCATACCCTTACCCATGGGTATGAATTTGTACCCACACCCATACCCGATGGATACCCGTACCCGTCGGGTATCCATTGGGTAGATCAAATAGTACATTTTCCTATATTTTTATATTTATTGGTAGCACATTGGCAAGAAAATAATCTCAACTCAATTGCAGGTAGATGAATACATGACAATTATTTATAAATCCTATAGGTACCCACTTAGTAGATGAAATAGTATATGGTATAGATACGCATGGGATTAGTCAAATAGTGAAATAATATACATGGGTAGGGTATGGGTATACCCTTGGGTACAAAGCTATACTCGTTCCCTAACCACGACTTGATGGGTAGGGTATGGGTACTACCCACGGGTATAAAAATGTACCCATACCCTGCCCATGGGGGTAGGGTACCCACGGGTATCTGTACCCATGGGTAAAATTGACATCCTTACTTGTATGTCCTGTTTGGCATTATTAGCAAGCAAATCTTTTTGCACATTAGAAATTTGTTCAAGCTGAGTTTGAACCATATGAAAATGCTTAACAAGACATTTAACATCATTAACTGTTCTTTCTAGAACATCACACAAACTTTTGATAGCAAGAGAGTTATCATGCAACTGACTTTGTAACTTCCTATTAAAATGGTCTTGCTTAACAATAAAATTATCAAGATCATCTAATCATTGGTCAGGAGGCTTACCTTTAGGGATGTCACTTTCAGTAAAGTCTAATAGAGAGTGTACCTCTACCAAGGGAGGGTGAGTAGTAGGCTCACACAACTTCTCGATAGGCGGTAAATTCTTCACGTCTTCGGCTTTAATACCTTTCTCCTTTATAGACTTCTTCGCTTCTTGCATATCTTCGGGGTTCAGAACAAGCATGCCCCTCTTTTTAGGTGGTAGAAGTAGTTCAGGAACGGACCAATCTTCATAGTTCTTGGCAATTTTGCACATTAATTCTTATGCATCGTCCGGTGTTCTTTCCCTGAAAACACAACTAGCACAACTATCCAGATAGGACCTAGATTCATCGGTTAAACCAGCGTAAAATATGTCAAGCAGTTCATTCTTGGGGATTCCATGTCTCGGCATAACCTTAAGTAAATCACAAAACCTCCCCCAAGCTTTAGGGAGGTGCTCATCCTGTAGTTGTTTAAAGTTATAGATTCTTTGCAAAGAAGCATGTTGCAGATGAGCTGGGAAATATTTATCAACAAAGAATTGGACCAAGTCTTGAAAACTCTTAATGGAACCATAGGGTAGTGCATCATACCATGATTTAGCGTCTTCCTTCAAAGAAAAAGGAAAAAAGCTTGGCCACATAGAAGTTTCGTATCTTCTCATCAGTAGTGAATAGGTTACCTAGCTCAGCGAGTTTGGTCAAGTGTGCTATAGCATCATCATTTTCTCTGCCATAAAAGGGGTCAGCCTCGACTGTAGATATAAGTGAAAGATCAACAGAGAAATCATAATCAGGATCAGTGATGCATATAGGAGACGTGGCAAATTGAGGATCAGGAATAGCTTTGTTCTTCATGGAGTGCTTTTTGAGCAGCTCCTTAACAGCACTAGGGTCAGAGTCGACACACTCTATGAGTTCCCTGCAAAAATCATCATCAATAGTAACATAATCATCATCAAGGATTCTCTCCTTGAGTTCATCTAAGCACGGGTAACCAAAGGTTTTGCAGGTAGGAATATAGGTAGCAGGGGTCTCGGTCTTGGATTCTGCTGCAGCCTTAGCAGTCTGAGTTTCAATATAGTGACCAAGAAAAGTAGCATCATCAAGAGTAGTGGAAGCATCATCAAAAGTATCGGACATAGTGACAGACTCAATAGAAGCATCATGTAGTGGTGGTGAAGTAAACTTACTCATAACAGAAGGTGAATCAAGTGTAGCACTAGTGTTCAGAACAGTACCTTTTCTTGTACGGGATGGTAAGATCGGGACCTTGGGGTCTCCTTTCTTACCCATAGCGGATGATGTGCAGCAAGCAGGATACTTCAAGTAGACTTGTAAATATTGCTATGCTCCCCGGCAACGGTGCCAGAAAACGCTGCTTGATGCCCCACAGGCGTAAGGGATCGAGATAGTCTTCGCGGGTAAGTTAACCCAATTTATTGATTCGACACACGGGGAGCCAAAGAGTATTTATAAGCTTTGACAGTTGAGTTGTCAATTCAACCGCACCTGAAATATACTTGCTTGCAACAAAAGATAAGTGGTAATGGTAATAGGATAATGATAGTGGCAACAGCAAAAGTAACAGCAAAAGTAACAACTAATGACCAGCAGGATTGAAAACACTGTAGGCTAGGGAGATGGATGGTTGGGCGCTGCATGGATGAGAGTGAACATGTAATAAATTCTAACACGGGGCAAGGCACACAGAAAAGCAATGATCATCTAGGCAAATATCAAACATTAGGCATGTATCCCGTAGGTAGTTGTGCGTGCTTGCAATAAGAACTTGCACAACATCTTTTGTCCTACCATCCCGCTACGAACGGGGCCAAAGGGAACTTATGGAGATTAAGGTGCTCCTGTCAAAGAGCACCGGAACAATGCAATAAACTCAATGGATACATGGAATCCTCAAATTATGGACCATCCCCTTTGGTGACCCAAGCTGTCACCTTTGGGATCGCCGGTTCCGGGCTATTATAGGTGCATACAACTCATAGATAGGATCTAGAACACAAATATATTCATGAAAACACATAGGGTTCAGATCTGAAACCATGGCACTCGGGCCCAAAGTGAAAAGCATTAAGAGCAACAAGTTGAAGCAAAGAAGATAAACACCAATCTAGATGATAGGCAACATGCCCCAAACAATCTGACGAACTATTACATGATCAAACTCATCCAATCCCTACCATCCCCTTTGCCTACAGCAGGGAATTACTCACACATGTGAAGAGAAGTCATGGAGGATGGATGGAGTGGTGATGGTGATGACTATGGCGACGATCTCCCCTCTCCGGAGGCCAAATCAGCCTCCGGATTAGCCCTCCCAAAGAAGAACAGAGGGTGGCGGCGGCTCCGCGACAGAAACTGGGAAAACGACTTCTGTTCTGGGGTTTTCCCGTCACGGGGATAAATAGGAGTCTTGGTAGGGAACCAGAGGAGGGGGGAGGCGACCAGAGGGTGCGGCCCCACCCCTGGCCGCGCCAGGGGGGCACCTAGGGCCCCAGGACTCCCCTATGGTCCCACTTCTGGCTCCTGGCTCCTTCGGGTGCGTGGATTTTCTGGTATTTTTTTGGGAATTTTCTGGGACGTTTAAAAATCCATTTTCCTGCACACAATAAAACCATACAGGCAGCTCTGCTGAAAACAGTGTTAGACCGGGTTAGTTTCGTCCAAATCATGCAAGAATGATGGCAAAAAAATAGCAAAAGTGTTTGGAAAAGTAGATACGTTTGAGACGTATCAGCGTCGAGGGTACACGTGACGTGTTCGTGTGTCAACACACTTTTTGGCGACTCCACTGGGGAGAAAGCTTTGAACAGTCTTCGGTCTGTTCATTCTACGAGGAAAATCGTCATCAAGTTGCTGCAATCTACATCGGTAACATGTATCATCAATCTCCTTGTGTAGATGCAAATAATTCATATGTTGTTGCTAGACCTCCTAATGAGCATGACGCATCGGCTAGCCCTAGTTTTATCAATAGTAGATCTAATTATGTGCAACAGCCGGTTCATAATCTCTATGCTTCAAGTTCCAATTTTGGAAACATGCAACATATGTATCCCAACCCTCATGCATCAGCAACCCCAGAAATCTATATGCCGATGAACAACATGTTGAGTTCGGTTAATCAAGTTGAAACACCCTATGTAGGGAACTTAAATAATATGCAACAAAGTGTTTCACCTTTTTATTCATTGGCACCTAACTGGCAATATGTTAATTCATCTTTGAATATGCCGATGGATATGGGAATTGGACATGCTACAACTAGTTATTTGGCCAATTATCCTCAACCTTCATGTGCTGCATCTCATAATATTAATTGTTCAACATCATATGCAAATATTTGTAACTCGGCTCACTTTGGTGATTATAGCCGAGTGAATACAGGAGCGTATGTGCCTAATGTCGCAGGAGATGAAAGGGTTCTAGCTGCAATGAAAAGATTAGCCCAAGATAAAAGGTTTAGTGCTCTTTTCCTTGAGCAGCATCAAAAGGGTCTGTTTCCTGATTTTGAAGCAATAAGAGCTAGAGTTTTGCAAGAAGACGAGGTGTTGACAACTAATACAACAGTACACAATTCCGAGTTACATTATCTTGCACAAGTGCAAAGCTCCAAGTTGCAATACCCTGTACACCAATGGCCAAGAGAGATTGAAGGACTCGGGGGGAAATCCTATCCGAGTTGGACAAAGTCTAAAGAAAAAAATATGGACCGTATGAACGAGGTCAAGCCGAAGTTTGCAGGGAATAGCACAGATGAATTCACCATGCCGACTCTTGAAGAATTACCAATTGAGTATCAACGAATTTATGAAGCACTCAAGATGAAGCGTGAGGAGGAGTTTGAAAGGCTCAAAAAACAACATGAAGAGGAGGATTTTCAAGAATACATCAAGCTCTCTCATTCGAGTGGTAATCATGTTGGCCCTTCTGTGATGTTGCGGCACGATAAAAAAGAAAGTCTTCAAGCAAATCAGCAAGAGAAGATTGACTCGGCTAATACTGTTGAATCACTTGACGCCAATACAAATGCGACTACATCTTCTACAGCCGAGTCTTGCAACACGAGTGGCAAGTCCGATAAGAAAAAAGACCACCCGGGTGACGCAATCGATTCTACAGAAGCCGAACCAAACAGTTCTGCGATAGCAAGTCGGGCGCGCACACTGAGTCCATCGATCCAACAAAGGGAAACTTTGTCGACAAAGAGTATGGAAAAAGACGCAAGTCAGCCGTGCTCAATTTTTCTGGATGCAAAGGAGTTTATTTACCCGATGAGTTCCGTGCCAAATATGATGAACATCGAAATCAAAAGGACACGACTGAGCAAGATTCGGTCAATGATGAACATCAAGAACTAGAAAGCGGTGACACGGAACAAAATCCAGAAAAGGAAGACGCGACGTTGGAGAATAATCAAAAACTGGACCAAGCTATTACTCAATTCACGCAACCATCATGCTCTCCCAACGCGTATGAAAAGGTATGTCTAGCAAGTAATTTATCTATTTTCAGATTTGGTCATAATTTTATTATTGATGTAACTATTAATAAAATTCTTATAACAAATCTTGAGAGACCAATGAAGAAGGATAATTTACTTGTTAGCAATACTATTAGAAAAAAGCATACCGGTCAACACATTGTGCCACATAGAAAGACCGGTAGTGACTTATTATTACATCAAAAGCTTTTCCCATTGTTTCATGTAAAGTTTATATATACATGGGTAGCTCTTCTTATTTCATACTTGGCTTGCATTTGGTCTCAATTGAGACATATATGTTATAATATTTTTTATTTCAGAAATATAAAGCCAAGGTTTGAATCTCCGAGAAAACCGATGGTAGTGTAATTTCTTATTCAAAGTCATCAGAGATGGGGTGCGAAACACAATGCATAGCCGAATGGGGTGATGCGAAATCTGAACCATTCGTTTGCTTACTTCCAAAGCCGTTCTCGCTCCAAGATCGGCTAGAAAACAAAGTGATTACCTTCGATTCAAATATGTGTCATCGGATCTTTGATTTATTGCTGAAGAATGATTATATTAGAATTCTTGATCACCATGTTAGGCCATCAATCCAAGGACGAATGTATTGTAAGTTACATAATTCGTTCAAGCATAATTTTGAGGATTGCAATATGTTTCGTCAAATAGTTAAATCAGCCATTGATGGTGGACGATTGAAACTTATTAAAACACCAAGGGATCATCATGCTATTCCTATTGGTCCTGATGGCAAAAAGTTTTTGCATCGGTTGCTTCAAGCCGATTCATTTAAGGACAAGAAGGTAAAAACTGCAGGTGATGGGATCAAGCTTTCAAGGACACAAATTATTCCTGAGCGCAATAATGATATTCTTGAACGCGAGAATTCTGTCAAAGTCATAATGAAGACGCCAAGCACAGGGGGGTAGCAAGCAAATCAAAAGATCGATGCAAGGAAAACAAAAGAGAGCAAAGGCCGAGATAAGCACAAGGGTGAGAAATCAAAGGTCACTTTCGCGCAACTATTGGAAAAATATCATAAGATAAGTGAGGAGAAAATTTCTCATCGGCCAAGTAATTCAAAAACATCAAGATCACCCCCTAGGCGCAAATCTGACCGGTATTGGAAAAGTGATAATTTCAATACATCATACTCATATCCTTATTTTGAGCCGCCCGTACCAGCGTCATGGGTACCTCCCTATGCTTATATGAATCAATATCCATCACGAGACAGGTATAATTCTAGGGCACATTATCCATCTTATTTTGAACCATCTCATCAAGATTATGCAGCTCCAAGAAGGTCCACATTCGATGAACAATTGCATAACAAAGACCGTTTCAATCGAAAGGAATCGGTCCGGAGCTCAAGGAAGAAGAAAGAGGTGGTCAAGCAAGTATATCGTGTCAAAAAGGATGGTCAGAAGTGTGCCACTTCAGATTTAGTTTCAAATAATGAAGAGCCAATTAAAGCATTGAAATTGGCTACTAAAGGCAAAGACGTGGAGCAAGCAAATGTTCAGAATCAAGATGTCAAATCTGAACAAAAGGAGCTAAGAGTGCACAAGATCAAAAGTGAATTGCCACTGCTTGAAAAATAATCACAATCGAGATGTTCACTGGGTTTATCATATTGGCAGAAGAAGAAATTGCAAAAACTTAGTGCACGAGAACTTGAAAAGAAGAATATGGCATGGGTCCCCAAGAAGAACAGTCAAACCAAAAATGATGTGCAAGCTTCTATTTTAGAGAATACAACCAAAGTGAAGAAGGAGAAATCCTCTCATAAAAGATTAAGCCGAAGGTTTCCATCATCCAACCGAAATCTTCGATTAGCACATCATTCATATTCTTCAAACATGTCATTGATGCCTTTATCATGGAATTCATCCTCAGCTATATATGCTTTGGTGGATGAATTCTACATGTCGTTTATACTAATGGCCGATATTTCTTCTATCGTCCTAAGAATACATCTAAACATGGCCGGTGTGGTTTTCTAAACATCGTCCTTAGTTTTGTTGGAGATTGAGACAAGGTGTACATTCGCTAAAAATATGTTGCATGGACCAATTCATAAGTTGCAGAATTGGTGAGTGGGATTATGCTTTGGCTAGATATGATATAGCTAAAATCTATGAGAAGCCAAATCATCTTTGTTTTAATTATTGAGTATAATATTGTTATGAACCTTGTCTCATTATTGCCATGGAGATTATATTTTGGTGGTTTAGTTGGTAGCAACAACCAAGGTTTTGGTATTGTTTTTATATCTCCTAATGGTGCTGTTTTGAAGCCTCATGTTGCTTAAATGTTGTTGCATGAAAAATGAAAGATGAATATGTTATTATTCGGTTCAGAACTTTTGCTTGATATAGGTGCTACACATATTGAGGCTTTTGGTGATTCGTTATTAGTTGTCCACCAAGTATATATGGATTTCATATATTTTGACGAATCACTTCGTATTTATCTTGATAAGTGTCTAGATATAATTTCTTTATCCGATTACTTTATTGTTTCTCATATATTTAGACATGACATTGAAGAGAAAAATGAGTTGGCACAGCAAGCATCCGGCTATTATGTTAATCATGGTGTATTTCTCAAGAGCCGATGCCGAGTTTGCCAACATGGGGAAGGCCGAATCGGAGCTTACCGTTTTCGGCCACTAATGGAAATTTATATGCAGGCGAAGGCAAGATTGCGAGAAGTTCACTATTTTTTATTTACAAGATTCTTGCAAGAGGGTGGACAATATGATTTAGTGGATATCTTTGAGATGGATCTAGATATATGGGAATTATTGACGAATTTCTTATGGTGTTATTCTCAAGTTCAGAAGGTTGCACCCAAGTCTGCATAAAAGGGATCAAACAAGCAATGGATGATACATGATTAATCGTGCTAGCAAATAGCCGATATATGATTATCGTCTCAAGGATAAGCATGGCCGATATATAATTATCGCCCTTAGAAAACACATGGCCGATGGAGTCTTGACATCGTCCTTAGAACAAGCCTGGGCAAGATATTTTTCGGCACACAAGTTTTGCCGAAAAACAGGGGGGCATGTATTGACACCCGTTTTTGGCACGGCAATGAACCTATATAAGATGACCTCAAATGAAGATGTGCTCTACATGAAAAGGTTGGGTATTGTCGATATGAACAACTTTGTAGTTCGATCCATGATCATCCGATTCCATCTCAAGGGCCGAAACTATGTTTGAAGCAATAAGACCCTGGCATTCGGAGTACTATTCTGCCAATTAGGGCATCAAGACATCCTCAAATGGGAAAATGTTCTACTTAGGCCGGCTTCGTCTCGTCGAACCGGTCGATTTTGATATTTGAAACTGTCAGAACCCTCTGTTAGGTAATGTGCTAGGATCAAAGTAACCTTGCATCATGTCAAAATTTCAAAAAGAAATCTTGGAAATCAAATTCAAAATCCAAATGGGAGAAGGAACACCCCCCAGTTGAATTAATTCAAAAGGCCAGATAAAAATCTTTTTCAAAAATTCATGTTAGAGTTTTGAAAAGTCTTATAAATGAGTGTGATCACATATCAAGTGATGTGGGACCCACCCCATGCTCATAGATTTTTCAAATATTCAAACAGTACCTTGGAATTAAAGAAATACCCCTTTTTTATTTAAAATTCAAATCATTTGAATTTTAAAAATGTTGAAAGTTTATGAGTGGCTAGTCTATATTATTATGAGGCCACATAAAAGTTTTCAGCATTTAATAAAATGTTTAGCTATTTATTTTAGCTAAACAGAACAAATGACAGAAAGAAAAACAGAAAAGAAAAAGGAGCAGGAAACTTACCTGGCGCCTAGGCGAAGCCGGCCCACCCCAGCCCAGCCGGCCCAAAAGGTCACGGGGGTCTTCTTCCCCGATCCCGCGCCTCCAAGCTGCTCGGTGAAATGCCACCGAGCAAGCTGGGGACGACACGTCGTTGTCGACGAGCTTCGAGGCCGCCCCGTGCCTCTTCTCGCGTCCTAGAGACGTCTCGCAGCCGCCATGTCCACTTTCCCCCCTCCACGAGCTCCCTCCTCTCCTCTCTCGCCCGTTTCATCGCCGCCCGAGGAACACGCCGGAGCGCCGTCGAGCACACGCGTGGCCATTGACGCCGAGAAGCCCCAAGAACGTGTCCAAGCTCTTCGTCGCCGTCGTCTTCGTCGAACTGCAGAAGGAATCGAGCCCGGAGCCCGCGTAGAAGGCGGATTCTTCCTCGAGTTCCCGCCGGCCGCCGTGAAGGACTCCGACGAATTCGCCGTCGTTGAAGCCTCCCCAAGCTTGCCGTTGCTTCCGTTCAAACCGCGGTGAGCTCCTGAGTGTTTCCCCTAAGCCTCCAGCACCCCGCAACCTCTCTATCCGTTTTCGCCATGGATGCCGAAGCACGTCGCCGCCATGGACGACGATGAGGTCGCCCCTGTGCCCCATCATCGCGTCCAGCGCGCGCGTTTGACTCCCAGTGACTCTAGCTTTCGAACGCACACGAGCTCAGCCTTTTCCGTGCCCCCTAGCCTCGACTACGACCTCGCCGGTTCTCTATTTCCGCCGGAGTCATCGCCGTCGTCGATTCCGAGCACCCCGCGGACCCCTGTTGCCTCCAGAAGACGCGGACGACCTCCAGGAGCAAGATGGTGTCCTCCCCATGGCCTCCCCGTGGCCTCCCGTGGCCCCTAGGCCATTCCGGCGAGTGCGCCGCCGTGGCCAGGCCACCGGCGTCAAGCCGCCGGTGGATTAGCCCTTAAGCACTCGGCTAATGACCCCCTGGGTCACTGACCAGTGGGCCCAGTGGCTTAATTAAGCCACTAGATTAATTTAACCCACGGGTTAAGTTAACCCAGCCACTGACAGGGTGGCCCCACCTGTCAGCCCCCCCCCCCCCCCTGACGTCAGCATTGCGCAATAAATCAATTAAATGAATTTCCAGAGATTATTTGAATTAAAAGAATTTCCAGAAAATCCAGAAAATACCCCAAACTTTGGAAATTCATAGAAAATTCATATTAACTCCAAATTGGACAAATAATATATGAAAAATGATCAGGAGAAAATTATCTTTCCAAATATGCAACTTTCAACTCTGTTTGAGTTGATTTTAAAATGGGAGCAGTGGCATATGTCATTTGCTTTATTTGAAATTAATTCAAATTCAAACCAAATGATTTTGCTACTTGGACCATGGAATTATGATATACTTCAACCATACATCAGAAGCACATCTTATACAAGTGAAGATGATTCAAAATGATCAAACTATGTCACATACAACTTGGTTAATTTGAATTCAAATGTGGAGTTTGAATTTGCCATTCAATTTGCAATATACTCCATTTAAATGGAATGATCAACACATCAGTACCATGAACATCACCCTTTCAATCTTATTCATGTGATTGTGCATTGTACATTCTGTTGATCCTATGATTGTCATGTTGCTGATAGACGTGGAGCCGGAAGCCGAGGTCACCCCCTACGTTGAAGACCCCGAACCCGAACCTCGTTAGCAAGGCAAGCAAACCCCCATTGATCATGTCGATAAAATCCCACTTCCCTCTCATGTCTCGCTTATGCATTGTTTAGGATGATCACCATGCTTCGTTTCTACCGCATAGATGAACCTATTCCTTTGCATGACCTATCTTTTTGTCACAGTAGTAAGCAAACCACAATCCTAGCAAATGTAGGAGTTGGTTGATATCATGTGGCCCCTGCAATGTTACTGCTTATTGCATGCTTAGTATGATACCATGTTGTTACTGTGATGGGAGTCGGGATGGGAATGATCATGTTGATGATGGTAGAAAAGTGTTGGTGAATCGACCCTAATACAAGGTGAACGATGAGAGGTTGTGTAGGAGTACACAGTGGGTTGTCTCGTTTAACACCGCCCTAGTACGAGTTCTTGTGTGGTGATCCAAGATGAAGAGTACAACCACACATTGGGCTCACTGACCCCTCTCAACTTACTAACTCATCCCTTTCGATGTCCAGATGTCGCAATAGTTCGGAGTTCTGGTAGGTCTGTGGCCCGGCTGCTAAGTGAGAGAACAGCTCATCCGAGACCGGCTTATGCACCACGCACACATCACTTGGGTCCACTTCGGTAAACCGGCCGGGTTCACGATTGTGGTAACCAACCCAAGTAGGCGGCTTTCTCGGACTAGATCGGCTATGAGGTAACAGTTGTGGTGAGCATCCTCGCTGGCACCCCTTGAATGGTGTCGAGATCAAAGGCGGTAAATGATGATCATGTGTGTGTAGCGGTACTCCCTTGCAAGGTTAACAAAACTATTCGAATAGCCGCGTCCGCGGTTATGGACTGCTTGGAAAGCTTAGCTTGATTATTAGATAACTTGAACCGGATACTTCTAAAACACACCAAGATAAGTGTGAGTGCTATGGCGTGCTTCCTCGTGGGGAAGTCGAGGAAGGCACCATAGTGGTGTATTGGTTGGAGAAAGTAGTGGACTCGTGTACGCTTCTTACCTCAAAGTCTGGTACTCGTAGTTCCGGACTAGCCAAGTCAAAGCTGGCATTTCTGCAAGTGAACCCCACCCCCCTTTACCTTGACACATGTGCATGAGTAGTATAGCTCCTATATAAGTCTTGCTGAGTACGACTTTGTACTCACGTTTGCTTAATCTATGTTTTAGATGACGCCACTGACCCCGAAGGTGGCTTCTTCATCGAGCTGGACGACTGAAGTTAAACTAGTCTAGTCCCAGTCAGACGACTGGTTCCCTCGTGGAGGGCTTTGTGTTTAAATAAGGCTTCTTAAGCCATTTGTTAAACTTGTCTGTACTCAGACATAATTTGCTTCCGCATGTGTTGTAATGTTGGATCACATGTATGTGATCTCTGTGTGCACTCTATAAGAGTTATAAATAAAATGTACACTTTGTAGAGAATTGCAATGGTACCTACTGTTCATACAAGGCATGTGTGCTGCGTGTATGTTTATAACATGCATGTCTTTGTATGGGTTTTCGAGACCTTAGTTGTGTTCTGGCTGGCGGTATTTCATACACCAAGTGGCCCTTAGATGTGCGCAGCTTGGGGCATCGCGATGCGATTGCTCGAGACTCCGTCTCGTGCACACTTTGTGGTATGATCGAGCCCGCCCTAGACCCCGACTAAGTGATCGGGCTAGAGTAAGTCTATGTAAGAGTTTTGAGATAGTCGGTAGTATGGTTGAGGCGACTTGTCTTTGAATATGGGAGTTCACCACCCATATCATTTGACTTGTGTGCGGACGATGAGGACCCATCTCAGTTGATCATCCGGCCTGGATGGGATGCCCCTCACGTACGATGCTTTCCGAGAATGTTCAGTGCTTGGCCTTGTCTGCTTAGACAAGTGGGTGCGGTTCTCGGCTCTCCATATGACTATGCCTTAACTGTACTTGCATACGCTAACCCCGGGTCCCGACAGACTTGGTATCAGAGCAGGACTGACTGTAGGACTAGTAGCCTTGGCCGAAGTTGAGTCTAGCTTGCTATAGTTATATAGTTACTCTGGGTATATAAGGGAATAACGTAAGGCTTCTTTTTTTCTCCTTATCCCCTTCGTTCTGAGTTCTGAGTCACCCTCATCTTATTCTACGGGAAGATAGGACTAGGCTCTCCTCTGTCTGATTAGAACATCTCGTTGTTTGCTTCCTTGTAGCCGTAGGAAAGTTGTGTTCGGTTTGTTAGAGTGGTTATGCTCCCTGTTTTGTTACATCGTATGTAAGTGTTGTTTCCATGTTGTAAGAAATTGTCTTTTTCTTGCAATTACAGCCGTTATGCTGTCCAAGTCATTCCAGGTTTATCTCATAATCTGATGCATTTGCAAACTCCTTTATGTTTCAGATGGCAGATCTTCCCCCTCGGCAGATTGTTCGTTTGACCAGGTGCCTCGGTGTGCGTGGCCATCCCGCCACGTTGATCGAGATGATGTCCTACGTGGGATATCGGTGGTACCCTGAGTACACCGTCGAGGAGCAGTTCCACGACTTCAACCAGACGCATTTCCACTGCATTGTTCGGATCTACCCGCACCACGTTGGAGTCACCCAGCCTATCCACTTTGGACATGGAATTGGCGTTACCGAGAACATGGCTGTGCAGGATGCTGCATACTCATGTATGACACTGCTGAGAGAGGAGCACACTTTGCTGAGAGAGACCTCTTTCCGCTATATCCCTGCTACACTTCCAGGAGAAGAGGGATATTACACCGGACTCTACTCAGACCACTCTGCAGAGGATCCAGCACTCCAGGTGACTGCTAGGTTTGCTAGTGACAGAGATCGTGATGCACGCGCTCTCCGTTTTGAGCTCCACGCCACCCGAGTTCGTCTGTACGGAGCACTGGCGCTCTTGGCACCCTTTGTGAGCGTGGGATCAGTCGAGTTTGATGCGATCTATCCAGTGAGGACTCAGATGCCTTCTCGAGTTGCTTGGCCCGAGATTGGAGGAATTTTTCCACCCCGTGGTCCTTTGCTTCCACCCTACACTGGACCTAGGCCCCATCCTTGCCCAAATGGATATCAGGGTCCACAAGCCTCCGTGTTTTCCGATGGTCACCTCCAGCTACCGGGATACGCGGGTAACTTTTACGAGGACTACTATGGAGATGGAGATGAGTGAGACCGCCTGTGGTCTTACTTAGTGAGGATGTGGTAGTATCCTAGTATATTTTAAGCAAGGTGTCTAAGTTCCAGAGGCTTAGATAAATAATGTATAGGAAGTCAGAGTGCCTCTGAAGGATGTATCATCTTCATCACGTTTACATTAGCTTGGTGCTTGTACTAAAATGATGTATGGTTTGTATGGCAGCTTGTGAATATATGGCTTGTATGATTTTATCACCATGTTGTCAAGATGATTACTTCCTTTGCTCTGTAATCCTTCCAGTACTTCAATACCTTGATTAGAATCTTCAAATCAACTCTGTTTGACTTTGGTTTTCACCTTCAGAATGTCTCAAGGAACCCGTGGCAAGCTTGGTCGTGCCCATGGTCATGGGAATGAACCGAAGGAAGGCAACCTTCCACCCCCACCCACGATGGCTCAGGTTCTGATGGAGGTTGAGAGGAACCGCCGAGACTCTCACCATTTGCTGGAGGTCTTTGCCCGCAACACCACTCAGCAGTGCAACGAGTTGGTGTCCCTGAGAGGAAGCTCCAAGCAGGCCATGTTGCAGATGGTGACAGGGTCAGCTATGGCACCTACCACCTCGAGGGTGCAGCTAGCTCTTGGTGGGAGAATTTTCTGAACATGCGTCCCGTGGGACCGCCCACAACTTGGGATGAGTTCTGCACTTCATTCCGTGAGCACCACATTCCAAAGGGTCTTATGGACCGCAAGCGTGAGGAGTTCTGCAACCTCACTCAAGGCAGAAGGACCGTTGATGAGTTTAGTCGTGAGTTCAACCGACTGGCTCGTTACGCTACCGAAGAAGTTTCCACCGACTCCAAGAAACAAGAGAGGTTCCGTCCTGGCCTCAACTCCGGACTCCGTCGCGAGCTCAACCTTCATGACTTTGCCACATTCCAGGTCCTTGTCAACAAGGCCATTAAGGCCGAGGACATGAACACCCCCAACGATTTCCGCAAACACCCCAGAGATGATGGTTCATCTAGTTCTAGCTCCCAGAAGCGCAAGATCTGGATTCCAAACAGTATGTTCCGCCAGAACAACCCCCCGAGGCCATCCTATGTGGCGCCTCGTCCACCCACCCAGCTCCACCAAACAACCCAGCTCCACGCACTGTTTTCGGAGCTTGTTACAAGTGTGGTCAGGCAGGCCACTACTCTCGCGAGTGCTCCCAGAACCAGGTCCATAACCATAATGCTCCACCACGTGCCGGAGGCAACAACAACAACAATGGTCGTGACAAGCCACCCCAGAAGGTCTACACCGCCAAACCCGCTCCTCCTGCCACTCGTGGACGTGTGAACCAGATTGCCGCCGAAGAGACTGACGACACCACTGACGTCATTCTTGGTACGCTCCCAGTCAATTATGTTCCTACTTCCGTTCTTTTCGACCCAGGAGCATCTCATTCATTCATGTCGGAAAGTTATGCACTTCGTCATGAGTTACCCTTTGTTGAATTATCCACCCCAATGATTATTCAAACTCCAGGGTCAAGATGGCAAACTAATAGAGTAAGCCATGGTAATCAGATTGCAATTGAGGGTTTAGTATTCCTTGCTTCACTCATAGCCCTCAAGTCTTCAGACATTGATGTCATCCTTGGCATGGATTGGCTATCAAGACAGAATGCCTACCTGGATTGCAAAGGCAAATCCGTGAAACTCACCCACCCTTCAGGCCAAACCGTCAACTATACCTCACCCAGAACAGGAATCCAAGTGCATTCTTTGAATGTACTTCCCCTTCCCGAACTTGAAGATATTCCGGTGGTTCGTGACTTCCCGGATGTCTTTCCTGAAGAGCTGCCGGGCATGCCACCCGACAGGTGTGTAGAGTTTATAGTGGATCTTGTTCCAGGAACCGCACCAATTTCCAAACGCCCATATAAAATGGCCCCACATGAGTTAGCTGAGCTAAAAACCCAACTTGATGCTTCGTTGGCAAAAGGCTTCATCCGCCCTAGCTCATCGCCATGGGGTTGCCCCGTTCTGTTCGTAAAGAAGAAAGATGGAACAGAAAGGATGTGCGTAGACTATCGCCCGCTAAATTTAGCGACGATAAAGAACAAGTACCCATTGCCCAGGATCAATGATCTTTATGATCAACTTGCAGGATCCTCCGTCTTCTCCAAGATGGATTTGAGATTAGGTTATCATCAGATCAGAATCCGAAACGAGGACATTCCCAAAACGGCTTTTACTACTCGTTATGGTCTTTACGAGTACACCGTCATGTCCTTTGGTTTAACCAATGCCCCCGCCACATTCTCACGCTTGATGAATTCGATCTTCATGGAGTACCTAGATAAATTTGTTGTGGTTTATCTCGATGATATTCTCATCTACTCGAAGAACGAAGGAGATCATGCCGAACACTTAAGGCTGGTATTGATGAAGCTTAGAGAGCATCGCCTGTACGCTAAATTCTCCAAGTGTGAATTCTGGCTACCAGAAGTGACCTATTTAGGCCACGTGATTTCTGCAAAAGGCATTGCTGTGAATCCCGAGAGAGTTCAGGCCGTCCTTGACTGGACTCCACCTAAATCGGTTAAGCAAGTTAGAAGTTTTCTTGGCCTAGCCAGCTATTGCCGTTGCTTCGTCGAGAACTTTTCTAAAGTTGCAAAGCCTCTAACTGAACTCCTCAAGAAAGATAAGAAATTCTTATGGACTCCCAAGTGCAAGGAAAGCTTTCAAGAGCTAAAAAGAAGATTGACTTCTGCACCCGTACTTGCACCTCCAGACACCAAAAAGGATTTCGAGATCTATTGTGACGCATCACGGCAAGGGTTAGGATGCATACTTCTGCAAGATCGACATGTGGTAGCTTATGCTTCACGCCAGTTGCGGCCACATGAAGAGAACTATCCTACCCATGACCTTGAACTCGCTGCCGTAGTTCATGCCCTAACAACTTGGTGACATTACCTCCTTGGTAATCGTTGTGAGATTTATTCCGACCACCAAAGCCTCAAATAAATTTTCACCCAGCCAGATCTTAATCTCAGGCAAAGACGCTGGATTGAGTTGATAAAAGATTACGACGTAGTAATTTCTTACACCCCAGGAAAAGCCAATGTCATGGCTGATGCACTAAGTCATAAGTCGTACTGTAACAACCTCATGTTACAGCAGTATCAACCACTTCTTCATGAGGACTTTCGCAAGCTCAACCTTGAAATTGTTCCTCATGGCTATCTTTCTACCTTGGTGGCGAAACCAACTCTTGAGGATCAAATCATAGTTGCCCAAAGGCGTGCACGAGGTGTTCGCCGGATCAAGGAGAACATTGCTAGCGGAGTTGCTAAATGTTTCTCCACAGATAGCAAAGGAACGGTAATCTTTGAAAATCGTTTGGTAGTACCTAAGAATAAGGAACTAAGGCAACTCATCCTCAAGGAAGCCCATGACACACCCCTCTCAATTCATCCCGGTAGCACAAAAATGTACCGAGATCTACGCCAGAGATTTTGGTGGACTAGGATGAAGAGAGACATTGCTCAGTTTGTTGCCGAATGTGATGTTTGTCGTCGCATTAAGGCAGAACATCAAAGACCTGCTGGTACACTACAACCTTTGTCTATTCCCGAGTGGAAATGGGACAAAGTCGGTATGGATTTCATCACCGGCTTTCCAAAAACCCAGAAAGGAAACAATGCCATCTTCGTTGTCATATATAGGCTTTCCAAAGTTGCTCACTTCCTTCCGGTTCGCGAGTCTATAACTGCTAGCCAGTTAGCAGACTTGTACATCTCCAGAATTGTATCCCTTCACGGTGTTCCTTTGGAAATCAATTCTGATCGTGGTAGCCTTTTCACCTCTAGATTTTGGGGAAGCTTCCAACGTGCTATGGGAACTCATCTCTCCTTTAGTACAGCTTTCCATCCTCAGTCTAGCGGTCAAGTCAAAAGGGTTAACCAAATTCTTGAAGACATGCTCAGAGCTTGTGTTATCTCATTCGGAAAGAATTGCGAGAATTCTCTTCCATTTGCCGAATTTGCTTAGAACAATAGTTTTCAATCTAGTCTGAACATGGCTCCTTTTGAACTCCTTTATGGACGACGATGTCGAACACCGTTAAACTGGTCTGAAACCGGTGAAAGACAATTCTTTGGACCGGATATGATCAAGGAAGCAGAAGAGCAAGTTCGCATTGTTCGTGATCAATTGAAAGCAGCCCAGTCTCGTCAGAAAAGCTACTATGATCGTCATCATAGGCAAGAGAGTTACAATCTGGATGAGAAGGCTTACCTTCGGGTTACTCCTCTGAAGGGAACCCAACGTTTCGGTATCAAAGGCAAGTTGGCCCCACGTTACATCGGACCTTTCCGCATTATTGCTAAATGTGGAGAAGTTGCCTACCAACTTGAACTACCTCCGCACCTCTCCCGAGTACATGATGTATTCCATGTGTCCCAACTCAGGCGTTGCTTCAAGGACCCCATCCGCGAAGTCGACCATGAAACGCTTGATCTCCAAGATGACCTTTCTTATCGAGAATACCCCGTTCGTATTCTTGATTCCGCAGAGTGTGTCACTCGTCGTCAGAAGATTAGGTTTCTGAAAGTGCAATGGTCACACCACTCCGAAAGAGAAGCTACGTGGGAAAGAGAAGACCGTCTCAGTGCCGAGTACCCCTCCTTCCTCCCGCAGACTTCTGAATCTCGGGACGAGATTCTGTTGAGTGGGGGCGAGTTGTCAGAACCCTCTGTTAGGTAATGTGCTAGGATCAAAGTAACCTTGCATCATGTCAAAATTTCAAAAAGAAATCTTGGAAATCAAATTCAAAATCCAAATGGGAGAAGGAACACCCCCCAGTTGAATTAATTCAAAAGGCCAGATAAAAATCTTTTTCAAAAATTCATGTTAGAGTTTTGAAAAGTCTTATAAATGAGTGTGATCACATATCAAGTGATGTGGGACCCACCCCATGCTCATAGATTTTTCAAATATTCAAACAGTACCTTGGAATTAAAGAAATACCCCTTTTTGATTTAAAATTCAAATCATTTGAATTTTAAAAATGTTGAAAGTTTATGAGTGGCTAGTCTATATTATTATGAGGCCACATAAAAGTTATCAGCATTTAATAAAATGTTTAGCTATTTATTTTAGCTAAACAGAACAAATGACAGAAAGAAAAACAGAAAAGAAAAAGGAGCAGGAAACTTACCTGGCGCCTAGGCGAAGCCGGCCCACCCCAGCCCAGCCGGCCCAAAAGGGCACGGGGGTCTTCTTCCCCGATCCCGCGCCTCCAAGCTGCTCGGTGGAATGCCACCGAGCAAGCTGGGGACGACACGTCGTTGTCGACGAGCTTCGAGGCCGCCCCGTGCCTCTTCTCGCGTCCTAGAGACGTCTCGCAGCCGCCATGTCCACTTTCCCCCCTCCACGAGCTCCCTCCTCTCCTCTCTCGCCCGTTTCATCGCCGCCCGAGGAACACGCCGGAGCGCCGTCGAGCACACGCGTGGCCATTGACGCCGAGAAGCCCCAAGAACGTGTCCAAGCTCTTCGTCGTCGTCGTCTTCGTCGAACTGCAGAAGGAATCGAGCCCGGAGCCCGCGTAGAAGCCGGATTCTTCCTCGAGTTCCCGCCGGCCGCCGTGAAGGACTCCGACGAATTCGCCGCCGTTGAAGCCTCCCCAAGCTTGTCGTTGCTTCCGTTCAAACCGCGGTGAGCTCCTGGGTGTTTCCCCTAAGCCTCCAGCACCCCGCGACCTCTCTATCCGTTTTCGCCATGGATGCCGAAGCACGTCGCCGCCATGGACGACCATGAGGTCGCCCCTGTGCCCCATCATCGCGTCCAGCGCGCGCGTTTGACTCCCAGTGACTCTAGATTTCGAACGCACACGAGCTCAGCCTTTTCCGTGCCCCCTAGCCTCGACTACGACCTCGCCGGTTCTCTGTTTCCGCCGGAGTCGTCGCCGTCGTCGATTCCGAGCACCCCGCGGACCCCTGTTGCCTCCAGAAGACGCGGACGACCTCCAGGAGCAAGATGGTGTCCTCCCCGTGGCCTCCCGTGGCCCCTAGGCCATTCCGGCGAGTGCGCCGCCGTGGCCAGGCCACCGGCGTCAAGCCGCCGGTGGATTAGCCCTTAAGCACTCGGCTAATGACCCCCTGGGTCACTGACCAGTGGGCCCAGTGGCTTAATTAAGCCACTAGATTAATTTAACCCACGGGTTAAGTTAACCCAGCCACTGACAGGGTGGCCCCACCTGTCAGCCCCCCCCCCTGACGTCAGCATTGCACAATAAATCAATTAAATGAATTTCCAGAGATTATTTGAATTAAAAGAATTTCCAGAAAATCCAGAAAATACCCCAAACTTTGGAAATTCATAGAAAATTCATATTAACTCCAAATTGGACAAATAATATATGAAAAATGATCAGGAGAAAATTATCTTTCCAAATATGCAACTTTCAACTCTGTTTGAGTTGATTTTAAAATGGGAGCAGTGGCATATGTCATTTGCTTTATTTGAAATTAATTCAAATTCAAACCAAATGATTTTGCTACTTGGACCATGGAATTATGATATACTTCAACCATACATCAGAAGCACATCTTATACAAGTGAAGATGATTCAAAATGATCAAACTATGTCACATACAACTTGGTTAATTTGAATTCAAATGTGGAGTTTGAATTTGCCATTCAATTTGCAATATACTCCATTTAAATGGAATGATCAACACATCAGTACCATGAACATCAACCTTTCAATCTTATTCATGTGATTGTGCATTGTACATTCTGCTGATCCTATGATTGGCATGTTGCTGATAGACGTGGAGCCGGAAGCCGAGGTCACCCCCTACGTTGAAGACCCCGAACCCGAACCTCGTCAGCAAGGCAAGCAAACCCCCATTGATCATGTCGATAAAATCCCACTTCC
The DNA here is from genome assembly GCA_950022295.1 of Bromus sterilis. Classification (NCBI taxonomy): domain Eukaryota; kingdom Viridiplantae; phylum Streptophyta; class Magnoliopsida; order Poales; family Poaceae; genus Bromus; species Bromus sterilis. The sequence goes on from OX465601.1 coordinate 245,502,260, forward strand.
CTCTCATGTCTCGCTTATGCATTGTTTAGGATGATCACCATGCTTCGTTTCTACCGCATAGATGAACCCATTCCTTTGCATGACCTATCTTTTTGTCACAGTAGTAAGCAAACCACAATCCTAGCAAATGTAGGAGTTGGTTGATATCATGTGGCCCCTGCAATGTTACTGCTTATTGCATGCTTAGTATGATACCATGTTGTTACTGTGATGGGAGTCGGGATGGGAATGATCATGTTGATGATGGTAGAAAAGTGTTGGTGAATCGACCCTAATACAAGGTGAACGATGAGAGGTTGTGTAGGAGTACACAGTGGGTTGTCTCGTTTAACACCGCCCTAGTACGAGTTCTTGTGTGGTGATCCAAGATGAAGAGTACAACCACACATTGGGCTCACTGACCCCTCTCAACTTACTAACTCATCCCTTTCGATGTCCAGATGTCGCAATAGTTCGGAGTTCTGGTAGGTCTGTGGCCTGGCTGCTAAGTGAGAGAACGGCTCATCCGAGACCGGCTTATGCACCACACACACATCACTTGGGTCCACTTCGGTAAACCGTCCGGGTTCACGATTGTGGTAACCAACCCAAGTAGGCGGCTTTCTCGGACTAGATCGGCTATGAGGTAACAGTTGTGGTGAGCATCCTCGATGGCACCCCTTGAATGGTGTCGAGATCAAAAGCGGTAAATGATGATCATGTGTGTGTAGCGGTACACCCTTGCAAGGTTAACAAAACTATTCGAATAGCCGCGTCCGCGGTTATGGACTGCTTGGAAAGCTTAGCTTGATTATTAGATAACTTGAACCGGATACTTCTAAAACACACCAAGATAAGTGTGAGTGCTATGGCGTGCTTCCTCGTGGGGAAGTCGAGGAAGGCACCATAGTGGTGTATTGGTCGGAGAAAGTAGTGGACTCGTGTATGCTTCTTACCTCAAAGTCTGGTACTCGTAGTTCAGGACTAGCCAAGTCAAAGCTGGAATTTCTGCAAGTGAACCCCACCCCCCTTTACCTTGACACATGTGCATGAGTAGTATAGCTCCTATATAAGTCTTGCTGAGTACGACTTTGTACTCACGTTTTCTTAATCTATGTTTTAGATGACGCCACTGACCCCGAAGGTGGCTTCTTCATCGAGCTGGACGACTGAAGTTAAACTAGTCTAGTCCCAGTCAGACGACTGGTTCCCTCGTGGAGGGCTTTGTGTTTAAATAAGGCTTCTTAAGCCATTTGTTAAACTTGTCTGTACTCAGACATAATTTGCTTCCGCCTGTGTTGTAATGTTGGATCACATGTATGTGATCTCTGTGTGCACTCTATAAGAGTTATAAATAAAATGTACACTTTGTAGAGAATTGCAATGGTACCTACTGTCCATACAAGGCATGTGTGCTGCGTGTATGTTTATAACATGCATGTCTTTGTATGGGTTTTCGAGACATTAGTTGTGTTCTGGCTGGCGGTCTTTCATACACCAAGTGGCCCTTAGATGTGCGCAGCTTGGGGCATCACGATGCGATTGCTCGAGACTCCGTCTCGTGCACACTTTGTGGTATGATCGAGCCCGCCCTAGACCCCGACTAAGTGATCGGGCTGGAGTAAGTCTATGTAAGAGTTTTGAGATAGTCGGTAGTATGGTTGAGGCGACTTGTCTTTGAATGTGGGAGTTCACCACCCATATCATTTGACTTGTGTGCGGACGATGAGGACCCATCTCAGTTGATCATCCGGCCTGGATGGGATGCCCCTCACGTACGATGCTTTCCGAGAATGTTCAGTGCTTGGCCTTGTCTGCTTAGACAAGTGGGTGCGGTTCTCGGCTCTCCATATGACTATGCCTTAACTGTACATGCATACGCTAACCCCGGGTCCCGACAGAAACGTCCAAATCCGAGTTCGTATGAAGAAGTTATTGCGAAAACAGTGCAGCACTGGAAAACCAGGTCGGACCGTCCGAGGTGGAAACTGGACCGTCCGAGCTAAGGTCGGACCGTCCGACTTTGAAGTCGGACCGTCCGACTTGAGGACCCCGATTACAGAAAGATTTTGACCTCAGCTCGGACCGTCCGACCTAGAAGCCGGACCGTCCGACCCTATGCTCCGGACCGTCCGGGATAAAGTCCGGACGTCCGAACACCCGATCCGGGTCCGAATTTGATCGGGGTTTTGGCAGTTTTGACGCGAATCTGATCCCTTTTCTTGCATGGAAAGTACAACCCCCTCATAAATAGATGAGGTGACGGCCGATTGAAACAACACACAATCGAACAAACACATCTACATCCTTTTACCCTAATTTTATCTCTCTCCCTTGTATCTTTCTTCTCGTTCTTCGTTCGTTCTTGTTCTTGCAGGGCAACGATCCACGAGGCCCTGGGGGCGATCAGGTCGACCTAGGGCAGCCCATAGCCGCCGTGCTCCCTGACGAGGTCCCTCCCGGGAGTGTGGGGTTTCGGGTCTACAAAAGCGCCCGCCGGATTGGTTGCGTACCGCGCTTCCGGTCGGGTCTCCTTCGACGTGAGTTGCGGTGTATCACCCCCGCCGTCGAGGGTACACGTGACGTGTTCGCGTGTCAACACTATGAAAAAGATAAAGAACACACACAACAAAGATAAGCATGAAAAGTCCTATGTTGTGTTCTAGATTTTGAAAGTGGAGCGTGTTTCTCTCCCACACAAAGAAAGTTGGGTTCTAACTTGCTATGAACAGCAAGTAAAGCGAAAGAAAACTAAAAATAAAACTTAAGAGCGATACGCTCCAAGCATAGCACATAATGCATGAAGTGATAAAAATAAAGTGAAACGAGAGACGAACTGATAATTGTTAATGGAGAAGGGGATGCACGGGGGCATCTGATACGTCTCAAACGTATCTACTTTTCCAAACACTTTTGCTATTGTTTTGGCTTCATTCTTGCATGATTCGGACGAAACTAACCCGGACTGACACTGTTTTCAGCAGAGCTACCAGTGTTGTTTTCTTTTGTGCAGGTTTCTGGATATTTAGGTACGCTGGAAAAATCCCAAGAAAATATATAAAAAATCAGCATTCCGGAAGATTTTGAGGATCCAAAGGGGGGCCACAGGGCAGCGAGGAGGGTGCCTAGCGCGGTACAGCCCCTGGCCGTGCCACCTGCCCTCCTGGCTGGGTCCCACACCCCCTGGTGACCTACCTTGGCCCCTATTTATTCTCCTGACGCAGAAACCCCAGAACAGAAGTCGCTTTTCCAATCCACGTCGCGGAGCCGCCGCAACCCTCTGTTCTTCTCCGGGAGAGCTAATCTGGAGGCTGATTTGGCCTCCGGTGAGGGGAAATCATCGCCATCGTCATCGCCATCACCACTCCATCATCCTTCCATAACTTCTCCATACATGTGTGAGTAATTCCCTACTGCAGGCAAAGGTGATGGTAGGGATTGGATGAGTTAGATCATGTAATAGTTCAATCAGATTGTTGGGGGCATGTTGCCTATCATCTACTTGGTGTTTATCATCTCTTTTACAACTTGTTGCTCTTAATGCTTTCCACTTTGGGCCCGAGTGCCATGATTTCAGATCTGATCACCCTTTTTTTTCTTGAGTTTGTGGTGTTCTTGATCCTATCTATGAGTTGTATGCACCTATTATAGTCCGGAACCTGCGATCCCAATGGTGACAGCCTGGGACACCAAAGGGGATGGACTATAATTTGAGGATTCCGTGTATCCATGAAGTGTTAATGCTTTGTTCGGGTGCTCTTTGACAGGAGTACCTTAATCTCCCTATGTTCCTTTTGGCCCCGTTTGTAGCGGGAGGGTAGGACAAAAGATGTTGTGCAAAGTTCTTATTGCAAGCACGTACAACTACCTTGGGATACATGCCTGATGTTTGATATTTGCCTAGATGATCCTTTCTTTTCTGTGAGCCTTTCCCGTGTTAGAATCTATTACATGTTCGTTCTCATCCAAGTAGTGCCCAACCATCCATCTCCCTAGCCTATAGTGTTTTCTTTCCTGCTGGTTACTAGTTGTTTACTTTTGCTGCTTTACCTTTGTTGTTCCACTACCACTATCACCACTATTATCACCAACACTATTACCACCATATCATAGTTGCTACTAATACCTTTGTGCAAGCAAGTGTTTATTTCAGGTGCGGTTGAATTGACAACTCAATTGTCAAAGCCTGTACGTATTCTTTGTGTCCCAAAGTGTCGTATCAATAAATTGGTTTGTCTTACCCGCGAAGACTATCTCGATCCCCTACAGTTGAGGGTTATCAAGTACTGTTTTCTAGCGCCGTTTCCGGGAACCATAGCTTTATTTACAGGTCTACTTGAAGTATCCTACCTACTGCACGCTATCCACTATGGGTAAGAAAGGAGACCCCAAGGTTCCGATCTCACCATCCCGTACGAGAAGAGGTACTTCTCTTAGCACTAGTGCTAAACTTGATTCACCTTCAGTTATGAGCCAATTTGATTCACCTCCGTTACATGTTACTTCTGCTGAGTCTGGCAATATTTCAGATACTTTTGATGATGGCTCTACTACCTTTGAGACTACAGGTTCACTTGGTTCTTTTATTGAAGAACAAATTGCTGCTGCTGCTCGATTCTCGGGTGTTGAAATTCCTGTTACTCAAACACCTATTGGAAAAATTCATGACCTTGATGGACTTAAGGAGAAACTCCTTGAGGACGATTATGTTATACTTGATGATGATTTATGCAGGGAGCTAAATGAATGTGCTGATTCCGACCCTGCTACTATAAAGAAGTTGCTAGAAAAGCACTCCTTGAAGAACAAGTTTACTCCTGATCCTACTTTTGCTATGTCTCCTATATGCATCACTGATCCTGATTATGATTTCTCTGTTGACCTTCCACTTATATATACAGTTGAAGCTGATCCCTTTTATGGCAGAGAAAATGATGATGCTATCGAGCACCTGACCAAACTCACTGAGTTGGGTGGCTTGTTTACTACTGATGAAAGGATCCAGAATTTTTATGTGACCAAGATTTTTCCTTTTTCCTTGAAAGGAGATGCTAGAGCATGGTATGATGCATTACCATGTGGGTCCATTCAGAGTCCTCAAGATATGGCTATATCTTTCGTTGATAAGTATTTTCCTGCTCATATGCAACATGCTGCTTTGCAAAGAATTTATAACTTTAAACAGTTGCAGGATGAGCATCTCCCTAAAGCTTGGGGGAGATTTTGCAGTTTGCTGAAGGCTAGACCGGGACATGAGATCCCTAAGAATGAATTACTTGATATATTTTATGCTGGTCTAACCGATGGGTCTAAATCCTATCTAGATAGTTGTGCTGGTTGTGTTTTCAGGCAAAGAACACCGGACGATGCGGAAGAATTGATGGGCAAGATTGACAAAATCCGTGAAGATTGGTCCGTGCCTGAACCACCCCCACCACCAAAGAAGAGGGGCATGCTTGTCCTAAGCCCCGAAGATATGCAAGAAGCAAAAAAGTCTATAAAAGAGAAAGGTATTAAAGCTAAAGACGTGAAGAATCTACCCCCAATTGAGAAGCTGTGTGAGCCCACCACTCACCCACCTATGGTAGAGGTACACTCTCTTTTAGATTTCAATGCAAGTGAAATCCCTAAAGGTAAACCTCCTGACCAATGTTTAGATGAGCTTGATAATTTTATTATGAAGCCGAATCACTTCAATGCGAAGGTACAAGGTCAGTTGCATGATAATACTCTTGCTATCAAAAATTTGCTTGATGTTCTAGGAAGAACAGTTAATGATGTTAAATGTCTTGTGAAGCATTTTCATATGGTTCAAACTCAGCTTGAACAAATTTCTAATGTGCAAAAAGATTTTCTTGCTAATAATGCCAAACAGGACAATTTACAGGCTTATGGTATAAAGACCCGGGGTGGAACACACACCCAGGACCCTCTCTATCCAGAAGGGCATCCAAAGAGGATCGAGCAAGATTCTCAAGTGCAGGAAGAAGAAATTGTTAGCTCTCCAAAGAAGAAGAAGAAACACAAGGAAGCTGACAATTCCAATGATCCAATAGAAGAAGAAGAACAAGATGTTGATCCAAACAGCATATCTACCTCTGATGCTGAGACTGAAGACGGTGTTGAGCCTGAAAAAGATGTTGAAAAGAATGATCCACCCGAGGTTCGTGAAGAAGAAGCACCCGATGAGCGCAACAAGTATACTAGAGAAGATTTTCTTGCAAGGAGACATGGGAAGGAACGAGAACCATGGGTACAGAAACCCATGCCTTTCCCAAGTAAGTCCGTCAAAACCAAAGAAGAAGAGCACTACAACAAGTTTTGTGAATGGATGAAACCTCTTTTTCGTCAAATCCCTTTGACTGATGCTATTAAGTTACCTCCTTACTCTAAATATATGAAAGATATTGTTACTAATAAAAGAAAAGTCCCTAATGAGGCAATATCTACTATGCTTGCTAACTACTCTTTCAGTGGCAAGATTCCTGAGAAGCTCGGTGATCCAGGTATACCCACCATTCCTTGCTCCATAAAAAATAATTATGTTAGAACTGCTTTATGTGATCTTGGTGCAGGAGTGAGTGTTATGCCCTTTTCTCCCTACAAAAGACTTTTTTTAGAGAAATTAATTCCTACAGATATCTCTCTACAGATGGCCGAAAAGTCCACGACCGTCCGATCGGTATTTGTGAGGATGTTCCTGTTGAAGTTGCCAATTGCTTAATACTTACTGATTTTGTTGTGCTTGACATGCCCGAGGATGGGAGCATGTCCATTATCCTTGGTAGACCTTTTCTTAACACTGCAGGTGTTGTTATTGATTGCAATAAAGGGAAGGTTACCTTCAACGTGAATGACAAAGAACACACGGTGTATTTTCCAAAGAAGATCGACAAAAGGCATGGCCTTAACTCCGTTGAGAATATCGAGACCGTGAAGATTGGAGAATGGGATTGTCCACTATATGTATATCAAAAATACAAAACAATTATGGTGGGGACAATGTCCATTAAAGTGAGAGTGCAATGATCACTTCATAAGAGGCAAGATTTTCTGCGCTATATACCACAGGTTTGTTGGTAAGACTTGATCAACCTTGCTAACTAGCATGTTCTATATAGGTAAAAAGTTCTTGTTATGTTTTCATTTCCTTTAGATTTTATTCTCCTTGTTGTACCCAAAGTTTTTGTTTAAAGGCTTCACTTGTTCTAACTTTTCTCTCAAGTTCACGAAAGTTTTTGCAGCTTTTTGAACTTTGAAAATTTCTCTACAGTGAAGTTGCCCAGAAAATTCAAAATAAAAATTTCCAGGTAAAAAGCCATCGGGGAGTACCTGTGGCTGACCAGGGGGGTCCACCCTGGCCCAGGAGGCCAGGTGGCGCGGCCCAGCTCCTCGCCGCGCCACCCACCCTCCTGGGGCCCATAGGCACCCCCTGCTGGCATCTCTTCTTCCACTCTCTCTCTCTCTCTCTCTCACCCCAAAAACTCGTGTTCTTGCTTTGGTTTCGTGTTCTTGCTGTTCTTGAGCACGAAACTTCGATCTCCTTCTAAAACAACTCATTTAAGCTGAAATTTGGAACAAATACTCTCTGAAATGGAGAGGCTAGGAAAGTAGCTTGGGAAGAAGAATCCCGAACGCTCTAGCCGTGTTACGCGTTCCGCAGCTTCACCTTCAACCCCAAGGGTGAGCTATAATGAAGATATCGTACCCATGGAGATGTTGGACGCGTCACCCGCAAGAGCTATGGCATTTCCATGCGAAGATTTCATGGAGGATGCCGACATACAAGGAGAGTTCTATGCTCTGTGTGGCAATGCAGGTTTGACACGGCTTGTTACGAGCCGCGTACCACAGTACGAGAAACTCACCGCTATTTTTGTTAACAGTTTCAGGTTTTATCCTGACAATGATACTGTGGTGTTTCGACTTTATGAAAGATTGCTGACCATGCCTATGAGTACATTTTGTGAAGCTTTAGGTTTGCCAGGATTGGTCGAGAAGAAAAACAGGAAAACTGTCCAAACTGTTGCACTCAACACCCTCCTCCACTCGTTATGTAACACTAAAGTGAGGGCATCCAACCGCCAGAAGATCTCCAACATTATGTTCCCTCACCTCAGGTATTTCGCCTATTATATTGCTAGAGGAGTGTTGGCTCGAGACAACACGAGCAGCACTTCTACGCCTGATGCTGCTATCATGGCGAATGCCCTCTTAGGGAAGCACGAGTATCATGTGGGTTCACTTATTGCGAAATGCCTTGCTACTAATAGTAACAAGGGGGACCTCTTTGGTGGCGTTTACGCCACACTTCTTTTGCAGTTTATCCAAGGAGAACTGCGCCCAAATGATACAGTCTTTCCTTTTGTTAGCCTTGACTTGGCTGCCATGAAGAGGCATTTCTTTGTTACTAGGACCTATGACCGCTATGCACTTGATTATATTTTGCGTTTGAAAGACGGTGTGGAACGCACTGTCCGTCTACCTGCACCACTTGTGTTTGATTTTTCTCGCAGGAACGGATTCCGCTTTTCAGTTGCCGAGTTTGAAGAGATCACGGGGAGATACCAGTTTCACGACCCCACGGAGGGGGTCAAGCCGGACGAGGAGGAGCACGTGGTGTATCCACCAGTTCAGGAGGAGACCGTCACCCCCTGGGGTGAAGGGTCTTCCTCTGGATGGGGGGCTGGACCTTCCTCTTCCACGTGGGAGGATCTGAGGACTTCAATGTACGCACCGAAGGGCTCATATAACCCCTGGGATTACCATTACCCCGGAGCAGGAGGCTCCTCGGGACCACAGTAGAAGATCCCAACTTAGGCCAAAAGCCTAAGCTTGGGGGAGTACGTGCTCTCCTACCCTTTCCATTGTATCTACCGTTGGTTCGCTTTTATCTTTTTGCAAGTTTTTGCCTGTTCTTCTTTGTTCTTTTAAGTATGCAAAAACCCAAAAAGATTTCTCCTTTCTTTTGCTTTCGTTAAACCTTAAAAAATCCAAAAATATGTTTCCTTTGCTCTTTAGTTTGCTTTGTTTCAGAGTTCAGCTCGAGTCCGTGATGATTATAATTTCCTACGTTCGATCGTGCAAGTGACAAGGCAGTAATGACGAAGATCGACGGAAGGGATGCAACAAGGAAAGCCAGTATGAACTCTTTTTGTTTCTACTTTTGTACATATGCCTGTACTTATGATTAGAGACCAGCTTGTAGCGACATAGTGCTATGTTTACAATGCTTTCCCAGTGGTTCATGCTTTCTTTGTGGTTAGTCTCAAATAGCTAGAGTTTATAATGTGTTTCTTGAAATGATTGACATGCATTGCATTGTTCATGGTGTGGCATATTGAAGTGGTATTTCCCTCCGGGGGATTCTTGGATTGACTTGGCACATGTTCACGCATGTTAAAGACTAAAAAGTCTGTTATGCCTTGATGATCATTTTACTTCAGGGTGAGTTATATCACTTTCATGCCCGATTCAATGTTGCTTTGTCACTCTGCATGATTATGACTGTTATGCTCTCTAGTTGGTCGCTTCCCCGTCTTTTGCTAGCCCTCCTCCAGCACCAAGCGGAATTCTGCTTGTGCTTCCAAACTCCTTTTCAAACCAGTTGTTCCATTTGAGTCCACCATACCTACCTATATGTGGTATTTACCGGCCACTCCTGACTTAGACTTTCATGTGCCATCTCAAAATTTATTCAAAATCTTCCCCTTTGTAACCTTACAAGCTCATGGTGCGGTGAGGGAAAATCAGTATCTTTCATGCTAAAAATATTTTGACGGAAGTTTTAACTAGTCAATATAAAAAAAGAAACATATATGAGAGTTACACCTCCCCCATACTTGATGATGGAGTGAAATGGACCAAATGCTGCTTATGATAGATGGAACGATATCCTCCTTCCATCCTTGAGGAAAAATAAAAGGTTCCGTAGACCATCAAAGGATTTATGGATAAGGGAACATGTGTAAGCAAAAAGAAGTAATATGGTTGGCATGGGAGATATTGAGAGACCTTTACCGTTCATCGTTGACTGGAAATTTTCACTTCTCAAAAGAGTTTTAACTCTGTTTTCAAAACCAAGAGCTCTAGTACATGTTTAGTCTTTGCTTCCTTTCACAGAAACCTTGCCATCAAAAGCCACGGTTCGAGAGTCTCCACCTTCCTTTTTCCAAAGCACCAACTAGGAGAGCATAATTGTCATTCTTAGTGTAACATGCATTGTCCCAAAGTATCACATTGTCTTCTGCATGCTTGTGATGTTTCTTACTTTGAGTTCTGAGTTCTAGTCTCCTTTAAAACTCCGGAGGAGTTCTTGCATTTATGTTTTGCTTCACTCATGGAGGCGAGTGAGATACCACTCTGATATGTTCATGCTATGTGAATTGTGATCTTAGATTGATTTTCAGCAGCATATTATTTACTTTTTGTTTGTTTGTGACTGACTACATGAAGGAAGGATTGCTTCATGCATTGTCCTTGTAGCATGGTGTCAAAACTTGCTAAACTCTTTCATAGTGTATGCTTATTTACTCTAGTGAAGCAAAAGAGTTTGTCAAAGTTTTCTTTGTCGCGTCCAGTTCGTTGAACTGAATTGCTTGAGGACAAGCAATAGCTAAGCTTGGGGGAGTTGATACGTCTCAAATGTATCTACTTTTCCAAACACTTTTGCTATTGTTTTGTCTTCATTCTTGCATGATTTGAACGAAACTAACCCAGACTGACGCTGTTTTCAGCAGAGCTACCAGTGTTGTTTTCTTTTGTGCAGGTTTCTGGATATTTAGGTACGCTGGAAAAATCCCAAGAAAATATATAAAAAATCAGCGTTTCGGAAGCTTCCGAGGATCCAAAGGGGGGCCACAGGGAAGCCAGGGGGCAGCCAAGAGGGTGCCTGGCGTGGCCCAGCCCCTGGCCGCGCCACCTGCCCTCCTGGCTGGGTCTGATGGCTTCTCGCCCTTCGTTGGTTACCCCAAGTGGAAGGTTTGAGATGTAGTGCAGCAGTAGTTTTCCCTCGGTGAAGATACCAAGGTTTGTCTCCAATAGGACTCCAGAGATGATAAGTAGGTGTCAGCGGCGCAACTGACGCGGACCTGCACACAGACACAGATAACTTTGTTCCCAACAAAGTTCAGAGAGGTTATCAATCTCTCTGGTCTTGTTGTTCACAAAGGATAAAACGCAAGGGATAATGATAGCAAGTAAAAGCAGTAAAGTAAATATAGCTTGGAAACAGTAAAGAGGATATGGACCGGGATACGTGATGTTCACTAGTGATGTCTCTCTCCCAAAAGACGATAAAACTGCTATGCGAGGTAAACAAATTACAGAAGGGCAATTGACAGGATTATGAACGCACCACAATGCTAACTATGCTACAAAAGAAAGGAAGAGGCTCAAAAGCACGGGAAGTACGCCAAAATAAGTAGACCGAAATCCATCTGCATCTACTACTAATCATCCACCTTGAGATATCTATCCAGAACATCTCGCTGGTATTAAGTTGCGAGCCCCACCCAAAGTGTAAACCCAAAGCAACAGACGACTTCAATAAAAATAACTTTGCGTAAAGTAAACAATCCTTGTAACCGCGGTTACAAGCACCGTTGTTTTCCCCCTTGTGGAAACAGCACATCCCCTAGACTCATGTTTCTGTCACTCAAGCGTGTCATCGGGGGGCATGAACCCACAATCTAGCATAACGTTCCCTCTTGGAGTCACTACCTACTACTTGGCCAAAGCAATAAACAGCAACGGAGAACATGCAAGAATTACTTAGGAACAAAAATATAAGAGATAAAAACCAAATATATTACTCTATCACAATCTGAACATAATCTCATAATCCATCAGATCCCTCCAAACTCAGCATAGCAACAGCAGAAATATTACAAAGGTGCCTCGATCATGTAGGGCAGCTCACGAGGTCTAAACAATGAAGATCAAAGAGGGGAGGAGAACATCACATAGCTACTTATCACGGACCCATGGTCCAAGGAAAACTACTCACGAGACATCCGGGGAGCATCCATGGTGGATAGGAGACTCCCGGAGGTCAATCCTCCCTCCGGCAGGGTGCCGGGAAGAGGTCTTCTGGTCCTCCCAATCTTGGAAGCGCGGCGGCGGCGGAACAGAGGCGAGTTTGCGGAATAGGGTTCCTCTTCTGGAGTTTTCCCGTGACGGAGAATAAATAGGCGAAGGGGGGAAGCTAGAGGTGGACCAGGGGCTCCCCTCGGCCCCCCTGGCTCCCCTCTGGCCCCTCCCGGGCTCTTCTCGAAGCTTCCTGTACGCTGATTTTTCCTGTATTTTTCCCGGAATTTTTCTGGCACTTTTTATATGGGGGAAAACTGAAATAGAAAAACAGCAGAAAACAGGAACTGGCACTGGGGTGCACTGAGTTAATAGGTTAGTCCAAATATGATCAAAAGTGTATGAAAGTGTATCTAGATCATAGCAATATCACACAAAACATGCATGGAGCAAGAAGAAATTATAGATACGTTTTGGACGTATCAACATACTGTGTAAAAATTTCAGCTCAAAAAGATGAACTGGGATTTTTCTGGAATTTTTCTGGTCACGAGGACAGAATCTGTTTTCTGGACAGCATGTCACAACTTTTACTTCCCTTGCCGTAAGAGGCTATAACTTGGCACTAAGCTGAAAAATAAAGATACAATGATGTTGCTACAGAAGTAACAATCATCAAGACACAACAAAAGCAAAAAAGAAAACACCTAAATTCGTTGTGGGCTGCCTCCCGAAAGCGCTTCTTTAAAGCCATTAGCTAGGCATGATGCAAAAAGAAGAATCAAGTTTTATCAAGAGAAAGAGAATAACTAGCCCGTGTAACGGACTCAAAAGGTAACTTGATTTTCTTTCTAGGGAAGTGTTTCATCCCCTTTTTGAATGGGAATTGGAATTTTATATTCCCCTCTTTCATGTCAATAACCGCACCGACGGTGCGAAGAAAAGGACGCCCCAAAATAATTGGACACAAAGGTTCACACTCTATATCCATAACAATAAAATCAGCGGGAACATAGTTGTCATTGACAATGATAAGAACATCGTCGATCTTCCTCAAAGGTTTCTTTACGGAAGAATCAACAAGACGAACACCAAAAGAACAAGGCTCAAAGGGCTTCAATTCAAACATATCAAATATTCTTTTGGGCATAACGGAGGTACTAGCTCCAACATCACATAAAGCATAGCAAGAGAAGTTATTTAATTTAATTTTGATCATAGGGTCCCAACCATCATCTAGCTTCCTAGGTATGGAGGCTTCTACTCTAAGCTTCTCCTCCCTAGCTTTGATGAGAGCATTTGTGATATGCTCCGTGAAGGCAAGATTAAGTGTGCTAGTGTGGGGGTCTCTAGACATTTTGTGTAGCAAACTTATAACTTCTGCGAGGGTGCAACTATCAAAATCAATATCACTACTATCAAAGGTAGTAGTAGTGTCATCTAGGCTTACTTGTTTGAAACCATCTATGTTCATAGGAGTTTCTTTTTCTACGGTTGAGGTATTAGCATCACCATTAATAGGTCCAACGGGACTAGGAGTGCATTGGGTGCTAATGTTTGGGTGTCCTCAACAATTTGGATAGTGGCAACTGTGTGGTGTGTAGGAAGGCTCTTAATTCTATCCTCTTCCTCTTTTTCTCTGGCCCATCTTTCTTTAAGTTTAGCCATCATCCTAATATTTTCATTAATTTGCAATTGGATAGCATTAATAGGAGTGGCCTTCCTCTCCTCAAGGGGAGAGGTTCTAATTTTAAGCATCTCAATATCAAGGGCTAAGCTTTCTACCTTCAAAGAGAGATTATCTATTCTAGCTAATTTCTCCTCTACATTTTTGTTGAAGGCTTTTTGGGTAGTGATAAAGTCTCTAAGCATGCTTTCTAATTCAGAGGAGGGGTTATTGTTGCTAGGGTAAGTGTTGTTGTTCCCATAGTTGAATGGGAACGGTCTAGGATTACTAGCAAAATTTCCCCTATAAGCATTGTTGTTGAAGTTGTTTCTAGCAATAAAGTTCACATCTACTTGTTCTTGGGCAACCAAAAATTTAAAGGAACATCATGAGGATCAATAGAGGGTTGCTTGGTAAGTAGAGACATAATTAAGTCAACTTTTTCATTGAGGGAGGTAATTTCCTCGACAGAATTTACCATCCTACCTGTTGGAGCGCGTTCGATGTGCCATTGGGAATAATTGGTCGTCATTTCATCGAGAAGCTTCGTGGCAGCACCAAGTGTAGTTGACATAAAGGTTCCTCCCGCGGCCGAATCTAACAGGTTCCGCGAGGTAAAGTTCAAGCCTGCATAAAAAGTTTGGATAACCATCCAGGTAGTCAAACCATGTGTAGGGCATTTCTTAACAAGAGATTTCATTCGTTCCCAAGCTTGGGAAACGTGTTCATTATCCAATTGCTTAAAATTCATAATATTACTCCTCAATTGGATAATCTTAGCAGGAGGGTAGTACTTCCCTATAAAAGCATCTTTGCACTTATCCCAAGAATCTATGCTATTTCTAGGCAAAGATAGAAACCAGATTTTAGCATCTCCCCTTAAAGAGAAGGGAAAGAGCTTGAGCTTAACAACATCACCTTCTACTTCTTTATACTTTTTCATATCACATAATTCAACAAAATTATTCAAGTGTAAAGCAGCATCATCTCCAGCACCAGAGAATTGATCTCTCATAACAAGGTTTAGCAAAGCAGGTTTAATTTCATAAGAGGTAGCTGAAGTGGCAGGTGTGGCAATGGGAGTGCAGATAAAGTCTTGGTTGTTGTGACTAGTGAAGTCACACAACTTGGTATTTTCAGTGGAACCCATAGAAGCAGCAAGTGTGGCAGATTTTTTGTAATTTTTGATAAAAGACACAAAGATAAAAACTGAAAGATAAACTAACAAGACTAAAAAACAAAGGTAAAGGGTAGTGTGCAAATCCCCTATCTTAGCACTCGGAGTCCCCGGCAACAGCGCCAGAAAACTTGCTTGATGGCTTCTCGCCCTTCGTTGGTTACCCCAAGTGGAAGGTTTGAGATGTAGTGCAGCAGCAGTTTTCCCTCGGTGAAGATACCAAGGTTTGTCTCCAGTAGGACTCCAGAGATGGCAAGTAGGTGTCAGCGGCGCAACTGACGCGGACCTGCACACAGACACAGATAACTTTGTTCCCAACGAAGTTCAGAGAGGTTATCAATCTCTCCGGTCTTGTTGTTCACAAAGGATAAAACACAAGGGATAATGATAGCAAGTAAAAGCAGTAAAGTAAATATAGCTTGCAAACAGTAAAGAGGATATGGACCGGGATACATGATGTTCACTAGTGATGTCTCTCTCCCAAAAGACGATAAAACTGCTATGCGAGGTAAACAAATTACAGAAGGGCAATTGACAGGATTATGAACGCACCGCAATGCTAACTATGCTACAAAAGAAAGGAAGAGGCTCAAAAGCACGGGAAGTACGCCAAAATAAGTAGACCGAAATCCATCTGCATCCACTACTAATCATCCACCTTGAGATATCTATCCAGAACATCTCGCTGGTATTAAGTTGCGAGCCCCACCCAAAGTGTAAACCCAAAGCAACAGACAACTGCAATAAAAAGAACTTTGAGTAAAGTAAACAATCCTTGTAACCGCGGTTACAAGCACCGTTGTTTTCCCCTTTGTGGCAAAGCACATCCCCTACACTCATGTTTCTGTCACTCAAGCGTGTCATCGGGGGGCATGAACCCACAATCTAGCACAACGTTCCCTCTTGGAGTCACTACCTACTACTTGTCCAAAGCAATAAACAGCAACGGAGAACATGCAAGAATTACTTAGGAACAAAAATATAAGAGATAAAAACCAAATATATTACTCTATCACAATCTGAACATAATCTCATAATCCATCAGATCCCTCCAAACTCAGCATAGCAACAGTAGAAATATTACAAAGGTGCCTCGATCATGTAGGGCAGCTCACGAGGTCTAAACAACGAAGATCAAAGAGGGGAGGAGAACATCACATAGCTACTGATCACGGACCCATGGTCCAAGGAAAACTACTCACAAGACATCAGGGGAGCATCCATGGTGGAGAGGAGACTCCCGGAGGTCAATCCTCCCTCCGGCAGGGTGCCGGGAAGAGGTCTTCTGGTGCTCCCGATCTTGGAAGCGCGGCGGCGGAGGAACAGATTGCGGAATAGGGTTCCTCTTCTGGAGTTTTCCCGTGACGGAGAATAAATAGGCGAAGGGGGGAAGCCAGAGGTAGACCAGGGGCCCCAGGCGCCCCCCTGGCGCGGCCAGGGGTGGGGCCGCGCCGGGTGGCCGCCTGGGCCCCCCTTGGCTCCCCTCTGTCCCCTCCCGAGCTCTTCTCGAAGCTTCCTGTACGCTGATTTTTCCTGTATTTTTCCCGGAATTTTTCTGGCACTTTTTATATGGGGAAAACTGAAATAGAAAAACAGCAGAAAACAGGAACTGGCACTGGGGTGCACTGAGTTAATAGGTTAGTCCAAATATGATCAAAAGTGTATGAAAGTGTATCTAGATCATAGCAATATCACACAAAACATGCATGGAGCAAACAGAAATTATAGATACGTTTTGGACATATCAGGGTCCCACAACCTCTAGTAGGAAATAGGCTATAACCTCCACCTTATTACTGGTGGACACAAAAAGTCGTACGCCAGTGCTACTAGCACTGGCGTATAAAAAAGAGTGCACGCCAGGGAAATTGTAATTACCACTGGCGTACATATGTATGTGCACGCCAGTGGCACGACTTGACCCCGGCTAGGCAGCGGGGCTAACTACCACTGGCGTTCCTTATTTCTGACCGCCAGTGCTAGTTAAGTTACCACTGGCGTACAGTTTCTATTGTACGCCAGAGATAATTTGCCCCGAAATACTTTGGAGGTGAGATGTTTTTGCTGGCAGGCAATATGCACCGTACTCCAGTACTAACACAAGTTCTTATGGCGGCCAGCTGAGTTGTAGGCCAATGGTATTATGTGCAATTATTGATGCTCGGGCTGGCCACCAAGTCCCTCCATTATTGCATCTCCAATCTTGCTTTACCATTAGCTCAAAGTTCCTCCCCTTCCCCTCCCCATCTTCACCACTCTTTATAACCAATTGAAACTAGTTTAGGTGATAGATCTAGCTCCATTACCCTTCTAAGTTCCTCTCTACCAAAAGAAATGGCCACAAAAGAACCAAATTTAGCTCCTTTTGGTGTAGATCCAAATATACCATCTCCTAGGTCTAGCTAGATATCTATCTACATCTCTCTTCCTCTCCTACATTGTCTTTCTTAAGGTGAGGGATCAACATATATGTGCTATTCTTGTATTTTGTATTGTGCCCGCAGATATATATGTGATGATGCATATATATATATATATATATATATATATATATATATATATATATATAATATATATATAGGGATGGACTATTCGTCACCCTAGGTGAGGAATAGTTATTCTTCACCCCCCTTTGTTTTCACATCAATGCACCGTAATTTTACATTTTGTAAATTTTGTCTTATTTCATACGTAAAAAGAGAACGTAAAAAAATATAATCGCCGTAAAATATATTTTATATTACGTAAAATTACAAAGGTAAAAATGATGGTGTAAAATATTCATAAAATGTAATTTTTTTGATTTTATGACCATTTTTTTGTTTTTTTATGTCAAAATTTATGAAGCGAATCCGTATTAATGTAACTATTTGTATTACAAACGTAACTTTTTATGAAAGGTTCATAAAATTACCTCGGGTGAAGAATAAATTATTCTGTAACCTAGGTGATGAATAGCTTCACTATATATATATATATGTGTGTGTGTGTGTGTGTGTGTGTGTGCTATTCTCTTGATGATATATGATGTATGCATGCATATATGAGATGATGAAATTTTGCCGGATATGTGATGATGCATATATATATATATATATATATATGTGATATTCTTGTATTGTGCAGGAAATGATGTCATAGAGTTTGCCGGAATGTTGATTCATTTCCGTTTCGGCAAATTTTGAAACTCTTAGTCCTATTTTTAGGAAGGTCATGCCGAATTTTTTCATTAAAACTAATGGTTTTACTTATCTTGTGTGGTTCTATCACGTGCAGGCGATATGGCGCCCGGCCGTATGAGTGAACGTGTTGTGAACAAATATTTGAGATACGCTACAGACGACATGATACAAAATAACCGCAGGGAGATAAGATGTCCGTGTCGAAAATGCAAAAAATTGGGCTTGCTGAACCCCTTTTCGGGAGAATTGCTGGAGCACCTGCTCATGCATGGTTTCATGGATGGCCACACTCAGTGGCTTGATGAAGATGATGATGATGAAGTCCATGATGGTGCGGCGGAGCATGACAATAATAACGATCACGGGCAAGAAGACGAAGAGCCGCCTGATGATCCTGCTCCCGCACATGATGTTGGAGATCTAGAAGATGTTGAACAACACGTAACCGAAGACGATGACATGAAAACACTGCTAGCTTCAGCCGTACGGGACCCTCATCTCAAAGATCTGCTTCTAAAGAAGACGACTAACTGCAGATCTGCTAGTATAGAGCAAGCTAAGCTGGCACAACTGGAGGTAGACTCGAATACTCCGTTGTATCCAGGTTGCGGATCGGAAGACTCTCGCTTGAAAGTAGCGCTCGATGTTCTCCAGATGAAGGCAAAACACAAATGGACCGACGTAAGAGTCGACGCTAGCCTGCAATACTGGCAGAGTAAGCTTCCGGAGGGCAACTCGTGTCCTACAAGTTGTGATGAGGCCAAGAAAGTCGTGTGGCCCTTTGATTTACCGCATGAAAAATACCACGTGTGCATAAATGATTGCTACATTTATCGGAAAGAGGACGCAGACATGATCACATGTCCGGTGTGCAATGCCGCTCGATACAAGAAAGGGAAGAAAGAACCTCGTAAAGTTGTGTGGTACTTTCCGCTCATTCCCCGTTTGCAGCGGTATTTCGCGGACTAAAAGGAAGCAAAGCTCATGCGGTGGCACGCGGACAGAAAAAATGTAGTGTTCAAAGATCCAAAATGGTGTGAAAGGCAGTTCTGACACATCCTTCGGACGCAAGCCAGTGTAAAGCATTAGACGGCGTAGATGCAAGTTTCGCGGCAGATCCGAGGAACCTCAAGTTGGGTGTGAGCACCGACGGAGTGAATCCGTACAGCAACGAGAGCAGCACACATAGCACTTGGCCCGTGTTTGTATGGATATACAACCTCCGCCCTGGTTATGCATGAAGAGTAAGTACATACACATGTGCATGCTAATTCAAGGGCCAAAACAACCAGGCAACGACATCCATCTGTATCTAAAGCTACTAAAAGATGAGCTAGACACGTTATGGGAAGGGGTGAACACATGGGACGCCGTCGCAGAAGAATATTTCCCATTGAGAGCCGCCTTGCTTTGTACGATGCACGACTATCTCGGCCACGGATATGTCGCATGCCAGGTTTGCCACGGACATTGGGGTTGTATGAGGTGCATGGATGATCCAACATTTATGCAGCTTAAGAAAGATCCCGAGTCTTCAAAAACTGTCTACACGGGGGATCGAAGGTGGTTACACAAGGATGACCCGTGGAGAAGGCGTGGAGACCTTTTCAATGGTGAAGATGAGCTCCAGGGACCTCCACGTAAGAGGTGCGGTGAGGAAATATATGAGTTGCTGAATGATTGGGATCAGTGCCCTAAGACAGGAAAGAAGCAAAAGGCACCAAAACCGCTCCTGGATGTATGAAAGACGAGGCCCGTGCTTTGGGACTTGAAGTACTGGCCCGTTCTCGATACGCCTCATTGCCTTGATCTAATGCATATCATGAAGAATGTGTTCGAGAGCTTGTTTGCCACTCTGCTCAACATGCCGGAAAAAACCAAAGATGGGCCGAAAGCAAGAAATGACCTGATACATCTAGGTATCAGGGAAGAGCTTCACGGGGGAATCAAGTCATCGGATGAGGAGACGAACCGACACAAGGGAAAAAAGGTTAAGAAAAATGACTATCACTGCCCCCCATCCTGTTTCACTCTAAGTGAGAACGAGCTCCAACAATTGATCAAGTGCCTTCTAGGAGTCAAAACCTCTTTCGGTTACTGTGGGCTGATAAGCAGATATCTAGACCAGCAGAAACAAAGATTCAGCGGGATGAAGTCTCATGACTGTCATGTGATGATGACGCAGATATTTCCGGTTGCGATTCGAGGGATAATGGACAAGCATGTACGTGAAACCCTTTTCGATTTCTGTAACTTTTTCGACGTGATCTCTCGAAAGTCGATTACACGGAAGCAACTCTCAAGGTTGCAGGAAGAGATCATTGTGATATTATGCAAACTTGAGATTTACTTTCCACCCGCATTCTTTGACATTTGTGTGCATCTGTTGGTCCATATCGTGGATGATATCATCCACCTCGGACCGGCGTTCCTGCACAACATGATGCCGTTCAAAAGGATGAATGGAGTCATCAAAGGATTCGTTCGTAACAGGGCCCGTCCGGAAGGAAGCATCGTTCAGGGCTATCTCACCGAAGAGTGCATCTCTTTCTGCACGAATCTCCTGGGCGAAGTTGATGACCTGCCCAGAAACAGGCACCTTGGCAGGCTCGACGGAGTAGGCCACAGGAATGGCCGGAGGGAATTGAATGTGGACTTTAAAAAACAACGCGTCGAATTTAACAGGGCAAACTTGGTAGCTCTACAACACCTTGAAATGGTCGATCCCTGGTGCAAAGAGCACGAAAACATCATTAGGAAGAAGTACACTGACCAGGGTAGGGAAAGGACAGATGGGGAAGTAATCAGAGAGCACAACTCCACTTTCTTGCGTTGGTTCACAGAACGCCTTATCGCTAATCCACCGATGGATTGTCCAGAATGCAGACTCTTATACGCTTTGTCACATGGTCCCTCACCCAACCTTGCGACGTTTCAGGAATATGATATAAATGGGTTCACATTCTACACGGAAGAAAAGGATAAAAGTTCTGCTCATCAAAACTCAGGAGTAACGATGGTATCCTCAATCGGTAAAGAAAAATTAAGATACTACGGAAGGATCGAGGAGATATGGGAGCTTGACTACTCTGGAGAGAAGGTGGCGATGTTTCGTGTCAGATGGGCTAGGAGATCAATCGTCATGAAAGAAGACAAATACTTCACCACCATGGTTATACCCGAAGCTGGCAGCACTTCATCAAGCGTGAACGTCACTGCGCAAAATGAGCCATGGGTATTGGCTAAGCACGTGTCCCAATGCTTCTTCATAACAGACCCTTGTAGGCCTAGCCGTGTGGTCGTGAGGAGAGGCAAAAGAAACATCATCGGAATGGCCGACGAAGACGACTTCGACATGTTCGGCGACCCAAATATCTAAGATGATGAAGATGACGACGATAAGGCAAAATACACCACAAGAAGGAGCAGAACGACGCTACCTAGGTCAGGTCGTCCGTTCAAAAGAAGTATTCACGATGTCGGGCTAAATTATGCAACTGCGACAAAAAAGGGCAAGAAAATTACCAAACGCTGAGAAAGATGTGCAATGTGTGCGAAGAAACTATGTATTGATTTCTCTTTTGTATGAGACTACAAACTTGTATCGATGAACTAATATTATCGATGACACTCTTATTATATGTACCTCTCATTTGTAATACTAGGAAAATTGCCCGTGCGTTGCAACGGGAGATATACAAAAATATCACACGCCTAACCTAGTCCATGTCGTCATGCAAATCCACATCATTTATTCTTACACATGCGTTACGACGGGAGAGAAACATATCTCCCTAATTAGATAATAAAACAAATCGAATGAGGCATCCAATTTTGAGACAGAGAAATCGTACTGGATACAATAAGGATTTTCACTTAAAATTTTATAGGAAATCCAGCTTTGAGTATCTCTCCCTTCAAAAAAACTCTATCTCTAAAAACGTCATACATTTTTTGACCATTTTTATATGAAAACAACCCTTTTAATAAAATAGAGAGAAAATCAAATACAAGAATAGAAAAAACAGAAGCAAATATTTTAAAAAATATTTCTGGCGGCCGGACATTGTGTACGCTAGCAGGAAGACGACGGGGCGGAAAAGACAGAAGAAACGTGCCCTTGACTCCAGCAGCCAGCCGGTGGAGGGTGTAGGAAGCCGATCTGGGTCCAGGACAAGGTACCCATTATAAACTGGCATGAGATCCATGAGTTGGGTAAACCGATGTTGCCGCCAAATTTTTTAGAAATCGTCACTTCAGATATGAGGAACCTCCATAATGATATTCATTATGTGGAGACGAATCTTGCCAAAGATGACAATCCAACATACCCGCTTTACATAGGAAAGGTACCAGAGGGCTTGGGCTTTGTGGATAAATACCCAGGGGACTTGTTCTTCTTGAGGTTTAATGACATCTTTGACATGTTCCACATGAATGCGCTCCACCCATCCATGGTTCGCCTGGCTGCGCTCAGCTTGGCTCACCAGCTCATCAAAGAGAATACCCCGAACATCGCTATAATGGACCCCTTCTACATGCAAGAAATGTTCTTGAACAACCCTAAGGGTAAGATAGCGGCAACGAAGTACATCGAAGATTTCTTCGTGGATCATCCTGCCAAGAACATCTTTCTCATGTCTTACTTTCCTGAGTAAGTCATTCTCGCTTGCAGCCTTAACATGCTTTCGCTATCATTAAACTAATCTGAGGCTGATGATCTCTTTGAACTACAAACTATTTTGTGTAGCGACCAATACGGCACCCTCATCGCTCTGGAGCCGAAAGAGTCGCTTGCCATATATCTCGACTCGGGGAGTCATCAGAAGTACAAAGAATACAAGCTAATCAAGGATGTTCTGGATGATGCTCTCACTGGCTACTCTTATAGGGAGGGCATCATAAAAAGAAAAAACCAAAGGCGAGGAAAATACACATTCATCCATAAAACGAAGTTCCCCTGCATCAAGCAGGCGCCAGGCAGTACGATGGAGGCCTGGTACGCAATCTGTCATATGCGCGAGTACGTAAAGGATGAACAACGACTACAATATCCGTCGTCTCTCGAAAAATGGTGCGAAACCTTGGCGAAGTCCTCCGATGCCGAAATAAGACAAGAGTTCGGCCGAATCCAGCAAATGATCGCGGGAACAATCTCCAGGGATGTCATACATAGCGATGGGGTGTTCTTCTATAGTCATCTCCCACTACCTAACGCTGACATAGAAGCCCGCTTACATCAACATGGCGATGACAGAACATTCAACTCATTGCAAGGTTGTCTCCCGTTCCCTCCGTCGAAGCCGAAGCCGAGCAAGAAGTGAGACGGTGTGTTCTCTATGCATGTAGTTTTTTTTTGAACAATCGATGAACATGTGTTTTTTTAAGCTTTAATGACAGTGGGTGGACCACCCACTGACTTCCAATTACCAAGGGTGGGGGGGTTACAAGAGTGTTACATGGATTTACAGAGGGGGGAGGAAATGGGATTTAAAAGGGGGAGGGAGGGAAAAGACAAAGGCAAAACTAAATGGAGTTTACAAGATGGGTGATGAAAGGTTCTAAATCAGCCTTAGATCTATATCTAAGTAAATCGAAGTCAGATTTAAATCTAGCAATCCAAGACTCAATCAAAGTAGGAACACCTCTGAAATGCTTATTACTCCTCTCCTTCCAAAGCCCCCAAGCACCAACTATGAACACTTCTAGTAACATGTGATCACCCCAAAGGTTTCTACCCGCATGTACCTTGTCCAGTCTGTTCCCCTCTTCAGGCCTGCAAACTCCCTTTACTCCAGGAGCCGCCCTTGGTTTTGCAGCTTAAGATCAGTAATCCCGAGACCCCCTTTTATTTTAGGCCTGCAAACAAGTGACCACGCTGCAAGTGACAAGTGACCTTCAGCCTGCAAACAAAACACCATCTAAAGGAGCATTGAAGCCTTAAAATTCTCTGTTACATATATTATTGGATTTTCATATTTCTTTACTATATAATTTATCGTTTTACGAATTCCCCAAGGAACTATATAAAGCCACTCAGACGCGGCCTGCACAAACATTGAGATGAAATGTTAGGAGAGATCAGTGGAGCTACATGAATGACCAGTGCTCAAGTATTTACCCTTTCACCAATTCCTTCACCGCTAATCCGTTTCTCTGCCAAAAGGAAACAAGTGTCATCATCACCTTTGTAAGGATAGGATAATTACTTGCAAGAGGCGATTTTTCATATATCTAAAGTGGGCACACAATATCCAAGAAAAATTTCAGCAAGAAAAGTAATTCTGCCTTACATGCTTATATTGTTTTACAAACAAAAAAGGACACAGAGAGGTAAAAAGAATCTATGCTTAGTGGAGAAAGGATGCTCTTCCTAATCAGCAAGGTGAAATACTTCCGCCATGTCTGTTGTCTACGTATTAGAGTTTTTATAGTAACCCTACATCTTTCAGGTTATGCTGTGCTTGTTCTTTTATAATGCATGAATGTACAACACATCTTTCTTTTTAACTATCTTGGTTAATATTTCTATATGTCTTTTATACTGCAGAGATGAAGAAGTGTTATGTGGTGTACGAAGGTAGCGTTCCAGGAGTCTATGAGCACTGGGAAGACTGCTTCAAGCAAGTGAACAAGTTCAATGGAAACAACTACAAGAGCTACAAGAGTAAAGCGGAGGCGGAAGCTCGGTACTTGAACTACCGGCAAGGGCAAGAGAGGAAGAACCACCGGATGCAGTCCAACTTCATCGTGATCCCCTTCTTTCTCATCGTCTTTACCATTCTCTTGTATGTGATTGTAGTTATTAGATGACTACTTCCTTTGATCACTCGAGATGAAAAACCTTGCGACCGTGATGTAGTTGTGTGTGATACAATGTACGTGATGTAACTCCCAACTTGTCTACTTTTCTGTTTGTGATCTATGTGTGATACAATATGTGATGCCACTACCAAACTCTATTTTGGTTAGTAATGTGATGTAACACTATTTGATCACTCTTGTATATTTGAACTTATGGATTCTGCGTATTTGTATTATGTTGGCATGTTGCTGAAAATATTTGAGTATTTGTGTTGCTGGAATAACAAGTTTTGGCACAAAAATAATTCCAGAAAATATATTACTGGCGTACAGAAAAGATTCTACTGGCGGACAGCACCTAATCCAGAAAAATTACTGCTGGCGGACGTATGGCTTACCACTGGCGAACGAGATCGCACGCCAGAGACATTAGAGCATAGCGCTGCCGAGCACGCAAACCGTACGCCAGTGGTCACATAACATAGCGTTGGCGTACAACTTGTCCGCCAGCGGTACCTGTTACCACTGGCGTGACAGCGCTGGCGTACGCTTGCCCGCCAGTGGTAAGGAAAAACAGTACGCCAGCATTAGGCTATTTCCTACTAGTGACCCCCTGGTGACCTACCTTGGCCCCTATTTATTCTCCCGATGCAGAAACCCCAAAACAGAAGTCGCTTTTACAATCTACGTCGCGGAGCCGCCGCAACCCTCTGTTCTTCTCCGGGAGAGCTAATCTGGAGGCTGCTTTGGCCTCCGGTGAGGGGAAATCATCGCCATCGTCATCGCCATCACCACTCCATCATCCTTCCATAACTTCTCCATCCATGTGTGAGTAATTCCCTGCTGTAGGCAAAGGGGGTGGTAGGGATTGGATGAGTTAGATCATGTAATAGTTCAATCAGATTGTTGGAGGCATGTTGCCTATCATCTACTTGGTGTTTATCATCTCTGTTACAACTTGTTGCTCTTAATGCTTGCCACTTTGGGCCTGAGTGCCATGATTTCAGATCTGATCACCCTTTTGTTTCTTGAGTTTGTGGTGTTCTTGATCCTATCTATGAGTTATATGCACCTATTATAGTCCGGAACCGGCGATCCCAATGGTGACAGCTTGGGACACCAAAGGGGATGGACTATAATTTGAGGATTCCGTGTATCCATGAAGTGTTAATTCTTTGTTCTGGTGCTCTTTGACAGGAGTACCTTAATATCCCTAAATTCCTTTTGGCCCCGCTTGTAGCGGGAGGGTAGGACAAAAGATGTTGTGCAAAGTTCTTATTGCAAGCACGTACAACTACCTTGGGATACATGCCTGATGCTTGCAAAGTTCTTATTGCAAGCACGTACAACTACCTTGAGTCTCCTTGAATATTTCTTGGGGATGCACGGGGGCATCCCCCAAGCTTGAGCGCTTGATACTGCTGAATCTTCTTTCATCATCTTCCCTCGCACACTTGAAAACTCCCTTCATACATAACTCATCATAATCTGATTAGCGAGGTTAGTACCCATAATAAAATAATTTTTATGTACTGGAAATAAGGATAATCTTGAAGGGCTACTGTTTCTCAAGAATGCCAAAAAGTTTTTGCAAAGAAAAAGCAAGCTTAAGGTTTGCAAAAAGTTTTATCTGATTTTTCCCGTCACGAGTACAGAATCTGTTTTCTGGACAGCATGTCACAACTTTCACTTCCCTTTTCATATGAGGCTATAACTTGGTACAAAACTTGAAAATAAAGATACAATGATGTTGCTACAGTAGTAAAAATCATCAAGACCACTAAAAACTGAAAGTAAAAAATCAAAGTAAAGATAACAAGGGTTGTCTTCGTAGAACTCTTTCTTTATATCCATAAAGATAAGCTTAAGATTTTGACGATGCTCTCGTAGGAATAAGAGTTGAAGAACAAAAAAGAGCATCAAGAAGAAAATACCAAACACATTTAAGTCTAACATGCTTCCTATGCAAAGGGATCTTGTAGAGAAATAACTCATTGAAGCATAAAGATATTAGCATAGGAAGGCAAAACAAGTGCAACTTCAAAACTTTCAACATAAAGAGAGGGAACTTGATATTCTTGAAATATCTATGAGCATATGTTCCCCTCTCATAATAATTTTTAGTGGGATCATGAATAAACTCTACAACATAAGTATCACATAAAAAAATCTTATCATGATCCACAAGCATAGAAAAATTATTACTCTCCACATAAGCAAAATCCTTCTCATTAGTAATAGTGGGAGCAAACTCAAGAAAATAGCTATCACATGAATCATTCTTATCATGATACACTTCCAAACATTCATTCTTTATAGCATAAGTGTCATAACAATAATCATCATAGATAGGAGGCAAAGTATCATCAAAATAAATTTCCTCATCAAAATTTGGGGGGCTAAAAAGATCATCTTCATAAAACGTAGCATCCCCAAGCTTATAGCTTTGCATATCATTAGGATCAAAGGTATTCAAAGAAGACATACTAATAACATTGCTACTATCATGAGTGTTGTGCAAATAGTAAAGCTCCATAGGCTTTTTGATTTTCTCTTCAAAAACTTCATGTCCTAACTCAAGATAGAGCTCATAAATCTCTCTCATAATTTTGTTGTTATTTTTCATACGCCTAACTAGTGAAAATAAAAACAAGAAACAAAAAGATTTAATTGCAAGATCTAAAGATATACCTTCAAACCTTACCTCCCCGGCAACGGAGCCAGAAATAGCTTGATGTCTACACGCTTCTATTCTTGTAGACTATGTTGGGCCTCCAAGCGTAGAGGTTTGTAGGACAGCAGCAATTTCCCTCAAGTGGATGACCTAAGGTTTATCGAACTAAGGGAAGTAGAGGTTGAAGATGGTCTCTCTCAAGCAACCCTGCAAATAAGATACAAGAAGTCTCTTGTGTCCCCAACACACCTAATACAACTAGGAGTTGTATATGTGCACTAGTTCGGCGAAGAGATAGTAAAATATGAGTGATAGGTGTGGCAAAGCAAGGTAATATAAATCTGTACTAAAAAGTGCAGCAAGAAAACATGTGACAAAAGTGAGCACAAACGGTGTAACAATGATGGAAACAAGGCCTAGGCTTCATACTTTCACTTGTGGCAACTCCCAACAACAATAACATAGTCTAATCACATGATATTTCCATAAAACATGCAATGGATACGCACTCGGAGGTCATTCCTTTGTGGTCAAGAGAGGACAAGAATTGTGTAGGGCTACAAAAGCACACCTCAGAGTTCGTAGTTCTCATCTATGGATTTCCCAATGTCACCGCGGCCATCCAAAGAGATTACCACAATCACCACAACATATCTCAAGGATAGTCAAAGACAAGCACCAAGAGACTCTCAATCTTCAATCAACACACAAAAGAGGAAATCACTCATGAAAATATTCTTCTAATCCATGTCCAATAGACCGCTGTCACCATGGTCTCGGGGATTATACTAGATAAGATCAAGTGAGTACATCAAATCCAATACATAGAAGAAGGGGAAATATCATGGGATCACACCCTAGATTAACATAGCCTAAGATCACAACGAAGATCACATCATGGGAGAGAGAGAAGAACACATAGCTACTGGTAGAAACCTTAGCCCCGAGAGGGATTACTCCCGCATCATGGAGGGAGGAAGCAACGTCGATGGAGATGAATCCGGGGGGCACTTCTCCGTCCCGGCAGGGTGCCGGCATTTGAATTCTGGTCCCCCGAAGCTTGTCGGCGATGGCGGCGGAGATCGGAATTGCTTCTGGAGAAAAGGGGTCTGGAATAATAGGGGCCAAAGGGGGCACCGAGGGGGCCACAGGGCATCCAGGAGGATGTGTGGCGCGACCAGGGGCTGGGCCGCGCCAGGGACCCTCTTGGGCCCCTGGTGGTGGCCCTCCTGCCATGTCTTGGTTATTCTGGAAGCTTCCAGAGCGCTGATTTTTTATATAATTTTTCCAGGATTTATTGGGCCCTTTAATTATTGGAGAAACCTGAAATACAAAAACAACAGAAAACAGGAACTGGCACTGGGGTGCACAGATTTAATAGGTTAGTCCAAATATGATCAAAAGTGTATGAAAGTTCAAGCAAAACATGGCAAAGTCACACAAATCATGCATGGAGCAAGAAGAAATTATAGATACGTTTGGGACGTATCAATGATCCAATATGCAAAAAGAATCATGTGACACAGAATACTACAACACGAGTTATAACAGGTTGAGTTTGAATTAAATGTAAATTCAAACAGATAAATAAATATTTGAATATGGTGGATAAATGATGTGGACAGAAAGTACATTACGTGAGTGATCCTATGCAAAAAAGAATCAATTGAATTGGATCAACGGTATAGAAGATACGACCTCCAAAAGTTTGAATTTGAATTTCAATAAATTAAATTTAAAAAATGTGCAAATGTGTGGGAAGTCAACTCTATGATAAACTACTAATCAATATGAGTGCATAGGAAAAAGAATTACCTAAATCCGATATACGGTCTAAAAGATATAGCTAGTCTAGTTTCAGGGTGTAAATTATGAAAAAGGACTCATCCGCAATTAAAATAAAGTTTCCATCGCAAACATGCCCCTGGACGCTATGGGGTGAACAATGCTCGTTCTCGGCGTTAACCGGCGAGTGTTCGCTGAATAGAAAAACCGGCACCGGCGGTTAATCGGAGAAAACCGAAACCCTAAAACAAAACCAAAACAGATCTTAGATCTGTTAGATCTAAATCAGACCGTCAGATGGAGATCCGGCCACGGAGTGGTGCAGCTCTCACCGGCGGTTGGAGGCGGCGGCGGTGCTCCAGCGAGGTGGCAGGGTGGCGGCGCGGCCACGAGAGGGCGACACACGGGCGCAGCGAGACGGCGGCGGCGTCCGGCGGCGGAGGCTCGCGGCGTCCGGCGGCGGAGGCTCGCGGCGTCCGGCGGGCGGCGGTGCGGCGAGGCGGACGCGGTGGCGAATTCCGGCGGCGGCGGGTCCTGCGGGGCAGATAAATCAGGGTTTCTAAAAAACAAGAAAAAGGAAAAACGGAAAATTATATATAGCCCGAGAAAATATTTTGTTATTTTTTCCGAATCCAGCCCGAACTCAGATTTGCGTAGGGAGTGGAAAAAAAAGATTCTGGGCCCGCTAAAGGCCAAAACGAAACCTGTGTTTTTTTACTTTTATTTGGTCAACCGACTTTGCAGAACATTTTTATATAATAAAATATTAATATTAAAAATGTCATAACAATAAAATAAAATAATAAAAATAATTAATTTTGCCGAGATTTGTATTTCGGCTATTATGCAATTTTCATAAATATCTTTATGCAATAATATCCGTATGGGTATTATAAATCCCAAAATACTTTTTGAGTTATTTATAATTCCCATAACCCAATCCAAGAACACCCAAAAATATTTTCAACATTTTTCAACTTTATTTTAATAGGGGATAAGTTATTTTATATCATCTCTAATAAATTGCCTTAAGTTGAAAAATGTTTTGACATTTCAGAAAAATCCAAATAATTGTTTAAAACAGTTTCCAACTCTTTTAATATGTCGAAGGAGTCATATTACCTTATATCATTTAAATTTATTAGATTTGTTTTAAATAATGA
Organism: Bromus sterilis; assembly: GCA_950022295.1. Taxonomy (NCBI): domain Eukaryota; kingdom Viridiplantae; phylum Streptophyta; class Magnoliopsida; order Poales; family Poaceae; genus Bromus; species Bromus sterilis. The sequence goes on from OX465601.1 coordinate 245,532,717, forward strand.
ATGGCAAAACCCTAATAATAAATAATAGGGAAAGTTCTTTTATTTCCTCTCATTTTATTATTCAATTAAACTCCAAAAGTTTTAAATTCTACTAAAAATCAACATATCAATCAAACAATCATTATTATAATTAATTTATTAATATTCTAAAAATTGGAAAAAATTGGATTGTTACAAGCATAGGAGCGAGTTTTACATAGAGACAGACATCTGCATGCGAGGAAAACAACTCCAGGAAGTTTTCCCACGAGTAGGGAGGTGTGGGAGCTTTACCCGGGGAAAGGAAGGGTTTCGGGCGGGTATGCCCTGCGAGTAGGATCGCCCAAACGTCGCACTTGATTCTCTTCACGTCAATTTTCACTTGGATTAGGACCGTGAAAAAAAAAGAATCCCCGAGGAAAACATGGAAACCAAATGAGCACTAAATGTTGTGCTTGGACCGTGCCGGCCCGCCCGTTGGCCAGGTTAGATCCATCCCACTAGCAAAGTTGCCTAAATCTTATATTCTTAATAAGTTGGTCCTAATTCTCTCGACATACAAGGTGTCCAGCTTAATATCCTCACTAATTCATGCATTTAAATCTTCTCAATATGCAAGGTGTCCATCTCAACATCTCCATTAAGCCATGCATTTAAATCTTCTTTCCCACTAGGCCATACAAAATATGCCACACAAGCAAACTTATAAATTATACTACTCCCTCCGATCCATATTACTTGTCTTAAAATGAATGAATCTACATACATTTTAGTGATAGATACATCAATTTTAGGACAAGTAATATGGATCGGAGGAAGTAATTATTTTTTGCATTAGTCTATGCATGTAAAGTTGTCACATCATACATTTATGTTAAGCATCCTTGAAAATAATATTTTGAACAGTAATTCAAATTTATTCAATTTAATTTTTAGACATGTTCTTTTATAGATTTTCAAGCTTATTTTTTTCTTTGACTTTAATTAATTTTAGCAACTATTTACTAGTATTTTTTAACAAAGTTTCCGCGGCATCGCGTAGAAAATCACCTAGTTATCTCTACTCCTAAAGTACCAGTTGGTACGTCGTAAGCCTCGTATCCTGACACTCGCGTTCACCCCCTCGTCCCACCTCACCTCCTCGCCACCGATTTTCTTCCTCGTACGAATGCGCCGCCATAAAGCCTCGCTTCACACCGGATTCAGATGGTGCGCCCCCGACATCGCACCGTCGCGACGACAGCAACCTGCCGCCACGAGCCATACGGCCTCCGCCCCGATGACAACACTGACCTACGGCCGCCACCCTCCCCCGTTCTACGACGGTGGCCGCGAAGACTGCGCCTATAGTCGCCCCCTCCCCCCCTCCCCCGCCCTGCTCCTGCGGGCTACGACGATGGTGACTACGGGCGCCACAGCCCAGCTCCGGCCTACGGGGGAAGGTCTAATTAACCACCTAGCCAACCAAATTGACAGGGATGTTGGGATTACATGGTTCAACATGTTCTCACCTTGCAAAGTATGTACTTGTTATTACCTCTGTAATAAGCAACGAAAATATCAAATTTGTTTATTATTGTTTTTTCCACAGACCTATACCTGTATAGCATTTTTCCTCATAGATTAATGTTCTCGAGGATAACCGGGAAGAGACCAGCTGGGTTCCATGACCAGACTTCTCTGTCTCACGTGAGTTATTTCTTTTTTATTAACTTTAATGTCATTCATCTATCCATGGAGTGTAGTAAGGAAGATTACTAATTTTTTCAGAAAACCAGGCAGCGTGAAGAATTAAAATAAATTTGTACAGATTTTGCTTTTATTCGAGTAATCTGGAAGATATTCAAACTTATTAGATGTATGATATTTTCTGGGCTAACGGTAGCCATTCTGTTAACTATTATGCCAGTTTCCCCCTAAGTTCTTGTGCACCAGATAATTAGTTAGAGCTTTGTAGTAAACAACTAGCTTTGCAATGCACATTATTATGTCTGTAAACAACTAGCTTTGTGGATGAGGTATCTTCTATTAAGGATGGTGTGATGTCCTTGCAGTTGGATAACAAGGCAATTCGTACAGACGTAGCAAAAATGCAGGATGAGGTTCAGTCCATCAGTTCCAAGCAAGAACACATTTCCAGGCAGGTGGGTGGTGTTGAAAGTGCAGTAGTTGAACTGGGAAAGCAACTGTCAGCCATCAGTTCAGTTTTACACACAATTGTTCCTTCCAGCACTCAACAACAAAGACCTGAGCAAGTTCCTGTGGTCAGGCAAAGGCAGAAGTCACCCACTCTTCAACAGGACAAACCTGAAGCAAGTAATGCTAGAATAGCTATGTTGAGACAGCAGTTAGCCGAAGAGCAAGCAAAAACCAGAGCAATGGAAGAAATTCAACTGCATAACCTTCCTCCTATTCACACAGGAAAAACTCCCAGACCATCTGGATTTCATCAGGGTCAGGGAACTGAACGTGGCAGTAATTTGAGCACTCCTGTAACAGCTGTGGACAGACATGCCACTCCAGTTTTCAATCAATTTCACCAAAACAGAGAGAGGCAAGTGTGGCAGGGATATGTCAGAACTTATGAACAGGATATGCAAACACAGTTCATGAAATCCATTACCAGAGGTCCTGTCATGGAGTTTCCCAGATTTTATGGAGAGGATCCAGTGGGATGGATAAGACAGTGTAATAAGTATTTTCAGATGTCAGCAGCTCCAGATGAGTATAAGGTTTCTTTGGCACAATTGTATGTCATGGGTGAAGCTGACACTTGGCTCAGACGATCTGATTTGTTGCAACAGCATATCACATGGCCACAATTTTGCAAGGAAATTGTTAAAAGGTGGTCCTCTCAAGGGTCCTATATGTTGACAGAAAAAATTAACTCAGTCAAACAAGGGAACAGTTCAGTCACTGCATACACTAAAGTTTTTGAAGATCTCATGGCTGAGCTGAAGGAAGAAAACCTAGAACTAAAGGAAATGTGGTTTATCAGGTGCTTTGTGAATGGCTTAAGAGAAGGAATGAAATATCATATCAGACCTTTGAAACCTCAATCCTTGACAGATGCTATTTGCTTGGCAAAGGAAATAGAACCTTGTTATCCTCCTCCAGCAAATGTGCACAAGAAACACATGGTTCCATATAATAATTATTATCAGAAAAATATCCCAGGGGGAGGACATCAGAAAGGAGTACCAGCCCAGTTTCCTAATAATGATACTCAGCCATTGCTTGGTAAGAAACCAGAAGGCACAGGGCAACAAAACATACTCAAAAAGACAAGAGAGTGTTGGAGATGTGGAGATAAAAATTGGCATCCTGGCCATAGATGTCCTTTAGTCCCTCAAGTACACTTACTGCAGCAAGAGCATGAAGAAGTGCCACACCAGCAAGATCAAGAACCACCTGAGCTTATTGAGGAGGAGCAGGCTCATATGGAATAAGAACAAGTTATGATGATTTCTGCAGTTGCTATGGGTCAGCAGTTAATTGCTTCAACCCCTACTGTGATTTTGACCATTAATGGAAAAAAGAGTTGTGGCATTACTAGATTCGGGTAGTACCTCTTCTTTCATTAATGCCAGTTTTGCTGCCAGATAAATTGCAACATTATACCTGTCATGCCAAAGAAGATTGTTGTGGCAGGGGGAGGTGTTATATATTCCACTGTTGTGGTCCTCAATTGTGAATTTCTTCTAGCAAAGATTCCTGTTACTCATACTTTCAGGATGATCTCATTGCCAAGCCATGATGTTATTTTGGGATACGATTGGTTTACAATTATGAGCCCAGTTTCATTTGATGTGCCTAAAGGGAATTTTTCTTTTACTCCTCCTGGAAAGTCTTTGGTCATAGCCAAGATAAGCAATACTCAGCATCAAATTAAAGAGATCACTGTGGACCAGCTGTATAAAATGGCTGGAAAGGGCCTTGAGGCTATCATCATGCAGGTTCATAGTATCATGGTTAAAGAACCCACAAACCACAGTGTACCTGTGGAATTACAAGAATTGCTGCAGCAGTACAGTGATATTTTTGCTGAACCTACTGCACTACCTCCTCCAAGGGCCTTGGATCATACTATTCCATTGATTCCTGGTAGTGAACCACCAAATATGAGAGCTTACAGAGTGCCACATCATTAGAAGAAGGAGATGGAAGATCAAATTCATAAACTGCTGGCTAATAATCTCATCAGACACAGTCAAAGCCCATATTCAGCTCCTGTGATACTAGTAAAAAAGAAGGATGGTACTATGAGATTATGCACTGATTTCAGAGGTCTCAATAAAATTACAATCAAGAACAAGTTTCCCATTCCTATCATTGAGGATCTGTTGGATGAGCTACAAGGCGCAACAGTTTTTTCCAAGATAGATCTCAGGTCTGGATACCACCAAATCAGAATGCACCCTGCTGACATCGAAAAGACTGCTTTTACCACATTCCTAGGCCATTTTGAGTATGTGGTTATGCCTTTTGGTCTGGCTTGTGCACCAGGCACATTTCAAGCAGTGATGAATATGATGTGTGGACCATACTTACGAATTTTCATCTTAGTGTTTTTTGATGATATCCTGATCTACAGCAAAAATATGACAGATCATATGGAGCATTTGAAAATTGTCTTTGAATTAATGAGAACAAATAAGTTGTATGCTAAATCATCTAAATGTGCTTTTGTTGTCTCTGAAGTAGAGTATCTGGGGCATGTTATCTCTGCAGCTGGAGTCTCCACTGATCCTAGCAAGGTTCAAGCAATTGTGGATTGGCCTAAGCCAACCAATGTGACTGAGTTGAGGAGCTTCTTGGGATTAGCCGGATATTATCGAAGGTTTATCAAATCATTTGGAATCATTTGCAGACCATTGCATGATCTACTCAAAAAGGGACAATTTGTTTGGACTCCAGTGCATACACAAGCCTTTCAAACTTTACAAACAGCACTGATCACTGCTCCAGTGTTGGCCCTTCCCAATTTCTCTCAAGAATTTGTGTTAGAAACTGATGCTTGTGGATTTGGGATAGGAGCAGTTCTGATGCAGCAAGGCAGGCCTCTAGCTTATTATAGCTCTACTTTATGTCCTAGAAATGCTGCTCTCTCCACGTATGAAAAAGAAGCTTTGGCAATCTTGGAAGCACTAAAGAAATGGAGGCATTATTTAGTGGGGCATGAGCTGGTGATCAAAACTGATCATCAATCACTAAAGTTCATTACTGATCAGAAAATCACTGAAGGTGTACAGCACAAGCTCATGATGAAACTGTTGGAATTCAACTTTAGAATCCAATATAAAAAAGGAGTGGAGAATAAAGTTGCGGATGCTCTTTCTAGAATTCCCCTGAAATGCTCTGCTATTTCAGTGGTCACACCAGTTTGGACAAAAGAATTATTGGATAGCTATCTCCAGGATCCAGCTATGATCAAGTTGCAGGAACAAGTGTTACTTCAAAACAATGATACATCTTCAGATTACACAATGCATGCAGGCATCTTGAGATACAAGGGAAAAATTATGGTGGGCAATGATGTGCCCTTGAAAACAAAGTTGCTCACAGCCTTACATGCCTCTCCTGTTGGGGGCCACTCAGGCAGAAGAGCCACATATCAGAGAACCAAAGGTATTTTTTATTGGCCTGGAATGAAATCTTTTGTGGAGGAATTTATTGCAGCATGTCCAGTGTGTCAGAGAGCCAAGCATGAGAATTGTTTGCAGCCAGGGCTCCTGGATCCTCTACCTGTACCTGATATGGCGTGGCAGCATGTATCCATGGATTTCATAGAGGGACTACCCAATTTACAAGGCAAAGAAGTGATATTGGTTGTGGTTGATACATTCACCAAGTATGCACATTTCATACCCCTTTCTCATCCTTACTCGGTCCACTCTGTTGCTCAGGCTTTTGTGGATCATGTGATTAAATTGCATGGACCACCCAAGATGATTATCTCGGACAGGGATAGGATATTTACCAGTCAGTTATGGAGGGATACCTTTGCAGCTTTACAGGTGGAATTGAGGTACAACACAGCATATCATCCTCAGACGGATGGCCAAACAGAGCGTGTAAACCAATGTCTTGAGACATACCTCAGATGTATGACTACTTCTGCACCTAAGAAGTGGTTAGCTTGGCTGTCCATGGCAGAATTCTGGTATAATACTACTTATCACACAACCTTGAAGATGACACCGTTTCAGGCACTCTATGGATTCCCACCACCACTCATTTCAGAGATACCTATACCTGGACCTGATATGGTGGATGCTCAAGAATTCCTGACAGCTAAACAAGTTATGTTGGACCAACTCAAAACAAATCTGCTCCAAGCTCAGAATAGGATGAAGAAATATGCTGATTTGAAAAGAGTAGATCGAGTGTTTCAGGTGGGTGATCCTGTGTATCTCAAGATGGCCCCATATAGACTTGCAGCGTTCGGTTTCAGAGGAGCGTTGAAATTGCAGTTCAAGTACTATGGTCCATTCCTCATTACACAGCGCATTGGGAATTCAGCTTACAAGCTCCAATTTCCGGATCATGTCAAGATCCATCCTGTGTTCCATGTCAGCCAGTTAAAAAAGCACATTGGGCCTAAGTCCATTCCCAGTGTGGATTTACCCCTGGTCAATGAGGATGGTACAGTCAAAACAGCACCAACTGAGGTCCTCGAAGTTCGTCAAATTCCTCGCCACAATGTACCAGTTGTTCAGTGGAAGATCAGATGGGAGAATTTGCCGGTGGAAGATGCGACATGGGAAGATGCGGCGGGGATTAAGTCCACCTTTCCAGCCTTTTTTCGCCAAACCACTGACGAATGGCGTCAAGCAGCGGCGACGCCGTGAGGACACGGCGAGTTTTCAGAGGGGGGCAATGCCAGGCCTCTCTATACTGTAGCCCATCCGGCACGGCCCAGTCCAGTGGAGAATACCCAATCGTTATTTACTTTGAGTTAGTTACCGTTGTAACAGTTGCTTAAGACATAGTAAGTCCTGGTCGGTAATTCCTAGCGCCTATAAGTGGAGCCGGGTTGTGTCTGTCCCAGTTATGCTTTCTCAATTCGTGACCTAGCCCATCGAGGCCAAACTCATACACAGGCGTATCTGCCCTCCTAATATACTGGATCTGAGAGATAGCCTGATCTTGCCCTTGTTCATACTCCAATATAGAGACATCGTAGTTGGGTCCTGACACATCCTCTGCCTCGTTCGTCTTTTTGTTTTGAATGATGTGCTCTGACCTAGTAGTCTAATTTTGTTTTCCTAGTTCATCCTGTTCTAGGTTTGATCAATTTTTAGGGTTATTTCGTGGCATTTTAGATAGTGAGTGATCTGTATATATTTTGGTGATATTGTGGTTTGTTTTGATTGTATGGTTCAGTTATGAGGTATAGTTCATCGTGTATTTTGTTTGATGGTGTGTTTTGGCCAGTGATTTCTCATTTTAATGCATGTGTCTTCATTGAATTTTGATGTATGTTGGGTTGTTGTTAATTCTAGTTAGTGCTATGGTTATGTACTGCTCATTAATATCTATTCCCATTGTGATTTGTTAGTATATGTCTTATTAAAGGTATGTATCTGGTTTCTGTACTTTGTTCTTATGTAATTTCAATGTTTGCTGTAGGTTGCTAGTAGGTGGTATTTTGGCATGATTTAGGTTATTGTATATTTTTCTGTTTATCTATTGTTGTAATTTTCTAGGTGATTGGTATGTGCATCATTTCCTGATGTTTAAATCATTTGTTACTATTTCAGTTATTTCAAGTCTTACTATGGGTAAACTCGGGAAGGGTGGTGGTTCTGCAATATCTCCCATTTGTCCTGAGGATAGTGATGATTCAGATGGCAATCATTTTAATGACTTTGGAGAGGCAGATATGTTTGAACCATCTGAGGTAGTGGTTGTTTATTTTCCTTAATTTATCTTGTTGTCTTATTTTACATTTCATTCGTTGTAAGGTAATTCATTTTAGCTAATTTTCATAATTTTCACAGGATGACCCTGATTTTGATCAATCTTTGTATGAGTTCTATGTGTCGCATGTAAGTTGCGTACTATTTTTTTATGTTTTGATATTGTATTATTTGATTCTTTTCATTTTTATATTTTAATGTCTTGTTTGTTTATATGTCTCTGTAGAAAGTTAATTGCTTGAAAAGAAAGATTTCTACTGCTGGAGCTCGGAATGTGGTATTTTTCCTCGCAAACTGCTTTGTATCTCTGTTTTTTACACTGTAATTATCTCTGTATTTTACACTGTATTTTCCCCATTTACATAATTTGCATTGTAAATGTAATTTGTGCTCTGTAATCACTGTACCTCATACTACTCGAAATTGGCACTACAAAAGTCTGTAATTTACATTGTAAGAAATTTCATTACTCTAATTGGCACTATAATTACAGTGTAAATAAGACATTGTAATTTTACTGATTTACACTGTAAACTACTAATTTACACTGTAATTTTTTCTGCAATTGGCACTGTAATTACAGTGTAAATAAGACTGTAATTACACTTTTAGACTGTAATTACATTGTAATTTTGCTGATTTACACTGTAAACTACTGATTTACACTGTAATTTCTCTGCACTGTAACTCTAATTGGCACTGTAATTACAATGTAAATAAGACTGTAATTACACTTTTAGACTGTAATTACATTGTAATTTTGCTGATTTTCCTTCTGTAATTACACTATTTGCATATTGGCACTGTAATTACAGTGTAATTAAGACTGTACATTTAGATTAATTTCAGTTTCAGTTCTGCTTTACATTGTAATTTACACTGTAAACTATGTAACTAAAATGTAGATTACATTTTTCAGTTTCATTTCTGCTATTACTGTAATTAACCTGTAATTACACTGTAAATATCTTCCAAAATTCATTGTAGTTATCTTTTTTGTTAATTCTTTTGTTTCTTGGTTTTTTAGAGGCAGAAGCGGTCAAGTAACTTTCCCGTTGCATCAACGTTCACTCGATATTCTGGGAAGTTATTCTCTACTGTTATCTGTGACTTGTCTCCTAGGCAAGTTTCTGTTATTCAGAGGTTCGGGGCAGATTGCCTTCTAAAATTTGAGAAAACAGAAGTCCCCCTTAGGTTTGTGAAATGGCTTGCTTCCCATTTTGATGTTGATGCATCTGAGATTCAGGTTAAGAAAAAGTTCATTCCGGTAAACAAGTATGTGATCCATGAAATCTTAGATCTTCCTGTTGACGGTGTTCCTATTGTTTGTGATGCTGAAGCTGGTAGATCTTTTATCTTGTCCCACTTCAATCTCACCAGTATCCCTCATGTATCATTTTTCACCAATAAGCTCAAATCCACTTCTGAAATTTGCCCGATGAAGATATTTTCATATGCTTCATGTGCATAGCCTTTTGCACCTTATTATGTCCCAATTCGAGTCTTTCTCCCAGTCCCAAGTACCTCCACATTTTCAATGATTGTAGTTCTGTGTTGAGGTATGATTTGTCTGGGTTTGTATATGAGTGTCTTCTTTCTAGTATCAAGAAATTTAAGGATTCCACTAAAGTTGCTTCAAAGAGATCAGTGACGTTAGGCGGCTGCCACTATGCTTTTGCAGTGAGTTCTATGTTATCTTTTTTGTAGTGTATTCTATTTGTAGTTGGTATTTTTGTTTTTTGATTTATATTTATGTATTTTTTTGTTTTGATTTGATAGGTTTCTTATCTTGACAAGATGCATTTTGGACTCAATTCATTGCCTGATACTAAGCCTAGAATTCTTGTTTGGCGAGGCGGTAAAGTCAAACACTTTAGTGAGTTTTATAAGAATAATAGTCGATCTTATGGAAAGAGGCCTCTGAAGCGTTTATGCCCATCTCCTTCTGCTCCAGTAATGTTTTGTTTTTTCAGTTTATATGTTTAGTTCTATATGTTGTATTTGCTTATTATCTGAGTTTATATTGTTGTAATTTCTTGTGTCCAGGTTTCTTGTTTAGGTTCTCACGCTGCAGCTGCTTCAAAAGTTATTTTTGGGCACTTAAACTCTTTCCAAGAAGTTCCTGTATCGCCTGCTCCAATTGTTCCATTTGCTATAAATCTGGAAAGATGTTTTGGGTCTCATTTTGGGCCAGAGGTACATAGTTATTTTTGTTGTATATTTAATTTGATTTTGATATTAGTCTGCTTTATGTAGTTGTTTTGTTTAGTTAATTGTTCTCATGTATTCTTTATTATTTTTCAGGTTGTGGCCAAAATTTTGGAAGTTGTTAATGCTTCTTTGGTAGATAAACCTCAGTTATTTCAAGGGTGGTCCGAGTCTCTAGTTATGAGTGTTTTAAGTTGCTTAGCGGGGCCTTCTTTGAATTCTTCTAAACCTGTTTTGGATATTTCCAGTAGTGAACATATTTCTCTTCCCAAATCAGTTGCTGGTTAGTTGTTGTTTTTCTTATAGTTAAATTTTATTATTGTCATTGTTTGTCTAATTTTTTTATTGGGCTTAGTTTTGTATTCCTTATGATTTGATTGTCCAGTTTGTCAGTCAAATAGTGTTGCCACCTCTCCTAAAGTGTCATCACAGTTTTCCAAGCCTAATCCTGAAGTGATTGAAGACTCGTTTGTTCATAGTCCTATTGTTGGATTGTCTAAGAAACCAATTCATTCTTCTGCTTCTGTACAGGTTTCGTTTTTTTTCATTTTCAATGTATACTTGCAAGTTCATTTGGGATTGAAACTTTTTTATTTGTTTTCTAATATTCTAGTTCTCTGATTTCAGGTCCCAGATTTGTGTGTCCCTATTACTAGTTCAGATGTTGTTTCGAATCCTATTGTTGGTCCAAACCGTCCGCCTGATCGAAACCCCGATGTTGTTTCCAAAGGTATTTTTTGTTTCTTCTCATTGATTTATCTTTTCCATGTTTCTTTATTTTCTTTTTTATTGTATATAATTTGAATTCCTGTTGTGAAGGCATTAGCAATAAAGGCAATGCTTCTAATGATGCAATTCATGTGGCTGGTTATAAATGTATATTTCTTATTGTTTTTGCTTCTATGGTTTTATGTTTGGTATTGTATATATACTTTTGTAATTGCGTTTTGCTTATTTTTTTTATTTTGCTAGGCATTTCTCCTTCTACTGAGAGTTGTCCTAAGCCCATTCCACTGCCTACTAGTATTCCTTCAGGTTTTCTAGTTATTGTATTCCCTATTTAATTGTTCTTATTTATTATTTTTTCTTATATGTAAATTATTATTCACAGCAAGCCCTGTGAAGAGGTGTAAGCCTATTGCTCGTTCCTCGCCCCTTGAAAAGCCCTCTCATGATCGTTTCAAGTGCGATATTGAATCAAAAGGAGCCAAAGCGTTAAACAATGAAGTTTCTGGACTTTGTGAATTTAAGTTCAAGCCGGATTTGAATGACTTTTCTCCTATTGTTCCAATTAGATTGTCCCAAGCTTTTCTTGACGAGATGTGCTTTGTTTGCTCTTGATGAGATTATATGCACCTTTTATTTTTAGTTATTTATTGATCCTTATTTTTCTTTATCTGTGTGTTGTATGTTGTGCAGGTAGTGCAACTTGAGTGTTCAGATTTTGTTGCTGATAAGTTTGCATATTCTCCTGATCCTGCTGAAGTTGAGGTATTTCATTAATGCAATTCACCTCTCGCTTGTGCTAGTAAGAGTTTGGATTTTATTTATTCATAGATATGTTTCTTTTGTTGTTTTCAGGATTCAGTTGTTTTGGTGACGCTTCCGAAGTCAAACCTGTCAAAGTCTTTCAATTTATTTAAGTCCAATCATGTAGATTTGAGTTCTCCAGAAGCATGTAATGAGACTTTGAAGAAGGACAGAGAGGTAGATATGCTTTTGCCTTGTTAATGTTGTTTGTGATTTGCCGTTTCCTCTGTTTTATTTGTTTTAATGTTAATTTTCAGGTTGCTCATGGTGATGAAGTTCAATTCGTTGGTCATTCAAAATTTTCTGAACGTTGTGTGCAATTGTCCAAAAAACCAGCTCTGCTTACAATCTCCTTAACAATATTAAAGTAGATGTTGCGAGCAGTGTTTCTCGAAAACGTAAAAAGGTATTTTTGTTAACTTAAACTAAGCTATGTTCTTATGTGAGTTGTGTTTATAGGTATCTTATATGTTTGCTTATTTCAATCAATTTATTTGGTTCTCTTCATATTTTATTTAGTTTTTAGTTTGGCCTCTTCAGTGCTTTGTATTTTGTGCAGGCTGTTTCATTTAGTCCTGAAGTTCAAATTATTGAAGACTCAATTGGTGCTAAAATCTCGAATACCAGTCAAATGTCTAGTGGATTTAGTGATCATATTCCTCGTAGAATTGTTGGAGCAGCCAGGCAGAATTCTGATCCTTTTGTGCAGCAGTTGAACCGCTTTCCTGTAACTTTTCAACAGGGGCGCTATTATGTTGCTATTAACCAAATTGGCAGTCACAATGAATGGTGCAAGTATGAGTTAGTTTTTAGTTGTGTTGTTCATTTGTTTCATATTTCCTTCATTTATTTTGCTTATCTTGTATTGTTTCCTGTTTGTTTTTTGGTTATCAGGTTCGAAGCTATTAGATTTGATAGAGCTTATTGTTCTTTCCGCTCTCTTTCTTCTCTACGTCCTGGTGGTCACGTTGACAACTTCCTGATTGTTTGCTTTTGCCGATACATTTTCAATCAGTCTCATCCATCTGTGTCGAAGAAGCATTTCTTCTTTAGCTATGTTGGGGTAAGTGTTTATTTGTTCCTTTGAATGTATGATTCTTCTTGTTTTCCATATTTAATTATTTCTTGTCTATTATTTATTGATGTTCATTTATTTGTTTCTTACAGGAGACAATTCTAACGAACTCCAATATTGAGTTTATTCAAAATGCGTTCAATGGTGCTAATAGTGCTTGTCTGATGTGGAGATGCAATTTTGTAAGTTCTACTTATTATATATATGTTCCTTCTTTTCTTAAATTATTGTTGGTCTTTATGTTAGTTTCAGCTTTGTTCTTATGTTTTCATCCTTTTGTCTTGTTGATGTTAGTTGTACTTCCCTATTGGGCTGAAAGGGCATTGGTTCTCTTTTGTTGTCTGCATCAAAGATAGAGCATTTGTATTTCTTGATTCAGCTTATGGGGAGAACTCTGACTATCACACGGAAATTCGTGTCGTTCTGGTATGATTTCATTGTTTGATTTTATATTGATGTCTTCTTAGTATTCCCTGATTGTGTATTCCTAGTTTGTGTTGAGTTATATATTTGTTCATTTGCAGATTTCTAATTTCATCAGCCTATGGGATCATATCATCACACCAATGATGAAAGAGAGGATAGATTTTGAGAACTTTGATGTTTTGTATCCTGCTGTTCCAAAACAAGAAAATGGGTAAATAAGCTCTGTGTTGGATGTTATTTGTTTATTTTATTGTCTATTTATTCACATTGCATTTTAATGTATTGTGTGTATGTACTGATTTTCTATTTATCTTCTTCTTTTGCAGCAATGATTGCGGTGTGTTCACTTTGCAATTTATGCATATGTTTACCCCTAGAACTCAATTGGCTAATTGCTTCTCCAGTGCGGACATTCCAAATTTGAGGGTGAAGTTTGTTAATGATTTGTTCTTTAGCGAATTCAACGGTTGTGACAAGTCTTTTGTCACTGATTACTTCAAGAGTGTAAGTTTCTTCTTCTTGTGCATTTTAGTAGTATATTTATTTTTTGTGTTGTTGTTCTACTATGTTTTATTATTCATTTGTGCTTGTTATTTTGCATTTGTACAGGGAGCTGTTACTAAGTGAAGATCTGAAACTACAGATTGATTGCAATTTTCGCTGCATCTGCTGTTTTGGTGTTCTTGTAGTGTTAGTGTTGGTAGCTATAGCAAGCATTGTAATGTACTTGGCAGTATTTGAGACTCTTATACCTTGGTTGGCAGTATACCTTGGATATGTAATATTTGACATTCATACGAAATTCTAGCTTTGTCTGTGTATGCTTCTGTTTGTTCCCTATATCATTTTGCCGCCTAGTGTATATCTTCTTTGTTAGTTTTGAATTTATTTGCAGGTCAAGAGTGTTCTCATTTTTGCTCTAGGAGAGACTTTAAGTTAGGTCAGTTTTGTCTTGGTCTCTATTTTTCTCCTTTTTATATGTTCTTTTTAAATTTTCTATGGATATCTACATAATTATCCTAGTTTAAATCTTAGTATGAGCTGTTATCTTATAATGCAAATGTTGTGTATTTTTTTTCCAGGTCAAATTTATTTGTTAATGTGTTGTTGCTGGAGCATATTCTTCATTTTAGGTCAGTTTATTTTTGCTTTTCTCATTTTAATTTCTATTTTCCTGTTCTATAGCGTAGGCATTGTTTACTTGTAGAGTCATAAACCATACATTTTAATATTTATTTGTATCTCTAGTTCTTCCTTCAATAGGCAAATAGTCATAGTCTGTTTCAATATTCAAAAAGAACATAGTCATCTGCATATTAAAATGCAGTTATGAGGTCTACAGAAGGAATCCAAATCCTTTAAATTACATTAAATAGACGAGTGGACATGAACACTCATAATTCCACCAACTCTACTTCTGAATGCTTGCATCTTCTTTCTAACTTTTGTTCTTTCCTTGCTGCTCTAATGTCTTCATCTTTTGTCCTCTCCTATTTGCACTTTTTTTGTCTCCATTGTGATGCAGCTTGCTTTACTTTGCTTCTCCTCCCTTGTTAGTTCTTTTCTTCATTTTTCTTCTTCTTGTTCTTTCTGAGCTCTTTCCCCTGCAAGAAATAGTAAATTTTATAGTGACGGTGTTGTCATTTAGTTATTCAGAGTTGAATTGTCTCCATACCTTTCTTAACATTTCTTGGATTAGGTTGTCTTGCTCTTTTCCTCCTTGGTTCATTGTACACTTTATCCAAGTTGGTGCAGTTCTTGATTGTGTGTTTGGTAGATATGCAGTGGCTACACTTGTAGAATTTGTTCTGTTTTATCGCTTCTCTGATACTTAGCATTCGAGGGCGCCCTTTGGTGCAAGCAACATCTGGGTCTTGTATGTTTTGTGTTGTAGTAGTGTTTAGTGATTCTGAGCTTTCAGGGATGTTTGTTACTGTCCTTGTGCTAGCAGTTGGCAAATCTATTTCAGTATCTGTCTCTTCATCCATCTCTTCCATCCTCTTTTTTATTCTATCTATCTCTCCAAGAAAGTACACATACTTTCTTTTCTTATTTGATGCTGTTGTTGTTACAGGAACTAGCTTCCATTGTAGCACATTGTACCTTAGAGTTGAGTCCTCAATATCAATGGGAGGTAGGAAGTTTGTGTTTAACTTTTGATCTCTTTTCCTCCATCTATCAATGATATATTTCTCTGGTATTGTTTCCATGTTCAAATACAGCATGACCTTCAGTATGTGTGAGCATAGCAATCCATCTTTCTGGAACCCACAACATATGCATGAATATTCTTCATTGTTCAAATCCAATTGCACTAGGAAGTTTCTTTTGCGCAACTCTTTAAAAGGATAACTTTCTGCCTGATATATGATGTAGCTTTTGTTCTTCTCATACTCTAACACATGTAGCCTTGTCGTGTCTTCTATTTTATCTTGGAATTTTCTGAAGATGCCAATGTTGTACAGTCCATGAACTTGTCTTTCGATTCCATATTTAGACCAGAACTTCTTGTGAGCAACTTTCTTATTCTTAGACAAGTGATCACACTCTTGTTCTCTGTCTTGCACCACCTCAATTATCCTATCATACTCCCTGATGAAACTTGTTGCACTAAATTTTGGCCCTACACCCTTCTTGAACAGTGCATTTGTTCCTTCACTCCTTGCTGTAGTTTGGATGAAAGGGAAAATTTTGTCTTTGAAATATACGGGGACAAACTTTTTTCTTGATTCCCACATGTCACCAAAGAATTTTATGTGATCCACTTGATATTTTGCTATCATTTCTTTCCAGTCTGATTCAAATTCTTCTATTGTGAGAGAGTTGTCCACAATGTCCTAGAAATCTTCATATAGGCCTTCATTTGCTTGGAAGCAAGGTCCTGTTTGTTGTTCTGCTTTGTTCTTTACATGAAACAAGCAGGTTCTGTGTGTTTCCAGTGGGAATACTTTCTTTATTGCTTCTTCCATTGCTTTGTCTTGATCTGTGATTATAGAGATTGGTTGCTTTCCTCCCATAACTGTCAAGAATTGTTCAAATAGCCAAATGAATGTGTCTGTTTTCTCATTCACTATGAATGCACAAGCAAATAGATAGGTGTTTCCATGCGGTGACACGCCAACAAATGGAGCGAATGGCAAGTTGTACTTGTTAGTTAGGAATGTTGTGTCAAAGCTTATGCAGTCTCCATACATGTCATACATTTGCCTTGACATTGCATCTGCCCAGAATATGCTCCTCACTTTGTTTTCTGCATCCAATTGAAATGAGTAGTAGAATCCTGGTGTTTCAACTTGTTTCTTGTTGAACATTTTGACCACCTCCATCATGTCAGTGTTTGTCACCTCTCTTTTTATTGTCGCTGCGTAGTTTGTGACATGTTTTTTGTGTGTATGGAAGCAGTGCCAAACCTCCTCGGAGATATGCTAGGACAGCTACAATTCTCCTTGTCTCCAGGTTCGTCCTCTTAAGAGTTCTTATCATGCATTTTTCTTCTTCGGACATGTACTTGTGTGACCTGAAGAATCTGCTGTTTGGTGTCAGTTCATGGTTATGGTCTAGGTTTATCCTTGTGATTTCCCAACTGCCTCCTCTTTCAGATAGGACTAGGACGACTTCACATCCTGATTTTGCTATCACTGTACTTTTTCTGAGAGGTACTATACTTTCTGTCTCCACCTCTTTTGTTTTTCCATGCTTGTTGCATTTCATGGTGACTCTAGTGACCTCGTTGTTTCTTTTCTTGCTATTTGTTCTTGACACAACAACTGTCGTGACAGAAAATCCTGCAACATGTGAGTAAAAGTTGAAGAATTCTTGTCCTTCCTCTTTGCTCTTGAACTTCATTCCTAGAGTAGGTTTTGTAATGCTGTCAATGTTTTGTAAGTTTCCATCTTTTGCTGCTTCTTCTTAGTTTTCTAAAAAGCTCTCAATGTCTTCTTCATTTAAGAAATCATCTTCGTTGTCTGCATCTTGCGCCTTGCTCTTGTTTGTGACCCTCAAACTTGTTTCATCGTTTTGCGCTTGTTCTTCTTCTATTAACCCAGCAACTTCTCTTTCTATTGTAGGAGTTGGTTCAGCTTGTTCAAGCGGTCGCTCTTTAGTCACCTGCAGTTTCATTGTAGTTAGTAAAATTAGCATGTTAATTGGCCCAAATTAACTTTTCTAGGCATGTGTTTACCTTCTGAAGCTCAATGTTGTCGAACAAATTGACCTCCCATGGATTTCCTTCCATTGTTATTGCTTCATTGTGTTCCTGCAAGTAGGAATGACCCCTTGTTATTGTATTTTTCTTTTGAAGGTTGAATTAGTTAGTATTTCTTTGTTCTCTTTTTTACTGGTTATACATAGCAATGTCAAGTATTGTTGAAAGGGACGTAGTTAGTTTGATCAGTCACTTACTGCTTCGACATCGTCCTTATTGTTTTTTTCCATTGTTTCTTCAGTTGTGTCTTCATTGTACTAGTTGCTGCTTTCAACGATCCCTTGCTGCTCCATGTATTGTTCCTGCACAGACAAGCTTGTTATGTTCCATGTAATTTTATTTAAATGTTTTCCAATTTTATTTTTACAGTTGTTGTATGTTCTATACCTTGTCTATCTCCTGTGATAGTACCTTGTATCTCTCCTGTGATTGTAGTAATTCAGTAAAAGAGATTGTTGTACTCTGCAATTTATATAGATGTATTAGTTAGCAAGCCTTTTCATTGTAAATTCTTTACAATTTCGGGAGATTAACAATATAGGAAGAACTTACATTGAGGAAAGCAGTTTCAGCATCTTCAAGGCACCAACCAGCTTGAAGGTTGAAATCAGTATTAGCTTCTTCAAGGTGCAAACCAGCTTCTCTAGTCAATCCCATTGCATTTGCTTTTGATGTTTTTTCCTGTAAAACAGTTTAATTTTGCTCCATGATAGATGTTTTTACATATAAATCAGATGCATTTTCATGTATACCATATAGTAGTTAATAGGGTTTCTGGTTGTGTCAGTAATGTTTAGGTGCATCATTTTTTATCATGTCCTGTGTAGATATACTTCTGTTGGAATTGGTTATGATCAGTATATTTAATATTTGACTGTAATAGGAACCAATAGTTGGCTTGCTAATTAGTCAAGTGTAACTATGCTAAAGAACTGATTTTAATTCATTGTAACATCTAATTGCCATGCAGATTACTGATTTTTAGTTTTCCTTAACTGAATGTTGAGCCATGCATCCAAAGCTAGTAGATAGGAACCAATAAATGGCTTGCAGATTACTCTAGTGTCACTATGCTGAAGTACTGACTTGATTTATTTGTTGCATTTGATTGTATTCAGGATAGATTTGTAATCTGGTTTAGCAACCTTTTATTGAGATGCAGATTTGTGAATTTGTAGGTTTCCCCAACTGATTTGAGCATTGAATCAAAACCTAGGGAAATTCTAGGCAGAGGAATCAAATCTTGGGGAGAGAAACAGAGCATCTGGAGAAATTATGTGTGTACCTCTTGTTCTTCTTCATAGGTAGTTGATTTTGTCATGCTTTTCTTCATCTTGTTGCTTCCAGATCTTCAGGCGCCATGGTTTCTTGTCGATGAAGAAGAGTGGGGAAGGGTGGGGGCTGGGGGGAATAGTGGTTAGGTGAGATCTGTTTCCTCCTTCTCTTTCTCCAGATGTTTCTCTTCTTTCTTGCCTTCCAAGTTGTTTCTTTCCTGGTAGAGGTGGTGGTCCCAGTTATTTGTGCATCGGTCCCAGCTAGTTATTTGTGGGACAAGTCCGACAGTAAAAATGTTTGGCCTTTTTTTTTTGCACAAACAAGAGAAAAACGGTTCGCTGGTTAAGGACAATTGTTTGTTTCTTATAGGTGTAAAAATCTGACTGAAAACGAATTGAAATTCAGCCGGATGTAAAATAGACAGTCCCGTATCAACGCACGGGCATCTAACATTCTTAAGAAGTTGGTCCCAATTATCTCAACATGCAAAGTGTCCACCTCAATGTGTCCACTAAGCTATCCATCTCAGCAATTTTGCCAAATCAGCTAATCTAAACATGCCACGTCATTACTTCAGTTTCCATTAACCTAACCGGCCGAAGCCACACCCCCGTTTTGCGTTTGGTTTCCAGCGGTAAACCACTTAAGCCACTGCATGCATGCATTCTCCTAGGCCATTATTTAACATTTTAATTAACCAGCATGCAGATTGTGTTGCTACTAACTGATGGACGTTTTTCATCCCAATCATTCGTCTCCTTCCCTACCTTAAAGTTCCACTGTTACCATTTATTTCTCCCCTAGCCACGACGCCATTATAGCCTTCTCCTTCAACTCCCTTGTGCCATCGAGTTCTACTAGTCTAAACAAAAGCAGAGTTGGCTAAACAAAAACCCCATAATCCGAGAGACTGGCGCGTGGGGTCACTCTGTCATCATCAAGGTCGATCTAGGTCACTCTCTCTTTCGCTCTCGCACCAACCGGCCGTCGTTCCCCATTTCCTCGCCGCCGGCGCCACGGCGCCATGCTCCGCCTCAAGTGCTCCATCCTCACCCATATCCTCTCATCCCTCTCCGCCTCTCCCTCCCCCCCGCTCCGGCGCCTCATCTTCGCCGCCGCGCCCGCCATCTCCCCGAGCCCTAGCTTCGCCGTGGAGGAGTATCTCGTCGACACCTGCGGCCTCACCCGAGCCCAGGACCTCAAGGCCTCGCCGAAACTCTCGCACCTCAAGTCCCCCCTCCAAGCCTGACGCGGTGCTCGCCTTCCTCGCCGGCCTCGGCTTCTCCAACGCCGATGTCGCCTCCGTCGTCGCCAAGAACCCTGTACCCCGTCGTCTCCGGGCTCGCCAATCTGGGCCTGCCGCGTTCCGAGATCGCGTGCCTCATCTCGCTCTGCTGCGTCCAGTCCCGGTGCAGATCCATCGTCCCCAAGCTGGAGTACTACCTGCACCTCTTCGGCTCCTTCACTAACCTCCTCCGGGTGCTCAGGCGAAGCTCCTACTTTCTATCTGCCGACATCGAGAGGGTGGCCAAGCCCATTGTCGTGTTACTGAGGGAGTGTGGGCTAGATGATCGCCACATTGCCAAGCTGTGCATCTCTGAACCGAGGTTGCTGACCAGCAATCAGGAGCGTGTCCGGGCAATGGTGGAATGCGCCGAAGGTCTCGGTGTGCCCCGTGGATGTCCGATGTCCAGGCATGCGCTGAATGCTGTTAGGCTTTCAAGTGAGGAGAGGATCACCGCCAAAGTGGACTACTTGAAGAACACCTTCAGGTGGTCGGATGCTGAGGTGGGCATTGCTGTTTCTAAAGCTCCAACAGTGCTGACGATTTCTAAGGAATTGGTGCAGAGGAAGTCAAAATTCCTGATCTCTGAGGTGGGGTTGGAACCGGCATACCTGGCTCGTCGGTCGACATTGCTCACTTTCAGCATTGAGGGCCGGCTAAGGCCACGGTACTACGTGATGAAGTTTCTTTGATGGGCGAGAAGGTGTTTGTGGAGAAGTTCATATGTCCTCACAAGGAAGCTGCACCGCAACTCGCCGAAGACTATGCAGCAGCTTGCAAAGGGGAAGTGCCGACTAGATTCAAATTTACATAACCAAGACTGGCATGAAAATTCATTCCTGATTTGGTATTATTCGCCTAACTGAACGGTGGTTGGTCTGTTACATGTTCATTTTGTGGTACTAATCCAGGATGAAGCTGATAATTTGATTTGCGAGCCTTGCTATATCATTGTGTCATTCAGTAGAGAAGAAAGCATTGCACTGCTATGAACTTGCTCTTTCCCATGCCATATTGACACACATACCGGAACTAAGAGAGTGTGAGATCAGGGTATCCTACAAATGCTTTGAAGTATCTTTACATTCTGAAGTCGCCATTGCAGTTATCAATGCAATCCCCAATCTATCTTTCCATGAAAGAATGTTTTCGACAATGGCTCCTCTGTGCTGTTCCGCCTTCTTGGAACAACTTACATTTGACTAACATATAATAAACATGTGTGAGAGATTGCTTCATCAGTTGTCAATGGTGGTGTCTCATCGATCCAGGAAGGCAGATAAAGAGGTCAAATTCAAATTTCAAGTAGATTGATGTTGATGAATTGTGCAATGCGTTTGTTATAACAAGAAGGCATTTGGTCCACTGACATGTATAGCTGTAGTTGGTATCTCATTGCTTGAGGGAAGGTGGAGAACCACATAAATTTCCATGGAAGCGGTCATAAATTTTGCAATGCCTTCTCTTACTGTGAAAGATCCATTTTCTGTCCTCCAACAATCTGCTGTGCATTTAATTTCTCAGGTGAAATGATGCAAGGTATGTCTGTTGTTGTAGAGGATCAAGATCTTTCATACAAAAGTGATACCATCATTTTTGTGTTCTCTTTGTCTTTGATAACTCAGGACAATGTGGATAAATGTCCGATGTAATCAACTTACATGGGCATATTTTCATGTAAGTTCACCAAAATCGAAATATCATTTTTATGATGCCAGCAGCAGATTTTTTTTCTTTACCTTCAAGTGTAAAGTGTGCATTGTGTTTCTAATACATTGAGGGTCTGTGATGAAAACAATTTAACTAGGTGCAACTGGTAGCTGATTGTGTCATTCTTATTTCTTCGATTTTTTAATCCAACTTTTGCTAAACTCAGAGCATGCACATCTGAGAAAGAAAAGAAGTGGAAGAATTCAGGGTGAAATTTTTGGCGAGGGCTTGTTTTCTCCCTTTTACTTCTGTACACAACGGTCCTCCAATATTGGTTTCATGGTTTGTTGTCGGTACAGTCTTTGGCTATTCGATCTCCTAATTCTTACTACCTCTGTCCCATAATTCTTGTCATGGTAGTTTAAGGGAGTACTTGTGTCCTATTAGTACTGCATGCTTTACAATTCGGATCTTCGACCTTCCGTTTCTTTTTCATCTCTGCTCCAAACTCCAAAGAGATACATGTTGTGGTTTTCTGGATTAATTCATGAGTGGTTTTTTGTCATCTACTGTCGGCACCTTTCCTTGATGTCTTATGTTTACCAAACGTATTTGATTTCCTGTAAGTGAGTATGATAAGTTTGATAGCTCCATCTGCGAATTCTTTCGAACACGTAGTACAATAAGATATTCAGGGTCTGAAGAGGAAAATGCTCTGGCATTACTTCAACATATTACTGGTGCTCATACTTGAATTTGCACATGGGTGGGGGTGTTCAAATATGGTTTCAATGCATTTACATCGCTTGCGATTCATGGCCGATAATCTCGGCTTGGCAAGACATATGTGACCAGGGCATATCATTTTTACGTTTTTTTAATTGAAACTACAAAGAACAAGGGAGGGAACAACTTCTACTTTGCGCAAACTTCCCCCTGGGTGATTTACCCTTGGTCTGGAAGAACCAGTCGTGATGTTATATTTCAACTCGTTTTGCTGCCTGGATCACATGGACGGGGTCAGGGCCAGGTTGTCTCACGACCGCAGTCTTTCCATATACTCCTCAATTGGCAATGAATAATCCATGCAATTTATTACGGCGCTCTGGCCGCCTGTGTAATTGTGATTTATTTTATGGCTGCTGGACGTGATTAGTGGAAGAAGGTAATGCGGTTTCCAGATTTCCATCAAACCTATCTTCAACGCAAATTTCTCTTTTTATTTTCTCGTCAGATCCTTCATTCCTTTCCTGAAGATCATCCATGTACTCCCTTTCTCACACTCAGATCTCTTGTATCGATTGGGATTGCAAAAGAGAAACTCGAAGTTTTGTTCGTTAATCGTATGAAGCAGCAAAATCTTGTGATTTCCAGTTTTCTAGCTATCCAGGTACCTTGTTCCATGCCTTTCTTAGCAGTTTTATTTAATTAACAGAATAACAGTGTTCTTAATTTTTTTTGTATCATATGTTTGTGTTAATCAGCAAGATTTCTATTCTTTTAGCAAGATGCCATCTAGAAAGTTATCATCTGATAATAAGAAAACGACTCACATATGAGTTAATTGAGTCCCACGATAGCTATTGGCATTCTTCTAGAACAGGTACAAGTGATCTACTCATTCCCCACAACAAAAAAGAATAGTGTTTCTACTGCCAGGAATTCTGAGGAGTTAGATTTGGTTTTTGTTAAAAAAGAACCTAGTGAAAATTATAGAAATACACAAATTTGAGTATGCACGGAAATGTTACTAATGCACCTAATACAAAAGAAAAATATAAGTGTAGATTGACAAGAGGAAATGTTACTAATTCACCTAATACAATAACAACAACAACAAAACATGTCAGTCCCAAACAAGTTAGGGTAGGCTAGAGCTGAAACCCAAAAGATATCGTAACCAAATCACGGTTCTGTCACGTGGATAGCTAACTTTCACGCACCCCTATCTAGAGCTAGATCTTTGTTGATAGCCCAGTCCTTCAGGTCTCTCTTCACAGACTCCTCCCAAGTCAAGTTTGGTCTCCCCCGCCTCTCTTGACATTATCAGCATCCCTTAACCGCCCGGTATGCACAGACGCATCAGAAGGCATACGCTGGATATGCCCAAACCATCTCAGACGATGTTGGAAAATGTCAGAACCCTCTGTTAGGTGTGTGCTAGGGTTAGCAAGTAACTTTGCACGTTAAAAATTTCAAAGGAAATTGAAATGGGAGAGAGAACACCCCCCAGATGAATTTAATTCAAATGGTCAGAATAAAAGTTGCTCCAAAAATTCCTTTTGCATTTTTGAAAAGTCTCACAAATGAGTGTGATCACATATCAAGGGATGTGGGACCAACCCCATGCTCATGGATTTTTCAAATATTCAAACAGGAGCATGGATTTAAATTTAAACCCCTATTTGAATTAAAGTTCAAATTATTTGAATTTTAAAAATGCCCAAACTTTATAAGTGGCTAGCTATATGCATTTCAAGTCCACATAAAAATTTGGGGAATTTTATAAAATGTCTAGTTATTTTTTTAGCCAAGACAAAACAAAATGCAGAAAGAAAAACAGAAGAAAAGAAAAAGGAAACTTACCTGGTTTCAGCCCAACTTAATCCCCAGCAGCCCACCAGCCTGGCCCAGCCCACGAGCTCCTCTGTCGTCTTCCTCAAGCTGCTCGGTGGCGAGCCGAGAGCGCGCGCCGACGCCACCGCGACGCCGGAGAGCTTCTAGGCCTCCTCGAGCCATCTCCTCTCGCCACGCAAGCCGCCAGAGCCCCGCAACACCTTTCCCCCTCCTCTGGTTCTTCCTCCACCTCTCCTTCGCCCGTTTTTGTCGCCAACGGAGAGCTCGCCGGAGCGCGCCATCGTGTCAGCCGTGGCCAACGGCAGCCATCCGACGCACGAGTTTGTCCAGTCGCACCGCAGCAATCGTCTTCGTCTTCAAGTACGAGCAATCGAGCCCGAAAGCCCCGAGCGCGACGCCAGCTTCAAGGTTCCATCGCCAGCCGCCGCGAACTCCGTCGACAAATTCCCCATCGTTCGACTTCCCCAGCCTCCCTAGCCAGCACAGTTGTACTCCTGGTGAGCTCCTCTCCCGTTTTCCCTAACCCGCGCGCCTTCCTGTGGCCGGATTCATCGCGCCGCCGTGGTCAGTGGCTCCTCCGCCGCGCTCTTCAACGCCGTCGAGTCCCCGGCCATCTCTTGGCCCTCCAGTGCGTGCCACTCGACGCGGGCATGCACAAGGCACACGCCAGTGCCAGCCCCGTGCCAAAGAGTGGACGGGAGCACTGTTCCGGCATGCCTCCGCCGCATACAGTGGTCACCGGCGGCTAGCCGCTGGCGAGGCCTAGTTAATTAGGCCTAATCCCCCACTAACCCCCACCCACAGCCACTGACAGTGGGGCCCAGGGCCCCCTAATCCCCCTGGTTAGTTTAAAACTAATCGGGTTAATTAACACAGTCATTGAAAGCCTTGGCCCACATGTCAGCCCCCCCCCCCCCTGCGTCATGCCGACCTCATGATGACGCAGTAATGCTTATTTGATTTAAAATAAATCTAGAAAAGTCAGAAAAAGCTTTAAACTTTGGAAATTCATAACTAATTCATTTTAACTCCAAATTGTACAAATAATATGTCTAAAATTATCGGAAAAATACAAGGATTATGAATATGCACTTTGTTTTCATGTTTGACCATTTTAAAATTGGTGAACAGTGGCATATGTGCATATGGATCCTTTTTAAATTCAAATTTGGAGTGAATTTGCAAAAGACTTTGCAACACACTTCTTTTAAATGGTTTCATCCACAAATCAGAGACTTTACCTCACCTTTACAACATCACTTCATGCTCAACCATTTCAAATGAACATTCATGGATTCAAATGCATTTGAAATTCATCGATAACTCAAATGGAGTTTGAATTTGCAATTCATTTGCAGTATAGTCCTTTTAAATGGAATAACTGACACATCGGTGACACATACATCAAGTTTCAACCTTCAACTCATGTGTTTGAGCATTTTCTTATTATTGTTTCGATGTTTGTGATGTTTGTATTGTTTCGATGTTTGTGATGTTTGTCGAATAGAGGTGGAGCCGGAACCCGAGATCACCCTCCTTCGTTGAAGACACCGTGTGTGAACCTCGTCAGCAAGGCAAGCAAACCCCCATTGATCATATCGATGACACCCAATTCCCTCTCAGTCTCGCTTATGCATTGTTTAGGATGATTACCATGATGCGTTTCTACCGCATAGTTGAACCCATTCCTTTGCATGACCTATCATTTTGTCACAGTAGTAAGCAAACCACAATCCTAGCAGATGTAGGAGTTGTTTGATATCATGTGGCCTCTGCAACTGTTACTGCTTATTGCATGCTTAGAGTTACAATGAGGTTACTCTTTCATGAGTCGGGATGGTAGTGATCATGTTGATGATGGTGGAAATGTGTTGGTGAATCTACCCTAATACAAGGTGAACGATGAGAGGCTGTGTAGGAGTACACAGTGGGTTGTCTCGTTGAACACCGCCTTAAGTCTGAGTTCTTGTGTGGTGATCCAAGAAGAAGAGTACAAACACACATTGGGCTCACTGACCCCTCTCGACCTAGTACCTCACCCCGTTCGAACCCCAGAAGTCGCAGTAGTTCGGAGTTCTGGTAGGGCTGTGCCACGGTCTGTGAAGTGGATGAACGGCTTTTCAAGACCGGCTTGGGACCCTGCACACATCGTTTGAGGACGTACTGGAACCTCGGCCGGACTTCCATATGGATCCCCCTCAGATAGGCGACTCTCTGGACTAGAACAGAGCTATGGGCGAAGTGTCATGGCAACATCCTCACCGGTACCCGCTTGAAGGGTCCCACTCCCAGGCGGTAACTGATGCGTGTGTGTGTAGCGGTACACCTCTGCAGGGTTAACAAAACTATTCGAATAGCCGTGTCCGCGGTAAGGGACTACTTGGAAAGCTTAGCTTGATTATTAGACAACTTGAACTGGATACTTATAAAACTTGCCAAGATAAGCGTGAGTGCTATGACGTGCTTTCTCGTGGGGAAGTCGAGAAAGGCACCATAGTGGTGTAATTGGTTGGAGACATGTAGTGGACTCGTGTACGCTTCTTACCTCAAGTCTGGTACTCGTAGTTCAGGACTAGCCAAGTCAAAACTGGCACTTCTGCTTACGAACCCCACCTCCCTTTACCTTGATACAGGTGCATGAGTAGTATAGCTCCTACGTAACTCTTGCTGAGTACGACTTTGTACTCACGTTTGCTTATTCTATGTTTTAGATGAACCCCCTGACCCCGAAGGTGGATTCTTCCTGGAGCTCGACGAC
This sequence comes from Bromus sterilis, assembly GCA_950022295.1. Classification (NCBI taxonomy): domain Eukaryota; kingdom Viridiplantae; phylum Streptophyta; class Magnoliopsida; order Poales; family Poaceae; genus Bromus; species Bromus sterilis. The sequence goes on from OX465601.1 coordinate 245,559,606, forward strand.
TGATCAAGCTAGTGTAGTACCAGTCAGACGACTGTTCCCTAGTGGAAGGGCTTGTTTATAGATAAGGCTTCGCTAAGCCATTTGTTAAACTTGTCTGTACTCAGACCTACTTTGCTTCCGCATGCTTGTTGTAATGTTGGATCACAGTCTCGTGATCTCTGTGTGCACTCTGTAAGAGTTATCAATAATGTTGTACAATTTGTAGAGAATTGCAATGATACCTGCTGTGCATACTAGACATATGTGCTGCTTGTATGATTATAACATGCATGTCTTAGTATGGGTTTTTGGGACCTTAGTTGTGATCTGGCTGGCGGTCTTTTATACACCAAGTGACCCTTAGATGTGCGCAGCTTGGGGCATCGCGATGCGATTGCTCGTGACTCCGTCACGTGCACACTTTGATGTATGATCGAGCCCGCTCTAGACCCCGACTAAGTGATGGCTGGAGTAAGTCTATGTAAGGGTTATACAATCGATAGTATGGTTGAGGCGACTTGTCCATGAGTATGGGAGTTCACCACCCATATCATTTAGACTTGTGTGCGTACGATGAGGACCCATCTCAGTTGATCATCCGGCCTGGATGATCAACTGAGATGGGTCCTCATCGTACGCACACAAGTCTAAATGATATGGGTGGTGAACTCCCATACTCATGGATGGTATGCCCCTCACGATCGATGCTTTCCGAGAACGTTCTGTGCTTGGCCTTGTCTGCTTAGACAAGTGGGTACGGTTCTCGGCTTTCCATATGATTGTGTTGTAGCGAGTCTTGCATACGCTAACCCCGGGTCCCGACAGACTTGGTATCAGAGCAGGACTGACTGTAGGATTATCAGCCTTGACCGAGGTCGAGTCTAGCCTTCTATAGTTATATAGTTACTCTGGGTATATAAGGGAACAACGTAAGACTTATTTTTCTCCTTACCCTCATCGTTTTGAGTTCTGAGTCACCTTATCTTGTTCTACGGGAAGATAGGACTAGGCTCATCTATGTCTTACTAGAACATCTCGTTGTTTGCTTCCTTTTAGCCGTAGGAAAGTTGTGTTCGCTTTTCTAGAGTCGTTGTGCTTCAGTTTTGGAGTTCCTAGTATAATCGCTATTCCAATGTTGTGAGAATTTCCATTTCTTTTGCAATTACAACCGTTATGATGTCCGAGTCATTCCAGTTATCTTCATAATCTGATGCATTTGCAAAATCATTCAACATCATTTGACATTGATCTTATCCTTCAGGATGTCTCAAGGAACCCGTGGCCACCTTGGTCGTGCCCAAGCTCGTGGGGATGATCCGGAGGAAGGAAATCTTCCACCCTCACCCACGATGGCTCAAGTTCTCATGGAGGTTGAAAGAAACCGAAGGGACTCTCATGAGTTGTTGGGGGTCATTGCTCGGAACACTGCCCTGCAGCGGAATGAACTTGTGTCGTTGAATGACTTCATCCAGCTTCATCCCCCAGTTTTCAGCTATTCCACTGAGCCCCTTGACGTCGATGACTGGCTTCGTAGCATTGAGAGAAAGCTCAATTCTGGACATGTTGCAGATGGTGACAGAGTCAACTATGCCACCTACCACCTCGAGGGTGCATCTAGCTCTTGGTGGGAGAACTTTCTAAACATGCGTCCAGCTGGACAGTTGACTTCGTGGAATGAGTTCTGTGATGCTTTTCGCGATCATCACATTCCTAAGGGACTCATGGACCGCAAGAGAGAGGAGTTCTGAAATCTCACCCAAGGAAGAAGGTCCGCTGATGAGTTTTGTCGGGAGTTCAATCGTCTTTCCCGCTATGCTCCCGAAGAGGTCTCCACCGACTCCAAGAAGCAAGAGAGGTTCCGCAAGGGACTCAATTCTAGACTTCGTCGCGAGCTCAATCTTCATGACTTTGCCACATTCCAGATCCTTGTCAACAAGGCCATCAAGGCGGAGGATATGATCACTCTCGAGGATTCCCGCAAGCACCCTAGAGATGATGGTTCATCCAGTTCAGGCCCTCAGAAGCGCAAGATCTGGATCCCCAATAGCATGTTCCGCCAGAACAACCCACCGAGGCCATCCTTTGTGGCGCCTCGTCCACCAGCTCTGTTACATCCAGCTCCACCTAAAAAACCAGCTCCCCGCACTATCTTTGGAGCCTGCTTCAGGTGTGGCCATCCTGGTCATTATTCTCGGGAGTGCCCCGTAAATCAGGATGCTCCACCTCATGCCAAAGGGAACCCTAATGTTCGTGCCAAGCCACCCCCGAAGGTCTCCACCACCCAGCCATCTTCTTCCGCAAGTCTTGGACGCGTGAACCAAATCTCAGCTGAGGAGACTGATGGTACTTTTGACGTCATTCTTGGTACGCTCCCAGTCAATTATGTCCCCACTTCTGTCCTTTTCGATCCAGGAGCATCTCACTCATTCCTGTTGGAGAGTTATGCACTTCGGCATGAGATATCCTTTGATGAAATGTTCACCCCAATGATTATTCAAACTCCTGGTTCCAAATGGCAAACTAATAGAGTAAGCCATGGAAATCAAATTGCAATTGAGGGCTTAGTATTCCTTGCTTCACTCATAGCCCTCAAGTCTTCAGACATTGATGTCATCCTTGGTAAGGTTTAACACCCTCGCTGTCAGTGAACAGTAATCATGGTTACTGTTCATCTCTACTGTTCAAAACTTTTGTCTGATCAACTGGTTCAGTTCAAATTCAAATTCTCCTTTGATATTGTTGCAAGCAAATATGAACCATGGTCCTTGGTCATCATGAATCAATAACAAAGTCCAACCCCTTTCATTTGAAATCAAATCAAAATGCTCAAAATGCCTTTGATGAAATATTAAAAACAAAGTGGAATATAAACTTTCTCCAAAAATTGTGAAACTACTTTTATAAATTCACAAATATTCAGTGGATCACTTCCATGTGTGGAGTGGTATTTATTGTGCTATGGAAAATTCTAAACAAATCAAAACAGTGGCCAAAAACCCTATTTAAATCATTTAATATTTAAATCAAATATTAAATGACTTTTATTATTGCCCAATCTTTTTGTGGCAGTAATATATGGTGTAATAATAAATATGGGACACATCCCATATTTTACAAAATTGCCTAGGTATATAAAATAATTACAAAAAGGTAATAACAGAAAAGAAAAAGGAAAAAACAACAGAAAAGCAAAAGCCCTAACCTACCCCTCCCCCTGGGCTAACTCCTAGCCCACTAAACCCCCACCCCACCGAAACCGGCCTGAATGGTCCACCCCCGAACATCCCCCTCCTCCCGTACGGGCACCATGGCGTGGCGCCCATCCGCAGAGGCCACGGCGACGAGCCCCCCTCCGTGGAGGCCATCCGGCAATCCTCCGGCGCCTACAAGTTCACCTAGGGCACCGCGGCGCCAAGCCCTAACCCTAGACTCGCGCCAGACCTCGCCAGTGCGCTCGCCCCCTCGTCGTTTCCGCACCACCCGAGCGCCCACGTCGCCGCCGTCGCACTCCGGCGCGGCCACCGACGCCCTCACGCCGAGCCGAGCTGTCCCAGCGACTCGTCGTCGTCGACTTCCTCTCCTCGCGCGCGCAATTGGCCGGAGCCGCCCCGTGGACACCGCTACGTCGCCGTTCCCCCTCCACTGCCCCGCCGTCGTCTCCGCGAAAATCGACGCCGCCGACGCCTCCTCGCGCCCGCTGCCTCCGCGACCCGCCTCACTGTGAGCCTCGCGTCGAATCCCCCCTCGCCCCGCTGTGCTTTGCTCGTCGTAGCCGCCGCTCCTCTTAGCACCGCATCGGCCGCCGCGGTTAGCCATCGCCGCCGTCGATGGAGTCCACCCCGCCGAGCTTGTCGCCCACCATTGGCTGCGCGAGCTTCGCCCCCTTTGATTCCGCCCAACGCCGCCTCCTTTGGACGCCGGGGCTGGCCGGCAACCTCGCCGCCGTGCCACGGCCACCGCCGGCGTGCCATGGCTGTGGCCTCGTGCCACTGTCCAGTGGGCCCGGCTGGATTAGACCCCCCCTCAATCCCCTGTTAGTGTCTAACCCCCCCACTTAGTCTAACCCCCTGTTAGTAATGAACTAAAAAGAAAACCCCCCACCCCACTGACATGTGGGCCACAGCCTTTTAACTACTGATAAAAATCTGTTAATTAACCTACTGACTATGACATGTGGGCCCTGCCCTTTTATGAATTTATTAAAATGACTAATTATAATATGTGTGACTTACATGTGGGTCCAGGGGTATTTAAAATTAAATAAATTGTTTATTTAATAAACAGAGGCTGACATGTGGGTCCCACATGTCAGCACTGTTCTGGATAATGTTATTAAAAATAATAAAAGAAATTATTAAAAAGGTTTTTAAATGATTTAAAATGTTTAAAAACTTTGAAATTCAATATCTTTTAAACCATAACTCAGATCGAAAAAGTTTATACATGAAAGTCGATCAGAAAATTATAATGAATACAAATACGCTATCTGTATGTCTATCCCACCCCCCTAACACACCGATCATCGACATTCCCCCCTTCGGGCTGTCTGTCGATAATTCCCGGTAATGATAAAAAGTACCCGGATGAATTTATTCCGAACACGAAAGTTGTTCGGAATGGTTCAACTAACCCGGATACACCCCCGTTATCTTTGTTGGATGTCCACGACACCTCCGGCTTGATCCTTCCCCCTCCGGACACCCTGTCCGGTAATCACCCGGAGCCGGTAGTTCATCCCCGGATGAATTCCCGCTCCGAGCCTGATACATCGTACTGCGTTAGACCACCGTTAACTTTGCATACGTCATGCCATGTATTTGTTTGTATATATTGCTGTGTATTTACTGTTTCCTCCCCCCCCTTAATCTTCCGTAGACCCTGCTGCTACCGCCGACTACACCGCCGCCGGGTACGACTACTTCGTCGACGACCCTACCCCTACCGTCGAGCTTCCAGGCAAGCAGAGCCATTCTCTTCCCCAGATATCGCCTACCTTTCCGTACTTTCTTGCACTAGGCATTGTTACTGCTGCTGCTACGATTACAATCCTATCCAATTGCATAGCCTGATTTTTTGTCGCCCCTTGATGTACCTTTTTCCTTTATCCTATGCTGCCTATTATTACTTATGCATATTTCAGCAGTGAGCCCTGCGCATTGTTAGTTAGGGTTAGTTAGCGGGTCGTGATCACTATGGGAGCGATCGCGGATACATTAAATACAACTGCACAGGTACGGTACAATGCAGACATCGCCAAAGGCCCCTATCTGGGTTATGCCTAGTCACCTCAAGTGTGAGCTATCAAGGAGTAATCCTTGTACTCCACTCGAGGCTGACTTTGTCTTGCCGCCATAGGGTCCTGAACAGCGGTTGTCCTTAAAGGTAAGAAAGTCGGGCGACCCAATGGTGCCCGCGAGAGGTATATCGTCGGGAACGACAGGGAGGGTACGACCGACGTTACTGGCGTGCTTGGCCCCTGCTCGTATCCCGCGAGAGTTACCAAACCACGAAAGTTGAGCTCTACCAAGAGCACACGCGAGACAAGGTAAGGAGACGGTTCACCTTGTTGGTAACCGCAGTGACTTGGTGGGACGACAGGGCAGGCACCGATGTACTGGTGGTCCTGACTGCTGTCGTTGACCGCGGGTCGGTTAAGTCGAGGCAACAATAACGGTTGTCACGCAGGTTAATTAAAATGCTAAATGGTTCGGCGGATGACTTGAGAGGCCCGTTGGTCTGTATGCACTACCTACACGTGGGATTACGGTGTGGGCCCTCCGCGTCGTAGTTCGTCCGAAAGCTCTTCAGACGTCAGCAGTACTGCAGCCTGATCGCCGGGAAGTGGTCTTGTCTTTTTGCTGCAGCAGGTGTGTTTGGATTTGCTTTTGCTTCACCGGCCAGACTCGCACCGTGCAGGAGCGTGCAAGGGTGAGGGACCTAGACCCCTTGGCGCATAGGATATAGTCCGGCGGATGGCCTCTCTGCTGAGCCTAGGATGGGCTGCGATGTGTCGGATAGCCTCGGTGGGGCATTCCCTAACAAGGTTCACGCCACCCTGGAAATCCGAGCGTGCAGGCTGAACAGTAGTGCACCCCTGCAGGGAGTTTAATCTATTCGAATAGCCGTGTCCACGGTAACAGGACGCTTTATGCTGAAGCTGGATCTTACCACTAGAAAATATTACTATTAAAATGTATGGTTCCGGGTTTTCTTCCTCGCAGGGAAGTCGAGGAGGGGAACTCGGAGGCATTGTTATTATTAATCATTACAACTTATATTATACAATGTTGCAGCAACTTCTGCTTCATTGTTACTTTATTGCTTTATATAAACTGTTGGTTGTTTCCCTTCTCATGCTGCAAGACAACGTCGGAAGATGCTAGTCTTCGATAGGCCTAGCTTCTTACCCTTATTCTGATTTCTATCTTGCAGTCCACTATATATACAGCCTCCCTTTTCCGTTGATACAAATGCATAATGCTTAGTAGCGGACGTAAGACTCGCAGGTATACTAGATACTCACCCTTGCTTTATTTCCCCTTTTATGTTTTGCCTGATCGGCCGCTGCAGTCGACGTTGGAGCCCAGGAGCAGGAGTACCCCGGAGGCGGATACTACTACGTCGAGACCCTCGCTGACCAGGACCAGGAGTAGTTTCGGAGGCTCCCAGGCAGGAGGCCTTGCCTTTTCGATCTGTATCTCTGATGTTATTTGTGCTAGCCTTCTTAAGGCAAAACTTGACTAACTATGTCTGTACTCAGATATTATGGCTTGTATAACTTATGTATTCGGGTCCGCGTGACCCCCCTTTATTGTAACATATTGGTTTATCCTTTTGTGTTTTGTGTTGTGCTGTGATACTCTCACCGTGGCACCCTAATCTCAGTTGTGTACCCCGCGTGCCACATCGATGTCACTACGTGTGATATCTATGGTATTAGGCTCCTTTTCTCCTTACCTATGCTCTGGGAATCTGCTCTCTTATCCTTGCTGGTAAGTTTTACAAACTCTGACATTAGGATCACGTTCTCTTGATTCCATCCGGCGTTTTGGTGCTTCCCCATTGATTGAGTCGTGTTGCAGGAGTTCTACCCCAGGTCCCGGACCGCGGATCCCATTCTCATTCTGGGCAGGCCGCGCGTCCTCTGACATTAACTCCTGTGGCCAACAGTTTTCTTGCGGCGTGATTGACATAGTGGAATCTATGTCGCGTCGTGTAATCCTAACCGCGGTCTGCGCGCCGCCTAGTGTGTCCTTTTTCCTTAATTTCTACGATGTTACGCTGTACGATTTTCGATTGATTCTATGTGTGGATGTGTATGTCTTATATGACTACTCCTATATATCCGCGCCTCCTCTTTGTTGTCGCTTTACCTCTTACTCGTTTCCGGCATCACGTTAAAATGTTCATCGCTGAAATACCCCTGTTAAATTCTAGCAGGATGGCTGGTCGTGGTGGTCGTGGTCGTGGTCGTGGTGCCAACGATCCACCTCCGCCGCCGGACTACATGGCCGCGATGATGCAGCAGTTTCAGATGAACCAAGTGTTTATGCAAGGAGTCATAGACCAGCTCCAGAATCAGAATCAGAACCAGAACCAGCACCAGAACCAACCGCCTGTGGTTACTCTGCGGGATTTCATGCGTCTCAATCCCCCTCTCTTCCACCAGCCTGAACAACCGCTGGATGCTGATGATTGGCTTCGTGACATCACTCGACAGCTGGAGTTCGCTGATGTGAGCGCTGCTGATTACGTCAACTTTGCGTCCTATTTCCTGCGTGGCCCCGCTGCTCAGTGGTGGGACACTTACAAGGGCTCGCTAGTTGAAGGGACTGTCGTCACCTGGAATGACTTCAAGACTGCCTTCCGTGCTCGTTATGTCCCCTAGGCGATTATGAACCGTATGAAGGCCGAGTTCCGCAACCTCGTTCAGGGCAACAAAACTGTCGAGGCATACCAGAGGGAATTCCTCCGCCTCTCCCGCTATGCTGCAAGTGACCTTCCCAATGATGCAAGTAGGCAAGAGAAGTTCCGTGATGGGCTCAACCCAGATCTCCAGCTTGCACTGGCTTTGCACGTCTTCCCCGACTTCGCCACCATGGTGAACCAGACTATCACTCTTGAGACAGCTCAACTTAAGTTCGGTGGTTCGCCGAAGCGCCCCCGTGATGCTGGCTCATCTTCGGGCACAGCACAGAAGCAACGCGTTTGGCTTCCACACAGTCTTATGCGTCCAACTGCCCCTGCACCAAGGCCGTCGTATGTTGCACCCCGTCTGCCTCCGCCCCCGCCGAGACAGCCGAAGACTGAGACTGCACCTCTCCGCCTCAAGATGGCCTGTGTTTCAAGTGCCGTCAGCCAGGCCATATTTCCAGAGACTGCCCTCAGCGACAGAATCAACTGGTAGTTCACCCTGCTGGCCGCGGAAATGGTCGTGGCAACAATGGGACCCTCAACTATAATACTGGGTCAAATCCTCATGCTCGTGGTCATGCTTACAACATTGATGTTGAAGCATCTCAGGAACAACCCGCTACTGTGATGGGTACACTCCTCGTTAACTCAATACCTGCTACCGTTTTATTTGATACAGGAGCATCGCATTCATTTATGTCTGGAGCATTTGCTTCTAAGCATGGCATTTACCACGAAAATATGCATACCCCCTTAATAGTCCGGACTCCCGGTACCCAGTGTCGTGTCGACATGGTTGCACCTAACCTCACTGTCGAGATCGAAAGATTTGAGTTCATGGTTTCTCCACACATTCTGAAAACCTCCACCATCGACCTTATCCTTGGCATGGATTGGCTGAAAACCCACAATGCCGGACTTTACTGTGGCACCAAGGTCATCCAACTTTTTCATCCTTCTGGCGCGATTTTGAGTCACACTGCCATTGTGTCGATGAATGCCGAAGCTCGTATATATGCTCTGAATGCCTTGAATGTCGCACCTCTCGAAGGGATTGAGAAAGTCCCAATCGTTTGTGATTTTACCGACGTATTCCCAGAAGAACTGCCGGGGATACCCCCGATTAGGGAAGTTGAATTTGTCATCGACTTGAAGCCTGGCACCGTCCCTATTGCCAAGCGCCCATATAAGATGCCACCTCACCACCTCCTTGAATTGAAGAAGAAGATCGACAAGGCCCTCGAGAAAGGCTTCATCCGTCCTAGTTCCTCTGCTTGGGGAGCACCTTCGCTCTTTGTCAAGAAGAGTGATGGAACGAACCGATTGGTCCAAGATTACCGACCTATCAACCAGGCCACGATACAGAACAAGTACCCCCTTCCTCGGATCAATGATCTTTATGATCAACTTGCTGGATCCACGATGTTTTCAAAACTCGACTTAAGGTTGGGTTACCATTAGATCCGGGTCCGTGATGAGGACATCCCGAAAACCACATTCATTACTCGCTATGGTTCATACGAGTACACTGTCATGTCCTTTGGCTTGACGAATGCCCCAACCACTTTCTCCAGATTGATGAACTTTATATTCATGGAATACCTCGACAAGTTCGTCGTGGTTTATCTGGATGATATATTGATTTACTCCAAGACCGATGCAGAACATGCTGAACATCTTTGTCTTATACTGGAAAAGCTTCGAGAACACAAACTCTATGATAAGTATTCTAAGTGTGAATTCTGGCTTCCCGAAGTAACCTACCTTGGTCATGTGATTTCCAAGGATGGCGTTGCCGTCAACCCCGAACGTATCCAGGCTATTCTTGACTGGACTCCGCCCAGGACTGTCAAGCAAGTCCGAAGTTTCCTCGGCCTTGCCAGCTATTGCCGCCGTTTTGTTGAGAATTTCTCCAAGATTGCCAAGCCTCTGACTAATCTACTTCACAAAGGCGTCAAGTTTGAGTGGACTGATAAATGTCAAGAAAGTTTTCAAGCTCTGAAGGACAAGCTCACTTCACCCCCAGTGCTTGCTCCCCCTGATACTCAAAAGGACTTCGTGATATATTGCGACGCGTCTCGTCAAGGATTAGGCTGTGTCCTAATGCAAGGGCGCAAAGTGATTGCTTATGGCTCTTGTCAGTTGCGTGCTCACGAAGAAAACTATCCAACTCATGATCTCGAATTGGCAGCGGTAATTTATGCATTGAAGCTGTGGCGACATTACCTCGTCGGTAATCGTTGCGAGATCTTCACCGACCACCAAAGCCTGAAGTACCTGTTTACTCAGCCCGACCTGAATCTCCGCCAACAGAGATGGCTCGAGACAATAGCCGACTACAACATGGGAATTTCTTACACCCCGGGAAAAGCTAATGTGGTGGCCGATGCCTTAAGCCGCAAAGCCTATTGTAGTGAACTTGAAGTTCAGGTACAACAGCCACGTCTGTATGCAGAACTCCGCAAGCTGAACATCAAAATTGTTCCGCAGGGATATGTGAACTCCCTGGTGGTCCAACCAGACCTCGACACCCGCATCAAGATGGTACAACATTATGACTCTGACATTTGGAAGATTAAGCGTCGTGTCGCCAGCGGAGAGCCCTCATTCTTCACTATTGATGCAAATGATGATAATGCGGTGTACTTCAAGGGTCGTTTAGTGGTTCCGGTAGCCAAGGCCAACCTGAATTACGCCTCTGATGTCATGAAAGAAGCTCATGATACACCTTTGTCGATTCACCCTGGTAGTACCAAGATGTACCAAGACATTCGTCAGCGGTACTGGTGGTCCAACATGAAACAAGACATTGCTCGTTATGTTGAAGAGTGTGACGTTTGCCGTCGCGTGAAAGCCGAACATCAAAGACCTGTTGGAACTCTGCAACCACTCTCTATTCCTGAATGGAAATGGGACAATATTGAAATGGACTTCGTCACCGGTTTTCCGCGATCACAGAAGGGTCATGATGCGATCTTTGTCGTCATCGACCGATTCTCCAAAGTTGCCCACTTTCTGCCAGTCAAGGAGACGATCTCTGCTAGTCAGTTGGCAGACTTATATGTTTCCAGAATTGTTTCCCTCCACGGTATTCCGTTCGAGATCAGTTCAGACCGTGGCAGCATTTTCACCTCGAAGTTCTGGGATAGTTTCCAAGAAGCTATGGGCACTCACCTAAATTTCAACACCGCTTATCACCCCCAGTCGCAAGGACAAGTCGAACGAGTCAACCAAGTGCTCGAAGACATGCTTCGAGCTTGTGTCATTTCATTCGGTAAGAAATGGGAGGAATCTCTTCCATTTGCTGAATTCTCGTACAACAATAGCTATCAAGCTAGTTTGAAGATGGCACCCTTTGAAGTTCTCTATGGACGTAAGTGTCGAACCCCTCTGAATTGGTCAGAAACTGGGGAACAAACTCTCATTGGTCCGGACATCATACAGCACGCTGAAGATCAGGTTCGCGTTATTCGTGAACACTTGAAAGCTGCTCAGTCCCGCCAGAAGAGAAACTATGATCGCAAACACAAGGAAATGGTTTATCAACCTGGCGAATATGCTTACCTTCGTGTCACCCCGATGCGAGGCACCCATCATTTCGGAATCAAAGGCAAGTTAGCTCCTCGCTACATTGGTCCGTTCCGTATCCTTTCCAGAAGTGGACCGGTGGCATACCGTTTGGAATTGCCGCCGAACCTCTCTCAAGTCCACGATGTATTCCACGTGTCCCAACTCCGACGCTGCTTCAAAGACCCTATTCGGGAAGTGGAGCATGATATGATCGAGCTGCAACAGGACTTGACTTATCAAGAACATCCAAGCCGCATTCTCGATCAGTCTGAACGCAAGACCCGCAACAAGACAACCAAGTTCCTCAAAGTTCAGTGGTCGAATCATTCTGAAGATGAGGCCACTTGGGAACGCGAAGATCGTCTTCGTGAAGAATACCCCGATCTTTTCACCTCTACCACTTAAATTCTCGAGACGAGAATTCTTGTAGTGGGGGAGATTTGTAACACCCTCGCTGTCAGTGAACAGTAATCATGGTTACTGTTCATCTCTACTGTTCAAAACTTTTGTCTGATCAACTGGTTCAGTTCAAATTCAAATTCTCCTTTGATATTGTTGCAAGCAAATATGAACCATGGTCCTTGGTCATCATGAATCAATAACAAAGTCCAACCCCTTTCATTTGAAATCAAATCAAAATGCCTTTGATGAAATATTAAAAACAAAGTGGAATATAAACTTTCTCCAAAAATTGTGAAACTACTTTTATAAATTCACAAATATTCAGTGGATCACTTCCATGTGTTGAGTGGTATTTATTGTGCTATGGAAAATTCTAAACAAATCTAAACAGTGGCCAAAAACCCTATTTAAATCATTTTATATTTAAATCAAATATTAAATGACTTTTATTATTGCCGAATCTTTTTGTGGCAGTAATATATGGTGTAACAATAAATATGGGACACATCCCATATTTTACAAAATTGCCTAGGTATATAAAATAATTACAAAAAGGTAATAACAGAAAAGAAAAAGGAAAAAACAACAGAAAAGCAAAAGCCCTAACCTCCCCCTCCCCCTGGGCTAACTCCCAGCCCACTAAACCCCCACCCCACCGAAACCGGCCCGAATGGCCCTCCCCCGGTCACTCCCCTCCTCCCGTACGGGCACCATGGCGTGGCGCCCATCCGCCGAGGCCACGGCGACGAGCCCCCTCCGTGGAGGCCATCCGGCAATCCTCCGACGCCTACAAGTTCACCTAGGGCACCGCGACGCCAAGACCTAACCCTAGACTCGCGCCAGACCTCGCCAGTGCGCTCGCCCCCTCGTCATTTCCGCACCACCCGAGCGCCCACGTCGCCGCCGTCGCACTCCGGCGCGGCCACCGACGCCCTCACGCCGAGCCGAGCTGTCCCAGCGACTCGTCGTCGTCGACTTCCTCTCCTCGCGCGCGCAATCGGCCGGAGCCGCCCCGTGGACACCGCTACGTCGCCGTTCCCCCTCCACTGCCCCGCCGTCGTCTCCGAGAAAATCGACGCCGCCGACGCCTCCTCGCGCCCGCTGCCTCCGCGACCCGCCTCACTGTGAGCCTCGCGTCGAATCCCCCCTCGCCCCGCTGTGCTTTGCTCGTCGTAGCCGCCGCTCCTCTTAGCACCGCATCGGCCGCCGCGGTTAGCCATCGCCGCCGTCGATGGAGTCCACCCCGCCGAGCTTGTCGCCCACCAGTGGCTGCGCGAGCTTCGCCCCCTTTGATTCCACCCAACGCCGCCTCCTTTGGACGCCGGGGCTGGCCAGCAGCCTCACGCCGTGCCACGGCCACCGCCGGCGTGCCATGGCTGTGGCCTCGTGCCACTGTCCAGTGGGCCCGGCTGGATTAGACCCCCCCTTAATCCCCTGTTAGTGTCTAACCACCCACTTAGTCGAACCCCCTGTTAGTAATGAACTAAAAAGAAAACCCCCCACCCCACTGACATGTGGGCCACAGCCTTTTAACTACTGATAAAAAATCTGTTAATTAACCTACTGACTATGACATGTGGGCCCTGCCCTTTTATGAATTTATTAAAATGACTAATTATAATATGTGTGACTTACATGTGGGTCCAGGGGTATTTAAAATTAAATAAATTGTTTATTTAATAAACAGAGGCTGACATGTGGGTCCCACATGTCAGCACTGTTTTGGATAATGTTATTAAAAATAATAAAAGAAATTATTAAAAAGGTTTTTAAATGATTTAAAATGTTTAAAAACTTTGAAATTCAATATCTTTTAAACCGTAACTCAGATCGAAAAAGTTTATACATGAAAGTTGATCAGAAAATTATAACGAATACAGATATGCTATCTGTATGTCTATCCCACCCCCTAACGCACCGATCATCGACATTGCCCCCTCCGGGCTGTCTGTCGATAATTCCCGGTAATGATAAAAAGTACCCGGATGAATTTATTCCGAACACGAAAGTTGTTCAGAATGGTTCAACTAACCCGAATACACCCCCGTTATCTTTGTCGGATGTCCACGACACCTCCGGCTTGATCCTTCCCCCTCCGGACACCCTGTCCGGTAATCACCCGGAGCCGGTAGTTCATCCCCGGATGAATTCCCGCTCCGAGCCTGATACATCGTACTGCGTTAGACCACCGTTAACTTTGCATACATCATGCCATGTATTTGTTTGTATATATTGCTGTGTATTTACTGTTTCCTCTCCCCCCTTAATCTTCGGTAGACCCTGCTGCTACCGCCGACTACACCGCCGCCGGGTACGACTACTTCGTCGACGACCCTACCCCTACCGTCGAGCTTCCAGGCAAGCAGAGCCATTCTCTTCCCCAGATATCGCCTACCTTTCCATACTTTCTTGCACTAGGCATTGTTACTGCTGCTGCTACGATTACAATCCTATCCAATTGCATAGCCTGATTTTTTGTCGCCCTTGATGTACCTTTTTCCTTTATCCTATGCTGCCTATTATTACTTATGCATATTTCAGCAGTGAGCCCTGCGCATTGTTAGTTAGGGTTAGTTAGCGGGTCGTGATCACTATGGGAGCGATCGCAGATACATTAAATACAACTGCACAGGTACGGTACAATGCAGATATCGCCAAAGGCCCCTATCTGGGTTATGCCTAGTCACCTCAAGTGTGAGCTATCAAGGAGTAATCCTTGTACTCCACTCGAGGCTGACTTTGTCTTGCCGCCATAGGGTCCTGAACAGCGGTTGTCCTTAAAGGTAAGAAAGCCGGGCGACCCAACGGTGCCCGCGAGAGGTATATCGTCGGGAACGACAGGGAGGGTACGACCGACGTTACTGGCGTGCTTGGCCCCTGCTCGTATCCCGCGAGAGTTACCAAACCACGAAAGTTGAGCTCTACCAAGAGCACACGCGAGACAAGGTAAGGAGACGGTTCACCTTGTTGGTAACCGCAGTGACTTGGTGGGACGACAGGGCAGACACCGATGTACTGGTGGTCCTGACTGCTGTCGTTGACCGCGGGTCGGTTAAGTCGAGGCAACAATAACGGTTGTCACGCAGGTTAATTAAAATGCTAAATGGTTCGGCGGATGACTTGAGAGGCCCGTTGGTCTGTACACACTACCTACACGTGGGATTACGGTGTGGGCCCTCCGCGTCGTAGTTCGTCCGAAAGCTCTTCAGACGTCAGCAGTACTGCGGCCTGATCGCCGGGAAGTGGTCTTGTCTTTTTGCTGCAGCAGGTGTGTTTGGATTTGCTTTTGCTTCACCGGCCAGACTCGCACCGTGCAGGAGCGTGCAAGGGTGAGGGACCTAGACCCCTTGGCACATAGGATATAGTCCGGCGGATGGCCTCTCTGCTGAGCCTAGGATGGGCTGCGATGTGTCGGATAGCCTCGGTGGGGCATTCCCTAACAAGGTTCACGCCACCCTGGAAATCCGAGCGTGCAGGCTGAACAGTAGTGCACCCCTGCAGGGAGTTTAATCTATTCGAATAGCCGTGTCCACGGTAACAGGACGCTTTATGCTGAAGCTGGATCTTACCACTAGAAACTATTACTATTAAAATGTATTGTTCCGGGTTTTCTTCCTCGCAGGGAAGTCGAGGAGGGGAACTCGGAGGCATTGTTATTATTAATCATTACAACTTATATTATACAATGTTGCAGCAACTTCTGCTTCATTGTTACTTTATTGCTTTATATAAACTGTTGGTTGTTTCCCTTCTCATGCTGCAAGACAACGTCGGAAGATGCTAGTCTTCGATAGGCCTAGCTTCTTACCCTTATTCTGATTTCTATCTTGCAGTCCACTATATATACAGCCTCCCTTTTCCGTTGATACAAATGCATAATGCTTAGTAGCGGACGTAAGACTCGCAGGTATACTAGATACTCACCCTTGCTTTATTTCCCCTTTTATGTTTTGCCTGATCGGCCGCTGCAGTCGACGTTGGAGCCCAGGAGCAGGAGTACCCCGGAGGCGGATACTACTACGTCGAGACCCCCGCTGACCAGGACCAGGAGTAGTTTCGGAGGCTCCCAGGCAGGAGGCCTTGCCTTTTCGATCTGTATCTCTGATGTTATTTGTGCTAGCCTTCTTAAGGCAAAACTTGACTAACTATGTCTGTACTCAGATATTATGGCTTGTATAACTTATGTATTCGGGTCCGCGTGACCCCCCTTTATTGTAACATATTGGTTTATCCTTTTGTGTTTAGTGTTGTGCTGTGATACTCTCACCGTGGCACCCTAATCTCAGTCGTGTACCCTGCGTGTAAGATTACTGTACACGGATTGATTTTGGGGGCGTCACATATGGATTGGTTATCAAGACAAAATGCTTTTCTTGATTGTAAAGCCAAGTTGGTTAGACTTACACATCCTTCAGGCCAGACAATAGATTACTCCTCACCAAGAACAAGAACCCAGATGCATTCTTTGAATGTGCTTCCCCTTCCCGACCTTGAAGATGTTCCGGTGGTTCGTGACTTCCCGGATGTCATTCCTGAAGAGCTGCCGGGCATGCCACCCGACATATGTGTAGAGTTCATAGTGGATCTTATGCCAGGAACCGCACCAATTTCCAAACGCCCATACAAAATGGCCCCACGTGAGTTAGCTGAGCTTAAAATCCAACTTGAAGCTTTGTTGGCAAAAGGCTTCATCCGCCCTAGCTCATCGACATGGGGTTGCCCCGTTCTGTTCGTAACGAAGAAAGATGGAACAGAAAGGATGTGCGTAGACTATCGCCCGCTAAATCTAGCGACGATAAAGAACAAGTACCCACTTCCCAGGATCAATGATCTTTATGATCAACTTGCAGGATCCTCAGTCTTCTCGAAAATGGATTTAAGATTAGGTTATCATCAAATCAAAATCCGAAACGAGGACATTCCAAAAACGGCTTTCACTACTCGTTATGGTCTTTACGAGTACGCCGTCATGTCCTTCGGTTTAACCAATGCCCCTGCCACTTTCTCGCGCATGATGAATTCAATCCTCATGGAGTACCTAGATAAATTTGTTGTAGTTTATCTTGATGACATTCTCATCTACTCGAAGAATGAAGAAGAACATGCCGAATATCTTAGGCTGGTATTGATGAAACTTCGAGAGCATCGCCTGTATGCTAAATTCTCCAAGTGTGAATTTTGGCTACCAGAAGTGACCTACTTAGGCCACGTGATTTCTGCAAAAGGCATTGCTGTGAATCCCGAGAGAGTTCAGGTCGTCCTTGACTGGACTCCACCTGAATCGGTTAAGCAAGTTAGGAGTTTTCTTGGCTTAGCAAGCTATTGTCGCCGCTTCATCGAGAACTTCTCCAAAGTTGCAAAGCCTCTAACCGAACTCCTCAAGAAAGATAAGAAATTCGAATGGACCCCCAAGTGCGAGGAAAGCTTTCAAGAGCTAAAGAGAAGATTGACTTCTGCACCCGTACTTGCGCCTCCAGACACCAAAAAGGATTTCGAGATCTTTTGTGACGCCTCACGGCAAGGGTTAGGATGCATACTTATGCAAGATAGACATGTGGTAGCTTATGCTTCACGCCAGTTGCGTCCACATGAAGAGAACTATCCTACCCATGATCTTGAACTCGCTGCCGTAGTTCATGCCCTAACAACTTGGCGACATTACCTCCTTGGTAATCGTTGTGAGATCTATTCCGACCACCAAAGACTCAAATACATATTCACCCAGCCAGATCTTAATCTCAGGCAAAGACGCTGGATAGAGTTGATAAAAGGTTACGACGTAGGAATTTCTTACACCCCAGGCAAAGCCAATGTCATGGCTGATGCACTAAGTCGTAAGTCGTATTGTAACAACCTCATGTTACAACAGTATCAACCACTTCTTCATCAGGAATTTCGAAAATTCAATCTAGAGATTGTTCCTCGTGGATCTCTTTTCAACTTGGTGGCGAAACCAACACTTGAGGATCAAATCATAGTTGCCCCAAGGCGTGCACGAGGTGTTCGCCGGATCAAGGAGAACATTGCTAGCGGAGTTGCTAAATGTTTCTCCACAGATAGCAAAGGAACAATATTCTTTGGAAATCGTTTGGTAGTACCTAAGAATAGGGAGCTAAGGAAACTCATCCTCAAAGAAGCCCATGACACACCCCTCTCGATTCATCCCGGTAGCACAAAAATGTACCGAGATCTACGCCAGAGATTTTGGTGGACTAGGATGAAGAGAGACATTGCTCGATTTGTTGCCGAATGTGATATTTGTCGTCGCATTAAGGCAGAACATCAAAGACCTGCTGGTACTCTTCAACCTTTGCCTATTCCAGAGTGGAAATGGGACAAAGTCAGTATGGATTTCATCACTGGCTTTCCAAAAACCCAGAAAGGAAATGATGCCATCTTCGTTGTCATTGACCGACTTTCAAAAGTTGCTCACTTTCTTCCAGTACGCGAGTCTATAACTGCTAGCAAGTTAGCGGACTTGTATGTCTCTAGAATTCTGTCTCTTCATGGTGTTCCTTTGGAAATCAATTCTGATCGTGGTAGCCTTTTCACCTCTAGATTTTGGGGAAGCTTTCAGAATGCTATGGGAACTCATCTCTCCTTTAGTACAGCTTTCCATCCTCAGTCTAGCGGTCAAGTTGAAAGGGTTAACCAAATTCTTGAAGACATGCTTAGAGCTTGTGTTATCTCATTCTCTAGTCTGAACATGGCTCCGTTTGAACTCCTCTATGGACGAAGATATGATCATGGAAGCAGAAGAGAAAGTTCGCGTTATTCGTGATCAATTGAAAGCAGCCCAGTCTCGTCAGAAAAGCTACTATGATCGTCATCATAGGCAAGAAAGCTACAATCTGGACGAGAAGGCTTACCTTCGGGTTACTCCTCTGAAGGGAACCCAACGATTCGGTATCAAAGGCAAGTTGGCCCCACGTTACATTGGACCTTTCCGCATTCTTGCTAAACGTGGAGAAGTTGCCTACAAACTTGAACTACCCCCGCACCTTTCCCGAGTACATGATGTATTCCATGTGTCACAACTCAGGCGTTGCTTCAAGGACCCCATCCGTGAAGTCGACCGTGAAACGCTTGATCTCCAAGATGACCTTTCTTATCGAGAGTACCCCGTTCGTATTCTTGATTCAGCAGAGCGTGTCACTCGTCGTCAGAAGATTAAGTTTCTGAAAGTGCAATGGTCACACCAATCTGAGAGAGAAGCCACGTGGGAAAGAGAAGACCGTCTCAGTGCCGAGTACCCCTCCTTCCTCCCGCAGACTTCTGAATCTCGGGACAAGATTCTTTTGAGTGGGGGCGAGTTGTCAGAACCCTCTGTTAGGTATGTGCTAGGGTTAGCAAGTAACTTTGCATCATGTTAAAAATTTCGAAGGAAATTGAAATGGGAGAGAGAACACCCCCCAGATTAATTTAATTCAAATGGCCAGAATAAAAGTTGCTCCAAAAATTCCTTTTGCATTTTTGGAAAGTCTCATAAATGAGTGTGATCACATATCAAGTGATGTGGGACCAACCCCATGCTCATGGATTTTTCAAATATTCAAACAGGAGCATGGATTTAAATTTAAACCCCTATTTGAATTAAAGTTCAAATTATTTGAATTTTAAAAATGCCCAAACTTTATAAGTGGCTAGCTATATGCATTTCAAGTCCACATAAAAATTTGGGGCATTTTATAAAATGTCTAGTTATTTTTTTAGCCAAGAAAAAACAAAATGCAGAAAGAAAAACAGAAGAAAAGAAAAAGGAAACTTACCTGGTTTCAGCCCAACTTAATCCCCAGCAGCCCACCAGCCTGGCCTAGCCCATGAGCTCCTCTGTCGTCTTCCTCAAGCTGCTCGGTGGCGAGCCGAGAGCGCGCGACGACGCCACCGCGACGTCGGAGAGCTTCTAGGCCTCCTCGAGCCATCTCCTCTCGCCACGCAAGCCGCCAGAGCCCCGCAACACCTTTCCCCCTCCTTTGGTTCTTCCTCCACCTCTCCTTCGCCCGTTTTTGTCTCCAACAGAGAGCTCGCCGGAGTGCGCCATCGTGTCAGCCGTGGCCACGAGTTTGTCCTGTCGCACCGCAGCAGTCATCTTCGTCTTCAAGTACGAGCAATCGAGCCCGGAAGCCCCGAGCGCGACGCCAGTTTCAAGGTTTTATCGCCAGCCGCCGCGAACCCCGTCGACAAATTCCCCGTCGTCCGACTTCCCCAGCCTCCCTAGCCAGCACAGTTGTGCTCCTTGTGAGCTCCTCTCCCGTTTGCCCTAACCCGCGCGCCTTCCTGTGGCCGGATTCGTCTCGCAGCCGTGGTCAGTGGCTCCTCCGCCGCGCTCTTCAATGCCGGCGAGTCCTCGACCATCTCTTGGCCCTCCAGTGCGTGCCACTCGACGCGGGCGTGCACGAGGCACACGCCAGTGCCAGCCCCGTGCCAAACAGTGGCCGGGAGCACTGTTCCGGCATGCCTCCACCGCATACAGTGGTCACCGGCGGCTAACCGCCGGCGAGGCCTAGTTAATTAGGCCTAACCCCCCAGTAACCCCCACCCACAGCCACTGACAGTGGGGCCCAAGCCGCCCTAATCCCCCTGGTTAGTTTAAAACTAACCGGGTTAATTAACCCAGTCACTGATAGCCTTGGCCCACATGTCAGCCCCCCCTGCGTCATGCTGACGTTATGATGACGCAGTAATGCTTATTTGATTTAAAATAAATCTAGAAAAGTCATAAAAGCTTTAAACTTTGGAAATTCATAACTAATTCATTTTAACTCCAAATTGTACAAATAATATGTCTAAAATTATCAGAAAAATACAAGGATTCTGAATATGCACTTTGTTTTCACGTTTGACCATTTTAAAATGGGCGAACAGTGGCATATGTGCATATGGAACCTTTTTAAATTCAATTTTGGAGTGAATTTGCAAAAGACTTTGCAACACACTTCTTTTAAATGGTTTCATCCACACATCAGAGACTTGACCTCACGTTTACAACATCACTTCATGCTCAACCATTTCAAATGAACATTCATGGATTCAAATGCATTTGACATTCATCGATAACTCAAATGGAGTTTGAATTTGCAATTCATTTGTAGTATACTCCTTTTAAATGGAATAACTCACACATCAGTGATACATACATCAAGTTTCAGCCTTCAACTCATGTGTTTGAGCATTGTCTTATTATTGTTTCGATGTTTGTGTTGTTTGTCGAATAGAGGTGGAGCCGGAACCCGAGATCACCCCCATTCGTTGAAGACACCGTGTGTGAACCTCGTCAGCAAGGCAAGCAAACCCCCATTGATCATGTCGATAAAATCCCAATTCCCTCTCAGTCTCGCTTATGAATTGTTTAGCATGATTACCATGATGCGTTTATACCGCATAGTTGAACCCATTCCTTTGCATGACCTATCATTTTGTCACAGTAGTAAGCAAACCACAATCCTAGCAGATGTAGGAGTTGTTTGATATCATGTGGCCCCTACAACTGTTACTGCTTATTGCATGCTTAGAGTTACAATGAGGTTAGTCTTTCGTGAGTCGGGATGGTAGTGATCTTGTTGATGATGGTGGAAATGTGTTGGTGAATCTACCCTAATACAAGGTGAACGATGAGAGGCTGTGTAGGAGTACACAGTGGGTTGTATCGTTGAACACCGCCTTAAGTCCGAGTTCTGGTGTGGTGATCCAAGAAGAAGAGTACAACCACACATTGGGCTCACTGACCCCTCTCGACCTAGTACCTCACCCCGTTCGAACCCCAGAAGTCGCAGTAGTTCGGAGTTCTGGTAGGGCTGTGGCACGGTCTGCGAAGTGGATGAACGACTTTTCAAGACCGGCTTGGGACCCTGCACACATCGTTTGAGGCCGTACTGGAACCTCGGTCGGACTTCCATATGGATCCCCCTCAGATAGGCGACTCGCTGGACTAGAACGGAGCTGTGGGCGAAGTGTCATGGCAACATCCTCGCCGGTACCCGCTTGAAGGGTCCTACTCCCAGGCGGTAACTGATGCGTGTGTGTGTGTAGCGGTACACCCCTGCAGGGTTAAGAAAACTATTCGAATAGCCGCGTCCACAGTAAGGGACTACTTGGAAAGCTTAGCTTGATTATTAGACAACTTGAACTGGATACTTATAAAACATGCCAAGATAAGCGTGACTGCTATGGCGTGCTTTCTCTTGGGGAAGTCGAGAAAGGCACATAGTGGTGTAATTGGTTGGAGACATGTAGTGGACTCGTGTACGCTTCTTACCTCAAGTTTGGTACTCGTAGTTCAGGACTAGCCAAGTAAAAACTGGCACTTCTGCTTACGAACCCCACCTCCCTTTACCTTGATACATGTGCATGAGTAGTATAGCTCCTACGTAAGTCTTGCTGAGTACGACTTTGTACTCACGTTTGCTTATTCTATGTTTTAGATGAACCCCCTGACCCCGAAGGTGGATTCTTCCTGGATCTCGACGACTGATCAAGCTAGTGTAGTCCCAGTCAGACGACTGTTACCTTGTGGAAGGGATTGTTTATAGATAAGGCTTCTCTAAGCCATTTGTTAAACTTCTCTGTACTCAGACCTACTTTGCTTCCTGTAAGTGCATCTAGTGCCCCTTTGAGGTGTTGGAGTATTTGATGACAAAACGGTTGAGGGACTGATGTGTTTGTGAGTATACACAGGAAAACAGTCCCTGAGGATGAGGTTAACCACCGTTGTCGACCCCCCAAAATGTCGAGGAACATTGGAGAAGTCGGTGTGATTCCTGAAGAATGAAGTCGTGCTAAATCCCGAGGAATCAGGATCCTGAAGCTTTCGGTTGAAGCTGAAGCTGAGGACGATCCTGAGGAAGTTCGCGATGAAGACGAAGTTGAAGCGTAGTCTTTGCTAAGACTTTTTATACTTCTTGAGTCGTAGGAAATCACTGCACTGTTGGAGGGGTTGAGGAAAATGAGTTCTGTATTTCTGAGGAAGTGCTCAATTAGAAATCCTGAAGAAAACCCTGAGGAAATCTCCTGCAGTAGAAGTTCATTCCTCGGGTGTCTGAGACGTTATTCTTCAGGACACTGAGGTAACTAACTTCAGTTGAGGAGTCGGAAGATCGCCAGTGCGACTCTTCTGAAGAATGTGAAGAGAGAGAATAGTTTGACCGTGCCACATGTTGCATGGTGAGAGGTTAGAACCTGTCTAGCAACGGTCATATCCGAGGGCACGACAGTAATTGCTGTCATGGGCATTTATGTCCTTTCACCTCGGGTTGCTCCGCGGCTATAAATAGCCACCCCAACCCCATTTGTGGGTTGGCTGCTCCGACAGAAAAACCAACACTTGTCATTTGAGAGCAACCCACCGCTGAGGATACTGAAGAACCTAAGTGAGGAAAACCACCAGCCTGAGTAGTTCAGCATTTCTAAGGAAGTCGGTTCGAGTGATCCGAAGCTTTTTACTCTTGAAGACTGTGATCTTCCAGCCGGTGTAGAAGTCTTCAGTCTGAGGAAGTCAAGATGCAATTGTGACTTCCCGGAGTGACTGAGTCTGTGAAGGTTTCGGGAGTCCACCTTGAAGACTCACCTGAGTTATTGGACGGAGTATGAGGACTCTAGTTCAAGGAGAATAAGGTGAAGACTATGTCTTCTGAGTTCAATCTCAGCCTCTCCAACCAGACGTAGAGTTGTCACAGCAACTCAAACTGGTTCATCAAGTTTTCGTCTTCAGTGCCCCAGTGCTATTTCTTCAACCTCAGTTATTATGATTATGCACTGACGACTTATCCTGATGCTTTACTTTCTGAGTTCACTTTGCACTGATTCCTCATTTCATGCCTCAATCTTACCTTAGCTGTGCAATAGGTTGTTTTTACATTCACGTCATTGCTATTGCACTTCGTGTGTTCTTCCTCAGGTTTCAACTTCCTCAATTTCGTATTGCCTCAGTCCTGAGGAACTAGAAATTCTTCGAAATATTTTAAAATCTCCCATTCACCCCCCCTCTGGTCGACATATTGCACTTTCACTTCCGCATGCTTGTTGTAATGTTGGATCACGGTCTCGTGATCTCTGTGTGCACTCTGTAAGAGTTATCAATAAAGTTGTACACTTTGTAGAGAATTGCAATGATATCTGCTGTTCATACTAGACATGTGTGCTGCGTGTATGATTATAACATGCATGTCTTAGTATGGGTTTTCGAGACCTTAGTTGTGATCTGGCTGACGGTCTTTTATACACCAAGTGTCCCTTAGATGTGCGCAGCTTGGGGCATCGCGATGCGATTGCTCGTGACTCCGTCACGTGCACACTTTGATGTATGATCGAGCCCTCCCTAGACCCCGACTAAGTGATCGGGCTGGAGTAAGTCTATGTAAGGGTTATGATACAATCGATAGCATGGTTGAGGCGACTTGTCTATGAGTATGGGAGTTCACCACCCATATCATTTATACTTGTGTGCGTACGATGAGGACCCATCTCAGTTGATCATCCGGCCTGGATGGGATGCCCCTCGCGTTCGATGCTTTTCGAGAACGTTCTGTGCTTGGCCTTGTCTGCTTAGACAAGTGGGTACGGTTCTCGGCTCTCCATATGATTGTGTTGTAGCGAGTCTTGCATACGCTAACCCTGGGTCCCGACAGAAAAGCTTCTCTTTAATTGGTGCCACCCCAACTCTCTCCCGTATAACATCATTCCAGATCCGATCCTTTCTTGTGTGGCCACATGCTCATCTCAACATGCGCATCTCTGCCACACCTAGTTGTTGGACATGTCGCGTTTTAGTTGGCCAACATTCAGCACCATACAACATCGCATGTCGAATCGCCGTTCTATAGAACTTGCCTTTTAGCTTTTGTGGCACTCTCTTATCACAGAGAACACCAGAATCTTGGCCCCACTTTAGCCATCCAACTTTGATTCGATGGCTAACGTCTTCATCAGTATCACCATCCTTCTGCAACATTGACCCCAAATATCGAAAGGTGTTCTTCTGAGGTACCACTTGCCCCTCAAGGCTAACTTCCTCCTCTTCCCCATGGTTAGTAGTACTAAAACCGCACCTCAAGAAAAAGCAAAGATGACGAATCTGTCAAAACAATAAAGAGAGTCTGCCACAAGTGCAAGAAACCTGGGCATTACATCGCTGAGTGTCCTCTATGGGAAAAGGAAGCTAGACTGAAGAAGAAGAAAAAAGGGAAAGATGACAGTTCTGATGAAAAGACTAAGAAGAAATCCTCAAGATCCTCAAAGTTTGCTGGATACAGAAATAGCAACTCCCGCAAGGCTCGCGCATATCTCGGAAAAGAATTGGACTCTGAAGAATCTGGTTCCGACCCTGATGCTGAGGAAGAAACTGAAGAATCTGAGGGTGTGGCTGGACTGGCCCTTGCCACGTCGCTTGTCTCCAAGTCAATCTTCAGCACCGAGGAATCTGATCCATCACATGTCGATGATGAAGCTGAAGACACAACTCCTACCTTTTGCTTCATGGCCAAGTCGTCCAAGGTATCTACTTACTCATCATCGGATGATCCTCTGATGAAGAACCTGATGAAAACTATGCTAAACTGGCTAAACTTGCATCTAAACAACAACGTGCACTTGAAAAGATCCAGATCTCACTAAACAAGAGTGATGATATGTTGGTTGAGGAAATGACGAAGACTCAAAAGTTGACTGATGAATCAAAAATTCTTCAGTCAAAGTTTGATGACTTGTTCAATCGTCATGAGGCACTCCTTACCGATCATGAGAAGTTGGCTCATGAGTTCCTCATGAGGAAGCAAGAACTTGAACGCGTGAGGATGTCTCATGACGATCCGAGGAAAGAAAATGATTCACTCCTCTCCCAACAGATTATCATGCCACAAGAAGGATTTAATCCTCCCTGTTTAAAATGCATTGAACATGACCGTATCATCTCTGTGCCTAGTTCCTCAATGTCTTCAGACTTTGTTATTTCTGTTGCCTCTGTGGTATCTAACCCCTCATTTGAGGATACCATAGACATTATTGAAGAAAATGCTAGGTTGAAGAGTCTACTGGAAACCGGCATGTTCAAGAGTCTGAAAGGACATCAGATTATCTGTGACGTCCTCAAGAAATAGATCCTCAACTTGAACCTGAGGAAAGAAGGTGTCACATTCACTCGTAAACTCAACTCTGATGGGTCTTACTGGAAACCTGAACAATATCCTGAGACCACTTGGGTTCGGGCAAAGATGCCTCCTCCTGATCCCTATACTTTATCTGGTTATGATGCTGTTTCTTCAGATGTGGTGATTGAGTCTTTTGACTCAAACTATAAACTGTTTAAGGACGTTAATGGTGAGGTATTCGCCAGATACATCGGAACTAACTCCAGGAACGGCCCTCCAGTCAAGAAGATTTGGGTTCAGAAGGACCTCATCACTAACCTTGCTGTGAATGCAGATGCAAACGAGCTGAGGATATCATCTGAGGATGATACCTCAAATGGAAATGGTTATAATCATGTATCTGCTAACCATTTTGTTCACAGGGATGCCCCTCATAAGAATGCTTATTCATTTGTTTATCCTGATACCACCATCTCACGTCCCATTAGGTCTCATCGCCCTCATCAGCCCTCATGTACCTCAAAACCACCCATTAAGATGTGGGTGGTAAAGAAGAACTAATCATCTGTGCAGGGACATGTCCTGAGGCAATCATATATTTTACAGATCATATGCCCAGGACAACATCAATTGAGTCAGTTGAAGGATATTTATATTGTTTGGTTTCATTGAATCAATCCTGAGGAACATCCTGAGGAATTAATTCTGAGGAACCATAAATTCCTCAAAACTGAGACTGGCTCATAACTTGTTGTATGAGATACTAATTCCTTTGCAGGGAAAGACTGAATGGGTGATGGACAGTGGATGCACAAATCACATGACTGGTGACAGAAGCCTTCTTATGGAATCATCTCTAAGTCCTTCTTCAAAGAAAACCATCACCTTCGCCGATAAAGGTAAAAGTAAGGTATTGGGTCTCGGCAGAGTGGCCATCTCTCGAGACCAATACATTGACAAAGTCATGCTTGTTGAATCTCTTGGATACAACTTGATGTCTATCTCTATGCTATGTGATCTTGATCTCGTTGTTGTCTTCGGAAAATATGGTTGTATTGTCTAATGGTTAGCGATAACTCCATTGTCTTCAGTGGAGTTAGGAAAGGTGATATGATATTGTAGATTTCTCTGAAGGTCCTCAGGTTGCTACATGCCTCATGGCTCGAGCTTGAGAATGCTGGCTATGGCATCGAAGACTCGACCACGCCGGAATGAGGAATCTCCAGAAACTGGTGCTGAAGAAACATGTCCTCGGAATTGAGGAAATCAGATTCTCAAAGGACCGTCTGTGTGGTGCGTGCGAGGCTGGAAAGATGACCAAGGCCAATCATCCAGCGAAGACCATCATGACTACTACAAGACCTCTGGAATTGCTTCACATGGATCTATTCGGTCCTCCAAAGTATTCAAGCTTTGGAGGTAATATGTATGGTCTTGTTATTGTTGATGACTTCTCACGATACACTTGGGTGCATTTTCTTCTCTATAAGTCAGAAACCCCAGCAATCCTCAAGCGCTTCGCCCAACGAGTCATGAACAACTACAACCTGAAGATCAAGCACATTCGAAGCGACAACGACACTGAGTTCAAGAACTTAGGTGTGGAAGAATTCCTCGATGACTTAGGAATCACTCATGAATTCTCTGCACCTTACACTCCTCAGAAAAATGGAGTTGTTGAGAGGAAGAACCGAACCCTCATCGAGATGGCTCGCACGATGCTGGATGAGTACAATACTCCACTCAAGTGGTGGGCTGAAGCAATCAACACTGCATGCCACATCGTCAATCGAGTGTATCTTCACAAGTTCTTCAATAAAACATCATACGAGTTAATGGTCGATAAGAAACCCAATGTAAGTTACTTCAAAGTATTCGGTGCACCTTGCTGGATTCGTGATCCTCATCACCAGTCCAAATTTGCACCCAAATCATGTGAGGGTTTCATGCTTGGTTATGGTATCAACTCGCACACCTACAAAGTCTTCAATATTAGTCATTATAAAATTGTTGAAACTGTAGACGTGCGATTTGATGAATCTGACGGCCCCCAAAGAGAGCACCTGCCACATGATTGAGATGAAGCACCACCTGAAGAACAAATCAAGAAGATGGGTGCCGGTGATATCATTCCTGTGGATCATCCTGAAGAAACACACATACCTCCTGCTCCTGAAGAACATCCAAATCCTGATGCAAATAATCCTGATGACGATCCTGATCCTGAGGCTCCTGATACTCCGGAAGCTCCTGAAGCACCTGAAGCAGATGCAAATGAATCTGACAGCAGTGACGAAGATGCGCCTCAAGATCATCCTCCTCGACTTCCTCGCATGGCGAATGAAGTTCAAGTGGACAGAATCCTTGCTGACGTCAACCTACCAGGTCCTCTTACTCGTGCAAGAGCTAATCGTATAGCTAACTTTTGTGGGCATTTCTCGTTTGTATCAATTTCAGAGCCCACCAAAGTCACCGAGGCATTCCAAGAAGCGGAATGGATTCCGGCAATGCAAGACGAACTTCTTCAGTTCAAACTGAATGATATTTGGGAATTAGTCAAACGTCCTGATCCTCAAGTTCACAATGTCATCGGCACAAAGTGGATCTACCGCAACAAACTCGATGAAGATGGACAAGTCATCAGAAACAAAGCCCGTCTCGTAGCTCAAGGATATACACAAGTCAAGGGGATCGACTTCGGTGAAACTTTCGCTCCTGTTGCTAGACTTGAGTCCATTCGTATTATGCTTGCATTCGCTAACCATCATAATATCAAGTTATATCAGATGGATGTGAAAAGTGCTTTCCTCAATGGTAATATCGAGGAAGAAGTATATGTTGCTCAACCCCCAGGTTTTGAAGACGCAAAGAAACCTGATATGGTGTACAGATTGAAGAAAGCCCTCTATTGACTGAAGCAAGCCCCTCGGGCTTGGTATGACACACTAAGGGACTTCCTCATCAGCAAGGGCTTCAAATCTGGTTCCCTCGATCCAACTCTTTTCACAAAACGATATGATGATGCATTATTCATATGTCAAATTTATGTTGATGACATTATATTTGGATGCACTAACAAGAAATACAGTGAAGAATTTGCATTCTTGATGAGTGAACAGTATCAGATGTCCATGATGGGAGAACTGAAGTTCTTCTTAGGGCTTCAAATTAGTCAACAACGCAACGGCATCTTCATCTCTCAAGAGAAGTACCTCAAGGAGTGGCTGAAGAAATTCGGGATGCAAGACTGCAAGGGTATCAAGACACCGATGCCTACAAATGGACAACTTGGTCCTGATGAAAATGGCAAGGACTACGATCAGAAGGTATACCGCTCCATGATAGGTTCTCTGCTATATTTATGTGCATCTAGGCCTGATATAATGTTGAGCGTTTGCATGTGTGCCCGATTCCAAGCGGCACCTAAGGAATCGCATCACCAAGCGGTGAAACGAATTCTTCGATATTTGGCTCACACCCCGTCGCTAGGCTTATGGTATCCAAAAGGCACACAACTGGATCTCGTTGGGTACTCAGATTCAGATTATACTCGAGATCGAGTCGATCGGAAGTCTACCTCAGGAACATGTCATTTCCTTGGACGTTCTCTGGTATGCTGGTCATCGAAGAAGCAGAACTGCGTCTCCCTCTCCACTGCTGAAGCTGAATACATTGCTGCTGGTGCTAGCTTCTCACAACTTCTTTGGATGAAGCAAACTCTGAAGGACTACGGCATGCATTTGAAGAAAGTACCACTACTATGTGACAATGAGAGCGCCATCAAGATCTCTCAGAACCCAGTACAACACTCGAGGACGAAGCACATTGAGATTATATATCACTTTCTTCGGGATCATGTATTGAAGGAAGACATCGTCATCAGCCACGTGAAGACTGAAGACCAACTTGCTGATATTTTCACTAAGCCTTTGGATGAGAAGCGATTTAGCACTCTGAGGTGTGAGCTAAATATCTTAGATTCCTCAAACGTCCGGTGAATGGACACACATCCTAACGCTTAAACAATATTGAAGAATCCTGATGTACAACACACGATGCGTCGTACTCCTCAAATCATGAGGAACTACCTTGCTAAGTGTGAAGAAATTAACGTGGAATTGACTCAAGATCCATACGACAATTGTATGGTATCAAGTGTCTCATTCCCTATAAGGTGGGTAGCGCCACCGCCCAAATTCCTCAGGATCTGTTGTTCCTCAGTTTCCTCAGTTGAAGTCTTCATTTCTGATGATTATCATGTTTGTCCTCAACAACGTTCACCTATATTTATTGTTCTTCATCTAGGTGAACGTGATCGGACCTGTCCCTCTGTGCTCACTTATCCATTCTGTCTATCTCATATGCGTTCGTTTGGAAATCATGTGTTCCTCAGCCTGAGACCATTAGTCTTCATCCTCAGTCTTTGTCCTCAAGTTCCTAAAATTGAGGATTATCAGTTGCGATTTTCTTCAATCAGTTGCGATTTTACCGCAAGTCGTGATTATACACCATTATGATATCCACTGAGGATCCCAACAATCAGGGGCAACCTGGTCCACAAATTTCGCAACCGCTCAGCTTTCACCCCCCTATAATTATCCCTCTACCCCCCCGGTCATTTTCCCCCACCTCTCCTTTCACTCTCGCGCCGCCGCCCTTGAGCTCCTCAAGCTGTCGTGCTAACGTCGCCGGGGTTCGCCATCGCCGGGGAAGAACTGACTCGTGGTTCCTCAGCATTCGCCTCAGTTCTGGTATGCTTATTCCTCAGTGGCTTATTCCTGAGTTTTCTTTTCCTCAGTACGACTGTGTCCTCAAACCATTCAATCCTCAACTGTACTGCTGGTTTTCTGAGACCTATACCTATGCCTCATTCATTTGCTTTCCTCAACCTATTCCTCATGAACGCATATAACCGTACCCCACTTCCCTCGCAACTTAATTCTGTCACAGGTACATGTCTGCTGAGGAATCGTATGGTTCTCATAGTCTCACTTCATTTGCAGCTCAGCTTGAACGTACCATTCCTCAGTCTCCACCACTGAAGAAAATGTCTCCTCGATGTAAGCTCACTGATACTGCTAAAGACCTGCCTCCTGAGCTCTATGAGAAGCTGAAGACTCCTGAACGTGAAACCGCTGATGATCGTAAGAAAATGATCCAGAAGATCATGAGGGAATGGGCCAAGCGTTGGGTGGCATATCAATGGCTTAATCCTTAGCATGAGGAAATGTTTGCTGTCAATCCACCGCTGAAGACTTTGGGCATCAAGGCTCGACCTCCACCTGCACCGGGAGTCACTCCTGATCCCACAACAATGCGCACCCCTGATGATTTTCCTGAGGCCTATCAACAATACCTCAAGCGCAGTGGAAGCCGAGTCAAGAATCTGGTCCGTGATTTGACTGCCTCAATACATATCCCACCTCAGGCTCAGTCTCAACCCAAGCCACAACCTCCACCTCAGCACCGCAAAAAGGCTCATGGCATCAAGCCCTCCAAGAAGTCCTCAGTTAAGCCTCAAGTTATTGGTTCCTCATGCCAACGCACGGATGGTGCTGCCCCGTCCTCAAGGATTCGCACTGATGAATCTGGTAATGCTCCTGAGGCCTCAACCACAATGCCTCAGTCTCAGCCGAAGACAAAAACTGTTCTTCAACGTGGCCCCAGACCCTCACCCAAGAAAACTGCTATGCGTGGCGCCATTCATCATACTCCTCAAACCTCTGATGATGAAGATGAATTTGAGGATTTGTCCGGCTTCGTCGCCACTGAAGCAGATAAGATTGAATATGTGCATGCTGCAGCCAGACGCAAAGCTGAAGCAACGGGTTCAGAAATCCCGCTTCTCCTTGATCCCAAGAAGATCTTGGAGTACATTGAAATTTGGTCTGTCAAGCCTGACACTCCTCTTGATGATTTGGACATCCCTAAAGACATCAAGTTCTATGTTCAACAGTTCCTCATCAATGAGATTCATCAACGTGATCTTCAGAAACAGTTGAAGGCCAAACGGAAGAAAGTCCTCAGTGACTTAAAAAATAAACCTATCACTGATGTTACTCCTCAAGAGTTTATCGAGCATCAATGTGAAGTTCAACGCCTCAATACTGAGTGTGCCGCCAACCGTGCTTATATTGGCAAATCCAAGGAACGGATGTCTCAGCAGATGGCAAAATTGCTGAAGCTCAACAGCCTGCTTCCTCAGTACCCCTGCTGCCTCTGCCAAAGGCCTCAAGCGCCTGCCCGAAGCCCAACCCTCAACTCCACCTGCCGCGAAGAAGCCCACTGTTGAGGACCCCATTGATGCTACACCACTCTCCTCAGCTCCTCCATCATCAAAGGCCGCTGATGCCTCTGTCCTCATCACTGCTGCCTCAACTCCACCTCCAAATCCTCAGCGCAGCTTAATCGTCTTCACTCCACCCACTGTAGCAACACCCATTGTTACAACATTACACTGCCTCAACATCAATACATGGGTACTTGAATGGATGACTCAGCATCAACATTACACTACCTCAGTACCTGAGATTGTGGACATTCTTCAGCTTCCTCCTTCTGAAGCCTCAGTTCCAAGAACATATGGTGCTCCACTTCTTAGGGATGACCTGTTGAATATGCTGATGAAGCCGCAAGCTCCTGAAGCTCCACCTCGAATACAGTTCCTCGTTTCAGAGCTTCAGTATCTGCCCAGCACCTTATACAGAATTTTTGCCAAGTCCTTCTGCCCCATCAAGGGATATGAATCATCTGCTGAGGAAGTCGTGGGCATCATGAAGAACATCCTATATAGCCTCTGCATGTCGGCTCCAATTAATGTCTCAGACTTCTTCTTCAGGACGCTTGTGGATGTAGCTCAGAATCCTCACATTCTGAAGCCATACGCTCCATGGATTATGAAGCTTATCTGCATCAAGACTGGCCTCGACTTTCAGGCTGACCGGGCTAATCATCGCCCGTACGTTCCTCCGATTGAAGTGCTTCAGCACACTATTGACGCTAATGCCAAGGACAAAGCGCCGTTTTATGAAGCCGTACTTCCTCAGGACTCGCTCGGTGGCAATATTCGTCAACCTCAGTCTTGAACCACTCATGAGGAGCGCACCCATGCCTCGACTGAGGAAACCACTCAAGCTCGCCTGATGACTGATCGCGAGCTCCTCATCAGTATCCATCAGAAAGTGGATAGGAATCATGACAGGACAAAGCGTCAGATTGGTGACATCCTCAGCTATATGGCGCAGATGCATACCACTCAGAGGAAGGTTCATCAGTATGCTCATCATACGTATCAGCGACTTTATGCTCTGATGTCTAAGGTGATCACTCCTGAAGACCTCGCCAAGCTTAATCTCAGACAACCTCCACTTCCTGATATTCGGCCTCCTCATCAGTTCACCAAAAGCAAGACTCCACCTCTGTCGATGGACTCCTTTTCTTTAGCGCAAGAATTCTCGCCTGAAGAAGTTGAAGACACTGCGGCTTGTCCTCACACTGCCACGGCGTGGCTCCGTCCTGATGATCAACCCTGAGGCACTTCTTTGGGACGTTAGCAGTAGGCTCTCCTGTTTGTTCATTTAATGACAAAGGGGGAGAAATTTAGCTGTCTTCAAGCGGGTTATTATGGGTTCCTCAGTTACAATTCTCGTTCTTCTGATAATTTGTGTAATGAGTTGTACACTGATATATTTTGTGTGGTTTCTGATACTCTTAAGTTACCTCATGCTATTCTTCAATTTTATCTATTACTCATGTTATTCCTCAGCAACCACATTACTCAGTGCTATTCCTCAAATTACTTCATATAAATGCACTGTTTCGAACAAACCGGGATATAGGGGGAGCTCCTCATGTTTTTCAAAAAATTATATCAAGTCTTCAAAACATGCATATCCTCAGGGGGAGCATCTCTATATCCGGAAACAATGAACTATTTTGTTTTAGTCTTTCCTCAAAAATATTTATTTTATCCCGTTGAAGCTTTAACCTGATTGTCATCAAATCACCAGAAAGGGGGAGATTGTAAGTGCATCTAGTGCCCCCTTTGAGGTTTTGGAGTATTTGATGACAAAACGGTTGAGGGACTGATGTGTTTGTGAGTATACACAGGAAAACAGTCCCTAAGGATGAGGTTAACCACCGTTGTCGACCCCCCAAAATGTTGAGGAACATTGGAGA
This sequence comes from Bromus sterilis, assembly GCA_950022295.1. NCBI lineage: Eukaryota > Viridiplantae > Streptophyta > Magnoliopsida > Poales > Poaceae > Bromus > Bromus sterilis. The sequence continues at coordinate 245,593,730 of OX465601.1, forward strand.
AGTCGGTGTGATTCCTGAAGAATGAAGTCGTGCTAAATCCCGAGGAATCAGGATCCTGAAGCTTTCGGTTGAAGCTGAAGCTGAGGACGATCCTGAGGACGTTCGCGATGAAGACAAAGTTGAAGCGTAGTCTTCGCTAAGACTTTTTATACTTCTTGAGTCGTAGGAAATCACCGCACTGTTGGAGGGGTTGAGGAAAATGAGTTCTGTATTTCTGAGGAAGTGCTCAATTAGAAATCCTGAAGAAAACCCTGAGGAAATCTCCTGCAGTAGAAGTTCAGTCCTCGGGTGTCTCAGACGTTGTTCTTCAGGACACTGAGGTAACTAACTTCAGTTGAGGAGTCAGAAGATCGCCAGTGCGACTCTTCTGAAGAATGTGAAGAGATCGAATAGTTTGACCGTGCCACGTGTTGCGTGGTGAGAGGCTAGAACCTGTCTAGCAACGGTCATATCCGAGGGCACGAGAGTAATTGCGTGCATGGGGATTTATGTCCTTTCACCTCGGGTTGCTCCGCGGCTATAAATAGCCACCCCCATCCCAATTTGTGGGTTGGCTGCTCCGAGAGAAAAACTGACACTTGTCATTTGAGAGCAACCCACCTCTGAGGACACTGAAGAACCTAAGTGAGGAAAAACACCAGCCTGAGTAGTTCAGCATTTCTGAGCAAGTCGGTTCGAGTGATCCAAAGATTTTTACTCTTGAAGACTGTGATCTTCCAGCCGGTGTAGAAGTCTTCAGTCTGAGGAAGTCAAGATGCAATTGTGACTTCCCGGAGTGACTGAGTCTGTGAAGGTTTCGGGAGTCTACCTTGAAGACTCACCTGAATTATTGGACGGAGTCTGAGGACTCTAGTTCAAGGAGAATAAGGTGAAGACTATGTCTTCTGAGTTCAATCTCAGCCTCTCCAACCAGACGTAGAGTTGTCACAGCAACTCGAACTGGTTCATCAAGTCTTCGTCTTCAGTGCCCTGGTGCTATTTCTTCAACCTCAGTTATTATGATTATGCACTGACGACTTATCCTGATGCTTTACTTTCTGAGTTCACTTTGCACTGATTTCTCAGTTCGTGCCTCAATCTTACCTTAGCTGTGCAATAGGTTGTTTTTACATTCACATCATTGCTATTGCACTTTGTGTGTTCTTCCTCAGGTTTCAACTTCCTCAATTTCGTATTGCCTCAGTCCTGAGGAACTAGAAATTCTTCGAAATATTTTAAAATCTCCCATTCACCCCCCCTCTGGTCGACATATTGCACTTTCACTTCCGCATGCTTGTTGTAATGTTGGATCACAGTCTCGTGATCTCTGTGTGCACTCTGTAAGAGTTATCAATAAAGTTGTACACATTGTAGAGAATTGCAATGATACCTGCTGTTCATACTAGACATGTCTGCTGCGTGTATGATGATAACATGCATGTCTTAGTATGGGTTTTCGAGACCTTAGTTGGGATCTGGCTGGCGTTCTTTTATACACCAAGTGGCCCTTAGATGTGCGCAGCTTGGGGCATCGCGATGCGATTGCTCGTGACTCCGTCACATGCACACTTTGATGTATGATCGAGCCCGCCCAAGACCCCGACTAAGTGATCGGGCTGGAGTAAGTCTATGTAAGGGTTATGATACAATCGATAGTATGGTTGAGGCGACTTGTCTATGAGTATGGGAGTTCACCACACATATCATTTAGACTTGTGTGCGTACGATGAGGACCCATCTCAGTTGATCATCCAGCCTGGATGAGATGCCCCTCGCGTTCGATGCTTTCCGAGAACGTTCTGTGCTTGGCCTTGTCTGCTTAGACAAGTGGGTACGGTTCTCGGCTCTCCATATGATTGTGTTGTAGCGAGTCTTGCATACGCTAACCCCGGGTCCCGACAGAAAAGCTTCTCTTCAATTGGTGCCACCCCAACTCTCTCCCGTATAACATCATTCCAGATCCGATCCTTTCTTGTGTGGCCACATGCCAATCTCAACATGCGCATCTCTGCCACACCTAGTTGTTGGACATGTCGCCTTTTAGTTGGCCAACATTCAGCACCATACAACATCGCAGGTCGAATCGCCGTTCTATAGAACTTGCCTTTTAGCTTTTGTGGCACTCTCTTATCACAGAGAACACCAGAATCTTGGCGCCACTTTAGCCATCCAACTTTGATTCGATGGCTAACGTCTTCATCAGTATCACCATCCTTCTTCAACATTGACCCCAAATATCGAAATGTGTTCTTTTGAGGTACCACTTTCCCCTCAAGGCTAACTTCCTCCTCTTCCCCATGGTTAGAAGTACTAAAACCGCACCTCATGTACTCAGTTTTAGTTCTACTAAGCCTAAAACCTTTCGATTCCAAAGTCTGTCTCCACAGCTCCAGCTTCCTATTAACCCCCGCCCGACTATCGTCGACTAGCACCACATCGTCTGCAAAGAGCATACACCATGGGATGTCCCCTTGTATATCCCATGTGACCTCATCCATCACCAATGTGAAAAGATAATGGCTCAAAGCTGAACCCTGGTGCAATCCTATTTTGATTGCGAAGTCATCAGTGTCGCCATCGCTTGTTCGCACACTTGTCACAACATTGTCGTAAATATCCTTGATGAGGGTAATGTACTTTGTCGGGACTTTGTGTTTTTCCAACGCCCACCACATGACATTCCGCGGTATCTTATCGTAGGCCTTATCCAACTCAATGAACACCATATGCAGGTCCTTCTTTTGCTCCTTGTATCTCTCCATAAGTTGTCGTACCAAGAAAATGGCTTCCATGGTCGACCCGCCAGGCATGGAACCAAATTGATTTTTGGTCACGCGTGTCATTCCTCTTACACGGGGCTCAATGACTCTCTCCCATAGCTTCATTGTATGGCTCATTAGCTTAATCCCGCGGTAATTAGTACAACTCTGAACATCCCCTTTGTTCTTGAAGATTGGTACTAATATACTCCGCCTCCATTCTTCAGGCATCTTGTTTGACCAAAAAATGAGGTTGAAAAGCTTGGTTAGCCATACTATCTCTTTGTCTCCAAGGCCTCTCCACATCTCGATGGGATACAGTCAGGGCCCATCGCCTTGCCTCCTTTCATCATTTTTAAAGCCTCCTTGACCTCGGCCTCCTCGATTCGCCGCACAAAAAAAATTCGCACTAAATATGGGGTGACGAAGATCGAACCCTGGACCTCTCAGGTGCACGCAGAGTGCAGGCCCACTACCATTGGGTTAGCAAAAGAAAAATATAAGTGTAGATTGACAAGATCAACCAAATTTTACTGTGAATGTTTATGACAGATCTCTGCTCATAAAGGGGAAGTACGTAGTATTTCATTCGTACTACCCTGCCCCCTCTCCTCGATCCCTCATGAAGTGGTAAAAAACCAAATCCTCATCATCTCTCGAACAAATTAAGGAAGGAAAATAACTGAGAAACAGAAACCACGCATGGACGTAATACTCTTACCTTCTCTCGTTCTCTTTCCCAGTTTGTACCTGTCGATCTTCTCCATCGATCGATCCCACATGTCAATTATTATCCAAGCAAATGGCTCATCGCATTTTTCTCATCTTCCCTGAAACGCCGCCTCAAACGCAGTCCCCCTCCCATACATCCCTCTCATCTCCTTCCATGGAAGTCGTCGCCACCCTACCCGGTCCTTCTTTGGCCGGGGGTTTCTGCCATCTAGGAGGGGTTTTATTTGCGGGCCTCGGCCAAGGTTGGCGGCGGATAGTGTCCAAGACGAGGTGGTAGATGCCGGCTAAGGTGCGACCATGGAGGGAAGAAGAGCGGTTGCGGAGGCTGTCGTGGATATGATCTTGACAGTAAGTATAGGGGTATGAAGGGAGCCATATGAATCTGTACGCAAGGAGGTTGACGCAGAGAGAATTATACATGTTAGGCCTCTCCGTCGAGATAACAACCTTAATCCTGTCCCAGACTTACTGGGTTGTTCTTCCTTAGGGTTCTTGGGAATAGTGTGCGCGTAACCCTCCCTAGGGCGAGGATGGAGGCTTATATAGAGTGCGCCTCCACCCATTCAGTATCCTGGTAATGGGTTATAATTACAAGTTAAGACGTCTACATTTATTACATGAAACTACCTACCCACTATGGCTATTTAAGGAGAGGTAACGCCTCTGTCTTCAATGTCTTCGCGTCTTTTGTCCTTCCCTTCTTCCGAATAGCTGGTAGCTCGGCGGTCTCTTCTTCCGAGTACTGAGTTACTCGGAGCCAATCTTTTCTTCCGAGTAACTTGTTACTCGGAGGTTGCCTTCTCTTCTGAGTAACAGACAACTCGAAGCAACACGATTTGTGTTCCTGTGAGTATCAAGCTATTGGTAACTCGACAATTTCCTTTGCTCTTATGTATCTTATGAAGTCATGGTGCTAAGGGTACCCCCTAATATCTGATAGTTAAGGGTATACCTTTGGTATGAACACGACAATAGCCCCCAAGTGCTTCTGGGTGCTTGCAATTTGAGATAGTCGACATCATTGAAGAAGAATATTTCTTTCTATAGATGATGCATTCATAAGGTATATGAAGATTTAACTCAATAAGAGGCCCAGAAGGACTTTACTGATGTTTGAACTTTTCCCTTGTATATGGGTCGAGCAATTTAAAGGAAAAATCTTGCGACACTCAAGCATCTCTCGGAATATGTGGACTGAGGCCCCTGTCGTGGTCACACCAAAGGCATACCCTTATGCATTGGGAATCAAGGGGTACCCTTAGTATTGTGATCCCCTAGAAATACTTGAGAAAATAAATAAAATCACCAAAGCATAAAGAGTTCGACGAAACACATGGACACAGGTCACAATGTCTCCGAGTAATCCGTTACTCGGAAGAAGAGATGGTCTCCGAGTACTCAGTTACTCGGAAAGAAAACAGGCTCCGAGTGATCAGTTACTCAGAAGAGGGAATCGGCGAGCTGTTCATTACTCAGAGAAAGAAGAGCAACGATCGCGGAGCATTAAAAACCGTAGGCGTTTCTCCTTCTTAATTAGCAGTAATGAGTAGATCGTATCTTGTATTAAGTATAGGCGTTTACACCTGTAATTATGACTCATTCACCGGGGCATTGAAGTGGCAGGGGCACACTCTATATAAGGCCCCCCTCACCCTAGGAAGGGTCACGCGCAACACATTTTCTAAGCCTCGAGCAAGAACACCCCAGTAAGCCTGGGACAGGAGTAATGTTGTTATCTCCAAGGAGAAGCTTAACCTGTATAATTTCACTTGTGTCGACCTCTCTACGTACAGATTCATATACCTCCAAACATCACCCCTATATCATTGTCAGGATTATATCCACGATAGTTGGCGCCCACCTTGGGGCTGAGTTGATCACCAATCGTAGAGATGGTGTTTTCTTCATCCTCCTCGTCGATCCGCGGCTCCGAGCTCTTCCGCGGAGAGATGTTTTATTTCGGGTCGTTGGCCTTTGTGATTGATGATTCTGCTTGGCTAGCGGATTCACCGCTCCAGGTGCAACTGTTGCCTTCGAGAGGCAGCGTCCACTTCCGAGCTGATGAATCGGGGGCTCTGCGCCTCCAGTTGTCGGCTCAGCGTCAGGCACAAGCTCCTTTGCCCGTTTGCCGTAGGAAAAAGCGTCCAGGTCGTCCACGCGCTACTCATTGCAACAAACAAGTCAGGGTGCAGGCGGTCATCGACTCGGTGGAGTCAGTTCAGAGAGATCTTGATGAATTGATCGCAATATAGGGCCCATCGGCATCCCTTTTCCATCTGTTCAACTCGGCTGAAGATGACGGCATGGTGGCGTCTGACCCAGAGCCTGATGAAGAGAAAGAGGGTAGCAGCGGCCTCCCGATCACAGTTGCAGAAGTTTGCATGGCTGAAACACCTCCATCGCAACCATCGCCAGGCCGAGTTGATGCAGCTCGGAATGAAGCTAATAGCCCATCTGGGGTTGAGGGTCGTGAGCCAGCTCGGCGCACGTCTGCCTTCCGGAGATTGGAACTCGGAGGGCCGAGTCGGCAGCCCCGACCGCTCACTCGGGAGGAGCAGGAAGAGCAAGAAGCGGCAGAGCGGCTGCTACACACTCCCATTGACACCTCCACCCCAGAATGTCGCTGCCTATAGGCAGCCAGGCTAACCAACGTTGCCGAGCGAGAGCGTCTGACCGAGTTTGAGAATACCTTGGAGCGTCAAGCCTGAGAGGTTGCTCGTCTCAAGCAAAGTAGAACCAGCCGGAAGTTGCGAGGGCAGTGAAGAGAGCCTTTCCGAGCCACGGAATCTCCAGTGGAGAACCTCATAGCGGTAACTCGAATTGCAAACTCCCTGCAGCCTAGTGGATCAGCAGCAGAGGGAATCTAGCACTTAGCATTCCTGTTGCAGGAAATAATAGATCAAAATGTTGCAGTCAGTCAATCACAGCAGCGTATTCACTCCCAAATTCCTCCTGCTGGAACATCGCAGTCAGTGCATACACCTTATGGTGACGCCCAGAGAAATAGGAACACACACCCTCGGCGCAGAAATGATCCCAGAGAGGGTTATCACCATGATCAATATCGGCATGCAGAGCATTGGAGACCAGGTAACTATGAGGTTCACAGGTCTGAGCAAGGTTCTCCACGGAGAGAGGATTTCCATCAACACTGAGCTAGTCATCAAGGCAACCGATATATTGATGTCGATGATGATGCCCGGAGTCATCTGGTGCAGAGCCGAGTTGATCGCGCTAGGTCCCATCGGAAAAATCAGGCTCGCCACTCAATGGCTACAGGTACAGTTTGTTTCAGCGAGAGAATCTGGTCCACTCCCATTCCTCGTCACTTCCGAATAGCTCAAGGGGTGGACAAGTACTGAGGTGACACCAAACCTTAGACATGGATAGATGATTACCGGATAGCTATGCAAATCGGAGGGGGAGGAGATGATATGGCTATGATGCACCTTCCTTTGATGCTGGAGGGATCAACTCGGACATGGCTGCACCAGCTTCCCCCCAGCAGTATTTGGATTTGGGAAGATCTAGAGAGAGTTTTTGTCAAGAACTTTAAGGGACTTACAAGAGGCCTGGAGGGTTAACCGAGTTGCAGTTATGTGTACAAGGAAATACGGAGTCCACCCGGTATTACATCCAGAGATGGATTACGCTTCACAACTCGGTAGAAGGAGTCTCCGAGTTCCAAGCTATCCATGCTTTCAAGCAAGGGGTTAAGTACAGAGAGCTAAGTCGCAAACTAGCAAGATCGCCCCATGTTACTTCACTCGGGAGACTAATGGAGATAGCAAACAAGTATGCCAATGGTGAATAGGAGATTCGCCAGAAGACCCAACAACACCGAGGTGGAGCCAGCAACTCAATGCCTAACCGAAAGCAGAAGACCAGAGACAACAACAAGAGAAAAGCAGAGGACGCCTCGACGGATGCAAAATTGGTGGAGGCAGCGAATGCGTCGGCGATTCATGGCAAAGGTCAGCCAAGGAAGGAGTGGCAACGACGTCAAAAGAAGCCGTCAAATGACGATGAGGTTTTAGATCAGCCTTGTCCTCTTCACACAACCCGAGATGCCGAAGGAAAGTTAATTCTCCAAAAGCATACAGCTCGGCAGTGTCGTTTGATTAGGAGGGCAGCTCACAATGCGAAGGCACGACCTCAGCAGGATAAGGACGTTGGAAAAAAGAAGGCAGCAAACTCAGATCTAGATAGTGAAGGTTTCCCTAGAGAAGGCGGAGTGTTGGTTATTTTTGCAGGCCGGGAATCAAAGAGGGTTGAGAAGATACGATTCAGAGAAGTCAACTCGGCAGCTCCATCAACTCTGAGCTACATGAAGTGGGATGATACTCCGATCACTTTTGACCAGTCGGATCACCCTCCCCATATTCCTCACCCAGGAATACATGCCTTAATTGTTGATCCCTTGGTGGAGACCGGGAATGGAAATTTTAGTCTGAGAAATCTCTTAATGGATGGAGGCAGTGGTATAAACATTTTATATGCCAGCAGTCTGAAAAGTATGAAGATTCCAATGTCTAAGCTTCGGAAAAGCTATTTGGAATTTCATGGAATCATCCCAGGAAAGAAGGCACATTTGCTAGACATGATCTCTCTCAATGTGGTCTTCGGTACTCTGAGAAATTTCCGGAAAGAAAAGATCACCTTTGAGGTAGTTGATTTTCCGAGTGCATATCATGCTCTACTCGGAAGGCCAGCCTATGCAAAGTTCATGGCCATAGCATGTTACGTTCATCTGAAGTTGAAAATGCCTGGCCCACACGGCGTGATCACTGTCCCAGGAGATTCAAGCAAGCCGAGGAATTGCTGCAAAAAGGGTCGTTGATAGCTGATCAGCAGATGGCTGAGGTCGAGCTGGTCGAGTACAAGAAAGTGGCTGACTCGTCCGGGTGAAACCAAGAGGGTACAGATTCATCCCACCGAGAAGGACAAGTTCACCAATATCGCAACCGACTTGGACCCTAAATAGGAAGTCGAGATCATCAACTTCCTCCGTGAGAATTTGGATATCTTTGCATGGAAGCCCTCTGATATGCCTGGAATTCCAAGGGGGTTGGCTGAGCACAAATTACATGTTGATCCGAAGGCAAGACCGGTTAAGGAGTCCCTTAGGCGTTTCTCTTCCGAAAAGAGAAAAGCTATCGGACAAGAAGTAGCAAGACTGTAAGCAGCCGAATTCATTAGAGAAATTTTCCACTCCGAGTGGTTAGAAAATCCTGTAATGGTTCCGAAGAAAGATAAAACTTGGAGAACTGGTGTCGATTTTTGTCACATCAATAAATCTTGTCCAAAAGACCATTTCCCCCTTCCTCGTATTGACCAGATCGTGGATTCCACATCGGGTTGCGAGAGATTATGTTTCCTCGATGCATACTCGGTTTACCATCAAATCCGATTATATGAACGAGATGAACTTAAAACAACATTCATAACCCCATTTGGTTGTTTCTGCTACACCACAATGCCATTCGGGCTCAAAAATGCAGGAGCCACATACCAACGCATGATGCAGAATTGCTTGATTTGGAAGATTGGTAGAAATGCTGAAGTGTATGTGGATGATATTGTGATCAAGTCGACTGAGGGAAGTAGTTTGTTAGCCGACTTGGCTGAGACTTTCCAGAGTCTCTGGGCCTACAATATCAAATTAAACCCAGAAAAATGTGTCTTTGGTGTACCTGCAGGGAAGTTACTCGGATTCATGGTTTCCGAGCGGGGGATAGAGGCTAACCCAGAAAAGATTGCAGCAATCCGGAGTATGAAGCCACCTCAGCAGCTCCGGGATGTCCATAAGCTAACTGGCTGCCTTGTAGCACTCAGTCGATTCATTTCCAGACTCGGAGAGAAAGCTCTACCTCTCTACCAGTTGATGAAAAAAATCGCCCAATTTCGTTTGGATTGAAGAAGCTCAAGTGGCCTTCGATGAACTCAAAAAGCAATTGTCAACTCGGCCAGTCCTTGCAGCGCCCAAAGAAAAAGAACCACTCTTGTTATATATTGCAGCTACAAGCCGAGTTATCAGTGTAGCTATAGTGGTGGAAAGAGAAGAAGAAGGGAAAGCACAGAAGGTACAAAGACCTGTGTACTTCATCTCTGAGGTCCTCACACCATCCAAGCAGCGATATCCTCATTACCAGAACATGGCAGTGGGAATCTACCTGGCATCTCAGAAGCTTGCACACTACTTTCAAGATCATTCCATCACAGTGGTATCAGAAGCTCCTCTCGCAGAAATTATGAATAACAGATATGCAACAGGAAGAATTGCAAAATGGAGTTTGGATTTACTTACGATATACATTATCAACCTAAAAAAGCAATCAAGTCACAAGCCTTGGTGGATTTCTTGGCCGAGTGGATTGAAGTACAAAACTCCCCACAGCCAATCCCAGAACATTGGACAATGTTCTTTGATGGATCCAAGATGTTAAACGGAGTAGGAGCAGGAGTAGTGCTGGTTTCACCAAGTAAAGATGAAACGAGATACGTTCTCCAAATACACTTCCCAGAAACAAATAACGAAGCCGAGTATGAGGCCCTTCTGTATGGTCTAAGAATGGCTATTTCACTCGGAATCAGGAGACTGGTGGTGTTTGGAGATTCCGACCTGGTGATAAATCAAGTGATGAAGGAATGGTACATTCGGAGTCCAGCCATGACAACTTACTGTGTAGCAGTCAGAAAATTGGAGAAAAAAATTTGATGGGCTAGAGCACCATCACATTCGAAGGGTTCAAAATCAAGCAGCGGACGATTTGGCCAAGTTGGGATCTACTCGGAGTCAGATTCCATTTGGAATTTATCTGGAACACTTATACTCTCCAACAGTTAAAGAGGGTCCCTTTTTGGAAGAAGATCCAGATATGTTGCCAGATAAAAACATACCAAACAAGGAAGATATACCCGCAGTAGTTGACATGGTTTTTGATGGAAGTCATCCATCCCGAGTGGACACTCCCTATCTTGGCTTATTTGCAAAGGCAAGAGTTCCCAGAAGATGAGTTGGAAGCCAAACAGATTGCTCGCAAATAAAAATCCTACTCGGTGATCAATGGCGAGTTATACCGAAACAACATCACTAAGCTCCCTCAACGATGCATCTCCGAAGACGAAGGCATTTTATTTTGCAAGATATCCATGCAGGAGACTGCAGACACCATGCCTCAAGTCGGACATTGGTGGCGAAAGATTTCCGAGCTGATTTCTTCTGGCCTCAGGCCTTCAGTGATGCTCGACACATTGTGGATCATTGCAAAGGATGTCAATTTTACGCAAACCAGCCATACAAACCAGCTTCCGAGTTGAAGACAATTCCTCTAGCCTGGCCATTCGCAGTCTGGGGGCTGGACATGATCGGACCACTAAAAACAGGCAAGTATGGTTTTACCCATATATTAGTCGTTGTTGATAAGTTCACAAAATGGATAGAGGCAAAACCCATCAAAGCATTAGATTCAGCCACATGAGTCAGTTTCATACAAGGCATCATACACCGTTTTGGAGTACCTCATGACTGTTGGGATTCGGAGTAGAAAACAAAAAAATTCGGCACTACGAAACCAAGTCCCAAGAACAGATCTAGATAGATGCAAACCCAGTTAGCGATCTTGTTACCTTAACAACCATTCAAACGGTAGTTCTCTCGCAGTGGAAGAAGTTGATGGAGAGTTGAAGAAGATTGACACGATGCAATCCCTCGAACAGATCTGATTCGTGTGACTCCCCACGAACAGATCTACACCACGGAAGAAGATGCAGAAGTCCCTCGAACAAAGATCGAACGCACGATCTCTCTACGGTTGATCCACACGTATGGGGTGGAAGATACGGCAGGGCTCCCCCGTCCAGAGCTCGGCGCCTCCGGAGTAGAGAGGAGGGAGGAGCAACACTTCGAGGTATGGTGGAGATTAGATCTAAGAGAGAAGAGAGAGGGTCAGCCTTACGGAACAATTCTGTGTCATCTTGGGGCTGCCCCTCAACCTCTATTTATAGTGGGGAGGGAGGGGGCACCTTCTTGGGGAGGAGGGCATCCCCTAGTGCGCACCCATCTAGGGTTTTCCCTCCCTAGGGCCGGCCACAAGGGGGAGGAAGCTTCCTCCTAGGCGCCATCCCCTTTTGGGCCTCCTTGGTCCAAGTGCTCCCTCCCCCCTTGGGCCTTCCAAGTGAGAGGGGGCCCATTGATATTAAATCTATTTTATTAATTCCAAAACAATTTGGGAATTCAAAATAAATAAATATTAAACATATTTATACCATCCCGGAACTTTTCCGGCCCTCCGGTTTTACCCGGTTTTGTCAAAACTTTTCTCGGTACTTTACCAGTGCCCCGAAAAAATTCCGGTTTTCTCTCCGATTAAATCTCAATCACTCCGAAACTTTTCGGTGTGTTATACTCGTGCTCCTAGCACTCTACTACTCAACAAATCTTCCACCCTTAAGTGTGTGACCCCATAGGTTCGGTAGAATACAAACATGAACCGAAAACTTATTTTCCCGCGGAACAATAACCGATAGCGGAGCCATGGACACCCATAACGATTCCCGTACCTACACGAATATAAATTCGAGTGAACACAAGCTTAACATGCCAGTACTATTTGCTTCACGATACTATACAAAACCTGAGGTGAGATCTTTTAGGTATTCACATGATTAACCATTAACCATTATACCAAGTCATCCTCCTTCTTGTTTTGTTCCATTTTTCTCGTTTAGTATTCCGGTATCCCTTGTGATCAGTTCATAGTGTCTGGCCAGACGTTGTTGGATGCCGTAGTACCGAGAGGGCCCAAAGAAGTATCTCTCCATCGTTAGAGGAGCAAATTCTCAACTCGAATCGTTAAGTCCCTTGACACACTTTCAGGTGTGAGTGATCAAAGCCGTTATTGCCACGCCTGTTATGGGTGGTGTTGGGATAGTGTCAAAACCCACCCTCCGGTATGAAGTTACGAAACATTCTTATGGTCATGAAGGACACATGCATATTAAATTTAGATGATTTTACTTATAACATGGAAACGATGTGATCTCAAAGTAAATCATAAAATTGGGTCGGTTCAGCACCCTTGTTCTGGCAACAATGTGCTCCCATGTGTTACCGGCATTTCCAATGCCCTATGAACAGGAAAACATGTCACCCATAACACACGGGTTAGTCCTAGAGGCAGACTAAGAACACTTTGTGTTTATACTCTACACATGCATATGGGTTTTCCTCCGATGGCAGTTAACATGCTACTTGGCAAACCTCCGCATTGGCCATTGCAGTTATAGCATAGACATATAAACATTAATAATGAACCTGGAATTATAATAATACAATTTATTATTGCCTCTAAGGCATAAATCCAATAACGACATCATCACGGACAATGGGGTAAACTTCAACTCGGCTGGATTTAAGGAGTTTTGTTGGAGCAATGACATTCATGTTAATTTTGCCTCAATAGCACATCCTTAATACAATGGTCAGTTTGAACGAGCAAATGGACTAATACTAAAAGGGATCAAGCCACGTCTCCTTCGGGAATTGAAATAAGCAGCAGGCGCTTGGGTAGAAGAGCTTCCCTCGGTCCTATGGGGATTAGAATCGTGCTCCCACTTAATTCCATATCTTATATGATTATTGATGAAATAATAACTTTTATAACTTCAGCAAAAAACTATTACTCCAGTGTAACAGCCCAGTTTTCAGAAGATTTAAAAAAATTGTTTTCGGTGTGAATTGTTTGATTGTCTGATTTGTTTGCGGTGTTTGCATCCCCGATTTATCAATCGGCGATTATTTTCCCCCCTCTTATCTCGTATCGTACGGAGACCGACCCTTGCCACCCTGACACTCGACCTTTGCGACACCGGGTTTCACCCGATCACCGTCGCGAAAACCGCACGAGACCAGCCGCAGCCAACGGAACGAAAAACCTCGTTTAATAATTAAACGGGTTATTTTTATTGCACGCCGGAAAGTGTTCTCGGAACGGTTCTAGCGCTAGGTGAATGCCGCCGGCTCCACGCGCTGATCGTGCAGTTCGAAGTTTTACCCGAATCGGAGGTACTGCGGACCCCCGGCGGTCAGAAACGTGAGCACCGCGCACGCGAGAGAAAACCCGGGGATGTTTTTGCAAACTGCCAGCCACCGGGGCTATATAAAGACCACCACACTCACACCCCACTTAGGGTTTCCCTAAGCCAAAATTGCAGCCACCCCCCCTGAGAATTGCCCAGATCTGCCCAATAAACCCCCAAATTCGCGAAACCCTAGCCCCAGGCGATCTGGACCGTCAGATCTGGCGATCCAACGGCCCAGATGCGCCCTAGCCTTCCCACCAACCTCCTCTCTCTTCCTCCTCCAACCAAGCCGCCGCCCGCGTCCGTGGAAGCCGTCGCCGCCCGACTCCGGTCGGCGAGCCGCCGGCAGCAGCGCCCCCCCCCCCGGCCGCCACCTCTCCCTCTCCCTTCTTCCTCTTCACCTCCCTCACCTTCTCCTCCCCTTCCCCTGCAGGTCGCCGCCGGGCTGCGCAGCCACCGGCCGTGGCCGGAGCCCGCAACAGCCGCCGCCTTGGAGCGCCCGAGCGGGAGCTCGCCTCCCCGCACCCGAGGCCACCGCCGCGCCGGATCCGGCGGGATCCGCGCCGCCAGACCCTCCTTCGCCGCCCCTCCTCGCCGCCGGTGGCCGGCGCGGCACCGGACAGCCGCCGCCGCCCGCCCTGGTCGTGCTCGGGAGGAGCCCCGAGCCGGCTGCCTCCTGCTCGGCCCCGTTGACCGCCGTGGCTGGGCCGGCCTGCCCACCGCGCGCGGCTTGCCAGGCCGCCAGGCCCAGCCGCCCCTCCAAGCCCAGCCAGTGGGCCGAGCCCAATGGGTGAGGCCCTGCTCCTTTTTTTCTGTTTGTTTTTCTTTTTTCCAGTTTTTACTAAGTCTGTTAAAAACTGTGTGCTGATGATGTTTTGCGTTGATGTTTACGAGTAAACCGTAGCTCGGATCACGTTGCGCCCAAAATGAAAATTGCTTAGAATTGTGTGTACTTCAACTCATCTTTTGTGAGTTATTTGTTTTGAGGTTGTTTAGATGTAGTTATTGTTGTTCAAGCAGGGCTACCTGTCGTTAACTGCTGCTAAGTTGCTGTAACTGTTATTTTATTGCAACTTCGGGCGACGGTTGCTTCTCAACCGTACGTCGGAATTGAGTGATTCCTTTTGCGTTGCGTTAAGCATTGTTTATACTTCAGTTTCATGCATTCACATGCCATAATTGCTTGCTGCATCATGATTGTATCTTGCTCCAAAGTAGCTAACCTGCTGTTAGTGTGCTGCTGTTTATATTTTGTTGCAACTTCGGGCGACGAGTGTGTCGCGACCGTTTATCGGAATTGAGTGATTCCAATTGCATATTGTTAAGCATCATGTCTAATTTCATTACATGTATTTCCTCTTCATGTTAACATTCCTGGTCATATAGTTATTGAGCTCCAAAGTTTCTATGCTGCTGTTTTTGACAGCCACCTCTGTTTTTCACAAAGTCTGTTACTTTGCGATGCCATGTTGTTTGCTTAATATCTTTTGGTCTATGATGCCTATTTGCATGATTCTTTTTGCCATGCCTTCCTTGTCATGTCTAGTTTAATTTCATATCATTTTTGAGCATGTTTGCATTGATTAACCTGTTTATGCATTGCTCTAAAGTGTGCTTCGTGATGTTGGCAGTTTGTGCTCGTAACTTGTTTTGCTTATATCTTTTAACCGTAACTCCGTTTGGAGTGTGCCTTATATGTAACTTGATTAGTTTTTCATGTACTTGGTGTTTATGCTATTGTTTTCTGTTGTTAACCAACCTAAAATATGGTTTAGGGCAGAACAGTACCAAATGTTTTAATCATCGTGCGACACTTAGTGTTATGCCATGTTTAGGTTGTGCCCCACTTAAATTGACTAGCATAGATAGTTACTTTGTGCTTCACCTCTTGACATGTTTGTGTGATATTCCATGCTTTCTTGAGTTGCCATGTTAACAACCTTGGTTGATCACCTGTAGCTAAACAACTTGAACCACCGTAAACGTCCGGTATCGTCGTGTGTGACGAGTACTCCACTTAACCTTATTAGTAACCGCTCTCGACGGTAGGTGCGATGTCTCGTGTTGCCTTCTTGTTGATGCTTGCTCATGTTTGCTTTGTAGTAATAGATGCTTGCTCGTTTATTGCTTTCCAGTGTTTATCGTCTTGTGTGCTTCCGCGGGTACCTCTCGGAGACGATGCGAGCTTGGGATCGACTACACCTTCAGAACCCGACTTATCAACAGGCAAGGACTATACATTACTTATGATCCATTCTATTTCAACCAGCGGTTTGCATGCTAGTATAGATTAGGTTCGATGTTTTCTCCTACCACATGTTTACAACCTCTTTCAAACCGATACAGCCATGTCCCCTCCCAGCAAACCTTGTACTGCTATGTTACTATTGCTCGTTGCTCAGCCCCTGCTTAGTATGCATGCTTAGGATGCTACGATGTTACCCTGTTACTCCTTGGTTTGGGATATCACATTTTTATATTGTTGCTGATGATATGATTATTATAATGTTGACTATATTCGACGAAGGATGGAAGGTCTAGGCTATCCCGCCTCGACGCTTTGTTCCATTCGAGTCACCTAGGATCCGAGTTCCGGGTATTGGTTTTAAGACTGAGCGTGCCTAACCGCGTGTGTGATTTTATGGGGTCCCCTCTTCTTACCTATCTAGCTTCAAACATTTCTAGTGGTGGCCCAAGCTGGTTTTACCTTTTGCAAAACGTGTGTGTGCGAGTGTCGACCTCGCAGATTTTCAAACAACTCGGGCCAGCGGAGACATAGTTCCTTTGTTGGTCCACACCTGGAAGCTAAGGGGAAGCCCACATCTGTTTGGGTAGCTAACCCGACCTCGTCCAGACGGTAGAGGCCGAATCGAGAGCGCGGCCGACTTTTGAGTTGGATGTCGACTCACCGGGGGCCACCCGGATTTGTGCGTTGTTAGTTAGAGGGACTTGTCGTTCCGGATCTCTTGGGACTAAATCATAAAATGGTTGCCTATCATGGGTAGCAACTGAGAGAGATGGGCGTGCGTGCGGAGCCTCGTAATGGGCAGTTGCTAAACCCCTGCAGGGTTAAATCTTTTCGAGAAGCCGTGTCCACGGTTATGGACGACTTGAGACCTACTCCTTGTTCATAGACAACAACAACGAAGAAAATCTGAATATAACTTGATCAACGTGTGTGTGTGCCTTGACTGCTTCTTCTTCGTCGGGATGCGAAGAGGAGGACAAGGATAGGATAGGTTTTATGTTTGCGTAGTAGTTGATAGCAAGACTTGTTGGAGGCGATTCCTCATCGAATGCCTGGCTTCTTACCTTACTCTCTAGATCGTTAGCCACTTCATAAATGCTAGTGCGGCAGCAACCTCACCACTTACCCCATCCTTACCGTAAACTACTAGTTGTCCTAGAATGACGAGTGATGAAGTCCTTGCTGGATCAGATGACCACTACAGTTGGATGCTGAGTACTTCTGTACTCATGATACTACCCCCAAACTCTTTTCAGGGTTATTGATCGACAACAGGTATGGTGATCGACGTTTCACGTGGAGACTCGACGACGACTAGTTAGGCGGATCCCGGCGGAGAGCCTGGACCCGTGTGGTTATGGGGACCGATGTTTTCTCTTTGCCACTAGGCATTTGGTTGTAGTCTGTACCCAGACATGTATCTTCCGCTGTTGTATTGTATTAAGGCAGTTGTATGCCGCTTGTATGAGATGTTGTATCCTTGTATCTGTAATGTTGTGATATCATGTTGGAAATCCGGGGCATATGGCTTTGTCATATGTCGCGGTGGGATCGATATGTGCTTCGTCCCTGGATCTGGGTGGAAACACCTAGATCTGGAACAGTACCGCATATCGGGCCTTACATCCAGCCCTGTTCGCGATTATCAGTAATTTTCCATATGAACATTTGCATCACTACACATATTGTAGTCAACCTTTTGAACTCTATCGAAAAACTTATTTTACGATAAGTTGAGCAATAGCAACGATTAAGCTATCGTCTATGTTCATATATATGAAAGTCAAATCCACTCTAATGATCAGGTATCCTTAGGAGGGTTTTACCAAGTTCTCAACTTGACTTAGATGGATGGCTTTCATATAGTTTTTATGGTTTTTAAGCCATACAGTGGAGTTAGTGCTCGTCATGGTTTCTTGTAGTTCACAGGTTTATCACACTATAGAACCACCTTGGTCCAAAGTGAATTTACAAAGCTGTGTGATACATCATAAGACTTGATCATTTCATCTCTTGAACACATTTCAGAGTTTCATCATTCCTTTTCATCAAATGTAGGAATTTCTGGTTTGGTCACAGAGTTTATCTCTAGAACGAGTTTCTGAGTTTCATTCTGTAGAACCAAATGATTCAATGTAATTATTATCAAGTTATTAGTACTCCCACTTAATTGTTTCAAGAGAGAAATTTTCTCAGGAAAAATCCCATGTCCCGTGATAAACATTTTTCCCGGGTATAGTAGTGGAAGTGTTGTTCGTAACATGATGTTTCTACAATACTTATATTCGAGATCGAGTATATTCTAAATACATCTCTGAAATTAGGAAACAACAATTGGAGTTCTTATCCATGCCGTATTCTTATAGGGCATTGTTTCAACAAACATATGACGACGCTCTATTTAGTTCGTAAGTGGTTTCTCAAAAGTGTTAAGCAGTATAGTAAATGGGAGTGTGGTGTAAGTTCATCACCGACCTCACCATGTCATGCTGGAATTCATGGTAGAAAACAGTTTTCATTCCAATATGTCATATAGGGCTTGGTTATGCGTCAAGATACTCCGTAGCTATAAGGGGTTTCAAGTGACGCTAGTTTATGAACTGAATTCATACACTCGATGATGTTTTCTAAATTATTTAACTCATTTATTTTACGATCAGATCGTCAAATATTTGATCTATGTGTGATGATTATTCTCTTTGTGTTGAAACATTTTTGAACTTATTCAAAATTACAGATATTATGTCTTGTCTAAATATCGGTATATCTATACAAGTCATTATCACAAAGTTTTATGTAAAGTACTGTTTATTAGTTCTCCACACATCGTTATGTGTTATTACCAATAGTTTACTAAACACTTGAACAAATGATTTTGTCTATTAGAAAAACATTGCATGTGTCAAATGACTCAAAGTCAAGAGATTGAATGACTTCATCGATATGAAGCTTCCGTATGCACTTTGTTCTAATGCGACTAAGTCATTTATGCTATTACAATAATGACATTATCATCACATAACTTAATTTATTTAGCAATCAAGAAAATAGACATAACATCAAGATTTCAACTTAAATAATTCACCACGTAGGGTGACATTCAGAGAGTAATAATTTTCGAACAACCATTATTCAAAACATGGATAACACATCCACCGTGTAGACAACACAATACAATATTAATGTTTTACACAACCTCTGAATCAAATAACATTTATTAACTCTAAGATAAATCTTGATAGACGAACGCCGACGGCCTTGGGTGACTTGGGCACCACTTCCGACGCGGACTTGCACTTCATTCACTCTTCTCCTTCGAATTCTAGTAATTCGTTGTATCGAGTTGCAAAACAAGTGCAATCGATATGGTATCAAATATACCTATGAAGGTGAAATAATGAAATTGTCTATTAACTTCGTATAAATTACTTATACATACGGTGATTAGAGCATTCTTCATATCTCCTATATACTTCTTACAGTTCCTCTTCCAGTGTCCCTGATTACCACCATCATATGGTCTGGATCCTTTTGTATAGATGCTTCCGCAGTCTTAAGTATAGAGAACAATTCGTCTATGGTCTTGTCAAGCCCATTCATTTTATTATTCATGATAAAACCGTTGTAAGACGGGGGACGTGACACAAGGAGAACGTGCAATGTTCACACCACTCTGAAAGAGAAGCTACATGGGAAAGAGAAGACCGTCTCCTTACCGAGTACCCCTCCTTCCTCCCGCAGACTTCTGAATCTCGGGACGAGATTCTTTTGAGTGGGGGATAAGTGTCAGAACCCTCTGTTAGGTATGTGCTAGGGTTAGCTAGTGCCTTTGCATCATGTCAAGATTTCAAAAAGAAATCTTGGAAATCAAATTCAAAATCAAAATGGGAGAAGGAACACCCCCCAGATGAATTAATTCAAAAGGCCAGATAAAAATCTTTTCCAAAAATTCATGTTAGAGTCTTGAAAAGTCTTATAAATGAGTGTGATCACATATCAAGTGATGTGGGACCCACCCCATGCTCATAGATTTTTCAAATATTCAAACAGTACCTTGGAATTAAAGAAATACCCCTTTTTGATTTAAAATTCAAATCATTTGAATTTTAAAAATGTTGAAAGTTTATGAGTGGCTAGTCTATATTATTATGAGGCCACATAAAAGTTTTCAGCATTTAATAAAATGGTTTGATATTTTTATCAGAGCCAAAACAAATATACAGAAAAACAGAAAGGAAAGATTAAACAGAAAGAAATCATAAAAGCTTACCTGGCGCCTAGGCGAAGTCGGCCCACCCAGCCCAGCCGGCCCACAGGGGAAGGGGCGTCTTCTTCCCCCTCCCGCGCCTCCAAGCTGCTCGGTGGAATGCCACCGAGCTAGCTGAGGACGACACATCATCGTCGACGAGCTTCCAGGCCGCCCCGTGCCTCTTCTCGCGTCCTGGAGACGTCACGCAGCCGCCCCAGTCCATTCCCCCCCTCCTCGTCGTCTTCCCCTTCCTCTCTCGCACGTTTCATCGCCGCCCGAGGAACACGCCGGGGCGCCGTCGAGCACACGCGTGGCCATCGACGCTGAGAAGCCCCAAGAACGTGTCCAAGCTCTTCGTCGTCGTCGTCTTCATCGAACTGCAGAAGGAATCGATTCCGGAGCCCGCGTAGACGCCAGATTCTTCCTCGAGCTCCCGCCGGCCGCCGTGAAGGACTTCGTCGATTCCGCCGCCGTTGAGCCACCCCAGCCCTCGCCACCACCTCTACTGGATTCAGGGTGAGCTTGCGAGAGAAACCCCTCACTTTTCCCCCTCGTTTACTCGCTCTAGCCGGATCCGCCATGGATGCCGAAGCACGTCGCCGCCATGGATGAGCTCGAGGTCGCCCCTGTGCCCCTTCGACTTAGCCAGCGCGCGCGTTTGGTTCCTGAGCATGCCAGCGTTTGAACGCACGCGAGATCAGCTCGAACGATGCGCTGTAACGTCGACTACGACATCGCCGTGGTTCTGCTTCCGCCGGAGTCGTCGCCGTCGTCGCTCCCGACCTCCCCGTGGACCCTTGATGCTTCCAGAAGACGCGGAAGACGACGCTGCATCCAGTGGTGACCTTCCCGTGCCCTCCCGTGGCCCCTAGCTCACTCCGGCAAGTCGCCGCCGCGGCTCCAGTCGCCGGCGTCAAGCCGCCGGTGGGTTAGACGTTAACCACCCAGTTAAGTGACCCCTGGGTCACTGACCAGTGGGCCCAGTGGCTTAATTAAGCCACTGGATTAACTTAACCCACGGGTTAAGTGAACCCAGCCACTGACAGGGTGGCCCCACATGTCAGACCCCCCCTCTGACGTCAGCATTGCGCAATATATCAATTAAATGAATTTCCAGAGATTATTTGAATTAAAAGAATTCCAGAAATTCCAGAAAACACCCCAAACTTTGGAAATTCATAGAAAATTCATATTAACTCCAAATTGGACAAATAATATATGAAAAATGATCAGGAAAAAATTATCTTTCCAAATATGCAACTTTCAACTCTGTTTGATTTGAATTTAAAATGTGATCAGTAGCCGGAACCCGAGGTCACCCCCTACGTTGAAGACCCCGAACTCGAACCTCGTCAGCAAGGCAAGCAAACCCCCATTGATCATGTCGATAAAATCCCACTTCCCTCTCATGTCTCGCTTATGCATTGTTTAGGATGATCACCATGCTTCGTTTCTACCGCATAGATGAACCCATTCCTTTGCATGACCTATCATTTTGTCACAGTAGTAAGCAAACCACAATCCTAGCAACTGTAGGAGTTGTTTGATATCATGCGGCCCCTGCAATGTTACTGCTTATTGCATGCTTAGTATGATACCATGTTGTTACTGTGATGTGAGTCGGGATGGGAATGATCATGTTGATGATGGTAGAAAAGTGTTGGTGAATCGACCCTAATACAAGGTGAACGATGGGAGGCTGTGTAGGAGTACACAGTGGGTTGTCTCGTTGAACACCGCCCTAGTACGAGTTCTTGTGTGGTGATCCAAGATGAAGAGTACAACCACACATTGGGCTCACTGACCCCTCTCAACCTATTAACTCATCCCTTTCGATGTCCAGATGTCGCAGTATTTCGGAGTTCTGGTAGGCTTGTGGCCTGGATGCTAAGTGAGAGAACGGCTCACCCGAGACCGGCTTATGCACCACGCACACATCGCTTGGGTCCACTTCGGTAAACCGGCCGGGTTCACGATAGTGGTAACCAACCCAAGTAGGCGGCTTTCTCGGACTAGATAGGCTATGAGGTAACAGTTGTGGTGAGCATCCTCGCTGGCACCCCTTGAATGGTGTCGAGATCAAAGGCGGTAAATGATGGTCATGTGTGTGTAGAGGTACACCCTTGCAAGGTTAACAAAACTATTCGAATAGCCGCGTCCGCGGTTATGGACTGCTTGGAAAGCTTAGCTTGATTATTAGACAACTTGAACCGGATACTTCTAAAACACACCAAGATAAGTGTGAGTGTTATGGCGTGCTTTCTCGTGGGGAAGTCGAGGAAGGCACCATAGTGGTGTATTGGTTGGAGAAAGTAGTGGACTCGTGTATGCTTCTTACCTCAAAGTCTGGTACTCGTAGTTCAGGACTAGCCAAGTCAAAGCTGGCACTTCTGTAAGTGAACCCCACCTCCCTTTACCTTGATACATGTGCATGAGTAGTATAGCTCCTATGTAAGTCTTGCTGAGTACGACTTTGTACTCACGTTTGCTTAATCTATGTTTTAGATGACGCCACTGACCCCGAAGGTGGCTTCTTCATCGAGCTGGACGACTGAAGTTAAACTAGTCTAGTCCCAGTCAGCAGACTGGTTCCCTCGTGGAGGGCTTTGTGTTTTAATAAGGCTTCTTAAGCCACTTGTTAAACTTGTCTGTACTCAGACATAATTTGCTTCCGCTCTGTGTTGTAATGTTGGATCACATGTATGTGATCTCTGTGTGCACTCTATAAGAGTTATAAATAAAATGTACACTTTGTAGAGAATTGCAATGGTACCTACTGTTCATACAAGGCATGTGTGCTGCGTGTATGTTTATAACATGCATGTCTTTGTATGGGTTTTCGAGACCTTAGTTGTGTTCTGGCTGGCGGTCTTTCATACACCAAGTGGCCCTTAGATGTGTGCAGCTTGGGGCATCGCGATGCGATTGCTCGAGACTCCGTCTCGTGCACACTTTGTGGTATGATCGATCCCGCCCTAGACCCCGACTAAGTGATCGGGCTGGAGTAAGTCTATGTAAGAGTTTTGAGATAGTCGGTGGTATGGTTGAGGCGACTTGTCTTTGAATATGGGAGTTCACCACCCATATCATTTGACTTGTGTGCGGACGATGAGGATCCATCTCAGTTGATCATCCGGCCTGGATGGGATGCCCCTCACGTACGATGCTTTCCGAGAATGTTCAGTGCTTGGCCTTGTCTGCTTAGACAAGTGGGTGCGGTTCTCGGCTCTCCATATGACTATGTCTTAACTGTACTTGCATACGCTAACCCCGGGTCCCGACAATAAGCTAGAACGTCAAGACAACCAAGCGCTATTGCTGTGGAGACAACTCAATGCACCCGCCTCTTTGTTACCTTTCCGTTGGTACTCGTGTGACACGACGCACCGCGGGTGGCGTTTATTACAGACGGTTGCACGGTTGGGAGAGCACGAACTTCTTGATATTTTAAGAGAGATCATCCTATTAAAATTACGACTAGTGCGCAATCAAAACAGGCAATGAAAAGGATTAACATCACATGCAATTTAATGTGTTTGATATGGTCTAGCCCTTTTCTTCAAGAAGCTCCAAGCACCATGCTTTTCTTTCTTCATCTTCTTTTGGCGGAGAGCATCACCTCCACGCACGACACGTCGTCAAGCACCATGACGTATGATCATCATCTTCATGTAGATACTACAACTATTGCTAGCATCTATTCCACTAAAAGAAAATTACATGAAGTTTGGCACGAAGGCCGAATAAATGAAAATCATATGGCTCCAGCCATCATGCCGTACCATGACATGCAAGTCATGCAAATTTAACATGTACAAAGTATAATCATCTCATACAACTTTTATCATGACGAAGACTATACCACATCACATGTTCCTGCAAAACAAGTTAGACGTTCTTCTACTCGTTCTTTGCATCTTTTACGTGGCTACTAGGGTTTGCAAGGCAAAACGTTTTGCTAGCTGCGTAACCACATAAAGCACAATCTTCAAGTTGCTAGATTAACTCTCGGGGCGTATCAACCATGAGACTACAATTTAATCTCATGACCCATACTGAACAATCGTCAATACACGTGATCCCCGTGCTAGATCAACAATTCTAACACGCCCCTTTTGTTACACAATTTCTCCACACCAAAAGCAAGACCCAAATCATCTTCGCGCGACCAGCATACTCAGGAACATCATAGAAGGACCCCGAGGGGAAAGACGTTTGTAACAAAATCAAGCAATACAGCAGGGATCAAATTGTGCAATTAGAGGGGAAGCAACTAGAAGATTCAGTTTAGATCTATTATCAAAAACCTCACACAATGAAAATTTTGTGCAATGCCCGATCACTATGAACTCTAGATCGAACCTTCATCTATTACTAGAACTAGCTCATGATACCGCTGTTGGGATTCGGAGTAGAAAACAAAAAAATTCGGCACTACGAAACCAAGTCCCAAGAACAGATCTAGATAGATGCAAACACAGTTAGCGATCTTGTTACCTTAACAACCGTTCAAACATTAGTTCTCTCGCAGCGGAAGAAGTTGATGGAGAGTTGAGGAAGATTGACGCGGTGCAATCCCTCGAACAGATCTGATCCGTGTGAGTCCCCACGAACAGATCTACTCCACGGAAGAAGATGCAGAAGTCCCTCGAACAAAGATCGAACGCACGATCTCTCTACGGTTGATCCACACATACGGGGTGGAAGATCCGGCTGGGCTCCGTCGTCCGGAGCTCGGCGCCTCCGGAGTAGAGAGGAGGGAGGAGCAACACTTCGAGGTATGGTGGAGATTAGATCTAAGAGAGAAGAGGGAGGGACAGCCTTACAGAACAATTCTGTGTCATCTTGGGGCTGCCCCTCCAACTCTATTTATAGTGTGGAGGGAGGGGGCACCTTCTTGGGGAGGGGGGTAGCCCCTAGTGCGCCCCCATATAGGGTTTTCCCTCCCTAGGGTCGGCCACAATGGGGAGGAAACTTCCTCCCTTCCTCCTAGGCGCCATCCCCTTTTGGGCCTCCTTGGTCCAAGTGCTCCCTCCCCACTTGGGCCTTCCAAGTGAGAGGGGGCCCATTGATATTAAATATATTTTATTAATTCCAAAACAAATTGGGAATTCACAAGAAATAAATATTAAACATATTTAGACCATCCCGGAACTTTTCCGGCCCTCTGGTTTTACCCGGTTTTCTCAAAACTTTTCCCGATACTTTACCGGTGCCCCGAAACGATTCCGGTTTTCTCTCCGATTAAATCTCAATCACTCCGAAACTTTTCTGGTGTGTTATACTCGAGCTCCTATCACTCTACTACTCAACAAATCTTACACCCTTAAGTGTTTGACCCCATAGGTTCGGTAGAATACGGACATGAACCGGAAACTTATTTTCCCGCGGAACAATAACCGATAGCGGAGCCATGGACACCCATAACGGTTCCCGTACCTACACGAATATAAATTCGAGTGAACCACAAGCTTAACATGCCAGTCCTATTTTCTTCACGATACTATACAAAACCTGAGGTGAGATCTTTTAGGTATCCGCATGATTAACCATTAACCATTATACCAAGTCATCCTCGTTCTTGTTTTGTTCCATTTTTCTCGTTTATTATTCCGGTATCCCTTGTGATCAGTTCACAGTGTCTGGCCGGACGATGTTGGATGCCGTAATACCGAGAGGGTCCAAAGAAGTATCTCTCCATCGTTAGAGGAGAAAATTCCCAACTTGAATCGTTAAGTCCCTTGACACACTTTCAGGCGTGAGTGATCAAAGCCGTTATTGCCACGCCTGTTACGAGTGGTGTTGGGACAGTGTCAAAACCCACCCTCTGGTATGAAGTTACGAAACATTCTTATGGTCATGAAGGACACATGCATATTAACTTTAGATGATTTTACTTATAACATGGAAACGATGTGATCTCAAAGTAAATCATACAATTGGGTCGGTTCAGCACCCTTGTTCTGGCAACAATGTGCTCCCATGTGTTACCGGCATTTCCAATGCCCTATGAATAGGAAAACATGTCATCCATAACACACGGGTTAGTCCTAGAGGCAGACTAATAACACCTTGTGTTTATACTCTACACCTGCATATGGGTTTTCCTCCGAAGGCAGTTAACATGCTACTTGGCAAACCTCCGCATAGGCCATTGCAGTTATAGCATAGACATATAAACATTAATAATGAACCTGGAATTATAATAATACAATTTATTATTGCCTCTAGGGCATAAATCCAATAACGAAATCATCACGGACAATGGGGTAAACTTCAACTCGGCTGAATTTAAGGAGTTTTGTTGGAGCAATGACATTCAGGTTAATTTTGCCTCAATAGCACATCCTTAATCCAATGGTCAGTTTGAACGAGCAAATGGACTAATACTAAAAGGGATCAAGCCACGTCTCCTTCGGGAATTGAAATAAGCAGCATGCGCTTGGGTAGAAGAGCTTCCCTCGGTCCTATGGGGATTGAGAACAACACCTAACCTCTCTACTCGGTCAACTCCCTTTTTTCTGGTGTACGGGTCAGAGGCAATCCGCCCGAGTGATCTCAAGCACAATGCCCCCGAGTAAGCCAGTACACTGAAGCTGAAGCTGAAGCTGCAAGACAAGATGGTGTTGATCTCCTGGAAGAGGAAAGAAATTTAGCTCTTACCCGTTCAACATTCTATCAGAAAGACCTGCGCCGATACCATGATCGACCTGTCCAAGCTCGCTCATTCCAAGAGGGAGACATGGTGTTACGTATCAAGCAGACTTCTGATCACAAATTAGCCCCTCCACGGGAAGGGCCCTATGTCATATCCCAGGTATTACATAACGGAGCTTATAGGTTATATGATGTAACTAATAACATAGAAGAGCCCCACACATGGAATGCCCAGTTGTTATGTCGCTTCTATGCATGAACGCAGTTGTAAGACTTGAATAAAATATAATGTTTGTATGACAAAGTGTCTTGATCAATCTCTGTACTTTTACCTGTTATCAAAAATCAAGTTTTATCCGAGCTGTGCGCAGCTCGGACGAGAGCTTAGAAAACTTTTCTAAGTATCCTTCGAGTCATTGATAACTTGTGTAACAACCCAGATTTCACAAAAATTAAAATTTTTGTTTTCGGTGTGAATTGTTTGATTGTCTGATTTGTTTGCGGTGTTTGCATCCCCGATTTATCGATCGGCGATTATTTTTCCCCCTCTTATCTCGTGCTGGACGGAGACCGACCCTTGCCACCCTGACACTCAACCTTTGCGACACCAGGTTTCACCCGATCACCGTTGCGAAAACCGCACAAGACCAGCCGTAGCCAATGGAACAAAAACCATGTTTAATAATTAAATGAGTTATTTTTATAGCGCGCAGGAAAGTGTTCTTGAAACGGTTCAAGCATGAGGTGAACGCCTCCGGCTCGACGCGCTGATTGCGCAGTTCGAAGTTTTACCCGAATCGGAGGTCCTGCGGACCCTCGGCGGTCAGAAACGTAAACACCGCGCGCGCGAGAGAAAAACCGAGGATGTTTTTGCATTGCTCTAAAGTGTGCTTCCTGATGTTGGCAGATTGTGTTCCAAACTTGTTTTGCTTGTATCTTTTTAACCGTAACTCCGTTTGGAGTGTTCTTTACATGTAACTTGATTAGAATTTCATGTAATTTGTGTTTATGCTATTGTTTGCTGTTGTTAACCAACCTAAAATATGGTTTAGGGCAGAACAGTAACAAATGCTTTAATTATCGTGGATCACTTAGTGTTCTGCCATATTTAGGTTGTGCCTCACTTAAATTGACTAGCATAGATAGTTTATTTTATGCTTCACCTCTTTCCATGCTTGAGTGAGATGCCATGCTAACAACATTTTCTCATGTTGTGTAGCCAAATAACTCGAACCGATTCTAAATGTGCGGTATCGTCGTGTGTGACGAGTACTCCACTTAACCTGTTAGTAACCGCTCTCGACGGTAGGTGCGATGTCTCGTGTTGCCTTCTTGTTGATGCTTTCTCGTGTTGCCTTCTTGTTGATGCTTGCTCGTTGATTGCTTTCCAGTGTTTCCTTCCTGTGTGCCTTCCGCGGTTACTCTCGGAGACGTTGCGAGCTTGCGATCAACTACACCTTCGGAACCCGACTTATCAACATGCAAGGACTATACATTACTTATGATCCATTCTATTTCAACTAGCGATTTGCATGCTAGTCTAGGTTAGGTTCGATGTTTGATCCTACCACATGTTTACAACCTCTCTTAAACCGATACAACCATGTCCCCTCCCAGCAAACCATGTACTGCTATGTTACTATTGCTCGTTGCTCAGCCCCTGCTTAGTATGCATGGTTAGGATGCTACGATGTTACCCTATTACTCCTTGGTTTGTGCTATCACATTATTATATTGTTGTTGATGATATGATTATTATAATGTTGACTATATTCGACGAGGATGGAAGGTCTAGGCTATCCCGCCCCGACGCTTTGTTCCATTCGAGTCACCTAGGATCCGAGTTCTGGGTATTGGTTTTAATACTGAGCGTGCCTAACCGTGTGTGGGATTTTATGGGGTCCCCTATTCTTACCTACCTAGATTCAAACATTTCTAGTGGTGGCCCAAGCTGATTTACCATTTGAAAACATGCATATATGTTTGTCGGGTCGCTCCTAGCAGATATCCTTTAAAATAACTTGGGCCAGCGGAGACATGGTTCCTCTTGTTGGTCCACCCTAGGGAGCTAGGGGGCTGCCCACATTAGTTTGGGTAGCTAACCAGACCTCGCCCAGACGATAGAAGCCAATTCGAGAGCGTGGCCGGCTTTTGAGTTGGATATCGACTCACCGGGGGGCACACGGATTTGTTCGTTGTTAGCTAGAGGGACCTGTCATACCGGATCTCTCGGAACTAAATCATAAAAAGGTTGCCTATGATGGGTAGCAACTGAGGGAGATGGGCGTGCATGCGGAGTCTTGTAATAGGCAGTTGGTACACCCCTGCAGGGTTAAATCTTTTTGAGAATCCTTGTCCACGGTTATGGACGACTTGAGACCTACTCCTTGTTCATAGACAACAACAACTGAGATAATCTTAATATAACTTGATCAACGTGTGTGTGCCTTGACTGCTTCTTCTTCGCCGGGAAGCGAAGAGGAGGAAAAGGAAAGGATAGGTGTTATGCTTGCGTAAGTAGCTGATAGCAGACTTGATGGAGGCGATTCCTCATCGAATACTTGGCTTCTTATCTTACTCTCTAGATCGTTAGCCACTTCATAAATTCTAGTGCGGCAGCAACCTCACCACTTACCCCATCCTTACCGTAAACTACTAATTATCCTAGAATGACGAGTGATGAAGTCCTTGCTGGGTCAGTTGACCACTACAGTTGGATGCTGAGTATTTTTGTACTCATGATACTACCCCATACTCTTTTCAGGGTTCTGATCGACAACAGGTATGGTGATCGACGTTTCACGTGGAGACTCGACGACGACTAGTTAGGCGGATCCCGGCGGAGGGCCTGGACCCGTGTGGTTATGGGGGTCGATGGTTTTCTTTTTGCCAGTAGGCATTTGATTGTAGTCTGTACTCAGACATGTACCTTCCGCTGATGTATTGTATTTAAGGCAGTATTATGCCGATTGTATGAGATGTTGTATCCATGTAGTCGTAATGTTGTGATATCATGTTGGAAATCCGGGGCATATGGCATTGTCATATGTCGCGGTGGGACCGATATGTGCTTCGTCCCCGGATCTGGATGGAAACATCTAGATCTAGAACAGTACCGCATACTGGGCCTTACAACTTGGTATCAGAGCCTTACCGACCGTAGGACCCCTTTTCTGACCGAAGTCGATTCTAGACAAAAACTATTTTGTAGTTACTAAGTTAGTTATCGGAGAGTAGGAAACTTTTTACTCCTTATCTTTGCTCTGGTTAGGACAAGTGATGTCAGTGTTTTAACTCTCGCCTCATCCCCTTCAAAACTCTAGGATCTCGAGTGTGTGGACTTTCGGAATAGTTACAATGCCTTGCTTGCAGCGTATTGTCTCGATTCCGAGCTCGGTTGGGAATTCCTGTAGTTCCTTTAGCTTCTCCGATTTCGGATATCGTCTGGGTCATCCGTTGCCATCCATCCTTTTACCGGTGTTTTTACGACTTGCGTCGAAAAACACTATCCCTTGATCTGGTTTTCGTGATCGTTCTTCCTCTTGTCACTGACGGTTTCGTTTTTCCGACGATGTCGTCTCTTTGCGGAAAGTATCTCGACGGAGTTCGTCGTTCGACATGGAGCAGAGCCCCTTGTTAGTGGTGTTGAAGATCGTCGTCTCTCTTTTCTCTCCCCTCCTCTCCCCCGGATCATCCAGGATCTCGACACGAGATCCCTTGTTGGTGGTGTTGTATTGTAATAGCCCAGACTTCACAAAAAATAAAAATTTTGTTTTCGGTGTGAATTGTTTGATTGTCTGATTTGTTTTCGGTGTTTGCATCCCCGATTTATCGATCGGCGATTATTTCCCCCCCCCCCTCTTATCTCGTACCGGACGGAGACCGACCCTTGCCGCCCTGACACTCGACCTTTGCGACACCGGGTTTCACCAGATCACCGTCGCGAAAACCGCACAAGACCAGCCGTAGCCAACGGAACGAAAACCCTGTTTAATAATTAAATGAGTTATTTTTATAGCGCGCCAGAAAGTGTTCTCGGAACGGTTCAAGCGCGAGGTGAACGCCTCCGGCTCGACGCGGTGATTGCGTAGTTCAAAGTTTTACCAGAATCGGAGGTCTTGCGGACCCTCGTAGGTCAGAAACGTAAACACCGCGCGCGCGAGAGAAAAACCGAGGATGTTTTTGCATTGCTCTAAAGTGTGCTTCCTGATGTTGGCAGATTGTGTTCCAAACTTGTTTTGCTTGTATCTTTTTAACAGTAACTCCGTTTGGAGTGTTCTTTATATGTAACTTGATTAGAATTTCATGTACTTTGTGTTTATGCTATTATTTGCTGTTGTTAACCAACCTAAATATGGTTTAGGGCAGAACAGTACCAAATGCTTTAATTATCGTGGAGAACATAGTGTTATGCCATGTTTAGGTTGTGCCTCACTTAAATTGACTAGCATAGATAGTTTATTTTATGCTTCACCTCTTGCCATGCTTGAGTGAGATTCCATGCTAACAACCTTTGCTCATTTTGTGTAGCAAAATAACTTGAACCGATTCTAAATGTGCGGTATCGTCGTGTGTGACGAGTACTCCACTTAACCTGTTAGTAACCGCTCTCGACGGTAGGTGCGATGTCTTGTGTTCCCTTCTTGTTGACGCTTGCTCGTGTTTGCTTCGTAGTAATAGATGCTTGCTCGTTGATTGCTTTCCAGTGTTTCCTTCCTGTGTGCCTTCCGCGGTTACTCTCAGAGACGTTGCGAGCTTGCGATCAACTACACCTTTGGAACCGACTTATCAACAGGCAATGACTATACATTACTTATGATCCATTCTATTTCAACCAGCGGTTTGCATGCTAGTCTAGGCTAGGTTCGATGTTTGATCCTACCACATGTTTACAGCCTCTCTTAAACCGATACAGCCATGTCCCCTCCCAGCAAACCATGTACTACTATGTTACTATTGCTCGTTGCTCAGCCCCTGCTTAGTATGCATGCTTAGGATGCTATGATGTTACCCTGTTACTCCTTGGTTTGGGCTATCACATTATTATATTGTTGTTGATGATATGATTATTATAATGTTGACTATATTCGACGAAGGATGGAAGGTCTAGGCTATCCCGCCCCGACGCTTTGTTCCATTCGAGTCACCTAGGATCCGAGTTCCGGGTATTGGTTTTAAGACTTAGCGTGCCTAACCGCGTGTGGGATTTTATGGGGTCCCCTTTTCTTACCTACCTAGCTTCAAACATTTCTAGTGGTGGCCCAAGCTGATTTACCATTTGAAAACATGCATATATGTCTGTCGGGTCGCTCCTAGTAGATATCCATTAAAATAACTTGGGCCAGCGGAGACATGGTTCCTCTTGTTGGTCCACCCCAGGGAGCTAGGAGGCTGCCCACATTAGTTTGGGTAGCTAACCCGACCTCGTCCAGACGGTAGAGGCCAATTCGACAGCGCGACCGGCTTTTGAGTTGGATGTCGACTCACTGGGGGCCACCCGGATTTGTTCGTTGTTAGCTAGAGGGACATGTCGTACCGGATCTCTCAGAACTAATTCATAAAATGGTTTCTTATGATGGGTAGCAACTGAGAGAGATGGACGTGTGTGCGGAGCCTTGTAATGGGCAGTTGGTACACCCATGCAGGGTTAAATCTTTTCAAGAAGCCGTGTCCACGGTTATGGACGACTTGAGACCCACTCCTTGTTCATAGACAACAACAACTAAGATAATCTTAATATAACTTGATCAACGTGTGTGTGACTTGACTGCTTCTTCTTCGTCGGGATGCGAAGAGGAGGACAAGGATAGGATAGGTGTTATGCTTGCGTAAGTAGCTGATAGCAGACTTGTTGGAGGTGATTCCTCATCGAATGCTTGGCTTCTTATCTTACTCTCTAGATCGTTAGCCACTTCATAAATGCTAGTGCGGCAGCAACCTCACCACTTACCTCATCCTTATCGTAAACTACTAGTTTTCCTAGAATGACGAGTGATGAAGTCCTTGCTGGGTCATTTGACCACTACAGTTGGATGCTGAGTACTTCTGTACTCACGATACTACCCCCAAACTCTTTTTAGGGTTCTGATTGACAACAGGTATGGTGATCGACGTTTCACGTGGAGACTATACGACGACTAGTTAGGCGGATCCCGGCGGAGGGCCTGGACCCGTGTGGTTATGGGGGTCGATGTTTTTCTCTTTTCCAGTAGGCATTTGATTGTAGTCTGTACTCAGACATGTACCTTCTGCTGATGTATTGTATTTAAGGCAGTAGTATGCCGATTGTATGAGATGTTGTATCCACATAGTTGTAATGTTGTGATATCATGTTGGAAATCCGGGGCATATGGCATTGTCATATGTCGCGGTGGGACCGATATGTGCTTCGTCCCCGGATCTGGATGGAAACATCTAGATCTGGAACAGTACCGCATATCAGGACTTACAACTTGGGAGCTGCTTAATGTTCAAAAATCATGTTTTTCTCCGAACTGTGCGCAGCTCGGACGAGAGGTTATAATTTTTTCTAAGTATACTTCAAGTCATTCATAACTTGGGGGCTACTTAATGTTCAAAAATCAAGTTTTTGTCCGAGCTGTGCGCAGCTCGGACGAGAGCTGAGAAAACTTTTCTAAGTATCCTTAAAATCATTGATAACTTGGGGGCTGCTTAATGTCCAAAAATCAAGTTTTTCTCCGAGCTGTGCGCAGCTCGGACGAGAGCTTAGAAAACTTTTCTAAGAATCCTTCAAGCCATATGATAACTTGGGGGTTGCTTAATTTTTAAAAATCAAGTTTTTATCCAAGCTATGCGCAGCTCGGATGAGAGCTTAGAAAACTTTTCTATGTATCCTTCAAGTGATTGATAACTTGGGGCTGCTTAATGTTCAAAAATCAAGTTTTTCTCCGAGCTGTGCGCAGCTCGGACGAGACCTTAGAAAACTTTTCTAAGTATCCTTCAAGTCATCTGATAACTTGGGGGCTGCTTAATGTTTAAAAATTAAGTTTTTATCCGAGCTGTGCACAGCTCAGGCGAGAGCTTAGAAAACTTTTCTAAGTATCCTTCAAGTCATTAATAACATGGGGGCTGATTAATCTTAAAAAATCAAGTTTTTCTCCGAGCTGTGCGCAGCTCGGACGAGAGCTTAGAAAACTTTTCTAAGTATTCGTCAAGTCATTTGATAACTTGGGGGCTGCTTAATATTCAAAAATCAAGTTTTTATCCGAGCTGTGCGCAGCTCGAACAAGAGCTTAGAAAACTTTTCTATGTATCCTTCCAGTCATTTGATAACTTGGGGGCTGCTTAATGTTTAAAAATCAAGTTTTTATCCGAGCTGTGCGCAGCTCGGACGAGAGCTTAGAAAACTTTTCTAAGTATCCTTCAAGTCATTGATAACTTGGGGGCTGCTTAATGTTCAAAAATCAAGTTCTTGTCTGAGCTGTGCGCAACCCGGACAAGGGCTTAGAAAACTTTTCTAAGTACCCTTCCTAATCATTAGGGTTACTTAATGCACAACCAGATAACCACTTCAAACATACCAATAGATAAGCTAAAACAAAAGCATGTCTAGTGCCCAGGGCACAACAACAACCACGAAGAAGTTTATTACAAGACCACTCGGCATACCGAGGCAAAAAATTTAAAATATTCATTCCACCCCAACGAAGTTGCTCATTCGTCTCCGGCCTCGTCCGACTCAATCAAGAAACCAGTAGATTCCACGAAGAAGTTTAGATCAGGCATCAGAGCAATCCGACTGGCAGTCTCGGCATACCGCGGCAAAAATGTGGTGCAGCTTTGTCCTTGTTCAGGATCACCGCCACCAACCCTTTCAAGGTTATGAACCCTCTCGGGAAAGTGTTCTTTGGTCAAAGCCAGCGCATAGTTGGCACCACTCCGCGCCGAAGACCGTTTCCAGCGTGCTAATTGTTGAGGAGCTGTTTGGAGGGTGGGAACCACTGTATCAAGTTTCACCCGACTTCCCTCTCCAGGCGACAACTTGCTCTTCAACGCCAAGGTAGCACCCATGACCTCCTTGGAAAACCTCTTAGCCTTGGAGCACCGCATGGTTAGTAAACCTCGAGCTAAAGAAAATTCCGTTGTCACCGGCGTGTAGTTGTCCCTCTTCATGATTTCGGAAAACTCAACCATTCGGGCTTGCTCCGCTTCCGGATCGGTACCATATGCTGCAACAAAACAAGATTAGTATACGCTGAATTGGCACGACACCAAACATTATCAATAGAAATTTCTCACAACTCACCAGATAGAGTCTTGCTGAAGACAGCAAACCTCCCAGCACAATACTCCTCTTCTGCCTTCACAGAGTTCCGAGTTGCTTCCATTTCGGCCTTGTGATTTTCTTCTTCCTTGGAGCGCAGCTCGGACAACTTTTCTAGATCAGATTGGAGTTTCGTGATGCTGGCCTCATTTTCCTTCACAACTTCTTTATAGTAGTGCACAGATTTCTCTAAAACCTTCTTCTCTTTGGCGCGCTTCTCACCCTGCTCTATATCTTTCTTCATCTTGGCCACAAATTCGTCATTCTCCTTGACCTTTGCATCAAAAGCTTTCTTGGCCGCCTCTGCATCGGAACAAAAACGGAAGAAAGGATATCAGAACCAAGCTTTTATAAAATCTGAGCCAGGATAGCTCACCATTGTCTTCAGCATGTTGTTTCTTCAGTTTGTTGTGCTCTTCAAGCAGCACCTCATACACTTTCTTCGTGGCTCCATTCTCCTCTTGTAAATTTACAAAAGAAGAACCCAGCTTGCAATCCTCCTAACACAGGGGAAGCATCATAATGAACAAAAAGTCTCCTTACAAAAGACTCTGAATAACTTCAAGAAGTTACTCGGAGCCTTGGGGGCTACACCCAGTGGGTGCACTAAGAAGTTATCCCACTGAAAGATCATAAAAACAAAGTCTCTTTACAAAAGACTCCGAATAACTTAAAGAAGTTACTCGGAGCCTTGGGGGCTACACCCAGTGGGTGCACTAAGACGTGTTTCCACTGGAAGTTCATTAAACTTGAGTCCCATTACAAAAGACTCTGAATAACATCAAAAAGTTACTCGGAGCCTTGGGGCTACACCCACTCGATACACTAAGAAGTGTTCCCAGTGGAAGTTTCAAATTCCCAAAATAACAGCAACTTAGACAAAAAGTCATTTGACACCCACTGGGTAGAAAACTTACATAAGTACTTATGTGCATGTTCGACTTCACCAACTCGGCCTCGGAAGCTAACTCACGCAAGCGCAACTCAAATTGAGAAGGCTTCACAAAAGATTCCTTCAAGCCGCTGATGATAGCATGCTCAACCGGAGCGCCAACTGGGATTGAAGTTGAGGAAGCTGGAGCATTCTCTTGAGGAGATGCTGGAGCAGCAGGTGCCTTCTCAGCAAACTTCTCAACAGGAGCCTCGCGCGCAGCTGGAGGAGCAGACGAACTATCGGCGGCAGGATGACCAGATCCAAGTGGTTCCTCTTCGCCAAGAACAACCACCTCAGGAAGAGTCACCTCAGGGGCAGTCGGCTCAATCACGGTCCGAGTTGGACTTACAAAAGAATCAATGTCCATGTCTACTGAAGAAAGGTGAAGTCAACAGACATAGTCAAAAAAATGAGAAGTTGCAGTAATAAGAGCATCAAAAATCATGACCAAGAATCCCTACCGTCAGTTGCAACATCCTCAGGAATGGTGTCCATAACAGGAAAGTCAGTCACTCCGCAGGTGCTGACATCCTCATAGGTCTCTGCACTTGGATCCTAAGCCCCAGGAAGTGACTCGGAACCACTCGGACGGACGCTGCAAAACAAGACGGTTGAGAAGATTGAAGAATTGGCGAATTATTGAATTAAAAATAAAATGGCAACATTACTTGCGGGCGGTCTTCAAAGCACGCCTCGGGGGATTTAACTTCCCTACCACCAAGAGTGACAAGTTTCTTCTTCTTCAAAGGTGCAACCCTCCCATGGCTAGAACCCAGCGCCGGAAGCTTGCTGCTACCTTCTTCACCACTCGGAGGGTGAGACCTCTTGAGAGTCCGAGTAAGACCTTCTCGCGCTGAGTCACGGTCTTGATTGCTCTTTGACCGCAGCTTGGACGATACTTGAGCTTGAGCCGCTTCGGAGTCTAGCTCCTCTCTAGTCTCAACCCCAATT
This sequence comes from Bromus sterilis, assembly GCA_950022295.1. Taxonomy (NCBI): domain Eukaryota; kingdom Viridiplantae; phylum Streptophyta; class Magnoliopsida; order Poales; family Poaceae; genus Bromus; species Bromus sterilis. The sequence goes on from OX465601.1 coordinate 245,630,606, forward strand.
CCCGCACCAGTATTTCCATCTTCATCTTCCTCAGTGGGATGATGAGGGGCCAAAGGAATGTGGGAATGGAATCGGGAAACATCCTGGCACAGAAAGATAAAAGGCTCGAGTTGGAGCAAACATGCGAAAGGAAACCAGTACAAGAATGCATGCATAATGGATGAACTTACCAAAGTAGGAGGATGCTCGCTGTCAAGTGGCATGACTCGGCCGCCGACTGAAGACCATGGGTCACGCTTGTAATGACCTTCATTTTATGCTCAAATTCATCTATTGGAATCTCGGCATTGCTATACCGAGTGTCATCCTCGAGCCCAGTGTACGCCCACATCCCTCGGGTCCTAGCTTGGAGAGGTTGAATCCTACGAATGACAAAAGTGGCAATGAGATCCATAGCATCTAACCCTTCCTTCTTCGGCCTCACAACTTCACGCATCAGAGGGAGCACATGCTCCTTCTTAGCATTAGTAAGGCGAGGGTTCCAACCTTGAGAATTGGTTAGCCTCACATCCGAGTAAGGGGGAAAGTGCGAATTCCCGGACCTTCGTCTACTTTGCAATAGAACCAACTGTTCTGCCAGTTCTTTACAGAATCTGGTATACTAGAAGCGAAGTATTGGGTCCCCTGCTTCCTTGCAAAGAACAAACCCCCGCACAAATGGCTGAACTCCACGCCCCCACCTTCCCCAGACTTCTTCGCCTTTTGAGGCCTGATGGTATAAATGGTGCGGAAGAGATGCCAGTGGGGATCTATGCCCAAGAAATCCTCGCAAAGAGTGAAAAATCTAGAAAGCAACGTAATGGCGTTCGGGACAAGATGGTGAAGTTGGGAACCGGTGAAAGCTAAGAAATCCAATAAGAACGGATGCGGAGGAAGAGAAAATCCGCGATCTATATGAGAGAGAAGCAAAACCCATTCACCCTCCCGGGGAAGAGGTTTGTCTTCCCCCGGAGCAGGAAGGCGGCAACCATGACAAGGGACCATTACAGAGTCCTGGTACCCTTGCAGCATCTCCGCCGTCACAATCGATGGAAGCCACTCCCCGGCAGACATTGTCCCGACGGGCGACGCGGCGAGGAGAGATAAATCGCAGGCGGAGCACGAGCAGCCGGCGAGAAGGAAGAAGGATGCTCTGGCGGCGGCATGGACGCAAAGAGAGAGAAAGAGGCAGAGAAGGAATCGTCAAGAGGCAAATGAACTCAGATCTGTTTTTGGTCACGGGGGGGGGAGCTTTTATACATCAAAGAAGGCAACCGCCACGCATCAGTACGCCCCACTTTTTGTGGGGTAGTTAATGATTATCCTAAAAGACCGCTGCGGGAATCGAGGAGACAGACCTGACAATACGTCCACTTACCTTGACGAAGAGATTCTCTGACAAGACAGGATCCACTTCATTTAAGACTCAACCAGATTTGACTCGAAGCCCGAGACCTTTCCTCTCACTCGGAAAGCACGTAGTTCCGCGCCGAATAATGGCCTACTTGGAAAATCTCTCTGTCGACATCTCAAGCCGAGTAAGACATCACTCGGAAAATTTCCCGAGTAAGTTACCACTCGGAAAAAGACTATCATACCTAAATGACCGAGTAAGTTGTCACTCGGAACACTAAGGAACGCAAGCAGTTCTCTAATAACTCGAAACATCAACAGGAGGGGGAACCACTTGAAGCTAAGTGAACTAGTTATGAAGGAATTGCGTTCCGAAGCGCACTGCAAACGGAAAATCTTGTATTTATTAATTACTCGAGGAAAATTCCGAGTAGTTAACTCGCTAGTGGTCCATCTTTGACGTAGAATGCCAGATCACCAGTATGACAAGGTGCAGGGGGTAAAGACTTGATATCCCACGTGGTATGATCTAAGGCTCAATTTTTGATGCCTTAGAATATCAACTTTACAAATCAGGTTTATATGGAGTTTAAGGCCTTTTACTCCAAGACACGCCCTCCGGGGCCTCAGTCCACCTCTTCCAAGAGACGCTTGAGTGTCGCCAGATTTTTTCCGCTAACTTTCCCAACCTATACTTGAGGGGAAAGTTCAAATATCAATAAAGTCCTGCTGGTCCTCTTATTGAGTTTAACCTTCACATACCTCATGAATTCTGACGACATCGACTACCTCAATCACGAGTGCACAAAAGCACTTGGGGCCTACTGTCGTGGTCACACCAAAGGCATACCCTTAAGCATTGGGAATCAAGGGGTACCCTTAGTATTGTGATCCCCTAGAAATACCTGAGAAAATAAATAAAATCACCAAAGCATAAAGAGTTCGACGAAACACATGGACACAGGTCACAATGTCTCTGAGTAATCCGTTACTCAGAAGAAGAGATGGTCTCCGAGTACTCAGTTACTCGGAAAGAAAACAGGCTCCGAGTGATCAGTTACTCGGAAGAGGGAATCGGCGAGTTGTTCATTGCTCGGAGAAAGAAGAGCAATGGTCGCGGAGCATTAAAGACCGTATGCGTTTCTCCTTCTTAATTAGCAGTAATGAGTAGACCGTTTCTTGTATTAAGTATAGGCATTTACACCTGTAATTATGACTCATTCACCGAGGCATTGAAGTGGCAAGGGCGCACTCTATATAAGCCCCCCTCACCCTAGGAAGGGTCACGCGCAACACATTTTCTAAGCTTGAGCAAGAACACCCTAGTAAGCCTGGGACAGGATTAAGGTTGTTATCTCCAAGGAGAGGCCTAACCTTTATAATTTCACTCGCGTCAAACTCTCTACGTACAGATTCATATAGCTCCAAACATCACCCCTATATCATTGTCAGGATTATATCCACGATAGCCCCGGAGGTCGTGTCTTGGAGTAAAAGGCCTTAAACTCCATATAAACCAGATTTGTAAGGTTTGATATCCTAAAGAGTCAAAAGAATGAGCTTTAGGTCATACCACGTGGGATATCAATTCTTTACCCCCTTGCACCTTATCATACTAATAATATGGCAATGTTTGTCAGAGACGGATTATTAGCGAATTAGTTATTCGAAAATTTCCTCGAACAGCTAATTAATACAAGATTTTCCGTTTGCTGCGTATTCTGAAATATAGCTGCATTTATGCATGTCACTTAGTCCCGAGATTCATCGCATTCGAAACTGATTCACGCTTGAGGAATAGCTTCTCTCAAAAATACTCCGAGTGGTGACTTACTCGGTTTTGTTGAATTTCCGAGTGATAACTTATTGATCATCCTCGATTAATGTCCGTTTTCGAAAGTGTTCCGAGTGATAACTTACTCGGTGCATACGATGAATGTTTTTCAGAGCAGTGACTTACTCGGAAAGATATCTAAGTGAAAAAGAAAACTTCCGAATAATAATTTGTTCCACAGGGCAGTTCTTCGTCTATTCGGAGTATTTAAAATTTCGGCTCCATGTTGAGTCCACCCCGTCTCGGGAGAGGTGGTGATTTTGTGTCAGAAAAGAATCTTGCTGTCAGAGGAAGTGAGATATTCGTCAGATCTGTCGCCTTGATTCTCACGCCGGTCACTTATAGAAATCATTAACTGTCCACTATTAAATAGGACGGATTACGGGGAACCGAAACGGCATCCTCATCATGACTTGCGGATATGACGCGCGACAGTTAATCCCCCACTAGTATATAAACCCCACCACGGTCAAAACAGATCTGGACCTCATTCACTTTCACCCTGTCTACTGTTCTTCTTCCTCCTCCGCTCTCACTCCCTAAGTGTGAATCGTTCTTCATCCTCTTCCCTTGTCGACCTCTTGTATGCTTCCCCATCCTTCGGTGCTCCGGTCGCGGTGACCTGCTACAACCATGTCTGTCCGGGAATGGCTTCCACCAATCATCACGGCGGAGATGATTCAGGGATATCAAGATTCCGGTATGCTTCCTCGCCATGGCTGTCGCATTCCTCCTCCTGGGTGAACGAGTTCTGCTTCTTTCGCACGTGGATCGTGGGTTTTCTCACACGTTCTTATTGGGTTTCCTTGCCTTCACCGGTTCTCAGCTTCACCATCTTGTTCCCAACGCCATTAACCTGCTTGCCAACTTTTTCACCTTATGCGAGGGTTTCTTAGGCATAGAGCCCCATTGGAATCTTTTCCGCACTATTTACACCATTAAGCCTCAAAAGGTGAAGAAGTCTGGGAGGGCAGTGGCGTAGAATTTTATCATCTGTGTGGAGGCCTGTTCCTTGCTAGAAAAAAGAGAACTCGGTATTTTCCTTTTAGCCTTCCAGATTCTGTGAAGAACTGGCAAAACAATTGGTTTTACTGCAAGGTGGAGGAAGGGCCTGGAGTTCGGACACTGCCCCCTTACTCGGATGTGAGGTTGACTGACTCTCAAGGTTGGAATCCCAGCCTGACCAATGTTGAAAAAGAGCAAGTGCTTCCCTTGATGCGAGAAATTGTGAGGCTGAAGAAAAACGGTCTGGATGCCATAGATCTGATTTCTGCATTTGTTACTCGGAGAATCCAACCCCTTCAAGCTAGAGCTCGGGGGATGTGGTCATATACTGGGCTTGAGGATGATACTCGGTATAGCAATGCTGAGATGCCGGTAGAAGAATTTGAGCATTGGATGAAGATAATCACCAGCGTTACTCATGCTTTGCAGATGTCGGGCCGAGTTAGACCCCTTGACGACCTGCATCCCCCACTTTGGTAGGTTTATTCAATTCATGTGCATTCTTGTTTTGATCTTCTTCTTGGTTGTTTATTCTTGACTTGGAACTTCTTTCTTTGTGTATCAGGACGTCATACTATTTCATTCACCTATAGCCTTGGCTCCTTGACACCCTGCTGAAGAGGACGAAGATAGCAAAACGGGTGTCGGGGTTGAGGTCGAGGCTGGAGATGAAATGGAACCCGATGCGGCTCCTCCTCAGGTGACTTCCGAGATACGCTCCAAGAGCAATCAAGACCGTGACTCGGCCCGGGAGGGACTTTCTCGGAACCGCAAACGTTCTCTTCCTCCGAGTAGTGGGAGAGTAGTAGCAAGCTTCCTGCCCTGTCCCTGAGTCTTGGGAAGGTTGCCCCCATGAAGGCCAAGAAGACATTGACTAAGCTTGGAGGACGGAAGGTTAATCCTGGAGGGGGATCTGCTGGTGCTAGCAAGCCTAAAACTGTTTCTTCTGGTGTTGTTGCTCCCCACAGGCGCGCTCTGAAAACTATTCGCAAGTAATTTTCTCACTTTTCTCCTTGAATTCTCCTTCTTTGCTTATATTGTTTCCCTTATGAGCCTTTCTTTTGTATCATCCGTCTGAGTGGTTCTGAGTCACTCCCTGGAGTCGAGGGCCGAGACACAGAAACCTATGAAGACATCAGTACCTGTGGGGTGACTGATTTTACTGTGATGGATACCATCCCCGAGCATACCACTGTTGAAAGTATGTATTACTCTGTGCTTCTAGTTGATTGGATGGAATAGCACAACCTGTACTTTTTCTCATCATTTTCTTTGATCGTATTCCTTAGTGGACGTGGTTGTGAGCGTCCATGTCGACAATACTGAGCCCAACCATGACCAAGCTGCCCCTAAGACGGCTGTTCCAAACCGACTGCTGCTGTTGTTGATGATTTTTCTGCTCCTGCTGATCCGCCAGAAGTTCATGCCCCCGCTACTGTTCATGAGACTGCTCCATCTTCTTCCTCTCCAATCCCAATTGTTACTCCGATTGAGAATGAAATAGCCAGTGGGTTGAAGGATACCTTGGTAAAGTCTTCTCAGTTTGAGATGCGCTTGCGCGAGTTAACCTCTAAAGCAGAGTCCATGAAGGTGAACATGCATGTAAGTACTTATGTAAGTTTTTCACCCACTAGGGCTTCGAGTGACTTTCTGTCTGGGTTGCTTGAAGTTTTATTGATTTGTAGCTATTTTTGTGGAGCACTTCTTAGTGCACCCACTGGGTGTAGCCCCCAAGGCTCCGAGTAACTTCTTGAAGTTACTCAGAGTCTTTTGATAGGAGGTTTTAATTTGTGAACTTCTAGTGGGAGCACTTCTTAGTGCACCCACTGGGTGTAGCCCCCAAGGCTCCGAGTAACTTCTTGAAGTTATTCGGAGTATTTTGATAGGAGGTTTTAATTTGTGAACTTCTAGTGGGGGCACTGCTTAGTGCACCCACTGGGTGTAGCCCCCAAGGATCCTAGTAACTTCTTGAAGTTACTAGGAGTCTTTTGATAGGAGGTTTTAATTTGTGAACTTCTAGTGGGAGCACTTCTTAGTGAACCCACTGTGTGTAGCCCCCAAGGCTCCGAGTAACTTCTTGAAGTTTACTCGGAGTCTTTTGATAGGAGGTTTTAATTTGTGAACTTCCAGTGGGAGTACTTCTTAGTGCACCCACTAGGTGTAGCCCACAAGGCTTGGAGTAACTTATTGAAGTTACTCGGAGTCTTTTGATAGGAGGTTTTGTTTATTTTTATTCTTCTCATGTATCAGGAGGCTTGCAAGATGGGCACTTCCTTTGTGAAGTTACAAGAGGAGAATGCAGCCACGAAGAAAGCATATGAGACGCTGCAGGAAGAGCGTAACAAGATGCAAAAGCAACATGCTGAAGATAATGGTAAGCTAGTTGTCTTGAATTGTTCAAAGTATGAACTGCTGATTCTGTAAAATTCATTGTCTGATATTATGCAGAGGCTGCTAAAAATCTTTTGACGCAAAGATCAAGGATAATGAATACTTTGTGCAAAAGATGAAGAAAGAGATCGATCAGGCCGAAAGGCGTGCTAAGGAAAAGAGGGCCTTAGAAAAACAATTGCATGAATTGAAAGAGGCTAAAAAGAAAAATGAAACCACCATTGCAAAACTCCAGTCTGATCTAGAGAATGCGTCCGAGCTGCGATCGAAAGAGCAGGAGGTTCACAAGGCCGAGCTAGAGACTACTCGGAAAGCTGTGAGGGTTGCTGAAAAAAATTGTGCTGGAAGATTCGTCGTTTTCAGCGAAACGCTAGCTGGTAAGTTCAATCATTTTCTCAAGATGATCACTTTCTCTCTTGCAAGTTGGGTACATGCTGATTTGTATCTTTGTAGTATACGCTACAAACCCGGAAGCAGAGCAAGCTCGGATGGTTGAGTTTGAAGAAATCATGAAGAAGGACAATTACACGCAGTTACAGTGGAATTTGCTGTGGCTCGTGGACCGTTGACCATGCGGTGTGCCAAAGCCGCCAAGTTTGCCGAAGAGTCTATGGGTGCCACCTTGGCATTAAAGAACAACATGTCTCCTGGGGAATATAGACGTGTGAGCCTTGAGCCAGTTGTTCCTTTCCTTCAGGCTGCTCCTCAATAGTTTGCGCGCTGGAAACGGCCATCTGCTCGGAGTGGTGCCAATTATGCATTAGCTTTGACCAAAGCACACTTCCCCGAGAGGGTTCACAACCTTGAAAGAGTTAGCGGAGGCGAGCCTGAGCAGGGGCCAAGTTGCACTACTTTCTTGAGTCGTTATGCGAAAACTGCCAGTCAAATTACGCTGATGCCAGATCTTGACTTCTTCGTGGAGTCTACTGGCGTCACAAGTGAGTCAGATGAGGCTGATGAGGAGTAGACAATCGTGGGAGGAATTTTTTTTATCTTAAATTTGTCTCGGTATGCCGAGTGATAATGTAGGAAAACTTATGAAATTTGTGTTGTGCCTTGGGCGCTGAACATGCCTTGCTTTTTTTATGATTGTTATGCCCAATTTTTTTGTTGTGTTTATCATGTGATGTTGTGCATTAAGAAATTCTGAATAACGTGAAGGGACAGTTAGAAGAAAAAAAATCCTAAGAGCCTCGTCCGAGCTGCACGAGAAACTTGATTTTTTGATCATTAAGTAGCCCCCCAAGTTATTAATAACTTGAAGGGGACACTTAGAAAAAATTTGCTCAACGCCTCGTCCGAGCTGCGCACAGCTCGGACGAGAAACTTGATATTTTGACCATTAAGTATATCCCAAGTTATTAATAACTTGAAGGGGACACTTAGATTTTTTTTTTCTAAGCGCCTCGTCCGAGCTGCGCACAGCTCACAGCTCGGACGAGAAACTTGATTTTTCGATCATTAAGTATCCCCCAAGTTATTAAAAACTTGAAGGTGACACTTAGAAATTTTTTGCTAAGCGCCTCGTCTAAGCTGCGCACAGCTCGGACGAGAAACTTGATTTTTTGACCATTAAGTAGCCCCCAAGTTATTAATAACTTGAAGGGGACACTTAGAAAAATTCTTGCTAAGAGCCTCGTCCGAGCTGCACACAACTCGGACAAGAAACTTGATTGTTTTATCATTAAGTAGCCCCCAAGTTATTAATAACTTGAAGGGGACACTTAGAAAAATTCTTGCTAAGCGCCTCGTCCGAGTTGCGCACAGCTCGGACGAGAAACTTGATTTTTGATAAACAGACCATGACATGGAAATTCATACAATCATTCATCCATACAAGGGCTATATTTTTTTAATGTCACATGACTGTCTTTATGCATAAACCGACGTAACAACTGATAATTCCACGCAAGTGGTTCTTCTATGTCATTGGTTACATCATATAGACGATAAGCCCCATTACGTAGTACTCGAGATATAACAAAGGGACCCTCCCATGGGGGTACCAATTTATGGTTTCCTTTTGAGGACTGCTTCACGCATAGCACCATGTCACCTTCTTGGAATGAGAGAGCTCGGACGTGCCGGTCATGGTACCGACAAAGATCTTGCTGATAAAATGCAGAACGGGTGAGGGCTAAGTTTCAATCTTCTTCCAGAAGGTCCACACCATCTTGTCTTGCTGCCTCGGCCTCTGCTTCAGTATACTAAGTTACTCGGGGGGGATTATGCTTCAAATCACCCGGAAGCACGGCCTATGCACCATACACCAAAAAGAAAGGGGTAGACCGAGTAGAGCGATTTGGTGTTTTCCGCAGTCCCCACAATACCGAGGTGAGTTCATCTACCCAAGCACCTGCTGCTTCTTTAAATTCCCGAAGGAGACCTGGCTTGATTCCTATCAATATCAATCCATTGGCACGTTCAACCTGACCGTTGGACTGAGGATGTGCCACCGAGGCATAATTTACTTGAATTCCATTGGTCCAACAAAAAGCCTTAAATTCCGCCGAGTTAAAGTTTGAGCCATTATCTGTAATGATATCATGTGGGACACCAAGACGATGTATGATGCCCTGAATGAAACTGAGCGTTGTTTCTGAGTCTAAAGACTTCATTGGCTTTGCTTCTATCCACTTTGTAAACTTATCAACAACAACCAAGATGTGAGTGAAACCATACTTGCCTGTTTTGAGTGGTCCGATCATATCAAGGCCCCAAACAGCAAAAGGCCACGCTAAAGGTATTGTCTTCAACTCGGAAGTAGGTTTATGCGGTTGACTTGCATAAAATTGACATCCTTTGCAATGGTCCACAATATCCTTTGCGTCAGCAAGTGCCTTGGGCCAAAAGAAACCAGCTCAGAAAGCTTTTTCCACTAATGTCCGACTTGAAGCATGATACCCACAATCGCCCGAGTGGATATCTTGCAATATAAGTTGACCCTCAATTTCTGATATGCACCGCTGGGGAAGTTTGGTGACGCTATTTCTGTATAGCTCATTGTTGATTACCGAGTAAGACTTTGATTTGCGGACAATCTGCTTGGCTTCCAGCTCGTCTTCTGGCAATTCTTGTTTTTTTAAATAAGCTAAGATGGGTAAGGTCCACTCGGGTTGTGTCATTTCTACATCAAAAACCATATCTATGACCGCAGGTATGTCTTCCTTGTCGGGTATGTTCTTATCTGGTAGCATCTCTGGATCATCTTCCAAAAAAGGATCTTCTTTGACTGTTGGAGAGTGCAGATGCTCCAGAAAAATTCCAGATGGGATATGACCCCGAGTTGATCCAAGCTTAGCCAAATAGTCAGCTGCTTGATTTTGAGCCCTTGGTATATGGTGCAGCTCGAGCCCATCAAAAAATTTCTCCAATTTTCGGACAACTACACAGTAAGTTGTCATTGCTGGACTCCGAATGTCCCATTGCTCCATCACTTGATTTATACCAAATCTGAATCTCCGAATACCATCAGTTTCCGAATTTCGAGTAAAATGGCCATCCGTAATCCATACAAGAGGGCCCCATACTTGACTTCATTGTTTGTTGCTAGAAAATTGATTTGGAGGACATATCTCATTTCATCTTTTCTTGGTGTGACCAAAACTACCCCTGCTCCTGCTCCGTTCAACATCTTTGATCCGTCAAAAAACATGGTACAATGTTCTAGGATTGACTAGGGAGGATGTTGTGTCTCTGTCCACTCGGCCAGGAAATCAGCCAGAGCCTGCGATTTGATTGCTTTGTTAGGCTGGTAATGGATATCATAAGGCAACGGGTCAATATCCCATTTCGCAATTCTGCTCGTGGCATCTATAGTATTCATGATTTCTGCAAGAGGAGCTTCTGAGACATCTGTGATTGAGTGATCTTGAAAGTAGTGAGCTAGTTTTGGTGATGCCAAGAAAATTCCCATTGCCAACTTTTGATAATGTGGGTAGAGTTGCTTGGATAGTGTAAGAACTTCAGAGATAAAATACATAGGTCTTTGGACCTTCTGTGCTTTTCCTTCTTCTTCCCTTTCCACCACAATAGTAACACTGACCACTTGGCTTGTGGCTGCAATATATAACAACAAATTATCTTTCTCTCTCAGAGAAGCGAGAATTGGCCGTGTTGACAACTGCTTCTTTAAATCTACGAAATCTGCCTGAGCCTCTTCATTTGAGGTATAATTTGGCGATTTTTTCATCAGCTGGTAGAGAGGCAAGGCCTTCTCCCCAAGTCTGGAAAGAAACCGACTAAGTGTTGTGAGGCACCCTGTTAACTTCTGGACATCTCGGAGCTCTTGCGGCTTTTTCATGTTCTGAATAACAACAATCTTTTCCGGGTTGGCCTCAATTCCTCGCTCTGAGACCATAAATCCGAGTAACTTCCCTGCTGGAACACCAAAGACACATTTTGCTGGATTTAACTTGATGTTGTAAGCTCGGAGACTTTGGAAAGTTTCTGCCAAATTTTCTAGCAAATTATTTCCTTTAGTAGATTTGATGACTATGTCATCTACATAAACTTCCACATTTTTTCCGATTTGCCATATCAAGAAATTTTGCATCATGCGGTGATATGTTGCCCCAGCATTCTTGAGTCTGAATGGCATTGTCGTGTAACAAAAACATCCAAATGGAGTTATAAACACTGTCTTCAGCTCATCTCGTTCATATAATCGGATTTGATGATAACCCGAGTATGCATCGAGGAAACAGAGTCTCTCGCAACCTGATGTAGAATCTACAATTTGGTCAATGCGAGGAAGAGGAAAATGATCTTTTGGAAAAACCTTGTTGATGTGATGGAAATGAACATAAGTCCTCCAGGTTTTATCCTTCTTCGGAACCATAACAGGGTTGGCTAACCACTCGAAGTGGAATATTTCCCTGATGAATCCGGCTGCCAGTAATCTTGCCACCTCTTGTCCTATGGCTTTTCTCTTATCAGAAGAAAATTTCCTTAAGGATTCCTTAACAGGTCTTGCCTTAGGATCTACATTGAGTTTGTGCTCAGCCAACTCTCTTGGAATTCCAGGCATCTCAGAGGGCTTCCATGCAAAAATATCCCAATTCTCACAGAGAAAGTTGATGAGCTCGAGTTCCTATTTAGGATCTAAATCAGTTGCAATATTGGTGAACTTGTCATTGTCGGTGGGATGAATTTGCGCCCTTTTGGTTTCCCCGGCTGACTCGAACGATGACGCTTTCTTGGGCTGAAGCAACTCGGATGAGTCAACTGATTTCTTGTACTCCGCGAGTTCCACTTATGCCATCTTCTAGTCAGCGATCAATGAACCTCTCTGCAGCAATTCTTCGGCTTTCTTATAGTCCCCCGAAACAGTGATGACACCATGTGAGCCGAGCATCTTCAGTTTTAAGTAGACGTAACAAGGTATAGACATGAATCTCGCATACGTAGGCCTTCCGAGTAGTGCATGGTATGCACTCGGGAAATCAACAACCTCAAAAGTGATTTTCTCTTTCCGGAAGTTACTCGAATCACCAAAGACAACATTGAGGGTAATCATTCCCAACGAGTGTGCCTTCTTTCCTGGAATAATTCCATGAAACTCTAAGCGGCTTTTGTGTAACTTAGACATTGGGATGTTCATGCTTTTCAGAGTACTTGCATATAGGATGTTTATGCCACTACCACTATCCATCAGAACATTTCTCAATCTAAAGTTCCCATTTCCTATTTCCACCAATGGTTCAACAATCAAAGCATGCCTTCCCGGGTGTGGAATGTGGGGGGGGGGGGGGATGGTCTGACTGATCAAATGTGATTGGGGTGTCTGCCCATTTGATGTAACTCGGAATAGCTGGAGATGCCAAGTTAACTTATCTGATCCGAATTTCTCGATTCTCTTGGATTCACGGCCAACAAAAATAACTAACACCCCATCTTCACGTGGATATCCTTCGCTGTCCACGTCCGAGTTGTCCACCTTTTTCTTGCCATTATTCTTAACCTCCTGAGACCCTGCCTTTGCATTTTGAGTTGCCCTTTTGATCAAGCGACACTGTCGAGATGTATGCTTGGGAGAATTAACTTTCCTTCAGTATCTCGGGTTGTATGAAGAGGACATGGCTGGTCCAGAACATCATCATCATTTGATGGTTTTTTCTGACGAGGTTGCCAGTCTTTCTTGGGATGCACCCTGCCATGAATGCCCGAGGCGTTTTCAGCTGCCACTAACTCCGCATCAGTAGGAGCATCCTCCGCCTTTTGATTGTTATTTCCTCCAGATTTTGGCTTTGGATTTGGTGCCGAGTTGCTCCCACCTCGGCGCTGCTGATTCTTTTGGCGTATCTCTTCCTCGCCATTGGCATATTTATTAGCAATCTCCATCAATCTTCCGAGTGAGGTGACATGTGGGGATCGAGCCAGCTTGAGACTCAATTCCCTATACTGGACTCCTTGTTTGAATGTGTGTATTTCCTGGAACTCGGAGACGCCCTCTATCGAGTTGTGAAGTGTGATCCACTGCTAAATGTAATCTCGAGTAGACTCAGTGTTCCCTTGAACGCAGAGCTGCAATTCGGTGCGGCCTCCGGGTCTCTTGTAGGTTCCTTCAAAAAATTTGATGAAAACTCTTTCTAAATCTTCCCAAATCCAAATACTATTGGGAGGTAGCTGATTCAACCATGTCCTAGCTGACCCCTCCAAAATCAATGGGAGATGCATCATAGCTATTTCATCTCCTCCTCCTACGATTTTTACCGTAATTCGGTAATCATCTAGCCATGTCTGGGGTTTTGCATCGCCTCGATATTTATCTACCCCCTGCGCTATTCCGAATTGAGCAGGAATAGGGGTGGAACGAATCCTCTCACTGAAACACACATGCCCCGTAGCCATTGAGGGACAAGCCTGATCTTGCCGTTGGAACCTAGCTCGATAGACTCGGCCCTGGACGAGGTGACTACGGGCATCATCAACAACATTTGTGTATCGGTCACCTTGGTATCTGACTTGGTGCTGATGAAAACCCTCTCTCCTCGGAACGCCAGGATCAGACGTATGGGTTCCGGCATAATCATCTTGTCTCTGCTGCTCTGGACGCCAATACTAGTCATGGCAATATCCTCCACGGGGGTCATTCATACGCCGCGGAGAAATGTTTCCGTGCGGTGTGTGTACAGACTATGAAGTTCTAGTAGGGGGGGGGGCTGAGAGTGCACACGCTGCAGTGATTGGCTAACTGAAGCATTTTGTTCTACTACCTTCTGCAACAAAAATGCCAAGTGTTGTATTCCTTCTGCTGCCAAACCAGTCGGTTGCAGAGAATTGGCAATCCGAGTTGCCGCTAACAAGTTTTTCATTGGAGTATCAAGCTCTAGGAAAGGCTCTCTCTCTCCTGGGCCTCGCAACTGCCGACTGGTTCTACTTTGCTTGAGGCGAGCGACTTCCCGAGCCTGACGCTCCAAAGTTCTTTCTAACTCGGCCAATCGTGCTCTTTCAAAGAGGTTGGTTAATCTGGCTGCTTCTAGGCATAGACCCGCCGGTTTAGTTGTCTCAATGGGAGTATGAAACAGCTGCTCTGCTGCTTCCTCGTCCTCCTGCTCCTCCCGAGTAAGCGGTCTCGGCTAGCGACTTGGCTCTCCGAGTTCCAGCCTCCTGAAAGCAGATACGCGCCGGACTGGTTCTCGATGAATGTTGGTAGGTGGTTCTTGATGCTCAGTGCATTCTCTACCCAAATCCGCTCTTACAGGTGATGGATGGGGTGGTGGGGTGCTGGGTGATCCACTGCTGCCCTCTTCCTCGTGTCCCTCTAGGTCGGAGCCTTGCATATCCTCGTCTTCAGCCGAGTTGAAGAGATGCATAATTGACGTTGTTGGACCTTCTCTTGTCATCAAATCATCAAGAGCTTGTTGAGAAGACTCAACGGAATCTATGACTTCTACTTGCTGCATCGTGATCTTGCCGCGGTGCGGAACTCGGGGCGGCCCGAATGCTTCTTCTTGCGATGAACTGCCAAGGGAGCACGTGCCTGTATGTGGATAGGTAACTGGAGCCGCAAGGCCCCTGACTTGTCAGCCCAAAAGTGAACACTGCCCCTTGATGGCAACAACTGTGCCTGGAGTGGAAAATATGCCAACCAAGAAGAATCATCGGCAACGAAAGCCAATGATCCAAAAAGGAGCATCTCGCGGTGGAAGAGCTCGGAGATGCGTGTCGACGACGACGATGAGGAGAAAACCATACTTGCGATTGCTGATCAACTTAGCCCCACGGTGGGAACCAAGTGTCGTGGATATGATCTTGACAATAAGTATAGGGGTATGAAGGGAGCTATATGAATCTGTACGCAAGGAGGTTGACGCAGAGAGAATTATACAGGTTAGGCCTCAATGTGGAGATAACAACCTTAATCATGTCCCAGACTTACTAGGGTGTTCTTCCTTAGGGTTCTTGGGAATAGTGTGCGCATAACCCTCCCCAGGGCAAGGATGGAGGCTTATATAGAGTGCGCCTCCACCCCTTCAATACCCTGGTAATGGATTACGAGTACAAGTTAAGACGTCTACATTTATTACATGAAACTGCCTAAACACTATGGCTATTTAAGGAGAGGTAACGCATGCGTCTTCAATGTCTTCACGTCTTTTGGCCTTCCCTTCTTTCGAATAGCGGGTAGCTCGGCGGTCTCTTCTTCTGAGTAATGAGTTACTCAGAGCCAATTACTCGGAGGTTGTCTTCTCTTCTGAGTAACATAAAACTCGGAAGTAACACGATTTATGTTCATGTGAGTATCAAGCTACTAGTAAGTCGACAATTTCCTTTGCTCTTAAGTATCTTATGAAGTCATGGTGCTAAGGGTACCCCCTGATATCTGATAGTTAAGGGTATACCTTTGGTATGACCACGACAGACGCCGCGGTCCAAGGCGTGGCGAGCCGGCAACAATGGTGGATAGGAAAGGTTGTGGTGCGACTCGGCCGCCGATGAGCGCGGCTGAAGAGGGACCGACCCATGGCGTTGAGCCGGGCTCAGTCTCGAGCGTCCATGGCATGATGGAGGAGGGTGAGGGTCTCACACCGTAGGCCGAAGTGAAGGAGGGTAACGGCGTGGCTTCTCAAGTTATTTTCAGGTTCATGGAGCTAGGGCTCTTCAGGTTATTTTCAGCTTCATGGAAAGAAGCTAGCAGGTTATTTTCAGGTTCTCAGGCTGAACAAGGGGCGCTTTATTTTCAGTTCACTCTCTGGAATTTTGTTCCTCTGCATATATAAACATTTTTGTTACTGTCCTTTGATGCTATTTGGAATTGATGAAAAGAAACATGCCATATTTCAGTTCTTGCTTTCACTCAAAACCTAATGGGTTCTTTTTCACAGCAAAAGTGGAAACAAACTTTAGAATATTTCACAGGATGAAGAGGAGTTAGTCCAAAGATGTGAAGGAAATGCAAGGGTCTACTACTAGGTACGGCCGTCCGTACATATTTTCTCTACTAGATCTTCCTACTTGTAATTGTAAAATAAATTGTCCTGGCCACTCATTTATAGAATAGATATAGAGATTGAACAATCAATGTTGTCATAAATTTTCCAAATTAATAACTTCCCAGTTTTGGTGAATTTAGGGTACTGCTTCTGTTTTGTGATCTTACATGCTTGTCTATCAGTTAAGAACCATGATAAATTTCAGACATCACACTGATTTCTAACTGCATATCACACAAGTATAGGTGATGGTGAGCTCTAGAGATGATGAACTCATTTGTAAGTGTACAACAGTGGCCATTTTAAAGTTTTGAAACTGCATGTGGCGCTCTCCTTCTTTGAGGTCAAAATCTGAGAAGGCAAAGTGCAGAAGAAGAAGCAATTCCTTCCTTTCCTGCCAAACTGCCAAACAACATAAAAATAATAGATGATATTTTAAACAAAAGAGGTGAAACAAACTCTATCGTTCTTCCTTGTTTGTTGACATTAAAATGTATTGCATTTACTTCTTGACTATTTCTAATTATCAGTATTAGCTAAATTCAGAAAGGCGAGATTGTGATTGTTATATAGTCACTCCATGATTTATCGACTCTCTTGTAGTAACTTTCTGAAAATTATATGGTTTCTTTGATCAGGTATATGTTGAGGATGGCATTGACTAGGGTAAGGTTGAGCTTGAGGACAACCAGGACCGTTTGAATCTATTTTAGAAAGTATGTGCATCTTGATGTTTATGATTTATTTTTATTGTTTTTATTCATTTCTTTTGTGACAATTTTTTTTGTTCTCATTGGGTTTCTGTTTTTCTGTTGCAATACTACTTTTTACTTAGGCATAAAAAAAGTTGTTGAAATATGACCCAATAAGGAATGATAATTTATGCATCGCGGACATGTTAACTTGTGTATCACCATTGTGATAACTTTCACCCGGGAAAACAAAAAACAAGATCCAAATGTAAAGGGTGAGTTTTTCTTTCCTAAGAATTGTTGTGAATAGAATGGATAAGGGGGAAAAAATTTGGGTGAAACTCAACATATTTTTAGAGATATGTATTGCAAAAAGTAGATGCCTTTCTCAACTTTTTGAACATGCATTAGTTTATTTCGAATCCATGTGTGGATGTGGTTTGTAGCAAGACAGACACGACGAGAGAGATAGGGATTGAAATATAAAGATACAAGGCAGATGTAAACGATCCTTCAAAGACGTATAAGGAGAAAGGAATCACATGTCAGACCAAAATGACTTGTTGCACGAGGAAAGCGACAAATAAAGCAATTGGATCGTTCACCCATTCATATCATTTTCCTTTGAGAAATTGTTGGATTTTGTCCAAACTCTAGGGAGGGAGTGTATGACGAATGTTGAAAGCCATCCGAAGTTAGGGACGATGGAAATCACTATGGCAAGTTGATGGGATCCAAGAAAACACATATAGGTTTGGAATAGGTTGACAATGTAGCATAGCATGTAATGACTTAAGATCTGAAGGTGATCGAGGGCCTCGTGATAGCTTAATTTTTTGTTTGTTGTTTAGGGGCAATGAAATTTGTTTGACTTGAAGCCTGGCGGTGCATGATAGGTTCATTTATTAGCCCGTGGCGACGCACGGGCATTAAATTAGTTTTTCTAATAGTTAAGAAAACAATGCACCATCGCCTACTAGGTATATATTTGTAGTTGAAACACAAAAATACAAATATGATTATGTAGCTTTAGGTCCATTTCGCGTTATCTTGCCCTGGGCCTCGAAAATCTTAGGACCGGCCCTAGACGGGGTCAGTACGGTCACGCTGCAGTCTGTTTGCCCTGCATTTTATTTCCATTATGTAAGTTCTCCCAGCATTTTGTTTCTGTTCCCCTTTGTAATGACTAAACCGACGTGGATTTTGTTCGGAATACCTGATCAAGTTCTATCTCAATAACTTTTTTATTTTTCCTGGTGAAAGAAAAGAAAATGTAGATGTGGCTACCCGAGTTTCATCCGGCACATAATCAATCTGTGGTTAGAGCATCTCCAGCCGTCCCCCAAGCCCCCCCCCCCTTGACCACTTTTTACGTTCGGAACACCGAAAAAGCACCGAAAATCTTCCACTCGCCCCCCAACGCCCCCAAGCGCCGAAATAACGCCGGCGAACCTAGGTGAAACCCAGGTTTTTGGGGTCTCTTGGGTGCACCGGATGAAACTACAACCAATCATGCTCTTCCATGTGTCTTTTTTCCTGGCCCACGCCAAAAGTTTGTGAGAGAATTTTTGCTTGGGGTGGGTATATGACATGAAACTTGTCCTCCCCAAGACATCAAAATAGCGCTGACAAGGTGTTTTATTCCTCCAAAATAGCGTCGAGGTGCTCTTGGGGGTCTCCAACGGCTGGAGATGCTCTTAGCTCGTGGAGTGCGACGACATGTAGATGGATTCGATTCTGAGAGCATCTCCAGCCGCACCCCCATCAGCCCCCAAGGCGACAATATTTGCACCGAATGGAGAAAATTCGCTCAGTTGCACCCCCAACGGCCCAAATTTTGCCGGATTGGACCGAAATTGGATCCGGCGATCCCAAGCCAAACCTAGCGCGCTGGGGTCGCCTAGGGGCGCCGCCGCTACGAAAAGTGCGCGAAAGGGAAACCATACCACGTAATCGCGCGCCACTAGCAGAGTGGGCCCGCCATGTCAGCGGCTCTGTAGCCTCGTCCTCATCCCCTCGGCTTCCCCGCATGAATCAAGCCTGCCGGCGGCTCAGGAGAATCAATGCCGAGCAGTCCAATCGGCTCAAGCGCTTTAATGGCCGCGTCGCAGCGTGTTCCCGCCCGATCGTGCCGCGCGTCCACACCCCTCTCGCCCACTCGCCGCTATAAAAGCCGAGCCTCGCCGTAGCTCGCCGCACTAACTCATCCTTGTTTGCATATCCTCATCTCATCCCCCCTCGCCTCTCTCCCACTTCTCTTCGGCGACATGGGCGAGCACTTCCTCGACGATGGCGCAGCGGCCAACGACTTCGGTCGTCGTTCGCTGCACAAGTGGGAGGCGGCGTTGCTGTGTCATGCGAACTATCCATGTCCGCTTGACACACGCCCCCCCCCCCACACACACACACACAACTGGATACTGAGCAACGGTGGCCTCCTGGTGCCTCCGTTCCCACGTGGCCGGGCCTTCACGTCGAGGTTGAGGACATCTGCGAGGCCATACCAGAGGTGGGACGGAACAACCCTGCATTCACATCGGACAACGAGCAAGAGTGGCCCGCCTACTTCGAGTGTCGCCACGCTGATACGTCTCAAACATATCGACTTTTACAAACACTTTTGCTATTGTTTTGGCCTCATTCTTGCATGATTTGAACGAAACTAACCCGTACTGACGTTGTTTTCAGCAGAGCTACCTGTATGGTTTTCTTGTGTGAAGTAAAATGGATTTTTAGATGTCCCGGAAATTTCCAATAAAAAACAGAGAAAATCCACGCACCGGGAGAAACCAGTGGCCAGAAGATGGGCCAGAGGGGGCCACCCCTGGCCCAGGCGTCCAGGTGGCGCGGCCAGGGGCCTGGACGCGCCAGGAGGGCGCCTAGGTGGGTCCCACCTCCCCTGGTGCCCTACCTTGTCCCCTATTTTTACCCGAGACGGAGAAACCCCAAAACAGAAGTCATTTTGCCAATTCTCATCGCGGAGCCGCCGCCACCCTCTGTTCTTCCCCGGGAAAGCTAATATGGAGGCTGCTTTGGCCTCTGGTGAGGGGAAATCGTCACCATCGTCATCACCATCGCCACTCCATCACCCTTCCATGACTTCTCCTTTCATGTGTGAGTAATTCTCTGCTGTAGGCAAAGGGGGTGGTAGGGATTGGATGAGTTAGATCAGGTAATAGTTTATCAGATTGTTGGGGACATGTTTCCTATCATCTGGTTTTATCATTTTTGCTACTACTTGTTTCTCTTTATACTTGTCACTTTGGGCACGAGTGCCATGATTTTAGATTTAAACCCTATGTGTTTTCATGAGTATATTTGTGTTCTTGATCCTATCTATGAGTTGTATGCACCTATTATAGTCCGGAACCGGCGATCCCAATGGTGACAGCTTGGGACACCACAGGGGATGGACTATAATTTGAGGATTCCATGTATCCATTGATTGTTAATGCTTTGTTCCGGTGCTCTTTGACAGGAGCAACTTGATACGTCCAAACTGCATCACTATTATATATCATAATTCACCCCTATTCAGTGTTATATTTCACATTATGATGTTATTCTTATGTTGTTTTGGCTTGTTTTACACGGTTTGCAACTTTCCGGTGCTGAAACAGCAGACGCAGGATTCAACGGATAAAAGTGGACATAGAGTTGCTTAATTAGAAGACCTCCAAATGAGTTGAAAATCGACGGAGGTCATTTTTAGGAATATTGACGAAGGCACGAAAACAGGAGCTAGAGGGGGCCCACCAGGTTCCCCTTGGTGCGACCCCAACCAGGGGCGCGTCGGGAGGCCGCATGGACCCCTGGGGCCACTCCGGGCTCCCCCCCCTCTAGCCTATATACCCCTCGTCATCCGAAAATACTAAAAGGAGGAGAATTTACGGAGTTCCGCCGCCGCTCCGTGACGGAAACCTACAGAGAAGAAAAGGCATCTCCGACGGGCAGATTTCGCGAGGAAGAACACTTCCCGGAAGGGGAGATCATCGCCATCGTCATCACCATAATCACGGGCATCATCGAGATCATCATCAACATCATCCTCACCATCAACACCATCTCCATCTTCATCCTACCTCGTCTCATCATTGCAACTTGCATTGTAACCCGTACTATCCATCCTCTCCACTCTACCGGTGTTGATTACTCTTTTGTGGTGAATGCTATTGAGTTTTGTTGGAGAATTATTGTTATAACCAGATTGTTTATCATATATTTATCACCACTGATCATGATCTATATTATGTCTAGCGAGTATTTACTTTAGTACTTGAAGACATGGGAGAAGTCTTGTTGTTAGTAGTCATATGATGTTGAAGTAATATGTGTTGTTTGATATGTAAGGCCCGATATGCGGTATTGTTCCAGATCTAGATGTTTCCATCCAGATCCGGGGACGAAGCACATATCTGTCCCACCGCGACATATGACATAGCCATATGCCCCGGATTTCCAACATGATATCACAACATTACAGATACAAGGATACAACATCTCATACAGTCGACATACAACTGCCTTAAATACAATACATCAGCGAAAGGTATATGTCTGAGTACAGACTACAATCAAATGTCTACTGGCAAAGAGAAAAACATCGATCCCCATAACCACACGGGTCCAGGCCCTCCGCCGGGATCCGCCTAACTAGTCGTCGTCGAGTCTCCACGTGAAACGTCGATCACCATACCTGTTGTCGATCAAGAACCCTGAAAAGAGTTTGGGGGTAGTATCATGAGTACAGAGATACTCAGCATCCAACTGTAGTGGTCATCTGACCCAGCAAGGACTTCATCACTCGTCATTCTAGGATAACTAGTAGTTTACGGTAAGGATGGGGTAAGTGGTGAGGTTGCTGCCGCACTAGCATTTATGAAGAGGCTAACGATCTAGAGAGTAAGATAAGAAGCCAAGCATTTGATGAGGAATCGCCTCCAACAAGTCTGCTATCCACCTACTTACGCAAGCATAACACCTATCCTATACTTGTTCTCCTCTTCGCATCCCGACGAAGAAGAAGCAGTCAAGGCACACACACGTTGATTAAGTTTATTAAGATGATCTCAGTTGTTGTTGTCTATGAACAAGGAGTAGGTATCAATTCATCCATAACCGTGGACACAGCTTCTCGAAAAGATTTAACCCTACAGGGGTGTACCAACTGCCCATTACAAGGCTCCGCACGCACGCCCATCTCTCTCAATTGCTACCCATCACAGGCAACCATTTTATGATTTAGTTCCAAGAGATCTGAAACGACAGGTCCCTCTAGCTAACAACGAACAAATCCGGGTGGCCCCCGGGGAGTCGACACCTAATCCAAAAGCTGGCCACGCTCTTGAATCGGACTCTTCCGTCTCAACAGGGTTTGGGTTACCGAGACGCCTCACGTGAGGCCTCAGGCCCTCTCCGGTCAAAGGTGGACCAATAGGGAAACAAAGTCCTCACTGGTCCGGGTTGGTTTAAAGGATATCTGCTAGGAGCGACCCGACAGATATATATATGGATGGTTTGCAAAAGGTAAATCAGCTTGGGCCACCTCTAGAAATGTTTGAAGATAGGTAGGTAAGAAAAGGGGACCCCACAAAATCCCACATGCGGTTAGGCACGCTCAGTCTTAAAACCAATACCCGGAACTCGGATCCTAGGTGACTCGAATGGAACAAAGCGTCGGTGCGGGATAGCCTAGACCTTCCATCCTTCGTCGAATATAGTCAACATTAATAATAATCATATCATCCACAATAGATATAATAAAATGATAGCCCAAACCAAGGAGTAACAGGGAGTAACATCGTAGCATCCTAAGCATGCATACTAAGCAGGGGCTGAGCAACGAGCAATAGTAACATAGCAGTACATGGTTTGCTGGGAGGGGACATGGCTGTATCGGTTTGAAAGCGGATGTACACATGTGGTAGGATCAAACATCGAACCTATCCTAGACTAGCATGCAAACCGCTGGTTGAAATAGGATGGATCATAAGTAATGTATAGTCCTTGCCTGTTGATAAGTCGGTTTCCGAAGGTGTAGTTGATCGCAAGCTCGCATCGTCTCCGAGAGGTACCCGCGGAAGCACACAAGAGGATAAACACTGGAAAGCAATCAACGAGCAAGCATATATTACTACGAAGCAAACACGAGCAAGCATCAACAATAAGGCAACACGAGACATCGCACCTCCCGTGGAGAGCGGTTACTAAGAGGTTAAGTGGAGTACTCGTCACACACGACGATACCGCACATTTACGATGGTTAAAGTTGTTTAGCTACAGGTGATCAACAAAGTTGTTAACATGGCAAAGCACAGAAGCATGGCATAGCACTCAAACATGGAAAGAGGTGAAGCATAAAGGAAACTATCTATGCTAGTCAATTTAAGTGAGGCACAACCTAAACATGGCATCCACTAAGTTCCCCACGACAATTAAAACATTTGGTACTGTTCTGTCCTAAACCATATTTTAGGTTGGTTAACAACAGCAAACAATAGCATAAACACAAAGTACACGAAAAACTAATCAAGTTACATATAAAGAACACTCCAAACGGAGTTACAGTTAAAAAGATACAAGCAAAACAAGTTTGGAACACAATCTGCCAAACATCAGGTAGCACACTTTAGAGCAATGCATAAACAGGATAATGAATGCAAACATGATCACAAATGATTTTTATCTAAAGTAGACATGGCAGGGAAGGCATGGCAAAAAATCATGCAAAAAGGCGTCATGGTTCACTAGTTATAAGCAACACAAAAAGCAATAAAACATTACTGGTCTAGGACTTAGTGAAAATCAGGAAAATAGGCATAAACTGTTATTTTCATGCTGTATAAACAGGTACAAAACTATATGTAGATGCGCAACAACATGACATAGAAATATATGAGCATGAACTAGACATGATGATGATCAGGTACAAACAAGAATCAAGGTCATAGGCCTCATAGATCAAAAGATATTAAGCATGCAACATGGCATCGGAACGTTACAGACTTAGAGAAAAACAGAGGTGGCTGTCAAAAACAGCGGGATAGCAACTTTGGAGCTCAATAACTATATGACCAGCAAGTATATCATGACAATGAAATACATATAATGGAAGTAGACATGATGCTTAACAATATGCAATTGGAATCACTAAATTCCGATAAACGGTTGCGACGCAACCGTCACCCGAAGTTGCAACAAATTAACAGTTTTCAGCACAGCAACACATTAACAGCAAGGTCACCACTTTGGAGCAAGATTTAATATAGCTAAAGCACCCAAACATGACAAGTTAAAGCATGGGAATGAAGTACACATGATGCTTAACACATAGGAAAAAGAATCAATGCAATATGCCTCATGGATTTGACACAAGCATCACCCAAAGTTTGAACAAAATAACAGCAGCAGTAGTTAACAGCAGATTAGCAACTTAACGATCTGGCCCCCTGTTCAACACACAATTACATATTGAAGATGACCTCAAAATAAATAACTTCCCAAAGATGAACTCTAGAGCACACAAAGCACAACCAAACAAAAAAGAATCACTTCATTTGGACCTACGAGTCAACGGGAATTAACGTTGCAAAACAGGACAACATATTTTTTTTACCAGACTTAGTGAAATTCACAGGCAGGGGAAAAATAAGAAAAAGAAAAAAAAGGAAGGGCCTCACTGTTGGGCTAGGCCCAAGAGGCCGACGGATGGAAAGGCTTGCGGGCTGGGCCGTGGCGCTAGGTGGGCCGCGGCTGGCTGGACCGGCCCACAGCGGCGGTTGACCCGATCCCAGATCGGATCCGGGCACCGGCCGGCCGGCGGCGCCCCAGCGTGGCGGCTGTGGTCTTGAGGAGGCGACAGCTACGGGCCTCCGGCGCGGGTCCAAGGGCGGAGGAGGGCGACTTGGCTTCGGGGTCGCCGGAGCCCGCGTCAGCAGGGCCAAGGGCGGCGGAGAAGGGGCTTCGGCTCGGGGCAGCAGGCTCCCATGGCGGATCCAATGACGGCGGTCCCTGGCTGCGACAGAGAGAGGAGGGTGAGGAAGGAGGGGAGAGAGGGAGGAAGGGTCGGCGAGGTGGCGCGCTCACCGGTCGGCTGCGGTGTCGGCTGCCGGAGCTCGGCGGCGGAGCCAAAGACGGGCGACGGAGGCGAGCTCGGCCGAATGGGCCCGGGCGGGCCGGCGGCGCCCTGCGGGGCCCGGGTGTCCCAAGAGCTGCGACGGGAGGCTCGGGGGGTGATGTGCGAGGTAATGATAGTGATTTCTCGCCCTTCGTTGGTGAGCCCTAAGTGGAAGGCGTGATGTGGCACAACAGCAAATTTCCCTCAGTAGAGATACCAAGGTTTGTCTCCAGTAGGACTCCGGAGATGATAAGTAGGTATCAGCGGCGCAACTGACGCGGACCTGCACACAGACACAAATAACTTTGTTCCCAACGAAGTTCAGAGAGGTTGTCAATCTCTCCGGTCTTGTTGTTCACAAAGGATCAAACACAAAGGATAATGATAGCAACTGAAAGTAAAAGCAGAAAAGTAAATGAGCGTGTAAACAGTAATGAGGATATGGACCGGGATATGTGATGTTCACTAGTGATGTCTCTCTCCCAAAAGACGATAAAACTGCTATGCAAGGTGAACAAATTACAGAAGGGCAATTGACAGGATTCTGAACGTACCGCAATGCTAACTATGCTACAAAAGAAAGGAAGAGACTCAAAAGCACGGGCAGTACGCCAAAATAAGTAGACCGAAATCCAACTGCATCTACTACTAATCATCCACCTTGAGATATCTATCCAGAACATCTCGCTGGTATTAAGTTGCGAGCCCCACCCAAAGTGTAAACCCAAAGCAACACACAACTGCATTAAAAATCACTTTGCGTAAAGTAAACAATCCTTGCAACCGCGGTTACAAGCACCGTTGTTTTCCCCCTTATGGAAACAGCACATCCCCTAGACTCATGTTTCTGTCACTCAAGCGTGTCATCGGGGGGCATGAACCCACAATCGAGTATAACGTTCCCTCTTGGAGTTACTACCTACTACTTGGCAAAAGCAATAAACAGCAACGGAGAACATGCAAGAATTACTTAGGAACAAAAATATAAGAGATAAGAACCAAATATATTACTCAATCACAATCTGAACATAATCTCATAATCCATCAGATCCCATCAAACTCAGCATAGCAATAGCAGAAAGATTACAAAAGTGCCTCGATCATGTAGGGCAGCTCACGAGGTCTAAACCATGAAGAACAAAGAGGGGAGGAGAACATCACATAGCTACTGATCACGGACCCATGGTCCAAGGAAAACTACTCACAAGACATCCGGGAAGCATCCATGGTGGAGAGGAGACTCCCAGAGGTCAACCCTCCCTCCGGCAGGGTGCCGGGAAGAGGTCTTCTGGTGCTCCTGATCTCGGAAGCGCGGCGGCGGCGGAACAGAGGAGAGATCGCGAAAAAGGGTTCTGCTCTCGGTAGTTTCCCGTGACGGAGAATATATAGGCGAAGGGGGGCAGCCAGGGGGCCACCAGGGGTCCAGGCGCCCCCCCTGGCGCGGCCAAGCCCTAGGGCGCGCCACCAGGGCGCCTGGGGCCCTGGTGGTGGCCCTCTGTCCCCACCCAGGTTCTTCCGGAAGGTTCCTTCACGCTGATTTTTTATCTGAATTTTCCCGGATTTTTGGAGAACTTTTTATATGGGGGAAAACTGAAATAGAAAAACAGCAGAAAACAGGAACTGGCACTGTGGTGCACTGAGTTAATAGGTTAGTCCAAATATGATCAAAAGTGTAAGAAAGTGTATCTAGATCATAGCAATATCACACAAAACATGCATGGAGCAAGCAGAAATTATAGATACGTTTTGGACGTATCAACATCCCCAAGCTTAATTCCTGCTCGTCCTCGAGTAGGTAAATGATAACAGCATAATTTCTGTGGTGACAAGCTAGCAACCATATAAGAACTTTGAAAATTAAAGCAATCAAGGTTAGAAATTCAATTCAAGTCATAACATGCAAGAGTCTATATTAGCATTGAAACAAGTAACAAAAGAACATTAGGTGCAAGAGCTCTCGCTGTCCGTGACTCGAATGTCTCCAAATGGTGTTTGCGTGCAAGAAGGCGGATAGGGAATACGAGAAAAGCAATTTATTTGTTGAGAACTCAATCTACTAAAGTTTCACACTTGGTCTTTTTCTGGAATCTTATCTTGACTCGTCCCCAGACCACTAGTCAGGTACAAGTCAATTTGATCCACTCCTTTTTCAATATTTTGAGAACTCATGCAATGGATGAGCGTAAGCACGAGAGTTGACACTTAGGATGGCAAAGAGAGAAGTGCGGAGGAGGAAGACAAAAAGGAGGAGAAAGGCTCCCATCAATGAGGACAATCATAGGCAAGAGATGCCAAATGATAGATATGATGTGAGGAGTAGGGATTGCCATGCAACGGATGCACATACGATCTAGGAAGCTCTCTAATGGAACTAGTGGGGGTGCATCTAACTTTCTCGCTCATGAAGACCTAGAGCTCGTTTGAGGAGGCTCATCCTTGGTGCAAGCCAAGTTCTATAGTGTGAAGGTCCCCACATAGCTATATGCATAATGATCATCTCTATGGAGTACAAGGATATAAAGGGAGTGCTAGTGTGGATCTCTCAAAAGGATAGTAGTGTTGCCCCTTTCTCTCTATTTATTTCTTTTTTCTCTTTTTTTTGTGGCCTCAATGGCTCTTTCTATTTAACTCTCATTTGTCCTCTTTGTGATCTTTTATTGTGTCCACTTTGGGATCTTTTCCTCACTTAAGGGCAACACTCTATTTTACAAGAAGGTAAAGGAGATCTTTCACACTTTACAAGGTACTCAAAATCATAAATAAGATGTAACTAACATGATGTATGCAATGTATGTCACTGCCAGTGTAGCAGGAACATGTATGACATGAAGATCAAGTCATGAAGAGGTGGATGTTGCATGGAAATATATCTCGGAAAGGCTATGGAAATGCCTTGATAGGTAGGTATGGTGGCTGTTTTGAGGAAATATATAAGGGGGTTTATGATGACAGAGCGTATCATGCCAAGGGTTTGGATGTACCGGCGAAGGTGGACACCAACTCTCGGAGTGATAAGAAGGCAATGCACGGCACGGGAGAGGCTAGCAAAATATGGGAAGGTGGAAGTTTCAACTTTCAATACTTACATTAGTCCGAAGAACTCATGCACTTATTACCGGTAACTCTCAATCTAATAAGGAGGTTCACAAAGAGACAAGTACCCCGAGGAGGAGTGTATGGGGGTTTGGTTATCCTTGCGCATCCTCGACTCATGGTACGTGAGTGTACTCTAATATTCGATCCCTCCAAAGATTAGTGATCCATCTAGTAGCTAGAGTTCTCAACTGGTTTTGTAGGTTTTGAAAATAAACACGGATTGGCCAAAATATGACACCTATCACTAATAGGCTAGAGCTCTTGACACCAAAGGTTCAAACATTACTCACAACAATACCTCAAAACTATTGCAAGTTACTACTAGAATTAAATAGCAACCTCAATTACCTACTTTCAAGACAAGATACAACTCAGTGCAACAACCAACTCTCTTTAACAAGATAAACATGAAAACTAAAAAGAGTTCCAGCAACAGAATA
The DNA here is from genome assembly GCA_950022295.1 of Bromus sterilis. NCBI lineage: Eukaryota > Viridiplantae > Streptophyta > Magnoliopsida > Poales > Poaceae > Bromus > Bromus sterilis. The sequence continues at coordinate 245,658,949 of OX465601.1, forward strand.
AACAAAATCCAAGGCTCTTGCTAAAGACAAACTAAGACTAAGACTAAACATGGCAGTAGCTATGAAAAGATAAAGAACACACAACAGCAAAAAGATAAGCAGGAAAAATCCTATGATGTGTTCTAGATTTTGAAAGTGGAGCGTGTTTCTCTCCCACACAAAGTAAGAGGGGATCTAACTTGTTGTGAACAGCAAGCAAAGCTAAAGAAAACTAAAAATAAAACCTAAGAGCGAGACGCTCCAAGCATAGCACATAGCGCATGAAGTGATAAAAATATAGTGAGACGAAGGATGAACTGATGATTGTCGATGGAGAAGGGGATGCACGGGGGCATCCCCAAGCTTAGACGCTTGAGTCTCCTTGAATATTTATTGGGGATGCATGGGGGCATCCCCAAGCTTGAGCGCTTGACACTCCTGGATCTTCTTTCATCATCTTCCATCGCACACTTGAAAACTCCCTTCATACACAACTCATCATAAGCTGATTAGAGAGGTTAGTACCCTTAATAAAATATTTTTTCCCCACTGGATATAAAGATATTCTTGAAGAGCTACTGTTTCTCAAGAGTGCCAAAAGGTTTTTGCAAATAAAAAGCAAGCTTAAGGTTTGCAAAAGTGAAGAGAGGCAAAACGTGGCAGAATCTGTGAAAAACAGAACAGCAGGTAGTAAAGAATTTTTTAGGGGCACTTCTGCAACTCAAATCAAAAAATTCAGAACATACGAAAGTTTCAAAATTGTATAGAGCACGCATTAAAAAAAATCAGATCAAAAAGATGATCTTGTGATTTGATTCGAATTTTTCTGTTAAGGGACAGAATCTGTTTTCTGGACAGCATGTCACAACTTTTGCTTCCCTTATCATAAGAGGCTATAACTTGGCACAAAGATGAAAAATAAAGATACAATGATGTTGCTACAGTAGTAACAAACATAAAGACACAACAAAAGCAAAAATAAAAACCTAAATTCGTTGCGGGCTGCCTCCCGAAAGCGCTTTTTTTATGCCTTTAAGCTAAGCATGATGCAAAAGATCAAGTTGTATCAAGAGAAAGAGAATAACTAGCCCGAGTAACGGACTCAAAAGGTAACTTGATTTTCTTTCTAGGGAAATTTTCCATCCCATTTTTGAATGGGAATTGGAATTTTATGTTCCCCTCTTTCATGTCAATAACCGCACCAACGGTGCGAAGAAAAGGACGTCCCAAAATAATTGGACACAAAGGTTCACACTCTATATCCATAACAATAAAATCAACGGGAACATAGTTGTCATTGACAATGATAAGAACATCGTCGATCTTCCCCAAAGGTTTCTTTACGGAAGAATCAACAAGAAGAACACCAAAAGAACAAGGCTCAAAGGGCTTCAATTCAAACATATCAAATATTCTTTTGGGCATAACGGAGGTACTAGCTCCAACATCACATAAAGCATAGCAAGAGAAGTTATTTAATTTAATTTTGATCATAGGGCCCAACCATCCTCTAGCTTCCTAGGTATGGAGGCTTCTACTCTAAGCTTCTCCTCCCTAGCTTTGATGAGAGCATTTGTGATATGCTCCGTGAAGGCAAGATTAAGTGTGCTAGTGTGGGGGTCTCTAGACATTTTGTGTAGCAAGCTAATAACTTCTGAGAGAGTGCAACTATCAAAATCAATATCACTACTATCAAAGGTGGTAGTAGTGTCGTCTAGGCTCACTTGTTTGAAACCCTCTATGTTCATAGGAGTTTCTTCATCTTTGGTTGAGGTATTAGCATCACCATTAATAGGTCCAACGGGACTAGGAGTGCATTGGGTGCTAATAGTTTGGGTGTCCTCAACAATTTGGATAGTGGCAACTGTGTGGTGTGTAGGAAGGCTCTTAATTCTATCATCTTCCTCTTTTTCTCTAGACCACCTTTATTTAAGTTTAGCCATCATCCTAATATTTTCATTAATTTCTAATTGGATAGCATTAATAGGAGTGGCCTTATTTTCCTCAAGGGGAGAGGTTCTAATTTTAAGCATCTCAATATCAAGGGATAAGCTTTCTACCTTCAAAGAGAGATTATATAATTTAGCTAATTTCTCCTCTACATTTTTGTTGAAGGCTTTTTGGGTAGTGATAAAGTCTCTAAGCATTCTTTCTAATTCAGAAGAGGGGTTCTTGTTGCTAGGGTAGGTGTTGTTGTTCCCATAGTTGGATGGAAATGGTCTAGGATTGCTAGCAAAATTACCCCTATAAGCATTGTTGTTGAAGTTGTTTCTAGCAATAAAGTTCACATCTACTTGTTCTTGGGCAACCAAATAATTTAAAGGGACATCACAAGGATCAATAGAGGGTTGCTTGGTAAGTAGAGACATAATTAAGTCAACTTTTTCATTGAGGGAGGTAATTTCCTCGACAGAGTTTACCTTCCTACCTGTTGGAGCGCTTTCGGTGTGCCATTGGGAATAATTGGTCATCATCTCATCGAGAAGCTTCGTGGCAGCACCAAGTGTAGTTGACATAAAGGTTCCTCCCGCGGCCGAATCTAATAGGTTCCGCGAGGTAAAGTTCAAGCCTGCATAAAAAGTCTGGATAACCATCCAGGTAGTCAAACCATGTGTAGGGCATTTCTTAACAAGAGATTTCATTCGTTCCCAAGCTTGGGCAACGTGTTCATTATCCAATTGCTTAAAATTCATGATGTTACTCCTTAATTGGATAATTTTACCAGGTGGGTAGTACTTCCCTATAAAAGCATCTTTGCACTTATCCCAAGAATCTATGCTATTCCTAGGCAAAGATTGAAACCAGATTTTAGCGTCTCCCCTTAAAGAGAAAGGAAAGAGCTTGAGCTTAACAATATCACCTTCTACTTCTTTATACTTTTGCATATCACATAATTCAACAAAATTGTTCAAGTGTAAAGCAGCATCATCTCCAGCACCAGAGAATTTTTCTCTCATAACAAGGTTTAGCAAGGCAGGTTTAATTTCATAAGAGGTAGCTGAAGTGGCAGGTGTGGCGATGGGGGTGCAGATAAAGTCTTGGTTGTTGTGACTAGTGAAGTCACACAACTTGGTGTTTTCAGTGGAACCCATAGCAGCAGCAAGTGTGGCAGATTATTTTGTGATTTTTGATATAAGACACAAAGATAAAAACTGAAAGGTAAACTAACAAGACTAAAAAACAAAGGTAAAGGGTAGTGTGCAACTCCCCTATCTTATCACTCGGAGTCCCCGGCAACGGCGCCAGAAATTTGGCTTGATGTGCGAGGTCATGATAGTGATTTCTCGCCCTTCGTTGGTGAGCCCCAAGTGGAAGGCGTGATGTAGCACAGCAGAAAATTTCCCTCAGTAAAGATACCAAGGTTTGTCTCCAGTAGGACTCCGGAGATGATAAATAGGTGTCAGCGGCGCAACTGACGCGGACCTGCACATAGACACAAATAACTTTGTTCGCAATGAAGTTCAGAGAGGTTGTCAATCTTTCCGGTCTTATTGTTCACAAAGGATCAATCACAAAGGATAATGATAGCAACTGAAAGTAAAAGAAGAAAAGTAAATGAGCGTGTAAACAGTAATGAGGATATGGACCGGGATACGTGATGTTCACTAGTGATGTCTCTCTCCCAAAAGATGATAAAACTGCTATGCAAGGTGAACAAATTACAGAAGGGCAATTGACAGGATTATGAACGCACCGCAATGCTAACTATGCTACAAAAGAAAGGAAGAGGCTCAAAAGCACGGGCAGTACGCCAAAATAAGTAGACCGAAATCCAACTGCATCTACTAATAATCATCCACCTTGAGATATCTATCCAGCACATCTCGCTGGTATTAAGTTGCGAGCCCCACCCAAAGTGTAAACCCAAAGCAACAGACAACTGCATTAAAAATCACTTTGCGTAAAGTAAACAATCCTTGCAACCGCGGTTACAAGCACCGTTGTTTTCCCCCTTGTGGCAACAGCACATCCCCTAGACTCATGTTTCTGTCACTCAAGCGTGTCATCGGGGGGCATGAACCCACAATCGAGCATAACGTTCCCTCTTGGAGTTACTACCTACTACTTGGCCAAAGCAATAAACAGCAACGGAGAACATGCAAGAATTACTTAGGAACAAAAATATAAGAGATAAGAACCAAATATATTACTCAATCACAATCTGAACATAATCTCATAATCCATCAGATCCCATCAAACTCAGCATAGCAATAGCAGAAAGATTACAAAAGTGCCTCGATCATGTAGGGCAGCTCACGAGGTCTAAACCATGAAGAACAAAAATGGGAGGAGAACATCACATAGCTACTGATCACGGACCCATGGTCCAAGAAAAACTACTCACAAGACATCCGGGAAGCATCCATGGTGGAGAGGAGACTCCCGGAGGTCAACCCTCCCTCCGGAAGGGTGCCGGGAAGAGGGCTTCTGGTGCTCCCGATCTTGGAAGCGTGGCGGCGGCGGAACAGAGGAGAGATCGCGAAAAAGGGTTCTGTTCTCAGAAGTTTCCCGTGACGGAGAATATATAGGCGAAGGGGGGAAGCTAGGGGGGCCACCAGGGGTCCAGGCGCCCCCCTGGCGCGGCCAAGCCCTAGGGCGCGCCACCAGGGCGCCTGGGCCCCTGGTGGTGGCCCTCTGGCCCCACCCAGGTTCTTTCGGAAGGTTCCTTCTCGCTGATTTTTTATCTGAATTTTCCCGAATTTTTGGAGCACTTTTTATATGGGGGAAAACTGAAATAGAAAAACAGCAGAAAACAGAAACTGGCACTGTGGTGCACTGAGTTAATAGGTTAGTCCAAATATGATCAAAAGTGTATGAAAGTGTATCTAGACCATAGCAATATCACACTAAACATGCATGGAGCAAGCAGAAATTATAGATACGTTTTGGACGTATCAGGGGGAGATCTGGACCGTTGGATCTCAGATCTGACGGTCCATATCTGAGGGGAGCTAGGGTTTCGGCTGTGTAGGGACTTGGGGACAATTTTGGGGAAATTTGGAGGGGGTGTCTGCAATTTTGTGGCTAGGGAAACCCTAGAAAGAGGTGGGAGTGTGGGGGTATTTATATATCCCAGGTGGCTGGCAGTTTGCAAAAACATCCCCGGTTTTTCTCTCGCGCGCACGGTGTTTTCGTTTCTGGCCGCCGAGGGTCCGCAGGACCTCCGATTCGGGTAAAACTTCGAACTGCGCGATCAGCGCGTCGAACCGGCGGCGTTCACCTCGCGTTGAACCGTTCTGAGAAAATTTTCCGACGCGCTATAAAAATATCCCGTTTACTTATTAAACGGGGTTTTTCGCTCCGTTGGCTGCGGCTGGTCTCATGCGGTTTTTGCGACGAAGATCGGATGAAACCCGGTGTCGCAAAGGTCGAGTGTCAAGGTGGCAAGGATCGGTATCCGTCCGGTACGAGATAAGAGGGGGGAAAATAATCGTCGATCGATAGATCGGGGATGAAAACACCGCAAACGAATCAAACAATTCACACCCAAAACATATTTGTTTTTTGATTTTTTTGTGAAATCTGGGCTGTTACATGATATTTAAGTTGTGTTGTTATTCTTCTAGTGATGTTATGTGAGTCAAACACATAACACTTCGCCTTGTTAAGGACCTATGGGAATACATTGTGTATAAAGAGTGCTTACGCTGGGTTGTCGGAGTGACAGAAATCTGAACCCTAGTTCGCACACTTTTGCACAAGGGAATAATGGATCCTTGATCTTATTGCTGTGGTTAGGCTTTTTCCTTAATTTCTACCTTGTATTTTCGGATGCTTGCAAGGTGTTTAATCATAAGAGTGCACTTGTCTTAGTCTAGAAGGTGTACTAGCATAGATCCACCCACGCAACACTTATCAACACAAAACATAGTACCAATACGGAATATGGCGAAAGCACATGACTACCTCTCCCGTGTGTCCTCAAGCACGCTTTAGTCTTTATAAGTTTAGTTGCAAGGCTTATACTTTGCTTAAAAGGATTGAGCCACTTGCTGCTCCTCAGCACCCTTTACTTTGCTTGTTTTTACCTTCTTGTTGCTTATACCGAAAACCCCTAAAAAGTTATCTTTCAGTGCTTGCAGTTGTTCCTTGTTCGAAATCACTTGTCAATACCTTATGCTCCTCAATGGGTTCGACACTCTTACTTATCGAAAATGCTACGATAGATCCCCTAGACTTGTGGGTCATAAAGAACTGTTTTATGGCGCCATTGCCGGGGAGTGTAGCGCTATTGGTAAGTGAAGCTGGTAAGGAAACTTTTATATTTCTGTTTTTATTTTTTTGTTGCTACTTTTTGTCCTTAAGGATAACTCTACTCTTGGTTCGTTGCTTTTGGGGAAACGCCCCACTACTGTGGTGGTTGCTCCTACCCCTACTAAAATTGTGCCTTATCAAATACTAACTGGTATTATCGATTATGTCTTGACTAATCGTTATGCAGGAGACAGACATCCCGGTGAACACTTGCTATATTTGTCACAACTATGTTCATTATTTAAGTTTGCAGGTGTATCAATGGAGTTTGTCATGAGGAAATTATTCTCCGTATCACTTACAGATAAAGCTTCAGATTGGTATAAGCTTCTCGATAACTCACATTTGCTTAATTGGCAAGAGCTTATGTCTCTCTTTTATACAAAGTTTTATCATCTTCATGAAATTCATCGAGACAGGAACTATATCTATAACTTTTGGTCTCATGACGGAGAAACCATCGCTCAAGCTTGGGGGATATTGAAGTCCCTAATGCTCAAATGTCCTATTCATGAGCTCCCCAAAGAAATTATACTTACAAATTTTTATGCCAGGCTTTCTCGTCAGGACAAGGAGATGCTGGATGCCTCCTCTAGTGGGGTATTTCAAATGAGAAGCATTGAAGAGAGATGGAATCTCATTGAGAGGATTCAGAAGAACACTGAAGACTGGGAAATTGATAAAGGTATTGAATCCTCTATAAATTATGAGCATGATTATATTAAGAGCTATGTGAAAACTGATTACTTTAATACCTTTTGCTCTAAGATTGGTCTTGATTCCTAGCTAATGATTGATTTTTGTAAGGACTTTGCCTCTCATGTTGAATCTTCTAAGAAGAAGAAGGATCAGCACCATAAACCTTTTAAAGAATTACCTGTTGCTATTAATGTTGCTGGCCCTATCTTACCTGCAGTTATATATGAGCAATCTCCTTTTCCCAAAAGGATAAAGGAGCACTCTTTTGTTACATGTATAATAATTAAAAGTGATAGGACAACTGTAACAGCCCAGATTTCACAAAAAATAAAATTTTTGTTTTCGGTGTGAATTGTTTGATTGTCTGATTTGTTTGTGGTGTTTGCATCCCCGATTTATCGATCGGCGATTATTTTCCCCCTCTTATCTCGTATCAGACGGAGACCGACCCTTGACACCCCGACACTCGACCTTTGCAACACCGGGTTTCACCCGATCACCGTCGTGAAAACCACACGAGACCAGCCGCAGCCAACGAAACAAAAAACCCCATTTAATAAGTAAATGGGATATTTTTATAGCGCGCCGGAAAGTGTTCTCGGAACGGTTCCAGCGTGAGGTGAACGCCTCCAGCTCGACGCGTTGATCACGCAGTTCGAAGATTTACCCGAATCAGAGGTCCTGTGGACCCCCCGGCGGTCAGAAACGTAAACACCGTGCGCGCGAGAGAAAACCCGGGGATGTTTTTGCAAATTGTCAGCCACCTGGGCTATATAAAGACCACCACTCCCCAACCTCTTTCTAGGGTTTCCCCAGGCCAAAATTTGCAGCCACCCCCTTAGATCTGCCCCCAAGTCCCTACACCCGAAACCCTAGCCAGATTTGTCCTCAACCGTCAGATCCGGGCATCCGGTGGCTCACAGCGCGCCACGTCACTCCCGAGCCTCCACCAGCAGCCCCAGGCGAACCGGGGCCCGCAGGGCGCCGCCAGGCCCGCCCCGAACCCGAATCGGGCCGCGCCTCCGCCACGCTCGCCGGAGTGGCCGCACCTCACGCCGGGAGCCGGCACTGCCACCGGGTCAGCCGCCGCCTCTATCCTGCGAGCCGCCGCGTCGCCGGCGTCGACGACCAGGATGCCCCGCGCCCCTCCTTCCTCTATCTCCTTCCCTGTCATCTCTCACCCTCGCGCCTCCTACCCCTCGCAGATCGCTCCGCCGCCCACTACTAGGGAATAGCCTTATGGTGACGCACTGTTTTTGAGTTTAGTGGCGCATTAGGGATGCGCCACAAACTACAAGCCACTAATAAGGGCTTAGAGGTGGCGCATTCTGGATGCGCCACCCCAAAGCCCCTTAGGCGTGGCGCATCTCAGAATGCGCCACCTCTAAGCTCTTAGGGGTGGCGCATTCTGGTATGCGCCACGCCTAAGGGCCTTAGGGGTGGCGCATTCACAGTGCGCCACTAAATCCTGAAAATATGCGCCACTAAATAATTACAGAAAACAAAAAAAATTACATAAAAGAATAAAAGCATTACAGATATTTTTATTATATTACAGAAATGCAAAATACAATATAACAATGAGGCCAACAATTATTGATACAAAAGAATTGCAATATAATTTTTATTACAAAGGTTTAGAGGCCAACAAGATTCACAAGATTACATCCATCACAAAATTACAATGAGTCCAACAATTATTGAAAACCGAAAGCTACTTTCATCATCATATCTTGTTTGCTCTTCAACCTGCACAAAACAAAGCTTTAGAGGTCACATCCATATGAATCATACCAAAGGAGAACAAAGCAATCTAGCATCTATTCTTATCAACAACTTAAAGCAAGTCGATGAATGGTGAAAAGCATGCACATATGCATAAAAATGCATATGCAGTGACCCTTATACACAAAGAGCACCAAGAGTATTTGACACTACCATCTACTACACAAAGAGTACATCCAAATTACATCCAAATTACACAAAGAGTACATTCAATTGTTCTGACTCGGCTCGGGGAATGGGCAGCATCCTTCTTTCGTCATGAAAGGCCTTGTGTCACGCAGGGCCTTTAGGCGGACTTCTATCTCCCCATTGGATGGTGCAATGTTCGAGTGGAAGATCGACCCCCTCATTTGTACTTCATGACGGATGATAGTCGCCATCTGCGCTTGGATGTGAAAGAAATCCTCCTTCGGATTTGCATCGGCGATTTCCGCCTTCCTTTCGGCCCACGCTCTGAGATGACTTGGCAGCGTAAGGTTGCGTTGTTCCTGTACAATCGCCCTCATGTGATGAAGGGTGTAGTATGCATCCCTCACACTGGCAGCCGGCTGCTTGACGCACGGGAACTGCGTTACGTGGTTGAACACGTTCACGCCAGGCTGATTTTTCCTGAACTTGTGCTTCATGATCCGACGAGAGCATCATCCAAAACTCTCATGATATACTTGTAATCTTTCTTCTTCACACTCCCCGAGTCTAAATACACGGCATGCGAGTGTTGCGGTGAAAAGCAGATGAGCACGCAGCCTTGATCCTCACTGCATAATTAAAATAATCCAAAAGAATGTTGGAAGAGGACAATGGAAAGCTAAGAAAGCATATATGCTACGGAGGCGAACGAATGACTTACTTGGGAGAGTATGTCATAAGAAATGAATCCTTGTCGGCGTTCTGTAGCATGAAGTCTGTGATGTACCCCGCCGCGAGAGCCGCGTCCCCGTCGTCCATCAAGATGCTTTCACGCATGTAGAAGGGGTCCAATATCGCGACGCTCGGGGTCTTATCTCTCCTGATACTCATAGAAAGGCTGAGCGAGAACAGACGGATAAGGCTATGGTCCAGCCGCTTGAGATGGTACAAATTGAAGATCTCCGAAAATCGCAGGATTATCATATCCGCGGGGATAGTGTTGATGAAGCCCATGTTGAGTGGCACCTTGGCCATGAAAACCGGGTACGAGGGATTCTCTTCTCGAAGAAGAATCTTCTCTAATGCCATAATACTATGATGCACACTCTGCATATCCGAAGTTGCAAGGTCCAGCATGTCCTTAGGTAGCATCGCCCTACCAGCCACATGGATTTCAAACGAGAGATCCTTGGGTCTTGGTGGCCCGTCCTGAGCCCGGATCGGCATCGAAGGTTAGCTACTAGAAGTGATGCTCTTCTTTCTTTTCCGTCCCTTCTTCTTTTCTGATTTTGAGCAGTCACCGGCCTTTATCTGCTCAGTGGCCGCCTTATGGAGTGTGGACGGGCTGAGAATAGATCTTGTGGCATCTGCTTGAGGCTTGGTGAAGGCGCAAGTTGCTGGAGACATGTCCTGAGAAGAAGCGAAGAGACGCGTGGAGCAAGCAGGCTTCGCCGCAGGATCAGCTGGACCGCGAGCTTCCTCGTCATGCTTATAGGCTCCTTCAGCGGGAGGCATGAATAAGTCATCAGCATCATACAAAGTATTGATGAACTGGTCGGCGCTGATATCATCATCAAGGTCATCGTCTTCTTGTTGTGCGCCGATGGGATCATGTGGCGCCGACACGATGACTAGCGGTGTTGTCCTAGGTGTGGTGCCCCTTTCCCCCGTCATTAAACGCATTTGGCTTTTCGGCCATAGGCATATTTGGTTGAAACAGTCACTGAGGACTTCCGGCTCGTCCTCATCGTATCCTGGGGGTTGAATGGGAGGTTCAACTCTCTCGTAGCCCGAAATCACGAGAGAGATTTGAACCCTATGCATCTCCGGTGCCATCAGCATATTGTGCATGATTCAATTTTGTGGTTGAATGATTTTACCTTTGGCAACATCCTTCAACTCGCCGTCCACGACTTGTAATAGAATGCATGGAGTGTCCTCCTGCGAAAGAGATATATATATGCATGTACGGCATCAGAGAGATTCCACTAAAAAAGGCAAGGAGATGAAGTCCTCTTTTGAGTTCCAGACGCTTATAGTTACCTTGAGGGCGTCGAGGTCGGCTAGTGAAGAGACCCCGCCGATGACGGCGGGCATGCAAGAGACGGAGGGCGCGCTGCCTCCCGTGGCGTCGGTCGCCCTATTTGCGCTGCCGCCGGGTCCATTATTGTTATGCCCCGGTTGCTCGATCGTGGCCGGAGGAGTTACCATCACGTCCGGCGTCGCCGCCGCGGTGTTGGCGGCCGGAGTCACCAATACGCCGGGAGTCGGTGTGGGAGCCACCACTACGGCCGGAGTCGGGACTGCAGGCGCCGCGGGGCCCGAGTTGCTGTCGACCATGCTGGGGACTGGTATGGGCCCTTGTCCACCACGCGCTTGCCAATTCGCGAGCGACTGCATCATATCTGGAAGGAGAGCGTTCATCGTCTTCGCCACTTCGTCCTGGACAAGCTGCGGAAGCATGTTCACCTTCTCCTCCAGTCCATGAACATAAGCGGCATCTTCTTCGGTCCTTCTCGCCTTGCGCCCGCTTGAACCGGACTGCTCCGCCGATTTACCATAATATTCGGACCAATTTAGGTCCGCACCAAAGCCGAACACACGGCCGGCTGACGATGGCTTCGCAGTCACGTCGTCAACCTTCTTGACCTTGTTCAACGCCCTGTTAAAGGCGTTGTCCCACGGGCCGGCCGGCTTAACCGACGACTCCTGCGATGAGGCGCTTTTCATTTCCGCTTGCTGCAAAAAGAATGTGAAACGTTAAGAAATTGTGAACTTCACTCGAGAATTCAATCGACAAGGTCGCGTGGTAAACTACTTACCACGGCAGTCGTAAACTCCTGAATCTTAGGATCGATAATTATTTTCGAGGTTGCTTTGTCCTTATAGCTCCGGGCCCTCACAAAGAATTCGGTCTGCGGATCATCTTTGTATTGCTGGAAGGGGTTAGGTATGCCCGCAGCGGCGTACTCGGCATCCTCCTTGTCCCATTTAGGCTTGGAACATTTGTAACCACCGGCTCCGAGACGGTGGTTACCTATGACCTGCGACCGCATGGCCTTGCCCTTTGCACTCGCGGCCTTGGCTTGCTCGGACTCACACCTAGCCTTGAAAAGGTTGTAGGTAGCTTCGTCGATCAACGGCTCTTTCTCCTTGAGCTCCTCCCAGGTTTTGTTCTTTTCAAAAATTGCCCTCTTCACCCGGGTTTTCCAACTGGACAAGGCCTTGCTCATCTTCCTGAGGGCCCATGTGTTTACTTTGTTCCCTCTGAGTTTGGTGTTATCGTACGGCTCCGGAAACTTGTATCGTCCGTGCAGCTTGTTGATAAGAAGCTGACAATAATGAATATTCTCACGACTCCTGAGGTTAATCGTGGTGATCGGCACGGTGTTGCGGAGGATCGCCGCGACTTGACGGTCGTACCCTTCCGAAAAACGTTCGGGCTCTTTAGGAATCCCGACGGCGGTCACAACAGTAAACTCTTGCCTGATGACGCCGACCTTGGTCGGTTTCCGATTCCTCTTCTTCGACTGGGTACCATCTGTGTTGGAGCCACCGGTCCCATCATCCTCGCCGATGTTCCTCTCGCCGTCTGTCGTACCGGCCTCCTCCTCCAAGTCATCATCCGATGAGTCGGACTCCGACTCTATCTCCTCATACTCCTCCTCGCCCGGAGGTACTTCCTCTTCTCTCTGCTCCTCGACCTCCTCCTGGGAGTATTCCCAAAATTTCTTCCTTTTTTCTCCCGGCTGAGAAGAAGGACCGGCATCGGCTCCGGTCGACATGTTTGCACTAGTACAATATTAAGAAATGCAACTACTTAATTAATTATCACAATAAATAAATGAAAATACTCTCATGTTAAGAAAAATAGCAAAGGTCATGCACGAATTCACGGAAAAATTCGGCAGGACCTTTGCTCTTTTTCTTAACATGAGAGTGCCCCATTCTCAACCGAAACGGAAGTTAATCAACATTTCGGGAGAAAGGGGATAATGATTTGTACCTGCACAACATATATATATAGTAGATCTATAGTAGATATTCAAACTGTAGATAAAAACTGTGAATAAAAATGCTGAGATGAGGGAATCTTAATGCATTGAAAATTGTTAAGAACAGATTCTACACTAGTAGTGATATGCAGAACACAAGCACCACACACATTTGTCTGACTATTTTTTTAGAGCACATAGCAAACATTTTATAAAAAAAGCAAGAAACTAGTATCATTGCTACTACATAGAAGAATTATATATGCTTCATCTTATAAATGAATCATCAGCATCTTTATGGCTCAAAACTCGGTTTCTCAAATAAAAATAAAAATAAGGCAGAGGCACCCATCAATTTTTTTGAAGAAATTAAAAAACTACTACTATCACTTCTGCAAATGCAAAATTGTGATCAGAGGAGGTTTTATATATTTTTAAATGTCTTATTCTATATGCATCCAGAAATGGCTTGTTCTATATGCATCAAAATTCATAAAATTCAGTTCTTGTATCCAGTGGTCGTGAGTTGTTCATGGCCGATGCGAGTGTGTTTGTTGATGATGCTGAAGCATATGAAGTTTATGAAAGACGTGAAGAAGCACAAGCTAACCAGGAACAGGTAAAATTTCCCTCCTTTACCAAATTGGCTGTTTATTCACTACTGTCATAATCCTATACTTGCATCCTAGCACAATCAGATTGCAGTAGCAAAATGGGTCCTGACCTTTGTTAGAACTGCTAGGTTCTCAAACCAGGATTTACTCACTTTTCTCTCACACACATGCACACAAGGGACTACTATGAAGCTCTGTAGGTTTATAGCAATAATACAAGCTTGAGGCTACATCCTGTCTTACAAGCTGCTTCTACATCTTGTCTTTCTAGCTTCTGATACTGCTACATATGTGTGTGCCTCTCCTTATATAGAGGCTTTAGGTGCAGATCTTAAACTAAATTCAGAAAATTCAGAAAATAACGCATCAGCCATGCCTACTTTTTTTTATGGAACATCAGCTATGCCTACTTGCCAAGACAATCCTTACTGATTCTATATACTAGCACAGTTCACATTGTTGGTGTGTTAAAAAAGTTCAAATTTAAGTTCACATTGTTGCAACAGCTAAAAACAGAAAATTTGGACCTAGGGCATTGTCAAGAACTCAAAAAATTCAGACAAAGCACCATGGCACCTTTTCTAGTTGAAAATTCATACAAATTTGCGGCATGCTTGAGCAAAGCTAGGTCTGAATGCTTGAGAAAATTCATAAAAATCATGGATGGTTGGAGGATGGATAGGAGGCTGCTCACCGCGGGGAGGAGGCGTTGAAGGCGGAGGCGGCCGGAGTTGAGGCAGAGGCGCGGCGACGACTGCGGGCTCGGGAAGGCGTGTGCTTGAAGGCGGCAGCGGCCGGAGGCGAGGCAGAGGCGCGGCGGCGACTGTGGGCTCCGGGATGGCGGCTCCGGTGGCATCGAGGGAGGCTCCGGCGTCAAGGGGAAGGGGCACGGCTTGGACTCCGGTGAGGGCGGCGGCCGGAGAGCGAGGTGAGGGAGTGGGGGGAATGGGTATTGTTCGGGCATGGAGGGGGCAGTTTTCGAGAGGACAAGTCTTAGGGGTGGCGCATTTCGCAGAAATGCGCCACCAAATGGATCCTTATGCGTGGCGCATATCTGCGGAATGCGCCACGCATAAGGATCTACTTGGTGGCGCATTTCCGCAAAATGCGCCACCCCTAAGACTTGCCTATTTTTCTGTTGAACTGATTTAACTCTATTTTTCCTACTTATTATTGGAATTTCAATTCTGCCATTTTTTATTCAATTTCCATTTTTCCATATGCAATTGTACTAGTATTTTACGGCGAAGGGCACGGGCGTCGAGTGCGGTGGGGATCGAATGGGTGTGGGCATGGGCAAGGGGAGGGCGGTGATGGAGGTTAAGGCTCCGGTGCGGCGAGGGCTCGAATGGGTACTGTGCGCGAGCAAGGGGAGGGGACCGTGGAGGTTAAGGCTTAGGGGTGGCGCATTTTGCCAGAATGCGCCACCAACAGGTTTCTTATGCGTGGCGCATCTCGGCAAAATGCACCACGCATAAGAAACCTGTTGGTGGCGCATTCTGGCAAAATGCGCCACCCCTAAGAGCACTTAGTGGCGCATTTCAACGATATGCGCCACCCCTGGGCTTTTTTTATTTTTTAATTAAAGTTTAAACAATTATTTATTTTTTTAATTAAAGTGAAACCATTTAAAAATAATAATTATGGAGTACATTTTTCTATAAAAGTGGTCAAACTTTATTAAGATTGACTTTGACCAAATCTTATATGCGGAGTAAAAAGAAACGGAGGGAGTACTTGCTCTAACCGACCTTTTGAGAATGGTGCTTCGATTGTGTACCGTCGATGTTCATACACTTCAAACTATGATCCAAACATAATAATGTGATCATATCGATCCACGTACCATCCCTTAACCGTGTCGTCGCCGAACCAAGATCCACAAACACAAGGTGTAGCGGCATTTGGAAACATAAGATTGTGATCATCAATTACAAAGTGCATATTAAATCCATGCATACACAAAATGATCATGAATTACAAAATATTTTTCTTAAATTTGGAGCTAGCTATCTAGCTATCGTTTCCTTACGATCTTCTTCTTGCCCTTCTTTGTCGTGGTTGAATAATTTAGGCCCGGGACGCCTTCACTTTTCCTCTTGAACGGGAGGAGACCTTTCTTCGGTAGGGTTGTGGTGTATGTATCCTGAGCGGCGTAGTCATCCTCCATCTTCGGGTCGCCGTACTTGTCAAAGTCTTGCTCGTTGGCGACTCCATCCATTCCGATGATATTTCTTTTGCCTCTCCTCAC
The DNA here is from genome assembly GCA_950022295.1 of Bromus sterilis. NCBI lineage: Eukaryota > Viridiplantae > Streptophyta > Magnoliopsida > Poales > Poaceae > Bromus > Bromus sterilis. Next base: position 245,674,656 of record OX465601.1, read on the forward strand.
TACAACGCGGCTCGGCTTGATGGGTCGGTAATGAAGAAGCATTGGTCCACTTGGCTAGCCAGTACCCATGGCTCATTTTTCGCGGTGACGTTTGCGCCCGCAAACTTGGATTTGGCTTCGGGTATAACCATGGTGGTGAAGTACCGGTCTTCTTTTACGACGCTCTTGGCCCATCTCACATGGCACATCGGCACCTTCTCTCCACAGTAGTCGAGCTCCCATATGTCCTCGATCCTTCCAAAGAATCTTTCCTTGACGTCATCGGTGTAGAATATCCCCGTTACCCCTGAGTTCTGGTAATCGCAGTTATTGTCCTTTTCCTCCGTGTAAAATGTGTAGTCGTTGATATCATACGCTTGATAGGTCATCAGGTTGCGTGCGGCACCCTGTGACAAGGTGAATATCATCTTTTCGTCCTCGAAAGCGTTCCTTCGCGGGGGATTAGCACGAAGCTCGTCCCTGAACCAAGTCATGAAACCGGAGTTGTGCTCTTTGATTAGCCGTGGATCTCGGTCCGTTATCTGCAGGCCCTGGTCACTGTACTTCTTCCTGATTAAATCCTTGTGCTTTACTATCCAAGGATCGACCAGCTGGATGTGTTGTAGCGCAACTAGGCTTGCTCTTTCAAAGTCGATGTCTCAACCATCAAAGTTGACATGCATTGCGCGGCTTCCCTCGTGGTGACCACACCCATCGGTCCTTCCAAAGTGCTTGTTGACGGCCAGACCAACAGGGTTCTCGGTGTTGAGATAATTCGTGCAAAAAGAGATGCACTCTTCGGTTAGAAAGCCCTTCGCTATGCTTGCATCTGGACGGGACCTATTACGAACGTTTTTTTTTTATGTGCCCATTCATTCTTTCGAACGGCATCATGCTGCGCAGAAACGAGGGCCCGAGTTGGAAGATATCCTCCATGACGTGGATCAGCAGATGCACCATAATGTCGAAGAACGCGGGCGGGAAATAGATCTCAAGCTCGCATAGTATGAGCACGATCTCCTCCTGTAGCCTTTTGAGTTGCGTAGCGCAAATCGACTTCCGGGAGATGACGTCAAAAAAGTTGCAAAGGCCGAACAACGTTTTACGGACGTGCTCGTCCATTATCCCTCGCATCGCAACCGGGAGAATCTGCGTCATCAGCACGAAACAGTCGTGAGATTTCATCCCGCTGAAACGCTGCTTCGCCTCGTCTAGGTATCTGCTTATATTCCCCGCGTAGCCGTTCGTAAATTTTACTCCTATGAGGCAGTGGATAAACCGCTTGATCTCCTCCTCGCACAGAGTGAAGCATGCCGGGGGGAAGTGATCAATATCGGTCTTCTTCTTGGTCGTTCTTTTTCGTTTGCGAGAGTTTTTCGTTTCCGTATCCTCTTCCTCCTCCGTCTCATCATCGTCGTCACTAGGGGGGTGAAGTTCCCTCCTGATGCCCATAAATTTCATGTCATTCCTTGCTTTTGGCCCGTCCTTGGTCTTCTCCGGCATGTTGAGCAGCGTGCCAAACAAGCTCTCGCACACGTTCTTTGTGATATGCATTAGATCAAGGCTATGAGGACTGTGGAGTAGACTCCAGTATTGCAAATCCCAGAAAACAGACCTCGCTTTCCATACCCTCATCAACGGTTGTGTCTTCTTTTTTTTATTTCCCGGCGCGGGGCACTCTTTCCAAGTTTTCAGCAAGTTGTCGATTTCTTTGCCGCTCCTTTGAGCTGGGGGTGCTCGGAGCTCCTCGCTTCCATCGAACAGATGTCCCTGTTTTCTCCACGCGTGTTTCTTGGGAAGCCACCTCCGAGACCCCTGGAACACGGTTTTTGAAGATCCGGGATCTTTTGGTAGTTGGCGGTACGTTTTATTATCCATGCACCTAACGCATGCACGGAATCCTTGGACCACCTGCCCTGAGAAATATCCGTATCCGAGATAGTCGTGCACCGTCGTGATCACCGCGGCTTTCATTGGGAAATATTATTTTGCCGCGGCGTCCCATGTATTGACTCCATCTTTCCATAACGTTTCTAGCTCCTCTTTCAACAGCTGCAGATATAGATTGAGGTTTGTACCTGGTTGTTTCGGCCCTTGAACTAGCATACACATTGTTATGTACTTTTTCTTCATGCACTTCTAAGGGGGAAGGTTGTATATGCATACAAAAACGGGCCAGGTACTGTGTGTGCTGCTCTGGCCGCCCAACGGATTGACTCCATCAGCGCTCACACCAATCCTGAGGTTCCTTGGTTCTTTCCCAAAATCTGGGTATTCGAGGTCCTACGCGGTCCATTGGCTACCATCTGAAGGGTGCCTCAGCATGTCCTCCTTTTCCGGATCCGGGTTCGGGTCATCCTCTTTTATCTTCTTTCTATCCGTGTGCCAGGTCATGAGCTTTGCTTCCTCGGGATCTACGAAATACCTCTGCAGACGAGGAGTGATCGGAAAGTACCATACCACGTTTCTAGGAACTTTCTTCCCTCTCTTGTATCGACTAACACCGCACACCGAACATGTGGTTTTATCTTCGTCCTCACCCCGATAGATCATGCAATCATTTATGCAGACGTGGTATTTAACGTGCGGAAGATCGAGAGGGCAAAGGACTGTCTTGGCCTCAGCGATACTAGTTGGGCACGTGTTGCCCTTCGGAAGACGATCGTGCCAGAATGCCATGTTATCATTGAAGCTTTCCTCGGTCCATTTGTGTTTTGCCTTCATCTCCATAGCCCCAAGTGTTACATTCAAGCAGGTATCCCCGTCGTTGCATCCTTCGTACAACTTTGTAATCGCGTCTTTCTCGAGTTGCACCATCTTGGCTTTCTCTCTAGCTGCACCTCTTGCATTCAACGCCTCTTTGAAAATAAGCTCTTGAACATGAGGGTCCCGCACCCAGCTTGAATCATCATGTCCGACATCTTGATCTTCATGTCCGGCATCTTGATCTACATGATCCGCTTCGGCATCTTCTTCATGATCATGTACGGGATGCTCTTCGTCATCTCGCCCGCCGCTGTTTTCTGGTTGCCCTTCCTCATTTACTGGCGCCCCACCATTGACGTCCTCCTCCTCACCAGCTTCATCACTTATCCATCGTGTGCAGCCATCCATCAAACCATTACGCTTCAGGTGTCTTTGCAATATTCCGGAATCAGGCTCGGTCACGCACTGCAGTTTGCATCTCCGACACGGACATCTTATATCCGACCTATTATTCATTAGCATGTCATTTGTCGCACATTGCATCCACCTAGCCACGGTGATATCTCTCAGCATCTCGCGGACCATGGTCGATCACCTGCGTGCACGGAGAGAGCAACACAATTATATATCACAGTCGTTGCCGGAAAAATTCGGCATGACCTTCCCTAATAATGCATGGGAGCATGCGGAGAGTGCGCTAGAAATTTGCCAAAACGGAAATGAATCGACATTTCGGCAAAACATTTGCCACTCAAGATACACATATACATCAAACCACCATAAGCTTCACATATACATCAAACCACCACAAGCTTCACATATACATCAAACCCAAGCTTCACATATACAACAAACCCCAAGCTAATAAAGGCAAGTATATGGGTCATAAATGGAACAAAAGAGTTTGGGAGGAGGTCCACTTACTTCAATATGAAACAAAATAGATGTAATGCCAAGTATCGATGGATAAATGGAAGAAATGAGGTGGGGAGGAGGAGAAAACCGAATAGATCTAGGGTGAGAAGAGTGGATCTAGTTTGAGAATTGTGTGGAGTGAATGAGAGGTGGTAGGTGGGGTGGAGTAGATAAGGGCAGCTCTAGGCATTTAGTGGCGCATATATAAAGTCAGTGGTGGCGCATTGGTGAAATGCGCCACCCCTAAGCTCTTATGGGTGGCGCATTAGGTAAATGCGCCACCCCTAAGGACCTTATGGGTGGCGCATTTACAATATGCGCCACCCCTAAGCTCTTAGGGGTGGCGCATTCTGTATATGCGCCACCTATAAGGTTCTTAGGGGTGGCGCATATTTTTAGATGCGCCACGTATAAGATCATCTAGGCTGGCCCACTCTTAGGGGTGGCGCACTGGAAAATAATGCGCCACCCATAAGGTCTTATGGGTGGCGCATTATTTTCCAGTGCGCCACCCCTAACAGATGGTGGCGCATGGCTTTCTATATGCGCCACTAATAAGCTTTCCATGTATAGCTATTTCCCTAGTAGTGGCCGGAGCCATGGAGCTCGCCGCCGTGCCACGGACCCGATCCGGCGGCCCCTGCCCGCATTGACCTCGCCCGTGGGCCGGCCCAGCTCCTCCAACCGTCCTAGGCGCCCTCGGCCAGATCTGCCAGCCCAGCCGCCAGATGGGACGAGCCCATCAGGGGTGAGGCCCTCTTTTTTTCTTATATGTTTTTTCCCTTTTTATCTATTTTGGCTAAGTGTGGAGGATTTTGATGCTGATTCAATTTTGTGACTAGATTTGCGGTAAATCTGTAGCTCGGATCGCGTTGCGCCAAAAAGGAAAATTGTTTAGAATTGTGTGTACTTCAGTTCATCTTTTGTGAGAATTTTGATTTGAGGCCATCTTGATGTTGATAATCTGTGTTGAAGTGGGCATCAGACTGTTAACTACTGTTAAATTCTGCCAAGTGCTGCTGATGTTATTTTATTGCAAGTTTGATTGATGATTGTGACACATCCATGAGGCCTATTGCATTGATTCTGTTTGCATACTGTTAAGAATCATGTCTACTTCCATTATATGTATTGCATTGTCATGATATGCTTGCTGGTCATCTATTTATTGAGCTCCAAAGTTGTTATGCCACTGTTTTTGACAGCCACCTCTATTTTTCTCTAAGTCTGTAACGTTCTGATGCCATGTTGCATGCTTAATATCTTTTGATCTATGATGCCTATGACCTTGATTCTTTTTTGTACCTGATCACCATCATGTCTACTTCATGCTCATATATTGCTATGTCATGTTGCTGTACTTTTGCATATAGTTTTGCTCCTGTTTGTACAGCATAAAAATAACAGTTTCTGCCATATTTTCATTATTTTCACTAAGTCCTAGACCAGTAATGTTTTATTGCATTTTGCATGCGCTATAACTAGTTGTTAATGATGCCTATTTTCATGATTCTTTTTGCCATGCCTTCCTTGTCATGTCTACTTTAATTACATATCATTTGTGAGCATGTTTGCATTCATTATCCTATTTATGCATTGCTCTAAAGTGTGCTTCGTGATGTTGGAAGATTGTGTTCCAAACTTGTCTTGCTTGTATCTTTTTAACCGTAACTCCGTTTGGGTGTTCTTTATATGTAACTTGATTACTTTTTCATGTACTTTGTGTTTATGCTATTTTTTCTGTTGTTAACCAACCTAAAATATGGTTTAGGGCAAAACAGTACCAAATACTAAAATTGTCGTGGGGCACTTAGTGTATGCCATGTTTAGGGTGTTGCCTCACTTAAAATGACTATCGTAGATAGTTTATCTTATGCTTCACCTCTTGCCATGTTTGTGTGATATGCCATGCTTGAGTGAGATGCCATGTTAACAACATTTGCTCATCTTGTGTAACTAAAGAACTTCAACCCTTGTGAATGTGTGGTATCGTCGTGTGTGACGAGTACTCCACTTAACCTGTTAGTAACCGCTCTCGACGCTAGGTGCGATGTCTCGTGTTGCCTTCTTGTTGATGCTTGCTCGTGTTTGCCTCGTAGTAATAGATGCTTGCTCGCTGATTGCTTTCCAGTGTTTACCCTCTTGTGTGCTTCCGCGGGTACCTCTCGGAGACGATGCGAGCTTGCGATCAACTACACCTTCGGAACCCGACTTATCAACACGCAAGGACTATACATTACTTATGATCCATTCTATTTCAACCAGCGGTTTGCATGCTAGTCTAGGATAGGTTCGATGTTTGATCCTACCACATGTTTATAACCTCTTTCAAACCGATACAGCCATGTTCCCTCCCAGCAAACCTTGTACTGCTATGTTACTATTGCTCGTTGCTCAGCCCCTGCTTAGTATGCATGCTTAGGATGCTACGATGTTACCCTGTTACTCCTTGGTTTGGGATATCACATTATTATATTGTTGTGGATGATATGATTATTATAATGTTGACTATATTTGACGAAGGATGGAAGGTCTAGGCTATCCCGCCCCGACGCTTTGTTCCATTCGAGTCACCTAGGATCCGAGTTCTGGGTATTGGTTTTAAGACTGAGCGTGCCTAACCGCGTGTGGGATGCTATGGGGTCCCCTCTTCTTACCTATCTAGCTTCAAACATTTCTAGTGGTGGCCCAAGCTGGTTTTACCATTTGCAAAACGTGTGTGTGCGAGTGTCGACCTCGCACATTTTCAAACAACTCGGGCCAGCGGAGACAGAGTTCCTTTGTTGGTCCACACTTGGAAGCTAGGGGGATGCCCACATTTGTTTGGGTAGCTAACCCGACCTCGTCCAGACGGTAGAGGCCGACTCGAGAGTGCGGCCGGCTTTTGAGTTGGATGTCGACTCACCGGGGCCACCCGGATTTGTGCGTTGTTAGTTAGAGGGACCTGCCGTTCCGGATCTCTCGGGACTAAATCATAAAATGGTTGCCTATCATGGGTAGCAACTGAGAGAGATGGGCGTGCGTGCGGAGCCTTGTAATGGGCAGTTGGTACAACCCTGCAGGGTTAAATCTTTTCGAGAAGCCGTGTCCATGGTTATGGACGACTTGAGACCTACTCCTTGTTCATAGACAACATCAACTGAGATAATCTTAATATAACTTGATCAACGTGTGTGTGTGCCTTGACTGCTTCTTCTTCGTGGGATGCGAAGAGGAGGACAAGGATAGGATAGGTGTTATGTTTGCGTAAGTACTTGATAGCAAGACTTGTTGGAGGCGATTCCTCATCGAATGCTTGGCTTCTTATCTTACTCTCTAGATCGTTAGCCACTTCATAAATGCTCGTGCGGCAGCAACCTCACCACTTACCCCATCCTTACCGTAAACTACTAGTTTTCCTAGAATGACGAGTGATGAAGTCCTTGCTGGGTCAGATGACCACTACAGTTGGATGATGAGTACTTCTGTACTCATGATACTACCCCCAAACTCTTTTCAGGGTTCTTATTCGACAACATGTATGGTTAGGCGGATCCCGGCGGAGGGCCTGGACCCGTGTGGTTATGGGGATCAATGATTTTCTCTTTGCCACTAGGCATTTGATTTTAGTCTGTACTTAGACATGTATCTTCCGCTGATGTAATGTATTAAGGCAGTTGTATGCCGATTGTATGAGATGTTGTATCCTTGTATCTGTAATGTTGTGATATCATGTTGGAAATCCGGGGCATATGGCTATGTCATATGTCGCGGTGGGACCGATATGTGCTTCGTCCCCGGATCTGGATGGAAACATCTAGATCTGGAACAGTACCGCATATCGGGCCTTACAACAACTGATGAGCCTGAGGACCTGATCAAGGTCAAGCCTCAAGTTGCATTGGTTAAAGATCTTGTTACTGATGATGTCTTAGATTCCAATATAAATTTTTGTGATGTTTCCACTAACATTGTCATAGCCAAGAATAAAGGCCCAATTTCAGGTACACCAGTTGTATCTGTTAAAATAGGAGATCATAATTATTATGGGCTATGCAATTTGGGATCGAGTGCTAGCGCTATTCCTTATTCACTCTATCAGGAGATTGATGGCTTCTCGCCCCTCATTGGTTACCCAAAGTGGAAGGTTGAGATGTACACAGCAGAAAATTTCCCTCGGTGAACATACCAAGGTTTGTCTCCAGTAGGACTCCGACAACGACAGGAAGGTGACAACGGCGCCAGCAATTAGGCGGTTGACGTGGACCTGCAAAGACAACAGATAACTTTGATCCCAACGAGTACAGAGAGGTTGTCAATCCCTCCGGCCTTGTTGTTTACAAAGTACCAAACGCACGGAATAATAATGATAGCGATAGCAACAAAAAAGGAAATAAAACAGAAAATAAATAGCGGGTGTAAATAGTGGTGGAAATATGGACCGGGGTCCCATGATGTTCACTAGTGATGTCTCTCTCCCAAAAGACGATAAATATCCATGCGAGGTAAACAAATTACAGCTGGGCAATTGACAGGATTATGTGCGCAAACCAATCTAACTATGCTATAAAGAAAGGAAGAGGCTCAAAAGTTTGGGCGGTACGCCAAGACAAGTAGACCGAAATCCATCTGCATCTACCTACTAACCATCCACCTTGAGATATCTATCCAGAAAATCTCGCTGGTATTAAGTTGTGAATCCCACCCAAAGTGTAAACTCAAAGCAACAAACAACTGCACTAAAGAGCTTTGCGTAAATAAACAATCCTTGCACCTGCAAGTACAAGCACCGTTGTTTTCTCCCTTGTGGCAACATCACATCCCCTAGACTCATGTTTCTGTCACTCAAGCTAGTCATCAGGGGTCATGAACCCACAATCATGCATATCGCTCCCTCTTGGAGTTACTACCTACTACTTGGCCAAAGCAATAAACAGCAACGGAGAACATGCAAGAATTACTCAAGAACATAAATATAAAAGAGGAGAATCAAATATATTACTCAAACACAATCCAAACATAGTCTCATAATCCATCAGATCCCAGCAAACTCAACATAGCAACAGCAAAAATATTACATATGTGCCTCGATCATGTAGGGCAGCTCACGAGGTCTAAACCATGAAGAACAAAGAGGGGAGGAGAACATCACATAGCTACTGATCATGGACCCATGGTCCAAGGTGGACTACTCACGGTTCATCCGGGAAGCATCCATGGTGGTGGAGAAGCTCCCGGAGGTGGTTCCTCCCTCCGGCAGGGTGCCGGGAAGAGGGCTCCTGGTGCTCCCGATCTTGGAAGCGCGGCGGCGGCGGAACAAAGGAGAGATCGTGAAAAAGGGTTATGTCCTCGAGGGTTTCTGGACGAGAGGGATATATAGGCGAAGGGGGGCAGCCAGAGGTGGACCAGGGGCCCCAGGAGCCCCCCTGGCGCGGCCTAGGGGGTGGCCGCGCCAGGTGGCCGCCTGGGCCACCCCAGGCTCCCCTCTGGCCCCACTTGGGCTCTTCCCGAAGCTTCCTGTACGCAGATTTTTCCTATATTTTTCCCGGAATTTTTCTGGCACTTTAAGTAATGGGAAAACCTGAAATACAAAAAGAGCAGAAAACAGGAACTGGCACTAGGGTGCACTGAGTTAATAGGTTAGTCCAAATATGATCAAAAGTGTATGGAAGTGCATCAATATCATAGCAATATCACACAAAAGATGCATGGAGCAAGCAGAAATTATAGATACGTTTTGGACGTATCAGAGATCATGGGTGAGATTTCACCTTGTGAACTTGAAGAGATTGATGTTACTATTTATATAGCAAACAAAGAAACTATCTCTCCAATTGGTATTGTGAGAGATGTTGAAGTTCTATGTGGAAAGGTAAAGTATGCTACCGACTTTCTAGTACTTGGTTCAATGCAAGATAGTTTTTGACCTATTATCTTTGGTAGGCCTTTCCTCAGAACTTGTGGAGCTATAATAGATTGCAGGAACGGTAAAGTTTCTGTTGAATTCAATGGTGAGCCATATGAATTTAACTTTTCTAAGTTCTCTAAGCAACCTGGTGGTACTGATTTGTCTAGTAGTGACAAAATTATTGAAGATATTTCTTCTATTGTTATTCCTCCTAATGATCCTTTGCAGCAATAAATGGAAGACCACGAGAATGATATGCATATGCAGGAAAGAAATGAGCTAGATGACATATTCGTATGGCAACCTGCTATCCTGAAGCACAACCTTCCGGTTGAACCTTTAGGAATCCTTGCACAACCAAAAGAAGACCCAGTGTTTAATCTCAAACCACTTCCCGATACGCTCAACTATACTCATTTACATGAAAATAAAATATATCTTGTTATTATCAATGCTAACCTTTCAGGATTTGAAGAAGAGCGATTATTGGAGATGCTTCGTTAACACCGTGGTGCTATCGACTATACCCTTGATTACCTTAAGGGAATTAGTCCATCAATTTGCCAATATACTATCAATCTCGAGCGCGATGCTAAACCAGTTGTTCATCATCAACGACGGTTGAACCCAAAGATGAAGGACGTGGTTAGGACTGAATTTCTCAAGCTTCTAGCCCCAGGTATCATCTATCCTATAGCTGATAGTAAGTGGGTAAGTTCATTTCATTGTGTTCCTAAGAAAGGAGGTATGACTGTTGTTCCTAATGATAAAAATGAACTAATACCTCAAAGGATTGTTATTGGATATAGAATGTGTATTGATTACAAGAAGATGAACAAAGCAACCAGGAAGGACCACTACCAGCTGCCTTTCATCGATCAAATGCTTGAGAGGTTGTCCAAAAATACTCACTTTTGCTATCTTGACAGGTACTCTGGCTTCTCTCAATTCATGTTAATAGGCTGATCAAGAGAAGACCGCTTTCACGTGTCCTTACGGTACTTATGCTTATAGGCATATGTCTTTTGGTTTATGTAATGTCCCTGCTACTTTTTAGAGATGTATGTCTGCTATTTTTCATGGTTTCTGTGGGGAGATTGTGGAGGTCTTCATGGACGATGTCTCCGTCTATGGAACTTCCTTTGACCACTGTCTCCACAAACTTAATAAAGTTTTGCAGAGATGCGAAGAATCAAATTTTGTGCTAAATTGGAAGAAGTGCCAATTCATGGTTAACGAAGGGATCGTTCTTGGTCACAAGATTTCCGAGAGGGGGATTGGAGTGGACAAGGTGAAGATTGAAGCTATCGAAAGGATGCCTATCAAAGGGACATCAAAGGTATTCGTAGTTTTCTCGGTCATGCTGGTTTCTATAGAAGATTTATTAAAAAAAATTCTAAGACTTCGAGACCCCTCACTAATCTTCTCCATAAGGATGTTTCGTTTGTATTTGATGAAGATTGTAAGGAAGCCTTCGAAGTTCTTAAGAAAGCTTTGATAACCGCTCCTATAGTACAACCACCTGATTGGAATTTTCCCTATGAAATTATGTGTGATGCTAATGATTTTGCTGTTGGAGCTGTTTTAGGACAAATGATTGATAAGAAGTTGAATAATATACATTATGCAAGCAAAACCCTTGATAGTGCTCAAAAGAATTATGCTACTACTGAGAAGGAATTCTTAGTAGTAGTGTTTGCTTGTGATAAGTTTAGGCACTATATTGTTGATTCTAAAATTATTATTCATACTGACCATGCTGCCATTAAGTATCTTATGAAGAAGAAGGATGCCAAACTGAGACTCATCAGATGGGTACTCCTTCAAGAATTTGATTTGCAGATTGTCGATAGGAAAGCAGCAGACAATCCAGTGGCGGATAATCTTTCAAGGATGGAAGATATACCGCATGATCCCGTTTCATTCAATGACAGCTTTCTAGATGAACAACTAGCCATTGTAAAAGTACAATCTCTATCAGATCCTTGGTTTGAAGATTATGCTAATTTTGTCGTTGCAAAGTTTTTGCCTCCAGGTTTAACATTTCAGAAAAGGAAGAAGTTCTTCCACGATTTGAGGAATTACTTTTGGGATGACCCACATCTTTTCAGAGAAGGTCCCGATGGGCTCGTGAGAAGATGCATAGTGGTACACGAGAAGAAGGACATTCTAAAACAATGTCACGATAGTCCCTATGGAGGACATCATGCCGGTGAGAGGACCTAAAATAAGGTTCTAAAATCAGGTTTTTATTGGCCTACTCTCTTTAAGGATGCCAGAAGTTATGTTTTATCTTGTGATAAGTGTCAGAGAGTTTGTAATATTAGTTGGAGAAATGAGATGCCTATGAATTACTCTCTAGTGATTGAGCCTTTTGATTGCTGGGGTTTTTATTTTATGGGTCCTTTTCCTCCTTCACACAAGTACACTCACATTTTAGTAGCTGTTGATTATGTAACCAAGTGGGTTGAAGCAATCCCCACAAGTGTTGATCACAAGACATCTTTGAAAATGCTCAAGGATGTAATTTTTCCTAGGTTTGGTGTACCAAAATACCTCATGAATGATGGAGGATCACACTTCACACATGGAGCTTTTAGGAAAGCTTTAGCCAAGTACGATGTCAATCATATAATTGCTTCACCGTACCATCCTCAAACTAGTGGGAAAGTTGAGCTCACCAATAGAGAGATCAAGTTGATCTTACAAAAGACAGTTAACAGTTCTAGAAAGGACTGGTCAAAGAAGTTAGGAGATGCTTTGTGGGCGTATAGAACTGCTTACAAAACCCCCATGGGCATGTCTCCCTATAAGATGGTTTATGGCAAGGCTTGCCATTTGCCATTAGAGTTAGAACACAAAGCTTTCTGGGCTGTTAGAGAGCTTACTGCTAACCCAAAATTAGCTGGTGAAAAGCGCCTCATGAACTTGACTTCTCTAGATGAGTGGAGAAGTGAAGCTTACGAGAGTGCTAAAATGTTCAAGGAAAAGGTAAAGAAGTAGCATGATAGAAGGATTTTGAAACGTGAATTTAATGTTGGTGATAAAGTTTTGTTATTTAGATCTCGTTTCAGGTTTTCTCCAGGTAAACTACTTTCCAGATGGAAAGGGCCATTTCATATCAAAGAAGTCCACCGCTCAGGTGCAATCAAGATTAACAATTTTGAAGGCACCAAACCTCAAGTTGTGAATGGGCAAAGGCTCAAGCATTACATGGCAGGAGATCATGTAAATGTTGGTGTAAATTTGATACACACAACAACTCATGAAGAACATGTTGCAACCCTGTTTCAGACACCAGCAGGAGAAGAATAAGAAAAGGTATATATTACGGTAAGGAAACATCGCGAACATCAATAAAAAGTACCATATTATGAGTTTTTGCAAAATTAGGAAAATTCCAGGCCTAAGTGGAGCCGGACAGGAGCTCCAGGGGGCCCAGGCGCCCCCCCCTAGCGCGGCCTACCCCCTGGCCGCGCCGGGATGCCGCCTGGGCACCTCGGAGTCCGTCTCCGATCCCACTTTGGCATGTTACCTTTTGATGACCCTCAACTGTAGGGGATCGATTGTAGTGTTCTCGCGGGTAAGTTAACCCAATTTATTGATTCGACACAAGGGGATCCAAAGAGTATTTATAAGCTTTGACAGTTGAGTTGTCAATTCAACCGCACCTGAAATATACTTGCTTGCAACAAAGTATTAATAGCAACTGTGATATGATAGTGATAGTGATAACGGCGAAAGCAAAACAGCGAAAAGTAACGACTAGTGACCAGCAGGATTAAAGCACTGTAGGCTAGGGAGATGGATGGTCGGGCGCTGCATGAATAAGAATGAACATGTAATAGATTCTAACACGGGGCAAGGCACACAGAAAATCAATGATCATCAAGGCAAATATGAAACATTAGGCATGTATCCCGTAGGTAGTTGTGCGTGCTTGCAATAAGAACTTGCACAACATCTTTTGTCCTACCATCCCGCTACGAACGGGGCCAAAAGGAACTTATGGAGATTAATGTGCTCCTGTCAAAGAGAACCAGAACAAAGCAATAAACTCAATGGATACATGGAATCCTCAAATTATGGACCATCCCCTTTGGTGTCACAAGCAGTCACCTTTGGGATCGCCGGCTCCGGACCATAATAGGTGCATACAACTCATAGATAGGATCTCGAACATAAATAAACTCATGAAAACATAAGTGGTTCAGATCTGAAAACATGGCACTCGGGCCCAAAGTGACAAGCATTAAGAACAACAAGTTGTATCAAAGACGATAAACACAAAAGTAGATGATAGGCAACATGCCCCCAACAATCTGACGAACTATTACATTATCAATCTCATCCAATCCCTACCACACCCTTTTCCTACAGCAGGGAATTACTCACACATATGAGGAGAAGTCATGGAGGAAGGATGGAGTGGTGATGGTGATGACGATGGCGAAGATCTCCCCTCTCCGGAGGCCAAATCAGCCTCCAGATTAGCCCTCCCGAGGAAAAACAGAGGTTGGCGGCGGCTCCGCGACGGATTCTGGAAAAAGGACTTCTGTTTCGGAGTTTCCCCGTCACGGGAATAAATAGGAGTCAAGGTAGGGCACCATTCGAGGGGGGAGCCGCCCAGGCGGCCAGCTGGCGCGGCCCCACCCCTGGCCGCGCCAGCAGGGGGCCTGGGCCTCCCTGGCTGCCCTTTGGCCCCACTTCTGGCTCCGAGCTCCTTCGGGTGCGTGGATTTTTTGTAATTTTTCTGGGAATTTTCTGAGATGTCCAAAATCCATTTTCCTGCGCACAATAAAACCATACAAACAGCTCTGCTGAAAACAGCGCCAGTCCAGGTTAGTTTAGTTCAAATCATGCAAGAATGAGGGAAAAACATTAGCAAAAGTGTTTGGAAAAGTAGATACGTTTGAGACGTATCAACTCCCCCAAGCTTAGCCTATTGCTTGTCCTCAAGCAATTCAGTTCAACGAACTGGACACGACAAAGAAAACTTTGACAAACTCTTTTTCTTCATAAGATGTATATAAGCCGGTACTATGAAAAGAGTTTAGCAAGCATCAAAACAATGCTATGAGGACAATGCACGAAGCAATCCTTCTTTCAAGTGACCAATCAAGAACAACCTAAAGTAAATAGTATGTTGTCGAAAATCAAGACAATATTACAATGCACATAGCCTGAACATACTAGAGTGGTATCTCGCTAGCCTCCATGAGTGAAGCAAAACATAAATGCAGAAACTCCTCCGAAGTTTTAAGGGAGACCACAACTAAGAATTTCAGACTAGCAATATCACAAGCATGCAGAAGACAATGTAATACTTTGGGACAATGCATGTTACACTAAGAATGACAATTATGCTCTCAATAGTTGGTGCTTTGAAGAAAGAAGGGGAGACTCTCGAACCGTGGCTTTTTGATGGCAAGATTGAAAACCCGTGAATGGAAGAAAAGACTAAACATGTGCCAGAGCTCTTGGTTTTGAAAACAGAGACAAAATTCTTTTGAGGAGTGCAACTTTCCAGTCAACGGTGGACGGTAAAGGTCTCTCAATATCTCCCATGCCAACCATATTAATGATTTTTGCTTACACTTGTTCCCTTATCCATAAATCCTTTGATGGTCTAAGGAACCTTTTATTTTGCCTCAAATATGGAAGGAGGATATCGTTCCGTCTATCATTAGCAGCATTTGGTCCATTTCATCCCATCATCAAGTATGGGGGAGGTGTAACTCTTTTTTTATATAAATTTGGCTAGTTAAAACTTCCATCAAAATATTTTTGGCATGGTAGATACTGATTTTCCCTCACCGCACCATGAGCTTGTACGGTTACGAAAGGGAAGCTTTTGAATAAATTTCGAGATGGCACAAGAAATTCTAAGTTAGGAGTGGCCGGTAAATACCACATATAGGTAGGTATGGTGGACTCAAGTGGATTAACTGGTTTGAAAAGGAGTTTGGATACACAAGCAGAATTCCTCTTAGTGTGAGCGAAGGCTAGCAGAAGACTGGGAAGCTACCAACTAGAGAGCAATAATTGTCATAATCATGCAGAGCGACAAAGCAACATTGAATCGGACATGAAAGTGATATGACTATTCTGAAATAAAAAGGTCATCAAGTCATGATAGACATTTTAGTCATAAACATGTGTGAACATGTGCCAAGTCAATCCAAGACTTCTCCGAAGGGAAATACCACTTCAATATGCCAAACCATGAACAATGCAATGCATGTAAATCATTCAACAACATAATAAGCACTCTGGCTATTTGAGATCAGCCACAGGGAAAGCATGAACACTGGGAAAGCATTGTAAACAAAGCACTATGTCACTACAAGCTGGTCTCTAGATCATAAGTACATGCATATGTACAAAAGTAGAAACAAGAAGAGTTCATACCGGTTTTCCTTGTTGCTTCCCTTTCGTCAATCTTCGTCATTACTGCCTTGCCACTTGCACGATCGAACATGGGAAATATATAATCAAAGGCCATCACGGACTCGAGCTGAACTCTGAAAACAAAGCAAACTAAAGAGAGAAAGGAAATATTTTTGGGTTTTTCAAAGGTTTAGCAAAAACAAAAGAAAAAAGAAATCTTTTTGTTGTTTTTTCAAATTAAAAGAACAAAGAAGAACCGACACAAACTTCGAAAAAGATCAAAGCAAATAAAATAAAAACGGATAATACAATGGAAGAAGGGAGAAGGGCACGTACTCCCCCAAGCTTAGGCTTTTGGCCTAAGTTGGTAGCAGCTACTGCCCCAGGAGCCCCCTTCTCCGGGGTAATGGTAAGTCCAAGGGTCGTATGAGCCCTCTGGTGCGTACACCGAAGTCCTCCGGTCCTCCCATGAGGAAGGTCTCTCTTCCCAAGCAGAAGAAGACCCCTCACCATGCTCGGTGAAGGTTTCCCCCTGGAAAGGTGGGAACTCACCATGCTCCTCCTCGTCGGGCACAACCCCCTCCATGGGGTTATGCAGCTGGTACTGAGCCATGAAATCATCAAACTAGATATCATTGAAGGACCATCCGTTCCTGCGAGTGTTATCAAACAAAAGTGGTGCAGGTAGACGGATCTCACGAGTAATGGTCCTCTCAAACCTCAAAATATAAACAAGGTTACCAAACTGGGAAGTCATGGTAACAAACTTATGCCTCTTCATAGCAGCAAGATCGATACTTGTGTATGAAAAGGGAACGTCATCAGGATGCGGGGTGCGATTAAGAGACTCGAGGATAAGTGTGGCGTAAACACCACCATATAAATCGCCCTTGTTATTGTTCATAACAAGGCGCCGAGCAATTAAGGCATCCACATTATAATCATTCTTATCAGAGAGGTCGTTCGCATAGATAGAGAAATCGGGTGCAGAACCATTGCTCGTGTTTTGGGGAAGAAAGGGAGAGAGAGGAAGAAGACTCACCTTGACATGGGGCGTGTGGGCGCGACCAGGGGGCTGGCCGCATGGGCCACTGGTGGGCCCCCCCTGGTCAGCCCCAGGTACCTCTGGGTCACTCCTGGCATGGAAATTTTTAATCTGATTTTTCTGAAAACTTCACTGTTGAAAATTTTCCGGAGTTCAAAAAGTTGCGAAAGTTTCTGAAAACTTGAAGTAGTGATTAGAATTGTGAAGCTTCAAAAACATATAAACTTGGTACATCAAAGAGAATAAAAGCTAAAGCAAATGAAAACATAACAAGCTTCACTTTTTACCTATATAAAACATGCTAGCTAGCAAGGTTGATCAAGTCTTACCAACGAACCGGCGATATATAGAACAAAAAGTCTCACCTCTTATGAAGTGATCATTGCATCTTTACTTTAATGGACATTGTCCCCACCATGATGGTTTTGTATTTTTGGTACACGTGTAGAGGAAAATCCCACTCTCCAATCTTCACGGTCTCGATATTCTCTATTGAATTAAGGCCATGCCTTTTGTTGATCTTCTTTGGAAAATACATGGTGTGTTCTTTATCATCAACGTTGATGGTGACCTTTACTTTATTGCAATCAATAATGGCACCTACGGTGTTTAGAAAAGGTCTACCAAGAATAATGGACATGCTCCCATCCTCGGGCATGTCAAGCACAACAAAATCTGTAAGAATTAAGCAATTAGAAACTTCAACGGGTACATCCTCACAAATACCTAAAAGGACGGTTGTTGACATGTCATCCATCTGAAGAGAGATATTTGTAGGGATTAGCTTATCTAAACATAATCTTTTATAAAGAGAAAAAGGCATAACACTCACCCCTGCTCCGAGATCACATAAGGCAGTTTTGACATAATTATTTTTTATGGAGCAAGGAATGGTGGGTATACCTTGATCACCAAGCTTCTCAGGAATATTTCCACTGATAGAGTAGTTAGCAAGCATAGTAGATATTGCCTCATTAGGAACTTTTCTTTTATTAGTAACAATATCTTTCATGTATTTGGAATAAGGAGATAACTTGATAGCATCAGTCAGGGGAATTTGAAGAAAAGGAGGCTTCATCCATTCACAAAATTTATTATAATGCTCTTCTTCTTTAGATTTGAGAGAGTTACCTGGAAAGGCAATGGGTTTATGTACCCATGGTTCTCTTTCCTTCCCATGTCTTCTTGCTTGAAGTCTTCTCTGGTATACTTCTTAAGTGTATCAGGTGCTTCTTCTTCTCGTACCTCGGGAGGATCATTCTTCTCCTTATCATTTTCTTCGGGCTCAGCACCGTCTTCGGTTTCAACATCGGAGGTAGATATGTTGTTAGGATCAACAACAAGTTCTTGACTTGTAATGGGATCATTGGAGTTGTCAGCCTCCTTGTGTTTCTTCTTCTTATTTTTCTTCTTAGGAGAGCTAACAATCTCTTCTTCTACTGGTACTTGAGAATCTTGCTCGATCCTCTTTGGATGCACCTTAGGATAGAGTGGATCCTCGATGTGTGTTCCACCCCTTGTTTTGATGCCATAAGCTTGTATGTCCTGTTTGGTATTGTTAGCAAGCAAATCTTTTTGCACATTAGAAATTTGTTCAAGCTGAGTTTGAACCATATCAAAATGCTTAACAAGACATTTAACATCATTGACTATTCTTTCCAGAACACCAAGCAAATTTTTGATAGCAAGAGAATTATCATGCAACTGACTTTGTATCCTCCTATTGAAATTGTCTTGCTTAATAATAAAATTATCAAGCTCATGTAGACATTGGTCGAGAGGCTTACCTTTAGGGATATCACTTTCTGTAAAGTCTAATAGAGAGTGTACCTCTACCAAGGGAGGGTGAGTAGGCTCACACAACTTCTCGATAGGAAGTAGATTCTTCACATCTCCGGCCTTAATGCCTTTCCCCTTAATAGACTTCTTTGCTTCTTGCATATCTTCGGGGCTCAGAACAAGCATGCCCCTCTTGTTTGGTGGTGGAGGTGGTTCAGGTACGGACCAATCTTCATGGTTCTTGGCAATCTTGCCCATTAGCTCTTCGACTTCGTTCGGTGTTCTTTCCCTGAAAACACAACCAGCACAACTATCCAGATAGGACCTGGATTCATCGGTTAGACCAGCATAAAATATATCAAGTAATTCATTCTTTGGGACTTCATGTCCCGGTCTAGCCTTAATTAAATCACAATACCTCCCCCAAGCTTTAGGGAGGTGCTCATCCTGTAATTGTTTAAAGTAATAGATTCTTTGCAAAGCAGCATGTTGCATATGAGCAGGAAAATATTTATCAACAAAAAATTGAACTATGTCCTGAGGACTCTCAATGGAACCATAGGGTCGTGCATCATACCATGATTTAGCGTCTTCCTTCAAAGAAAAGGGAAAACGCATTGCCACATAGAAGTTTCGCATCTTTTCATCAGTAGTAAATAGGTCACCTAACTCAGCGAGTTTGGTCAGGTGTGCTATAGCATCATCATTTTCTCTGCCATAAAAAGGGTCAGCCTCGACTGTAGATATAAGTTAAATATCAACAGAGAAATCATAATCAGGATCATTGATGCATATAGGAGATGTGGAAAATTTAGGATCGGGAATAATCTTGTTCTTCATGGAGTGCTTCTCAAGCAGCTCCTTCACAGCTCCAGGGTCAGAGTCGGCACACTCTCTGAGTTCCCTGCAAAGATCATAATCAAGAGTAATATAATCATCATCAAGGATCCTCTCATTGAGTTCATATAAATCTGGGTAACCAAAGGTTTTGCAAGTAGGAATATAGGTAACATGAGTCTCGGTCTTGGATTCTACTGCAACCTTAGCAGACTGTGTTTCAATATAGTGACCAAGAAAACTCTTATCATCAAGAGTAGTGGAATCGTCATCAAAAGTATCGGACATAGTAACCGACTCAGTAGAAGTAGCATGTGGTGGTAGCGGTGAAGCAAACTTACTTATAACGAAAGGTGAATCAAGCGTAGCACTGGTACTCATAGCGGATGAAGTGTGGCAGGATCGGAACCTTGGGGTCTCCTTTCTTACCCATAGCGGATGAAGTGTGGCAGGCAGAATACTTCAAGTAGACTTGTAAATATTTCTATGCTCCCGGGCAACGGCGCCAGAAAACAGTACTTGATGACCCTCAACTGTAGGGGATCGATTATAGTGTTCTCGCAGGTAAGTTAACCCAATTTATTGATTCGACATAAGGGGATCCAAAGAGTATTTATAAGCTTTGACGGTTGAGTTGTCAATTCAATTGCACCTGAAATATACTTGCTTGCAACAAAGTATTAATAGCAACTGTAATATGATAGTGATAGTGATAACGGTGAAAGCAAAACAACTAAAGTAACAACTAGTGACCAGCAGGATTAAAGCATTGTAGGCTAGGGAGATGGATGGTCGGGCGCTGCATGAATAAGAATGAACATGTAATAGATTCTAACACGGGGCAAGGCACACAGAAAAGCAATGATCATCTAGGCAAATATGAAACATTAGGCATGTATCCCGTAGGTAGTTGTGCGTGCTTGCAATAAGAACTTGCACAACATCTTTTGTCCTACCATCCCGCTACGAACGGGGCCAAAAGGAACTTATGGAGATTAAGGTGCTCCTGTCAAAGAGCAACGGAAAAAAGCAATAAACTCAATGCATACCTGGAATCCTCAAATTATGGACCATCCCCTTTGGTCTCCCAAGTTGTCACCTTTGGGATCGCCGGTTCGAACCATAATAGGTGCATAAAACTCATAGATAGGATCTCAAACATAAATAAACTCATGATAACATAAGTGTTTCAGATATGAAAACATGGCACTCGGGCCCAAAGTGACAAGCATTAAGAACAACAAGTTGTAGAAAAGACGATAAACACCAAAGTAGATGATAGGAAACATGCCCCCAACATTCTGACGAACTATTACATGATCAATCTCATCTAATCCCTACCATCCCCTTTGCCTACAGCAGGGAATTACTCACAAATATGAGGAGAAGTCATGGAGGAAGGATGGAGTGGTGATGGTGATGACGATGGCGACGATCTCCCCTCTCTGGAGGCCAAATCAGCCTCCATATTAGCTCTCCCGAGGAAGAATAGAGGTTGGCGGCGGCTCCGCGATGGGTTCTGGAAAAATGACTTCTGTTTCGGAGTTTCCCCGTCACGGGAATAAATAGGAGTCGAGGTAGGGCACCAGGGGAGGGGGGAGTCGCCCAGGTGGCCAGCTGGCGCGGCCCCACCCCTGGTGGCGCCAGCAGGGCGCTTGGGGGGCCCCTGGCTGCCCTCTGGCCCCATTTCTGGCTCCGGGCTCCTTCGGGTGCGTGGATTTTTTGTAATTTTTCTGGGAAATTTCTGAGATGTCCAAAAATCCATTTTCCTGCGCACAATAAAACCATACAAATAGCTCTGCTGAAAACAGCGTCAATCCGGGTTTGTTTAGTTCAAATCATGCAAGAATGAGGCCAAAACAATAGCAAAAGTGTTTGGAAAAGTAGATACGTTTGAGACGTATCACCTTCATTTTGGTGCGGAAATTTTTTCTATATATTTGCCCGGATCGTCCCGGCACTGTATCTCGTGATTTCATGTGTTTTCTTTTCGAGTTGTTTCTGCCAGGAAATCTTTCAGATAGACCTAGGTGTCATGGCTTCCCCAAGTTCCCCCAAGGACAAGTTCGTCGTCAACGTCATCATCCCTTACCTCCCTGAGGTGTAGAAGCACCCTCAAATTATTCGGGTGGAGTACGGTGTCCTCTACAGAGAAGATCTGAAGGGACCTGTCAAGGAGGGGAGTCAAGTAGAGTCGTATCATGTCTAGGGGAGTTATCTTATGAAATAGGTGTTTGCATTGAGGTCTATCACTCCTTTGTGGAGAGTCTTGTATCTGTGAGTGTGGAGTCGTCTATGATGGTGTCGGGACCCGGGGTTAGCGTATGCAAGTCCCGCTACGACATAGTCATATGGAGAGCCGAGAACCGTACCCACTTGTCTAAGCAGACAAGGCCAAGCACGGAACGTTCTCGGAAAGCATCGTACGTGAGGGGCATCCCATCCAGGCCGGATGATCAACTGAGATGGGTCCTCATCGTCCGCACACAAGTCTAATGATATGGGTGATGAACTCCCATATTCACAGACAAGTCGCCTCAACCATAATATCGACTATCTCATAACTCTTACATAGACTTACTCCAGCCCGATCACTTAGTCGGGGTCTAGGGCGGGCTCGATCATACCACAAAGTGTGCACGAGACAGAGTCTTGAGCAATCGCATCGCGATGCCCCAAGCTGCGCACATCTAAGGGCCACTTGGTGTATGAAAGACCGCCAGCCAGATCACAACTAAGGTCTCGAAAACCCATACAAAGACATGCATGTTATAAACATACACGCATCACACATGCCTTGTATGAACAGCAGGTATCATTGCAATTCTCTACAAATTATATATTTTATTAATAACTCTTACAGAGTGCACACAGAGATCACAAGTATGTGATCCAACATTACAACAACAAGCGGAAGCAAAGTATTTCTGAGTACAGACAAGTTTAACAAATGGCTTAAGAAGCCTTATTTAAACACAAGCCCTCCACGAGGGAACCAGTCGTCTGACTGGGACTAGACTAGCTTGATCTTCAGTCGTCCAGCTCGATGAAGAAGCCACCTTTGGGGTCAGTGGGTTCATCTAAAACATAGATTAAGCAAACGTGAGTACAAAGTCGTACTCAGCAAGACTTGCATAGGAGCTATACTACTCATGCACATGTATCAAGGTAAAGGGAGGTGGGGTTTCACTTGCAGAAGTGCCAGCTTTGACTTGGCTAGTCCTGAACTACGAGTACCAGACTTGAGGTAAGAAGCGTACACGAGTCCACTACTTTCTCCAACCAATTACACCACTATGGTGCCTTCCTCGACTTCCCCACGAGAAAGCACGCCATAGCACTCACACTTATCTTGGTGTGTTTTAGAAGTATCCAGTTCAAGTTGTCTAATAATCAAGCTAAGCTTTCCAAGCAGTCCTTAACCGCGGACGCGGCTATTCGAATAGTTTTGTTAACCCTGCAAGGTTGTACCGCTACACACACATGATCATCTGTTACCGCCTTTGTACTCGACACCGTTCAAGAAGTGTCGGCGAGGATGCTCACCACAACTGTTACCTCATAGCCTATCTAGTCCGAGAAAGCCGCCTACCTGGGTTGGCTACCACTATCGTGAACCCGGCCGGTTTATCGAAGTGGACCCAAGTGATGTGTGCATGGTGCATAAGCCGGTCTCGGATGAGCCGTTCTCTCACTTAGCAGCCAGGCCACAGACCTACCAGAACTCCGAACTATTGCGACATCTGGACATCGAAAGGGATGAGTTAGTAAGCTGAGAGGGGTCAGTGAGCCCAATGTGTGGTTGTACTCTTCATCTTGGATCACCACACAAGAACTCGGACTTAGGGCGGTGTTCAACGAGACAACCCACCGTGTACTCCTACACAGCCTTTCATCGTTCACCTTGTATTAGGGTAGATTCACCAACACCTTTCTACCATCATCATCATGATCACTACCATCCCGACTCACATAACAGTATCAACATGGTATCATTCTAAGCATGCAATAAGCAGTAACAATTGCAGGGGCCACATGATATCAATCAACTCCTACATTTTCTAGGATTGTGGTTTGCTTACTACTGTGACAAATGATAGGTCATGCAAAGGAATGGGTTCATCTATGCGGTAGAAACGTAGCATGGTAATCATCCTATACAATGCATAAGCGAGACATGAGAGGGAAGTGGGATTTTATCGACATGATCAATGGGGGTTTGCTTGCCTTGCTGACGAGGTTCGGGTTCGGGTCTTCAACGAAGGGGGCAGCCTCCTGTTCCGGTTCCACCTCTACTCGACAAACAACAAACAAGGTAGCAAAGTAAATACAATGCACAATCACATGGTTGAAGGTTGAAACTTGATGTATATGCTTTGATGTGTTAGGAAATTCCATTTAAATGGAGTATATTGCAATTTGGATTGCAAATTCAAACTCCAATTTGAATTCAAATTTAGCCAAGTTACATCTGACATTGTTTGATCAAGTTAACCCATTTTGAAATGTGTATGATATGCCTCTGATGTGTAATTGAAATGTAGCATGTTGCCATGGTTCAAGTTGCAAACGCATTTGAAAAGAATTTGAATTAATTCCATTTAAATCAAATAGCAAATGCTACTGATCACATTTTAAATTCAACTCAAACATGGTTGAAAGTTGGATATTTGGATAGCTTATTTTCTCCTGATCATTTTTCATATATTATTTGTTAAATTTGGAGTTGATATGAATTTTCTATGAATTTCCAAAGTTTCAGCCTTTTCTGGAAATTCTTGAATTCTTTTTATTCTGGAAAAAACATTTACTGCGTCAGCACTGCGCCAGCATGGCGTCAGCAGGGGGCTGACCAGTGGGTCCGGGGTGTCAGTGGGGGGGTTAATTAACCCGGTTAGTTAAACTAACCAGGGGGTTAGTTAGTGGCCTTGGGCCCACTGTTAGTGACACCAGGGGGGAATTAAAGGGGTGATTAGTCCGGGGTTAGCCTGACAGGCCGGCGGCTTGACGCCGGCGGTCCTGTACGCGGCGGCGCTGCGTCGGGATCACGTTCCCGGCCATCATTCCATGCGCCAAGGGCACCAGAAGATGGCCCGTGACGAGCCGCATCGCCTGCGCTACTCGGGCGTCGTCGGGGAGGCTCCAGGCGACGTCGTCTTCAACCATGGCGGCGGCAGAACCACGGCGAGCTCGGGCGCGGGGTTGTGGTGCATGGCTTGGGCCAACTAGTGACGCGTTCGAAAGCTGACGAGGCCAGGGTCCAAATGCGCGCACTGGGGCAACGCCAGGGACACCAGAGATTGCGCTGCGTCGACCATGGTGGCGGCAAGCTTCGGCGTTCATGGCGGCCGTGGATAGAGAACGAGAGGGAGGGCGCTAGGTTAGGGGAAACGGTGAGAAGCTCACCACGAACGCGAAGGAAGGGCTAGCGGGCTCGGGGAAGCTCGGAGTTGGCCGGGATTTGAAGACGACTCGCGGCGGCCGGAGTTGGGGAAGATGAAGCTAGCGTCACGTCCTGGGGCTCTTCTTCTCGATTAGCTGCACTCCTCGGCGTAGAGGACGACAGCGAAGCAGATGGACAAGGTGGTGCGGCTTGTCGACGGCGTTGTCCACGCGTTCTTCTCGTCGGTGCTCCGGCGGGGTCTCGGGCGGTGACGAAATCGAGCGGGAGAGGAAGGGGAAGAGCTCCGGAGGGGGGAATGGAGGAGGCGTGCTCCAGGGCGTCTCCAGGCGCGAGAAGGAGGCACGGGGAGGCCTGGAAGGCCCTCGACGGCGACGTGTCGTCCACGGCTGGCTCGGTGGCATTCCACCGAGCAGCTTGGAGGCGCGGGGCGGGGAAGAAGACCCTGCTGCCCCTGGTGGGTCGGCTGGGCTGGGTGGGCTGCTCTCGCCTGGGCGCCAGGTAAGCTTTCCCTGTTTCTTTTCTGTTTTTCTTTTCTGTCATTTGTTTTGGCTAGAAAAAATAAATACCTAGCCATTTTCTAAAATGCTGAAACTTTTTATATGGCCTCATAATAATATAGACTAGCCACTTATAAAGTTTGGCACTTTTCAAAATTCAATTAATTTGAATCTTAACTCAAATAGGGGTTTTTGATTAATTCCAAGGCACTGTTTGAATATTTGAAAAATCCATGAGCATGGGGTGAGTCCCACATCACTTGAAATGTGATCACACTCATTTATAAGACTTTTCAAAAATCTAACATGAACTTTTGGAGAAGATTTTTATCTGGCCTTTTGAATTAATTCATCTGGGGGGGTTCCTTCTCCCATTTTGCTTTTGAATTTGATTTCAAAGATTTCTTTTGAAATTTTTAACATGATGCAAGAGGACTTTGATCCTAGCACATTACCTAACAGAGGGTTCTGACAGATGGAATATTAATGAGAAGTCTACTGGTTCCTTCGCTGCACTCGGTATTCTCTCCACGCAATCGACCTTATATGCTGATTCTTATGGGGAGTATTGACCTTATATCAGGTATGGCTTTGAAAACTTTATTTAATTTTGGAAAACATGGCTTTAGTCATAACAACAAACATGATTTTCTCAAGTAGCGACTTAGACAAAACCTTTATGTTATTATGCTTGAAGTGTTATGTTGACAAGGAAGACAACTTGATGTGTTATGCTTATTTTTAATGTTTATGCTTTATATTGCTTTGCATCCAAATCACCATCAATTTTCTGTTCTCTCAAAGCCTTTGCTAGCCAAACTCTGTACTAAGCGGAATTCTTCCTGTGCATCCATACCCTAAAACCAATATCTTCCATATGAGTCCACCATACCTTCTTATTCGTGGTATTTCACTACCACTCCTAAAGTATATAATTCATGTGTTATCCTTAAATGTTCAAAATCTTCTGTTTTGTGCCTCTGGTTTAGCTCATGAGGAAGTAGTAGGTAATTCATGATCTTCTTAATTTGGACAAGTTTTACCCCGGGATTGCATGTCTAATTTACAAACCTCTAATACGAGGAGGAACTGGCATGAGCGCGCCCAGCTTATAAGATAATACAACAAACAAACCCTCCTTGACGCTTGGTCTATGAGAAATCAGAAAACTTTGGCAGTGATAAACAAAGGAGATTAAGGGGATGTGATCGTCTCCACTTGGGAGCCGTTCCTCGAAACTTGTCCAGCTTGAGAAGTAATTGAGCTATCTATTAGCATTCGTTGACAAATCATCCCTAGAGCAGGGCATGTCCTTTACTTTTGTGTTGAGTCAGTTCTTCCTACTTCCTACTATTCTTAAAGAGAACAGACACTTGATGTTGACAAGGATTCATTAATATAAGGCTGCATTAAGATTTGTCATGGCACATCTGTCGTGGGAAAGTCACGGCAGATGTCCGCGGAGTCGGACTTGATTATGGGGCCTTTGCTACGAGTGTACAAGGAAGAAGATCACACAGAGAGAGAGACGCGATTTTATACAGCTTCGGGCCCCGGGAAACATCGTCCGGTAAAAACCCTACATGCTGTTTGTGGCTAGGTCTTATTCCTTTGCTCACGGAGAATCACCGGCATGTTGTCGGCTCTCATATAGTTGTGTCTAATTGTCCCGGGTTTAGATGACCCGGGCCCAGTCTCTAATTTAGAGTCTATTGTGGTCTATTGAGTCTTCTTGAGTTGTCCTGTTTGGGGCGCCCTACCCCTCCTTATATAGGTGGAAGGGGGAGGGTTACATGTAGAGTCCTAGTAGGATACAAACTAGTCTCTTATTCTATTACAAGTAGAATATCAATCCAGGTCCTACTCTAAGTCTTGTAGATTTTCGTATCTTCCAAGTTAGGTGGACTCCATCTTGATTCCTTCGTCCGGCTTTCATCTCCGCGAGTCGGCTCTTGTCATCCGACCAGCTTTGTCTCCAAGCCGGGTATAGCCGTGGGATATTCCCCCGACATTAGCCCCCAAGTTTAGCTTGGACGCAATCTTGGCGTGGGCTTCGTTTTTTGTTTGCTTGTCTTTGGTAATGTCAGTTTGTCGTAGAAAAGAACGCCAGGTGTGCGTCCGTGGTAAACTTCCAATATGATGAATAGTAGGGATAAGGACCGGGTCTGGAGGTCAAACTATTAGGCCGTCTTGCTCCACTGATTCATGTCAATGAACCCGATATGCTTCAATTTTGAGCTCTTCCACGTTTGAGTTCAATGTTGCTTTTTGCTCTTCCTTGTCTTGTCAAAAGGACTTGGGAAAAAATTACGGGCAATTTTATGTCCATATCACCTGTAGCCCCCAAGCTCCGAGTTTATCATCTCGTGATGACTTGGAGTTTTGTATATAAGATAGCCTTGCTGGTGTAGCCCCCAGGTGTCGGGTTGTCTTGCCTGCAGCAACCTGGGACTTGTACTTGTGAAATTTGTTTCGAAGTAGTGTAGCCCCCAAGTGTCGGTTTGTCTTGCGTGCAGCAACCTGGGACTTACACTTTCTTGCTTGTTTTCTGAAGTCGGCAAGTATTATATACCAAAGCCAGTAAAAAAAATTAAGCCGGAAAATGTTTGCTTGCTGATAAAAACCGATGAATGCAAATTTGCTGAATCCGGTAGATATGATATGATGGGTTGTGTTCCCAGCTTCCAAATAGAGTGGCTCTTAGAGTGCTGGAATATGTTTCCTTCAGCAACCCGTAATAATGTGTGTCAACTCCAAGTTGGTATGAGCATCTGAATTTGGCGAGAGCCGGTGCGACGAAAGTCGACTTCTATATATGGCGAGAGCCGGTGCGACGAGTGTCGACTTTATATATGGCGAGATCCGTTGCGACCAAAGTCGACTTTATATATGGAGAGAGCCGTTGCGACCGAAGGCGACTTAAGAATGCAGAAGATGCAATGCAGAAGGTATAATCCCCATGAGTCGGCATGTGTGTCTTGACATGCTGCCGCATCACATAGAGAATTTTTTCGAGTTGTAGTCCCCATGAGTTGGTATGATCATCTTTGCGTCATGCCGAGTCACACAGGTTAATGCTGTTATTGAAATATGTTGGTGTTTCCGTTGACAAAGCTAGTGTTTTAAAAGCGCTTTGAAGAAAGCCAGTATTTGTGCTAGCTTTCCACGGTTACAGCCGATCCATATTCTTTTTCAAGTCGGCGTGTATGCCATAAGGTTGTCAGGAAAAATGGTAGCAAAAGAAAAAAAATGCTATGATGTTGATGTATGCAAAAATTAAAGTGCAAAGGCTCATATAGAAGTCGACTCTGGATTGAACATGCCTCATCTTATCGCGTTGAGAGAGATTATTGGGTTATCCAGGAGTCGAAACCTCTCTGTAAGGCAGCACATATGACTAGCGTTCCGTGTGGTTAAACCCAAACTCGATAGGCGTTTCTGTAAGCCCCAAGGTTTTTAGACTTAAGTCGGGTACACGTAGGTCGTATGAGCTTGAGCTATACAGGCCAAGATTAAGGCGTGGTTAGCCAGTTCATGTATATTCCGAGATTTCTTTGGATAAGAGTTGATGGATTCCATCGAGCTCCCCTACTTCCCCTGAATAAGCCATACACATGTGGAGTTTTACATATACTAGATGACCCGTTGCGCCAATGGCGCAAAGGGAATAATAAAACCAGGTTCTCACAGATGATCAGTATACTTAGAGTTGGAACATGCAAGTGTACTTGGGTATATCAGAATGCTCAGAACGGTAGAAGGCAGTAGCTTATATTACATATTTTACAACTGTAAAAGATAGTTGACAACGCCAGTATATTACAGATGATACAAAAAGCTGCTAAATATGAGGTAGCGGTAGGTTAATCGTAGCGTGCTTATCAACATCGATGTTAACTACAATATGCCTTAGAGGCTATAGATGGTAAGACGGAGCCCAGTAGATGCAGGTTTGAAGGCGAAGACGTAGATACATCCTTGGATCATGTTTGTGTGTGTGATGAAGACCTTCCAGCCTGCTGTGATTTTAGCTTTATTGTCAGCTCCTTTGATGAGCCGAGCTGACACGTGCACACTTCCATCTCCACTTGTGATTGGTAGCTGATTAATTCTTTCATGCATGTGTTGAAGGAGGTATGTCTTAGAAAAGCTTCTGATGTGATCAATCCATTACCATCACCATACTATTCTACTCAGGCAAGCAAATAAAAGAAATAATGGGACATTTATCTGTACCCCTCTCATGTTGAGGTAGACCAATCTCTAGAGACATACACAAACAAACAAAAAGAACACATGATGGCAGGGCCGCAAACCTTCGTTGTAGGAGAGAGAGATAATTCAACTTGTTATTCTTCACCAAAATGTTCCTCAAGATTGTTCATCTTCTCATCTTCTTCGGATCCGCACACAACTAAGAAAAACATACAGAGATAAATCAAAATCAGGTTATCAAAGAAAGGGACAAATGTACTATCAAAATTGCCCGAGATCGAAAAATGAAAATAGTATGAACTCATCTTTGATCTGTAATTTATTTTCTTATCTTTTCCTGGGTGCTCATTTAATTTTTACTATAGAGAGGCAATACACAAAGCATGGTTCAAATGCATAGAGAGAGAGAAAGAATTCACCCTGTTATTCTTCACCAAAACTTTGCTCAAGATTCTTCCTGTTCTCATCTTCTTCTTCGTATCAACAGACAACTGGGAAAAACATAAAGAGAGAAATCAAAATCAGATTATCAAAGAAAGGGGAAGATGTGCTATAAAAAAGTAGAGAAATGAGATTTTCCAGCTAGCCTTAATTCATCTTAATAAACATATATATTATCCTAGGCATCTAGGATAAAGAAAGAATAAAACTAACTAACTAACTAACACACCTAACAATGTAGAACCAGGGAGAAGGAAAAGGGGCATTGCCACATAAAAATGAATGTTAGTGAATAATTCACTGGCCGGTAACCCACAATGCTAGTGGCTAGTCAGATTTAATGTATAGATGTAAATCATATAATAAAGGTTAAACAAAGCAGCCATCCACTAACTTTGCGCTATAGCCAAAAAACCTCTAATAATATAGGAAGAAAGGAGATCAAATAGAAATAAGGATATGGACTTTAAACAACATGGATCATGCAGTGGTTAGCATAGGACAAGGATTTCAAATGAGAACAATGCTAGGATCACGGCCATAACATGTCTTCTCTTAATAGTGGAACAGTTGTTCAACGATGGATATGCAAAGAAGAGTAAGTAAACAGTTAAATCATGCCATGATATGAAGAACATATGGATTGTTACTAATCTCAGGATCAACTTGTTATGATTGACTGGAATATTTTTTGAAGAATAAAATCGCAGAAAGGGACATGGGAGAAGAAAGCCTCGAGCTAGCGGCGGCTTATCCCGTCGGAACCGACACCCCAGGGACGCAGACGACCTCCTCCTTCTGTGCTGCTGCACTGAACCATGATGGCGCTGCTTACTGTCCCCGTCG
This sequence comes from Bromus sterilis, assembly GCA_950022295.1. Classification (NCBI taxonomy): domain Eukaryota; kingdom Viridiplantae; phylum Streptophyta; class Magnoliopsida; order Poales; family Poaceae; genus Bromus; species Bromus sterilis. The sequence goes on from OX465601.1 coordinate 245,705,597, forward strand.
TCGTCGCTCGCCTCCCCTGCTTCTTCAACCCACCACCAGCCGCGCTTAACCTGACAAGCATATATGTATAATCAATTTGGGTTTCTTGCATAATTACATAAAAACAAATAGACAGTTTTCATGGGAGATATTTTCAATCATTTGTTCCAAATTTACAGAAATGGGCATAATTTAATGAGTTAAAATAACCTCATTTAATCTGGTACAATCGGTGCTTCTTACTTTACCAACTATGTCATACTAATTTAATCTTGCATAATTTCAGCATCTGAATCTGAACTAAGGCCAGATGACATGAACCTATTGGCTAAATTCTCCAAAGTGATGCTGAGTATACAAGTACAAAACTGCTACTACAGTCTGCATAAATAACAAGTTCTGAACAAAATTAGGGGCCTTGAATCACCTCAAATAGGAAGATGGGCCTCTATCAGAAGCTACAATGTAGTAGACTGTCGCTGTTGCTGGTCCTTTTTGCGGCTGCCACTGCTGCGAGTTCCCCGAGCTACTGGCGCTGCCATTACCACTCCTGGACTACACGATGAGACCAACGAGAAGTACTTGCACGCGCGCACGCCTCGAATCCCTGGGTTACACATCCGTGACGAGGATGTCGTTAAAATGGATAAACCACTGATCTCCTGAAGATGTATTTATTGTATTAAACATCCAATGTTTTGAAACACAAACTGACACTGACTCATATGCTCAAGATAAACAATAAGCAATGGGAATGATGAAACAAAAAGTCTTAGATTTGTTACTTGTCATGCAGCAAGCAAGAATAAATTCACAAGCAATGCATGAAATAAAAAAAGGATTTGAGCTAGAAGAAACATCATTACTTCAAGAAATAGAGAGCATCACACAAGTCTCTCAAATGGATAAACAGATATGAACACAAACACGTTGTAGGTAATTTTTATTTTGGGATTTAGGAGAAAATATGCCTATGCAAAAAAGACGACATTTTAGACAAGTGATCATACGGCTAATAAAACTAATGTCAAATTTATACCAACTGAACAACGATTTGATATGACTAAGTGATCATACGAAAAAAAAGATTCATTTAGCAATCCAGAACATATCTTGTTCAGCTGGTACTACTAATCAATTTTAGATTTCAAATTTTAAAAACAATATATGAATGACTAAGATAGATTGAATATCATGTGGGTTGCAGCATCTATTTCTACGATACCATCTAAGAGTAGAATAGATGCTTAATATTTGCATATTTATAATTGTATGAGTAGGAAAATAAAAAGTCAGATCTTTGCAGATCCATAATTGTCGGAAGGCATGGACAAGTTCATAAAAAGCTAAAATTTTCCGACACATGCCTGATCCTCGAGGTATAGAGGCCACCATGTAGTGATTTCCTCTAGCAGTACAATCATGAATCAACTAAGAAATGGATTTTTGCAATTCAAAATTAATTTTAGCTACTTATCAGTACAACAATGAACCCGCGATCTAGTACCTGTTGCACGCGTGGTTGGATACTTGGATTACTGCTTGTTGTGGTTGAAACCAAGCATAATGAAGCTTCAGAAATACCCCGATATGGATCACCATTCCTTGTTAGCCTGTGCACAAAGGCGATGGAAAAAATTCAGTGTTGGCTTCAAAATCCCGATTACTGCACACTGAATTAAGATATAAAAAACAATTTAAGCCCGTCTAATAATTAAGTTGTTCATTGCTATGTGCTTCTGAAAATAATTGTCTCTCGACCATTGAAGCTATGCATTTCTGAAAATAACAACAATTCACATAGCCACACAAAGCACAACATGCACATAATCTAAACCTAAAATGATGGTGAAGACAAAAGTGATTTACAATTTGATAACCAAACTACAAATAATCTGCACCGGGTGAATTCTCTCTCTCTCTCTCAATAATTCATCTTCTTCTTTTTTCCAGATCTACACACATGTATTTAGAAAATCAAGAAATCAAAATAAGAGTATCATAGAACAGGGAGGGAAGATGAGAAAAGGAGGAAAAAGACCTCACATGTGCTGGCACCTTGAGCTCTCCTCTCTGTAGGTTGCCACCAGGGTGGGGATTCGACCAGGAGGAGTCCCCTCCTCTGTATTTCAATCTTGTAGCCTGTGAAGAAAAATTAACTTAAAGCACGTAATGATGATTTTAACTCTCATCCTTGCCATATTCATGCAGAATACGAATCGGCAGATTTCTCATAAGAACTCAACGATGCATAGTTCATTCTGCGCTGTCTTTTACAGAATAGATATAAGAGAATTATATAAATTCCTTCTTTCCATGTTTAAAAAGAGAGGCTGTGCTCCGAAGCTCTAAAAATCCACGTCCAGATAGCCTTAGTTACAATCTTTTGGACTTGCATTAGTATTTTCTTCCCCAGAATTCGCCAAGAAAATCATAGATTTATGTGCCAGTTATTGATTTGTGTACTACATGCAGGTCGTAGTTGACTGATATTCTGCCCCACTGACTGTCGGGAACTTTGGGCGATAGAAATAAATATGTCATCGATATAATGAAGGATTCTACTGATAGAAATATCATTATGAAAGTTCTAAGATTTACAGCAAGTTTGTTGGCATAGCTCTCTCTCTCTGTGCACCTATACTAACTAAATAGCATCTTTAAACTGCTGTGGAACAAATGTAACGTCAAAGTTCTATTGCCACACAACTCCAAAGTGGTTTCTGATACATCTTCCACTTCAAAATGTATGATCTCGTGATGCTTAAATAATATCGTAAATGTTACTCTAGAGAAGCTAAAAAACAGTTTGAACTCATTTAGATTCAAAAGCATATTCAATAAATGTAAATATTTAGTCCAAAATCCCAAGTACTGCACACTGAATTAAGATATAAAACACAATTTAAGCCCACCTAATAATCAAGTTGTTCATTGATATGTGCTTCTGAAAACAACAACAATTCACACAGCCACACAAAGCACATCCTGCACATAATCTAAACCTAAAATTATGGTGAAGCCAAAAGAGATATACAATTTGATATAATCAAACCGCATATAATATGCACCTGATGAATTCTCTCTCTCTCTCTCAATAATTCATCCTCTTCTCCCTTTTTTCAGATCTGTACACATGTATTTAGGAAATCAAGAAAGTATCATAGAACAGGGAGGAAAGATGAGAAAAGGAGGAAAATAGCTCACCTAGGCTGGCACCTTGAGCTCTCCTCTGCACCTGGTGAATTCTCTCTCTATATATATATAATCTGAATCAAACAACAAGACAAGCACATCAACAGCAGACATAGGAAATCAAGCTATTGATCTGACTGACTGATGCTAATTTCTCAAAGAACAAGACAAGCACATCAACACCAATTGGTAGCATGCAAATATTTAGCTTTGTGTGCCAGGCAATATATTCTACAGTAGTGATTCTCTTGTGAATCTGCTTTTGGTGAAAGATGGAGATTAACATTGACAAAGGAAATTAGTGAGTCAACACAGGTCTCAAGTCTGAACATTACAAATGCTAGGATGTAGTAGTGGAGAAGCCCAGCGGCAGCAGAGGGGCAGGCAGGGGAACCTGACGAGGAGGCTGGTGCATGCACCTGCGTGAGGAAGGAAACGTGACAATTTCCCCAGCAAATTGATCAAAGATGGGCGAGCGAGTACCTTACCGTCGAGACGAGCAGCTGCACAAGGGTGGGTGCGAGCAAGGAGGAAGCTCCATTGCATTCCAGAGCGTGAGCTTCTCCGTCGAGAATACGCCTGGCATGATCGATCTGACCGCCACCTGAGGTGAGCAACCTCCATGGACGACCGTGGCGGATCTGGGAGCGCTGCCTCACCTCTTCTCTTCTCTTCTCCTCTCTTCAGATGAGGGGACGAGGAGGATAAGGTGGGGGAGGCAGCGATGTGGGAAGGGCGGCGGCCGGCGGCGAGGTGTGAGGGCGGTGGGTGGAGGCGTCGATGTGGGTAGTCTTCCTCTCTGAATCTAAATCGGGAGCAGCGAGCGACCGGCCGCCGTTGTCAGCGCCTCCGACTCCTTCCTCTGTTTCTTCTCACTCGCCCCGATGTCGTCCGCTCTTCTGCCTGCCTGCCGCCGCCCTCCCTCTCCTTCTTTCTTTCCTTCGTGTGGGCCGGAGACAGGGGCGTGGTGGAGAGATGGAGGAGGAGGCGGCGGCGTGGTGGAGGGATGGAATAAGAAGGGTGCGGCCGAGGGGGAGGAGAAGCTTGTGTTTTTCAGGGCTAATCGTGGTATACAGGAGCCGTCGGACCCATCGTCAGAGAGAGCACACAAAGCCCAAAGTTACCAACCAATCTCCCAACCAATCAGCGACGCAAACGAAGGCACTCAGTGGACGCCAGTGTCGCCGACCGTAGCGCCAACGGTTTTCACCGCGCGTGCATGGGAAGGACCAGGAAGCGGTCCACCAGTCATGGGCGCTAATCGCCACCCAACATGATTATTAACCGACCTACGGTAGATTAGGGAGCCAGCAGCGGCAATTTTTCTGTTCATCAGCGCAAACAAGGGTCAGATTTATTTACCGAGGTCAGATTGCTCTCAGGGACGGGTAGGTTAGGAGTTTTTATAGGAGGAATTATAGTTGGAAAATTCAATTGTGAACCCCATAAAACTAACCACATGTCATAGACGGGTGCACCTTGAGGCCAAAGTTGGAGTCAGCTCACGTTCTAGCAACGGAAGATGTGATCTGAACAATGGCAGCCAGCTCATTCAAAATTCAAAATACAATGAAACAATATTGAATCCCCAGCAATCATATATCTTGACAATTCGGAACAGTATTGAATCCCCAACAATCATATACCTTGAAAATTTAAATCCTTGAATCTGCAAAAAATCTAGAAATGAAAGAATTGTATAGAGAAGGAAATATGGAAGATGTTGGGAATGCAATCTCTGTCTGATGCATCTTCATGGACGCAAATAATAGTTTAACCTATCCAGAAAGTGCAATGACAACCTTAAGAATATGTTCTTCCCAATCAAATTGGGATTGGATCGGAGAAGCTCACCTTGGCTTCTTCACATCAGTCGATGCTTGATGCTCCCCAAGCCGAGCCATGGTCTCGATTGTCGCATCCAAACCCGCTGCAACACGCAACACACTCCCATATTTCGGCAAGCAAAAATTCACCTGCATTATTAGATTTGCAAAAAAATCATTACCAGGATTGAAGAACAAATACACAAGGTTTTGCTATTTTCCTGAAACTAAGCTACAAAGCTGCAAAATGAGGACAACACCACTATCTATTGGTCATCCATATGATAATCTAGGGACACATCGATCAGAAGAAATAATCACAATGGATATAGATAAAAGAAAGAAAGCTTTTAACCATAGATTTGAGAAAGAGAGAGAGAGACACCTTGTTCTTCACCAAATTCTTTCATTGGATTCCTCTGTTACTCTTCTCTCTTAGATCTAACACATACAAGACAAGTAAAAAATATCAAAAGTGACATCCCTTTCCATCCAATTATTACCACCGGTTCATCTAGCCATTAGGGTGTATCTAAGATTAGGTCACCATGGAAAGATGAGGAAAGTATGGAAGACGACGTTCAACCTCAGCAAGACCAGAGAGGAGGACACCCTCGTGTGGCACAGCAGCGGCCTGCACTCACAAATTACGCATGGACAAATGGCTGAATCAAAATAAAAACTATGTAGCATATGGATAAATGCCAGCAGTTAAAATCACATATTTGTTCCTAATCTTTTCTTTTTTCAGATAATCACATATTTGTTCTTAATCTTTTCTTTTTCAAATTTGCACATCATGCATCACTGCAAGACTGTACAAATTTCACACCCTAAATCTAATTAAAGGTAAAAAAACATATAACATATGGGTAAATGCCAACATTAAAAAACACATATTTGTTCTTCATCTTTTCTTTCTCAGATCTGCACATGGCATGTTCAGAAAAATAACTAATTAGGGGCTAATAAGGTGAGTAAGAGAGGGGGGGGGGGGGGGGGGGGGGGGTAGGAGGAGGAGGTAGAGGGAAAACCTTAACGAACTTGAGTTGCTGCTGCTCCTCTTCCTCTGTTCAACCCCCATCTCCAGAGCCGCCGGCGCCATGGGAGACCTCTCAGGTGGAACACATCCAGCACCTCATGTCGCCGCCATGGAAAGGAGAGGAGCGAGGCGAGCTCGGGACGGGCCTCCGTGACGGCGGGGTTAATCTGAGTGGGAGAGAGATGGGTGAGGGAGTAGGGGAGGAGAGGAGAGAGGGGGTGGCGCAGGGGGGGGAGGTGGGTGGCGGCTAGGGTTGAGAGGGAGGAGACGAGAGAGAGAGGGAAGGGGAGGAGGCCAGAGAGAGGAGAGGGGAGGAGGAGCTCGGGACTTATCCCTCCCCCGGCGCTGCGCAATTCCTTTTTTCACCCAGCAACCCAAAGGAAGAAGAAGCGAACGGCCCACCAGTCATGGACTTAATAGCGATTCCCGTGATTTAGCTAACTGACCGACGGCTCATCAGGAATCCAGCGCGATGGAAGTTACTGTTCACACGCCAAAAGAACGGCCACGATCTAGATTTGTACCAGGGACGCACGAGAGGCTGGGTTGGTTAGGATGGAAGAGATGGAGGAGGAGGCGGCGGCGTGGTGGAGGGATGGAAGAAGAAGGGTGCGGCCGAGGGGGAGGAGAAGCTTGTGATTTTTAGGGCTAATCGTGGTATACAGGAGCCGTCGGACCCATCGTCAGAGAGAGCACACAAAGCCCAAAGTTACCAACCAATCTCCCAACCAATCAGCGACGCAAACGAAGGCACTCAGTGGACGCCAGTGTCGCCGACCGTAGCGCCAACGGTTTTCACCGCGCGTGCATGGGAAGGACCAGGAAGCGGTCCACCAGTCATGGGCGCTAATCGCCAACCAACACGATTATTAACCGACCTACGGTAGATTAGGGAGCCAACAACGGCAATTTTTCTGTTCATCAGCGCAAACAAGGGCCCAGATTTATTTACCAAGGTCAGATTGCTCTCAGGGACGGGTAGGTTAGGAGTTTTTATAGGAGGAATTATAGTTGGAAAATTCAATTGTGAACCCCATAAAACTAACCACATGTCATAGACGGGTGCACCTTGAGGCCAAAGTTGGAGTCAGCTCACGTTCTAGCAACGGAAGATGTGATCTGAACAATGGCAGCCAGCTCATTCAAAATTCAAAATACAATGAAACAATATTGAATCCCCAGCAATCATATATCTTGACAATTCGGAACAGTATTGAATCCCCAACAATCATATACCTTGAAAATTTAAATCCTTGAATCTGCAAAAAATCTAGAAATGAAAGAATTGTATAGAGAAGGAAATATGGAAGATGTTGGGAATGCAATCTCTGTCTGATGCATCTTCATGGACGCAAATAATAGTTTAACCTATCCAGAAAGTGCAATGACAACCTTAAGAATATGTTCTTCCCAATCAAATTGGGATTGGATCGGAGAAGCTCACCTTGGCTTCTTCACATCAGTCGATGCTTGATGCTCCCCAAGCCGAGCCATGGTCTCGATTGTCGCATCCAAACCCGCTGCAACACGCAACACACTCCCATATTTCGGCAAGCAAAAATTCACCTGCATTATTAGATTTGCAAAAAAATCATTACCAGGATTGAAGAACAAATACACAAGGTTTTGCTATTTTCCTGAAACTAAGCTACAAAGCTGCAAAATGAGGACAACCCCACTATCTATTGGTCATCCATATGATAATCTAGGGACACATCGATCAGAAGAAATAATCACAATGGATATAGATAAAAGAAAGAAAGCTTTTAACCATAGATTTGAGAAAGAGAGAGAGAGACACCTTGTTCTTCACCAAATTCTTCCATTGGATTCCTCTGTTACTCTTCTCTCTTAGATCTGACACATACAAGACAAGTAAAAAATATCAAAAGTGACATCCCTTTCCATCCAATTATTACCACCGGTTCATCTAGCCATTAGTGTGTATCTAAGATTAGGTCACCATGGAAAGATGAGGAAAGTATGGAAGACGACGTTCAACCTCAGCAAGACCAGAGAGGAGGACACCCTCGTGTGGTACAGCAGCGGCCTGCACTCACAAATTACGCATGGACAAATGGCTGAATCAAAATAAAAACTATGTAGCATATGGATAAATGCCAGCAGTTAAAATCACATATTTGTTCCTAATCTTTTATTTTTTCAGATAATCACATATTTGTTCTTAATCTTTTCTTTTTCAAATTTGCACATCATGCATCACTGCAAGACTGTACAAATTTCACACCCTAAATCTAATTAAAGGTAAAAAAACATATAACATATGGGTAAATGCCAACATTAAAAAACACATATTTGTTCTTCATCTTTTCTTTCTCAGATCTGCACATGGCATGTTCAGAAAAATAACTAATTAGGGGCTAATAAGGTGAGTAAGAGAGGGGGGGGTAGGAGGAGGAGGTAGAGGGAAAACCTTAACGAACTTGAGTTGCTGCTGCTCCTCTTCCTCTGTTCAACCCCCATCTCCAGAGCCGCCGGCGCCATGGGAGACCTCTCAGGTGGAACACATCCAGCACCTCATGTCGCCGCCATGGAAAGGAGAGGAGCGAGGCGAGCTCGGGACGGGCCTCCGTGACGGCGGGGTTCATCTGAGTGGGAGAGAGATGGGTGAGGGAGTAGGGGAGGAGAGGAGAGAGGGGGTGGCGCAGGGGGGGAGGTGGGTGGCGGCTAGGGTTGAGAGGGAGGAGACGAGAGAGAGAGGGAAGGGGAGGAGGCCAGAGAGAGGAGAAGGGAGGAGGCGCTCGGGACTTATCCCTCCCCCGGCGCTGCGCAATTCCTTGTTTCACCCAGCAACCCAAAGGAAGAAGAAGCGAACGGCCCACCAGTCATGGCCTTAATAGCGATTCCCTTGATTTAGCTAACTGACCGACGGCTCATCAGGAATCCAGCGCGATGGAAGTTACTGTTGACACGCCAAAAGAACGGCCACGATCTAGATTTGTACCAGGGACGCACGAGAGGCTGGGCTGGTTAGGAGCTTTTATAGGAAGAATATGCCGAGTTCTCAGATAAGAGTCGATGAATGTAATCGAGCCCCCCGATTCCCCTGAATAAGCAATATACATGCTCAGTACCAATAGGGGGGTTGATCAAGTCCCCAGGTCTCTGAGATATGAGAATGCAGAAGATGCAAAGAATCATGATATGTAGTGTATGATCCAAGATGAGAAGAGAGTAAATTCATAGTGCATAAGATGCAATGTATGGAGAAGTTGGCATGACCAAGGTCGGCGTACTTTAGTGTAGCGAAAGTTGGTGCGGCGAAGGTCGACTTATATATTTTATGGCGAAAGCCGGTGCGACGAATGTCGACTTTATATATTTATGGTGAAAGCCGGTGCGACGAATGTCGACTTTATATATTTATGGCGAAAGCCGGTGTTTTGTTATGGTCCTGGATTCATAAAGGAGCCAGTATTTTCGATGACCCGAAATCTCATTGTGGAGCCGAGATTTTCCAATAAACCGGAACACAAGAAGTGAGCCGGGATTTTTCCGATGACCCAGAACTTAATGAAAGAGCCGGAATTTTTTCATCGAACCGGAATCTGGGCCGGGATTTTACCGATGATCTGGTACTCAATGAAAGAGCCGGAATTTTCCCGATGAACCGGAACCTGAGCCGGGATTTTACCATCGAAAACAATGGACCAAAATTTCTGATGGTCAATTATAATCCATCGTTGAAACATAATATATCTCAATCTCCGATGGATCTTATAGGAGGCTTAGCCCCCGAGTCTTGAATCGACTCGAGGAGTCGGCTGGGGACTCCATGTATCTGGCTTGATAAATAAACAAGCATTGATCTGATGATGCAGAAAAAACCCGAAAAACCATGGAAGGCAACCGTGGTGAGGTTGTGGCTGAGATTCGTAGGAGTCAGCGGTTGATAGTTCGGCCAATATGTGAAGCCGGCAATAGCGAGAACCAAGCGGTTGTAAGCCGACGCACATGTGTCTATTAAGTACGATGTTGTAATACGACGTGTATGTTGACGTCGACTATGGCGTTGTGAGCCGGCATGAAACGAGGCAAACCGGCGTGGCCACAGAAAATAATATATGTCCTGAACCTGCGTGCACAAAATTGCGCAAACAGATAATAAAATTCTTGATATAACAAATTTGTAGAGCAATGGTGTAGGAGAGATATCACCTGATGACTTGCTCAAAAGTTAATTGTCCGATGTCCGAAGTGCGGACCGGTGATAAGTTGAGCCGAATTCGCTAGTGGAATTCGCGATCTCGCGTAGATCAGAAAACGCGTTGTAGTGCGGGAGTCGGACATGGACTCGTCTAATTTGGTGAGTCGGAATTTTTCCGTAGACTCGTCTCTTTGGTGAGTCAGAATTTTATAGACTCTTCTCTTCGGGAGTCGGAATTTTGTAGACTCTTCTCTTCAGAGCGGACTTGATAGCCCGGCCGTCATACCGAGTCGGCGGTGAAAACTGGTGCGGACATAAGCCGGTACAAATGTGAACGTCCAGTGCGTCACTGATTTCAGTCTTGTGTAGACGTATTTTGTCTGAAGCTTGTACGTGGTGGCGCGCATGCCAAGAAGTTTGGCAATTAGGGCATCTCCAATGGTTGTAAGATATGTGTTGGTAATTTTCCACCTAGGATATAATGATGATGTGTCATGCAATAAATGAGGTGAGAGAACCAAGTTGTATGTAGAATAACCAACACCTCTTGCACAAGCTCCAAGGTAGAATAGAGAGTAATCACATTTACTTTCTCACTTTTTATTGGATGTCTTACATACAACTTATTGGAGTACTTGTATGATAACTTGTTGGTTGATGATATGGACATTTTACCAACACCATCTACATACAAACTAGTGAAGATGCCCTTAGAGGTCGAGGACAGCTACGGGCGCGGTAACCGGGTCATTGGATGCGGCGCGCGAAAGCCGGATGAACCGGCACAGCGCGTGATAATCTGGTGTTCGTCTGTCAGTGCCGTTGGAAGTCGGCACGATTTGGAGGCGAAGCGGAGCCGTATGGGCGCAGCGTCTGAGGCCGTTACGGAGACAGATGAGCAGAGCCGGCTCACGCCAGAGTGCGGCGCGGCAGCCGTGGTGTAGTCGGCGACACGAGTAGCGTCGTTCTGGAGTTGGCGGTGCTGAAGACTGACGGGTCGGCTCGGCGCTGGAGTTGTGTTTACCTGACGGGTGCGGACATGCGCAGGACGGCAAATCCGGTGTTTGGAAGGCCAGCGATTGAGGCCGGCATGGGTGGAGCCGGTTGGCACGGGAGACCCGGCAGTGGGCAATAACGGCGGTGAGATGGCCTAGGCGGAGCTGATGATCCACGGACCTGGCACTGCTGCCGGAGGTCGACATTGGGGTGTGCGGCACATGGTCATGACGTCCAGCGTTGGCGACGCTGACCGGCCTGATGGATGGCGGGGGCGCAAGCAGTTCGCATCCAATGTTGCAGGTGCTTTGAATTTCATCCCAGCCAAGAGATGATTTCGTGCTGCACTTTTCTCGTGCGTGTGTAGGATCCTTGACTGGATTTAGGTGAGACGTAGGCTCTAGACCGTCTCTCTTTCCTTTTTTTTTAATACAGGGAGCAGCGCTTTCCTTTTTTTGCCGGTAGGAATATTATTTTCCTAGTTGGTCACGACATGTGCATACTCATTGGCTCGGACTTGCCTGATTGCTTTATGCATCTCGAGATTTGATCTTATATGCCGCTGTAGGCTTGTTTTTGGGCGTGATCTAAGATCAAAGTTGATGCAAATCTATTTATGTTGGTTCTTTTCCGGCCGGTCGATCATGACCTTCTCGATCTGTGTGAGGACTTCCTCGAAGATGACAACACCCTTGTGCGTAGGCCCACGGTGGGCGCCAATTGTTGTGGGAAAGTCACGACAGATGTCCGCGGAGTCGGACTTGATTATGGGGCCTTTGCTACGAGTGTACGAGGAAGAAGATCAGAGAGAGAGAGAGAGACGCGATTTTATACAGCTTCAGGCCCCGGGAAACATCGTCCGGTAAAAACCCTACATGTTGTTTGTGGCTAGGTCTTATTCCTTTGCTCACGGAGAATCGCCGGCATGTCGCCGGCTCTCATATAGTTGTGTCTAATTGTCCCGGGTTTAGATGACCCGGGACCAGTCACTAATTTAGAGCCTATTGTGGTCTATTGAGTCTGTTTTAGTTGTCATGTTTGGGGCGCCCTACCCCTCCTTATATAGGTGGGAGGGGGAGGTTTACATATAGAGTCCTAGTAGGATACAAACTAGTCTCTTATTCTATTACAAGTAAAATATCAATGCGGGTCCTATTCTAAGTCCTGTAGCTTTTCGTATCTTCCAAGTTAGGTGGACTCCATCTTGATTCCTTCGTCCGGCTTTCATCTCCGCGAGCCGGCTCTTGTCATCCGATCGGCTTTGTCTCCAAGCCGGGTCTAGTCGTGGGATATTCCCCCGACAACATCCTTGTTGACATTGTCATTTGATAAGTAAGTTTTTTGCAAAAGCTTAGGCCAAGCAAACATCTTCCTTTGTGTTAGAACTTTCACTTCCTGACTAATAACATGCTCTTTCAAAATCTTCAAAGTGTTTCATTATAAAGTGAAATAGCAAAAGTAAAAGTTATTAGTTGTCCTCTGACCAAGGATATGTTTGACATGATTTGATGAGTTTCCTTAGCCCTACTTTTGATTATAATTGTTATTACTCTTTCATAAGGGCCTTATGAGTTGAGATTGTTGTTGGAGATGCTTGAGTTTCGTGAAGAAATCATGATGCTTCTTGTTCGTATTCTATTTATCGACACTTCACTCTCTAAACTTGTGGACAGGTTTACCGAGCTCAGTATTCGCTTGGGGAAAAGAGAGGTCTAAGCTTGGGTGAGTTGATACGTCTGATACCGTGAGGATAGTTCTCACTCCTCGTTGGTTACCCCAAGTGGAAGGTGAGATGTAGCATAGCAGCAAATTTCCCTCGGTGAAGATACCAAGGTTATCGAACCATTAGGACTCCAAGAGATACAAGTAGGTGACAACGGTGCCATAAATTACTTCGGGCTAGGGAGTTGACGTGGACCTGCACACAGCAACAAATAACTTTGCTCCCAACGAGTACAGAGGAGTTGTCAATTCCTCCGGCCTTGCTGTTTACAAAGGATCAACGCAAGAAATAATAATAATGGCAACTGAAAGTAAAGATTGAAAGTAAATTGAGGGTGTAAACAATAATGTGAAGATGGACCGGGGTCCCGTGATTTTCACTAGTGATGTCTCTCTCCCAAAAGAAGATAAAAGTGCTAGCGAGGTAAACAAATCACAGCTGGGCAATTGACAGGATTATGAAGGCACCGCAATGCTAACTATGCTGCAAAGAAAGGAAGGGCTCAAAAGCAATGGGCAGTACGCCAAGGTAAGTAGACCGAAATCCAACTGCATCTACTACGAATCATCCACCTTGAGATATCTATCCAGAACATCTCGCTGATATTAAGTTGCGAATCCCACCCAAAGTGTAAACTCAAAGCAACATACAACTGCATTAAAAGAACTTTGCGTAAAGTAAACAATCCTTGCACCCGCGGGTACAAGCAGCGTTGTTTTATCCCTGGTGGCAACAGCACATCCCCTAGTCTCATGTTTCTTTCACTCAAGCTAGACATCAAGGGGCTGACCCCCACAATCAAGCATAACGCTCCCTCTTGGAGTTGCAACAAATCACTTGGCCAAAGCAAAATACGGCAACGGAGAACATGCAAGAATTTACTCAAGAACAAAATATAATTGAGAAGAACCAAATATATTACTCATCACAATTTGAACATAGTCTCATAATCCATCAGATCCCAACAAACTCAGCATAGCAATAGAAGAAATTACAAAAGTGCCTCGATCATGTGAGGCAGCTCACGAGGTCTCGAAAGTGGAAGCACAAAGTGGGGAGAGGAACATCACATAGCTACTGATCACGGACCCATGGTCCAAGGGGGACTACTCACGGTACATACGGGAGGCGTCCATGCCTATGGATGGTCTCCCGGAGGGGTTCCTCCTCCCGGCAGAGTGCCGGGGCAGCTTCTCCAGGCAGCCCCGATCTTGAAACGGCGGCGGCAGTACAGAGGCGAGTTCGCGGAAAAGAGATCTCTATTAGGGGTTTCCACCCCGAGGGCTAAATATAGGCGGAGGGGGTGTCGAGGGGACCCACCAGGCAGCCAGGAGGCCTCCTGGCGCGGCCTAGGGTTGGGCCGCGCCAGGGACCCTCCTGATCTCCTGGTGGTGGCCCCCCTCCGCTACCTTGGTGATTCCGGAAGCTTCCGGGTCGCTGATTTTTTATCTGATTTTTCTGGATTTTTTGGAGAACTTTTAATGGCCGGAAAACCTGAAATACAAAAACAACAGAAAACAGCAACTGGCATCTGGTTGCACTGGGTTAATAGATTAGTCCAAATATGCTCAAAAGTGTATGAAAGTTCAAGCAAAACATGGCAAAGTCACACAAAACATGCATGGAGCAAGCAGAAATTATAGATACGTTTGGGACATATCAACATCCCCAAGCTTAATTCCTGCTCGTCCTCGAGTAGGTAAATGATAATAAGCATAATTTCTATGGTGACATGCCACACAACCATATAAGGACTTTTAAGTAAAGCAATCAAAGCATGCAATTCAATTCAAGTCTTAACAAGCAAGAGTCTATATTAGCATTGACACAAGCAACAAAAGAACAAAAGGTGCAAGAGCTCTCGATGTCCGTGACTCGAATGTCTCCAGATGGTGTTTGCGTGCAAGCAGGGGACTGGGAAAAAGAGAGAAAAAAGGTTGTTGAGAACAACTATCTACTAAAGTTTCACACTTGCTCTCCTTTGGATTCTTATCTTGACTCTTCCCTAGACCACTAGCCAGGTACAAGTCAAACTGATCCACTCCTTTTCGATATTTTGAGCACTCATGCAATGGATGAGCGTGAGTAAGAAAGTTGACACCTAAAAGGTGAAATAGAAAGAAGGTGGAGGAGGAAGACAAAAGGTGTGAATGGCTCACATCAATGAGGACAATCATAGGCGAGAGAAGGCCATATGATAGATATGATGTGAGGAGTAGGGATTGCCATGCAACGGATGCACATGTGAGATAAAAGCTCTCCAAGGGAACTAGTGGGGGTGCATCTAACTTGCTTGCTCAAGAAGACCTAGAGCTCGTTTGAGGAGGCTCATCATTGGAATATACAAGCCAAGTTCTATAGTGTGAAGGTCCCCACATAGCTATATGCATGATGATGATCTCTATGGAGTACAAGGGATAGAGGATGAAGTACTAGTGTGGATCTCTCAAAAGGAATAGTAGTGTGCCCCCTTCTCTCTTTTTATTTTTCTTTTTCTCTTTTTTCTTATTTTTTGTATTTTTTTGGTGGCCTCAATGTCTCTTTCTATTTAACTCTCATTTGTCCTCTTTGGGATCTTTTGATTTTGTCCTCTTTGGGATCTTTTCCTCACTTTAGGGACAACACTCTATATTTTACAAGAATATAGGAGATCTTTCACACTTTACAAAGGTACTCACATAAAGAAGATATAACTATCATGATGCAAATGTATGCCTCTGCCAGGATAGCAGGATATGTAATGATACTAGCGCGTCATGTAGCAATGATTAGGGCAATGCCCAACTAGCATGCGGCTCATCGATCAAGCAAGTAGCATGTATGACATGAGGATCAAATCATGAGAAGGTGGATGTTGCATGGCAATGTATCTCGGAAAGGCTATGGAAATGCCTTGTAGGTAGGTATGATGGTTGTTTTGAGGAAAGATATAAGGAGGCTTATGATTAAAGAGTGTATCGTGCCAAGGGTTTGGATGCACCGGCGAAGTATGCGCCAACTCTCAAGGTGAGAAAGGGCAATGCACGGTACCGAAGAGGCTATAAAAAGTATAGGTGGGTAGAAGTGTCAACTTTCGAATACTCACATTAGTCCGAAGAACTCATGCACTTATTATCGGTAACTCTCAATCTAATCAGGAGGTTCACAAAGAGACAAGTACCCCGAGGAGGAGTGTATGGGGGTTTGGTTATCCTTGCGCATCCTCGACTCATGGTACGTGACTGTACTCTAATATTCGAACCCTCCAGAGATTAGTGATCCACCTAGTAGCTAGAGTTCTCAACAGGGGTTTTTGGTTTCCGAAAAACACACGGATTGCCCAAAATATGACATCTATCACTAATAGGTTCAAGCTCTTGACACCAAAAGTTCAAACATTACTCTAGTCAATACCTCAAAACTATTGCAAGTTACTACTACAAAGAGAATAGCAACTTCAACTACCTACTTCTAGTCAAGACACAAAACTCAGTGCAACAGGCAAACTCTCTAACAAGATAAAACATGAAACCTATAGAAAGTTCAACCTAAAAAAAATAAAAGCTCTAGAAAAACTAAAGCACTACAAATAAACAGAGCAGCAGCTAAGAAAAGAAAAAGAACAACTCACAGCTAAAAGAATAAGCATGCAAATCCTATGACGAGTTCTAGTTCAAGCGGAGCGTGTATCTCTCCCACAAAAAATAGTAAGCTGGGGTCTAACTTTTTACTACAGCAAACAAAGAAAAAACAAACCTAGAAAAGTAAAGAGCGATACGCTCCAAGCATAGCACATAACGCATGAAGTGATAAAAATATAGTGCAACGAGGGACGAACTGATAATTGTTGATGAAGAAGGGGATGCACGGGGGCATCCCCAAGCTTAGACGCTTGAGTATCCTTAATATTTATTTGGGGTGCACATGGGCATCCCCAAGCTTGAGCGTTTGACACTCCAGGATCTTCTTTCATCATCTTCCATCGCACACTTGAAAACTCCCTTCATACATAACTCATTGTAGACTGATTAGAGAGGTCAGTACCCTACTAAAATAATTTTTCCCTTACTGAAAATAAAGATATTATTGAAGATCTATTGTTTCTCAAGATTTCCAAAAAGTTTTTGCAAAGAAAAAGCAAGCTTAAGGTTTGCAAAAGTAAAGAGAGACAAAACGTGGCAGAATCTGTGAAAAACAGAACAACAGGTAGTAAAGAATTTTTTAGGGATACTTGTGCAACTCAAATAAAAAAACTCAAAACATACAAAAGTTTCGTAATTTTATAGAGCACGCTGTGTAAAAATTTCAGCTCAAAAAGATAAACTGGGATTTTCTATGATTTTTCTAGTCACGAGGACATAATCTGTTTTCTGGACAGCATGTCACAACTTTCACTTCCCTTGTCGTATGAGGCTAAACTTGGCACAAAGCTTGAAAAGTAAAGATACAATGATGTTGCTACAGTAGTAAAAATCATCAAGACCACTAAGAATAGAAGAAAAGCAAAAATAAAAACCTAAATTCGTTGCGGGCTGCCTCCCGAAAGCGCTTCTTTAGAGCCATTAGCTAGGCTTAAAGCAGAAGATCAAGTCTTTTCAAGAGAATAACTAGCCCGTGTGACGGACTCAAAAGGTAACTTAATCTTTTTCCTAGGGAAATGTTCCATCCCTTTCCTGAGAGGGAATTGGAATTTGATATTCCCCTCTTTCATGTCAATAACAACACCTACGGTGCGAAGAAAAGGACGTCCCAAAATAATTGGACAAGAAGGTTCACATTCAATGTCCATAATAGTAAAATCAACGGGAACATATTTTTCATTGACAATGATAAGAACATTGTCGATCTTCCCCAAAGGTTTCTTTACGTAAGAATCAACAAGACGAACACCAAAAGAACAGGGATCAAAATGTTTCAATTCAAGCATATCATACATTCTTTTGGGCATAACAGAGGTACTTGCTCCAACATCACAAAGAGCATAACAAGAGAAGTTACTCAATTTGATTTTTATCATAGGATCCCAACCATCTTCTAGCTTCCTAGGTATGGAGGCTTCTAGTCTAAGTTTATCCTCCCTAACTTTGATTAGAGCATTGGTTATATGCTCTGTGAAGGCAAGATTAAGTGTGCTAGTGTGGGGGTCTCTAGACATCTTGTGTAGGAAACCAATAACTTCAGGTAAAGTGCAGTTGTCAAAGTCTAGGTCACTACTATCTATCAAGGAGGTAGTGATATCATTTAGGCTCACTTGTTCGAAAGCCTCTATGTTCATGGAGGTTTCTTCATCTATGGTTGAGGTGGTAGCATCACCATTGATAGGTCCAGTGGGACTAGGGGTGTGATGGGTGCTAACAGTTTGGACATCCTCAACTACTTGGATAGTGGCTACTGTGTGGTAGGTAGGAAGGCTCTTAATTCTTTCTTCTTCCTCCTTTTCTCTAGCCCATCTCTCTTTAAGTTTATCCATCATCCTAATGTTTTCATTAATTTTTAATTGGATAACATTCATAGGAGTGACCTTCCTCTCCTCGAGGGGAGAAGTTCTAATTTTAAGCAATTCTACTTCGTGGGCTAAATTGTCTACCTTCGACGAGAGGGTATCTAATTTATCTAATTTCTCTTCCACACTGTTGTTGAAGGCTTTTTGGGTAGTGATAAAGTCTTTGAGCAAGGTCTCTTGTTCAAAGGTGGAGTTTTTGGTGTTAGGATAAGTGTTGTTATTCCCATAGTTGTTGGATGGGAAAGGCCTAGGATTGTTGCTACCAAAATTACTCCTATAAGCGTTATTGTTGAAGTTGTTTCTAGAGATAAAGTTCACATCTACTTGTTCTTGAGCAACCAAAGAATTTAAAGGAACATCCTGAGGATCAATAGGAGCTTGCTTGGTAAGAAGAGACATGATAAGGTCAACCTTTTCATTTAGAGAGGAGATCTCCTCGACAGAATTTACCTTCTTACCAGTTGGAGATCTTTCGGTGTGTCACTGAGAGTAGTTCAACATCATCTCATCAAGTAGCTTTGTGGCAGCACCAAGTGTGGTTGACATAAAAGTTCCTCCCGCGGCCGAATCTAACAGGTTCCGCGAGGTAAAGTTCAAGCCTGCATAAAAAGTCTGGATAACCATCCAGGTAGTCATTCCATGTGTGGGGAAGTTCTTGACAAGCTTCTTCATACGTTCCCATGCCTGGGCAACGTGTTCATTATACAATTGCCTAAAATTCATAATGTTACTCCTCAATTGAATAATTTTAGCAGGGGGGTAGTACTTCCCTATAAAAGCATCTTTGCATTTACTCCAAGAATTGATACTGTTCTTGGGTAAGGATTGAAACCAGATTTTAGCTTCATCCCTCAAGGAGAAAGGAAAAAGCTTAAGCTTAACAATAACACCATCTACTTCTTTATACTTTTGCATATCACAAAGCTCAATAAAATTATTTAAATGCAGAGCAACAGCATCTCTAGCACCAGAGAATTGATCTTTCATAACAAGGTTCAGCAAAGCAGGTTTAATTTCATAATAAGGTGCTGAAGTGGCAGGTGGAGCCATAGGAGTGCAGATAAAGTCACTGTTTTTGTGACTAGTGAAGTCACACAACTTGGCGTTTTCATTGGAACCCATAGTAGCAGCAGGTATTTTTGATAAGGGACACAAAAGTAAAAAACTGAAAGGTAAACTAACAAGACTAATATGCAAAGATAAAAGATAGTGTGCAACTCCCCTATCTTGTAGACTGGAGTCCCCGGCAACGGCGCCAGAAATTAGGCGGTTGTCGGGACCAGTCTTTTGTAGCTCCTTGAGTCCCCGGCAACAACGCCAGAAATTATCTTGATACGGTGAGGATAGTTCTCACTCCTCGTTGGTTACCCCAAGTGGAAGGTGAGATGTAGCATAGCAGCAAATTTCCCTCGGTGAAGATACCAAGGTTATCGAACCATTAGGACTCCAAGAGATACAAGTAGGTGACAACGGTGCCAGAAATTACTTCGGGCTAGGGAGTTGACGTGGACCTGCACACAGCAAGAAATAACTTTGCTCCCAACGAGTACAGAGGAGTTGTCAATTCTTCCGGCCTTGCTGTTTACAAAGGATCAACACAAGAGATAATAATAGTGGCAACTGAAAGTAAAGACTGAAAGTAAATTGAGGGTGTAAACAATAATGTGAAGATGGACCGGGGTCCCGTGATTTTCACTAGTGATGTCTCTCTCCCAAAAGACGATAAAAGTGCTAGCGAGGTAAACAAATCACAGCTGGGCAATTGACAGGATTATGAAGGCACCGCAATGCTAACTATGCTGCAAAGAAAGGAAGGGCTCAAAAGCAATGGGCAGTATGGCAAGGTAAGTAGACCGAAATCCAACTGCATCTACTACGAATCATCCACCTTGAGATATCTATCCAGAACATCTCGCTGGTATTAAGTTGTGAATCCCACCCAAAGTGTAAACTCAAAGCAACAGACAACTGCATTAAAAGAACTTTGCATAAAGTAAACAATCCTTGCATCCGCGGGTACAAGCACCGTTGTTTTATCCCTGGTGGCAACAACACATCCCGTAGTCTCATGTTTCTGTCACTCAAGCTAGACATCAAGGGGCTGAACCCACAATCAAGCATAACGCTCCCTCTTGGAGTTGCAACAAATCACTTGGCCAAAGAAAAATACGGCAACGGAGAACATGCAAGAATTTACTCAAGAATAAAATATAAAAGAGAAGAACCAAATATATTACTCATCACAATCTGAACATAGTCTCATAATCCATCAGATCCCAACAAATTCAGCATAGCAATAGCAGAAATTACAAAAGTGTCTCGATCATGTGAGGCAGCTCACGAGGTCCCAAAAGTGGAAGCACAAAGAGGGGAGAGGAACATCACATAGCTACTGATCACGGACCTATGGTCCAAGGGGGACTACTCATGGTTCATACGGGAGGCGTCCATGGCTATGGATGGTCTCCCGGAGGGGGTTCCTCCTCCCGGCAGGGTGCCGGGGCAGCTTCTCCAGGCAGCCCCGATCTTGAAACGGCGGCGGCGGCGGTACAGAGGCGAGTTCGCGGAAAAGATATCTCTATTAGGGGTTTCCACCCCGAGGCTAAATATAGGCGGAGGGGGTGTCGAGGGGACCCACCAGGCAGCCAGGAGGCCTCCTGGCGCGACCTAGGGTTGGGCCGGGCCAGGGACCCTCGTCGTCTCCTGGTGGTGGCCACCCCTCCGCTGCCTTGGTGATTCCGGAAGCTTCCGGGTCGCTGATTTTTTATCTGATTTTTCTGGATTTTTGGAGCACTTTTAATGGCCGGAAAACCTGAAATACAAAAACAGCAAAAAACAACAACTGGCAGCTGGTTGCACTGGGTTAATAGATTAGTCCAAATATGCTCAAAAGTGTATGAAAGTTCAAGCAAAACATGGCAAAGTCACACAAAACATGCATGGAGCAAGCAAAAATTATAGATACGTTTGGGACGTATCAACGTCCAAAATGCATCACTATTTAATATCATAATTCACCCCTATTCATTGATATATTTCACATTATGATGTTGTTCTTATGTTGTTTTGGCTTGTTTTACACAGTTTTCAACTTTCCGGTGTTGACACAACAGACGCATGATTCAGCGGAGAAAAGTAGACATAGAGTTGCTGAATCATAAGACCTCCAAATGATCTGAAAATCGACGGAGGTCGGTTTTAGGAAGATTGACGAAGGCACGCAAAGCAGGAGCCAGAGGGGGGCCACCAGCTGCCCAGGCCCCCCTGGCGCGGCCCCCACCAGGGGTGCGCCGGGAGGCCGCCTGGACCCCTGGGCCACTCCCGGCTCCCCCTCTGGCCTATATGCCCCTCGTCATACGAAAAACCTAAAAGGAGGAGAATTTACGGAGTTCCGCCGCCGCTCCATGGCAGAAACCTACAGAGAATAAAAGGCATCTCCGGCGGGCAGATTCCGCCGGGGAGAACACTTCCCGGAAGGGGAGATAATCGCCATCTTCATCACCATCGTCATGGGCATCATCGAGATCATCATCAACATCATCCTCTCCATCATCACCATCTCCATCTTCATTGTTAGACCAAGTATGTGATCAGAGGGGGAGGGGGTGAATGATCACTTCAAAATTTTGCATGAAACTATGAAGTGAAGCATAACACAACAACCGAAGAGATTCAACGGAAAGGTAAACATTGAAGCAGAACATGATTGAAGCAAAACATAGAGAATCAAAAGCATCGAATCAATTGCATTGAAGCAGATCACTGAAGCAATTGATAAACTGAATGTAAGTGCGGAAAGTAAAACGAACTCTTGACTCGGCGATGTTTGTTCGACCAGTTCACACTCTGCAAAGTGCTACGTATGGTTGGAGGGACTTGTGATTGAACACAGGAGCTAACCTCTCTCCGTCCGTATCTCCACTGCACCAATCTCCTTGAGCTTGGTCAGTTCTTCACTCGTGGTTGATTATTGAGGAAATCACCGAAACCTTTGACAAACTGGACTTCGAGGCGACAATAACTCTTCGCTCTCTGAAGAACAACTCTCTAACCGTCTAGGAGAATTGCAGTTCTCCAAGATAAAAAGGCTAGCAAACTTCTTCCTAAGTCATAATGAATCAACTCAGATCAATAGGACTTATGCTTCTGTGGATGGGTTTTTGGTTTGCTTCGGTGGGGTTGCTCTCTCTCTCTCCTCTGTAAGGAATTAATCTTGGAGCAGCCAACCGGCCAATGAGGGCGGGGGTGGCGTATTTATAGGTGGCAATCCCTAGGTGCGAAATGACTGAAGTGACCCGATGTGATAGCTTGACACCTGTCCCCAACGGTCATATTTCCAATCAAAGCGCAACTTTACTTGCGGTCCAAGTAAAGCTGACTCACGGACTTGGTTCTGCTTCAGGAGCCGAAAGAACTAAGTCTTCGCTGGTGAAGCATTACCTAGCGCACATGAGATTTCTTCAACTCTGGTTTCTCACTGGTTTGGATTCGATCTGAGTCTTTTCATCAAAACCTTCGGAGTACATTTACTAACCCCTCTTGATAGTACGGTTTTTCCTACGACTCAAAGAAGTGAAAAAGAACTGCGCAAAAAACAACTAAGTCTTGCGCCATCTTGGTCATCTCCTTCGACGAGACGTGCTTCAGGATTCCTTATCGTTTTAGGGGTCGACATCCGTGATAAGCTTCACTCCAGAGGATATGCTTCAGTAAAAGTATAAATCTTCATTGAAGCTTTATCACCAACCTATAACTTCAGGAACCTAACCATCTGTTTCACACTAGAAAACTTGTTAGTTCCTCTACTGTTTTGACCAACAATATCCAAAACTCATGGGGTTATAACTTTGCTCTTACAATCTCCCCCTTTTTGGACTATTGTTGACAAAACAGGCATCGATAAAAGATTTGGAATTTTGAGTTGAGTTGAGAGCAAACTCTAAGATATGAAGCTTATAACTCCACCTGAATGCAAGCATCGAAGATTTATATAATCGAAGTGAATGCTTGTTGAAGAATATCATCAATGGGAAGCCTAACACATCTTAGAGAATCAATTGCATATAAAGATAATTTGTCTTGAAGAATATGCAATCATCCAATGACTTGTGAACTTAAGGATAATAACCACCTGCAAGATAAAATATAGGAAAGCAACTTGCAAGCACGGGGTTATTAACATATAAGATGAAACCGTTCACAACCGAAGTAAAACTTTAAGTTACAACCCAATCGAAGAGAATGGAATGTTTGTCGTAACTTAACATGCAAAAGATCGAATCAAATCCCTAAACCCCGCAGCGAATCTAAACGCAATCGATGCTACTTTCTCCCCCTTTTTGTCAATAATTGGACAAAAGGTTGAGAGGCAGATCAAGAGTCATTTACGCGTCAGCTGCAACCCTGGGACCCTGCTGATTGTCTTCGCCTGAAGAAGATGCATCTCCAGAAGTATCTCCTTCGGTCGAAGCAGGTGACTCTTCCTCGTCGAAGTCCATCGGCGCCTGAAGCAAATCAAGGTCGCTGTCGTCGAGAGGATCATCTTCGTGCTTCGAGGTGTGAGAGTCTTCATCCGAGAAGGTATCAAGGCGAATCTGTTCAGCAGAGTTGACAAATAAGACTTCATCAATCTTGTCCAGCGGTGGAATCTTGGGGTTGGGGCGATCAATCGAGTCATTTCTTGAGAAGTGCTTCTGCAGATGTGGATACTCCTTGAATATGCGTTCAGCTTCGAGTTTCTTCATAGAATGGAATTTCCTTAAACCTTTCCAAGAATGACGCTTCAACACCTTCAAGAACTGGTTGTTGTTCAGGGCAATGTTGCCAACTCTATTTATCTCATCTGACATATGTTGCATCTGGCGTTGATTTCCTTCAATGAAGTTTTCAAGCAGTTGTTGGTTACGAATTGCAAATTCAAATTGATAAACTTCTTTCTGGAAACGCTTCGACATGTTGCGTTCATTGACATGCTGTCTGACTCCGACATATGTGGCAAATGGATCATTTGGCCTTCTGAAGATATTCATAGTGTCGCGTACAGGAGGGAAGAACAGCTTCGGATGATGCTTCGCAACAAAATCTTTGTTGCGTCCATGGTTGCAAATGGCTTGCAGCCAAGGAGCATATGGCTTCAGTTGATTTACCGATTCAACAGCTTGTACCATATAGCGAAGAAAGCAGTCCTCGAAGTAAAATACATGACCATGAGTGAGCTTCAATAGAGCATGACGAGTAGGATAGAGAATGTTGGATTCTTCATTCGCAGTGCTGAGAGGCATCTGTGAATTTGATAGGATATAAAACCAAGTCTTCGAAATGAATACAAGATGCTTCGGGCGAATGTTCTCTGGCATGTGATCTCCAGTGACTTCGGGATCCAATAGTGATGCAAATTCGGCTTCAGTGGGATCCGGCAACATATGAACCTTTGCAAGTTCTCCAGTGTGTCTTGGGATGTTCACTATTTCCATGAATTCATCTGAGTGCATTCTGAACACTTTCCCTTGAATCATCCATTCAAGAATCCATGAGCTAGTATCATCTGGGATTCTGGAGACATAGAGCGTGGCATAGAATTGCTTCACTAGCTCTGAATTGAATGGAGTCTCCATAGCAAACATGCCAGTCAAATTCTGTGCTTCGATGGTTTCCATAATATTTTGGAAGCAGGTTGCGGATGATAGACTGTGCAAATCCAAGTACTTGTGTCCGAAGAGAACACCTTTCTGGCAGTATAGCTTCGTGTAAAGGATTTGCTGTTCAGCAGTCCAGAATCGAAGGTCATCAGCAGTCCTTGGTGAATCATATGGACTAGTGCCAAAGAAGCGAAGCTTCTTGCGATGAACTTCAATGTCAAATTCAGGACCATGTCTTGAAGAAGATCCTTCTCCCAGGTATATGGGAAAAGTCTCTCTGGGATAGATGGAGTCCAGCTGAGTGTCTTGGGCAGGAATGCAGTGCCTTCGAGCATCCGTGACTCGCCTTTGCGGTTGAGTGATTATGGCCAACTCATTTGCTTCGGCTTCGGCTTTGGCTTCGACACCAGCATCTGCATCAGCATCTACTTCAACAGCTCGGTCTTTGGCTTCGCCTTCTTGTTCTTCAGACTCCTCAGCAGAGTGAGCTGAAGAATAATCCTTTTCAGGAATGTCTTGAGGAGGAGGAGAAGGCTCTGGCGCAAAGTTGTCTTGGGCGGATGGTTGAGGAGCGGGTTGAGGTGGAGGTGGAGTTGGAGCACGGGGTGGAACGGCTTCGGGAGCGGATGGCTTCGAGGTAGGTTTAGCAAGCTTGATGATTTTGCATCGAGGGGGAGATGCCTTTCTGGAGGCCTTCTTGGCCGGATGAGAGCTCACCTCATCAGCTTCTTCAGTGTCAGCAATAAGACGCCTCTTCCTTTGTTGCAACTTGGGAAGAGGTGAAGCCAATTGCTTGACCATGGCTTCGCGCTTCTTGGAGTCAAGAGCCATGACTGAAGCATTGTGTGTCTTGCAACATTCTTCAATGGCAGATTTAATCTTGCCTTGATATACTTGTATATTTTGCTTTGTTTGCTCATTCACAACAGCAATTTTTTTCGAAGCAACTATGGCTTCACTCTTGAAATCCTCATCAGATTCATCATCTGCTTTCTTCTTGAATTTCAGACTTTTAGCAGTTTCTGTTCTGTCCCTTGCATGCAAATCCCTCAGCTGGTTGTATAAAGTTTCGAGCATGGCTGAAAGATTTGGTGAAATATAGAGATTCCCAATATCCACAGCCTGGGGATTAACAGCTTCATCAAGCTTACAGTATGCCTGATTCAGGCCTAAACAGTCCCATAGTTCACCTTCTCTAGCATCTGGGAAGTTGTGTTCACTATGCTCAGTTTCAACATGGGCTTCGGGGACAGGAGCTGCGACTAGCTTCGGGGGAATGTCCTTCGGTGCCATGTCAACTGCAGCTTCCTTTTGAGCGGCCCTAGCAGATTTCTCTGCTCTCTTCGTGTGAACGATATCAAGTTGAGCTTGGCACTTGGCTTCAGCTTCGCTAAGCTGTTTGGCTTCGGCGGAAGCCTTAGCCTCTTGAGCTTTAGCTTCAGCTAGCTTGCGCTTCGCTTCAGCTTGCTGGTTAGATTCAGCCAGCAAACTCCTTTGCTTCTCCAGCTCAGCAGCTAGTCTATCAACTTTCTCTTTCTCTTTAGCTTCTTTTTCAGCCGAAGCTTTGGCTTGTGCTTCAGCATTTAGACATTCAGCTTCAATACGGTCTCTCTTCCGCAATTCAGCTTCAGACAGCTTCTTTGTGCCGACCTGGGCATAAGTCTGGCCAGGCTTGGCAACAGTTGTCTTCGGCTTCGGAGCTTTAGCATGCTCAGGAGCTTTGGCTTCAGGCACAGTAGCAGGTTTAGCCGCAGGCTTTGCCTTCAGATCATGCCTTTCCTTGGTCCTCTGCTCAGTGGGAACTGGACGGCGGGGAGGCTTAGAAGACAGGGGAGCCTCAACCACCAAGTTCGTCAAGTCGATGTTTCTCTTGAGAGCAGGAGGTTCAGCTGGATCTTGAAACTTAACACCTTTAGGAGCAGACGGTTTTGCTCCAGCCTTCTTCTTCAGTGGCTTCTTAATCTATTGCTTCTTAGGACTTGGGGGAATGGGTGAGTGCTCTGACTCATCATCTGCTTCGTCAGCAGGATCTTCATCGATTGAATCTTCAAGCTGTGCAGCTGCATCAGCTTCGTCATCTGCTTCGTGATCAGCCTCCTCTTCTGAAGCAGGAGGGGGTGAATCACTCAGCTTTCGAAGCTTTCGCCTCTTCTTAGGCTTCGATGCTTCGGCTTCATCAAGCCCTGCAGCAGCAAGTGCTTTTTCCTTCTTCTCTTCACGAATTCTCTTCTTTTCAGCCAAAATAGCAAGCCTTATTTGCTCATCAGGATAATCATCCGGAGTCTTGAGTGTATTCGGGTGAGGAACAACCGGAGGCTTCGGGTAGAACTTCTTCCTGTTGGCTTCAGTGTATTGAGCACACATAGCAGTGGTGTACCTATAAGGTGGGTTGAAGGCAAACTGCATTGCCCACTTCCAAGTTGGGATGCTCTTGTACTTGTACCACCGGATAGCCCAATATCGTCGAATCCTTTGCAGTCACATCTTTCTGTCATGATCTGTTTCTTCTGGAGGAGTATCATCGCCCATCTTGATGCGAATTGCTTCGGGTATGCCTCGGGCATTATTAACTTCCTTCGTTTTTCCTCCTTTGCCTTTCGGCTTCGGTGGCTCTGGGTAATTTTCGAGCCCATCAACAATAGGAGATTCAATCCCCATAGCAGCCTCTTCGTCAGACATCCTGTGACCAGAAGTATAGACAAGAGGGAAACAAAGAAAGGGAATGAATAAGCACAGGCAAAGGTTTCGACCAAAACCAAAAGAATTTTGATATGAGCCCAGATCAATCTAAGATTGGATGCAACTCTGTTTATGAATTTGGCTAGAACCAGTTCAAGAACAAGACCTAACCTAATTCAAACTACAGAAAGAATCAAGTCTTAAACACTGACCTGAGAAGATGAGATTACTTTGATGCTAAGAACAGTTTTCCCAAGGAGCAAGAATCAGCACAGATCAAACTGTCCTATAAACAGAAAACAAAAACCTAACACACTCAGATCCAAACCCTATATGAAGAACGCGGAGAGCAAGATTGGATCCAAGAAGCTTTGCGTACCCTATCTTGGTGACGCGAAGCGGCTACGGCGACAGAGTGCGGAGATGTGCTCTGCGTCGACGGGGAATGTCCACGGCGGCGGCGGTCCGGCAGTGAAGCGGCGACGGCGACGACGGGGATGAGAGCTCTGCGGATTGCTCGAGGTGGAAGACGGGGAAGTCGGAGAGAATGAATCATGGGGGAACCGTTTCGCTGGGGGAACGCCTTAAATAGGCCCGATCTGGAGCGGTTACCAGATCAAATCGAACGGTTTACAGCGAGTGACTCTTCCGATTCAACGGCTCAGATGAAGTGGCGTATCGTGAGCGAATCTCAACGACCCGAAAAAGACGGGGACTCAACGGCCGAAGATTAAGTCTTGACCGAGAGCAAAAACTTCGATAAAGTTGGAAGCATTTGATTCGGAACTCAATGATGTTCGAAGCAATATGCTTTCCGTTTCAATTGTGCTTAACATTCAAGATAGAAAAGATTGGGAGCGAATCAGAATGGAGGGGTAGGGTCCGAAACTTATCACTTCGAAGAACAACAACGAAGCTAAAAGTGATAAGCATAGGGGACAAAAGAAACGAATAAATAAAACAAACTAAACACAGAACAGAAGGCAAATGGCAAACGAAGCTAAACTTGAACGAAGAGAAACTCAAGCGAAACTAAACAAATAAATACACAACGAAGGTGAATATATACAGTGAAAAGTTTCGATCTTACTGAACATTGTGTGAGTCTAAGATGTTTAGCTAACATCTCAATGCACAAAACCTTTTCTCGTCCAATGGCTTCGTGAATATATCTGCCAATTGAACTTCAGTTCTCACATGGCTAATCTCAATGTCTTCGCGCTGAACATGATCTCGAAGAAAATGATGACGAATATCAATATGCTTCGTTTGAGAGTGTTGCACAGGATTGTGAGCAATCTTGATGGCACTCTCATTGTCACAAAGCAGAGGGATTTTCTTCACAAAAATACCATAACCTTTCAGCGTCTGCTTAAGCCAAAGTATTTGTGTGCAGCATGAGCCAGCAGCAATGTATTCAGCTTCAGCAGTAGATATTGAGACACAGTTCTGTTTCTTTGAAGCCCAACACACAAGAGATCTACCAAGAAAATGACAAGTGCCTGAGGTAGATTTCCTGTCAACCCTATCACCAGCCCAGTCTGAATCAGAATATCCAATCAAATCAAACTGAGTGCCTTTGGGATACCAAAGTCCCAAAGAAGGAGTATGTGCTAGATATCGAAGAATTCGCTTCACAGCAATATGATGCGATTCCTTCGGATTTTCCTGAAAAAAAACACAAATACAAACTGATAGCATGATGTCAGGTCTAGATGCACATAAGTATAATAGTGAACCTATCATAGACCGAAACTTCTTCTGATCGAAGGGTTTCCCTTTCTCATCTGCATCAAGAAAACCATTAGTAGGCATGGGAGTTCTGATGGTCTTGCATTCAGCAAGATCAAACTTCTTCAGGCAATCCTTCAAGTATTTCTCTTGTGAAATAAAGGTGCCATTCTTCTGTTGTCGAATATGAAGTCCAAGGAAAAACTTCAATTCTCCCATCATAGACATCTCGTATTTCTTCGACATCATTCTTGCAAATTCTTCGCTGATTTCAGTGTTAGTACAGCCAAAAATAATATCATCTACATAAATCTGACACACAAATAGATCATTGTTATATGATCGAGTGAAAAGAGTGGGGTCAGTTGTTCCTGGTTTGAAGCCTTTCTTCAGGAGGAAATCCTTCAATGTTTCATACCAAGAACGAGGTGCTTGCTTCAATCCATACAAAGCTTTGTGAAGCCTGTACACCATATCAGGATTCTTCGAGTCTTCAAAACCTGGAGGCTGCATAACATACACTTCTTCTTCTATTTCACCATTAAGAAAAGCACTCTTGACATCCATTTGATATAGCAATATATTTTTGTGGTTAGCAAAAGCAAGCACGACACGAATGGATTCGTGACGGGCTACTGGAGCATAGGTTTCACCAAAGTCAATGCCTTCGATTTGGGTGTAACCTTGTGCTACCAATCTAGCCTTATTTCTTACCACAATACCGTATTCATCTTGCTTGTTGTGAAATATCCACTTTGTGCCAATAACATTGTGCTTCGAGGGATCTGGTCTTTCAACAAGTGACCAGACCTTGTTCCTTTCAAACTGGTGAAGTTCTTCCATCATAGCCAATAACCAATCAGGGTCCTTCATGGCTTCATCATATTTTGAAGGCTCTAGCATGGAGACAAAGGAAAAATTTCCACAGAAGTTAGCCAAGCGAGTGCGAGATCGAGTAGTGGGACGACCTGGTTGATTGATATCTTCGAGGATTGAATCCACATCAACTCTTCTTCGAACTCGTGATAACGCAGTAGCATTTGCTTCTGGCTCATCTTCTGCTTCAGGATCTGCATCAGCTTCGGGTTCAGCTTCACCTTCAGCTTCAGCATTTCCTTCGTTCCCTTGACCTTCTTCGTCCTGTTCATCATTAGCTTCAGGATGTTGATTTCCAGCACCCCAGGCTATGTGTGGGAACATTGGATCATCATCATCCCTAACAGCTTGACGTTGATTGGCTTCAACAGGGAGAATCTCACCAATAGCCATGGACCTTATCACTTCATCAAGTGGAGGTTCATCTAGATCATGAGGCAAATGCTCCTTTTGAGAGCCATTAGTTTCATCAAAGCTTACATTCACAGTTTCCATAACTTTCCCAAAGTGAGAGTTATAGACTCTGTAAGTGTGAGAGTTTGAGCCATAACCTAAAAGAAAACCTTCATGTGCCTTAGGGGCAAATTTGGAGCTATGATTCATATCTCTAATAAAGCATGGTGCACCAAATACCCTAAGATATGAGACATTTGGTTTGTTACCAGTGATAAGCTCATGTGAAGTTTTCTTCAAGAATTTGTGAAGGTAAACCTTGTTGATGATGTGACATGCAGTATTGATTGCTTCGGCCCAGAACCTAATAGGAGTCTTGTATTCAGCAAGCATAGTTCTGGCCATTTCAATAAGAGTTGTATTCTTTCTTTCAACTACACCATTCTGTTGAGGTGTATAGGCAGCAGAGAACTCAGGAGTAAAACCATGATCATCAAGAAAATCTTCAATATGTGTATTTTTGAACTCAGTTCCATTATCACTTCGGATATGCTTCAGAGATAATTCATATTCTGTTTGAGCTCTCTTAGCGAATGACTTGAAGATTTCAACCACTTTGCTCTTGTCATCCAAAAAGAAAACCCAAGTATAACGAGAGAAGTCATCAACAATAACTAGACCATATTTGTTTCCTCCCAGACTTGCATAATTTTGAGGACCAAAAAGATCCATATGAAGCAATTCAAGAGGACGAGTGGTAGTAATGATGGTCTTTGCCGAATGATGTTTCTTCGTAATTTTACCAGCTTCGCAAGCACTGCAGAGACGATCCTTATCGAATTTTACTTCGCTAAGACCAATAACATGATTCTTCTTCACTAAGTTATGAAGATTTCTCATCCCTGCATGACCAAGTCTTCGATGCCATAACCAACCAGATGAAGCTTTTGCCATTAAGCAAGTGGATACAGCGGGGCCCGAAGAAAAATCAACAATGTATAAGTCTCCCTTTCGGTAACCCTCGAAGACAAACGTATAGTCATCCTGTGAAAAGACAACACAACGCGAAGCAGAAAACAGAACAAGCATACCCATATCGCATAACTTTGAAATAGACATAAGATTATATCCAAGAGATTGGACTAGCATAACCTTGTCAATGTGCTTATTCTTCGATATGGCAATCTTAACCAAACCTAACACTTTACCTTTGTTGTTATCACCGAAGGTAATGTACTTCAGAGAAGATTGAGATAGTTTTTATTCGGTGAACAACTCCTTGTCTCCGGTCATATGATTTGTACAACCACTATCCATGACCCATTCGGATCCACCGGAGACATAGCCCTGCAGAAGAATTAGTTCTTCTTAACCACCCACAAACGAGCAGGTGACTGAGAAGACGTTGAAGCACTGGCTGAAGCAATATTAAAGCGAACATGAGTATATTGCTTCGGTGAGCCATCAAGCACACCATAAATGTAAGTCCTCTGTGAACGGTTAGCATAAGTATGAGCATATGCAATCTTAGTATGATTATTATGAGGACGATAAGTATGACGACCAGTACGATAGTATTGCTTCTGCGGAACATTTGATTCGGTCACCAATGGATCATTTCTCGTCTCAAGAGAGTAGAAATGATTCAGTGGTACCGAAGACTTTCCCTGCATAGAATGGTTAGCAGGCAGTTTTTCCACAAGTTCTTTCTGCACCCATATCTGCCTCTTGTAGAATCCATTCTTTGGTGGAGTACCTACATACTCAGCTGAAACTTTTCCCTGTTCATCTTTCATGAGTTTGTAGTCTGAATCAAGTGATTCATCCACAATGACTTTGTTCATTTTGCAGTCGAAACCTGAAAGGTTAGCAATATCAATGGGTTTCTCCTTCGCTAGAACCCAAACAGTCTTAGGATACTGTTCAGGCTCCCAATAGGTGCCATCAGGATTTATCTTTCTTTCGAAACCAACACCCTCATTCCTGGGATTCCTGTGAAGAAGAGCCTTCCTCAGGATATCACAGAGATATTGGTGTCCTTGCACACTTTTGAACATGCCTGTTTCAAATAAGTTTTTCAACCTGAGGAGTTCCTCGGTAACAGCAGGATTTTCCTCATCGGAGGCATTAGTATCATCAATGACAATAGGAGCTTTCCCTTTGGAATCATTTTTGCTTCGTTCCAAACAATCTAAACAAGGTGATTCAGTTTTATGATTTGCTTCAGAACCTGGTTGAGCCATGAGAGAGAGATTGACATTTTCCAATTCTTCATGAGCCTCTTTCAGTTTTTCGAGAGCCATTTTCCTCTGAAGAAATTCATAGGTGAGCTTCTCATAATCAACTGAAAGAATATCATGCCGAGAGGATAATTCTTCAAACTTCTCCTTCAGAGCAGCATGCTCATTAGTTAAAATTTGACCTTTCTCAATCTCATCGATCAACAACATTTCTGATTTCTTGATGGTTTTGCTCAGTGAATCAAGTTCATCTTGTTGAATTGAAGCAATTTTAGCAAGTTTAGCATAGCTTAACTTTGAGTCACTTTCATAGGAAGAACAGTCAGAGGTATCATAGTTTGACTTAGATGAAGATACCTTTGCCTTGGCCATGAAGCAATATGCAGGAGTTTCATCTTCACTACTGTTGTTGGTGAAGAATGAGCTCGAAGCATTGATTGAAGCATCTGCCGAAGCGAAGGCCAAACCAGCAACACCATCTGATTCGGACCCAGACGCAGACTTTGAATCTTGTTCAGCTTCGGAACCAGAGGCTTCGTCTTCAGAGTTCATCTCCTTTCCCAGATAGGCCTTGGCACGGTGAGAGCTGCTTCGACGAGACGAGTGAGTCTTCGATGAAGAACCCTCACGCTTCTTATGATACTTCTTCCTCTTATCATCATCAGAATCTTTCTTCTTTTCCCTTCTTGAACTGGAATCATGTCTCTTTGACTCGTGACTTCTGAAGGATCTGTGAGACTTCGATGAAGAGTCTCTGAGAGAATGCTTCGATTTGTTCTCAGCTTCCCACAGAGGGCAATCAGCAATGTAGTGACCAGGTTTCTTGCACTTGTAGCAGCAATTGTCCTTAGATGGAGAGCTTCTTGAGGATGAACGGTGAGAAGAATGACTTGAGCTTCTTGAAGGATAACTCTTCTTGGGTGAAGAAAAACCTTTTCTCTGAAAGCGATTGAAGCGTCTCATGATCAGTACTAAATCTTTTCCAATGCTTGAAGGATCATCTGATTCGACACCTGAAGCAGAACTGACTTTGGGTGAAGAATGATGCGAAGCTTTTGCTTTCAGGGCATGGGATCTCCTTCGAGAACCATTTATGTCACGTTTCTCTTCTTCTTCCATTTCAAAGGTAGTGAGTCTGTCAAGAACATCAGCAGCAACAAGACGTCTGAAATCAGTCCTTTCCTTGATCATCAGCACTATGTGATCAAACGAATCATCCAATGAGCGAAGAAAAGTTCTCACAACAGAGTGAGGAGTAATGTCATCAGCACCGAGGGAAATCAATTCATTAGCAAGAGTTGTGAGTCTGCTGTAAATGGAGCTGACTTTTTCACCCTCGTTTCTCTTGAAGCGATAGAATTTTCTTCGAAGAGTGTCAATTCTGGCATCTTTCTGGGTAGAAACACCTTCACCAATCTTTTCAAGATAGTCCCAGACACCTTTGGCAGTTGGAATATTCTTCACCTCATGATACTTTTCAGGTGTCAAGTGATTGGTGATGAAAACCCAAACTACAGAATCAAGATCAATCAGCGTTGCTTCTTCAGGGGTGATCTCCTTCTCATCAGCAACAGTGACTCCATACAAGACAACTTGCCAGGCAGTTGAGTTGATAGCCATGATATTTCTTTTCATCTTGTCCTTCCAGTACGGGTAGTCCTTCCCATTAAAAATAGGAATAGGTTCGCCGGAGCGAATGGCTGCGAAAGACATACTAGAAGACATACTTGAAAACACTCCAGGAGGTTAATCCAAATAAAGAGTGCCTAACTCTGATACCAATTGTTAGACCAAGTATGTGATCAGAGGGGGAGGGGGTGAATGATCACTTCAAAATTTTGCATGAAACTATGAAGTGAAGCATAACACAACAACCGAAGAGATTCAACAGAAAGGTAAACATTGAAGCAGAACATGATTGAAGCAAAACATAGCGAATCAAAAGCATCGAATCAATTGCATTGAAGCAGATCACTGAAGCAATTGATAAACTGAATGTAAGTGCGGAAAGTAAAACGAACTCTTGACTCGGCGATGTTTGTTCGACCAGTTCACACTCTGCAAAGTGCTACGTCTGGTTGGAGGGACTTGTGATTGAACATAGGAGCTAACCTCTCTTCGTCCGTATCTCCACTGCACCAATCTCCTTGAGCTTGGTCAGTTCTTCACTCGTGGTTGATTATTGAGGAAATCACCGAAACCTTTGACAAACTGGACTTCGAGGCGACAATAACTCTTCGCTCTCTGAAGAACAACTCTCTAACCGTCTAGGAGAATTGCAGTTCTCCAAGATAAAAAGGCTAGCAAACTTCTTCCTAAGTCATAATGAATCAACTCAGATCAATAGGACTTATGCTTCTGTGGATGGGTTTTTGGTTTGCTTCGGTGGGGTTGCTCTCTCTCTCTCCTCTGTAAGGAATTAATCTTGGAGCAGCCAACCGGCCAATGAGGGCGGGGGTGGCGTATTTATAGGTGGCAATCCCTAGGTGCGAAATGACTAAAGTGACCCGATGTGACAGCTTGACACCTGTCCCCAACGGTCATATTTCCAATCAAAGCGCAACTTTACTTGCGGTCCAAGTAAAGCTGACTCACGGACTTGGTTCTGCTTCAGGAGCCGAAAGAACTAAGTCTTCGCTGGTGAAGCATTACCTAGCGCACATGAGATTTCTTCAACTCTGGTTTCTCACTGGTTTGGATTCGATCTGAGTCTTTTCATCAAAACCTTCGGAGTACATTTACTAACCCCTATTGATAGTACGGTTTTTCCTACGACTCAAAGAAGTGAAAAAGAACTGCGCAAAAAACAACTAAGTCTTGCGCCATCTTGGTCATCTCCTTCGATGAGACGTGCTTCAGGATTCCTTATCTTTTTAGGGGTCGACATCCGTGATGAGCTTCACTCCAGAGGATATGCTTCAGTAAAAGTATAAATCTTCGTTGAAGCTTTATCACCAACCTATAACTTCAGGAACCTAACCATCTGTTTCACACTAGAAAACTTGTTAGTTCCTCTACTGTTTTGACCAACAATATCCAAAACTCATGGGGTTATAACTTTGCTCTTACATTCATCCTATCTCGTCTCATCATTGCAACTTGCATTGTAACCCGTACTATCCATCCTCTCTACTCTACCGGTGTTGATTATTCTTTTGTGGTGAATGCTATTGAGTTTTGTTGGATAATTATTGTTATGACCAGATTGTTTATCATATATTTATCACCACTGATCATGATCTCTTTTATGTCTTGTGAGTAGTTACTTTAGTTCTTGAGGACATGGGAGAAGTATTGTTATTCGTAGTCATATGATGTTGAAGTAATATGTGTTGTTTGATATTTAAGTTGTGTTGTTATTCTTCTAGTGGTGTTATGCGAGTCTAACACATAACACTTCGCCTTGTTAAGGACCTAGGGTAATACATTGTGTATAAAGAATGATTACGGTGGGTTGCCGGAGTGACAGAAACCTGAACCCTAGTTCGCACACTTTTGCACAAGGGAATAATGGATCCTTTATCTTATTGTTGTGGTTAGGTTTTTGCCTTAATTTATACCTTGTATTTGCGGATGCTTGCAAGGTGTTTAATCATAAGAGTGCACTTGTTTTCGCCTAGAAGGTGTACTAGCATAGATCCACCCACTCAACACTTATCAACACAAAACATAGTACCGATACGGAATATGGCGAAAGCACATGACTACCTCTCCCGTGTGTCCTCAAGAACGCTTTAGTCTTTATAAGTTCAGTTGCTAGGCTTATCCTTTACTTTAAAGGATTGGGCCACTTGCTGATCCTCATCACCCTTTACTTTGCTTGTTTTTACCTTCTTGTTGCTTATAACAGAAACCCTTACATAGTTATCTTTCAGTGCTTGGAGTTGTTCCTTGTCCAAAATCACTTGTCAATACATTCTGCTCCTCGTTGGGTTCGACCCTCTTACTTATCGAAAACGCTATGATAGATCCCCTAGACTTGTGGGTCACCACACCTTAATCTTCATACGTTCCTTTTGGCCCTGTTTGTAGCGGGATGGTAGGAAAAAAGATGTTGTGCAAAGTTCTTATTGCAATCACGCACAACTACCTTGGGATACATGTCTAATGTTTGATATTTGCCTAGATGATCATTAATTTTCTGTGTGCCTTGCCCTAAGTTAATTACATGTTATCTCTCATCCATGAAGCACCCAATTATCCATTCCCCTAGCCTACAATGTTTTAATTCTGTTGGTTACAAGTTATTTTCCTTTTCCTGTTTTACTTTTGTTGCTTTGTCACTACTATTTCCGTTGCCACCATCACCTCCATATCATTGTTACTACTAATATCTCCTTGCCAAGCAAGTATCTTTCAGATGCGTTGAATTGACAACTCAAATGTTAAAGCTTATAAATATTCTTTGGCTCCCCTTGTGTCGAATCAATAAATTGGGTTAACTTACCCGCGAAGACTGCCGCGATCCCCTACACTTGTGGGTCATCAAAACTATTTTTTGGCACCGTTGCCGGAGAGCATAGCTTTATTTACAAGTCTACTTGGAGTTATTTTACTCGCTGAGATTTATCCGCTATGGGTAAGAAAGGAGACCCCAAGGTTCAGATTTTATCATCCACTACAAGAAAAGGTACTGCTCTTAGCACTAGTGCTACTCTTGATTCACCTTCCATTATGAGTAAGTTTGTTTCACCACCACCACATGCTGATTCTATTGAGTCCGTTACTATGTTTGATACTTTTGATGATGCTTCTACTACTCTTGATGAGATCGGTTCTCTTAGTCACTTTGTTGAGTCTCAAATTGCTAAGGTTGCACGACAGTCTGGGATTGAAATCCCTGTTACACGTTACCCTATTGGTAGATCTTCTGGTTACCCAGACTTGAGTGGTCTCAAGGAAAGAATTCTTTATGATGATTATATTTAGCTTGATGATGATTTATGCAGGGAACTTACATAGTGTGCTAACTCTGATCCCCATGTTGTTAAGAAGCTGCTTGAAAAGCACTCTATGAAGAATAAGTTTACTCTTGATCCAAAATTTTCTTCATCTCCTATTTGCATTGGAGATGCTGATTTTGATTTCTCTATTGATCTTTCACTTATATCCATAGTTGAAGCTGACCCCTTTTATGGCAGAGAAAATGACGACGCTATTGCACACCTTACTAAACTAAGTGAGTTGGTGGCTTATTTACTAATGAGGACAAAAAGCGAAATTATTATGTTACTAAGCTGCTTCCTTTTTCTTTGAAGGAGGGTGCTAAAGCATGGTATGATGCACTACCATGTGGTTCAATTAAAATTCCTCAAGAGTTAGCTCAATGGTTTATTGCTAAATATTTTTCTGCTCATATGCAACATGCTGCTTTGCAAAGAATTTATAACTTAAAACAGTTGCAGGATGAGCACCTCTCTAAAGCTTGGGGAGGTATTGCACTTTGCTCAAGGCTAGATCGTGACATGGAGTCCCCAAGAATGAATTACTTGATATATTTTATGTTGGTCTAACCGATGAATCTAGAACCTATCTAGATAGTTGTGCTGGTTGTGTTTTCAGGGAAAGAACACTGGACGATGCCGAAGCACTAATGAGAAAGATAGCCAAAAACCATGATGATTGGTCCGCCCTGAACCACCTCCACCACCGAAGAAGAGGGGAATGCTCGTATTGCACCCCGAAGATATGCAATAATCCAAGAAGTATATTAAAGAGAGAGGTATTAAAGATGAAGATTGAAGAATCTACCTCCTATTGAAAAACTTTGTGAGCCAACTACTCACCCACCTATGGTAGAGGTACACTCTCTTTTAGATTTCAATGCAAGTGACATACCTCATGGTAAGCCCCCTGATCAATGTTTAGATGAGCTTGGTAATTTTATTATGAAGCGAAGTCACTTTAATGAGAGGATTCAAAGTCAGTTGCATGATAACTCCCTTGCTATAAAAAGTTTGCTTGATATTTTAGGTAGAACTGTTATTGATGTTAAAGGTCTTGTTAAGCATTTTCATATGGTTCAAACTCAGCTTGAACAAATTTCTAATGTGCAAAATGATTTGCTTGGTAACAATGCCAAACAAGATGACATGCAGGCTTATGGGATTAAAACCCGAGGTGGGACGCACACCCAGGACCCTCTCTATCTAGAGGGGCATCCTAAGATAATCGAGCAAGATCTCAATTGCAGGAAGAAGACGTTGTCAGCTCCCCTACGAATAAGAAGAATAAGAAGAATAAGAATAAGAAGAAGAAGAAGAAGAATAAACACAAGAAAGCTAACAATTCAAATGATCCCATAATTGATGAAGAACCTATTTTGGATCCTAATAGTATATCTACTTCCAATGCTGAGACTGAAGATGGTGCTGAACGTGATAAAGATGATAAGAAGAATGATCCTCCTAAAGTACGAGAAGAAGAAGCAGCGCCCAATAAATGCAAGAGATATACTAGAGAAGACTTCATTGCAAGGAAGCATGGGAAGGAACGAGAACTATGGGTGCAAAAACCAATGCCCTTCCCAGGTAAGTCTCTCAAAACTAAAGAAGAAGAGCAATATAATAAATTTTGTGAATGGATGAAGCCTCTTTTTCTTCAAATTCCTTTGGCTGATGCTATTAAGTTGCCTCCGTACTCGAGGTATACGAACGATATTTTTACTAACAAAAGAAAAGTTCCTAATGAGGCAATATCTGCTATGCTCGCTAACTATTATTCCAGTGGCAAGATTCCTGAGAAGTTTGCCGATCCAGGTTTACCCATCATTCCTTGTTCCAAAAAGAATATTTATGTTAGAACCGCTGATGTGCGAGAGATAATAATGGCTTGTCGCCCTTCGTTGGTTACCCCAGGTATAGCAGCAAATTTCCCTTGGCAAAGATGCCAAGGTTGAGACCGAACCAGTAGGACTCCAAGGTCGACAAGTAGGTGTGATGACCCTCAACTGTAGGGGATCGTTTGTAGCGTTTTCGATAAATAAGAGTGTCGAACCCAACGAGGAGCAGAAGGTATTGGTAAGTGAATTTGGTAAAGAAATAGCTGCAGGAACTGAAAGATAACTTTTTAGGGGTTTCTGGTATAAGCGACAAGAAGGTAAAAGCGAGTAAAGTGAAAGGCACTGAAGAGTAACAAGTGGCCCGATCCTTTTTGAGAAAAGTATAGGCCTAGCAACTGAACTTATAAACGCTAAAGCATTCTTTAGGACACACGGGAGAAATAGTCACGTGCTTTCGGCATATTCAGTATCGGTACTATGTGATGTGCTGATAAGTGTTGAGTGGGTGGATCTATGTTAGTGCACCCTCTAGACTAAGATAAGTTCACTCTTATGATTAAACACCTTGCAAGCATCCGCAAATACAAAATAGTAATTAAGGCAAAAGCCTAACCATAGCAATACGATCGATGATCCATTGTTCCCTTGTGCAAAAGAGTTCGAACTAGGGTTCAGGTTTTTGTCACTCCGGCAACCCACCATAAGAATCCTTTGTACACAATGTATTCCCCTAGGTCCTTAATAAGGCGAAGTGTTGAGTGTTCGACTCACACAACACCACTAGGGAAATAACAACACAACTTAAATATCAAACAACACATATTACTTCAACATCATATGACTACTAACAACTAGACTTCTCCCATGTCCTCAAGAACTAAAGTAACTACTCACAAGACATAAAAGAGATCATGATCAGTGGGGATAAATATATGATAAACAATCTGGACACAATGATAATTCTCCAACAAAACTCAATAGCATTCATCACACGGTAGTAATCAACACCGGTAGAGTAGAGAGGATAGATAGTACGGATTAAAACACAAGATAAACTTGTGAGGTGAGATGGGATGGTGGTGGTGATGGTGCTGATGTTGGGGATGATGTTGATGATGATGTCGATGATGCCCGTGATGATGGTGATGACGATGACGACGATCTCCCTTTCCGGGAGGTGTTCTCCCCGGTGGAATCTGCCCGCCGGAGATGTCTTTTCTTCTCTATAGGTTTCCGCCTGAGATGTCTTTTCTGCGTGTAAGGATACCCGGTGTATACGAAGACAAGAGGCCCACTGGAAGCTTCAACAGACCCACAACTGGTCCGCTCTAAGCACCGACGTAGGAGTCCGCGATCAATATGGAAGTCAAGACTTGGCGTTTAAGGCAAGACTAGAATTAGGCAATCGTCCCTGTAATCTAAGATGGACTCCCCAAGACCTAGCCTAGTATATAAAGGCTGAGAGGGGGACGTCTCAGGACATCCAATCTACAATCAACACCTCCGTTATTGCGCGAACTCGCCTAGACTTCCACTGTAATCGCCCCCTCACTTAATATTATTGAGCAGGAAGTGCTTCTCCTGTTAGCCGACGAGTATCGCCAACCTGTTCCTTCTCTCTGATCTAACCCAGGGTCCCTGACCATGGGATTTGCCGAGGCTGATCCTCTTCAATTGGCGCCGTCTGTGGGAACTACACAGGTTGGAATCACGATGTCGGCGGTCCCATCTCCAGCAAGTCACAACTCAAGGGATCGAACAAGATCCAGCCCACTCGAGGAATTCAAATTCATCGCAAACCTCTCCATTGCTTCACCAAGATCGCTCGAACCACAGCTGGACCAAGTCCAATATTTTGGCGACTACCAAAGTCGTCATCGACGGAAAAGAACTCGGCGATCCAGAAGCCAAGCACAATCCACGACTGCGAAGCCAACCAGGACGCTGTGACAAGCACAAGAATTCTGCCAGAAATCCCACTCGAGGAGTCGCAACGTGTGACAGAAGCCTCGCCAGCCACTCGAAGACCCGCCGCCACCTGGACACCCGCTGTGGCACAGGACAACAACTCTGAACCTCAGACCGGCGAGTACTACGACCCAGATAGAAGACCAGACGAATTCGCCAAATTTATCCGGAACCACTCGATCAACGATGGAATAGAACTTGACCCAAGGTTCCACTCCTGCTCAGAAGACTACTCGCAGTCATTCCAAGTCATGCGAAGAAGAAGGCACGCCGGCTCAAGAAAGCTCTCAGCCAAAGAACAACTGGATGGACCCTGTACAATCCATTGTTTCGAGGACGACTGGGGACGCCTTAGAGCAAGCCACACCCTAAGAGATTGTTGTCTGTTCAGTGAACTCTCCAACAGCCTCAAGGAGGAGAAGCAACGAGAAGCCAAACGGGCCCGAGGAGACGAGCAGTCGCCAGCACCAAATACAAAAGAGCAATACCCTACGTCTCACGGACGAGTCTGCATGATCCAAGAAGGACGACCCTCAAAAGCAAAACAGGAAGCCCACACCCTGCAAACCCGAGCAGCCGAGGGCCTAAAAACAACATAAACCTACCAGCTATACGGCGCAGAGACCAACATCACCTTCTCACAAAGCGATCACCCACCCGAAATTCCAAGGCCAGGGCAGGCACCACTGGTCCTCAATGCTCAGATCGGCGGCTACAACATGGACAGAATTTTCATGGACGGAGGCAGCAGCTTAAACATAATCTTCACCAGCACCTTACGCAAGATGCTGATTCCGCGACCAGTCTGGAAAAAGTCAGATGTCACAATCTACGACGTAGTTCCAGGCGAAGCAGCTACCTCCCTCGGAACAATCGAGCTCGATGTAATTTTCGGCAGCAAGGGCAACTTCGCAACGAAAGTCCTCGAGTTCGAAGTGCTCGACTGGCAATCCAAATACCACGCCATATTAGGACGACCCGCATTTGCGCAATTCATGGCGGTACCGCACTATACGTACCTCAAGCTCAAAATGCCAGGACCCTCAGGAGTAATCACGATCAAT
The DNA here is from genome assembly GCA_950022295.1 of Bromus sterilis. Classification (NCBI taxonomy): domain Eukaryota; kingdom Viridiplantae; phylum Streptophyta; class Magnoliopsida; order Poales; family Poaceae; genus Bromus; species Bromus sterilis. The sequence goes on from OX465601.1 coordinate 245,748,378, forward strand.
GGGAGCTTTAAAAAATCAGACTAGTGCGACCGTGACTTTCTGTTGGGAATGTGCCCTAGAGGCAAATAAAATATGTTTTATCGAGCATATTCCATTAGTTCATAATACGTTTGATACTATGCTAGAACTGTATTAAGCGGAAACATTAATACAGGTGTGGTATACAAACAACCAGGTCCCTAGTTAACCCTAGTATACTAGTCCATTGGGCGATTGATGATCAAGGTTTCCTGATCATGAGACAATGGCGTCTGTTGACAATGGAGTCGTATCATTGGATAATGATATGATGGGCATACACCCACCAGAATTGTTGCGATGTGATCAAGTCACATAGTTCGACATTGCGATAACTATAACGTAGTGACCAGATCCTTTGACCGTAATGATCATACGTAATTACGATCTATTAGGATGCTTTGATTTGTATCCCACCGCCTGACTGAAATATGCTGGCTATAACGGAGCACTTTGGGTATTTTGAAATAGATGGTTGATGAGTATGCAAATAGATCAAAGCGGGATTTGTCCATCCGTGTGACGGATAGGTACTCTGGGCCCACTCGGTGATGTTACATCATAAAGTTTGCAAACGTGTGACTAGGTCACGGAGTTGTAATATCACGGGAACGAGTAAACTTGTTTGTTGAGAACGAGGACGAACTAGGTATAGTGGATACCGATGATCAAACCTCGGACAAGCAAAGTACCATAGGACAAAGGGAACAGGCACACGGTTAACGGATCCAACAGCGATTGAAGTTCATTCGATGGAAGCGCAGGGGCTATCAAGGATTGTAACCAGGTCCAATTGATTAGTCATTGATCAATGAGAATTGTCACGATCATGTCTGCTGTTTCCCGGACCGTAGGGTGTTACACTTAAGGGTACTCGACGCAGTAAGGATTGATTTGGGATCACCGGAGAAATTGGAGAGAACACTGGAATTGTTCCGGTGATGGCCGGAATTGTTCCGATGAAGGCCGGAAGCTGTTCCGGGTATTTTGAAAGGTTCAAAATATATTTAATAATGTTTAATTAATGTTTTATTATTTAATTATCTGAATTAAATATTAAAATATAATTAAATATAATTGAAAATGAATTAAAAGGCATATGGGCCTCATAGGGCCCATTAGGGGGAGAGGAAGTCCTCCCCCATGGGCCATGGCGCCATAGAGGGGCCCACCCCCTTTATTTGGTGTGCCACACCCCCCCCTTGGGATTAGTCCCACCCCGGAAGTGGAGGGGGGGTGGCACCCCTCCTTGGCCTATATAAGGAGGGGTAGAGGTGCCCTTTTAATCATGATATTTTTGAGAAAAGTTTCTCATCTCTCTTCCTCCTTCTCTCCTGCCTTTGAGCGGACTCCCCTTGTTTGGAGGCTGCTCTGGGTTGGGGATTTCTCCACTATACGCACGCCGTCGTGCTGCTGGAATCGGGTTCCGAATCCATCTTCTTTCCGCTGCTCTACTGGTTCGGAGCCCGGAGGGACGTCGGGTATACTGTATGTGTATAATCCCGCGAGGCACTACACTTGTGGTGCTACTTCATCGTCGTGGCCGTATCGCGAGGTCTTCGTCGACAACGTTCCGACGAGGACGTAATCCCGTCATCGGTCTACAAGGATCGGGTGCCTACAGGAGTCATCGTGGATCTGCGCGGCATCGGGGATTGCCGGTACGACTACACCAACCACGTTCATGCGGGAACGTTTCCCGCTTAACGGACTACATACTGGTATGTGATCTATCTCTGTCCGTTACTTGCATCAGCATAGCATAGGTCTTGGGATTGGGTATCGTAGGTCAAGGAAAAATTTGTGTTTTCTGCCCCGAACCCCAACAGTGGTATCATGAGCAAGGCTATGCGTAGATGTATTGTACGGATAGAACACATCTAGTATGTGGGCATAAATTCTCAATTGTTACCCTCTCACGTGTACTCATTTAGCGTTGCGGCAATGTTTGATGAAGCGGCCCCCGACCGACCTTACGCGTTTACGCGAGACTGGTTCCACGCTTGACATATGGCTTGTACCATATAAAGTGGCTGGGGGTGTCTGTCTCTCTGCATTAGCGATGCGAAGATGTTTGCAACGGAGGGCCCCGACAGGGGTGTAATAGAGACAATTGCGGGATTGGTGTTGTGGCTTGTTTTCGTAGGATAGAAATGGTTCTTTTCTCGAAACCCCTAGCAGCCACGTAAAACTTGCAAAAGATAAAGTAGAAAGGCGTTTTTAACTTTAATTTGCATGTAAGGGGGAATCATAGGTTGTATGATTTACAGTTTTACTTCCTGTTTTATGCTAGTATGCTAGATATATCGACGGTAGCACGAAACAGGACCATCTCTCACAATACCAACATTGTGTTCTCCCTTGGTGGGCACCGCCTGGAAGGTTCTCCCATATGGCTTGATGCTCCGTACATACCGGAGTTTTTCCTACATATTAAACGGAGCTCGCATGAGGTTGGGTTCGGCAAGCCTGGCATATGCAGATATGGCCTTGCTGAACAGCTAACATCAAGGTTCGATTGGCAGGCTTGACGTATGTAGATGCGGGCCTGGAACACAGGAGACCGAAAGGTCGAGCACGAGTCACATGCCTGATGTGATTGGCTTAGAGGCCTACCTGGTTCGCATACTGGGCCGTACATATCGGGGGAGGTATGGGGGCTGGGATTGTGTAATCACTTAGTTAAATTGAGAGGTGTTTATCTAAGTGGGAGCTTTCTAGAATTTTGAAATCAAATTGAAACTCCACATTATGAACTTAATCTTCATGTCTTAGCAAATATCATTGTAGATAATGTCATACCAATGTTTAGAACTATGGCTCTTTTAGTATGATAGAACTTAAGGTAAATGGGTCTTACTTCATTGATGTGTACCAACACCATTAGAGACATACTCATTAGTAATGACTTGCTAAAACATAATACGAAGAACTGCTAGGAGATACACCTGACAACTCCGTAATCAAGGAAGATGATGATGAGTATCGCACTCACCGTCACTTATGAATGACTGTCCAATACACCATAATTCATTCTATGGAATCTGAATTGTGAATGCATGTTAACCAACACGTATGACGTGCTAGGTGAACTTAAAAGCACTTGGTCACAAATCAGAGTAATGGAATATGAGCATATGGACGGGGTTTCTTTCAACTATGGTAGAAGGAACAACCTGCTGATAAAGTCACTTGGAAAATGTATAAGATACATGGAACACCTTGTGTATAACTTGGACTACTGAATGACTGGTTACTTTGCGATAACTAGGGAGTTGCATCCGCTTCCTCCCAGTTACAAAGACCATGTCTGGACTGTGTCATGAAGGAGAATCGTTCACCTGTCATGAGGTCATGGTTAAAGTTAAGAACTTTAAGAGTAGAACCAATGCAGGAATGGTCATTGACGGAGAAGGTATATTTGATATACGAGTTATAAATGTCTTTCCCACGAAACACTAATTGCGGTTGATTAAGTATTCGATGCTTGAACTTACTGCTTGAGAGTGGATTGGAAGGGATGAGGTGACAATGTGTGCTGACGGTAATCAAGATAGTTGATGGTCGACAACACTCTCCTCTACATCTATCAATTGATTAATATATGAATAAATTTTATGATCATTTGAATGAGGACTTTATTAGTGTGTCTTGCATCTTGCAAAGACAATTATTCATATTAGTGAGAAACAAGTCAGTTGTTCTCCTTTTATGAATGATATCTCTTATGGTCACATTACGATTATGAATGAGTTATTCTTATATTGATGATAGTTGTTTGATCATTTATAAGAAATATTGTAATGCCAAGAAATATCCAGGCTTAATAATGACACTACAGTTTAAGTCATGAATGGTATGATGATGTCTTAAGATACTTGATCTCTTGACACATACAAACCATGCCTTTTAGGTGAGATGACTAAAACCTTGCATTCTGGTAAACGGAATGTGCACTGATTGTTGAGTATCATACATTGTGATGTATCGTATGTCAGCATGTGGTGAATTTCATTATTTCGTGAACTTCGTATGTGGACTTAGATGAATATTTGTATTCACTAATGAAACATGAGTCTGAAATACTTTGATATGATCAAAAGGGATTTCAGAGTAAATATGGATATTAAATTAACAAGAAAGACAAGTCTCTACGATTTGATCAAAGTGACAAATGTTTTGAGTTAGTCTTGGGCATAAAGACTTGTGTGAAAGTTGTTCCACAAATTACAATGTCTTGAGACACTTCAATATGATTGACGTGCCTGAACATTGTGATCATATTCTATCGAAAAGTGTATGGTCTAAGTTATCTCTTACCAAGTTACGTTATTATTGTTTAGAGTTATTAATTTAATATGCAAACACTCACTTCAGCATAGGGAACCATCTGAGTTCGTGGAAACCAACACTATATATGTCATGGTGTATTGTGGTTTCTAGGAAGCTTGATTTATGTAAGATAAATTATCTTTGTAGTGTATCCTTAGACAACTATGGATGCATCTTCCACAACTAGAACCAAAAGGAGCAAAACTTGTATTGCTATGTTTGGTGTTTGTCAAGAATTGTTCTTGATAAATGTGGTAATGGAAGAAAAGTGAAAGTTCAACCAAGGTAATTGACCTTGCCTCCAAATGTCAGAGTAGTGCAACGGAATATGTTCTGGAAGCAAAGCTCTACAATAAGAGGAGAAACTAATGATAATGATCATGATCTTCTGATGGGAGCTTTTACTAAGAAAGGTAGGATTCAAGAATATATATTTTCCCCTGGTGCAAAATGATATTCATGATTCACTTGTCAAGTTAATGGAACAAGACATTCCTACGAACTACAAAAGAAGCGATGGTGGACCTAAGTACGAGATATGACTACGAGTCATGAAATCCTATGTTGAGTTACATTTAAGATTGCTTGAATCTTATCAAGTAAGGAGGTTACTTGATATTCACAATAACTTCAGAAGTTATGAGGAATAAATGTGAACATCAAAGGGACGTCAAGATTAGTTTGTCACAAAAATTGTTTCTGACAAATTCAATGGGTTGACTACAATGTGTAGCAATGCTTGAGTCAAAGGGATATTCACTACGATTGATCCAGGATTGTTATCAATACTCCTCAAATCCTGTATTTGAAGAAGTGTTGTAATTGGTACAACAAGAAGGTTTTGGAAAAACATATGGATACTAGTGTCTCGTAAACTGAATTCTCATTTTGATGGATGATCAAAGGATTTTGGACTTAACCAAAATATCGAGGAAACATGCATTTTGCATGAAACTGAGTGGGAGCTCAATAGTTTCCTGAAACTTGATATATGTAGACGACATATTTTGAGTGGGAGCTATGGGAGTATTATCCTAGCCTTATATGTAAATGACATATTTGAGTAGGAGCCATGTGGTTAGTATCCTGAACTTAATATGTGGCTGACATATCTAAGTGGGAGCCATGTGGATGTTATCCTTGTCTTATATGTGGCCGACATATTTGAGTGGGAGCAATATGAGTGTTATCCTATAACTTAATATGGGCATGACATATTTGAGTGGGAGCATGATAACATTCTCATATATGGATAACATATCATGAATGGTGCAGTTGGTGTTCATGATTATTTGAATTTTTCATAAATGAAGATGAATAAGTATTAAGCATTGAAGATCTATTGAGATAGATATGTGTTTAATAACATTGAGTCGTAATACTTTCCTGGATAAGATTCTGAAGGAGTTCAGAATGGGACAAGTCAAGAAGTGGTCCTTACTTGTATATCCAAGAAAAGTGTTGAGTTAATCTCAGTACAAGAACAATGGTTAATGGTTAATGAAAGAAATGGATGTGCTGGATCCTCTATGCCTTTGTCATAGGTTCTTTCATATAAAACCAGAGTTTTGTACTCGACGTAATGTGACCCAAGTTCTTAGTAGTAAGAACATGTTGTGATATGATTAATGAGTAAATCATTGAACAAAGAGTTAAGTTTATCCTTCAGTGTCTGAAGAGAACTGAGGATACATCTCAAATTTGTAAAGGATAGTGGACTTGACCATAAATGTTATGCTGGTTCAAGTTTTGACACTAACCTAGAAAATTGAGATATCATACTAATGAATGCCTAAGTTGAAAGAAACATGGTTAGACATCAAAGTTGCATACAATGCACTAAGGATTGAATCTACATTGATGTGGCTGCTTTAGAAGTAGCAGGAGTTATATTATGGCTTAAGAAGTTGGACTTCTGGTTGAGTGAGTTTCAAGTATGCATGACTATGGGAGAGTCCGCTGACCAACCATATGTCATTGCTATGACACAACAAACGAAGTCTCACTTCACCGCCAAATATATATACCTCATCATTATAGTGGATAATGAAGGAATGTCAAATTAGGTGACATTATGATTTGCAAAAGGACATAAGGTTCTGAATGGTACCCAGACCGTTGATACAACCTCTTCCACGGGCAAGCATGATCAATAAGGAGTTATGATCCAGAGAAAATGCAACTAGATTATTTGTACTCTAGTGCAAGTGGGAGACTGTTGGGAATGTGCCCTAGAGGCAAATAAAATATGTTTTATCGAGCATATTCCATTAGTTCATAATATGTTTGATACTATGATAGAACTGTATTAAGCGGAAACATTAATACAGGTGTGGTATACAAACAACCAGGTCCCTAGTTAACCCTAGTATACTAGTCCATTGGGCGATTGATGATCAAGGTTTCCTGATCATGAGACAATGGCGTCTGTTGACAATGGAGTCGTATCATTGGATAATGATATGATGGACATACACCCACCAGAAGTGTTGCGATGTGATCAAGTCACATAGTTCGACATTGCGATAACTATAACGTAGTGACCAGATCCTTTGACCGTAATGATCATACGTAATTACGATCTATTAGGATGCTTTGATTTGTATCCCACCGCCTGACTGAAATATGCTGGCTATAACGGAGCACTTTGGGTATTCCGAAATAGATGGTTGATGAGTATGCAAATAGATCAAAGCGGGATTTGTCCATCCGTGTGACGGATAGGTACTCTGGGCCCACTCGGTGATGTTACATCATAAAGTTTGCAAACGTGTGACTAGGTCACGGAGTTGTAATATCACGGGAACAAGTAAACTTGTTTGTTGAGAACGAGGACGAACTAGGTATAGTGGATACCGATGATCAAACCTCGGACAAGCAAAGTACCATAGGACAAAGGGAACAGGCACACGGTTAACGGATCCAACAATGATTGAAGTTCATTCGATGGAAGCGCAGGGGCTATCAAGGATTGTAACCAGGTCCAATTGATTAGTCATTGATCAATGAGAATTGTCTCGATCATGTCTGCTGTTTCCCGGACCGTAGGGTGTTACACTTAAGGGTACTTGACGCAGTAAGGATTGATTCGGGATCACCGGAGAAATTGGAGAGAACACCGGAATTTTTCCGGTGATGGCCGAAATTGTTCCGATGAAGGCCGGAAGCTGTTCCGGGTATTTTGAAAGGTTCAAAATATATTTAATAATGTTTAATTAATGTTTTATTATTTAATTATCTGAATTAAATATTAAAATATAATTAAATATAATTAAAAATGAATTAAAAGGCATATGGGCCTCATAGGGCCCATTAGGGGGAGAGGAAGTCCTCCCCCATGGGACATGGCGCCATAGAGGGGCCCACCCCCTTTATTTGGTGCGCCACACCCCCCCCTTGGGATTAGTCCCACCCCGGAAGTGGAGGGGGGGGGGGTGACGCCCCTCCTTGGCCTATATAAGGAGGGGTAGAGGTGCCCTTTTAATCATGATATTTTTGAGAAAAGTTTCTCATCTCTCTTCCTCCTTCTCTCCTGCCTTTGAGCGGACTCCCCTTGTTTGGAGGCTGCTCCGGGTTGGGGATTTCTCCACTATACGCACGCCGTCGTGCTGCTGGAATCGGGTTCCGAATCCATCTTCTTTCCGCTGCTCTACTGGTTCGGAGCCCGGAGGGACGTCGGGTATACTGTATGTGTATAATCCCGCGAGGCACTACACTTGTGGTGCTACTTCATCGTCGTGGCCGTATCGCGAGGTCTTCATCGACAACGTTCCGACAGGGACGTAATCCCGTCATCGGTCTACAAGGATCGGGTGGCTACAGGAGTCATCGTGGATCTGCGCGGCATCGGAGATTGCTGGTACGACTACACCAACCACGTTCATGCGGGAATGTTTCCCGCTTAACGGACTACATACTGGTATGTGATCTATCTCTGTCCGTTACTTGCATCAGCATAGCATAGGTCTTGGGATTGGGTATCGTAGGTCAAGGAAAAATTTGTGTTTTCTGCCCCGAACCCCAACACTTTCATGAAGTTTCCGACACGTTCGGAGCTCAGCAACAGCTCGAACAAATAGCCATGGTAATAGACAGGAGCGTCTTTCCACAAGCAAGCAGAAGCGAGTGAAAGGAATTCAACCGTGACTTCAGCGTCGACAGCGACACAGTCACCCACCAAGTTCACCCAACGGACGCGGAAAAGACGGTCCGAATCTATGCCCATCTCCCAGAAGAGCAAACAGCCGCCCTCATGGCCCTCCTTCGCGAAGAGTGGAAAATCTTCGCCTGGTGCCCAGCCGACATGGCCGGAATACCACGAGAGTTTGCAGAACACGCACTACAAATACATCCAAACACCAAACCAGTAAAGCAGGCGTTGCGCCGATTCTCAGAACCCAAGAGCATAGCCATTGGATAAGAGATCAACCGACTGCTCGACGCGCAATTCATTCGAGAGACGAAAAAGGCCACTTGGATCGCAAACCCAGTCTTGTACCCAAAAAGGACACCGACATACTACGGATGTGCTTCGACTATGGGCCCTTCAACAAACATTGGCCGAAGGACCACTTTCCTCTGCCAAGGATAGACCAGATAATCGACTCCACCGCAGGATGCGACCTCCTATATTTCCTCGACGCCTAGTCAAGATACAACCAAATCAGGATGAAGGAAGAATAAGAAGAACACACCTCGTTCATCACCCCCTATGGTGTATTCTGCTACAAAACTATGCCTTTCGGATTGAAAAATGCCAGAGCCACGTACCAACGGATGATGCAAGCGTGCCTGAGAGATCAAATCGACAAAAACGTCCAAGTCTATGTCGACGACATCGTCATCAAAACATACAGCGCAGGCACACTACTCGAAGACCTCCGCGAAACCTTCGCCGCTCTCAACAAATACAGAATCAAGCTCAACCCAAAAAAGTGTGTGTTCGGCGTCCCATCCGGAAAACTACTCGGGTACATGGTCTCCGCTCGAGTAGTCGAAGCAAACCCTGAAAAAGTCCAAGCAATCGCCAAGATGAAAGAACCAGTCAACATCCGGGGCGTACCACAACTAACAGGAAAACTTGCAGCACTGGGCCGCTTCATCAGCAGGCTGGGAGAAAGGACCCTACCATTCTACCAGTTGCTCGGAAAAGGAGAAAAATTCGAGTGGACCGAGGAATCCCGCAACACATTCGCAGACCTAAAGAAGACCCTCTCGACACCACCAATCCTGTCGGTGTCCAAGGAGCAAGAACCCCTCTACCTCTACAAAGCGGCACGCAGCAGCAGTCAGCACGACGCTCGTCGTCGAGCGCATGGAAGAAGGCAAAATCCAGAGCATCCAAAGGCCAATCTACTACCTAAGCATGCTCCTCACAAAATCTCAGCAGCGGTACCTGCACTACCAGAAGCTCGTATACGCCATCGTCATGACTTAAAGGAAAGTAACACATTACTTCGACGAGCATCGCATCACGATCGTGAGCAGCGCACCACTCGCGAACATCCTCAACAATCCTGGAGCAATTGGCAGAGTCGCCGAATGGAACATCGAGCTCAGTCCCCGCGATCTACAATTCAAGCACCCAACAGTGATCAAATCCCAAGTACTCCCAAACTTTCTGGTAGAGTGGAAAGAAGTGCAAACACCCGCCCCCCCAGACTTGTCCAACTCATGGACAATGTCCTTCGACGGATCGAATAAACAGCAAGGAGCTGGAGCAGGCGTCGTAATAATCTCCCCCAAAGGATCCAAACTCCGATACGTACTTCAGATCAACTTCAGAAATTCCTCAAACAACGAAGCAGAATACGAGGCACTACTCCATGGCATGCGCATGGCGAAAGCTTGCGGAGCCACTCGCCTCTCAATCTACTGCGACTCCAACCTCGTCGTCTAGCAGGCAATGAAAGACTATGAAGAAGTCGCAGAAAACATGATGGCTTACCAGAAGCTCTACAACACCTTGGAAGGAGGATTTGACGGCTGCGAGCTAAACTACATCTCCAGAGCAAATAACACAGAAGCAGACGAGCTCGCAAACATTGGATCAAACCGAGGACCCATCCCTCCAGGCGTTTTCCTCGAAAGCATCAGCCAGAGGTCAATCAAAACCAAGGCACCCGCACCAGAGGCAGTCGCCGAGGACGACACAAACAAACCAGCACAAGTAGCGGCGGCGAACCCAACAAAAAACGCAGGCAGCGAAGTAGTCGAAGAAGCGGAACAAGCCGCACCAGAAGGCCCAGCTTGGACAGAACCGTTCCTTCGATTTCTAATCGAAGTAATCTTACCACAAGACATCGCAGAAGCCTGACGCATCAGCCTACGACCTAAAGCTTTCACGATAATCAATGGACAGCTCTACAAGCGCAGCATCTCTCAGGTCCTCCAAAAGTGCATCGAGGAGGAAGACGACAAAGCCCTATTGCTCGAGATCCACGAAGGCACTTGCGGGCACCACGCGAACAGTCGCGCACTCGTGGCCAAATCCTTCCGAGCAGGATTCTACTGGCCAACCGCAATGAAAAACGCGGAAGACATCGTATGACGCTACATCGCCTGCCCAAAATTCGCTAGCAAGCCGCACGCCCTAGCATCAGAACTCAAAACCATACCGCTATCCTAGACGTTCGCCACCTGGGGACTCAATATGGTGGGTCCACTCAAGAAATCTTCAAAATGAGGCCGAACACATCTACTAGTAGCAGTAGACAAGTTCACCAAGTGGATCGAGGCAGTGCCAATCACCAGCTCAACAGCCCTCACGCCAGTCAATTTCATCAAGTCCATCATCTTCAGATTCGGCGTACCCCATAACATCATCATAGATAACGGCACAAACTTCACAGCGACAGAATTCCAGAATTTCTGCCAAGATCTGGGCATTAAAATCAACTACGCGTCAGTAGCGCATCCACAATCTAACGGCCAGGTGGAGAAAGCAAACGGTTTAGTGTGCGGAGGAATAAAAAAGCGGCTCCTCGTACCACTCGAACAAGCTGCAGGCAACTGGGTAGAAGAACTCCCCGCAGTCCTGTGGAGCTTGCGCACTACCCCCAACACCTCAACCCAACACACACCCTTTTTCATGGTGTATGGAGCAGAAGCAGTACTACCGCACGACCTAAAGTTTGGAGCTCCTCAAATCTCAGGATACGAAGAAGAAGAGGCAGACGAAGCACTCCAGGATGATAAAGACAACGCAGATGAAGCAAGGGACACATCCATAGCAAGGTCAGAAGGATACCAGGACAAACTAAGCACGTACCAGTGCAGTCGCCTGCGGACCAGAACTTACCGCAAAGGAGATCTCGTCCTGCGACTAATACAAGAAAAAGTGCACAAACTTGCCCCGCAGTGGGAAGGACCCTTCATAATCTCCGAGGTCATAGGAGAATGTGCATACAGGCTGAAGAATCCGAAGACCGACAAAGACGTGGGAAACCCGTGGAACGTGGCAAACTTGCGCCTGTTCTACCCATAGCCTACCCATAGGCACCATCGGGAGTATCGGTAGCATCACCGATCGACAGCTCATGTAAAAACTCGAAGCAATAAAAGGTGTTGCCCAAATAAAACCACTAAAGCACTCGGGGACTCGAGCACAAACTCACCCCGAGAGACGCTATCTTCGCTTGCGCGACGCTACCTAAAGGCACTCGGGGACTTGAGCACAATCTCCTCCCCGAGAGACGCTATCTTCGCTTACGCGATGCTACCTAAAAGCACTCGGGGGCTCGAGCACAAAATTCTTCCCCGAGAGATGCTATCTTCGCTTACGCGGCGCTACCTAAAAAGCACTCGGGGGCTTGAGCACAAACTCCCCTCAAGAGACGCTATCTTTGCTTACGCGACACCACTTAAAATCACTCGAGGGCTAGAACGCATACTCCCCCCGACAGATGACATTTTTTGCAAAAGCATAAGACTAAGGGTCTCGAGCACCAAATTCCCCAGAAAAGGCATCACTTCGCTCACATAAAACCCACTCAGAACTTTTGTTCAGCATCAAACACGTTTTAAAGATAAGGACAAAGTAGACAGCGAAACTCCTTAGTCTTCACCTGATCACAAAATGATCACCTAAAAGACTCGGGGGCTACTCCCATCGGGAGCGCTGCCGCGCACCCGATGAAAAATTTGGAACAACCAAGCAGCTACAAGAAAGGACGGTCTGAGTGAATAAATGCTCGCAGCCTACGCCTGATTCTACAAATCAAACGTAGCCTCGGGGGCTACTCCCATTGGGAGCGCTGCCGCGCACCCGACAAACCTTAAACAAAGGAGTCGAGGACAATTTCTCATTACAAAGGAGTCGAAGACAATCTCTTATTACAAAGGAGTTGAAGACAATTTCTCATTACAAAGGAGTCGAAGACAATCTCTTATTACAAAGGAGTCGAAGACAATTTGTCATTACAAAGGAGTCGAAGACAGTTTCTCATTACAAATGACTCGAAGACAGTAATCATTACAAAGGACTCGAGCAGCTACCAGAAGGATTACAATACCAATTATCCCAAGGAATTATGACTTCTACATGTGTGCTCATGCTGAGATAATTGGCACTTTCGTCCCATAACTTGACGAGCGTCACCACAGACAAAGTAAAAACCAAGCCTGCGAAGAAGAGAGTCGCTGCCCTCCGATTCTACAAGATGCCTTGCCTACTGACGCACCCGCTTGTCGACTGGCTTGATGTCGAGCTCACCCCTAGAACTAGAAGAGCAAGCACCACCAGCCGACGAGTTGGCAGAAGATGAAGCCACGAGAGAAGCAAGAGAAACACCCCTCGATTAACCAGAACTATCATTGCTTGTTCCCTCCCAGTATGGATCCAGACGATTGCCACCGGCATCAAATGCACAAACAATGAGAGTATCTTCGCCATCAAAACGACAGCAAAGACTATCCCCATCACGCAAATTCAACCGCCGCAAAAATGACCTCCAGCTAGATTCAAGAAAAATCAAGAAGGAGCTATCAACAGAAAGCTCCACCCAAGCAGGAGATTGAGCACACCCTTGAAGCCGGAGCCACAGACCCCTCAAATTAAGCTCAGAAATCATGGAGGAAAATGAGAATGGAAGAGGGATTCACGTAGCGGTGCGACTAAGAACACGCAGAAGGAAGTCGTAGTGCCAGATACCTTCTTCCGCGCAAGAGGAAGAAGGCGTCAGCGCAGCACCACGACGACCACCACGCGAAGAGCGAGGCGTGCGGCCACCACGACCACGCCGGCCACGACCTCGACCAGCCGGAACAGTACCACGCTTTGGAGCCATAGGAAGAAGAAGAAGAAAGGAAAGAAAGGTGCGAAGAATGGATGCCAGGATCAGGCAAACAATAGGAGGTATTTATAGCACAATCCAAGGGCAAACCAGGAAAAAATGCAGAAGCCCAGCCGGCGCCATCATTAAATCAAGGACCAAACACGCCAGGCCTTACGAATTCTAAGACAAGATGCCTTCGCACGGTCAGCACTATTTAAAGGTCACGTCAAATCTCGCCTGTTTCCCATATACGCCTTGGAAAACCAACGGACACCAGGCGGCACGGCATCCAACTCGTCATTATGACTGGCCAGAAGACGCGACGGATCGAAGACCAAGCATCATCATAGGTCACCAAATAGCATCACAATGCCTATCACCGCGACATCACAAGGAGGACGGATCAAGATAAAAGCAATTGGAAAATCACAAAAGACTGGCAAAGACTACATGTCTCTTGGTGCCAAAATATTCTGATTCTAAATTTTTTTACTCCCATCGGAAGTACCTTTATTCGAGTTCGGGTGCTCCCTCACCCAGAAGGCAAAGACATGCTCGAGTGAACACTCGCACCAACAAGTAATCACGACATCTACAGAGTTTCGGGTGCTCCCTCACCCAGAAGGCAAAGACATGCTCGAGTGAACACTCGCACCAACAAGTAATCACGACATCTACAGAGTTTTGGGTGCTCCCTCACCCAGAAGGCAAACACGTGCTCGAGTGATCACTCGCACTAGCAGAAACGACGTACCTTCAGAGTTCGGGTGCTCCCTCACCCTGAAGACAACAAAGCATTCGAGTGACTACTCGCAAAGACTCAACAAGTATTCGACAATATAATCTACTCGCGCACTCGACGACTCTCCGAGTGGGCGCTTTCTTATTTTCCTCGCCCGAGTTCGCAAAAACTCCGGAGTGACTACTAATAGCTTGCTTGATCGTTTATTCCAAGTGGATGCATCTCTAAATTAGGCTCCGCGCCTCTATACAAAATGATGTCTGGGCTGCGACTTGCTGTACCCAGATGCGCAAGCTTAGCGTGTAGGTAGGACCCCGCTGCGCAGACGGCCGGGCTGGGACTTGCCACAGCGCGACTTCATTCCCGACATTTTCCATGCGCTCGCATGATAGAGAGATGAGCCGATAACGGACGCGTTAAGGTTATTTACTGGGGCCGGCGGCATTGATCCTATAAGACCTGCAGCGGCATGAACTTTGCTAGACACCGGTCGTTCCCAAGTTCGTGTTGAGGGACACAGGCTTGATTGGACTACTGAGGTATTTTCCACTAGCATAATTCACCAAGGCTCGACCAGTCGACTACCTTGGGCCCTTTCAGCTTAGCATCCCTCAAAATAAACATTTGTCATGGCTAAAGCTGCCAGCGACTCGTAGCCGCACTACGCATATGAAAGCAAACGGGGATGAATTCGAGTCCCTGTGCAACTCTTCGAGTCCCCCAGGCACTCGGGGGCTACTGACGAGGGAGTGACCCCACGACTCCTGCGTGTAAGGATACCTGGTGTATACGAAGACAAGAGGCCCACTGGAAGCTTCAACAGGCCCACGACTAGTCCGCTCTAAGCATCGACGTAGGAGTCCGCGATCAATATGGAAGTCAAGACTTGGCGTTCAAGGCAAGACTAGAATTAGGCAATCGTCCGTGTAATCTGGGATGGACTCCCCGAGACCTAGCCTAGTATATAAAGGATGGGAGGGGGACGTCTCAGGACATCCAATCTACAATGAAAACCTCCGGCCTTGCGCGAACTCGCCTAGACTTCCATTGTAATCGCCCCTCACATAATATTATTGAGCAGGAAGTGCTTCTCCTGTTAGCCGACGAGTATCGCCAACCTGTTCCTTCTCTCCGATCTAACCCAGGGTCCATGACCATGGGATTTGCCGAGGCTGATCCTCGTCAGCCACGGAGCGGCGGCAGAACTCCGGAAACTCTCGCTGTTAGGGTTTTTGGTATATGAGCGATATATAGGCCAAAGGGGGAGTCGGGAGTGGCCCCAGGGGTCCAGGCGCCCTCCCGGTGCGACCAGGGGTGGGTCCGCGCCGGGCGGCCTCCTGGGCACCCTGTGGCCCCCCTCTGGCCCCTCTTCTGCGTGTCTTCGTTAATCTTCTGAAAAATTCCCTCCGTCGATTTTCAGGTAATTTGGAGGTATTCTTTTTCAGCAACTCAGCGTCCACTTTTTACCGCTGAATCCTGCGTCTGCTGCTTCGGCATCGGAAAGTTGCAAGCTATGTAAAATAATCCAAAACAACATAAGAACATCATCATAACATGAAATATATCAATGAATAAGAAGGAATTACTATATAAAATAGTGATGCATATTGGACGTATCAACTCCCCCAAGCATAGACCTCTCTTGTCCCCAAGAGAATGCTGAGCTCGGTAAACCTATCCACAAGTTTAGAGAGTGAAGTGTCGATAAATAAAATACGGACCAGAAGCATCAGAGTTTCCTCACCAAACTCAAACATCCTCAACAACAACCTCAACTCATAAGGCCCTTATGAGAAAGTAATAACAATTATAATCAAAAGTAAGGCTGAGAAAACTCATCAAATTATGGCAAACATATCCTTGGTCAAAGGACAACCAATAACTTTCACTTTTGCTCTTTCTATTTATAATGAAACAAATTGAGTATTTTGAAAGAACATGTTATTAGTCAAGAATTGCAAATGCTAACACAAAGGAAGATGTTTGCTTAGCAAAATCTTTCGCAAACAACTTACTTATCAAAAGATAATGTCAACGGTGATATGGCATGGAAAAACTTAATGCAGCATTATATGGATGAATCTTCATCAACATCAAGTTCTTGTTCTCTTTGGGAAAGGAGGAAGTAGGAAAACTGACTCAACATAAAAGTAAAGGAAAGGCCTTGTTAAAGGCAAGAAGGGAAAACTCATGTGCTATCCTTAAATCAGACAGAATGAATTTTTTTTTGGGCGGTGCATAGTTTGTCAAAGAATGCTAATAGATAGCTCCATTACTTCTAAAGATGGACAAGTTTCGAGGAACGACTCCCAAGTGGGGATGATCACATCCCCTTAGTCTCCTTTGTTTATAACTGCCAGAGTTTCTGATTTCTCATAGACCAAGCGTGAAGGAGGTTTTTTTTGTTATATTATCTTTCGAGCTGGGCGCACTCATGCCAGTTCCTCCTCGTATTATGGGTTTGCAGATTAGACATGCAATCCTGGGGTAAAACTTGTCCAACTTAAGAAGATCATGAATTACCTACTACTTGCTCATGAGCTAAACAAGAGGCACAAAACAGAAGATCTTGAACATTTAAGGATAACACATAAATTCTATACTTATAGGAGTGCTGGTGGAATACCACGAATAGGAAGGTATGGTGGACTCATATGGAAGGTAATGGTTTCAGGGTATGGACGCACAAGCAGAAATATGCTAGGCAAAGAGTTTGGCTAGCAAAGGCTTTGAGAGAACAGACAATGGAAGCTAACTTAGATGCAAAACATATAAAGCATAAACATTAAGGCAAGCATAACACATCAAGTTGTCTTCCTTGTCAACATAACACTTCAAGCATAATAACATAAAGGTTTTGGCTATGTCGCTACATGGAAAAACATGCATGTTTTCATGACCAAAGCTATGTTTGCCAAAATTAAATAAAGTTTTCAAAGCCATACCTGATATAAGGTTAATACTCCCCAGAAGAATCATCATATAAGGTCGATTGCATGAAGACAATACCGAGTGCAGCGAAGGAACCAATAGACTTCTCATTAATATTCCATCATAGACGACTCCACACTCACAGATAAAAACTCTCCACAGAAGGAGTGATAGACCTCAATGCAAACACCTATTTCATATAATAACTTCCCTAGACATGATACGACTCTACTTGACTCTTAAAATACTAAGATAAAGATACTGGGCACTCCCCCAAGCTTGGAACAAGCTGAGGGGATGCCATTACCCAAGGAGATTTACTCCTCATTCTTGTTGTGGTTGTTATTGATGTAGTCATGGACGAAGCGCTTCCATGGTAGAGGTTCCCCAGTCCCATGAGAGGCTTCAGTCTCCAAGATCCTGCTTCCAGCACCTAAACCCATGCGCATAAACTTTAGTTCATACTCACAGTTCTGGTTGTGCAGATCATAGATCTGCCCATGGAGATCATCAATTCTTTCTTCTGCAGCGGTGATGCTTGACCAAATTCCCCTCATCTCCTTCTTGTAGAACGTCTTCAGCTCGTTGATGATGTCTAAGTTGGATTCAACACCCCGCTCAACCATCTTCTTGTACTTGAAGACTTCTTGCTCCATCTCTTCTAGCCTGGCCTCGATGCTCCCCTCCTTGACAGATTCCTTCAGATCTTCTTGGTGAAGGTCACCATCCTCCAACTGGATGGTTCGAGGATGGTTCTTCACCTGAGCGAGGTAAGGGTTGATGACGTTGACGACGAACTTGTCCTTGGGGGAACTTGGGGAAGCCATGTCACCTAGATCTAGCTAAAAGATTTCCTGGCAGAAACAGCTCAAGAAGAAAACCCGCGAAATCGAGAGATATGGTGCCGGGGCTATCCGGACAAATATATAACAAAAATTTCTGTAACATAAGGAAGGAAACGAGCCAAGGTGGAGTCGGAGACGGGCTCCGAGGTGCGCAGGCGGCCTCTTGGCACGGCCAGGAGGTAGGCCGCACCAAGGGGGCGCCTGGGCCCCCTGGAGCTCCTCTCCGGCTCCAATCAGGCTCTGAATTTTCTATATTTTTCAAAAAGGAGTAATCTGGAACTTTTATGGCGCTTCATGATGTTTCCTTACCGTAATACATACCTTTTCTTATTCTGCTTCTGCGGAAGTCTGAAACGGGGCTGCAACATGTTCTTCATGAGTTGTTGTGTGTATTATATTTACATCAACATTGACGGGATCCCCCACCATGTAATGCTTGATTCTTTGCCCATTCACAACATGAGGTTTTGTGCCATCAAAATTATTAATCTTGATCGCACCTGACCGGTAGACTTCTTCGATATGAAATGGCCCTTCCATCTGGAAAGTAATTTACCTGGAGAAAACCTGAAACGGGATCTAAACAATAAAACTTTATCACCAACATTAAATTCACGTTTCAGAATCCTTCTATCATGCCACTTCTTTACCTTTTCCTTGAACATTTTAGCGCTCTCGTAAGCTTCACTTCTCCAATCATCTAGAGAAGTCAAGTTCATGAAACACTTTTCACCGGCTAACTTCGGGTCAGCATTAAGCTCTCTAACATCCCAGAAAGCTTTATGTTCTAATTCCAATGGCAAATGGCAAGCCTTGCCATATACCATCTTATACGGGGACATGCCCATGGGGTTTTTGTAAGCAGTTCTATACGCCCACAGAGCATCTCCTAACTTCTTCGACCACTCCTTCCTAGAACTGTTAACTGTCTTTTTCAAGATCAACTTGATCTCTCTATTGGTGAGCTCAACTTGCCCACTAGTTTGAGGATGGTACGGTGAAGCAATCCTATGATTGACATCGTACTTTGCTAGAGCTTTTCTAAAAGCTCCATGAGTGAAGTGTGATCCTCCATCAGTCATGAGATACCTAGGTACACCAAACCTAGGGAAAATTACATCTTTGAGCATTTTCAAAGATGTCTTGTGATCAACACTCTCAGTGGGGATTGCTTCAACCCACTTGGTCACGTAATCAACAACTACTAAAATGTGAGTGTACTTGTTTGAAGGAGGAAAAGGACCCATAAAATCAAGACCCCAGCAATCAAAAGGCTCAATCACTAGTGAGTAATTCATAGGCATCTCATTCCTCCTAATAATATTACCAACTCTCTGACACTTATCACAAGATAAAACATAATTTCTAGCATCTTTAAAGAGAGTAGGCCAATAAAAACCTAATTGGAGAACCTTATGTGCGGTCCTCTCACCGGCATGATGTCCTCCATAGGGACTATCGTGACATTGTTTGAGAATGTCCTGCTGCTCATGTTCCGGTATGCATCTTATCATGATCCCGTCAGGACCTTCTTTGAAAAGACGAGGGTCATCCCAAAAGTAGTGCCTCAAATCATGGAAGAACTTCTTCCTTTGCTGAAATGTTAAACCTGGAAGGAAATACTTTGCAACGATAAAATTAGCATAATCTGCAAACCAAGGATCAGAGAGAGATTGTACTTTTACAACGACAAGTTGTTCGTCTGGAAAAATGTCGTTGACTGGGATGGGGTCATGCGGTATATCTTCCATCCTTGAAAGATTGTCCGCCACCAGATTGTCTGCTCATTTTCTATCAACAATCTGTAAATCAAATTCTTGAAGAAGGAGTACCCACCGGATGAGTCTTGGTTTGGCATCCTTCTTCTCCATAAGGTACTTAAGAGCAGCATGGTCAGTATGAATAATGACTTTTGAATCAACAATATAAGGTCTAAATTTATCACAAGCAAACACTACTGCTAAGAATTCCTTCTCAGTAGTAGCATAATTCTTTTGAGCACTATCAAGGGCTTTGCTAGCATAATGTATAACATTCAATTTCTTATCAACCCTTTGTCCTAACACAACTCCAACAGCAAAATCACTAGCATCACACATAATTTCAAAGGGCAATTTCCGGTCAGGTGGTTGTACTATAGGAGCGGTTAGCAAAGCTTTCTTAAGAACTTCGAAAGCCTCCTTACAATCTTCATCAAATACAAAAGGAACATCCTTCTGGAGAAGATTAGTGAGGGGTCTCGAGGTCTTAGAAAAGTCTTTGATAAATCTTCTATAGAAACCAGCATGACCGAGAAAACTACGAATACCTTTAATGTCTCTTGGATAGGGCATCCTTTCAATAGCTTCAATCTTCGCCTTGTCCACTTCAATTCCCCTCTCGGAAATCTTGTGACCAAGCACGATCCCTTCGTTAACCATGAAGTGACATTTTTCCCAATTTAGAACTAAGTTTGTATCCTCGCATCTCTGAAAAACTTTATTAAGATTGTGGAGACAGTGGTCAAAGGAAGTTCCATAGACGGAGAAATCGTCCATGAAGACTTCCACAATCTCCTCACAGAAACCATGAAAAATTGCAGACATACATCTCTGAAAAGTAGCAGGTGCATTGCATAAACCAAAAGTCATACGCCTGTAAGCATAAGTATCGTAGGGACACGTGAAGGTGGTCTTCTCTTGATCGGCGGTGTTGACATGAATTTGAGAGAAGCCAGAGTACCCATCAAGATAGCAAAAGTGGGTGTTTTTAGACAACCTCTCTAGCATATGATCAATAAAGGGCAGTGGGTAGTGATCCTTCCTGGTTGCCTTGTTCAACTTCCTGTAATCAATACACATTCTATATCCAATAACAACTCTTTGAGGTATTAGTTCATTTTTATCATTAGGAACAACAGTCATACCTCATTTCTTAGGAACACAATGAACTGGATTTACCCACCTACTATCAGCTATAGGATAGATAATACCTGCGGCTAGAAGCTTGAGAATCTCCGTCCTAACCACGTCCTTCATCCTTGGGTTCAGCCGTCATTGATGATCAACAACTGGCTTAGCATCGGGCTCGAGATTGATAGTGTGTTGGCATATCGATGGACTGGTTCCCTTAAGGTCATCAAGGGCACCACGGTGTCTGCGAAGTGTCTCCAATAATCGCTCTTCTTCAAATCCTGAAAGGTTAGCATTGATAATGACATGATAAATTTTCTTTTCATCTAAATAGGCATACTTGAGCGTATCGGGAAGTGGTTTGAGGTAAAACACCGGGTCTTCTTTTGGTTGTGCTAGGATTCCTAAAGGCTCAACTGGAAGGTTGTGCTTCATGATAGCAGTTTGTCTTGTGAATATTTTGTCCAACTCATTTCTTTCCTGCATATGAATATCATTCTCGTGGTCTTCCATATATTGCTGCAAAGGATCATTAGGAGGAATAGCAATAGAAGCAATATTTTCAATAATTTTATCATCACTAAGTAAATCAGTACCACGAGGTTGCTTGGAAAATTTAGAAAAGTTAAATTCATATGGCTCACCATTGAATTCAACAGAGACTTTACCTTTCTTGCAGTCTATAACATCACCACAAGTGTTGAGGAAAGGTCTACCAAGGATAATAGGGCAAAAACTATCTTGCACTGAACCAAGTACGAGAAAGTCGGTAGGATACTTTACCTTTCCACATAGGACTTCAACATCTCCCACAATTCCGATGGGAGAGATAGTTTATTTGTTTGCTAGATAAATAGTAGCATCGATCTTTTCAAGTTCACAGGGGGAAATCTCACCCATGATCTCCTGATAGAGTGAATAAGGAATAGCGCTAGCACTGGATCCTAGATCGCAGAGCCCGTAATAGTTGTGATCTCCTATCTTGACAGATACAACTGGTGTACCTGAAATTGGACTCTTATTCTTGGCTGTGACAATGTTAGTTGAAACGGCACAATTTTTTTATCTTGGAATCTGAAATATCATTAGTGACTAAATCTTTAATCACCGCAACTTGAGGATTGACCTTGATCAGGTCCTCAGATTCGTCAGTTCTTCTCTCACTCTTATTCATTATGCCTGTCACAAAAGAGTGCTCCCTCATCCTCGTAGGAAAGGGGGGCTTTTCATAGAAAAATACAGGCAGAATAGGGTCAGCAACATTTATATAAACAGGTAATTCTTTAAAAGGTTTATGATATCGAGTCTTCTCTTCTTTCGAAGAGTCAATGTGAGAGGAAAAGTTCTTGCAAAAATCAATCATGAGCTGGGAATCAAGACCAATCTTAGAACAAAAGGTATTAAAGTAATCAGTTTTCACATAGCTCTCAATGTAATCATGCTCATAATTTATAGCGGGTTCAATACCTTTATCGATTTCCCAGTCTTCAGTATTCTTCTGGATCCTCTCGATGAGATCCCACTTTTCTTCAATGCTTTTTTTTGGAATACCCCGCTAGAGGAGGCATCCAACATCTCCTTACCCCGACGAGAGAGCCTAGCATAAAAAATTGTAATTATAATTTCTTTGGGGAGTTCATGGATAGGACATTTGAACATTAGGGATTTAAGCCTCCACCAAGCTTGAGCTATGCTCTCTCCGTCGCGAGACCAAAAGTTGTAGATGTAGTTCCTGTCTCGATGAATTTCATGAAGAGGGTAAAACTTTGTATAAAAGGGAGACATAAGCTCTTCCAAATTAAGTAGATGTGTGTTATAGAGGAGCTTATACCAATCTGAAGCTTTACCTATAAGCGATACGGAGAAAATTTTCTTCATGACGAACTCCAGTGACACACCTGCAAGCTTAAATAATGAACATAGTTGTGATAAATATAGCAAGTGTTCACCTGGATGTCTATCTCCTGCATAATGATTAGCTAAGACATGATCGATAATACCAGACGGTATTTTGTAAGGCACAATTTCAGTAGGGGTAAGAGTGACCACCACAGTCGTGGGTCGTTTCCCCATAAACAACGATCCAAGAGTAGAGGTATCCATAAGGACAAAAGAAGCAACGGCAAAATAAAAACAGAAATATAAAGACTTCCTTACCAGCTTCACTTACTAATAGCGCTACGCTCCCCGGCAACGGCGCCAGAAAACTGTACTTGATGACCCTCAACTGTAGGGGATCGTTTGTAGCGTTTTCGATAAATAAGAGTGTCGAACCCAACGAGGAGCAGAAGGTAATGGTAAGTGACTTTGGTAAAGAAATAGCTGCAGGAACTGAAAGATAACTTTTTAGGGGTTTTCGGTATAAGCGACAAGAAGGTAAAAGCGAGTAAAGTGAAAGGCACTGAAGAGTAACAAGTGGCCCGATCCTTTTTAAGCAAAGGATAGGCCTAGCAACTGAACTTATAAAGGTAAAGCATTCTTGAGGACACACGGGAGAAATAGTCACGTGCTTTCTCCATATTCCGTATCGGTACTATGTGTTGTGCTGATAAGTGTTGAGTGGGTGGATCTATGTTTGTGCACCCTCTAGACTAAGATAAGTGCACTCTTATGATTAAACACCTTTCAATCATCCGCAAATACAAGATAATAATTAAGGAAAAATCCTAACCATAGCAATACGATCGATGATCCATTGTTCCCTTGTGCAAAAGAGTGCGAACTGGGGTTCAGGTTTCTGTCACTCCGGTAACCCACCGTAAGCATCCTTTGTACACAATGTATTCCCCTAGGTCCTTAATAAGGCGAAGTGTTGAGTGTTCGACTCACACAACACCACTAGGAAAATAACAACACAACTTAAATATCAAACAACACATATTACTTCAACATCATATGACTACTAACAACTAGACTTCTCCCATGTCCTCAAGAACTAAAGTAACTACTCACAAGACATAAAAGAGATCATGATCAGTGGGGATAAATATATGATAAAAAACCTGGACACAATGATAATTCTCCAACAAAACTCAATAGCATTCATCACACGGTAGTAATCAACAGCGGTAGAGTAGAGAGGATAGATAGTACGGATTACAACACAAGATAAACTTGTTAGGTGAGATGGGATGGCGGTGGTGATGGTGCTGATGTTGGGGATGATGTTGATGATGATCTCGATGATGCCCGTGACGATGGTGATGATGATGACGACGATCTCCCCTTCCGGGAGGTGTTCTCCCGGTGGAATCTGCCCGCCGGAGATGTCTTTTCTTCTCTGTAGGTTTCCGCCACGGAGCGGCAGTGGTACTCCGGAAACTCTCTCCGTTTTAGGGGTTTTTGTATACGAGCGATATATAGGCCAAAGGGGGACCCCGGGAGTGGCCCCAGGGGTCCAGGCGCCCTCCCGGCGCGGCCAAGGGTGAGGCCGCGCCAGGTGGCCGACTGGGCACCCTGTGGCCCCCCTCTGGCCCCTCTTCGGCGTGTCTTCGTTAATATTCTGAAAAATTCCCTTCGTCGATTTTCAAGTAATTTGGAGGTATTCTTCTTCAGCAACTCAGCGTCCACTTTTTACCGCTGAATCCTGCGTCTGCTGCTTCGGCATCGGAAAGTTTCAAACTGTGTAAAATAAGCCAGAGCAACAGAAGAACAACATCATAACATGAAATATATCAATGAATAAGAAAGAATTACTATATAAAATAGTGATGCATTTTGGACGTATCAAGGTGGCAAGGAAACAATGGCACCATTTTAGACAAAAGTTGCTTCCTTGACCTGGACCTGCACACAACACAAATAACTTTGCTCCCAACGAAGTTCAGAGAGGTTGTCAATCTCTTCGGTCTTGTTGTTTACAAAGGATCAAATACAATGGATAATGATAATGATAGCTACTGAAAAGTAAAAGCAGAAAATAAATGAGCGTGTAAACAGTGATGAGAATATGGACCGGGGTCCCATGAAGTTCACTAGTGATGTCTCTCTCCCAAAAGACGATAAAACGTTTATGCGAGGTAAACAAATCACAGCTGGGCAATTGACAGGATTAAAAACACACCGCGATGCTAACTATGCTACAACGAAAGGAAGAGGCTCAAAAGCATGGGCGGTACGCCAAAATAAGTAGACCAAAATCCAATGCATCTACTACTAATCATCCACCTTGAGATATCTATCCCCAACATCTCGCTGGTATTAAGTTGCGAGCCCCACCCAAAGTGTAAACCCAAATCAAAAGACAACTTCATTAAAAGAACTTTGCGTAAAGTAAACAATCCTTGCAACCGTAATTACAAGCACCATTGGTTTCCCCCTTGTGGCAACAACACATCCCCTAGACTCATGTTTCTGTCACTCAAGCGTGTCATCAGGGGGCATGAACCCACAATCGAGCATAACGTTCCCTCTTGGGGTCACTACCTACTACTTGGCCAAAGCAATAAAAAACAACGGAGAACATGCAATAATTACTTAGGAACAAAAATATAAAAGATAAGAACCAAATATATTACTCTATCACAAACTGAACATAGTCTCATAATCTATCAGATCCCAGCAAACTCAGCATAGAAACAGGAGAAAGAATTACATATGTGCCTTGATCATGTAGGGCAGCTCACAAGGTCTAATCCATGAAGAACAAAGAGGGGAGGATAACATCACATAGCTACTGATCATGGACCCATGGTCCAAGGTGGACTACTCACGGATCATCCGGGAAGCGTCCATGGTGGTGGAGAAGCTCCTAGAGGTGAATCCTCCCTACGGCAGGGTGCTGGGAAGGAGTCTTCTGGCGCTCCCGATCTTGGAAGCGCGCCGGCAGCGGAACAGAGGTGAGATCGCGAAAAGGGGTTCTGTCCTCGAAAGAATCCCGTCACGGAGAATATATAGGCGAACGGGGGCAGCCAGGGGGCCCACCAGGTGCCTAGGCGGTCACCTGGCGCGACCACCCCCTAGGGCGCGCCACAGGGCGCCTAGACACCTGGTGGGGGCCCTCTGGCCCCACTTAGGTCATTCCGGAAGGTTCCGTTGCGCTGATTTTTTATATGTTTTTTCCCGAACTTTGGAGCACTTTTAATATGGGGGAAACCTGAAATAGAAAAAAAGCAGAAAACAGGAACTGGCACTAGGGGTGCACTGAGTTAATAAGTTAGTCCAAATATGATCAAAAGTGTATGAAAGTGTATCTAGATCATAGTAATATCACACACAACATGCATGGAGCAAGCAGAAATTATAGACACGTTTGGGACGCATCAACATCCCAACCTTAATTCCTGCTCATCCTCGAGTAGGTAAATGATAACAAGCATAATTTCTGTCGTGAAATGCTAACAACCATATAAGAACTTTGAAAGTAAAGCAATCAAGGTATGTAATTAAATTCAAGTCATAACAGGCAAGAGTTTATATTAGCATTGAAACCAGCAACATGAGAACATAAAGGTGCAAGAGCTCTTGCTGTCCGTGACTCGAATGTCTCCATATGGTGTTTGCGTGCAAGGGGAAGATGGGAATACGAGAGGAAAAAATATATATTTGTTGAGAACTCAATCTACTAAAGTTTCGCACTTAGTCTTCTTTGGAATCTTATCTTGACTCGTCCCCAGACCACTAGTAAGGTACAAGTCAATTTGATCCACTCCCCTTCGATATTTTGAGCACTAATGCAATGGATGAGCGTAAGCAAGAGAGTTGACACTTAGGATGGCAAAGAGATAGATATGGTGGAGGAGGAAGACAAAAAAAGGGTGTCAAAGGCTCACATCAATGAGGACAATCATAGGCGAGAGAAGGCCAAATGATAGATATGATGTGAGGAGTAGGGATTGTCATGCAACGGATGCACATATGAGCTAAGAAAAGCTCTCCGATGGAACTAGTGGGGGTGCATCCAACTTGCTCGCTCAAGAAGACATAGAGCTAGTTTGAGGAGGATCATCATTGGAATATACAAGCCAATTTCTATAGTGTGAAGGTCCCCACATAGCTATATGCATATATGATCATCTCTATGGAGCACAAGATATAAGAGGGAGTACGAGTGTGGATCTTTCAAAAGGAATAGTAGTGTTGCCCCTTTCTCTCTTTTTATTTATTTTTCTCTTTTTTCTATTTTTTTCTATTTTTTGGTGGCCTCAATGGCTCTTTCTATTTAACTCTCATTTGTCCTTTTTGGGATCTTTTAATTTGTCCTCCTTGGGATCTTTTCCTCACATAAGGGCAACACTCTATTTTACAAGAAGTATAGAAGATCTTCACACTTTACAAGGTACTCAACATAAAGAAGATGTAGCAATCATGATTTATGCAAAAGGTATGCCTCTCCTAGTGTAGCAGGAACATGTATGACATGAAGACCAAGTCATGAGAAGGTGGATGTTGCATGGCAATATATCTCGTAAAGGCTATGGAAATGCCTTGATAGGTAGGTATGGTGGTTGTTTTGAGGAAAGATATAGGGAGGTTTATGATGACAGAGTGTATCATGCCAAGGCTTTGGATGCACCAGCGAGGTGGACGCCAACTCTCGAGGTGAGAAGAGGGAAATGCACGGTACCGAAGAGGCTAGTAAATATGAGGAGGTGGAAGTGTCAACTTTCAATACTTACATTAGTCCGAAGAACTCATTCACTTATTATCGGTAACTCTCAATCTAATAAGGAGGTTCACAAAGAGACGGGTACCCCGAGGAGGAGTGTATGGGGGTTTGATTATCCTTGCGCATCCACGAATCATGGTATGTGAGTGTACTCTAATATCCAATCCCTCCAAAGATTAGTGATCCATCTAGTAGCTAGAGTTCTCAACTAGTTTTTGCAGGTTTTGAAAAAAAGCACGGATTGCCCAAAATACAACACCTATCACTAATAGGCTAGATATCTTGACACCAAAAGTTCAAACATTACTCACAACAATACCTCAAAACTATTGCAAGTTACTACTACAATTGAATAGCAACCTCAAATACCTACTTCAAGACAAGACACAACTCAGTGCAACAACCAACTCTCTTAACAAGATAAACATGAAAAAAAGAGTTCCAGCAACAAACTAAACAAAAGCTAAAGCTCTTGAAAAAGACAGACACGAAATCTAAGAACTAAACATGGCAGCCGCTACGAAAAGATAAAGAACACACAAAAGAAGAAAGATAGGCATGAAAATCCTATGATGTGTTCTACTTTGAAGTGGAGTGTGTTTCCCTCCCACACAAAGTAATCTGGGTTCTAACTTGTTATGAACAACAATCAAATCAAAATAAAACTAAAAAGTAAAACTAAGAGCGAGACGCTCCAAGCATAGCACATAACGCATGAAGTGATAAAAATATAGTGAGACGGGGGGCGAACTGATGATTGTTGATGGAGAAGGGGATGCACGGGGGCATCCCCAAGCTTAGACGCTTGAGTCTCCTTGAATATTTATTGGGGATGCATGGGGCCTCCCCAATCTTGAGTGTTTGACACTCCCGGATCTTCTTTCATCATCTTCCCTCGCACAGTTGAAAACTCCCTTCATACATAACTCATCATAAGCTGATTAGAGAGGTTAGTACCCTTAATAAAAAAATCTCCACTGTAAATAAGATATTCTTGAAGATCTACTGTTTCTGAAGATTGCCAAAAGTTTTTGCTTAGAAAAAGAAAGCTTAAGGTTTGCAAAAGTAAGGAAAGGAAAAATGTGGCAGAATCTGTGAAAAACAGAACAACAGGTAGTAGATAATTTTTTTGGGGTACTTCTGCAACTCAACTAAAAAAACTCAGAACAGACGCTCGAAAGATAATTGTATGGAGCACACTGTCAAAATAATTCAAAGAAAAAAGATGATCTGGTGATTTCTCGTGAATTTTTCCGTCCAAGGACAGAATCTGTTTTGTAGACAGCATGTCACAACTTTTGAACTTTCTTGCAATCGGAGGCTAAACTTGGCACAAAGCATGAAAATAAAGATACAATGATGTTGCTACAGTAGTAAAAACCATCAAGACCACTAAAAACAGAAGTAAAAACATCTTGGGTTGCCTCCCAACAAGCGCTTTCTTTTACGCCTTTAAGCTAGGCATAAAGAAAAAAGAAGAATCACGTTTCATCAATCGAACCATCATCAAGATCATCAAATAAAGGCCTTCAATTGTACAACTAGTTTTAAGAGGTCTTTCAAATAAAGGCCTAATGAAGATACTTCTAGGGATAAAACCAAAAGGCGGAAAATTAATTTGAGTTTCATTTATAAATTTGTCTAAGACGGGTATTTCTTCCAAAGTTTTCACGGTTTCAACTCCTTTGGCAATGGGTGGATTATTTTTAGGTCGAGGAACCTTAGGGACATAATTGAACTTAGGTTCCTTCCTTGCCGGAGTTTCTACCTTTTTTGGTTTGATTGAGGAGAAATTATTTCCCAAAGTGTCAATGATTTCCTCAATCCTATCTATCCTAGAAGGATCCAAATCATGGAATTTGATGGTCTCCAAAGTTTTGATAATTTGATGCATGGAGCTATCAAGCCTATTCAAATTCCCTTGAATCTGGCGATCCAACTCATTTATCCTACTTATGCTTGGTATCTCTAACTCTATTTTTTCAAGTTTTTTTCATAATGTGAGCTAGAGTGATATCCTCTTGAATGCTAGCAACAGGGAGATTTCCAACAAGATTGTCAATAACATTAAGAGACTCGCATATTGGGGCTTATAGGAAATTCCCATTGATAGGAGTATCTAAAACAAACATATTCCAAGGATTAATCCCAACATAAAAATTTCTAAGCAGGATAGTGGTGGATTGATTCTTGGTGGCTCTTTTTTGAGAATCATTAATTCTATACCAAGCATCTTTCAAACTTTCCCCATTTTTTGTTTAAAGGTGAGAACCTCTGTCTCAACAAAGGCAAAAGGAGCAGACATGATGACAACTACTAGCAAGATAAATATTTTTTTGTGATTTTTGATAAAGGACACTAAGATAAAAACTGAAAGGTAAACTAACAAGACTAAAAACCAAAGGTAAAAGATAGTGTGCAACTCCCCTATCTTGACGATTGGAGTCCCCGGCAACGACACCAGAAATTTGGCGGTTGACGGGAACAATCTTTTGCCGCCTTGGAATCCATGGCAACAGCGCCACCAATTTGCTTGATGTGCGAGAGATGATAATGGCTTATCGCCCTTTGTTGGTTACCCCAAGTGGAAGGTGAGATGTAGGATAGTAGCAAATTTCCCTTGGCAAAGATGCCAAGGTTGAGATCGAACCAGTAGGACACCAAGGTCGACAAGTAGGTGGAAAGGAAACAATGGCACCGTTTTAGACAAAAGTTGCTTCCTTGACCTGGACCTGCACACGACACAAATAACTTTTCTCCCAATGAAGTTCAAAGAGGTTGTCAATCTCTCCGGTCTTGTTGTTTACAAAGGATCAAACGCAATGGATAATGATAATGATAGCTACTGAAAATTAAAAGAAGAAGAAAAAAATGAGCGTGTAAACGGTGATGAGAATATGGACCAGGGTCCCATGATGTTCACTGGTGATGTCTCTCTCCCAAAATACGATAAAACTGCTATGCGAGGTAAACAAATCACAGCTGGGCAATTGACATGATTAAAAACGCACCGCGATGCTAACTATGCTAAAAGAAAGGAAGAGGCTCAAAAGCATGGGCGGTACGCCAAAATAAGTAGACCGAAATCCAACTGCATCTACTACTAATCATTAACCTTGAGATATCTATCCAGAACATCTCGTTGGTATTAAGTTGCGAGCCCCACCCAAAGCAACAGACAACTGCATTAAAAGAACTTTGCGTAAAGTAAACAATCCTTGCAACCGCGGTTACAAGCACCGTTGGTTTCCCCCTTGTGGCAACAGCGCATCCCCTAGACTCATGTTTCTGTCACTCAAGCGTGTCATCAGGGGGCATGAACCCACAATCGAGCATAACGTTCCCTCTTGGGGTCACTACCTACTACTTGGACAAAGCAATAAACAGCAACGGAGAACATGCAAGAATTACTTAGGAACAAAAGTATAAAATATAAGAACCAAATATATTACTCTATCACAAACTGAACATAGTCTCATAATCCATCAGATCCTAGCAAACTCAGCATAGCAACAGCAGAAAGAATTACATATGTGCCTTGATCATGTAGGGCAGCACACAAGGTCTAATCCATGAAGAACAAAGAGGGGAGGAGAACATCACATTGATACTGATCATGGACCCATGGTCCAAGGTAGACTACTCATGGATCATCCGGGAAGCGTCCATGGTGGAGGGGAAGCTCCCGAAGGTCAATCCTCCCTCCGGCATGGTGCTGGGAAGAGGTCTGCTGGCGCTCCCGATCTTGGAAGCGCGGCGGCGGTGGAACAGAGGCGAGATCACAAAAAATGGTTTTGTCCTCGGAAGAATCCCGTCACGAAGAATATATATATAGGCGATGGGGGGCAGCCAGGGGGGCCACCAGGTGCCTAGGCGGCCACCTGTACCTGGTGGCCCCCCTGGCGTGGCCACCCCCTAGGGCGCGCCACCAGGGCGCCTAGGCACCTGGTGGTGGCCCTCTCGCCCCACTTAGGTGATTCCAGAAGGTTCCGTTGCGCTGATTTTTTTATCTGATTTCCACGAATTTTTGGAGCACTTTTAATATGGGGGAAACCTGAAATAGAAAAACAGCAGAAAACAGGAACTGGCTCTAGGGTGCACTGAGTTAATAAGTTAGTCCAAATATGATCAAAAGTGTATGAAAGTGTATCTAGATCATAGCAATATCACACACAACATGTGTGGAGTAAGCAGAAATTATAGATACGTTTGGGATGTATCAACTGCTTTATGTGATCTTGGTGCAGGAGTGAGTGTTATGCCTTTCTCTCTTTACAAGAGGCTTTGTCTGTATAAGCTAATCCCCACAGATATCTCTCTTCAAATGGCTGATAAGTCAACAACCGTTCCAATTGGTATTTGTGAGAATGTTCCTGTTGAAGTTGCTAATTGCTTGGTCCTTACTGATTTTGTTGTGCTTGACATACCCGAGGATGGGAGCATGTCCATTATTCTTGGTAGACATTTTATTAACACCACAGCTGCTATTATTGCTTGCAATAAAGGAAAGGTCACTTTCAATGTTAATGACAAAGAACACATGGTATATTTCCCGAAGAAGATCGATAAAAGGCATGGCCTTAACTCTATTGAGAATATTGATACCGTGAAGATTGGAGATTGGGATTGTCCTCTACATGTGCACCACAAATACAAAACAATTATGGTGGGGACAATGTCCATTAAAATAAAGGTACCATAATTGCTTTATAAGAAGTGAAACCTTTTGCTTTATATACCACCAGTTTGGTAGTAAGACTTGATCAACCTTGCTAACAAACATGTTTTATATGAGTAAAAAGGGGAGCTTGTTATGTTTTCATCTCCTTTAGCTTTTATCCTCCTTGTTGCACCAAAGTTTATGTTTTTTGAAACTTCATATGTTTAACCACTGTTTCGAGCCTTCCGGATGTTTTTGCAGCTTTCGTTACCTCGGAAAATTTTCAAAAACGAAGTTGTCAGAAAAAATCAAGAAAAATTATAATAAAAAATTCCATTAAAAAGAGACACGGGGGCACCTAGGGCTGACCAGGGGGGCACCCCTAGTCCGGGCGGCCAGGTGGCGCGGCGTGGCCCCTGGCCGCGCCACCAGGGCCCCTTTCCAGGTACTTCTTGTAACAGCCCAGGATCTCAATAGGAATGATAGACTACTCATATCAACAAGGTGCACCTTATTTTCTGGGAGCCCATCGGGAAAGAACTACTAGGTTAAGCGTGCTTGGCTTGGAGTAGTCTTGGGATGGGTGACCTGTTGGGGAAGGGGGCAGAAAACAATAATTTTTCATAACCTACGCGTCCCGAACCCAAGACCTATGCTATGGCGATGCAAGTAACAGATGGAAATAGGTCACATACCAGTATGTAGTCCATTAATCGGGAAACGTTCCCCGGTGAACGTGGTTGATGTAGTCGTACCCGCCGATCCTCGATGCGGAGGAGATTCTCGACGACTCCAGAAGCCACCCCGTCCTTGTAGGCCGATGACAGGATTACGTCCCCGTCGGAACGTTGTCGGTGAAGACGTCGCGACACGACCTCGACGATGAAGGAGCACCACAAGTGTAGTGCCTCGCGGTATCACACACATACGGTGTACCCGGCATCCCTCCGGGCTCCGACACAGGCGAGCAGCGGAAAGAAGATGGATTCGGATCCCAGCAGCACGACGGTGTGCGTATAGTGGAGAAACCTCCAACCCAGTGCAGCCTCCAAACAAGGGGAGTCCGCTCAAGGAAGGAGAAAATAGAGAGAGAGATCAACAGAATTTATCTGTATTTTTCTGGAATTTTCTGTGTAGAAAAAGGGGCACCCGCCACATCTATATAAAGGGAAAAAAGGGGCGACACAGGTACGTGGACTAGCAATGTGGTACTAAACCACATGGTGCTAGCCACACACCTAGCATGGCCGTGGGTGGCCGGCCAAAGGCCATGGCCATGGCGCATGTGGCCATGTGGCCAAGTGGCCACATATGGGCCACAAGCCCATGGCGCCCCCACACCTTTTTTTTCTTTTCTTTTTCTTTTCTTTTTCTTTTTCTCTTTCTTTCTTTTAAAGAAAAAATAAGAGAACCTTTATTCTTTTTAATTATTTAAATTATATTTTAATATTTAATTCATTTAATTAAATAATAAAACATATCCAAATAACTTTCCGAACAATTCGGAACTACGGAACTTTTTCTGTCTCCCCTCCGAAACGATTTCGGGGTTCTCTCTTATTTCTCTGATGATCCCGAATCTATCCTTATTGCGTCGAATACCCTTAAGTGTGACACCCTACGGTCCGGGAAACAACAGACATGACTAAGACACTCTCTTGATCAATGACCATCGGTCGGACCTGGTTACAATCCTAGATGGCCCCTGCGCTTCCATCGAATTAACTTCATCGTTGAACCGTTAACGTTGAGTCCTGATCCCTTTTCCACACGGTACTTTGTTTGTCCGAGGTTTGATCGTCGGTATCCAATACATAGTTTATCCTCGTCTCCGACAAACATACTTTACTCGTCCTGTGATATTACAACACCCGTGACCTAGTCACACGCTTGCGCAAGCTTTATGATGTAATATCACCGAGTGGGCCCAGAGCACCTATCCGTCACTCGGATGGACAAATCCCGTTTTGATCTATTTGCATACTCATCAACATATCTACTTCGTAATACCCAAGATACACCTGTATGGTTACCATGTTTTAGTGTAACGGTTAATGCACTCAAAGCATCCTGGTAGATAGCAATTATGTATGATCATCACGGTCTTAAGGATCGGGTCACTACGTTTATAGTTATCACAATGTTGAACTATGTGACTGGATCACATTGCAACACTTCTGGTGGGTGTGTGTCCATCATGTCATTCTCCCAATGACAAGACCCCATTGTCAATAGACTGTCACATCTCATGATCACGAAACCTTGATCATCAATCGCCCAATGGACTAGTTTACTAGAGTTAACTAGGGACCTGGTTGTTTGTATACCACACGTGTATTAATGTTTCCGCTTAATACAGTTATAGCGCAGTATAAAACTTATTATGAACTAATGGAATATGCCAATAAACTTATTTTATTTTCCTCTAGGGCACATTCCCAACATGACCGGCCGGGAAGTTGATCCCGGGTGCGCACGAGTGAGGACAAAGTGTGCAGAAAAGACTAGTGTTGGTTTGTGAGGACAAAGTGTGCAGAAAAGACTAGTGTTGGTTTGTGAGGTCAGTCTGGATCCCAGGCGCACCGACCATGGAATCGGTGGTTAACCGGTTGAGAGTGGTCGGGACGTTACAGTTGGTATCAGAGCCGACCCTGGCGGTTACACGGTGTGTGTGTGTGTGTGTGTGTCAGTCGGTGAGGTTTACATGGGTACATGTTGGATGCCTGCAACTGGCGCGCACAAACGTGTGCCAAAGGGGAACGTTCCTAATGGGCCGACGGGGACGTCGGTTCCATTGAGGGATGGTGTATGTAACAGCCCAGGGTCTCAATAGGATGATAGAATACTCATATCAACAAGGTGCACTGACGAGGGGGTGACCCCATGACTCTTATGGATGGGCCTACCCGGTGTACCCGAAGACAGAAGGCCCACAGAGATGCCGCCTAGGCCCAGCCTTGGCCCACTAGTGGCACCGACGTAGGAGTCCGCGACTCATAAGGAAGATGCAAACCTGCCATACGGTACAAGATCAGGGTTAGGAAACCTCATCTGTAATCCAGGGCGGACTCCCCGAGACCTAGCCTAGTATATAAAGGCTAGGAGGGGAGACGTCGAGATCAAGCAATACACAATCTGTAACCCTAGCCTTGTGCGCACTAGCCTTGGATCCCCTGTAATCGCCATCTCCAATCAATAACATCGAGCAGGAACGTATCCTCCTGTTAGCCGACGAGCTATCGTCCAACCTGTGCCTCTCATGACTAACCCAGGGTCCCTGACCATGGGATTTGCCGGGGTACATCCCGTCAATTGGCGCCGTCTGTGGGAACTACACAGGTTGGAATCACGATCTCGGCGGTTCCGTCTTCAGCAA
Source organism: Bromus sterilis (assembly GCA_950022295.1). Lineage (NCBI taxonomy): Eukaryota > Viridiplantae > Streptophyta > Magnoliopsida > Poales > Poaceae > Bromus > Bromus sterilis. The sequence continues at coordinate 245,784,055 of OX465601.1, forward strand.
GCCACAACTCAAGAGCAAGAACCAAATGCAATCCACCCGAGGAATTCAAGATCATGGAAAATATCTCTGCCGCCCCAGCGAGATCGCTCAGCCCGCAGCCGTGCCAAGACCAATACTACGGCGGCAACTGAGCCCACCGCCAGCGAAGGAGAACTCGACGACCCAAAATAAAGGCGCGAGGGTTCCACATGGAGATCCCGATCGACGAGCTACAACACAAAGCAGAGGACCTGCCGACCACTCGACTACCCACCGCCACCCAGGCACCCGCCGCACAACAAGACACCGACTCCGAGCTCGAGATCAGCGATCGCAAAGATAATTGCCAACGAGGAAGAAATCGACGACCCAGAAGACAGGCGCGAGGATTCCACGAAGAGACTCCACCCGACGATTCGAACTATACAGCCACGCGCTCGCCGACCACTCGATGACCCGCCGACGTGCGGACAGCCGCCGCCCGCCAGGACAGCGACTCTGAGACTCAGACCGGCGAATACTACGACCCAGATCGAAGACCAGACAAATTCTCCAATCTTATAAGGAACCAGAATCTAAGCGAGGGGATCGAAATTGACCCGCGAGTTCACGAGCACCCAATGGATCACGCGTTGTTCTTCCGAATCTCAAGGACGAAACGACACGTCGGATCCAGCAAACTCACGGTCAGGGAACAGCTAGAAGGACCCTGCACGATCCACTGCTTCGAAGACTACCGGGGACACATCAGATCGAGCCACACCCTGGGAGACTACTGCCTATTCAACGAACTCGCCGACAGCCTCAAGGAGGAAAAACAACAAGAAGCCAAGCGCACCCGACGAAACGAGCAGTCGCCGACTCAAGGACAGGTGTACACAATCCAAGAAGGCAGGGTATCGCAAGCCCAACAGGACGCCTACACCCTGCAGGCCAGAGCAGCCGAGAATCTAAGCACAGTCGAAGTCTACCAGCTACACAGCGCAGAAACCAGCATCACGTTCTCCCAGAGCGATCACCCGCCTGCATTCCAAGGCCGGGGCACGCGCCCCTGGTACTCGATGCTCAAATTGGAGGGTACGACATGGACAGAATCTTCATGGACGGAGGCAGCAGCATGAACATAATCTTCATCAGCACCCTACGCAAGATGCTGATCCCGCGATCAGTATGGAAGAAATCAAGCACCGTGTTATACGGAGTAGTCCCAGGAGAAGTAGCTATTTCCCTTGGACTAATCGAGCTCGAAGTCGTCTTTGGCAGCAGACGCAATTTTGCAAGACACACCCTCGAGTTCGAAGTACTCGATTGGCAATCGCAGTATCACGCCATATTGGGACGTCCAGCATTCGCAATATTCATGGCGATTCCGCACTACGCCTACCTCAAACTCAAGATGCCAAGATCCACGGGCGTCATCACAGTCAACGGGAGCTTCACCAAATCAGAAAAATGCGATCGCGATTTCCACAAATTCTCCGACACCTTCAGAGACGAGCAACAACTCACATAATTAGCCATGGGGACAGACAAAAGCATCTTTCCTCTAGCAAGCCGAAGCGAGTCAAAAGAGTATGGACTGGACTTCAGGATCGACAGCGACACGTTCACCCACCAGCTGCACCCGACGGACCCAGAAAAAACATTCCGCGTGTATGCCCACCTCCCGTAAGAGCAAGCGGCTGCCCTCATCTCTTTCCTCCGCGAAGAATGGGAAACATTCGCCTGGTACCCAGCCGACATGCCAGGAGTACCGCCCGAGTTCGCGGAACACACGCTGCGCATCAAGCCAAACACCAAGCCAGTGAAGCAGGCGCTACGGAGATTCTCAGAACCCAAGCGCAGAGCAATCAGAGAGGAGGTCAACCGATTACTCGACGCCCAATTCATCCGAGAGACGAAGAGAGCCACTTGGATCGCCAACCCTGTGCTGGTCCCCAAAAAAGACACAGAAGTGCTGCGGATGTGCGTCGACTACGGGCCAGTCAACAAACACTTCCCAAAGGATCATTTTCCCCTGCCAAGAATCGATCAGATCATCGACTCGACAGCAGGATGCGATCTACTATCGTTCCTCGACGCCTACTCAGGATACAATCCGATCAGGATGAAGGAAGAAGACGAAGAGCATACATCATTCATCACCCCTTACAGCGTATTCTGCTACAGAACAATGCACTTCGGACTCAAGAACGCCGGTGCCACATACCAGCGGATGATGCAAGCCTGCTTAAAAGAGCAAATCGGAAGAAACGTACAGGTCTACGTGGATGACATCGTCATCAAAACCTACAGCGCAAACACGCTACTCGATGACCTGCGTGAGACCTTCGCAGCACTAAACAAATACAGAATCAAGCTCAATCCGAAGAAGTGCGCGTTCGGCATCCCAGCCGGGAAGTTGCTCGGGTACATGGTTTCCGCTCGAGGAATCGAAGTGAACCCCGAGAAAGTTCAAGCAATTGCCAGGATGCAGGAGCCAACCGACATCAAAGGCGTGCAGCAGCTCACCAGAAGACTCGCAGCCTTGAGTCGTTTCATCAGCAGATTGGGAGAGCGCACACTGCCATTCTACCAGTTGCTCAGAAAAGGAGAGAAATTCGAGTGGACCGAATAAGCCCGCAAAGCATTCGCGGACCTGAAGAAGACACTCTCGACCCCACAGATCTTGGCGGTACCCAAAGAAAAACAAAAGTTGTACCTCTACGTGGCAGCACACAACAGCGTGGTAAACACAACACATGTCGTCGAGCGCACAGAAGAAGGCACGGTCCAGAGCATACAAAGGCCGATTTACTACCTCAGCATGCTCTTGACAAAATCCCAGCAGCGGTACCCGCACTACCAGAAGCTACTACTGGCCATCATCACGACCTCAAGAAAGGTGTCGCACTACTTCGACGAACACCCTATCACAATCGTGAGCAGCGCGCCACTCGTGGACATCCTCAACAACCCCGGAGCGACTGGACGAGTCGCCGAGTGGAACATTGAGCTCAGCCCGCGGGACCTGCAATTCAAGCACCCAACAGCAATCAAAGCCCAAGTACTCCTAGACTTTTTGGTCGAGTGGACGGAGGTCCAGACACCAGGCCCCCGGACCTATCGAACTCATGGACAATGTTCTTTGATGGGTCAAAAAGACAGCAAGGAGCCGGAGCAGGAGTCGTTTTGGTCTCCCCCAAAGGAACCAAGCTCAAATACGTCCTCCAGATCAACTTCAGCCATGCCTCCAACAACGAAGCCGAATACGAGGCACTGCTCTATGGCATGCGCATGGTCAAAACATGCGGTGCCACTCGCCTCTTAATCTACGTAGACTCCAACCTCGTCGTCCAACAGGCGATGAAAGACTGCAATGCAGTAGCCGACAACATGGCGGCCTATCAAAAGCTCTACAACACACTCGAAGGAAGTTTCGACGGCTGCGAGCTCAATTATATCCCCAGAAAAAACAACACAGAAGCCGACAAACTCACAAACATCGGCTCGACTCGAGGACCAGTACCACCCGACGTCTTCCTCGAAAGTATCAGCCAGAGATCCATCAAGGAAAAAATAGAAGCACCAGAGGCAGTTGTAGATGACGACACCACAGAGCCAGCACAGGTGGAATCAGCGAGCCCATCTGAAGGCAGCAGCAACCAAGAGGTCGAACCTACGGAGTCAACAGCACTCGAAGGACCAGCGTGGACAAAACCGTTCCTCCGATTCCTAATCGAAGGCACGCTACCGCAAGACGTCTCAGAAGCTCGGCGCATCAGTCGTCGATCCAAGGCATTCACAGTGATCAACAGATAGTTATACAAGCGCAACATCACCCAGATACTCCAGAAGTGCATCGACAAAGAAGATGGCAAAGCCCTACTGCTCGAAATCCACGAGGGCACCTGCGGGCACCACGCAAGCAGTCGAGTGCTCGTGTCCAAAGCGTTCCAAACAGGGTTTTATTGGCCCACTGCGATGAAAAACGCAGAAGACATCGTGCGGCGTTGCATTGCCTGTCAAAAATTCGCCAGCAGACCGCACGCTCCAGCCACAGAACTCAAGACCATACCACTATCATGGCCGTCGCCACCTGGGGACTCGACATGGTGGGCCCGCTCAAAAATCATCAAAAGGAGGAAGAACACACCTGCTGGTAGCAGTTGACAAGTTTACCAAGTGGATCGAAGCAGTACCCATCACCAGCTCCACATCCCTCACGGCAGTGAATTTTATCAAATAAATCATCTTCAGGTTCGGGGTGCCACACAACATCATCACGGACAACGGTACGAACTTCACAGCGGCAGAATTCCAGAACTTCTGCGAAGAACTGGGCATCAAAATCAACTATGCATCAGTCGCACACCCGCAATCCAACGGCCAGGTGGAAAAAGCAAACGACCTAGTATGCGGAGGAATAAAAAAACGGCTCCTCGCACCACTCGAGCAGGCCGCGGGCAACTGGGTAGAAGAACTCCCTGCAGTACTATGGAGCCTACACACCACCCCAAATACCGCAACCCAGTACACACCTTTCTTCATGGTGTACGGGTCGGAGGCAATGCTAACACACGACCTCAAATTCGGGGCACCCCGGATCTCGGGATACGAAGAAGAAGAAGCAGAAGAAGCACTGCAAGATGACAGGGACACAACAGACGAAGCAAGGGACACAACCCTAGCAAGGTCAGAGGGGTACCAGGACAAGCTGCGCACTTATCAAAGCAGCCGCCTGCGCACCCGAACCTTCAACAAAGGCGACCTTGTCCTACGGCTCATACAAGAGAAAGTCCACAAGCTTGCCCCCCAATGGGAAGGACCGTTCATAATCTCAGAAGTCATAGGAGGAGGCGCCTATAGACTGAAGAACCCGAAGACTGATGAGGACGTGGGAAATCCATGGAACATAGCGAACCTGTGCCTGTTCTACCCATAGTCTCCACCAGTCATGCTCAACTGGCAGCTCATGCAACCCTTCGACGCAATAAAATGATGTTGCCCAAATACTACCACCTCAAAGTGTTGGGGTTCGGGGCAGAAAACACAAATTTTTCATAACCTACGAGACCCATACCCAAGACCTATGCTATGCTAATGCAAGTAACGGACAGAAATAGATCACATACCAGTATGTAGTACGTTAAGCGGGAAATGTTCCCGCATGAACGTGGTGGGTGTAGTCGTACCGGCAATCCCCGATGTCGCGCAGATCCATGGTGACTCCTGTAGGCACCAGATCCTTGTGGACCGATGATGGGATTACGTCCCCGTCGGAACGTTGCTGATGAAGACCTCGCGATACGGCCACGACGACGAAGTAGCACCACAAGTGTAGTGCCTCGCGGGATTATACACATACAGTATGCCCGACGTCCCTCCGGGCTCCGAACCAGTAGAGCAGCGGAAAGAAGATGGATTCGGATCCCAATTTCAGCAGCACGACGGCGTGCGTATAGTGGAGAAATCCCCAACCAAGTGTAGAATTCAAACAAGGGGAGTCCACTCGAGGAAGGAGAAAGGAGGGAGAGAGAGATGAGAGAAACTTGTCTCAAATCAATTTGTATGAAGAAAAAAGGGCACCCTACCCCTCCTTATATAGGCCAAGAAGGGGTGCCACCCCCTCTCCACTTCCGGGGTGGGACTAATCCCAAGGGAGGGGGGTTTTGGCGCAGCCCTAGGGGGGTGGGCCCCCCTCATGGCGCCATGGCCCATGGGGGAGGACTCCCTCTCCCCCTAATGGGCCCTATGAGGCCCATATGCCTTTTCTTCCATTTTTTATTATATTTAATTATATTTTAATATTTAATTCAGATAAGTAAATAATAAAACATTAATTGGACATTATTAAATATATTTTGAACCTTTCAAAATACCCGGAACAACTTCCGGCCTTCATCGGAACAATTCCGGTGTTCTCTCCAATTTCTCCGGTGATCCCGAATCAATCCTTACTGCGTCGAGTACCCTTAAGTGTAACACCCTACGGTCCGGGAAACAACAGACATGATCGAGACAATTCTCATTGATCAATGACTAATCAATTGGACCTGATTACAATCCTTGATAGCCCCTGCGCTTCCATCGAATGAACTTCAATCGTTGTTGGATCCGTTAACCGTGTACCTATTCCCTTTGTCCCGTGGTACTTTGCTTGTCCGAGGTTTGATCATTGGTATCCAATATACCTAGTTCGTCCTCGTTCTCAACAAACAAGTTTACTCGTTCCCGTGATATTACAACTCCGTGACCTAGTCACACGTTTGCAAACTTTATGATGTAACATCACCGAGTGGGCCCAGAGTACCTATCCGTCACACGGATGGAAAAATCCCGCTTTGATCTATTTGCATACTCATCAACCATCTATTTCGGAATACCCAATGTGCACCGTTATGGCCAGCATATTTCAGTCAGGCGGTGGGATACAAATCAAAGTCTCCTCATAGATGACAATTACGTATGATCATTACGGTCAATGGATCTGGTCACTACGTTATAGTTATCGCAATGTCGAACTATGTGACTTGATCACATCGCAACACTTCTGGTGGGTGTATGTCCATCATATCATTATCCAATGATACGACTCCATTGTCAACAGACGCCATTGTCTCATGATCAGGAAACCTTGATCATCAATCGCCCAATGGACTAGTATACTAGGGTTAACTAGGGACCTGGTTGTTTGTATACCACACCTGTATTAATGTTTCCGCTTAATACAGTTATAGCATAGTATCAAACGTATTATGAACTAATGGAATATGCTTGATAAAACATATTTTATTTGCCTCTAGGGCACATTCCCAACACAAAGCAGTCGGGGGCTCGAGCACAAACTACCCCCGAGAGACGCTATCGTCGCTCACGCGATCTTTACTTAAAGCACTCGGGGGCTCGAGCACAAACTCCCCCCGAGAGACGCTATCGTCGCTCACGCGATCTTTACTTAAAGCGCTGGGGGCTCGAGTACAAAACTCCCCCCGAGAGACGCTATCGTCGCTCACGCGATCTTTACTTAAAAGCACTCGGGGGCTCGAGCACAAACTCCCCCCTGAGAGACGCTATCGTCGCTCACGCGATCTTTACTTAAAGCACTCGGGGGCTCGAGTACAAAACTCCCCCCGAGAGACGCTATCGTCACTCGCGCGATCTTTACCCAAAGCACTCGGGGGCTCGAGTACAAACCTCCTCCCGAGAGACGCTATCGTCGCTCACGCGATCTTTACCCAAAGCACTCGGGTGATCGAGTACAAACCTCCCCCCGAGAGACGCTATCGTCACTCATACGATCTTCACTCAAAGCACTCGGGGGCTCAAACACCACCTCCCCCCCGAGAAACGCTCTCGTAGTCCAAAACTCAAAGGGCCCAAAGCAAAAACCCCTGACAGGCTCCACATACAGAAAAACGGTTCGGAATCAAAGGAAACACACGGCTACAACCAGATGGAACAAAAAGCACTCTGGAGAAATATGGATGGAGAGAAGAAGCAGACAATCCTTTAGTCTTTACCTGATCGCCAACGATCACCTAAAGACTCCGGGGCTACTCCCATCGGGAGCGCTGCCGCGCACCCGATAAAAGATAGAAATTAAGGGAAGAACGACAAAGGAAACAAATCTCATCCTACGTTCAACTCTTCGACTCAAACGTAGCCTCGGGGGCTACTCCCATTGGGAGCGCTGTCGCGCACCCGATAGAACCCACAGTGCAAAGATTTGATGGACTCGAAGAAAACTCTCATTTGCAAAGGACTCGAACACAGCTCTCGGTTGCAAAGGACTAGAAGACAGATTCCATTACAAAGACTCAAGCACAGTTCGCATTACAAGGACCCAAAGATCATTCTCAGTACAAAAAGATTAGAAGTACATGATGGCTTCTCGCCCCTCGTTGGTTACCCTAAGTGGGAGGTTTGAGATGCAGTGCAGCAGCAAGTTTCCCTTGGTGAAGATACCAAGGTTATCGAACCAGTAGGACTCAGGAGATACAAGTAGGTGGCAACGTCGCCAGAAATTGCTTCCTGACTAGGGTGTTGTCATGGACCTGCACACAGCAACAAATAACTTTGCTCCCAACGAGTACGGAGAAGTTGTCAATTCCTCCGGCCTTGTCGTTTACAAAGGATCAACGCAAGCGATAAAAGGTGCAAAGGAAAGTAAAAGATGAAAGTAAATTGAGGGTGTGAACAGTAATGTGAAGATGGACCGGGGTCCCGTGATTTTCACTAGTGATGACTCTCTCCCAAAAGACGATAAAAGTGCTAGCGAGGTAAACAAATCACAGTTGGGAAATTGACAGGATTATGAAGGCACCGCAATGCTAACTATACTGCAAAGAAAGGAAAGGCTCAAAAGCAATGGGCAGTACGCCAAGGTAAGTAGACCGAAATCCATCTGCAACTACTACGAATCATCCACCTTGAGATATCTATCCAGAACATCTCGCTGGTATTAAGTTGCGAATCCCACCCAAAGTGTAAACCCAAAGCAACAGACAACTGCATTAAAAGAACTTTGCGTAAAGTAAACAATCCTTGCACCTGCAGGTACAAGCACCGTTGTTTTATCCCAGGTGGCAACAACACATCCCCTAGTCTCATGTTTCTGTCACTCAAGCTAGACATCAAGGGGCTGAACCCACAATCGAGCATAACGATCTCTCTTGGAGTTGCAAATAAAATACTTGGCCAAAGAAAATACCGCAACGGAGAACATGCAAGAATTTGCTCAAGAACAAAATATAAAAGAGAAGAACCAAATTTATTACTCATCACAATCTGAACATAGTCTCATAATCCATCAGATCCCAACAAACTCAGCATAGCAACAGCAGAAATTACATAGATGCCTCGATCATGTGAGGCAGCTCACGAGGACTCGAAAATGGAAGCACAAAGGGGGGAGAGATTCATCACATAGCTACTGGTCACGGACCCATGGTACAAGGGGGACTACTCACGACACATCTGGGAGGCGTCCATGGCTATGGATGGTCTCTCGGAGGGGGTTCCTCGTTCCGGCAGGGTGCCGAGTCAGCTTCTCCAGGCAGCCCCGATCTTGAAACGGCGGCGGCGGCAGTACAGAGGGGAGTTCGCGAGAAAGAGATCGATATTAGGGGTTTCCACCCCGAGGGGTAAATATAGGCGAAGGGGGCATCGAGGGGACCCACGAGGCAGTCAGGAGGGTCCCTGGTGCGGCCCAGGGTGGGCCGCGCCACCTGCCCTCCTGGCTGCCTGTTGGTGGCCCCCCTTCCCTCTCTTGGTGATTCCGGAAGCTTCTGTTGCGCTTATTTTTTATATATTTTTCCCGGAATTTTTGGAGCAGTTTTAATGGCCGGAAAACCTGAAATACAAAAACAGCAGAAAACAGAAACTGGCAACTGAGTGCACTGAGTTAATAGGTTAGTCCAAATAGGTTCAAAAGTGTATGAAAGTTCAAGCAAAATATGGCAAAGTTACACAAAACATGCATGGCGCAAGCAGAAATTATAGATACGTTTGGGACGTATCAACATCCCCAAGCTTAATTCCTGCTCGTCCTCGAGTAGGTAAATGATAACAAGCATAATTTCTGTGGTGACATGCCACACAACCATAAAAGGACTTATAAGTAAAGCAATCAAAGCATGCAATTCAATTCAAGTCTTAACAAGCAAGAGTCTATATTAGCATTGACACAAGCATCAAAAGAACAAAAGGTGCAAGAGTTCTCGATGTCCCTGACTCGAATGTCTCCAAATGGTGTTAGCGTGCAAGCAAGGGACTGGGAAGAAAGAGAAAAAAGGTTGTTGACAACAACTATCTACTAAAGTTTCACACTTGGTCTCCTTTGGATTCTTATCTGGACTCGTCCCCAGACCACTAGCCAGGTACAAGTCAAACTGATCCACTCCCTTTCGATATTTTGAGCACTCATGCAATGGATGAGCGTGAGCAAGAAAGTTGACACCTAAAAGGCGAAACAGAAAGAAGGTGGAGGAGGAAGACAAAAAGGTGTGAAAGGCTCACATCAATGAGGACAATCATTGGCGAGAGAAGGCCATATGATAGATATGATATGAGGAGTAGGGATTGCCATACAACGGATGCACATGTGAGCTAAAATCTCTCCAAGGGAACTAGTGGGGGTGCATCTAACTTGCTTTCTCAAGAAGACCTAGAGCTCTTTTGAGGAGGCTCATCATTGGAATATACAAGCCAAGTTTTATAGTGTGAAGGGTCCCCACATAGCTATATGCATGATCATGATCTCTATGGAGTACAAGGGATAGAAGATGAAGTACGAGTGTGGATCTCTCAAAAGGAATAGTAGTATGCCCCCTTCTCTCTTTTTATTTTTTTTATTTTTCTATTTTTTTGATGGCCTCAATGGCTCTTTCTATTTAACTCTCATTTGTCCTCTTTGGGATCTTTTGATTTTGTCCTCTTTGGGAGCTTTTCCTCACTTTAGGGGCAATACTCTATATTTTACAAGAATATAGGAGATCTTTCACACTTTACAAAGGTACTCACATAAAGAAAATGTAACTATCATGATGCAAATGTATGCCTCTGCGAGGGTAGCAGGATATGCAATGATACTAGCGCGTCATGTAGCAATGATTAGGAAAAGGCCCAACTAGCATGCGGCTCATCGATCAAGCAAGTAGCATGTATGACATGAAGATCAAGTCATGAGAAGGTGGATGTTGCATGGCAATGTATATCAGAAAGGCTATGGAAATGCCTTGTAGGTAGGTATGGTGGCTGTTTTGAGGAAAGATATAAGGAGGCTTATGATGACAGAGCGTATCATGCCAAGGGTTTGGATGCACTGGCGAAGTATGCGCCAACTCTCGAGGTGAGAAAGGGAAATGCACGGTATCGAAGAGGCTAGAAAAAGTATAGGTGGGTGGAAGTGTCAACTTTCGAATACTCACATTAGTCCGAAGAACTCATGCACTTATTATCGGTAACTCTCAATCTAATCAGGAGGTTCACAAAGAGACAAGTACCCCGAGGAGGGGTGTATGGGGGTTTGGTTATCCTTGCGCATCCTCGACTCATGGTACGTGAGTGTACTCTAATATTCGAACCCTCCAAAGGTTAGTGATCCATCTAGTATCTAGAGTTCTCAACAGGGGTTTTTTGGTTTTCGAAAAACACACGGATTGCCCAAAATACGACATCTATCACTAATAGGCAAGAGCTCTTGACACCATAAGTTCAAACATTACTCTAGTCAATACCTCAAAACTATTGCAAGTTACTACTACAAAGAGAATAGCAACTTTAACTACCTACTTTCAGTCAAGACACAGAACTCAGTGCAACAGGCAAACTCTCTAACAAGATAAAACATGCAACCTATAGAAAGTTCAACCTAAGAAAAAAGAAAAGCTCTAGAAAAACTAAAGCACTACAACTAAACAGAACAGTATCTAAGAAAAAAAAAGAAAAGAACAGCTCATAGCTAAAAGAATAAGCATGCAAATCCTGTGAGGAGTTCTAGTTCAAGCGGAGCGTGAATCTCTCCCACAAAAGAGTAAGTTGGGGTCTAACTTGTTACTTCAGCAAACAAAGCTAAAGAAAACTAAAAAAGTAAAGAGCGAGACGCTCCAAGCATAGCACATAACGCATGAAGTAATAAAAATATAGTGCAACGAGAGACGAACTTATAATTGTTGATGAAGAAGGGGATGCACGGGGGCATCCCCAATCTTAGACGCTTGAGTCTCCTTGAAAATTTATTGGGGGTGTACATGGGCATCCCCAAGCTTGAGCGTTTTGACACTCCAAGATCTTCTTTCATCATCTTCCATCGCGCACTTGAAAACTCCCTTCATACATAACTCATTGTAGATTGATTAGAGAGGTTAGTACCTGATGGCTTCTCGCCCCTCGTTGGTTACCCCAAGTGGAAGGATTGATGTAGCACAACGGCAAGTTTCCCTTAGCGAAGATGCTAAGGTTTAGATTGTCTCCAGTAGGACTCAATAGATACAAGTAGGTGGTAAAGTGAACAATGGCGCCGTTCACAACCTAGGTTGCTCATTTCACCTGGACCTGCACACAGATACAAATAACTTTGCTCCCAACGAGTTCAGAGGAGTTGTCAATTCCTCCGTCCTTGCTATTTACAAAGGATTAACGCAAGAGATAATAATGATAGTGATAGCAACGGAAAAGTAAATACTGAAAGTAAATTGGTAGTGTGAACAATAATGTGAAGATGGACCGGGGTCCCGTGATTTTCACTAGTGATGTCTCTCTCCCAAAATACGATAAAGTGCTAGCGAGGTAAAAAAATCACAGTTGGGAAATTGACAGGATTATGAAGGCACCGCAATGCTAACTATGCTGCAAAGAAAGGAAGGGCTCAAAAGCAATGGGCAGTACGCCAAGGTAAGTAGACCTAAATCCATCTGCATCTACTACGAATCATCCACCTTGAGATATCTATCCAGAACATCTCGCTGGTATTAAGTTGCGAATCCCACCCAAAGTGTAAACTCAAAGCAACAGACAACTGCATTAAATGAACTTTACGTAAAGTAAGCAATCCTTGCACCCGCAAGTACAAGCACCGTTGTTTTATCCCTGGTGGCAACAGCACATCCCCTAGTCTCATGTTTCTGTCACTCAAGCTAGACATCGAGGGGCTGAACCCACAATCGAGCATAACGCTCTCTCTTGGAGTTGCAAATAAAATACTTGGCCAAAGCAAATACAGCAACGGAGAACATGCAAGAATTTACTCAAGAACAAAATATAAAAGAGAAGAACCAAATATATTACTCATCACAATATGAACATACTCTCATAATCCATCAGATCCCAACAAACTCAGCATAGCAACAGCAGAAATTACATAGATGCCTCGATCATGTGAGGCAGCTCACGAGGACTCGAAAGTGGAAGCACAAAAGAGGGAGAGATAGATCACATAGCTACTGGTCACGGACCCATGGTCCAAGGGGAACTACTCACGGTACATACGGGAGGCGTCCATGGCTATGGATGGTCTCCCGGAGGGGGTAGCTTCTCCCGGCAGGGTGCCGGAGCAGCTTCTCCAGGAAGCCCCGATCTTGAAACGGCAGAGGCGTCGGAACAGAGGCGAGATCGCGAAAAGGAGTTCTTCTTTGGGGTTTCCGTCACGGGGGGTAAATATAGGCGAAGGGGGGCGTCGAGGGGACCCACCAGGCAGCGAGGAGGCCTCCTGGCGCAGCCTAGGGTGGGGCCGCGCCAGGGACCCTCCTGGATCCCTGGTGGTGGCCCCCCTTCACTGCTTTTGTGTTTCCGAAAGCTTCCGCGACGCTGATTTTCCTGGATTTTTTGGAGCACTTTTAATGGCCGGAAAACCTGAAATACAAAAACAGCAGAAAACATCAACTGGCAGCTGGGTGCACTGGGTTAATAGATTAGTCCAAATATGTTCAAAAGTGTATGAAAGTTCAAGAAAAACATGGCAAAGTCACACAAAACATGCATGGAGCAAACAGAAATTATAGATACGTTTGGGACGTATCAACATCCCCAAGCTTAATTCCTGCTCGTCCTCGAGTAGGTAAACGATAACAAGCATAATTTCTGTGGTGACATGCCACACAACCAAATAAGGACTTTTAAGTAAAGCAATCAAAGCATGCAATTCAATTCAAGTCTTAGCAAGCAAGAGTCTATATTAGCATTGACATAAGCAACAAAAGAACAAAAGGTGCAAGAGCTCTTGCTGTCTGTGACTCGAATGTCTCCAAATGGTGTTTGCGTGCAAGCAAGGGACTGGGAAGAAAGAGAAAAAAAGGTTGTTGAGAACAACTATCTACTAAAAGTTTCACACTTGGTCTCCTTTGGATTCTTATCTGGACTCGTCCCCAGACCACTAGTCAGGTACAAGTCAAACTGATCCACTCCCTTTCGATATTTTGAGCACTCATGCAATGGATGAGCGTGAGCAAGAAAGTTGACACCTAAAAGGAGAAACAGAAAGAAGGTGGAGGATGAAGACAAAAAGGTATAAAAGGCTCACATCAATGAGGACAATCATAGGCGAAAGAAAGCCAAATGATAGATATGATGTGAGGAGTAGGGATTGCCATACAACGGATGCACATGTGAGCTAAGGTAAGCTCTCCCATGAAACTAGTGGGGGTGCATCCAACTTGCTTGGTTAAGAAGACCTAGAGCTCATTTGAGGAGGCTCATCATTGGAATATACAAGCCAAGTTCTATAGTGTGAAGGTCCCCACATAGCTATATGCATGATGATGATCTCTATGGAGTACAAGGGATAGAAGATGAAGTACTAGTGTGTATCTCTCAAAAAGAATAGTAGTATGCCCCCTTCTCTCTTTTTATTTTTCTTTTCTATTTTTTCTATTTTTTTTATTTTTTGGTGGCCTCGATGGCTCTTTCTATTTAACTCTCATTTGTCCTCTTTGGGATCTTTTAATTTTGTCCTCTTTGGGATCTTTTGATTTTGTCCTCTTTGGGATCTTTTCCTCACTTTAGGGGCAATACTCTATATTTTACAAGAATATAGGAGATCTTTCACACTTTACAAAGGTACTCACATAAAGAAAATGTAACTATCATGAAGTATGCAAATGTATGCCTCTGCCAGTGTAGCAGGATATGCAATAATACTAGCGCGTCATGTAGCAATGTTTAGGGCAAGGCCCAACTAGCATGCGGCTCATCGATCAAGCAAGTAGCATGTATGACATGAAGATCAAGTCATGAGAAGGTGGATGTTGCATGGCAATGTATCTCGGAAAGGCTATGGAAATGCCTTGTAGGTAGGTATGGTGGCTGTTTTGAGGAAAGATATAAGGAGGCTTATGATGACAGAGTGTATCGTGCCAAGGGTTTGGATGCACCGGCGAAGTATGCGCCAACCCTCGAGGTGAGAAAGGGCAATGCACGGTACCGAAGAGGCTAGATAAAGTATAGGTGGGTGGAAGTGTCAACTTTCGAATACTCACATTAGTCCGAAGAACTCATGCACTTATTATCGGTAACTCTCAATCTAATCAGGAGGTTCACAAAGAGACAGGTACCCCGAGGAGGAGTGTATGGGGGTTTGGTTATCCTTGCGCATCCTCGACTCATGGTACGTGAGTGTACTCTAATATTCGAACCCTCCAGAGGTTAGTGATCCATCAAGTAGCTAGAGTTCTCAATAGTGGTTTTTTTGGTTTTCGAAAAACACACGGATTGCCCAAAATACGACAGCTATCACTAATAGGCAAGATCTCTTGAAACCATAAGTTCAAACAATACTCTAGTCAATACCTCGAAACTATTGCAAGTTACTACTACAAAGAGAATAGCAACTTTAACTACCTACTTTCAGTCAAGACACATAACTCAGTGCAACAGGCAAACTCTCTAACAAGATAAAACATGCAACCTATAGAAAGTTCAACCTAAGACAAAAGAAAAGCTCTAGAAAAAAAACTAAAGCACTACAACTAAACAGAACAGCAGCTAAGAAAAGAAAAAGAACAGCTCACAGATAAAAGAATAAGCATGCAAATCCTATGAGGACTTCTAGTTCAAGCGGAGCGTGAATCTCTCCCACACAAAAGCGTAAGTAATCTGGGATCTAACTTGTTACTACAGAAAACAAAGATAAAGAAAACTAAAAACGAAACAAAACCTAAGAGCGAGACGCTCCAAGATAAGCACATAACGCATGAAGTGATAAAAATATAGTGCAACGAGGGACAAACTAATGATTGTTGATGGAGAAGGGGATGCACGGGGGCATCCCCAAGCTTAGACGCTTGAGTCTCCTTGAATATTTGTTGGGGATGCATGGGGGCATCCCCAAGCTTGAGCGCCTGACACTCCTAAATCTTCTTTCATCATCTTCCATCGCGCACTTGAAAACTCCCTTCATACATAACTCATTGTAGACTGATTAGAGAGGTTAGTACCCTAATAAAATAATTTTTCCTCTACTGCAAATAAGGATAACCTTGAAGAGCTACTGTTTCTCAAGATTGCCAATAAGTTTTTTCAAAGAAAAATCAAGCTTAAGGTTTGCAAAAGTAAGGAGAGACAAAACGTGGCAGAATCTATGAAAAACAGAACAGCAGATAGAAAAGAATTTTTAGGGATACTTCTGCAACTCAAATCAAAAAACTCAGAACATATGAAAGTTTCGTAATTGTATAGAGCACGCTGTGTAAAAAATTCAGCTCAAAAATATGAACTGGGATTTGTCTCTGATTTTTCTAGTCACAAGGACAGAATCTGTTTTCTCGACAGCATGTCACAACTTTCACTTCCCTTGTCGTATGAGGCTATAAAAGGCACAAAGCTTGAAAAGTAAAGATACAATGATGTTGCTACAGTAGTAAAAATCATCAAGACCACTAAAAAAGAAGAAAAGAAAAAAAGAAAAACCTAAATTCGTTGCGGGCTGCCTCCCTAAAGCGCTTGTTTAAAGCCATTAGCTAGGCTTTAAGATTATAGAAGATGCTCTTACAAGAATAAGAATTTTGAAGCAAAAGAGAGCATCAAGAAGAAAATATGAAACACATTTAAGCCTAACCCACTTCCTATGAATAGGCATCTTGTAAGAAAATAAATCAAAGAAGCACAAAGTGGCATGCATAGGAAGGTCGAAAAAGAATAACTTCAAAACTTTCAACATGAAGAGAGGTGTTTTAGTAATATGGAAGTTTCTACAACCAAACTTCCCTCTCTCGAAATAATTTTCAGTAGTATCATGAAAAACATCAAGAATATAACTATCACATAAATCATGTTGTTCATGACCTAAAAGCACACGTGTATAATTTTCAACACGGTCTTTAGGAACATAAGATAAATGCATCCAATCACATTGAGCCTTAATAAGAGCACAGTTCTCCGGAATATGAGTTGGAGATTTCAAAAGGATAATAGGTCAATCAAGTGTGGGTGCAATATAAAAAAATTCATGCTTAATGTAAGGAACTATAGCAAGTTCATCTTCGTAAGCATCATCCATAGTGGCATCTTGGCCAAAAGCATAGAAGGCATCAACTTCATCAAAAAGGGATATTTCAAAAGAATCCATAGGATCATAATACTCATATAAGGTAAGATTCAAAGAGTTACTCTCATTAGAAGGTAGACATGGATGGCTCCATTCTTCCTCCTTTTGTTCGTCACTCTCCTCCTCTTTTTCATCCAAGGAGCTTTCAGGTTCATAAATTTCTTCTTCCATAGAGTCCTGCAAATCATTAGTCTCTTCCTTTGGGGGTGAGATTCTCTCAAGATGATCAGTAATGTAATAATTTGCATCGTAATTTTCCAAACAATAGTTAAGTATAGCAAGACTCTCAGATTTTTAAGGGGCATCATCAATATTTTTAAGAAGAGAAGTAATTTCATAGGCACCCTTATAAGCAACAAATTCTTCTATTTCCTCTGCATCATAAAAATCATAGTTTCTCTTAGCATAAGAAGCTAAGGTTCCATCATCATTGTACACACATTGGAAAGCAAGGTGTTTGTCCCTCATAAAGCAACAAGATTCATCCCTACAGAAAGATATATTATATATTGAGCACAAGTTTCTAGCATAGTCATACAACTGATGTATTTGTTTCCATAAGTGTATCCCCTTTTGAGATAAGCGGTGTTCCTTGTACCACTTTTGTTGATCCTCAGTGACTCCTCCATGCCAATAAGATATGGTTTCAAAAAAGTCAGACATTGATTGGCAAGTAAGGAACTAGACATACTATTTTTTTGAATTTTTGATAAAGGACGCTAAGATAAAAACTGAAAGGTAAACTAACAAGACTAAAAAGCAAAGGTAAAAGATAGTGTGCAACTCCCCTATCTTGTAGACTTGAGTCCCCGGCAACGGCGCCATAAATTTGCTTGATGGCTTCTCGCCCCTGATGACCCACAACCGTAAGGGATCTATTGCAGCGTTTTCGATAAGTAAGAGTGTCAAACCCAACGAGGAGCAGAAGGTAATAGCAAGTGACTTTGGCAAGGAGATAACTGCAAGCACTGAAAGATAACTTTTTAGGGGTTTTCTTGGTATAGGTAACAGGAAAGTAAAATGAGCAAAGTAAAAGACACTGGAGAGTAATGAGTGGCCCATTCCTTGCTGAGCAAAGGAGAGGCCTAGCAACTGAACTTATAAAGGCTAAAGTGTTCTTGAGGACACACGGGAGAGGTAGTCATGTGCTTTCGCCATATTACGTATCGGTACTATGTGCTGTGTTGATAAGTGTTGAGTGGGTGGATCTATGCTAGTACACCCTCTAGACTAAGATAAGTGCACTCTTATGGTTAAACACCTTGCAAGCATCCGCAAATACAAGATAGTAATTAAGGCAAAAGCCTAACCATAGCAATACGATCGGTGATCCATTGTTCCCTTGTGCAAAAGGGTGCAAACTGGGGTTTAGGTTTCTGTCACTCCGGCAACCCACCGTAAGCATTCTTTATACACAATGTATTCCCCTAGGTCCTTGATAAGGCGAAGTGTTGAGTGTTCGACTCACACAACACCACTAGGAAAAAAAGCAACACAACTTAAATATCAACCAACACATATTACTTCAACATCATATGACTACTAACAACTAGACTTCTCCCATGTCCTCAAGAACTAAAGTAACTACTCACAAGACATAAAAGAGATCATGGTCAGTGGGGATAAATAGATGATAAACAATATGGACACAATAATATTTCTCCAACAAAACTCAATAGCATTCACCACAAAGTAGTAATCAACACCGATAGAGTAGAGAGGATAGATAGTACGGATTACAACACGAGTTGCAATTGTGAGATGAGATTGGATGGAGGTGGAGATGGTGCTGATGATGGGGATGATGTTGATGATGATCTCGATGATGCCCGTGACGATGGTGATGACGATCGTGACGATCTCCCCTTCCGGGAGGTGATCTCCCCGACGGAATTTGCCCGCCAGAGATGGCTTTTCTTCTCTGTAGATTTCCGCCATGGAGCGGTGGCGGAACTCCGTAAACTCCCCCTGTTTTAGGGTTTCTGATATATGAGCGATATATAGGCCAAAGGGGGGAGCGGGGAGTGGCCCCAGGGGTCCAGGCGCCCTCCCGGCGCGGCCAGGGTGGGGGCCGCGCCAGGTGGCCGCCTGGGCACGCTGTGGCCCCCCTCTGGTCGCTCTTTTGCGTGTCTTCGTGATCCTTCCGGAAAATAGCCTCCGTCGATTGTCAGGTAATTTGGAGGTATTCTTCTTCAGCAACTCAGCGTCCACTTTTTACTGCTGAATCCTGCGTCTGCTGCTTCGGCACCGGAAAGTTGCAAACTGTGTAAAATAGGCCAAAACAACATAAGAATAGCATCATATCATGAAATATATCATTGAATAAGAAAGAATTACTATATAAAATAGTGATGCATTTTGGATGTATCAACTCCCCCAAGCTTAGACCTCGCTTGTCCCCAAGCGAATACTGAGCTCGGTAAACCTGTCCACAAGTTTAGAGAGTGAATTGTCGATAAATAGAACACGGACAAGAAGCATCAATGTTTCTTCATCAAACTCAAGCATCCTCAACAGCAACCTCAACTCATAAGGCCCTTATGAGAAAGTAATAACAATTATAATCAAAAGTAGGGCTGAGGAAACTTATCAAATTATGGCAAACATATCCTTGGTCAAAGGACAACTAAAAACTTTTACTGTTGCTCTTTCTTTTTAATGAAACAATTTGAAGCTTTTGAAAGAACATGTTATTAGTCATGAAGTGTAAATGCTAACACAAAGTAAGATGCTTGCTTGGCAAAAGCTTTCGCAAACAACTTACTTATCAAAAGATAATGTCAACAAGGATATGGCATGGCAAAACTTAATGCAACTTTATAAGGATGAATCCTCATCAACATCAAATGTCTGTTCTCTTAGGGAAAAGAAGGAAGTGGGGCAACTGACTCAACATGAAGGTGGATGAAAGGCCTTGTTAAGGGCAAGCAGGGAAAACTCATGTGCTATCCTTAAATCAAACAGAATAAAAATTGATTTTGGGGCGGTGCATAGTTTGTCAACGAATGCTAATAGATAGCTCAATTACTTCTCAAGATGGACAAGTTTCGAGGAACGGCTCCCAAGTGGGGACGATCACATCCCCTTAATCTCCTTTATTTATCACTGCCAAAGTTTTCTGATTTCTCATAGACCAAGCGTGAAGGAGGGTTTGTTTGTTATATTATCTTTCGAGCTGGGCGCACCCATGCCAGTTCCTCCTCGTATTATGGGTTTGCATATTAGACATGCAATCCCGGGGTAAAACTTGTCCAACTTAAGAAGATCATGAATTACCTACTACTTCCTCATGAGCTAAACAAGAGGCACAAAACAGAAGATTTTGAACATTTAAGGATAGCACACAAATTTTATACTTATAGGAGTGGTAGGGGAATACCACGAATTGGAAGGTATGGTGGACTCACATGGAAGGTATTGGTTTCAGGGTATGGATGCACAAGCAGAAATCTACTTGGCAAAGAGTTTGGCTAGAAAAGGCTTTGAGAGAACAGACAATTGATGCTAATTTAGATGCAAAACATATAAAACATAAACATTAAGGTAAGCATAACACATCAAGTTGTCTTCCTTGTCAACATAACACTTCAAGCATAATAACATAAAGGTTTTGGCTATGTCGCTACTTGAGAAATCATGCATGTTGTCATGACCAAAGCTATGTTTGCCAAAATTAAATAAAGTTTTCAAAGCCATACCTGATATAAGGTCAATACTCCCCATAATAATCATCATATGAGGCCGATTGCGCGAAGAGAATACCGAGTGTAGCGAAGGAACTAATAGACTTCTCATTAATATTCCTTTATAGACGACTCCACACTCACGGATACAATCTCTCCACAGACGGAGTGATAGACCTCGATGCAAACACCTATTTCATATAATAACTTCCCTAAACATGATATGACTCTATTTGACTCTTAAAAGACTAAGATAAAGATAAAGATACCGGGCACTCCCCCAAGCTTGGAACAAGCTGAGGGGATGCCATTACCCGAGGAGATTTAATCCTCATTCTTGTTGTTGTTGATTCTTCAAATCTTTGATGACACGACGAAGGGTTTGGTTTTCCTCCTCCAAAATCTCCACTTGCACCTTTAGTACACGGAAATCTTCACACAGTTGATTGGTGATGCGATAAGCTTCGGAGATGGTGGAAATCGTGCGTTGATTTTCAAGTGCATGGGATGTTCCTAAAAGGTTAAGAGAAAGATCATAATAAGGTTGGACACTCCCCACCATGATGGGGTTGCTTGATCTTCCTCCTTGTGTTGATGGACCCCCTGATTGCTGGGCGGTGATAATCTTGACTTCTTCTCTCACGGAACGCTCCATCTCCGCTCGCCTTGCAGCGATTTCTTCTTCCGTGGCCCAATATATGTATTTCCCTTGGTTGAGATCTTTCTGAACTTCACGTAGACGTCTTCCCATGAAGTCTTCTCCACTTGAGCCACAAGAAGACATCTGTAACAATAACTTTTTACCCCTGGCAGAAACAGATTGAAAAGAAAACACACGAAATCGCGACAATTATATAGCAAAAATTTCCGCAACAAAAGGAAGGTAACGAGCCAAAGTGGGGTCGGAGACGGACTCCTGGGTGCCCAGGCGGCCTCCCGGCGCGGCCAGGAGGTAGGCCGCGCCAGGGGGGCGCCTGGGCCCCCTGGAGCTCCTCTCCGGCTCCACTTAGGCCTCGATTTTTCCTAATTTTGCAAAAAACTCATAAAATGGAAATTTTATGGCGGTTCGCGATGTTTCCTTACCGTAATACATACCTTTTCTTATTATGCTTCTGTCGGTGTCTAAAACAGGGCTGCAACATGTTCTTCATGAGTTGTTGTGCGTATTATATTTACATCAACATTGACGGGATCTCCCGCAATGTAATGCTTGAGTCTCTGCCCATTCACAACTTGAGGTTTGGTGCCTTCAAAATTGTTAATCTTGATTGCACCAGACCGGTAGACTTCTTCGATATGAAATGGCCCTTCCCACCTGGAAAGTAGTTTACCTGGAGAAAACCTGAAACGGGATCTAAACAATAAAACTTTATCACCAACATTAAATTCACGTTTCAGAATCCTCCTGTCATGCCACTTCTTTACCTTTTCCTTGAACATTTTAGCGCTCTCGTAAGCTTCACTTCTCCACTCGTCTAGAGAAGTCAAGTTCATGAGACGCTTTTCACCAGCTAACTTTGGGTCAGCATTAAGCTCTCTAACAGCCCAGAAATCTTTGTGCTCTAACTCTAATGGCAAATGGCAAGCCTTGACATAGATCATTTTATAGGGAGACATGTCCATGGGGTTTTTGTAAGCAGTTCTATACGCCCACAAAGCATCGCCTAACTTATTTGACCAGTCCTTCCTATTTCTGTTAACTGTCTTTTGCAAGATCAACTTGATCTCTCTATTGGTGAGCTCAACTTGCCCACTAGTTTGAGGATGGTACGGTGAAGCAATTCTATGATTGACATCGTACTTGGCTAAAGCTTTTCTAAAAGATCCATGCGTGAAGTGTGATCCTCCATCAGTCATGAGATACCTAGGTACACCAAACCTAGGGAAAATTACATCTTTGAGCATTTTCAAAGATGTTTTGTGATCAGCACTCTCAGTGGGGATTGCTTCAACCCACTTGGTTACATAATCAACAGCAACTAATATGTGACTGTACTTGTGCGAAGAAGGAAAAGGACCCATAAAATCAAAACCCCAGCAATCAAAAGGCTCAATCACTAGTGAGTAATTCATAGGCATCTCATTCCTTCTACTAATATTACCAACTCTCTGACATTTATCACAGGCTAAAACATAATTTCTAGCATCTTTAAAGAGAGTAGGCCAATAAAAACCTGATTGGAGAACCTTATGTGCGGTTCTCTCGCCAGCGTGATGTCCTCCATAGGGACTATCGTGACATTGCTTGAGAATGTCCTTCTGCTCGTGTTCCGGTATGCATATTCTCACGATCCCGTCTGGACCTTCTTTGAAAAGATGTGGGTCATCCCAAAAGTAATGCCTCAAATCATGGAAGAACTTCTTCCTTTGCTGAAATGTTAAACCTGGAGACAAATACTTGGCAACGATAAAATTAGCATAATTTGTGAACCAAGGATCGGAAAGAGATTGTACTTTAACAACGGCAAGTTGTTCGTCTGGAAAACTGTCGTTGACTGGAATGGGGTCATGCGGTATATCTTCCATCCTTGAAAGATTGTCCGCTACAGGGTTGTCCGCTCCTTTTATATCAACAATCTGCAAATCAAATTCTTGAAGGAGGAGTACCCAACTGATGAGTCTTGGTTTGGCATCCTTCTTCGTCATAAGATACTTAATGGCAGCATGGTCAGTATGAATAATAACTTTAGAATCAACAATATACTGCCTAAACTTATCACAAGCAAACACTACTGCTAAGAATTCCTTCTCAGTAGTAGCATAGTTCTTTTGAGCACTATCAAGGGTTTTACTAGCATAATAGATAGCATTCAATTTTTTATCAACCCTTTGTCCTAAAACAGCTCCAACAACAAAATCACTAGCATCACACATAATTTCAAAGGGCAAACTCCAGTCAGGCGGTTGTACTATAGGAGCGGTTATTAAAGCTTTCTTAAGAACTTCGAAAGCCTCCTTACAATCTTCATCAAATACAAAAGGAACATCCTTCTGGAGAAGATCAGTGAGGGGTCTCGAGGTCTTAGAAAAGTCTTTAATAAATCTTCTATAGAAACCAGCATGACCGAGAAAACTACGAATACCTTTAATGTCCCTTGGATAGGGCATCCTTTCGATAGCTTCAATCTTCGCCTTGTCCACTTCAATTCCCCTCTTGTAAATCTTGTGGCCAAGCACGATCCCTTCGTTAACCATGAAGTGGCACTTTTCCCAGTTTAGAACTAAGTTTGTATCCTCGCATCTCTACAAAACTTTATTGAGATTGTGGAGACAGTGGTCAAAGGAAGTTCCATAGACGGAAAAAATCGTCCATGAAGACTTCCACAATCTCCTCACAGAAACCATAAAATATTGCAGACATACATCTCTGAAAAGTAGCAGGGGCATTGCATAAACCAAAAGGCATACGCCTATAAGCATAAGTACCATAAGGACAAGTGAAAGTGGTCTTCTCTTGATCGGCGGTGTTAACATGAATTTGAGAGAAGCCTGAATACCCGTCAAGATAGCAAAAGTGGGTGTTTTTGGACAGCCTCTCAAACATCTGATCGATAAAGGGCAGCGGGTAGTGGTCCTTCCTAGTTGCCTTGTTCAACTTCCTGTAATCAATACACATTCTATATGCAATAATAATTCTCTGAGGTATTAGTTCATTCTTATCATTAGGGACTATAGTTGTCCCTCCTTTCTTAGGAACACAATGAACTGGAATTACCCACTTACTATCAGCTATAGGGTAGATAATACCTGCGGCTAGAAGCTTGAGGATTTCGGTCCTCACAACATCCATCATCTTTGGGTTCAACCGTCGTTGATGGTCAACAACGGGTTTAGCATCGGGCTCGAGGTTGATAGTATGTTGACAGATAGATGGACTAATTCCCTTAAGGTCATCAAGGGTATAGCCAATTGCACCACGGTGTTTACGAAGTATCTCCAATAATCGCTCTTCTTCATATCCTGAAAGGTTAGAGTTGATAATAACAGGATATACTTTCTTTTCATCTAAATAAGCATACTTGAGCGTATCGGGAAGAGGTTTGAGATCAAACACCAGGTCTTCTTTTGGTTTGGATAGAATTCCTAATGGTTCAACCGGAAGGTTGTGCTTCAGGATAGCAGGTTGTCTCAAGAAGATTTCATAAATTTCATTTCTTTCCTGCATATGAGTATCATTCTCGTGGTCCTCCATGTATTGCTGCAAAGGATCATTAGGGGGAATAGCAATAGAAGCAATACTTTCACTAATTTTATCATCATTAGGTAATTCAGTACCACGAGGCTGCTTAGAGGTCCTAGAAAAGTTAAATTCATATGGCTCACCATTGAATTCAACAGAAACTTTACCTTTCTTGCAATCTATAATAGCTCCACAAGTTCTGAGAAAAGGTCTACCAAAAATAATAGGACAAAAACTATCTTGCACTAAACCAAGTACGAGAAAGTCGATAGGATACTTTACCTTTCCGCATAGGACTTCATAATCTCTCACAACCCCAATAGGAGAGATAGTAGTTTTGTTTGCAAGATGAATAGTAGCATCAATCTCTTCGAGTTCACAGGGTGAAATCTCACCTATGATCTCTTGATAGAGAGAATAAGGAATCGCGCTAGCACTTGATCCCAGATCGCATAGCCCGTAATAATTGTGATCTCCTATTTTAACAGATACAACTGGTGTACCTGAAATTGAGCTTTTATTCTTGGCTGTGACAATATTAGTTTAAACAGCACAAAAATTTATAATAGAATCTGAAACATCATTAGTAACTAAATATTTAACCATAGCAACTTGAGGATCGACTCTGATCTGGTCCTCAGGTTCGCCTGTTCTCCTCTCACTTTTATTTATTATGCCTGTCACAAAAGAGTGCTCCCTTATCCTTGAAGGAAAAGGGGGCTGTTCATATATAACTGCAGGCAAAATAGGATCAGCAACGTGAATATCAATAGGCACTTCTTTGAAAGGCTTATGGTACTGATCCTTCTTCATCTTAGAAGAATCAACATGAGAGGCAAAGTTCTTACAAAAATCAATCATTAGATGGGAATCCAGACCAATCTTAGAGCAAAAGGTATTAAAGTAGTCAGTTTTCACATAGCTCTCAATATAATCATGCTCATAATTTATAGCAGGTTCAATACCTTTATCAATTTCCCAGTCTTCAGTATTCTTCTGGATCCTTTCGATGAGATCCCATCTTTCTTCAACGCTCTTTGTCTGAAATACCCCGCTAGAGGAGGCATCTAACATTTCCTTATCCTGACGAGAAAGCCTGGCATAAAAATTTGTAAGTATAATATCTTCGGGGAGCTTATGGATAGGACATTTGAACATTAGGGATTTAAGCCTCCCCCAAGCTTGAGCGATGCTCTCTCCGTCGCGAGACCTAAAGTTATACGTGTAATTCCTGTCACGATGAACTTCATGAAGAGGGTAAAACTTTGTATAAAAGAGAGACATAAGCTCTTCCCAATTAAGAGAATGTGAGTTATCGAGGAGCTTATACCAATCTGAAGCTTTGTCCATAAGCGATATGGAGAATAATTTCTTCATAATGAACTCCAGTGACACACCTGCAAGCTTGAATAATGAACATAATCATGATAAATATAGCAACTGTTCACCTGGATGTCTGTCTCCTGCATACCGATTAGCTAAGACATAATCGTTGATACCACATGGTATCTTATAAGGCACAATTTCAGCAGGGTCAGGAGTGACTACCTTAGTAGTGGGGCGGCTCCCCAAGAACAACGATCCAAGGGGTGTCCATAAGGACAAAAGCAGCAACAACAAAACTAAAAACAGAAATATAAAAACTTCCTTACCAACTTCACTAACTAATAGCGCTACGCTCCCCGGCAACGGCGCCAGAAAACGGTACTTGATGACCCACAACCGTAAGGGATCTATTTCAGCGTTTTTGATAAGTAAGTGTGTCGAACCCAACGAGGAGCAGAAGGTAATAGCAAGTGACTTTGGCAAGGAGATAACTGCAAGCACTGAAAGATAACTTTTTAGGGGTTTTCTTGGTATAGGTAACAGGAAAGTAAAACGAGCAAAGTAAAAGACACTGGAGAGTAATGAGTGGCCCATTCCTTTCTGAGCAAACGAGAGGCCTAGCAACTGAACTTATAAAGGCTAAAGTGTTCTTGAGGACACACGGGAGAGGTAGTCATGTGCTTTCGCCATATTACGTATCGGTACTATGTGTTGTGTTGATAAGTGTTGAGTGGGTGGATCTATGCTAGTACACCCTCTAGACTAAGATAAGTGCACTCTTATGGTTAAACACCTTGCAAGCATCCGCAAATACAAGATAGTAATTAAGGCAAAAGCCTAACCATAGCAATACGATCGGTGATCCATTGTTCCCTTGTGCAAAAGCGTGCAAACTGGGGTTTAGGTTTCTGTCACTCCGGCAACCCACCATAAGCATTCTTTGTACACAATGTATTCCCCTAGGTCCTTGATAAGGCGAAGTGTTGAGTGTTCGACTCACACAACACCACTAGGAAAAAAAAGCAACACAACTTAAATATCAACCAACACATATTACTTCAACATCATATGACTACTAACAACTTGACTTCTCCCATGTCCTCAAGAACTAAAGTAACTACTCACAAGACATAAAAGAGATCATGATCAGTGGGGATAAATAGATGATAAACAATATGGACACAATAATATTTCTCCAACAAAACTCAATAGCATTCACCACAAAGTAGTAATCAACACCGATAGAGTAGAGAGGATAAATAGTACGGATTACAACACGAGTTGCAATTGTGAGATGAGATTGGATGGAGGTGGAGATGGTGCTGATGATGGGGATGATGTTGATGATGATCTCGATGATGCCCGTGACGATGGTGATGACGATGGTGACGATCTCCCCTTCCGGGAGGTGATCTCCCCGGCGGAATCTGCCCGCCAGAGATGGCTTTTCTTCTCTGTAGGTTTCCGCCACGGAGCGGCGGCAGAACTCCGTAAACTCCCCCTGTTTTAGGGTTTCTGATATATGAGCGATATATAGGCCAAAGGGGGGATCCGGGAGTGGCCCCAGTGGTCCAGGCGCCCTCCCGGCGCGGCCAGGGTGGGGGACGCGCCAGGTGGCCGCCTGGGCACCCTGTGGCCCCCTTTGGTCGCTCTTTTGCGTGTCTTCGTGATCCTTCTGGAAAATAGCCTCCGTCGATTGTCAGGTAATTTGGAGGTATTCTTCTTCAGCAACTCAGCGTCCACTTTTTACTGCTGAATCCTGCGTCTGCTGCTTCGGCACCGGAAAGTTGCAAACTGTGTAAAATAGGCCAAAACAACATAAGAATAGCATCATATCATGAAATATATCATTGAATAAGAAAGAATTACTATATAAAATAGTGATGCATTTTGGATGTATCAACTCCCCCAAGCTTAGACCTCGCTTGTCCCCAAGCGAATACTGAGGTCGGTAAACCTGTCCACAAGTTTAGAGAGTGAATTGTCGATAAATAGAATACGGACAATAAGCATCAAGGTTTCTTCATCAAACTCAAGCATCCTCAACAGCAACCTCAACTCATAAGGCCCTTATGAGAAAGTAATAACAATTATAATCAAAAGTAGGGCTGAGGAAACTTATCAAATTATGGCAAACATATCCTTGGTCAAAGGACAACTAAAAACTTTTACTGTTGCTCTTTCTTTTTAATGAAACAATTTGAAGCTTTTGAAAGAACATGTTATTAGTCATGAAGTGTAAATGCTAACACAAAGGAAGATGCTTGCTTGGCAAAAGCTTTCGCAAACAACTTACTTATCAAAAGATAATGTCAACAAGGATATGGCATGGCAAAACTTAATGCAGCTTTATAAGGATGAATCCTCATCAACATCAAATGTCTGTTCTCTTAGGGAAAAGAAGGAAGTGGGACAACTGACTCAACATGAAGGTGGATGAAAGGCCTTGTTAAGGGCAAGCAGGGAAAACTCATGTGCTATCCTTAAATCAAACAGAATAAAAATAGATTTTGGGGCGGTGCATAGTTTGTCAACGAATGCTAATAGATAGCTCAATTACTTCTCAAGATGGACAAGTTTCGAGGAACGGCTCCCAAGTGGGGACGATCACATCCCCTTAATCTCCTTTGTTTATCACTGCCAAAGTTTCTGATTTCTCATAGACCAAGCGTGAAGGAGGTTTGTTTGTTATATTATCTTTCGAGCTGGGCGCTCCCATGCCAGTTCCTCCTCGTATTATGGGTTTGCAGATTAGACATGCAATCCCGGGGTAAAACTTGTCCAACTTAAGAAGATCATGAATTACCTACTACTTCCTCATGAGCTAAAAAAGAGGCACAAAACAGAAGATTTTGAACATTTAAGGATAGCACATAAATTCTATACTTATAGGAGTGGTAGGGGAATACCACGAATAGGAAGGTATGGTGGACTCACATGGAAGGTATTGGTTTCAGGGTATGGATGCACAAGCAGAAATCTACTTGGCAAAGAGTTTGGCTAGAAAAGGCTTTGAGAGAACAGACAATTGATGCTAATTTAGATGCAAAACATATAAAACATAAACATTAAGGTAAGCATAACACATCAAGTTGTCTTCCTTGTCAACATAACACTTCAAGCATAATAACATAAAGGTTTTGGCTATGTCGCTACTTGAGAAAACATGCATGTTGTCATGACCAAAGCTATGTTTGCCAAAATTAAATAAAGTTTTCAAAGACATACCTGATATAAGGTCAATACTCCCCATAAGAATCGTCATATGAGGCCGATTGCGCAAAGAGAATACCGAGTGCAGTGAAGGAACTAATAGACTTCTCATTAATATTCCTTTATAGACGACTCCACACTCACGGATACAATCTCTCCACAGACGGAGTGATAGACCTCGATGCAAACACCTATTTCATATAATAACTTCCCTAAACATTATATGACTCTATTTGACTCTTAAAAGACTAAGATAAACATAAAGATATCGGGCACTCCCCCAAGCTTGGAACAAGCTGAGGGGATGCCATTACCCGAGGAGATTTAATCCTCATTCTTGTTGTTGTTGATTCTTCAAATCTTTATTGGCCTTCATGATGGTAAAGTCAATCTATACACTCCTTTTAAGAAACATGACCTGGATATCTTTTAATCTTCCCTGGATCTCAGAAATATCACCATTAGAATGTTCTTGGAAAGATGGAAATTTGTCCATGCTTGCAAGGTACAAAGAATCATAAATAAAGCTTGGCATTATAGAAACTGTAGATCCAATGTCACAAAAAGCAAGGAAGATTTGATTAGAGATAACAACCCTAACAAAAGGATCCCAGTCATTTTCTATTTACAAAATCTCCTCTCTAGGGGGATTTAACTTCTGTACTTCTTGTAAGTCTAGAGTATCAAGTCTCTTCTCAATAGTAGCAATTCTGTCTACAACAGTGTTAAGACCATCATAAACAAAATAACCAAATAAACCATGTATAATTTCAAGATCTCTAGCTTCATCACACTCTAAAAAGTCTCCTTCAGCTATAAGATCAAGAGAGTTCTTACACCACTTAAAAAGGCCAAAGTAAAAATTTCTAAGCACAATTCTTATAGGTAACCAAGGCATATTTGCCTTATGTGCTTCAGAAATTCCATCCCACGCCTTCTTCATATTCTCCCCATTCCTTTGATGGAAATCCAAGACTTCGGATTCCCTCATAGTACCAACTCCTAACATACTTAACCACACAAGAAGGGTAACAGGTATTTTTGGTATTTTTGATTAGGAACATAAAAGTAAAAACTGAAAGGTAAACTAACAAGACTAAAAAGCAAAGGTAAAAGATAGTGTGCAACTCCCCTATCTTGTAGACTTGAGTCCCCGGCAACGGCGCCAGAAATTTGCTAGATGGCTTATCGCCCCTCGTTGGTTACCCCAAGTGGAAGGTTTGAGATGCAGTGCAGCAGCAAGTTTCCCTCGGTGAAGATACCAAGGTTATCGAACCAGTAGGACTCAGGAGATACAAGTAGGTGGAAACTTCGCCAGAAATTGCTTCCTGACTAGGGTGTTGTCGTGGACCTGCACACAGCAATAAATAACTTTGCTCCCAATGAGTACAGAGGAGTTGTCAATTCCTCCGTCCTTGTCGTTTACAAAGGATCAACGCAAGAGATAAAAGGTGCAAAGGAAAGTAAAAGCTGAAAGTAAATTGAGGGTGTGAACAATAATGTGAAGATGGACCGGGGTACCGTGATTTTCACTAGTGATATCTCTCTCCCAAAAGACGATAAAAGTGCTAGCGAGCTAAACAAATCACAGTTGGGCAATTGACAGGATTATGAAGGCATCGCAATGCTAACTATGCTGCAAAGAAAGGAAGGGCTCAAAAGCAATGGGCAATACGCCAAGGTAAGTAGACCGAAATCCATCTGCATCTACCACGAATCATCCACCTTAAGATATCTATCTAGAACATCTTGCTGGTATTAAGTTGCGAATCCCACCCAAAGTGTAAACCCAAAGCAACAGACAAATGCATTAAAAGAACTTTGCGTAAAGTAAACAATCCTTGCACCCGCAGGTACAAGCACCGTTGTTTTATCCCTGGTGGCAACAACACATCCCCTAGTCTCATGTTTCTGTCACTCAAGCTAGACATCAAGGGGCTGAACCCACAATCGAGCATAACGCTCTCTCTTGGAGTTGCAAATAAAATACTTGGCCAAAGAAAATACTGCAACGGAGAACATGCAAGAATTTACTCAAGAATAAAATATAAAAGAGAAGAACCAAGTTTATTACTCATCACAATCTGAACATAGTCTCATAATCTATCAGATCCCAACAAACTCATCATAGCAACAGCAGAAATTACATAGATGCCTCGATCATGTGAGGCAGCTCACAAGGACTCGAAAGTGGAAGCACAAAGGGGGGAGAGATTCATCACATAGCTACTGGTCATGGACCCATGGTCCAAGGGGGACTATTCACGGCACATCCGGGAGGCGTCCATGGCTATGGATGGTCTCTCGGAGAGGGTTCCTCCTTCCGGCAGGGTGCCGAGGCAGCTTCTCCAGGCAGCCCCGATCTTTAAACGGCGGCGGCGGTGGTACAGAGAGTAGTTCGCGAGAAAGAGATCGATATTAGGGGTTTCCACCCCGAGGGGTAAATATAGGTGAAGGGGGCATCGAGGGGACCCACGAGGCAGTCAGGAGGGTCCCTGGCGCGGCCCAGGGTGGGGCCGCGCCACCTGCCCTCCTGGCTGCCTGGAGGTGGCCCCCCTTCCCTCTCTTGGTGATTCGGGAAGCTTCTTTTGCGATGATTTTTTTATATTTTTCCCGGAATTTTTGGAGCACTTTTAATGGCCGGAAAACCTGAAATACAAAAACATCAGAAAACAGAAACTGGAAACTGGGTGCACTGAGTTAATAGGTTAGTCCAAATAGGTTCAAAAGTGTATGAAAGTTCAAGAAAAACATGGCAAAGTCACACAAAACATGCATGGAGCAAGCAGAAATTATAGATACGTTTGGGACGTATCAGTACATTGGATAGAAGTCAGCTCTGATTACTCGAAGGCAATCCTCATTACATGGAGAACTAACCTAGTTACAAAAGACGCAAGCAGCCGATAAGCCTACAACATCAATCACCCAAGGAATTATGACTTCTACATGTGTTCCCATGCTGGGATGATTGGCACCAAGACAACGAGCATCATCACAGACAAAGGAGGAGTCGAAGCAGCCAGCTCATGATGTCAATGACATAACAAAAGGTGAAGCTCGACTTATTTGCGGAGCACCGAAGACGATGCTCCACCAGCCTCTTCTCCTGCTCCACCAGCTTCTTCTCCAGCTCCACCCGAGCTGCCGGGGAAGATGACGCCGCCGCCTCTAGTCCTACAAGGTCGCCTGGTGCGCCCGCTTGATCGGTGGCTTGACGTCGAGGTCCTCTTCAGAGCCGGAGGAGGAAGCAGTTGAAGATGGCTCAGCGTCACCACCCGAAGTGTTGCCGGAGGAGGAAGCAGTTGAAGACGCAGGCGTAGAACTCCTCGACCTGTCGGAACCATCGCTGCTTGTCTCCTGGCAGTACGGATCCATGCGATTGCCGCTCGAGTCAAAGGTGCAGATGATAAGAGTATCTTCGCCATCAAAGCGGCAACAGAGGGTATCACCATCACGCAAGTTCAAGCATCGAGCAAACGACTTCCAGCCAAAGCCAAGAAAAATCAAACGGGAACTATCGATCGCCAACTTAACAAAAGAAGGAGATCGAGCACACCCTTGAAGACGAAGCAGCAAGCCATCAAGACTACGCTCAGAAACAAGGGAAGAAAATGCCGAAAGAAGCAGAATACGAGCGGCGTTCCGGCCACGGACGCGCAGGAGGAAAACATAGCGCCAAAAACCCTCCTTCGAAGATGTAAGGCCCCTGATGCGGTACTAACTCTGACTAGTCGCTTTCGCGTCCGGTCGGAGTTAGAAGCGCATCAAACGCCACCGGCGCACGACACTCGCACTCGTGTCGCTACCGGATTCTCGACCACAGGTATATAAGCACAACTCTACAAGACAGAAATACATATAGATAGATAAACAGAGCAGGGCATACAACGCCACTGTCTAGTAATACAACATCATCTGAGTACAACTCGGCAATACATCAAGCGGAAGCATAAAAGGGACCGAGTACGGTCAAGATCTAAATTGCCCTAGAGAGGGCTACACATAAAGATCCACCCACGGGAACGTCTGAACCCAACTATAAGATCCTACTGGTCGAGGTATTCGTACTCGTCGTCGTCCTCCGGGGGCACCTCCACGAAGTAGCGTCCGGTGCTCGGGTCGAGGTAGTAGTCCACTGCAGCGGCCGATCAGGCAAAGCGATAAAGACAGAAATGTAAACGGGGATGAGAACATGTCATTACGGAATAACTAACGCTACAGGAAAAGTAAAGACATGGACAGTTTGCAGCCGTACTAGCATATATGGTGGCTACTCGTTCTATCAGGATAGAGATGAGATCCAAGAAGTTACGTTGACAACGTGTCATAAGTCGGCTATCCACCTACTTACACAAACATAACACAACCTCGTTTCTCCCTCGGTCCCCCTGGACGGAGAAAGACAACCAAGGCACGCACACGGTTTGTCAAGTTTTATAGCATGATTAGTGTTGATGTTATTCTATGAACAAGGAGTAGGTCTCAAGTCGTCCGTAACCGCGGACACGGCTTTTCGAAAAGATTTACCCTGCAGGGGTGTACCAACTGTCCATTGTAGACGTCGCATGTACGACCGGTTTCCACTTGGCTAGGTAAGCGCCTAAAACTCCGGAACGTCAGAGTCCCTCTAGCTAACAACGCACACTCCGGGTGGCCCCCGGTGAGTCGACACCCAACTCAAAAGCTGGCCACGCTCTCGAATCGGACTCTACCGTATAACTCGGGTTTGGATTACCGGTTAGTTCTCTTATGAGACCGGGTCCTCAGCCGGTCTATTTGGGCCAGCCAAGAAACTATGTCCTCCTGGCCCTGGTTTGGTTTGGAAACAACTGGGGATCCAACCAGCACACACACAATGCAAATGTAAATCAGCTCGGGCCACCACTAGAATGTACGAAGCTAGGTAGGTAAGACAAGGGGGCCCCATAAAACCCCACACACGATTAGGCACGCTCGTCAAGAAACACAATACCCGGAACTCGGGTCCTAGGTGACTCAAATGGAACAAAACACCAGACGGGATAGTCCAGCCTTCCACCCTTCGTCGAATATAAATTAACATCATTTAACAATAATAAATATCAACCAACTTCCGTTATAGCATGATATCCCAACCATAAATATATAGGGTAAGCAGCAAGTTCTCTATCCATACTAAGCAATGGCTGAGCAGAGGTAACTTAGCAGTACAATGGTTTGCTGGGATGTGGGGATCATGGCTATATGGGTTTAAACATGGCATATAAGGTGGATGGGATCAAGCAACAACGTTCTAGGACTACAGCTAGGCATGAGCAGAAAGTTATAAAGTAATGCCACAGTTTCTCCCCCTTGACTGGTAAGGTAGTCGAAGCAGCACCCACGGTACCCTCGGGCTCGGTGTCGGACAGCTCCACGTAAGTCTCCTCGTCAGTCTCGGGTGCTAACGTAAGGATACCGGCAAGGAAAACACACAAGTAAGCAACGGATGCAAACTCAAACAAGGATGGCATGTTCAAGTTTTATTGATATGGTATGACCCTGTCTAGTCAAGTTTAAACGAAGGTGATGACGACAAGTCATCAATTTCATATGCATTTATTTACATTGTAATGGCTTTGTTCTAAGCCTTAATTTAGGTGTAAGTAGCATGAAGCATGGCATGATCAACAAAACAATTGCAAGAAATTAAACAATGTGAAAATAAACAATGATTCCGGAGACGGAGCAGTGTCGGTGAACTTGACACATGGAAGGTGCAACAACTATTGGAAATCAGCCACATTGCATATGACAATATGCTGGGGCTGACTTGAAGAAAGAAGATTTGAAAATGACATGGAACAAGACTGAAAGGATCAGATGAACAACAATTTCAAATGCACTGAAGTTGAAGATGTTGTAAGCAGAAAGATCAGATTGTTCCTGGATCAAGTGGTCACACCTTGTCCACCTGAGTTTCCCAAAATCCAATGGAGACATCACCATTGAAATCCTTGCAGGAAACCACCCCAAACCCATATATAATATGTCCCCATTTGAATTTGCAGGGACAGCTGCAAATTCAACTGGGGTTCAAGGGGCTGAGTGCAAAATTTGCACCACATGCATTTTGAAAAAGGTTCAAATGATTAAATCATCATCACCATGCAACTCCTTGTGAAAAACTACCCAAGATTCATATATGTCATGGGTAATTTAAAATTTTGCCAACACTTGATCAGATCAAAAGAAAGGAGGGGGTTTACTGCAAAATTACCACACCTTAATTATTAGAGGGGGAAAAATGCAAAACAGACCTCACCATGAAGATCAGTGGGTCAAGCTACCCCAAAATGATATATGGCATGCTTCAAAACGAACAGGAGGTTGAAAATCCAATTTGAATTTGAATTCAAATTCAATTGGATCTTAAACAGAAAATAAAATAAAATAAAATAAAAAAATAAGAGGAAAAGGAAGGGCACAGCCCATCTTGGGCTGGCTTCGTCCAAAAGGCCCAGTTCTCTCTCGCTCCCCTCGGCCCAGGTGGCAAAACAAAAGAAAGAAAAAAAAGGAAGGGACGCGCCGGCTGGGATTCGAAACCGCGACGCCCCTCACACCAGCCTAGCCCCTTGCCACTGCGCTGCTTCGAGTTATCTGAACAAAGGCAGCAACATAGCAAGGTATGGTAACGGCTCCTCCTCACGCAAACTCTGAAGAAAGGTCTCGCCTTGCCTGACAGGCGACGCGGCGCCGAACGCCAACGAGGTTAGCGAGCGCTAGGCGGCATCGATGCGACAACGGCCATACGGAAGCTCTTGCTGGCACATCCTTGCACCCGCAACCGTCTGGATGTGGCCGGAGAGCGAACGACGGCGACGCTATCATCAACAGAAAACGAGGCGGCTCAGCGGCCTCTGAACCTGACGACTCAGACCGCGCACGATAGCAAACTACGGCGAGGCTAGCTACGAAACTAGCGCGGCAGGAACCCAACGGAAAAGCTCGGCCTGCAGAGGGCACCTCCATCTCCAAATTCCTCCACAGTACCGTCGCCGGAGCATCTAAGGCGGCGACGCTAGGTTCACCCGAAAACACGGCGGCGCAGCTGTCTGACGAGGTTCAGACCGGGCCGGCGCCCTACGCACGAAGCCAAAGGTGGCTGCTTGCTTGTCGTTGGCGTGATCTGGACAACCTCAGGGCACGCTCGCAACTACTCCCGACATGCTCAGGGCACGGCGGCCACGGATGCACGACGGCAACGGCGACACACGGACCGGGCACGAGGCGCTACGCGGCTACTACATCGGGACCTACGCGCGGATCACGAGGGACGGCGAGGCTCACCTAGAGGGGCTCGGTGTCGACGGGAACGCGCCGGAGAGGTGGAGGAAGTCGAGGCCGTGGTCGGAGACGAAGACGTCCGAGGCGGAGGTCGTCGTTGAGGGGGGCGCTCAGCTCCAC
Organism: Bromus sterilis; assembly: GCA_950022295.1. NCBI lineage: Eukaryota > Viridiplantae > Streptophyta > Magnoliopsida > Poales > Poaceae > Bromus > Bromus sterilis. The sequence goes on from OX465601.1 coordinate 245,820,884, forward strand.
CTAACTTGAACCTGCGAGGGGGAGACGACGCGGATCAGCACGGTGGTCGCAGGATGTATACACAAGCTCGAAGACGAGGGTGTCCGACGACGAATTTCGTGCTTCCCACCGTGCGGCATGGCGGAACAGGGGAGGTCCGAGCGTTCGACGGGTGGCGGCGGCGGAGAAATTGAGAGGGGGAACGGAGTTAGGGCACCACGGGGGAGCCCTGGACGCGCTCTTATAGGAGGGGGCAGCTCTCCCTGGCCGGCGGGCTCCATCGACTTGGCCGGACGCGAGCTGTGAGAGGAGGAGGGCGGGGGGACCTTGGCCAGCGTGGAAAGAAGACGATCTGGGAGCCGTCAGATGAAGATCAGACGGCCACAGGTAAGCCTCACTTACCCATTCGCGTCTGGGCTTCAGCCCAAGTCGCAAGGATTCGCCAGGCGGGCTGGGCCTGCAACAGGAAGCCGGGAAAAAGATAAACGCCCTTAGCAGTTCTTTTCCATTTAAAAATTAAACAGAAAGGAATAAGAGTTTTCCAAGATTAATTACAAGGAATAAAAATGCATAAAAATATGCAAAATGATCCTTGTAATATTCCCCAATTTCCAAAAATGGTTTGGGCATTTTTGGCAACAACAAAAGTGTGAGCTCATTTTGAATTCAAAATCACTTTGAACTAGAGCCCCTGTTTTTTATGATGGCAAAAATGTTTTTAGGATTTTAAAACCCTTGCTACAGCAATTGAAATGGCTAGGCCAAGTTTGGGGTCAAGAAGAGTAAGCATGCAACAACGAAAAATCATTCAACACCCTTCTTGAACCATTTTGGATGCAAAAGCAAACAACGCAAAAAGGCTCCAATCCCAATGCCAATTAAGATCATCACATGAAATCACAAAAACATCCACCATGACAAGTTACAAGTCCAACAGAGGAAGGTAAAATACATGGTGTTTGGTAGCTTATTACATGTGGGCTGTTACAGCTCTCCCCTACCAACACAGGATCTCGTCCCGAGATCTAAGCATGAAAAAGCTCGGGATACTCAGAACGGAGATGATCTTCACGCTCCCACGTTGCCTCCTTCTCCGAGTGATGTGCCCACTGTACCTTGAGGAACTTGACGGTCTTGTTGCGAGTCCTGCGCTCGGACGAGTCAAGAACACGAACTGGGCGCTCTGAGTAGGAAAGGTCCGCACTCAGCTGGATCTCGCCCAAGTCCACTGCCTGCTCTGGCTGCTTGAAACACTGCTTCAACTGGGACACGTGGAACACATCATGCACCATAGCCAAGCTGTCTGGAAGCTCAAGGCAGAACGCGAGAGGTCCCCGAGTCTCAAGGATGCGGAACGGACCAACGAACCTGGGAGCCAACTTGCCTTTGATCCCAAAGCGGTGAGGGCCCCGAAGTGGAGACACTTTGAGGTATGCGAAGTCACCAACTTTAAAGTCAACACCATGGTGCCTCTTGTCATAATAGGCCTTCTGCCTAGACTGTGCTGCCTTGAGATGCTCCCTGATGATCCTGACCTTGTCTTCTGCCTCCTGGATCACGTCTGGACCGAACAATTGCCTCTCGCCTGTCTCGGACCAGTTCAACGGTGTCCTGCACTTCCTGCCATACAAAATCTCAAAGGGAGCTACCTGCAGACTTGCCTGATAGTTGTTGTTGTAGGAAAACTCAGCATACGGCAAACACTCTTCCCACTTCATGCCAAACGAGATCACACATGCCCTCAACATGTCCTCGAGAATTTGATTCACACGCTCAACCTGCCCACTGGTATGAGGGTGATACGCAGTACTGAACACAACTGTCGTACCAATCGCCTTTTGGAAGGCCTGCCAGAACTTGGAGGTGAAAAGACTGCCTCGATCAGAACTGATCTTCCTGGGAATGCCGTGCAAAGATACAATTCTAGCGGTATACAAATCCGCCAACTGAGCTGCTGAAATGGAGTCCCTCACTGGAAAGAAATGGGCAACTTTGGAAAGATTGTCGATGACGACAAAGATGGCATTGTTCTTCTTCTGCGACAGGGGAAATCCTGTGATGAAATCCATCTCAATGTGATCCCATTTCCACTCCGGAATTTCAAGTGGCTGAAGTAGCCCTGTAGGCTTCTGGTGTTGTGCTTTCACTCTCCTGCACACATCACACTGGGAGACAAAACGGGCAACATCCCGCTTCATACGAGTCCACCAAAAACTCTGCTTGAGGTCCTGATACATCTTGGTGCTACCAGGGTGGATAGACAGCTTTGAGTCATGGGCTTCTTTCCAGATGACCTCTCTGAGACCTCCTTCCTTGGGAACAACAACTCGCTCTTCGAACATCACGGTGCCGTCACTATGCACTGAAAAGCAACCGTACTTCGGAACTGAGGCAGCAATACCCTATTTGATCTTCTGAATCATTGAACTACCCGACTGAGCTTCACGAATCTTCTCACGGATAGTGGGCTCTACCACAAGGTTGGCTAGATAGCCTGCTGGAACTAGCTCGAGATTGAGTCTCCGAAAGGACTCACACAAATCAGGGTGGATCTTCTGCACCTGGACACTGTTGCAATCGCCCTTGCGGCTCAACGCATCGGCTATGACATTCGCCTTGCCAGGCGTATACTGAATATCCACGGAGTACTCAGTAATAGTCTCGAGCCATCTCCTTTGCCTCAAGTTCAGGTTAGGCTGCGTGAACAAGTACTTTAAGCTTTTGTGATCGGTGAACACATCAACCTTCCTCCCTAGGAGGAGGTGTCGCCAAGTAACCAACGCATGAATCACTGCAGCCAGCTCCAGATCGTGGGTCGGATAATTCCTCTCAGCCTGTTTCAACTGCCTCGAGGTGTAAGCCACAATACTCCTTCCCTGTATCAACACTCCGCCAAGGCCATTCAACGAGGCGTCACAGAAAACTTGAAACGGTTGTGACTCGTCTGGCGGTGTAAGGATCGGAGTTGTGGTCAGCCTTAGCTTCAACTCATCAAAAGCTGCCTGGCAAGCCTGTGACCAAATGTACCTCTTGCCCTTGCATAACAACTCCGTCATCGGCTTTGCTATCTTGGAGAAATTCTCGACAAACTTCCTGCAATAGCTGGCAAGTCCGAGAAAGCTCCTCAGCTGTTTGACATTCTTTGGCGGACTCCAATCCTGAATCGCCCGGACTCTATCTGGGTCAACGGCAATGCCCTCTGAGGAAATGACATGGCCAAGGAAGTTGACCTTATTGAGCCAAAACTCACACTTGGAGAACTTGGCATAGAACTGGTGATCTCTCAACTTCTGCAACACCAATCTGAGATGCTCCTCATGTTCAGCCTCTGACTTGGAAAAGACAAGGATGTCGTCGAGGTAGAGGAGTACGAACACGTCGAGCCATTCTTGGAACAGATAGTTCATGGCCCTCATGAACGTCGGAAGTGCGTTTGAAAAGCCAAATGTCATGACCGTAAACTCGTACAGTCCATAACAAGTGCGGAAGGCTGTCTTGGGAATGTCCTCCTCACGGACACGAATCTGGTGGTACCCCATCTTTAAATCAAGCTTTGAAAACACCTTTGCTCCATGCAACTGTTCAAATAGGTCATTGATGTTGGGCAAAGGGTACTTGTTTTTGATGGTCTTCTTATTGATGCCACGGTAGTCCTGGACCAACCGGCTAGTACCATCTTTCTTCTTCACGAAAAGGCACGGGGCACCCCAAGGGGAAGTGCTCGGACGAATGAGCCCATCCTTTTCAAGCTTCACCAGCTGCTCTTTCAACTCAATCAGCTCTTCCGGACACATCTTGTAAGGCTGCCGAGATATCGGCTGTGTACCAGGTTCTAGCTCGATGACGAACTCAATAGCACGCACGGGTGGAATACCTGGCAACTCCTCTGGGAAGACATCTGGGAACTCTCAAACAACTCTGACCTCCTCGATCAATGGAGCAACTCCAGCGTTCAGAGCGTACAACTGTGCTGAACCCACTGTCGAGCGACAATTGTACCAAATCTGTGCGCCTGAATCGTGCGTCAGCAACACGGTCTTGGACGGACAATCGATCTTGGCCTTGTACTTGACAAGCCAATCCATGCCCAAAATGACATCAATGTCGGAACGGGGCAAGACAATCAGAGACGAGGAAAAGATGGCTCCTTGGATACAAATCTGCACATCTGGGATACTGCCCGCTGACTGCATCCTTGAACCCGGAGAAGCAATTGCTAGAGGTACCGGCAACCTCTCTCGCGGAAGGTCAAGTGAACTGGAAAAAGCATCGGACATGAAGGAATGGGAAGCTCCGGAATCAAACAAAACTGTCGCTGGAACTGAACACACAAGCAACCTACCAAGCACAATCTCAGACGACTGCTGGGCATCTGCGACGGTCACGTTGTTCACATGGAGCGCTCGTGGCTGGGCCCGCACCATCGCATTGCTCGGTGTAGAGCGAGGTGGAGGCGGAGGAAGCCAAGCAAAGCGGGGGTCGGTGCACTGCAGAGACTTGTGCCCCGGCTTGCCACACTTGAAGCATGTGATCTCTGGCCTGGGCTTGCCCTGTGGAGAAGGCGGCCTCGCGGAGGGTGGAGTAGAGCGAGGTCCGTGCTGCACTGGGACGGGAGGGCGGGCAAAAGTGCGGACAACTGCCCCCCTCGGCTGAAATTGCTGATGATGCGGCTGAGACTGTGGCTCTGTAACCCAGGACTTTGCCTTCTTGTGGACCATCACTGCTGAACTGTACTCTCTCTGCTTCCTCTTCTCTGCGGAACGCTCTGCCTCAGCTGACTCCTGTCTGATAGCCTGGTCGGCGAACTCTGAGAACAGGCGTGGCGTGGACAAGGTGAGCGCATACTTGATGTCCGTGGAAAGACCACCGCGGAACCTGGCAATGCGCTTGGCCTCTGTCGAGACCTCCTCTGGAGCGTACCTGGCAAGCCTGACGAAGGCCAGGTTATACTCCTGCACAGACCTGTCCCCCTGCCTCAGAGCTAAGAACTCCTCGCGCTTCCTCTCGATCAGTCCACTGGGAATATGAGCAGCTCTGAAATCCCTGACGAACTCCTCCCAAGTGATCTCTGCATCACCCTTGTTGGCCTTGTAGGTCGAGAACCAACTGCCTGCGGCACCCTGAAGCTGGAAGGAGGCGAAGGTGACGTAGTCGACGGGTCTGACGGTGTTAGCATTGAAGTGCTTCTTGATCTCTGCGATCCATTCATCCGCCTCCAGCGGGTGTCGAGCCTCGGAGAACCTGGGAGGGCTGATCGCGAGGAACTGCTGCAGTGTGGTGTGCTGTGGTCGATCACTCCTCTGGGCACTCTGGTTCTGCAGCATCTGTAGGATCGCAGCTGTGCCCTGAGCCACTGCGGCTACAGCCTCCCCAAGGATAGGGTTCTCTGGCGGCGGCATGTTCGCTCTTGGCATCCTGTACACAGGAACACTTGTGAGGACATGGTCGAATCATTGAAGTAACCAGAAGTTAAAACAATATTGACAACAAAACTTCCTCACGAGGTATGAGAAAGCCGAAGGCTGAAATTCCACCAAGGTTAACCCGGAAAGTCGATAGCTAGGTGCTACTGGAATCCCCAAACCAAGATCATCCGAAACCAAGATAATAATCTGCTAGCAAGCACACAACAATATTTACGAGCGGTTGGAAACCTGAACAATGAGACATCTGCCCTGAGCGGCCCGCCATCACGGTCGTCCATAGGGGTAAAGACACCACATCCATATTACCATAGGATGCCCGCCAATCCTGTATGGACGTTTCACCTGGGGTACGCTGTAAGTGAGGTAGAGAAGTCAACCCCAAGTGGCGGCTCAGTGGTCTCAAAGACGCCAACACATCTCGTCGCTAGCAAAAAATTATAGAGGAATCGGAGCCTCATGTAAACGAGAACCTAGATTGTTTTGAAAGGGGATAAGTTGCAGACACAAAACATCGTTTCACTTCCTCACGGAAAAGGGGTGGGAGGGTGGGATAAGGAGAAAACAGAAAGAGGTCCTACTCTCCGAATTTTCTTCCTATATAACTACCAAAATAGTTTCTAGACTCAACTTCGACCAGTAAAGGGTCCTACAGTCAGTCCTTCTCTGATACCAAGTTGTAAGGCCCCTGCTGCGGTACTAACTCTGACTAGTCGCTTTCGCGTCCGGTCGGAGTTAGAAGCGCATCAAACGCCACCGGCGCACGACACTCGCACTCGTGTCGCTACCGGATTCTCGACAACAGGTATATAAGCACAACTCTACAAGACAGAAATACATATAGATAGATAAACAGAGCAGGGCATACAACGCCACTGTCTAGTAATACAACATCATCTGAGTACAACTCGGCAATACATCAAGCGGAAGCATAAAAGGGACCGAGTACGGTCAAGATCCAAATTTCCCTAGAGAGGGCTACACATAAAGATCCACCCACGGGAAGGTCTGAACCCAACTACAATGTAAACGGGGGTGAGAACATGTCATTACGGAATAACTAACGCTACAGGAAAAGTAAATACATGGACAGTTTGCAGCCGTACTAGCATATATGGTGGCTACTCGTTCTATCAGGATAGAGATGAGATCCAAGAAGTTACGTTGACAACGTGTCATAAGTCGGCTATCCACCTACTTACGCAAACATAACACAACCTCGTTTCTCCCTCGGTCCCCCTGGACGGAGAAAGACAACCAAGGCACGCACACGGTTTGTCAAGTTTTATAGCATGATTAGTGTTGATGTTATTCTATGAACAAGGAGTAGGTCTCAAGTCGTCCATAACCACGGACATGGCTTTTCGAAAAGATTTACCCTGCAGGGGTGTACCAACTGTCCATTATGGACATCGCATGTACGCCCGGTTTCCACTTGGCTAGGTAAGCGCCTGAAACTCCGGAACGTCAGAGTCCCTCTAGCTAACAACGCACACTCCGGGTGCCCCCCGGTGAGTCGACACCCAACTCAAAAGCTGGCCACGCTCTCGAATCGGACTCTACCGTATAACTCGGGTTTGGATTACCGGTTAGTTCTCTTATGAGACCGGGTCCTCAGCCGGTCTATTTGGGCCAGCCAAGAAACTATGTCCTCCTGGCCTTGGTTTGGTTTGGAAACAACTGGGGATCCAACCAGCACACACACATTGCAAATGTAAATCAGCTCGGGCCACCACTAGAATGTACGAAGCTAGGTAGGTAAGACAAGGGGGCCCCATAAAACCCCACACACGATTAGGCACGCTTGTCAAGAAACACAATACCCGGAACTCGGGTCCTAGGTGACTCAAATGGAACAAAACACCAGACGGGATAGTCCAGCCTTCCACCCTTCGTCGAATATAAATTAACATCATTTAACAATAATAAATATCAACCAACTTCCGTTATAGCATGATATCCCAACCATAAATATATAGGGTAAGCAGCAAGTTCTCTATCCATACTAAGCAATGGCTGAGCAGCGGTAACTTAGCAGTACAATGGTTTGCTGGGATGTGGGGATCATGGTTGTATGGGTTTAAACATGGCATATAAGGTGGATGGGATCAAGCAACAACGTTCTAGGACTACAGCTAGGCATGAGCAGAAAGTTATAAAGTAATGCCACAGCTTCTCCCCCTTGCCTGGTAAGGTAGTCGAAGCAGCACCCACGGTACCCTCGGGCTCGGTGTCGGACAGCTCCACGTAAGTCTCCTCGTCAGTCTCGGGTGCTAACGTAAGGATACCGGCAAGGAAAACAAACAAGTAAGCAACGGATGCAAACTCAAACAAGGATGGCATGTTCAAGTTTTATTGATATGGTATGACCCTGTCTAGTCAAGTTTAAACGAAGGTGATGACGACAAGTCATCAATTTCATATGCATTTATTTACATTGTAATGGCTTTGGTCTAAGCCTTAATTTAGGTGTAAGTAGCATGAAGCATGGCATGATCAACAAAACAATTGCAAGAAATTAAACAATGTGAAAATAAACAATGATTCCGGAGACGGAGCAGTGTCGGTGAACTTGACACATGGAAGGTGCAACAACTGTTGGAAATCAGCCACATTACATATGACAATATGCTGGGGCTGACTTGAAGAAAGAAGATTTGGAAATGACATGGAACAAGACTGAAAGGATCAGATGAACAACAATTTCAAATGCACTGAAGTTGAAGATGTTGTAAGCAGAAAGATCAGATTGTTCCTGGATCAGGTGGTCACACCTTGTCCACCTGAGTTGCCCAAAACCCAATGGAGACATCACCATTGAAATCCTTGCAGGAAACCACCCCAAACCCATATATAATATGTCCCCATTTGAATTTGCAGGGACAGCTGCAAATTCAACTGGGGTTCAGGGGGCTGAGTGCAAAATTTGCACCACATGCCTTTTGAAAAAGTTTCAAATGATTAAATCATCATCACCATGCAACTCCTTGTGAAAAACTACCCAAGATTCATATATGTCATGGGTAATTTAAAATTTTGCCAACACTTGATCAGATCAAAAGAAAGGAGGGGGTTTACTGCAAAATTACCACACCTTAATTATTAGAGGGGGCAAAATGCAAAACAGACCTCACCATGAAGATCAGTGGGTCAAGCTACCCCAAAATGATATATGGCATGCTTCAAAACGAACAGGAGGTTGAAAATCCAATTTGAATTTGAATTCAAATTCAATTGGATCTTAAACAAAAAAGAAAATAAAATAAAATAAAAAAAGAAGAGGAAAAGGAAGGGAACAGCCCATCTTGGGCTGGCTTCGGACAAAAGGCCCAGTTCTCTCTCTCTCCCCTCGGCCCAGGTGGCAAAAAAAAGAAAAAAAAAGGAAGGGACGCGCCGGCTGGGATTCAAACCCGCGACGCCCCTCACACCAGCCTAGCCCCTTGCCACTGTGCTGCTTCGAGTTATCTGAACAAAGGCAGCAACACAACAAGGTATGGTAACTGTTCCTCCTCACGCAAACTCTGAAGAAAGGTCTCGCCTTGCCTGACAGGCGACGCGACGCCAAACGCCGACGAGGTTAGCGAGCGCTAGGCGGCATCGATGCGACAACGGCCATACGGAAGCTCTTGCTGGCACATCCTTGCACCCGCAACCGTCTGGATGTGGCCGGAGAGCGAACGACAGCGACGCTATCATCAACAGAAAACGAGGCGGCTCGGCAGCCTCTGAACCTGACGACTCAGACCGCGCGCGACAGCAAACGACGGCGAGGCTAGCTACGAAACTAGCGCGGCAGGAACCCAACGGAAAAGCTCGGCCTGCAGAGGGCACCTCCATCTCCAAATTCCTCCACAGTACCGTCGCCGGAGCATCTAAGGCGGCGACGCTAGGTTCACCCGAAAACACGGCGGCGCAGCTGTCTGATGAGGTTCAGACCGGGCCGGCGCCCTACGCACGAAGCCAAAGGTGGCTGCTTGCTTGTCGTTGGCGTGATCTGGACAACCTCAGGGCACGCTCGCAACTACTCCCGACATGCTCAGGGCACGGCGGCCACGGATGCACGACGGCAACGGCGACACACGGACCAGGCACGAGACGCTACGCGGCTACTACATCGGGACCTACGCGCGGATCACGAGGGACGGCGAGGCTCACCTAGAGGGGCTCGGTGTCGACGGGAACTCTCCGGAGAGGTGGAGGAAGTCGAGGCCGTGGTCGGAGACGAAGACGGCCGAGGCGGAGGTCGTCGTTGAGGGGGCGCTCAGCTCCACCTAACTTGAACCTGCGAGGGGGAGACGACGCGGATCAGCACGGTGGTCGCAGGATGCAGACACAAGCTCGAAGAAGAGGGTGTCCGACGACGAATTTCGTGCTTCCCACCGTGCGGCATGGCAGAACAGGGGAGGTCCGAGCGTTCGACGGGTGGCGGCGGCGGAGAAATTGGGAGGGGGAACGGAGTTAGGGCACCGCGGGGGAGCCCTGGACGCGCTCTTATAGGAGGGGGCAGCTCTCCCTGGCCGGCGGGCTCCATCGACTTGGCCGGACGCGAGCTTTGAGAGGAGGAGGGCGGGGGACCTTGGCCAGCGTGGAAAGAAGACGATCTCGGAGCCGTCAGATGAAGATCAGACGGCCACAGGTAAGCCTCACTTACCCCTTCGCGGCTGGGCTTCAGCCCAAGTCGCAAGGATTCGCCAGGCGGGCTGGGCCTGCAACAGGAAGCCGGGAAAAAGATAAACGCCCTCAGCAGTTCTTTTCCATTTAAAAATTAAACAGAAAGGAATAAGAGTTTTCCAGGATTAATTACAAGGAATAAAAATGCATAAAAATATGCAAAATGATCCTTGTAATATTCCCCAATTTCCAAAAATGGTTTGGGCATTTTTGGCAACAACAAAAGTGTGAGCTCATTTTGAATTCAAAATCACTTTGAACTAGAGCCCCTGTTTTTGATGATGGCAAAAATGTTTTGAGGATTTTAAAACCCTTGCTACAGCAATTGAAATGGCTAGGCCAAGTTTGGGGTCAAGAAGAGTAAGCATGCAACAACGAAAAATCCTTCAACACCCTTCTTGAACCATTTTGGATGCAAAAGCAAACAACCCAAAAAGGCTCCAATCCCAATGCCAATTAAGATCATCACATGAAATCACAAAAACATCCACCATGACAAGTTACAAGTCCAACAGAGGAAGGTAAAATACATGGTGTTTGGTAGCTTATTACATGTGGGCTGTTACAGAAGAAGAGGAAGAAGGCGTCAACGGTGCACCACGACGGCCACCGCGAGAAGAGCGCGGAGTACGACCACCGTGACCACGGCAAAACCGGCCGTGGCTAGTCATACCTGCACCTCGTTTTGGTACCATGAGAAGATGAACAAGAGGAGCTAGAGAGGCAGAGGACGAACACTACTGCCATATGAAGAAAAGGGGTCTATTTATAGCACAACCACAAGGGCATGCAGAAGCCCAGACGACGGCAGCAATTAATTCAAAGACCAAGCAAGCCGGGCAATTCGAATTCCGAGACAAAGATGCCCTCACACGGGCGGCACTGTGCGCTGGACGCGTCAAATCTCGCGCGTTTTCAATGCGTGCACCGATAACCCAACAGGCGGCTGCAACACGCCACCAAAAAGCCATCATTATGACCAGTCATGAAAACATGACCGTTCGCAGACAGAGCATCTTTGACGGTCCTACATCAAAGAGATCATTATCCTTAACAAGTAGAGGTGAACTACAATGGCAGTGCAAAAAAATATACATCCTACAAGCACCGTCTTTATTGACTCAAATACATTTTTCAAATATATTTAACTCCCATCGGGAGCTTATCCACCCATGAGAGTCTCGGGTGCTCCCTCACCTAAAGAAAATACCGTGCTCGAGTGATTACTCGCACCCATGAGAGTCTCGGGTGCTCCCTCACCTAGAAGAAAAAACGTGCTCGAGTGATTACTCGCACCCGTGAGAGTTTCGGGTGCTCCCTCACCTCGACACAAGATAAGCAGACCTGCACTCGCCAGAACGTACGATCTTAGAGTATCGGGTGCTCCCTCACCTCGAGAGCAAAACAAATACTCGAGTGATTACTCGCAAAACTCTGAGTACCCAAGCACTCGACGACCTCCCGAGCAAATACTCCTCTACATTACTCCTCGCCTGAGCGCTCGACCAATCTCTGCGAGTGACTGCTAAAACAGCTCACTTGATTGTTTATTCCAAGTGGGTGCATTATCAACTAGGCTCCACGCCTCAATAAAAAATACATATTCCTGGAACACGACACACTGTTCCCAGATGCCATGCAAGCTTAGCGTGTAGGTAAGACCCCGCTGCGCAGATTTGCCGGGCTGGGACTTGTCGTAGAGCGATTTCACTCCCAATCTTTCCCATGCGCTTGCATGATAGAAAAAGCCGGGCGGATGCGCCTAGGCTATGAACTTTACTGGCGGCAATTGATCATTGTAAGACCTGCAGCGGCATGACTTTTGCTAGACACCAGTGTTCCAAGCTCATGTCGATGGACATGAGTTTGATCGGGCTACTGCGGTATTTGCCACTAGTGCAATTCACCAAGGCTCGACCAGTCGACTCCTTGGTCCCTTTTAGCTTAGCATCCCTCGAAACAGGTTTTGTCATGACCCTAGACTGCCAGCGACCCGCGGTTGAACCGTGCATACATCGAAACGACGAAAGAAAGGACTCGAGTCCCTGCGCGCCTCTTCGAGTCCCCCAGGCACTCGGGGGCTACTGACGAGGGGGTGACCCCACGACTCTTATGGATGGGCCTACCCGGTGTACCCGAAGACAGAAGGCCCACAGAGATGCCGCCTGGGCCCAGCCTTGGCCCACTAGTGGCATCGACGTAGGAGTCCGCGACTCATAAGGAAGGTGAAAACCTGCCATACGGTACAAGATCAGGGTTAGGAAACCTCATCTGTAATCCAGGGCGGACTCCCCGAGACCTACCCTAGTATATAAAGGCTAGGAGGGGAGACGTCGAGATCAAGAAATACACAATCTGTAACCCTAGCCTTGTGCGCACTAGCCTTGGCTCCCCTGTAATCGCCATCTCCAATCAATAACATCGAGCAGGAAGGTATCCTCCTGTTAGCCGACGAGCTATCGTCCAACCTGTGCCTCTCATGACTAACCCAGGGTCCCTGACCATGGGATTTGCCGGGGTACATCCCCGTCATGCACCTTCTTTTTCGGGAGCCCATCGGGAAATAACTGCCAGGTTAAGCGTGCTTGGCTTGGAGTAGTCTTGGGATGGGTGAACGACCGGGAAGTTGATCCCGGGTGCGCACGAGTGAGGACAAAGTGTGCAGAAAAGACTAGTGTTGGTTTGTGAGGACAGTCCGGATCCTAGGTGCACCGACCATGGAATCGGTGGTTAACCCGTTGAGAATGGTCGGGACGTTACACTTCTTCCTCCCTTCTATCTCTCTCACTCCAAAAATCCCGAGTTTGCTGCTGGAACCCGTGTTCTTGCTGTTCTTGGCGGCGAATTTTGATCTCTCTCTACAACCCATCATTTGCATTGAGATTTTGAGCATTTGTTCCTTGGTATGTGACTCCTCCACCCCTCCAATTAGAATTTTGATTGGTAGTCTTATTTGTGAGTATTTAGGAGTTCTTGGTGCTGTTCATATGAGCTTGCATGCATGTTTAGAAATTTATTTTTGAAGGTTTGATGCAAGCTTATTCCTTGGGGAAGTGAGTAGAGTAGTTTGCCTCAAATCATTTTGCTTAAATCTTCGTTTTTGTAACTTGCCAAAATTTTCAGAAATGAGTTTATTTGGGAAAGCCAAGGAATGGCTTGGGAAGAAGAAGCCCGGGCCCACCGATAGATTGACTAGAGCCGCAACTTCATCCTCTAATGCGAGGATGAGTTATAGTGATGATATCGTGCCACCGGAATTGCTTCACGAGATGAACACGGCGCGTGCCATGACATACCCGTGTTCGGAATTCCTTACGGCGGCAGGTATTAAGGATGAGTTCGATAACCTTTGTGCAGCTGCAGGTTTGACTCGTCTTGTGACACACCGTGTGCCACAGTATCCAAAACTCACTTATTATTTTGTCCACTAGTTTAGATATAATGATAAAACTTCCATGATTGAATTCAGAATATATGAGGATGTTTTCACCATGTCTTTGGCAGAATTTTGTGATGTTATAGGTGTGCGGAATGTTGGGAAGAAGACCTGGATAACTGCTCAGCCCTACGAGCTGAGAGCCCTCTTCGCCTCTCTTTGCAACAAGGACCCAAAGGACATTCACCGAGGGAATATTTCCAGCATCTTGTTTCCCCACATCAGGTATTTCGCATACTATATGTCTCGAGGGGTGTTAGCTCGTGACAACACGAGCAACATTTCGGGTCCGGATATTGCTATCTTGGCAGACGCCCTCTTAGGAGTTAACACGTATAATATTGGTGCCTTGATTGGTCGCCGCCTCATCGCTAACAGTATCAAGGGGCCTCACTTTGGTGACATTTATGCCACGCTTATCCTTGAGCGTCTTGAGCGCACTGTACGTGCTGATGATGCGCCTTTTCCTTTCTTAAGCTTTGATCTTACTGCTATGAAGAGGCATGAGTTTGTTACTAGGACTTCTGAGTTTGGTAACCTTGTTTATATTATGAGGTTTGGCGAGTTTACTAGCGAGATCCGTCTACCAGCACCACTTTTGTTTGATTATACAAGCAGGAATGGATGGTCCTTCACCGCGATTGAGCTGGACAAGTTCGTGATCCAGCAGTGGTTCCATAACCCCAGAGGAAGAGGAGCCAGAGGAGATTCCACCTCCCCAGGAGGAGCCTATTGCCCAGTGGGGCGAGGGACCTTCTTCTTGGGAGGACAACAGGACGTCAGTCTACGTGCCTGAGGCCCCGCACGATCCTTGGACGTACCAGTACTACCCTGGAGCCGGAGGGAACTCCTGGGGCCCACAGTAGCCGAGCCCGACTTAGGCCAAAATCCTAAGCTTTGGGGAGTACGTACCCTTATCCCCTTTCATTGTATCATCCGTGGTGTCCGCTTTAATCTTTTCTAAGTTTTTTCCCGTTCTTCTTTGCTCTTTCTTAATTTGTAAAAACAACAAAAAAATTCTCTTTTCTTTTGCTTTAGATTAACCTTTGAAAAACCCAAAAATATTTCCTTTCTCTCTTTAGTTTGCTTTGTTTGTAGAGTTCAGCTCACGTCCATGGTTGCAATTGCACTTGATTATATCTTTCTAAGTTCGATCGTGCAAGTGACAAGGCAATAATGACGAAGATCGATGGAAGGGATGCAACATGGAAAGCCGGTTTGAACTCTTTTTGTTTCTACTTTTGTACATATGCATGTACTTATGATCTAGAGACCAGCTTGTAGCGACATAGTGTTATGTTTACAATGCTTTCCCAATAGTTCATGCTTTCTTTGTGATTAGTCTAAAATAGCTGGAGTGCATAATGTGTTATTGAAATGATTTGCATGCATTGCATTGTTCATGGTTTGGCATATTGAAGCGGTATTTCCCTTCGGAGAATTTTTGGATTGACTTGGTAGATGCTTACACATGTTTATGACTAAAAGTCTATCAAGTCTTGATGATCTTTTTATTTCAGAATAGTTATACCACTTTCATGCCCGATTCAATGTTTCTTTGTCGCTCTGCATGATTATGATCGTTATTGCTCTCTATTGGTCGCTTCCCTGTCTTTTGCTAGCCTTCGCATGTACTAAGCGGATTTTTGCTTGTGCATCCAAAATCCTTGAAAACCAGTTGCGCCATATGAGTCCACCCTACTTGAGGTGACTAGGCATAATCCAGATAGGGGCCTTTGGCGGTGTCTGCTTTGTACCATACCTGTGCAGTTGTATATATTGTATCCGTGTTCACTCCCAGAGTGTCCACGGCCCGCTATCTAATCCTAGCTAACAATGCGCAGGGCTCACTGCTGAATAATGCATAATAATAATAGGCAACATAGGATAAAGGAGGTACATCAAGGGGCGACAAAAACATGCTATGCAGTTGAATAGGATTGTAATCGTAGCAGCAGCAGTAACCATGCCTAGTGCAAGAAATGTACGGAAAGGTAGGAGATATCTGGGGAAGAGAATGGCTCTGCTTGCCTGTAAGCTCGACGGTTGTAGGGGTACGGTCGTCGACGAAGTAGTCGTACCCGGCAACAGTGTAGTCGGCGGTAGCAGCGGGGTCTACCGAAGAATAAATGGAGGAAGAAACAGTAAATACAAGCACTCATAGCAAACAGATGAATAACATGATGAATGCAATGTTAACGGTGTTCTAACGCAGTGCAATGCACGTTGCTCGGAGCGGAATCCATCCGGGGATGAACTGCCACCTCCGGGTGATTATCGGACAGGGTGTCCGGAGGGGGGGTATCATGCCGGAGGTGTCGTGGACATCCGACACATGTGTGGTTGGTGTATCCGGGTTAGTTGATCTATTCCGAACAACTTTCGTGTTCGAAATAAATTCATCCGGGTACTTTAGCAGTACCGGACAATTTATCCGACAGACGGTCCGGAGGGGGACGGTTCAACGTTCGTTGTGTTAGAGGGGTGTGGTAGACATACGGATAGTGTATCCGTATTCGTTATATTTTTCTGATCAATTTTCATGTATAAAGTTTTTGAATCAGAATTACGGTTTAAAAGATATTCAAATTCAAAGTTTAAATCATTTTAAATCAATTTCTGGATTTTCTTTTATTAATAAAATTCTAACCTTATCCACAAGGAATCTTTGACTGGGTCAAACTTACAGATGGGACCCACCTATAAGGTTGACTGGTCAACTGACCAGTGGGACCCACCTGTCAGCCTCACCTTATCAATAAATCAATCTTAACAATTAAATGAAAGTGGGTCCCACATGTCATTGACTCTAGTGATAAATATGATTATAGTTAATCCAATAATTAGTTTAACCACCTGGGCCCACCTGTCATACCAATAGTTTTCCATTTAAATTAAAACAAAGGGTTAAGCTGGTGGGGCCCATATGTCAGCCAGAGGGGGCTTAACTTAACAGTTGCTTAATTAACAGGGGGGCGGTTAGGGGGGTTGTAACCCCAAGCCAGAGCACACCGGCCGTGGCTGGCATGGCTTGCCGCCGGCAAGCCCCGGCAAGGGGCGCGGGAGGGGCCAGGGGCGCGGCTGGGAGTGGCGAGTGGTGGGGAAAACGCGGCCGCAGCGCGCGGTGAGCAGGGAGCTCGAGCTCGTGCTTGTGTACCCGCCAATGGCGGCCCGTACGGGGCATGGCCCGCCGGCGACGAACTTGTAAGGGGGAGGGGGGTTTGAGGGGGAGGGATGGGGTCGGCGCTCACCGGGGAGCTCGTGGGTGGGCTAGGGGAGCGCAGGATGGCCCGGGGGCGCCAATTCCGGCGAGGAAGCGGGGCGGCCGAAGGCAGGGCTCGAGGTCGATCCGGTGAAGGGAAGCTCCCAGACTCGAGCTGGAGGGCAGAGGTGGCGTGGAGGAGCACGGTGGTCCGATGGGCGCCGAGGCAGGGCTCGGGGAGCTAGAAGCGGCTCGGGTCGCCGGCAATGGCGAGGCGACCGTGGCGGTAGGGGGTGGCCCGATTTGTGGCCAGCAGTGCGTCTTGGCGATGAATGAGGGCACTGGGAGACGAGGAAGAGCGAGGCGAATCCCTTGGACATGGTGACGCGGCACGAGGAGGCCAATGGCCACGCCGGCGACGGGCCCGCGGCGGCGCGACCACTTGCCGGGAGCAGAGAGGGAGCGAGGGAATGGAGAAGGCGGCGACGCGAGGAAGAATGGGAGGGGGGCTAGGGTTCCGAGCTGGGGGTGCCGGGGTCCTTATGCCCGCCGGCGACCGCCCGATAGCCGCCACGGCATGGCCGGCCGGCGTGGCCGGCGTGGATGGAGTCCACGCACGGGGGTGAACAGGGGTGGGGGATGAGAGAGATGGGTTGGCCTGGGGGTGGGGAGAGGTGGGCTAGGCCCAAGTGGAGGGCTCTGCCCCGCGAGTAGAATAGGATTTCTTTCATTTAATTTAGTTTCTTTTCTTTTTCCTTTTTAACCTTTCTGTTTATATTTTATTTGGTCTCCATTTAATTTTTGTAAAATGCAAAACAAGCACCAATATTAGTGCAACATATTATACAGTGCCACAAAAAGTTTGGTGGCATAATAAAATAATTTGGGTTTTTGTTTTATTTAAAAAGAATTAAAAGTGGATGGGTTAGACACTGTTTGTTTTGTTTTCAATATCTAAACAATGTAATAAAATACCATTGCTATTTTATTGTGACCTACTGATTTTTAGACATTTAACAAAAGTGGTTGCAATATTTTTGGATCAAGTTTTATTTCCACTTGTATCTGGAATTTTTATTTGGCCTGAATTTGGACAAGCTTTGATCAAGGTGAACATCACAAGTTAATCAAGGTGACTTGGCATTAACACAAGGTGATTACTGTAGCGTGACACCCAGGGTGTTACAAGTAATTCTCTGCTGTAGGCAAAGGGGGTGGTAGGGATTGGCTGAGTTAGATCATGTAATAGTTCAACAGATTGTTGGGGCATGTTGCATATCATCTACTATGGTGTTTATAATCTTTGCTACTACTTGTTGCTCTTCATGCTTGTCACTTTGGGCCCGAGTGCCATGATTTCAGATATGAACCCTATGTGTTTTCATGAGTATATTTGTGTTCTTGATCCTATTTATGAGTTGTATGCACCTATTATAGTCTGGAACCGACGATCCCAATGGTGACAGCTTGGGACACTAAAGGTGATGGACTATAATTTTAGGATTCCATGTATCCATTGATTGTTAATGCTTTGTTCTGGTGCTCTTTGACAGGAGCACCTTAATCTCCATAAGTTCCTTTTGGCACTGTTTGTAGCGGGATGGTAGGACAAAAGATGTTGTGCAAAGTTCTTATTGCAAGCACACACAACTACCTTGGGATACATGCCTAATGTTTGATATTTGCCTAGATGATCATTACTTTTCTGTGTGCCTTGCCCTAAGTTAATTACATGTTATCTCTATCCATGCAGCGCCCAATCATCCATTCCCCTAGCCTACATTGTTTTAATTCTGCTGGTTACAAGTTATTTTACTTTTCCTGTTTAACTTTCGTTGCTTTGTCACTACTATTTCCGTTGCCACCATCACCTCCATATCACCGTTACTACTAATATCTCGTTGCCAAGCAAGTATCTTTTAGGTGCGGTTGAATTGACAACTCAACTGTTAAAACTTATAAATATTCTTTGGCTTTCCTTGTATCGAATCAATAAATTGGGTTAACTTACCCGCGAAGACTGTCGCGATCCCCTACACTTGTGGGTCATCACACGCCGAGGCAGTGGCGTCCAAAAACGACGGGCCAGCGCCGTCGGGCTCAAAGAACGCCAACAACCGCTGTCGTTGGTGGGGCGCGCCAGGTCGCACCCTCCACGCCGTTCTCGAGCACATCGAGGGCGGCAACTACCCGCCGCTCGCCGCGGTTGCTCGACGACAGTCCACCCTCACACCGTTGTGGGCGACGATGCGGCAGGGAATGGACTCGGCGACGTCCTCGTCCTCCGGCGGGTCGGTCTCGCGCTCCACCGGCCCACCGACATCACGCTCCGGCGAGTCGGAATCGCGATCCACCGGCCCGGCGGCGTCACCGCCGCAATTCGCCCCCGTCAAGGCCAGGCCGGTGTCGACGCTCGTCCGGCGCACATGCTCCGGCGGTGTCGTCATCAACGACGGTTGCTCCGGCAGCTCCGACGCTAACTCCTCCCCGCTGGGGTCTCCTTTCTCGGCTGAAGCCGAAGAAGGAAGTGCACGAGCCCTCCACCAACGAGGAGCACACCACCATGGTCGCCGACGAGGACTACGGCCTTACCTGGGTGAAGCCGGACTGGGCCCGGGAGGTGATGGAGCGGCAACACCGGGAGCTGGAGCGCTTCGAGGCGCATCGTCGCCTCGATATGGCGCGGGGCCGGCCTGCGGGGGCAGCAGAAGCGGCGGCTGGGAGTGGGGGTGGGGTAGAGGGGCAGCGGCCGAAGCAGGGTAGCACCAGCGCCTACCCGGTGGAGACGTCTTCTTCTGCGTTGCCTGTGAAAGAGCTTCGCGGTGGCAAGCAGTGCTGCGAGGGGAGGCTCACGGGGGAGCGCACATCCTCAACGATCGAAGTCTGTAGGCTATTTGTTTTAATATCAACCAATAATGGAATAAAATAAGTGAAATGACTACTCACTGGATTGACAGCTGATTTTTGTTTGCTTCTCCATGCTAAAAATTCCATCGGTCCAACCCCAATCAGCCGAAAAATAACTCGTAGGAGGCTAACAGCTGAAGATGCTTTAGAGCATGGTTAATAATACAGCCGATTGCCGGCTATAACCCAGTGCCACATCATCTATAAAGCTTTCATATACAATAAACTAGCTCTTACGAGTTAACTGTAAGATCAATCCTCGTAAATACTTAGCCATTGAATATTGTATTACATGTATGTACAAGATGAAGGAAGAGCCAGTCTAGCGCTAGCAGTCGGTTACATGCAAGCGCTTGCTCCTTGGTTCGAACGCTGTAGCCGGACGATTCAGGAAACGTCCGCTTCCTACTCTCTCCCCCGATTAATTTTCTTTTCTGCTAGACATTTGATGACGTGAAACCGCTTGCAGCCGGCTGACTAGGCATTATAGAAAGCACTAGCCATCAGACTACTGGCACAATGCTTTTATCAGACTACTCATTCACCGTACGATTGAGTTAATTTAGTACGTGTGTGATGTGGCATAGTAAAAGGAGCCCACAGGTGGTTGCTTTGGATATATTGTAATTGAGATTTGCCTCCATAATAACTTTCATAAATCACGGCGTGTCTACTGGGCCTAAATTAACTCATGGTATCTCTTCATTCTCAGTTTCCATGTTTGTTTGCTTCTTTGGAAGTAAATCTTGATTCTATAATCATTTTAATTTGCTTCCAAAATAAGTTGTCTTTGCTACATGGTTTGCTTAATCGAAACATGTACCCAGAGTTATTTAAACATGCTACCAACGCGATTGAAGTTTGCTTGGACAACATTGATATTTTCTTTCTAATATAGTAATGCTTTGTTTAGTTTGCAGCGACGAATCAAATTTTGCTTTACGGTGAGTTAAGCTTGCTTCCTCAGAGGATTAAACTTGCTATGGTGAATTTTCCGTCTAATAGGAACATTGATATTTTCTTTCTAATATAGTAACATTGATATTTTCCGTCTAATAGTAACATCAATATTTTCTTTCTAATATAGTAAACATTGATATTCTCCGTCTAATAGTGAATTTGCTTCCTCAGTGGATTAAACTTGCTATGGTAATAGAAGCTTGATTCTTATGTGATGAAATTTTTTCTTCAAAAACAACAAAATCTCGTTTTCCTTGATTAGAGAGTCTCTACTAAACAAGTGAGGCACTCTTGTAATAAAAAGGTCATTAACATGAGTACACATAACATATGGTTCAAGCGCGGTAGGAACATGATCCGAAGAAATACATATAAGCTCAATTTGCTTCCATCATATGAAAGTCATGCTTCCAACACTACAAACCATGCTTGACTATTCATATTCCTTTTTCTCAATAAAGCAATGCCATGACTGATGTGGTGTTCTTCCTTTCTTTTTCATATATGTTTTCATGTGTTATGCTTGCAGATTTAGGTTTACTAGCAATCTAGTTGCTTTGTATAGAGTCACTTCATGTCTGATGTTTCGCGCGGTTTTTGCGGTCCCATCCCCATTTAGAAGATTACAACTCTTGAGCATACACTTTGCTTTGCTATGCTTCATTGTCGTGGGTAAACTAAAAACATATAAAGTGAAGTACATTAGACACAGAAATAAATAGGAGTATTCTATGAAAGAAAAAAATGTTGAGAAAAATAATATAGTACAGTACACAATTGTATAATTGCCTTTCTATTTAAAAAAGAAATCTGAAGTATGGAAGCAATCTATGGGACAAAAGAAGCATAGTTGATACTCCCTCCGTTCCTAGATATAAGGTGTATAGTTTTTGGCACGGAAATTAAAGAACACACGTTGAGGAAGAATTACACCAGGTTCGATCGGGATTACCCCTACCTAATTGACACAAGGAAATAGTGGGATTTACAATAGATAAGGAAACATGATCAAATCTCTAAAAAAAGTTGTCCAAATGAGTGATGCATCGCAATACACCTTATATTTTGAACTTTTTTTCAAAAACTGATACACCTTATATCTAGGAACGGAGGGAGTATAATTTAGAAGCCCATGAGCAGGATGCATCGAAATGTGCTATGTCAATACAATTGGAAGAAAAATAAACTAAAATTCCCACCAATATGAGGAGATGCATGTTTCTACTACCTGCTACACGCCTTCACCAATTTTTTTTGCTCACTGTAGAAGCAATTGAAGTTTATGGTAGACGCACGTTTAATACTAACTGGAAGCATGATTGTAGGAAGCATTAGAATAATTCTATTTTAACATAACTCATTTTAACTAGAAGCATATGAATTTGTAAAACAAAAATTAACTAAAAGGATTGCATCCAACATATACGTAAGATCTAAGAATTGTTCACGCCACCAACTGTAGAGCAGCGGCAAACAGTTTGAGCTTCATCCACACCATCTCCAGCGAGCAGTACACCATCAAAATAATATCAACAAATTAATCATGATGAATCAGGCGAACGAATCTAAAATCAAAATTGACAACCCGCAACCTTGTATAACCTAATAAACAAACCGAGAGCATGGATAAAATTGATTCACCTGACGTGTCTAACCCATTGATGAAGGCCACCGCAGTCTCCTAGGCCAGCCGTGATGCTACGATGCAATGGCATGCAGATTGAGGACGCATGCCAATTGTAGGTAAAATCTGCCGCACATAGTGTCGAGGTGTGCTCTTGCACGATGCTTCCGAGCTGCCGCAACCACATCCAACTCGGTGCCTGCTGCAGCTGCAGGTACTCTGGCCGCCGGGTGATCCTACTGACACAGGCCGCTGAGGGGAAACACGCTGGTGAGGTGGAATGGAGGTTGCATCGAGGAGTGGGGCGGTAGACTGGATCTGATCTGGTTGGCGATGGCAGATAGATCAGAGGCGACGCGGTAGGATCATGAGCACGGCGGTGAGAGGTTGGAAGCAGGGAGAGATTAATTAGGGGAGAAAGGAACAACCGAGAGATTCGGAAGAGATAATGAAGACGGGTGCGCGTGAAATACGGATAATCTGAATGAGATTTCTCTGAAAAAAATGATCGTGGGATGAAACATGAATGGACGGTCCACGACCGGTCTGATGTTTTACTCGTATCAGAAGTGTGACGGAGAGCGTTTCCCAGGCATTATTGTACAT
The DNA here is from genome assembly GCA_950022295.1 of Bromus sterilis. Lineage (NCBI taxonomy): Eukaryota > Viridiplantae > Streptophyta > Magnoliopsida > Poales > Poaceae > Bromus > Bromus sterilis. Next base: position 245,843,692 of record OX465601.1, read on the forward strand.
GCTCTAAACGGAGATGCTCTTATTTCCGTTAACTGAGTGGTATCACTAGTTCACTACGGAACGGGATCCTCTTTGTCAGTTCCCCCACCGCAATTCCCCCCCCGCTTGCCGCCGGCGCCGCCACGCCGACGCCGGCGCCTACAATATGCTCGGCCTACAGAAGTGCATCCTCACCCGACTGATCCCTCATGCCTGCGCCGCCACCATCTCCCCTCTCCACCGCCTCCTCTCGGCGGCCGCTGCGCCCCGTATTTCCTCAAACCCTAGCTTCGCGGTGGAGGACTACCTCGTCTCCACCTGTGGCCTCACGCGAGCCCAGGCCGCCAAGGCTTCCCCCAAGATCTCCCACCTCAAGTCCCCATCTAATCCCGACGCAGTCCTCGCCTTCCTCGCCGGCCTCGGCCTCTCCAGTGCTGACTTGGCGGCCGTCGTCGCCAAGGACCCAAAGTTGCTCTGCGCTGGCGTGGAGAGAACTCTGGGCCCCGTCGTCACCGGGTTCACCGGCCTCGGTCTCTCGCGTTCTGAGATCGCGCGCTTTGTCTCGCTGGCACCCCGCGGATTTCGCGCTGCACCCACCGTCTCCGGAGTGCAGTACTACCTTTCCCTCTTCGGCTCCGTGGACAATTTGCTCCGGCTGCTCAAACACGGCTCCGATCTCTTCGGCAGTGACCTCGAGAGGGTGGTCAAGCCCAACATCATGTTCCTTCGGGAGTCTGGGCTAGATGATTGCGACATTGTCAAGCTGTGTATCCGTGTGCCTAGGATCCTCAAAACCACCCCGCAACGCGTCCAGGGGATGGTGGCATGCGCCAAAGCTCTTTGCGTGCCACGTGGCTCTGGGATGTTAAGAATGGCTCTGCAGGCTGTCGTATTCTGGGATGAGGATAAGATCACCATGAAAGTGGAGTACATGAAGAACACATTAAGGTGGTCGGATACCGAGGTGAGCATTGCTTTGTCCAAGGCTCCGATGTTGCTGAGATGTTCTAAGGACAAGCTGCAACGCACCTCAGAGTTCCTCATCTCTGAGATGGGTTTGGAACCAGGGTACATTGCTCATCGGCCGACAATGCTCAATTGTAGGCTGGATGGTCGGCTCATACCCCGTTATTATGTTGTAAAGTTTCTCAAGGCAAATGGATTGGTACATTGCAACCGGGACTACTACAATACAGTCAGTATCACTGAGAAGGTATTTGTGGCGAAGTACATATGCCCTCACAGGGAAGCTGCACCACACCTCGCTGAAGACTATGCAGCAGCTTGTAGAGGAGAAGTGCCCGCTAGATTGATATTTCCATGAATCAAGAATTCTGACTTCTGTATGTAGAATCCTAACTACTATGCAGTTCTGAAGCCAGTTATGTTTTGTTCATTATTTACTATGGAGAAGAACATCCATGTTTTCTGTAGTTCTATGTGGCCTTTTAAAATCTTTCCTTTGATGATGTATTCGTTTCTCCTTTTTACTGTTCTACTCACAAGATTACTTGATATGTTGAACTTCTACTTCATGTTTGTCAAGGGAGGTTCGCTACTACATAAATATCCATACATATTTTGTTAGTAGTGTCTTGTGAATTCCTTTCCATGTAACAGTTGTCTTGACTTTTAGGATTGTTGGTTGCACCATTGGAGAAATATTGATGTTCTTCTAACATGTATTGTTTGGTCAGTAAGTTGTGTCAATGTATACAAATAACATGTATGCATGTATTGCCGGACCAAACGCATTAGTTTTGCAAAAGTTCATTGCAGTTAGTTTGTAATAACTCAAGATGTTGCTTATCGTTTGCAAGTTATTAAATTCTTTTGCGCCGTCGACTTATAATTGCTCCTTGTGCTCATAGTCTCAATGGTTGTTGTGTTATGTTGGAGCATGGAGTGTACAGCCTTGTGCATGTGTGCTATGAACCGATAAGTCGGTACTACGGGTACCAGATCTTTGGGATTGGATGCAGGACACTGTTCATCATATTGGTCCTAGAAATTTTCTTTTATCAAAGTAATAACCATAACATTTATAGCTGTTTGAGGGAAACAAAAGGCAAACAAATAGCATCAAGCCATTTACGATGATTATAGTCTGGCAGGCGTAGCAAAGTTCCTTTATTGCAAGATTCTAGCTGTACCTTCATGCATCATAATTAGGGATTATGTTAGATGCCATTTCATTGTGGTGCTCCTGTATGTTCAGAATGCTGACTGCGAAGAAGAAGCATATGTTTACCCATGCTTTTTTCTTTATTCATGGCATTATTGAGCCAGAGAGAAAACCAAACATAGGAAAGTTTGGAGTGTTGGGAACCCCTTTCGATTTCCGGGCTTCAAAACTTCCGCATGAGCTATGTTGTATCTGCTGCCACAGCTGCACATAAGGTGTGTACATATTTTTTCCATGCTTTGTTTACTGTTTAGCTCTTAGAGATGGATGAAATAGTGTTAAGTCTGATCGCTGTTGATTTACAAGTGAATGACCTGCATAAAACAAATAAAAACCACGACAATGTAACCACTGGAAGCTCTCTACTTGCTACAGGAGACAAATAAATTAAGCAGGGTTGTTCTGAAAAAGGGTGATTAATTAAACATGATGCCTTCCTTACTAGTAATTAGTAGCTGCTACTTTGGATGATGATGAATTTAAGCATATAATTGGTCTTCTCACTAGTTTTCACTTCTCATTAGATAGCAGAAGAAAATTAAACTCCTTGTCTCTGTACTAAAGGGTGCAGGAACATTAATGCTCCGTAATTTACATAAAATGTATGCATCATATCAATGTGAAAGCCTGATGCTACCTTTTTTACACCGGCCAAAGGTAGCTGGCATATAGAGTAAAAAAGTGTCATAGTAAGTAGGACAAAAGGTAGACATGATGCTTAGTGCTTTCCTTTTGCAGATTAATTCAAACTTTAAGCAATATATATTGTCTTTTGTTCTTAATTTGCAGAGCTGTCAATCTCTTGTTCTGAATGCCTGATGCCTCTTTTTTCTCTCATTTGATATCCAAGCTGAAGAAGTGACACAGAGTATAGGCTGGATAAATTGTTGTGAAGCTTAGCTCGTTTGAGACTCATAGAGAAGCTGCAGCGCTATTTTGTGAAGTAGGAGTACTACAAGTTTTTTTATTCTTGCATGTGCATACATTATTCCAGAAACCTATGTGTTTACTGCGTAATTTTTTGTTCTGAATAATTTATGAACACAAGTGCAGGTTTGTGTAGATAAAAAACTAGTGCAGGTTCATGTGCTTAGCACCTGCTAACAAGATGCTTTGACATGTACAATTTTGTTTCCCTGCAAAAAAATAAGACATCTACAATTTTGTTCTGCTGGCCTTTGAGAGGGGAGGGGCTAGAGGAGAGTAGATAGGGAAGAAGATGAGGGAAATAAGGTAAATTTCAGTAGTATATTGCTATTATTGTAGACGGGCTTTTCTGGTTATGTAGAACCTAAATTTTAACTTAACATCTAGATGTAATTAATCAGTGATTATATTGACCTAAATGTTACATGACTTACATCAATATCTATGTATTCTAAGGAGAAGATTATATCAGAGTTGAATGAGCATGCTGGGTGTCTTTTGTTATATCTAACAAGTGACGTGAATATGATATGAAGTATGAAAGTGCCTTCTAATTTCTACTATTTTTGTTTTACTTGGGAATTTTGGTGGCAAATAATTTTGTGGCTGATATATCTAGTAACAGGTATATCCATATTATGATATCAACCTCAAATCTGATTTCAAGGTTCTCCGAGCTTGAATTTTGTGTTCAAAATATTGGTTTGTTACATTTGCAATGTCTTTTCTACAGGATTAAGAGTGCCTTCAGCGAGATACACCATGTTTCCTTTGTTCTCTGATTGCGTGGCTTCCCCCCTTTGCAATTTCAAGCATATGCGTACCTGAGGAACTATAGACCTGCAACCTCAGTTTAATATGCTTGCAGCTTCTTCCTTTGTTGTGGCTGTGGCAGTACTTGATCCGTATTAGGCTCATATGATTATCTGTATCAACTTGATGATGCCAGTTTTGAACCTGCATCATATAATGTTTCATTGTATCGCAATTCTTGCTTTGATGCTGACTGTTTCACTGCATTGCCTTGCAAAGGGTGGCACCGTGGCTGGGTTACACAGGGTTTTGTTTAACCCAACGGCAAGGTTACTACTACTTGTTAGCTGAGCACAAACAGTGCAGATTGATTGATTCCTTGTGCATGCAGTATTTCATTGAACTGAGTCCTTTCTTATCCCATCCTTGTGCGTGCAAGATTTCATCGAACTAGAGGCTTTCTTCCAGGCGACGAAGCATGGCACCATTGGAAGATGACCTTAAGCATATATGTCCTTTGCCGTAGAGCAAGTGTTTGTTACTTCCTCCTATTCATAATAATAATAAATAATAAGTGTCGTTCATTTGTACAAAGTTTGTAACTTAGTACAAAATGAACGACATTTATTATGGATCGGAGGAGTAACTCATATGACCTGTGTCGCACTCTGACATACATGTTCGTAAGGAAGCAAATCTTTGATCGCTGCCACTATATGTTTTCTCAATTATAAGATATTCTAACCTTTTCTGGATTGGATGTATATAATTACTCCCTCCGATCCATAATAAGTGTCGCTCATTTAGCGACACTTATTATGGATCGGAGGTAGTACTATTTAGCGTGTTTGTTCACTCATTTAAGTCTGTATGTAGTTTATATTGAATTGTTCAAAACATCTTATAATTTTGAACGAAGGAAGTACATACTTGTATGTAGTTTATATTGAATTATTCAAAACATCTTATATTTTTGAACAAAGGGAGTACATACTATAAACATATGTTGATGTGTCGCTTGCATCCGAGTCTTTGATATTTCAATTTTTGTTGTTTGGTTAATGATGTCCTATTATTTTTAGGTGGAGCAATTGTTATAAGGACTTCAACCAACAAATGATAAAATTGTGAGACATTGTTCCCAATAAAGAAGGATGGAAATTCAGAGCGAAGTTTCGCTCTGGAGCATGGCAAACGCGAACGATTTTAGGGCAATCGTAGTTTATATGCGATGGTAACTACAGTACATACGCATTGCAATTAGTTGCGTTTTAATTTTTTATGGCAATCGCATGTCAGATTTGCCATCGCGTATGTTGTGAGTTGCGTTGTCTTTGCCATGTTCCGAAGCGAACGTTCATTTTATATACCCCAAATGCTTCAAAGCGCGCGTGCGCTACAGGAACTGGCGGCACACGCTACACTCGTTCTCTCCCCGAACCGACTGGCGGGTGGGTCCAACTGGAAAAGAGCAAAAGGACAAAAAAATTCGAATTCCGAGAGACACCGCTCTCCAGTCCGTTCCCCATCCCCCCCCACCCGCATCTGGCGACGGCGAGGCGATTCCCCTCATCCCGGCGACGGCGAGGCGATTCCGGGTCGCCGGCGTCGAGAGCACGCACCCCGCTCGCGGTGCGCACGGGTGCCACACTGCTTTCGGAGGAAAGGAGGCGATGGCGAGGGTTGGAGGCGGCGCAGAGCATGAGGAGGAAGACGACGAGGCAGAGGAGATCCCCCTCATCGCACGAGTTCGGCGCCAACAGAGGCGACCGCCGCCGCCGGAAACACAGGTACAGTCGACCCCCCCCCCCTTCCCCCCGTGATGCTTTTTCTAATTTTTTCGTCCTAGGAGGGTGATTCCCATGGATTTTTGGGGGTCCTAGGGTTTGGAGTGAGAGAAGGGAGAAGTGTTTTTGCAGGAAGGGGGAGGAGGGAGGGAGGGGCAGTGCCATCGCAGATAAGAGGGAAGCGAATCGAACGAGGTGAAGGAGGGGGGAGAGATTTTAGATAGGCAAGCAATAAAATTCTTATTGCTTCTCTTCATGAAGGGATTAGGCAAATACATCGGGGGGGGAGTTGCTTTTTTCTCGTTTGCTTTTTCTGGTTCGGTAGCGACGGTGTTACACTGAATTTTTCTTAGTGTGTATACTTGATTAGTGATAGTGTTACACTGGGGATAGTGCTTTATCATGATTTGTAGGGAAATTCATTGGGGAGAGTTGCTTTTTTGTCTATATTGCTTTTACCAGTCATGCTGACACTCTGAATCTGCAGACACATTTGAACATGAAAACTACAGCTGGACATGTTCCTTGTTTTTTTGCCAGGTGCAAAAATAAGCATGCAACCATGTACATCATCTGTAAATTTTTCAGGCTAGCTGGGTAGTGTTAGCAGTGTTGTTCATTCAGATTTTAGGACTTCCAGTAAGGAAGAGATTAAGACTTTTTTTCTGCTGCACATGAAGATTATTTCCGTTAACGGGTTCCATGCATTCCTTCATAAAAGCTTTAGGAAAATTCATTTTGATTCATCCATGTTAATGGTGAGTGCTGGGGAGGGGGAGAGATTTGTCTTGTTTTTTTGAAGTCTGAATTTGATGTTAACATTAACACGCTACCTGAACCTGTACATCTTTTCTAGACGCAGCTTTGCTTGAATTGGGGCACACGCAGTAGGTACAGTCGAGGTGCTGGACAAGACTTATTTTTTCTTCTCAATTCTAGGGGTAGGCAAACAAGCAGGAACTAGTTGCTTTATTTTTTAACTCGCACAAGTCCGGGGGTAGGCAAACCAATAGTTAGTAGTTCCATTTTCTTAATTATGTTATAGGCAAACTAGCAGTTAGTAGTTGCTTTTTTCATAACAATGTTTTTGAAGCACTAACATGGTTTTTTCGTTCTTTTGTCAACAACAGTTGACAACTCTACAACAGCGCGTCACACAAAGAGAGAAAAAAATCCAGGGATCCGCATAAGGAGAGGGATAATGTGAAACAAGGCAGCGTCGCAGAACAGCCAGGACCGTCTCGACCCCAAAAAGGAAAATCGTTCATGGGCGGACCACAACATGTATGCACCTGTTCTCGTTACCCCTCACGCAAATTATGATCCTGCTAGGTTTTTTACCTGAATTTGCTTTTTTTCTCCAGAGAGGGAGGAATCGCGCTTCTCCTGCGAGGCTATTCAAACTGAACAATTCGCTGATCAAAGCACAACGGGACAAGATCATTGGGGCTGGATTTAGGGGGATGCTGAAGTTCAGGTGCTCGCAAATGCCGTCAGTTTTGAGCAAGTGGCTTGTGAGTTGTTATGATGACAACCGGTCCGAGATCATTGTCAGGGGGAGGGGTTCAATCCCTGTCGACGAGGAGAGTGTCCACAGGATGTTCGGATTGCCTAACGACGGCCACAGGGTGAACTACGAAGTTAATCGGGAAGCTACAGATTTTATTATTGCAGAGTACGGTTTAGAAGGCGGCACGACTGACATAACTTCATGGTGCAATATCATAAACGATATGAATGGAGCTTCAGACGACAAGTTCCTGCGCGCTTGGCTTATAGTGGCTATCAGCACTTTCTTGTGCTGAAAGTGCATTTACTCCTAAATGGTGTTTTGGTGTAATGACAATGTGGTTAGTGGGACTAATGACGGGTGTTAAAGATTTATCTCAGGTCATATGTCCCGTGGAGGGTTATTAATTTTGGAGGATGATTGACCCCGATTCAAAAAGATAAAAGGCGTGGTGTTTATCCGGTGACTCGAAGGTTTATTTTCGGTTTGATTTGAGTCATAGGATCACCGCACTATTAAGAGGGGTCAACGAGATTGAGTATGTGGGGGAACACATTTCCATGTCCAAATATAGCCTCCCACAATCCTACTCCGGAAGAGGTACCGATTACATGTGCGAAGGCATGGGCTTAAGTGGGGGATCAGATATGTTCCTGACCACCCCGTGTGCACGGGGTCTCTGCCCCCCGTGCGCACGGGGTACCCAGGAAACTTCTGAGTAGCCCGTGTGCACGGGGTCTCTGACCCCCGTGCGCACGGGGTACCCCGACCCCTACTGAGTAGCCCGTGCGCACGGGGTCCCCGACCCCCGTGCGCACGGGGTAGGTGTTCTGCCTCTGGGTAGCCCGTGCGCACGGGGCTCACTTAGCCCGTGCGCACAGGGTCCCAACGGTTAGAAATGCCCCCTCACTCCCTCCCACTATAAAAGGCCTCCTTCTTCCTCCTCCAACCCTAACCCTTTCCCCTTGCTTGAGCCTCCATTGCTAAGAACTCCATTTTTCTCATTCCTCCCATTTCCTCCACCCAAACTTGTTGATACTTTGGGATTTGGGAGAGCAAGGCCCGATCTACACTTTCACCAAACCGATTTGTGTTCCCCGCAAGATTTCATCACCGTTGACTTTTTACTCTTGGAGCTTTGGCTCCTAGGCGGCTAGGTGTCCGCCCCGGAAGCTTCCTTGCTTGTGGTGTGCTCCGGGAAGTTTGTAAAGGTGTGGTGGTCGCCTTCAAGACCAACCCCGAGTGATTCGAGGCTCATCCGTTGGGGGTGTTGGGAAACGTAGTAGAAAACAAAAAATTTCGGCCTACTAATCAAGAACCCAAGATCATCCAAGAAGATTGCATACAAGGTTTTAGGTCATGGCTCACCAACCGATGTAGCGGAAGTAGAGTTGGTGAAGCTCGTGGACGTAGTGGAAGTAGATCTCGCAAGTTCTCTCACGAACAGTCCCTCGATCAATCCCATGAACAAGTCCCGTGATCTAGTCCCACGGACAAGTCCCATGAACAAGCTCCTCGAAGAAGGGTTGAAGGTACGACCCCTCCATTAGTATCCACACATCCCGTAGCAGCAATCCAGCAGCGCTCCGCCGTCCAGAGATGAACGCCACCGAGAAAACTAGAGGGAGAAAACCCTAACGGATTCCGATCTAGAACAGCGTCTAAACCGGGGTCTAAAAGTGGAGCAACGGGGTTTAGAGGAGGGAGGGTGGCGCATAGGCCTTGGGGATTGATTGTGTGTCTCTTCCCCCACCCTTGGCTCACCTTATATAGGTGGCCAAGGGGCCTAGGGCGCAGCTCAAGAAGGTTTGGGAGTCCAACTTGGACTCCCAAGCCTTCCAAACCTACACATACCTTCCCACCGGAAACCTTCCATAATGGTATTTGGAAATCCCACCTGGAGGATCTCCCACCCCTTTTTGGTGCGCCCCCACCACCTGGCCGGCCAGGGCAGCCTAGGTGGCTTGCTCCCCAAGGCCAGGGGCGCAGGGCAGTGGGTGGTACTGCCCGGAACCTTCCGGAACCTTCTAGAAGCTTCCAAGACCTTCCGGGACCTACCGGGACTGTTTCGGGACATTCCGGACACTTTTGGAGCACTTCCAATACCTTCCGGAACCTCTAACGAATGTTCCGGAGCCATCTAAATGGGTTTCGGAGCCATCCGGGCAAAGGTTATTATGTCCGGTGAACACAACATATTGTTTAAACTGTCCACCGATCACCGAAACTATTCCGGTTGATCGTAAACTTTCCCATTACCATTTTCATATGTTCCGGAACCACCTGGGACTACTCCAGAGTGATCCGGACATATCCTTAAATACCCAAAACTACTTTTGGTGCCCTTATGAACTATTTCATAAATCCCCGGAACTACTTCCGGTACCCGTATGAACTATTCTGCTTTGCTTCCACTAAACCTTCTACCATTCCAGTATTCTAACAGACTACTGCTCGTTAAGTGTGTGACCCAATAGGTTCGGTATAATGCGGACATGACTCAGAACATCTTCCGGACATAGGCCAACAGCCTTTCGTCAATAGCCAATAATCAACAGCGGAGCCATGGACACCCATGTTGACTCCCGCACATACACGAAGAAACTTCGAGTGAACCATTATGTTTATTCATGTACCATTCCCTTTGCTTCGTGATATATGACAAAGTTAGAGGAGAGATGTTTGGCACCCATGTGTAACAACTTCTTGAACACAAGCCACTCGTTATCCTCTTTGCTCGTTTGTCCCTTTTCTCGTTATCGTATTCCGGTATCCCTGTGACTGAATCACAATGCGTCTGGCCAGACTATAATGGATACCTTCATACCGAGTGGGCCCGAAGTGAATATCTTCTTCATCGTGAAGGAGCAAATCCCATTCTTGAACTATCACAGTCACTAGCCACACCATCTGACATACCCAGAACTTATTTTACTACTTCCCATTTACGGGAGGATTCATCTAAGAACCAAAGCATGTCTTCCTGTGTGAAGCAACTCGATACTCTCATGGTCTAAGGAATTACGTATATGATAACATTTCATGATATGACTTATAACGTTGTTACGATGTGATCTCTAAGTATATCATTCAATACTGGGGTCGGTTCAACATCATTGTTCTGCTAACAATATGTTCCCATTGCTACTGACATCCTTGTTACAAGAACAATGTCCATGATTAAGAAAACGTAATCATCAGTTAGCACATGAGCTGGTCTTAGAGGCTAAACCAGGAACTCTTGGTGTTTACATTTCCACACATGCAAGTGAGTTTTCTTCTGAATCTCATAGTCAGGGTCATTGCAATTATAGCACAGAAATATAAACATTAATTACGAACGTGGAAATATATATACTAACATTTTATTATTGCCTCTAGGGCATATTTCCAACAGTCTCCCACTTGCACTAGAGTCAATAATATTATCAGTGCTTGAGCATTTTACACCTATGGCATACCGGCGTAATACATGCTTCATTTGTGGTATAGACTTCATCATCGGATCTGATGTTTCAGGCCCGTTTGTATCTTGCATATCTTCGCGTTTTCACGCTATCATAAAATTCACTAATTTTATCAGTTTAGCTTTGTATATGTTTGAATCATTTGGCAGGACCTTGGTTCCTTTAGAATAAGTCATGAAATCATTCATAAATGTTCCATGAGCTTTAAGCATCTTGGAAACCATACCATGTTCATAAATGAACTGATGATTCAAAATACCCTCCCTTGTTACTTCTTTAAGCAACAATATACTTAGCCAGTGTTATAGAATTCGCCACAGTATCGAACTTGACAAAGTTCCTTCATACTGCGCCACCCTTACGTGTGAAACACATAATCCCAATTAAAATCGAAAATCGGTCGGAGTAAGTATGAAGACTGAATTGGTGTAACTATTTACATCAAAAATTCAGCTGGTGTAACCCATTACAACGAGCTCTTCATTCTCTCCATTTTCCGAGAAACAAATCTTATCTATCATAAGTTTAACTTTTCATTGTTTGTCCAATGATCAACATATTGATCACTTTGGTATCTTGCTCACAAACTTTTGGAGCGTTGGACATATCTGGTCGTTTTACATATTATGGTGTACATGATTAATCCAAACACACAGGTGAGTGGAATTCAATTCACGTGTTTTTGCTTATCTGTGTTCATGAACACTGATATCTGCAAATAATTTTTCACCGTGACATCGGCAAGAACATTCTTCTTGGCATTTTCATACTAAACTACTTTAGTATCATGTCAACATGTAATGTTGGTCTTAGCATGATCAGGCACTTACTATCTACATAGATCATTGTGCTCAATCCTAATGCTATATCAGCCCAAATTCTTCAACTGAAAACTATTTCCAACGAAGTCCTTATTCGTGTCAAGAAATTTATATCATTTCCAATCAACAATATGTCATCTACATAAGGTTTTAGAAATATTATTCAGCTCCCACTAACTTTCTTGAATATTCAAGCATCTTCGTTATTCCTGATGAAAACAAACTCTTTTCGCAATTTCATCACAACGAAAATTCCAACTCCATTATGCTAGCTTCAGTCCATCACTGGATATCCAAGGCTTGCATCTATTTTAGCATCCTTTGAATCGACAAAACATTCCGGTCGTATCACGTATACGTCCTTTGTTATATTTCTGTGTAGGAACTTTGTTTTTGACGTTCATTCTACCATATCCTATAAATGAGATATGTAGTAATTGCTAGTATAACCCGAACTGACTAAAGCATTTCTACGGTCGACACTATTTCACCGTAGTCAACCTTTGAACTTGCTAGAAAGCAATTTTCCAACGAGTTGAGCTTTATGGATAAAACAATTTCATCCGAATCAATTATAAATCCATATATATATTCTTCAGACTTTTAGTCTTTCGGAGGGTCTACCAAGTTCAAAACTTGACTTACTTCCATGGATACTATCTCGGATTATTTGGCATTGAGCCAAATCCTGGAGTCAGGACCCATCAACGCTTCTTTGTATATCACAGGTTTATCATTGTCGAACAACAATATCTCGTTTTACATATCATGAATGTTTGTACGTGTTTTGTCTAACCTGTGTGGTTAAGCTGCGCACTTCTCTGAAGATTCAACAATCTTTGACAAGTTGCACTGTCCTCCCACTCACTCTTTTGTAAGAAACTATTTTTCTTCAAAACACACCGTTCTTAACAACAAACAGTTTTTCTTTTGTGTAGTGATAGAGGAATACCAAAACTTTTGGCATAACCTTAACAAAGTAGCACTTATCTGATTTGGGGTTTTGAGTATGTCAAACATATGCCTCATATACCCAAATTTTAAGAAAAGACAACATGGTTTTAACATTCCATACCACATCTAATATGGTGTCATTTCAACAGATTTGATGATGCTCTTTTCAGTGTAAAAGCCGTAGTCACTAACGCATAACTTTTAATGAGTATAATGGCAAATTGATAAACGTCATATTTGATCTTACCGTGTCATACATGGCTTGATTACATCTCTCGAACATCTTACTCATAGTGATGTTCCGGGAGACGCAAGTTATGACACTCTTCACAACTCATCAGACGTTCGCTAAACTTGTAACTCAAATATTACTTTCTACAATCTAATTTGCAGAAGCTTTATTTTCTCGTTACAATGAATTTCTATTTCACTCTAATATTCCTTGAACATTTCAAAGATTTCAGACGTATGTCTCTATTGAACAGATATCCACATATCTACTTCAACTCATGAGTGAAGATAGGGAATCCACTGCACACAACTACACTTATTGGACTACACACATCATCATGTATGATTACCAATGGTTTAGTTGCCCGTTCATGTATGGCCTATCAACGGTGTTTTAGTCACATTACTTCGAGACAAAGATCGCAAGCGTCAAGTGATTCGTAGTCATATGACTCGAAAGTCCATCACTTATGGAAATTCTTCATGCATGTTATGTCACTTGTGATAAACGGCAGTGCCACATCTATGTGGTATTTCTGTCAGTCTTGCGACGTTTAGCGTCAGTGTTATGGATGTTTAGTATTATTATCAAGATTCATAACATACAACCTATTCATAATGGAAGTATGGCCTTTACGTTATTCATAGCTTTGAACAACTCTCTTGCAACAAACATGATTCAAAATGATGTTTTGCAACAAGGCTAAAGTGTAGTAACAATTTACTCAACTCTAAAATAAATTATGAAGATAATCATAGAGTCAACACACGGTATAGTAAACCTTTTACCGTGTTCCCGAGCGTGTCAAAACTCATCATTAGCTAGTCATAAAAGCCATAGTATTTCTTGCATCAACTTGCAACGATATGCAATTGAAGTGATATTCCGATGATCAACAGTTTAATCACAATATACAGAATCCACAATTAACTGCTTAATCATGATTCCCAAGAATTACATCTCTTGACCAGCAATGAATTCATCTATAACTCTGTATGACTTTCATTTCTGAGCTGGATGTTCCAGTCTTCTTTCGTTTTGCCTTTATACGTATCATAGTTCTATTTCCAATGTCACTCCTACTCACAGAAGATCACACATGATCAAGGGTGGCGCATGCCATGGACTTTCCGGCATGTAAGTCTTACTAACACCCTATGGAACTTCCTTTCCCTTAATCCTCATCATCATATGATCAGTGTTCTTCTGGATCCCACACTTATCAGTTTCTTTTTAGAGCACAATGAACATTTTCACTAATGCTTACAATCATACATTGTACTAGATATCTTATATCCAACATTAATTGTCTTACTACTGAAAACTTATTTTTCAGTTCCATGAATATAACATAACTATCCCAAACTCTTCGAAGTTCGGGTTTCATGGTGGTGAAGACAATGCACTTAGCTGTGGTGGAATTCTAGCATTTTGGATTATGGACGTAAGTCACATCATCCATAGCATCAGCGGGAGAGCATCAAAAATTTGCGATAGGACATGGTCCTTCTCGGCACTATTGAGGATAGTCCTCACAATACGGTACCAATCGTAAAGTTTTTACCAGATAATACAGTTAATCAAAATCAATTGGGAAGGTGGTAATGCGAGCCATTATTCTACAACGATAATGCAAATACTAAGACTTTGTTCATAATTAAGTTGCACTTGTGATTAATCAATTTAATTACTTAGTGCGCTCCCACTCAGATCAATATCTCTCGTAATTGATGCTGGAGTGATTCAAGATCCAACCCAATCGTCCGCCATTGATGTGACATCACTGATGACTTAGACTGGACCGGTAGGCCAACTTGCCAATCACGCCAAAGGTGATTCTTGTTCATCTTTCGATGGGCGTGTTCCGGTAGCAAACTTTTATCCAAACCGTCAAGATAACCAAGTGTAATGTGTTGTGTGTTCTTTTAACACACCCGTCTTTTATGCGTCACACCGTGTGCACCCATGTGACATGACCTGCTCCGATGTGAAACATAGTATAGACGGTGCTACAGTTGGAAGAACACTATCAACTTGATATTGTTTTGCGAGAGATCACCCTAATAAAATACGACTATCGCGCAACAAACAAGGGTGCATCAAAGGGATAAACATCACAGGCAGTTCATAAAATTTTGTGATATAGTATAGCCCTTTGCTTCGTGAAGTCTTCATTGTCTTCACGTCGTCGTGGTTGAAGTCACCGTGTCCAACAACTTTGTCCTTGGCGCCGGGAACATCACCACGGCTTCCGGCATGTGCGTCGGGGTCCACCTCCGCATCGTAGATCATCACCTCTGCATCTATCTATTGCTTTGCCTCGAGCTAATAAACAGTTCTGGCACGCAGGCCATAATTAAGTGACAATCATATGACTCCAGTCATCATGCCGTACCACGACACGCAGGTCGCGAATAAATATTTCATAACATATAGCATCTCATACAAACACATTGCAAATCTTGAAGGCTATACCACATCACATGCATACTCTGCAAAAACAAGTTAGATCGCCATCTACACGGGTTGTTGCAACTTTTATCGTGGTTGTTAAGCAGGTTTACAAGGCAAACGAGAAACCCTAGATAAAACAAAACACGATACTTCTTTTGTTGCTAGTTTAACATACGGGGTGCGTGCAGCAACTAATGCCACAAGCCAAACTTCGTTAAACGCGTGACCCCCGGTGGATTTGAGTTCATAAAATCCACAAGCCCCTCCATGTTAAATCTTCTATTGCGAGATTAAGATGAGATCCAAGGAGTTTGATGTAGACCATGATCAAGGCAACCAGCATACTGAAAGCAGCATAGAGGGATCGATGGAAAACTCAATCCTTGTAGCAAAACCTCAACTTGCCATCAAGCATAGAAAAAATCACATGACAGGGAAGCAACAAGAAAATCAATGCCTCATATCACACATATGATCTAGACCTAAACATGCATCTAATCAAGGATCGCTCATGATACCACTGTTGGGAAACGTAGTAGAAAACAAAAAATTTCGGCCTACGAATCAAGAACCCAAGATCATCCAAGAAGATTGCATACAAGGTTTTAGGTCATGGCTCACCAACCGATGTAGCGGAAGTAGAGTTGGTGAAGCTCGTGGACGTAGTGGAAGTAGATCTCGCAAGTTCTCCCACAAACAGTCCCTCGATCAATCCCATGAACAAGTCCCGTGATCTAGTCCCACGGACAAGTCCCATGAACAAGCTCCTCGAAGAAGGGTTGAAGGTACGACCCCTCCATTAGTATCCACACATCCCGTAGCAGCAATCCAGCAGCGCTCCGCCGTCCAGAGATGAACGCCACCGAGAAAACTAGAGGGAGAAAACCCTAACGGATTCCGATCTAGAACAACGTCTAAACCGGGGTCTAAAAGTGGAGCAACGGGGTTTAGAGGAGGGAGGGTGGCGCATAGGCCTTGGGGATTGATTGTGTGTCTCTTCCCCCACCCTTGGCTCACCTTATATAGGTGGCCAAGGGGCCTAGGGCGCAGCTCAAGGAGGTTTGGGAGTCCAACTTGGACTCCCAAGCCTTCCAAACCTACACATACCTTCCCACCGGAAACCTTCCATAATGGTATTTGGAAATCCCACCTGGAGGATCTCCCACCCCTTTTTGGTGTGCCCCCACCACCTGGCCGGCCAGGGCAGCCTAGGTGGCTTGCTCCCCAAGGCCAGGGGCGCAGGGCAGTGGGTGGTACTGCCCGGAACCTTCCGGAACCTTCTAGAAGCTTCCAAGACCTTCCGGGACCTACCGGGACTGTTTCGGGACATTCCGGACACTTTTGGAGCACTTCCAATACCTTCCGGAACCTCTAACGAATGTTCCGGAGCCATCTAAATGGGTTTCGGAGCCATCCGGGCAAAGGTTATTATGTCCGGTGAACACAACATATTGTTTAAACTGTCCACCGATCACCGAAACTATTCCGGTTGATCGTAAACTTTCCCATTACCATTTTCATATGTTCCGGAACCACCTGGGACTACTCCAGAGTGATCCGGACATATCCTTAAATACCCAAAACTACTTTTGGTGCCCTTATGAACTATTTCATAAATCCCCGGAACTACTTCCGGTACCCGTATGAACTATTCTGCTTTGCTTCCACTAAACCTTCTACCATTCCAGTATTCTAACAGACTACTGCTCGTTAAGTGTGTGACCCAATAGGTTCGGTATAATGCGGACATGACTCAGAACATCTTCCGGACATAGGCCAACAGCCTTTCGTCAATAGCCAATAATCAACAGCGGAGCCATGGACACCCATGTTGACTCCCGCACATACACGAAGAAACTTCGAGTGAACCATTATGTTTATTCATGTACCATTCCCTTTGCTTCGTGATATATGACAAAGTTAGAGGAGAGATGTTTGGCACCCATGTGTAACAACTTCTTGAACACAAGCCACTCGTTATCCTCTTTGCTCGTTTGTCCCTTTTCTCGTTATCGTATTCCGGTATCCCTGTGACTGAATCACAATGCGTCTGGCCAGACTATAATGGATACCTTCATACCGAGTGGGCCCGAAGTGAATATCTTCTTCATCGTGAAGGAGCAAATCCCATTCTTGAACTATCACAGTCACTAGCCACACCATCTGACATACCCAGAACTTATTTTACTACTTCCCATTTACGGGAGGATTCATCTAAGAACCAAAGCATGTCTTCCTGTGTGAAGCAACTCGATACTCTCATGGTCTAAGGAATTACGTATATGATAACATTTCATGATATGACTTATAACGTTGTTACGATGTGATCTCTAAGTATATCATTCAATACTGGGGTCGGTTCAACATCATTGTTCTGCTAACAATATGTTCCCATTGCTACTGACATCCTTGTTACAAGAACAATGTCCATGATTAAGAAAACGTAATCATCAGTTAGCACATGAGCTGGTCTTAGAGGCTAAACCAGGAACTCTTGGTGTTTACATTTCCACACATGCAAGTGAGTTTTCTTCTGAATCTCATAGTCAGGGTCATTGCAATTATAGAACAGAAATATAAACATTAATTACGAACGTGGAAATATATATACTAACATTTTATTATTGCCTCTAGGGCATATTTCCAACAGGGGGTGACTCGAAAAGGAGAATACGGTGAGCTACGTTGTTGGTAGCGCTCTCAATCTTGAGCACCGCTCCAAACGGAGATTAGCACTCCCTCAAAAGAGTGTGAACTTCGGTCAACCAAATTTCCGCGTCTCCGTGACACTTGTGGTTTATCCCTTTCCGCACTTTACTTGTTTCTAACCTTGTATGCTTGTTGGCTTTCTATTGTATTTGTTGCCTAGCATACTTGTCTTAAGCTTGCCTGCCACCTAGGGTTGATTCATCTAGTGCATATCTAGAGAATTGTATTTATCCGCTTAACCCTAAAAATTGGTAATAAATCTTCAATTTGTTAGTCACCTATTCACCCCCCCTCTAGTTGACCGTATCGATCCTTTCAATTGGTATCAGATCTAGGGATCTTATTAAGGGCTTTACCGCCTAAGAGAATATGGTCGACCTAGGGGATCAAGGTGAAAACATTCCCGCGGATGGGGGAGCATTTGGTGCACATGGTGCACCCGATGCTAACCCACCCGCTCCACAAATACCACACCAAGAGAGTGGAGGAGCTAGCTCCTCCACATCACTAACCATGACCGAATTCGCCGCTTTCATGGAGTCCTTTAAAAGCTCCATGGAAATTTAGATGAAGGCTTTGGTTCGTGATGAAGTCGACAAGAAACTTGCTTCATTTTCACAAACTCCTTCTACCTCATCAACATTTTGTCCGAACACCACTTTGGATGTTGATGGAGTAAAGGAGACACCTAAATTGACACCACACACCTCTGCACCATCTTATAATGCTGCTGCTCCTTCATATGCTCGTCCTTATATTCCTATGCCGCATATTAATCATACTGGGGACCCCCCTGCTTGAATCCTGACAAGTGGTAAATGGAAGTTAGCTATGGAGTCACATGTCCGGAGCGCCTCCACTCAATTGTGGTGGGTCATCTTGAGAGGGCATCATCCTGAGGATCCATTAAGTCTATCTCCAAGAGAAGAGGTTGATGAGAAACTCAATGATACTTCCTGTCACATGCTCCGGAAGGCCGTGCCCGACGACTATCAAGACTCCATTGCTCTATTGAAGATGGCCAAGGAAATTTGGGACACTCTCTGTGAAATATTTGAAGGAGACATTAGTGTGCAGAGATCTCGTTTGGCAATTCTCAAGACGGAGGTTAACATGTTCGTGAGGAAGGATGGTGAGACTGCGGATCAAGTTTTCCGTAGGCTCAAGTCCATCGTTTTGGATTTGAGGAACTATGGTTGCACATGGGCCGATGACAATTTCATCAAGGATAAGTTCTTAAGTTCCATTATTCTAACGGATGACACCATGGTCACAATGATCCATCAACGTATGGATTTTGACCAATTAACTCCAAATCAAATTGTTTCATCATTCCCCACCAACTCTTTGTTGAAGTCCAAGTCCAAGCAAACCCATGACCTTGTTCAAGGGATAAACAACACCAACAACCTCGCCTTGAAGGCCAAGAAGATAGCTTCCCCCTCCAAATTTGTGGAGGTGGAAGAGGTGGAAGAAGTGGAAGAATATTGTGAAGATGAAGATGTTCCCTCGTGCCCGGCAAATGACTTTAAGGAAGATGTGGCCCTCTTGGTCAAAAAGTATGTGGGCACCATGGGCACATTGGGTAACAAAGGAAATAACTTCAAGGGAAAAACCTTTGGAAGAAGAAAGTGCTACAATTGCGATAGTCCAAAGCACTTTGTTGCGGACTGTCCATATAAAAGAAGAGAAGAGAAATCCGAGAAGCTTATTCTCAAGAAGAAGAGATTCAACAAGTTTTCCAAGAGGCGTGGTGAAAAAGCTCTTGTTCATGAAGAGTACCTATCCGAGGATGAAGAAGATGGTGATGATGATGAGCACAAGGGCATGGCCGCTATTGCCATGCATTCCAAGTCCTCCCCCACCTCATCAAGCCTCTTTGATTCCCCCAACGAGAACAAGACCATCGTCCACCGATGCCTCATGGCAAGAGAGGTAATATCAAAGTCTATCAACTCTAAGCCATCATATCCCACTACCAACCTCTCGCAAGAGGAGTTGGATAACGAGTGTGAAGATGATGGTGTCGATTATAGTGAGGAAGCCTCATTAGCCTTCATGAAGACACTTAAGGGAGAATCCCTTGCTCGTTTCCTCAACATGATGAGGTCACTCACCGAACGTGATGACTACATCAGAAATGTGGAAACCCTCTTAATGGAGGAAAAGGAAAGAAATGATCTCCTTGAGCAAAATCTCCTTGAAGTAGAAACCATGAAAGCCTCACTTGAGGAAACCGTCACTTCACATGAGATAGACTTTGTTAAAGTCAATGATGCTTTAGAACTCTCTCTTGAAATTAAGCATGATCTCTTGGATAAAATTGCTAAGCTTAGTTGCTCATGGTGAACTCGGTGAGGAGTATAAACTCCTTGAAAACAGCCACAAGCTCATAAAAGGGGAGCTTATAACTCTCACCGAGTCTTACAACCAACTTAAGGCTTCAACTCTTAAGTCTCTTGCTACTTTCTCTCCTAATGATGCATGTGCTTCTAACTCCATTGATTATGCATCTCTACTTTTTGAGAACAAAAAGTTGAAAGACCAACTTGAGAAAGGTCTTGTGTCTTGTATTCAAGGCGAAAAGAACTTGAATGAGCTTTTGAGTAATCAAAAGGAATGTGTGGCCAAGGAGGGAATCGGTTTTGATCCCTCTCAAAAGAAAAAGAAGAACAAGCACAAGAAGAAGAATAAGAATAAGAACAAGAAGAAGAAGCACCAAGCTACTCCTCCTCAACAACAAATCACATTTGTGCAAGAAGGGCACAAGGAGAAGGAAAAGGGAAAGGAGAAGGTTGGAGAGGAAGTCATCTCAAAGGAGATGGTTCCCTCTTCTAATTATGCCGGCATGAACAATCCATCTTATGTCCTTTTGAGAAGGAATGATGGCTATACTTTTGCTAAATTTGTCGGCACTAATTATGATGATTATGCATGGACTATCTGGGTTCCTAAGACCCTTGTTGCTAATTCTCTAGGACCCATTGAAAAATGGGGACCTAAAAACAAAGCTTGATTGTTGCAGGACTATGCCTCCGGTGGAACACAATGGGTGATTGATAGTGGTTGCACAAATCATATGACCGGAGGCAAGGATATGCTCGTGGATTTCGTTGACTCGCTCAAGTCATCCTCGGACATCTCCTTTGGCGACAATAGCAAGGGCAAGGTATTGGGATTAGGGAAGTTTGTCATCTCGAGTGATTCTTCACTCAATAATGTCATGCTTGTCGAATCCCTTCACTACAATCTACTTTCCACTATCCAATTGGTGTTGGAATACGGGGCAGAAAACACAATTTTTTCATACCTACGGTACCCGAACCCAAGATCTATGCTATGGCGATGTAAAGTAACGGAGGGAATCGGTGTTCATACCTTTGAAGACCGAAAGAGGGAAACGTTCTTGCGAACGTGGCTGGCGTAGACTCGGAACTACGACCTCCCTGTCGTGTAGAAGACCACCACCGGCGAGGATGACTCCCGGTAAACCTCCAGCGACGAAGTAGCACCACAGGTGTAGTGCCTCGGAGAGATTATACACGTACGGTACAATCAATGTTCCTCCCGGGCCCCGAACCAGGCGAGCAGCGGAAGAAAGAGGGCTACGGATCCCGACTCCGGCAGAACGACGGCCTGCCTTATGGTGGAGAACTCCAACCAGGTGCAGACTCCAAACAAGGGGAGTCCACTTCCGGGAAGGAGAAGGAGGAAGAAGGAGATATTGGTGTGTTGGAAAAAGGGGGGGGCTACCCGGCCCTCCTTATATAGGCCAAGTGGGGGTGTGATCCTCCTCCCCTCCCCTATGTGGGACTAAACTCCCAAGGGGGGGGGGAGTGCGCCGGCCATAGGGGAAATGGGCCCCACCCTTGGCGCCAAGCTCAAGGGGGGAGACCCCCTCCTCCCTTAATGGGCCCCATGGGCCCATTTAGCCTTTTCCCCATTTTTTTAATTTATTTAATATTTTTTAAATATTTAATTCAGATAATTAAATAATTAAACATTATTAAAACAATTAAACTTTATTTTGAACTATTCAAAATGTCCGGAAACCATTCCGTCCTCCTCCGGAACTATTCCGGTGATTCCTCCTATTTCACCGATTGATCCCGTAACTGTCCTATGCATCGATTGCCCTTAAGTGTAACACCCTAATGGTCCGGGAAACAGCAGACATGGTCGAGACTCTTCTCATTGACCAATGAATAGTCAGTTGGACCTGGTTACAATCCTTGACAGCCCCTGCGCTTCCATCGAATGAACTTCGATCGCTTTTGGAAACCGTTAACGATACGACGTAATCCCTTTGTGCTGCGGTACTTTGTTTGTCCGAGGCTTGATCGTCGGTATCCTACATACCGTGTTCACATCTCGTTCACAACAAACAAGTTTACTCGTCCATGATCATTGCATCTCTTGTGATCTAGTCACTTGCTTGCAAGCTATTGATGCAATATCACCGAGTGGGCCCAGAGTACCTGTCCTGTCACAAGGACTGACAAATCCCGCTCTGATCTATTAACATACTCATCAACCATCTATTTCGGAATACCCAAAGTGCACCGTTATAGCCAGCATATTTCAGTCAGGCGGTGGGATACAAATCAAAGTCTCCTCATAGATGACAATTACGTATGATCATTACGGTCTAAGGACTAAGCCATATGTTACAAAGTCATAGCAACGCTGAACTATGTGACTCGATCACATTGCAATAGTTTAGGTGGGTGTACGTCCATCACATCATTCCCCTTAACGATATGACCTCATTGTCAATGGACTTAAGTGTCGTCATGATCAGGAAAGCTTGATCAATCAATTGCCCAATGCGATAGTTTACCCGAGTTAAACTACGGACCATGTTTTATACTACACCTGTATTAGTATTTTCAAGTAATACAGTTATAGCACAATATAAAACTTATTATGAACAAAACGTACATGTGACAAATATCTTTATTAATTTGTCTCTAGGGAAGATATCCAACAGTCTCCCACTTGCACTAGAGTACAAATTACACTAGTTTACATCAGGTATGTATCTAACACCAATGGTCTCTCGGTGTTCTTCAAACTTTCCCTGTGGAAGAGGTTTAGTCATCGGGTCTGCTGCGTTCAGATCAGTATGTATCTTGTGAATCCTAGTGTGTCCATCCCTGATGTAGTCTCGCGTCACATGGAACTTTCGGAGGATGTGCTTGGCTATAGAGTGAGTTCTTGGCTCCTTCGCGTTAGCAATGGCACCCGTGTTATCGCAGAAGATTCCCACGGGGTCAGAGCAGCTGGGAAATACGCCAAGCTCGATCACGAACTTCTTCAGCCACAGCGCCTCGTTTGACGCTTCGCAAGAGGCAATGTACTCCGACTCCATTGTAGATTGGGTGACGACTGACTGTTTGCCGCTCCTCCAGCTAATTGCGCCACCGTTCAACATGAAAACATATCCCGTCTGGGATTTCGAGTCATCTAGATCTGAACCGAGGCTTGCGTCAATGTAACCCTTTACGGTGAGCTCCTCATCAACTCCTCCATAAACGAGAAAGAGATCCTTGGTTCTTCTCAAGTACTTAAGGATGTTCTTTACTGCTGTCCAGTGAGCCATTCCCGGATTACTCTGGTAGCGATTAGTCATACTAATGTCCAGCGCTAAATCCGGTCTGGTACATAACATAGCATACATGAGAGAACCTATGGCTGAGGCATAGGGCTTTGAGGACATCTCCTCCTTCTATTTTGATGTGGTTGGGCATTGAGTCACGCTTAGTTTTACACCTTTTATAACTGGCAAGAGGCCTCTCTTGGAGTTACCCATACTAAACGTTTTCAATATCTTGTCAATATAAGTGTTCTGACTCAAAGCCAACCGTCGATTAGGTCTATCTCTATAGATCTTAATCCCTAATATGTACGCAGCTTCACCCAGGTCCTTCATGGAAAATTGTCCATTCAGATATTCCTTTACTTCTTCTAAGAATTTCTTATCGTTCCCTATCATTAATATGTCATCTACATATAACACAAGGAATGCTACAGAGCTCCCACTCAGTTTCTTATAGACGCAGAACTCTTCGACGTTTTGGACAAATCCAAAAGCTTTAATGACCTCATCAAATCGAAGATTCCAGCTCCGAGATGCTTGCTTCAACCCATAGATGGACCGTTGAAGCTTGCACACCTTACCAACATTCCTTGGATCGATAAACCCCTCTGGTTGCATCATATACAACTCTTCCTCAATGTTGCCATTAAGGAACGCAGTTTTCACATCCATCTGCCATATCTCGTAATCATGATAGGCAGCTATTGCTAGTAGGATCCGAATAGACATATACTTGATCATCGCTACAGGAGAGAATGTCTCCTCGTAGTCAACTCCTTGAATTTGTCGGAACCCCTTCGCGACAAGTCGAGCTTTGTAGACAGATACGTTTTCGTCTGTGTCAGTCTTTTTCTTGAAAGTCCATTTATTCTCGACGGCCTTGCGGTCCTCGGGAATATCCACCAAATTCCAAACTTTGTTGGTGTACATGGAGTCTATTTCGTATTTCATGGCTTCTAGCCATTTCTCAGACTCGGGTCCCTCCATTGCTTCTTTGTAACTCGTAGGTTCATCCGACTCATCAGCCGAGATTGCATTCACAAGCTGTCCGTAAAACTCGGTAGGTTGACGGACTCTTGATGACCTATGGGGAAAAATAGGTTCCTCTTCATTCTCATCATGATCATCATGTATGTCATGATCGTTATGAATGTCTTCCTGGCCATTCTCTTCAGCTCCCACTGTGGAAGAAGGTTCCAGAACAATTTCTGTTGCCGGTTCTTCCATTTGGAGTGATTGGTCAGTCACTTCATCGAGGTCTATTTTCCTCCCACTCAATTATTTCGAGAGAAACTCTTTCTCAAGAAAGTGTCCAGTCTTAGCGACAAACGTTTTTCCCTCAGATTGGTTGTAGAAGGTGTATCCAACAGTTTCCTTTGGATATCCTACAAAGATGCATTTCTCCGCCTTAGATTCGAGTTTGTCAGGCTAACGTTTCCTAACATAAGCCTCACAACCCCAAATATTCAGGTAAGACAACATTGGTTTCTTGCCAAACCATTCTTCAAACGGTGTTGTCTTCACGGATTTGGACGGTATGCTATTAAGAACGTAAGCGGCAGTTTCTAATGCATACCCCCAGAATGATGTAGGTAAGTCGGTATGAGACATGATTGACCGTACACTATCCAATAGTGTTCGATTACGTCGCTCGGACACACCGTTCCGCTGAGGTGTTCCAGCTGGTGTAAGTTGTGGTACAATACCACAAGTCTTCAGATGAGTGCCAAACTCGTGACTTAAATACTCGCCTCCTCGATCAGATCGAAGGTGCTTGATTTTCTTCCCGAGTTGATTCTCGACCTCACTCTGAAATTCCTTGAACTTTTCAAAGGCTTCAGACTTGTGTTTCATTAAATAGATATACCCGTATCTACTTAAGTCATCCGTGAAGGTCACGAAGTAACGAAAACCATTGCGCGCGGTGACATTCATTGGTCCGCATACATCAGTATGTATGATCCCTAATAAGTCCACCGCACGCTCCATTGTTCCATTGAATGGAGTCCTTGTCATTTTGCCCATTAGGCATGGTTCACATGTGTCAAGGGATCCAAAATCCAATGACTCAAGAAGTCCATCTTTATGGAGTTCCTCCATGCGCTTTATACCAATATGACCAAGTCGACAATGCCACATCGTCATGTGTTCTTCGTTACTAGGCTTTAATCTTTTGGCCTCTACGTTATTGATGTGGGAGTCATGATATTCGAGATCCATTAAGAATAAACCATTACGCACCGGTGCATGAACATAGAAGACATTATTCTTATAAAACGAACAACCAGTTGTTTCAGATTTAAAAGAATACTGGTCTCGCATCAAGCAAGAGCCACTCACAATGTTCATACTCAACGCGGGTACATAATAGCAATTATTCAACACAAGAATCAATCCCGAAGGGAGACTAAGACGAAGCGTGCCAATTGACATTACTTCAACCTTGGCACCGTTCCCAACGCGCATTGTCACTTCATCCTTCCGCAAGAGTCGTTTATTCTGCATCCCCTCCTGGGAGTTACAGATGTGAGCAACTGATCCGGTATCAAATATCCAGACGTTGCTCCGAGCACTTGTCAGGAAAACATCAATAACATGTATATCACATATATCCATGTCTCTTCCGGCAACTTTGCCGGCCTTCTTATCTTCTAGGTACTTGGTGCAGCTGTGCTCCTTCTTGATTTCCATCTCGGCAATTTTGAGTATTGTGAACAATTCAGAAAGGGTCTCAACCATTCCTTGCATGTTTTACTTCAACACAAAATTCTCATAGCTAGGGGGTAGCGACCGCAACACCCTATCAATCGCCACTTCATCTGGAATCTTAAATTCTAGATCATTTAGGCGTTGAACGTAGTCAGACATTTTGACTACGTGCTCAGTCATGCTGGTGTGCTCTTCCATCTTTGCAGAGAAGAAAGCTTCACAAACTTCATTTCTCTCAACCTTGGCTTGAGGTGCAAAGATGGTCTTGAGGTCAGTGATTATCTCATAAGCACTGAAGCTCTCGAACCGTTTTTGCAGTTCAGCCTCCATGGCATGGAGCATACCCTTCTTGACAAGGGAGGAATCATCCGACTTAATGAGATAGACTTTCTTCTCAGCCGGAGTAGCGGTAGTTGCTGGTGCATCTCCTAATGCAGTCTCAAGTACATAGGACATTTTGAGGGGAACGAGGAGAATCCTCAGGGTGCGGAACCAGGAGGTGAAGTTTGACCCATTAGTTTTCAGTTTATCTTTCTCTAGGAATGATCCTAAGTTGAACGAGGGGCGTGGTGCTGTCATCTACAAGGTTGATTCACAAAGATACATATTTAGACTTTTGTTCATAATGTGGAGTTCAATTACAATTAATTCTAAAACTCCCACTTAGGAAAACATCTCTCAATTTTGCTAAGTGATTACACGATCCTAGAACACCATACCTCCCCCGTGTGACACGACCATCAGTATGTTGTTCAAGGTAGGCCATCATGCCAATCACATCATCCATGTGACTCATGCTCGACCTTTCGGTCTCTTGTGTCCCGAGGCCATGTCTGCACATGCCAGGCTCGCCACCACACCCTATGTGATTTGTTTCTGTGTCATACAAGGCCATGCTTCTGGGCATGCTAGGCTTGCTACACCCACCTCTTGTGAACAAAAAAATGTTTGACATTCGTGTGACACGGGATGCCTCCATAATGTAGAACTTTCCAGGTGGTGCTCACTAGTGTAAGGACACTATGTTGGTTTTAGCGAGAGATGGTCCTGTTTTCGTGCTACCGTCGATATATCTAGCATACTAGCATAAAACAGGAAGTAAAATTGTAAATCATACAACCTATGATCCCCCTTCATGCAAAGAAAAGTTAAAACACCTTTCTACTTTAGCTTGTGCAAGTTTTACGTGGCTGCTAGGGGTTTCGAGAGAGAGAACCGATTTCTATCCTGCGAAAACATGCCACAACACCGATCCCCAATCGTCTCTATTACACCCCTGTCGGGGCCCTCCTTTGCAAACATCTTCGCATCGCTAATGCAGAGAGACAGACACCCCCCCAGCCACTTTATATGGTACAAGCCATATGTCAAGCGTGGAAACAGTCTCGCATAAACGCGTAAGGTCGGTCGGGGTCCGCTTCATCAAACATTGCCGCAACGCTAAATGAGTACACGTGGGAGGGTAACGAATGAAGATTCGATGCCCACATCCTAGATGTGTTCTACCCGTACAATACTTCTACGCATAGCTAGCTCATGATACCACTGTTGGAATACGGGGCAGAAAACACAAAATTTTCATACCTACGGTACCCGAACCCAAGATCTATGCTATGGCGATGTAAAGTAACGGAGGGAATCGGCATTCATACCTTTGAAGACCGAAAGAGGAAAACGTTCTTGCGAACGTGGCTGGCGTAGACTCGGAACTATGACCTCCCTGTCGTGTAGAAGACCACCACCGGCGAGGATGACTCCCGATAAACCTCTAGCAACGAAGTAGCACCACAGGTGTAGTGCCTCGAAGAGATTATACACGTACGGTACAATCGATGTTCCTCCCGGGCCCCGAACCAGGCGAGCAGCGGAAGAAAGACGGCTACGGATCCCGACTCTGGCAGAACGACGACCTGCCTTATGGTGGAGAACTCCAACCAGGTGCAGACTCCAAACAAGGGGAGTCCACTTCCGGGAAGGAGAAGGAGGAAGAAGGAGATATTGGTGTGTTGGAAAAAGGGGGGGCTACCCCTCCTTATATAGGCCAAGGGGGGGTGGTGTGATCCTCCTCCCCTCCCCCATGTGGGACTAAACTCCCAAGGGGGGAAGTGCGCCGGCCATAGGGGGGGATGGGCCCCACCCTTGGCGCCAAGCCCAAGGGGGGGACCCCCTCCTCCCTTAATGGGCCCCATGGGCCCATTTAGCCTTATTCCCATTTTTTTATTTATTTAATATGTTTTAAATATTTAATTCAGATAATTAAATAATTAAACATTATTAAAACAATTAAACTTTATTTTGAACTATTCAAAATGTCCGGAAACCATTCTGTCCTCCTCCGGAACTATTCCGGTGATTCCTCCTATTTCACCGATTGATCCCGTAACTGTTCTATGCATCGATTGCCCTTAAGTGTAACACCCAAACGGTCCGGGAAACAGCAGACATGGTCGAGACTCTTCTCATTGACCAATGACTAGTCAGTTGGACGTGGTTACAATCCTTGACAGCCCCTGCGCTTCCATCGAATGAACTTCGATCGCTTTTGGAAACCGTTAACGATACGACGTAATCCCTTTGTGCTGCGGTACTTTGTTTGTCTGAGGTTTGATCGTCGGTATCCTACATACCGTGTTCACATCTCGTTCACAACAAACAAGTTTACTCGTCCATGATCATTGCATCTCTTGTGACCTAGTCACTTGCTTGCAAGCTATTGATGCAATATCACCGAGTGGGCCCAGAGTACCTGTCCTGTCACAAGGACTGACAAATCCCTCTCTGATCTATTAACATACTCATCAACCATCTATTTCGGAATACCCAAAGTGCACCGTTATAGCCAGCATATTTCAGTCAGGTGGTGGGATACAAATCAAAGTCTCCTCATAGATGACAATTACGTATTATCATTACGGTCTAAGGACTAAGCCATAAGTTACAAAGTCATAGCAACGCTGAACTATGTGACTCGATCACATTGCAATACTTTAGGTGGGTGTACGTCCATCACATCATTCCCCTTAACGATATGACCTCATTGTCAATGGACTTAAGTGTCACCATGATCAGGAAAGCTTGATCAATCAATTGCCCAATGAGATAGTTTACCCGAGTTAAACTACGGACCATGTTTTATACTACACCTGTATTAGTATTTCCAAGTAATACAGTTATAGCACATTATAAAACTTATTATGAACAAAACGGATATGTGAAAAATATCTTTATTAATTTTTCTCTAGGGCACATATCCAACAATTGGCACGTGCCGGTTATGACTCGCTTTTTAGTGAATTTCATGTGACCGTCTTTAAAAGGGATACTCTCAAAGTGGTCTTTGTTGGGCATGTTGAAGGCAACCTTTATGTGGTTGATTTCTCAAAAGAGAGCACTCACCTAAAAACATGCCTAATGGCCAAGGCCGACGTGGGGTGGCTATGGCACCGTAGGCTAGCCCACGTTGGTATGAGAAATTTACAATCCCTTATAAAGGGGGATCACATTGTTGGACTAAGCGATGTTTCTTTTGCCAAAGATCGTGTTTGTAGTGCTTGCATTGCCGGAAAGCAACATGAGAAGCAACACAAGGCGAAGACTATCATCACATCGACGAGGCCTCTTGAGCTCCTTCATGTGGATCTCTTTGGGCCTCCATCCTATGATAGTTTGGGTGGGAGGAGGTATTGCCTTGTCATTGTCGACGACTATACAAGATATATATGGGTTTTATTTCTCAAGACCAAAGATGAGACTCAAGAGACCTTTATATCATTTGCCAAAGAATCTCAACGTCAACAGAAAAGTGAGATTATGGCTATTCGAAGTGACAATGGTACCGAGTTCAAGAATTATACAATGGATGAGTTCTTGAATGATGAGGGGATTAAACATCAATATTCCGCGGCCTATACTCCTCAACAAAATGGTGTTGCGTAGAGGAAGAATAGGACTCTTATTGAGATGGCAAGTACAATGGTTGATGAGGACAAGTCTCCATACAAGCTTTGGGCTGAAGCCAGCAACACCGTGTGTCATGCCTCTAATAGGCTATATCTCCGCAAGCTCAAGAACAAGACACCTTATGAACTCCTAATCGGGAAGAAGCCAAATGTCAAGTACTTCCGTGTGTTCGGTTGTAAGTGTTTCATTCTCAACAAGAAAACCCGGTTAGCTAAATTCGAAGCAAAAACATATGAGGGAATATTTGTTGGATATGCCTCAAACTCCCATGCGTATCGAGTTCTCAATAAATCCACCGGATGTATTGAGGAGTCATCGAATGTGGAGTTTGATGAGGATAACGGCTCCCAAGCCAAACCAATTGTTCCAAGTGTTGTAGGTGATTAGGCTCCTTCTCAAGTTATAAGGACCATGGGGATAGGCCACATTCTTCCACAAGAATCACCCCAAGTCCAAGTAATCGAAGAAGGGGTAAGAGCCCCTCTTGAGGATTCTCCTCAAGGGAAGTCATCACCTCCACCACAAGAGCAAGACGTTTCGGGAGCACAAGCGCCTATCCAAGAGCAAGATGAGGTCCCTCAAGCCACCGAGCAAGATCAAGGGCAAGCTCAATCAAATGGTGATGAACCTATTGTTGAGACCCAAGATCAAGCTCATGAAAGTGATCAAGATCAAGTTCAAGAAGTTGTCTCTCCACAAGCAAAGAACAAGCAAGTTCGAGTTTCTCCACGAAGACTTCAACCTAGTGAAGAAGAACTTGAAAAGAAGAGACAAAAGCGGCTTTGAGACTTCAAATGCTTCAACACTCCTCCCACAACATCCTTGGAAGCATCTCAAAAGGGGTAACTACTCGTAAACGTTTGGCAAACTTTTGTGAACATCACTCGTTTGTCTCTTGTATTGAGCCCCTTAAGGTAGAAGAACCTCTTGATGATCCGGATTGGGTAGAAGCTATGCATGAAGAACTCAACAATTTCACTCGCAACAAAGTTTGGTCACTTGTTGCAAGGCCCAAGGAAAATCATAATGTCATTGGGACCAAGTGGGTTTTCAAGAACAAGCAAGATGAGCATGGACAAGTCACTTGTAACAAGGAAAGGTTAGTGGCACAAGGATTCACCCAAATTGAAGGTTTGTATTTTGGTGAAACCTTTGCCCCCGTTGCCCGTCTTGAGTCCATTCGCATCTTACTTGCTTATGCTGTTGGGAAACGTAGTAGAAAACAAAAAATTTCGTGCCTACGAATCAAGATCCCAAGATCATCCAAGAAAGATGGCATACAAGGTTTAGGCCATTGCTCACCAATGGTTGCAGCGGAAGAAGAGTTGATGAAGCGGGTGGAAGTAGATCTCGTGATGCCTCTCACGATCCGTCCCACGATCTATCCCACGAACGAATCCCTCGAGCAATTCCCTCGAATAGATCTCCGAGGAAGAAGAAGAAGAAGTTCCTCAAAGAAGGATCAAAGTTATGATCCCTCTACCGGTATCCACACATCCCGTAGCAGCAATCCAGCAACGCTCCTCTGTCCAGAGAAGAACGCCACCGAGAAAACTAGAGGGAGAAAACCCTAATGGATTACGATCTAGAACAACGTCTAAACCGGGGTCTAATTGTGGAGCAACGGGGTTTAGAGGGAGGGAGGGTGGCGTATAGGCCTTGGGGATCAAGTGTGTTGCGCCCCCACCCCCTCCCCTCATTATATAGGTGGCCAGGAGGGCCCTTGGCCGAAATAAGGGGGGTGGAGTCCTTCCAGGACTCCTCCCTTGGTAGGAAAACTTTCCCCTAGGACTCCTTCCTTGTGTGGAGTCCTTCCCACTTTGGAAAGCCTAGTCCTAATAGGACTAGGGCCAAATTTCGGCCAGCCCCTATGGGGAGCCTTGCCCCCCAATTCTAAGGGTGGTGGGGCGCATATGGTACTGTCCGGAACCTTGTGGAACCTTCTGAAAGCTTCCAGAACCTTCCATGACCTTCCAGGACCCGTCGGGACCATTCTCGGCCATTCCGGGACCTTCCGGGATGGTTTCGGGACATTCCGGAACCTTCTAGAACACTTCCAAGACCTTCCGGGACCATTTTCAGACGTTCTAGAACTATCTGGATAGGTTCCGGGACGATCCGGGTTACGGTCTAGCCTGCCCGATGCCTTGCGTCGGTTCGTCGGTCATTTTCGGGACGTCCACCGATTAACCGGAAACTATTACGGTTGATCCAGGACTTCCCCAGTACCATTCTCATATGTTCCAGAACCACCTGGGACTATTCCACAGTGATCCGGGCATATCTTTAAATACCCAGAACTTCTTCTGGTGCCCTTATGAACAATTCCATAAATACCCGGAACTACTTCCGATGCCCGTATGAACTATTCCGTTTTGCTTCCACTAAACCTTCTACCATTCTAAATACCCGGAACTACTTTCGGTGCCCATATGAACTATTTTGTTTTGCTTCCACTAAACCTTCTACCATTCCAGTATTCTAACAGACTACTACTCGTTAAGTGTGTGACCCAATAGGTTCGGTATAATGCGGACATGACTCAGAACATCTTCCGGACATAGGTCAATAGCCTTTTGTCAATAGCTAATAATCAACAGCGGAGCCATGGACACCCATGTTGACTCCCGCACATACACGAAGAAACTTCGAGTGAACCATTATGTTTAGTCATGTACCATTCCCTTTGCTTCGCGATATATGACAAAGTCAGAGGAGAGAAGTTTGGCACCCATGTGTAACAACTTCTTGAACACAAGCCACTCGTTATCCTCTTTGCTCGTTTTTCCCTTTTCTCGTTATCGTATTCCGGTATCCCCGTGACTGAATCACAATGCGTCTGGCCAGACTATAATGGATACCGTCATACCGAGTGGGCCCGAAGTGAATATCTTCTTCATCGTGAAGGAGAAAATCCCAATCTTGAACTATCACAGTTACTAGACACACTATCCAATGTACCCAGAACTTATTTTACTACTTCCCAGTAACGGGAAGATTCATCTAAGAACCAAAGCACATCTTCCTGTGTGAAGCAACTTGATACTCTCATGGTCTAAGGAATTACGTATATGATAACATTTCATGATATGACTTATAACGTTGTTACGATGTGATCTCTAAGTATATCATTCAATACTGGGGTCGGTTCAACATCATTGTTCTGCTAACAATATGTTCCCATTGCTACTGACATCCTTGTTACAAGAACAATGTCCATGATTAAGAAAACGTAATCATCAGTTAGCACATGAGCTGGTCTTAGAGGCTAAACCAGGAACTCTTGGTGTTTACATTTCCACACATGCAAGTGAGTTTTCTTCTGAATCTCATAGTCAGGGTCATTGCAATTATAGCACAGAAATATAAACATTAATTACGAACGTGGAAATATATATACTAACATTTTATTATTGCCTCTAGGGCATATTTCCAACAGTCTCCCACTTGCACTAGAGTCAATAATATTATCAGTGCTTGAGCATTTTACACCTATGGCATACCGGTGTAATACATGCTTCATTTGTGGTATAGAATTCTTCATCGGATCTGATGTTTCAGGCCCGTTTGTATCTTGCATATCTTCGCGTTTTCACGCTATCATAAAATTCACTAATTTTATCAGTTTAGCTTTGTATATGTTTGAATCATTTGGCAGGACCTTGGTTCCTTTAGAATAAGTCATGAAATCATTCATAAATGTTCCATGAGCTTTAAGCATCTTGGAAACCATACCATGTTCATAAATGAACTGATGATTCAAAATACCCTCCCTTGTTACTTCTTTAAGCAACAATATACTTAGCCTCTGTTATAGAATTCTCCACAGTATCTAACTTAACACAGTTCCTTCATACTGTGTCACCCGTACGTGTGAAACACATAATCCCATTTAATATCGAAAATCGGTCGGAGTAAGTATGAATACTGAATTGGTGTAACTATTTACATCAAAAATTCAGCTGGTGTAACTCATTACAACGAGCTCTTCATTCTCTCCATTTTCCCGAGAAACATATCTTATCTTTCATAAGTTTAACTTTTCACTATTTGTCCAATGATCAACATCTTAATCACTTTGGTATCTTGCTCACAACCTTTTGGAGCACTGGACATATCTGGTTGTTTTACATATTATGGTGTACAAGATTAATCCAAAAAACACAGGTGAGTGGAATTCAATTCACGTGTTTTGCTTATCTGTGTTCATAAACACCGATTTTTGCAAACAACTTTTCACCATGACCTCGGCAAGGACATGTTTCTTGGCGTTTCATACTAAACTACTTTAGTATCATGTCAATATGTAGTGTTGGCTTTAGCATGATCAGGCACTTACTATCTTCATAGATCACTGTGCTCAATACTAATGCTATATTAGCCCAAGTTCTTCAACTGAAAACTATTTCCAATGAAGTCATTATTCGTGTCAAGAATTTTATATCATTTCCAATCAACAATATGTCATCTACATAAGGTTTTAGAAATATCATTCAGCTCCCACTTACTTTCTTGAACATTCAAGCATCTTCGTTTATTCCCGATGAAAACAAACTCTTTTGGCAATGTCATCATAACGAAAATTCCAACTCCATTGTGCTAGCTTCAGTCCATCACTGGATATCCAAGGCTTGCATCTATTTTAGCATCCTTTGAATCGACAAAACATTTCGGTCGTATCACATATACGTCCTTTGTTATATTTCCATGTAGGAACTTTGTTTTGACGTTCATTCTACCATATCCTATAAATGAGATATGTAGTAATTGCTAATATAACCCGAACTGACTAAAGCATCTCTACGGTTGAAACTATTTCGCCGTAGTCAACCTTTGAACTTGCTAGAAAACAATTTTCCAACGAGTTGAGCTTTATGGATAAAACAATTTCATCCGAATCAATTATAGATCTATATATATATTCTTCAGACTTTTAGTCTTTCGGAGGGTCTACCAAGTTCAAAACTTGACTTACTTCCATGGATACTATCTCGGATTTATTTGGCATTTAGCCAAAT
Source organism: Bromus sterilis (assembly GCA_950022295.1). Taxonomy (NCBI): domain Eukaryota; kingdom Viridiplantae; phylum Streptophyta; class Magnoliopsida; order Poales; family Poaceae; genus Bromus; species Bromus sterilis. The sequence continues at coordinate 245,878,756 of OX465601.1, forward strand.
CCCGGAGTCAGGGCCCATCAACGCTTCTTTGTACATCACAGGTTTATCATTGTCGAACAACAATATCTCGTTTTACATATTATGAATGTTTGTACGAGTTTTGTCTAACCTGTGTGGTTCAGCTGCACACTTATTTGAAGATTCAACAATCTTTAACAAGTTGCACTGTCCTCCCACTCACTCTTTTGCAAGAAGCCATTTTCTTCAAAACACATTGTTCTTAACAGCAAACAGTTTTGCTTTTATGTAGTGATAGAGGAATACCAAACCTTTTGGAATAACCTTCACAAAGTAGCACTTATATGATTTGGTGTTTTGAGTATGTCAAACATATGTCTCATACACCCAAATTTTAAGAAAAGACAATATGTGTAATACCCTCAGTGTTATGGAACAGTAACACTTTTGATAATGAAGATTACTGTTGCTAATCACTGATGTTAATCATGCTTTGATCACCTTGGATCAACTCAAACTAAAAATGCCTTTTGATGAATATTGAAAATAAGGGGAAATAAAACTTTGTTCAAAAATTGTGAAAGCAATTTTGTAAAATGCATAAAAATCAGTGGATCACATCCATATGGTTTTGGGGATTTATTAAGCAATAAAATAAATCCCACAATTCAAACAGTAGCCAAACCAGTGGGATTTAATGCCTTTTTAATAAAACAAAAATTCAAAAGAGTTTATAAAAGTCTAATTCTTTTTATGGCACTTCTGTATGGTGCTGCAATATTATTGGAGCAAGTTTCACTGTTGGCAAAAATCAAAACCTAGCTAAACAAAATACAAACAGAAAAGAAAATACAAAAAAACAATAAAAGAAATGGAGCCCACCCCCTGTCTCCCTGTGGGTCAAGCCAGCCCACTATCCCAGCCCAACTGCCCCGTAATCAGCCCACCTAGCTCCCTCCCCTGTTCACCCGTGCGTGGCTGCCATCCATGGCGCCACGGCCATGGCCGTCGCCGTGGCGGCCATCCGGCGAAGCCCCGGCGGGATAAGTCCCCCCTCCCTCTCCGCTGGCTGCGCCCCGAACCCTACTAGCCCCCAAACCCTAGCACCCCCACAGATCTCCCGCTCCCCTTCGTCTCCCACCTCCAACCCGATACGCCATGGGCGCGACCCCGTGAACCGCGTGGCCACCGTCGTCCCTGTCCCCAGCCAGCACGTCCAGGAGAAGCCTCCGTCGTCTACGTCGCCTACGCCAACAAATTGAGCTCGGGGCGCCATCCAGGCCACGTCGTCTTCGTCTTCCTCGCCGCCGGCCGACGCGCCCCGACGAGGAATTACGGCTACAACCGCCCCCCTCAATCCACTGCCCCTCCCTACGGGATCCTGGTGAGCTTCCGCGCCCCCCTGGCCTCTCCGTTCTCCCCCTGGTGCCCCTCGTCGTCTCCCCCGCGTCACCATGCTCTGGCCAACGCCGCGGAAGATGTAGTCGTCACCCTAGTCTATCCTAGCTCACGCCGATGGCACCTGGACGCTCCTGGTGAGCTGCAGGTTAGGCCTGGCTAGCTCACGCTCGAGGAAATACATGGGAGCAGCGAACCCATCTACAACCGGACACAACCGCCGCCGCCGCTCGCCGTTGATGCCGCTCCGGTGCAACCCCAGCGACCCGCGACCACCAAATGATTCGCGACCTTCCCCTCTGTCGATTGAGCCCAACCCTGTCCTTCCCCGTGGCCGGAATCGTGCACACGCACGCCGCCGGTGAGTTCCTCGTCGCCGGCGTGGACATGGGCCGTTGACAGGTGGCCCCCCCTCTGTCAGTGTTTTGGTTAGCTGTTAATGACCCTCAATGTGTCACTGACAGTGGGCCAGGGCACCACTAATTAACATGGGATTATAACAAATAAAATAACCCTTCAAGTCAATGACATGTGGGCCATGGCTCTGTTTTAATTTAATTAAATGATTTATTAACAAATAAAATAACCCTTCAAGTCAATGACAAGTTTGACCAGTCAACTCTCTATGGATAATGTTTATTTAATTAATAAAAATAATTCAGAAAATCTTTTAAAATGATTAAAACTTTGAATTTAAATATCTTTTAAACCGTAAGTCAGATTAAAAAACTTTATACATGAAAATTGATCAGAAAAATATAACGAATACAGATACGCTATCTGTATGTCTACCCCACCCCGCTAACACACCGATCATCGACATTCCCCCCCTCCGGGCTGTCTGTCGATAATTCCCGGTGCCGGTAAAAACCTACCGGATGAATTTATTCCGAACACGAAAGTTGTCCGGAATGGTTCAGCTAACACGGATACACCCCCCTTATCTTTGTCGGATGTCCACGACACCTCCGGCATGAACCCTTCCCCCTCCGGACACTCTGTCGATAATCACCCGGAGCCGGTATTTCATCCCCGGATGGATTCCGCTCCGAGCAACGTGCATTGCACTGCGTTAGAACACCGTTAACATTGCATTCGTCATGTTATTCATCTGTTTGTTATGATTGCTTGTATTTACTGTTTCTTCCACCCTTTATTCTTCGGTAGACCCCGCTGCTACCGCCGACTACGCTGCTGCCGGGTACGACTACTTCGTCGACGACCCTACCCCTACTGTCGAGCTTCCAGGCAAGCAGAGCCATTCTCTTCCCCATATATCGCCTACCTTTCCGTACTTTCTTGCATTAGGCATTGTTACTGCTGCTGCTACGTTACAATCCTATTCAACTGCATAGCATGTTTTTGTCGCCCCTTGATGTACCTTTCCTTTATCCTATGCTGCCTATTATTACTTATGCATTATTCAGCAGTGAGCCTTGCGCATTGTTAGCTAGGATTAGTTAGCGGGCCGTGACCACTCAGGGGAGTGAACACGGATACGATATATACAATTGCACATGTACGGTACAATGCAGACACCGCCTAAGGCCCCCTAGCTCGGCTCTGCCGAGCCTCCTTCGAGTGTGAGCTATCAAGGAGTAATCCTTGTACTCCACTCGTTGATGACTCTGTATAGCCGCTCTAGGTACCTGAGCCACGGTTGTCCTTAAAGGTAAGAGTCGGGCGACCCAACGGTGCCCGCGAGAGGTATATTGTCGGGAACGACAGGGAGGGTACGACCGACGTTATTGGCGTGCTTGCCCCCTGCTCGTATCTCGCGAGAGTTACCAAAATACGAAAAGTCGAGCTCTACCAAGAGCACACGCGAGACAAGGTAAGGAGACGGTTCACCTTGTTGGTAACCGCAGTGACTTGGTGGGACGACAGGGCACTCGCCGATGTACTGGTGGACTTGACTGCTGTCGTTGACCGCGGGTCGGTTAAGTCGAGGCAACGATAATGGTTGTCACGCAGGTTAATTAAAATGCTAAATGGTTCGGCGGATGTCTTGAGTAGCCTTTTTGGCTTGTACGCACTACCTACACGTGGGACGAGGAGTGTGGGCTCCCCTGCATCGTAGTCTCGTTGAGGGTCTTCAGACGTCAGCAGTACCGCGGGCTGATTGCCGGGAAGTGGTGTTGTCTTCTCTTGCTCGAGCGGTGTATTTGTATTTGCTTTGATTTTGCTTCACCGGCCAGTCACGCACCGTGCATGAGTACGTTCGGGTTAGGGTCCAAAGCCCGGCGTACATAGGATATAGTCCGGCGGATGACCTCTCTGTTGATTGCCGAAGGATGGGCTAGTTTGTGTCGGATAGCTTTGGTGGAGCGTTCCCTAACAAGGTTCTCGCCACCCTGGAGATCCGAGCGTCATAGAGTCACGCCAGTGCACCCCTGCAGGGAAGATTAATCTATTCGAATAGCCGTGTCCACGGTAACAGGACGCTTTATGCTGAAGCTGGATCTTACCACTAGAAACTATTACTATTAAACTGTATGGTTCCGCGTCTTCTTCCTCGCAGGGAGTCGAGGAAGGGAACTCGGAGGAATTATTATTATTAATTATTACAACTTACTATTATACAATGCTGCAGCAACTTCTGTTGCATTGTTATTACATTTCTGCTAATGAACTGTTGGTTGTTTCTCTTCTCATGCTGCAAGACATCGTCAGAAGATGCTAGTCTTCGATTGGCCTAGTTGCTTACCCTTATTCTGATTTCTACCTTGCAGTCCACTATATACAACCTCCCCTTTCCATTTGATACAATGCATAATGCTTAGTAGCGGACGTAAGACTCGCGGGTATGCTAGATACTCACCTTTGCTTTATTTCCCCCCTTATGTTTTGCCTGATCGGCCGCTGCAGTCGACGTTGGAGCCCAAGAGCAGGAGTACCCCGGAGGCGGATACTACTACATCGAGACCCCCGCTGACCAGGACCAGGAGTAGTTTCGGAGGCTCCCAGGCAGGAGGCCTTGCCTTTTCGATCTGTATCTCTGATGTTATTTGTGCTAGCCTTCTTAAGACAAAACTTGACTAACTATGTCTGTATTCAGATATTATGGCTTGTATAACTTATGTATTCGGGTCCGCGTGACCCCCCCCCCCTTATTGTAACATATTGGGTTTACCCTTTTGTGTTTAGTGTTGTGTTGTGATATTCTCACCGTGGCACCCTAATCTCAGCCGTGTACCCTGCGTGTATGATTACTGTACACGGATTGATTTTGGGGGCGTCACAATATGGTTTTATCATTTCCATATCATATCTAATATGGTGTCATTTCAACAGATTTGATGGTGCTCTTTTCAGTGTAAAAGTTGTAGTCTCTAACGCATAACTTTAATAAGTATAATGGCAAATTGATAAACGTCATATTTGATCTTACCGTGTCATACATGGCTTGATTATGTCTCTCGAACACTTTACTCTTAGTTGAGTTCCGTGAGGCACAAGTTATGACACCTTTTCACAACTCATCAGACGTTTGCTAAACTTGTAACTCAAATATTACTTTCTACAATCTAATTTGCAGAAGCATTATTTCTTGTTACAATACATTTCTATTTCACTCTAATTTTCCTTGAACGCTTCAAAGGTTTCAGACGTATGTCTCCACTGAACAGAGATCCATATATTTACTTCAGTTCATGAGTGAAGATAGAAAATCCACTGTACACAACTACACTTATTGGACTACACACATCATCATGTATGATTTTCAATAATTTAGTTGTCCGTTAATGCATGGCCTATCAACGGTGTTTTTAGTCACATTACTTATAGACAATGTATGCAAGCGTCAAGTGATTCATAATCATATGACTCAAAAGTCCATCACTTATGGAAATTCTTCATGCATGTTATGTCACTTGTGACAAACTGCAGTGCCACACACTTGTGGTATTTCTGTTAGTCTTGCGACGTTTAGCGTCATTGTTATGGATGTTTAGCATTATTATCAAGATTCATAACATACAACCTATTCACAATAGAAGTATGGCCTTTATGTTATTGGTAGCTTTGAACAACTCTCTTGCAATAAACATGATTCAAAAAATGATGTTTTGCAACAAGGCTAAAGTGTAGTAACAATTTACTCAAGTCTAAAATGAATTATGAAGATAATCATAGAGTCAACACATAGCATAGTAAACCTTTTACCGTGTTCTCGTGTGTGTCAAAACTCATCATTTAGCTAGTCATAAAGGCCATAGTATTTCTTGCATCGACTTGCAACGATATGCAATTGAAGTGATATTCTAGTGATCAACAGTTTAATCACAATATACAAGAATTACATTTAACCGCTTAATCATGATTCCCAAGAATTACATCTATTGACCAGCAATGAATTCATCTATAACTTCGTATGACTTTCATTTCCGAGCTGGATATTCCAGTCTTCTTTCGCTTTGCCTTTATACGTATCATAGTTCTATTTCCAACGTCACTCCTACTCACAGAAGATCACATATGATCAAGGGTGGCGCATGCCATGGACTTTCTGGCGTGTGAGTCTTACTAACATCCTTAGGACTTCCTTTCCCTTAATTCTCATCATCATATGATCGATGTTCTTCTGGATCCCACACTTATCAGTTTTGTTTAGAGCAAAGTGAACATTTTCACTAATTCTTACAATCATACATTGTAATAGATATCTTATATCCAACATTAATTGTCTTACTACTGAAAACAATTTTTCAGTTCCATGAATATAACATAACTATCCCAAACGTTTCGAAGTTCGGGTTTCATGGTGGTGAAGACAATGCACTTAGCTGTAGTGGAATTCTAGCATTTTGGATTATGGACGTAAGTCACATCATCCATAGCATCAGCGGGAGAGCATCAAAAATTTGCGATAGGACAAGCTCCTTCTCGACACTATTGAGGATAGTCCTCACAATACGGTACCAATCGTAAAGTTTTTACCAGATAATACAGTTAATCAAAATCAATTGGGAAGGTGGTAACGCGAGCCATTATTCTACAACGATAATGCAAATACTTAGACTTTGTTCATAATTAAGTTGCACTTTGTGATTAATCAATTTAATTATTAAGTGCGCTCCCACTCAGATCAATATATCTCGTAATTGATGCTGGAGTGATTCAAGATCCGACCCAATCGTCCGCCATTTATGTGACATCACTGATGACTTAGAATGGACCGGTAGACCAACTTGCCAATCACAACGCATGTGATTCTTGTTCATCTTTCGATGGGCGTGTTCCGGTAGCAAACTTTTATCCAAACCGTCAAGCCAACCAAGTGTAATGTGTTGTGTGTTCTTAACACGCCCGCCTTTTATGCGTCACACCGTGTGCACCCATGTGACATGACCTGCTCCGATGTGAAACATAGTATAGAGGGTGCTACAGTTGGAAGAACACTATCAACTTGATATTGTTTTGCGAGAGATCACCCGAATAAAACACGACTACCGCGCATTAAACAAGGGTGCATCAAAGGGATAAACATCACAGACAGTTCATAAAATTATGTGATATAGTATAGCCCTTTGCTTCGTGAAGTCTTCATTGTCTTCACGTCGTCATGGTAGAAGTCACCGTTTCCACCAACTATGTCCTTGGCGCCGTGACCATCACCATGGCTTATGGCATGTGTGTCGGGGTCCACCTCCGCATCGTAGATCATCACCTTTGCATCTATCTATTGCTTTGCCTCGAGCTAATAAACAGTTCTGGCATGCAGCAATCCAGCAAAGGAGTTTAGAAGGAGTTCTGGCATGTAGATCATCTGACTTAGAAGAAGAAGTTCCTCAAAGAAGGATCAAAGTTATGATCCCTCTACCGGTATCCACACATCCCGTAGCAGCAATCCAGCAACGCTCCGCTGTCCAGAGAAGAACGCCACCGAGAAAACTAGAGGGAGAAAACCCTAATGGATTCCGATCTAGAACAACGTCTAAACCGGGGTCTAATTGTGGAGCAACGGGGTTTAGAGGGAGGGAGGGTGGCGCATAGGCCTTGGGGATCAAGTGTGTTGCGCCCCCACCCCCTCCCCTCATTATATAGGTGGCCAGGAGGGCCCTTGGCCGAAATAAGGGGGGTGGAGTCCTTCCAGGACTCCTCCCTTGGTAGGAAAACTTTCCCCTAGGACTCCTTCCTTGTGTGGAGTCCTTCCCACTTTGGAAAGCCTAGTCCTAATAGGACTAGGGCCAAATTTCGGCCAGCCCCTATGGGGAGCCTTGCCCCCCAATTCTAAGGGTGGTGGGGCGCATATGGTACTGTCCGGAACCTTGTGGAACCTTCTGAAAGCTTCCAGAACCTTCCATGACCTTCCAGGACCCGTCGGGACCATTCTCGGCCATTCCGGGACCTTCCGGGATGGTTTCGGGACATTCCGGAACCTTCTAGAACACTTCCAAGACCTTCCGGGACCATTTTCAGACGTTCTAGAACTATCTGGATAGGTTCCGGGACAATCCGGGTTACGGTCTAGCCTGCCCGATGCCCTGCGTCGGTTCATTGGTCATTTTCGGGACGTCCACCGATTAACCGGAAACTATTACGGTTGATCCAGGACTTCCCCAGTACCATTCTCATATGTTCCAGAACCACCTGGGACTATTCCATAGTGATCCGGGCATATCTTTAAATACCCAGAACTTCTTCTGGTGCCCTTATGAACAATTCCATAAATACCCGGAACTACTTCCGATGCCCGTATGAACTATTCCGTTTTGCTTCCACTAAACCTTCTACCATTCTAAATACCCGGAACTACTTCCGGTGCCCGTATGAACTATTTTGTTTTGCTTCCACTAAACCTTCTACCATTCCAGTATTCTAACAGACTACTACTCGTTAAGTGTGTGACCCAATAGGTTCGGTATAATGCGGACATGACTCAGAACATCTTCCGGACATAGGTCAATAGCCTTTTGTCAATAGCTAATAATCAACAGCGGAGCCATGGACACCCATGTTGACTCCCGCACATACACGAAGAAACTTCGAGTGAACCATTATGTTTAGTCATGTACCATTCCCTTTGCTTCGCGATATATGACAAAGTCAGAGGAGAGAAGTTTGGCACCCATGTGTAACAACTTCTTGAACACAAGCCACTCGTTATCCTCTTTGCTCGTTTTTCCCTTTTCTCGTTATCGTATTTCGGTATCCCCGTGACTGAATCACAATGCGTCTGGCCATACTATAATGGATACCGTCATACCGAGTGGGCCCGAAGTGAATATCTTCTTCATCGTGAAGGAGAAAATCCCAATCTTGAACTATCACAGTTACTAGACACACTATCCAATGTACCCAGAACTTATTTTACTACTTCCCAGTAACGGGAAGATTCATCTAAGAACCAAAGCACATCTTCCTGTGTGAAGCAACTTGATACTCTCATGGTCTAAGGAATTACGTATATGATAACATTTCATGATATGACTTATAACGTTGTTACGATGTGATCTGTAAGTATATCATTCAATACTGGGGTCGGTTCAACATCATTGTTCTACTAACAATATGTTCCCATTGCTACTGACATCCTTGTTACAAGAACAATGTCCATGATTAAGAAAACGTAATCATCAGTTAGCACATGAGCTGGTCTTAGAGGCTAAACCAGGAACTCTTGGTGTTTACATTTCCACACATGCAAGTGAGTTTTCTTCTGAATCTCATAGTCAGGGTCATTGCAATTATATCACAGAAATATAAACATTAATTACGAACGTGGAAATATATATAATAACATTTTATTATTGTCTCTAGGGCATATTTCTAACATATGCCTCTCATCATGATTTTAAGTTGTATCAAATGGATGTTAAGAGTGCATTTCTAAATGGTCCTTTAAGTGAATTAGTGTATGTCAAGCAACCTCCCGGTTTCAAAGACCTCGAACGCCCCAATCACGTTTATCAACTTCATAAGGCTTTGTATGGTCTTAAGCAAGCACCTTGTGCTTGGTATGATCACCTTACGACGTTTATAAACGAGAAAGGGTTCGAGATGGGGTTGATAGATACCACTCTCTTTACCAAGAGAGTAAAAGGAGATTTGTTTGTGTGCCAAATATATGTTGATGATATTATTTTTGGGTCTACTAATCATGCTTGCAATGTTGAGTTTAAAAATCTTATGACCAAGGAGTTTGCCATGTCTATGATGGGTGAGTTGAAGTTCTTCCTCGGATTTCAAGTCAAGCAATTAAGGGGAGGGACCTTTATTAACCAAGCAAAGTATATTCAAGACATGCTCAAACGATTTGATATGATGGATGCCAAGCCTATGAAGACTCCCATGCCAACCAATGGCCAACTTGATCTAGATCCCAATGGTAAAGATGTGGATCAAAAGGTATACCGCTCTATGATCGGTTCTTTGCTTTACCTTTGTGCATCTAGGACGGATATTATGTTAAGTGTGTGTATGTGTGCAAGATTTCAATCCTCACCCAAAGAAAGCCATTACATGGCCGTGAAACGGATCCTTCGATATTTGGTTTATACCCCAAACTTAGGACTTTGGTAGCCCAAAGGATCTTCCTTCAAGTTGGTGGGATATTCGGATTCGGATTGGGTCGGTGACAAGGTGGATCGTAAGTCCACATCCGGCTCATGTCAATTCCTCGGGAGGTCCTTAGTGAGTTGGTCCTCCAAGAAGCAACATTGTGTTTCTCTATCAACCGCCAAAGTCGAGTACATTGCCGCGGGAAGTTGTTGTGCCCAATTATTATGGATGAGGCAAACTTTGATGGATTATGGTGTCAAATGTGACTAAGTGCCTCTATTATGTGACAATAAAAGTGCAATCAAGATTGCGGATAATACCGTGCAACATAGCCGAACCAAGGATATTGATATTCGTCATCATTTTCTTCGGGATCATGTGGCACGAGAAGACATTGAACTCTTTCATGTGGGCACCGAGAAGCAACTTGCGGATATTTTCACAAAGCCACTTGATGAAGAAAGGTTCCGTGAGTTAAGGCATGAGCTAAATATCGTGGATCTTAGTAACATGGGTTGATGATCTTTCATACACACACTAGCTTTACTATATCTTTCTTATATGTAGGCACATAAGTAGGGGAGTAGAATGCTCTCAATGATTCCGACATAACCCTACTTGTGCATAAATTGATCAAAATCTTTCACATCCGCCATTTAAGATGGCACTTGTGCTTCAAAGATGAGTAGTGGAGACGGGCCCAAGGTTAAAATCTTTGCGGTTCCGTACCACAATTGCTCAAACATGGTGACCTTCGGGTCACCGCCTTTTCCGCTTTATTGCGTTGTTTGTTTTTTGGGTCGTTTAGACTCTTGTTTTCACCCTCGGATAGGAATAGTTTCCCTTTGACCTTAGTTGCCCTATCCTATTCCACTCTTATCCCATAAAACATTCTCTATTTAGATCCGTGAAAATGTTCTACACACACGCCTTCCCATAGTATAGAGTTTCCGTGTGCGATGTTCCTCAAAAAGGGAGTGGGATCAGTTTGGTACTTAGGGAAGGGGTAAGGATTCACATCCAGCCCCTCCCCTCCCTGTCAAATGGATCAAAACTCTCTGAGGACCCCGTGTGCACGGGGTGTACCGTGCGCACGGGGTTATGCGGTTGGATCTGGTATTAGGGGGGCGCGGGGTGGAGAGGCAGTTCTCTTCCTCATTCATCCCCCCACGCCTCAGACCTTCTCCAAGCCGCCGCCATCGCCATCTTGAGGCCGCCGACCGTTTCTCCGGCCAAAGCCTCGGATCTCCTTGCCCTTGGACGCCATGGACGACCCTGGTATGGACCAGCCCCTTCTCCTCTTCGTTTTGATTCACAAAACCCTAGGGAGAAGTGCCATCTTGTGCTCCATGGTGTAGGGCTCCTTTGTGTGTGGTAGGGATGTAGATCTGTGATGGTTTCGGCCAGAGGAATACCTCCTCAGCCCGTCCCTCCCCTCCTCGTGAGGTTTGAGCGACGGCTGGGAGGAACCCCGTGCCCACGGGATCAGACCCCGTGCGCACGGGCCCTGGACCCCGTGGGCACGGGCCTCCCAGGAAGAGACCACCCTGATCTTCATTTACTTCACCGTCCGTATTCCATTTTCACTGAGTATTTTCACATGTCCTTGTCTATCGTCTGTAGATTCCCCGAACCGGCAGGTGTTCTTTCGTCGCAAGCGTGCCAAGCCTGGAGATGATACCGCTCAGCAGTCAGTTGGTCAGGGACAGGGTGAGGGTTCTCGTGGTAGTGGCCGTCCTCGCCGCCTTGCCACTGCCAGGAAGCCCATTGTTGAGACCGATTCCAGCTACGATGAGTCTGATTCTCAGGGTGCCTATCAGCCTGCTGCTCATGAGACCACTGAAGCATCTCAGGAGACTGGGTTCATGGAGGAAGATGAAGACGATGAGGAGAGCTCGAGTCCCGGTGAGCGTCCTCTTCCAGGTGGCCGGAATGTGGCTAACATTCCGGTCAATGAGTGGACTCAGCCAGAGTACTGGGCTTTTTGTGAGCAGGATCCCTATGTTGCTTCCACTGAGCTCGGAGCAGATCCAAGGTTCCGTAATGTGTTTCAGGCCCGTATTTTCAATGAGTTGATGATGGCTAAGTCGAAGAAGTTTGCTCCCCACAAGCAGATCAATGTGGAGAACTTGAGGGATAATGCTCATATTTATCCCGGTGTGTATGATGCTCTTGGGAGGCTTGGGATCATACCGTTCTGTCAGTTCTCGTACAAGTAAAATGAGGATCTTGTCATGCAGTTCTATGCCTCTGTCTTCTTCATGAATGACGATGCTCGTACTATGTGTTGGATGTCTGGCACTACAGTCTGTTCTGCTCCGTTTTCCAAGTTTGCTGAGATCATTCCTTACCAGTTCTACACTGAGCCTCATCCAGATTTCGAGAGGGTGTCTGAGACCGGCCAAGACAAAGACGAGATTGCATTTTCTTACAAGCAGGAGAAGTCTTTTGTCACTGGCTCCATTAAGGATCTGCTGCCCACCTATGATACATTGCATCACATCCTTCGGTACACTCTTACACCAAAGGCCGGTGACTCTCACAATCTGCGCTCCTCGATGCTTGATATCTTTCTGATGGTTAAGGAGCGCAAGAAGGTGGATGTTCTGGATACCATGTTCCTTGAGATCCGTGAGTGTATTCGCCTGAGGAAGTCATTGATTTATGCTCCTTTCATTCAGGCACTAATTGAGTCTGTGTGCCTTGCTCGCCACATTCCTCAGACCCTGTACCTAGTCAGTGTGCTGAAGCGTGATCTGAACTGGAGGCCTCCTACTCCTGCTCCGTATGTTGCTCCCAAGGTTGGGCGCAACCCGAGGCCCGAGGACCGTGCTACCTATACTCTTGGTGCCTCCTCCTCTTCTAGGATCCCTCGACAGAGGGCTCCTCCTGTTGGTGATGATGCTCCTGCTGCCTTCACGCGCCGTGAGAAGAAGACACTCTTCAAGACCATCAACAACATGTTCAAGATGTGTCAGTCTATTCAGAAGAGGCAGCTCAAGGATAGCAACCGCATCAAGGCAGAGTAGCGTGCCTCCAAGGCACACAAGGCCCAGCAGACAGGCGTTCCATCTCCAGCAGGCCCTGAGGATCAGGACAGTCAGCTCTCTGCGTACTCCTTCCCCATGGCCAACTGGCGGTTTGATGATGAGGATGATGCTTCGAGCCACCCGCCGGTTGTTTAGTGACATTAGCATCGCCTTTTCCCTTTTTGGCATCTTGATGCCAAAGGGGGAGAAGAGTTCTATCTAGGTTATCGTTTATCTGGTTAGGTTGCAAGCCATAGTGAGACCTTGTTCGTGTGTTTATGTTGGCTTGTTGGTACTTTCAGTTTTTATTTCCTTTCCAGTACTCGTGTGGATGTGAGCCACCTTATCCTATTATGTGTGAGACTATGTGAGTTTGCTATCTATCTTGTCATGATGCTTCATATGCCTTGCATGTTTTTTATGTCATGACATTATCATTCATAGTCTCGCATAATGATTTAGCTCACATTCACATTTTCCTCATGTGGTCTATGCTTGTCTTATGTATTATATCTTGAGATCACATGAGGTTCTTGTGCAATGATTATTTCAGTTCATATGCATCTCTCATATCATTGCACTCGACTATTTACATAGGGGGAGACCTCGTTGTATGTGTATTGCATTCAAAACCAAACATAAGTATATGCATACATCAAGGGGGGAGCCTTCTATGTTAATAGTTGTTCATGGAATGCTATATTGAATATCTTATTGCCATGCTCTAACCATATTGTCATCAATTCACCAAAAAGGGGGAGATTGAAAGTGCATTTACTCCTAAATGGTGTTTTGGTGTAATGACAATGTGGTTAGTGGGACTAATGACGGGTGTTAAAGATTTATCTCAGGTCATATGTCCCGTGAAGGGTTATTAATTTTGGAGGATGATTGGCCCCGATTCAAAAAGATAAAAGGCATGGTGTTTATCCGGTGAATCAAAGGTTTATTTTCGGTTTGATTTGAGTCATAGGATCACCGCACTATTAAGAGGGGTCAACGAGATTGAGTATGTGTGGGAACACATTTCCATGTCCAAATATAGCCTCCCACAATCCTACTCCGGAAGAGGTACTGATTACATGTGCGAAGGCATGGGCTTAAGTGGGGGATCAGATATGTTCCTGACCACCCCGTGTGCACGGGGTCTTTTCCCCCCGTGCGCACGGGGTACCCAGGAACCTTCTGAGTAGCCCGTGCGCACGGGGTACCCCGACCCCTACTGAGTAGCCCGTGCGCATGGGGTCCCCGACCCCCGTGCGCACGGGGTAGGTGTTCTGCCTCTGGGTAGCCCGTGCGCACGGGGCTCACTTAGCCAGTGCGCACGGGGTCCCAACGGTTAGAAATGCCCCCTCACTCCCTCCCACTATAAAAAGGCCTCCTTCTTCCTCCTCCAACCCTAACCCTTTCCCCTTGCTTGAGACTCCATTGCTAAGAACTCAATTTTTCTCATTCCTCCCATTTCCTCCACCCAAACTTGTTGATACTTTGGGATTTGGGAGAGCAAGGCCCGATCTACACTTCCACCAAACCGATTTGTGTTCCCCGCAAGATGTCATCACCGTTGACTTTTTACTCTTGGAGCTTTGGCTCCTAGGCGGCTAGGTGTCCGCCCCGGAAGCTTCCTTGCTTGTGGTGTGCTCCGGGAAGTTTGTAAAGGTGTGGTGGTCGCCTTCAAGACCAACCCCGAGTGATTCGAGGCTCATCCGTTGGGGGTGACTCGAAAAGGAGAATACGGTGAGCTACGTTGTTGGTAGCGCTCTCAATCTTGAGCACCGCTCCAAACGGAGATTAGCACTCCCTCAAAAGAGTGTGAACTTCGGTCAACCAAATCTCCGCGTCTCCGTGTCACTTGTGGTTTATCCCTTTCCGCACTTTACTTGTTTCTCACCTTGTATGCTTGTTGGCTTGCTATTGTATTTGTTGCCTAGCATACTTGTCTTAAGCTTGCTTGCCACCTAGGGTTGATTCATCTAGTGCATATCTAGAGAATTGTATTTATCCGCTTAACCCTAAAAATTGGTAATAAAGCTTAAATTTGTTAGTCACCTATTCACCCCCCCTCTAGTTGACCGTATCGATCCTTTCAATTGGTATCAGAGCTAGGGCTCTTATTAAGGGCTTTACCGCCTAAGAGAATATGGTCGACCTAGGGGATCAAGGTGAAAACATTCCCGCGGATGGGGGAGCATTTGGTGCACATGGTGCACCCGATGCTAACCCACCCACTCCACAAATACCACACCAAGAGAGTGGAGGAGCTAGCTCCTCCACATCACTAACCATGACCGAATTTCGCACCTTTTTGTGTTTGAATTTCGCAGAAGAGGAGGAAGCTCACAGCATTAGTCAGCGACATGTGCTCAGATTTTGAGAGACAGATGGAGAAACTTGTTCAGTCAGTCCTAGAAATGGACAAAACCGACACAGAAACCCCGGGTACAAGGAAGCGCCGCCGGCAAGAACAGGGACCTGATGTTAACAATGACACAGATCAAGATTCGGAGAGAGGCAACGACAATGATGAAGAGGGGGGTTGCGACGGCGAAGATGAAGACAGCAACAAAAGCATTGACGAGGAAGGAGAAAACACATGGGAGGATGACATTGATGAAGACGGTAAAGGAGACTCGGAGGAATGCAACAAGGATGGCGAAGGAAGCGACATACCAGACACTGATCGGAAGGAGGAAAATGCTAGAGGCAGCACCAAGCCCACAGAGGGTATGCCGGGGGAGCAATTGCACGACAAGCACATGGAAACAGAAGCACAGTTCAATCACATCCGACATGAGGAAACAGAAGCGCAGTTTTATGACAGCCCCCACAAGGAAAGAAATAACAACAACACAGACGAGGATTCTGACGATTGCCTCACTATCAACAGATACATGAACAACTCAGGCAGGCAATCTCTATCTCAACTATCTGATTCGAACAATGAGAGAACATTCCACCCAAGACTCATCTTGAATGAGGAGCAGAAGAGAGTAGTGCGGGAGGTTGTAAACTATGAAGTAGAAAAGGAGAAGAAATCTGAGAGGGACCCATTTTTGTATATAGAGCCACCGGAGATCATTGACTTCAAGGCGATATTACCTTTTCCAGTCGCAGCGGAGATTCCACTACCCAACCGGACCACGGAAGAGATTCTAGAGGGCATGTGCAACAAGAAGGACCGGAGCAAAATGTTCAAAGAGACAATAGGTTTTGATGCAAAGCCTAGTAAAAGCAAGAAGGTTGGAAATATCAAGAAAACTTGCCGCAGGAGACGACCATTTAAAACTGTGCTTGATAGTCCATAAGAGGCTGCAAACGCATCGAACAAGGAGCTTGAGGTACATCACAGCTCCTATACCTAGACTCGGTATATACCTTTTGTCTGTTGTCTCCTAACAAGCAATTCTTATATCTCCTAAAATACACACAGGGTAACAAGCACAAGCAACAGACAGCCAAAAAAGACCACATTCTCGCTCTACCAGCTCAAGATAGGAAGGAAAGCGTCGCAACAAGAGCAACCAAGTTGACATGCCCGCCACCCACTGAAAATACACAAGCAGCAAGACCAGAGAAAGCACCTGAACCGACAAAAAACAATCATGTAGAAGCAAGACCAGACAAAGTAGCTGCACCAACCAAAAGGGAGCAAGTAGAAGAAATCAAGGCAAACTTTGTTATCGAAGCACCTTCCTTCAGCCTCGGATTCGACGCGGAAGATACCTGCAAAGAAATTGATGAAAGAGGCAGAAAAACTTGGACTGCGACAAGGACAAGGAGGAGGACGCCACAGGAAAGGACGAAGACAACTCTGGGTGGGACATATATTGGGACAACGATGAACTAAAAGTTTTCCTTGAATTAGCAGACGAGAAGGCACTAGCACAACAAACACTCAAGGGTGAGGACACAAGCACACCTATGAAGCCAGCAACACCACACATCGACTTATCAACACCACACATCGACTTATCGTCTCCAATGGGTTCGACGCCCATCCAGCGCGGACACGAGAGAAGACCTGTCAAGCTACCCCCGTGTAAAAGATCACCATTTGTCAATTACGGAAGCAAGCTGGCATGGGTTTGCTCGAAAGAAACAAACAAAGTATATGATGCTGTCTTGCTACTCGGTCGGAGCAACGCAAGCGACAAAGGGCCGGACAATAGGTAAACACTATAGGTTTTTTCTTACTTTGTTCTTTTTGGCACAGAAGTTTTTCAAACCTAGTGGATGATATGTATGCAAAACAAAAATTGTGCAGCCCAAAAATAATCAACCATGAAGACAACTTCTGCATCACCATCAAGGAGCTGGCTTTATCCATGAAACCTAGGGAAGAGCTTAGTAATAGCATCGTTGAGGTTGCCATTCAAACGATCAACCACAACCTTGGTAGGAATGCGAAAAAGTTTGTGATGCCTCTCAGGATAGGCGTGAGTATATTCTCATTTCAGTCACACACTTGCTTTTTTTCAGTGCACACATAGGATAAGGGGTAATATGTGCATTCTTTTTATTTCGTAGTCATGGCTAAGGGTGAAAGATCGGTTCAGAACCGAGATGAAAAGGTTGTTTAACAAGGAAATAATGCACTTGTATCGGTATGACTTGGTAAGCAACCACTTCTCAGTCATTTATCTTTGTTTTCTACCTGACAAGAGAAAATTCCATGTTGTTATATCTGACAAAAAATGATCATTATGAAAATGTTATATCTTCAGATAATGTTTCCTGTGTTGGAGCCACTTTCAACAAACAAAGAAATCAAGTGCAACCATTACTACACAGTGAATGTAAACCTGAGAGAGAACAGGTTCGAGGTGATGGATTCTCTCAGGGAAATCGAAAAAAGCGGGAACTTGAACAAAATTGTAAGGGATGTCATTGCTCGTATCCGTTTTTTTGGGAAAAGCAGTATGAAAATTCATCTAGGTTGATGGAAAAATTTCCCATCGTTGATATCAAACCACCAAAACAAGACAACGGGTGAGTCAATGACCCCTTTTTTCATGTTTCTTGCTTTTTTTTCATCGTATTGACATTTTATATATAACGGTAAAACACACAGGGATGATTGTGGCGTCTTCATGCTAACAAATGTAAAATACTGGGATGGCTGGAGACTACCAGAGTATGGACAGGAGAACATTCCCAACATCAGGAAGCTACAAACTTTGGATTGGTTAAGTGCAATCGAAATGGAGTACCTTGGAAGCGCGTCCTCAAACTTATATGATCACATATCAGGTACATTTTTCTTTATATATTTGCTTTTTTTAATAAAACCATACTGGTATGTTGCATGCTGCTCCTTTATATATTGGTATACCCCTTCTAGATTAAAAATTGCTTCTGACACAAAAAATCAATATAAACATCAGCACAAAAAGCGCGAGAAAATGGCATCGAGAGTGTATAACTTAGAAAGCAAGATGTTCAACATAAACAAAGCAAGAAAGCGGTCTCTAAAAATAAGATTAACTTAGAACCTCCAGAATTTATCTAACCCTTTAAAGTTTGTCTTTCCTGGATCAAGCAACACCAGCAACAAAAAAGATGATCGACATAAACGGGAATTACAAATATGTTTCTTTTGGGGAATTAACAATATATTGCATATCATCCCAACCCCTGGCTTGCTCCTTCCACCGCACTACCAACCAATTTCGGCTTGCACGTCGCTGTGTTGTGACCCTTCTCACCACAAAAACCGCACCACACATTCCTTTTCTCCTGAAGCTCAAGGCCTGATGGGTACCGTTGAGACTTGGCTCTCCCTTTTGTCGAAGATCTTGGGGGGTTCCTTATGTTAATACCAACGGCATCCGCTGCAGCAGAAGTAGAAACTTCACCACCCTGGACGTCGAGAGATGGGTTTAGTTTCTTTTTCTTGTAGGCTCTCTTGCTTTTGTTGAGCTGCTTGATCTCAGTATGGGCTTCACGTACTTTGCGCTCAGCAATAGCATACCCTGGGTCTGACTTCACAGCCACCCAAGCAACTTGAGCGAATGAAGTGCAGAGGGTCGCGGACTTGATTTGCTCGTCTGATGCAGGCGGCAATACTTCCTGTTGTTGCTGCGCATGCCCCTGCTGCTGTCGCTCGGCACCTGTGCCAGGAATCGCATTCTGTGTCCATCTGGACAAGACGTACCTTGACGGTATTTCATCAATACCCAAGTGTGTGAACACTTTTAGCACATGGCAGCAAAGCATACCATCCCTAGTGAATTTTCAACACTCACACCCATATTCGCCTAGCTGAGGATCCGCAGAAACTAAATAGTTCCTCGAGCCATAAAACGAACACCACAAATTGTTTGGCACGAGAAGGTACAAGTTTCCACCTTGAGGGTGCACATTGTACCTGCCAATCCTCTCAAACTCATGTCGGAACCTATGGTATATGTCTCTTGTGTAAATCGACAAAGCTTGCTTCTCAATAGGATACGTGGACCAAGTCTTTACAGTCAACATGTATGTCCGGTAATCATTGTCTTCCTCCTTAATAAGTATCTTATCCTGAATCTTCCTATATTGCTTCACAAAATTCAGGATAGAGTTGTGAGGATTGACATATCTTTTGAGGACCGCATTGAAGCCTTCACTGCGTTGCGTGGACTGCAGGAAGGGGAAAAAAGCAATGCCTAAAGTAGCATGGAACCCAACACCTCCTTATCTCATATAGGTCAGCAAGCTCCTTGTGACCTTGAACACCGTGACGCTGTAACATATCGGCCCACGATGCCTCAAATTCCTCCGGACTACAGCTGAAGTCTACACACATATTAAAATCTTTGACCAATTCCGGATGCCTTGATAGGAATGCTCCCATCTTCTCCTGAGCGTTCTTCATAATATGCCATCTGCAATTACGATGGATGGATAAGGGAAAGATATTGGCAATTGAATTCTTCATCGCACCATATTGATTAGTAATGATACAAGCAGGTTGTTTGCCCCCCATCGCTTCCAAGAAAACTTGAAAAAGCCAATCAAAGGCAGTCTCCTTCTCGTCCCTTAGGAATCCACACCCCAGCATGAAAGACTGCCCGTGTCGGTTGATGCCAATAAAGGGGGCAAACGGCATGTTGTAGCAATTTGTCATGAAAGTCGTATCGAAAGACACACAATCTGAATAAGCTTTAGCATATGCTTTTCTGGCCGCCCCATCAACCCAAAACAGATTCTGAGTACGTTCTTCCTTGTCCAACTTTACACGGACAAAAAAACCAGGGTCTTCTTCCTCATGGATCTTCGAAAAGTAATTCAGAGTCTCATGCATGTCATTTTCTTGCGTCTTTGAGAGGACCCCAGTACACATGTTGCTTATGTGTTTTGTTCCATATGGGACAAAGCCTTCCTCCCCGTAGAAATGAGACATGATCTGCATCAGCCGCCCTGTATTGTGTTCACGAAGCATATTAGTAAAGAGATAAAAACAATAAAAAAACAAGGACACACATAAACAAACAGAAAAGCACATACCTGGGGGTATGTTGCAGCTGTGAAGGGTTTCTAGTAGCTTTTTCTCCAACGGAGGTATCCCTTGGTGAGACCGAAGATATCATTTCATTGACGCCTTCGCAATCAGTGGATGGTTGTGCTCGCCAATGAAATAGACGACCTGCCACTTTGCACCAATATGCTTGACAACCATCCTAGCTTTGCATTCTGTTTGCTTAATAACTTCTCGATTCCTCTTTTTCTTCTCATTGAAGCTGGAGATTCTAGAACCAGACTTTTTACTGCAAGATTTTGAGTGATCACTTTCACCAACGTCCGACGAGCAGTCACTGTCAACCACATAAGATTGGCTTATAATTTTATCAACATCAACCTCCTCACTCCCTGGTTTTTTGAACCTATTGCACACAAACTGCTGCTTCTCAACTCCTTGGGTGTAGGCTAACCTCCTGGATGTGTTTGCTTTCATAGAGAACCCAACTTTGTAAGCATATGCATTATAAGCATTCCTAGCGTCAATCAATGAATCGAACAACATGCCAACGTGAGGTTCTGGAGCATCTAGTAGGAAACTGTCACCACCCAGAGCCCCCCCAAACTCGACCTTGCCATCAGCAACGCCATTGTCTACTGCAGCACCCACAACAGGATCAGGCGCATCAGCACCAGCAGCAGCCGTCCCTGTATTTGTCACAGGATCAGGGTCCGGGGACTCGCCAATACCCTCCAGAAGATTTATGCCATCGCCATCATTCTCATCAAGTTCGAACGACATGTTCAGATCAAAGCCCGCCATCTGGAAAAAACGGCAGACATAAATCAATGTAAAAGGAGAAAAGGCATGTCACACATATGCCCGTATATATTTTTGTCGCTTTTTTCAGTTCTTGCTTTTTTGAATACGCAGCTGGACATGAATACGCAGTTTTTTTGAATATGAAAACTGAATATGGAAACGCAGCATAAATCCCCCTTAAAGCTTTTTTTTTGCTTTTTTCTTTGCATCAGCCAACAATAAGCACTTTTGTGTTTGCACACAACCTTTTCTTTTCTGAAAAAACCGGAGGCAAACCAAAACAGGGAGCAGTTGCTTTTCTCTGTTTTTTCTTGGCTTTTGCACTTTCTTTTGATTTTGCTCACACCGGCCATGCCTACATTGGTACAAAAAGCACACACGCACATTCTTTTTGCTATCTTCTCACAATTTGTTGCTACACGAACACAACCTGAAGGTCTCACAATTTGTTGCTACAGGAACACAACCTGGAGGTATCAGGAAGGGCAAATACAGCAAGAAAAAAGGCAAAGAAGGCAGAAGACAAAGGAAGACATATCTGTTTTAGAAGAAGAAAATCAGAAAGTCTGTAGGCATCGGAAGTCTAGGTTTCTGATACGTCCAAAACATATCTATAATTTCTTCTTGCTCCATGCATGTTTTGTGTGATATTGCTATGTTCTAGATACACTTTCATACACTTTTGATCATATTTGGGCTAACCTATTAACTCAGTGCACCCCAGTGCCAGTTCCTGTTTTCTGCTATTTTTCTATTTCAGTTTTCCCCCACATAAGAAGTGCCAGAAAAATTCGGGAAAATTCAGATAAAAAATAAGCGTGGAGGAAGCTTCGCGAAGAGCCCGGGAGGGGCCAGGGGGGAGCCAGGGGGCCCAGGCGGCCACCCGGCGCGGCCCCACCCCTGGCCGCGCCAGGGGGCGCCTGGGGCCCCTGGTCCACCTCTGGCTGCCCCCCTTCGCCTATTTATTCTCCGTCACGGGAAAACTCCAGAAGAGGAACCCTATTCCGCGAACTCGCCTCTGTTCCGCTGCCGCCGCGCTTCCGAAGATCGGGAGCACCAGAAGACCTCTTCCCGGCACCCTGCCGGAGGGAGGATTGATCTTCGGGAGTCTCCTCTCCACCATGGATGCTCCCCGGATGTCTCGTGAGTAGTTTTCCTTGGACCATGGGTCCGTGATCAGTATCTATGTGATGTTCTCCTCCCCTCTTTGATCTTCATTGTTTAGACCTCGTGAGTTGCCCTACATGATCGAGGCACCTTTGTAATATTTCTGCTATTGCTATGTTCTGTTTGATAGGATCTGATGGATTATGAGATTATGTTCAGATTGTGATAGAGTAATATATTTGGTTTTTATCTCTTATATTTTTTGTTCCTAAGTAATTCTTTCATGTTCTCCGTTGTTGTTTATTGCTTTGGCCAAGTAGTAGGTAGTGACTTCAAGAGGGAACGGTGTGCTAGATTGTGGGTTCATGCCCCCCCCCCGATGACACGCTTGAGTGACAGAAACATGAGTCTAGGGGATGTGTTGTTGCCACAAGGGGGAAAACAACAGTGCTTGTGACCGCGGTCACAAGGATTGTTTACTTTACGCAGAGTTCTTTTTAATGCAGTTGTCTGTTGCTTTGGGTTTACACTTTGGGTGGGGCTCGCAACTTAATACCAGCGAGATGTTCTGGATAGATATCTCAAGGTGGATGATTAGTAGTAGATGCAAATGGATTTCGGTCTACTTATCTTGGCGTACTGCCTGTGCTTTTGAACCTCATCCTTTCTTTTGTAGCATAGTTAGCATTGCGGTGCGTTCATAATCCTGTCAATTGCCTTTCTGTAATTTGTTTACCTCGCATAGCAATTTTATCGTCTTTTGGGAGAGAGACATCACTAGCGAACATCACGTATCCCGGTCCATACCCTCATTATTGTTTCCACGCTATATTTACTTTACTGCTTTTACTTGCTATCATTATCCCTTGCATTTTATCCTTGTGAACAACAAGACCGGAGAGATTGACAACCTCTCTGAACTTCGTTGGGAACAAAGTTATCTGTGTCTGTGTGCAGGTCCGCGTCAGTTGCGCCGCTGACACCTACTTATCATCTCTGGAGTCCTGCTGGAGACAAACCTGGGTATCTTCACCGAGGGAAAACTGCTGCTGCACTACATCTCAACCTTCCACTTGGGGTAACCAACGAAGGGGCGAGAAGCCATCAAGAAAGTTTTCTGGCGCCGTTGCCGGGGACTCCAAGTGCTAAGATAGGGGAGTTGCACACTACCCTTTACCTTTGTCTTTTAGTCTTGTTAGTTTATCTTTCAGTTTTTATCTTTGTGTCTTTTATCAAAAACTACAAAAAAATCTGCCACACTTGCTGCTACTATGGGTTCCACTGAAAACACCAAGTTGTGTGACTTCACTAGTCACAACAACCAAGACTTTATCTGCACTCCCATTGCCACACCTGCCACTTCAGCTACCTCTTATGAAATTAAACCTGCTTTGCTAAACCTTGTTATGAGAGATCAATTCTCTGGTGCTGGAGATGATGCTGCTTTACACTTGAATATTTTTGTTGAATTATGTGATATGCAAAAGTATAAAGAAGTAGAAGGTGATGTTGTTAAGCTCAAGCTCTTTCCTTTCTCTTTAAGGGGAGATGCTAAAATCTGGTTTCAATCTTTTCCTAGAAATAGCATAGATTCTTGGGATAAGTGCAAAGATGCTTTTATAGGGAAGTACTACCCTCCTGCTAAGATTATCCAATTAAGGAGTAATATTATGAATTTTAAGCAATTGGATAATGAACACGTTGCCCAAGCTTGGGAACGAATGAAATCTCTTGTTAAGAAATGCCCTACACATGGTTTGACTACTTGGAGGTTATCCAGACTTTTTATGCAGGCTTGAACTTTACCTCGCGGAACCTGTTAGATTCGGCCGCGGGAGGAACCTTTATGTCAACTACACTTGGTGCTGCCACGAAGCTTCTCGATGAAATGATGACCAATTATTCCCAATGGCACACCGAACGCGCTCCAACAGGTAGGAAGGTAAATTCTGTCGAGGAAATTACCTCCCTCAATGAAAAAGTTGACTTAATTATGCCTCTACTTACCAAGCGACCCTCTATTGATCCTCATGATGTTCCTTTAAATTCTTTGGTTGCCCAAGAACAAGTAGATGTGAACTTTATTGCTAGAAACAACTTCAACAACAATGCTTATAGGGGAAATTTTGCTAGCAATCCTAGACCGTTTCCATCCAACTATGGGAACAACAACACCTACCCCAGCAACAAGAACCCCTCTTCTGAACTAGAAAGCATGCTTAGAGACTTTATCACTACCCAAAAAGCCTTCAACAAAAATGTAGAAGATAAATTAGCTAAAATAGATAATCTCTCTTTGAAGGTAGAAAGCTTAGCCCTTGATATTGAGATGCTTAAAATTAGAACCTCTCCCCTTGAGGAGAATAAGTCCACTCCTATTAAGGCTATCCAGTTACAAATCAATGAAAATATTAGGATGATGGCTAAACTTAAAGAAAGATGGGCTAGAGAAAAAGAGGAAGAGGATAGAATTAAGAGCCTTCCTACACACCACACAGTTGCCAGTATCCAAATTGTTGAGGACACTCAAACTATTAGCACCCAATGCACTCCTAGTCACGTTGGACCTATTAATGGTGATGCTAATACCTCAACCATAGAAAAAGAAACTCCTATGAACATAGAGGGTTTCAAACAAGTGAGCCTAGATGACACTACTACCACCTTTGATAGTAGTGATATTGATTTTGATAGTTGTACCCTCTCAGAAGTTATTAGCTTGCTACACAAAATGTCTAGAGACCCCCCACACTAGCACACTTAATCTTGCCTTCTCGGAGCATATCACAAATGCTCTCATCAAAGCTAGGGAGGAGAAGCTTAGAGTAGAAGCCTCCATACCTAGGAAGCTAGATGATGGTTGGGACCCTATGATCAAAATTAAATTGAATAACTTCTCTTCCTATGCTTTATGTGATGTTGGAGCTAGTACCTCCGTTATGCCCAAAAGAATATTTGATATGTTTGAATTAAAGCCTTTTGAGCCTTGTTCTTTTGGTGTTCGTCTTGTTGATTCTTCCATAAATAAACCTTTGGGGAAGATCGACGATGTTCTTATCATTGTCAATGACAACTATGTTCCCGTCGATTTTATTGTTATGGATATAGAGTGTGAACCTT
This sequence comes from Bromus sterilis, assembly GCA_950022295.1. Classification (NCBI taxonomy): domain Eukaryota; kingdom Viridiplantae; phylum Streptophyta; class Magnoliopsida; order Poales; family Poaceae; genus Bromus; species Bromus sterilis. Next base: position 245,904,136 of record OX465601.1, read on the forward strand.
TATGTCCAATTATTTTGGGACGTCCTTTTCTTCGCACCGTTGGTGCGGTTATTGACATGAAAGAGGGGAATATTAAATTCCAATTCCCATTCAAAAAGGGGATGGAACACTTCCCTAGAAATAAAATCAAGTTACCTTTTGAGTCCGTTACACGGGCTAGTTATTCTATTTCTCTTGATAAAACTTGATTCTTCTTTTTGCATTATGCCTAGCTAATGGCTTTAAAGAAGCGCTTTCGGGAGGCAGCCCGCAACGAATTTAGGTGTTTATTTTTGCTTTTTTTGTGTCTTGATGATTGTTACTTCTGTAGAAACATCATTGTATCTTTATTTTTCAGCTTTGTGCCAAGTTATAGCCTCTTACGGCAAGGGAAGTAAAAGTTGTGACATGCTGTCCAGAAAACAGATTCTGTCCTCGTGACCAGAAAAATTCCAGAAAAATCCCAGTTCATCTTTTTGAGCTGAAATTTTTACACACTATGCTCTTTACAATTACGAAACTTCCGTATGTTCTAATTTTTTTGATTTGAGTTGCAGAAGTGCCCCTAAAAAATTCTTTACTATCTGCTGTTCTGTTTTTCACAGATTCTGCCACGTTTTGTCTCTCCTTACTTTTGCAAACCTTAAGCTTGCTTTTTCTTTGAAAAAACTTTTTGGAACTCTTTAGAAACAGTATCTCTTCAAGATTATCTTTATATACAGTGGGGAAAAATTATTTATTAAGGGTACTAACCTCTCTAATCAGCTTATGATGAGTTATGTATGAAGGGAGTTTTCAAGTGTGCGATGGAAGATGATGAAAGAAGATCCAGGAGTGTCAAGCGCTCAAGCTTGGGGATGCCCCCATGCATCCCCAAAAAATATTCAAGGAGACTCAAGCGTCTAAGCTTGGGGATGCCCCCGTGCATCCCCTTCTCCATCAACAATCATCAGTTCGTCCTTCGTCTCACTATATTTTTATCACTTCATGTGTTATGTGCTATGCTTGGAGCGTCTTGCTCTTAGGTTTTGTTTTTAGTTTTCTTTAGCCTTGCTTGCTTTTGATAACAAGTTATATCCCTTCTTACTTTTTGTGGGAGAGAAACACGCTCCACTTTCAAAATTTAGAACACATCATAGGATTTTTCCTGCTTATCTTTCTGCTGTCGTGTGTTCTTTATCTTTTCATAGCTACTGCCTTGTTTAGTTTTAGTCTTAGTTTGTCTTTAGAAAGAGCCTTGGCTTTTGTTTAGTTTGTTGCTGGAACTCTTTTTAGTTTTCATGTTTATCTTGTTAAAGAGAGTTGGTTGTTGCACTGAGTTGTGTCTTGTCTTGAAAGTAGGTAATTGAGGTTGCTATTTAATTTTAGTAGTATCTTGCAATAGTTTTGAGGTATTGATGTGAGTAATGTTTGAACTTTTGGTGTCAAGAGCTCTAGCCTATTAGTGATAGGTGTCGTATTTTGGGCAATCCGTGTTTATTTTCAAAACCTACAAAACTAGTTGAGAACTCTAGCTACTAGATGGATCACTACTCTTCTGAGGAGTCGAATATTAGAGAACACTCACGTACCATGAGTCGAGGATGCGCAAGGATAACCAAACCCCCATACACTCCTCCTCGGGGTACTTGTCTCTTTGTGAACCTCCTTATTAGATTGAGAGTTACTGATAATAAGTGCATGAGTTCTTCGGACTAATGTAAGTATTGAAAGTTGACACTTCCACCTTCCCATATTTTGCTAGCCTCTTCCGTACCGTACATTGCCTTCTTCTCACTCCGAGAGTTGGTGTCCACCTTCGCCGGTACTTCCAAACCCTTGGCATGATACGCTCTGTCATCATAAGCCTCCTTATATCTTTCCTCAAAACAGCCACCATACCTACCTATCAAGGCCTTTCCATAGCCTTTCTGAGTTACATTGCCATGCAACTACCACCTCTTCATGACTTGATCTTCATGTCATACATGTTCCTGCTACACTGGCAGCGACATACATTGCATACATCACGTAGTTACATCTTCTTTATGATTTTGAGTACCTTGTAAAGTGTGAAAGATTTCCTTTACCTTCTTGTAAAATAGAGTGTTGCCCTTAAGTGAGGAAAAGATCCCAAAGTGGACACAATAAAAGATCCCAAAGAGGACAAATGAGAGTTAAATAGAAAGAGCCATTGAGGCCACCAAAAATACAAAAAAGAGAAAAAGAGAAAAAGAAATAAAAAGAGAGAAAGGGGCAACATTACTATCCTTTTGAGAGATCCACACTAGTACTCCCTCTATATCCTTGTACTCCATAGAGATGATCATTATGCATATAGCTATGTGGGGACCTTCACACTATAGAACTTGGCTTGCATATTCCAAGGATGAGCCTCCTCAAATGAGCTCTAGGTCTTCATGAGCGAGCAAGTTAGATGCACCCCCACTAGTTCCATTGGAGAGCTTCTTAGCTCGTATGTGCATCCGTTGCATGGCAATCCCTACTCCTCACATCATATCTATCATTTGGCATCTCTTGCCTATGATTGTCCTCATTGATGTGAGCCTTTCTCACCCTTTTTGTGTTCCTCCTCCACCATATTTCTCTCTTTGCAATCCAAAGTGTTAACTCTCGTGCTTACGCTCATCCATTGCATGAGTGCTCAAAATATCGAAAAGGAGTGGATCATTTTGACTTGTACCTGACTAGTGGTCTGAGGACGAGTCAAGATAAGATTCCAAAAAAGACCAAGTGTGAAACTTTAGTAGATTGAGTTCTCAACACAAAAATACTTTTTTCTCGTATTCCCTATCCCCCTTCTTGCACGCAAACACCATTTGGAGACATTCGATTCACGGACAGCGAGAGCTCTTGCACCTAATGTTCTTTTGTTACTTATTTCAATGCTAATATAGACTCTTGCATGTTATGACTTGAATTGAATCTCTAACCTTGATTGCTTTACTTTTTAAAGTTCTTTTATGGTTGCTAGCATGTCACCACAGAAATTATGTTGTTATCATTTACCTACTCGAGGACGAGCAGGAATTAAGCTTGGGGATGTTGATACGTCCAAAACGTATCTATAATTTCTGCTTGCTCCATGCATGTTTTGTGTGATATTGCTATGTTCTAGATACACTTTCATACACTTTTGATCATATTTGGGCTAACCTATTAACTCAGTGCACCCCAGTGCCAGTTCCTGTTTTCTGCTGTTTTTCTATTTCAGTTTTCCCCCATATAAAAAGTGCCAGAAAAATTCGGGAAAATTCAGATAAAAAATCAGCGTGGAGCTAGCTTCGCGAAGAGCCCAGGAGGGGCCAGAGGGGAGCCAGGGGGGCCCAGGTGGACACCCGGCGCGGCCCCACCCCTGGCCGCGCCAGGGGGACGCCTGGGGCCCCTGGTCCACCTCTGGCTGCCCCCCCCCTTCGCCTATTTATTCTCCGTCACGGGAAAACTCCAGAAGAGGAACCCTATTCCGCGAACTCGCCTCTGTTTCGCCGCCGCCGCCGCGCTTCCGAAGATCGGGAGCACCAGAAGACCTCTTCCCGGCACCCTGCCGGAGGGAGGATTGACCTCCGGGAGTCTCCTCTCCACCATGGATGCTCCCCGGATGTCTCGTGAGTAGTTTTCCTTGGACCATGGGTCCGTGATCAGTAGCTATGTGATGTTCTCCTCCCCTCTTTGATCTTCATTGTTTAGACCTCATGAGCTGCCCTACATGATCGAGGCACCTTTGTAATATTTCTGCTATTGCTATGTTGAGTTTGATAGGATCTGATGGATTATGAGATTATGTTCAGATTGTGATAGAGTAATATATTTGGTTTTTATCTCTTATATTTTTTATTCCTAAGTAATTCTTGCATGTTCTCCGTTGCTGTTTATTGCTTTGGCCAAGTAGTAGGTAGTGACTTCAAGAGGGAACGTTGTGCTAGATTGTGGGTTCATGCCCCCCCGATGACACGCTTGAGTGACAGAAACATGAGTCTAGGGGATGTGTTGTTGCCACAAGGGGGAAAACAACGGTGCTTGTGACCGCGGTCACAAGGATTGTTTACTTTACGCAGAGTTCTTTTTAATGCAGTTGTCTGTTGCTTTGGGTTTACACTTTGGGTGGGGCTCGCAACTTAATACCAGCGAGATGTTCTGGATAGATATATCAAGGTGGATGATTAGTATTAGATGCAGATGGATTTCGGTCTACTTATCTTGGCGTACTGCCTATGCTTTTGAACCTCATCCTTTCTTTTGTAGCATAGTTAGCATTGCGGTGCGTTCATAATCCTGTCAATTGCCTTTCTGTAATTTGTTTACCTCGCGTAGCAATTTTATCGTCTTTTGGGAGAAAGACATCACTAGCGAACATCACGTATCCCGGTCCATACCCTCATTATTGTTTCCACACTATATTTACTTTACTGCTTTTACTTGTTATCATTATCCCTTGCATTTTATCCTTGTGAACAACAAGACCGGAGAGATTGACAACCTCTCTGAACTTCGTTGGGAACAAAGTTATCTGTGTCCGTGTGCAGGTCCGCGTCAGTTGCGCCGCTGACACCTACTTATCATCTCTGGAGTCCTGCTCGAGACAAACTTGGTATCTTCACCGAGGGAAAACTGTTGTTGCACTACATCTCAACCTTCCACTTGGGGTAACCAACGAAGGGGCGAGAAGCCATCAGTTTCCTGTTCTTATTTATGTGGAGAAGTAAATCTGAAGTACCCACTTGCTTTTCATCTTAGCATAAGAAAGCATTCTGGGAGCTGGAAATAGCTTTTTCCACGCATCCTTACTTTTTTCCATCTGGATCTGTTGTTCTTATTTCCTGGAGTAGATTGGGGGCAGAAAAACTTGGAATCAAGGAAGGGGGGTGGGGTACCTGCGCAGATTGGAGATGTTTTTTCCAATAGAGTTCTGCTGGTTGCTTTCCCCGCGTTAGATCAGGCAGATCGCCTGTTGGCGCCCTGGTTCCTGCGCGCCATGGACGCCCACCTCTGCTGAGTTGTTGGAAAAAGGAGAAGAAAGGGGGGAGGGATGGCTGGTGGCGTGCTGGAGGGGTTTTTCTGGGGAAAAGGTGGGGGAGGGGGAGGGATAGCTGGTGCGCACGTGGGGGTCAGGTGCTTTTTTGCTAAAAGGAAGGGAACGGTGGGGGTTGGTGGATCAAAACTTTCCAAAACAGGGTGTGTGCTTTTGGCATGGGAGAGCGCACGGGCGCTCCAGAGTCGCGTCCTTTATATACTTACCGATAAAGAAATATACGCACCATGCCCCTGAAGCAAGAAAAAAAATGTAGCACTTGAGCACCGATGCATTATGCATAACCCTAAAATCCACCAAATCAAAACGAAAACATGTGGTTCAGAATCTACTGACCAAACACACATCCTATCAAAGAAGTGAGCCTAGCTCACTTTGCTAGTGGAGTGGATGTACAACCCAGCCACCCAGGTTCAATCCCTCACGAGCGTGAATTTAGGTTCTTATTATTTGAAGAAAAAAACCCGTTGTGGGGGCTTCCCTCGCCGCTTTCCTTTCAAAAAAGAAAATAGTCAAAAAAACACACATCCTATCAACATTGAATCTCAAAACTTAGGCCCTATTTGGTTCAGCTTTTTCAGTCAGATTTTTGAAATCCACAGCCAAACCAAACAGGATTTCACCAAAGAGCGAATCTTCAAACAATTTTGCTGCCGGATTTCACCAAAGCGCAGCCGGAAAATACAGGTACGAGCGAACCAAAAAGCGAAGCTTCGAACGATTTCTGAAAATCTGCTGCAGAAAATCGAAATTTTCCCAAGAGATGCTTCCGATTTTCCACAGCAGATTTTCAGAAATCCACAACCGAACCAAACACGGCCTTAGAATGACATGATCCCGTCAACTGAAGTGGGTGTGCGCTTTCCATGAGGTGAAGCATCTCACGTTGAAGTAGTGTGCATTTTTCATGGGCTGAAACATCTCGTGTTGAAGTAGTGTGCATCAATGTTGAACTGTGCGATTGTGCGAACATCACCTTCGAGCACGTCCGTCTTGCGCTGAATGGGAGCGACATCTTTTTGTTTGAAACGAAGGCAAAAGTTTTGCCGCATTGATTAATTAAGGAGAAGAGAATTGCCCGGTTAATTTGCGGAAAACCGGGCGAAAACCAATACAAACGAATCACAAACGAACCACTCACATGGCATGAAACCCCACACCTCACATGCGACCCTCGACAAACTCTCTGAATGCACTACATCCACAAACCTCAACGTTGTTACTACGCCAAGCAAGCCTCAACGAGAACACCTCTAGACAAGACACCAGGCACCTCCAACCCACAACGACAACCCAATCCAAGAGGACGAGTCTAGATACTGAGATCATCCATCAAGCACCCAAAGCCTCCTTGACTATGGAGCCACTCTTGCCTTTGCCCACCTTATTTTGTTTACCCCTTATTGGCGTTCCCGTAAGGAGGCAAGCAATTGACCTGCCTAAACCAGGTCTAGCAATCTCCACGCTAGCGAGCAATTCACAAAGTTCCTTCGCTAAGAGAGTGTCTGGATTTGGAGTAGGTACCAACACACTTGGCTCAATGGCCATGCCACTCATCGGCATCACATACTCGATGGTTGAACACGAGGAAACATCTACAACTTCATGCTCCACAACGACGGGAGGTAGGTTGGCTGACACCTCACGCCCAATGGACTTAGTTGAGCAAGAGACTGCAATGTGCAAATCACCAATCTCCTCGGCATCAAGTATCTCGCTAGTCTGAAAGGGTGATGCCGACGAAGAAGCCATAACCGAGATCTCAGGGGGATCAACCTTCGGTTGCTCGGCGGACAGAGGTAAAACCGAGCACTCACATAACTTCCGAAGCTCGGGCATGACCTGCAGCACCGGAGTCACAACCACATCAATGCCCAATCCCTTAGAGACTGACGACGGCGAACTGGCTCTAGAACGAGGGGATAAACGACCATAAAGCACAGCTACCGACTACCGACAACATTCTAGACTACCGACAACATCTGCCACTCTGAATCCAGACTCACATCTCCTCTTCTAGACGAAGTTGATCGTGGATGGGTGATAAAAAACTCAAGTATGATGGTGGTTTAGCGACGACGAACAGGAACACGCCGCGGAGAAGAGAGAGGGGAGCACGGGAACATCATCCTTCCAGAGAGGTCAGTGCGATCAAAACGATAAATCACAGCTTCACATATTTCGATCGCCTAGTAGTCGTAAACGTCGATGATACAATAAGATAATTGAAAAATAAGAAACAAATGTTACTAGTAGATTTAATATATGTACAAAGCCACATCTTCAAACATTTACCAGAGGAACTCATCCATCGAGAAAAGCTCATGACTAGGACAAAATAAAAATTGAACTTCCAATCAAAATCAAAATTCTTAATTAAACTAAATGAGAGGATTTCAATTCTAAAGAACTTAGTGATATAGAAAATGCAAATCATGAAATTGCAGTGAAGTCGAGCCAACCGTTCAGAAACAAGCTACTCCTCGGCCATTATTTCTTTCTTTTTGCACATATTGTGTTTCACGAGGCATCGATCTTAGTGCCGATTGTGGAGACTGACGCTTCTGCGCATAACCTGTAAGAGCAACTCTAGTAGATGCGTCATCCCACCGTCGGTCCATATATTACAGGGTTTTTTAGCGGACATACGCGTTTTCCAGCCAAAACAGATCCGCTAAATCTCATTTGGTCCGTAAAAGTTCTTTCCCTGCGCTATATGACGATGACGGTGCGGGGGGGGGGGGGGGGCGGAGAGTTCCGCAATCGAACGGGCCCTGAGCACGATTCCATGAGTTAGGCGACCTCCTATGGCCGTCTACCTTGCACTTCCGCGAGGTGGAGCGCGAGTTGTACGACACAAAGGTCGCTATTGCGGGTGGCGAGGACGTCACTGCCACGCGATTGGAGGATTCCCGGGAGGAGTACGACTTCTCGTTCGTACTCATGAACTCCACGTTTGAGTACCACCTCCATGGTAGGAAGTAGGAGCTCTGACGACTTGTGTGCCGTTTAGATTTTTTATTTTTCTGTCATTCTTTCCAAATTCCGACGAAGTTCTAGCGTCAATGTGTCTGTCAAATATTAAGTTTGAAATGTTTTAAATTTGACGTACTGGATGATGTTTCTGTTCTGTCGAGCAAGTTTTGGTACCGCATTTTTGTTTTAGTGCGAACGATATATCAAATCTGCAATATCCAAATATGCAGTATCTGCTAGAGTTGCTCTAAGCTTTGTACTCCTATGTGGTTTGCTTTGCCTCATAGCACTCTGATCCATTTTATAGGTAAAACACAAATCAAAGTATGCGATCGATTGATATAAGATATTAATAAAATATATGACAGAATTTAGAATAATGGAACAACATACATGCACGGGACTAAAAAGGTATAAACAGATTAAAATACAATGCCATGACACGCCTTAGAAAACCTAAGCTTCACGATGATAAGAGCAACTCCAACGGGCCGACAACGATTTGATCCTCCATTTATTCGTTTGGGTCGGCCCGGCGGACCGAATGTCTGTAAGATATACGTTTGGGTCGCGAGGCCTCCAGCGATGCAATAATAAGTCTTACAAAAGTCTTAATTAAACATTAAAAAAAGGAAAATAAAAAAAGAAAACCGTCCCATCCTAAACCCTAGCTCGCCGTCGTCCGTTCCCTGGGCCGCTACAGGTCGTCTATGTCGTCGTCATCGTCGTCCCCGCTGAGGTCGATGAAGGCCGGCAGCGGCCACGACACGTTGCCCGGCCAACCACCCTGTAGTTGCTGCGGTGGTGGCGTCGGTGGTGGCGACTGGAGCAGCGCCGTTGGGTTGCACTGGAAGGTCCAACGCGTCCCCATGAGATCGCGGATGATCTCGCGGACGCAGGCGTCGGCGTGGTCTGCGGGCGGCGATGGTGGCGGGGGCGGGGGTAGCTCCTCGTACCGCGGCGTCGGCGCCAGAGGCGGTGGCAGGGGAGCGTCGCCATGGACCAATAGGTCCATCCCCGGCCACATGCGGCGCTCGACTCGCTCGGTCTCCTTAATGGCGCGTCGGACGGCCTCGTCTTCGTCGTAGTCCGGCGTGGCGTAGGGCGACGTCGGCGAGGGGGACCACTCGGCCTTGACGCGCAGCGACAACCCGCGTATCTGCAGGATGCTGCGACCGCGAATCTATGGAGGCTGGGGGCGTGGCGGCGCGAGGCGGCGTTGGGATGGGGGCACATCGTCCAGCACTGTCCGCCGGTAGACATTGCGGCGGCGAGGTGGGGCGTACCCAGCCGCTTCATCCGACGGCGGCACCGGCACCCGGACGTCTCTCAAGTGCCACCCGTTGGGCAGCTTGACATCGCCAAATGGTACTGGCTTGCTATTTTTCCAGTACCAAACGGCGTCCACGATGCCAATGGGGACGCGATCGCGTCGTCGGCCACCGAACCATCGGAGCCGCCGACCTCGTGGTTGTGCGCCATTACTTAGGGAGCGGGGAGCAGTGGAAAGGGGCGGTGGGGAGTGAAGTGGGGCTGGTGGGTAAGAGCTGCCGGTCCTATTAAATGGGACCGGTCCACGCCGCGTTGGGGAGTCAAAGGAGCGTCTATGTGGCTAGCAGGCGGGGTCCTAGCAGACACGAAGCTTCCGACGCAGACGCGCGGACGATGCGCCTCTTGTCCACAGAAATTCAAATTGGCCTTAATTTTAGATTCGATTTGGACCGTGATAGACTAAATTACGGGCAAACACGGACCTTTCCATATTTACGTCGCTTCGTTAAGCCGCATTTTTTGTCCGCCCGACTCAAACAGAGGGGACATTTGAGTCATACCGTTTGAGTTGCTCTAAAAAGACGGCAAGTGTCACTTTTTTTTCTTTTGAGTACAAAGTGTCACTGTTGTGGAGTCCAAGTCGAGACGGACACCCGTGCCGTATCGGACGACAAGTCGAATCCGTCAGTTAAAAAAAAAAAAGGAAGTCGAATCCGCTTTAGACCGGTATCGCTTCTGTTCCGTCGTCTACATATACCCGCACGACGTTGCACCCTCACCGACTTTACGAGAGATCGATCATGACGACGACGATGATGGAGCTGCCGCTCATGGAGGGGAGAAAGGAGATCCAGCAAACCCTGCGCGAGATCGACCGGCGAGTCCCCAACGCCCTCCGCGCCGCGTTCCGCCTCGGCTACCGACGCGTCTCGTCTTCTTCCACCGAGGAGGACCAAGCGGATATGGACGCCTTCATCGCCTCGGTGCTGCCGCCGGCCGTTTCGGAGGACGACGGCGACCACGACCACGACCACCACCGCACGGAGCTCGACGAGCTTCCGTTTGCGCGGGAGGAATGCTTCTGCGACGTCCCTGCAGAGTGTGAGTGCACGAACGTGGAGGCGTCGTCGAGGGTGTTGAGGATGGACTGGGCGTCCTGCTACGTGCCGGCCAGCGACCACGACGCGCACTTCGGGGTCACCGACCCGGGCGTCGTCGGCGTGGCGGACGGCGTCAGCGGGTACGCCGAGAAGGGCGTGGACGCCGGCGCCTTCTCCCGGAACCTCATGGCGAGCGCGTACCAACAGGTGACGGAGACGGCGCCGAGGCCCATCTGCCCTTACACGCTGCTGGAGCGGGCGTACGCGGCGTCGTCGGGTGTGCCGGGTGCATCGACGGCGGTGCTCCTCTCGCTCGCCGGGGATGCCCTCCGGTGGGCCAACCTGGGCGACAGCGGCTTCGCCGTGCTCCGCGGCGGCGCGGTCGTGCACCGGTCGCGGCCGCAGCAGGCCCACTTCAACTGCCCGTTCCAGCTCGCCTCCACGGGCGGCCAGAGCGTCACCGAGGCGGAGGTGGGCGAGGTTCCGGTGAGGGCCGGCGACGTCGTGGTGGCCTGCACCGACGGCCTGTTCGACAACATGTTCGACGCGGACCTGGAGCGCGTCGTGCGGATGGGCACCAGGCTGCGCTTCTCGCCCAAGAACATGGCGGACATCATCGCCGGCGTCGCGTACGAGATTTCGTGGAACCCGGACAGGGACTCGCCGTACAGCATCGGCCACCGGAAGCACCAAGCCGGGAGCCAGCGGCGTGGCGGCAAGGCGGACGACATCACCGTCGTCGTCGCCTTCATCATCGTCTCCGCTCAGCTCGGGGAGGGGGTGGACAAGGTTGAAGAAGACGACGCGGCGGCTTATAATTCTAGCTGGTTGAATCATGTCCAGAGGAAGAAGAGGATGCACAGATATATGAACACGCTTAGGCCATCGAAAAGCTTTGAAACCATGGACCTTGCGAATCGGTCCAGTAGTACATTGCAGCGTTCCAATTCTGGGCCGATTTCTCGTGCCAGAGGTCGTTGGTTCTGACGATTAAATTGGAGTTTTTGTTCATCCTAAGAAAACCCATGTAACAATGCAGCATGGTTTTTGTAAATTGCACCAAAATGTTGTTGTTTGTGTTCTGTTATCCCTGATAGTGAAGCCGGATCAGGTGCTTGATAAAATGGAAAAGAATTTGCACTTTATTTTTTCCGAAACCAGGATCACACAAGACATGATTTTAATAGACGGAGCTTCTTTTTAATGAAAAAAATCATCATGTACAGACGTACAGTTTGTTAATATACTGGGTTTTAAAAGAGTAAATAGCAAAAAGAAACTATCGCTTTCCAGTCTAGGGCACAAAAAAGTTTGTTTTCTTAAAAAATATATTAAAAATTATCGCTTTTTTGGTTTGCTGTTCCAAAAAACTAAAATTTAATTTTTTAATGGGAAAAGCTGTGCTTCAACCGACTGATAACGACGCGCGCGTCCGCCGCCTTCTGCGCGTGACACGTGTAGTAATAGATATATCATTAAGTCAAAGATGCTTCGCAACGAAGGCTTTCTTGCAAAGGGACTTCGCAACAAAGGTCACGTTGCAAATAATTGTGTTGACTATCGTGCCTTCAATGCGTGACACGTGTACTACATAGTATCCACCTCTCTGTCAAAGATGCTTTGCAACAAAGACCTTGTTGCAAAGAAACTTCGCAACAAAGGTCTTGTTGCAAATGAGTGTGTTGACTATCGTGACTCGAAAACGTTTATGCAATAAGAATTATGTTGTTTGTATTGTAAAAAAAAATCGCAACATCGTTTGTGTTGCAAAAGGTTTCACAACATTGCTCGTGTTGCAATAAAAATAAAATTTATAATCTCATTTGTATTGCAAAAAACCTTCGCAACATCATCTATATTGCAAAAGGGCTTCGCAACATCATCTATGTTGCAAAAAGACTTCGCAACATCACGTGTGTTGCAAAGAGCTACGCTAACGTCAGCAGTTGGATTATATCCATCCAACGGCTCGCGACCCGGCGGCCGGCGGACGTGTAGCGCTCGCCTTTTTTAATACTACCTCCTGTCGGAATTCAGGCTGCAGGTGGACACGGCCGCCCGCGGTGTCCACTTAATAACCCACATATTTAGCGTTAGTGGACACCCACGTATTTTTCGTTTTTGAAAGTGGGTTAAGTGGGCTGTTCCACGGGTACCACATCAAACCCACATAGCAGCGTCCAAGCTACATAGGTGTTGTGTGTGTTAGAGTGTCGGGCAAGCGGCAAGCCGCGCATAGCACCGCAATACACCTTCACAACCCCATCACTACATCGGTTCATCTCCTTCTCCCTCCCACCGTTCTTACCACCAGCAAAGTCCAGGAGAAAATGCCTGAAGATTATGCCCAAGATCAGGTTGCAGAGGAGAAAGAATGCTGCATCACTAGTACAAAACATCTATGCCGGCAAGCGCGGCAACATCGTCGGAGAGCATGGCAACATCACCGGCGAGCGCGACGACGTTGCCAGAGAGTGCGCGGACGTCGTCGGGGAGCGTTGTTGACGAGCGCCATCGCGTTGTAGAAGAGCGCGTCGACGTTCCCGATAAGCACGATGACGTTGTTGAAGATCTTGGCGACGCTGCAGACGAGCGCGGCGACGTTGTTGAAGAACACAACGACATCGTCGGCGAGCGTGTAGATGTCGTCGGAGAGCGCGGCGATGATACTGGCGAGCGCGACGACGTTGCCGGCGAGCACAATGACATCATCAAAAAATACAGCGATATCATTATTAGAATGTGCGACGTCGTTAACCGCGCCCAACAAGGTGTACATGCGGTGCGTACGTATACTCAGTAGTACGTTACTCTAAATGAACAGAAATATTACTTTGTTCCAATACTCAGTTAGTATCATTTACGTAAAATTATGTGGATATGCAATACTCACTTATCCCACTAAAAAATATGTGGACACATGCAGGCTTCCCACTTATAGTAAGTGGTACATGTGGACGTGGACGCGGGCCTCCGCGTATCATCCCACTTGCAACCTGAGTCGGAATTAATTGTCGCCACTTGTGCATCGCTTTCTACTGCACTGGGTATCCGTCTGCGACAACTAAATGTGATCAGAGGTAGTAGAAATTATGATAGTGTTGGCCCATCCGTCAGGTCTAACATGGCATAGAGTCAACACACGTTGCATAAAAATCCCTACAAAATAAGAAAAAGCAATTAGGTTCCTTCCTACTCCCTCCGTAAAGTAATATAAGAGTGTTTAGATCACTACTTTAGTTATCTAAATGCTCTTATATTTCTTTACGGAGGGAGTACAAAACAACTGTATTTTTCTTTTCAAAACAATCACATCGGATCAACAAGTCAACCTCGATAAAGAATTCCTGGAAAAAGCATTCCCCCCTCCCAAAAACCATTTTTACGCCCAAAAAACATTTCCCTCAACAAAAAAACCCCAAAAATCCATTTTATCTGCAAAAACATGTAAAATTCATTTTCCCAGAAAACAAATTCCATTTTCTTTTTTTCTTGGGATAAAAATGATTATTTAAAGGAAACAATTAGTTTATTTGGGGATAAAAACTGTTTTTTCACAGTTTTTTGAGGTAAAACGTCATTTTTTGCTAAATAATAATTTAGTTAGGGAAATGATTTTTTTACGAAGAAACTGCTTTTTCCTAGGTTTTCTTTTAGTAATATTATTTTTTGGGATATTTTTTATTGAGGTTTACATGTGGGTCCCACACATTTTTTGCAAATAAAACATTTTTTTGTAAGGAGGGACCTAATTGCTTTTTCTTTTCTTTGCATGTACTTTCATGCAACATTCGTGTTGAGTTTTATGCCACGTCAGACTTGACGAGTGGGCCAGCACTGTCATAATTGCTCTTAAAATTTAACCGATGGGTGACTTGACTTTTTTGAAACCAAAAAAGTGGTAGTAGTTTTTTTTGAAAATTTAAGAAAAAAGCATTTTTTTGTGCCTCAGCCTCGAAAGTGATAATTATTTGCTATTTACTCGTTCTAAAATGAACCACACTACCCGTCACACGGTCGGATGAATTGCCCATCGCCTTATAACCAAATAGGCCCGAACATAAAGAAATCATTGTCCACCACCTTATAACAAAATAAGCCCGAACATAAAAAAAAAAGCAGTGCAGTTATAAGGAAACTTAGCAATGCAGACCGAAAATACTTATGACATTTCTTCAGGCCGAAAGGTTTGTTGCAGCATATATCATATTTTTCCAAAATAAAAGTACCGAGTTACTTCAATAATGCCACAGTACAGATATATGTGTTTGAAACTTTATTTTATGATTTCTGTACAAGTCGCACATCGTAATTTGTTGTTCAAAATTTTGTTTTATGATCTTCATACAGGTTACACATGGTCATCATATGGGTTAGTTTGCTAGCCAATAAGGCAATAACTGCATGCGTGATTATATGTCTAAATTCTCAAATGTGTGAATATGAATTTTAAGTTTAGAAATAACAATGAAACTGAAAAAAATGCCTTTGGATCTCTGGCTCAGGTGCCCCAAGATTTCCAAAAAAAAATACAATTTTGAAGTGTTAAAAAATTCTGAAATTTTGACATATAGACATGGATTGATCTACTTACCTACAAAATTTCCAAAGCAGATCTCGTAAACCATAGTACTATACACTGCAGTGCAAAGATTCTTCCATTATATCTTCAGACAATACATATCATATACGGTGGACGAACACCGTCTTCTTTGGTAGTGGCAAGAAAGTGGGTTGCATAACGTCAGTGATATATGCTATACCCTGGAGTCTGGAGCACTCCTTTGGATCACACAACTTTATTTACAATCAACGTGCAGAACACCAGCTACCACTGCAGTAAGTTATCTGATAGACGAAGTAGAAGGGCAACCACGCATAGGAAAACAATGGCGGCATCCATGACTGCATCCAATCCCATCAACCGTGCCATCATCTCCTTGAGGGTTTCATGGCCGTGCATCTGCCCAACATGAGGTTTTCAGAATTTGAGTAAGTATCCAATAAGTTCAAACGAAGGTAGGCGACTGCACTTTTTTCCTTTCTATCCTTCACATTTAGTTGTATTTAAGAGTATATGTCTAATGCCATTATTCTGTTCATTTGTTATTTAATGACAACCCAGAGGCGGAGCCAGAACTTCTAGAGCTTAAGACTAAACCTTCAGTGTGGAAGTTCTGATGAGTTCTTGTCCAACCAAGTTTTAGCTTGAACCCTAGTGCTTAACTAGAGACCTGACACTTGTTCTGCCTAAATATTTGTATTTTTCTGAGCGTCATATTTGTGATTGCCCCACAAATATGTCTGGGTTCATAAACAGGAAAGATCACATCTCACCTCTAGTAGTCGGGCGGCAGTGCTTTCTCACCATAAATTCTAAAGTCAGTTTTGTACTTTGCAACATCCATATAAATCTCAGTAGCCAACAAAATCGTGAAAGGATACTAAAAAAGATCATGAAAGGAAAAAGGTACTGCTATGTTCTATGAAGGATCTTTATTTTCCTTTATTGTCAACAAAACCTGCTCTCGTTTAATCTTTATTTTCAGCTTTCTCACCATAAATTCTAAATGCAGTTTTCTGATAATCAAGGAAAATTGCTTAACCTGCTCCAGTTTTCTGAGTAAAAGATTAAACGAGAGCAGGTTCAGCAATTTTCCTTGATTGTCAGAAAACTGGGGCCTACCTAAAGGTTACAACTGGTACTCTTTCTGTTTACCTGCAGTTCTACCTTGTAACTCCAGTAAGATAAATCAAGTGGGTCTTCACTTACATGAGTACGGCATTGTACCCAAAATCAGTCTAATTTTTTAATGTATATATGAGCTTCATATACAGTATGAACAATAGATGAATGATATCAGGGGAAGAAATCAAACCTCTACAAGATTATTCAGTTTCATACTGAAGTTCTGCTCAGCATGTTGGATGCAGTAACGCAACATATCCAACACAGCCATATCAGTATCATAGTCATCAGAACCTGTGTAGAAGATGTAAGGCATACAATTTTCTTAGTTATTCATATTAAGAACTTGGCAAAATCAATCGTACAATACCTGGTATATCAAAAATTTGTTGGAGTGGAATGGCAAGTGTCTCTGCTAACTCATTCTGAACTTGAGAACGCTGTTGAAACGATAGTCTATCCCCGTGAGTAACCACAACAGCAGGCTTGTCATCTGCAATCACATTTGTTATAATCATTCTGAGGCTGACAGTACTAAATACAGGTTAATTAATGTATTGTTCAATGAGCATGCTGAGAATAAAAAGGCAATAATTCGATACAATAAATACACAAATATATATTATATAAACTGCAAATTGGTATACAAACCTCAGAGGAAATATGTATCAAACTATTAAAAGGAGTATTAGTACCAAATACATATGTGTTCATTTGTACATGCGTATACAATTTTAGCACATTAAGGAACTACATAAAACTACAAGCATCATAGCTACACATACCTCCAAAAGACAAGAATGGATTCATAAATGTCTGGCGGAGCATATTCATGTATCCTTTGTTGTCACAAACAATTGATCTTAGGATAGAAACACCATCAACGACAAATATCACAAAGTTGACCTTCCTGGTTTTGCAAGGCAAAAAACTGTATTGCCTCCCCATTGATTTGAGGTTCTTAATCTTAGTGTCATCATCTGTATCCCTGTCAAAAATTATGTGTTATGAATTTTTTTAGCTGGTGCAATGTTGAGTAATTAGCTTTCATATGTTGTATGTTGCTCTGTTTTAGGACTAATATAAGATTTATGAAAAACGAAGAGGAAATGCTAGAATAATGTTAAAATATAATAATAAGTTGAACACCTCTCTATGCATGTTCTGAAGGATAGTACATGCAGTAAACACGTCAAATAATTCCTCATGTGTTGCTCTTAACATACTAAAACATACTTTGACATCAAATTCTGTAGAAATCTTGAATGACAAAATGTTGACAATCACAGATTTGTCGACTGACACAAACATCCACTTGATTTTGTATCTTTTGGTGTGAAGAATTAAAATCTCTAGAATACTCATCCACACAATTACAAGTGTTAGATTTATTTGTTTGCAAGAAAATTTTAAGTGTTCGATGATAACCAATTTCTCCCAAATGAAAAGCCTAATGCAGACAACACCTACAAGACAATATATAACTGAATTAAGGGTCACCTCTTACCACGTCACCATCTCCCCATGGCTAATACCCTTCGTCATCCAACGTTGCAGCATTTTGAAATCCTTTTCTGGGTCTCTGGACAAGCTCCTTGTATCAAAAATACATATACCATTTGAATTTCTTGGAATTTTGTACTCCCGGATGAAGCTTGTACCATCTGATTTGGAATTATCTAGCAATGTAAACAGCAGTAGGAAGATCAGCTGCAATCGCGCATATCAAAATAATGCACCCAAAATTGATAAGACTTACAGGAAACCTGTGCCCGATCTGGTGCAAAATGATCGTCATCCTTGTCAAAGACCCGTGTAATTTGGTTCACAAGTGTACTTTTCCCAGCACCTCTAGGCCCCACCAACAACAATGTGGTGATATCAGGAACCAAATAGTCCCCACCTTTTGTGTCGCCAGCTCCTTCAATCCAGGACCCAGGCTTATACCTGCTCATAGGTTGAACTTACTGAATGAACACGCTGACATCTCTATGTCCTTTACTAGGAGATTTTTCGACTAGCTTTGCTACTTCAGTGTCATGTCATGAAAAATATTATATAAATTTTCTCCATGTTTGATAACCACCCATGAACACAAATCAAAGAATCCATTGGAGTACATGCATAACACATAGCAAAACTTCTACTAACACCAAACTGAATTTTTAAGATAGGTACCAACATCCGAAGTCTGAACGTATGACCATGGGTTTGTGAAACGTAAGCTTCATAAACTGAGGTTCAAAATGGTACCCTGATTTAACAGGACAAATTAGTCTACACAAACCCAAGTGTGTGACTGAAATATTGCAGTCCCATAACACAGACTTCAGTAATGATTGATACTGTTGTCATCATGTGCAAAGCGAATATACATGAACAAATTCTCATTCTAAAACCACATACATGATACCCCTTTCCAGCATCCGTTTTACAGAATCGTGCATGTGGCGTCAAATTACATGTTCTAGGCAGCAGCACTCAGTCCCCCCCCCCCCCCCCCCCCAATAATAGTAGTAGCATCTTAACACAGAGACTGGGGCATACTTTCAATAACTGCTAAGTGCTAACCCTTCAGTGTAAGTTGTATATATCACAGGAGCAAAGAACAATAGATGAACAAATTAGAACGGCCACGCTACCTCCTGATGAGCTCTTTCGCCTCTAGCAGCGACCGGTGCTGGAGCCGACTGCCGTAGAGAAGGGCCTCCACCTCGGGGTCGTCGCAGACGCAGCACCCATCGGAGTCGCCGTCGGAGACCGTCACATGATCGGCGAACTCTGTAACCACATAATTAAGCAGGCCATGCGCCAACGGGTCAAGAAACAGAACTGATCGTACCAGCTGGAAATCGGGATCAATCGGTTACTAGCAGCGGAGCGGCACCTGGTGGAAGGGGCTCCGATGAGGACGAAGGGGAGGTGGGGATGCTGGTGGGGCTGAGGTCGCCAATGCCGCTTCCGCCGCCCATGGATTTCTAGCAGAGGTCGCGATCGGCGGGTTTGGGGGTTGGGGAATAACGAGGAGGTGGCGGGGGCAGAGTAAAGTGTCATCACGGCATAAATATTCCGCCCATGGAGGATGCAGGATTTTGACTTCGGAACCATGTATATCTAAACGCATAAAAAATTATAGGGAAAAGATACACAACACCGCTGCATCTACTACTAATATAACTAGATGATGCCCCGCACGTTGTTGCGGAACATTTTTACAAAATATTTCAGTGAAAATGTTTGGTTAAATGAAACATGTATATTTGAAACAATAACTTTTAAACTAATATATGGATTTAATATAAATATCATAATAAAATAAAAATTCTCATGCATGCATGTTGCATGTGGATTTTTTTATGCATAGTGGCATATTAAGGTGGGTCTTTCTCATGCATGTTGGATGATGAGGTGGCATGCTTGCATGTTGAAAAAAATATGCTAGTGCAGAATGGTGTGGCATGCATGATGAGGTGGAGTGTGTGCATGTTGAGAGAATTGGAAGTAGTGGGGAGCAACTTCTTAAGAATGTAAGATATCCAATTGATCAGGAGCGTTCATTCCACTTCATCGAACGATCCAAGTTACCTCCGTGTTTAGCGGCACAACACGCCGCTAAACCGACCATCGCCGCTAATCGCTCCAAGCCTGTACGTGCCCAGCTCCTCCTTCCCCAATTACTGCCACTCTCCTCCTCGACTGGCCCTCTGAATCTGCGACCGCCGCCGCCCGTCACATATCTTGTATCTCCATTGTTTCGCCCCTTTGTGTCGTCGGTCCTCAAGCTCACCTCCCTACGATGCCCGCCACCGCATATGTGTGTCGCACCGCCGCCGTCCCGCGCGCTAACATGCGCCGCCTCGTTAGCGGCGCGCACCGGGCCCTCACCGCCGCTAGACTTGCACACAGCCATTCCATGCTCGTCGATCCATGCCCTCATTGCGCTACTCCTCCTGGAGGTTTCCACCGGAAGCAAGTTCATCTATTTCGAACTAATCTGTGAGTTCCCAAATTCCAACAATTCTGATCTGATCCACTCACACCCAGAATTTCTTCCTATCCAATTCCCAGATTTGATTTCTTCCGAGTACCACTAGACGGATGAGTGATTATGGTCCACATAGTGATTGTGTATGGTTAGGGGTGGCAGGGAGGATCTCCACCACGTGTGTACATGCTCCAATTCCCCTCGTCCCATTCTCATGTGCAGATGATGACTTGTGAAGATGTAAGGCTTAATTTGTGTTACTTTGCCTTCGGATTTTTGTTTGTAGCTGTATGCACGAATAATGAGGTCGACTGCTGGTGAGAGTATTGCTTCCTCTGTTAAATACTGAAGTTGTGGATATATATACTCCCTCCGTTTCTTTTTACTCCGCATATAAGGTTTGGTCAAAGTCAATCTTCATAAAGTTTGACTAAATTTATATTAAAAAGTATTAACATTTACAATATCAAAGTTGTATCATATAAAAATTAATTTCATGATAAATCTAATGGTAATTGTTTCATATTGTTGATGTTGATAGATTTTTCTATATAGTTGGTCAAACTTTAAGGAGAATGACATTGACCAAACCTTATATGTGAAGTAAAAAGAAACGGAAGGAGTACATGCATTGGAAATACTTCTGCACACAAGGTACTTGATAAATTGCATACGAGAAGTTTTGAGCAGCACATCAAAATACACTTTCATTATGGTAGCAATACATAGTGGGATTATTGATACGATAGAGATTGTGTCGGAGTTAGGTGTTTGATACTCTTCTAATATAACTTTGCTTGGCGGTGAATCACATCGATGACATGGAGAAGCTTGTGTCATCTGATAATATACTTGTGTTAACATAACTTTGCTTTTAAGCATCATAGCTATTACAGAAGATATATTTGTTAAACTGATGTTAATTACGCATGTGAGAATAAAACAAGGTAGTTGTTAAACAAGAAAGTCGCATTGTTGTTATATGGCAGTATATCAATATCATGATGAACTAAAATGACATTTAAATAGCTATGTGGGCATTTTGTTTGAATAACTCTATGCACTCAAGAATATATTTTTTGTTAGAGAAAAGACTACGACCGCGCCCGAGGAGGGCCCGAACCGAGTCCGACTTTGAATTAAAAAAGCCATCAACCGGCCAGGCTTACAAGGAAACGGAATACAACACCCACTTACAAGCACAAGGAGGAGGAGGAAACACATGCGGAAAGATACATGGACACAAGATTGCAACAAGCTAATCCTAGACACTACGGACAAGCCGGAGACGTCGAGGACCTCCTCTGAGGACGAAGAACCGAAACAGGAGCACGCAGGCTCGAAGGACAGACGGACCGACATCAGCGGGGCATGGCATCACCTAATCTACGGACCCCGGCACGTCGCATTTGGAACCATCTTCGAAGGATGCCACTACCTCCTCGCCGGATCGGGGCGCCGCACCGTCGCAAGATGGCGAGGATGCCGCCGGAAGGAGGCCACAGAGAGGGAATAGCACATCCCCAGCACAACGCCGACGCTCTCTAGGAGCAGAACAGAGACGCGGCAAACGCCCCGCGACAGAGGAGGAAAAGCTTCCAACAAGGTCATGGAGGGCATCGCCGCCACCGGCGTCACCACCCAAAATCGCCCACCAACCACAAGCTCCCAAAGCGGCGCCTTCAAGAAGGATGCATCGCCCGGAGCGCCGTCGCCGCCCTACAAAGTTAGGGCTTTCGCCCCGGGAAGCCAGGGGAGGGATAGTGAGGTGCCCAGTCCACACCGACGCCTCCAGCAAGGGAACGGCGCCCATGGGCGCCGCCGTCGGCGCGGTCAGCCATGGCCAGCCGAAGCTTTCGCCCGACCTGGGTTCACCAACACCGGCGGGGCCTTCAGCTCGGAGACGACTGCAGGGGCACGCCCAGATCGGAAGGGGACCGCCCGAAGAAGGGAAGGAGAGGGAGACGAACGGATCTGCGTCGCCTGCCGCCGAACAGCCGCCGCCGCCCACGACCACCGGGATCCCGCCGCCCACGCGACCGGGGACCCCGGATCTGGTGTCCACTCCTGCGGCCGCCGCAGATCGGGAGGAGCCTCGCCACAGGAGTCGCCGCTCCAGATCCGGCGCTCCCCGCGGAGGAGCAGGGCAGCAGAGGACCCCGCCGCCACCATCCTTGGCGGCGGCCCAGGCTTTCCCGACGGCTGCCTCCGGTGGCGGCGAGGGGGGATGGGGATGGGAAGGCGGCTAGGGGTGTCTAGGGTTATCGCCCCCGAGTCGCCCGAGCGGGACGACGCGGGGGGGGGGGGGTCGCACTCAAGAATTCTCCTTTGAGACAACAAAATCAAGAATTCTTAGTCTTTACCCTTTACGGCTTCCACGTTTTCTAGCCATATACTTAATTATAGTCACTGACGACTTGTGGTGAATATTTTCTTCCCAAATGTTTTGTCCTATTTAATTGATATCATAGAGCATTGCCCTTAGTGTGTATGATAAACCACTTGGAAGGGCTTCAGAGTCTCCTTTGAAAGCAGTGGAAACAATCTTGATCAAGAAATAAACCTCTTTTTTGTTACGAGACATAAAAGAGCCATTGCCAATGCCTACTTCCACCGTAGCAGTACAAGCAGCAGGACCAAATCTAAGACCGGAGCAGCTTGGTTACAACACAATTGCGGGATTCATAGACCAAGAACAAGCGCTAGGCATGTTGATGATCATGTAAATTTAGGTGTTTCCCATGTGCTTAATCGCTAGGCTTTCAAGTATTGTATTTGATAATTATATCACCGGTTATATTATACTTATTTAAAATCCCCTTTCATTCCTTTCACGTAATTTTTTTATGATATCAATCGATGTCAGTTAATCTATGTTTGATATATAATATAGTCGTAACAAAAATTGCAAGAATCCGTGTGATTTGTGGAATGTACTGAAGTTGAAAAGTTTTGTTGTTACCCTAACCGAGCATATATCGTATGTGTGTATGGCTCGCAATTTTCTTTCTTCAAAAAATCCAAAGTGCAGAGTCTAGAGAATTCAAAAATAAGATTTTACATGTAGATACTAGAATGAATCATGTACCATCAAGTTTTTATAGAAAAAATATATGCTGCATTGAAGATTTTCAAAATTTTGAAACCTTGACATAATAATGAGTGCATCATTGCTTGAGTCTTATCAGATTATGCAAAGAGAATTGGTATAAACTTTTATTATCATTTATATATTGTCTGTTGACTCGTGATAAGGAATATATTCATCTTGATTTTGAGCACGAGCTTCCCAACTATGTTTTGTATTAATACAATTTTGTAGAGGAATGACATGTTTACATGTTTTGTTTTAGAAAATAAGAACCCCAATTTGTGTTTTTTTAATTAACCTGGTTGTATATTTGTTAGGCCATGTGTCGATGTATTAACAACCCCGTGACTACTGATGACCATTGTCCAGCAAGCTCGCATGTCACCATGTTCAACGTTTTCAATGCTCATCAGCCTGACAAAGTAGTGGAGTCCTGACCACCACCAAATACCATAGCATCCGCGAGAAGATGAACCTTATTACCCGTGGGCACCACCTGGACTGACCGCACCATCGCCCACCCAGAGCGGGAGCTTTGCCCCGCCTCGGGACCCAATAAAATCCGCCCAATCACAAGCCCTAAGTCCAGTCCATCCTTGTTGCGCGAGCAATCCGCGCCGCCGCTCTGGACCCAGAAGAAGGCATGAGCTATCCATGAGGGTCCCATAAAAACCAAATCATGGAAGAGCCTACATTATTGTCGAGGGCTCCAAGCCAACCCAACCTACCACCGGAAGGGCCTAACGCACCGCCAGGTCCCGCCCTGCGGCGCCGCCGACCACCCAGCAGGAGAAACCAAACGGAATTGGTTGGGCCATTTTAACACGCAACCACCAAGAGGCGGCCGACCCGCCACCACCGCACTTCAAGCGCTCCATAGGTCGCAGCCGCGTCGCCACCAACCACCTGTGCTGTCGTCTCATAAGCTCGCAGCCATGCTACCGAGCTGCGCGTTAGCGCATTGCTGCCACTTGAGGATGTCGTCCCATGTGAGCCTTACATCACGTGAAGAGGAGGAGGGCCCCCACCGTCGTTGCACAATTCGGGCTTTACCCGTCAACTCTTGTCAGTGATAGCCGAGGGAGGGGGGAGGAAGGGTGCTGCTCATGCTAGGGTTCTCTCCCCATCGCTCGTGGAAGCGACGAGGAAGGGTGGGTGGGAATAGTTTTCTCGATGTCTTACAGTTCTTTTGGATAAGTATTACTTCCCCGTCCGGAATTACTTGTCGTAGAAATTGATAAAAATGGATGTATCTATAAATACGTTTAGATACATCTATTTGTAAAGTAATTCTTGACAAAGCGAGTATATTTCTAGAATTTCCTTCAAAAATTACATGTGCGTGCACGTGCAAGCTTACTAGTGTGCATTCTAAGGTGCGACGGTTGGCCAAGAAAAAATTGTGTATGCAAAGACTATTACCTCATGCTGATATAATCATATGAAATGTGTTTTTCAAATTTTTAAAATGATTTATCTTATAAACCATTAATTCGATTTGCGTTTCGTCTTTACCGTTGGATTTGTTTTCACGAGGGTTTCAAAACAAGATAACATATATATATATATATATATATATATATATATATATATATATATATATATATATATATATATGTTTCGATGAATTTTTTTCGTCACTGTCAGTTGCCAGACTAGGTCACCCTAGTAATCATTTTTACCGTGAATTGTTGCCACAAATGTTTGTACATAGTTATCGGGGGAATAATTTCGTATACTTAAGTTTCGGATACAACATGTATAATAAAATGGCAACTCAAACTGATAAAACTGAGAAAAACAATAAATCATCATGTCAATTAGGTGTAAAGAATACAACAACCGAATATAAGTAAACAAGTAATCAACTGTTTAAGTACAACAAGTCATTATGACATTTGATTATAAATAACATGACAAGTACGAATGCTTTTTTAGATGATTCTAAAGAGGAAATTATATGAATAATTATTAGGTAAGTAGAACAATAATATGGCAAGTATTGATAAAAAAAAGTTTTAACAACCAAGCTGATATAATCTGTCAACTATATGAATAATTATCAGGTAAGTAGAACAATAATTTGGCAAGTACTGATGAAAAAAAAGTTTTTCAAAATATATTGACATGAGATCAAGTTTCAAAGATCTTGTCGCGAGAAAACTAATGGTAAAAATGAATCATCAATTAACTTAATGGTTTTAGAGATAAAACTTTTTAAAAATTTAAAGCTACAAAAGCTAACACTTTTGGTTATAGGGAAAAGAGATAGAAAAGCCGCCGCACAAGAAGCATCTGGGTGCGGCGCCGCTGTATAGTCAGGTCCAAAATTCTAATCACAAGGTACTTGAAGTGGTCGTCAGCCGTTTGGATTATATTAAATTATTTTTGTAATTACCATTTTATATACGTTTAGATATGGAAACAGAGAGTAAGTAACATAAAATTACTTTCACATCATGGACTAGGGACAAAAAAATACCACATTTTAATTTCTCAATAAACTACCATAAAATTGGTCCGTTGTTCCACAAAACCCAAGTCATTAAATGGTTAAATTTTAAGCACGGTTAAAATAGCTCTAGCCCACCCGTCAGGTATCCACATGGCGATAGATATAACGCCGCTAGTCAAACCGATTCTTTGATCGCTAACTTACACGTGGGCTTAAAATTCCTTTTTCAGGGAAAAAACGATTTTTGTGTGGAAAAAATGGACTATTTTGGTCCAAAGTTTTTTTAAATGATATTTTTGGGGATATTTTTTGGTGTTTTTATTTTATTGGAAAATGAATTTTAGGCCAATTTTTTTTGTAAAAACTATTTCAGATGGAAATGTTTTTTTCCATGGATTTTTTTTGGTGAGAAATTACTTTCCCGTGTAAAATGATTTTTTAGAGGAAATATAATATTTTTGGACTTTTTCGTTTTTTCCATGGGAAAATAGGAATTGTTTTCAACTTTAATGGGTAAAAAGTTTTTTTTTTGTAAAAAAATGTTTTGGTGAGAAAATAATTTTTCCCGAGGGGGGGTGATTTTTTGGGAAAAATGGTTGTTTCTGTTTTTTAAGATGATTTTCTAGAAAATGAAAGGAACCGACATGTGGGTTCCATCTCTCATAACGGTCAACCTAACGATCAAAGCTAACAGTCTTGATTTTTTTTTCACATCAAACTTGACGAGTGGGCTAGAGCTAGCTGTCATTACCAAGCTTAAGATTGAATCACTCGGTATTGTGTTGGTCGTAATTTTTGCATGCATTTTTGGTTTGAGATGATTCAAACATAAAAATCGTTCAAATTGACAAGACAAAGAGTTTTCATGTCGAACACTTTCCTAGTTGACTTGATCGTGAGCATGTAATTGGTCGAGTAGTATCCCGAGCAACAACTTTCAGCATCGCGAGCACTGTGTTTGACTCAATAGATGAACTCAGATGGAGATGACTCCAACATCAAAGTTGTATGTTCGGACGTTACAAAGATTTTTCATATGGGTCATTCTTCCATTTGAGGCCATTTTAATTTTGTTTTCTACCGTGCCAAAATTTAGTATCAACACATGCCTTCCTATTTTTCTTGGCAAAGCTAGCATGCCAAAAAATAATTTGTAATTTTTTTAAGAGCGATGTCAAGACTTCATTAGTCATTTTATATGTTATTAGGGCATTAATTATATATCGACCATATTTATACTCAGGGCGATACTTATATACCATCCATATTTATACTCAGGGTGATAATGATTTATTGGGCATGTTTATACTCAGGGTAATAATTATTTATTGGCCATAGCCTATTTAGACTTCTTGCCACACATTTGGGTGGTATTTCGTCATATATTTTTGATTTAGAGCGCTCGGGGTAGAAATGTTCCTTGTACATATTCCACCAAATATGAGTTTTCGGGAACTACTCTTGTAATCTTGGAAGGACCTTCTAAACTTGGAGATCACTTCCCGAACTTGATGTCTTTAAAACTAATTGGCATAATTACCTTCTACATAAGATCATCAACTTGAAAATTCTTCAACTTTATCCTTTTATTGTAAGCTCTCGACATCCTCAACTTATTTCTTGTATGGCCTTCAAAGAAGCCAAACGTTTATCGATGACCTCATCAAGATTGTCCAACTAAGTTATAAAATTCCACTATAGATAAATCATTTTGTTTGGCTAATATCAAAGCATTTAAATTTATCTCAGTGGATTTTTTTATCATACACGAGCTCATATGGGGTTACCGTTATAGTACCATGTGCCCACAAAGCCTTGCACAATAACTCATGCCACCTCCTTGGATTATCCTCAATCTTTTTTTCTTGATGAGCTTGATTAATATCTTAATCTTAGACTCGGTTTTTTCATTGGCTTGAGCATAATATGAAGAGGAATTGAGCAACTTTATCTTGTAAGATTCGACAAATTCTCTAACTTGGTGTGACATGAAAGGTAAACCTTGATCTATTGTTAATATTTGAGGAATGTCGAATGTATGGATAATGTGCTAGGTTTGTTGGATAAATTGCTAAGATTATGCAACTGCTAATCGGATCTTATCTAATATACATGAATACAATTTGATGTGATGCGGAATTAGGTATAGCAGATTGATTATACCTGCGTTTGAAGATGCCATCTTAGTAGAGGAAGCAGCCTGATGTTGATGACGAATTGAGGCAGTGCAGTTGATCACCACTCCGGCACTTCGCCGGAGGAAGGGTAGGTCTTCACGTCAACGTCCAGTGCACTCCCGATTGGATTGGAGTAAATTTCGGAGGGCACTGTAATCCTAAGAGGTATCACGATCGTTTAGGCGCAGGGGTGCCCTCCTTTATATATAGCGCGGCATGACGTGGGACCTAACCATATAATTAATTAGCCCCCAATCACAGGAGTAAATTGTTAATTACCATTAATTAGTATTAATCCCATAATAAACTGATGGACCCTCATTAATTAATCTCGTAATAGACTGATGGGCCCTCATTAACTCATGATAGTTAACATTTGACCATTCAATAACTTAATATTTCTAACAAGGTTATGAACTAAATTACCTCTCTATGCATCATATTGTTTAGAGGTACCTCTTCAGACAAAGAATTAGTTGCCACTAACACAAACCGGTGACCCTTTAAATAAGAAGGATGAATCTCGCCAATAAAGTATCTCCAAGAGGATTCTAAATAGTAGGTTGTGGTCCTAGAGGTATTTCCAATATGGTGGTGTGATGTGAATTGTTAACTATTATAAGGACATAACTACTACCTATTTGTACTTGGTTCTCAATTTGTGTCTTAGTAGAATAAGTTATTATATTATTTAATTTTTGGTTTTTTTGCCTCTTTCATATGAATGGTGTTGTTGGTGATATCCATTTTAGACAACATATTTGCCTTTTTTGTATAAATTGCATCCTTTTATATAAAATGTTTGCCATTTATTTTATAATTTTCGGGTTACACTATATTTCCCACATTGTTTCTTCAATGAAATAATATATTCATTTCCTCATACTTGAACTAAGTATCTTTTACATATAGAGGTTAGCATCTGAGATGAAATAGTGTGTTTTTTCAATAGATAAAGGGACACATAGATGTACACATTTCTTCTATACCATATTATCCATATTGTACTTTGTTAGATGGAGGATCTTTGTGAAACACCTTATCACAACAACGTGTGCAAGTAAACCATGATTATGCTAGTCGACACGACAAAGCGTGCATGTTTCTTTTAGTATTTCCTATTTTTTTTAGAACAATAATACAATACATGAGAGTTCCAACTCAAGAGTCAGGACCATGCCTTTAAGAAATTTCAAAACTGCTCTACCTCCACGATGGAAAAAACTTACTACCAATCTCTCCCTAATAATAAAGGAATGTGAGTTTTTTCCTTCCGTTTTAGCTTTTTTTGCGAAAAGCCCCCTCCCTTTCTGCATAATCAACCCGCACTCCGTAAATTAAGTAAGAAAACAGTTCACCTCTGTTTTGGCTTTTTCGCGACCCCCCCTCGCTTTCTGCGTAATCAATCCACACTCCACAAATTAAGTAAACAAATTGGTTCAGCTTGGCAGACCGAACGACTTGTGTGTCTGGTGAGCCGTGAGACATGGGCTTTCGAATAAAAGGAAAAAATATTATTGTCATTTTAGACATGGTCCACGATGGAATCTTTTATTACAATACATGTAATGTAAGAAAATTTAAAAATCGGGTGGGCCGAAATTTTCTTTCATTACATATTTTTAATAAGAAAATAAGGAAATTATTATGAAACACAAAAAATAAATAAATGTCATGAACATTTTTTTGATTTGCTAGGAATATTTTTTGAATGGACCTGAACATTATTTTTATAAAAAATGCATATATACACGTACAAGAGGATACATGTGATATCATGTCCGCACAATGCTAAAAAAATGCTTTAGATCCGTAGAAACTATGCTAGGGACATTCATATTTTTATACAAGAACCAATGCAATGTATCTTTCTTTTTCAGTGAATTAAACCATGCATTTTCAAATCATATAGAAACCAATACGTAATAGCATATTAGTCATATGTTTTTTTTCTCCTATATTTTTAGAATCCTACAAACAATGAAGCAATTTTAAGTTCCATTTCATATATGTTGGTAGAAAATTATGGTATGTATTCAAATAACTACATCTTATGGAAGCTATAATAAAAGAAAACGTATAGTACAAAAAATATATTACCTCCGACCCATATTAATGTACTCAACTTTGTCTAGATTCATATGTATCTAGTTAAGTATTTAAACTAGATGCATGTGTATCTAGACAAATTTAAGTACATTAATATGGATCGGAGGGAGTAGAATTTTTTAGCAGAAATCTCAAACAACAATGCACGAATAAAATATCATATGTACCCGCTTACACAAGTACAAAATCCGCACTCTATTTTTATATTGATAGATTTTTTTCGAGTATGATTGAATTTTTATTAGTTTTGCAATGAACATTTATAAAAAATTACGTAACCAAAATTGCATCTATTTATATACCCTAGGAATTCGGATAATCAACAAGCGAGGCATCAACAGACAAAGGATGACACATCCATTAAATATCATAGAAAAGGGAGCCTAGGGCACGATGACCATATTTTCCAATACACATTGAATGATAGGAACATTTTCTTATACAAATTGAATGATTTTAAATTACATGATGATAATTTTTTAAATATACGTTTTGAATATTTTTCTGGATACATTAAAGAAAACACATGGAACATTTTTTTTGAATGATAGGAAACATTATTCTAACTTACGTGAACATTTTTTTGTATAATATCTTTTTTCAAAATATGTTTGAATATATTTTCGAATAAATATTAGAAAAATTCAAATGCATTTTCAATTTTTTTAATAAAATAAAATATCTAAACTATTTGAAGGTTTTTTACATTACATATATTTTGATAATGTCATGAACTTTTTATTTTAAATTTGTGAACATTCTTGCTAAAATTTTACAAACATATTTTGAACTACACAAAAAATTTCTTACATTACATATTATTAATAAGAAAAGAATTAGAATATTTTGAAACGCACTTAAAATTTTAAATGTCATGAACATTTTTTTGACTTGATAGGAATATTGTTTGAATGGTCTGTGAACCATATTTTTATACTGATAGGTTTTTCTTTTCCGAGTATGATTGAATGTTTACTAATTTTATAATGAACATTTGTTAAAAAAATATGTAAGATAATTTCCAAATATATATATTTGATTTATTTTTTATAACATTTCCCTAATAATAAAGGAAGATGGCTTTCTTGGTCCGTTATGACATTTTTCAAGAAAACTCCTCCCTTTTTAACTAATCAATCTGGAGTACATAAAGTTCACAATTAAATTGTTTTTTTAGCATTGAGTCCTGAATAAAAAAAAGTTCATTCATTAGGTCGGCTTGTTGGTCTTCAATGTGTGGGTCGCGAGCAGCTCTGTCTATCCGCTGCATGGGCCAAGGGCTTGCTTCGCAGACAAAGTTCCTTTATATAACCAAGAGGCTGATGCACGTAATTTGGGCTGACCCAATCTGTTCTGAAATCTGTTGCCGTTGGAAGTGGGTTACTGTGTGCTAAATAATACCACCTAGAGTTTTTATACGAAAACCACCTCGAGTTTTCATACGAAAATTTATCACTTTTTATAAGTTTGCAAATTAACTGGTGCGACACCTGCAAAATCAATACACAGAGGGGTCGCAGCTTGAAGGATTTAATACCAAAAATAATGATGGGGGCCTTGCAAATCCATAAAATAGAAGAGGAGATGCAAGCTTGGTTGGAGGCTAATTATCACCGGAAAAAAATATGAGGCTTACTCGATGGACTGATTTACAAGAAAATCTTGGATTAAATATAAAAGTGGACCTTGCTTGGCCGAGAATTGGTTACGAATAAAATTTTGGATTAAGAGGCGAGGCTAATGATTATCATCGAAAAAAATTCCATGGTGTGTTTGATTGTGGAAATATAAGAGAATAGATGCATACAATAAATTAAGGGCGACGCTACGCGTCTGCCGGTCGGCGTTTACCAAAGATCCACCTGCTGATTAACCGTACGATAGAATGACCATCAGCCATCTGATCGAGCGCGCATGAGACAACGAGCTTTGCAACAGAGGCCTTGTTGCGATCGGACCTTTGCAACATAGCCTCTATTGCAAAGGACCCCGAACATTTTTTTTAATATTTTTTCTTCGACCACCGCTGCTAGCCTTGCAACAGAGGCTCTGTTGCGATCGGATCATTGCAACAGAGCCTCTGTTGCGAAGCTTTTTTTTTTGAACGAAGAAAGTTTTTACGGGTGCCATTGAATCTAGCGTATCACATAAGACGTTATTTGCAACATGATGCTTGTTTCGAAGCTTCTTTGTAACATGATGTTTTTTGCGAAACTTTAAATAATTTTCTTTGCTTGTTGTACGCTGACTTTTTTTTTGCAACACGAAACTTGTTGCAAAACTTTTTTTGCAACATCTTGCTTGTTACAAAGCTTCAAAACAGATGTGCGGCGCCTTTGTATAGTAAAGCACGTGGCAACCTAATCCATCACGGTATCGTTTGCGTTAATCGAACGGCTGTGCACATGGAGGACGCTAGATCCTTATCTGCCGGTTGAAGGGAAGAGTTTTCCATAAATTAATTTCTTTGATCGCTTCATTTATATCTATTGCTTCTTTTATAAACAAATGCTAAATTATTTTTTATTATCATCGCTAATATTGACCATTCAATTTAAAGTTATTATTCATAATTTTCATACTCTTTTGTGTGGTCCAATTATAAGTTTTGTGTAATAATTAAAATTTTGCATGCACCATAAAGGAAAAGCAAGCTGGCTTTAGTCCGGTTGGTCTACAAACAACTTTGCAATATTGATTCATTAATGTTTAAAGAAAAAGTGAGACACTGTAATATACTTTCTAGCTACATCAGTTTAAATTACTATTTTATTGAAAAAGAAGTGCAACTGAGCAATTTATAAATTATTTTTAAGAAAAAATAAGCACACTAAGAAACATTTTTTGTTGATATACATTTTTCTTAGGCCGCGATGTGCACCTTCCTGCTCCTTAGAAGGTTTATTAAAAAAATCTTTAAGAAAGTAAGTGCATCACTAAGCAATTTATAAGCTGATTTTAAGAGAAAAGCAAGCACACTAATTTATAATGCTTGCGCATATAAGGTTTTTTTATCTTACCGTGCACTTTTGTGTGGCTTTGAATGTTGTCGAACTATAATAATGAATGTTTTGGTCGATACGATATCTTTTCCCGTTGCAACACATGGGCATGTATCCTAATCTAACTAAAAACAAATGCTCCATTAATAATTTTGGCGAAAGAACAAGTTTTTGTGCGAGAATACATACGGAAAACTGATTATTTCCCCCATAACACAAAATCCAATTCTTAGAAAACCAAGCCGCACACCATTGACACTCACCTCAATCTCCCGGACAAGGAGATCACGGCCCTCGAGTAAGAGATTATCCTAGAAGCTGAATGCGTCCCTTATACAGAATCCTTCATACTTTGGACATGCACATGTGTATCATTTCACAAATGTTACATTTAATACAAGTTAACGAAATATCCAATTTAAGGTAATTTTTAGACTCTTAAATTGGCATCATATCATTCCTCTCACACCATAACATTTTTCGTCGTCAAATCCCAATTCGAAGTCATTCCTGGTCATCACATCACTTCTAATCTCGAGTCATTAAGTGCGATGGATGGCCAATTTTTTTTGCAATGTTTTGTTCTGCTTGAATGGACCATGTGGATCGTAGGAAGCATGTGTAGCTTGGTTAGTCTAACCAAGGCCCACACGATGGATCCAACATAATCAACAAGATTACCGCAACACAATCAATCGAATTGTTAGCCCTCACTACTCCCCTAATATACTCTCATAGGTGATGTCGATGGTGGTTCATCCATAGGAATAACTAGTGCATGATGTGAAGAGGACACATATATCTATAGACAATAACTTAGTAAGATCGATGGATCGACCAAGTCACATACCTTGTTGAGAACCTAAGCACTAAAAGTTGAGAGTCTTCCCCTACTCGCTCCACATCCACTGGTCACAATCTCAATTTATGTGCTCTTGGGGGTATGTAAGACGACTATACTAGAGTACATGTAAATACCATATATATCTGCGGCTTCTTATAGCAAACCCATACCATATTGGATTGGGGGTAAGAATTCGCATGGATGAAGAAAGTTGCTACAAGGAATCTAGAATTTAAACAAACCAAAATATATTTTTCATAGATCAGAATTCATCAATGAGCCCAACTCAATACGAACAAGGTTTAACATGCTAAAAAATTAATGCACATGTACAAATTAATGACTCGTTGCATGATGGTGATGCAAGGAATCATGTTCTTCTACTGTAGCCATCAAGTTTTTTTCCATTGAGTAGCTCCCCCAACATGGATAAGATGTACTAGTATTTAGGTTAAACTTATATATTATTTTAATTGACAAATGTACTCAGTCAATTCATAAAACAATGACAAAAATTAAATTAAATACAAATTACTACACATTTCTGATCTTGAAGCAAATATTCATCTTTGATGAAGTAAAACATATTGAGATATGAGGTATCCAACTTTGTTCCTCCGAGGTCACTGTACACAGCTTATGCTCTGAATTGATGGTAGTATTCTGTAGTTATCTTTACGCCCTCCTAAATTTAATATACATAAATAAATTTCAATAAGTGTAGATATATTTTAAAATATAGATTGTGAAAAATATAGTAAATTGAGTTGAAGTAAAAACCTTGAGTGAGAATATTGGCTTGTAGCCAAGTTCTTCAACAGCTTTGTCACAACTGAATGTTCTATTTAGCGTCATATACTTAATCATTGTGGTTGTTAGCATGAATGGTTGATTAAATCCATAACGAGATAATATATTACTGTAGCACCAGTCCATAACACGTGTTATTGGCAAGATAAGATACGAAGGTATTCTTAGTTTGAATTGGCTGCAACAAAACATCATAAGTTAGTTATAAAGCTTGTTTCAAAATACACTATTATTTACTAAGAACTAAACCAATGCAAGTTGTAGTAGAAAGATCTAGATTAGTTGGTATGATCAGAATGAATCTTACTAATATTAAAACTTGAAGCATAGATAATGGATACATAGAATACATATCACAATAGGATTAGTTATTTATTATTAGTTCACAATTTTGTCATTTACTGAGAAAATATAGTCCAGACGTATTATGTGCATTGGACACATCTTCAATATATTTTTCTTGTATATTAGATTTGTTAGTACAACATTTTTTTCTATTACGAGTCACTGTTGTTATGAGTAGCTATGAGAACTATTATATCACTTGTCCCTTTAGGAACATTTGTGGTTACTTCCATAAGATTTGTCCCAAAATCATTGTGAACATTTTTTTTGTAGAATCGATGTGGACATTCAAATCATTAGAATTAGAACTTTACTACATGAACCTATAGGCACGTCACATTGGGCTATCATGTATACAATCAAATACCATATGAAACTAGATTTGCCTTCATGTGAAGAAGATAAGATTCTAAGATGTAAAAATGTACTCATTTAGTTGTATGATAAATTAAGAAAAGAACACCTTGTGTATCCCATTTCATCCGTTAGCATATGTAGAAACTCCCACATATTCATTGGCTGCATATTAGTTATGAAGTAGGCCTGAAAAACAAATAAGTATGTCAGTGTTACTATAATGGACATTGTAGTTTTGTATTTAGGAAAAGATCATACTTTGCCTCCACTCCTCTTGGCACCTTCTTTGGTTGACAGAGTTTTCTCAGCACATATATGACCATGCGCCACATTCTCAACATATACAAAGTCATCACAATTCTTCCCATCGCCAATAATGATCTGCAAGGATATCCACAAGATTATCTAATTTACACTGTAGCACGAAAGTGCAACTTGGGAAGAAGTGTAAATAGTAATTTACACCAACCTAAATAAAAATGATGATGTTATTGGACAAATCTCTCAACCTAAATAGCTAGCCCCACTAGCATATTTCTCTCAGCATGCAAGCATGCCACCTCATCATCCAACAAGCATGAGAAAAGACCTACCTCAACATGCCATTATGCATGTTAAAAATCCACCCTAACATGCAATATGCATGCATGTGAATTTCCATTCTACTATGATAGTTTTATTAAATTCATATATTAGTTCAAAAATTATTGTTTCAAATATTCATGTTTCGTTTGATCAAACATTTCATTGAAATGTGTTGCGATAAAATATCCCCGCAACAACGTGTAGGGCATCATATAGTATGATGAAAATATGCGGAAGTGTGAATGTATAACCTAGTACTACCCCAAGTTTTAACTTTTAGCGACCACATGATCATGAAAATTTAACTAGATCATAACAAAGATTAGCTAAGTGCGCATGATTTGTAATTTATCCTTGTCAGTAACATGTTATATTTATTATTAATGAGATAGTAAATATGATTGTGGTGATTTATACAAATATTTTAACTCAAAATTATGATTGTTGTAAATAGTTTCACATCATGGTAAACATACATGAACGTACCTTCATTGCGCCATAAGAACATAAATTTGGTATCATCATGTCACCAGGGCCAAAAATGGCGGTAGGACGTATACAACAAGTGAGAAGCTCATTGATGTCGTTGGCCCTCATTACTAACTCCTCTGCTTCCGCCTTAGTTTTTGTATATGCATCGTGAGGCTAGATGAAGATAGACAAATACAGTTAGATATATTACAAACTTCATAGTAAATACCTATGAATTCTGTCAAATAGGAGAAATGCGCTTTCGATAATAAAATAACGATCCAAGCATTAAAAATTCTCTAGATAGTACTTCATATGTAAACTAATATAAGAGATTTTATATCTCTATTTTAATGATCTAAAATGTCTTATATTTATAAACGAATGAAGTATATAGCATGTGTGCTCCAGTTCTACTCATTCTCAACATATCTACTAATATATATGAATCAGGAAAAAAATATAAGTTTAGATATTACAAATGTGTACAAAAAAAGTTTAAATTTTCTGTTGGTTTCTCTATATTAATCTAAAGATATCCGTTTGTATTGTAGGACGACATTGTAATTTGAATGTAAGGGCCAGTTTTTTTCAGCGATTCTAGGCGATTCT
Source organism: Bromus sterilis (assembly GCA_950022295.1). Lineage (NCBI taxonomy): Eukaryota > Viridiplantae > Streptophyta > Magnoliopsida > Poales > Poaceae > Bromus > Bromus sterilis. The sequence continues at coordinate 245,941,024 of OX465601.1, forward strand.
CCCAGAATCGTCCTCCTTCTCAGCTTCTCCCAGAATCGTCACTTCATTTTTTTTACAATTCTACATAATTAGACCTTAATTAGATAGAATTGTCAAAAAAATATGAAGTGAAGGATGGGGGTGATTCTAGGAGAAGCTGGGGAAAGTGGCGATTCTGGGAGAATCGCCGAAAAGAACTGGTCTTAAGATTGTTTTGCATACAATTTAGCTAAGTAGCTAATTTTTGCAATGCTCATATATATGTTGATTATACCATAGATAACATATATAAACACATATTCCTCTCTTCTACTTATTTTAGCACTGAACTCTTGATTACTAGATCAAACAAAAAACTCTTGATGTCCTCTTTTTTTCTTTCTAAAAATGAAGAATTTTATTGTTAGGTCCTAGGCTCCCAACCTCCACATGTATACGATGCACACAACAAAAATTCAGACGTGTAGAGAACACAAAGAAACTAGAAGGCAAGTAACTACAAGAAAAAAACACCTACAATCATGAATGGGACTTTTCCAGGAGCAACGATCAGTCCAAAAGAGGACCAGTTTACCATAGTGGCACCTTTTGTAGCCATTTTTGGGAGCTACATGAGGATGGCGAGTAGTTTTCCCCTCATTTTTTATCGGAACTCTACAATTCCATTATTTTCTATTTCTCCATCATATGTCATTTCCATTAGTTCTAACGAAGTAGTGCAAACACCTTCTAATTCCATCATTCACTGTACATATATATATTACCCCCTCCTTTCCAAAATAACTGTCTCAACTTTGTACTAGCTCTAGTACAAAATTGTACTAAGGTTGCGACATTTATTTTGGAGCGGAGGGAATACTAAAAATGTATGGCACATCAAATTCGTTGACCATTTCTTACCATTTACACCTAAGACTAAATGAACGTAAATTATAGTATGAAAGTGTATACAGAGATGATAAGATGTGCTATGCAACCACATTTTGTGAACCAAACTAAAAAATGTCACGTGGCCATAGTAGAGGTTTTTCCTTTTATTTGTTTTCATGGACTTGTTATTAGACATCTATTTTCTCAGGAGGTATAAATATGAACTTCCACAAGTTTATAAATTATACTCGGGTAAATTGAGAGAAAATAATTTTTAATAATCATACTTTTGGTTAAAAGTACATGTAAAGAGATAAACTTATAAATAGTGGCATGCAAAATCCATGGATATACATTATTTTATTATATCAATAAAACAGCCTGCAAAACTTATAAGCACCTAAAATAAACCCAACTCTTACAAAAATTGTTCTTTTCAACTAAATTTCTTGTGAACTATGGTACAAGGGATCCAAGCCCTACCCCCAGTCGATGCAAAAACCTCATTTATGTGACACTGTATATGTTATTGGAACTGCGCAACTTATTTTGTATAATCGATTGACTAGCTAGGCCACTAGGCAAAAGATAGGAACTCATGTCCAACCCACCCCGTAAACTCGTCAATCATTAATTAGCGGGCAACCTCCCGCGCGGCTTCACAGAGGTCACTTTTGGCGCGCTCTGGATCCGTCACGTGTCGTATTTTTACTGTGTTCCGCGCGAAACAACAACTGTGGCTGTGCGCGGACTCTCCTGTGATTGCATACAGACCTGTGGCTGAAAAATCTGTGGCTATGGCTGAAAAATATGTGGCTGTGGCTGAAAAACTGGGCTATGGCTAACAAAAATGTGGTTGTGGATGAAAAAATTGTGACTGTGGTTAAAAAACTGGGTTGTGACAGGGGTTGTGGCTGAAAAACTGGATTGTCGCATGACTGTGGCTGTGGCTCGGACTGTGGCTGCACGTTTGGTCCACCTCATTAACTCTCGCCCATGGTTTTAGAAACAATGGGCACCTCCACGTCTGGTCGGATTTGTTAGCACATCTCTGCCTAGAAGACTTTAATATTGTACGTGTGGATTCCTTAGAGGTGTTATGTCTGCAACGCTTGGACGAAGTATTTGAGGGAAACCGAGAGGAAAGGGAGATCGAATAAATTGTACAACGTAAGGAGGATTATGTTGCCACAATATTAAATTTGGTACCGCTTAATATCCAATTTAGGAGATCCCTAGTAGGAGAACATTGTGATGCTTGGTTGCAACTGGTTCGTAGGTTGATGGACGTTCAACTATTAGATCAAGCTGATACAATTCGCTGGAAGTTAACTACGATGGGAGTCTTCTCTGTGAAATCTATGTATCTAGACTTAGTTGACACCGGGCCATTGTCGAGGTCATTGCACTTTTTGAAAATTAAAGTTCCACTTAGGATTAAAATCTTTATGTGGTTCGTCCACAAAGGAGTTATTCTTACCAAAGATAATCTGGTAAAAAGGAATTGAGTTGGTAATACTAGGTGCTGCTTTTGTGATCATAATGAATCGATTAAACATCTCTTTCTTCAGTATCCTCTTGTGAAATTATTATGGCGATCAATACATATGGCGTTCACCGTAGACCCTCCTACTAGCATAAACACATTATTTGGGACGTGGCTTAACGTAGTGGACAGTCATATAGCCAAACATATTCGGATAGATATATGTGCTTTATTTTGGGTTATTTGGAATACTAAAAATTATTTGATATTTAATGGAACAAAATTCTCGATTTTTTGGCAGGTTATCTACAAAGTTACAACTTGGATCTGTATGTGATCGTTACTAACTCATGCGGACTTCAGTAAGCTTTTGGCTATTGGGTGCAACCGTTGGAAGATGGTAGCACGGGCTATCTTCAGCCGATTTGGATGACGAGTTAATAATACACTAGGTGTGTAGGCATCGTAGTCTATTCTTTATCGCCGAATGTGGCGCTTTTACCATTATGTTTCTTTTAAGCTCGGACTATGAGCACTCCTAGACCTAGACTTTGTTACGTTTTTATTCAATAATATGGCTGCATGCATTGATTGATGCAAAGGCCGGGTGTTCTCCTCCTTTTAAAAAAAACCCAAGTTTACATTTAACTCTTTTCCACGTGTAAATTTTTGAATAAATAGATATATAATAAAAACTTTCTATTGTGAAATTCAGAGTATCCTCTATTACTGAAAATACGGAATCATCTACTATTTTCTCTCTCTATCACTCTCTATGAAATAAAAATTAACGCATGTGGTCAGCCTACATAGTTTGCACTAATCTATACATGCAATTACGCCACCTCAGTAATTAGACATGTCCGTTATTAGTTTTTTTTTCTCCATGCACTCGCCCCACATCAGAAATTCATGCATATGGTCATTAGTTTTTTCCTGCACTAATGTATCCATATGCAACCATGACACCTCATCAATCACAAATGTTAGTCCCCATTTTGAAAAATTTCATTTCTTTTTGTGTGGTAATGGACGATATGTGTGTTAAACGATTTGAGCAAATATATGCAGTTCATGGTTCACATTTTTGTTTGTTAACTTCAGTCAAAAGGTTTCCTTTTTTATACAACACTGTGTCACACGCTTCATATGTTTTTCTTAATAAACAAAGAACACCCTTAAGTTTTCTTTCGCACTATTTTTTATTTAACTTTGTTGCACATATTAATTCATTTCTTTTGGCAAGGTTCCCTCAACAATGCCTTGATGTATCATCTAGTAATATTGATGTATCATCTAGTAATTACAAGTCAAGTGTGATAAAAATTATGAATACGGGTAACATGATTGGGTAAGCAGTACAATATGTGTGGTTGTATATTTCTCCTATGAATAAGAAAGGAGTTCTCTATGCATAGAGATAGGCGACGAATTTTAAATATATGTGATGCTGCATACAATCTTTTTTGGTATACCAAGAAATATATGCACTACTTTATCACTTTGATTATTACTCATGTACTATTTCTATTATACTCTAAAGTGAACTACATTGAAAATAGAAAAATAGTACATGATTCGTACTTGTATGGATAAGGAAATATATCAAGAATATTATACATCTAGCGAGAAAGTAGTATCTATGTATGTATGTATGTATGGGTTAATAACTTATCCTGGTATTAGTAAAATAATCTTCCTATTGTAGAGTTTCCGATGCATTTTGTATGACTTTGAACACGAAACTTCATTCTACTAAAGAAATATTGTTCTCCGAATTTGAATTCTTTATGCATTGAGGGAGCAATTGAAATGATGAATTCATTATGCGGATCAAACCTTATTTGGATATGGCATTGATTCATCTGCACCAAAAAGGCCATGAACTCCATCAAACACAACACCACCTGTACTTGTATAAATGAGCCTTTTAACCCGGCATGTGTTACAAGCGTCGATGACATTAGTTGTTCCTGCACATCAAAAAGTAGGAAAGCATAATTATGAGGAATCGAAAGTAATGTGTAGTTTTTATATGTGACTTTGGAGTTCTTTGGAGTTGGGCTTCCGAAAAAAAGTGCATCTTGTTGATATGAGTAGTCTATCATTCCTATTGAGTCTGGACTGTTACAATATTGGTCTGAGAATTCAAACCAGTAGATGTATGGTGGTTCAAGAATAATTTAACTAACCCTCGATGGTGATCTTCTGATGAAGTTGAAGATTGTTCTTAGTATGATGCGCCGCAACAGTGTGGAAAACAGCATCAACTCCTTGAAAAGCTATAAATCACAATATGATTTTATTAAAGTTAGATAACAACATGAATATGTTACATTTGTTGTGCAGTCTTAAATACATGGCCAATCTATGTATGTTTGCATGTGCGTGCGCAAACACACATGTTTACATACATGCACACATATGAACTCCATACATAACCTTTCTAAAATTTCCTAGATGAACGAGTGACCTATCCGCTGACTATGTGCACTCCCCTCAGTCAAACTTGCGGCTCCCAATCGGAGAAGAAGTAACCTTTCCTCAAAAAAAATCATGCTAGTTACTGAATTTCTAGTCCAAACAAAGTGAGCTTACTAACAAAAAATAACTCCCTAAAAAAAGAAAGTAAATTTCCTTACATAAACTAAAATTCCCCTTCGGAAAAAATGAACCTCCCAACAAAAAAAGGGGGAACTTCCTTACAAAAAATATAAACTTTTCTCCTGGACTAAGTGAACTTCATGTCAAATAAATAAACTTCCCAAAGTAAAATAAACTCCAAGAGAACACAAACTGAGTTGTATCATTAGACGAAACAAACTATAATCAATTCATTATCCATAACTATTTATCATAAGTAGTTTTACAAGGCAACATGTCACTTTGAGTCTTTTGCTTACAGAGAACAAAACTGAGTCTGTGCATTAAAAATGAGAAAAATAAAACGATTGTATAACAACAACGGTTGCAGGAGCGATAAGTCATGACCGTGATGAGCGCCCTCAGCCATTAATGTTGTCATGCACCGCTCTATTGTGTGTATTTTTGGAATGATACCAATTTCCAAGGGTCAAGAGAAGAAATATGGTGAACCTAGATGATATTGAAGGTTTGTTTTTCCAAATATTGCGGGAAACAGGCAAATCTTCCCGAATTTTTTGTCAATACGTGATTAGATCAATGGAGGGGCAGATTATTGCATAAAACAATACGTTCGATGCTTTCTTTAAGCATACGTTGCATCTTCATGCCAGGCCAAAGTTGATATTCAGAAAGTACGTACCTTCTATTAGCTGGGATACGTCGCAGACGTCAGCCCGAACGTAGATGGCGCGGCCGTCGAGGAGTGCGGCACCGAGGAGCCCCTCCTTCTCAGCAGGTTCCAGAGAGATGGAGTGCCCGAGATCGATGATCCGCACCACGCGCCATTCGCCGGAGCGGAGCAACCCCGCCACCAGATGCTTCGCCATGAAGCCCCTCCCGCCGGTCACCGCGCACGACTTCGCCGCCGCCCCATGGTCACCGTCGCCGACAGGGCCTTCCATCTCCACTACCACGCCGATCCGATCTCGATGATTTGCTAGTAGGTTTTGCCGGCCCGATCTCGTATTTACAAAAGGAGTAGTGCTACCACCAACCAGTCATCCTAGTAGATTTTATAGAGCAGGTTGATGGATGCATGATACTCTATGCCTCGCCATTAATTTTCCATCTCGTGGATGAGCCAGCTAACTAAACTAGCTTGCAGATCCTTGCTTCATTTGTTTAGGCCACTATTATTAGTTGCTCGGCTGGATGAGCCATGTAAACGGGAGTAGCTCATTTCCCAAGGTATGGTGGACTTTGCACCTCAATCTCGAATCTTGATTATACGAGATACTCTAGTCGTGCTGCGTGGCAGGCATGGGTGGGGGTGTGGTTTTTTGGTTGCACCGGCCAACTCTTGATCGATCATAGACAATCGGGTTCTGTTGTTACAGAAGTAGTATCTAAAGCAGTAATTAATATCACATGCATTAAATTTGTATTTAAGAATATCATGTCTTACTGATTAATCATTCGGTCCTTTTTACGTACTTCGGGTTAATAAAAGAATCTCTTTATGATGGATCAAGTAAATATGAAGCGTTCGTCGGACCAGATTGGATGGCTTAGATCCGAATATGACACACTAATGTCTCTTGTATCATGAGACCCGAGGGACATTTTCGATGCAAAAAATTATTTTGAATATATTTGATTTTTTTTCTCTCACAAAAAGAAGCAATGGTAGTTTTGGTATGATTTTTTGGATGATATTATCCTTTGAACCGATTTTTTTTATTTGGATGATCATTTCTTTTTTACATTTATGACTTTGGGTTTAAGTAAGGCTCATGTAATTGAACCAAATAATACACCTTCCCTTCTGTATTATATGATGCACCATAAAATCTCTCTAATAAAATTGGGAAAATTAACTCGGTTTTTTTAAGCTCCATTGCGGATTCAGACCTAACCACCATTCAAGGAGAATTACACCAGTTTCGCTAGCATGTTAAAAGGACCATGCATCGCTGGATATCATCAAGAGGAGCAAGCAGATCCATTATCCATTCTGGTCCTGTGTGCCTAACGTCCATTAGTTTTGGGATAGGTCATTCAGCAACCATACAATTCCACAAGGCAACTGAACGTGGACAACGGCATAATGCATGAAAAGTGTGTTCAGTTTCTCTGTGGCAGATCTGGCACACTCCTCTGAGTTTTCTAAGGATCTCTTGTGCTTGTTGTCCCAAGTCGGGAGTGAATTAATCGCTGCGCACCAAGCACAAATCTTTACAGAGGGTGGAACTTCGTATTTAAAAATAATATGTTTTATTGTTGTAACCATTCGGTCCTTTTTACTTCGCACGGTTGATAAAACAGAGAAAATTAACTTGGATATCTTTTCTAGAAGCTTCATTGTGGATTCAGACCTAACCATTGAAGCAGAAGTAGTGGGAGCAATAAAACATATGATTCCATAGGATTTTTATTGAAAAGAATTCTAACGGTTCATTGGGTGGGATGGCGAAACAAAACAAAAAATTGTCTTGTTTGATAAAATTATAAATTAATAAATAAAAAAGGCAAATTCTTATTGGATTAGGATGCTTTACCGCGATTCAAAAAGAAGCATGGGTCATATATTCTGCTAAGCATTGTTCTTGCCAAGGTTGTATGCCTATTTTCAACCTACTCAAGGCCAAACCGTTTGTGCCCCTTAGAGGTTCTAACCATGGAGCACGAAGGTTACAAAAATGCATAGATCTGTGGTTTATCTATTCATATTATTTGATTTTGTAAATAAATGTTTAACAAATTTCATTCTTTATTTACCTACCTAAATATATTAAAAGATTTTATTTTTTTAATCACTCATTGACTTACCAAAGAAAACATAACTTTATTTTACAAGTTAATAAAAAGTGGAACAATTAAGGCATTTTTTAAGAATGATGTTTAAAGCGTGATGAACTAAGGTTGGACCAAAAGGGGGTGAAATGTAATTGAAACGGGAGAGGAAACACTATTTTTTAGTGTTATAAACGGGAGAAAAATGTCAACATCCACAATAGTAATCTTATATAGGTTCTGAAAATTAAATTCATGTTGCATCTAATGATATTGATTTTATATTGTGAATGTTGATTCTTTTTCTATAAAGTCAATGAAACTTTACGAAATTGAACTTCAGACAAATCTTATATGAAGAGTAAAATGATCGAAGGGAGTACATCTAGAAGAAGTCTAATTTAATGTATTTTGTAAGATAAAAATATTATAATCAGTTAACTTGATTTTGATGTTATAAGAGTTATTTCAAAAGCTAGTATCATGAATCGAGATTGTGTAGGTGTTTAGTCCACCATCAAGTTAGTTTGTAGTTAGTCTAGCTCTTTATTTCTCATGGCATGGACGTACAACCACGATTTCTTCTTTTAGTAGATCCAGATTTGGTTTGTCCTCCTCCTGACGCTACTAGAGAAAAGGCTACATGAGGATTTCTTATTAGTGGCGCATTTGGTATATAATGCTTCACTACTTGTAAGGGGTGGCGCACTGATTAAAAATACGCCACCCATAAGCTTTTAGTAATGGCGCATATTTTAAAAATGCGTCACTCCTAAGACTGGGTCAGCTTGGATCCTCTTATTAGTGAAGCATTTTACAAAATGCGTCACTATTAATTATCTTAGGGGTGGCGTATTTTACAAGATGCGCCACTAATAAGAGCTTATGGTGGCGCATTTTGGAAGTGTGTCACACTTAAGGAATTATTAGTAGCGCATTTTGAAATGCGTCACCCCTAAGAAATTATTAGTGACGCATTTTGAAATGCGCCACCCATAAGAATTATTAGTGACACATTTTGCATATGCACCACTACTAACCTAAAAAAATGTGAGGTGCCAAAATTTCCAACACACAAAGACACCCATGCTCCGCCTTTTCAGCTTGAAAAAAAGAGAAAATGATAGAAATGTCAAAAAATAAGATCCTTTGGGATTCCCATGTGTTATGTGGTCTAGTTGTTAGGAAAATTAACAAACATGAATTTCAACTATTTTTGCAAAATCTCTCTAGAACTTGTAAAATGGGCATAATTTTTGCATATGAACTCCAATGAAAAGCTTTTTTATATGAAAAAGCATTTACTCGAAAAGTTACTTCCGAATTCAACTAGGGGAACTCCGTTGGAGATTTTTAGAATCCTAAAAAAACTAACAGAAAAAAAATTATGATGTTTTTAAGATTTGGAGGCCAATTTTTTTGAAAAAAGTCAAACTTAGTAGTAGCGCACTATTGGCGAGGTGCGCCACTAGTAACAGAAAAAAGCAAAAAATATATTTTTTACGAAAAATTATTTTAAAAATGTTCAAAATATGAAAGGTGCCCCACCGGAAAGTTTCAAAAAAATTCGAAAGTTTATCACACCCATGGACATCAACAAGGTACTAGACATCAATAAGGTTTAATAGGATTAATATGATACATATATTAACAAGTGCCTGTTAAGCGAGCTGGGGTTAAAGTTGAATGGAACAGAGAAGTTAAGTGTGCTAGGGTTGGAGTAGTGTTAGGATTGGTGACCCTTGAGAAGTTTGACCACAAAGGTGACTTGAGATTAAGCATAGTGACCTGACATTAATCATACTGATCTGAGATTAAGAAAAAATTTGAAAAAAAATCATTATCCAAATCCAGATTCAAAATTCACAAAAAGTTAATGATGACGGATTTACAAAATGCGTCACTAATAAGAATTTTGTAGTGGCGCATTTTTAGAATGTGCCACTAATAAAGACTTAATAGTGACGCATTTCAAAATGCGCCACACCAAAAAGTCTTAGGGTGGTGCATCCAAATGCGCCACTATTATGCCCTTATTAGTGGCTTATACTTAGTATAATGCGCCACTAAAGGCAAAAAAAGAATGCCACTACAAGGCTTTTCCTAATAGTGTCATTATAGTCCTCATAGAATCCAAGGCATTGGTCAGAATAAATCTTGTCTTTTTTAACTTTGTAGTACTATACATAGTAAGTACCGTAGCCCTAATTACAGCTACTCATCAAACTACATGATATCCCGCGCGTTGCTGCGGGAACTATCAAAAAATAATTTGATGTTTTCAAACACGTGAAAATTTTATGAAACATAGTATAGTTTGATTATAAATTCTTTTAAAAAAAATATTGTTTAAGGTAAAAAAAATCTAAGAAAAATTGATGAAAACTCCAAATATGAGTTTAATTTTTGTTTTGTTAACTTAGTTACTTAAACAATATATTGCGAGATGATATGAGACGAAAACAACGTCGAGTAGAGACGATGAAGACGTGTCCAACCTTGGCTAAATCTAAAACAATGATAGCAATTTTGGATGTGTATTTATAAAAAATGTCACATGAAAAATAAAATAAAATGTAACTCATAATTTGATTTTTTATATAAAAAAGTTGCTTATAAATTCTGAGCTTTAGTGCATAATTTTATTTATTTATTTGTGATAGGATGCATGCACATGCAAAGTTAATGGGAGCATGTGTATAAAGAGTTAGTGAAAGAGTTTTTATATGATGAACCTACTTGATGATGTGGATAGTTTGCATGTCAAGATAAATAGATTAGTGAGAATGAACTTTTTAGGTATTATAGATTAGACTACAAACCAAAACCGAAAAAACAAAGTAGATATAAATTAAATTTCCCAATTTTCCAAATTAGTCCAACCTTGTACTAGAATGCACATAATATGTTTTGGAACCCTCATTCATTGGTAGACCATACAAATTTACGATAATACCTTCCCAATGCATTGTATTAGGGAACTCTCCCAATGCCTTGGATCTTAACTCATTATTCAAAGTGATGGTATATTTTGGAGAAATCTCCATGGGTGAAAAATCTCGCGAGTCCATACCCGTTGTTTTTGGGTAGGGTACCCGTGGGTACCCATATCCATGGTCAAAACTGCCATCCCTACTCACGAGCGACTATCTAGGCTTTCAAGGTTTCCATGCCTTTCGTCGGCATCGCCTCCGATCTACCTTGTCTTTCATGGCCTTAATTAGGGTCATGAAGGCATGGTGGATCTCGACTCTTGTTGATAGGAGGGCTTCTGCTTTGTTTTTATGTCTTTTTCATCATGTTTAGTATTTGTGTCCAATTCATGAAGGGAAGGCGAGGATAACTGCATGATGATGGAATAGAATTCTTCCCACCTAGCCTCTGTTTCGGCGACGCATCTCGCGTCAAAGAGTGTGTGGAAGTGTGTCTTTAGTGGATCTTGCGTGATTCGGTCGGTGTTCGTCTTTGGTAAAGTCTGTGTTTCATGTGTCTACAAGTTGGATCATTTTGATATACGCTCCTATTTATCAATGACGGTTCCTGTTTTGGTGCGCTGGTCCTTTGGGATCTTAGCACGATAACTTCTCGATTGTCTACTACAATAAAGTTTGCTCGGCTCTGATGAGGGAGGGGCGATGACACTCGAGTGATTGTAGTCGTCGCTAGATGGTTTTTGAATATCAATGTAATTTTTATTATTATCGATGTTCTTTATACTGCCAAGACGTTTAATGAATAGATTGAAAAATTCTGTCAAAAAAAAACTTTCACTCAAGGAAAACCGCCATGCTTTGGGCGGTATCCTCATATACAATTATAATATCATGTCTTGGCAACTATATCAATCACAACCATATCAATCAACAAACGAATAAAATCGGATGACACATGCATGGGAGGTAACAGCTACACACGTTGAAATCAAATGTACTTTAACATCCCCCTTCAGTCAACGCGTCAGGTAAATGAGAGAGATAAGGTGTTGGGAGTGGAAGCGCCAGGCTGGGGGCGATCTGCTGCTCGTATAAATTTTTTATTTATGTGAGAATGCTTGTATTGATTTATAATAGCATGTACATGTGGTGCCTTGGCAATCAAATTAAAGGATATAACCACAGCCCTATCAATTATGAGAGATATGGCAGATAACAGCTATACGTAGTGTACATGAAACATACTTTAACATGATGAGTAAATGGGATTAGATCGTGCAGTAGGTACCACCAGGGTGCCGAACCTAATGGTAATAATTAAAAAGCATTTGAGTTTCAAGATTGCAATACCGAAGCGTATCTGATTAAATATAGAGAACATAAGATCTGGCCACTCGAGTACCTTATGCTACCAATTCTACAACGAACAAGAACCAGGTATTTCCCTAAAACAATCCCTCATAAAGCAGCAACCGGCTTTTTTTTCCTGTTCTGTCAGCGTAACGTTCGAAGTTGACAAGGAGTGGATGTGCCTTCACGTCGTGTCGTGTGAACAGTACTTCGATTTATTACGTTCAGGAATCATTTTTTTTACACATAATAATTTGCTCAGATTAATCACTCGAGCCTCATTCTCAATTCATTCTCTCAGGCTGCCCATAAGACTACCTATAGTGGGAAGTAACATCAACTAGTAACATCCATATGTTATTAGTCTATGTTACTACTTCCTCCGTTCCGGTGTGTAGGGCTCCTCTTCAAAATCTATTTGTTCCACTTTATCTTTGAATTAAGGCCTATAAGCATTAAATGATGTTTAATTAGCACACAACACGCCTTCTCTCTTCTCTCCACTAGTCTTTGCATGCAGCTAGTAGTATTTGTGAAAATTGGTCCATATTTAATGTGAATCAAACCTTATTGGTAGAAAGAACCAAATTGCATAGCCAATGAGTATTCACCTTGGTCCCATTGCAATTTATAAGGAGTCTAACACACCGGAACGGAGGGAGTACCTCTATAGTAAGGAGTAACATTAACTAATAACTTTATTTATTATGTTGTAGACTCATATTGTGTTGGTATATGTGACGTTACTCCAAGAGAAAGTAACTACCTAAATTACCACATGACTCTCTTTCCTCATAATTACCTGCCACATCATCTATTTTGTATAGATATGTGTGATGTTACCACTGATGTTACTCCCATTATGGTTAGTCTAATGGGAGTATCGTAGGTAGTATCATAGATGCCAACTAGGCAATTTTGATGAGGTGGCAAAGCAATTTAATGAGGAAAGAGAGGATGTAGTATCATATTATGATACCGTATCATGTTAAATGCAGTACTACTATGTGTTTTGCATGTCAATAAATACTACTACTTACGATACTACTATATGATACTATGCATTACGGGAGTAGTATCATGCACTATTATCATATGCATGATACCAACTTATGATACTACCCATTACAACCAGCCTCATATGTCAGCTCTATATGCATGCAATATATTTATTTTCTAGTAATGAGACTAGCAACAATTACTCTTTGTGCAACCAACGAAAAAGATGCATACATGCAACTTCTCAAAATAAAGCCTTATAAAAATGAACATGCCTATGCTGCTTTCGAGGCTAATAAACCCGAACGAAGAGAGTATATAATAAAGCATATATGAGATGCTAATTAGGAGAGAAGGAAAATAAGCCAAAAAAATCCATAAAAATCAGAAATAACCAAAAAATATTTGAAAAGTCAGTGAATGATCAGTCGATCTTGCCTAGCTATTTTATAAAACTGAACACCAAAGTTATATAAAATTACCAATATTTTCCATGATATGAAAAAGCACTTTAATCTTCCTTTAAAAAAACCTTTACTATAAAAATGTCTTGCAACTTCTTGTAGACGTTGTCGTGCCATCTACAAGTCGGCTATTTGCGGATCCAGCTATTGGATGGGCATCACGTGATCTTGCTCCGAACCATGGTGGTGGCGGCTCCTACTTGGAAAGGGGAGAAATCGGAGAAGATGCGGCGGATGATGAAGAGCATGGGAATGGGGAATACGGGAGAAAGTTGCCTCGCCACCCACATTTTAAAGACGTACGACCTCCCTTGGGCGGCACAACAAAGCATCACTTTGAGTGCGTCCGCACCTAAACTGAAGAGGCGCCCGTCGGACCGACGGGTTTTGGGTAGGACCCAACCTCCAGTCCAACGTGGCGGACACGCGGGGCGCATCCGAGCTTCACCATATCTGCCCCACATATTGGCTAGATATGGGAGGTGTCGGTCTTCCCGAGCGTTTGGGCCGTATTTGCCCCCTCCCGATGGGTGTAAAAAAATGCCCATGAAGCGTTCGAGCAGGCCACTCAGGCGTTTGGGTCTCTGGTTGTAGATGCTCCTACTACTCCACCTGAAATTAGGGCTCCGGATTTTCAATGTTTCCTTAGAAGTGACATATAGAACTAATATAGAGTGATCAACAGGTATCAAGCCATGGAAAATTCTATCCTCTCAAACTCACAAAATTAAAGAAGCAACTCCTATAGCAGATCTGGATGCGATTGTAAAAAACTTGGATGGTTCCGACATCACGCTCCCTAGGTAAAAGAAGTTAAAAGTCGTTCTCTGAATGTTTCTATTGGTTGCGAATCCTCAGCAAAACACAAATATTCAACCATGACCAAAGGAAAGGTTGGAGTTATTTCACACGAACATAAACAGCTTTAACTGTCATGGGCAAGGTTCTGTGCGTACTTGCACCAGCTCGCAGCATCAAGTACATAGAGAAATGATACTCTGTAATTACAACATTCTGGTGCATTGAGGTCTTTCACTTAGTTTATGGATATCATTAAGTTCATGAGACATAATCATTGCATAGTATTTCTTATTTATGAATGACATCAGCATGAGGATCACCCCTCTGTAGGAGAACCACAATAGTACAGTAGGTTGAATCAGCCAAGAGATAAATTTACATGAAAACCAGTACATTTGTTATTCTATCTTGACTATCAGAGGATCCGTGCATATATCGCGAGTAGTTAAATGATCTATAAGATGAAGGTATGCTTATTCCCTGCTGAGTATCCTTCAAGCCAGGTCTTGTGGATGTGTGTCAGTTCCAAGCCCTCGGGAGTCTCAGGCTGCACGAGTTCAAGCAGTTAGGTTAGTTCAACATGCAGGGCACGCTAGAATTTTCGGGGGAATGTGAAAATTTACCTTTGTATTCAGCAGGAGGGTTGTCCGGCAGCAATATTGCACATCACCTGAGGTTGGAAGAAGAATTAACATCGACACGAACTTCAATGAGATAACACAAGACGAGTAATTGTAGCATATCCAAAGGATATGGAAATAAGGGCAAACCCAAGAAGGAAAACAGAAGATCTTTCAAAAAAAGAAGGAAATAGAAGAACCATGACCAATGCAATTAGAAAATGATGTCAAGCAGCTTTGAACAAACTGATAACTGGTGATGTGGAATAACTGCAGTATGTGAAGAGTTCTTCGGATATACCTTCCACCTCCCAATTGTCAAACCTCATCAACCAGTTACTTGTACCAATTGGTGATGTAACAAGTCGGTCCACCCATGCTCGGAACTTTTTTCCTTGTTTGTCACCATAGCATGAACTCAGTGCATCAATGGATGCATGAAGTGATCGTTCCATTCCACAAGGATGTATCAGTGTACCATTACGATGCTATCCAAAATAAATGATCAGTTTAAAGGAAGCTCAATAAACGACAAGAATTTGCTTTTCAGAAATTATAAATGGGGTGTAGATCCCAATTACTATTGTGACATATGCTAACTAGAAGGAATTGTGTACAAAAGGAACGTCACATTAAAAGGGAAAATGATATGAAGAAACATTAACCGGGTTAATCTAAGAATTTAACAAGGAAATGTACTTACTGTGATAGTTTTCAAGTACTGTATAACTGATGGAGACTTTTGAACCTCACCCCTCCGCCACTTCTCGTAGAGAACATAGAACTTCACCACTACATCTGCAGGCTTGATGGTGTCTACCTTGGGATAAGGGAATTCAATATCTCTTGCAGAAATACTAGGTCCTAGCTTGAAGTGCCTGATAGCTTGCATGATACCGGAAGCGCATCTCTCAGTTGCAAAAAGCAACTTAAGATTATCTTTTCCTGTCTCTTCATACCACTGAAGAAGCTCCTCTTGAGCATTGCTAACCTGAATATAGTTTGAAAACTCTGTAGTAAGCTTATATGATTAATCACTGTTACCAGTGAACTTCAATGAACTTAACTGAAACACTGACCATGACACCATAGACAGATGGAACAGTGAATAGATCCACATCATTGCCAGAGTCACCACACACAAGAACGTTGTTTGGTGGTTTCCCACACAAATTGAACTTCTCAAGTAAATACACAAGAGCTTGCCCTTTCCCTGCACCTCGTGGCAATACATCTAGGGCCTCCCCGTTACTGTAGATTATCTTCACATCTAGCTGATCACAGAAACAAAGCAGTGAAGTCAAAATGAAACACCCGCTAAGCAATACTCCGGTCTTAACGAAACACTGTCAAAAAGGAGAAAGAGAAGGTCATAAAGGCCTTCTCTGCCCTACCCCACGCTGTTCCAATTTCTGTGGAAGAGAACTAATCACTTGCTGAGCACCCTCCTTGTCGACAGAAAAGCTGACCTTATGAGGACCCTGATTCCTCTCTGGCTGCATCCACACAAAGATAAAGTAATACACAAGTATCTTAGTTCAGTTAGTAAAATTTGAAGCAACCCAGGAAAATGTAGCCACTCAACTCAATGGACGTGCCTGGGGCTTTAGCTGAGGGAACGTAGCTGTCTCCTGAACAACAATATCCCTATCCCACTTGTTATTGAGTAATTCCTCCCATGCAGAATCAGGAGTCATGTCCTGACCATATGCTATCACAGTGCCCACAGACATGATGGTGATGTCCGGGGTGAGCAGAGGCTTTATTTTCCTCAGACCCCTGTAGCTGACCGGTGTTCTTCCGGTCGAGAACACAAGTAGAGAATCCTGGGAGTACTCGGACTCCCAGAGAGCCTCGAACCGAAGCAAGGCCGAATTCTCAAGATCATAGTGATCAACCTGCAAGTACACAAGCAAAGAGTCAAATATTGGCCAGACACACAACAGTCCGGGTTCGTTCTTTCTGCATAAACCAAAAGGATCGAATTGAGATAAACACCATAGTCTGGTCAAGATCCGAAACGACCATAAGACGCGCAGAGCCGTCGAGCCTATCCATCCTTCCTGGCGGCGCAGCTGAAGAAGGTCCTGCAGGGGTTGCTGAAGAGTTTGATGGTTCTGTTCTGCCTGGACACTTCTCTGAAACACTCCTGCTTTTATACTATTCCCCGGTCATCTGTTGATAAGGTCATTATTTTATGTAAAAGGAAATAATAGATGCAGATAAACTAAACAACCATAGACAGCGAAACAAAACAAGCATGGCAAAGCATTTCTCCTGCTTTTAAGCTAAACTATTTCCTGGGTCATCCTTTGGTAATGTCTTTCTTTTCTGTACAAAGAAATAGCAGCCCCAGATAATTAAAGAACTATAGTAAGCAAGAAACTGGCAGCAGCAGGTAGGAGTGAGACAGAGGGCCGAAACATCCAAGGTTTATCCACACAAGAAAACAAGCAAGAGTGTGACTTTTCTAATAAGAATGATTTCACAGCCGAAATCGTTGTGGATAGTGAGTCGGACGAAGCATCTAGCACGATTGGTATCAACTAGATTTGGCGCAGTGAAATGCACAAGCAGAACGTAATCGACAGAACCAGGCGAGCATGTATGTATGGTCCGCCGACCAAACACCTTGAATGCATGGTTGTTTTTGGGGAGGAGGAAGAGGAGGAAACGTACAAGGTGGCGAGGATGGGGGGCGGAGGAGCAGGGCGGGCAAGGTGGCTCCTGCTTCGCCTGAGCGGCGTACGGTCGCCGGGCCGGCGAGGAGGAGGAAGAGGCGAGTGGGGTGTGAGGCGGCGGGGTGGAGAGATGCGGATGACGACGACCAAGAAGACCGGGAGAAGCGGGGTACAAGTGGAATGCAGCTGCAGCGAAGCTTCCGTTTGAGCACTTTGGATGACTTCTTTTTTGCCGCTTTCTCCGTTGATGAAATCCGTGAGGAAACGGCTTTTGACAAAAACAAGAAAGAGTCTCAGCAACAATTTAAAAATTGCTCAATCGTTTGCTCGGTGAAATTATTTTGAAGGGAATTTTTTTTCATGATGCACTTATTTACTGTCAAACAAAAGTATGTAAAGGCAAAAGGACAGGAAAAAACGATAGGAAAGCCGAGATGACCACCGAACATTGGTGTTACTTTTCATTTTGGGTTTTGGCTCCATGGACAAGGCAACCATAGCCAATTCTTCGTACAAATTTGCTAATTGGTTCACAAGATTGTATCATGTATGATGTTACTTGGTTTGTGGTTAAAATTATTCGACTTTGAATTGAACTTGGTGAATCAGCCACTTATTCACTCATGGTAAATTGTGTGCATCAGTTTAAATACTCCCTCCAATCCATATTAATGTATTTAAGTTTGTCTAGATACACATGCATCTAGTCTAAATACTTAACTAGATACATACGAATCTAGACAAAGTTGAATACATTAATATGGGTCGGAGGTAATACTTCATTTGTTTGATTCGCAAGAATTTATAAGTTGGTTATGAATGAAACAAGAAGATGCTTCCAGCCGCTCGGCTTAGATGTCCAGTGTGAATTTACTATCTGACACTTCATGCCTCAAACAAAACAAAACGTTCGCTCCTTGACAGCATCAGTAGCAGAATTTTTAAAACGTGTGAAACTGTAAAATAATTGCCGTTTACTGTTTTTACGGAGAAAAAACGCCCCGATCAAAACCCGCAAATGGCTCAGACCTGTAATTTTTTTAAGGGACGCGGAAAAAATCCCTAGCCGACCTACGAACAGGGCCGGTCCTGAGATTTCGGGGGCCGGGGGCAAAACTATAAGTCGGGGCCCTATCATATGAATATCCAAATAACTACCAAAGCATGTATAAAGAAAATGTTATCAACAAGCACTAAATTAAAAATGCATTCTATACATGCTACCTTAAAAAATTCTAATGTTTATGATGCACACTTTTTAGATGACAAGAAGGTGAGGAAAATTCAAATAGATATTACTAATTCAAAAGCAAGTGCAAATTTTAAAAGCTATTGGACTAACTCAATAAAATCTTACGAATCTCACGTCGAACTGACGAAGGAACAATCTCATATAATGTCATATACGCAAAATATCTGATCAATTTATTATCAACGATGGAGACACAAAATTGAATTATTAATTAATATTTATCAATTGCTTTCTTGGTTTGAAATTAGATGCGCTGAAGCGAAGATATCTAAACGTATTTTAGTGCTAGATACATTCATTTTAGCGACTACTAACTTTAAATGAATGGAGTATTAAAGAGAAATTACATAGGGCATTGGTTTCTTGTTGATAGAGACGCACCTTTTATGGATAAAAATTGCATCGTCACAATGACAGATGGGCTTGATGAGATCTTCTTTCAGCGACTTGAACTCTCTGCATGTCCGTGTAGGACTGACGATGGGGTATCTTCCATCTACGCCCAAAACCTTATTATCTCGAAAGAGGAGCAGAAGAGGCGTGCTCGCATCTAGCACTAGCGATCTGGTGAAGAAAGAATTAGCTAGATAGGCTAGCGAGCAGGTACATCTACCTACGTCTCAAAGGAAAATGAAAAGGTATAACCACCTAGGCATGCAATCAGGCTTGGCAAACAGGAGAACAAAGATTGCAGATTGACTAAAGAGGGAGATGGAGATCGATTGCAAAGAAAAGGAGTCAGACAGATCTCTTGATTCACAGGCTCACAGCCGCGATTGCATCTCGAGGCCCGGCGGGCGGCGGCGTAGCCTGTCTTTCCCCCACCGTCCTGTATTATATTATACGCTGTTAAATTTGCTTCGGATTAGGCTAAATAATTAGCACGTAAGTACGCTAGTTGGGTGGCCCTTGGCCATTGGGGGCCCGGGGCGGCCGCCCCTGCTGCCCCCCCTCAGGGCCGGGCCTGCCTACGAAAATGAAGTTTTCAGAGCCACCCCGATGGTGCCCTATATCCGTGAAAAAATGGCGGGAGCCCAACTGCCAGTGGAACCTTCACGATGAACTCCCCAGCCACCGCCTCGTACATCCTCGGCCGCCGCCCCACCACACCATGAGCAAGGCGCGGATGTGGACGGCTGCTCTCCCTCCCCATGAACGACAATGCTCCCGCTCCGCCGGCCCACCTCGTACGATGCCGCCCCGCCCCTGACTACGGCTCCTCCACGACGAGGCCACCAGAGGCGCATGCCACACATGCCATGAGTAGGGGGCGGGCGCGGACGACTAGTCCCCCGCCGATGTTCGCGATCGTCGTGGCCCTTGTTGTTGGTGGACTCGAGTGAGTGCAGCGTTGGGTTCTCAGGCTGGCCCGTGGGAGGAGGAATATGGGGAAAAAGGAGAGAAACATGAAAGGAGAAGGAATATTCGATTTCATAGTTCGCATTTTCCGCATACGTTCTATTTAGGCGGTTTTCAGCCCTTAAAATCGGTTTACAGTTCGACTTTTACGCGTTGTAAGGGCCATGGTTTTAAGAACTCTGCTAGAGATGCTCTAAGTCGGTTGATATAGGGCAAGCTGTTGGGTGGACCAATCTTCACGATCTTACTTGATTTCCAGGGAAAACACGAGGCAAAATTTGATGAATCATAGGAAACATAATCGTAAATCAATCCACAAATTGCAACACAAAATACACATAAATAAATACTTTATTCAAACCATCCACAAAAGAGATAAAATACGCTACGTTCCTTCCCCAAGGCATAAGACAATGAAGTTTTGATTAGGACCTAGTCTTGATATTCCTAGAGGAATCTTCCTTGAGTGAAGCTCTTGATACTCCTAGGAGACTTCACCTTGCAAAACGGCTTTGTTTTCCATGAAAAGTTAAAGGCATATATATCTGATTTTATAAAGAAATGCATCATATAATCATCCAATAAATGAACATACTTTAGAAAAAACAAATGAGATAAAGTAGACCACAACAAGACAACAACATAGTCTGATATAAAGGCGCATGCCAAAAAAATAGCGACGGATGCAATTGGGAAAGAGCAAGGACGGTGATGTGAATCTTGGATATAATTGAAGAAATGGTGTCGTCATCCACCGGTTCAGAGAGAAAGAGGCATTCACTTTGTGCAAAAACAATTAATTTACGTAGGTAATCAGATAAGCAATAACGATAGCTATGCTCAATGGTAAACTTATTGCGAATTGTTCATAAGGATCGACACACCACACCAAAGGCAAACCAGAAAACACATGAAAATTGACCCGGAGAGGAAGCGATTAAAGATAGCAAAACATAAAATTTATTCGGATTTCAACTAACATTGAGCCAGGAGCGCACACAGCTCCACACAAAATTCACCAAGACACATTTGAACAAAATGTGTATGTGTTTTCGTTCTCTCCACAAAGAGAACAGATTGTCACAACATTGCCCCTATGTTTTAAGATCAGATCGCTCGTACGGAGCCAACAACATATAGCTTGCCAAAGAAAAAAAGAATCTTATTTTGAGTGTAATACGAGCGTTCCATACACATGAGAAATGTTTAGACTCATACCCTTTATGATGGTGTCCCGTATAAAGGGGCCCATATCACGAGGGGTCCGACCTTATGGGCTAGGCCGTAGGCCTCATATAAGACTCTTCATCGACATGCCACTTGACGAAGCCCATGGCGGAAAAGGGAAGGTCTCCTGAATTGTCGTGTACGACAAGATGATAGGGTCGTAGTAGATATTGTCTCCCTGATTGAATCCGTATAGAACTCATGTAAACCCTAGGTGCCCTCGACGTACTATATATATCGAGAAAATTGGGCTCATAGAGGACAAAGAACAATCCCTCAATCATTGTACTTTGCGATACACCCATCATAACAAAGAATAAGCATAAGTAAGGCATAATTTCTTATGAGAGCCTAAACCTGGGTAAACCCGTGTATTCTGTTACCATCGACTCTAGATCATCAACCGCATGATATCCTATCAAGAGATCTACTAGAATCATCTCCAACAATGGCACCTCGTGCATGTCCTTCTAGACAATCAACACGTCTTGATGGGAGTTAAGATCAATCCAAAGATCGATTTCGACGCTATCTTTCCGTCGGGACAATGGATCATCTTCGGCGGTGTCACTTTCATCTCCAACTCAATAGGTCATCTCAATCAGGTCGAACCCCTCGCTCTAGATCTGATCGTCAGATTTTGTGGAAAGGAGTACATCGTGGATCCCAATGACATGTTAATGGTCTTCTCGATATTCGATGATTCAATATTTGCCTCACTTAGACGAAAGTCTATTACTAGTGGTGAGACGGGGGTGCGGAGGTTTGTAGTGACAATGTCTATCTCTCATCACATCCCGATCATTTCAATAGGGGATCCACGGAGGTCGCTTTTAGTTGCACCACGAAGAATTCCTTAATCACTGTTTGGTAACTATAGTGGGGATGAACGTGGTGATGTATGTGATATGGGGCTACTTCGTGTATGCACATATATGTACTTACTTTTGTCTACATGAAGAAATATAAGCAAAAAAAATCTAAGCATTGGATGTTCCATCACTGGTCTTGTTCCATGATGTGTAAGCAAAGGGCAAGATTAGCCTCATTGTGATGGGTAGCAGGGTTCGCATTTGGCACCTCCATTGGATTGTGAGTTAATTACATCCATAGTACATGAACTTGCATGTGGACACAACTTCTTACACAAACTTGGAAAATGTAACAAACTGATCATGTAACTTTGATTGTGAGTGCAAACTCATACAAAAAGTTTGAATATTTCCACATGATGACACATGGCGACATACTTCTTTATAAAAAGAGCCCTAAAACTTGTGTAGTTAATGGGATAAAGTCGCCAGCTTCCCCAAATCCAACATCGTGGCGGTCACCATCATCGTTACAGTCTCCTCCGCGGCTGCCCAGCCCATCGTTGCACACACCATTGCTCTGCTCCGCTGTCTTTTCTTAGCCCACCTGTGATGAGGCCCTCCCTTGCGCCGGCTTCGGGTAGTAGGCTATCACCTTCTCGGAAGCGCCCTCTTGGGTCACCATGAGCATGGAGCACACACCCTGTTGTGTGTCACCACACACACCAACCCCATTGATCATGTCGTGTGATTTTGTTGATGTAGCGCAACCGTCGCTGACTGTGTTACAGAGCTTCTTTGCCCTAATGCTATTGCATTGATCAAGGTGACCCCGCTGACGTTGGTTCAGTTTCATCTCCAAGGAGTGGTGGACTGGTGGCTGAGACAGATTAGGCCATGTCGATGGGCATCGTCGCCAAGCAGCATGCATTCACAACTAGAGCCTAGACGCGCGCGTGTTCACAACCAGATCGACATGAGCTGCTCGTCTCTTCGCCTAGGGCTTTCCTAGCCAGTTCCTCGTCGTTGATCTATATAGGAGTATATTCTCTTGCAATTTTGATGTTCATTTCGTTATGTTGCTAACTATGCAACTGTTGGCGCTAAAACGCGCCTTTACACGAACACGTCACGTGTACCCGCGGCGCCGAGTGAGATGCTCCGCAGCTCGCATCGTGGGAGGCTAACCGGAAGCGCGATACGCAAGACAATCCGGCTAGCTCTTTTTGAACCAGACGCCCCAAGCCCTCGGGAGGGACCCCGTCAGAGAACTCGGCGATGATTGGTTGCTCAAGTCGTCCTGAACGCCCTTGGAACCTCGTGGATCGCCTTCCTGTAGAACAAGAAAGAGACGAAGAACGAGAGGTAGAAGATACGTAGGGAGAGGGATAAAAGTTAGGGTTTGTAGTGTTGTTTTGATTGATTGTGTTGTCTGCAATCGGCCATCACCTCAAGTATATATGAGGGGGTTGGACTTCCGGTGCAAGAAAAGAACTCGGGTAGGTCTCCTTGCAACATAAAAGTATTCAGGTCTCTTTCCAAGTCATCACCGCATAGCCATACTCGGACTCTGCACGATCACACACGTAAGGAAACGTTCTGGGCTACGTCGGTGCGATCGATACTTTCCTTTCAGAGTTGGAACTACTCGGAAAAATCACTCAGTGAAAGCACTCGGTATGTGTCTTCGGCTTGGCTATAACCCGATACTTGCTTCCGAGTTGGAATAAAAGCACTCAGTAAAAGCTTCCGAGTCGGCGACAACTCGGTACTTGCTTCCGAGTAACGAGTAACTCAGTTCATCTTGGCTTCCGAGTAACGAGTAACTTGGTTCCTTTCGGCTTCCGAGTAACGAGTAACTCGGTGTCTTCTGTAGCTTCCGAGTAACAAGTAACTCGGCTCTCTTTGGCTTCCGAGTAACACATAGCTCGGTACATTGTAGCTTCCGAGTAATGAGCAACTCAGTACACTATGGCTTCCGAGTAACGAGTAACTTGGTGACTTGTATCTTCTGAATTAAAACCACTCGGTTAGTCTGAGTAACAAATAACTCGGTACATCCTGATTTTTGAGTAACTAGTAACTCGGTACCTCCTGTAGCTTCCGAGTAATGAGTGAATCGGTACATTGCTTCCGAGTAACACATAACTCGGTTTATTTTTGTCTTTGAATAACTTGCAACTCGGTACTAATTGTAACTCGGTTCGCCTCATCTCCGAGCTAGCAGTAACTCGGAAGCTCCTCCTTCGGGGTTAGCATTTGACTTGGAAACCTTCGGCTTGGCAATATTGTATAGTTTATGGTCGTGCCAAAAACGGGTGTCAACACATGCCCCCATGTTTTTCGTCAAAACTTGTGTGCCGAAGAATAACTTGCCCATGTTTGTTTTAAGGACGATGTCAACACTCCATCGGCCATGTGTTTTCTAAGGGCGATAATCACTTATCGGCCATGTCTTGTTCAGGCTTATTGCCACAAGCTTGGGTGGTATTTTAATTGAGCTACCCTCCCTTCTTCATGTGCAGCACAAAATTCAACAGGTAAGTAATACACCATATCGATATCTATACCTTCCTAAATCAATTCTTCTTCAACCCCCAAGGTGGATACTGGACTTGAAGTCTCTGTTGGGAATGTGCCCTAGAGGCAAATAAAATATGTTTATTGGCATATTCCATTAGTTCATAATAAGTTTTATAGTGTGCTATAACTGTATTAAGCGGAAACATTAATACACATGTGTTATAAAACAACCAGGTCCCTAGTTAACTCTAGTATACTAGTGCACTGTCAATCGGATGATCAAGGTTTCCTGATCATGAGGACATAATCGCCTAATGACAATGGAGTCGTATCATTGGGAGAATGATATGATGGACACACACCCATCAGAAGTTTTGCAATATGATCCAGTCACATAGTTCAACATTGCGATAACTATAACGTAGTGACCAGATCCTTTGACCGTAATGATCATACGTAATTGCTATCTATGAGGATGCTTTGATTTTTTTAACCCACCGCCTGACTGAAATATGCTGGCCATAAAGGTGTACTTTGGGTATTCCGAGATAGATATGTTGATGAGTATGCAAATAGATCAAAGCGGTATTTGTCCATCCGAGTGACGGATAGGTACTCTGGGCCCACTCGGTGATATTACATCATAAAGATTGAAATCGTGTGACTAGGTCACGGGGGTTGTAATATCACGGGAACGAGTAAACATGTTTGTCGGTAACGAGGATGAACTAGGTATATTGGATACCGATGATCAAACCTCGGACAAATAAAGTAGCGCGAGACAAAGGGAATATGCACAACGTTAATGGATCCAACAGCGATGAAGTTTCATTCGATGGAAGCGCAGGGGCTATCAAGGATTGTAACCAGGTCCAATTGATTAGTCATTGGTCCATCTTCTTTCCGCTTCTCGCCTGGTTCGGAGCCCGGAGGAACGTCTGGTACATCGTATGTGTGTAACCCCGCGAGGCACTACACTAGTGGTGCTACTTCATCATCGTGGCCGTACCTCGAGGTCTTCATCGACAACGTTCCGACGGGACATAATCCCGTCATCGGTCTATGAGGACCGGGTGGCTACTGGAGTTATCGTGGATCTGTGCGGCATCGGGGATTGCCGGTACGAAGTACACAACCACGTTCACGAGGGAACGTTTCCCGCTTAACGGACTACATACCGGTATGTGATCTATTTCCATCCGTTACTTGCATCACCATAACATAGATCTTGGGCTTGGGTCTCGTAGGTTATGAAAAAATATTGTTTTCTGCCCCGAACCCCAGCAGTCTCCTCGGTTGAAGAAGTTGAAACAAGTGTCATGGACGATGTAACAGAAATTGCATCATCCTTTCCTGATGGTGTAGGCATCGCCTTAGTGGATGCAGAGGCATATGCATTCTCCTTTTGCTTAGGCCTCCATATTTTCTTGGTTGGTGACCTGGGCGGAATTTTATTGAACAATTCATCCTCTTGCTTCTCTGTTTCCTGCTCCTCCTTCTCGTGGTTCCTTAGGCGTTGCAATCTTCTCTTCTGCGTCTTGGTCAACCCGGGAGGACACCATGTAGGTTGAGCATACTTAGAATCCCTAAGCCTGGCCTTGCTCGTACTTGCTTCATGATCATTGGCCATGGTACTTTGTGGAAGAGAAAGCATATCCTTACTCGGAACAGCATTGCTACTCGGAACGACACTGCTACTCGGAATTGCAGCACTACTCGGAACAACATTGTTACTCGGAACAGTAGCTGCACCGTTGCTCGGAATAGCCGAACTGTTGTTACTTCGTTTGACCGAGTTACCACTACTCGGCTCTTCAGCACTTGGTGTCTTGGGACGCCAAACTTGCTTACTGGCCTTCCTTGAATAGTTTTGCACTAGCCGGTTGACGCCATTTTGCAAACGGCCTTGTAGGGTAAGGGAACTTGTCATGAGAGGACCTCCTAGGCGCTGACCAATCTGGATAAGAAGCAAACGGGTCCATTGGAGGCTGCCCCCACTCCTTGTTGAAGTCACCTGAGTAATATGGCGCATAAAAGTGTGGCATCACCCTTGGTGCTGGTACCCATGACTCACATGGCCTTGCATGACGCTGAGATCTTTGCTTGGGAGATGATCTTGGGTGCTTCAAACTCGATGACCGATTAGAGCTAGAACCGGCCTCTTGGTTGGCGTACTTGGACATCAGCATATCAAAAGTTGGCTTGATTTTCTCGTGCCACGCTTTGGCTTAATTACCCTTCCACTTGCCGACTTCTAGATTTTTGGGCTTAACAAATCTTGCACGAGCCCTGTCTTGCACTGGCGATTGCCCCCCGAGTAACTCGGAACGTCCTGACCGAGTAGTGTGTAACTTGGAAGACTCCCCTGACCGAGTGCTTTGTAACTCGGAAGACTCTCTTGACCGAGTGCCTTGTAACCCGGAAGACCCTCATGGCCGAGTAAACTGCAACTCGGGCTGCTTTCCTGACTCGAGTTGTTTACCCTGCCGAGTAATAGCTAACTCGGACGCCCACCTTTTCCGAGCTGATTCAACTCGTCACTTGATTGTAGCGTACCACTCAAACTTGTAGGGTTCCTGATGGTGATCTTGATTGTCTCTCCACCTCTGGGTTGCTTATCAATTATCACTTGCCTCCCCGAGATATTGGTGACATCCTTGTGTTTCCTGGAGTCCCCAATGACCACATTTTCCCTGTTAGCTAATTCGGCTATGCCAGGCCGAATCAAAACCTTTTTTCCTTCCAAGTCCAGGGTGTTCATCGGTAAGGGTTGCTTTTCAACCTGCATCTCAGAAAAACTCAATCGTCCGTCGTTGATGGCCGATTGGATATGTCTCTGGAAAACATTGCAGTCATTAGTAGAGAATAAGAATTATGATACTTGCAATAAGCGCAGCGTTTCAGCTCAAAACGGCGGTAAAGTGTGAGAAATTCTAATCATCATGGCTTGCAACAAAGCATCAAAAATCCTGTCACACTTGGCTACATCAAAGGTAAATTTATTTCCTCATCACGATTCTTGCGAATCGGCTTAAGAGCATCACGCGCAAATGGTTTAGCTTTTGAAGACCGAACAAATTCAGTGGTATACACATCGGCATCATCATCCGAGTCAACGTTGTTGTCAATGGTGTTAAGTCGACTCCTGTTTATCCGATGCATTTCCTTTGCCTCATTAGCTCAGCTTTCTTTAACCAGAGCTCTTTCCAAAACTTGGCCGACGCTCATGAACTCGTGTCCTTCTAAATTTTCTTTCAAGTGGGATCTTAAGCCATTGAGAACCAAGTCGACCATATCACGCTCCGTCATCACCACACTATAACACCAGTTTCTTGTGTTCCTAAACCTTTTGATGTTCTCGAAAACCGACTCATCAGGATTCTGTTTAACTGATGTAAGATGGGATAATTTTAACTCCACTTCTCCGGCATAAAAGTTCTCATGAAATTTATTTTCTAAGTGGAACCAAGTATGTATAGAGTTAGGAGCTAAAGATGCAAACCATGAGAAAGCAGTACCAGTTAAAGATAATGAGAACAAGCGCACTTTATGATGTTCATGATTGGCTTCACCTAACTGAGCTAGGTACTGACTAATATGCTCCCTTGTTGACTTGTCATCCAACCCATTGAATTTAGAGAACTCGGGGACTCGGTAACCAGGAGGATATGGCTGCAAGTCAAAGTACTCGGGATAGGGTTTGGTGTAATTTCTCGGTTTTGGCATGAACCCAAATCTCTCATAAGCCATCTGGTCCAATTATCTCTTAAATTTGGCTGCTATATCTTCCATAGTGGATGGTTGGGCCAAAGTAAAAGAAGAACTAGCCATAGGGGCGGTTTGCATTGAAGGTGCTGAGTTGTGACTCGACGCTGGTAAGCTTCCTGGACCGACTGCTTGACTCGGTTGTCTAGCCGACGAAGGTGCACTTTGAATAGGAGTCGGGCAAGGTATAATAGATGTAAGTTGACTTTCTCTATTTTGGCTCACCAGTTGTATATCCGATGGTCGGCCTGGTGGCATGTTTTCTCCAGCCTTACCATGTTCCGTCACGAGCTCATAGATGTTGGTGGTACCTTGCGCAACATAGTATTGGATCTCGGCTATTTGTTCAGGGGAGAAAAGGTTTTTGCTTACAGCGGGTTTGTTGATGTCGATGTTTAGAGGCATGTACTCTGGATTTGCAACTGGAGAGATCACTCCTTGCCGATCTTTCTTGAAACTTGCGAGGTACTGATACGTCCAAAACGTATCTATAATTTCTGCTTGCTCCATGCATGTTTTGTGTGATATTGCTATGTTCTAGATACACTTTCATACACTTTTGATCATATTTGGACTAACCTATTAACTCAGTGTACCCCAGTGCCAGTTTCTGTTTTCTGCTGTTTTTGTATTTCAGGTTTTCCCATTATTAAAAGTTCTCAGAAAATTCCGGGAAAAATATATAAAAAATCAGCGTTCCAGAAGCTTCCTTACGCCCGAAGGGGGCCAAAAGGGCCCCACCTGGTGCCTAGGCGGCCAGTGGGCGCAGCCTAGGGGGTGGCCGCGCCGGGAGGCCGCCTAGACTCCTGGTGGCCCCCCTTGGCCCTTATTTTTACTCGCGTCGCGAAAACCCTGATGTCGGACCCCTTTTCTCCAGAAGCAATTCCGATCTCCGCCGCCATCGTCGACAAGCTTCGGGGGACCAGAATTCCTGTGTAGGCACCCTGCCGGGACGGGGAAGTGCCCCGGATTCATCTCCATCGACGTTGCTTCCTCCCTCCAAGATGCGGGAGTAGTTCCTCCCCGGGGCTGAGGTTTCTACCAATAGATATGTGGTCTTCTCTCTCTCCCATGATGTGATCTTGATTGTGATCATAGGCTATGTTAATCTAGGATGATCCCATGATGTTTCCCCTTCTTCTATGTATTGGATTGATGTACTCACTTGATCTTATCTAGTATAATCCTCGAGACCATGGTGACAGCGGTCTATTGGACATGGGTTAGAAAATATTTTCATGAGTGATTTCCTCTTTTGTGTGTGGATTGAAGATTGAGAGTCTCTAGGTGCTTGTCTTTGACTATCCTTTAGATATGTTCTGGTGATTGTGGTACTCTCTTTGGATGGCCGGGTGACATTGGGAAATCCATAGATGAGAACTACGAACTCTGAGGTGTGCTTTTGTAGCCCTACACAATTCTCGTCCTCTCTTGACCACAAAGGAATGACCTCCGAGTACGTCTCCATTGCATGTTTTATGAGGAATATCATGTGATTAGACTATGTTAATGTTGTTGGGAGTTTCCACTAGTGAAAGTATGAAGCCTAGGCCTTGTTTCCACCATTGCAATACCGTTTGCGCTCACGTTTACTACTTGTTTGCTTGCTGCACTTTTTATTACAGATTTATATTACCTTGATTTGCTACACCTATCACCCATATTTTACCATCTCTTCGCCGAACTAGTGCACCTATACAACTCCTAGTTGTATTAGGTGTGTTGGGGACACAAGAGACTTCTTGTATCTTAATTTCAGGGTTGCTTGTTTGAGACCATCTTCAACCTCTACTTCCCTGAGTTCGATAAACTTTAGGTCATCCACTTGAGGGAAATTGCTGCTGTCCTACAAACCTCTGCGCTTGGAGGCCCAACATAGTCTACAAGAATAGAAGCGTGCGTAGACATCAAGCTATTTCTAGTGCCGTTGCCGGGGAAGTAAGTGTTTTAAGGTATATCTTAAAATCTTGCAATTAAATCTTTTCGTTTCTTGTTTTTATTTTCACTAGTTATGTTTATGGAAAACCGCACTCTTAGCTTGTTGCTTGGGGAAGGCCGCTTTACCACACCCGTGGTAGAGAAGTCTCCTCCACCTACTGAATGTATCCCGTTCCAAATACCACTTGGGATAATTGAAATAATTAGGAATGATTGTTATAATGGAACAGTCAATCCTAGTATTCATTTGTTGAAACTTGCAGAACTTTGTGAGTTGTTTAAGATTTCAGGTTTGACAAGAGGTGAAGTCATGAAGAAATTATTTTCCTTGTCACTGAAAGGAAAAGCATTGGAATGGTATAGGCTACTAGACGATTCTCACGTACGGGATTGGGAAGAGATCCAGTCTCTCTTTTACTCCAAGTTTTATCCTCTTCATGAAGTTCATGAGAATAGTAATTATGTTTATAATTTCTATCCTCATGACGGAGAGAGCATAGCTCAAGCTTGGGGGAGACTGAAAACTTTAATGCTAAAATGTCCTAACCATGGGCTCCCCAAAGATATAATTATTACTAATTTTTATGCAAGGCTCTCTCGACAGGATAAAGACTTGCTCGATGCTTCCTCTATGGGTTCTTTCACAAACGAAAAGATTGATGCTAAATGGGAACTCCTTGAAAGAATTCAACGCAACACTGAAGATTGGGAGATCGACAAAGGTAAAGAGTCAGGTATAGTTTATGAGTATGATTGCATTAAGTCCTTTGTTGAAACTGCAAGTTTTAATAATTTTAGTGCTAAGATTGGGCTTGATTCTCAACTCCTTGTTGATTTCCTCAAATCTTTTGCTTCACATCTTAATATGCCTAAGGAGGATTGGATCAAGCATCATGAACCTTTTAAAGAGATTTGCAAAGAAAATAAAATTGTTCATGATGATTGCAACATGCATGATCCAATTCCTGAAAGTGAAGTTTTATATAAGCATGTTAATTTTTGTGGAGTGGATAGACCTTGTGAAAGGTATATGATTGAAGAAGAGAAGTATTGTAAGCAACATAAGCATGAAAGAACAATCACTTGGGTCAAAGATTTAAATGAAATTGCTAGAGAATTGTGTGACCTTTATCCTTTTACTTGTGAACTTTGTGGTATAGAGGGTCACTTTAATTTTCAATGCATGAACTTTCAAAACATAACTGTTAACCAGTTGTGTGATAACATGATCACCCCTGATCTTTATGATGAACTTATGTTATTTTTGATGTGTGAAGAGTTATCAGAAAAGACTTCTTGGCTAGATGTTAATGCCTTAGGAATAAATAACACTTTGCAAAATTGCTGACGAGGGGGTGACCCCACGACTCCTACATATGAGACTACCTGGTGCGTGTGAAGATAGAAGGCCCACCGGGAAGCTGCGACAAGCCCACAATTGGCCCAACCAGACACCGACGTAGGAGTCCGCGACTAACATGGAAGGTGCAACTTGGCATGCAAGGCAAGACTAGAACTAGGAAACCTTCTCTGTAACCTAGTACGGACTCCCCGAGACCTAGCCTAGTTTATAAAGGCTGGGAGGGGAGACGTCCAGATCAAATCAATACGCATCTACTCATCCTAGCCTTGCGAGAACTCGCCTTGGACTCCATTGTAATCGCGCCCTCACGTGATAATATCGAGCAGGAAGTGCTTCTCCTGTCTCATCCTAGCCTTGCGAGAACTCGCCTTGGCCTCCATTGTAATCACGCCCTCACGTGATAATATCGAGCAGGAAGTTCTTCTCCTGTTAGCCGACGAGTATCGTTCAACCTGTGCCATCTCTATGACTAACCCAGGGTCCCTGATCATGGGATTTGTCGGGGTTGATCCCCGTCAATTGGCGCCGTCTGTGGGAACTACACAGGTTGGAATCACGATCTCGGCGGTCCCGACCTCAACAGATCAAGACTCGAGGACTAGAGCCAGATCCAATCCGCTCGAGAGATTCAAGTTCATCGCAAGCGTCTCCGTCACCCCATCAGGACCACCCAGCCTGCAGTAGAACCAAGTCCAGCATCTCGACGACTGCCAGATCCATCACCGACGGAAAAGAACTCGACGACCCAAAAGACAAGCACAAGGAGGCTACTCGAGAATCCCACTCGAGGAGTCGCGGCGCATTGCCGAAGGCTTGCCCACCAGTCGACGACCCACCGCCGCCTGGACTCCCACCACACGCTAAGACAGCGACTCCGAGACCCAGACCGGAGATTACTACGACCCCGATCAAAGACCAGACAAATTCGCCAACTTCATCCGAAGCCAATCACTCAGTGACGGGATAGAACTTGACCCAAGAGTCCACAACCGAGCGGAAGACCCCTCGCAGACTTTCCAAGTCTCAAGGAGAAGAAGGCACGCCAGCTCCAGTAAACTCACATCTAAAGAGCAACTGGAAGGACCTTGCGCGATCCACTATTTTGAAGACAGTCGAGGAGACCTCAGAGCAAGCCACACCCTAGGGGATTGTCGCCTATTCGCCGAACTCTCCAACAGCCTCAAGGAGGAGAAGCAGCGTGAAGCCAAACGCACTCGAAGAAGCACGCAGTCACCTGCACCGAGTGCAGAGGAGCAATACCCCGCGTCCCAGGGACGAATCTGCATGATCCAAGAAGGAAGACCCTCGAAAGCAAAGCAAGATTCCTACACCTTGCAGGCCGAAGCAGCCGAAGACCTAAAGACAACTGAAACCTACCAACTGAGCGGCACCGAGACCAGCATCAACTTCTCATAAAGCGACCATCCGCCCGCAGTCCCAAGGCCTGGGTATGAACCCCTGGTCCTCGAAGCGCAGATCGGAGGATACGACATGGATAGAATCTTCATGGACGTAGGCAGCAGTCTAAACATAATCTTCACCAGCACTCTACGCAATATTTTCATCCCACGATCAGTGTGGAAGAAGTCAGGAACCACAATATACGGTGTAGTCCCGGGCGAAGCAGTCACCTCCATCGGAGCAATACAGCTTGATGTGATCTTCGGCAGGAAGCGCAACTTCGCAAAGCAGACACTCGAGTTCGAAGTACTCGACTGGCATTCGCAGTATCACGCCATACTCGGGCGACCGGCGTTCGCACAGTTCATGGCGGTTCCACACTATGCATATCTCAAACTCAAGATGCCAGGACCTGCAGGAATCATCACAGTCAAGGGAAGCTTCATCAAATCGGACCAGTGCGACCGCGACTTCCACAAAGTCTCTGACACATTCGGAGCCCAACAACAGCTCCAAGAAATAGCCATGGTGACGGACAAAAGCATATTTCCACTAGCAAACAGAAGTGAGACAAAGGAATTTGGTCGCGACTTTAGCATCGACAGCGACAGGATCACACACCAAGTACACCCAACAGACCCAGAGAAGACAGTCCGCGTATATGCCCACCTCCCAGAAGAGCAAGCAACCGCCCTCATAACCTTCCTTCGTGAAGAATGGAATTTTTTTTCTTGGTGCCCAGCTAACATGCCAGGGATACCGCGAGAATTCGCGGAACATGCGCTCCACATCAAGCCAAACACGAAGCCAGTAAAACAGGCGCTGCGACGGTTTTCAGAGCCCAAACACAGAGCAATCAGAGAAGAAGTCAATCGACTACTCGATGCACAGTTCATCAGAGAAACAAAGAAAGCAACATGGATAGCAAACCCAGTCCTAGTCCCTAAAAAGGACACCGAGGTACTAAGGATGTGCGTCGACTATGGGCCTATCAACAAGCATTGCCCAAAAGACCATTTCCCCCTGCCAAGAGTCGACCAAATAATCGACTCCACAACAGGGTGTGACCTCCTATCTTTTCTCGACGCATACTCAGGATACAATCAGATCAGGATGAAGGAAGAAGACGAAGAGCACACCTCGTTCATCACCCCCTACGGAGTATTCTGTTACCAAACTATGCCCTTCGGACTAAAAAATGCCGGAGCCACGTACCAGCGGATGTTGCAAGCATGTCTGAGAAACCAGATCGGCAGGAACGTCCAGGTCTATGTAGACGACAATGTCATCAAAACCTACAGCACAAACACACTACTCGACGACCTCCGCGAGACGTTCGCGGCCCTCAACAAGTACAAGATCAAGTTGAACCCCCAAAAATGTGTGTTCGGCATCCCAGCCAGAAAATTACTCGGGTACATGGTCTCTGCCCGAGGAACCGAAGCAAACCCGGAAAAGGTTCAAGCAATCGCCAAAATGCAAAGGACAACCAACATCAGAGGAATACAACAGCTCACAGGAAAGCTCGCAGCATTGAGCCGCTTCATCAGCAGGCTAGGCGAAAGGACCTTACCTTTCTACAAACTGCTGAGAAAAGGAGAAAAATTCGAGTGGACCAAGGAAGCCAACAATGCATTTGCAGACCTGAAGAAAACCCTCTCTACCCCACCAATCTTGGCGGTGCCTAAAGAAAGGGAAAAGTTGTATCTCTACATAGCAGCACGCAGCAGCGTCGTGAGCACGGTGCTTGTTGTCGAGCGTGCAGAAGAAGGCAAAATCCAGAGCATCCAAAGACCAATTTATTACCTAAGCACGCTACTCACGAAGCCACAGCAGCGGTACCCACATTACCAGAAGCTCTTGCTCGCCATCATCATGACCTCCAGGAAAGTATCGCACTACTTTGACGAACACTCCATCACAATCGTGAGCAGTGCACCACTCGCGGACATCCTCAACAATCCCAGCGCGACCGGTCGAGTCGCCGAGTGGAACATGGAGCTTAGCCCGCGAGACCTACAGTTCAAACACCCAACAACAATCAAATCCCAAGTACTCCCAGACTTCCTGGTCGAGTGGGAAGAAGTCCAAACACCAGGGCCCCCAGACTTGTCCAACTCATGGACGATGTACTTCGACGGATCCAAAAGACAACAAGGAGCCGGAGCAGGCGTCGTCCTAGTCTCCCCCAAAGGAACGAAGCTCGAATACATCCTCCAGATCAACTTCAGCAACGCCTCCAACAATGAAGCAGAGTACGAGGTGCTAATTCATGGCATGCGCATGGGAAAAACTTGCGGTGCCACTCGCCTATCGATCTATGGCGACTCCAACCTCGTCGCCCAGCAGGCGATGAGAGACTGTAACGTAGTCGCAGACAACATGGCAGCTTACCAGAATCTCTACAACGCACTAGAAGGAGGATTCGACGGCTGTGAACTCAACTACATCCCCAGAGGAAACAATACAAAAGCCGACGAACTTGCGAATATCGGGTCGACTCGAGGACCAATACCACCAGGCGTTTTCCTCGAAAGCATCAATCAGAGATCAATAAAAGCAAAGCCAGCGGAGCCCAAAGCAGTCGCAGAAGAAGACGACAAAAATGAGCCAGCATAGGTGGCGACAAAGAGTGCAGCTGACGCTACAAACAGCCAAGCAATCGAAGTTGAAGCACCAGCAACACTCGAAGACCCGGCCTGGGCAAGACCTTTTCTTCGTTTCCTAATCGAAGGCACCTTACCACAAGACGTTGCAGAAGCCCGACGCATCAGGAAATGATCCAAATCATTCAAAGTAATCAATAGACAGCTCTACAAGCGCGACATTTCCCAGGTCCTACAAAAGTTCATAGACGAGGAAGATGGCAAAGCCCTACTGCTGGAGATTCACGAAGGCACCTGCGGGCACCATGCCAGCAGTCGAGCACTCGTGGCAAAAGCCTTTCGAGCAGGATTCTATTGGCCAACCTCATGAGAAATGCAGAGGGTATTGTACGGCGTTGCATCGCGTGCCAAAAATTCGCCAGCAGGCCGCACGCCCCAGCATCAGAACTCAAAACCATACCATTATCATGGCCATTCGCCACATGGGGACTCGACATGGTAGGACCACTCAAGAAATCATCAAAAGGAGGACGAACACACCTACTGGTCGCAGTCGACAAATTCACCAAATGGATCGAGGCAGTACCAATCACCATCTCAACAACCCTCACGGCAGTCAACTTCATCAAATCAATTATCTTCAGATTCGGAGTACCACACAACATCATCACAGACAACGGTACCAACTTCACAGCAGCAGAGTTCCAAAGCTTCTGTCAAGAATTGGGCATCAAAATCAACTACGCATCAGTCGCACACCCGCAATCTAATGGCCAAGTGGAGAAAGCAAACGGTTTAGTATGCGGAGGAATAAAGAAGCGTCTCCTGGCACCACTCGAGAAAGCCGCAGGCAACTGGATAGAAGAGCTCCCCGCAGTCCTATGGAGCCTGCGCACCACCCCAAACAGCTCGACCCAGTATACACCCTTCTTCTTGGTATACGGGGCAGAAGCAGTACTACCGCATGACCTAAAATTTGGAGCACCCATAATCTCAGGGTACGAAGAAGAAGAGGCAGAAGAAGCGCTGCAGAACGACAAGGACACAGCAGACGAAGCACGAGACACAGCCATCAAAAGATCCAAAGGATACCAGGACAAGCTGCGCACATATCAAAGCAGTCGCCTGCGGACCAGATCGTTCAACAAAGGAGACCTTGTGCTATGGCTAATACAGGAGAAAGTGCACAAACTTTCCCCACAATGGGAGGGGCCGTTCATCATCTCGGAAGTCATAGGAGGAGGAGCATACAGATTGGCGAATCCAAAGACCAACGAGGACGTGGCAAATCCATGGAACGTAGCGAACCTATGCATGTTCTACCCATAATCCTCCAGGCATTCTCAGAAGACATCGGCAGCAGCACCGATTGGCAACACATGTAAAATTCGAAGGAATAAAATAATGTTGCCTAAAGCATCTTACTTAAAAGCACTCGGGGGCTCGAGCCTAGAAATCCCCCCGAGAGACGCTATCTTCGCAAACGCGACTCTTACTTAAAAGCACTCGGGGGCTCGAGCCTAGAACTCACCCCGAGAGACGCTATCTTCGCAAATGCGACTCTTACTTAAAAGCACTCGGGGGCTCGAGCCTAGAACTCCCCCCGAGAGACGCTATCTTCGCAAACGCGACTCCTACTTAAAAGCACTCGGGGGCTCGAGCCTAGAACTCCCCCCGAGAGACGCTATCTTCGCAAACGCGACTCTTACTTAAAAGCACTCGGGGGCTCGAGCCTAGAACTCCCCCTGAGAGACGCTATCTTCGCAAACGCGACTCTTACTTACAAGCACTCGGGGGCTCGAGCTTAGAACTCCCCCCCGAGAGACGCTATCTTCGCAAACACGACTGTTACTTAAAAAAGGCCCGGGGGCTCTACCATAAAACTCCCCTGAAAGACGCTATCCTCGATAAAGACGCGACTCTCGCCAAAAGACAAAGCCCAGGCAAAATAAAGTTGCAACCGCGCATGATTCTTTTAGTCTTCACCCGATCGCAAGCGATCGCCTAAAGACTCGGGGGCTGCTCCCATCGGGAGCGCTGACGCGCACCCGATCTAGACTTGAAAAAAATTCAAAGACAACTACAAACCAGTGAGACAAAAATCCATAAAGCATGCGCTTGATTCTGCAAATCAAACGCAGCCTCGGGGGCTACTCCCATCGGGAGCGTTGGCGCGCACCCGAGAAGACAAATCTCAAAGAGTCGAAGATAATTTTCATTACAAAGGAGTCGAAGATAATTTTCATTACAAAGGAGTCGAAGATAATTTTCATTACAAAGGAGTCAAAGACATTCTCATTACAAAGGAGTTGAAGACATTCTCATTACAAAGGAGTCGAAGGCATTTCATTACAAAGAAGTCGAAACGACAGTTTGCCGTTACAGAAGGACCTGCTGAACTACAAACTGGGCTACATTCAAACTTCTACATGTGTGCTCATGCTGAGATAATTGGCACTTTCGTTCCACAGCCCGGCGGGCATCATCACAGACAAAGTAGCAGCCCAGCCGAAGAAGAAGAAGCTCGCCGTCCTCCAGTTCTACAAGGTGCCTCGACTACTTCCGTTGCCGCTTGACGACTGGTTTGACATCCAGTTCATCCTTAGAACTAGAAGAGCAAACACCATCGCCCGAGGGATCAACCAAAGACGAAGACACGGGAGAAGCAGGCGAACCACCACTCGATCCACCGGAATCACTGTTGCTCGTCTCCTCACAGTATGGATCCAGACGGTTGCCACCAGCATCAAACACACGGATAATAACAGTATCTTCGCCGTCAAAACGACAGCAAAGGCTGTCTCCGCCGCGCAAATTCAACTGACGAGAAAATGTCCTCCAGCCAAACCCAAGGAAGATCAAGGACGAACTACCAAAATCCAACTCCACCCAAGGAGAAGAACGAGAGCATCCATGAAGATGGAGCCAGAAGCCCTTTAAGCCATGCTCAGAAGCAATGGAGGCAAACGAGGAAGGAAGAGGAATCCGGGCAGTATTCCGCCCAAAAACATGCAAAAGAAAATCATGACGCCAAAATCCCTCTTCCATGGAGGAAGAAGAAGAAGAAAGTGCCAACACAGCACCATGACGCCCACCGCTTAAGGAATGAGGGGTGCGGCCACCACGACCACGGCGGCCACGGCCTCGTCCTGCAACACCGTGGCCTCGCCCAGTTACACCACTACCACGCTTGGGAGCCATACGAAGAAGAAGAAGCGGAAAAGAAAGATGGGAAGAATGGATGCCAGAGTCAGGCAACCAAGGGAAGTATTTATAGCGCAATCCAAGGGCATACCAGGAAAAAAAACGCAGAAGCCCAGGCGGCGCCATCATTGCATCAAAGACCTAGCGTCGGGCATTACGAATAACAAGACGAAGATGCCTTCACACGGTCAGCGTTATTTACAGGACGCTTCAAATCTCGCATGTTTCCCATACAAACCTCGGGAACCAAACAGGCAAACAGGCAGCGCGATGTCCAAATCATCATTATGACGGTCCAAAAGACGTGACGGATCAAAAAATCAAGCATCATCATAGGTCATCAAACAGCATGACAATGCATGTCAGCACGACATCCCAAAGGGAAGGGATCAAGGTAAAAGAAGTTGGGAAAAACCAAATGATTCCAAGAGTTAGCCATATGTAATTCAATTCAATTCATAACAAGGGAGAGTCTATATTAGCATTCAAACAAGCAACATAAGAACATAAATGTGTAAGAGCTCTCGCTGTCCGTGACTCGAATGTCTCCAAATGGTGTTTGCGTGCAAGAAGTGGGAGATGGGTTTAGAGCAAAAAACATACTATTTATTTTAGTTGAGAACTCAATCTACTAAAGTTTCACACTTGGTCTCCTTTGGAATCTTATCTTGACTCGTCCCTAGACCACTAGCCAGGTACAAGTCAAACTGACCAACTCCCTTTCGACTTCTTGAGCACTCATGCAATGGATGATCGTAAGCAAGAAATTTGACACTTAAACGGCAAAAGAGAATAATGACGGAGGAGGGAGACAAAAAGGTGTGAAAGGCTCACATCAATGAGGACAATCATAGGCGAGAGAAAGCCATATGATAGATATGATGTGAGGAGTAGGGATTGCCATGCAACGGATGCACATGTGAGCTATGGAAAGCTCTTCAATGGAACTATAGTGGGGGTGCATCCAACTTGCTTGCTCAAGAAGACCTAGAGCTCATTTGAGGAGGCTCATCATAGGAATATACAAGCCAAGTGTTATAGTGTAAGGGCCCCCACATAGCTATATGCATGTATGATGATCTCTATGGAGTACAAGATATAAGAAGGAGTACGAGTGTGGATCTCTCAAAAGGAATAGTACTGTGCCCCCTTCTCTCTTTTTATTTTATTTTCTATTTTTTCTATATTTTTTATTTTTTATGGCCTCAATGGCTCTTTCTATTTATCTCTCATTTGTCTTCTTTGGGATCTTTTAATTTGTCCTCTTCGTGATCTTTTGGTTTTCCTCTTTGGGATCTTTTCCTCACTTTAGGGGCAACACTCTATATATTACAAGAAATATAGAAGATCTTTCACACTTTACAAAAGTACTCAGCATAAAGAAGATGAAGCTATCATGATGTATGCAAATGTATGCCTCTGCAAGTGTAGCAGGATATGCAATGATACTAGCGCGTCATGTAGCAATTATTAGGGCAAGGCCCAGCTAGCATGCGGCTCATCGATCAAGCAAAATCTTGTATGACATGAAGATCAAGTCATGAGAAGGTGGATGTTTCATGGCAATGTATCTCGGAAAGGCTATGCAAATGCCTTGTAGGTAGGTATGTGTTGGAAATATGCCCTAGAGGCAATAATAAAATGTTATTATATATATATATATATTTCCATGTTCGTAATTAATGTTTATATCATTATGCTATAATTGCAATGACCCTGACTGTGAGATTCAGAATAAAACTCATTTGCACGTGTGGAAATGTAAACACCAAAGCTTCCTGGTTTAGTCTCTAAGACCAGCTCATGTGCTAACTGATGATTACGTTTTATTAATCATGGACATTGTTCTTGTAACAAGGATGTCAGTAGCAATGAAAACATATTGTTAGCAGAACAATGATGTTGAACCGACCCCAGTATTGAATGATATACTTAGAGATCACATCGTAACAACGTTATATGTCATATCATGAAATGTTATCATATACGTAATTCCTTAGACCATGAGAGTATCGAGTTGCTTGACACAGGAAGATGTACTTTGGTTCTTAGACGAATCTTCCCGTTACTGGGAAGTAGTAAAATAAGTTTTGGGTACATTAGATAGTGTTTCTAGTAATTGCGATAGTTCAAGATTGGGATTTTCTCCTTCACGATGAAGAAGATATTTACTTTGGGCCCACTCGGTATGACAGTATCAATTATAGTCTAGCCAGACGCGTTGTGATTTAGTCACGGGGATACCGGAATACGATAACGAGAAAAAGGGACAAACGAGCAAAGAGGATAACGAGTGGCTTGTGTTCAAGAAGTTGTTACACATGGGTGCCAAACTACGCTACTCTGACTTTGTCATATATCGCAAAGCAAATGGAATGGTGCATGACTAAACATAATGGTTCACTCAAAGTTTCTTCGTGTATGTGCGGGAGTCAACATGGGTGTCCATGGCTCCACTATTGATTATTGGCTATTAACAAAAGGATGTTGACCTATGTCTGGAAGATGTTCTGAGCCATGTCCGCATTATACCGAACCTATTGGGTCACACACTTAACGAGCAGTAGTATGTTAGAATATTGGAATGGTAGAAGGTCTAGTGGAAGCAAAATAGAATAGTTCATACGGGCACCGGAAGTAGTTCCGGGTATTTATGGAATTGTTCATAAGGGCATCAGAAGTAGTTACGGGTATTTAAGGACATGTCCGGATCACTCTGGAATAGTCCCAGGTGGTTCCGGAACATATGAGAGTGGCACTAGGGAAGTCCTGGATCGATCGGAATAGTTTCCGGTTAATCGGTGGGCGTCCCGACAAACTTACGCGGTCATCGGATTTCTTAGACTGTAACTCGGATGGTCCCGGAACCTATCCAGATAGTTCCGGAACGTCCGAAAACGGTCCCGTAAGGTATTGGAAGTGTTCCAGAAGGTTCTGGAATGTCACGAAACCATCCCGGAAGGTCCCGAATGGCCAAGAATGGTCCCTGAGGGTCCTGGAAGGTTCCGGAAGCTTCTGGAGGGTTACACAAGTTTCCGGACAGTACCATATGCACCCCACCACCCTTAGCCTTGGGGGACAAGGCACCCCAAGGGGGGCTGGCCGAAATATGTTGGGGGCGCCCTACTTGGGGAGGAGTCCTCCTTGGACTCAGACTCCCCGGTGGGAAGGACTCCCTTTGGGAGTAGGAGTCCCAGGGGGACTCCACACCCCCTTAGGTCGGCCAGGAGCCCTCCTGGCCACCTATATAAGAAGGGGAAGGGGTGGGGGCGCAACACAACTCAACCCTAGCCCCCCTTCGCCACCCTCCCTCCTCTAAACCCCGTTGCTCCACTTTTAGACCCTTGTTTAGACGTTGTTCTAGATCGGAATCCATTAGGGTTTTCTTCCTCTAGTTTTCTCGGTGGCGTTCTTCTCTGGACGGCGGAGCGCTGCTGGATTGCTGCTACGGGATGTGTGGATACTAATGGAGGGGTCGTGCCTTCAACCCTTCTTCGAGGAGCTTGTTCATGGGACTTGTCCGTGCACTAGATCGCGGAACGGTTCGAGGGATCGATACCCTCGCGGTTGGGAGGTCATTGAAATTCCTATCTGCGGGGATCTGCACCGACGGTCTTCACCAACTCTACTTCCGCTACATCGGTTGGTGAGCCATGACTTAAAACCTTGGATGCAATCTTTATAGATGATCTTGGGTGATTGCTACGTAGGCACAAAAAAATTTGTTTTCTACTGCGTTTCCCAACAGTGGCATCATGAGCGATATATGAGTAGATGCACGTTTAGGTCTAGATCATATGTGTGATATGAGGCATTGATTTTCTTGTTGCTTCCCTGTCATGTGATTTTTTTCTATGCTTGATGGCAAGTTGAGGTTTTGCTACAAGGATTGAGTTTCCCATCGTTCCCTCTATACTTCTTTCAGTATGATGGTTGCCTTGATCATGGTCTACATAAAACTCCTTGGATCTCATCTTAATCTTGCAATAGAAGATTTAACATGGAGGGGCTTTTGGATTATATGAACTCAAATCCACACGGGGGTCACGCATTTAACGAAGTTTAGCTTGTGGCATTAGTTGTTGCACGCACCCCGAACGTTAAACTAGCAACAATGAAGCATCGTGTTTGGTTTGTATAGGGAACAATGTTTGCATTTAACCTGCTAATCAACCACGATAAAACTTGCAACAACCCGTGTAGATGGCGATCTAACTTGTTTTTGCAGAGTATGCATGTGATGTGGTATAGCCTTCAAGATTTGCAATGTGTTTGTATGAGATGCTATATGTTATGAAATATTTATTCGCGGCCTGTGGGTCGTGGTACGACATGATGACTGGAGTCATATGATTGTCACTTAATTATGGCCTGCATGCCAGAACTGTTTATTAGCTCGAGGCAAAGCAATAGATAGATGCAAAGGTGATGATCTACGATGCGGAGGTGGACCCCGACACACATGCCAGAAGCCATGGTGATGGTCACGGCGCCAAGGACATAGTTGGTGGAAACGGTGACTTCTACCATGACGACGTGAAGACAATGAAGACTTCACGAAGCAAAGGGCTATACTATATCACATAATTTTATGAACTGGCTGTGATGTTTATCCCTTTGATGCACCCTTGTTTAATGCGCGGTAGTCGTGTTTTATTCGGGTGATCTCTCGCAAAACAATATCAAGTTGATAGTGTTCTTACAACTGTAGCACCGTCTATACTATGTTTCACACCGCAGCAGGTCATGTCACATGGGTGCACACGGTGTGACGCATAAAAGGCAAGTGTGTTAAAAGAACACACAACGCATTACACTTGGTTTTCTTGACGGTTTGGATAAAACTTTTCTACCGGAACACGCCCATCGAAAGATGAACAAGAATCACCTTTTGCGTGATTGGCAAGTTGGCCTACCGGTCCAGTCTAAGTCATCAGTGATGTCACATCAATGGCGGACGATTGGGTTGTATCTTGAATCACTCCAGCATTAATTACGAGAGATATTGATCTGAGTGGGAGCGCACTTAGTAATTAAATTGTTTAATCACAAGTGAAACTTAATTATGAACAAAGTCTTAGTATTTGCATTATCGTTGTAGAATAATGGCTCGCGTTACCACCTTCCCAATTGATTTTGATTAACTGTATTATCTGGTAAAACTTTACGATTGGTACCGTATTGTGAGGACTATCCTCAATAGTGCCGAGAAGGACCATGTCCTATCGCTATTTTTTTATGCTCTCCCGCTAATGCTATGGATGATGTGACTTACGTCCATAATCCAAAAG
This sequence comes from Bromus sterilis, assembly GCA_950022295.1. NCBI lineage: Eukaryota > Viridiplantae > Streptophyta > Magnoliopsida > Poales > Poaceae > Bromus > Bromus sterilis. The sequence continues at coordinate 245,985,327 of OX465601.1, forward strand.
GCTAGAATTCTACCACACCTAAGTGTATTGTCGTAATCGCCATGAAACCCGAACTTCGAAACGTTTGGAATAGTTATGTTATATTCATGGAACTGAAAAATTGTTTTCAGTGATAAGACAATTGATGTAGGATATAAGATATCTAATATAATGTCTGATTGTAAGCATTAGTGATAATGTTCATTGTGCCCAAACAAAACTGATAAGTGTGGGATCCAGAAGAACACCGATCATATGATGATGGGAATTAAGGGAAAGGAAGTTCCAAAGGGTGTTAGTAAGACTTACACATCGGAAAGTCCATGGCCTGCGCCACCCTTGATCACATGTGATCTTTTGTGAGTAGGAGTGACATTGGAAATAGAACTATGATACGTATAAAGGCAAAACGAAAGAAGACTGGAATATCCAGCTCAGAAATGAAAGTCATACATAGTTATAGATGAATTCTTTGCTGGTCAAAAGATGTAATTCTTGGGAATCATGATTAAGTAGTTAATTGCTGATTCTAGGTATTGTGATTAAACAAGTTGATCACTGGAATATCACATCGATTGCATTTTGTTGCAACACGATGCAAGAAATACTATGGCCTTTATAACTAGTTGATGATGAGTTTTGACACGCCCGGGAACACGGTAAAAGGTTTACTATACCGTGTGTTGACTCTATGATTATCTTCATAATTCATTTTAGAGTTTAGTAAATTGTTACCGCACTTTAGCCTTGTTGCAAAAACATCGTTTTGAATCATGTTTGTTTGCAAAGAAAGTTATTCAAAGTTATGAATAATATAAAGGCCATACTTCCATTATGAATAGGTTGTATGTTATGAATCTTGATAATAATACTAAACATCCATAACATTGACTCTAAACATCGCAAGACTGTCAGAAATACCACACAGGTGTGGCATTGCAGTTTGTCACAAGTGACATAACATGCATGAAGAATTTCCATAAGTGATGGACTTTCGAGTCATATGATTATGAATCACTTGACACTTGCGAACTTTGTCTCGAAGTAATGTGACCAAAATACCGTTGATAGGCCATGCATGAACGGGAAACTAAATTATTGCAAATCATACATGATGATGTATGTAGTCCAATAAGTGTAGTTGTGTCCAGTGGATTTTCTATCTTCACTCATGATTTGAAGTAGATATGTGGATATCTGTTCAATAAAGACTTAGGTCTGAAACATTTGAAATGTTCAAGGGTGAAATAGAAATTCATTGTAACAAGAAAATAATGCTTCTGTAAATTAGATTGTAGAAAGTAATATTTGAGTTACAAGTTTAGCGAATGTCTAATGAGTTGTGAAGGAGTGTCATAAACTTGCGCCTCTCGAAATACCACTAAGAGTAAAGTGTTCGAGAGACGTAATCGAGCCATATATGACACGGTAAGATCAAATATGACGTTTATCAATTTTCCATTATACTTATTAAAGTTATGCGTTAGTGACTACGGCTTTTACACTGAAAAGAGCACCATCAAAATTGTTGAAATGACACCATATTAGATGTGGTATGGACTGTTAATACCATATTGTCTTTTCTTTAAATTTGGGTATATGAGACATATGTTTGACATACACAAAACACCAAATCAGATAAGTGCTACTTTGTTAAGGTTATTCCAAAAGGTTTGGTATTTCTCTATCACTACACAAAAGCAAAATTGTTTGTTGTTAAGAATGGTGTGTTGAAGAAAATAGTTTCTGACAAAAGAGCGAGTGGGAGGACAGTGCAACTTGTCAAGATTTTTGAATCTTCAAAGAAGGGCGCAGCTGAACCACACAGGTTAAGAAAAACTCGTACAAACATCAATGATATGTAAACGAGATATTGTTGTTCGACAATGATAAACCTGTGATATACAAAGAAGCGTTGATGGGCCCTGACTCCAGGATTTGGCTAAATGCCGAATAATCCGAGATAGTATCCATAGAAGTAAGTCAAGTTTTAAACTTGGTAGACCCTCTGAATGACTAAGAGTCTGAAGAATATATAAATGGATCTATAACTGATTCGGATGAAATTCTTTTATCCATAAAGCTCAACTCGTTGGAAATATGTTTTCTAGCAAGTTCAAAGGTTGACTACGGCGAAGTAATGTCGACCGTAGAGATGCTTTAGTCAGTTCGGGTTATACTAGCAATTACTACATATCTTATTTATAGGATATGGTAGAATGAATGTCAAAACAAAGTTCCTACACGGAAATATAACGAAGGACGTATATGTGATATGACCTGAATGTTTTGTCGATTCAAAGGATGCTGGAATAGATGCAAGCCTCGGGTATCCAGTAATGGACTGAAGCTAGCATAATGGAGTTGGAATTTTCGTTGTGATGAAATGCCAAAAGAGTTTGATTTCATCAGGAATAACGAAGATGCTTGAATATTCAAGAAAGCAAGTGGAAGCTGAATGCTATTTCTAAAACCTTGTGTAGATGACATATTGTTGATTAGAAATAATATAAATTTCTTGACACAAATAAAGACTTCATTGGAAATAGTTTTCAGTTGAAGTACTTGGGCTAATATAGCATTAGTATTGAGCACAATGATCTATGAAGATAGTAAGTGCCTAATCATGCTAAAGCCAACATTACATGTTGACATGATACTAAAGTAGTTTAGTATGAATACGCCAAGAAGTATGTTCTTGCCGAGGTCATGGTGAAAAGTTATTTGCGGAAATCGATGTTCATGAACACAGATAAGCAAAACACATGAATTGAATTTCACTCACCTATGTGTTTGGATTAATCATGTACACCATAATTTGTAAAATGACCAGATATTGAAGAACTCGTTGTAATAACTTACACCAGCTGAAGTTTGATGTAAATAGTTACACCAATTCAGTCTTCATACTTACTCCGACCGATTTTCGATTTTGATTGGGATTATGTGTTTCACACGTAAGGGTGGCACAGTATTGAGGAACTGTGTTAAGTTAGATACTGTGGCGAATTCTATAACAGAGGCTAAGTATATTGTTGCTTAAAAGAAGTAACAAGGAGGGTATTTTGAATTGTAAGTTCATTTATCAACGTGGTATGGTTTCCTAGATGCTTGAAGCTCATGGAACATTGATGAATGATTTCGTGACTTATTCTAAGGAACCAAGGTCCTACCAAATGGTTCAAACATATACAAAGCTAAACTGATAAAATTAGTGAATTTTATGATAGCGTGAAAATGCGAAGATATGCAAGATACAAACGGACCTGAAACGTCAGATCCGAAGATGGAAGTCTATACCACAAATGAAGCATGCATTACGCCGGTATGCCATAGGTGTAAAGTGCTCAAGCACTGACAATATTATTGACTCTAGTGCAAGTGGGAGACAGTTGGAAATATGCCCTAGAGGAAATAATAAAATGTTATTATATGTATATATATATCCATGTTCGTAATTAATGTTTATATTTCTGTGCTATAATTGCAATGACCCTGACTGTGAGATTCAGAAGAAAACTCATTTGCATGTGTGGAAATGTAAACACCAAGAGTTCCTGGTTTAGCCTCTAAGACCAGCTCATGTGCTAACTAATGATTATGTTTTCTTAATCATGGACATTGTTCTTGTAACAAGGATGTCAGTAGCAATGAGAACACATTGTTAGTAGAACAATGATGTTGAACCGACCCCAGTATTGAATGATATACTTAGAGATCACATCGTAACAACGTTATAAGCCATATCATGAAATGTTATCATATATGTAATTCCTTAGACCATGAGAGTATCAAGTTGCTTCACACAGGAAGATGTACTTTGGTTCTTAGATGAATCTTCTCGTTATTGGGAAGTAGTAAAATAAGTTCTGGGTACATCGGTTGGTGTGTCTAGTAATTGCGATAGTTCAAGACTGGGATTTTCTCCTTCACGATGAAGAACATATTTACTTCGGGCCTATTCGGTATGACGGTATCAATTATAGTATGGCCAGATGCATTGTGATTTAGTCACGGGGATACCGGAATACGATAACGAGAAAAAGGGACAAACGAGCAAAGAGGATAACGAGTGGCTTGTATTCAAGAAGTTGTTACACATGGGTGCCAAACTTCTCTCCTCTGACTTTGTCATATATCGCGAAGCAAAGGGAATGGTACATGACTAAACATAATGGTTCACTTGAAGTTTCTTCGTGTATGTGCGGGAGTCAACATGGGTGTCCATGGCTCCGCTGTTGATTATTGGCTATTAACAAAAGGATGTTGACCTATGTCTGGAAGATGTTCTGAGCCATGTCCGAATTATACCGAACCTATTGGGTCACACACTTAACGAGCAGTAGTCTGTTAGAATACTGGAATGGTAGAAGGTCTAGTGGAAGCAACATAAAATAGTTCATACGGGCACCAGAAGTAGTTCCGGGTATTTATGGAATTGTTCATATGGGCATCGGAAGTAGTTCCGGGTACTTAAGGATATGCCCGGATCACTCTGGAATAGTCCCAGGTGGTTCCGGAACATATGAGAATAGCACTGGGGAAGTCCTGGATCGATCGGAATAGTTTCTAGTTAATCGGTGGACGTCCCGACAAACTTACGCGGTCATATGATTTCTTAGACTGTAACTCGGATGGTCCCAGAACCTATCCAGATAGTTTCGGAACGTCCGAAAACGGTCCTGAAAGGTATCGGAAGTGTTCCAAAAGGTTCCGGAATGTCCCGAAACCATCCTGGAAGGTCCCGGAATGGTCGAGAATGGTCCCAAAGGGTCCTGGAAGGTTCCGAAAGCTTTTGGAAGGTTCCACAAGTTTTCGGACAGTACCATATGCGCCCCACCACCCTTAGCCTTGGGGGGCAAGGCACCCCAAGGGGGTTGGCCGAAATATGGTGGTGGGGGCGCCCTACTTGGGGAGGAGTCCTCCTTGGACTCAGACTCCCCGGTGGGAAGGACTCCCTTTGGGAGTAGGAGTCCCAGGGGGACTCCACACCCCCTTAGGTCGGCCAGGAGCCCTCCTGGCCACCTATATAAGAAGGGGAAGGGGTGGGGGCGCAACACAACTCAACCCTAGCCCCCCTTCGCCACCCTCCCTCCTCTAAACCCCGTTGCTCCACTTTTAGACCCTTGTTTAGACGTTGTTCTAGATCGGAATCCATTAGGGTTTTCTTCCTCTAGTTTTCTCGGTGGCGTTCTTCTCTGGACGGCGGAGCGCTGCTGGATTGCTGCTACGGGATGTGTGGATACTAATGGAGGGGTCGTGCCTTCGACCCTTCTTTGGGGAGCCCTCCTGGCCACCTATATAAGGAGGGGCAGGGGTGGGGGCACAGCACAACTCAACCCTAGCCCCCATGTGCCACCCTCCCTCCTCTAAACCCCATTGCTCCACTTTTAGACCCCGGTTTAGACGTTGTTCTAGATCGGAATCCGGTAGGGTTTTCTTCCTCTAGTTTTGTCGGTGGCGTTCTTCTCTGGACGGCTGAGCGCTACTGGATTTTTTCTACGGGATGTGTGGATACTAATGGAGGGGTCATGCCTTCGACCCTTCTTTGGGGAGCTTGTTCGTGGGACTTGTCCGTGCACTAGATCGCGGGACGGTTCGAGGGATCGATATCCTCGCGGTTGGGAGGTCATTGAAATTCCTATCTGCGGTGATCTGCACTGACGGTATTCACCAACTCTACTTCTGCTACATCGTTTGGTGATCCATGACCTAAAACCTTGGAAGCAATCTTTATAGATGATCTTGGGTGATTGCTACGTAGGCACGAAATTTTTTGTTTTCTACCGCGTTTCCCAACAGTATGGTGGCTGTTTTGGGGAAAGGTATAAGGAGGTTTATGATTACAAAGCGTATCGTGCCAAGGGATTGGATGCACCGGCGAAGTATGCGCCAACTCTCGAGGTGAGAAAGGGCAATGCACGGTACCGAAGAGGCTAGAAAAATAAGGGTGGTGGAAGTGTCAAAAATCGAATACTTACATTAGTCCGAAGAACTCATGCACTTATTGTCGTTAACTCTCAATCTAATCAGGAGGTTCAGAAAGAGACAGGTACCCCGAGGAGGAATGTATGGGGGTTTGGTTACCCTTGCGCATCCTCGACTCATGGTACGTGAGTGTACTCTAATATCCGATCCCTCCAGAGATTAGTGATCCATCTAGTAGCAAGAGTTCTCAACTTGTTTCTTTTGTAGTTTTTCGAAAATAAACATAGATTGCCCAAAATACGACATCTATCACTAATAGGCTAAAGATATTGACACCAAAAGTTCAAACAATACTCAAGACAATACCTGAAAACTATTGCAAGTTACTACTACAATTGAATAGCAACCTCAATTACCTACTTTAAGTCAAGACACACAACTCAGTGCAACATGCCAACTCTCTAAACGAGATAAACATGAAGACTCAAGAGAGTTCCAGGAACAACTTAAACAAAAGCTCTTAAAAATATAAGCATGAAAACTAAGAGCTAAGCATGACAGCAGCTACGAAAAGATAAAGAACACACATAGCAAACATAAGCATGAAAATCATATGATGTGTTCTAGGTTAAAGTGGAGCGTGTTTCTCTCCCACACAAAGAAAGCTGGATTCTAACTTGGTATGAACAACAAACAAAACTAAAACAAACTAAAAATAAAGAGCAAGATGCTCCAAGCATAGCACATAACGCATGAAGCAATAAAAATATAGTATGGAGAAGGACGAACTCATGATTGTTGATGGAGAAGGGGATGCACGGGGGCACCCCCAAGCTTAGATGCTTGATTCTCCTTGGATATTCCTTGGGTTGCATGGGGGCATCCCCAAGCTTGAGCGTTTGACAATCCCGAATCTTCTTTCATCATCTCCCTTCGCATACTTGAAAACTTCCTTCATACGAAACTCATCATAAGCTGATTAGAGTGGTTAGTACCCATGATAGAATAATTTTTTCTCTATTGGAAATAAAGATATTCTTGAATAGCTATTGTTTCTCAAGATTTCCAAAAAGTTTTTGCAAAGAAAAAGCAAGCTTAAGGTTTGCAAAACGAAGAAAAGGCAAAACGTGGCAGAATCTGTGAAAACAGACCAGCAGGTAGTAAATATTTTTTTTGGGGTACTACTGCAACTCAAATAAAAAAACTCAGAACAGACGCACGAAAGACAATTGTATAGAGCACGCTGTAAAAAATCAGATCAAAAAGATGATCTGGTGATTTATAGCCAATTTTTCCGTCAAGGGTACAAAATCTGTTTTCTGGACAGCACGTCACAACTTTTGACTTTCTTGCAATCGGAGGCTAAAACTTGGCACAAAGCTTGAAAATAAAGATGCACTGATGTTTCTACAGTAGTAAAAATCATCAAGACCACTAAAAACAGAAGGAAAAACAAATTGGGTTGCCTCCCAACAAGCGCTTTCTTTTACGCCTTTGAGCTAGGCACGAAGCAAAAAGATCAAGTTTTATCAATTGAACCATCATCAAGATCATCAAAAGGCTCTTCAATTGTACAACTAGTCTTAAGAGGACTTTCAAATAAATGTCTAATGAAGATACTTCTAGGGATAAAAACAAAAGTTGGAAGGTCAATTGGAATTTCATTTCTAATTCTATTCAAGAGAGGTATCTCTTCCAAAGTTTTCACAGTTTCAACTCTCTTGACAATAAGTGGATTGTTTTTGGGTCGAGGAACCTTAGGAACGTAGACGAACTTAGGTTCCTTATTTGCTGGAGTTTCTACCTTTTTGGTTTTGATTGAGGAGAAAGTAGTTCCTAGAGTATCAATGATTTCCTCAATCTTATCTATCCTAGAAGGATCCAAGTCATGGGATTTGATGGCCTCCAAAGTTTTGACAATTTTATGCATGGAGCTATCAAGTCTATTCAAATTCCCTTGAATCCTACGATCTAACTCCTTTATCTTATTGATGCTTGGCATTTCTAACTCTATCTTTTCAAGTTTTTTCATAATGTGAGCTAGATTAATGTCCTCTTGAATGCTAGCAACAGGAAGATTTCCAACAAGATTTTCCATAACATTAAGAGCTTCCTGAACTGGGACTTCAAGGAAATTCCCATTGATAGCAGTATCTAGAATAAACCTATTCCAAGAAGTAATTCCGACATAAAAGTTTCTAAGCAGGATAGTAGTGGATTGCTTCTTGGTGGCTCTTTTTTGAGAATCATTAATTCTCTACCAAGCATCTTTCAAGCTTTCACCACCTCTTTGTTTAAAGGTGAGCACTTCTGCCTCACCAAAGGCAAAAGGACCAGACATGATGACAACTACTAGCAAGGTAACTAAATTTTTTGTGATTTTTGATAAAGGACACAAAGATAAAAACGATAAGGTAAACTAACAAGACTAAAAAGCAAAGATAAAAGATAGTGTGCGACTCCCCTATCTTGTATACTGGAGTCCCCGGCAACGGCGCCAGAAACTACTTGATGGCGCAAGAGTTAACGGGTTTAGCTTTGCTTGCATCCCCGGCAACGGCGCCAGAAATTAGCTTGATGGCTTCTCACCCCTCGTTGGTTACCCAAGTGGAAGTTTGAGATGTAGCGTAGCGGTAATTTCCCTTGGCAAAGATACCAAGCTTGAGATCGAACCAGTAGGACTCCGACGACGACAAGTAGGTGGTAAAGTGAACAATGGTGACGTTCACAACCGAGGGTTTCTTACTTTACCTGGACCTACACACACAACAACTAACTTTGCTCCCAAGAGTACGGAGGGGTTGTCAATCCCTCTGGCCTTGCATTTTACAAAGGATCAAACGCAAGAGATAATGGTAGTGATAATTGCAACGAAAGTAAAAGCAGTAAATAAATTGAGGGTGTAAACAGTGGTGCAAATATGGATCGGGGTCCTATGAAGTTCACTAGTGATATCTCTCTCCCAAAAGAAGATAAACAGCTATGCGAGGTGAACAAATTATAGCTGGGCCAATTGACAAGATTAAAAATGCACCACAATGCTAACTATGCTACAAAAGAAAGGAAGAGGCTCAAAAGCATGGAAGTACGCCAAGACAAGTAGACCAAAATCCATATGCATCTACTCACTAATCATCCACCTTGAGATATCTATCCAGAACATCTCGCTGGTATTAAGTTGCGAGCCCCACCCAAAGTGTAAACCCAAAGCAACAAACAACCACATTAAAAGAACTTTGCGTAAAGTTAACAATCCTTGCACCCACAAGTACAAGCAGCGTTGTTTTTTCCCTCGTGGCAACAGCACATCCCTAGACTCATGTTTCTGTCACTCAAGCTAGTCATTGGGGGCATGAACCCACAATCATGCATAACGCTCCCTCTTGGAGTTACGATCCATCACTTGGCCAAATTAATAAAAAGCAATGGAGAACATGTAAGAATTACTCAAGAACATAAATATAAAAGGAGAAGAACCAGATATATTACTCATCACAATATGAACATAATGTCATAATCTATCAGATCCCAGCAAACTCAACATATCAACAGCAGAAGAATTACAAAGATGCCTTGATCATGTACGGCACCTCACAAGGGCTAAGAATTGAGGCACAAGATTGGAGAGAAAACATCACATAGCTACTGATCATGGACCCATGGTCCAAGGTGGACTACTCACGGCTCATCCGGGAAGCGTCCATGGTGGTGGAGAAGCTCCCGGAGGTCAATCCTCCCTCCGGCAGGGTGTCGGGACAGGGTCTCCTGGAAGCCCCGATCTTGAAACGGCGGCGGCGGAGAAACTGAGGGGAGATCGCGAAAAAGGGTTCTGTCCTCGAGGGTTTCGTCCCGAGGGGTAAATATAAGCGAAGTGGGGCAGCCAGTGGTGGACGAGGGAGTCCAGCCCCCCCCCCCCCCCCGCCCCCCCGCGCGCGGCCTAGGGTGGGGCCGCGCCACCAGGCCGCCTCGGCGCCTGGTGGGGACCCCCCAAGCCCCCCTTCGGGCGTCCGGAAGCTTCCGTCTCGCTGATTTTTTATATATTGTTCCCGAATTTTTTTGGGCACTTTAAGTAATGGGAAAACCTGAAATACAAAAAGAACATAAAACAGAAACTGGCACTGTGGTGCACTGAGTTAATAGGTTAGTCCAAATATGATCAAAACTGTATGAAAGTGCATCAAAAGCATAGCAATGTCACCCAAAACATGCATGGAGCAAGCAGAAATTATAGATCCGTTTGGGACGTATCACCAAGTTGTACACAAGGTGTTCATGTATCTTATACATTTTCCAAGTGACTTTCTCAGCAGGTTGTTCCTTCCACCTTGGTTGAAAGAAACCCGTCCATATACTCATATTCCATTATTCTGATTTTTGAATTAGTGCTTTCAAGTTCACCTAGCACGTCATACGTGTTGGTGCCCTGAACATGCATTCACAATTCAGATTCCATAGAATGAAGTATGGTGTATTGGACAGTCATATTTAAGTGATGGTGAGTATGATACTCATCATCATCTTCCTTAATCACGAAGTTGTCAGGTGTATCTCCTAGCAGTTCTCGTATTACGTTTAACAAGTCATTACTAAAGAGTATGTCTCTAATGGTGTTGGTACACCTCAATGAAGTAAGACCCATTTACCTTAAGTTATACATCACACTAAAAGAGCCATAGTTATAAACATTTTGGGTATGACATTATATACAATGATACTCCCTCTGTAAACTAATATAAGATGTTTTAGATAACTAAACTAGTAATCTAAAACATCTTATATTAGTTTACGGAGGGAGTATTTTCTAAGACATGAAGGTTAAGTTCATAATATGGAGTTCATGTTTTAAAACAATTATGGAACCCCCACTCAGACAAACATCCCTCATAGTTTATTCTAAGTGATTACACAATCCTTGAGAACTATACCTTCCCCGTGTGACATGGACATCAGTATATTCTCAAGGTAGGCCATCATGCCAATCACATCATCCATGTGACTCATGCTCGATCTTTCGATCCTTGTGTCCCGAGGCCATATCTGCATATACCAGGCTCACCACAATAACCTTAGTGATTATATGCCGCGTATGCAAGGCCATCTTTCTGGACATGCTAGGCTTGCTCCACCCATCTCATTTGAACGTTAAAAAATGTTTGACACTCGTGTGACACGTGATGCCTCCATAATGCGGATCTTTCTAGATGGTACTTTACTAAGGAATGACACTTTGTTGGATTAGTAAGGGGTCATCCTATAATGCTACCATCGTATATCTAACACATTAGCAAAACAAGATGTAAAACAATAATTCATACATGCTATGTGTAACGCCCCGGTTTTCACCAACAGTAATTACTTTTGGTTAATGCCAAGTTACCTTGATTGCATGTGATGATCACCCTTGATCATATCTCATTCAAATTCCAACCTAATTAAAATTTCAAAATAAAAGTGAAAAGTAAAGTTGCACTAAAAATTATGGAAAATATCCAAAAACTTTCTAATAATCATTTGACCATGGTATGTTAGCAACTAGTAATTATTGAAGTGCTTAAATAACCTATATAATTAATAACAGTAGCAAATCAGCCACAATTAAGTCCATTTTAAACAAAACAATATGTCATTGAATTTATTTTGTGCCCATACTTTTTGTGGTATCACCTTATAGTGTAATACTAACATAGCAACCAATTCCACATTTTTTTAAATCAAATCCCAGAGCAATAAAATATAAACTGAAAAAAAAACCTAAGAGTAAAGATCTATCTCCCGCCCTGGTCAAAGCCCAACCCAACCACCCCGGTTCAGCCCACCTCCACCTTCTCCCTCCCTCACTGTTCCCCTGCTCCCCACGTCGGCAAGCCGACCGAGGCCGCGACCACCGTTGCCGCCGAACCACCTAGCTGCCGCGCCGCTACAGGAGCACTGTGGTGGGGATAAGGAGGCCACCTCACCACCCCCCCCCCTTGGAGAGAACCCTAGATCAAATCCCCCATCCCCATCTCCTCGCTCCCTTGGTTCTTGCCCCCCCCCCCCCGCGCGGAGCAGCTCGCCGCGTCGCCGCAGTCGTCGCCGCCATCGGCCACCTCGTCGGCGGGGAGAATGTCCAGGAGGTCCCCCTTCGACTGCTCGGTCACCCTTGCGCGCTAATTCGGCCGGAGCCGCACCACAGCCGCCGACCTCTTCATCGTCTCCAGCCACGGCCATCGGGCACCACCGCTCGATTCACCGCCGTTGGTGCCTCCTCGGCCTCCCCTAATTTCCCCTCGTTCCACTGCCCGTAGACGCCGCACCTCGATCTCCGGCTGCCTGTAACACCCCGGTAATCATGCTACAGTAACTCCAGTCTAAGGATGTAATGTCACCATGTTTGCCAAGCTTAATTGCCCCCTTGGTTAAAATCAAATCTAAATTCAAAAATTCAAATGCAAGTCAAGATGAAACTTTGGCAAACAATCAAATAAAATGTTCTTTCTGTTGTAAATGATCCCAAAGCAATTTAAAACATATAAAACCAATAACTTCTAAATATTAATTTGCCCTGGAAGTTTAATAAAAATAATGTGACAATTAAACTTTGTCCAAAAATTATACAACCACTTTTGTAAAATCACTAATAGTCACTGGACAATGCTAGTATGGTTGTGGTATTTTATCAAGCTATGTAAAAATGCAAAAAAATCATCCCAGAAGCAAAACAACACCATTTGCAATTTGCAGATTCCAAACAAATATCAGATGAGTTTATAAAAGTCCAAATATTTTTGTGGCACATAAGTATGGTGCAACAATAATTTAGGAGCAAGTTTCATGTTGTAGAAAAATATAAAGGCTATTAAACTAATTACAAACAGAAATAAATAAAAATAAAAGAAAACAGAAAACAACTAAAACTAAAAAAATTACCTATGCTACGCTCTGGGCGAAGCCCACCTAAAGCCCAGCCCACCCCGGCGCCCTTCTTCTTCCTCCTGTTCATCATGTGCCCCTGAGTCAACACGCACGCAGCACGCCGACCTCCCCTCCATGGCTCCTCTCGCTGCTCGACAGCGAGGCAACGGGGAGGATAAGAACGTCCGCACACCCCCCCAGGAACCCTAGAACGACTGCTCCCCCATCCCTTGCACCACTTCTCCCTCTCCTCTCCTGGCAACCCCTCGTTGTTTCCCTCCACCACTGATGGATTCTCGCCCTTCGTTGGTGAGCCCCAAGTGGAAGGCGTGATGTAGCACAACAGCAAGTTTCCCTCGGTGAAGATACCAAGGTTTGTCTCCAGTAGGACTCCAGAGATGATAAGTAGGTGTCAGCGGCGCAACTGACGTGGACCTGCACACAGACACAGATAACTTTGTTCCCAACGAAGTTCAGAGAGGTTGTCAATCTCTCCGGTCTTGTTGTTCACCAAGGGAAACACAAGGGATAATGATAGCAATTGAAAGTAAAAGCAGAAAAGTAAAGATAGCGTGGAAACGGTAATAAGGATATGGACCGGGATACGTGATGTTCGCTAGTGATGTCTCTCTCCCAAAAGACGATAAAACTGCTATGCGAGGTAAACAAATTACAGAAGGGCAATTGACAGGATTATGAACGCACCGCAATACTAACTATGCTACAAAAGAAAGGAAGAGGCTCAAAAGCACGGGCAGTACGCCAAAATAAGTAGACCGAAATCCAACTGCATCTACTACTAATCATCCACCTTGAGATATCTATCCAGAACATCTCGCTGGTATTAAGTTGCGAGCCCCACCCAAAGTGTAAACCCAAAGCAACAGACAACTGCATTAAAAAGAACTTTGCGTAAAGTAAACAATCCTTGCAACCGCGGTTACAAGCACCGTTGTTTTCCCCCTTGTGGCAATAGCACATCCCCTAGACTCATGTTTCTGTCACTCAAGCGTGTCATCGGGGGGCATGAACCCACAATCGAGCATAACGTTCCTCTTGGAGTCACTACCTACTACTTGGCCAAAGTAATAAACAACAACGGAGAACATGCAAGAATTACTTAGGAACAAAAATATAAGAGATAAAAACCAAATATATTACTCTATCACAATCTGAACATAATCTCATAATCCATCAGATCCCATCAAACTCAGCATAGCAATAGCAGAAAGATTACAAAAGTGCCTCGATCATGTAGGGAAGCTCACGAGGTCTAAACCATGAAGAACAAAGAGGGGAGGAGAACATCACATAGCTACTGATCACGGACCCATGGTCCAAGGAAAACTACTCACGAGACATCCGGTGAGCATCCATGGTGGAGAGGAGACTCCCGGAGGTCGGCCCTCCCTCCGGCAGGGTGCCGGGAAGAGGTCTTCTGGTGCTCCTGATCTCGGAAGCGCGGCGGCGGCGGAACAGAGGCGAGACTGCGAAATAGGGTTCTGTTTTTGGAGTTTCCCCGTGACGGAGAATAAATAGGCGAAGGGGGCAGCCAGAGGTGGACCAAGGGCCCCAGGCGCCCCCCTGGCGCGGCCAGGGGTGGGGCCGCGCCGGGTGGCCGCCTGGGCCCCCCTGGCTCCCCTCTGGCCCCTCTCGGGCTCTTCGCGAAGCTTCCTGTACGCTGATTTTTCCTGTATTTTTCCCGGAATTTTTCTGGCATTTTTTATATGGGGGGAAACTGAAATAGAAAAACAGCAGAAAACAGGAACTGGCACTGGGGTGCACTGAGTTAATAGGTTAGTCCAAATATTATCAAAAGTGTATGAAAGTGTATTTAGATCATAGCAATATCACACAAAACATGCATGGAGCAAGCAGAAATTATAGATACGTTTTGGACGTATCAACATCCCAAAGCTTAATTCCTGCTCGTCCTCGAGTAGGTAAATGATAACAGCATAATTTCTGTGGTGATATGCTAGCAACCATAAAAGAACTTTGAAAAGTAAAGCAATCAAGGTTAGAGATTCAATTCAAGTCATAACATGCAAGAGTCTATATTAGCATTGAAACAAGTAACAAAAGAACATTAGGTGCAAGAGCGCTCGCTGTCCGTGACTCGAATGTCTCCAAATGGTGTTTGCGTGCAAGAAGGGGGATAGGGAATACGCGAAAAAAGTATTTTTGTGTTGAGAACTCAATCTACTAAAGTTTCACACTTGGTCCTCTTTGGAATCTTATCTTGACTCATCCCCAGACCACTAGCCAGGTACAAGTCAATTTGATCCACTCCTTTTCGATATTTTGAGCACTCATGCAATGGATGAGCGTAAGCACGAGAGTTGACACTTAGGATGGCAAAGAGAGAAGTACGGAGGAGGAAGACAAAAAATAATGAGAAAGGCTCACATCAATGAGGACAATCATAGGCAAGATATGACAAATGATAGATATGATGTGAGGAGTAGGGATTGCCATGCAACGGATGCACATACGAGCTAGGAAGCTCTCCAATGGAACTAGTGGGGGTGCATCTAACTTGCTCGCTCATGAAGACCTAGAGCTCGTTTAAGGAGGCTCATCCTTGGAATATACAAGCCAAGTTCTATAGTGTGAAGGTCCCCACATAGCTATATGCATAATGATCATCTCTATGGAGTACAAGGATATAAAGGGAGTACTAGTGTGGATCTCTCAAAAGGATAGTAGTGTTGCCCCTTTCTCTCTTTTTATTTCTTTTTCTCTTTTTTCTATTTTTTGTATTTTTTTGTGGCCTCAATGGCTCTTTCTATTTAACTCTCATTTGTCCTCTTTGGGATCTTTTATTGTGTTCACTTTGGGATCTTTTCCTCACTTAAGGGCAACACTCTATTTTACAAGAAGGTAAAGGAAATCTTTCACACTTTACAAGGTACTCAAAATCATAAAGAAGATGTAGTTATCATGAAGTATGCAATGTATGTCGCTGCCAGTGTAGCAGGAACATGTATGAGATGAAGATCAAGTCATGAAGAGGTGGATGTTGCATGGCAATATATCTCGGAAATTCTATGGAAATGCCTTGATAGGTAGGTATGGTGGCTGTTTTGAGGAAAGATATAAGGAGGTTTATGATGACAGAGCGTATCATGCCAAGGGTTTGGATGTACCGGGAAAGGTGGACACCAACTCTCGGAGTGAGAAGAAGGCAATGCACGGCATGGGAGAGGCTAGCAAAATATGGGAAGGTGAAAGTGTCAACTTTCAATACTTACATTAGTCTGAAGAACTCATGCACTTATTATCGGTAACTCTCAATCTAATAAGGAGGTTCACAAAGAGACAAGTACCCCGAGGAGGAGTGTATGGGGGTTTGGTTATCCTTGCGCATCCTCGACTCATGGTACGTGAGTGTTCTCTGATATTCGATCCCTCCAAAGATTAGTGATCCATCTAGTAGCTAGAGTTCTCAACTAGTTTTTTAGGTTTTAAAAATACACACAGATTGCCCAAAATACGACACCTATCACTAATAGGCTAGAGCTCTTGACACCAAAAGTTCAAACATTACTCACATCAATACCTCAAAACTATTGCAAGTTACTACTAGAATTAAATAGCAACCTCAATTACCTACTTTCAAGACAAAACACAACTCAGTGCAACAACCAACTCTCTTTAACAAGATAAACATGAAAACTAAAAAGAGTTCCAGCAACAAACTAAACAAAAGCCAAGGCTCTTGCTAAAGACAAACTAAGACTAAGACTAAACATGGCAGTAGCTATGAAAAGGTAAACAACACACAACAGCAAAAAGATAAGCAGGAAAAATCCTATGATGTGTTCTAAATTTGAAAGTGGAGCGTGTTTCTCTCCCACACTAAGTAAGACGGGATCTAACTTGTTATGAACAGCAAGCAAAGCTAAGTAAAACTAAAAAATAAAACCTAAGAGCGAGACGCTCCAAGCATAGCACATAACGCATGAAGTGATAAAAATATAGTGAGACGAAGGACGAACTGATGATTGTTGATGGAGAAGGGGATGCACGGGGGCATCCCCAAGTTTAGACGCTTGATTCTCCTTGAATGTTTGTTGGGGATGCATGGGGGCATCCCCAAGCTTGAGCGCTTGACACTCCTGGATCTTCTTTCATCATCTTCCATCGCACACTTGAAAACTCCCTTCATACATAACTCATCATAAACTGATTAGAGAGGTTAGCACCCTTAATAAATAATTTTTCCCCACTGGATATAAAGATATTATTGAAGAGCTACTGTTTCTCAAGAGTGCCAAAAAGTTTTTGCAAAGAAAAAGCAAGCTTAAGGTTTGCAAAAGTTAGGAGAGACAAAACGTGGCAGAATCTGTGAAAAACAGAACAGCAGGTAGTAAAGAATTTTTTAGGGATACTTCTGCAACTCAAATCAAAAAATTCAGAACATACGGAAGTTTCGTAATTGTATAGAGCATACTGTGTAAAAATTTCAACTCAAAAAGATGAACTGGGATGTTTCTGGAATTTTTCTGGTCACGAGGACAGAATCTGTTTTCTGGACAGCATGTCACAACTTTTACTTTCCTTGCCGTAAGAGGCTATAACTTGGCACACAGCTGAAAAATAAAGATACAATGATGTTGCTACAGTAGTAAAAATCATCAATACACAACAAAAGCAAAAAGAAAAACCTAAATTCGTTGCGGGCTGGCTCCCGAAAGCGCTTCTTTAGAGCCATTAGCTAGGCTTAAAGATTATGAAAGATGCTCACAAGAGAATAAGGATTGAAGCAAAAGAGAGAATCAAGAAGCAAATGTGAAACACATTTAAGCCTAACCCACTTCCTATGAATAGGCATCTTGTAAGAAAATAAATCAAAGAAGCACAAAGTGACATGCATAGGAAGGTAGAACAAGAACAACTTCAAAAGTTTCAACATGAAGAGAGGTGTTTTTGTAACATGGAAGTTTCTACAACCAAACTTTCCTCTCTCAAAGTAATTTTCAGTAGCATCATGAACAACATCAAGAATATAACTATCACATAAATCATGTTGTTCATGACCTACAAGCACACGTGTATTGTTTTCAACATGGTTTTTAGGATGATAAGATAGATGCAACCCATCACATTGAGCCTTGATAAGAGCAAAATTCTTCGGAATAGTTGGAGATTTCAAAAGGATAATAGGGCAATCAAGTGTGGGTGCAACAACAATAATTTCAGGCTTAACATAATGAACTATAGCAAGTTCATCTTTGTAGGCATCATCCATAGTGGCATCATGGCCATCAACAAAGCAAGTATCAAAATCATCAGAAAGGGAAGTATCAAGTGAGTCCTCGGAATCATAAGATTCCTCTTCATAGCAATCATTAGCCTCTTCTTGGGCAGCAAGCATTCTATTTTTAAAATCCTCAATATAAGCATTGGAAGTATAATTCTCAAAGCAATAAGCAAGAACAGCAAAGTTTTCAGACTCGAAAATAGTATCGTGATACTTTTCAATTAAAGAAGCAATCTCATAGGCACCTTTAAAAGCAACAAACTCTTCAATCTTTTCAACATCAAAGTAATCATAAACACCTTTAGCATAAGAAGATAATATCTCATTTTCATTAAACTCACATTGGAAAGGAAGGTGTTTATGATCTATATTAGAATAGCAAGTAAAATCATAAATGTGGCACAAAAGTTTAGCATGGCAATAAGAAGTTTGTATTTGGTCCCATAAGTTTTTCCCTTTCTCAGATAGGCGGTGCCACGTATAATGAGCATGCTCATCCAATGATTTTCCCTCAACCAAGTTGGTTGGGTTTTTAGCGCGAGCAAAAATTGATCGAAGACGAGCCAAGTGAAACATGTCCATCCTACCATATTTGGGTGGTTCCACACCCATGGTGACGATAGCATTAGTAGGTATTTTTGGTATTTTTGATTAAGGACACAAAAGTAAAAACTGAAAGGTAAACTAACAAGACTAAAAAACAAAGGTAAAGGGTAGTGTGCAACTCCCCTATCTTAGCACTCGGGTCCCCGGCAACGGCGCCAGAAATTCGCTTGATGGCTTCTCGCCCTTCGTTGGTGAGCCCCAAGTGGAAGGCGTGATGTAGCACAACAGCAAGTTTCCCTCGGTGAAGATACCAAGGTTTGTCTCCAGTAGGACTCCAGAGATGATAACTAGGTGTCAGCGCTGCAACTGACGTGGACCTGCACACAGACACAGATAACTTTGTTCCCAACGAACTTCAGAGAGGTTGTTAATCTCTCCGGTCTTGTTGTTCACAAAGGGTAAAACACAAGGGATAATGATAGCAATTGAAAGTAAAAGCAGAAAAGTAAAGATAGCATGGAAACGGTAATAAGGATATGGACCAAGATACGTGATGTTCGCTAGTGATGTCTCTCTTCCAAAAGACGATAAAACTGCTATGCGAGGTAAACAAATTACAGCAGGGCAATTGACAGGATTATGAACGCACCGCAATGCTAACTATGCTACAAAAGAAAGGAAGAGGCTCAAAAGCACGGGCAGTACGCCAAAATAAGCAGACCGAAATCCAACTGCATCTACTACTAATCATCCACCTTGAGATATCTATCCAGAACATCTCGCTGGTATTAAGTTGCGAGCCCCACCCAAAGTGTAAACCCAAAGCAACAGACAACTGCATTAAAAAGAACTTTGCGTAAAGTAAACAATCCTTGCAACCGCGGTTACAAGCACCGTTGTTTTCCCCCTTGTGGCAACAGCACATCCCCTAGACTCATGTTTCTGTCACTCAAGTGTGTCATCGGGGGGCATGAACCCACAATCGAGCATAACGTTCCCTCTTGGAGTCACTACCTACTACTTGGCCAAAGCAATAAACAGCAACGGAGAACATGCAAGAATTACTTAGGAACAAAAATATAAGAGATAAAAACCAAATATATTACTCTATCACAATCTGAACATAATCTCATAATCCATCAGATCCCATCAAACTCAGCATAGCAATAGCAAAAAGATTACAAAAGTGCCTCGATCATGTAGGGAAGCTCACGAGGTCTAAACCATGAAGAACAAAGAGGGGAGGAGAACATCACATAGCTACTGATCACGGACCCATGGTCCAAGAAAAACTACTCACGAGACATCCGGGGAGCATCCATGGTGGAGAGGAGACTCCCGGAGGTCGGCCCTCCCTCCGGCAGGGTGCCGGGAAGAGGTCTTCTGGTGCTCCTGATCTCGGAAGCGCGGCGGCGGCGGAACAGAGGCGAGACTGCGAAATAGGGTTCTGTTTTTGGAGTTTCCCCGTGACGGAGAATAAATAGGCGAAGGGGGCAGCCAGAGGTGGACCAAGGGCCCCAGGCGCCCCCCTGGCGCGGCCAGGGGTGGGGCCGCGCCGGGTGGCCGCCTGGGCCCCCCTGGCTCCCCTCTGGCCCCTCTCGAGCTCTTCGCGAAGCTTCCTGTACGCTGATTTTTCCTGTATTTTTCCCGGAATTTTTCTGTCATTTTTTATATGGGGGAAAACTAAAATAGAAAAACAGCAGAAAACAGGAACTGGCACTGGGGTGCACTGAGTTAATAGATTAGTCCAAATATGATCAAAAGTGTATGAAAGTGTATCTAGATCATAGCAATATCACACAAAACATGCATGGAGCAAGCAGAAATTATAGATACGTTTTGGACGTATCAACCACCGTGAGCTCATCGTCGCCGTCCACCATGGGCCGCGTGGCCAACGCCACCCCGGACCGCGCCGACATGTCTGGGAGCTCGGCCGCGCTCCTCCACGCCGAATCCACCCCCAAGTCGAGGTCGGGATGCCTCACAGCCGTTGCCTCCTTCGCCCTTCCCCGTCGAGATCACCACGGCCCCCGCGAAGCGCCGCTGCACCCGCTGCTCCGGCAATGGCCCCGGCGCCTCCCTGTCCCCTACTCGACGTCCCTGTGAGCGCCACCTCTCCCCCCTCGTCTGCTGCTCCCCTGCTGCCCAGATCCGGCCGTCGTCGTAGGTCCTCCCCGTCGACACCATGGCCGGGGCTCGCGCACGGTCGCGCCCTGCCTCCCCTGGCCACACCTAGGCCACCCTGTGCGCGTGGCCGCTCGCACTGGTCGCGCCTCGCCGCCCCTGAAACCAGTAGTCGCGCCCAGCGCGCCTCTGCCCGCCGGGATGCATCCACTGTTGCGCCTTAGCCGTGGCGCGCGCTCGCCGCCTCCACCCGTCATTGTGGCTCCGGCCACCCCTGGCCGCCCGCCGCTGGGCCCCTATCCACGACCACCTCGCCGGTACGGCCTCGCCGTCGAGGGCCTCGTCGCCGGCCGTCACGGCTGGGTTAGCCCCTGGTCTAACCCCCCCCCCCTAATTAACTAACACAAATATTAACCAGAGAGACCCCCCGCCTCATGCCTATGACCAGTGGGCCATATGCCCCTAATAACCCCCCCTGTTAATTAAAAACTGTTAAGGTTAAATTCCCCCCCACACACACACAACCAATGACACATGGGCCCTACCCCTGTTAAATTAATATATATTAACATTGTGTCTATGACTATTGGGCCCCACTGGTTATTAGATTAAATAAAATCAATTATAAAACAACAGTCAATGACATGTGGGCACATTGCTATTTTAATAAATAAAAATGATTTATTATGCCACTGTGTATGACATGTGGGACCCCAATGTCAAGTTTGACCAGTCAAAGATCTTTGTGGATAATGTTTATTGAACAATTAAAATAATTCCATAAATGATTTAAAATGTTTTAAACTCTGAAATTCAATATCTTTTAAACAGTAGCTCCGATAGAAAAACTTTATACATGAAAGTTGCTCAGAAAATTGCCACGGATAAGAATACGCTACCTTCATACCCACCGCACTCCTCTAACATACCAAACCCGAGACTTTCCCCCTGCGGATCGTCTGTTCGGTAATTATCCGATACCGGTAAAACTTTTTGGATGGAAATGTTTCGAACATAAAAGTTGTTCGGAATGCATCAGCCATCACAGATACACTACCCACGTGTCTGTCAGACATTCACGACACTACAGACATGGAACTTTCCACCCTCCGGGCCGTCTGTCGATAATCACCTAGAGCCGGTATTTCATCCCCGGATGAATTTCCGCTCCGAGCTACGTGCATTGCACTGCGTTAGAACACCGTTAACTTTGGGTTTGCCATGTCTTGTATTTGTATTGCTATTATTGTCATGTATTTATTGTTTCTCCCCCCCTCTTATTGTTCGATAGACCCGGCGACCGCTGTCGACGCCCGTGTGATCGACTACGTCGTCGACGACTGTACCCCTACCCGCGAGCTTCCAGTCAAGCAGAGCCATTCTTTTCCCCAGATATCGCCTATATTTCCGTACTTTTCTTGCACTAGGCATTTTTACTGCTGCTGCTACGATTAAAATCATATTCAATTGCATAGCCTATTTTTGTCGCCCCTTGATGTACCTGCTTTATCCTATGTTGCCTATTATACTTACGCATTATTTCAGCATTGAGACCTGCGCATTGTTAGCTAGGATTAGATAGCGGGCCGTGACCACTCTGGGGAGTGACGCGGATCCAATTGATTACAACTGCAACAGGTACGATACAATGCAGACACCGCCTAAGGCCCCCTAGCTCGACTCTGCTGAGGCACCTTCATGTGTGAGCCATCAAGGAGTAATCCTTGTACTCCACTCGTTGATGACTCTGTATAGCCGCTTTAGGTACCTGAGCAACGGTTGTCCTTAAGGTAAGAAGTCGGGCGACCCAACGGTGCCCGCGAGCGGTATTGCGTCGGGAGCGACAGGGAGGGTACGACCGACGTTACTGGCATGCTTGGACCCTGCTCGTATCTCGCGAGAGTTATCAAACCACGAAAAGTCAAGCTCTTCCAAGAGCACACGCGAGACAAGGTAAGGAGACGGTTCACCTTGTTGGTAACCGCGTGCTTTGACGGGACGACAAGGCAGGCCCCGACGTTACTGGTGGTCCTTGTTGTTGTTCGTTGCCCGTTGTGTTGTTAGTCTGACAGCGATAACGGTTGTCTGCGAGATAATATTAAAATGCTAAATAGTTCGGTGGATGACTTGAGAGGCATGTTGGTTTGTACACACTACCTTCACGTGGGATAAGGAGTTATGGGCTCCCCTACGCCGTAGTTTGTCCGAAAGCTCTTCAGACGTCAGCAGTACCACGGGCTGATTGCCGGGAAGCGGTCTTGTCTTCTTTGCGGCAGCAAGTGTATTTGGATTTGCTTTTGCTTCACAGGCCAATCTCGTACCGTTCAGGAGCGTGGAAGGGTGAGGGACCTAGACCCCTGAGCGCATAGGATATAGTTCGGCGCATGGCCTCTCTGCTGAGCCTAGGATGGGTCGCGCCGTGTCGGGTAGCTTTGGTGGAGCGTTCCCTAACAAGGTTCCCGCCACCCTGGAGATCCGAGCGTGCAGGCTGAACAGTAGTGCACCCCTGCATGGAGTTTAATCTATTCGAATAGCCATGTCCACGGTAACAGGACGCTTTATGCTGAAGCCGGATCTTATCACCACAAACTACTACTATTAATCTGTTGGTTCCGGGTTTTCTTCCTCGTAGGGAAGTCGAGGAGGGGAACTCGGAGGCATATATTATTATTAATTATTACAACTTACTATTGTACAATGTTGCAGCAACTTTTGCTTCATTGTTACTTTATGCTTTATATGAACTGTTGGCTGTTCTCATCTTGTGCTGCAAGACTCGTCAGAAGATGCTAGTCTTCGCTAGGCCTAGCTTCTTATCCTTGTTCTGATTTCTACCTTGCAGTCCACTATATACAGCCTCCCCTTTCCATTTGATACAAATGCATAAATGCTTAGTAGCGGAAGTAAGACTCGCGGGTATGCTAGATACTCACCTTTGCTTTATTTCCCCCTTTTTGTTTTGCCTGATCGGCCGCTGTAGTCGACGTTGGAGCCTTGGAGTCCAGGAGCAGGAGATCCCTGATGCTGACCACCGCTACATGAAGATCCCCGATACCTTCTACGACGTCGGGTTCCCCGTTGACCAGCAGTAGTTTGGAGGTTCCCAGGCAGGAGGCCTCACCTTTTCAATCTGTTGTTATTTGTGCTAGCCTTCTTAAGGCAACCTTGTATTCTTGTGTCTGTACTCAGATACTATTGCTTCCGCTAACTTTGTGCTCTCGAGCTGTTGTATTTGAGCCCTCGTGGCCCCTGGCTTGTATTAAACAGCGTGTATTATTTTATTTGTAGAGTTGTGTTGTGATATCTCACCGTGAGTCCCTAATCTCGATCGTGTACCTTGCGTGTATGATTACTGTATACGGTCTGATTTTGGGGGCGTCACAAGTTGGTATCAGAGCCGACTGCCTGTAGGACACTCCCTTCCAACTCCTTGGTCGAAGTCGAGTCTAGTCTTTGCAAAACTACTTTACTAACAATGTCGTGTGGCTTATCGGCCCACGTCGCAAACTGGGTGGTATTAGGATCTTTTTCTCTGCACCTTTACTCTAGGATTCTACTCTCTCATCCTTTCGGGTTAAAGATTTTGATAACTCTGACATTAGGTTCTTGTGACTACTTCCTCCCAGAGAGCCCCTCATTACAGATGATCGCTTGCTTCACAAGAAGATTCCGAAGATTACTCTCCGATAAAATTCCCTAGACCATATGTGTCGATCACCTTTACAATTCCATGCCACCGATAAGTCCGTATGTATAACCACATACACCTTTCGTTCATCCATTCAATCCCAGTTGCTCTTGTGTTCACAATATGCATCGAAATACTTTCCTTTGTTTCAGAAATCCTTTGAGCCTACTGCCTTGCAGCTTCTTTTCACCCTGCGGATAATTCCTCACATTTATCGAGGATCCGTTCATCCTAAGTGGTTTCTGTGATTCCCAAAATACTTTGAAATACTATTCGACCTCGCGACAATCCTCGACAGCCTATTTCTTTGGGGATTCTTCTTGCCTGCTAGCACTATGATTAATCTCGTTTGTCTTGTGGTCTTCGATGCCCTCCCTTGGCATTGCCATTCCGATTTGTTGTATCATCGTGTGTTCTAGTGCACACAATGATCATTTGAACCCTATGAATCCATTCTTCCGGCTCAGACGTCATTCTGGACATGAGCTAGTTCTCGGTAAATCAAACCTTGATTGATTAACCATCAAGCTTCTATTCAACTTATTCATGTTTGATCGATCTATCTGAATCTAATACACCGATATGGAAGTCATAATTCCTTTGTATTTAAGCACCGAATTATTCCGATGCTTTTATCTCTAATGATTTGGCATTCCTTCTTCTTATGGTTTAGTACCGATACTCTCCCCAGGCTCTCTGTACGCCGCCTGACCTTTTTGGTGGATTACTACTGGCCGTCCCCTTTTGTCCTAAATCATTGACAAATTTCCCCTAATATAAAATGCCTTTGGCGAACGGTATCATCTGGTACGTGTCATCAGCCTTCTGCTTTCAAACCTGTATCTCTTGTTCCTATTGTTTGTCGTATAGATTCATAAAATGTTCCTATGGGTTGTATCTATGCTTCATCCATCTGTGTGAACCCCTGAACTTCCACGGGTCTAACTCTACTGGTGTTATGCCAGATAAATTTTTGAACGCTACAAATTCATCGACAGCGAGAAGTGAATGAAAGGCTATGCATTAAAGAAGTGGGAGTCGACCTTGAACTTGTGTTCATGCCCATGGATAGGATGTGGAACTTATCATGAAATCTTCTCGTAAAGATAATTATCCCCTTGGTATAAATTCTTCTACCCCTATGAACCACCGTTCTACCTTCGAGTATTACCCCTGGTATCTCGAGGATATCGTGCCCTTGCACCACCTCTTATGAATTCTTGCTGGTGCGATACTTCTCATCGATCTTGCCATTCCACAGGTTCTGGGTTGTCGTCAACCGAGAACACCGAATACCTTTTGCTTCACCATTCCCTTGCATGATGTCGCCGTTCTTCGATGGCATTCTCTTGAAACCTCTCGACAAACTGTGTCATAATCCACATCAACACCTTGGCTTCTTCCAAGTGTTAATTGAATTCATGGTGAGAAATACCATCCTTGCCCCTCGATGATTTGTGTTATCATCGACAACATCCTTTGACTCCCTGCCAATACGAACTTGGACATGTATATCTTGCTCTGCCTTCCCTTGGGAAAGAATTACGCCTGATACATGTGTATCATCACAGTTTCCTTTCCATTGGTCTGTTTAACCTTTCTTTTAATATAAATTATCTGAGCAGTGATAATTCTCTGCTTATGTAAACACTTCGGTGTACTACTTTGTCCGTACAACCTTTTACGATTGTTGATGACTTTTCGATGACCACCGATGGACGAGAACTTTGCCAATTGGTCTGCCTCGTCTTAACGAGCAGGAAAATGGTTCTCTTCGTCCCTCGCCCTTGGCACTGATGTTGTTGCCGACATAGCTGACAAGTTGTTCTTTGACTTACCTTGCAACTTGATCGCATTGTTTTCACCACCCTTCTTATTCAATGTGGGCCCATAACCCACTGTTCCACAGGATCGAAACCTGACTCTCTTGTACCTTTCTGTTCTCGAGGTTATTCCTCTTGCTTGACCTCGTATGCAACTCACGAGTCCTCTACCTTGTGATATTCAGTTCGATATCAGACACAGTGTTTATGCCTGATGCTCTGGACCCCCTTTTTCATCGTCTGTCATCGGCATCGAATGCATGCCTATCCGCTTGAAACTTGTCATACTTTCTTTTGCTTCTCTCGATGTGTTTCCCTGTGTTTCGACTCGAGAGATACCCTATGCCCCTTCCCTTGGACAACCCCGGTTGATTAACCTTGTGTCGATTCGACCCCCGTAAGTTTGCCCTCTTACCCTATCCGTAGGTACGATGAGGACCCTGAAGAAAGAAAGACAACTCCGACATGATGCACCGATGCACAAAAATGAAGAAATCAACGAGAAGGATAGACTTCTTCAAGAAGGACAACAAGCACCAGAAGAATCGTTAGAATCCGAAACCAAAACTTTAACCCTTACGATACCCTTAATTCTCGGGACGAGAATTCTTTGTAGTGGGGGAGATTTGTAACACCCCGGTAATCATGCTACAGTAACTCCAGTCTAAGGATGCAATGTCACCATGTTTGCCAAGCTTAATTGCCCCTTGGTTAAAATCAAATCTAAATTCAAAAATTCAAATGCAAGTCAAGATGAAACTTTGGCAAACAATCAAATAAAATGGTCTTTCTGTTGTAAATGATCCCAAAGCAATTTAAAACATATAAAACCAATAACTTCTAAATATTAATTTGCCCTGGAAGTTTAATAAAAATAATGTGACAAATAAACTTTGTCCAAAAATTATACAACCACTTTTGTAAAATCACTAATAGTCACTGGACCATGCTAGTATGGTTGTGGTATTTTACCGAGCTATGTAAAAATGCAAACAAATCATCCCAGAAGCAAAACAACACCATTTGCAATTTTCAGATTCGAAACAAATATCAGATGAGTTTATAAAAGTCCAAATCTTTTTGTGGCACATAAGTATGGTGCAACAATAATTTAGGAGCAAGTTTCATGTTGTAGAAAAATATAAAGGCTATTTAACTAATTACAAACAGAAAGAAATAAAAAAGAAAAGAAAACAGAAAACAACTAAAAATTAAAAATACATATGCTACGCTCTGGGCGAAGCCCACCTAAAGCCTTGCCCACCACGGCGCCCTCCTTCTTCCTCCCGTTCATCACGTGCCCCTGTGTCAACAGGCACGCAGCATGCCGAGCTCCCCTCCATGGCTCCTCTCGCTGGTCGACAGCGAGGCAACGAGGAGGATAAGAACGCCCGCACCCCCCAGGAACCCTAGATCGACTGCTCCCCCCCATCCCTCGCACCACTGCTCCCTCTTCTCTCCCGGCACCCCCCTCGTCGTTTCCCTCCACTACCGTGAGCTCATCGTCGCCGTCCACCATGGGCCACGTGGCCAATGGCCACCCCGGACCGCGCCGACATGTCTGGGAGCTCGGCCGCGCTCCTCCGCGCCGAATCCACCCCCAAGCCGAGGCCGGGACGCCTCACAGCCGTCGCCTCCTTCGCCCTTCCCCACCGAGATCACCACGGCCCCCGCGACGCGCCGCTGCACCCGCTGCTCCGGCAATGGCCCCGACGCCTCCCTGCCCCCTACTCGACCTCCCTGTGAGCGCCACCTCTCCCCCCTCTTCTGTTGCTCCCCTGCTGCCCGGATCCGGCCGCCGTCGTAGCTCCTCCCCGTCGACACCATGGCCAGGGCTCGCGCACGGCCGCGCCCTGCCTCCCCTGGCCACGCCTAGGCCACCCTGTGCGCGTGGCCGCCCGCACTGGCTGCGCGCCTCGCCGCCCTGACACCAGTAGTCACGCCCAGCGTGCTCCATGGCTGCGCCCATACGCGCGTCTGCCGACAGGGCTGCAGCCACTGCTGCGCCTTAGCCGTGGCGCGCGCTCGCCGCCTTCACCCATCGTTGTGGCTCCGGCCACCCCTGGCCGCCCGCCGCCGGGTCCCTATCCACGGCCACCTCGCCGGGACGGCCTCACCGTCGAGTGCCTCGTCGTCGGCCGTCATGGCTGGTTTATCCTCTGGTCTACCCCCCCCCTAATTAACTAACACAGATATTAACCAGAGAGACCCCCTCATGCCTATGACCAGTGGGCCATATGCCCCTAATAACCCTCCCTGTTAATTAAAAATTGTTAAGGTTAAATTCCCCCCCCCCACACACAACCAATGACACATGGGCCCTACCCCTGTTAAATTAATCTAATTAATATATATTAACATTGTGTCTATGACTGTTGGGCCCCACTAGTTATTAGATTAAATAAAATCAATTACAAAACAACAGTCAATGACATGTGGGCCCATTGCTATTTTAATAAATAAAAATAATTTATTATGCCACTGTGTATGACATGTGGGACCCCCGTGTCAGGTTTGACTAGTCAAAGATCTGTTGTGGATAATGTTTATTAAACAATTAAAATAATTCCAGAAATGATTTAAAATGTTTTAAACTCTGAAATTCAATATCTTTTAAACTGTAGCTCTGATAAAAAAACTTTATACATGAAAGTTGCTCAGAAAATTTCCACGGATAAGAATACGCTACCCGCATAACCATCGCACCCCTCTAACATACCAAACCCGAGACTTTCCCCCTCCGGATCGTTTGTCCGGTAATTATCCCGTACCGGTAAAACTTTCCGGATGGAAATGTTTCGAACATAAAAGTTGTTCGGAATGCATCAGCGATCACGGATACACTACCCACGTGTCTGTCAGACATTCACGACACTACAGACATGAAACTTTCCCCCCTCCGGGCCGTTTGTCGATAATCACCCGGAGCCGGTATTTCATCCCCGGATGAATTTTCGCTCCGAGCTACGTGCATTGCACTGCGTTAGAACACCGTTAACTTTGCGTTTGCCATGTCTTGTATTTGTATTGCTATTATTGCCGTGTATTTATTGTTTCTTCCCCCCCCCTCTTATTGTCCGATAGACCCGGCGACCGCTGTCGACGCCCGTGTGATCGACTACGTCGTCGACGACTGTACCCCTACCCGCGAGCTTCCAAGCAAGCAGAGCCATTCTTTTCCCCAGATATCGCCTATCTTTCCGTACTTTTCTTGCACTAGGCATTGTTACTGCTGCTGCTACGATTATAATCATATTCAATTGCATAGCCTGTTTTTGTCGCCCCTTGATGTACCCGCTTTATCCTATGCTGCCTATTATACTTATGCATTATTTCAGCAGTGAGCCCTGCACATTGTTAGCTAGGATTAGATAGCGGGCCGTGACCACTCTGGGGAGTGACGCGGATACAATTGATTACAAATGCAACAGGTACGGTACAATGCAGACACCGTCTAAGGCCCCCTAGCTCGGCTCTGCCGAGCCACCTTCATGTGTGAGCCATCAAGGAGTAATCCTTGTACTCCACTCGTTGATAACTCTGTATAGCCGCTCTAGGTACCTGAGCAACGGTTGTCCTTAAGGTAAGAAGTCGGGCGACCCAACTGTGTCCGCGAGCGGTATTACGTCGAGAGCGACAGGGAGGGTACGACCGACGTTACTGGCATGCTTGGACCCTGCTCGTATCTCGCGAGAGTTACCAAACCACAAAAAGTCAAGCTCTACCAAGAGCACACGCGAGACAAGGTAAGGAGAAGGTTCACCTTGTTGGTAACCGCGTGCTTTGACGGGACGACAGGGCAGGCCCCGACGTTATTGGTGGTCCTTGTTGTTGTTCGTTGTCCATTGTGTTGTTAGTCAGACAGCGATAACGGTTGTCTACGAGATAGTATTAAAATGCTAAATGGTTCGGTGGATGACTTGAGAGGCCCGTTGGTCTGTACACACTACCTTCACGTGGGATAAGGAGTTATGTTCTCCCCTGCGTCGTAGTTTGTCCGAAAGCTCTTCAGACGTCAGCAGTACGACGGGCTAATTGCCGGGAAGCGGTCTTGTGTTCTTTGCTGCAGCAGGTGTATTTGGATTTGCTTTTGCTTCACCGGCGAGTCTCGTACCGTTCAGGAGCGCGGAAGGGTGAGGGACCTAGACCCCTGAGCGCATAGGATATAGTCCGGCGGATGGCCTCTCTTCTGAGCCTAGGATGGGCTGCGCCGTGTCGGGTAGCTTTGGTGGAGCGTTCCCTAACAAGGTTACCGCCACCCTGGAGATCCGAGCGTGCAGGCTGAACAGTAGTGCACCCCTGCAGGGAGTTTAATCTATTCGAATAGCCGTGTCCACGGTAACAGGACGCTTTATGCTGAAGCGGGATCTTATCACTACAAACTACTACTATTAATCTGTTGGTTCCGGGTTTTCTTCCTCGCAGGGATGTCGAGGAGGGGAACTCGGAGGCATATATTATTATTAATTATTACAACTTACTATTATACAATGTTCCAGCAACTTCTGCTTCATTGTTACTTTATGCTTTATATGAACTGTTGGCTATTCTCATCTTGTGCTGCAAGACTCGTCAGAAGATGCTAGTCTTCTCTAGGCCTAGCTTCTTATCCTTGTTCTGATTTCTACCTTGCAGTCCACTATATACAGCCTCCCCTTTCCATTTGATACAAATGCATAAATGCTTAGTAGCGGACGTAAGACTCGCGGGTATGCTAGATACTCACCTTTGCTTTATTTCCCCCTTTTTGTTTTGCCTGATCGGCCGCTGCAGTCGACGTTGGAGCCTTGGAGTCCAGGAGCAGGAGATCCCCGATGCTGACCACCGCTACATGAAGATCCCCGATACCTTCTACGACGCCGGGTTCCCCGTTGACCAGGAGTAGTTTGGAGGTTCCCAGGCAGGAGGCCTCGCCTTTTCGATCTGTTGTTATTTATGCTAGCCTTCTTAAGGTAACCTTGTATTCTTGTGTCTGTACTCAGATACTATTGCTTCCGCTAACTTTGTGCTCTCGAGCTGTTGTATTTGAGCCCTCGTGGCCCCTGGCTTGTATTAAACAACGTGTATTATTTTATTTGTAGAGTTGTGTTGTGATATCTCACCGTGAGTCCCTAATCTCGATCGTGTACCTTGCATGTATGATTACTATACACGGTCTGATTTTGGGGGCGTCACACTGCCGTGCGCCGTGGTTGCTGCCTCTAGCCGGCACGTTAGTGCACGCGCCGCCTGCGTGTGTGCGCGCGCCCACGTCGCCACGGCTCGGCCTGCCGCCGCCGGCTGCCCCTGCCCTCGCCGGTGCTGGCCACCGGGCTCGCCCCTGCTGCTTGTCGTGGTGGTGGCCGGGCATGGTCGTGGGTTGTGCGTGTGGTGTGTGGCTTGTGCCATGGCCACATGGCCCCACCCCCTAATTAGAACTTGTAATTAAAGAAAAAATAAATAAATCTAGATAACCTTTGTGCCAATGACATGTGGGCCCGATCCCTAATAACCCTCTGTTTAATTTAAAGCAATTAGTAAAGTCACTGTGTGGTTGACAGCTGGGCCCCACTAGCAGAATGATTAAATAAATAGAGTTAAAAATAGCAGAGTATGACAAGTGGACCCCTAGGATATTTACATTAAATTAAATCATTTCTATTAACACTGTCTATGACATGTAGGACCCCATGCCAGTGTACTGTTTTGGATAGACTTATGAATAATGTTGTATATAAAGTAATAAAAGAAATTCAGAAATTCTTTTAAATTCGATTTAAACTTTGAAATTCAATATCTTTTAAACCGTAACTCCGATGAAAATATTTTATACATCAAAATTGACCAGAAAATATAGCGAATAAGGATACGCTACCCATACCCCCACCACATCCCTCTAACATACCGCACACGGGACATTCCCCCTCCGATTACACTGTCCAGTAATCACCCAGAGCCGATAAAACTTTCCAGATGAAAATGAACTGTATACGAAAGTTATTCATAATGGATCAGCGAGCATGGTTACACTATCCACTTGTCTATCAGATGTCTCTAACATTGCAGACATGGAACCTTCCCCTCCGGATCATCTGTTCGGTAATCAACCGATACTGATGATTCAACTCCGGATAAATTCCTGCTCTGAACAAATCATAGAACACTGCGTTAGAGCCCCGTTGCTTTGTATCTGCTATGTCATACCTTTGTATTGCTATTATTGTTGTGTATTTACTGTCCCCCCTTAATCTCCGGTAGACCCCGCGACTGTTGCCGACTACACCGCTGCTGAGTACGACTACTTCGTCGACGACCGTACCTCTACTGCCGAGCTTCCAGGAAAGCAGAGCCATTTTCCATCCCCAGATATCACCTATCTATTCCGTACATTTCTTGCACTAGGCATGGTTACTGCTGCTGCTACATTACAATCCTATTCAATTGCATAGCATGTTTTTATCGCCCCTTGATGTACCTTCCTTTATCCTATGCTGCATATTATAATTATGCATTATTCAGCAGTGAGCCCTGCACATTGTTAGCTAGGATTAGAAAGCGGGCCATGACCACTTAGGGGAGTGACGCGGATACAAATATTATAACTGCACATGTACGGTACAATGCAGACACCGCCTAAGGCCCTACCTCGGCTCCGCCGAGGCCACATCAAGTGGAGCTATCAAGGAGTAATCCTTGTACTCCACTCGTTGTTGACTTTGTATAGCCGCCCTAGGGTCCTGAACAACGGTTGTCCTTGAAGGTAAGGAGTCGGGTGACCCAACGGTGCCCGCGAGTGGTATTGCGACGGGACGACAGGGAGGGTACGACCAGTGTACAGGTGTGCTTGGACCCTGCTCGTTGGCCGCGAGAGTTACCAAACCACAGAAGTCGAGCTCCTCCAGGAGCACACACGAGATAAGGTAAGGATTCGGTTCACCTTGTTGGTAACCGCAGAGACTTGGTGGGACGACAGGGCAGAAACCGATGTATTGGTGGTCCTAACTGTTGTCGTTGTCCGCGGGTCAGTTAAGTCGAGGCAACTATAATGGTTGTCCCGCAAGTTAATAAAATGACTAAGTGTTCGGCGGATGACTTGAGTAGCCTTTTGGCTTTTACGAGCTGCCTACACGTGGGATAATGAGTTATGGGCTCCTCTGCTTCATAGTCTCATTCGAGGATTCTTCAGACGTCAGCAATACCGCGGCCTGCACCGGGAAGTGGTGTTGTCTTATTTGTTCACGCGGTGATGTCTTATTTGGTTTGATTTTGCTTCACTGGCCAGCCACACACCGTGCAGGAGTACGTCGGGGTTGGGGTCCAAGGCCCTGCGTACTTAGGATTTAGACCGGCGGATGACTTCTCTGTTAAGTTTGAAAGATGGGATATGGAGTGTCACATAGCCTCGGTGGGGCATTCCCTAACAAGGTGTACGCCACCCTGGAGATCCGTGCGTTGTAGTGTAACATAAGTGCACCCCTGCAGGGAAGATTAATCTATTCGAATAGCCGTGTCCGCGGTAACAGGACGCTTTATGCTGAAGCCAGATCCTACTACTACAAACTATTATTACTAAACTGTTTGGTTCCGGGTTTGCTTCCTCGCAGGGAAGTCGAGGAGGTGATCTCGGAGGCATTGTTAATTATTACAGATTACTATTATACAATGCTGCAGCAACTTCTGCTGCATTGTTACTTTATGCTTTATATAAATTGTTGGCTATTTTCTCCTCATGTTGCAAGACTCGTCGGAAGATGCTAGTCTTTGATAGGCCTAGCTTCTCATCCTTATTATGATTTCTACCTTGCAGTCCACTATATACATCCTCCCCTTTCCATTTGATACAAATGCATAAATGCTTAGTAGCGGACGTAAGACTCACGGGTATGCTAGATACTCACCCTTGCTTTATTTCCCCCTTTTTGTTTTGCCTGGTCGACCGCTGCAGTTGACATTTTAGCCTTGGAGTCCAGGAGCAGGAGATCCCTGATGACGACCACCGCAACATGAAGATCCCCGATGCCCTCTACGACATGGAGATCCCTGACGACCAGGAGTAGTTTGGAGGTTCCCATGCAGGAGGCCTCGACTTTTCGATCGTTGATGTTTTGCGCTAGCCTTCTTAAGGCAGATCATGTGTACCTTGTGTCTGTACTCAGATACTATTGCTTCCGCTAACTTTGTGCTTTCGAGCTGTTGTATTCGAGCCCTCGTGGCCTCTGGCTTGTATTAAACAGATTGAATTATTTTTTATATATAGAGTTGTGTTGTGATATCTTACCGTGAGTCCCTGATCTCGATCGTGTACCTTGCGTGTATGATTACTGTACACAACTTGATTTTGGGGGTGTCACACTATGATTCCCCCCGACATGCTAAAGTTAAAACGCCTTCTACTTTATCTTTTGCAAGTTTTACGTGGCCGTTAGGGGTTTCGAGGAAATAACCATTTTCTATCCTACGAAAACAAGCCACAACACCAATCCCGCAATTGTCTCTATTACACCCCTGTCGGGGCCCTCCGTTGCAAATGTCTTCGCATCGCTAATGTTAGAGAGACAGACACGCCCAAAGCCACTTATATGGTACAAGCCATATGTCAAGCGTGGAACTAGTCTTGCGTAAACGTGTAAGGTCGGTCGGGGCCGCTTCATCAGAACATTGCCGCAATGCTAAATGAGTACACGTTGGAGGGTAACAATTGGAGAATTGATGCCACATACTATATGTGTTCTATCCGTACAATACATCTACGCATAGCCTTGCTTTGATACCATTGTTGAGGTTTGAGGCAGAAAACAATATTTTTTTACAACCTATGAGACCCATACCCAAGACCTATGATATGCTGATGCAAGTAACGGATGGAAATAGATCACATACCAGTATGTAGTCCGTTAAGCGGGAAACGTTCCCGCGTGAACGTGGTTGATGTAGTCGTACCAGCAATCCCCGATGCCGCGCAGTTCCACGATGACTCTAGTAGCCACCCGGTCTTCGTAGACCGATGACATGATCGCGTCCCCATCGGAACGTTGTCGGTGAAGACGTCGCGATACGGCATCGACGATGAAGTAGCACCACAAGTGTAGTGCCTCGCGGGATTACACACATACGGTGTACCCGACGTTCCCTCCGGGCTCCGAACCAGGCGAGCAGCGAAAAGAAGATGGATTCGGATCCCGATTCCAGTAGCATGACGACGTGCGTATGGTGGAGAAATCCCCAACCAAGTGTAAACTCCAAACAAGGGGAGTCCACTCGAGGAAGGAGAAAGGAGGAAAGAGAGAGATTAGAGAAACTTGTCTCAAATCAAAATTTATGAAGAAAAGAACACCCCTACCCCTCCTTATATAGGCCAAGGAGGGGTGCACACCTCCCTCAACTTCCCATGCGGCACTAAACCAAAGGGAAGAGGGCGGTGCGCCCTAGGGGGGTGGCCCCTGCCTTGGCGCCCTGGGCCAAGGGGGGAGGCTCCCTCCTCCCCTAATGGGCCTCTTTAGGC
The DNA here is from genome assembly GCA_950022295.1 of Bromus sterilis. NCBI lineage: Eukaryota > Viridiplantae > Streptophyta > Magnoliopsida > Poales > Poaceae > Bromus > Bromus sterilis. Next base: position 246,021,059 of record OX465601.1, read on the forward strand.
CCATACGCCTTTTATTATATTTTAATATTTAGTTCTGTTAATTAAATAATAAAACATATTTAAATATTATTAAATGATATTCCTTTCAAAATATCCGGAACTTCTTCCGGCACTTCCCGGAACAATTCCGGTGTTCTCTCTTATTTCTCCGGTGATCTTGAATCTATCCTTATTGCGTCGAATACCCTTAAGTGTGACGCCCTACGGTCCGGGAAACAACAAACATGGTCAAGACACTCTCTTGATCAATGACCATCGATCAGACCTGGTTACAATTCTAGATGGCCCCTGCGCTTCCATCGAATGAACTTCATCGCTGTTGGATCCGTTAACGTTGAGTCATGTTTCCTTTGTCCTATGGTACTTTGCTTGTCCGAGGTTTGATCGTCGGTATCCAATATACCTAGTTCATCCTCGTTACCGACAAACATGTTTACTCATTCTCGTGACATTACAACCCCGTAACCTAGTCACATGATTGCAATCTTTATGATGTAATATCACCGAGTGGGCCCAGAGTACCTATCCGTCACACTGATGGACAAGTCCCGCTTTGATCTAATTGCATACTCATTAACGTATCTACTTTGGAATACCTGAAGTACACCTTTATGGCCAGCATATTTTAGCCAGGCGGTGGATGCAAATCAAGGCATCCTAATAGATAGTAATTACGTATGATCATTATGGTCAAAGGATCTGGTCACTACGTTATAGTTATCACAATGTTGAACTATGTGACTGGATCACATTACAACACTTCTGATGGGTGTGTGTCCATCATGTCATTCTCCTAATGATACGACTCCATTGTCAATAGGTGATTATGTCCTCATGGTCAGAAAACCTTGATCATCCGATTGACAGTGCACTAGTATACTAGAGTTAACTAGGGACCTGATTGTTTTATATGACACGTGTATTAATGTTTTCGCTTAATACAGTTATAGCACAATATAAAACTTATTATGAACTAATGGAATATGCCAATAAACATATTTTATTTGCCTCTAGGGCACATTCCCAACATACCCATCATACAAAGTTGTGTTCAGAGTATACAATAATCAACTCATTTGCAAAAAGAGCCTCCAAATCTCGAAATTGCTGCAAGGAGTGCCTCCTTCTCCCCCAAATCCTCAGGCTTTGTTTGGTAGAGGTGGATTTCAAGCCACCAAGTGGAAGGGGATTGGAGAGGATTTGGTGAATCCCCTCCTTTCACCCAATCCCCTCAAATCCCCCTCACAATACAAATGTTTGGTACAAAGGGTTTGGTACAGAGGGTTTTGAAAAATCAAATCTTTGCAATAGGAAACTGGAAACAAATGTAGTACACCTGAGAAATGATACACTCCAGCATAGCTCATACAAGAGGGTTAACATGAGTAGATAATCAATTGGAAACAACAATGGTTAGGCAACGTAATTACTCATAGCTCATAGAAATTACATACCCCAGCATACAAGAAATTTAACAAGACGGTATCAAGAAATTGTCCAAAACTTTAGGTCTGTTTAAGACCAAAGATACTAGTTTCACTGTTCTTGCACTGAACTAGTTGCACTTCAGTTTCAGACTTTTGATGTTTTTGTCACTCACATTCATTCCAGCCACCTGCCCACTCTCTTTTACCACTCAAACACCCTGCCCAATCGCGCGGGTCAGCGTCGCAGGGTCACCAGCAAAAGCTTCAACCCGGCTAGGTACACCAACAGAGATAGACCTCCAGTGGAGACTAGATCAAGCTAGCTGTTGGAAGCCGGGTGTGAGGGGTCGATGGGGAAGGGCCGGGCACCGTGATGCGCCAAGGTCGGGCTCTACCGGGGGTCATCGACACCGGAGGAGGACAATCTCGGGTACTTTCTCGCGCCGAGCACCGCCGGAGGTCGGACCAGGTCGCACGCATGGACGCACACACGAATCGTCAGGCCGTCGTCGATGGGGGACGACACAGAGCGAAGAGAGGGGCGACACAGAGGGACTCACCGGGGAGAAGGCCAGGTCTTGGCGTTGGGAGGGCGGACGACTGGGGAGGAGAGGGGCGGTGGCGGCGTCTCTCGCGCCTTTACTTCCGCTTCTCTGGAAACCGAGGCAGGAGAACCACACGTTTTCGCAGGGATCGACCGGGGTTCAGCCCAAACAAACCTCTAGTGCCAAACGGGCTTTCGGCGAATTCAGAGGAATTCGGCCCACGCGTATAAAATACCGTGAAAACCTCTTCAAACCTCTAGCGCCAAACAAGGCCTCACGGGGGTCACAAAACAATCCTCTCTCCCTGCAAATGTTCCAAACCTACCTAAATTTAAATTAGGGTTCCGGCTGCGGCGGGATGGATGGCGGCGCGGCGGACGAGCGCCACACGCGCGTGGTCCGTTGCCTGGACGACCAACGCCGGGAGATGGACTCGCTGCCGATCCCCGACGAACTCATGGTTGAAATCGTCCTCCGGCTGCCCACCCCGGCCGATCTCGCCCGTGCCTCCGCCACCTGTACCTCCTTCCGGCGCTTGGCCGTCGACCCCTCCTTCCTCCGGAGGTACCGCAAGCTCCACGGTCCTCCCCTGCTCGGCTTCCTCGGGAGAAAGAATTGCTTCTACCCCGCCATTGCACCACACCCCTCCGCATCGGCAGCCAGCGCTGTTGCTTTGGCCGCCGATTTCTCCTTCTCCTTCCTCCCCGACCCCGCCGGCGGCTGGGTTGTCCAAGACATCCGCGCTGGCCGCGTCCTCCTCGACAAAGCCCCCGATAATACTAGATACAGAGTCATCTTCCCGGAGCTGGTGGTGTGCGACCCCTTGCACCGACGGTACCTCCTGCTTCCCCCAATCCCTGATAACCTAGCCGCTTCCGTGAAGGACCCAGTCTGGACAGATCGGCACCGTTACTGCGAGACCTTCCTCGCTCCCCCTAGCGGCGACGATGAAGAGGCGTCTGCCGCGGAAGAGACGTCATTCAGTGTGATCTGGATGGCACAGTGCAAAACTGAGATGGTCGCCTTTGTCTTCTCTTCCTGCATCGGACAATGGCGGGCAATTTCATCCATGAGCCTTAGCGATTTGGTTGTTAGCTTGCTACCGTTGACAGGGCAGCTTTTCTTCTCCTGTCGCCAATACGCCTATGGCTGCTTCTATTGGGTGACAGATTGGAGGGAAAGGATGCTGGTGCTTGACACGCAGAGGATGGAGTTTTCCATGGGTGAGCTCCCACCCGAAGCCAAAGGTTTGTCCTGTGTGGATATAGCCATTGTGGAGGCAGGAGAAGGCAGGCCCGGGATGTTTGTGCTTTCAGAAGATGCAACTTACCTCAACTATACTATCAGACAAAACAATTGCGGGAGTTCTAGCCAGTGGCAGTATGAGAGGACATTCTCACTGGATTCTAAGTGTGCAGTCATGGGTTCAGCGGGGAGGCACTTGCTCCTATATCAGTGGCATGGTGCAGGCTGTTTCTCGCTAGACGCCAAGACACTCCAGCTTGAGAGGGTGTTTTTTTCAAACTCCTGCAGGCCCTATGGGCACATATATAACAGCTTCCCACCATCCTTATTGTCGGCACCAACAATATCAAGTGGTAAGCTTTCTGTTGTGTCCTAGTTATTTCCTGTCCTTCATATTTATCATTTTGATGCAACTTGTCTGATCTGATGCTTGATACTTCATTATTATGATTGGTAATTCATTTGACATAGTTTGGTAGTTGCTACGTTTTATGTGTTTGTAGCAAAGCTAAATCATGCTCTGGAACATAATAGTGATTTATTCAATATGTTCTAGAGCCTACGCATCTAGTTGCTATTTCAAGGTAATCACATAGGCAAAAGAACGGATCTTACACACTATTAGTAGCATTCTCGAGACCTCATGGAACTGTAAAAAACAATAGATCACATTATTTTTTGTTTGAGTGGCCAAGCTAAGGAGAAGAATTACATGTTTAAATCAGGACATTGCTACTAGCTCACCTTGAGATTGTTTCACCCTAGAAATATTTATAGGCAGTCAACAGGGTCTTTGTTGGTAGATATAAGGATCCAGAAAAGTAGTAGTTGGTCATGGTTACACCTATAAATTTATCTCGTGTTGTTGGTTTGCAATAAATCTGCATAACTGGTACGGTTGCACTATTGTATCCCCTATGTATCATATCACACTGCAAGTGGAAGTGGGAATAAGTGGGATTAAACTTCCCATCCCACTTAAAACCCATTAGATTTTTTTAAGTGGGCTAGCCCCCTTTAACCCACTGGAACCCCGCTTTACCCTGTTAGAGGGCGGCGTCGCAGGCTCGCAGCACACCCTTGTCGCCGCCGCCTATTGGTGGCAGCCGCCGCTGCACCTCTGCCTCTTCCTTCTCACACGCTCGAATGTAGCCCCTCCCCTACCTCGTAGCTTCTCCCTCCTACGCCTCATCGATGACCCCCTTCGACCTTGGCCCAACGCGATGTCCAGGTCGCCGTCGGCCCTAACGCTGATTCCCAGGTCGCCAGAAGCGTCAATACCGACCTTGATGCCAGGTCGCCGGCATCACCTGCCCAGGTCGCCAGCTGTAGATACTCCACCTTCCACTGAATAATTGTTCAGCTTGTTGAAGTTTTGATGTCTAGCCCTTGTCCACCAAATAAATCAAATGTTTAATGAAGATTCTTGGTTGATATGATTTTGTAACAGGAGATTGAAGTATAACCTGGTTAGATTGTGCAGTTTTCTAGTGGTACTGCAACTAATTTTTTGCACTGCTGCTCCTAATTTTGATAGCGAAACTGAATTAGGCCTTTTGTTGTTGCAACGTCAGTACTGCACACGGTGTATATTATGCAATTAAGCATTTTGTTGTTGCATAGTTTGGGTTCTTGATTTTGTGGATAGTGTAACCGGATGGACAGCGTACATGAATCTTTCTTGCTGAACATGAGAGCGGCAAGTTAGTGTGCTTAGTCACCTACAGGCTTTTTATGAAACAAGTTTTGAAATGCACTCAGTTGTCAAAATACACTTGTCTCACCTGAGGCCACTGAAGGCGTTGTTGTATATCTTAATGATTTGATGTGGGCTAGTCAATGTTCTTTCTTCATGGACTATCTCAATCAATCAAAAAAGGAAAAAGAAAGAGAGTTTCTTCTTGAATTTCACACTGTGTTGACTTGGTCACTGATGTCTGCCATCAGTCTAAAAAACTGTAGAGTAGTCTGTTTGTTAATTGCCGTGGGAGATCTCAAGTGTAGGTCCTGTAAAACTAACTAGTAGTAGAGGATTGTGTTTGCCTGCTTCAGCATATGTTAATACTGCTCAGCTGGTCGGTTGGGTTACCCTCTTTGCAGACTCAAGTGAAGCAAGTAAACATTTGGTAACGATGCATGCTGATAATGGGATAGGAGCAATAACTGAATTTTAAGTTAATCAATTTTTAAAATTGATGCTAAGTTATCTGTGCACATTTCCCTCCTGAATAATATAAGTAGACCATAACTTATTTTTTTCCTGAATACCTGATCAAAATTTTAATCATGCTACATACTTAATTTAATACCTTCCATATAGAATGTTTCATTTTAAATGCCTTCAATGTTGCAGATCGCCAAAAGTTGGAACCAGCACATGGAGACTATGGTGGTGACCAAGACCATGATGTACGCAGCTAAGGTAATTTTGCTAGATGTACTTTGGACTTTGGTACATTTTTATTGCCTTGAGGACCTCAAGTTGGTGTTATGTTCTTACATTGTATGAGATTTGCAATAACACATCGCTTAGTGCCCATGCCAGGAATGGATCGTGTGTGCGATCTCTTGTCATTACTATACTTGTATTGTATGCTTAGTTCCAAGGTGCCTCCTTTGTTAGTTTAAGTATCTAAGTCATGGCCTTGATCATGTGGCTTTTCCTTTCTTTATCCGTTTCTTCGACCAAACGTTGTTGGTTTACCTTTTCCTTAACATTTTTTTTGTAATTTCTAGTTCTCGCAGCCAACTATTATATCAATTTAAAATAAATCTTAAGTTGATCTTAGGAGAGTGAATCATATAAACTTAAAATAAATCGTAAGTTGATCTACTATTTCAAAGAATCTTAGGGGTTGTTTGGATACGTAGTTTTTAAATCAGTTTCCTGTAAACACGCTTAAGGGGGTAACTTTGTTTGGTTAGCCTAACAGATTTGAGGATAAGGAAAATTTGGCTTCCGTAAAACTGAAAAAATGAGTTTTTAGAAAAACGAGTATTAGTCGTTTTTGTATAACCCTGTTTAGCATAGACTCGATCGCTAGGGTTGGCTTCGTTGCACCGAATGCATCTGCCGGCGTCAAGGTCCGGCGATGGAAGAAGGCGACCATCGATTTCCAGGAGGCAAGTTGCGTTCATCACAACGAGATGCATCCCTTGAGCCAAGCCAGTATGTTGTTCATCGCCGGAGTTTGGCCGGCCACCACCACCACCGATCCATCAAGTTAACTACTCTAATTACTAAACTGACTCTGGATTTTGACGACGTGTGCGTTGATCAGTCGATGTGGTCCAAGTATACTACTTCATGGGCGCCACAGGCTTATGGCCATCGTTCTTCTCTCAGGCTGTTTCCTGTTCGTACTCCGGCGCAGGTGTCATGGTCGACCGTGCCATCGACCTGCATCGTCTCGGGTAGAGGACGCCAACAGCACGCTGCACATCAACTGCATGTCCTTCCTCGGCCTTGAGATGAACCTCTGCTACCTCTGTCACAACCCTGTGTCGCTCCCTTTGCTCGCTTGTGTCGGCTCCGCCATAAGCCGTCCAGTGGCATTCGGCGCTCGCGGAGTCCCCGAGGCCATGCCGAGCAGATAGGGTAGCAGGTACCAAACAGAGAAATCTATAATTTGGTTTTACATTTTGCACACCCAAACATGTTTGGTATAAACTGTTTTTTCACCAAAACATAGGTGAAACCGATTTTGCTAATAATCAGCTTATAAACTCGTTTTCTATTTGCGAGTGGTTATCCAAACAACCACTTAAGTATGGCTGGTAGTTGCAAAGCAACTGGTGGCTGGTAGAGTGGTTGGTTGTTTGATATTTTGTATAGATTCAAAACAACTGGTGGCTGGTTGAAATAAATCTTAGTGATAACACTAGTATAGATCAAGCAAAAGAAGGTTTGTCTGATTTTGTAATGAGTACTGAACCGTTGGCTGGTTTTTTGTTTCATTTGCGCCTATGCAGTTCGAAGCAGGGAGGCGCACTATCTATCTGTTTATCTTGATCAAGTTGACCCAAGTTGATTGATTTTGCTTTGTATGTCTCCTTTGTAGTGTTTTGCAACTACCAGCCGTACTTAATAAATCATAATCTAGAAATAAATCCTTATTTCTTGCAGTCTACTAGTAGATAAACTTCTAGTTCTTGCAGTTTACAGTAGATAAATGAACTTCTAGTTCTTGCAGTTAACTAGTAGATCAACTTAAAAGAAATATGAGGAGAGAATCTGAATCTGCAATTGTTGAACCACTTATTATTGTTTCTCTTTATTGTCAATTTAAACTGAAGTCTTAGAAAGTTAATGATATGTGCTTGATTTTGTTCCCAGGGAAATGACTTCTCACAAAAGTGCTACTCAGTAGTGCTACCGTCCGTGCGGCCAGAGGATTCGAAACATGAAGAAAGAAATGGCTCATGTCCGTACGTCATCCGTATTAAAGCATAAATTCATAAATAAAATCTGGCAATTGCAATGTTCACTTTTGAAGCTAATCGTAGCACCATGTTCAGAGCAGAAATTCATAAATTTTGGTTTGTCATATGTAATGTTTATTATTGAAGCAAATGGTGGTATGATGTGGTTACATGTATCCTGAAGTGAAAAAACCAGTAACTTATAGCATGGTACAACACAGTGTGGTTACTATGTGCTTATATCAGATTTTGAAATGGGTCCCACTTAATCCATCAAATGTTTAGTCGATTGTCCGCTAGTACCCCACCAAACAGTGCTGGGACACACACTTACAGTCCCACCTGCAGTCCTAGTATCATTTGAGAAACATTGTAGTGGTGAGCTTCATAAATTTTCAAGGGACTATTCCAAAACAAATTTGCTCATTGGACTTGTCATTCATGTAGCAAGAAGAGCTTCTCAGTTTGTGCTCAGAAACTGTTTGATTTGCAATCAACTTCTCAAGATAAGTTGAGGCGGTGCACCCATGTTTCATTAGACTGTTTGTGCTTTAAAGGTGCCTTCCTGTCAGGCACATACCAGATGCAATCAATCATGTTATTAGGATTAAGTCTGTAGACAGTTTGTACTATGATGGTTGTTGATTGTTGCTATTGTAACCCCCGAGTTTTTTTTCCACTTCAATGTAGAAATTTGTTATGTTTTACTAGTGTAACAAGATCTCAATAGGAATGATAGACTACTTATATCAATAAGGTGCACCTTCTTTTTTGGGAATGATAGGCTTGGAGTAGTCTTGGGATGGGTGACCGATCGGGAAGTTGATCCTAGGTGCATCGACCATGGAATCGGTGGTTAACCGGTGAGTTTGGTCGGGGCGTCATAACTAGCTTAGCTACCAATTGTTTTACAACTTTAAGCTTGTATAAGGATTCATTTGCCTATACTCTATATTTACATGTCTACAAAACCGTTCATGTATCTATACTTATAAAAGAGCAAGCATTTACTTTCTTAGGTGCACCCCACTAACTTACGCAGCGGAATTAACACCACCGGATTAGCCCAGTAGATTACATCCAACCATCACTATTACCCGAAACATGACTGAAAAGCGTGTTTAGCAATTAGCTTTGACGGACCGTGCTCCGCCTGCGGAGGAATTTGCCCGCCTGCGTCCATCTGAGTACATTGACTACGTCTCTGTTGTACAAAGGCTCACCGCACACCAACCACTAGGTCCTATTCTTAACACTTTTTCTTGAGCGGAAGTCATCTTCTTAACTGCTACTTATTTGTTCGGCACTGCAAAGCAATGAAGATTCTTGCCAATTTATGCTTGTCTTATATGAAAACATCCTCGCATGCCTTTGTGGGATGCATATGAGGGTGTTCCAAGAGAGAAGCCACCGGACTGAGCTATCCTCTCATAATTGGTGATAAGCAATTTTTGGCGATGAATTATTACATGTTTTTCAAATTTGGCATTCTTTTGGAACCAAATTTGTGTGGCCTAACTTCTTATGAATTGTTCACTTCATGATTTTCAGTTCTACAAAGTTCAGTGTTTTCTGACATCTATTTATGCATGTTTGCAGCAGCAACAGGAGCATATGCAGTATCAGCTCAAGGGTTCAAAGGTGCAGATAAGACCGAAAGCTGGTCTGTGAGTTTTTTTTTTAATACTTTTGTGCCCTTCCTTCGTGTTTAGCTCGGTATTGTTGCCTCATATCCAAATTCATTCATTGATTAATACTCCCTCCATTCCATTATCTAAGGTGTATTTGTTTTCTACTAAAATTCCATAATATAAGGTGTATTTGTTATAATTTCATCTAATGCACCTTTTACCCCCCCACCAGCCCCTATTAGTACTATGGTAGGTGACGTGATGTGCTTCATTAGGGGGGGAATCATTCACTTGGCAAGTCATAATGGTTAATTGAAGTACAAATTTTTAACGATTGATTCTTCTCTATTCATAGCCAATCTTTCCCTCACGTAGCTAGCCAGCAGGATGCTTAAATATCAATAGGACACCGGCCAACATTTATCATCCACTGTGTGGCCGCGTCCGCTGGTGCGTTGGCCTCGCGCGCGTCCACGCCACCGGTGAGCTGGCCTCACGCGAGTCCGCGACCCACCGCGGGTTGGGCTTCATCTTCGTTTAGTGGTGGCTCCAGATCATCCATTTTTTCTTATGGCCACGTACTGTGAGGAGGGATGAATGGACAAAGGATTAAGGAGCCAGCCTCCTTTTGTACATGAAAATGAAATTTTAAAGCGTTGGCGCCATGCTCCCCTCCAGTTTTTGCTCTAAATTTTTTGAGCACAATTCCTGCCTGAGAATTAAGGAAGTTTTTGTTCATTCCTTGATTGATGCAACATGCCGGTTGCATGGCCATTAAGTGCTGGAAATAAATCAGGCGTGGGTGCTCTATTTGCTCACTTAATTGATTAAACCTTCTAAAATTAGATCAAGGGTAATTCTGTCCATCCACCAACAAACCTTAGTGTCTTGGTCACCGTGCTAGAAAAAAATACACCTTAGAAAACGGAACGGAGGAAGGGGTGGACCTACATGCAGCTAGCCGGTGTCACAGGACACCCGGCAGAATTTTATTCTAGGCTATTCTTGTGTGTTACTTCTATAATTTCTTTGTATTCTCAAGTGCATGGTGTACATGTGGACACCGGGTAATTTTTATTCTGGGTCCGCCCCTGATTAATATAGATAATCATTAGTATTTGGAGCTATATGCTTTGAAACGCATCTCATTCATGGAAACTTTTTATATCAATATTTCACCCATTGAGTAATAGGTTTAATTTACCAGGCATTCTTTTGTTTTCAAATCGAATTCTAGATGCTCTCTCACATTCTTATGATAGTGCTAATCATATATTTTCTTCTGGATTTTCCCTCTTTTGACATAGTTTACCCTGTCATCTTTTCCACAGTAGGTGTTACCATGGTATTACTAACTGAAACACATGCTTTTGTAAACCATAACCAAATCTAAGTTTTCACGAATTATGAAATCTTGTAATTAATGAAGTGGGTTGTTCTTCCAGACAGCATAATTTGATTAAGAGACATTTACCTTCGAAGTTGTTAATTCTACAATATATTGCTTTATATACCCATGTTAACCTTTTAGAGTTTTGTTCCAACATTTTATTTCGGAGGTCCGGGTAGCCATGGAGCTGTTGAGAACCCTATGATGCCATTCACAATTATATATAGAGGTCCAACCATGTCAAGTAATATCTTTGCCCCATCCCTATGATTTTCTCAAGAACCATATGCATAGATACTTACATAAGCTCATATTCCTTTGATTTAGACATTGCTTTTTACCATGGTCATTACATCACTTCCCATTGTGTAAATGCAAATCTATGCCATTATATGCTTAAGAATGTAAAATATTTTATCCATACATATCTTTTGCAAAATGTTTCTTTGTGTCATTCTTGATCTAACCTCTTGCATCTTCGAAATTAATCAAGGCTTTGCACTGTCATCCTGTATTGTTTGCACACCCTATGCGTCTCATCCATCAATCCCTAGTGTTGCTTACCCTCTACATATTCGAGGACATTCATTTGTTTGGTTTTCATTTTTGGTATTGAAATGGGTTTGGCTATGCAGCCTGCAGGTTGGCATTAATTACTGGAACTGAAGCTGGTTCTTATATCTCCACTACTAATAGAAAAGCGAGAATAGAAATTGCACAGAACCATTTATTGGGAAGATATGAGTTATCATCCATTGTGGAGATTACTTTTTGTTAGAAGGTTCATTATGTATAACCTCTGCGGTTGTCCACTTTGGCTACATATTAAATCTAAGATATAGATATTTAAAACTGAAATTTTGTAGCATGTAATGTTTCTGTCAGTTTTGTTTTAGCATGGTAAAGTTTATGACAGTTTTGTACAGTTTCTTACAACCTGATAATGGAACTGATACTTACATTCTCAGTTTCATCCTTTCCCAGAATCTTGTTATTTTTGTTAATATTGTTCCATCAATGAAATTGAGAGGAAAATAAAAATCTGAAACATATGTGTGTATATGTAGCTCATTGTTCCTTCAGATGAGAGTGATAGTGTGTATACTATGAAACTAATGTGTATATTGTCCAAAGAAAAGAAAATTGTACTCCGTATTCTAGAAAATTTCCAATATAGTGTGAAAGTGATGCAGCTGGCAATGTACATGTGATTTTCATTTCTAATACAAGAAGTATCTATCTGGAATTTTTCATATGAAATGTGATTTGTATATGTACCTGTGGTTTTTGCATGTCATCTCAGATGAGACGACGTGCACTCTATGAGATTATTGGTTGCTTCATTAAGATATTGTTAACACTTTCTTATGATGTTGGCTTACCCGTTTTGTAGAATGGTTGAGTAGTTTGCATGTCAACCTAAACATATACAGGGGAAGGAATAGTTGACTAAGATCGTTTCTCTTTTACTAGAGAAAGGATATTTTGAAACATTTTGTTCATGACTCATTGGCACAAGAGATCTCTTCCCTTCCATACAACTAAGAAGACTATTATTATCATCTCTAAAATAAAATCATTATGCATGGTCATATCAATTAGGTTACATGGTTGCTTCGTCACAAAAAGGCAACTAAATATATGCAAGGTAACTTGGTTGTTGACATGAGTTTCAAATAGAGTAAATCATTATACGCATGCCGATTTGAATGTTGCAAGAACGAGCAAACACATTACTAAGTTACACCTGTGTGTTGCACATGCACTATTACTAGTTCTATGTGGTTTGTTTTAAGAGGAAATTTTGAGAATACCATCAAATATTCTTGCATTCTGAGAATGCCATCAAAATAATCGTTGTTCTAAGAATGCTGTCGTTTGTTGACCATCAGCTTAGTGGAATGTACATTTTAGTTTTTAGTCAAGCACCCAAATTACCCTAACTGTTTCCAAAAAAAAAGCATAAAAAATGGAAATATTCCAATTCAATCAGTCCTTTGCCAAGCACCTAAATTATCCTAAAACTGTTTCAAAAAAAGAAAATGCATAAAAAAAGAGAAATAACCCAACTCAATCTGGCCTTCATCAAGCACCCAAATTACCCTCAAATTGTTTCAAAAAAAGCATAAAAAAACACAACTCAATCTGGCCTTCGTCAAGCACCCAAATTACCCTCAAATTGTTTCAAAAAAATAAAAATGGACCGAAAAAGAAAAATAACACAATTCAATCTAGCCTTCGTCAAGCACCCAAATTATCCTCAACTCAATCTGGTCGCGGGTGATGCCGTTGGATAAGGCGCCGGGGCCGGATGGCTTCACCGACCGTTTCTTTGCGGTTTGTTGGAACACTATTAGGGCGAACTTCCTGAGGGCCTTGGGCCAATTCTACTCCGGGGATATGCGTGGTTTGGCCACGATAAACAAGGCGTTCGTCACGCTGCTGCCAAAGAAGGAAGGCGCAAAGGAGCTGACGGACTTTCGGCCTGTAAGCTTGGTCCAAGGAGCCATCAAGATTTTTGACAGAGTGCTGGCTTGTCCATTGGAGAGCTTTCCATAGCTCATATGTGCATTCGTTGCATGACAATACCTACTCCTCACATCATATCTATCATTTGACTTTCTCTCGTCTATGATTGTCCCAATTGATGTGAGCCTTTCACACCTTTCTTGTCTCCCTTCCCCATCATTATTCTCTTTGCCATCCTAAGTGCTAAAATATCTTGCTTGCGCTCATCCACCGCATGAGTGCTCAAAGTCGAAAGGAAGATGATCAGTTTGATTTCTGCCTGACTAGTGGTCTGGGGACGAGTCAAAATAAGATTCCGAAGGTGACCAAGTGTGAAGTTTTAGTAGATTGAGTTCTCAATTAAACTATATAATATTTTTATACTCTAAACTAATCTCCCACTTCTTGCACGCAAATACCATTTGAAGACATTCGAGTCACGGACAGCGAGAACTCTTGCACCTTATGTTATTACTTTGCTAGTTTCAATACTAGATATAGACTCTTGCTTGTTATTGTCTTGACTTGAATTGCATATCTTACTTGCTTTACTTTAAAGTTCATATGCGTTGGTAGCATGTCACCACATAAATTATCTGTGTTATCATTTACTTGCTCGAGGACGAGCATAAATTAAGCTTGGGATGTTGATATGTCCCAAACATATCTATATTTTCTGCTTGTTCCATGCTTATATGGGTGATATTTCTATGTGTTTTGCTACACTTTCATACCTTTTCAAGACATTTGGACTAACCTACTAAAGGAGCGAAATGTCGACTAGAGGGGGGGGGGTGAATAGGTGAATAACAATTTTTAAGTTTTTCTTAACAAATTAAGGCTCAACAATAAATATAGGTTGTATAGATGTGCAACTACGTGAGCAACCTATATGCCAAATAATGCAACACTATATGAGCAAGCAAGATATAAGCAATGAAAATAACTTGCACAAAGTAAAGGTAAAGGGGAACACGGGAGACAAGGATATGTTGCCGAAGTTCCTTCTCTTTTGAGAAGTATGTCTCCGTTTGGATAGGGTGCGGAGCACAATGCTCACACGAAGCCAACGAGGGTCACCATATTTCTCCTCATGCTCTCACCAATGCAAGATGTCGTGATCCACTACGCGGCGACCTTGAAGGTGGCAACCGAACCTTTACATACAAGGTTGGGGCAATCTCCACAACTTAATTGGAGGCTCCCAACGAAACCACGAAGCTTCACCACAATGTAATATGGCTTTGAGGTGACCTCTTCCGTCCAGGGCACCAATGCGCCCAAGAGTAACAAGATCCACAAGGGATTAATGGGAGGGAATCAAATATCCTTTGGTGGAAGTGTAGATCGGGGCCTCCTCTTCCAAACCCTAGAGAATCAACAAGTTTTGATGGCTAGGGAGGGAGATCGGACACGAATGGAGCTTGGGCGTCAATGGAGGAGAGAGCAATAAATGAGGTAAGTCTCTATAAGGAAGAAGACCCCCTTTCATAAGTGGGCATGAAAACAGCCGTCGGCAGCCCACCAACCACGGTACTACCGCTCTGCGAGCGGTACTACCGAGGGCCAATACCGTGCCCACTACCGCAGAGTCCAGAGGGATTGCGGTAGTGAGTACGATACTAGACCACGGTACTACTGTACTGGGAGAGGTACTACCGCCCCAAGGTACTACCGAGGCCCAGTGTCGTGCCCACTACCGCAGGGTCCAGTGGACTTACCGGAGTGAGTGCGGTACTTGCCCACGGTACTACCATGGCGCGGTACTACCGCACTGGGAGCGGTACTACCGGGGGCCAGTACCGTGCCCACTACCGCAGAGTCCAGTGGACTTACGGTAGTGAGTGCGGTACTCTCCCAAGGTACTACCGTGGCGCGGTACTACCGCTCCTAGAGCGGTACTACCGCCCTGGCAGAGCCAGGGAGCCCATGCCACCATGACACAAACCTCCACGACGCAAAGTAAAATATGTGGGTGCAGAAATTGTGTACGTGTGATGATTCCACCCACCATTCCACAGCGGATCCCTCTTAATAGTACGGTTTTCCTACGACTCAATTCACCAAAAATAAATCGAAAGGAAAACTCCGTCTTCACGCTCCATCAACCGAGGGGAAGATAACCATCTTGTGCCATGAATATAATTATCTGAAATGCTCATCGCACACAGTTAATCCGCAAATTTATTGTCATCAATCACTAAGACCAACCAAGGGGAAATATGCCCTATCAACTACTAACTCAGTGCACCCAGTGCCAGTTTTTGTCTGTTGATGTCTGTGAATTGCAGATGTATACCCATATTTTACAGTGCCCAAAAAATTCCAAGAAAATTATATAAAAAATCAGCGTCCGATAAGACTCCGGAGGCCCGAAGAAGAGCCGGAGGGGCCCACCCCCCTCCAAGGCGGTGATACGTCCAAATGTATCTATAATTTCTGCTTGCTCCATGCATGTTTTGTGTGATTTTGCTATGTTTTAGATACACTTTCATACACTTTTGATCGTATTTGGACTAACCTATTAACTCAGTGCACCCCAGTGCTAGTTCCTGTTTTCTGCTGTCTTTTTATTTTTCTATCTTAGTGTCCTTTATAAAAAACCACAAAATATTATTTACCTTTCTTTTAGTAGTCCTTCTTGTTTAGTTAAGCATGTTAGGACTTGGCCCTTTGAGGGAATCGAAAGTTCTAGATTTCCATCAAAGGGATGGAGAGAATATGAAGAAGGCATGGGACAGAATTTCAGAAGCACATAGAAGAATTATGCCTTGGATACCTATAAAAATTGTGCTTAGAAATTTCTACCATGGTCTTTTTAAATGGTGTAAACACTCTCTTGATATTATAGCTGAAGGAGACTTCTTAGAGTGTGATGAAGCTAGAGCTCTTGATATTTTACATGGTCTATCTAGTTATTTTGTTTATGATCATAGTTTTGATACTGTTATAGATAAACTTGCTACTATTGAAAAGAGGATGGATGCTCTAGACTTGAGGAAGGTAGAGGAATTTAAGCCCAACGAAAGATATGTTCGAGATAGATGATGATTGGGAGCCTTTTGTTAGGATTAGCATCTCTAACGAAGACTTCTGTGACGCCCCCAAAATCAAGTCGTGTACAGTAATCATACACGCAAGGTACACGATCGAGATCAGGGACTCACGGTAAGATATCACAACACAACTCTACAAATAAAATAATACAAGCTGTTTAATACAAGCCAGGGGCCATGAGGGCTCGAATGCAGCAGCTCGAGAGCACAAAGTCAGCGGAAGCAATAGTATCCGAGTACAGACACAAGGATACCAGGTTGCCTTAAGAAGGCTAGCACAAAATCAACACTCGATCGAAAAGGCAAGGCCTCCTGCCTGGTAACCTCCAATCTACTCCTGGTCAAAGGGAAACTCGACGTCGTAGAAGGCATCGGGGATCTTCACGTTGCGGTGGTCGGCATCGGGGATCTCCTGCTCCGGAACTCCAAGGCTCCAACGTCGACTGCAGCGGCCGATCATGCAAAACATAAAGGGGGAAATAAAGCAAAGGTGAGTATCTAGCATACCCGCGAGTCTTACGTCCGCTACTAAGCATTTATGCATTTGTATCAAATGGAAAGGGGAGGCTGTATATCGTGGACTGCAAGATAGAAAGTCAGAGCAAGGATAAGAAGCTAGGCCTAACGAAGACTAGCATCTTCCGACGATGTCTTGCAGCATGAGGTAAGAATCAGCCAACAGTTTATATAAAGCATAAAGTAACAATGCAGCAGAAGTTGCTGCAGCATTGTATAATAATAAGTTGTAATAATTAACAATGCCTCCGAGTTCACCTCCTCGACATCCCCGCGAGGAAGAAAACCCGGAACCATACAGTTTAATAATAATAGTTTGTAGTGGTAAGATCCAGCTTCAGCATAAAGCGTCCTGTTATCGTGGACACGGCTATTCGAATAGATTAATCTTCCCTGCAGGGGTGCACTTGTGTTACACTACACGCACGGATCTCCAGGGTGGCGGGAACCTTGTTAGGGAACGCTCCACCAAGGCTATCCGACACTCCGTAGCCCATCTTTCAAACTCAACAGAGAGGTCATCCGCCGGACTATATCCTATGTACGCGGGGCTTTGGACCCTAACCCCGACGTACTCCTGCACGGTGCGAGGCTGGCCGGTGAAGTTAAAGCAAATACAAATAAGACACCACCGCGCGAGCAAATAAGACAACACCACTTCCCGGTGCAGGCCGCGGTACTGCTGACGTCTGAAGAGTCCTCGGACGACACACGAAGCAGAGGAGCCCATAACTCATAATTCCCACGGGTAGGTAGTGCGTACATGGCATATAGCCAACTCAAGACATTCACTGAACCATTAGTCATTTTATTAACTTGCGTGACAACCATTATCGTTGCCTCGACTTAACTGACCCGCGGACAACGACAGCAGCCAGGACCACCAGTACATCGGTGCCTGCCCTGTCGTCCCACCAAGTCTCTGCGGTTACCAACAAGGTGAACCGTCTCCTTACCTTGTCTCGCGTGTGCTCCTGGAGGAGCTCGACTTTCGTGGTTTGGTAACTCTCGCGGCCAACGATCAGGGGCCAAGCACACCGGTACACTGGTCGTACCCTCCCTGTCGTCCCGTCGCAATACCACTCGCGGGCACCGTTGGGTCGCCCGACTTCTTACCTTTAAGGACACCGGTTGGTTCGAGTGCCTACCATTAAGTGAAACCAGGAGGTATCACCCTCGATGGCACACTTAAAGAGGTTTGACAGAGACATCAGCGGAATGAACTAAAGAGGTAAACCTCGTATCATCCCGGTGATGCTACGCTACTGAGCCGACGAGAGTGAAATACGAGTCCATTCCACTCGTAAGCCAAACTCGAAGCGACTCGGCAGAGTCTCGCCGTTGTAGGTTCCCTAGGGCGTCTGCATTGATCCGTACCTGTTGCAGTTGTAATATATCGTTCCTGCGATCACTCCCAGAGTGATCACGGCCCGCTATTCTAAACCTAACTAACAATGCGCAGGGTTTACTGCTGAATAATGCATAAGTAATAATAGGCAGCATAGGATTAAAGGAAGGTACATCAATGGGCGACAAAAACAGGCTATGCAATTGAATAGGATTGTAATCGTAGCAGCAGCAGTAACAATGCCTAGTGCAAGAAATGTACGGAAAGATAGGCGATATCTGGGGAAGAGAATGGCTCTGCTTGCCTGGAAGCTCGACGATAGGGGTAGGGTCGTCGACGAAGTAGTCGTACCCAGCAACGGTGTAGTCGACAGTAGCGGGGTCTATCGGAGATTAAGAGGGGGGAGAAACAATAAATACACAACAATAATCGCAATTCAAGGCATGAAAAAGAAGATACAAAGCAACGGGGCTCTAACGTAGTACAATGCACTTTGCTCGGAGCGGGAATTCATCCGGGGATGAACAGCCAGCTCCGGGTGATTACTGGACAGGGTGTCCGGAGGGGGAAGGGTTCATGCCGGAGGTGTCGTGGACATCCGACACATGTGTGGGTGGTGTATCCGGGTTAGTTGATCCATTCCGAAGAACTTTCATGTTTAGAATAAATTCATCCGGAAAGTTTTACCGGTACCGAGTAATTACAGGACAGACGATCCGGAGGGGGAAAGTCTCGGGTTCGGTATGTTAGAGGGGTGCGGTGGGTATGCGGGTAGCGTAACCGTATTCGTAATATTTTTCTGAGCAATTTTGATGTATAAATTATTTTCATCGGAGTTACGGATTTAAAAAATATTGAATTTCAAAGTTTTAATCATTTTTAAATCAATCTTGGATTTTCTTTTAAATATTTAATACAACATTATCCATAAGGGATTTGACTGGTCAACACTGACAAGTGGGGCCCCACTGTCATTGGCTTAGTATAATAAATCTAATTTCCTTAATTTAACCAGGGGGTAGGTCCCACTTGTCATTGCCTCACTATTATTTAGCATTTTTTATCTTAACTTAATTAGAGGTGGGGGCCACTGTCATTGACTGCTAGGTAAAAACGAATTAACTAACTAATTAATCATCATTATTATTACTAACTTAAACATTTTCCATATCCCCTTTTTTTCACAGGGGATGGCCCAGGTGACAGTGGCACGTAGCCACAACCGGAGCACACCGGCCTTGCCCGTGGCCAGGATGGCTCATGGCGGCGCGGTGAGACCGTCCGGCGAGGGAGAGGGCGAGCGGGCGGCGGTGGGGTGCTGGTCGCGGCCTCGCACGGCGAGCAGCAGCGCAAAGGCACGCACGGGGGTGTGGCAAGGGCGACGGTGGCCTCGTCCATGGGAGGCGGCCGTGGGCAGAGAAAGCAACAGCGAGAGGGGAGGAGCTAAGCGGCCATTCAAGCAGGAAAAAGGGGGGAATGGGGGCGGCTCACTGCGGGGATGCCGACGACGAGCTTGTACGAGGCCGGGGCGACCGGAGGCAGGGAATCACGGCGGAGGTTACCGGCGGCCGTGGCGGGAACGTCGACGTCGATTGCGGCAGGGAGGGGGTGTCCCGGCCACGACTTAAGGGGGGATCGGCGTGGGGGTGTGCGGTGGTCCTCCAGGACAACCCAGAGCGACGCAAGGTGGCCGGTGGGCACGCGAGCACGGCGGCGCGGCGACGACGTCCATGGCGGTTCCGGGGAGGGAGGCAGGAGAGTGAGAGGGGAAAACAGGGGGGGGGGGGTGCTCGATCTAGGTTTGTAGGGGGCCAGGGTCCTTACTCCCTACGGGGCAGGTGAGGGGGGAGCAGGTAGGGGGGCCGGCGGCGTGGCCTCCCTGCCATGGCGCGTGCGGCATGGGGAAGGTGGGGGGAAGGGGAGTTGGTGGGGATGAGACACGGGAGGGGAGAGAGAAGGGGGGCTGGGCCTGGGGTGGGCCTCGCCCCCGGCGTAGTATAATTTTTATTATTATTTAATTTCTCTTTTGTATTCTTTTGTTATTTTTTTTTCTGTTTGTAATTAGTTTAAAGTCTTTTACATTTTTCTACAACATAAAATTCGTTCCAAAATTATTGTTGCATCATAGTTAAGTGCCACAAAAAGTTTGGGCATTAATAAAAACCTTTTAGTATTTTGTTTTATTTAAAAGGCATTAAATATCACTGTTTGACCACTGGTATTATTTGTTTATCATTTTTAAACATGGTAATAAAATCCCATTTCACTTTTAATATAGCCTACTGTTATTTAGGAATTTTATAAAATTGGTTTCACAATTTTTTGTTCATTTAAAATTTGCACTTGTTTATTTTATTCCATGGCAATTTAATAGTTTCTTAAAGCTATTGTTTTATTTCATTTATTATTCCTCAATATTACTATACCATTTTAATAAAATAACCACTGCTATATAATCATGGCCTAATGATTGCTAGGCATTTTATAAATAGATTCCACAGTGTTGGTTTAACTAAGATTTCCATTCCCAATTTTTTTTAATTCACTTGGCAATTTAACAATCCAACATCCATGGTTTTCATAATCATCACTGACTTGTGATTATTCAAATGGCTAGGAGTTGACTTGGTTTAGGTATTTTCAAAATGGTTATCATACAACCACAATTTCCTTGGAGCCATGATCAAAGGTGATCATGGTTTGATCATCAACCATAATGACCACTAACAGTGGAATCACTGTAGTGATTACTGTTACTGATTCTGAGGGTGTTACAACTTCCTTGCTTTTTGTGATATTGGATCCATGGTTTCTACAATGCCAAAAATAGTTTATGATTCTTTGAAACTAAACATGGATAATTTGTCATCTTATCATGAACGTACTAATGGAGATGATTCTGGTATCCAGGGAAAGGTAAAATAAGTCCAAGTTACATTCCTGAAAAGGGTTGCAACGGTGTATTTCTTCATCATGGAGCCAAACCAAAGTAACATCGTGCTTAGAAGGGACTTCATCCGAGCTATGAAAGGCTTCATTGATATTGGTAAGGGGCACATACGCTTACGTGGTAGAGCGAAAGGTAAGTACCTCTTACCTAGGAAAAAGAAGAATGAACTTGTTGAAAATCAATTGGAAGGTTTTTATGATTCCGATGATCTCGGAGACCTGTGATTCTTCTTTTTGCTTCTGGCCCAACTTAAAGGCGTAAAAAATGCTTGTTGGGAGGCAACCCAAGATGTTTTTACTTCTGTTTTTAGCGGTCTTGATTATTGTTACTACTGTAGCAACATCATTGTATCTTTATTTTCAAGCTTTGTGCCAAGTTTAGCCTCCGATTGCAAGAAAGTTCAAAAGTTGTGACATGCTTTCCAGAAAACAGATTCAGTCTTTGGACAAAAAAATTAGCCTAAAATCACCAGATCATCTTTTTAATCTGTTTTTTTGACAGCATGCTCTATAAAATTATCTTTCGGGCGTCTGTTCTGAGTTTTTTGATTTGAGTTGCAGAAGTACCCCAAAGAAATTATTTACTACCTGCTGGTCTGATTTTCATAGATTCTGCCACGTTTTGCCTTTCTCACTTTTGCAAGTCTTGCGCTAGCCTTTTCTTTGCAATTTTTTGGCAGTCTTGAGAAACAGTAGCCCTTCAAGAAAACCTTTATTTCCAGTAGAGGTAAATTGTTTTATTGTGGGTACTAACCTCTCTAATCAGATTATGATGAGTTATGTATGAAGGGAGTTTTCAAGTGTGCGAGTGAAGATGATGAAATAAGATCCGGGAGTGTCAAACGCTCAAGCTTGGGGATGCCCCCATGCATCCCCAATCAATATCCAAGGAGACTCAAGCATCTTAGCTTGGGGATGCCCCCGTGCATCTGATACGTCCCAAACGTATCTATAATTTCTGCTTGCTCCATGCGTGTTTTGTGTGATATTGCTATAATCTAGATACACTTTCATACACTTTTGATCATATTTGGACTAACTTATTAACTCAGTGCACCACCGTGCCAGTTTCTGTTTTATGTTGTTTTTCTATTTCAGGTTTCCCCCATATTAAAAATGCTCCAAAAATTCGGCAAAAATCGGATAAAAAATCAGCGCAATGGAAGCTTCCGGAATCACCAAAGTGGGGCCAGAGGGCCACCACCAGGGACCTAGGCGGCCACCTGGCGTGGCCTAGGGCTTGGCCGCGCCAAGGGGGCGCCTGGACTACCGGTGGCCCCCTGGCTTCCACCTTCGCCTATATATTCCCCGTGACGCGAAACCTCCGAAGACAGAACCCCATTTCGCGACCTCGCCTCTGTTCCGTCGCCGCCGCGCTTCCAAGATCGGGAGCGCCAGCATCCCTCTTCCCGGCACCCTGCCGAAGGGAGGATTGACCTCCGGGAGCTTCCCCTCCACCATGGATGCTTCCCAGATGTGCCGTGAGTAGTTTCCCTTGGACCATGGGTCCGTGATCAGTAGCTATGTGATGTTCTCCTCCCCTCTTTGTTCTTTATGGTTTAGACCTCGTGAGCTGCCCTACATGATCGAGGCACATATGTAATTTTCTGTTGTTGCTATGCTGAGTTTGCTGGGATCTGATGGATTATGAGAGTATGTTCAGATTGTGATTGAGTAATATATTTGGTTCTTATCTTTAATATTTTTGTCCTAAGTTATTCTTGCATGTTCTCCGTTGCTGTTTATTGCTTTGGCCAAGTAGTAGGCAGTGGATCCAAGAGGGAACGCTATGCTCGATTGTGGGTTCATGCCCCCCGATGACACGCTTGAGTGACAGAAACATGAGTCTAGGGGATGTGCTGTTGCCACAAGGGGGAAAACAATGGTGCTTGTAACCGCGGTTGCAAGGATTGTTTACTTTACGCAATGTGCTTTTTAATGCAGTTGTCTGTTGCTTTGGGTTTACACTTTGGGTGGGGCTCGCAACTTAATACCAGCGAGATGTTCTGGATAGATATCTCAAGGTGGATGATTAGTAGTAGATGCAGTTGGATTTCGGTCTACATATTTTGGCGTACCTCCCATTCTTTTGAGCCTCGTCCTTTGTTTGTAGCATAGTTAGCATTGCGGTGCATTTTTAATCCTGTCAATTTCCCAGCTGTGATTTGGTTACCTCGCATAGCAGTTTTATCGTCTTTTGGGAGAGAGACATCACTAGTGAACATCACGGGACCCAGGTCCATATTTTCATCACTGTTTACACGCTCATTTATTTTCCTGCTTTTACTTTCTAGCTGCCATCACCATTATCATTATGCCTTGCGTTTGTTCCTTTGTAAACAACAAGACCAGAGAGATTGACAACCTCTCTGAACTTCGTTGGGACCAAATTTACTTGTTTCTGTGTGCAGGTCCAGACGAAGCACGTGATTATCGTAAACGGCGCATCACTTGCCGAACCACCTACTTATCATTATCGGAGTCCTACTGGTTCGATACTCAACCTCGGTATCTTCACTGAGGGAAATTTGCTGCTATCCTACATCTCACCTTCCACTTGGGGTAACCAACGAAGGGCGAGAAACCATTATCATCATCTCGACCATCAAGCAAATTTCTAGCACCGTTGCCGGGGACTCCGAGTGCTAAGATAGGGGAGTTGCACACTATCTTTTACCTTTTCTTTTTAGTATTGTTAGTTTACCTTTCAGTTTTTATCTTTGTGTCTTATATAAAAAATCACAAAAAAATCTGCCACACTTGCTGCTGCTATGGGTTCCACTGAGAACACCAAAGTGGTGTGACTTCACTAGTCACAACAACAAAGACTTTAACTGCACTCCTATTGCCACACCTGCCACTTTAGCTACCTCTTATGAAATTAAACCTGCTTTGCTAAACCTTGTGATGAGAGATCAATTCTCCGGTGCTGGAGATGATACTGCTTTACACTTGAACAATTTTGTTGAGTTATGTGATATGCAAAAGTATAAAGAAGTAGAAGGTGATGTTGTTAAGCTTTAGCTTTTTCATTTCTCCTTGAGGGAAGGAGCTAAAATCTGGTTTCAATCTTTGCCTAGGAATAGCATAGATTCTTGGGATACATGCAAAGATGCTTTTATTGGGAAGTACTACCCACCTGCTAAAATTATCCAATTGAGAAGTAACATTATGAATTTTAAGCAATTGGATAATGAACACGTTGCCCAAGCTTGGGAACGAATGAAATCTCTTGTTAAGAAATGCCCTACACATGGTTTGACTACTTGGATGGTTATCGAGACTTTTTATGCAGGCTTGAACTTTACCTCGCGGAACCTATTAGATTCGGCCGCGGGAGGAACTTGTATGTCAACTACACTTGGTGCTGCCACAAAACTTCTCGATGAGACGATGACCAACTATTCCCAATGGCACACCGAACGAGATCCAATAGGTAGGAAGGTAAACTCTGTCGAGGAGATTACCTCCCTAAATGAAAAAGTTGACTTGATTATGTCTCTACTTACCAAGCAACCCTCTATTGATCCTCATGATGTTCCTTTAAATTCTTTGGTTGCTCAGGAACAAGTAGATGTGAACTTTATTGCTAGAAACAACTTCAACAATAATGCTTATAGGGGTAATTTTGCTAGCAATCCTAGACCGTTTCCATCCAACTATGGGAACAACAACACTTATCCTAGTAACAAGAACCCCACTTCTGAAATAAAAAGCATGCTTAGAGACTTTATCACTACCCAAAAAACCTTCAACAAGAATGTAGAAGAGGAATTACCTAAATTAGATAATCTCTCTTTGAAGGTAGATAGCTTAGGATGTTGAGATGCTTAAAATTAGAACCTCTCCCCTTGAG
This sequence comes from Bromus sterilis, assembly GCA_950022295.1. NCBI lineage: Eukaryota > Viridiplantae > Streptophyta > Magnoliopsida > Poales > Poaceae > Bromus > Bromus sterilis. Next base: position 246,045,952 of record OX465601.1, read on the forward strand.
GAGAGGAAGGCCACTCCTATTAATGCTATCCAATTGAAAATTAATGAAAATATTAGGATGATGGCTAAACTTAAAGAAAGATGGGCTAGAGAAAAAGAGGAAGATGATAGAATTAAGAGCCTTCCTATACACCACACAGTTGCTACTATCCAAATTGTTGAGGACACCAAAACTATTAGCACCCAACACACTCCTAGTCCCATAGGACCTATTAATGGTGATGCTAATACCTCAACCATAGAAGAAGAAACTCCTATGAACATAGAGGGTTTCAAACAAGTGAGCCTAGATGACACTACTACCACCTTTGATAGTAGTGATATTGATTTTGATAGTTGTACCCTCTCTGAAGTTATTAGCTTGTTACATAAAATGTCTAGAGACCCCCACACTAGCACACTAAATCTTGCCTTCACGGAGCATATCACTAATGCTCTGATTAAAGCTAGAGAGGAGAAGCTTAGAATAGAATCCTCCATACCGAGGAAGCTAGATGATGGTTGGGACCCTATGATTAAAATTAAATTGAATAACTTCTCCTGCTATGCTTTATGCGACGTTGGAGCTAGTACCTCCGTCATGCCAAAAAGAATGTATGACATGTTTGAATTGAAGCCCTTTGAGCCTTGTTCTTTTGGTGTTCGTCTCGTTGATTCTTCCGTAAAGAAACCTTTGGGGAAAATCGACGATGTTCTTATCATTGTCAATGACAATTATGTTCCCGTTGATATTACTATTATGGATATAGAGTGTGAACCTTTATGTCCAATTATTTTGGGACGTCCTTTTCTTCGCACCGTTGGTGCTTTTATTGACATGAAAGAGGGGAATATAAAATTTCAATTCCCTCTAAAAAAGGGGATGGAACACTTCCCTAGAAATAAAATCAAGTTACCTTTTGAGTCCGTTACACGGGTTAGCTATTCTCTCTCTTGATAAAACTTGATTCTTCTTTTGCTTTATGCCTAGCTTAAAGGCGTAAAAGGAAGCGCTTGTTGGGAGGCAACCCAAGATGTTTTTACTTCTGTTTCTAGCTGTCTTGGTGATTGTTACTACTGTAGCAACATCATTGTATCTTTATTTTCAAGGTTTGTGCCAAGTTATAGCCTCTTATGATAAGGGAAGCAAAAGTCGTGATATGCTGTCCAGAAAACAGATTTTGTCTGCTTGAAAGAAAAAAATGAAACAAATCACTAGTTCATCTTGTTGAGCTGAATTGTTTACACAGCGTGATCTATACAATTTTGAAACTTTCGTATGTTCTAATTTTTTTGATTTGAGTTGCAGAAGTGCCCCGAAAATATTCTCTACTACCTGCTGTTCTGTTTTCACAGATTCCGCCATGTTTTGCCTTTCCTTACTTTTGCAAACCTTAAGCTTGCCTTTTCTTTGCAAAAACCTTTTGAAATCTTTAGAAACAATATATTTTCAAGAATATCTTTATATCCAGTGGGGAAAATATTTTTTTTGGGGGAAATATATTTTATTAAGGGTACTAACCTCTCTAATCAGCTTATGATGAGTTATGTATGAAGGGAGTTCTCAAGTGTGCGAGGGAAGATGATGAAAGAAGATCCGGGAGTGTCAAACGCTGATACGTCTCACACATATCTACTTTTCCAAACACTTTAGCTATTGTTTTTGCTTCATTCTTGCATAATTTGGACGAAACTAACCCGGACTGACGCTGTTTTTAGCAGAGCTCCCAGTGCTGTTTTATATTGTGCAGGTTTCTGGATATTTAGGTACGCTAGAAAAATCCACGAAAATCAAATAAAAAATCAGCGTTCCCAAAGCTCCTATGATGCCAAAGGGGGCCCACAGGGCAGCCAGGGGGCACCCAGAAGGGTGTGCGGCGCGGCCCAGCCCCTGGCCGCGCCACCTGCCCTCCTGGGTGGGTCCCACACCCCCTGGTGCCCTACCTTGGCCCTATTTATTCCCTTAACAAGGAAACTACAGAAAAGAAGTCATTTTTTCCCGATCTACGTCACGGAGCCGCCGCCACCCTCTGTCCTTCTCCGGGAGAGCTAATCTGGAGCCTGCTTTAGCCTCCGGTGAGGGGAAATCGTCGCCATCGTCATCATCATCGCCTCTCCATCAGACCTCCATGACTTCTCCTCTCATGTGTGAGTAATTCCCTGCTGTAGGCAAAGGGGATGGTAGGTATTGGATGAGTTAGATCATGAAATAGTTCATCAGATTGTTGGGGACATGTTGCCTATCATCTACTTGGTGTTTATCATCTCTGTTACAACTTGTTTCTCTTAATGCTTGTCATTTTGGGCCCGAGTGCCATGACTTCAGATCTGATCACCCTTTGTTTTCTTGAGTTTGTTGGTGTTCTTGATCCTATCTATGAGTTGTATGCACCTATTATAGTTCGGAACCGGCGATCCCAATGGTGACAGCTTGGGACACCAAAGGGGATGGACTATTTGAGGATCCGTGTATCCATGAAGTGTTAATGCTTTGTTCCGGTGCTCTTTGGCAGGAGTACCTTAATCTCCCTAAGTTCCTTTTGACCCCGTTTGTAGCGGGAGGGTAGGACAAAAGATGTTTTGCAAAGTTCTTATTGCAAGCACGTACAACTACCTTGGGATACATGCCTGATGTTTGATATTTGCCTAGATGATCCTTTCTTTTCTGTGAGCCTTTCCTGTATTAGAATCTATTGCATGTTCGATCTCATCCAAGCAGTGCCCAACCATCCATCTCCCTAGCCTACAGTGTTTCAATCCTGCTGGTTACTAGTTGTTCACTTTTGTTGTTTTACTTTTACTGTTTCATCACCACTATTATCATCACCACTACCACTTCCATACTACCGTTGCTACTAATACCTTTTTGCAAGCAAGTGTTTGTTTTAGGTGCGGTTGAATTGAAAACTCAATTTTCAAAGCCTGTACGTATTATTTGGCTCCCCAAGTGTCTAATCAATAAATTGGGTTATCTTGCCCACGAAGACTATTTCGATCCCCTACAGTTGAGTGTTATCAAGTACTGTTTTCTGGCGCCGTTGCCGGGGAGCATAGCTTTATTTACAGGTCTACTTGAAGTATCATACCTGCTGCATGTTATCCACTATGTGTAAGAAAGGATACCCCAAGGTTCCGATCTTACCATCCCGTACAAGACGAGGTACCACTCTTAGCACTAGTGCTAAACTTAATTCACCTTCAATTATGAGTAAGTTTGATTCACCTCAGTTACATGCTACTTCTGCTAAGTCTGGCAATATGTCAGACACTTTTGATGATGCTTCTACTACCTTTGAGACTACTCGTTCGCTTGGTTCTTTTATTGAAGAACAGATTGTTGTTGCTGCCCGATTCTCGGGAGTTGAAATTCCTGTTACCAAAACCCCTATTGGAAAAACTCATGATCTTACTGGCCTTAAGGAGAAACTCCTTGAGGACGATTATATTATACTTGATGATGATTTATGCAGGGAGCTTAATGAATGTGCTGATTCCGACCCTGCCGCTATAAAGAAGTTGCTTGCAAAGCACTCCTTGAAGAACAAGTTTACTCCTGATCCAACTTTTGCTACGTCTCCTATATGCATCACTGATCCTGATTATGATTTCTCTGTTGACCTTTCACTTATATCCACAGTTGAAGCTGATCCCTTTTATGGCAGAGAAAATGATGATGCTATCGAGCACCTGACCAAACTCACTGAGTTGGGTAGCTTGTTTACCACTGATGAAAGAATCCGGAACTTTTATGTGACCAAGCTTCTTCCTTTTTCTTTTAAAGGAGATGCTAGAGCATGGTATGATGCACTACCATGTGGTTCCATTCAAAGTCCTCAAGATATGGCTATATCTTTCGTTGATAAGTATTTTCCTGCTCATATGCAACATGCTGCTTTACAAAGAATTTATAACTTTAAACAGTTATAGGATGAGCATCTCCCTAAAGCTTGGGGGAGGTTTTGCAGTTTTCTCAAGGCTAGACTGGGACATGAGATCCCTAAGAATGAATTACTTGATATATTTTATGCTGGTATAACGGATGAATCTAGATCCTATCTAGATAGTTGTGCTGGTTGTGTTTTCAGGGAAAGAACACCGGACGATGCAGAAGAATTGATGGGAAAGATTGCCAAGAACCACGAAGATTGGTCCGTCCCTGAACCACCTCCACCACTAAAGAAGAGGGGCATGCTTGTCCTAAGCCCCGAATATATGCAAGAAGCAAATAAGTCTATAAAAGAGAAAGGTATTAAAGCTAAAGACGTGAAGAATCTACCTCCAATTGAAAAACTGTGTGAGCCTACCACTCACCCACCTATGGTAGAGGTACACTCTCTTTTAGATTTCAATGCAAGTGACATCCCTAAAGGTAAGCCTCCTGACCAATGTTTAGACGAGCTTGATAATTTTATTATGAAGCAAAGTCACTTCAATGAAAATATACAAGGTCAGTTGCATGATAATACTCTTGATATCAAAAGTTTGCTTGATGTTCTAGGAAGAACAATTAATGATGTTAAATGTCTTGTGAAGCATTTTCATATGGTTCAAACTCAACTTGAAAAAATTTCTAATGTGCAAAAAGATTTGCTTGCTAACAATGCCAAACAAGATAATTTACAGGCCTATGGTATAAAGACCCCGGGTGGAACACACACCCAGGACCCTCTCTATCCAGAGGGGAATCTGAAGAGGATCGAGCAAGATTCTCAAGTGCAGGAAGAAGAGATTGTTAGCTCTCCAAAGAAGAAGAAGAAGAAAAAGAAACACAAGGAAGCTGACAATGCCAATGATCCTATAGAAGAAGAAAAACATGCTGTTGATCCAAACATCATATCTACCTCCGATGCTGAGACTGAAGACGGTGCTGAACCTGAAAAAGATGCTGAAAAGAATGATCCACCTGAGGTTCGAGAAGAAGAAGCACCTGATAAGCGCAAGAAGTACACTAGAGAATACTTCATTGCAAGAATACATGGGAAGGAACGAGAACCATGGGTACAGAAATCCATGCCCTTTCCAGGTAAGTCTGTCAAAACCAAAGAAGAAGAGCACTACAACAAGTTTTGTGAGTGGATGAAACCTCTTTTTCTTCAGATTCCTTTGACTGATGCTATTAAGTTACCTCCTTAATCCAAATATATGAAAGATATCGTTACTAATAAAATAAAAGTTCCTAATGAGGCAATATATACTATGCTTGCTAACTACTCTTTCAGTGGCAAGATTCCTGAGAAGCTTGGTGATCCAGGGATACCCACCATTCCTTGCTCCATAAAGAATAATTATGTTAGAACTGATTTATGTGATCTTGCTGCAGGAGTGAGTGTTTTGCCCTTTTCTCTCTACAAAAGGCTTTGTTTAGAGAAACTAATTCCTACAGATATCTCCCTTCAGATGGCTGACCAGTCAACGACCGTCCCGATCGGTATTTGTGAGGATGTTCCTGTTGAAGTTGCCAATTGCTTAATACTTACTAAATTTTGTTCTTCTTGACATGCCCGAGGATGGGAGCATGTCCATTATCCTTGGTAGAGCTTTTATTAACACTGCAGGTGCCATTATTGATTGCAATAAAGGGAAGGTTACCTTCAACGTTAATGACAAAGAACACACGGTGTATTTTCCAAAGAAGATCGACAAAAGGCATGGCCTTAACTCAATTGAGAATATCGAGACCGTGAAGATTGGAGAATGGGATTGTCCACTACATGTATACCACAAACACAAAACAATTATGGTGGGGAAAATGTCCATCAAAGTGAGAATGCAATGATCACTTCATAAGAGGCGAGACTTTCTGCACTATATATCACCGGTTTGTTGGTAAGACTTGATCAACCTTGCTGACTAGCATGTTTTATATAGGTAAAAAGCTGAGCTTGTTATGTTTTCATTTCCTTTAGCTTTTATTCTCCTTGCTGTACCTAAGTTTTTGTGTTTAAAGCTTCACTTGTTCTAACTTTTGCCCCAAGTTCACGAAAGTTTTTGCAGCTTTTTGAACTTTGAAAAATTCTCCACCGTGAAGTGGTCCGGAAAATTCCAGAAAATTCAAAATAAAAATTTCTAGGTAAAAATCCATTGGGGGGGGCACCTGAGGCTGACCAGGGGAGTCCACCCCTGGCCCAGGAGGCCAGGTGGCGCGGCCCAGCCCCTGGCCGCGCCACACACCCTCCTAGGGCCCACAGGCACCCCCTGCTGGGGCCCACAGGCACCCCCTGCTGGCATCTCTTCTTCCACTCTATCTCTTTCTTCCCAAAAACTCGTGTTCTTGCTCTGTTTTCGTGTTCTTGCTGTTCTTGAGCACGGAACTTTGATCTCCCTCTACTGCCACTCATTTGAGTTGAAATTTGGAACAAATACTCCTTGGTATGTGACTCCCTTACCCCTCCAATTAGTTTTCTTGTTGGTGGCTTCATTAGTGAGTATTTAGTAGTTCTTGGTGCTGTTTAGTTGAGCTTAAATATATGTGTAGAAATTTATTTTCCAAGTTTTGTTGCAAGTTTGAGCCTTGGTAAAGTAAGTAGAATGTTTTGCCCAAACTAGTTTTTCTTAAACTCCGTTTTTATGATTTGTCAAAAATTTCAAAATTGGATAGGCTAGGAAGATGGCTTGGGAAGAAGAAACCCGAGCGCTCTAGCCGTGTTACGAGGTCGACAGCTTCACCTTTGGCTACGAGGGTGAGCTACAACGAAGAAATCGTACCCTTGGAGCTATTGGACGCATCACCCGCAAAGGCCATGGCATTCCCATGCAGAGATTTCATGCCGGATGCCGGCATAAAGGAGGAGTTCGACGCCTTGTGTGCCAGAGCAGGTTTGACACGGCTTGTAACGAGCCGTGTGCCACAGTATGAGACGCTCACTGCTATCTTTATTAACAGTTTTAGATTCTATCCTGAAAGTGATGCTATTGTATTTCAGATTTATGAAAGGTTACTAACCATGCCTATGAGTACCTTTTGTGAAGCTTTAGGTTAGCCCGACAGAGGAGAGAAAAGGAGGAAAAATTCTCAAACTGCTGCACTCAAGACCCTTCTCGACTCGTTTTGCAACACTGAAGTGAGGGACACTAACCGTCAGAAGATATCCAATATTTTCTTCCTTCATCTCAGGTATTTCGCGTATTATATTACTAGAGGGGTGTTGGCTCGAGACAACACGAGCATCACTTCTTCGCCTGATACTTCTATCATGGCGAACGCCCTCTCAGGGAATCACGAGTATCATGTGGGCACGCTGATTACTAGACGCCTTGATACTAATAGCAACAAGGGGGATCTCTTTGGTGGCGTCTATGCCACACTTCTTTTGCAGTTTCTCCAAGGAGAACCGCACCCAGATGATACAGTTTTTCCTTTTGTTAGTCTTGATTTGGCTTCCATGAAGAGGCACTTCTTTGTTACCAGGGCCTCTGACCGATATGCACTTGATTATTTTTTGCGGTTTGAGGGCGATGTGGAACGCATCATCCGTCTACCTGCACCACTTGTGTTTGATTTTTCTCGCAGGAACGGATACCGCTTCTCAGATACCCAGTTTGATGAGATCATGCGGAGATACCAGTTTCACGACCCCACGGAGGGGGTTGTGCCAGATAAGGAGGAGCGCGTGGTGTATCCACCCGTCCAGGAGGAGACCGTCGCCCCATGGGATGGAGGGTCTTCCTCTGGTTGGGAGGCGGGACCTTCCTCTTCTACGTGGGAGGACCCCAGGTCTTCAGTTTATGCACCCGAAGGCGCCTACGACCCATGGACATACCAGTACTACCCCGGAGCAGGAGGCTCCTCGGGACCGCAGTAGACGAGCCAAACTTAGGCCAAAAGCCTAAGCTTGGGGGAGTACGTACTCTCCTCCCCTTTCATTGTATCTTCCATTTTGTTCGCTTTGATCTTTTTGAAGTCTTTGCCTATTCTTCTTTGTTCTTTTAGTTTGCAAAACCCAAAAATATTTCTCCTTTCTTCTGTTTTCGTTAAGCCTTGAACCCCCCGCCCCCCCAAAAAAACGTTTCCTTTGCTCTTTAGTTTGCTTTGTTTCAGAGTTCAGCTCGAGTCTGTGATGATTATATTTTCTTACGTTCGATTGTGCAAGTGACAAGGCAGTAATGACGAAGATCGACGGAAGGGATGCAACAAGGAAAGCCGGTATGAACTCTTTTTGTTTCTACTTTTGTACATATGCCTGCACTTATGATAGAGACCATCTTGTAGCGCCATAGTGCTATGTTTACAATGCTTTCCCAGTGGTTCATGCTTTCTTTGTGGTTAATCTCAAATAGCTAGAGTTCATAATGTGTTGCTTGAAATGATTGACATGCATTGCATTGTTCATGGTTTGGCATATTGAAGTGGTATTTCCCTTCGGAGAATTCTTTGATTGACTTGGCACATGTTCACACATGTTTATGACTGATATGTCTATCATGCCTTGATGACCTTTTTATTTCAGAATAGTTATATCACTTTCATGCCCGATTCAATGTTACTTTGTTGCTCTGCAGGATTATGACAATTATTGCTCTCTAGTTGGTCGCTTCCCAGTCTTTTGCTAGCCTTCACTCGCATTAAGCGGTATTCTGCTTGTGCATCCAAACTCCTATTCAAACCAGTTATTCCACTTGAGTCCACCATACCTACCTATATGTGGTATTTACCAGCCCCTCCTAACTTAGACTTTCTTGTGCCATCTCGAAATTTATTCAAAAGCTTCTTTGTTGCAACCGTACAAGTTCATGGTGCGGCGAGGGAAAATCAGTATCTACCATGCCAAAAATATTTTGACGGAAGTTTCAACTAGTCAATTAAAAAAAAAGAGCTACACCTCCCCCATACTTGATGATGGAATGAAATGGACCAAATGCTGCTTATGATAGATGGAACAATACCCTCCTTCCATACTTGAGGAAAAATAAAAGGTTCCGTAGACTGTCAAAGGATTTATGGATAAGGGAACATGTGTAAGCAAAAGGCATTAATATGGTTGGCATTGGAGATATTGAGAGACCTTTACCGTTCACCGTTGACTGGAAAGTTGCACTTCTCAAAAGAGTTTTATCTCTGTTTTCAAAACCAAGAGCTCTGGCACATGTTTAGTCTTTGCTTCCTTTCACGGGTTTTCAATATTGCCATAAAAAATCCACGGTTCGAGAGTCTCACCTTCTTTCTTCAAAGCACGAACTATTGAGAGCATAATTGTCATTCTTAGTGTAACATGCATTGTCCCAAAGTACTACATTGTCTTCTGCATGCTTGTTATATTGCTAGTCTGAAATTCTTAGTTCTAGTCCCCTTTAAAACTCCACAGGAGTTTCTGCATTTATGTTTTGCTTCACTCATGGAGGCTAGCGAGATACCACTCTAGTATGTTCATGCTATGTGCATTGTGATCTTGAATTGATTTTCAGCAACATATTATTTACTTTTGTTTGTTTGTTTGTGACTGATCACATGAAAGAAGGATTGCTTCGTGCATTGTCTTTGTAGCATGGTGTCAAAACTTGCTAAACTCTTACGTAGTACATGCTTATATACATCTAATGAAGCAAAAGAGTTTGTCAAAGTTTTCTTTGTCGCGATCAGTTCGTTGAACTGAATTGCTTGATGACATGCAATAGCTAAGCTTGGGGGAGTTGATAAGTCTCAAACGTATCTAATTTTCCAAACACTTTTGCTATTGTTTTGGCTTCATTCTTGCATAATTTGGACGAAACTAACCCGGACTGACGCTTTTTTCAGCAGAGCTGCCTGTGCTATTTTATATTGTGCATGTTTCTGGATATTTAGGTACGCTGGAAAAATACACGAAAATCAAATAAAAAATCAGCGTTCCCAAAGCTTCGATGATGCCAAAGGGGGACACAGGGAAGCCAGGGGGCACCCAGAAGGGTGTGTGGCGCGGTCCAGCCCCTGGCCGCGCCACCTGCCCTCCTGGGTGGGTCCCACACCCCCTGATGCCCTACCTTGGCCCTATTTATTCCCTCGGCGAGGAAACTCCAGAAAAGAAGTCGTTTTTTTCGATCTACGTCGCGGAGCCGCCGCCACCCTCTGTTCTTCTCCGGAAGAGCTAACCTGGAGGCTGCTTTAGCCTCCGGTGAGGGGAAATCATCGCCATCGTCATCATCATCGCCTCTCCATCACCCCATGACTTCTCCTCTCATGTGTGAGTAATTCCCTGCTGTAGGCAAAGGGGATGGTAGGGATTGGATGAGTTAGATCATGTAATAGTTCATCAGATTGTTGGGGGCATGTTGCCTATCATCTACTTGGTGTTTATCATCTCTGTTACAAGTTATTGCCCTTAATGGTTGTCACTTTGGGCCCGAGTGCCATGACTTCAGATCTGATCACCCTTTGTTTTCTTGAGTTTGTTGGTGTTCTTGATCCTATCTATGAGTTGTATGCACCTATTATAGTCCGGAACCGGCGATCCCAATGGTAACAACTTGGGACACCAAAGGGGATGGACTATAATTTGAGGATTCCGTGTATCCATGAAGTGTTAATGTTTTGTTCCGGTGCTCTTTGGAAGGAGTACCTTAATCTCCCTAATTTCCTTTTGGCCTCGTTTGTAGCGGGAGGGTAGGACAAAAGATGTTGTGCAAAGTTCTTATTGCAAGCACATACAACTACCTTGGGATACATGCGTGATGTTTGATATTTGCCTAGATTATCCTTTCTTTTCCGTGAGCCTTGCCCGTATTAGAATCTATTGCATGTTCGATCTCATCCAAGCAGCGCCCAACCATCCATCTCCCTAGCCTACAGTGTATCAATCCCGCTGGATACTAATTGTTTACTTTTGCTGTTTTACTTTTACTGTTTCATCACCACTATTATCATCACCACTACCACTTCCATACCACCGTTGCTACTAATACCTTTGTGCAAGAAAGTGTTTGTTTCAGGTGCGGTTGAATTGAAAACTCAATTTTCAAAGCCTGTACGCATTCTCTGGCTCCCTAAGTGTCGAATCAATAAATTGGGTTATCTTGCCCGCGAAGACTATCTCGATCCCCTACAGTTGAGGGTTATCAAACGCTCAAGCTTGGGGATGCCCCCATGCATCCCCAATAAATACTCAAGGAGACTCAAGCGTCTAAGCTTGGGGATGCCCCCGTGCATCCCCTTCTCCATCAACAATCATAAGTTCGTCCTTCGTCTCACTATATTTTTATCACTTCATGCGTTATGTGCTATGCTTGGAGCGTCTCACTCTTAGGTTTCATTTTTAGGTTTCTTTAGTTTTGCTTTCTTTTAACAACAAGTTAGACCCCAACTTACTTTGTGTGGGAGATAAACACGCTCCACTCCAATCTATAACAAATCATAGGATTTTTCATGCTTATCTTTCTGCTGTTGTGTGTTCTTTATCTTTTCGTAGCTGCTGCCATGTTTAGTTTTAGTTTTAGTTTTTGTCTTTAGCAAGAGCCTTGGCTTTTGTTTAGTTTGTTGCTGGAACTCTCTTTAGTTTTCATGTTTATCTTTTTAAGAGAGTTGGTTGTTGCACTTAGTTGTGTCTTGTCTTGAAGTAGGTAACTGAGGTTTCTATTCAATTGTAGTAGTAACTTGCAATAGTTTTGAGGTATTGTTGTGAGTAATGTTTGAACTTTTGGTGTCAAGATCTCTAGCCTATTAGTGATAGGTGTCGTATGTTGGGCTATCCGTGTTTATTTTCAAAACCTACAAAACTAGTTGAGAACTCTAGCTACTAGATGGATCACTAATCTTTGGAGGGATCGGATATTAGAGTACACTCACGTACCATGAGTCGAGGATGCGCAAGGATAACCAAACCCCCATACACTCCTCCTCGGGGTACTTGTCTCTTTGTGAACCTCCTTATTAGATTGAGAGTTATTGATAATAAATGCATGAGTTCTTCGGACTAATGTAAGTATTGAAAGTTGACACTTCCACCTCCTCATATTTGCTAGCCTCTTCCGTACCGTGCATTGCCCTCTTCTCACTCCGAGAGTTGGCGTCCACCTTCGCCGGTGCATCCAAACCCTTGACATGATACACTCTGTCATCATAAACCTCCTTATATCTTTCCTCAAAACAGCCTTGGCCGGTGCATCCAAACCCTTGGCATGATACGCTGGCAATTATAAACGAGTTGTCAACATTTGGAAGCAAAGAAAATAAGTTTTAGAATTAACAAAATTGTTGTTTAACAAACTCACATGAACATCGAACTGGAATCATGTTTCCTAGTTCCATCGAAATTTCATCATGAAGAAAAACATTGGAGCCTCGACGGCGACGTCCAAGATCAAATGCTATTTTCATATTATCATAAAATGCATATGTCTTGCATAATGCATCCCATTTTGAACAACCAAAGATGTTAACCTTAAGAACGTAATGTTTCGTCTTAATCTTAACTTCTTTTGTAGTAGTTTCATAGAAATCTTGAATATTGATCTTGTCACAAACGTGGCGTCTTGCAAAGCAAGGGATGCACAAGTTGAATTAGAAAAAAATGATACATTAAAACATAAACTTAAGTCATGCATGCACCATAAGAAGAACATGTTGTTTAAGTTGCATACCGTACGATTTTGGAACCCAGAGCTAAGCGTGAGGAAGAGTATGTGTCTGCTTCATCCAACACAACATCGTTGCATCGACCCGACTCGTCGTGACAATACTTGCACTTGGGAGACATTCTCTGTGTTCATAATGTATTTTAATCATCGACATTCTAAAAATGGTGAACTCGAAAAAAAATGAAACAATAATATTTTATCATATAATATCACTAATACATCTCGAATAATCCAGTCAATGCAATAATAATAAATTCACTACTACATCAAACTCGACGATGACCCAGAGCCAAGCCACGGGCGGTAAACACCCAAAGATAAGGAACCACCACAGGAACGCAACTTAGGTGAGAGCCGTGAAGAATCTGTCAGGTATTGGCCGTGGAGATCCCGGCGTCCAACGCAACCAAGTAGAGACGGACGTGCTTGTCCTCCTCCCTGACCCGACGATGTACCACCTCCTCGGGGGTCGGCTCCCTCTGCACCCACTGTGGCCCACGTGACCGCCACCAAAGAAGATCCGGGTCGACGACAGGACCCAGAATCCTCACCAAGCGGCGCGCCCCGGAAACCACCTCCCAGTGCCATCCTGGGGGAGCCCAGTACCGGACATTGCGCATCCCGTCAAGCACGTGCTCTCCGCCGCGACGACGGGGATGCGGGTGTAAGGCCTGATATGTGGTACTGTTCCAGATCTAGATGTTTCCATCCAGATCCGGGGACGAAGCACATGTCGGTCCCACCGCGACATATGACACTGCCATATGCCCCGGATTTCCAACATGATATCACAACATTACAGCTACAAGGATGCAACATCTCATACAATCGGCATACAACTGCCTTAATACATTACATCAGCGGAAGATACATGTCTGAGTACAGACTACAATCAAATGCCTAGTGGCAAAGGTAAAACACAACATTCCCGTAACCACACGGGTCCAGGCTCTCCGCCGGGATCCGCCTAACTAGTCGTCGTCGAGTCTCCGCGAAGGCGTCCAGAACAAGGGTCGTCGAGCTCCTCTGAAGTCCAAGATCATTCGCATAACGTGCGTAAAAGAGAAAAAGGGGTGAGCTATATCAACAAGTCTTGTAACTAACTTCTCACGGTAAGATGGGGGTAGTGGTTGAGGTTGCAGCCGCACTAGAAATATATGAGTGGCTAACGATTTATTTAGAGTAAGAGGAGAAGCCAAGCATTCGATGAGAAATCGCCTCCAACAAGTCTTGCTATCAGCTACTTACGCAAACATAACACCTATGCTATCCTTGTCCTCCCCTTCATCACCGGATGAAGAAGAAGCGGTCAAGGCACACACACATTGATCAAGTTATTAAAATTATTTCAGTTGTTGTTGTCTATGAACAAGGATTAGGTCTCAAGTCGTCCATAACCGTGGACCCGGCTTCTCGAAAAGATTTAACACAACAGGGGTGTACCAACTGTCCATTACAAGTCCCTGCACGCACACCCATCTCTCTCAGTTGCTACCCATCACATGCAACCATTTTATGAGTTAGTTCCGAGAGATCCGAAACGACAGGTCCCTCTAACTAACAACGAACAAATCCGGGTGGCCCCCGGGGAGTCGAGATCCAGTTCAGGAGCCGGCCGCGCTCTCGGTCTGGTCTCTACCATATGCCTCGGGTTTGGATTGCCGGTAAATTCTCAAATGAGGCCGGGTCCTCAGCCGGACAGGTTGGACCAACAAGGAAACCATGTCCCCGCTGGCCCAGGTTGTTTTAAAGGAAATCTTCTAGGAGCGACCCGACAGACATATATTGTCAGGACCCGGAATATGCGTATGTAATTCCAGTCACAACTCAATCACATGGAGAGCCGAGAGCCGTACCCACTTGTCTAAGAAGACAAGGCCAAGCACAGAACACTCTCGGAAAGCATCGTACGTGAGGGGCATCCCATCCAGGACGGATGATCAACTGAGATGGGTCCTCATCGCCCGCTCACAAGTCTAAATGATTATGGGTGGTGAAATCCCATACTCATAGACAAGTTGCCTCAACCATGTTATCGATTGAATCATAACCCTTACATAAACAAACTCCAGCCCGATCACTTACTCGGGGTCTAGGGCGGCTCGATCATACAACAAAGTGTGCACGTGACAGAGTCACGAGCAATCGCATCGCGATGCCCCAAGCTGCGCACATCTAAGGGCCACTTGGTGTATATAAGACTGTCACCCAGATGAAAACTAAGGTCTCGAAAACCCATACTAAGACATGCATGTTATAATCATACACACATCACACATGTCTAGTATGAACAGCAGGTATCATCACATAACTATACAAAGTACTTCTTTATTGACTCACACATAGAGTATACAAAGATCACATGTCTGTGATCAACATTACATCATACAACGGAAGCAAAGTAGGTCTGAGTACAGAAAAGTTTAACAAATGTCTTAGAGAAGCCTTGTAAACATACATGCCCTTCCACGAGGGACCAGACTGCTGTTTGGAACTATACTAGCTTAGTCAACGTCGAGCTTCAGGAAGGTGTCTCCATCGGGGGCTGGGTTCCCATCTAAAACATAAAATAGGCAAACGTGAGTACAAAGTCGTACTCAGCAAAACTTACATCAGAACTATACTACTCATGCTCAAGTTTCAAGGTAAAGGAGGTGGGGTTCAACAATGCAGAAGTGCCAGCTTTGACTTGGCTAGTCCTGTTCTACGAGTACCAGACTTGAGGTAAGAAGCGTACACGAGTCCACTACCAAGTCTCCAACCAATACACCACTATGGTTACTTCGTCGACTTCCCCACGAGGAGCACACCATAGCACTCATGCTTATCTTGCGAGTTTTAGAAGTATCCATTCAAGTTGTCTAATAATCAAGCACAACTTTCCAAGTAGTCCATGACCGCAGACGCGGCTATTCGAATAGTTTCGTTAACCCTGCAGGGGTGTACGCTACACACACATGACCATCAGTTACCACCAGGTCTCGTCACCATTCAAGGGGTGTCGACGAGGATGTTCACCACAACACTTTGCCCACAGCTCCGTTCTAGTCCAAGGAGTCAACTGTCTGAGTTCCAAACCCAACTGGAGTTCCGGCCGAGCTTCCAGCCAGGACTCAAACCATGTAGGCACGACTGACAAGCCCACCTCGACGGATGGTCCTCCGCTTGGAAAGCCATGTTCTACAAGCCCTACCATGAATGCCACATTTTATTTCCTTTATCTTTCTATGCATATGCCGAATGGAAATCCCGAACTAGGTGTGACTCCTGGACTTGGATCGGGGTGAGTTACTAGGTCGAGAGGGGTCAGTGAGCCCAATGTGTGGTTGTACTCTTTGTATCGGATTACCATACAAGAACTCGGGCTTAAGGCGGTGTTCAACGAGACAACCCACTATGTACTCCTACACAACCTCTCATCGTTCACCTTGTATTAGGGTAGATTCACCAACACAGTTTCACTTTCATCAACACCATGTTCACTATCATCCCGACTCACATCAAAGGCATCCTCATTGTAAACTCTAAGCATGCAATAAGCAGTAACAGTTGCAGGGGCCACATGATATCAATCAACTCCTATGTTAGCTAGGATTGTAGTTTGCTTACTACTGTGACAAGATGATAGGTCATGCATCGGATATGGGTTCAACTATGCGGTAGAATCGATACAAGGTGATCTCCTAAACATGCATAAGCGAGACTGAGAGGGAATTTGGATTTTATAGACATGATCAATGGGGTTTGCTTGCCTTGCTGACGATACACGGGTCTTAACGGTGGTCTTCTTCTTCGGGGGTGATGACCGTCTCGGAACGTCTGTCACCGGAGCAATCATCAACAAATGGGGGCAACATCAAAATAAAATGCACAAGCACATGATCAAGTTGTAGAACATGATGTATATGGTGCTGATGTGTTGCAAATTCAATTTAATTGAAGTGTATTGCAAAAGGTTCAAATTAGAATAGTATTTGAATTAAATTTGAATTTATTCCAATTAAACCAAATAGCAAAAGGTACTGGTCCCAATTTAAAATCAACTCAAACATGGTTGAAAGTTGGATATTTGGATAGAGCATTTTCTGCTGATCATTTTTCATATATTATATGTTAAATTTGGAGTTCATATGATTTTTCTATGAATTTTTGAAGTTTTGGCTAATTTCTGGACTTTCTGTAATTTTTCTGTATTTCTTTTAAATCAAATTCCAATTATGGCGTCAGCATGATGCAATGCTGACGTGGGGGGGGGGGGGGGGCTGCTGACCGCTGGGACCCACCTGTAAGTGACTAGGGGGTTAATCCCCTCTCTGTTTAAATTAACATAGGGGTTAGGGGGCTGGGGGCCCCACCTGTCAGAGTCACCAGGGGTGATTAAGTGCGGGGTTAAGGCCTAACCGGCCGGCGGCTTGACGCTGGCGTCCCTGTACGCGGAGGAGCACACGGGGATGAAGATCCCGACCACTAAATGGCATGTTGCGGCCACCAAAAGGACGCCCGCGGTCGTCCGCGTCGAGGGGTGCTAGCTGGGGAACTCAGGGACGACTTGAGACACGCCGGCGACGAGGGACAACGGCGGCCGTGGACTGGACCATGGAGAACCACGAATCAGGCACGGATTCGACCGGGGT
Organism: Bromus sterilis; assembly: GCA_950022295.1. Taxonomy (NCBI): domain Eukaryota; kingdom Viridiplantae; phylum Streptophyta; class Magnoliopsida; order Poales; family Poaceae; genus Bromus; species Bromus sterilis. The sequence continues at coordinate 246,063,110 of OX465601.1, forward strand.
TTTGAGGGGAAATGAGCGCAAGCTCACCCTGGGTGCAGTGACGGGCTCGAGGAAGACGGAGGAGGCGAGGCGGCGGAGTATTCTGGCAATGGTGCACGACGACCGTCGTGGAAGAAAATGACGCAGGCGACGTCTCCAGAGAGCTTCGGCTCGATTCCTTCTGAGGGGAGGCGCGGGTCGTCGTTGCGGAGCTCCTGGACAACACGGGGTGCCGAGGGGAGGCCGTTCTCCGCGTCTGTGCACGATGGCGCTCCGGTGGGCTCTCGGGCGGCGTCAAAAACGGCGAGGGAGAGGGCAGAGAGAGAGAGCGCCGAGAGGGGGAAGAAGGTGCGGGGCTTTTGGGCGTCCTCGTGGCGCGAGGAGAGGGTAGGGGAGAGACGTAGGTGGCGGGGCTGTCGCGGTGGCACCCACGGCGTGCCCCCGGCTCGACAGTGAGCAGCTTAGGGGGAAGGGGAAGAAGACGACAAGCCCAGGTGGGTTTGGGCCGGGGAAAGGTTAAGTTGGGCCTGCGGCCTGTGGGGGTGGGCTGGCTTTCTTTTTCCTTTTTCTTCTCTGTTTTTCCTTTTCCGTTCTTTGTTTGGCTTTGAATTAAATAGCAAAGCATTTTTGTAAATGCCCAAATATTTTATGTGGCCTTCCTAGACATGTAGCTAGCCGCTCATAAAGTTTGGGGATTTTTGAAATTCGAATAATTTGAATTTCAAATCAAATAGGGTATTTAATTAACTTCCAAGCCCTATTTGGAATTTTTGACAAATCTTGGTGCATGCAGTGGGACCCACTTCACTTTATATGTGATCATGCATATTTATAAGACTTTTCAAAAATACCAGAGGAATTTTTGGAAGCAAATTTTGTCTGGCCATTTAATTAAATTCTTTAGGGCTTTATTTTTCCCATTTTTGAATTTCTTTGAACTTTTTCACATGATGCAAAGGACACTCAAATCCTAGCACTTACCCAAGTTGGGGTTGTGACAACTCTCCCCCACTCTAAAGAATCTCGTCCCGAGATTCAGAAGTCGTCGGGAGGAAGGTCGGGTACTAGGCACGGAGGCGGTCTTCTCTTTCCCACGTTGCTTCTTTCTCGAAGTGGTGTGACCATTGCACTTTCAGAAACTTGATCTTCTGACGACTAGTGACACGCTCTGCTGAATCAAGAATACGAACAGGGTACTCTCGATAAGAAAGGTCATCTTGGAGATCAAGTGTTTCATGGTCGACTTCGCGGATGGGGTCCTTGAAGCAACGCCTGAGTTGTGACACGTGGAATACATCATGTACTCGGGAAAGATGCGGGGGTAGTTCAAGTTGGTAGGCAACTTCTCCACGTTTAGCAAGAATGCGGAAAGGTCCGATGTAACGTGGGCCAACTTGCCTTTGATACCGAATCATTGGGTTCCCTTCAAAGGAGTAACCCGGAGGTAAGCCTTCTCATCCAGATTGTAGCTTTCTTGTCTATCATGACGATCATAGTAGCTTTTCTGACGAGACTGAGCGGCTTTCAATCGATCACGAACAATGCGAACTTGCTCTTCTGCTTCCTTGATCATATCCGGTCCAAAGAATTGTCTTTCACCGGTTTCTGACCAGTTTAGGGGTGTTCGACATCGTCGTCCATATAGGAGTTCAAAAGGAGCCATGTTCAGACTAGATTGGAAACTATTGTTATAAGAAAATTTGGCAAATGGAAGAGATTTCTCCCAATTCTTTCCGAAAGAGATAACACAAGCTCTGAGCATGTCTTTGAGAATTTGGTCAACCCTTTCAACTTGACCACTAGACTGAGGATGGAAAGTTGTACTAAAGGAAAGATGAGTTCCCATAGCATTCTGATAGTTTCCCCAAAATCTAGAGGTGAAAAGGCTACCTCAATCACCATTGATTTCCAAAGGAACACCGTGAAGAGACACAATTCTAGAGACGTACAAGTCCGCCAACTGACTAGCAGTTATAGACTCGCGAACGGGAAGGAAGTGAGAAACTTTGGAAAGTCGGTCAATGACAACGAAGATGGCATCATTTCCTTTTTGGGTTTTTGGAACGCCGGTGATGAAGTCCATACCGACCTTCTCCCATTTCCACTCGGGAATAGTCAAAGGTTGAAGTGTGCCAGCAGGTCTTTGGTGTTCTGCCTTAATGCGACGACAAACATCACATTCGGCAACATATCGAGCAATGTCCCTCTTCATCCTGGTCCACCAAAATCTCTGGCGTAGATCTCGGTACATTTTTGTGCTACCGGGATGAATCGAGAGGGGTGTGTCATGGGCTTATTTAAGGATGAGTTGCCTTAGATCCCTATTCTTAGGTACTACCAAATGAATTTCAAAGAATACCGTTCCTTTACTATCTGTGGAGAAATATTTAGCAACTCCGCTAGCAATGTTCTCCTTGATCCGGCGAACACCTCGTGCACGCCTTTGGGCAACTAAGATTTGATCCTCAAGTGTTGGTTTCACCACCAGGTTGAAAAGAGATCCACGAGGAACAATCTCGAGGTTGAGCTTTCGAAATTCCTCATGAAGAAGTGGTTGATACTGTTGCAACATGAGGTTGTTACAATACGACTTACGACTTAGTGCATCAGCCATGACATTGGCTTTGCCTGGGGTGTAATAAATTCCTACGTCGTAATCTTTTATCAACTCTATCCAGCGTATTTGCCTGAGATTAAGATCTGGCTGGGTGAATATATATTTGAGGCTTTGGTGGTCGGAATAGATCTCACAACGATTACCAAGGAGGTAATGTCTCCAAGTTGTCAGGGCATGAACTACGGCAGCGAGTTCAAGATCATGGGTAGGATAGTTCTCTTCATGTGGACGCAACTGGCGTGAAGCATAAGCTACCACATGTCTATCTTGCATAAGTATGCATCCTAACCCTTGTCGTGAAGCATCACAAAAGATCTCGAAATCCTTTTTGGTGTCTGGAGGCGCAAGTACGGGTGCAGAAGTCAATCTTCTTTTTAGCTCTTAAAAGCTTTCCTCGCACTTGGGGGTCCATTCGAATTTCTTATCTTTCTTGAGGAGTTCAGTCAGAGGCTTTGCAACTTTAGAAAAGTTCTCGACAAAGCGGCGACAATAGCTTGCTAAGCCAATAAAACTCCTAACTTTCTTAACCGATTCAGGTGGAGTCCAGTCAAGGACGACCTGAACTCTCTCGGGATTGAAAACAATGCCTTTTGCAGAAATCACGTGGCCTAAGTAGGTCACTTCTGGTAGCCAAAATTCGCACTTGGAGAATTTAGCATACATGCGATGCTCTCGAAGTTTCATCAATACCAGCCTAAGATGCTCGGCATGTTCTTCTTTGTTCTTCGAGTATATAAGGATGTCATCGAGGTAAACCACGACGAACTTATCCAAATACTCCTTGAAGATCGAGTTCATCATGCGCGAAAAAGTGGCGGGGGCATTGGTTAGACCGAAGGACATGACGGTGAACTCGTAAAGACCATAACGAGTAGTAAAAGCCGTTTTTGGAATGTCCTCGTTTCGGATTTTGATTTGATGATAGCCTAATCTCAAATCCATCTTGGAGAAGACAGAGGATCCAGCAAGTTGATCATAAAGATCATTGATCCTGGGTAGTGGGTACTTGTTCTTTATCGTCGCTAGATTTAGCGGGCGATAGTCTACGCACATCCTTTCTGTTCCATCTTTCTTCGTTACGAACAGAACGGGGCAACCCCATGGCGATGAGCTAGGGCGGATGAAGCCTTTTGACAACAAAGCTTCAAGTTGGATTTTAAGCTCAGCTAACTCACGTGGGGCCATTTTGTATGGGCGTCTGGAAATTGGGGCGGTTCCTGGGGCAAGATCTACAATGAATTCTACACATCTGTCAGGAGGCATTCCTGGCAGTTCTTCAGGAAAGACATCCGGAAAGTCACGAACCACCAGAATATCTTCAAGGTCAGGAAGGGGAAGCACATTCAAAGTATGCATCTGGATTCTAGAACTGGGTGAGGTGTAGTCAATTGTCTGGCCCGAAGGATGGGTAAGTTTAACTGACTTGGCTTTACAATCAAGGAAAGCATTCTGTCTTGATAACCAATCCATACCTAAGATGACATCAATGTCTGAAGACTTGAGGGCTATGAGTGAAGCAAGGAATACTAAACCCTCGATTGCAATTTGATTGCCATGGCTTACTCTATTAGTTTGCCACTTTTAACCAGGAGTTTGAATGATCATTGGAGAAAACATTTCTTCAAAGGAGAACTCATGACGAAGTGCATAACTCTCCGACATGAATGAATGAGAAGCTCCTGGATCGAAAAGAACGGAGGCGGGAACATGATTGACTGGAAGTGTACCAAGGATGACGTCAGAAGTAACAATAGCTTCCTCAACTGAGATTTGGTTCACACAACCACCAACAGTGGCTAAGGATTCTGCTTGCAAGGAGTTGGAGGTGGATTTCTGTGAAGACTTAGCTTTGGCAGACTTGGGTGGGGTGGCATCATGTCTTGGACGAGGATCAAGTTTCACCGACAAGGAACATTTCCGTGCGATGTGGCCAGGATGACCACACTTGTAGCAAACTCTGGTGTCAGGGGGTGGAGCAAGGATGGCAGGTTCACTACCATAGCTGTTGGGATTCGTGTTTGGTGCAGGAGGTTGAGGCACCATGTAGGATGGCCTCGCAAAAAGGTGTGAAGGAATGGCACTAGTTGGAATCCATATCCGGCGTTTCTGAGGGGCCGAACTAGAAGATGGAGCAAACTCACGAGCATGCTTGCGAGACTCTTTGAACACCTCATTTCCATACTCAGCTCTAAAGGATCTATTGACTAAATCCTCAAAGTTGACAAACTCGTGAAGATTGAGATCATGACGAATAACAGGGCTAAGTCCCTTGCGGAACCTTGCTTGCTTCCTGGCATCAGTGGATATCTCCTCTTGGGCATAACGAGCAAGATGGTTGAACTCGGTCATATACTCGTGGATGGACCTATCTCACTGAGTTAGATTGCAAAACTCTTCCTTCTTTCTTTCCATCATCTCATCCAGAATGTGGTACCCTCGAAAGGCATCACGGAACTGCTGCCAAGTCAATACGTGACCATCAGGTTGCATGGCAACATAGTTCTCCCACCATTCAACAGCAGCACCTTCCAAGAAGTATACCGCAAACATCACACGATCATTGGGAGCAACATGCGCCGTCTCAAGCTTACGCTCGATGGAACGGAGCCAATCATCAGCTTCAAGGGGCTCGAAGGAACATCGAAATACCGGTGGCTTGAGGAGGATGAAATCCTGAATGCTGACAACCACATTGGGCTGACGAGTGGTATTCTGCTCGATGAGCTCTAGAAGGCGTGTTTGATCACGTCTATTCCGCTCAGCTTCCATCATGATTTCCGCCGTAGAAGGCGGTGGAGGAGGATCATCATCACTTCGATTCTGATCACGGTCTCGATTGCGATGAACAACACTACGAGTTCCACCTGACATCCTGTGCGATAAAGATCAACAATCAGAACAGGTTGTACGATGGAATCAAAGATAAGAGGACATGATTTAGGCGGAAAATATTGTAATGCAAAGGCAAAGATTCATAGAAACACGGAATAAATCGGGCAGCATAACGGCTTCACCGGGATAGAAAATGAAACAACCTTGAAGAGATTGGACAAAACTCTTCAAGGAAATCAACAACAGGATGACTCTAGACGACCACAACAATCCTACGGCTATAAAGAAGCAATCAACGAGATGTTCTAGTAAGACATAGATGAGCCTAGTCCTATCATCCCGTAGAAAAGATAAGGGTGACCAAGAACTCAGATCGATGAGGGTAAGGAGAAAAAGAAGCCTTACATTGTTCCCTTATACCCAGAGTAACTATATAACTATAGAATGCTAGACTCGACTTCGACCAAGGGTTGAAATAATATTACAGACAGTCCTGCTCTGATACCAAGTCTGTCGGGACTCGGAATATGCGTATGTAATTCCAGTCACAACTCAATCACATGGAGAGCCGAGAGCCGTACCCACTTGTCTAAGCAGACAAGGCCAAGCACAGAACACTCTCGGAAAGCATCGTACGTGAGGGGCATCCCATCCAGGCTGGATGATCAACTGAGATGGCTCCTCATCGCACGCTCACAAGTCTAAATGATTATGGGTGGTGAAATCCCATACTCATAGACAAGTCGCCTGAACCATGTTATCGGTTGAATCATAAACCTTACATAAACAAACTCCAGCCCGATCACTTAGTCGGGGTCTAGGGCGGCTCGATCATACAACAAAGTGTGCACGTGACAGTCACGAGAAATTGCATCGCGATGCCCCAAGCTGCGCACATCTAAGGGCCACTTGGTGTATAAAAGACCGCCAGCCAGATGAAAACTAAGGTCTCGAAAACCCATACTAAGACATGCATGTTATAATCATACACGCATCACACATGTCCAGTATGAACAACATGTATCATCACATAACTCTACAAAGTACTTCTTTATTGACTCACACATAGAGTATACAAAGATCACATGTCTGTGATCAACATTACATCATACAACGGAAGCAAAGTAGGTCTGAGTACAGACAAGTTTAACAAATGGCTTAGAGAAGCCTTCTAAACATACATGACCTTCCACGAGGGACCAGACTGCTGTCTGGAACTATACTAGCTTAGTCAACGTCGAGCTTCAGGAAGGTGTCTCCATCGGGGGCTGGCTTCCCATCTAAAACATAGAATAAGCACACGTGAGTACAAAGTCGTACTCAGCAAGACTTACATCAGAACTATACTACTCATGCTCAAGTTTCAAGGTAAAGGAGGTGGGGTTCAACAATGCAGAAGTGCCAGCTTTGACTTGGCTAGTCCTGTTCTACGAGTACCAGACTTGAGGTAAGAAGCGTACACGAGTCCACTACCAAGTCTCCAACCAATACACCACTATGGTTACTTCCTTGACTTCCCCACGAGGAGCACACCATAGCACTCACGCTTATCTTGCGAGTTTGAGAAGTATCCATTCAAGTTGTCTAATAATCAAGCACAGTTTTCCAAGTAGTCCATGACCGTGGACGCGGCTATTCGAATAGTTTTGTTAACCCTGCAGGGGTGTTTCGCTACACACACATGACCATCAGTTACCGACAGGTCTCGGCACCATTCAAGGGGTGTCGGCGAGGATTTTCACCACAACACTTCGCCCACTGCTCCGTTCTAGTCCAAGGAGTCAACTGTCTGAGTTCCAAACCCAACGTGAGTTCTGGCCGAGCTTCCAGCCATGACTCAAACCATGTAGGCACGACTGACAAGCCCACCTCGACGGATGGTCCTCCGCTTGGCAAGCCATGTTCTACAAGCCCTACCATGAATGCCACATTTTATTTCCTTTATCTTTCTATGCATATGCCGAATGGAAATCCCGAACTAGGTGTGACTCCTGGACTTGGATCGGGGTGAGTTACTAGGTCGAGATGGGTCAGTGAGCCCAATATGTGGTTGTACTCTTTGTATCGGATTACCATACAAGAACTCGGGCTTAAGGCGGTGTTCAACGAGACAACCCACTGTGTACTCCTACACAACCTCTCATCGTTCACCTTGTATTAGGGTAGATTCACCAACACAGTTTCACTTTCATCAACACCATGTTCACTATCATCCCGACTCACATCAAAGGCATCCTCATTGTAAACTCTAAGCATGAAATAAGCAGTAACAGTTGCAGGGGCCACATGATATCAATCAACTCCTATGTTAGCTAGGATTGTGGTTTTCTTACTACTGTGCCAAGATGATAGGTCATGCATCGGATATGGGTTCAACTATGCGGTAGAATCGATACAAGGTGATCTCCTAAACATGCATAAGCGAGACTGAGAGGGAATTGGGATTTTATAGACATGATCAATGGGGTTTGCTTGCCTTGCTGACGATACACGGGTCTTAACAGTGGTCTTCTTCTTCGGGGGTGATCACCGTCTCGGAACGTCTGTCACCGGAGCAGTCATCAACAAAGGGGGGTAACATCAAAATAAAATGCACAAGCACATGATTAAGTTGTAGAACATGATGTATATGGTGCTGATGTGTTGCAAATTCAATTTAATTGAAGTGTATTGCAAAAGGTTCAAATTAGAATAGTATTTGAATTAAATTTGAATTTATTCCAATTAAACCAAATATCAAAAGCTACTGGTCCTAATTTAAAATCAACTCAAACATGGTTGAAAGTTGGATATTTGGATAGAGCATTTTCTGCTGATCATTTTTCATATATTATATGTTAAATTTGGAGTTCATATGAATTTTCTATGAATTTTTGAAGTTTTGGCTAATTTTTGGACTTTCTGTGATTTTTCTGTATTTCTTTTAAATCAAATTCCAATTATGGCGTCAGCATGATGCAATGCTGACGTGGCGGGGGGGGGGGGGCTGCTGACCGCTGGGACCCACCTGTAAGTGACTAGGGGGTTAATCCCCTCTCTGTTTAAATTTACAAAGGGGTTAGGGGGCTGGGGGCCCCACCTGTCAGTGTCACCAGGGGTGATTAAGTGCGGGGTTAAGGCCTAACCGGCCGGCGGCTTGACGCCGGCGTCCCTGTACGCGGCGGCGCACACGGGGATGAAGATCCCGGCCACTAAATGGCATGCTGCGGCCAACAAAAGGACGCCCGCGGTCTTCCGCGTCGAGGGGTGCTAGCTGGGGAACTCAGGGACGGCTGGAGACACGCTGGCGACGAGGGACAGCGGCGGCCGTGGACTGGACCATGGCGAACCACAAATCGGGCACGGATTCGAGCGGGATTTTGAGGGGAAATGAGCGCAATCACACCCTGGGTGCAGTGACGGGCTCGAGGAAGCCGGAGGAGGCGAGGCGGCGGTGTATTCCGGCAATGGTGCATGGCGGCCGTCGTGGAAGAAAATGACGCGGGCGACGTCTCCAGAGAGCTTCGGCTCGATTCCTTCTGAGGGGAGGCGCGGGCATCGTTGCGGAGCTCCTGGACAACACGGGGTGCCGAGGGGAGGCCGTTGGCCGCGTCTGTGCACGACGGCGCTCCGGTGGGCTCTCGGGCGGTGTCGAAAACGGCGAGGGAGAGGGCAGAGAAGAGCGTCGAGAGGGGGAAGAAGGTGCGGGGCTTCTAGGCGTCCTCGTGGCGCGAGGAGAGGGCAGGGGAGAGATGTAGGTGGCGGGGCTGTCGCGGTGGCACCCACGGCGTGCCCCCGGATCGACAACGAGCAGTTAGGGGGAAGGGGAAGAAGATGACAAGCCCAGGTGGGCTTGGGCCGGGGAAAGGTTAAGTTGGGCCTGCGGCCAGTGGGGGTGGGCTGGCTTTCTTTTTCCTTTTTATTTTCTGTTTTTATTTTCTGTTCTTTGTTTGGCTTTAAATTAAATAGCAAAGCATTTTTGTAAATGCCCAAATATTTTATGTGGCCTTCCTAGACATGTAGCTAGCCACTCATAAAGTTTGGGGATTTTTGAAATTCCAATAATTTGAATTTCAAATCAAATAGGGTATTTAATTAATTTCCAAGCTCTATTTGGAATTTTTGACAAATTTTGGTGCATGCAGTGGAATCCACTTCACTTTATATGTGATCATGCATATTTATAAGACTTTTCAAAAATACCAGAGGAATTTTTGGAACAATTTTTGTCTGGCCATTTAATTAAATTCTTTAGGGCTTTTCTTTTCCCCATTTTTGAGTTTCTTTGAAAATTTTCACATGATGCAAAGGACACTCAAATCCTAGCACTTACCCAAGTTGGGGTTGTGACATATATGCATGGTTTACAAATGGTAAAATAGCTTGGGCCACCACTAGAAATGTTTGAAGCTAGGTAGGTAAGAAAAATGGACCCCTTAAATCCCACACGCGGTTAGGGACACTCGTCAAGAGACACAATACCCGGAACTCGGGTCCTAGGTGACTCGAATGGAACGAAGCATCAAGGCGGGTTAGCCTAGACCTTCCATCCTTCGTCGAGTATAGTCAATATTATAATAATCATATCATCCACAAAAATATATTAATATGATAGCCCAATCCAAGGAGTAACGGTAACATGATAGCTTCCTAGCATGCATACTAAGCAGTGGTTAAGCAAGCAAGGTACTTGGCCAAACAAAGGTTTGATGGGATGTGGAGGAACATGGCGGTTTGGGTTTATTTGAGAGGCATAAATATGAGGTGGTAGGATCAAGCAATCGTTCTATCCTATACCTAGGCACAAGTGAGATGAAAGTTATAAGCATGATATATGCTCCCCCTTACCTCGCAAACTCGCAACGTCTCCGAGAGTACCCGCGGAAGCACACAAGAAGGAAACACTGGAAAATCAATCGACAAGCAAGCATTTATTACTACGAAGAAATCACGAGCAGGCAACAAAAATAAGGCAACACAAGACAACGCACTACGGTATCGCATCTATCGTCGAGAGCGGTTACTAACAGGTTAAGTGAAGTATCGGTCGTACACAACGATACCGCACATTTAGAATGGTTCAAGTTGTTTAGCTACACAACATGATCAAAGGTTGTTAACATGGCATATCACTCAATCATGGCATGAGGTGAGGCATAAAGTAAACTATCTATGCTAGTCAATTTAAGTGGGGTAAAGCCCTAAGCAATGCATATACTAAGTCCACAGGAAAATAATAGCTTTTGGTACTGTTTTGCCCTAAACATAATTTTATTATTTTTATTAACAAGAAATAACATCATACTCACAATCTACACGAAATTCTATTCAAGTTACATGTAAAGAACATCTTTATTGGAGCAACGGTTAAAAAGTAACGGCCTCTTATATTTTACAGTGGCATGCGGTATAAATTACTGGGAAAAAACATGTATACAAGTTCAAACATGGCAAAGAGCAACATTTTATTAATCTACATGCAAGACGGAGCAACTTTCATGTAGAAAGTGTCTCCATCCGAGCTACCGGTGAAAAGATACGCGCATCGCCAAAAAACTATTATAATCTGCCAATTTAATTAACAGGAAAAAACTACTAATTGTTCTGGGCTGAAAGCTGTGCCACTGGGCCTAAACAGGGTGATCGCTAGATATCTAAACGACGCTTAGTGCACTAAACAGGTCATGGGCCGAGCCCAACAACACAACAAGAAAAAGAAAAAGAAAAAAAGGGGGGCGAGCTCACCATGGGCTTCGTCCTAGCTCGGGGGTGGGCGCTAGATTGGCTGTGCTCGCCCAGGGCGAAGAGGAGCGCTGCGGGCGCATGCTGAGGCTGGGCCTTGCTCAGGCTGGTGCCGTGCTGGGCCGTCTGGGCCACCTGAGGCACACCAGACCATAGCTGGCGAGCAAGCGGGCGGGGCGATGGGATCAGTCCCGATCCCGATCGGGACAGAGGCCGGCGGCGGTTGGTGGCTCCGGCTTGGTCCGGTGGGCGGGTGCAGGGAGGAGGGTCGGCCGGGATTCGGTCGGGGTCGTGTGGATCTGGCCGGGAGCTTTGTCCATGGGTGACGAGGCGAGTTCCAGGGCGGCGCAAGATCCATCTCCTGTGTCCATGGCGCGGCTCGGTCTCATGTAGGGAGATAGAGAGAGAGAGTTAGGAGAGAAGGGAGAGAGGAGAAAGAAGGAAGAGGAGAGGGAGACGAGGGAGGCGCGCGGGGCAGGTCGGCTGACCTGCGGCGGCACGCAGGAGCACGACGGCGCGGGCGGTCCAGGGAGGAGCATGGGGAGGGAGCTCCATTTCGGGGTTGGGCTTCAGGCGTGGTTTCTACGGGGAGGCGTGGTGCTCTCTGGGCCGTTGGATCTTCAGATCTAACAACCCAGATCGCTTGGCTGGCTGCTGCAGGGGTTGGCCGACTGCTAACTTCTAGGTGGAGGAGGTGGCTGCGGGGTGAGGAAAACTAGGGGAGTTAGACCCTAATTTTTAGGGTTTGGCTACAAATGGTAGAAGGTTGCCTGCTATATATAGCAGGTGGCTATTTGGGGTGGTTTTGGGTCACAAAGTGGGCTGTTTTAGGTGGGGTTTGGGCCTAGTCTTTGTGTGGGCTGGGATTAGCAGATAACAGAGAAATCTTGTTGGTCGGTTAGCTGCCCGTGCGAAATTTTATAAATACGCCCATGGAATTACACCGGCTACTATGCCTGGCACATCCGATCGTTCACTCATCAAACGAAGCCGGAACCGCACGAAATTCGAAACACCGCCCGATAAAAATAATAACCCAATTAAATATAATGGGAGTTTTCGTACCGATGGTGAAGGCTGGTCTTGTGCCGGAAGTTGCGACTGTGCTCGGGTGGAACCCGGTGTCTCAAAGGTCGTGTGCCGTGGTGGAAAAGGGTCGGTCTCGCATCCGATACAAGAAAATAGGGGGGGGGGGTATTCACCAATTAATAACTCGGGGAAGCAAACACTGCAAACAATACAGACAATCATCACAACAACGCAACAAACAAGATTTGTAATTAGGATGGAATTTCCTGGCTGTTACAACTGGCCAGGCATCGTTGCTAAAAGTAGGAAAATGATTCTAGTATATGTCACTACATTCCTTCTCTCAGAGTGAAAAATTTATACTAACTAACAAATTTACAAAAGAGAATATGGGATGATACAATCCGAATTAGTGCCTCATATTTAGATTGGACACATAAGCGAATCAGGGGGGAGCGTGGCGTCTACCCATGTAGGATGCACAAGTTCCGTACTTGTACATATCACAAGGGTAGCTGCACGCTCTCCCCCGATGTCACATAATGTCACAATATATTTAAATCATTGGCATTCTAAAAAAATAGCAAAAGTAATGATTAAAAGTAATTTGATGCTGAAACACCGTTTAATTCCCGTTTCGACAAATCTCAAGCACTCGATATGTCCTACTTTTCTAGCACAAGTCATGCCGAAATCCATGGAAATTTTCGGCATGACATTTGCTAAAAATTCGACATATCGAGCGCCTGAAATTTTCCAGAACGGAAATGAATCAACATTCCGGCAAAAGATAGGACACTCATATCCCTGGATCACGATAACAACAACAAAAAACTTGAGGCATTTCCTCTTAAAAAATATTTATCAACCCAAACTAGTTCTCCTCATTAACAATTAGCTCAAACAAAACATCATTAAGAACAGATTCTACATATTGCCCAAATTGTGCTAATACTTAACTACGACTCACAACATCATTGAGAATAGGTTCTACAATTTTCCCAAATTGTGCTAACATTAAACCAATCTCTCTCTTCTAAAATCATATATCTATCTAAAATCATCTATCTATATCTATCTATCTATCTATCTATCTATCTATCTATCTATCTATCTATCTATCTATCTATCTATCTATCTATCTATCTATCTATCTATCTATCTATCTATCTATCTATCTATCTATCTATCTATCTATCTATCTATCTATCTATCTATCTATCTATCTATCTATCTATCTATCTATCTATCTATCAATCCATCGATCTATCTATCTAAAATCAATGAAGGGGAGGGGGAGCAAGGAATCAAATTGTGTGCACCGCCGGGAGTGGCGGGTTGGGGCGGCGATAGGTCCGGGCGGCGAGTCGAGGCGGCGGGTCGAGGCGACGGTGAAGGAGTGGGGCGGCGGCGCGGGAAAGGAGCGGGGCGGCGGCGCGATGAGTGAGAGAGAGTGAGTGAGAGTGGGAGGGGGGGGGGGGCGTGCGGTTCGCTATAAGAACCATAGCAGCAGCGCCCCTCCTGGTGACACGCTTCTTCTATGTTCAGATCGTTGGGTCCACGTTAGCAGTAGCGCGCGACATGAACGGGCGCTACTGCTATGGTGGTAGTGGTAGAGGGCGTTTGTGGCAGACGCTACTACTACAACTTGTCAGTTGGGTTTGATGGGGACCACATTTACACGTAGAGGCCCCCTTGAGGGGCGCTACTGCTATTGGCTTAGCAGTAGCGCGTTCGGGAAGCACGTGCTACTGCTAATTAGCAGTAGTGCCCCTCCAGTGAGGGCGCTACTGTTAAGCCTCTACCTATAAGATTTTTCCTAGTAGTGCAAGGATGAGCCTCCTCAAACAAGATCTAGGTCTTCATGAGCAAGCAAGTTGGATGCACCCCCACTAGTTCCACTGAAGAGCTTTTCTTAGATCATATGTGCATCCGTTGCATGACAGTACCTACTCCTCACATCATATCTATCATTTGGCTCTCTCTCGCCTATGATTGTCCTCATTGATGTGAGCCTTTATCACCCTTTTTGTCTTCCTCCTCCACCATATCTCTGTCTTTGCCATCCCAAGTGTCAACTCTCGTGCTTACGCTCATCCATTGCATGAGTGCTCAAAATATCGAAAAGGAGCGGATCAAATTGACTTATACCTGGCTAGTGGTCTGAGGACGAGTCAAAATAAGATTCCAAAGAAGACCAAGTGTGAAACTTCAGTAGATTGAGTTCTCAACAAATATACTTTTTTCTCGTATTCCCATATCCCCCTTCTTGCACGCAAACACCATTTGGAGACATTCGAGTCACGGACATCGAGAGCTCTTGCACCTAATGTTCTTTCGTTGCTTGTTTCAATGCTAATATAGACTCGTGCATGTTATGACTTGAATTGAATCACATACCTTGATTGCTCTACTTTCAAAGTCTTTATATGGTTGCTAGCATGTCACCACAGAAATTATGCTTGTTATCATTTACCTACTCGAGGACGAGCAGAAATTAAGCTTGGGGATGTTGATACGTCCCAAACGTATCTATAATTTCTGCTTGCTCCATGCATATTTTGTGTGATATTGCTATGATCTAGATACACTTTCATACACTTTTGATCATATTTGGACTAACTTATTAACTCAGTGCACCACAGTGCCAGTTCCTGTTTTCTGCTGTTTTTCTATTTCAGGTTTCCCCCATATTAAATGCTCCAAAAATTCGGGGAAAATCGAATAAAAAATCAGCGCAACGGAAGCTTCCGGAATCACCAAAGTGGGGCCAGAGGGCCACCACAAGGGACCCAGGCGGCCACCTGGCGCGGCCTAGGGCTTGGCCGCGCCCGGGGGGGGGGGGCGCCTGGACCCCTGGTGCCCCCCCTGGCTGCCCCTTGCGCCTATATATTCTCCGTGACGCGAAACCTCCATATACAGAACCCCTTTTCGCGATCTTGCCTCTGTCCCGCCGCCGCCGCGCTTCCAAGATCGGGAGCGCTAGCAGCCCTCTTCCTGACACCCTACCAGAGGAAGGATTGACCTCCGAGAGCTTCCCCTCCACCATGGACGCTTCCCGGATGTGCCGGTAGTAGTTTCCCTTGGACCATGGGTCCGTGATCAGTAGCTATGTGATGTTCTCCTCCCCTCTTTGTTCTTGATGGTTTAGACCTCGTGATCTGCCCTACATGATCGAGGCACATATGTAATTTTCTGCTGTTGCTATGCTGAGTTTGTTGGGATCTGATGGATTATGAGACTATGTTCAGATTGTGATTGAGTAATATATTTGGTTCTTGACGAGGGGGTGACCCCACGACTCCTACATGTGAGACTACCTGGTGCGTGTGAAGATAGAAGGCCCACTAGGAGGCTGCGACAAGACCACAATTGGCCCAACCAGACACCGACGTAGGAGTCCGTGACTAACATGGAAGGTGCAACTTGGCGTACAAGGCAAGACTAGAACTAGGAAACCATCTACTGTAACCTAGCACGGACTCCCCGAGACCTGGCCTATTATATAAAGGCTGGGAGGGCAGACGTCCGGATCATCTCAATACGCATCTACTCATCTTTGCCTTGCGAGAACTCGCCTCGGCCTCCACTGTAATCGCCCCCTCACGTAATAATATCGAGCAGGAAGTGCTTCTCTCGTTAGCCGACGAGTATCGTCTAACCTGTGCCATCTCTATGAATAAACCAGGGTCCCTGACCATGGTATTTCCCGGGGTTGATCCCCGTCAATTGGCGCCGTCTGTGGGAACTACACATGTTGGAATCACGATCTCGGCGGTCCCGACCTCAACAGATCAAGACTCGAGGACTAGAGCCAGATCCAATCCGCTCGAGAGATTCAAGTTCACCGCAAGCGTCTCCGTCACCCCATCAGGACCACCCACCCTGCAGCAGAACCAAGCCTGGCACCTCGACAAATGCCAGATCCATCACCGGCGGAAAAGAACTCGACGACCCAGAAGACAAGCACAAGGAGGCTACTCGAGAATCCCACTCGAGGAGTCGCGGCGCGTGGCCGAAGGCTCGCCCATCAGTCGACGATCCACCATCACCCGGACTCCCACCACGCGCCAAGACAACGACTCCGAGGCCCAGTCCGGAGACTACTACGACCCAGATCTAAGGCCAGACGAATTCTCCAACTTCATCCAGAATCAATCAGTCAACGACGGGATAGAGCTCGACCCAAGAGCTCACAGTCGAGCAGAAGACCGCTCGCAGATCTTCCAAGTCTCAAGGAGAAGAAGGCACGCCGGCTCCAGCAAACTCACAGCTAAAGAGCAACTGGAAGGACCCTGCGTGATCCACTGTTTCGAAGACAGTCGAGGACATCTCAGAGCAAGCCACACCCTGGGAGACTGCCGCCTATTCGCCGAACTATCCAACAGCCTCAAGGAGGAGAAGCAGCGTGAAGCCAAACACACTCGAAGAAGCACGCAGTCACCCGCACCGAGAGCAGAGGAGCAATATCCCGCGCCCCAGGGACGAATCTGCATGATCCAAGAAGGAAGACCCTCGAAAGCAAAGCATGATGCTTACACCTTGCAGGCCGAAGCAGCCGAAGTCCTAAAGACAACTGAAACCTACCAACTGAGCGGCGCCGAGACCATCATCACTTTTTTACAGAGCGACCATCCGCCTGCAGTCCCGAGGCCTGGGCATGCACCCCTGGTCCTCGAAGCGCAGATCGGAGGATACGACATGGACAGAATCTTCATGGACGGAGGAAGCAGTCTAAACATAATCTTCACCAGCACTCTACGCAAGATGTTCATCCCACGATCAGTGTGGAAGAAGTCAGGAACCACAATATACGACGTAGTCCCGGGCGAAGCAGCCACCTCCATCGGAGCAATACAACTTGATGTGATCTTCGGCAGCAAGCGCAACTTCGCAAAGCAGGCACTCGAGTTCGAAGTACTCGACTGGCAGTCGCAGTATCACGCCATACTTGGGTGACCGGCGTTCGCACAGTTCATGGAGGTTCCACACTATGCATATCTCAAGCTCAAGATGCCAGGACCTGCAGGAATCATCATAGTCAAGGGAAGCTTCATCAAATCGGACTAGTGCGACCGCGACTTCCACAAAGTCTCCGACACATTCGGAGCCCAACAACAGCTCCAAGAAATAGCCATGGTGACGGACAAAAGCATATTTCCACTAGCAAACAGAAGTGAGACAAAGGAATTTGGTCGCGACTTCAGCGTCGACAGCGACACGATCACACACCAAGTAAACCAAACAGACCCAGAGAAGACAGTCCGCATATATGCCCACCTTCCAGAAGAGCAAGCAACCGCCCTCATAACCTTCCTTCGTGAAGAATGGAAAATTTTCGCCTGGTGCCCAGTTAACATGCCAGGGATACCGCGAGAATTCGCGGAACACGCGCTCCACATCAAGCCAAACACGAAGCCAGTAAAACAGGCGCTGCGACGGTTTTCAGAGCCCAAACGTAGAGCAATCGGAGAAGACGTCAATCGACTACTCGACGCACAGTTCATCAGAGAAACAAAGGAAGCAACATGGATAGCAAACCCAGTCCTAGTCCCTAAAAAGGACACCGAGGTACTAAGGATGTGCGTCGACTATGGGCCTATCAACAAGCATTGCCCAAAAGACCATTTCCCCTGCCAAGAATCGACCAAATAATCGACTCCGCAGTAGGGTGCGACCTCCTATATTTTCTCGACGCATACTCAGGATACAATCAGATCAGGATGAAGGAGGAAGAAGAAGAGCACACCTCGTTCATCACCCCCTACGGAGTATTCTGTTACCAAACTATGCCCTTCAGACTAAAAAATGCCGGAGCCACGTACTAGCGGATGATGCAAGCATGTCTGATAGACCAGATCGGCAGGAACGTCCAGGTCTATGTAGACAACATTGTCATAAAAACCTACAGCGCAAACACACTACTCGACGACCTCCGCGAGACGTTCGTGGCCCTCAACAAGTACAGGATCAAGTTGAACCCCAAAAAATGCGTGTTCGGCGTCCCAACCGGAAAATTACTCGGGTACATGGTCTCTTCCCGAGGGATCGAAGCAAACCCGGAAAAGGTTCAAGCAATCGCCAAAATTCAAAGGCCAACCAACATCAGAGGAATACAACAACTCACAGGAAAGCTCGCAGCATTGAGCCGCTTCATCAGCAGGCTAGGCGAAAGGACCTTACCTTTCTACAAACTGCTGAGAAAAGGAGAAAAATTCGAGTGGACCGAGGAAGCCAACAATGCATTCGCAGACCTGAAGAAAACCCTATCTACCCCACCAATCTTGGCGGTGCCTAAAGAAAGGGAAAAGTTGTATCTCTACATAGCAGCACGCAGCAGCGTCGTGAGCATGGTGCTTGTCGTCGAGCGTGCAGAAGAAGGAAAAATCCAGAGCATCTAAAGACCAATTTATTACCTAAGCACGCTACTCACGAAGCCACAACAGCGGTACCCACATTACCAAAAGCTCTTGCTTTCCATCATCATGACCTCCAGGAAAGTATCGCACTACTTCGACGAACACTCCATCACAATCGTGAGCAGTGCACCACTCGCGGACATCCTCAACAATCCCGGCGCGACCGGTCGAGTCGCCGAGTGGAACATAGAGCTTAGCCCGCGAGACCTATAGTTCAAACACCCAACAGAAATCAAAGCCCAAGTACTCCCAGACTTCCTCGTCGAGTGGGAAGAAGTCCTAACACCAGGGCCCCCAGACTTGTCCAACTCATGGACGATGTACTTTGACGGATCCAAAAGATAGCAAGGAGCCGGATAAGGCGTCGTCCTAGTATCCCCCAAAGGAACGAAGCTCAAATACATCCTCCAGATCAACTTCAGCAACGCCTCCAACAATGAAGCAGAGTACGAGGCGCTAATTCACGGCATGCGCATGGCAAAAACTTGAGGTGCCACTAGCCTATCGATCTATGGCGACTCCAACCTCGTCGTCCAGCAGGCGATGAGAGACTGTAACGCAGTCGCAGACAATATGTCAGCTTACCAGAAGCTCTACAACGCGCTAGAAGGAGGATTCGACGGCTGTGAACTCAACTACATCCCCAGAGCAAACACTACAGAAGCCGACGAACTTGCGAACATCGGGTCGACTCGAGGACCAATACCACCAGGCGTTTTCCTCAAAAGCATCAATCAGAAATCAATAAAAGCAAAGCCAGCGGAGCCCAAAGCAGTCGCAGAATAAGACGACACAAATGAGCCAGCACAGGTGGTGGCAACGAGTGCAGCTGACGCTACAAACAGCCAAGCAATCGAAGTTGAAGCACCAGCAGCACTCAAAGACCCGACCTGGGAAAGACCTTTTCTTCGTTTCCTATTCGAAGGCACCTTACCACAAGACGTCGCAGAAGCCCGACGCATTAGTCGACGATCTAAAGCATTCACAGTAATCAACATACAGCTCTACAAGCGCAACATTTCCCAGGTCCTACAAAAGTGCATAGACGAGGAAGATGGAAAAGCCCTACTACTGGAGATTCACGAAGGCACCTGCGAGCACCATGCCAGCAGTCAATCACTCGTGGCAAAAGCCTTTCGAGCAGGATTCTATTGGCCAACCGCCATGAGAAATGCAGAGGATATTGTACGGCGTTGCATCGCATGCCAAAAATTCGCCAGCAGGCCGCACGCCCCAGCATGAGAACTCAAAACCATACCTTTATCATGGCCATTCGCGACATGGGGACTCGACATGGTAGGCCCACTCAAGAAATCATCAAAAGGAGGAAGAACACACCTACTGGTCGCAGTCAACAAATTCACCAAATGGATCGAGGCAGTACCAATCACCATCTCAACAGCCCTCACGGCAGTCAACTTCATTAAATCAATTATCTTCAGTTTCGGAGTACCACACAACACCATCACAGACAACGGTACCAACTTCACAGCAGCAGAGTTCCAAAATTTATGTCAAGAATTGGCCATCAAAATCAACTACGCATCAGTCGCACACCCGCAATCTAATGGCCAAGTGGAGAAAGCAAACGGATTAGTATGCGGAGGAATAAAGAAGCGACTCCTGGCACCACTCGAGCAAGCCGCATGCAACTGGATAGAAGAGCTCCCCGCAGTCCTATGGAGCCTGCGCACCACCCCAAACAGCTCTACCCAGTATACACCCCTCTTCTTGGTATACGGGGCAGAAGCAGTACTACCGCACGACCTAAAATTCGGAGCACCCAGAATCTCAGGGTACAACGAAGAAGAGGCAGAAGAAGCGCTGCAGAACGACAAAGACATAGCAGACGAAGCACGAGACACATCCATCACAAGATCTAAAGGATACCAGGACAAGCTGCGCACATATCAAAGCAGTCGCTTGCGGACCAGATCGTTCAACAAAGGAGACCTTGTGCTACGGCCAATACAGGAAAAAGTGCACAAACTTGCCCCACAATGGGAAGGGCTGTTCATCATCTCGGAAGTCATAGGAGGAGGAGCATACAGACTGGCAAATCCGGAGACCAATGTGGACGTGGGAAATCCATGGAACGTAGCGAACCTACGCCTGTTCTACCCATAGTCCCCTAGGCATTATCAAGACATCGACAGCAGCACCGATCGGCAACTCATGTAAAAATTCGAAGGAATAAATCAATGTTGCCCAAAACACCTTACAAGAACTCGGGGGCTCGAGCCTAGAACTCCCCCCGAGAGACGCTATCTTCGCAAACGCGACTCTTACTTAAAAGCACTCGGGGGCTCGAGCCTAGAACTCCCCCCGTGAGACGCTATCTTCGCAAATGCGACTCTTACTAAAAAGCACTCGGGGGCTCGAGCCTAGAACTCCCCCCGAGAGACGCTATCTTCGCAAACGCGACTCTTACTTAAAAGCACTCGGGAGCTCGAGCCTAGAACTCCCTCCGAGAGACGCTATCTTCTCTAATGCGACTCTTACTTAAAAAGCACTCGGGGGCTCGAGCTTAGAACTCCCCCCGAGAGACGCTATCTTCGCAAACGCGACTGTTACTTATAAAAAAAGACCCGGGGGCTCAACCATAAAACTCCCCTGAAAGACGATATCCTCAATAAAGACACGACTCTCGCCAAAAGACAAAGCCCAGGAAAAAGAAAGTTGCAACAGTGCACGATTCTTTAGTCTTCACCCGATCGCAAGCGATCGCCTAAAGACTCGGGGGCTACTCCCATCGGGAGCGCTGACGCGCACCCGATCTAGACTTGAAAAAATTCAAAGACAACTACAAACCAGTGAGACAAAAATCCATAAAGCCTTCGCTTGATTCGGCAAATGAAACGCAGCCTCGAGGGCTACTCCTATCGAGAGCGCTGGCGCGCACCCGAGAAGACAACTCTCAAAGGAGTTGAAGATAATTTTCATTACAAAGGAGTCGAAGACAACTCTCATTACAAAGGAGTCGAAGACAACTCTCATTACAAAGGAGTCGAAGACATTCTCATTACAAAGGAGTCGAAGGCGAAGTCGAAACGACAGTTTGCCGTTACAGAAGGACCTGCTGAACTACAAACTAGGCTACATTCAAACTTCTACATGTGTGCTCATGCTGAGCTAATTGGAACTTTCGTGCCACAGCCCGGCGGGCATCATCACAGACAAAGTACCAGCCCAGCCGAAGAAGAAGAAGCTCGCTGTCCTCCAGTTCTACAAGGTGACTCGCCTACTGCCGCTGCCGCTTGACGACTGGCTTGACATCCAGTTCTTCCTTAGAACTAGAAGAGCAAACACCATCGCCCGAGGGATCAGCCTGTAACAACCCATCTGCAAGAAATAGAAAACACCATGAGATTGTACCTTGTCTGTTGACTTTGTAACTTGGCATGATGCTAAAGGTTGTAATTTCATGTGGTGATTTAAATTTGCATTGGGATTGGAGCCCATCTGGTTTGGTTGAGTTTGCTTCCAAAGTGGTTCAAGAAGGGTGTTTGAAGAATTTTCATTCTTGCATGCATGCTCTCCCTGGCCCCAAACTTGGCCTAGCCTTTTCCTTTGCTATGACAAGGGTTTTTAAAACCTCAAATCATTTTTGCCATCATCCAAAATATGGGCTCTAGTTCAAAGTGATTTTGAATTCAAAATGAGCTCACAATTTTGTTGTAGCCAAAAATGCCCAAACCATTATTGGAAATTGAGGAATAATGCAAGGTTAATTATACATATTTTTATGTATTTTCCCACTTGTATTTAATCCAGGAAAACTCTAAATCCTTTCTGTTTTATTTAAATGGAAAATGGATCAGCAACAGGTTTTTATTTCCTTTTTTTTCAATTCCTGGTGGAAGCCCAGCCCATCAAGCCTCCTTCCCGCAGCCCACTGGAGGCAGCCAGCGAAGCGGTACGCGGAGTGGCTCAATAGCCGTTGGATCAAGATCCAAGCGCCTCCCTTCGTCGCCTTTCCACCGTGGCTGAGGTCCCCTCCGACCTCCTCTCTCACAGCCGGCGCGGCGTCGACGTCGATGACGGACAGCGTGGCTGGGGGGGCCTTCCCCTTTATAAGCTGGCCCCGAGCGTGTTCTGGGAACCCTAGGAACCCCTTCCTCCCTCCAGGTTCCGCCGCCGCCGCCGGATTTGACCCCGAGGTCCTCCCCTGTTCCGCCATGGCCGCCGGCCAATTCCGTCAAATTCCTCGCCGTCCTTCGCTTTCTTGGATCGTGCTTTTGAATGCACCTTTCCCTGCGTGCGCTTGACCCATTCCTGGTCGCAGGAACCAGAAGGAGGCACGGGTTCGCAGCGGAGCCGTGGACGCCGTCGGGAACCCGCACCACCTCGTCGTCGCCAGGGTCGTCTTCTTCCTCTCTGGGTTGCTCGAGTTCGACCACGACACCTCCAAGGTGATCCTCGTGGTGCCCTTCTCCCACCCGTAGCGCGTAGCCTAGTTCCCCGCGCGGTAGCTTGTCTGAATCTTCCGCGCTTCGTCGTCGCCGACGAGCCACCGTGGCCGCCCTGTCTATGGCGTGCCCGGGGTGCGCTCGTGCGTGCCTACGCGTGCTCTGGCCACGCATACGGACTCAAAGGAGCCCCTTTGCGCAAGGTTTGGCCGTAGCCACTCCCGTGTCCGAACTCTGCATGTTGGACAGTGGCGCCGCCGTGTGTTCCGATGAGCCTCACGTCGCCGTCGTGAAGCGTATGGCCGAGCTCGACGTGTGGCGTTGTAGCAGGATGTGCCAGGAGGCCGTAGCAACTCGTGGTGTCGCCGGAGGAGCCCCGGAGCCATGGCTAGCTTCGCCTGAACTTGCTGTCGCCGCCGCCTGTTTTTCTGTCAGTGGGTGCAGTGTTGCGCCGTCGTCTTCAGAGGACCCTAGCGTCCTCCCTGCTGGGCTTCGACCAATTCCGAGGACACCTTCGTGATCGTGGTGATGCCCTCTCCCAGTTGCGCTAGATAGAGGGGCCCAAGACGTCTCAACGGCGACGAGAGCCTCGCCGTAGTTCTCTGTCGCAGGTGCCATTCGGGTGCGTTTTGAATTCAGTTAACCACTTGGGGTTAACTTAACCTGCAGCCAACACCTCTTTGTTCAGCAGTTCGATCGTAGCGCAGTGGTCAGGGGGGGTTAGTGGAGAAGGCCACGTCCTGGGTTCGAGTCCCAGCCGAGGCAAAACCCCCTATTCTTTTCGTTTTATGTTTTTTTTGCTTGGACGTGGGCCTTGCCCCGTGGGCCTGGAGAGAAGAGAAGTGGGCCTGGCGCCCGAGGGCAGCCCAGCAGGCCAGTGCCACTTTTCTTTTCCTTTTCTTTTCTTTTTCTTTTTTTTGCTTAATTCAAATTTGAATTTGATTCCAAATTCAAATCTGTTTTGAGCTTCAAATCTTTTGGGGCCATCCCATATATAGTTTTGGGGTAGCTTGAGCTACTGACCATCATGGTGAGGTCCTTTTTTCATTTTTCCCTCTGAATTTTGGAGTGTGGCAATTTTGCAAATAAACCCTTTTTTCATTTCTTTGATTTTATCAATTTTTGCCCAAATTCAAAAATGGCCATGCCATATATGATTTTTGTCGGGCCCCGGGGTTAGCGTATGTAATTCCGGTCATAATACAATCACATGGAGAGCCGAGAGCCGTACCCACTTGTCTAAGCAGACAAGGCCAAGCACAGATCGCTCTCGGTAAGCATCGAACGTGAGGGGCATCCCATCCAGGCCGGATGATCAACTGAGATGGGTCCTCATCGTCCGCACACAAGTCTAATGATATGGGTGGTGAATCCCATACTCACAGACAAGTCGCCTCAACCATGTTATCGATTGGATCATAACCCTTACATAGACTTACTCCAGCCCGATCACTTAGTCGGGATCTCGGGCGGGCTCAATCATACAACAAAGTGTGCCACGTGACAGAGTCACGAGCAATCGCATCGCGATGCCCCAAGCTGCGCACATCTAAGGGCCACTTGGTGTATAAAAGACCGCCGGCAAGAACACAACTAAGCTATCGAACCCCACACTAAGACATGCACGTTATAAACATACACGCAGCATACATGTCCAGTGTAAACAGCAGGTAATCACAACATGAACTCTACAAACTCATAGTCTTTATAACTTCTGCTAAACAGAGCAGACATAGTAATTGTATTACAAGCAGAGATCACATGAATGTGATCCAACATTACATCAAACATCAGCGGAAGCAAATTATGTCTTAGTAAAGACAAGTTTAACAAATGGCTTAAGAAGCCTGAGAGAAAAGTACAACGACCCTCCAAAGGGCACAGGCTGCTGCCTGGAACTATACGACATTGGTCCACGTCGAGCTCGAAGTAGAGGCCACCATCAGGGTCAGTGGTCTCGTCTCTAAAACATAGAATAAGCAAACGTGAGTACAAAGTCGTACTCAGCAAGACTTACATAGGAACTATACTACTCATGCACATGTATCAAGGCAAAGGGAGGTGGGGTTTCACTTGCAGAAAATGCCAGCTTTGACTTGGCTAATCCTGAACTACGAGTACCAGAGAGAGGTAAGAACGTACATGAGTCCAAGTAACAGTCTCCAACCAATACTCCACTATGGTGCCTTCCTCGACTTCCCCACGAGGAAGCACGCCATAGCACTCACACTTATCTTGGTGTGTTTTAGGAGTATCCAGTTCAAGTTATCTATGATCAAGTAAAGGTCTCCAAGTAGTCCATAACCGCGGACACGGCTATTCGAATAGTTCATTAACCCTGCAGGGGTGTACTGCTACACACACGCCTCATCAGTTACCGCCTGGGGATGGACCCTTCAAGTGAGTACCGGCGAGGATGCTGCCACGACACTTCACTCACGGCACCATCTCTAGTCCTTGGGAGTCGCCTATTTGAGTTGGGACCACGATCGGAATCCGGCCGATTGTTCCGATGCGGACTCAAACGTTGTGTGACCGCCATCAAGCTCAACTCGATCATGATCACTTGATTAAACGTGCCCACAACCTTCGCCAACCACTTACCTTGGTTCCACCTGCTTGAGATCGTAAATGGGCGAACTACTTGCGACTCCTGGACTGATCCGGGGTGAGGTACTAGGCCGAGAGGGGTCAGTGAGCCCAATGTGTGGTCGTACTCTTGGTCTTGGATAACAACACAAGAACTCGGGCCTAAGGCAGTGTTCAACGAGACAACCCACTGTGTACTCCTACACAGCCTCTCATCGTTCACCTTTGTTTAGGGTAGATTCACCAACACGTTAACACCATCATTCACATGATCACTACCATCCCGACTCACATCAAAATAGCCTCAGGTAACAACTCTAAGCATGCAATAAGCTGTAACAGTTGCAGGGGCCACATGATATCAACCAACTCCTACATCTGCTAGGATTGTGGTTTGCTTACTACTGTGACAAAATGATAGGTCATGCAAAGGAATAGGTTCAACTAGCGGTAGAACGTATCATGGTGACATCCTAAACATGCATTTGCGAGAATGAGAGGGAACTGGGATTTTATAGACATGATCAAAGAGGGGGCTGCTTGCCTTGCTGACGATCACGAGGTATCACTCTTCTGACGTGAGGTTGAACTCGTCTCCGAGATCAATTCTACCGAGAAGATGCAATCACCAAAGCACTGGAAATAAAGCACAATCAAAATAATACAATGCACATTCAATATGCAAAACAAAGCATGGCAGTGTGCTGATGTGACCTATGTTTGAATTGCCACATTTTAATTGAAGTTGATTAGAAAAGGAAATTCAAATTCAAACTCCAAATGTTATTCAAATTTGGTCTACTTGCATTTGCTAAAGTTTATTCATTGTAAACCAAAGTATCATATGGGTGAAATGCTTCTGAAGTACAAGTGATGTGTGGTGCATTTCCATGTTTGAAATTGGAATAATAATTGATTTGAATTTGAAATAATTCCAATTAAATGAAATAGCAAAAGCTACTGATCCCTTTTTAAGATCAACTCCAACATAGCTGAAAGTTGGATATTTGGATAGAGGATTTTCTCCTGATCATTTTTCATATATTATATGTTGAATTTGGAGTTAAAATGATTTTTCTATGATTTTTCAAAGTTTCAGCCATTTTCTGGAATTTACTGATTTAAATTAAATGATTTAAGATTTACTGCGTCATCACTAGGTCATGCTGACGCCAGGGTTGACCAGTCAACTGGCAGGGCGGCCCCACCTATCAGCCTCAGTGGTTAATTGGTTCTGTTTAATTTAAAATGTGGATTAGCTTAAGGCCTAGGGCCCACTGTCAGAGAGAGAGAGAGGGGGGATTAGCTGGTCGATTAGGTGCTAAAATAACCCGGCCCGCCGGCGGTTAGCCGCCGGTGCCACTGGGCACGGCGGAGGGTTGCCGGAGTGGCCATTCCGGCCACGGGAGAAGGAGGGAAGGGCACTGGGAGGAAGCCCGCGACGTCGCGCGTACGCCTGTGCCATCGGGGCAACGCGAGGAGGCCCGTGGCCATGGCTACGTCGACGGGGGCGGCGGCTGGAGCTACTGACCATGGCGGATGACGACAGAGGGCACGGGGAGAAGAGGAAGAGCACGGGGAGGTTGCTCACGACGCCGCGCGTCTGTTAGAGTTAGGGGGGTTCAAACGGGCGCTCGGGGCCACGGTTACGACGAGGAGAGGCGGCTGCCGGAGCTCTGACTCCAACGGCAAGGCGAAACCAGGCACGGGGAGAGCTACAGCTAGGGGGAAACGAGGCGTGGTTCTCACCCAGACGCGATGGAGAAGACGGCAGGGCTCGGGGTAGCTCGACGGTGGCGAAATCGACAAGTTGCTCCACGACGGCCGGCGGCGATCCGTTGAGGCTGTCGTCGATTCCGGGGCTCTTTAGCTCAAATTTCTTGGGGGGAACGAAGAAGACGACGTCGGCGGTTGTAGTGGACAACCGGGAGAGGCGTGGGGTGGCCACTGGCCGCGTCAGTGCGAGGCGGCGCTCCGTCGTGGTCTCGGCTACTCGCGGAATCCGGCGAGAGAGGGAAGGAGATGAGCTAGGGAGAGAGGGGAAGGTGCGGGCGGCTTCGGGGCGACTACGTGGCGTCCTCGGGGAGAAGAGGAGGCTCCAGAGGGCCTCGGTGGCGTCCACGGCGCTCGGCTCGCCACCGAGCTGCTTCGGGCGCCGGGGAGGAAGACGACACCGGGGAGCTAGTGGGCTGGGCTGGAAAGGTAAGGTGGGCCTCGCCCCTGGGCAACAGGTAAGCTTTGCCTTCTGTTTTTCTTATATTCTTTTCTGTTGTTTGTTTTGCCCATTTAAAAATAAATAGCTAGGGCATTTATAAAAATCCCCAAACATTTTTATAAAACCTAGGTGACTATATAGAAGTCAAACCCAAGTTTTGGGAATTTTTGAAATTCAAATTATTTGAATTTCAATTCAAATAGACAAATGATTTAATTTCCAAGCCACTATTTGAATTGTTAAAAAATCTATGAGCATGGGATTAATCCCAAATCACTTTTAAAATGATCAGACTCATTTTTAGGATTTTTCAAAACATCCAAAAGATTTTTGGAAAAAGATTTATTTCTGGCCTTTTTATTTAATTCATTTAGGGCTTTTCTTTTCCCCAATTCCTTTTCTTTTGCAATTTTTTTTCAAGATGCAAAAAAAATGCAAGCTAGGTTAAACACAAACCTACTTTGGGGTTCTGACAACTCACCCCCACTCAAAAGAATCTCGTCCCGAGATTCAGAAGTTGTCGGGAGGAAGGTGGGGTACTCAGCTCGTAGACGATCCTCTCGTTCCCAGGTGGCTTCTTGCTCTGAATGATGTGACCACTGCACTTTGAGGAATCTGATCTTCTGACGTCTGGTGCTACGCTCGGCTTCATCGAGAATACGAACAGGGTACTCTCGATATGAAAGGTTATCTTGGAGATCAAGCGTTTCGTGGTCTACTTCGCGGATGGGGTCCTTGAAGCAACGCCTGAGTTGAGAGACGTGGAAGACATCATGAACCTGGGAGAGGTGAGGGGGTAGTTCCAATTGGTAGGCAACTTCTCCACGTTTGGCGAGAATGCAAAAGGGACCGATATAACATGGGGCCAACTTGCCTTTGATACCGAAGCGATGGGTACCCTTCAGAGGAGTAACCCGAAGGTAAGCCTTCTCATCCAGATTATAGCTTTCTTCCCTATGATGACGATCATAATAGCTTTTCTGACGAGACTGGGCTGTTTTCAATTTCTCACGAACAATGCGAACTTGCTCTTCTGCATCCTGAATCAAATCCGGTCCAAAGAATTTTCTTTCACCGGTTTCTGACCAGTTTAGGGGTGTTCGACATTTCCGTCCATAGAGAAATTCAAAAAGAGCCATGCCCAGACTAGATTGGAAACTATTGTTATACGCAAATTCGGCAAAAGGAAGAGAATTCTCCCATTTCTTTCCGAAAGAGATAACACAAGCTCTGAGCATGTCTTCGAGAATTTGATTGACCCTTTCTACTTGACCACTGGACTGTGGGTGATAAGCGGTGCTAAAGGAGAGGTGGGTTCCCATAGCATTCTGGAAACTTTCCCAAAATCGAGAAGTGAAAAGACTACCACGGTCTGAATTGATTTCCAAGGGAACACCGTGAAGTGACACGATTCGGGAGACATACAAGTCCGCTAACTGGCTAGCAGTTATAGACTCTCGAACTGGAAGGAAGTGAGCAACTTTTGAAAGTCGATCAATGACAACGAAGATGGCATCATTTCCTTTCTGGGTTTTTGGAAAGCCGGTAATGAAGTCCATACTGACTTTATCCCACTTCCACTCGGGGATAGGAAAATTTCTAAGAGTACCAGCAGGTCTTTGATGTTCTGCCTTAACGCGACGACAAACATCACATTCAGCAATGAACTGAGCAATTTTTCTCTTCATCCTAGTCCACCAAAATCTCTGGCGTAGATCTCGGTACATTTTTGTGCTACCGGGATGAATGGAGAGGGGTGTGTCATGGGATTCTTTGAGGATGAGTTGCCTTAGTTCCTTATTCTTAGGTACTACCAAACGATTTCCAAAGAATACCGTTCCTTTACTATCTGTGGAAAAACATTTAGCAACTCCGCTAGCAATGTTCTCCTTGATCCGGCGTACACCTCGTGCACGTCTTTGGGCAACTATGATTTGATCCTCAAGGGTTGGTTTCGCCACCAAGTTGAAAAGAGATCCACGAGGAACAATCTCAAGATTGAGCTTGCGAAATTCCTCATGAAGAAGTGGTTGATACTGTTGTAAGATGAGGTTGTTACAATACGACTTACGACTTAGTGCATCGGCCATTACATTGGCTTTGCCTGGGGTGTAAGAAATTCCTAAGTCATAATCTTTTATCAACTCTATCCAGCGTCTTTGCCTGAGATTAAGATCTGGCTGGGTGAAAATGTATTTGAGGCTTTGGTGGTCGGAATAGATCTCACAACGATTACCAAGGAGGTAATGTCGCCAAGTCGTTAGGGCATGAACTACGGCAGCGAGTTCAAGATCATGGGTAGGATAGTTCTCTTCATGTGGCCGCAACTGGCGTGAAGCATAAGCTACCACATGTCGATCTTGCAGAAGTATGCATCCTAACCCTTGCCGTGAAGCATCACAATAGATCTCGAAATCCTTTTTGGTGTCTGGAGGCGCAAGTACGGGTGCAGAAGTCAATCTTCTTTTTAGCTCTTGGAAGCTTTCCTCGCACTTGGGCGTCCATTCGAATTTCTTATCTTTCTTGAGGAGTTCAGTCAGAGGCTTTGCAACTTTAGAAAAGTTCTCGACGAAGCGGCGACAATAGCTTGCTAAGCCAAGAAAACTCCTAACTTGCCTAACTGATTCAGGTGGAGTCCAGTCAAGGAAGGCCTGAACTCTCTCGGGATTGACAACAATGCCTTTTGCAGAAATCACGTGGCCTAAGTAGGTCACTTCTTCACACTTGGAGAATTTAGCATACAGGCGATGCTCTCTAAGTTTCATCAATACCAGCCTAAGATGTTTTGCGTGATCTTCTTCGTTCTTCGAGTAGATGAGGATGTCATCAAGATAAACTACAACAAATTTTTCTAAGTACTCCATGAAGATCGAATTCATCAAGCGCGAGAATGTGGCGGGGGCATTGGTTAAACCGAAGGACATGACGGTGTACTCGTAAAGACCATAACGAGTAGTAAAAGCCGTTTTGGGAATGTCCTCGTTTCTGATTTTGATCTGATGATAACCTAATCTCAAATCCATCTTGGAGAAGACAGAGGATCCTGCAAGTTGATCATAAAGATCATTGATCCTGGGCAGTGGGTACTTGTTCTTTATCGTCGCTAGATTTAGCGGTCGATAGTCTACGCACATCCTTTCTGTTCCATCGTTCTTCGCTACGAACAGAACGGGGCAACCCCATGGCGATGAGCTAGGGCGGATGAAGCCTTTTGCCAACGAAGCTTCAAGTTGGATTTTGAGCTCAGCTAACTCACGTGGGGCCATTCTATATGGGCGTCTGGATATTGGTGCGGTTCCTGGGATAAGATCTACCACAAACTCTACAGATCTGTCAGGTGGTATTCCTGGCAGCTCTTCTGGAAAGACATCCGGGAAGTCACGAACCACCGGAATATCTTCAAGGTCTGGAAGAGGAAGCACATTTAAAGAATGCACCAGGGTTTTAGAGCTTGGTGAGGTGTACTTGATGGTCTGGCCTGATGGATGGGTTAGTTTCACTGACTTGGCTTTACAATCAAGGACAACATTCTGTCTTGATAACCAATCCATACCTAAGATCACATCAATGTCTGAAGACTTGAGGGCTATAAGTGAGGCAAGGAATACTAAACCCTCAATTGCAATTTCATTCTCATGACTCACCATGGTGGTGTGCCATCTGGATCCAGGGGCTTGCACAACTAAGGGGGTGGATAACATCGAAAAGGAGATGTCATGTGACAGTGCAAAGTCCTGGGATATGAATGAGTGAGATGCTCCTGGGTCAAAAAGAACCGAAGCTGGGGTGGAATTGACAGGAAGGGTTCCGAGTACAACATCGGTTGACTTGTGGGAATCTAGAATGGATACATGATTCACATAACCATGTTCATAAACAGGAGGCTTGACCTTGGAAGTCTTGGGTAGTGGCTTGCCACGACGAAAGGCTTGCTTTGGTTTAGGTGTGGTGGCTACATGATTTTGGGGACACTCTCGAACATTGTGACCTGATTGTCCACATTGGAAACAAACACAACGTGGAATGAAAGGAACTTGAGCACTTGATTGTCCAACAAAATTCCAAGGAGGAAGATTGGGTTGAGGTGGACGATATATGGTGGTTGGGGGTCTAGAAGCACTTACAGCACGACTGACGTCACTGAAGGGAATCCAAACACGGCGTTTTTGAGAAACTGGGCCAGAAGATTGGGCAAACTCACGATCACGCTTGCGAGACTCTTCATACAACTCATTTCCATACTCGGCCTTGAAGGATTTGTCGACTAAGTCCCTGAAGTTGACGAACTCATGAAGGTTCAGGTCATGACGAAGGACGGGGCTAAGTCCCTTGCGGAACCTTTCTTGTTTCTTGGCGTCGGTGGATACTTCTTCTTGGGCATAACGTGCTAGACGAGTGAACTCAGTCCTATACTCATGAACAGTCATCTTTCCTTGTTTTAGATTGCAAAATTCTTCTCTCTTGCGCTCCATCAGCTGATCCGGAATATGATATCCTCGGAATTCATCGCAGAACTCTTGCCAAGTCACCACGTGACCAACTGGTTGCATTGCCACGAATTTTTCCCACCACTGAAGAGCATCACCTTCCAGAAAGTATGCCGCGAATAGCACACGATCACCTGGAGCAACATGGGCTGTCTCAAGCTTACGTTCGAGGGAACGAAGCCAATCATCGGCATCAAGGGGCTCGGAAGGACATCGGAATACTGGCGGGTTGAGGAGAATGAAGTCCTGGATGGTAACAACACTATGATGCTGACGAGAAGTGTTCTGCTCAATACGCTCGAGAAGACGTGTCTGATCACGACGATTCTGTTCAGCCTCCATCATGATTTCTGCCGTTGAGGTTGGTGGTGGAAGTTCTTCACCGTCTATGTTACCAGAACTGGGATCAACACCTTGATTTGCTCCTGACATTCTGTGTGATAAGAATCAACAATCAGAATAGGATTTAGGACACAATTCTATGCTAGATAGAAGACTATAATGCAATAGCATCAAAGCCACAAACGGACAGCATAACGGCTGCACCGAGATGGAAATTGAGACAACCTACAGGATAACGGACATCACTTCCACAGAAACACTATGGAATGATGGTTCAGAAAGACCACAACACTCCTAGAGCTACAAAGAAGCAATCAACGAGATGTCCTAGTAAAGACATAGATGAGCCTAGTCCTATCTTCCCGTAGAATAAGATGAGGTTGACTCAGAACTCAGATCGATGACGATAAGGAGAAAAAAGAAGTCTTACGTTGTTCCCTTATACCCATAGTAACTATATAACTATAGAATGCTAGACTCGACATCGGCCAAAGGTTTGATAATCCTACAGGCAGTCCTGCTCTGATACCAAGTCTGTCGGGCCCCGGGGTTAGCGTATGTAATTCCGGTCATAATACAATCACATGGAGAGCCGAGAGCCGTACCCACTTGTCTAAGCAGACAAGGCCAAGCACAGATCGCTCTCGGTAAGCATCGAACGTGAGGGGCATCCCATCCAGGCCGGATGATCAACTGAGATGGGTCCTCATCGTCCGCACACAAGTCTAATGATATGGGTGGTGAATCCCATACTCACAGACAAGTCGCCTCAACCATGTTATCGATTGGATCATAACCCTTACATAGACTTACTCCAGCCCGATCACTTAGTTGGGATCTCGGGCGGGCTCAATCATACAACAAAGTGTGCCACGTGACAGAGTCACGAGCAATCGCATCGCGATGCCCCAAGCTGCGCACATCTAAGGGCCACTTGGTGTATAAAAGACCGCCGGCAAGAACACAACTAAGCTATCGAACCCCACACTAAGACATGCACGTTATAAACATACACGCAGCATACATGTCCAGTGTAAAAAGCAGGTAATCACAACATGAACTCTACAAACTCATAGTCTTTATAACTTCTGCTAAACAGAGCAGACATAGTAATTGTATTACAAGCAGAGATCACATGAATGTGATCCAACATTACATCAAACATCAGCGGAAGAAAATTATGTCTTAGTAAAGACAAGTTTAACAAATGGCTTAAGAAGCCTGAGAGAAAAGTACAACGACCCTCCAAAGGGCACAGGCTGCTGCCTGGAACTATACGACATTGGTCCACGTCGAGCTCGAAGTAGAGGCCACCATCAGGGTCAGTGGTCTCGTCTCTAAAACATAGAATAAGCAAACGTGAGTACAAAGTCGTACTCAGCAAGACTTACATAGGAACTATACTACTCATGCACATGTATCAAGGCAAAGGGAGGTGGGGTTTCACTTGCAGAAAATGCCAGCTTTGACTTGGCTAATCCTGAACTACGAGTACCAGAGAGAGGTAAGAACGTACACGAGTCCAAGTAACAGTCTCCAACCAATACTCCACTATGGTGCCTTCCTCGACTTCCCCACGAGGAAGCACGCCATAGCACTCACACTTATCTTGGTGTGTTTTAGGAGTATCCAGTTCAAGTTATCTATGATCAAGTAAAGGTCTCCAAGTAGTCCATAACCGCGGACACGGCTATTCGAATAGTTCATTAACCCTGCAGGGGTGTACTGCTACACACACGCCTCATCAGTTACCGCCTGGGGATGGACCCTTCAAGTGAGTACCGGCGAGGATGCTGCCACGACACTTCACTCACGGCACCATCTCTAGTCCTTGGGAGTCGCCTATTTGAGTTGGGACCACGATCGGAATCCGGCCGATTGTTCCGATGCGGACTCAAACGTTGTGTGACCGCCATCAAGCTCAACTCGATCATGATCACTTGATTAAACGTGCCCACAACCTTCGCCAACCACTTACCTTGGTTCCACCTGCTTGAGATCGTAAAAGGGCGAACTACTTGCGACTCCTGGACTGATCCGGGGTGAGGTACTAGGCCGAGAGGGGTCAGTGAGCCCAATGTGTGGTCGTACTCTTGGTCTTGGATAACAACACAAGAACTCGGGCCTAAGGCAGTGTTCAACGAGACAACCCACTGTGTACTCCTACACAGCCTCTCATCGTTCACCTTTGTTTAGGGTAGATTCACCAACACGTTAACACCATCATTCACATGATCACTACCATCCCGACTCACATCAAAATAGCCTCAGGTAACAACTCTAAGCATGCAATAAGCTGTAACAGTTGCAGGGGCCACATGATATCAACCAACTCCTACCTTTGCTAGGATTGTGGTTTGCTTACTACTGTGACAAAATGATAGGTCATGCAAAGGAATAGGTTCAACTAGCGGTAGAACGTATCATGGTGACATCCTAAACATGCATTTGCGAGAATGAGAGGGAACTGGGATTTTATAGACATGATCAAAGAGGGGGCTGCTTGCCTTGCTGACGATCACGAGGTATCACTCTTCTGACGTGAGGTTGAACTCGTCTCCGGGATCAATTCTACCGAGAAGATGCAATCACCAAAGCACTGGAAATAAAGCACAATCAAAATAATACAATGCACATTCAATATGCAAAACAAAGCATGGCAGTGTGCTGATGTGACCTATGTTTGAATTGCCACATTTTAATTGAAGTTGATTAGAAAAGGAAATTCAAATTCAAACTCCAAATGTTATTCAAATTTGGTCTACTTGCATTTGCTAAAGTTTATTCATTGTAAACCAAAGTATCATATGGGTGAAATGCTTCTGAAGTACAAGTGATGTGTGGTGCATTTCCATGTTTGAAATTGGAATAATAATTGATTTGAATTTGAAATAATTCCAATTAAATGAAATAGCAAAAGCTACTGATCCCTTTTTAAGATCAACTCCAACATAGCTGAAAGTTGGATATTTGGATAGAGGATTTTCTCCTGATCATTTTTCATATATTATAGGTTGAATTTGGAGTTAAAATGAATTTTCTATGATTTTTCAAAGTTTCAGCCATTTTCTGGAATTTACTGATTTAAATTAAATGATTTAAGATTTACTGCGTCATCACTAGGTCATGCTGACGCCAGGGTTGACCAGTCAACTGACAGGGCGGCCCCACCTGTCAGCGTCAGTGGTTAATTGGTTATGTTTAATTTAAAACGTGGATTAGCTTAAGGCCTAGGGCCCACTGTCAGAGAGAGAGAGAGGGGGATTAGCTGGTTGATTAGGTGCTAAAATAACCCGGCCCGCCGGCGGTTAGCCGCCAGTTCCACTGGGCACGGCGGAGGGTTGCCGGAGTGGCCATTCTGGCCACGGGAGAAGGAGGGGAGGGCACTGGGAGGAAGCCCGCGACGTCGCGCGTACGCCTGTGCCATCGGGGCAACGCGAGGAGGCCCGTGGCCATGGCTACGTCGACGGGGGCGGCGGCTGGAGCTACTGACCATGGTGGATGACGACAGAGGGCACGGGGGAGAAGAGGAAGAGCACGGGGAGGTTGCTCACGACTCCGCGCGTCTGTTAGAGTTAGGGGGGTTCAAACGGGCGCTCGGGGACACGGTTACGACGACGAGAGGCGGATGCCGGAGCTCTGACTCCAACGGCAAGGCGAAACCAGGCACGGGGAGAGCTACAGCTAGGGGGAAACGAGGCGTGGTGCTCACCCAGACGCGATGGAGAAGACGGCAGGGCTCGGGGTAGCTCGACGGTGGCGAAATCGACAAGTTGCTCCACGGCGGCCGGCGGCGATCCGTTGAGGCTGTCGTCGATTCCGGGGCTCTTTAGCTCAAATTGCTTGGGAGGAACGAAGAAGACGACGTCGGCGGTTGCAGTGGACAACCGGGAGAGGCGTGGGGTGGTCACTGGCCGCGTCGGTGCGAGGCGGCGCTCCGTCGTGGTCTCGGCTACTCGCGGAATCCGGCGAGAGAGGGAAGGAGATGAGCTAGGGAGAGAGGGGAAGGTGCGGGCGGCTTCGGGGCGACTGCGTGGCGTCCTCGGGGAGAAGAGGAGGCTCCAGAGGGCCTCGGTGGCGTCCACGGCGCTCGGCTCGCCACCGAGCTGCTTCGGGCGCCGGGGAGGAAGACGACTGTAACAACCCACATGTAACAAGTGCAAACACCATGTATTTTTACTTTCTCTGTTGGACTTATAACTTGGCATGGTGGAAGTTTATATCTTTTCATGTGGTGATTTAAATTGGCATGGAGATTGGAGTCATGTTGGGTTGGTTTCTTTTGCATCCAAAGTGGTTCAAGAGGGGCAGTCATGGAATTTTCCTTGCCACATGTTCACTCCTCTTGATCCCAAACTTGGCCTAGCCATTTCATTTCATATGGCAAGGATTTTAAAACCCTCAAGGCATTTTTGCCACCAACAAAAACAATAGCCCTAGTTCAAAGTGTTTTGAATTCAAAAACAGGGCCACATTTTTGTTGTTGCCAAAAATTGGTCGAACCACTTTTGAAAAATCTAGAAAAATGCAAGGATTAAGAATTTCCAACTCAAGGAATTTTGAACCTTCTATTTTTGTCTCAAAAACTCTTCAAAGTCCTTTTCTATCTAATTTTAAATAGAAAAAGGTACTGTTTTGCTTGTGGAGATTTTTCACTGCATGCTAAAATGATCAAACCAATTTTGGATGATCAAACATCAATTTAGGGGTTTTCTAAAAATATTTGGAATATTTTTCTGACCCCTATTCCCCTCTTTTTCTTTTATTTCTCTCTGCTGCTCTTTTTCTTTTGGAAAAGGGCTGTTTTTCCATTCCTTCTCCCCTCCAGCCCAACTGGGCCGCCTGGACTCGGCCCACCCGAGCGCGCCCGTTCCTTTTTCTTTTTTTTTCCCTTCGTCTCTCTCTCTCACTGCCGCGCGGGACCCGCCTGTCATCCCCCTCTTCTCCTCGCTTTTCCCCTGCACGCACATGGCGCCGTGGAGGAGAGGACCTCCTGCGTCCACGTCGCCTCCCCCCTTTCCTTTATATGCGACCAGCCCCTCCTCTCCAAACCCTAGCCTTCTTCCTCCTCGGACGCCGCCGCCTCTCCCGATCCCCTTCTCTGCATCCGGCTCGATTCCGCCATGGAAAGGAGGTCCATGGCCTGAGCTCCGCGCAGCACGAGCCCGCCTTCGTCCACGACGTCAACAGCGAGCACCGACAACCTTCCCCGAGCCGTTCGATCCAAATTCCCGCTGTGAGCTCCGACTTCTTCCTCCCCTGTTTCTGCAAGACCCGTTCCGCCGTAGTTTTCCGGCGAGGCGTAGCTCCAACTCGTAGCGCGGCGAGGTGATCTTAGCACTAAAATGGGTTCGCGGCACATCCAACTCCGACCAGCAGCGAGCAGTGGAGCCGTGGTGCCCTGCAGAAGATGGCATCGACGCCGGAATTCATCGCGCGAGGGAGCAGCCGCCTGAACCGTCGTCAGTCAGTGGAAAGCCACTCCTTTTCTTTCTTCAGACCACACCCGACCTCCTCCTTTTCGCGAGATGCAGTCCATCGTAGCAGCACGATTTCGACGCAGTGCAGCAGCCGTGCGCTGGGGTACTGGATCACCTCCAACGGGAGCAAGGTCCCGCCTTTCTGCCCGTCGTCAGTCGACTGAACCGAGTTCAGTTTGTGATCATTCAGTCGTAGCGCCGTAGTTAGATCATCTTCAGTGCGTTCTGTTCTCTGTCACAACCCGATCTGTAGCCGAGTTGGTCGAGCGCTTGGAGTTGTATCTGCGCGGCGCGGGTTCGAATCCCCCTGGGTTCGATTAAAACCCCACTTTTTTTGCCCCTGTGGAGCTGGCCGTGCTAGCCACTGGGCTCGGCCCGTTTGGCTCTAGCCCACCAGGGAGCCGCAGCAGTGGGCTGCTGGTTGAAGCCAGCCCAAGTGGACTGGACTCCCTTTTTTTTTTTAGTTATTCTTTTCTTTTCTGTTTTTATTTTGGTTCAAGTTTGAATTCAAATTCAAACTTGAACTCACCCCATCTGTTTAAGCAGGGCATCCCATATATGAATTTGGGGTATTTTGAGCTACTGGACACAGTGGTGAGATTAGCTTTTGCATCTGACCCCTTCTAATTTGAAGTTTGGTCATTTTGCAAGTAAACCCCCCTGTTGCTTGTATTTATTTTGGAAATTGGTTCAAGTTCAAATTACCCATGTCATATATGATTTTGGGTAGTTTTGCACAAGGAGTTGCATGTTGATAATGTTTTCTTCAACTGAACCTTTTTTTCAAAATTCATGAGGTGCAATTTTGCACTCAGCCCCCTGAACTTCAGTTGAATTTGCAACTGCCTTTGCAAATTCAATTGGAGGCATATCATATATGTTTTTGGGGTGTTTTTCTGCAAGGAGTTCAGTGGTCATGTTTTCTTGTTGGGTTGAGCAACTTTTGAGACCAGGTGTGATCACCTGGTTCAGAAGCTTCCTGTCTGTCTGTCTACAACATCTCAGCTTCAGTGCATCTGAAATGTTGTTCATCTGATCTTTTCAAGTCTGTTCCAAGTCATCTTTTTCTTCAAGTCAACCTTAACATATTGTCATATGCTATGTGGCTGACCTTCAACAATTGTTGCTCCTTCTTAAGTGTCAATTTCACCGACACTACTCCGTCTCCGGAATCATTGTTTTACTTTCATGTTATTTAAATCCTTGTAATGCTTGTTGATCATGTCATGCCATCATGCTATTTACACCTAAGTTAAGGCTCAGACCAAAGCCATTACAATGTAAATAAATTGCATATGAAAGTGATGACTTGTCGTCAACACCTTCATTTAAAACTTGACTAGACAGGGTCTTACCATGTAAATAAATCCTGATCATGCCATCCTTGTTTGAGTTGCTTCAGTTGCTTACTTGTGTACCTTTTTCCTGCCGGTACTTTACGTTAGCACCTGAGACCGCCGAGGAGACTTACGTGGAGCTGTCCGACACCGAGCCCGAGGGTATCGTGAGTGCTGCTTCGACTACCTTACCAGGCAAGGGGGAGATCTGTGTCATTACTTTATAACTTTCTGCTCATGCCTAGCTGCAGATCTAGTACGTTATTGCTTGATCCTATCTACATTTTATGCCATGTTTAAGCCCATACAGCCATGATCCCCACATCCCAGCAAACCATTGTTCTGCTAAGTTACCGCTGCTCAGCCATTCCTTAGCATGGATAGAAAACTTGCTGCTTACCCTATATATTTATGGTTGGGATATCATGCTATAAAGGAAGTTGGTTGATATTTATTATTGTTAGATGATGTTAATTTATATTCGACGAAAGGTGGAGGCTGGACTATTCCCGTCTGGTGTTTTGTTCCATTTGAGTCACCTAGGACCCGAGTTCCGGGTATTGTGTTTCTTGATGAGCGTGCCTAATCGTGTGTGGGGTTTTGTGGGGCCCCCTTGTCTTACCTACCTAGCCTCGTACATTCTAGGGGTGGCCCGAGCTGATTTACATTTGCAATGTGTGTGTGCTGGTTGGATCCCCAGTTGTTTCCAAACCTAACCAGGGCCAGGAGGACATAGTTTCTTGACTGGCCCAAATAGACCGGCTGAGGACCCGGTCTCATAAGAGAACTAACCGGTAATCCAAACCCGAGTTATACGGTAGAGTCCGATTCGAGAGCGTGGCCAGCTTTTGAGTTGGGTGTCGACTCCCCGGGGGCCACCCGGATATGTGTGTTGTTAGTTAGAGGGACTCTGACGTTCCGGAGTTTCAGGCGCTTACCCAGCCAAGTGGAAACCGGGCGTACATGCGACGTCTATAATGGACAGTTGGTACACCCCTGCAGGGTAAATCTTTTCGAAAAGCCGTGTCCGCGGTTATGGACTACTTGAGACCTACTCCTTGTTCATAGAATAACGTCAATGAAATCATGCTATAAAACTTGACAAACCGTGTGCGTGCCTTGGTTGTCTTTCTTCGTCCAGGGGGACCGAGAGAGAAACGAGGTTGTGTTATGTTTGCGTAAGTAGGTGGATAGCCGACTTATGACGCGTTGTCAACGTAACTTCTTGGATCTCCTCTTTATTCTAATAGAACGAGTAGCCACCATATATGCTAGTACGGCTGCAATCTGTCTATACCTTTACCTTATCTGTAGCGTTAGTTATTCCGTAATGATATGTTCTCACCCCCGTTTACTTTTCCGCTTTTACCGCTTTGCCTGATCGGCCGCTGCAGTGGACTACTACCTCGACCCCAGCACCGGACGTTACTTCGTGGAGGTGCCCCCGGAGGATGACGACGAGTACGAGTACCTCGACCAGTAGGATCTTATAGTTGGGTTCAGACGTTCCCGTGGGTGGATTTTCAGGTGTAGCCCTCTCTAGGGCAATTTGGATTTTGACCGTACCCGGTCCATACTTTGCTTCCGCTTGATGTACTGATGAGATGTATTCATGAGAATGTTATATTGTTAGACAGTGGCGTTGTATGCCCTGCTCTATTTATTCTATATGTATTTCCCTTCTTGTAGAGTTGTGCATATATACTTGTTGTCGAGAATCCGGCAGCGACACGATTGCGAGTGTCGTGCGCCGGTGGCGTTTGACGCGCTTCTAACTCCGACCGGACGCGAAAGCGACTAGTTAGAGTTAGTACCGCATCAGGGGCCTTACAACGACACCGGGGAGCTGGTGGGCTGGGCTGGAAAGGTAAGGTGGGCCTCGCCCCTGGGCAACAGGTAAGCTTTGCCTTCTGTTTTTCTTATTTTCTTTTCTGTTGTTTGTTTTGTCCATTTAAAAATAAATAGCTAGGGCATTTATAAAAGGGACAATTGCATTTTTTCCACTAGTTTCGCCAGCCCGTGGGTTTTGCCCTTACTTTTCGGCTCTGCTCAGTTTTGCCCTTAGATTTTTCCCTCGGGTCATCCGAACGCCCTTTGACCGTTTGACCAATACTTAGAAAATTTATAACAAATTCATATGAACTTAGAAAAATGCAAATAAGATATTTAATTATTCAGAAAAGCATTTCCTTTATGTGTGTATCATTTGCACATATGAAAATATTAATTGTTAACCTACCCAAGATTACTAACGTTCTTAACATTATTAAAAATAAAAATGTGTAAAGAATAAAAAAATCATGAATAAAAACGGCATGCAAGTTTAGGTGATGTCTGCTGACCATTCTGATATCTTATTTGAGATTTTTTGAATTCACATGAACTTGTTATGAATTTTAAAATTAATGGTCAAAGTCATTTGAAAATGCATAACAACTTCATATATACCCAGAAAAATGCAAATAAGATATCAGAATGTTCAGAAGACATCACCTACATTCGCATGTTATTTTTAATCATGAAAATGTATTGTTTATACCCTTTAATGTTTAATAATGTTAATAACATTAATAACCTCAAGTAGTTTAAATATTATTTTGTTCGTGAATGCTAATAACATGCACTTACAGGTAATGCTTTTTTAAACATTTTGATATCTTATTTGCATTTTTCTGAGTTCATATGAATTTGTTATGCATTTTCAAAGTATTGGTCAAACGGTCAAAGGGCGTTCGGATGACCTCAGAGACAAATTTAAGGGCAAAACTGAGCAAAGCCGAAAAGTAAGGGCAAAACCCACGGGCCGGCAGAACTAGGGGCAAAAATGTAATTGTCCCTTTATAAAAATCCCCAAACATTTTTATAAAACCTAGGTGACTATATAGAAGTCAAACCCAAGTTTTGGGAATTTTTGAAATTCAAATTATTTGAATTTCAATTCAAATAGACAAATGATTTAATTTCCAAGCCACTATTTGAATTGTTGAAAAATCTATGAGCATGGGATTAATCCCAAATCACTTTTAAAATGATCAGACTCATTTTTAGGATTTTTCAAAACATCCAAAAGATTTTTGGAAAAAGATTTATTTCTGGCCTTTTTATTTAATTCATTTAGGGCTTTTCTTTTCCCCAATTCCTTTTCTTTTGCAATTTTTTTTCAAGATGCAAAAAAAAATGCAAGCTAGGTTAAACACAAACCTACTTTGGGGTTCTGACAATTTTTGGGTAGTTTCAACCAAGGAGTTGCATGGTGATCATGGTTTAACCAATTGAGCCTTTTTCAAAAATGCATCCAGTGCAATTTTGCACTCAGCCTCCTGAAAATTCTTTTGAATTGCAACTGTGTTTGCAAATCCAGAGGATATCATATCATATATGGTTTTGGGGTAGATTTTTGCAAGGATTGCAATGATGATGTCCTCATGATGTTTTGTGCAACCTATGGACAGGGTGTGGCCACCTTATCCAGGATTCATCTATCTCTTCCTTTCTTTGCATCATTCCAGTTTCAGTGCATGTTGGAAGTGATGTTCCTTTGATCCTTTCAAGTTCTGTTTCATGTCATCTCCAGTTCTTTTCCTCAAACCAGCTCCTAACACATTGTCTTTTGCAATGTGGTTGGACTCCATCTTTTGTTGCACCTTCCTTGTGTCAAATTCACCGACACTACTCCGTCTCCGGAATCGATGTTTACTTTTCACGTTGCTTTTGTTTCTGTTAAATGCATTGTTGATCATGCCATTTTGACATGCTACTTACACCAAAAATAAGGCTAAGACCAAAGCCATTTTACGTAAATAAATTGCATATGAAGTTGTTGACGTGTCGTCACCACCTTCATTTAAATCTGACTAGATAGGGTCACATCATGTCAATATAACTTGCTCATACCATCTTTGCCTGTGCATTGTACCCGTTGGTTACTTGTGTGCCTTTTCCTTGCCGGTACCTTACGTTAGCACCTGAGACCGTCGAGGAGACTTACGTGGAGATTTCCGACACTGAGCCCGAGGACCCTGCTGCGTCTGCTTCGACGACCGATTACCCAGGCAAGGGGAAGATTCATACCATTACGTGATACCTTTCTTCCTACCTGCCTAGCCGTAGCCTAGAACGTTTGTTTGATCCTATCTACTTTGAAGATGCCACTTTCAAAACCCAAACAGCCATGATCCCCACATCCCAGCAACCCTTGAATTGCTAAGTTACCGCTGCTCAGCCATTGCTTAGTATGAGTAGGAAAACTTGCTGCTTACCCTATTGCTATGGTTTGGGATATCATGTTATTTAAATAAGTTGGTTGATATTTATTATTGATGATGTTAATTTATACTTGACAAAAGATGGGAGACCAGGCTGTTCCCGCCAGGTGTTTTGTTCCATTTGAGTCACCTAGGTCCCGAGTTCCGGGTATTGTGTTTCTTGACGAGCGTGCCTAATCGTGTGTGGGATTCTATGGGGTCCCCTTGTCTTACCTACCTAGCTCCATAGATTTCTAGTGGTGGCCCGAGATGTTTTACTATTTGCAATGTGTGTGTGCTGGTGGTACCCCAGTTGTTTACAAAACACCTTGGGACAGGAGGACTTGTGCCTTGGCTTGCCCACTTTGTTCGGCTGAGGACCGGTGTCCCATGTGTGATTAACCGGGTATCCAAACCTGC
This sequence comes from Bromus sterilis, assembly GCA_950022295.1. Lineage (NCBI taxonomy): Eukaryota > Viridiplantae > Streptophyta > Magnoliopsida > Poales > Poaceae > Bromus > Bromus sterilis. The sequence goes on from OX465601.1 coordinate 246,107,230, forward strand.
GACAGACGGTAGAGGCAGATTCGAGAGCACGGCCGGCTTTTGAGTTGGGTGTCGACTCACCGGGGGCCACCCGGAGTTGTGCGTTGTTAGTTAGAGGGACTCTGACGTTCCGGAGTTTCAGGCGTTTACTTAGCCAAGTGGAAACCGGGCGTACATGCGAAGCCTATGATGGGCAGTTGGTACACCCCTGCAGGGTTAAATCTTTTCTAAAATCCATGTCCGCGGTTATGGACGACTTGAGACCTACTCCTTGTTCATAGAACAACATCAATTTGAACTTAAATTAAAACTTGCCTACCGTGTGAGTGCCTTGGTTGCTTTTCTTCGTCCAGGGGGACCGAGAGAAGATCCAGGTTGTGTTATGCTTGACGTAAGTAGGTGGATAGCAGACTTATGACACGATGTCACGTGTATTTCTTGGATCTTACCTCTACTCCAATAGAACGTTAGCCACCATATATGCTAGGGCGGCTGCAACCTTACCTTTACTTGTCTTACCATAGGAAGTCAGTTATCCTGTAATGATATAATCTCACCCCTGTTTTCCTTTTGTGCTTTTACTGTTTTGCCTGATCGGCCGCTGTAGTGGAGTACTACCTCGACCCGAGCTCTGGACGATACTTCGTGGAGGTGCCCCCGGAGGATGACGATGAGATCGACCTCATTCAGTAGATCCTACAGTTGGGCTTCGACGATCCGTGGGTGGACTCTTTATGTGAAGCCCTCTCTAGGGCAATTTGGATTTTTACCGTACTCGGTCGTGTTTGTCTTCCGCTTGTTGCATGATATTCTATTGGGTCCACGGACCTCTGAGATGATGTAATAAATTCCAGTGGCGATGTATGCCCTGGACTCTATATATTTATGTCTTAGTTAAAGTTCTTTGTTCTTATACTTGTTGTTGAGAATCCGGCAGCGACACGAGTGCGAGTGTCGTGAGTCGGTGGCTCTTTATGCGCTACTAACTTGAGCGGGACGCGAAAGCGACTAACTCGAGTTAGCACCGCATCGGGGGCCTTACAACTTGGTGTCAGAGCAGGACTGACTGTAGGACCCCTTACTGGCCGAAGTTGAGTCTAGAAACTATTTTGTAGTTACTAAGGAAAAATCGGAGAGTAGGAACTCTTTCTTTTTCTTCTTACCCCACCCTCCCACCCTTTTTCCGTGAGGAAGTGAAACGTTGTTTTCTGTCTGCAACTTATCCCCTTTCAAAAACAAATCTAGGTTCTCGTTTACATGAGGCTCCGATTCCTCTATAATTTTTTGCTAGCGACGAGATGTGTTGGCGTCTTTGAGACCACTGAGCCGCCACTTGGGGTTGACTGCTCTACCTCGCTTACGGCGTACCCCAGGTGAAACGTCCATACAGGATTGGCAGGCATCCTATGGTAATATGGATGTGGTGTCTTTTCCCCTATGGACGACCGCGATGGCGGGCCTCTCAGGGCAGATGTCTCATTGTTCAGGTTTCCATCCGCTCGTATATATTGTTGTGTGCTCACTAGCAGATTATTATCTTGGATTCGGATGATCTCAGTTTGGGGATTCCAGTAGCACCTAGCTTTCGACTTTCCGGGTTATTCTTCGTGGAATTTCAGCCTTCGGCTTTCTCATACCTCGTGAGGAAGTTTTATTGTCAATATTGCTTTATCTTCTGGTTACATCAATGTTTCGACCATGTTCTCATAAGTGTTCCTGTATACAATATGCCAAGAGCGAACATGCCGCCACCAGAGAACCCTCTCCTTGGGGAGGCTGTGACCGCAGTGGCTCAGGGCACAGCTGCGATCTTACAGATGATGCAGAACCAGACTGCCCAGAGGAATGAGCGACCACAGTACACCACACTGCAGCAGTTCCTTGCTATCAACCCCCCATGTTCTCCGAGGCTCGAGACCCGCTGGAGGCGGATGACTGGATCGCAGAGATCAAGAAGCACTTCAATGCAAACACCGTCAAACCCGTCGACTACGTAACCTTCGCCTCCTTCCAGCTTCAGGGTGCAGCAGCCAGCTGGTACGATACCTACAAGGCCAACAAGGGCGATGCTATCATCACGTGGGCAGATTTCGTCGCAGACTTCAGAGCAGCGCATATTCCGAGTGGCCTGATGGACAGGAAGCGTGAGGAGTTCTTGGATCTGAGACAGGGTGACAGGTCAGTTCAGGATTACAACCTGGCCTTCGTCAGGCTCGCCAGGTATGCTCCAGAGGAGGTCAGCATAGAGGCTAAGAAGATTGCGAGATTCCGTGGAGGTCTCAGCACAGAGATCAAGTACGCGCTCACTCAGTGCAGTCCCACGCTGTTCTCATAGTTCGTGGATCAGGCTATCCGCCAGGAGTCAACCAGAGCAGAGTGGGATGCAGACAGGAAGCGCCAGAGAGAGCACAGTTCCGCAGTGATGATCCACAAGAAGGCAAAGACTTGGGTTGTAGAGGCACCACCACAGAGGCAGCAGTACCAGCAGAGGGGGGCAGTTGTCCGCACTTTTGCCCGCCCTCCCATCCCAGTTCAGCAGGGGCCTCGCTCTACACCACCACACGCGAGGCCACCCAAGCCGCAGTAGCAGCCCAGGCCGGGCGTGATTTGCTACAAGTGCAGAGAGCCAGGGCACACGTCTCCCAACTGCACCGATCCGCGCTTTGCTCGGCTCCCACCGCCTCCACCTCGCTCTACTCTGAGCACCGCGATGGTGAAGGCACAACCACGTGCAGTTTGGTTGAACAACGTGATGCTCACAGATGCTCAGCAGTCTCCAGAGATCGTTCTTGGTAGGTTGCTTGTGTGTTCACTTGCCGCGACAGTTCTGTTCGATTACGGAGCTTCCCATTCGTTCATATCCAATGCCTTTGCTATGTCACTTGACCTTCCGAGAGAGTAGTTGCCTAAACCGCTCTCAGTTTGTTCTCCGGGCTCTAGAGTGGAGTCTTCCAGGCTTGTTCCAGATGTGGAGATCCGTATTCAGGGCGTTGTTTTCACAGCATCCCTGATTGTCTTACCTCGTTCCGACATTGATGTCATTTTGGGAATGGATTGGCTTGTGCAGCACAAGGCCAATATTGATTGTCTGACCAGATCAGTGAAGTTGACTCATGATTCAGGTGCAGAGGTCTTGTACACTTGTGGCTCTATGACAGGACTAGCACAGTTGTACGCTTTGAACGCAGGAGTCGCGCCTTTGCTCGAAGAGGTCAGAGTTGTCTGTGAGTTCCCAGACGTCTTTCCGGAGGAGTTGCCAGGAATTCCCCCAGTTCGAGCTATTGAGTTCGTTATTGAGCTAGAGCCTGGTACCCAGCCGATTTCTCGGCATCCGTACAAAATGTGTTCGAAGGAGTTGATCGAGCTCAAGAAGCAGTTGACAGAGTTGGAGGCAGGCGTTTTTATCCGCGCGAGCACCTCCCCTTGGGGTGCACCAGCTTTGTTTGTCCAGAAGAAGGATGGGACTAGCCGCTTGGTCCAGGACTATCGCGGTATCAACAAGAAGACCATCAAGAACAAGTACCCTTTACCCCACATCAGTGACCTGTTTGAGCATTTAAATGGGGCTAAGGTGTTTTCCAAGCTTGACTTGAGGATGGGGTATCACCAAATCCGTGTTCGTGAAGAGGATATTCCCAAGACCGCGTTCAGCACACGGTATGGGCTGTATGAGTTCACAGTCATGACTTTTGGGTTCTCAAATGCCCCTCCGACATTCATGAGAGCTATGAACTATTTGTTCCAAGAATGGATTGATGTGTTTGTGATCCTCTACCTCGACGACATTCTTGTCTATTCCAAGTTAGAGGCTGAGCATGAGGAACATTTGCGCTTGGTGCTGCAGAAGTTAAGAGAGCATCGGTATTACGCCAAGTTCTCCAAGTGTGAGTTTTGGCTGGACAAGGTCAATTTTCTAGGCCATGTCATCTCCGCTGAAGGAATTGCGGTTGACCCAGAGCGAGTCCGCGCTATTCAAGAGTGGGCTCCACCGAAGAACGTGAAGCAGCTAAGGAGTTTTCTCGGCCTCGCCAGTTATTGCAGGAGGTTTGTGCAGAATTTCTCCAAAATAGCCAAGCCAATGACTGAATTGTTGTGCAAGGACAAGCGGTACACTTGGTCGCCAGCTTTCTAGTCAGCCTTCGAGGAGTTGAAAGAGAAGCTGACCACAGCTCCAATTCTCACACCGCCAGATGAGTCACAGCCTTTTCAGGTGTTTTGTGATGCCTCTTTGCAAGGTCTAGGCGGAGTTTTGATGCAAGGCAGGAATATTGTGGCGTATACCTCACGACAGTTGAAGACGAGTGAGAGGAATTATCCCACACACGACTTGGAGCTTGCAGCAGTTTTGCACGCGTTGGTCACTTGGCGACACCTCCTCTTAGGGAGGAAGGTGGATGTGTTCACGGAACACAAGAGTCGGAAGTACTTGTTCACTCAGCCAAATATGAACTTGAGGCAAAGAAGATGGCTTGAAACCATTACTGAGTACATAGTTGATATTCAGTACACGCCTGTGAAGGCGAATGTCATAGCTGATGCGCTGAGCCGCAAGGGCGATTGCAATAATATCCAGGTGCAGAAGATCCACCCTGATTTGTGTGAGTCCTTTCGAAGGCTCAATCTCGAGCTAGTTCCAGCAGGCTATCTTGCCAACCTTGTGGTAGAGCCCACTATCCATGAGAAGATTCGTGAAGCTTAGTCTGGCAGCTCAATGATTCAGAAGATCAAACAGGGTATTGCCGCCTCAGTTCCAAAGTACGATTGCTTTTTCGTGCATAATGACGGGACCGTGTTGTTCGAAGAGCGAGTTGTTTTTCCCAAGGAGGGAGATCTCAGAGAGGTCATCATGAAGGAAGCCCATGATTCCAAGCTGTCTATTCACCCTGGAAGTACAAAGATGTATCAAGATCTCAAGAAAAGCTTTTGGTGGACTCGTATGAAGCGGGATGTTGCCCATTACGTGTCTCAGTGTGATGTGTGCAGGAGAGTGAAGGCACAACACCAAAAGCCTGCAGGGTTGCTTCAGCCACTAGAGATCCCGGAGTGGAAATGGGATCATATAGAAATGGATTTCATCACAGGCTTCCCTTTGTCGCAGAAGAAGAACAATGCCATCTTTGTTGTCATTGACAATCTTTCCAAAGTTGCCCACTTCTTTCCAGTGAAGGACTCCATTTCAGCAGCTCAGTTGGTGGATTTTTACTCCGCAAGAGTTGTATCCTTGCATGGCATTCCCAGGAAGATCAGTTCTGATAGAGGCAGCCTTTTCACCTCTAAGTTCTGGCAGGCCTTTCAAAAGGCGATTGGTACGACAGTGTTGTTCAGTACCGCTTATCACCCTCAGACAAGTGGGCAAGTCGAGCGCGTGAACCAAATCCTCGAGGACATGCTTCGGGCATGTGTCATCTCGTTTGGCATGAAGTGGGAAGAGTGCTTGCCGTATGCTGAGTTCTCTTACAACAACAGCTATCAGGCAAGTCTGCAGGCAGCGCCGTTCGAAGTCTTGTATGGCCGCAAGTGCAGGACACCTTTGAATTGGTCCGAGACAGGTGAGAGGCAGCTGTTCGGTCCAGACATGATCCAAGAGGCAGAGGACAGAGTGAAGATTGTCCGAGAGCACCTAAAGGCAGCACAGTCTAGGCACAAGGCCTATTATGACAAAAGGCACCGTGGTGTAGCGTTTCAGGTTGGTGATTTGGCGTACCTAAGAGTGTCTCCATTTAGGGGAACTCACCGCTTTGGCATCAAAGGAAAGCTCGCTCCAAGATTTGTCGGACCTTTCCGCATCCTTGAGACTAGAGGACCTCTTGCCTTTCGGCTCGAGCTTCCAGAGAGTCTGTCCATGGTGCATGACGTGTTCCATGTGTCCCAGCTAAAGCAGTGCATCAAGCAGCCAGAACAGGCTGTTGACTTGGGCGAGATCCAGCTGAGTGCGGACCTTTCCTACTCAAAGCGTCCAGTCCGTGTTCTTGAGACGTCCGAGCGCAAGACTCGCAACAAGACTGTCAAGTTCATGAAAGTTCAGTGGGCACATCATTCGGAGAAGGAAGCAACGTGGGAGCGTGAAGATCATCTCCGTTCTGAGTATCCTGAGTTGTTTCAGGCTTAGATCTCGGGACGAGATCCTGTGTTGGTGGGGGAGTGCTGTAACAGCCCATGTGCAATAAATAGAAAACACCATGAGATTGTACCTTGTCTGTTGACTTTGTAACTTGGCATGATGCCAAAGGTTGTAATTTCATGTGGTTATTTAAATTTGCATTGGGATTGGAGCCCATCTGGTTTGGTTGAGTTTGCTTCCAAAGTGGTTCAAGAAGGGTGTTTGAAGAATTTTCATTGTTGCATGCATGCTCTCCCTGACCCCAAACTTGGCCTAGCCTTTTCCTTTGCTATGACAAGGGTTTTCAAAACCTCAAATCATTTTTTCCATCATCCAAAATATGGGCTCTAGTTCAAAGTGATTTTGAATTCAAAAATGAGCTCACAATTTTGTTGTTGCCAAAAATTCCCAAACCATTTTTGGAAATTGAGGAATAATGCAAGGTTAATTATACATATTTTTATGTATTTTTCCCACTTGTATTTAATCCAGGAAAACTCTGAATCCTTTCTGTTTTATTTAAATGGAAAATGGATTTTCAATTCCTGGTGCAAGCCCAGCCCATCAAGCCTCCTTCCCGCAGCCCACTGTAGGAAGCCAGCGAAGCGGTACGCGAAGTGGCTCGATAGCCGTTGGATCAAGATCCAAGCGCCTCCCTTCGTCGCCTTTCCACCGTGGCTGAGGTCCCCTCCGACCTCCTCTCTCACAGCCAGCGCGGCGTCGACGTCGATGACGGCCAGCGTGGCTGGGGGGGGGGGGGGCTTCCCCTTTATAAGCTGGCCCCGAGCGCGTTCTGGGAACCCTAGGAACCCCTTCCTCCCTCCAGGTTCCGCCGCCGCCGCCGGATTTGACCCCGAGGTCCTCCCCTGTTCCGCCATGGCCGCCGGCCAATTCCGTCAAATTCCTCGCCGTCCTTCGCTTTCTTGGATCGTGCTTTTGAATGCACCTTTCCCTGCGTGCGCTTGACCCATTCCTGGTCGCAGGAACCAGAAGGAGGCACGGGTTCGCAGCGGAGCCGTGGACGCCGTCGGGAACCCGCACCACCTCGTCGTCACCAGGGTCGTCTTCTTCCTCTCCGGGTTGCTCGAGTTCGACCACGACACCCCCAAGGTGATCCTCGTGGTGCCCTTCTCCCACCCGTAGCGCGTAGCCTAGTTCCCCGCGCGGTAGCTTGTCTGAATCTTCCGCGCGTCATCGTCGCCGACGAGCCACCGTGGCCGCCCTGTCTATGGCGTTCCCGGGGTGCGCTCGTGCGTGCCTAGGCGTGCTCTGGCCACGCATATGGACTCAAAGGAGCCCCTTTGCGCAAGGTTTGGCCGTAGCCACTCCCGTGTCTGAACTCTGCATGTTGGACAGTGGCGCCGCCGTGTGTTCCAATGAGCCTCACGTCGCCGTCGTGAAGCGTATGGCCGAGCTCGACGTGTGGCGTTGTAGCAGGATGTGTCAGGAGGCCGTAGCAACTCGTGGTGTCGCCGGAGGAGCCCCGGAGCCGTGGCTAGCTTCGCCTGAACTTGCTGTCGCCGCCGCCTGTTTTTCTGTCAGTGGGTGGAGTGTTGCGCCTTCGTCTTCAGAGGAGCCTAGCTTCCTCCCTGCTGGGCTTCGACCAACTCCAAGGACACCTACGTGATCGTGGTGATGCCCTCTCCCAGTTGCGCTAGATAGAGGGGCCGGAGACGTCTCAACGGCGACGAGAGCCTCGCTGTAGTTCTCTGTCGCAGGTGCCTGTCACCTGTCGGGTGCGTTTTGAATTCAGTTAACCACTTGGGGTTAACTTAACCTGCAGCCAACACCTCTTTGTTCAGCAGTTCGATCGTAGCGCAGTGGTCAGGGGGGTTAGTGGAGAAGGCCACGTCCTGGGTTCGAGTCCCAGCCGAGGCAAAACCCCCTATTCTTTTCGTTTTATGTTTTTTTTGCTTGGACGTGGGCCTTGCCCCGTGGGCCTGGAGAGAAGAGAAGTGGGCCTGGCGCCCGAGGGCAGCCCAGCAGGCCAGTGCCACTTTTCTTTTCCTTTTATTTTCTTTTTCTTTTTTTTTGCTTAATTCAAATTTGAATTTGATTCCAAATTCAAATCTGTTTTGAGCTTCAAATCTTTTGGGGCCATCCCATATATAGTTTTGGGGTACCTTGAGCTACTGACCATCATGGTGAGGTCCTTTTTGCATTTTGCCCTCTGAATTTTGGAGTGTGGCAATTTTGCAAATAAACCCCTTTTTCATTTCTTTGATTTTATCAAGTTTTGCCCAAATTCAATAATGGCCATGCCATATATGATTTTTGGGTAGTTTCAACCAAGGAGTTGCATGGTGATCATGGTTTAACCAATTGAGCCTTATTTTCAAAAATGCATCCAGTGCAATTTTGCACTCAGCCCCCTGAAAATTCTTTTGAATTGCAACTGTGTTTGCAAATCCAGAGGATACCATATCATATATGGTTTTGGGGTAGATTTTTGCAAGGATTGCAATGATGATGTCCTCATGATGTTTTGTGCAACCTATGGACAGGGTGTGACCACCTTATCCAGGATTCATCTGTCTCTTCCTTTCTTTGCATCATTCCAGTTTCAGTGCATGTTGGAAGTGATGTTCCTTTGATCCTTTCAAGTTCTGTTTCATGTCATCTCCAGTTATTTTCCTCAAACCAGATCCTAACACATTGTCTTTTGCAATGTGGCTGGACTCCATCTTTTGTTGCTCCTTCCTTGTGTCAAATTCACCGACACTACTCCGTCTACGGAATCGATGTTTACTTTTCACGTTGCTTTTGTTTCTGTTAAATGCATTGTTGATCATGCCATGTTGACATGCTACTTACACCAAAAATAAGGCTAAGACCAAATCCATTTTACGTAAATAAATTGCATATGAAGTTGTTGACGTGTCGTCACCACCTTCATTTAAATCTGACTAGATAGGGTCACATCATGTCAGTTTAATTTGCTCATACCATCTTTGCCTATGCATTGTACCCGTTGCTTACTTGTGTGCCTTTTCCTTGCCGGTACCTTACGTTAGCACCTGAGACCGCCGAGGAGACTTACATGGAGATTTCCGACACCGAGCCCGAGGACCCTGCTGCGTCTGCTTCGACGACCGATTACCCAGGCAAGGGGAAGATTCATACCATTACTTGATACCTTTCTGCCTACCTGCCTAGCCGTAGGCTAGAACGTTTGTTTGATCCTATCCACTTTGAAGATGCCACTTTCAAAACCCAAACAGCCATGATCCCCACATCCCAGCAACCCTTGAATTGCTAAGTTACCGCTGCTCAGCCATTGCTTAGTATGAGTAGGAAAACTTACTGCTTACCCTATTGCTATGGTTTGGGATATCATGTTATTTAAAGAAGTTTGTTGATATTTATTATTGATGATGTTAATTTATACTTGACAAAAGATGGGAGACCAGGCTGTTCCCGCCAGGTGTTTTGTTCCATTTGAGTCACCTAGGTTCCGAGTTCCGGGTATTGTGTTTCTTCACGAGCGTGCCTAATCGTGTGTGGGATTCTATGGGGTCCCCTTGTCTTACCTACCTAGCTCCATACAATTCTAGTGGTGGCCCGAGCTGTTTTACTATTTGCAATGTGTGTGTGCTGGTGGTACCCCAGTTGTTTACAAACCACCTTGGGCCAGGAGGACTTGTGCCTTGGCTGTCCCACTTTGTCCGGCTGAGGACCCGGTGTCCCATGTGTGATTAACCGGGTATCCAAACCTGCGACAGACGGTAGAGGCCGATTCAAGAGCACGGCCGGCTTTTGAGTTGGGTGTCGACTCACCGGGGGCCACCCGGAGTTGTGCGTTGTTAGTTAGAGGGACTCTGACGTTCCGGAGTTTCAGGCGTTTACTTAGCCAAGTGGAAACCAGGCGTACATGCGAAGCCTATGATGGGCAGTTGGTACACCCCTGCAGGGTTAAATCTTTTCGAAAAGACGTGTCCGCGGTTATGGACGACTTGAGACCTACTCCTTGTTCATAGAACAACATCAATTTGAACTTAAATTAAAAACTTGCCTACCGTGTGAGTGCCTTGGTTGCTTTTCTTCGTTCAGGGGGACCGAGAGAAGATCCAGGTTGTGTTATGCTTGACGTAAGTAGGTGGATAGCAGACTTATGACACGATGTCACGTGTATTTCTTGGATCTTACCTCTACTCCAATAGAACGTTAGCCACCATATATGCTAGTGCGGCTGCAACCTTACCTTTACTTGTCTTACCATAGGAAGTCAGTTATCTTGTAATGATATAATCTCACCCCTGTTTTCCTTTTGTGCTTTTACTGTTTTGCCTGATCGGCCGCTGCAGTGGAGTACTACCTCGACCCGAGCTCTGGACGATACTTCGTGGACGTGCCCCCGGAGGATGACGATGAGATCGACCTCGTTCAGTAGATCCTACAGTTGGTCTTCGACGATCCGTGGGTGGACTCTTTATGTGCAGCCCTCTCTAGGGCAATTTGGATTTTTACCGTACTCGGTCGTGTTTGTCTTCCGCTTGTTGCATGATATTCTGTTGGGTCAATGGACCTCTGAGATGATGTAATAAATTCCAGTGGCGATGTATGCCCTGGACTCTATATATTTATGTCTTAGTTAATGTTTTTTGTTCTTATACTTGTTGTTGAGAATCCGGCAGCGACACGAGTGCGAGTGTCGTGAGTCGGTGGCTCTTTATGCGCTACTAACTTGAGCGGGACGCGCAAGCGACTAACTCGAGTTAGCACCGCATCGGGGGCCTTACACAGCCGAAGAAGAAGACACGGGAAAAGCAGGCGAACCACCACTCGAGCCTTCAGAATCACTGCTGCTTGTCTCCTCACAGTATGGATCCAGATGGTTGCCACCAGCATCAAACGCACGGATAATAACAGTATCTTCCCCATCAAAATGACAACAAAGGTTGTAAGGGCCGATATGCGGTACTGTTCCAGATCTAGATGTTTCCATCCAGATCCGGGTACGAAGCACATATCGGTCCCACCGCGACATATGACATAGCCATATGCCCCGGATTTCCAACATGATACCACAACATTAGAGATACAAGGATACAACATCTCATACAATCGGCATACAACTGCCTTAATACAATACAACAGCGGAAGATACATGTCTGACTACAGACTACAATCAAATGCCTACTGGCAAAGAGAGAAACATCGATCTCCATAACCACACGGGTCCAGGCCCTTCGCCGGGATCCGCCTAACTAGTCGTCGTCGAGTATCCACGTGAAACGTCGATCACCATACCTGTTGTCGATCAAGAGCCCTGAAAAGAGTTTGGGAGTAGTATCATGAGTACAGAAGTACTCAGCATCCAACTGTAGTGGTCAAGTGACCCAGCAAGGACTTCATCACTCGTCCTTCTAGGACAACTAGTAGTTTACGGTAAGGATGGGGTAAGTGGTGAGGTTGCTTCGGCACTAGCATTTATGAAGTGGCTAACGATCTAGAGAGTAAGATAAGAAGCCAAACATTCAATGAGGAATCGCCTCCAACAAGTCTTGCTATCAGCTACTTACACAAAATTAACACCTATCCTATCCTTGTCCTCCTCTTCGCATCCCGACGACGAAGAAGAAGTCAAGACACACACACGTTGATCAAGTTTATTAAGATTATCTCAGTTGTTGTTGTCTATGAACAAGGAGTAGGTCTCAAGTTGTCCATAACCGTGGACACGGCTTCTCGAAAAGATTTAACCCTGCAGGGGTGTACCAACTGCCCATTACAAGGCTCCGCGCGCATGCCCATCTCTCTCAGTTGCTACCCATCACATGGAACCATTTTATGATTTAGTTCCAAGAGAACCGAAACGATAGGTCCCTCTAGCTAACAACGAACAAATCCGGGTGGCCCCCGGGGAGTCGACACCCAATCCAAAAGCTGGCCACGCTCTCGGATCGGACTCTTCCGTATGGCCAAGGTCGGGTTTAGTCTCACCTATATAACAGGGGACTTCCCTATCTCACCAGTGTGGACCAACAGAGAAACCATGTCTCCGCTGGCCCGAGTTGTTTCAAAACTGCGAGGGGATCCACCAAGCACACACACGGGGTTTCAAATGGTAAATCAGCTCGGGCCACCACTAGAAATGTTTGAAGCTAGATAGGTAAGAAAAGGGGACCCCATAAAATCCCACACGCGGTTAGGCACGCTCGTCAAGAGACACAATACCCGGAACTCGGGTCCTAGATGACTCGAATGGAACAAAGCGTCGGGGAGGGATAGTATAGACCTTCCATCCTTCGTCGAATATAATCAACATTATAATAATCATATCATCAACAACAATATAATAATGTGATATCCCAAAAAAAGGAGTAACGGGGTAACATCCTAGTATCCTAAGCATGCATACTAAGAAGGGGCTGAGCAACGAGCAATAGTAAGATAGCAGTACAAGATTTGCTGGGAGGGGACATGGCTGTATCGGTTTGAAAGAGGCTGTAAACATGTGGTAGGATCAAACATCGAACCTATCCTAGACTAGCATGCAAACCGCAGGTTGAAATAGAATGGATCATAAGTAATGCATAGTCCTTGCCTGTTGATAAGTCGGGTTCCGAAGGTGTAGTTGATCGCAAGCTCGCAACGTCTCCAAGAGGTACCCGCGGAAGCACACAAGACGGTAAACACTGGAAAGCAATCAACGAGCAAACATCTATTACTACGAAGCAAACACGAGCAAGCATCAACAAGAAGGCAACACGAGACAACGCACCTACCGTCGAGAGCGGTTACTAACAGGTTAAGTGAAGTACTCGTCACACACGACGATACCGCACGCTTACGGTGGTTCAAGTTGTTCAGCTACAGGTGATCAACAAAGGTTGTTAACATGGAATATCACGGAAGCATGGCATAGCACACAATCATGGCAAGAGGTGAAGCACAAAGTAAACTATCTAATCTAGTAATTTCAAGTGGGGGGTAAAACCTATACATGACAGCTATTACGGACCCACGATAATTCTTGCATTTGGTACTGTTTTGCCCTAAACAATATTTTATTATTTTTATTAGCAAGCAAGAGCAGCATAAACACATTCTACATGCAATTCTAGTCAAGTTACATATATAGCACACTCCCAACGGAGTTACGGTTAAAAAGTTATGGCAATTACAGTTTATAGTGGCAAGGGTTGTAATTTGCAGGTAAAAAACATGTAAAGAAAGTCAAACATGGCAACAAAGTACATTTTATCAATCTACACGAAAAACTAAGCAAGTTTCATGTTTAAAGCGTCGCGATCCGAGCTACGGTTTAAAAGATACGGGCATCGCATATAACTAAATCTGCCAATTAAATAAACTAGAAAAGAAAAAGAAAAACATCTAACGGGCCAAAACAGAGGCGCTGCCTAATGAAACAACGCTCAGGGGAGGTAAATAGCTACACGGGCAGGCCCAACAGAAAATAGAAATAAAAAATAAAAAAAGGGGGCGCCTCACCAGTTGGGCCGTGGCCCGGTCAGCTGTGAGCGGAGGATAACAGGGGCAGCGTCCACGGGCGGAAGGGAGCTACTGGTCCGGGGTGCACTGGATGGGCCTTGGAGGCACTGGCAGGCCGCTGGGGCTGCACGGGCCCAGCTGGTAGCGGACGAAGGGAGCGGGCGCTCGTGCGCCCGCGTCTGGATCGAGCAGGGGTGGAGGTTACCGGTGGGAAGCCTTGCTGGACTCCGGCGAGGGAGGTGCAGGAACGGCTCGAGGAGGACGGGATCCGGTGCGGCTGCGCCAGATCCCATGGCTGGGACGACCGCGGCGAGGTCGCAACGGCACGTCATGGCGCGGAGCCGAGCTCGGGCTCGAGCTCGCCTACGGTACAACGGCGGCGGCGGTTCCTGGACGAGAAAGGCGGCGAGGCCAGCGCATGTCGGAGGTCCGGCGAGGGGCGCCAGCGTGGATCCGGTCGGAGGCAAGGTGGCAGTGGGATCCCGGGGTGCAGAGGTCTTCGGGCGGCGCGGGGAGCTTCAAGGACTTGCGTCCATGTCGTCCAAAATACAGGGGAGAGAGAGAGATTAGAGAAAGCAGGGAGAAGAGGGAAGGGAGAAGGAGTCGCGCGACCTGGACGGGCACGGTGGTGGCACTGCTGGCCGGTGATGGCCGGAGCCAGGCGGCGGCATGGGTGGATCTCCATGGGAGGAGCTCGCCGGGGCTTCGGGCAGAGAGGAGCTCCAGGGTCTGGTGACGTGGATGGCCCGGGGCCGTTGGATCTGCCGATCCGACGGTCCAGATCGAGGGGGGGAAAAGCGAATATTGGGGCTATTGTGAGGGGGTGGCTGCAATTTTTAGGCTAGGGAAACCCTAGAAAGGGGTGGGAGAGTGGTGGTCTTTATATAGCCCAGGTGGCTGGTAGTTTGCAAAAACATCCCCGGGTTTTTCTCTCGCGCGCGGTGTTTATGTTTCTGACCGCCGGGGGTCCGCAGGACCTCCGATTCGGGTAAAACTTCGAACTTCGCGATCAGCGCGTCGAGCCGGTGGTGTTCACCTCGCGCTGGAACCGTTCCGAGAACACTTTCCAGCCCGCTATAAAATAACCCGTTTAATTATTAAACGGGGTTTTTCGTTCCATTGGCTGCGGCTGGTCTTGTGCGGGTTTTCGCGACGGTGATCGGGTGAAACCCGGTGTCGCAAAGGTCGTTTGTCAGGGTGGCAAGGGTCGGTCTCCGTCCGGTACGAGATAAGAGGGGAAAAATAATCTTCGATCTATAAATCGGGGATGCAAACACCGCAAACAAATCAGGCAATCAAACAATTCACACCGAAAACAAAATTTTTAATTTTTGTGAAATCTGGGTTGTCACAATACAACACCACCAACAAGGGATCTCGTCCCGAGATCCAGGACGATCCGGGGGAGAGGGGAAGGGGAAGGAAGAGAGGCGACGATCTTCAACATCACCAACAAGGGACTCTTCTCCATGTCGAATGGCAAACCTCCGTCGAGAAACTTTCCGCAGGGAGAAGACATCGTTGAGAACACGAAACCGTCGGTGTCAAGAGGAGGAACGACAACGAAACCTGGTCAAAGGGATAGTTCTTTTCGACGCAAGTCGTGAAAACAACGGCAAAAGGATGGATGGCAATGGATGACCCGGATGATATCCAAAATCGGAGAAGCTAAAGGTACTACAGGAATTCCCAACCTGAGATCGGAATCGAGACAATACGCTGCAAGCAAGGCATTGTAACGGTTCCGATACTCCACACATTCGAGATCCTAGAGTTTGAAGGGGATAAGAAGAGAATTAAAACACTTACGACACTTGTCCTGACCAGAGCAAAGCTAAGAAGGAAAAAGAATCCTACTCTCTGATAGCTAACTTAGAAACTACAAAATAGTTTTTTTCTAGACTCAACTTCAGCCAGAGAAGGGATCCTACGGTCGGTAAGGCTCTGATACAAAGTTGTAAGGCCCGATATGCGGTACTGTTCCAGATCTAGATCTTTCCATCCAGATCCAGGGACGAAGCACATATCGGTCCCACCGCGACATATGACATAGCCATATGCCCCGAATTTCCAACATGATATCACAACATTAGAGATACAAGGATACAACATCTCATACAATCGGCATACAACTGCCTTAATACAATACAACAGCGGAAGATACATGTCTGAGTACAGACTACAATCAAATGCCTACTGGCAAAGAGAAAAACAGCGATCCCCATAACCACACGGGTCCAGGCCCTCCGCCGGGATCCGCCTAACTAGTCGTCGTCGAGTCTCCACGTGAAACGTCGATCACCATACCCGTTGTCGATCAAGAACCCTGAAAAGAGTTTGGGGGTAGTATCATGAGTACAGAAGTACTCAGCATCCAACTATAGTGGTCAACTGACCCACCAAGGACTTCATCACTCGTCATTCTAGGACAACTAGTAGTTTACGGTAAGGATGGGGTAAGTGGTGAGGTTGCTGCCGCACTAGCATTTATGAAGTGGCTAACGATCTAGAGAGTAAGATAAGAAGCCAAGCATTCGATGAGGAATCGCCTCCAACAAGTCTTGCTATCATCTACTTACGCAAACATAACACCTATCCTATCCTTGTCCTCCTCTTCGCATCCCAACGAAGAAGAAGCAGTCAAGGCACACACACGTTGATCAAGTTTATTAAGATTATCTCAGTTGTTGTTGTCTATGAACAAGGAGTAGGTCTCAAGTCGTCCATAACCGTGGACACGGCTTCTCGAAAATATTTAACCCTGCATGGGTGTACTAACTGCCCATTACAAGACTCCGCACACACGCCATCTCTCTCAGTTGCTACCCATCACAGGCAACCATTTTATGATTTAGTTCGAAGAGATCCGAAATGACAGGTCCCTCTAGCTAACAACGAACAAATCCGGGTGGCCCCCGGGGAGTCGACACCAAATCCAGAAGATGGCCATGCTCTCGGATCGGACTCTTCCATATGTCCAAGGTCGGGTTTAGTCTCACCTATATAACAGGGGACTTCCCTAGCTCACCAGTGTGGACCAACAGAGAAACCATGTCTCCGCTGGCTCGGGTTGTTTAAAAACTGCGAGGGGATCCACCAAGCACACACACGGGGTTTCAAATGGTAAATCAGCTCGGGCCACCACTAGAAATGTTTGAAGCTAGATAGGTAAGAAAAGGGGACCCCATAAAATCCCACACGCGGTTAGGCACGCTCGTCAAGAGAAACAATACCCGGAACTCAGGTCCTAGGTGACTCGAATGGAACAAAGCGTTGGGGCGGGATAGCCTAGACCTTCCATCCTTCGTCGAATATAATCAACATTATAATAATCATATCATCAACAACAATATAATAATGTGATAGCCCAAAACCAAGGAGTAACAGGGTAACATCGTAGCATCCTAAGCATGCATACTAAGAATGGGTTGAGCAACGAGCAATAGTAACATAGCAGTACAAGGTTTGCTGGGAGGGGATGTGGCTGTATCTGTTTGAAAGAGGCTTTAAACATGTGGTAGGATCAAACATCGAACCTATCCTAGACTAGCATGCAAACCGCTGGTTGAAATAGAATGGATCATAAGTAATGCATAGTCCATGCCTGTTGATAAGTCGGGTTCCGAAGGTGTAGTTGATCGCAAGCTCGCAACGTCTCCGAGAGGTACCCGCGGAAGCACACAAGACGGTAAACACTGGAAAGCAATCAACGAGCAAGCATCTATTACTATGAAGCAAACACGAGCAAGCATCAACAAGAAGGCAACACGAGACAACGCACCTACCGTCGAGAGCGGTTACTAACAGGTTAAGTGAAGTACTCGTCACACACGACGATACCGCACGCTTACGGTGGTTCAAGTTGTTCAGCTACAGGTGACCAACAAAGGTTGTTAACATGGAATATCACGGAAGCATGGCATAGCACACAATCATGGCAAGAGGTGAAGCACAAAGTAAACTATCTAATCTAGTAATTTCAAGTGGGGGGTAAAACCTATACATGACAGCTATTACGGACCCACGATAATTCTTGCATTTGGTACTGTTTTGCCCTAAACAATATTTTATTATTTTTATTAGCAAGCAAGAGCAGCATAAACACATTCTACATGCAATTCTAGTCAAGTTACATATATAGCACACTCCCAACGGAGTTACGGTTAAAAAGTTATGGCAATTACAGTTTATAGTGGCAAGGGTTGTAATTTGCAGGTAAAAAACATGTAAAGAAAGTCAAACATGGCAACAAAGTACATTTTATCAATCTACACGAAAAACTAAGCAAGTTTCATGTTTAAAGCGTCGCGATCCGAGCTACGGTTTAAAAGATACGGGCATCGCATATAACTAAATCTGCCAATTAAATAAACTAGAAAAGAAAAAGAAAAACATCTAACGGGCCAAAACAGAGGCGCTGCCTAACGAGGCCGGTGGGGCTGCACGGGCCCAGCTGGCAACGGACGAAGGGAGCGGGCGCTCGTGCGTCCCCGTCTGGATCGAGCAGGGGTGGAGGTTACCGGCGGGCAACCTTGCTGGACTCCGGCGAGGGAGGTACAGGAACGGCTCGGGGAGGACGTGATCTGGTGCGGCGGCGCCAGATCCCATGGCTGGGACGACCGCGGCGAGGTCGCAATGGCACGGCATGGCGCGGAGCCGAGCTCGGGCTCGAGCTCGCCTACGGTACGGCGGCGGCGGCGGTTCCTGGAAGAGAAATGCGGCGAGGTCAGCGCATGGCGGATGTCCGGCGAGGGGCGCCAGCGTGGATCCGGTCGGCGGCAAGGTGGCAGTGGGATCCCGGGGTGCAGAGGTCTTCGGGCGGCGCGGGGAGCTTCAAGGCCTTTCGTCCATGTCGCCTAAATACAGGGGAGAGAGAGATTAGAGAAAGCAGGGAGAAGAGGGAAGGGAGAAGGAGTCGCGCGACCTGGATGGGCACGGTGGCGGCGCTGCTCGCCGGTGATGGCCGGAGCCAGGCGGCGGAAGGGGTGGATCTCCATGGGAGGAGCTCACCGGGGCTTCGGGCAGAGAGGAGCCCCAGCGTCTGGTGACGTGGATGGCCCTGGGCCGTTGGATCCGCCGATCCGACGGTCCAGATCGAGGGGAAAAAAGAGAAAATTGGGGCTATTGTGAGGGGGTGGCTGCAATTTTTAGGCTACGGAAACCCTAGAAAGGGGTGGGAGAGTGGTGGTCTTTATATAGCCCAGGTGGCTGGCAGTTTGCAAAAACATCCCCGGGTTTTTCTCTCGCGCGCGGTGTTTACGTTTCTGACCGCCGGGGGTCCGCACGACCTCCGATTCGGGTAAAACTTTGAACTGCGCGATCAGCGCGTCGAGCCGGAGAGTTCACCTCGCGCTGGAACCGTTCCGAGAACACTTTCCGGCGCGCTATAAAAATAACCCGTTTAATTATTAAACGGGTTTTTTCGTTCCATTGGCTGCGGCTGGTCTTGTGCGGGTTTTCGCGACGGTGATCGGGTGAAACCCGGTGTCGCAAAGGTCGGTTGTCAGGGTGGCAAGGGTCGGTCTCCGTCCGGTACGAGATAAGAGGGGAAAAATAATCGCCGATCTATAAATCGGGGATGCAAACACCGCAAACAAATCAGGCAATCAAGCAATTCACACCGAAAATAAAATTTTTAATTTTTGTGAAATCTGGGCTGTTACAAAGGCTGTCCCCGCCGCGCAAATTCAACTGACGAGAAAACGTCCTCCAGCCAGACCCAAGGAAGATCAAGGACGAACTATCAAATTCCAGCTCCACCGAAGAAGAAGAACGAGAGTATCCATGAAGACGGAGCCAGAAGCCCTTTAAGCCACGCTCAGAAGCAATTGAGGCAAACGAGGTAGGAAGAGGAATCCGGGTAACATTCCGCCCAAGAAAATGCAAAAGAAAATCATGGCGCCAAAATCCCTCCTCCATGGAGGAAGAAGAAGAAAGCGCCAACGCAGTACCATGACGCCCACCACGTGAGGAGTGAGGGGTGTGGCCACGACGACCACGGCGGCCAAGACCTCGCCTTGCAACACCACGGCCTCGCCCAGCTACACCACTACCACGTTTGGGCGCCATCCAAATAGGAAGAAGCAGAAGGGAAAGATGCGAAGAATGGATACCATGGACGGGCAACCAAAGGAAGTACTTATAGCACAATCCAAGGGAAAACCAGGAAAAACAAAAGCAGAAGCCCAGGCGGCGCCATCATTGCATCAAAGACCAAGCGGGCCGTGTGTTACGAATTCCAAGACGAAGATGCTTTCACACGGTCAGCATTATCTACATGACGCGTCAAATCTCGCCTGTTTCCCATACAAACCTCGGGAACCCAACAGGCAAGCAGCAGCGCGACGTCCAAATCATCATTATGACGATCCAGAAGACGTGACGGATCAAAAAAATCAAGCATCATCATAGGTCATCAAACATCATGACAATGCATGTCAGCACGTCATCCCAAAGGGAACGGATCAAGATAAAAGCAGTTGGGAAAAAACGAAACGATTCCAAGAGCCAGCCATATGTTTAAATTTTCTGACTATAAAAAATTCTTACTCCCATCGGGAGTACCCTTTTGAGTTCGGGTGCTCCCTCACCCAGAAGGCAAAGATGTGCTCGAGTGATCACTCGCACCAACAGAAACAACATATTCTCAGAGTTCGGGTGCTCCCTCACCCCAAAAGCAAAAAAGCATTCGAGTGACAACTCGCAAAAAAGGACTCAGCTATTCAGCAAACATGACTTACTCGCACACTCGACGACATTCCGAGTGGGTGCTATCTTATTTTCCTCGCCCGAGTTCACTACAAAGCTCCGCGAGTGATGACTAAAACAGCTCACTTGATTGTTTATTCCAAGTGGGTGCATTGCTAGATTAGGCTCCGTGCCTCAAAAAAAAACAATAATACCTGGGCTACCACACACTGTACCCAGATGCCACGCAATCTTAGCGTGTAGGTAAGACCCCGCTGCGCAGAACGGTCGGGCCGGGACTTGCCGCAGAGCGATTTCACTCCCGACCTTTTCCATGAGCTCGCATGATAGAAAGAGCTGAGCGGACGCGCTCAGGCTATATGCTTAGACTGGCAGCAATTGATCCTATAAGACCTGCAGCGGCATGACTTTGCTTGACACCAGTGTTCCAAGTTCATGTCGAGGGACATGGGCTTGATTGGGCTACTGTGGTATTTGTCACTAGCACAATTCACCAAGGCTCGACCAGTCGACTCCTTGGGCCCTTTCTGCTTAGAAATCCCTCAAAACAGATATTGTCATGGTTCAAAACTGCCAGCGACCCGTGGCGATACCACGCTTACAAACAATAAAGCGCAGATGAATTTGAGTCCCTGCGTGACTCTTCGAGTCCCCCAGGCACTCGGGGGCTACTGACGAGGGGGTGACCCCACGACTCCTACATGTGATACTACCTGGTGCGTGTGAAGATAGAAGGCCCACTGGGAAGCTGCGACAAGCCCACAATTGGCCCAACCAGGCACCGACGTAGGAGTCCGCGACTAACATGGAAGGTGCAACTTGGCGTACAAGGCAATACTAGAACTAGGAATCCATCTACTATAACCTAGCACGGACTCCCCGAGACCTGGCCTAATATATAAAGGCTGGGAGGGGAGACGTCCGGATCATCTCAATACGCATCTAATCATCTTTGACTTGCGAGAACTCGCCTCGGCCTCCACTGTAATCGCCCCCTCACGTAATAATATCGAGCTGGAAATGCTTCTCCTATTATCCGATGAGTATCGTCCAACCTGTGCCATCTCTATGACTAACCCAGGGTCCCTGACCATGGGATTTGCCGGGGTTGATCCCCATCAGTTCTTATCTTTTATATTTTTGTTCCTAAGTAATTCTTGCATGTTCTCCATTGTTGTTTATTGCTTTGGCCAAGTAGTAGGTAGTGACTCCAAGAGGGAACGTTATGCTCGATTGTGGGTTCATGCCCCCCGATGACACGCTTGAGTGACAGAAACATGAGTCTAGGGGATGTGTTGTTGCCACAAGGGGGAAAACAACGGTTCTTGTAACCGCGGTTGCAAGTATTGTTTACTTTATGCAAGGTGCTTTTTAATGCAGTTGTCTGTTGCTTTGGGTTTACACTTTGGGTGGGGCTCGCAACTTAATACCAGCGAGATGTTCTGGATAGATATCTAAAGGTGGATGATTAGTAGTAGATGAAGTTGGATTTTGGTCTACTTATTTTGGCGTACTGCCCATGCTTTTGAGCCTCGTATGTTCTTTGTAGCATAGTTAGCATTGTGGTGCGTTTTTAATCCTGTCAATTGCCCAGCTGTGATTTTTTTACCTCGCATAGCAGTTTTATCGTCATTTGGGAGAGATAGATCACTAGTGAACATCACGGGACCCCGGTCCATATTTTCATCACTGTTTACACACTCATTTATTTTTCTGCTTTTACTTTCTAGCTGCCATCACCATTATCATTATCCCTTGCGTTTGATCCTCTGTAAACAACAAGACCGGAGAGATTGACACCCTCCCTGAACTTTGTTGGGAGCAAAGTTATTTGTTTCTGTGTGCAGGTCCAGGCGAAGTGTCAGAATCCTCTGTTAGGTAATGTGCTAGGATCAAAGTCATCTTGCATCATGTTAAAATTTTCAAAAGAAGTCATTGAAATCAATTTCAAAAGAAAAATGGGAGAAGGAACCCCCCAGATGAATTAATTCAATAGGCCAGATAAAAATCTTCTCCAAAAATTCATGTTAGATTTTTGAAAAGTCTTATAAATGAGTATGATCACATATCAAGTGATGTGGGACCCACCCGATGCTCATGGATTTTTCAAATATTCAAACAGTGCCTTGGAATTAATCAAAAACCCCTATTTGATTTAAAGTTCAAATTATTTGAATTCTAAAAATGTTCAAAATTTATAAGTGGCTAATATATTATTTTGTGACGCCATATAAAAATTATGAGCATTTAATAAAATGGTTTGCTATTTATTTTAGCTAGCCAAAACAAATATCAGAAGAAAACAGAAAAGAAAAATAAGAAAAAGAAGAAGAGGAGCTTACCTGGCGCCCAGGCGAGAGCAGCCCAGCCAGCCCAGCCGGCCCACCAGGGGCAGCAGGGTCTTCTTCCCCGTCCCACGCATCCAAGCTGCTCGGTGGAATGCCACCGAGCTAGCCGTGCACGTCGCCGCCTCTCCAGACGCCACCTGCCCCTCCCGCGCCTTCTAGCCACGCCTGGAGACGCCTCTCGGCCGTCCCGATCCATTCCTCCCCCTCCAGCACAGCTTCCCCCTTCCCTGTGTCGTGTTCGTCGTCGACAGAAGTACTCGCCGGAGCACCGAAGCGCCCCCGCGTGGCCATCGACGCCGAGGAGCCCATCCAAGATGTCCAGCGTGATCTCCGTCCTCGGCTTCGTCGACTAGCAGAAGGAGGCGCATCAATTCGGACCAGACGCGACGCAAGCTTCACCGAGAACTCTCCGGACCCGCGAGCTCGCCGTCGTCGATTCGCCGCCGTTGAAGCCTCCCCGAGCTTGCTGTTGCTTCCGTTCGATTCGCGGTGAGCTACTGAGCATTTCCCCCAAGCTCCCAGCACCCATTATCCCTTCTAGCCGATTCCGCCATTGAAGCCGAAGGAACTTGCCGCCATGGTTGCCCCCCTAGCTCCCGTGCTCCCCGCGTTGCTCCAGTGCGCGCATATGACCAGTGGCAACCCCAGCTTGCGAACGCACAACTGTCCAGCTCAACCCGTGCACGCTAGAGCCATCCCAAACCTCGCCGGACTTCTGTCTCCGCCAACTCCATCGCCGCCGTCGCTCCCGTCGTCCCCTCGAACCCTAGATGGCACCAATCGACGCGGCAGGCCCCCAGCAGCACTCCAGTGCCCTCCCCGACGCCTCCCATGCCCTGAATCGCGTTCCCGACGAGTCTTCGGCGACTACAGTGTCCACCGGCGACGAGAGCTCCATTAGAGCCTAACCCCCTGCCTAATTACCCTGGCCCCACGCCCTGTCTCACTTACATGTGGGCCCAGCCCACACTAATCCCCCCTGTTAGTTTAAATCGTTTTAATTAAGCAGTGAGAGGCTGACCAGTGGGTCCAGCAGTCAGTGGCCCCCTGACGTCATGCTGATGTCACAGTGATGCAATAATGAATTTCCAGAATAAAAAGAATTCAAGAAATTCCAGAAAAGGCAGAAATTACCCCAAACTTTGGAAATTCATAGAAAATTCATATTAAATCCAAATTTAACAAATAATATATGAAAAATGATCAAGAGAAAATAATCTATCCAAATTTCCAACTTTCAACTGTGTTTGAGTTGAATTTAAAATGTGACCAGTAGCATTTGCTATTTGGTTTAAATGGAATTAAATCAAATTCATTTCAAATGCTTTTGCAATTTGAACCATAGCAACATACCACATTATACTTGAACTTCAGAGGCATATCATACACATTTTAAAATGGGTTAACTTGATCAAACAATGTCATATGCAACTTGGCTAAATTGATTTCAAATTGGAGTTTGAATTTGCAATTCATTTGCAATATACTCCATTTAAATGGAATTGCCTAACACATCAGAAACATATACATCAAGTTTCAACCTTCAATCATGTGATTGTGCATTGTATTTACTTTGCTACCTTGTTTGTTGTTTGTCGAGTAGAGGTGGAACCGGAACAGGAGGCTGCCCCTTCGTTGAAGACCCCGAACCCGAACCTCGTCAGCAAGGCAAGCAAACCCCCATTGATCATGTCGATAAAATACCACTTCCCTCTCATGTCTCGCTTATGCGTTGTATAGGATGATTACCATGCTACGTTTCTACCGCATAGATGAACCCATTCCTTTGCATGACCTATCAATTGTGACAGTAGTAAGCAAACCACAATCCTAGCAAATGTAGGAGTTGATTGATATCATGTGGCCCCTGAAATTGTTACTGCTTACTGCATGCTTAGAGTGATACCATGATGTTACTGTTATGTGAGTCGGGATGGTAGTGATCATGTTGATGATGGTGGAAAGGTGTTGGTGAATCTACCCTAATACAAGGTGAACGATGAGAGGCTGTGTAGGAGTACACAGTGGGTTGTCTCGTTGAACACCGCCCTAAGTCTGAGTTCTTGTGTGGTGATCCAAGATGAAGAGTACAACCACACATTGGGCTCACTGACCCCTCTCAACCTATTAACTCATCCCTTTCGATGTCCAGATGTCGCAGTAGTTCGGAGTTCTGGTAGGCTTGTGGCCTGGATGCTAAGTGAGAGAACGGCTCAA
The DNA here is from genome assembly GCA_950022295.1 of Bromus sterilis. NCBI lineage: Eukaryota > Viridiplantae > Streptophyta > Magnoliopsida > Poales > Poaceae > Bromus > Bromus sterilis. The sequence goes on from OX465601.1 coordinate 246,132,037, forward strand.
CCGAGACCGTCTTATGCACCACGCACACATCACTTGGGTCCACTTCGGTAAACCGGCCGGGTTCACGATAGTGGTAGCCAACCCAGGTAGGCGGCTTTCTTGGACTAGATAGGCTATGAGGTAACAGTTGTGGTGAGCATCCTCGCGGACATCCCTTGAATGGTGTCGAGATCAAAGGCGGTAACTGATGATCATGTGTGTGTAGCGGTACACCCCTGCAGGGTTAACAAAACTATTCGAATAGCCGCGTCCGCGGTTAAGGACTACTTGGAAAGCTTAGCTTGATTATTAGACAACTTGAACTGGATACTTCTAAAACACACCAAGATAAGTGTGAGTGCTATGGCGTGCTTTCTCGTGGGGAAGTCGAGGAAGGCACCATAGTGGTGTATTTGGTTGGAGAAAGTAGTGGACTCGTGTACGCTTCTTACCTCAAAGTCTGGTACTCGTAGTTCAGGACTAGCCAAGTCAAAGCTGGCACTTCTGCAAGTGAACCCAACCCCCCTTTACCTTGATACATGTGCATGAGTAGTATAGCTCCTATGTAAGTCTTGCTGAGTACGACTTTGTACTCACGTTTGCTTATTCTATGTTTTAGATGAACCCACTGACCCCGAAGGTGGCTTCTTCATCGAGCTCGACGACTGAAGATCAAGCTAGTCTAGTCCCAGTTAGACGACTGGATCCCTCGTGGAGGGCTTGTGTTTAAATAAGGCTTCTTAAGCCATTTGTTAAATTTGTCTGTACTCAGACCTACTTTGCTTCCGCTTGTTTGTTGTAATGTTGGATCACATGCTTGTGATCTCTGTGTGCACTCTGTGAGAGTTATCAATAAAATGTATACTTTGTAGAGAATTGCAATGATACCTGCTGTTCATACAAGGCATGTGTGCTGCGTGTATGTTTATAACATGCATGTATTTGTATGGGTTTTCGAGACCTTAGTTGTGATCTGGCTGGCGGTCTTTCATACACCAAGTGGCCCTTAGATGTGCGCAGCTTGGGGCATCGCGATGCGATTGCTCGAGACTCTGTCTCGTGCACACTTTGTGGTATGATCGAGCCCGGCCTAGACCCCGACTAAGTGATCGGGCTGGAGTAAGTCTATGTAAGAGTTATGAGATAGTCGATAGGATGGTTGAGGCGACTTGTCTGTGAATATGGGAGTTCATCACCCATATCATTAGACTTGTGTGCGGACGATGAGGACCCATCTCAGTTGATCATCCGGCCTGGATGGGATGCCCCTCACGTACAATGCTTTCCGAGAACGTTCTGTGCTTGGCCTTGTCTGCTTAGACAAGTGGGTACGGTTCTCAGCTCTCCATTTGACTATGTCGTAGCGGGACTTGCATACGCTCACCCCGGGTCCCGACACGAAGCACATGATTATCGTAAACGGCGCATCACTTGCCGAACCACCTACTTATCATTATCGGAGTCCTACTGGTTCGATACTCAACCTCGGTATCTTCACTGAGGGAAATTTGATGTTATCCTACATCTCACCTTCCACTTGGGGTAACGAACGAAGGGCGAGAAACCATTATCATCATCTCGACCATCAGCATCCCCTTCTTCATCAACAATTATCAGCTCCTCCTTCGTCTCACTATATTTTTATCGCTTCATGCGTTATGTGCTATGCTTGGAGCGTCTCACTCTTTAGTTTACTTTTTAGTTTTCTTTTGCTGTTCATAACAAGTTAGAACACAACTTTCTTTGTGTGGGAGAGAAACACACTCCACTTCAAACTAGGACACATCATAGGATTTTCATGCTTATCTTTATTTTGTTGTGTGTTCTTTATTTTTTCGTATCTGCTGTCATGTTTAGCTCTTCGTTTTCATGTTTATCTTGTTAAGAGAGTTGGTTGTTGCACTGAGTTGTGTTTTGACTTTAAGTAGGTCATTGAGGTTGCTATTCAATTGTAGTAGTAACTTGCAATAGTTTTGAGGTATTGTTGTGAGTAATGTTTGAACTTTTGGTGTCAAGAGCTCTAGCCTATTAGTGATAGGTGTCGTATTTTGGGAAATTCGTGTTTATTTTCAAAAACTACAAAAACTAGTTGAGAACTCTAGCTACTAGATGGATCACTAATTTTTGGAGGGATTAGATATTAGAGTACACTCACGTACCATGAGTCGAGGATGCGCAAGGATAACCAAACCCCCATACACTCCTCCTCAGGGTACTCTTCCCTTTGTGAACCTTCTGATTAGATTGAGAGTTACTGATGCGCGAGAGATGATAATGGCTTCTCGCCCTTCGTTGGTTACCCTAAGTGGAAGGTGAGATGTAGGATAGCAGCAAATTTCCTTGGTGAAGATACCAAGGTTGAGATCGAGAAGTAGGACTCCAAGGTCGATAAGTAGGTGGTAAAGTGAACAATGGCGCCGTTCAGAACCGAGGTTGCTTACTTTACCTGGACCTTCACACACAACAAGTAACTTTGCTCCCAACGAAGTTCAGAGAGGTTGTCAATCTCTCCGGTCTTGTTGTTTACAAAGGATCAAATGCAAGGGATAAAGGATAATAGTGATGATAACTGCAACTAGAAAGTAAAATCAAGAAGTAAATTGAGGGTGTAAACAGTGGTGGAAATATGGACCGGGGTCCCGTGATGTTCACTAGTGATGTCTCTCTCCCAAAAGACGATAAAACTGTTATGCGAGGTAAACAAATCAGAGCTGGGCAATTGACAGAATTACGGGCTTAAACAATTGCTAACTATGCTACAAAGAAAGGAAGAGGCTCAAAAGCATGGGAAGTACTCCAAAATAAGTAGACCGAAATCCATATTCATCTACTACTAATCATCCACCTTGAGATATCTATCCAGAACATCTCGCTGGTATTAAGTTGCGAGACCCACACAAAGTGTAAACCCAAAGCAACAGACAACTGCATTAAAAGGACTTTGCGTAAAGTAAAACAATCCTTGCAACCGCGGTTACATGCACCGTTGTTTTCCCCTTGTGGCAACATCACATCCCCTAGACTCATATTTCTGTTACTCAAGCTAGTCATCAGGAGGCATGAACCCACAGTCAAGAATAACGCTCCCTCTTGGAGTCACTACCTACTACTTGGATAAATCAATAAACAACAACGGAGAACATGCAAGAATTACTCAAGAACAAAAATATAAAAGAGAAGAACCAAATATATTACTCAATCACAATCAGAACATAGTCTCATAATCCATCAGATCCCAGCAAACTCAGCATAACAACAGCAGAAAGAATTACATATGTGCCTTGATCATGTAGGTTAGTTCACAAGGTCCAATCCATGAGGAACAAAGAGGGGAGGAGAACATCACATAGATACTGATCATGGACCCATGGTCCAAGGTGGACTACTCATGGATCATCCGGGAAGCGTCCATGGTGGTGGAGATCCTCCCGGAGGTCAATCCTCCCTCCGGTAGGGTGCCTGGAAGAGGTCTTCTGGTGCTCCCGATCTTGGAAGCGCGGCGGCGGCGGAACAAAGGCGAGATCGCGAAAAAGGGTTATGTATTCGGAGGTTTTGAGGCGAAGAAAATATATAGGCGAAGGGGGGCAGCCAGGGGGGCCACCAGGGGTCCAGGCGGCCTCCCGGTCCGGCCCCACCCTAGGCCGCGCCACCTCACCTCCTGGGCACCAGTGGGGACCCTCTGGCCCCCCTTCGGGACACTGGAAGCTTGCGTTGTGCTGATTTTTTATATATTTTTCTTGGAATTTTCTAGCATTTTACGTAATGGGAAAACCTGAAATAAAAATACAGCAGAAAACAGAAACTGGGACTGGGGTGCACTGAGTTAATAGATTAGTCCAAATATGATCAAAAGTGTATGAAAGTGTATATAAAACATAGCAATATCACACAAAACATGCATGGAGCAAGCAGAAATTATAGATACGTTTGAGACGTATCAGTTACCGATAATAAGTGCATGAGTTCTTCGGACTAATGTAAGTATTGAAAGTTGACACTTCCACCTCTTCATATTTGCTAGCCTCTTCGGTACCGTGCATTTCCCCCTTCTCACTCCGAGAGATGGCGCCTACCCGCCGGTGCATCCAAACCCGCGGCATGATACGCTCTGTCATCATAAACCTCGTTATATCTTTCCTCAAAACAGCCACCATACCTACCTATCAAGGCATTTCCATAGCCTTTTCGAGATATATTTCCATGCAACTTCCACCTTCTCATGACTTGATCTTCATGTCATACATGTTCCTTCTACACTTGCAGAGGCATACATTTGCATACATCATGATAGCTACATCTTCTTTATGTTGAGTACCTTGTAAAGTGTGAAAGATCTTCTATACTTCTGGTAAAATAGAGTGTTGCCCTTAAGTGAGGAAAAGATCCCAAAGAGGACAAATTTAAAAGATCCCAAAGAGGACAAATGAGAGTTAAATATAAAGAGCCATGGAGGACACCAAAAAAATACAAAAAATAGAAAAAAGAGAAAAAGAAAATAAAAGTGAGAAGGGGGCAACACTACTATTCCTTTTGAAAGATTCACACTCGTATTCCCTCTATATCTTGTACTCCATAGAGATGATCATAGATGCATATAGCTATGTGGGCACCTTCACACTATAATCATTGGCTTGTATATTCCAATGATGAGCCGCCTCAAATGAGCTCTAGGTCTTCTTGAGCAAGAAAGTTGGATGCACCCCCACTAGTTCCATTGGAGAGCTTTTCTTAGCTCATATGTGCATCCGTTGCATGACAATCCCTACTCCTCACATCATATCTATAATTTGGCCTTCTCGGCTATGATTGTCCTCATTGATATGAGCCTTTCACACCTTTTTGTCTTCCTCCTCCACCATATCTCTCTTTGCCATCCTAAGTGTCAACTATCGTGCTTACAGTCATCCATTGCATGAGTGCTCAAAATATCGAAAGGGAGTGGATCAATTTGACTTGTACTTGGCTAGTGGTCTGGGGACGAGTCAAGATAAGATTCCAAAGAAGACTAAGTGTGAAACTTTAGTAGATTGAGTTCTCAACAACTAAATATTTTTTCTCGTATTCCCATCTCCCACTTCTTGCACGGAAACACCATATGGAGACATTCGAGGCACGGACATCGAGAGCTCTTGTGTAATAGCCCAGATTTCACAAAAATTAATTTTTTTGTTTTTGGAGTAAATTGTTTGATTGTCTGATTTGTTTGCGGTGTTTGCATCCCTGATTTATCGATCGGCGATTATTTCCCCCTCTTATCTCGTACCGGACGAAGACCGGCCCTTGCCACCCTGACACTCGACCTTTGCGACACCGGGTTTCACCCGATCACCGTCGCCGCATGAGACCAGCCGCAGCCAACGGAACGAAAAAACTCGTTTAATAATTAAACATGATATTTTATAGCGCACCGCAAAGTGTTCTCAGAACGGTTCTAGCGTGAGGTGAACGCCGCCGGCTCGACGCGCTGATCGCGCAGTTCGAAGTTTTACCCGAATCGGAGGTCCCGCGGACCCTAGGCGGTCAGAAACGTAAACACCACGCGCGTGAGAGAAAAACCGGGGATGTTTTTGAAAACTGCCAGCCACCTGGGCTATATAAAGACCACCACTCTCCCACCCTTTTTTAGGGTTTCCCCTAAGACAAAATTGCAGCCACCTCCCTCACAATAGCCCCAATTTTCGCATTTTTCCTAATTTTTGCCCAAACCCTATCCAGATCAATCCTGGACCGTCAGATCTCGCGATCCGACGGCCCAGGGATCTCTCCACCAACCACCTTCTTTCTCCTCTCCACCTCACCCCCGCGTCGCCGCCTCCATCTGGCCGGCGAGCCACGCTACGGAGGACAACTCCGCCGGCCGCCCTCCGGTTAGCCACCCCCGCGCGCCTCCCCTTCACTCCTCCTAGCCTTCACCTCCTCCCTCTCCTTCCTCGCAGGCTGCAGCAGGACGCCTCGCGCCGCCTGTCACCTGCAAACGCCGCCGCCATGTCCACCCAAGGGAGCATCAGACATGCCCCGTCGGCCTCCTCGCCCCGCCATCGACCTGATCCGGCAAGGGGGCCACCGGATCCGGCCGCCGCCTGTCCCTGCACTCCGTCCTTGCCGATCTCGTGTCGCGCCGCCCTTGCCGGAGGTCGCCGGCGACCGTCCATGCCGCCGCCAGCCCCCTCGCTCGGGACGGCCCGAGCCGCCACTGACCGTCGGGTGGGGTGGGCTGGCCTCGCGCCCCACCAGCGCGCGGCCCAGCGCCAGCCAGCCGGCCTGCTGCCCCTTGACCCAGCTGACTTGGGCCGGCCCATGGGTGAGCCAGACTGCCCCTTTTTTTGTCTCTGTTATTTTCCTTTTCCTATTTTTGCTCAGTCTGGAGTGTTTTGCTGCTGATTAAGTTTTTCGAATAGAATTGCGAGTAATCTATAGCCCGGATGACGTTGCGCCCAAAATGAAAATTGTTTAGAATTGTGTGTACTTCAGTTCATCTTTTGTGAGCTTTTTGATTTGAGGCCATCTTGATGTTTTTAATCTGTGTTGAAGTGGGCATCAGGCTGTTAACTGTTGCTAATTTCTGTCAAGTGCTGCTGTTATTATTTTATTGGAAGTTTAATTGATGATTGTGACACATCTATGAGGCCTATGCTATTAATTCTTGTTGCATACTGTTAAGAATCATGTCTACTTCAGTTCTATGCAATTACTTGCCATGTTTGCATGCTGTAGCTATATTAATTCTTGCTCCAAAGTGGTGACCCTGATGACATGTCTATTGTTTATATAAAGTTGCTACTTTGCTGCCCTATATCTTTATAACCGTGCATCCTATTGAGCATTGCAATATGTCATTTTGATCTATGCCATGTCTACTTCCATTATATGTATTGCATTGTCATGTTTACATTTCTGGTCATAGTTATATTCTGCTCCAAAGTTGCTATCCTGCTGTTGTTGACAACCACCTCTGTTTCACTAAGTCTGTAACTTTCCGATGTCATGTTGCATGCTTAATATCTTTTGATCTGGGATGCCTATGACCTTGATTCTTGTTTGTACCTGATCACCATCATGTCTAGTTCATGCCCATATATTGCTATGTCATGTTGTTGCACATTTGCATATATTTTTACTCCTGTTTATACAACATGAAAATAACAGTTTCTGCCCTATTTTCCTGCTTTTCACTAAGTCCTAGACCAATAGTGTTTTATTGCATTTTGCTTGGGCTATAATTAATTGTTAATGATGCATATTTGCATGATTCTTTTTGCCATGCCTTCCTTGTCATGCCTAATGCAATTCCATGTCATTTGGTGCATGTTTGCATTCAGTAGCTAATTGTTCCATTGCTCTATAGTGTGCTTCTAGATCTTAACAGCATGTGTGCATAACTTGTTTTGCTTCTATCTTTTTAACCGTAACTCCGTTCGGAGTGTTCTTTATATGTAACTTGATTAAAATTTCATGTACTTTGTGTTTATGCCATTGTTTGCTGCTGTTAACCAACCTAAAATATGGGTTAGGTCAGAACAATACCAATTACTTAAATTGTCGTGGGGCACTTAGTGGAATGCAATGTTTAGGTTGTGCTTCACTTAAGTTGACTAGCATATATAGTTTATCTTATGCTTCACCTCTTGCCATGTTTGTGTGCTATGCCATGCTTGAGTGATATGCCATGTTAACAACTTTGCTCATCTTGTTTATCTAAACAACTTGAAACGTTGTAAATGTGCGGTATCGTCGTGTGTGACGAGTACTCCAGTTAACCTGTTAGTAACCGCTCTCGATGGTAGTGCGTTGTCTCATGTTGCCTTCTTGTTGATGCTTGCTCATGATTGCTTCGTATTAATAGATGCTTGCTCGTCGGTTGCCTTTTCCAGTGTTTCCTTCTTGTGTGCTTCCGCGGGTACCTCTCGGAGACGTTGCGAGCATGCGATCGACTACACCTTCGGTTTCGTCTTCTCATCAGGTAAGGGGGAGAATATATCATGCTTATAACTTTCACCTAGTGCACATCTCCATCACAACCCGTTCCTGTCCCTCATCCTCTATTTTTTTACTGTTGCAGACTAGTGCCTTTCTAATAGTATCTTACCTAAAAGAGGATGGTGTGGTGAGTGCGAATTTCTGGAGGCCGAACTACACGTAGCCTTTTATTTTAAAAATAATTATAAAACATATTTAAAAGTTCTGAAAAAATCAGAAAAAAAATCTATGAAAACTTATATGTATTCCGTATGAACATGTCAAATTTGGGTTGAAAATATTGTAATATGAAGTCTGCACAAAAAAACAAAATTTCAGCCCAAAACCAACAACAAAAATGCCCATTTAAAATCAAATATTTGTCTTTTTTTCATACGCCACATGTGAAAGTATAATGGTATGAAAATTTGCACATATGTCATATACATGTGTATATATATTCATAATTTTTTTAATGCTTTTTGAATAATATAAAATACATTTTATGACTTGTTCAAACTAAAGGGCTACGTGTAGCTCGGTCTACGTTATCATTATCCGATGGTGTGCTTGGCAACATCGTAAGCAACACAATCATTAGCAATTACTCCTACCAATTTGTGTCTGCTATCCACATTCTAATCCACTGGTTAGATTACCTAAAGAAATTCCCCAAAGAAAAGGATTAGGTACAGAAATAATTGCTGAGGATAAGCTACGTGACATCAAAATGAGACAAGACCGAGCATGCAGAATCAATCACCAGATGACCAAGATGCCAATGCAATTACCATGCATGCAATTTGAACATGCAAGCGAGGGAATCAATCAGGAGTGGTGCTATGGTGGTGAAGATCCTTGAGGTCGGAGCCCCAGATGTCTACATAATACGAGGTCGGCGACGAACTCATGCGGGAAGTGCACGACGAGGTTCCAAACAAGATGGTTTAATATTTTGTTTGATGTGTTCGTGGACATTTGATTATGTTGATTTCGGTGCTTTGCGTTAGAGATGCCCTAAACAAGACGTTTAGTATTATCTTGATTAACAAAAAGGTAAGGCAGTACGTATATATAGGGTTATATTTTGTGGTGTTATTCGTGTACATGTCGACTATACGAGAAGTATACACGCTAGAGAATTAATTAGTCCATGGAGTAGCATATTTGCTTGAAGGCCTCGACGTGTTCGTCATCGAGCGCCATGAAGAGGTCGACGCCACCCTTGGCGTCGCATGACGGCACGAAGATCATTATTCCTTCGACGGGCAGGTCCGGCGGTAGGAACGCGCAGGGAGGTCCGCAGCCAAAGTCGAGGTCGTGGAAGCGGAACCCTAGCCAGCTGTCAACCTCCAGGTCAGGGCAGAACACGGTGCCCGGCGTCCCTGCCGTCGACCCTAGGTCCTCGCCGCCGTTTTCAGCCTCGCCGAAGTCGATAAACGACTGGATGTATTGGTCATCGACGAGCGCGACGGCGTCGCGGATGGCTCCGACTACGGCCGGGTAGGTGCTGGAAAGGAGGTCCCGGACCTGCATCCTCGGGAACGCCCAGAGCACCATGTTGCCGAAGAAGTCCATGGGCACGGGAGGCTTTGCGCGGCCGCGGCAGTTGACGGCGACCCTCACCCGCGTGAACTCATCCGGCGCCAGGTCCCGCGCGGCGGTGATCTTCTTCCATGCATGTGCGAGGAGGCACTGAAACGTGCTGCAGCGCGTGCCCACGCGGGCCTTGAGGTCAGCGACGAACTCGTCCGGGAAGTGCACGACGAGGTTCTTGATCCTGTCCAAGGGAAGGACACCATAGGAGTGGCTGCAGCTGCGCTCTCCCTTGAACTCGATGTTCCGGTGGTCGAACGCCGGTGCCGGTGGGCTTCGCGGGACGACGGTGGCGGAGCGGTCGACGAAGGGTGACGGGAGGACCGTCGAGTCGGTGCGGACGGCACTGGACCACGCGCTGTAGAAGACACTCATGGCCTGGCCGTCGGCGACCTGGTGATGACAGGCGGTGCCGATCACCAGACCGCCGCACGCGTACCTCGTCAGCTGTACCTGGAAGATGGGTTCATTCGCACGTCCCTGCAACCCAACAGTATCAAAATCATCAGCATGCATATTACGTGTACAAGTTTCTTGAAGAATGCTAAATCTTAATCGATTACAAGTTAACTAAGTTTTAATGGATGCTATATTGGTAATATTGTATGTAAAGATCTAGACGCGTCCAAGTTCTTTCTTTTATAGGACGTGTGGAATGACTCTGCCTGGCTCTCACCTTTTCGGCCTGTGGGTAGAGCTGGTTGATGTGGGCGGACACGTCGTGCGCCAGGGCGTCGGCAAGGTCCGAGTCCACGGCGGCCTGGACGACAAGCACCCCGGCGTCGTTGAGGAGGAAGCACTTCCGGCCGTTGTCGTCGACGGCGAACCTCCCCGCGAGGTGCGGGAACCTGGCGACGGCGGCGACGAGGCCGGCCTTGAGCGCGTCGTTGGTGGGCGCCGGCGCGTTCCACGCGAAGACGGCCGGGATGTAGCCGTCGGTGGAGGCGCGGTCGAAGATGGTGAAAGGCACCTTCTCCTCGCCGTCGCGGCTCGACTCCGGTGAGGGCTGGAGCACCGTGCTCTGCGTGATCTCCACCATCACTGCCATTTTTGCTGGAGCAGCCAAGCTAGCTAATGTCTAATGATCGTGTGTGTTTTGTGAGTCAGGTTCGTTGTGTGGCCTAGCGTTGGTTGGTGTGTGCATGTATTTATAGGGGTTTTTTAGGGAAGGACAGGAAAACGACGAGCGCCAAGTCGGAGCACGTTGTCTGGTTAATTATGCTAGTCAAAAACTGGGTGGCTCGATCCACTAGCACCAACCCCCCGACTAGCCTAGCTAGTGCGTGTGGCTACTCGATCGATTCTCTAACGGCGAAAAGATTTGTACATTGGTGACTATGTCGTGCCAAGCGGCATGTTTTTCCCAGAGAATGGTGTACAATACGTACCACGTACTGTACGAACATTCTCCCTCTGACTTGTCGTCTCCGCGGCGCGCGTGTGCTTCAACTTCAGCCAGCCACCAAGTTTTGTCTACAAAATCTGAATTTATATACCCTGGGTTTTCTAGACGAACTTTTTTCTGTCGCCGGGTTCTAGATGAAGCTTATTATTCGCACAAAGTGTGAATTTTGGGCATGGATGCATCGTTGTCCTCCTATGAATGAAAGTAGTAGGGTAATTATCTATCAGAAAAAGAAAAGTGGTGTACGTACCAACATTCAGTCTTGATTAGAGCCAGTCGTCTACGCGTCTTGTTCACGTACCCTTGGTCAGCAAGTTTTGGTGCCTCTGAGTTTCGGGGAATAATTGGAAGGACGGATTAACTTATGGTGTATACTTCGTCTTTTATTGAGTACGCGATCGAGTGATGACATGATGATGCGTTTAAGGCGTCACAGAGCACATAATTATTTATACGGTTAGTCAACAGTGAAATCCCAATCTTGGGAAGGGAAAGGTAACTTCAACAGGGTTCACCAACAGACAATGTCAATTGTTCGCGGACGTGTTTGAACTGTTCCATGGGAAGCGCTATGAGCGAAAATCTTTCCATCCTAGTTATCATATCCGAACTATAAAAATGGGTCACACAAACCTATTCAAAATTTACATAGATTATAAGGACACGTGGTCTAGGCCCATCGAACGTCCGAGATCTCCCAAACATCTTTCACATTTGACCCCGGTTTGTGAGATTTTGATGATCCAGAATGGCCCGCAAACATTTGATGTTCTTCGTTGAATGAAAATAAATATTCACACCACACTATTCAAATATTTAGGAACGATTTGATGAACCGCTTCAAAGTTTCCTTAAGATAATAGCTACGTAGGTGCATGATGATGTCATGGATGTTGATCAAGGACCAAAGCGTTCCCCTAACACATCACCACCCCCATGAGGGACCCTGGGAAAGGGTGCAACCCTAGCCACCAGCAGAGGTCGTCTCCCCTTCAGCTTCTCACATCGCTTCCTCCTGGGCGAACCGCCAGATGAAGCCTAGTCGACATCGTTGACGGTGGGGCTTGCTCTCCTCCTTCCCGGTGATGCAAGCACGAGCTGGGGCGTGTCCCTAGCGAGGGCCAAGGCACGACGCGATGGAGGACAGCAGCGGCGGGGTTGCGGGTGACTGTCTAGGCCAACGTGGAAGGCCTCGAGGCGCAAGCGTGTGCCTATGACGACAACGGCGGTCGGGCCTTGGCTTGGTAGCTATGTAGGTGTTGCCTTAAGATAATAGGTACGTAGTTGATTCAAACCACTGTTCAAACCATGTGATTCAAATATTTAGGGACGATTTGATGAATTGCTTCAGAGTTTCCTTAAGATAATATCTAGGTAGGTGCATGATGAAGTCATGGATGTTGATCGATAGCGGCGGTCGTGCCTGCGCTCGGCTTGGATCTATCGTCTCGTGGTTGTGGGCGCCATTGTGCGAGCTAGTGATGGTGGCTATAGTGGTTGGGTGGCGCACTACCGGTGTTCCTTAGTACTGGGGCAGCTAGCAACCAATGATGGCTCATGTGAGCGGCAAGGATTGTATCAGTGGGTGGTTTGACCTCGATCTCTGTTGTGGGTAATGGCAACGCTCAGATTCGGATCAAGGAATTTATGCTTGTCACGGCGTTCTAGGTGCATCATGGTGATACAGATGAGCTACCAAATGAAATCTTCATGCTTTGGCATCAATGATGGCGACACATGTGCATGGTGTTATCCTTCTAAGGACGATGTTGGATTTTCCTCTACGTACCAGGATTTCAGATGAAGACTTTTGTCCATCTTGCACTTGACATTGGCAACGCTTTGCACCATTTCCACTCCCGGAGGGTGTCGTCGTGGCGTAGTATCTAGTCGGCCTATGTTTTCCCTTCGGCGTCATAGTTTCATACATTTATGGTGTTCGGTTATCCTGAAATATTATTCTTCATAAAAAAACATTCGTCACTTGGGTACATTATATTGTTTTGATGTGTATTTTAATTAATACTTTATGTAAACCTAGTGTTTAGGTGCATGATCAAGGGTGCGGGGTAGTCTATGGATGAGATCGGCCGACGCTGGTATCATGGTCTCACGGCAACGTGCAAAGGTAAAAGCGAACTAAGAAAGCAATTTGCACCTAACTCTTTAATTTTTCAGCTATGCGCACCTAACTCTATCCAGCGAGATGATTTTACATTGACTTGCTATTGTTGGGCGGCGGCTTCCTCCCGCAGCATGTTTTCCTCTGTGACAAGTGCGCGTAAGCACGAGCTGTGACGCGAGCTCTCAAAGACGCACCTCTCCTTTCTGTAAAGCCAATCAATAACCCGTGTGAACCACTCCCCTGATGTACATACAGTACATTGCATGTCATTGTGATAGACTAGGAGGACGCAAGCGCACACCTACACTCCAAACACACGCTTCTCTCGGTCACAGGGACACCACACCCACCAAGATTATTTCCCCGGTAACAATGCAAAATGAAACACGTGTGTTTTTCTTTTGCGAATGACCTCTACGTGTTGGTGCGAGCATCTATCATGAGTTGAAACCGGCATGTATAGGGTTCTTACCTCACCGCTATCTCAGATTGACATCACGATATATAGCTCTGCTCATATATACTTGGGCCAAGAGAAACTGACTTTCCCGGGCAAGTGCAGGTGAACGTCCTTTGATTATTTTTCTGTAATAACTAACGCCGGTCGTCTACATTTCCCTTAAAAAAAGCTTCCCGTTAGCCATGGTATTTCAGCACACTTGGGTGCCGGGATGCGGGTGGGAACGGAAAGCGTCGTCTACATGGAAATTTCCGACCAGAAGAACATATACAAAAGCAAACGCGCGACGCGACGAAGCGAGGCATCTATCAACCTGCGACTTAGACGACCACGACCAACGAGTTGGCCGGTCCATATGTGGCGTACGTGCATGTGTTGGTGAATTGTTGATGAATGGATTGGCACGTACGACTTCGCGAGAGCGACTCGAGAGAGGATTCTTTTTACACGCGTGTTGGTGAATGGATTGGCATGGAGTATGTGCAACCGATGAATCCACCGTTCCTAAGCCATAGTCCACGGTAATCGGAAGCAGCACACGGAGGGACCCTGGGTCACACTTTACGGGACGGTCGTGTGTGCCGCGCGTCATTCAAAAAGACGGAATGATTTTTTATTTGGAACACAATACAACTTAAACACGCATATATATACAAGTATACAATCACCCTTATGACCCATACACGCATACCCTATCCCTATTAGCATCTTCGCAATAATGAGCCGATACATCATCTTAAGATTAACAAAGTCATCACCTGGTCTTCGACGAAAACGTCTCAACACCATTGTTAAATCTGGGATTTAAACTCTGGTGAACTGAGGATACAACCATCCACCAATCCAACTCAACCACAGGTTGATTCGTAAAAAAAAAGACGAAATGATAATGTGTGTAGCTTAACTCTTTATTTTTTACTCATGATCACATATGCATGCATCCTTTTGTGAGAGATGCATGCTCCACTCTTCGTTGTATGCTTTTACTCTCTCGTACTTTTTTCCTTTGACTTTTAATTTTGAATCTATTACAAGTTTTGAACTAAAAGTCAATGTACGGTTCATTTGTAAATTTATGTTTCGTGTGACAAGGGCATTCAAGCAAAATTATGCTTTGGTACGTTCCGATAGGTTTTAAAATTTCTTCAAATTTCAAAATATTAAAACTTAGGGTAATCATAGGGAGCAAACATTCATTTTCGGACATGACAAGAGCGAACATTTTATATGAAAATTGATGTAGATATGGGTGGCAACTGCCAGCAAGCGCGTGACAACCGAAGGAAAAAACTACAACGAATTGCCATGTGTTATACAATGCAGTTGCCATCCACATCAACATAGGTTACCATAAAAAACGTTCGAGCTTGCCATGTCCCTGAGTGAACGTTTGCTCTAAATTAGCTTCCAACTTAGTAAGAACAAAGACTATTGACAAATCTGTTCTAAAATAGAACGATGTGATTGTCATAAACACTATTTTAGAACAGCCGTGGATCATTCTTTATTACTCCCTCAGATCCATAAAAAGTATTGCACATTTTGTAGTAAATTAGTACAAATTTTATACTAAGTGGACGACACCTTTTATGGATCGAAGAGAGTATTATGTTTTAATATATGAAAGTTGACGAGCAAAAATTAAACTTGTCAACAAGTATTCAAGAGTGATCCTGTTTCAAAGCTCTCGTCGCAAGGAATGCGAATATGCAAGTGAAACATAACTTGAACTTGCAGTTCAAAAGATATAATAGTTTCAGAATTGAGAATCAAAGGAATCCATCAACGCGGCTAGATTGGTCGCATGGCTCACTTAGGTCTCCCTTTTGCTCTCTATTTTTTTTCATTTTTTTTTTTACTTTTGAACGCGTTTTTGGAATTGTAGTTGTAAAAAAAAATGCAAAATGAATGTGTATTTGTGAAATTCCACAAATTGAAATAGATGTGAGGTGTGTGTGAAACTGCAATGGAACTAAGATGACATGATTATGTGCGGATTTTTTTGAACGGATGCATACATTTTGCATCATCAATTAATTAAGAATTAAGAAGAGAATAAAATTTATGTAGCCATCGAGACCATGCATTACATCCAAAACATTACTTCCCGAATTATTGGCCTTAACTTTTTTGGCATCCGTAGTGACCCATGGCTTGGCCTAGCCTTGTGAAATTGTAGAGAAACTAACCTAACATGGTTCTAAAATGCAGTTTGGCTAACACAATATTGGAATCATATTTCAAATGATTGCAAACTTGTTATAGAATGCAGTGTTGATTTGTCTTTGGAATGTTTGAAATTGGACTGAAGTTGATCTAACATTGTTCTAAACTAAAGTTTTTCTGCCACCACATCGAAGTCATGTTAAAAAGATTGAAATGGGTTAGAAATGGCTAAGAAACTATATTGGAATAAAGTGCATTTGGAGTGCTTTCCAAAAGTTACATGGAAGCAGTATGTGAAATGTACCTGTAATTTGACATTGCATTGGAATTCACTAAACTTTGAAACCTAATTAGTTCTGAATTTTCACTAAAATGACTCTAAATTTTTCTAAAAAAATAGTTTTTAAACTTTATTCATTAGCTCTGAAAGTTGAGTTCCATTAACTGAAATTACACTAAAATAATGTTTAAAATAGTTATAGTAAAATCATGTTTGGAAAAATTAAAGCTGAACTCAAATCATGTTTACAAAATTTGAAATTACACTGAAACATGTTTTTTTGAAAAAATTGAATAAATCATGAGTACATGTGGGAGCTGGCGTCGTGGAGACGGTGGATACGGAGACCTTCATATGTAGACATCTATGTAAATTTATTGAAACACACAACATTTCTATTTTACGACCAAAGATCATATCTCTCTGAATTGATGAAAACGCCATGACTTTCTATTTTTAGGATTGAAGAATATATTTATCTGTTTTTGTTTTCTCGGCCCTTCCTCTAGCCTCGAGATTATACTTTTTCTTCTTCTTTGTATCAATGGTTCATTCTTCTCTATGTCAAATTCATGTCCTTCCTTATTTCTCTGCTACATGAACTCAAATTCATTAACTTCACTATTATTTTTCATTCCTTCCTTATTTCTCTACCCTAAGAATTCAAATTCCTTTCCTTTCTTATTTTCCCCTATCACACGGAACTCGATTCCTTTTCTCTCCACTGAAGATTCAAACTCGGTTCTTACTCTTCGCTTATTGATTCCCGAAACTGCTCCTCGATACCCAATAAAGTCAAAGGTGTATGTAAATTGGAAGGATTTAGTGTAAGGGGTTGAGCTAGGACTAGTTAATAGATAAAAAACCTTATATTCGAAGTGAGATATTGGGATAGAGCAGTTGGCTTTGCCAATAGGTAAGATGTTGAGTTCAAATTATCACAAGAGGCAACTATTTTTTCCTTGCCTTTTATGCCCTGATTTTTCCTTGCATCGGCAACCCAACTTGTTCAGCGTGGCAGTGGGGCGAGGCCCAATGTAGCGACGTGCCGAAGAGCTGTGCGGGAGAACGTACAAAGGGGGGTGATGAAAAAAATGTACAAAGAAGTCGTTGATGTACCAATAGAACAGAAGGAAATTTGGGAGGAAGAAACCTTCCTTCCTTTATTAGTAAGGTATATTTTTTCCATGTGAATATTTTCTTAAGTGAAGGCTTCCCACACTGCAATATGAGGAAGCAATTCGAGAATCTTTACCAAGTGATGGTCAACAAAAGGATTCCAACTTGAGGCAAGTGTCATCATCATCATCATCATCATCATCATCATCATCATCAAGCTCAAGTGGAACGCGCAAGGGAAATTTAGCTAGGTTGTCCTAGATTTCCCGGTCTCATGGTGCTTGGTGGGAGACTGAATTATAGGTTTGATAGTCATACTATCAAGAGGGACTATCGGGCAAGCATCTTGATCACGTAGTATATAGAGTTCTAAAAACTTTGCATGTCACTAGTAGAAAACAGGGCTTTGGTTCAGGACTCTCCAGCCCATTAGTCCCGGTTGTGCCACGAACCGGAACCCATGGGGCCATACGTCCCGGTTCGTGCGCCCGAAGGGCCGGACGGGCCTCATGGGGCATTGGTCCCGGTTCGTCTGGGGGCATATGTCCCGGTTCAAGACAAGAACCGGGACCAATGGGCCTCTCTCCTGGCCCACAACCATTAGTCCCGGTTTGTGGCTCGACCCGGGACTAAAGGCTCGCCCACAAACATTAGTCCAATTTCAGGGTCATTTAGCTCAAAATAAATCATTAAATGCATGAAAAAGAGCAAATGAAGTCAGAAAGGGTTGAAATTTTAGTATGTGGCTTTGAATGATGCATATTGAATGCACAAAAAGTCTTGAGTTCAAATAAGTTTAGAAAAAATGAAATGCCTTTGTAACAGATGAGTTTTCGTTTGAAACCCTCGTACTTCGAAAGAGATGGTCCAGTTTGTACACGAAGTGCATCCAGCTTTTGCCGTAACCCTCTCAACTTTTGCACACATGTTATGTGGGTCAAATGATGATACCATGCCAAGTTTCAACCTTTTCTGAGTTTAGTTGTAGTGCTTTCCAATTTCAGGGTCATTTAGCCCAAAATAAATCATTAAATGCATGAAAAATAGCAAATGAAGTCAGAAAGGGTTGAAGCCCAAAATAAATCAGTGAATGGTGGCGGGAAACTTATAACATATGGTGGCATGGTGGTGGCGACGCGACAAACTTAAAACATTCAACAACTTAACATCTCAAACCTAGAACATAAAAAAAGTACTCCTCCTTGTCATCGGAGAAATCGTCTTCGGTGACGGAGCTGATGTCATCCTCCAGCGCTATCCAGCGGGGGTCACCGAGGGGCCAGTTGGCGGTGCCTCTCTCCAGTTCCTCCTCCGCCATCGCCTTGGCCGCCCGTCGCTCCTCCTGCCATTCATGAAGCTCCTGTCGCCGCTCCGCACTCTCGGCCGCCAGCCTCATCCAGTGTTCCGCCTCCTCCGAGGCTTCACGAGATGGCTAGCATACCAATCCTACACGGCACGCTGGTTCTGCTCCGAGGCGAGGCCGAGCACCGCTCGTCGACGATGGAGGCGGTGGTCCTCTTCAGTGAGGAGGAGCGGCGGATCTGCCATGTCCTTCGCCTCTTCCAAGCCGTGACAGTGGCGGTTATTCATCTCCTCGCGCGGGCGGCCGAGCCTCCACGCCGCAACGTCATACGAGCGGGCGGCTAAATATTCATGCCAGAACCTGCCGAGACACACACGCTCGTTGTTGGCGCAAGTGATCACTGCCATGAATGTGCCGTCCGAGCGCTCGCGGACGCCGTGGTAGCTTGGTGGGCGGTGGCGGGGCGGCATGGTGGCGGTGGCGCGGAAGGGGAAAGAGTGCACGAGAAAAGAACTAGTGGTGACTGGTGTTGCTTGGAGTCCTCTTCCACGCGCTTTTAACTGTACACGATTTTGAATCCAACCAATCAGGAAGAAGCACATGGATCGCGTGTTTCTTTCAAGCGCTTGTGAGTCGTTGGATCAGGCTTCTGAGCCGTTGGATTCAACCAATCAGGAAGAAGCACACTGATTGCGTGTTTCTTTCAAGCGCTTGTGAGTCGTTGGATCATGCTTGTGAGACGTTGGATCAGGCTTGTCGTTGCCTATATATATAGCCCACCTTTAGTGCATCCAGTTTTTGCCGTAATCCTCTCAACTTTTGCACACATGCTATGTGGGTCAAATGATGATACCATGCCAAGTTTCAACCTTTTCTGAGTTCAGTTGTCACTACAGGAAACAGGAGTTTTGCCGTCAGCTTTGTGCTTTGCCGTTAGCTTTCCGTCGGGGCTGACGGCAAACCATGTTTTGCCGTCAGCTAGTAAAAATGCTGACGGCAAAGAAACAACTGTAGGCAAAAGAAACTTTAGACGTCAGCCCATGCAACGCCGTCAGTTAGCTGACGGCAACGCGCAGAACAGCTGACGGCAAAGCCCCACTGACGGCAACGTTTCCCCAAACCCCACCACGCGGCTGTGGGATAACGGCCCTCCGCTTGGCTGACGGCCAAGCGGCGGGCCGTTATCTCGGCCCGGGCAGACCTAGCCGCCACTTCTCTCTCTCTCTCACCCCGCTCTGAACCCCTCCCCTCCAAGCCGCCGCCGCCTCCCCCGCCGCGCCGGCCGCGTCCGGTGAGCCGCGGCCACCCCGGCCGCCCCTTCCCCCGCTCCCCATTCTCTCTCTCTCCCGCTCATCCTCTCCTCCTCTGCAGGTCCAGCCCGCCGCCGCGCCTCTGCACGACGTCGCCGCCCCCGTCACCGCCGCGGCCCCCTCCCTCGCCGGCCGCCTGCCCGTCCTCCTCGGCTCCGGTGGCAGTGGCCTCCTCGCCGGCTACCACCACCACCTCCTCCGCCCTCCTCTGCAGGTGAGCTCCTCTTTTCTCTGTTTTTTGTTATTTATCAATTTTATTTATTGTTAGAACAATGCAACTAATAAAAACTATACAACTAATAAAAATAAAGTAGTCAGTAGTTATATTACCTAGCTAATAAAAATAAAAAATGGCTTAGGAAAGTAGTTAGTTGTTATATTAGTTAGCTTAGGAAAAAATAGCTACCTAATAGTTTTTAGTTGTTATATTACTTAGATTTTAGTTGGCTTAGGAAAGCTAGTCTTTTCAACAAGTAGTTAGTTTCTATATATTTTAGTTAGTTGTTAGATTTTAGTTAGATTAGGAAAACTATTATTTGTTAGTTGTTATATTAGCTAGCTAATGAAAGTAGAGAAAAATATGAAAGAAAATATTTGTGAAGAAAGAAGACAGAAGTAGAGAAAAGAGAAGAGAAAAAAGAAATTAGGAATAGAAAGAAGAGAGAAGTAGAGAAAATATGAAGAGAATGAGAGACATTAGGAAGAGAAAAGAAAAGAGAAGTAGAGGAAAGAAGAAAAGAAGTAGAATTGAAATAACATATTTGAAAAGGAAGGAAAAGTAAAATGAAAGGAATGGAAAAGAGATAAAGAAAGATAGAAAAACAGATTTTAATTAGAGGGGTGGAAAAGAGATATAGTTAGGTTCTAGTTAGTTCAAATCAGTAGATATTTAGTTAGTTAGTTATTGTTAAAATCAATAGTTAGATTTTAATTAGCTAGTTATATTAAAAACATTAGTTACATTGTAGTTAGTTAGAATCAATATTTATTTATTTATTTAATATCATTAGTTAGTTAGTTAGTTAGTAAAAATCAGTAGTTAGTTAGTTAGTTAAAATTATTAAGATAGTTAAAATCAGTAGTTAGGTTCTAGTTAGCTAGTTATAGTTAAGATTATTTAGTTAGTTTGTAGTTAGTTAAAGAAAATAGTTAGTTAGTTAGTTATTGAAAATCAGTTGTTAGATTGTTAATGAATTGAAAGAAAATGGAATGTAATGAAAAGTAAAAAAAGTAAAATGAAATGAAAAGTAAAGTAAAAGTAGTTAGGGCTAGTTATCTTGTGGCTTAGGGTTGGCCTGGCCTTGTGTAAGAGGAGGAGATGAAGTATCGGAGGAGGAGATGAAGATATAGAAGAGTAAAAAGAAATAGAAGAAAGAAGAAAGAAGAAGAGAAGAAGTTAGAAAAGAAATATAATTAAAAAATTTCTCCCCTTTCCTTTGCTATGTTCCGGACTTAATGCCAATGAAACTAGTTAGGTAGAATTAAAATTTAGATGTAAGGTTCCATTGCGTAACCCATGCGTCTCCCGTTCGAAAGATTCCATTTATAAATATGCATTCATTTGCATATTTATAATTGGATTCTTTCGAATTGTCCAACGTTATCCATGGAAAGCTCGAGTATGTGTAGATTGAATTCATTTCCCCATATATGCTCTCCTCCGGATCGGACGCAGGATTTCGTCAGCGCCACCTTGTTGTTCTCCGGGTACACATCCTCTCGGTTTATGCTGAGACGTGTATCAGGAGAACAACGGGGAGGTGCTGTCGAAATTTTGCGTCGGATCGGGAGGAGAGCATGGGGAAATGAATCCAATCTGCACATACTCGGGTGGGATTAGGACCTATCTTTACCTATTAGCTAGTGTGCATATGCCGTATCACCGTAATTAATTATATGCCTTCTAGTGTTAATTTGTACTAGCTAGCTAGCCAGAATGAATGATCGTGCGTGGATGTACACCGGTCACCCTAGTCAAAAAAATATGACTGAGGAATGGTTGGCCAAGACCGAGGAGTTCCTAGAGGTTGCATTTAGTGCTGGCCAACCAAGAACATGGTGCCCCTGCACTAGATGTAAGAACTATTCACAACAGACAAAGGATGTAATGGGTAAACACCTGCAAATACGTGGTTTCATGCCTGATTATACGTTGTGGTCATTTCATGGCGAGTCGGCCCAACGTGACAGACATGAGGTAGTGCGTCAGCGCATTGAGGATTGTGGTACAGGGATCGAAGACATGGTCAATGACTACAACGATGCTCGTCTTGAGGACGAAGAATCGGAGGAAACTGCCAAGGCCTTTTATGCCATGCTAGAGTCTTCAAAACTCCCACTGCATGCGCACACCAAGCTTTGTCAACTAGATGCCATCGCACAAACAATGGCTCTTAAGGCACAATTCAACTTGTCCAGAGAGTGCTATGATGCGATGATGACCTTATTCCGGCGCTTTCTACCGGACGGTCATATTATGCCTGCAAACCTATACCACTCAGACAAAATACTCGGTGCACTGAAGATGCCCATCGAGCGGATACATGCTTGTGAGAAAGGATGCGTCTTATTTAGGCATGAGTATGCGGATGATAATTATTGTCCACGCTGCAAGTCCTCCAGGTATATTGTCGTAGACAACGGTCTTGGTGAGAAGACGCAGAGCAAAATACCCGTAAACATTCTTCGGTACCTACCGATCTTACCAAGACTTCAACGGCTTTACATGCTTGAAGAAACAGCAAAACAAATGACATGGCACAGAGATGGAATTAGACGTGCTACAGATGAATACGGGAATTTGATGTTGACCCACCCCTCTGATGGTGAAGCGTGGAAGATGTTCAATGAAATACATAAAGAAGGTAAAGCCAAAGACCCAAGAAACGTGGCACTCGCCATTAGCCTCGATGGGTTCAATCCTTTCGGTATGACGGCAACCCAGTATAGTTGTTGGCCCGTATTCATCATGCCCCTCAATCTGCCCCCTGGAGTACTTATGCAAAGAAAGCACATCTTCTTGACGTTGATAGTTCCGGGGCCCAACTATCCCGGAAAAAATATGAATGTGTACTTGCAACCACTGATGGATGAGTTGAAAGAAGCTTGGGATAATGGGATCCGGACATATGACACAGCTAGCAAAAAAAACTTCCAACTGCATGCTTGGTTGATGTACTCCATGCATGACCTGCCGGCGTTTGCACTTTTTGTTGCATGGTGCGTGCACGGAAGGTTCCCATGGCCGCAATGCAAGTCTGCTCTTAAGTTTCATTGGC
The DNA here is from genome assembly GCA_950022295.1 of Bromus sterilis. Taxonomy (NCBI): domain Eukaryota; kingdom Viridiplantae; phylum Streptophyta; class Magnoliopsida; order Poales; family Poaceae; genus Bromus; species Bromus sterilis. Next base: position 246,155,014 of record OX465601.1, read on the forward strand.
TGTCGGAGGGTCGCAAGTATTCTTGCTTCGACTTGCATAGACAATTCCTGCCTCTGGACCATGGATTCAGAAAAGACAAGAAGAATTTCACCAAAGGTAAAGTTGTCGAGCACGAGGCACCACCTATGATGACGGGCGCACAAATTCTTGATCAGTTGAACTCACTAGAGCCTGATCCCAACCGGCCAGGGTATTTCTTGGGATATAATACGGAACACGCCTGGACCCACAAGCCATGCTTTTGGGATCTCCCGTATTTCAAAGACCTTGCTCTTCCACACAACATTGACATGATGCACACTGAAAAAAATATGGGTGAGGCCCTTTTTGGTACATTGTTCGGCACTGATAAGGGGAAAGATAATGTTAAGGCTAGAGTCGATCAGGAGAGTCTGTGTAATAGGAAGTCACTGAACATGCGACAACCGAAAGGGAAGAAGAATTGGGAGAAGCCAAAGGCATGGTTCAATCTTAAAAGGGAACACATGAGGGAAATCCTCATCTAGGTGAAAAAAAAGTTGATGTTCCCCGATGGGTATGCAGCGAATCTAGCAAGGGGAGCAAGTCTTGAAAAGTTGAAAATCTTTGGGCTGAAGAGTCACGATTGGCACATATGGCTTGAGCGGATAATGCCGGTGATGTTGCGCGGCTACATCCCCGAGGATTAATGGCTAGTAATGGCAGAGCTAAGCTATTTCTTCCGTGTTCTTTGTGCTAAAGAATTATCGCCTATTGTGATAGAAGAGATGGAAAAACTGGCGCCGGAGTTGATATGCAAGTTAGAGAAGATCTTTACACCGGGTTTCTTTAATCCGATGCAACATATGATTTTGCATCTACCGATGGAGGCAAGATTGGGTGGCCCTGTGCAAAACCGTTGGTGCTATGCAACCGAGAGAATGGAGAAGACGCTTCGAGCAAAATGTAAAAATAAAAGGAGAATTGAAGCATCAATGGCTGAGGCATTCGTTGTCGAGGAAGCGGCAAACTTCGTGACAGCACACTATGCTGCCACTAATTACAGTTTGCATAATCCAAAGCCTCGGTACAATACTGGCGACCCCGAGCGACATGAATCCAAGTTCAAACTCTTTAAAGGGAGCCTCGCACCTTGTGGGGTTATGAAGACAAAGACGTTGACCTTCGAGGAATGGAGCATCATTACATTGTATATCTTGACCAACATGGCAGAAGTGCGGCCATACATCGAGTAAGTGCGCGGTACATATTAATTGTTCTGCAACTTCTTGACGAGTTGTGTGTCTAACTTCTCTTAATTATTTGATACAGTCGATTCGTCGCGCAATTCTCGAATGGAGTGGCGATCGAAAAAGACTCCATCGAAGAGATTAATCTTCTTGAGAAGCGGGGAGGCGGCAATCCCGGTTTCATCTCTTGGTTTACACAAACGGTACTTCTTATATGATATACAGGCCATTGTTATTTCTTCGTCGTCTCAGTACCGACTAATACAACAAGCCTTTCCGTTTCAACTTGTAGGCTAATTCAGAGTCGATGGACACTGAATTGAGACAAATCGCAAATGGTTTTGACTTTAAGGTCCATACATATGAAAAATACGACATCAATGGGTATCGCTTTCGTACTGGTATGAAAGAGCAAACTATGCCCGATCGGAAAACAACGAATTCCGGTGTGTCCGCTATAGATGGAGGAGTCGAGTATTATGGAATAGTTGAAGAAATATACGAACTCCTATATTATGGTGAAAATCCTCCGAATGCCGTTGTCTTCAAATGTCATTGGTTCGATCCGAAGGACACTAGACGAACTCATGAGCATGTTGGGCTAGTTGAAATTAAACAGAAGAACCGTTTAAATGTTGCCGAAGTTTATATTGTGGCTCAACAGGCCACACAGGTTTTCTATCTTCCATGGGCCTGCCAAAGTGTAAAGAATCTCGAAGATTGTTATGTCGTCTATGACGTGCCGCCACATGGTAAACTACCTGCCCCCAATGAAGAAGAGGATTATCAACCTCACATAGACCCAGACACATATGACGGAGAATTCTTCCAAGAAACACGTGTGGCCAAAAAACATTTCGGAAAAACCTCTACGTTTGGTCAAAACATGGAAGTAGAGAATGACAATGCGGAGGAAGAGGAAGAAGTGGAACACGAAGAGGTTACCGATGATGATGAGGAGGAAGATGAAGAAGTGGAAAATGAAGAGGTTACCGATGCGGATGACCTATCATTGCTTGACCGGTTACAAAAAGGCTTTCAAAATGTGGTTGACGCTGAACCCGATCCCGGAGAAGAGATCATTCATGACGACACGCGTGATAGTGACGATGATGTTTTTATTTATCCTGGAGAAGATACAGATGATCCCGACTATTAGTTGTATGCATCCCAACTTTCTTTTATTTTTTGTATATATGAATTTGTATTATTTATTTCCTTAATGTACTAATTCATCTTTATATGCATATGTTTGTTTTTTGTATATATGAATTTGTATTATTTATTTCCTTACTTTACTAATTCATCTTTACTCCGTAACAGGTGTTGACACATGGCGAGCCGTAGGGACCCACCGGTGGAGTCTCGACCACCTCTACCTCTACAGAGAGAGTTGCTGGCGGGTATTGTCGCAGCCAGCTCGCCGCCGGCGCGTGCTGAGAAGCCTTGTGGGAGAGGTCGGGCAAAAGGCCCAAAGAGAGCTAAACCCGGTGGTCGAGGAGGTGGTCGAGGAGCAGGTGGCGCCCTAGCCGAGTCACCCACTCACATGACAGTCTCACCGGTGCAGGAGCCACTGCCGGTGCAGTCGGAGGCACCGGAGCAGCGGCCACCGCCGGTGCAGTCGGAGGCACCGGAGCAGCGGACACCGCCGGTGCAGTCAGAGACACCAGAGGCACCGAGGCAGTCGACGGAGCCTCGTTGGGATGATCCTTGGGAGGAGCGTGCTCGCACGGATGATGATGATGCTGATGAGGATGATGATAGCGATGACGACGGGGCTGAGGGGGGTGAGGGGGATGATGGGGGTGAGGGGAGCTCCTCTTCCAAGAAGCCGGTGTACCAGCGTGGTATGACACGGCTCCCACCACGTCCGGACCCTGCGTAGAGGGTATTGATTGCGCCAGATGGGGAGAAGTAAGTTGATGAATTTTTTGTGTTCCTTGTATATATATATCATACATGTACATATGGTCCAACAAGAACTAATGTCTTTGTGTTCTTATTTTGCAGGGCGTGGACTTACCCGGAAGGTGCTCGGAATCCGAACTGCCTCCTTGGTGCCGTGCTTAAGGAGCAGTTCCCCGGGCTAGTCCAGTTGCCTATTGGGGGTAGGGTTCCTGAGCCCGGCCTCACTTGGCCACACTACAAAGCCGCCCCGGCCCTGCCAGATGAACGCATCAACAACGTTGAATGCCGTACCAAAGCCGACATGGTGGTGGCTACTTTTTGGGTAAGTATTCTAAGCATTGCAATCATTTATTAGTGTTGGAATCATTTCACTCATCTTTTCATATGTTCGATGCATTTTTCAGTGCTACTATAGGGTTGAGGAGGGGATGGAGCCGGCGGCCCAGAAGAATCTCGAGAAGGTGATAGTGAGGCTACTCACGAACACTAGGCACGAGATGCGTGTTTAGTGTGTTCGAGATTGGTACGCCAAGAAGGGCGTGAAGAAGGCCAAGAAGAAGTGTAGAAAAGTTTTCCTTAAGAAGGATGAATACTTGGAGGTAAATTCCTACACTTATAAGTAAGGCCTAGTTAGCTCCAACTTTTCTTTATAAGCTTATGAAGCTCAAACTTGGCTTTATAAGCTTATAAGTGTCAAACTTTTCTTTATAAGCTTATGAAGCTCAAACTTGGCTTTATAAGCTTAGAAGTGTCAAACTTTTCTTTATAAGCTTATGAAGCTCAAACTTGGCTTTATAAGCTTAGAAGTGTCAAACTTTTCTTTATAAGCTTATGAAGCTCAAACTTGGCTTTATAAGCTTATAAGTGTCAAACTTTTCTTTATAAGCTTATGAAGCTCAAACTTGGCTTTATAAGCTTATAAGTGTCAAACTTGGCTTTATAAGTTTATAAAGGTCAAACTTGGCTCTATAAGCTTGTAAAACTAAAAAATGATAATAATAGCTTAGTTACATAAAACTTGACTTGTACTTGGCTTAAAAAAGATATTCAATGACTTTATAAGATTATTAAATCATAGGCGCCCCCGAGATGGTGTGCAAATAAGATGGATTGCTTTGAGGCGATAGTGGACAAATGGCTCAGTGATGCCTGGCTGTCCACCCACAAAAGCGCCAAGGCTAGGCGTGCACAAATGGTAGGTGTGGCCCACCACCAAGGCAATATCAACGTCAAGGAGTACGCAAAAAAAATGGGTATGTGCCTTTTTGTTTTAAGTTTCATGTCCTTTCATCATTAATCAATTGATTTGTTTCATGCCTTTTCTTTGCTTTTCATTGTAGGCGAAGCACCATAATCAGCCTGTGCCTAAGGGATTTCGCTCATTTGCCATGGCCCATAAGGGAAAGTACAAAACGGTGACGACATATTCCGAGGGCGACGGTGTTGAGGCGTACACCAGCGCTGCAGCCTACCACAAGATGATGGCCTATTCTGAGGTGGCGAAAGAGCTACGTGGTCCTCAGTTTGACCCGAGCGAGGAGGAGATTGATCCGGAGGCCTTGATGATTTCTGGTGGCGGTAAGCATCATGGCAGCACCTCCATGTGCAATGGCTTCGTACATTGCCCGGAGACTCTACCTATGATCAAGGCGAGGCAAACGAGCTCCGCTCCTGCTGTACGACCTCGCCCGCGGCCAGTGGACATTGCTATCCAGGTATAACTTTGTCTCAATTTTTCTTTCCGTTCTTTAGACTACGTAGCGATGATGACAATAATTGCTATATTGTTGAGTGTTCTCAGGACGCCATTCAGAGGGAGAGACAGGCGACACAAGAGATGTTGTCGGAGCAGCTTGCGGAGAGGGACTGGCTGGCGGAGAAGAGGACCCAGAGGATACTCGAGGAGGAGAGGGCACACAATAATGCCCAGACGAAGGCCATCTACGACCTCTTCTCGGTAAGTTACTACTTTTTCATATATCCGCCAAGAATGCATATGCATATGTTTGGTTCACTTGCTAATATGCTCGAGTCCTCAAAACCTAACTCGCAGAGTATGTGGGAGAAGCAAGGTCTTACCCCTCCACCGATGCCGACGCCTATCGTTTCTCCTCCCGGAACGGTAAGTTTCTTTCAATGATCAATATATCCCGGTCTTATACCATCAAGTGTCATCATGCTTACCACATTGCAACTCATCCTTTGTTGCAGCATAATTCCGGAGCTGCATCTCACAACCCACAAGAATCTCCTAGTGAATCCCCGAGCAACCCACGTGGCGGCGCTTCTCAGCCTTGAGGTGGCCTCCGGTAAGTTACATAAAGCTCATCAATGACTTTATATGCTCATAAAGCTCAATAATGGTAGTAATAGCTTAGTTACATAAATATTTACTTATTCTTGGCTTATAAAAGCTAAAAAATGACTATATAAGCTTATAAAACTTATACTTGGCTTTATAAGCTTGTAAACCTAAAAAATGAATTATACTTGGCTTATAAAAGCTAAAAAATGACTATATAAGCTTATAAAACTTATACTTGGCTTTATAAGCTTGTAAACCTAAAAAATGAATTATACTTGGCTTATAATAGCTAAAAAATGACTATATAAGCTTATAAAACTTATACTTGGCTTTATAAGCTTGTAAACCTAAAAAATGAATTATACTTGGCTTATAAAAGCTAAAAAATGACTATATAAGCTTATAAAACTTATACTTGGCTTTATAAGCTTGTAAACGTAAAAAATGAATTATACTTGGCTTATAATAGCTCCTCAATGACTTCATAAGCTCATAAAGCTGAAAATTGATGTTAATAGCGTAGTTCGATGAAAATTGAGTTATACTTGGCTTCTAAAAGCTCAATAGTGAATTTATAAGCTTATAAAACTCAAACTTGGCTTTATAAGCTTTTAAAGCTAAAATTAGATTTTATAAGCTTATTAAGTTCAACAATGACTTATACTTGTCTTATAAAAACTCAATAATGAATTTACTAGCTTAAGTGGCTTATAAACCTAAAAATGACTTATACTTCGCATATAAAGCTCAAAAATGAATTAATGACTTAGTTAGATCTAAAATGAGATATATTTAGCTCTTGAGGTCTAAGAAGAACAAGTATTGTAGAATAAGAAGAAGGATAGGAGGAAAAGAAAGAAGTGAAGAAGAAAAAGGTGAAAAAGAAAGTAAAAGAAGAAAAGTTCTTCTTATTCTTACTTTTTCTCTTCATTCTTTTTCTCCATCTTCTCTTCTTCCTTTCATCTTATTCTTATTCTTCCACTTCTTCTCCTTACTCTTCTTCTCCTTGTTCTTATTTTTCCTTTTTATTTTCATCTTTTCATCATTTTGGATTTCTTCTTTTCCGTATGTAACATATGATTATGTTTTCATTTTGCAGATTTGCCTTTATGCATGGATGGATGCTTCTTTGTTGTAGATATAGTATGTTAGGATGGAGATGACTTGTAGATGTATATAATGTTGGGCACTTTCCTTTTGTATATATGATGACTTGTTGTTTTAAACTTGGAGATGACTTGCTGTTTTAAACATGGAGATGACTTGCTTTTTTAAACATGGAGCTTTTTGTTTATATGAATTGTGGATGGCTTCTTTTTGTATATATGACTTGTGGATGGCTTCTTTTGTATACGTGACTTGTGGATAGCATTATGATTGTATATATGACTTGTGGATTGCATTCTGTACATATATATATATATATTATTGTTTATATGCAGGGAATTAAAGAAAAACCAATTAAAAAGATAGATACAGAGAGCTTTGCCGTCAGCTTGCTGAAGGCAAAGGCGTTGCCGTTAGCAAGCTGACGGCAAAGAGGACACGTGGCGGCAGCCTGTGCAATCTGGGCTGTGGCAGTGACCATTTGGTCACCGCTTTGCCGTCGGCCTTCAACCGGCTGACGGCAAAGAGTAGGTTGGCTGACGGCAAACTGCTGACATGTGGGCCCAGGCAAGGGCTTTGCCGTCAGCCAGAAGGCTAGCTGACGGCAATGCACGCCCTTAACTCAGCCCACGGGGGTTAAGTCAGAGCTGGCCGTACGAGCGGCTTTGCCGTCAGCCAGTACAAAAAGGCTGACGGCAAAGGCTTTGCCGTCGGTCGATCTTGAGCTGACGGCAAAGCAGCTCACTGCCGACTGATGAGCTGACAACAGGTTTGCCGTCGTGGAGCTGTCGGCAAAGCCTTTGCCGTCATCTTTTCATAAGTTTGCCGTCAGCTTTGGCTGACGGCAAAACTCCTGTTTCCTGTAGTGTGTAGTGCTTTCCAATTACAGGGTCATTTAGCTCAAAATAAATCATTAAATGCATGAAAAATAGCAAATGAGGTCATAAAGGGTTGAAATTTTAGTATGTGGCTTTGAATGTTGCATGTTGGATGCAAAAAAAGTCTTGAGTTGAAATAAGTTTAAAAAATGAAATGCCTTTGAAACAGATGTGTTTTCGTCTAAAACCCTCATACTTTGAAAGAGATGGTCCAGTTTGTACACGAAGTGCATCCAGTTTTTGTCGTAACCCTCTCAACTTTTGCACACATGTTATGGTAAAATGATGATACCATGCCAAGTTTCAACCTTTTCTGAGTTCAAAAAATAGCAAATGAAGTCAGAAAGGTTTTTAGCACCGGTTTCAACCACAAACCAGTACTTCAAGCGCTTTGTGTCTTTCAGCTCACCTCGACCAATCAGTAAGAAGCACACGGATCGCGTTTTTCTTTCAAGCACTTTGCGAGTCGTTGGATCAGGCTTGTCAGCCGTTGGATCAGGCTTGTCGTTGCCTATATATAGCCCACCTCTCGGACATGTTCGACACTCATTTCATCGGCCGAATACAAATCATTCGGATTCGCCTGGTTGTGGTCCGACGGTGCTTTTGATATGCGGGAACTCACGAGCCACACCGTCGGGCTGTAACTAGGCGAAACCGTGTTTTTTTTATCTTATATATATCTAGTTAGAAATCTTTCACTTCATCGACCAAATACAAATCATTCGGATTCCCTGCATACGCCCGACGGTGCATTTGATATGCTTGCACTCATGAGCCACCGTTGGGCTGTATGCAGGGGAAACCTTGTGTTTTGTTTGATTGGAAAACAAAAACAAAAAAGTATAGCAATTTCATTATAGGACGTCAACGGAAGAATACTCCATATCCTGTACACCTTCAATGCAAATTTCAGACGGTCCTCATCTGGTTGACAAATCCGGCAAGTCTACCGACCAGGCGGGGATCGTCTGTAATACCTGTACGGGATTTTCATCCCATACAGGTTTACACAGACGGTCCCCATCTCGTGGGCACATCTGGCAAATCTGCCAACCAAATGAGGTCCGTCCGAATTTACCCCGGACAGAGTATAGGATACAGATGAATTTCTCCATTTACGTCCTTTAGTAAACTTGTTATGCTACGATAAGTCCACGCGGACCTATGCTTATAAACAGGTCAAACTCCACTTCGGCTAGCGAGGTGGTACTAATTTAGTTGGTTACAAGGGACCTTTAGTACCGGTTCTAGGCACCAACCGGTACTAAAGGGTTAGTTAGTGGTTAATTACGGTGGGATAAGCCTTTAGTACTGGTCGGAGGCACCAACCGGGACTAAAGGTATAATGCCACAGGGTCATTTAGCTCAAAATAAATCATTAAATGCATGAAAAAATAGCAAATGAAGTCAGAAAGGATTGAAATTTTAGTATGTAGCTTTGAATGTTGCATGTTGGATGCAAAAAATGTCTTGAGTTGAAATAAGTTTAGAAAAATGAAATTTCTTTGAAACAGATGTGTTTTTTTCTGAAACCCTCGTACTTTGAAAGAGATGGTCCAGTTTGTACACGAAGTGCATCCAGTTTTTGCCGTAATCCTCTCAAATTTTGCACACGTGCTATGTGGGTCAAATGATGATACCATGCCAAGTTTAAACCTTTTCTGAGTTCAGTTGTAGTGCTTTCCAATTACACGGTCATTTAGCTCAAAATAAATCATTAAATGCATGAAAAATAGAAAATGAAGTCATAAAGGGTTGAAATTTTAGTATGTGGCTTTGAATATTGCATGTTCGATGCAAAAAAAGTCTTGAGTTGAAATAAGTTTAGAAAAATGAAATGCCTTTGAAACAGATGTGTTTTCGTTTGAAACCCTTGTACTTTGAAAGAGATGGTCCAGTTTGTACACGAAGTGCATCCAGTTTTTGCCGTAATCCTCTCAACTTTTGCACACATGCTATGTGGGTCAAATGATGATACCATGCCAAGTTTCAACCTTTTCTGAGTTCAGTTGTAGTGTTTTCCAATTACAGGGTCATTTAGCTGAAAATAAATCGTTAAATGCATGAAAAATAGCAAATGAAGTCAGAAAGGGTTGAAATTTTAGTATGTGGCTTTGAATGTTGCATGTTGGATGCAAAAAAAATTCTTGAGTTGAAATAAGTTTAGAAAAATGAAATGCCTTTGAAACAGATGTGTTTTCGTCTAAAATCCTCGTACTTTGAAAGAGATGATCCAGTTTGTACACGAAGTGCATCCAGTTTTTGCCGTAATCCTCTCAACTTTTGCACACATGCTATGTGGGTCAAATGATGATACCATGCCAAGTTTCAACCTTTTCTGAGTTCAGTTGTAGTGCTTTCCAATTACAGGGTCATTTAGCTCAAAATAAATCATTAAATGCATGCAAAATAGCAAATGAAGTAAGGAAGGGTTGAAATTTTAGTATGTGGCTTTGAATGTTGCATGTTGGATGCAAAAAAAGTCTTGAGTTGAAATAATTTTAGAAAAATGAAATGCCTTTGAAACAGATGTGTTTTCGTCTGAAACCCTCGTACTTTGGAAGAGATGGTCCAGTTTGTACACGAAGTTCATCCAGTTTTTGCCGTAATCCTCTCAACTTTTGCACACTTGCTATGTGGGTCAAATGATGATACCATGCCAAGTTTCAACCTTTTCTGAGTTCAGTTGTAGTGATTTCCAGTTACAGGGTCATTTAGCTCAAAATAAATCATTAAATGCATGAAAAATAGCAAATGAAGTCATAATGGGTTGAAATTTTAGTATGTGGCTTTCAATGTTGCATGTTGGATGAAAAAAAGTCTTGAGTTGAAATAAGTTTAGAAAAATGAAATGCCTTTGAAATAGATGTGTTTTCGTCTGAAGGGTTAGTTACTGGTTAATTACGGTGGGAGAAGCCTTTAGTACCGGTTGGAGGCACCAACAGGGACTAAAGGTCCCTTTTCAGAGAAAAATAATGCCACCTACTGGGCTGACACGGTCTGGATACAACTAGAAACCCACTAATGGGCCAGTATCCAGGCCCGCAGCAGACCCAGAAGGCCCACAGGCAAGCAGTAACAGAGTAGGCCCGAAAGCCTGCGGTTGAGAGGAGCTCGAAGTCGTACGCGCATCAGCCCTTATAAACCACTCCGGCTGTCACTCGACTAGCGAGGTGGGACTAAACATCCCACCGCACCGCGGCAGCGCTAGTTTTGTCCCGGTTGGTGGCACGAACTGGAACGAAAGGCGACCTTTGGTTCCGGTTCATGCTACCAACCGGTAGGAAAAGTCTCCTTTGGTTCCGGTTCGTGCCACCAACCGGTACCAAAGGTCTCTCTTTCCCACTAATTGGCCTGCTGAAAAAGACCTTTCGTACCGGTTGGTGATACGAACCAGTTCCAAAGGTTAGCATTGCTACCGGTTTTTGCCAGCAACCGGGACCAATGTTCCTGGTATATAACTGGCACTTAGGATTTTTCAGTTCTCATCTTGCCATTTGCCCCCGACGACGCCGGAGTTGAAACCGACGCCGTCAGGCTGCCCAACTGCCGCGCCGCACCGCCGCGCACCGCCGCACCGCCCCCGACGACGTCGACGACCTCACCGGCGCCACCCCCGCTGTGAGCGTCTCGCCATCCCCGCTCTCCTCTCTTGCATTGCGCCCAAATTAACCTGCCGCCGCGCCGCGCCATGGCCGAGAGGGGAGCTCCTCCTATGCGCCGCCATGGCTAGAAGGGAACCGTCGGCCGCCCCTCGCCGCTCCTCGCCGCTCCGGCCGTCTGCCCCTCGCCGCCCTCGCCGCCGGCTGACGTCCATGGCCACGTCCATGGCGTGCATGCCATGGATGGCTGCAGCAGTGGGGGGATTTTTTTGTTCTCTCAATTTTTTCTGTTTTATAAGTCTCAATTTTACTAAGTTAAAATGTTCTAGTATTGGGGTGAAATAAAGAAAAAAGATGGAAGGAAAAAGGAAAAAATAAAAAGGAGAGGGAAAAAGAAAAATAAGAAGTGGAGAAGAAGAGGGATAGAGGAAGACAAAAAAGAGGACAAAAAGGAAATGGAAAATATTTTTTTTGTTCATCTTATTTTTTTCTGTTTTATAATTAGTCTTAATTTTACTAAGTTAAAATGTTCTAGTGTTGGATAAGAAAATAGGAAGAGAAAGAAAAGGAAAAAGAAGGAGAGGGAAAAAAATAAGAAGAGGAAGGAGGAGAAGAAGATGAGGAAGAAGAAGAAAATAAGAGGAGAAGAAGAAAAAATAGAATCCTCTTTTTTTGAAAATCGAGAACGAGAGGGTGTCGAGGATCGCCGTGCGGGTCGAGGATCGGGAACTATACGCGTCGGTACATAGACGGTCGATTGATGGTCACCGAGAGAGGTCGTGGGTCGAGTCGTCGAGGGGTCGCAGAGGGTTCGAGGGTCGTCGAGTGGTCGAGGGTTAGAGGGTCGTCGAGGGGTCGAGAGGATCATCGAGAGATCGAGGTCTCGAGTCATCGAGGGGTCGCAGAGAGAGGGTTCGAGGGTCGTCGAGGGGTCGAGGGTCGAGGAACGCCGAGGCGGGTCGAGAGAGGATGCATTGTGCGAAGTTTTCGATCCAAATCCATGGCTAGCTATCTGATGTCTCTATATTAAGTGTCATATGTTGTAATATTTTGCAGAAACTATGTACGATGGTCGAAGAAACTTAGAAGAAGAAGACGTTATGGGTGAAATCATCCACGAAGGAGCAGAAGGACCGTTGGTGGGCGACGATATCCAAGAAGGACCGGGACCGTCGATGGGCGACAACATCCAGGAAGGTGATGTGACCTTGTCGTTTCTGAATGACACCGATGGTCTGGAAGGAGAGAGTGAAGCAGGCGGCGAGGATGAAGAAGTAGACCGTGATGATGACTACGATGAGCGAACGGAGGAAGGAGCTGTTGCAAAATCTGGCGAGGTATATATATTAGTATATATAGCCTGTGCCGATGAGACTAGCTAATTGAATTGATGCATTAATGTTTTTGGTATGTAGACATATATATTAACTCTCTTCTTTATTCTTTTCTAGCCCTCCGTATCCGGATCGAGCCAAAGTTCGGTAAGGAGACGAGGCCCGAAAAAAAGGTTGGGCCCGGATGAAAAGTTCACGATCACCGGGATCAAGAATGATGGCGAACCGATTGAACCCAAACGGACCAAGGACACATTTGCTGCTCAGTGTGGGGTCCTCATTAGGGACTTTATCCCGATCAGCATCCACCAATGGAATAAGCCGAAGAGCGAAGACCCTGAAGTGTCTTTTGTCACCGATAGACAGAAAGATGAACTTTGGAACACGCTGAAGGCAAATTTCATCCTACCACCAGAGGAGGATCAGGAAAAGCCAGTTATAGAGCCATTGATCAAGACTCATGCTCTTAAGAAGATGGCAGAACTATTCAGGAGGTGGAAGAATGACTTGAAAACAAAGTTTGTCGACAAAAATGAGACGCCAATATTCACCCGTCAATATGAGAAGACAAAAGATCACTGGGACGCATTTGCAGCCCACAAGAAATCGGAGAAGAGTAAGAAGATGTCAGAGACAAACAAGCTAAATGCTGCAAAGAAGGAGTTTCACCATCGCACGGGGTCAGGTGGCTACCTCAAAGCCAGCCCGTCGTGGGACAAGGCTGAGCATGACCTGATTGAAAGAGGGATCACACCAGAGACATGGTTCTGGTCACCACGTGGAAATACTTGGTTCTTCGGGGCTGGGGGATCATTGGACCCCGAAACAGGGAAGTGCGCTTGGAAGGAAAAAAATTGGACGCAAAGGTAGAAAAGCTTCGGTAATATTTCGCCAAATCGGTGAAAGGGACGTTCATTCCCGACAGAGAGAACGACGAGCTCACAGAGGCCCTCGGTAATCCGGAGCACCCAGGACGAACACGGGGCACGGCAGGCTCCGTTCTGTGGAAGTATGGATTTCCCGACGCAGGCGGTTATAAAAGCCGGGAAAGGAATAGGAAAAAGGAGCCCAACGAAATGCAGCAACTCAATGCAAGAGTAAAAGCGCTAGAGGAGAGGCATCGAGTTGACGAAGCTACCAAAGAACCTACCCCGCCATCTCAGCGGAGAAGCAGCGTGGCTTCCACCGTGCTTGTTGTTGCGCAGCCTTAGTTGACGGCTCCCACCAGCTACCCCGTGGATGCTATCACGGAGACTCAAGATTGCCAACTTCTGGCAAAATTTGCGCACCTCACACCCAAGGTGGCTATCGGCAATGTTCTACCTCCTCGCGGAGGAACTTTTCACTCTCGTCCGATTCCACAAGGCTATGCCATTGTGATGGTCGATGAAATAGTTGAGTGATATAGGAGCTCGAGCTTGACTACCCTACCGGTGATGGGGACAGTCGCCTGAGTTAGGCTCTGAAGACTACATGTCTATGGCGGAAGGAATTAATCAAGCTTCCGAACTTGACGACGCGTGATCATCAGGTACCGCCTCCTTCTCCGCCTCCTTCTTCGTCAGCGCCGGCGCGTCCCATCAGTCCGCTTGCTTCTTCGCCTGCGCCGACGCGTCCCATCAACACGCCTCCTCCTCCACCTCCTTCGCATGCGCCGGCGCGTCCCATCAACCCGCCTCCTCCTACGCCTCCTTCGCCTGCGCCGGCGCATCCCATCAACCCGCCTCCTTCTCCTCCTTCGGCGCGTCGGCAAGGGCAGAAGAGAGCTGCCCCCCCCCCCCCGCTCCGGCTGCTCCGGCGCGTAATAAGCAACAAAGAAAGACAATCGCCGCTACTCCGGCTGCTCCGACGTCTAGCGGTACATCCAGCGCCGCCGGGAGGAAACACCAATACGGTTCAGCATCTATCAAGCCTCTTGAACCGCGACCATACGATAGGAGCGTGGAGGAAAACGAGAAGATCGTTAAAGGAGAAGTAGATGCATTTTTTAATAAGAAAAAAAATGCACCTTCGAAGAAGATGATGTTAGATCCGGAGATAGTGAAGCGCACTGTGGATAACCTGATGCGACCACCAGCGCCTCCGCTGGATGACAACAATGTCCGCATTCTTAAAAAGACAGTGAGAGAAGTGCGAAAGACTAGAACCACTACAGCTGACAAAAGGAGATCAGTAACACAAAAAGTGAAAAAAGTTCCCCATCTCGGCGAACAGGCGAAACAATTGTTAGCCCCGTTGAAGGTGTTTAGCGACGATATCGTCGACGTCGAGGGATGGCGCCCGGTACTAAAATTGGTTATTACATGCCCGCTGATATACAGTTTGAATCAATGGAGGAAGTATACATATACAGCTACGGGCATCCTCTCGGCAAACCTGGTACTCCTCTAACAACTATGATGCAAAGACTCCATAATTGGTACCTGGATTGGTGCAAGTCGTTTGGCGGTCTTGATAATTTGTTCGTTATAGTTAAAGAGAATCAGGACGACCTCGTTACAATTGAGCTGGTGCCTGTTCAATTTGAGGAATTATTCCAGCTTTACAATGCAATGACCATCGATAAAGTAATCGTCACTTGCTACTGTCTGTAAGTTACTACTTCTTTAATTAAGTCTCTATATATATACAGCTCAGCTCTTTCATCATGCACAAATAATTTATCCTCTATATCATGCATGCAGATTGAAGATCGTCAAATGCAAGAAAAAAGGAATCGACAATATTGGGTTCATTAACTTAAATATATTTGATCCATTCGTGGTTAAAAATGAACCCGTAATACCCGAGTCCAACTTGCTAAAATCTTTGCTTCAACATCAAAACAAACAGAAAATCCTCTTTCCTTACAACTTCAAGTGAGTGTTATACTGTCTTGTGCATATTCGGTTTTCCTTAATACTCGAGGTTGTATTAATGTAATTGATGAGTTATTCATGCGTGCACAGCTTCCACTATGTTCTCCTAGAGATTGATGTTGAGAACGGAGTAATAACCGTCTTAGACTCAAGACGAAAATAACGCAATGAGTATGCGGAGATCATTGAAATGCTCACGAAGTAAGTTCAATCGATCATATATCGGCAACTTTGTTCATTTCCTGATATCAGGTAATAATTATTTTCTTTGTGTATGGCAGGGTTTGGAAACAGTTCACCCAAACAATTCCGAGAGTAGTGCCGAAGGAACTAAAATTTTCATACCCGAAAGTAAGTACTACTATATCTAGTTCCGCGCATCTCCCATTGATTCTAGCTAGTCGTTTGATCAATACCATTTATAATGCTTGATTATCAGTTTGATTAATTGAACTATATTTCTCGTAAAGTGAATTTTCAACCAGAAGGGACTAATCTTTGTGGATACTACATTTGCGAGTACATCTACAACGAGACGTTCTCTAAGAAAGGCGGCCACTCTAAAAAAGATTTTGATGTGCGTAAGCAACACTATATTCACAATTTTAATTTTTGTTGAGTTTCATTCATATAATATGCATGTATTGACCCCCTTCTTCAAATTAGCTTTGGGAGCTTCAGGAACAACTCCTACCAGAAGATCGCATAAAAGCAATTCAAGAGGAATTGGCGGGATTCTTTCTTGAGCACGTCCTCGATAAGAAAGGACAATACTATACGGAACTTAATTTCAGTTGTGGAAATTGAGTTCAGATGTTAGCTAGGGATAGATATCCGAAAACTTGCTGTTCGACCAATCTCTCGGGGAAGGAGAGGTGTCGATCACTTCTCTCTGTATATATATGTTCATGACGAATATCGATCTTCTGTACTTATATTAATGGTTTCTTCATTTGCTTAATAGCTAGCGTGTTGAGTCCTCTCTATACGTATAGTACGTAGCGTCGACCAAGCACGAAGATAAGAGAGTACACACCTCTCGTTATTAGCTAGCTAAAACAATATATGAAACCCCTAAATTAACCCTGCAAAACCCCCTAAACCCCCCCGCCCCCTTTCAAAAAAAAACCCAGCCACTGAAATGCTGTCGCGTGGATGTCCTTTGGCCCTGGTTGGTGGCACCAACCGGGACAAAAGGGCCTCCCGCCTGGGCAAGCCACATCGGCCACGTGGAGGCCCGTCTGTCCCGGTTCGTGGGAAAACCGGGACTAAAGGTTTTGGGCATTAGTAACGACCCTTTAGTCCCAGTTCCGGAACCGGCACAAATGGGCCTCTGGAACCGGGATAAATGGGCCTTTTTTTACCGGTGTGTTTTGCATCATTATGTATTGGGATCTTGGGTGTTTCTCTATGTTAGGACCTTGAGTTTGTCCATAGCTTTAAAACTAGTTTAATATCATCAAAATCGGAGTTTGTATAACAAAGTTATGCATGTTTCAGTTTTCTTTCTTTGAGTTGCCTCTGGGTACCTCATGTAAACGGGATTTCAGGTTGTGGACACGGGGCCTTTGTGTGCACGAGGCTTGTACCGTAGGCACTTGGTTCCCAGGAAATGCCCTTTGGAGCCCCAACGACTACTATTTCGTGTTGGATATTTAAGGGGTCTTGTTCCCCAACGGATTGGGTGTTGTTCATACACATATCTACCACTCTTTTTATCCCCAAACCACTTCCCCAAAACATCTATCTACCCTCTATGTGAGGGGTATTTGTGGATGGATCTTGGATCCATTTGTTCACCCCCTCCATTATTTACGTCTCTCCAATCTCCTACCTTATTTAGTTGCATCTTGTGATATTGAGAGAGTGAGCTAAGCATCCGTGGATTGGCTTTGCTTGCATGTGTTGCATTGGTTTGATCCCCTCGCGTCGATTTATTCAAGATAGAGCTCGTGAGTTTATTACTCTTGGAGGCCATCGTCTCCTAGATAGTTTGGTGGTATTGACTTGGTGATCTCTTTGAGAAATTTTTGAAGATGCCTAGGTGGTCTAAGTTTCCCCAAAATCTTCCTTGCTTGTGAGGTGATTCAGGAAATCTTGTAAAGGTGTGGTGATCGCCATCAAAACTAACCCCAAGTGATTCAAAGCTCGTCCGTTGAGGATCACTCGGCCTTGGCTTCGACACCACTCCAAAGGAGAATACCAATCCCTCAAAGGAGTGTGAACTTCGGTATAAATATGATTCTCTGACTCACTTGTGGTTCTCTCATTCCCACACCCTTACTTTCCGCAATTCATATTTGATACATCTTGTTATAGTTTAAATTTCTTAGTTGTATCTTTCATTTATGTCTCTAGTGATATATATTGTGTGTTCTAGTTTCATTTAAGTGCTTATGTAGTTCAACATAGATTATTGGTCATGTAGTTGAGCTTAGCATATTTAGGATTTGAGCTTGAAAAGTATCTGTTTAGTTTAATTAATTTCGCATTAGGATAAATCCAAATCTGTAAAAATTTGAAAACACCTATTCACCCCCCCCTTTAGACGATATCTCAGTCCTTTCATTTACGCTTTGTATGAGCTATGCAGAAAACATGATGAATTTTTGATAGTGAATAGTACATTATTGGAAAAGCATGTTTTTTTTGCACAACTCACATAAAAGCGTATTTCATCATGCAAATTTACACAAAAACAGTAGAAATTTGTATGTTCATTTGTGAATTTTGTAGATATTTTTGAAACTTTGAAATATGATTATCATGTTTTTAAACGACCTCCATGGAGCTCGAGCTCTATTAGCAAGTTCCGTCGTGATCTACCACTACTATGCAACTTTGCAAGCCAGGCCCAGTATAGATCGTGCACCTGCTGGGTGGCCCCTTTGGGGTCGGGATCTCGGGGGCCCGCCCCCGCTCGTCCCCCTTGGGGTTAGTCCTAGTTACAACTATATGATATCCCACACGTTGCTACAGAAATCGGTTGCTATATATTTCAATGATTTTTTTTATCTGACTTCTAATTATTTAGATTAATAACACGTGAAAGCAATTCTTGAAATACATATAGCTTATTATATTTTATTATGTATAATTGTAAAATATGTATTCTACTATCTAAGTATAGTGTAATAGAATGAAAACTATTTTGCCATGCATGGTTGCATGTGGCGGTGGGTCTCATCTCACGCACGGTTGCATGTTGAGGTGAACCTTATCCCACTTATAATATATGATGATGTGACATGCTTGCATGTCAAGAGAAATGAGATAGTGATGATGAATTATTTAGGCATTATAGATCACACATTTGATGTTAGGTGTGGGATTTGAATCAGAAAGCCTAGGACAAGATGGAAATAGATACAAGAAGGCCTCATATGCATAGGATATGTTGCCCATATATAGATAGATGCCAAACTTCCATCGAACTAAAAATAAGAAGGAAAAACACATGCATGTAGTTCCCCGGGAAGCTTTCTGGATGGCCCCCTAGCAACGTACTCCTACCATTAGATTTCATGCATGTAAGGAAGGAAGGAAGAAAGGATATAAAAGATCCATGTTGCCGGCTTCAAGGGGGAGGTTGAACGCGATCCTCGTCATCGTCAGCGGCTTCCTCATGATTCTATCATGTCTTCTAGTGCCAGGAGGTGCAGACGAGTGTATGGACGCAGGCCTTCATGAATGCGCTGGTAAGGGGAAGAACATGACCAAGGAGAAATGCCAATACACATGCAATTTTGGATGCCCCATTGGTACTACCCAACACGCTATATCTAATGTCATTGATGCCCCCGCCAGAAACTGTGGGTATATTTGTGTCCTCATATGCATCCTTGCATCAAAGTCGACTTTTGATGCTGAGGAGCTCCAAATGGGTTCCGTGGAGGTTGATCGATAGATACCAATGATATGAAGTGGAAGATGAAGGAGCAACTTCTATTACCACGTCGTTGCTGCAAGGACGCATATGAGGACACAAACGATATTCCCACAATTTCTGGTGGGGGAATTAGTGGCATTAGATATAGCATGTTCGGCGGTGCCAATGGGGGCAGTCGACATTGCATGTGTACTGGCATTGCTCTTCGGTCATGTTTTTCCCTTGGTGGCGCATTCATGAAGGCACATGTCCATACACTCGTCTACACCCGCCGGAGCCGGGAGACATGATATTATCATGAGGAGGCCGTTGACGATGACGACGACGACGATCACGTTCAACCTCATTGTTGAAGCCGACGCCATGTATCTTTTGTTTCCTTCCTTCCTTACATGCATACATGCTAATGGTAGGAGAAGGTTGCTAGGGACCCATCCAGAGAGCTTATCGGGGAACTACATGCATATATTTTTTTTCTTATTATTTTCAGTTCGATGAAAGTATGGCATATACTAATAATACAAGTTGGCTAACCTACAGCCCATCCTGTTGATTTGAAGTGCTAGGGATGGGTTCCTCTTAGGATGACACGCGCCCTTATTTTGCATATATTTTTTTTCTTATTATTTTCAGTTCGATGAAAGTATGGCATATACTAATAATACAAGTTGGCTAACCTACAGCAGTACATTCACTATCTACACAAATTGCATGTCCAATCACTGAGTAAGACAAGTAGCAAAAAAACCCGTATTAAACGCAAACAGTTTGCTTGGTCTCTTCGTTCGGTCGGTCGTGTGCACGGTGCATATCACGGCGATCATTTATGCTACTATCGACTGGCAACGAAAATTGCAACCATTGCACTAAAATGCTAATATCTCTATTATTTCCAATTCATGTTATCTATCATTCAAATTGATGCATTTAAAAGTATTTTAGTGCTAAATACATCAATTTAAGAGCGTAAAAATAAAAAAACTACATATCTGATCCATAATACATATCGCTCAAACGGATGTATCTAGATGAATTTCAATGTTAAATACATCTATTTAAAAGAGTGTGGCTGGCGATGATTGCACCATATTTTTTCCTGCAAGCACAACCAAAAAATCTACCATTAATCTCGATTTTTGTTGCAATCAAATATGATGAAGTGTAGTTATCTATCATTCAATTGGATGTATCTAAAAGTATTTTAATGCTAAATACATCAATTTAAAAGCATGAAAAGAAATAAAAACTATTACATCTAATCCATATTATATGTCGTTCAAATGGAAATATCTAGATGTATTTAATATTTCAATACTAAATACTACATTCATCACAATTTATAAGGCCTCCGCATACCTTAGATGTTATATTTTTGAATGGTATAATTTTTATGCTATATATATTATGTTATGTTAGTTAAATTAATGACCTAGGGATACATCTATTTAAGAAAGTGTGACTGGCGATGATGACACCATAAATTTTCAAAAAACTTAAACCAGCAGGTTCTAACACGGGCACGGCGTGCCGCCGTGGCATCCTTATGCTAGTGCAATATAGAATGGGTAAGCCATGTACTTGTGGTGGATAATTGGACCATCTATCTATCTATCTATCTATCTATCTATCTATCTATCCGCGGCTACTGTTTTTTCAGATCAAAGCCTGGAGAGGATTTTTGCGTGTGTAGCTGGGGCAGTTGGGGCGTATCTTTGGTGGCTGGGGCAGCGAGGTTAAAGTAGCGTTTAAATAATGGGTGCAAGTGCAAGCTTGCTCATCAGAGAATTTGTTTTTTATAAAGTCAAAGCTGTGTTGTGTGGTCTACACTGCACTCATCATCCAAGAAGAATTTATAATATCACACATGGTCACTTATAGTTTAGGGTTTTGTTGTGAACAAGAGCTTTATTCAATTGGTGCATAGTAGTACTCCATAAAACAAGATTGCGCAGTGCTTTCTGCCTCTTAGAAGAAGGTAGATCGTTTAGTAAACAGTTATGCCATGCAAAAAAATCAGAACTAATTTCAATATGGATTGGACTGCACACTGGGGAGCAAGATTGATGCCAAGATTCACGAGGTGAAGGGGGAAGAAAAGCTGCATAGAAACGGCATGCATGTCACAAGCTCGTCATGCTAACCGCCTGGGCTCAGTCACGATCTTGGGTTTGAACACTTGATGAGGTTTGTCAAGGGGGAGAAGCCGGCCTTTGCCTTTGCCTTGTTAAACTGATATACTCGTCATGTCTAGTGCCTAGGATGTTGAAACCATGTGTAGCGCCTATGGAGTATACGTCTCTCAACATCAAAGGGGGTGAACACGTGAGGTTTGGGTAAGGAACCTTCTACAAGGTTTTTTTTTTGATAAAAGGCTATTGCCCGACTTTATAAATAAAGCCATAATCGGCCGGAACGAGTTCACAAACTGCCACAGCAGTACATATCAAACACCATGCCAAAACAGGCCCACGAACCAAGGAAAAGTAGCGCCATTACATCAGAAAAGTTCTTACAGGCCCAAGGCCAACCAGGCACGCATACCGAAGAGAGAGAGGACGAGGATCTAGTAAACGCGCAACAGAGCTGCCTAGGCCACCACCGAGGAAATGGAGTCACCGACGAGGCGGAAGACAAGCAGCAGCAATGGTCTTCATTCTTGAAATGATCGTCTCCAAATCCTCCAGGTCAGTACTCTTACATAGCGGCTTCCAGATCTGTAGAAAGCCAATTAGTTTAAAGATAAAAGACGTTGGATGCTTAGGGAAAATAAGCTCGATAGTTAATTTGTTACGAATGTTCCACAACACCCAGCAAGACGCAGCAAAAACAGTCCAGAAAAAACGCCGGAAGAGGGCAGACAGAGGGCGAACCAAGTCTCGAACCTCCCCGAAAGTTCGAGGATTCCATGAGTTACCCAACCACTCCCGGAAGCAACTCCACATGAACTTAGCAAGCGGGCAATGGAAGAAGATGTGAACGGTGTCCTCCGTAATCCCACAGATTACGCAGTGCGCCGATCTAGCCGGATTACGTTTATTAATTTGTTCAGAGCACGGCAACTTCAACTTAAACGTCTGCCACAAAAAGACCTTGATCTTAGGAGGGATGCGCGCTTTCCAGACCGGAGAAAAACGGGAAGTTCGTCTCCCAGCCACAAGCTCAGCATAAAGAGATTTAACCGAAAATGCACCCGATCTGGCGAGAGTCCAGACGACCTCGTCCCTACCCTCCGAGAGTACCGGAAGAAGGCCAACAAGCCGTTACCAATCCTCCAACTCGGAAGGAGAGAGAAGCATGCGAAACCCCAAGTCCCAGTTTGCCGCAGCCAGCTCAGAGATTGAGATGCCCGGCTTGGGACAATAGGAAAACAGAACCGGGAACACATCACAAATGCGGCCCGCAGGTGACCAAAGGTCAAGCCAGAAGCGCACCGCAGAACCGTCTTTAACCGAAAAACGAACAAAAGAGCGAAAGGTGTCCCGAAGTCTGCACAAGGAGCGCCAAAACTGGGAACCTCCCGCAGCAGAAGAGAGGAGAGGAGAAGAGTTAGGGAAGTACTTAGCCTTCAGAAGCTTAAATCAGAAGGCATCCGTGCTGCCCGTGCAAATTTTCCACCACCATTTCGTAATGAGGCAATCATTCATAACCGCAGAATTGATGATGCCCAGACCCCCCATGCACTTGGGGAGGCACATCGATTTCCACTTCACATAACGATATTTCCTCCGGTTATCAGCCGCGTTCCAGAATAAACCACTACGGTGTTTGTCAAAGCCTTCATGGATAGAGCCAGGAAGCCGATAGAACCCCATGGTGTAGGTAGGGAGGGAGGGCAAGCATTAATCAGACAGACTTTGGCGGCGGAGGAGTGATGTCTACCCCGCCAAGGTAGCACCCTATTACCAACCTTACGAACCAGCGGAGCCATCACTTTAGCCGAGACCATGTCCTACGAGACAGGGATCCCAAGGTACCGGAAAGGAAAGCTCCCCAGCGCACAGTTCATAAGGGGAAGAAACTCTAAGCCCTTCCTCTAAGGAACATCCGGGCGCGAAAATCTCACTTTTAGAGAAGTTAATTTTGAGGCCCGACAAGGCCTCAAAGCAAAGCAGCAGGAATTTGAGGTTAGAGAGACAGAGATTATTATTTTCCACCAAGATAACCGTATCATCAGCATATTGGAGGTGAGTGAGCCCCGAAGGGAGAAGGGGACAGAGAACCGGTGAGATGTGGCCAGCTCCAGCCGCGCGGTCAAGGATAACGGAAAGGGCATCAGCCACGAAATTGAAGAGCAGGGGGGAGATAGGATCTCCTTGCCTAAGGCCTCTGCCATTAGGAAAGAAAGGGCCCACACGACCATTAACCGAAACAGCAGTATGGCCCCCAGTAACAAATTGCATGACACGATGGACGTACGCGCCATCAAAACCTTTAGCCAAGAGGACATCACGAAGGAACGACCAACTCACACAGTCTAGTTTGAGCACAATCGCGTTGATTCTAGACCGTTTAATTTCATGAATGTAACACCCTCAGTTCCTGTAACAGTAATCCTCATCACTGTTGATCATTACTGTTGGATTATCACTGTTTGACCTCCCTTGTACCCGATAAAACTTTGTGATGCTCATGATCAAACCTTGCTGTGGTTGATCAACACCCCATGCACCATGTACTTGAGCCCTTGGGATCAAATCCCAAAGCCAAATGCACCTTGCTCATCTAACAAACCAAACCCTAGTTGAAACTACTTTAAATAGAAAAAAAAACAAAAGTGCTCAAATAAAGTTGTTCCAAAAATCATGGAACTATTTTTGTAAATTGCCTAAATTCATTACAAAGATGTTGGACCAACTTTTGTAATTTTTGGAGTTACAGAAAATTGTAAACAATTCAAACAGTAGGTTAAAACCCCTACTTTGGGCATTTAATAATTAAAAGAAATACCTAATGAATTTATTTTGTTACAAAAACTTTTGTGGCACTGGCTTATAATGTTATACTAATATTGGGACAACTAACACATTTTACAAAAATGCCTAAGCTGGAAAATAAATTACCAAAAGAGAAATCAGAAAAGAAAAGACAAAGGAAAAATAAAAAAAACCTTATAACCCGCCCTGGGCACAAGGCCCACCTGGCTGGCCTTCTCCTACCTCCCACCAACCCCCCCCCCCCACCTGCTCCCGTGCGTGGCAATGGCGCTGTGGCGAGGGAGCTGCCGAGCCAACTGCTCCCCCTCCTCCTCCTGTGCTCGCGTGGAGGATAAGGATGGCCCCAACCACCCCTGCAGCCCCCTCCTCCATTCTTCCCCTTCCCCCTCGCGCCTCCCCCCGCATCTCTCCTCTGCCGCACGCTAACATCACGGCTCCGGCGCCGGCGAGGCCTCGGGCCATATTTCTTCGCTCTGAGACGCCGCGGAGGACAACCTTCGTCGACTCCTTCGATCCCGAGGACCAGCTCGAGCCGTGGTGTTGCGCGTTGCGTGGATCGGGCTCGGTTTCCGTCGACGGCCACCGGCGTATAACCGCGATTCCGACGCCACCGCCGCTCCTCGTCACTCGCCGGGCCTCCGTGTGCCTTCGAGGTGAGCTTCAGCTCCGTTCCCCTCCCTTATCTAGCTCGGGTACGAGCTCTAGCTCGCCGCCTCCATCATCAGTAGTCCGGCCGCCGCCCCTCGTCGTAGTTGTCGCCATGGCCCAACACAGCGCACACGAACGGCGGGAATGGACTCAGCTCGTCGCCGGCAACGCGTAGGATCAAACGGCACCCGTTTTGGTGCACCGTAGCGGCCGGCCGGGCAGCGCCGCCGCGTCGGCCTCGTCGCCGGCGTGGTCGCGGCGGGCTGGCTGTGGCCTGGGTGCCACTGACCCGTGGGCCCCGCCACGCTAATCCCCTGTTAGTTGGCTAAACACTCACTGACCAGTGGGCCATACCCCTGCTAATTCCCCGGTTAAAAATTAACACTGGAGTTATAACTGTTAGTCACTGACATGTGGGCCCCTGGCCTTTTAAATCGAATTAACAGATAATTATGCCCATGTATCACTGACTACTGGGCCCCAGCTGTAAGTCATTTAGAGATAAATAAAAATATAAAAACTAGTCACTGACATGTGGGTCCAGAGGCATTTTCTAATTTAATTATATGTTTTATAAATAACAGAGGCTGACATGTGGGTCCCACATGTCAGCACTGTTCTGGATAATGTTTTGGATAATCTTTTGGATAATGTTTAGATAAATAATAAAAGAAATCCAGAAAATCATTTAAATTGATTTAAACTTTGAAATTCAATAACTTTTAAACCGTAACTCGGATTCAAAAACTTTATACATGAAAGTTGATCAGAAAAATACAACGAATACGAATACGCTATCCGTATGTCTACCACCCCCCTCTAACACTACGAACATCGAACATTCCCCCTCCGGACCGTCTGTCCGATAAACTGTCCGGTACTGTTAGAGTGCCCGGATGAATTTATTCCGAACACGAAAGTTGTCCGGAATGGTTCAAATAGCACGGATACACCCCCCTTATGTTGTTTCGGTAACCACGACACCTCCGGCTTGATCCTTTCCCCTCCGGACACCCTGTCCGGTAATCACCCGGAGCCGGCAGTTCATCCTCAAATGAATTCCCGCTCCGAGCCTATTCCATTGCACTGCGTTAGAACAACGTTAACTTTTCATCTGTCATGTCGTGCATATGTTTGTATATTATTGTTGTGTATTTATTGTTTCTTCCCCCTTTAATCTCCGGTAGACCCCGCTGCTGCCGTCGACTACACCGCTGCTGAGTACGACTACGTCGTCGACGACCCTACTACTACCGTCGAGCTTGCAGGCAAGCAGAGCCATTCTCTTCCCCAGATATCGCCTATCTTTCCGTACATTTCTTGCACTAGACATTGATACTGCTGCTGCTACGATTACAATCCTATTCAACTGCATAGCCTGATTTTTGTCGACCACTTGATGTGCCTTCCGTTATCCTATGCTGCCTATTATTACTTATGCATTATTCAGCAGTGAACCCTGCGCATTGTTAGCTAGGATTAGATAGAGGGTCGTGATCACTCAGGGAAGTGAACGCGGATATAAATATTATAACTGCACAGGTACGGTACAATGCAGACTCCGTCTAAGGCCCCTACCTGGGTTATGCCTAGTCACCTCAAGTGTGAGCTATCAAGGAGTAATCCTTGTACTCCACTCGAGGCTGACTTTGTCTTACTGCTATAGGGTCCTGGAAACGGTTGTCCTTCAGGTAAGAAGTCGGGCGACCCAACGGTGCCTGCGAGAGGTATTGCGACGGGACGACAGGGAGGGCACGACCAGTGTACCGGTGTGCTTGGCCCCTGATCGTTGGCCGTGAGAGTTACCAACCCCGAAAGTCGAGCTCCTCCAGGAGCACACGCGAGACAAGGTAAGGAGACGGTTCACCTTGTTGGTAACCGCAGTGACTTGGTGGGACGACGGGGCAGGCACCGATGTACTGGTGGTCCTGGTTGCTGTCGTTGTCCGCGGGTCGGTTAAGTCGAGGCAACGATAACGGTTGTCACGCAGGTTAATTAAAATGCTAAATGGTTCAGTGAATGTCTTGAGTTGGCTATATGCCATGTACGCACTACCTACCCGTGGGAACTACGAGTTATGGGCTCCCCCGCTTCTTAGTGTCGTCCGAGGACTCTTCAGACGTCAGCAGTACCGCGGCCTGCGCCGGGAAGTGGTGTTGTCTTATTTGCTCGAGCGGTGTGTCTTATTTGGATTTGCTTCAACTTCACCGGCCAGCCTCGCACCGTGCAGGAGTACGTCGGGGTTAGGGTCCAAAGCCCCGCGTACATAGGATATAGTCCGGCGGATGACCTCTCTGTTGAGTTTGAAAGATGGGCTATGAAGTGTCGGATAGCCTCGGTGGAGCGTTCCCTAACAAGGTTCCCGCCACCCTGGAGATCCGTGCGTGTAGCGTAACACAAGTGCACCCCTGCAGGGAAGAAGTAATCTATCGATAGCCGTGTCCACGGTAACAGGACGCTTTATGCTGAAGCTGGATCTTACCACTAGAAACTATTACTAATAAACTGTATGGTTCCGGGTTCTCTTCCTCGCGGGGATGTCGAGGAGGTGAACTCGGAGGCATTGTTAATTATTACAACTTATTATTATTCAATGTTGCAGCAACTTCTGCTTCGTTGTTACTTTATGTTTTATATACACTGTGGGTTGATTCTTACCTCATGCTGTAAGACATCGTCGGAAGATGCTAGTCTTCGTTAGGCCTAGCTTCTTACCCTTGCTCTATATTTCTGTCTTCAGTCCACTATATACAGCCTCTTCATTCCGTTGATACAATGCATAATGCTTAGTAGCGGACGTAAGACTCGCGGGTATACTAGATACTCACCTGCTTTACTTCTTTTACTGTTTTGCCTGATCGGCCGCTGCAGCCGACGTTGGAGCTCAGGAGCAGGAGTACCCCGGAGGCGCCTACTACGACGTCGAGTTCCCCGTTGACCAGGAGTAGTACTGTGGATCCCAGGCAGGAGGCCTCGCCTTTTCGTTCTGTAACTCTGATGTGATTTGTGCTAGCCTTCTTAAGGCAAAACTTGACTAACTATGTCTGTACTCAGATATTATGGCTTGTATGACTTATGTATTCGGGTCCGCGTGACCCCCTCTATTGTAATATATTTGTTTATCCTTTTGTGTTTAGTGTTGTGCTGTGATATTATCATCGTGGCACCCTAATCTCAGCCGTGTACCCTGTGTGTATGATTACTGTACACGGGTTGATTTTGGGGGCGTCACAATGAAGCACCTCATGGAGGCTGAGGACACTGTCCAGGATGAACCGCCCCTTAATAAACGCAGATTGATTGTGATTAATCACTTTGTGAGCAATCGGACCCAACCGAGAAGCGAACGCTTTAGAAGGGAACTTAGTAAGATTATTAATAAGCGCAATAGGTCGAAAGAGTTTGATATTGTCAACCCCTTTAACCTTAGGGATCAGGGAGAGGGTAGCGTAATTGATTCTTGAGATATCCACGGTACCCAAACAAAAGCCCTGAATAATAGCATAAACCAAAAAGCAAACAGATGCCCAGAACTTCTGGAAGAATGTGACAGAGAAGCCATCCGGACCCGGGGCAGAGTTAGCCTTAGAAGATAACACCGCGATGTCGATCTCCTCATCGGACAAAGGGAGCATGAGGGCATAGTTGTCCTCATGCGAGACCCGATCCTCCTCCGGCCAAAAGGATCCACAAAGGCGAACACCCACATCAGGGCGTGCCGCAAGAAGAGAAGAATAAAACTGTGTAATATGGGAGGTTATAGTTTCTAAGTCTTCACACAACTCTCCATCAATGAGCAACCTATAAATAAGACACCGACGACGACGGCCATTAGCAATGGCCATGAAGTAAGCAGTGAGGGAATCGCCTTTAAGCACCCAAGAGATGCGACCTCTCTGCCTCCAAAATTCCTCCTCAGTGGAATGAACCTCGAGCAGCAAGATCTCAAGCTCGTACCACTGGGTCCAACCAGTCGCGTCAAGACCCACCGAATCCGCCAGCTCGTCCAAGGTTTTAATTTTACTGAGCAGGTCAGCCTTGACCGCACGGTCACAAATCGCCTTATTGGCACCCCAGCCTCTAAGGAACTGTCTCAGGCCCCTCGAACAGAAGCGCCAATCATCTAGCGGGCCAAAAGAACGATGAGGTGAAGCGAGGAGGCCAAGGATCTTAGAAGAGACCAGCGGAACAAAAACCTCACACCCAAGCCAGGATGAGTCAAACCTGAATCTATGAGGGGACCACAACCCACCTCCCGAATCCAACACAAGAGGAGTATGGTCAGACCCAACCGAAGGGATAGCCAGCAAGGAACACCGAGGGTAGATCGCCTCCCAACCAACACAACAAAACGCCCTATCCAACACCGATCGGACAGGGTTGTCTTGGTGGTTCGACCAAGTGTATCGGGCCCCAGAACGCTGAAGTTCACGTAAAGCATGATCAGCAATCAAACCGTTGAAAGCATCGGCCCTTGCCGCACAGAATTGATCCAAACTTTTCTCGGAGGGAAAGTGAAGGAGGTTAAAGTCCCCACCCAAGAGCACAGGAAAAGTTTGGTTCAAGAGATGAACGTCCAACGCCTCTAGGAAACGAGCAGAGAGAGTGTGGTCCGAAGGCCCATAAACAGAAACAAGGTCCCAGGAAACCGAGGAAACCCGGCAGGTCAGCCGTAGGGAAAGGAAAAATTCAGAAACCAGTACGTTCGAAACATCAAATAAATCATTCCGAGAGCCAATAAGAATCCCACCGGCAGAACCAACGGCTGCCACCCAGTTACAAGTAAAATCCGAGCCCCCAAAACCATTAAAATCCGTCAATGACAAATTCTCACGTTTCGTCTCTTGAAGACAAAGAATGTCGATATGCTCACCGAAGAGAAGGTCACGAAGCTGGTTCCGGCGCCCCCTAGCGCCAAAACCCCGAATATTCCAGAAAAGAATTTTCATTTGGTAGATAAATTACGGATACGGAGACTAGAGCGCCGGGGGATATTAGCAGAGAACTGCTTCTTAGCGCGCACCCCCAGGCGAGGGCCCCTCGAGGTTTGGCCTCTACCAAGACCTTGAGGGCCAGGAGAACCCAGCGGGTTGGGAGAAGAAGAGGAACAAGCCTTCGCGGCTTCTGCAGCTTTGGCGAGACTGGCTTGAGCCAGCTCATTCGCACGGAGAACAGAGAGAAGAGCCGAAGCCGCAGGGAGATCCGATCCCAGAGATAAACCCGCATCGGACGCCACATTAACAAAATGTTCAACCGAGAAATCAGACAAAACCGTACGCTTAGGGGAGAGGGGAGACATACCGATCACGACTGTGTCCCGAGCCGCCTTCCTCAGCTCCGCACGCAGATGAACAGGGGTCCCAGTGTCCACCACCCTCCTACTCTTGTGAGCAGTGGAGAGGGGCGTTTTGAGAGACACCGAAGCCGAGGCTGGGGCCGGGGAGGGGACCGGAGCAGGGGACGGAGGGCCATCCACGGGTCCCTCCCCTGCCTCGTCCATGTTGAGGGAGCGGAAGAGGCCCGAACCAGAGATTTTCGACGCAGCTGCTTCCTTGACGGCCCGAGCTCTGGCAGAGGTCTTCTTGACAGTTTTCCGGCGACGCGAGCCCGCAGGCCGCAGGCCATCATCCTCCTCAGCCAATCTAGATGGAGAATCCAGAACATCCGAGAGAGAAGGCGAGGCCGCTGTTGGTTCATGGGCCTCGCCTCATGTCTCTCCGTTCTCTTTTTCCCTATATGATTTCCCTCCCCTGTCAGGCCGGCTGGACGCTCCTCTCGGCCCATCCTCTACGCCTGGCCCGTCAGTACCCCTGCGGGGTGGATACTTATGGGTTCCCCGCGGATCCCTTGACCTAACCCTAGCTTTCCCCCCTCCACCTCAGATATGCGCCGCGCTCTCTCCTTTTCGTCTCGTCTTCGCCCTCGCGTGCTTCGCCTTCCACCTCCCCTTCCCCCTCCTCTCCCCAGATCCTTTGCTGCTGCTGCCGCTCCGACCATGGCGGGTTCCATCCCTCCTTCGAAGGCCCATTCGTCTAGGAAGGGCGGCTTGGCTGATGCCGATGGGTTGGTGGCGGAGGCTGCGCTCCGTGCTCGCCTCGAGCAAGAGAAGCGGGATCGTGAGGCTGCTGCGGCGCAAGCTGCTTGGGCCCATCCGGATCCATGGGAGGCGGCGGTGGACAAATCCTTTGGACGTTAGGCGACTCATCCTCTACCCCCTCCCCCTCCCCCTCATGGTCCACGGCCTCCGCTGGGCACTGGTGGCGGCGGCGGCGGTGGACGGGGCGGTCACGACTTTCATGGTGGATTCCGTTCTGGATCTGGCGGCTTCCGGCCATCGGGCGGTTACCACAACCCCGACTCGTCTTCCTCGACGGGCCTCTCCAACAAGAGCAAGTTCGACAACCGAGATGGGGCTAGCGGCTCGGGTGGCGGTGTTGGTATTCTTCCGTCTCCCCCGAATCCTGTTGCCCCTCGCTCTGGCCAGAGTCAGTTGATTTGTTTTGCTTGCCATCGCCCCAATCATTTCCAAGCGCAGTGTACTGCTCCGCCCTTTTGCCTCATCTGCCGTGCTGAGGGGCATTTCACTGTGGATTGCGTCTCGCGAGCCCCGCCTCCAGTCCTGAAGCACTTTGGTCGTGGTCTACCGGGGTGTGGATTCTTTGGGATTGTGGGGGGGGGGGATGGTGTGGTTGTGGCGACACCTACCCCCCAAAATGCGGCTGTCATCTCTGTGCTGGACGGCGTGGGATCTCTTGAGGTTATGGCTGCTGAACTTCGTGAATGGGGCATGGAAGGCTGGGACTGGAAGCTCGAGCAGTTGTCTGACAATGAATTCGAGGTGATCTTCCCCTCGCACGAGAGCCTCCGCATGGCCGCCAAGAGCGCTAGTTGTACTCTTCCGTTGCATCAAACTGCGGTCTCGGTGCGGGAAGATGTTGAGGTTGACTGTTCCTTTGGTTCTCTGGTCGATGCTTACGTTCTGCTGGATGACGTGCCGCCGGAGATGCGGAATGCGGTGGTGCTCATGGCGTTCGGAGAACTGATTGGGAAACCTATCTCTGTTGAATCTGACTCCCTTGGCCGCCGTGGTGCCGTCCGGAAGTTGTTCAGTCTGCGCAACCCTTCCATGGTAAAAGGATTCGTTGAGTTTGTTCCGTGTCGTAAGGCGTTCCGTATCAAAGTTCGGTTGGAGGATGCCCCTGCGCCCCCTGATGCTGCTGTTCCCAGCCCTCCTCCTCCCAACGACCCGATCCAGGGAGAGAACCTGTTCAGCGAGATTCAAGGGGCCTCGGGTGAGCCCTTTACTCCCAGGGAGTGGGAGGCACTTGGCCTGCGTCTTCAAGAGCTCTACCCTAACCGCAGGCCTGTGAGTAGCAACGATCCTAAAGGCAAGGCGGCTGCTGAGGAGTCGCTTGACGTCAATGTTGTCTTTCCGCCCTCCTCCCAAGCCCCTGCTCAGGCCCCTGCTCCGGCTCCCTCTATGCCTCTTGTGGACTCGCCTAGAGGTCTCCGCTCTCCAACCTCGGCGGTGTGTTCTACAAGGTTTTCGAACCCAATCCTACAATCCAAAAGACATTGTAGAAGTGCAAAATAAGTATCTATACAATTATTTTATCTCTGAAATTCCTATAGAAAATGCTTGTTTTCCAGTTAGAAGATCAGTTGCTAACTACTACTAGGATCAGCTCCTTAGCAGCCACTAACACACACACACACTCACACACACCTATGTGGCCTTGTTAGTGAGGTGAGGTGAGGCAAGAAAAGGGAAGAAAAGACCTGAAAGCCCCCAAACCCCAACCAAACCAAGCCAAATCCAACCCCCAATAATTGCAGCACAAGGGTTCCATGCTGGTGTTAAAGGGGGAACATGGCACTGAGAGGGGCATATGGGGTAGGGGCCTCCCCTCTCCCATCCATTCATTGCTCCTTCTCCTCCTTTGGAATCCCTGTCTGGGATTGATCACAGATGAATGAAATGAATGAATGGCTTCTACTCCTACCCTAGCCTACCCAGCAATCCAACAAAATACTCCAAACCATCCAAAAATATTGTTACCACAATATAGTAGTAGTTCTACTCCCCTCACTCACCCCTACTAGTCTATCTATATACTGGCAACGTATCCTATGCATCTAAGCCCTTCATGTATTTGTGTGTCCATCTGTTTTGAGATTTCTGATCAAATCCCACACCTGACATCAAAAGTGTAAGTGTAACCAGACCTTGAGCAAGCCGTCCCCACCCCCAACAGGTGCACGTTCTATACTGGGCCTGGCTGGCAAAGTTGCCTAGTAGTGGTAGGTCATGCTTAAACTTGCTAATAGAGCTCATTTTAAAATAGAATTGACAACTATATTTTTAAATAAAAAAACGCACATGAACATACATATGTATAATCTATTCATGTAAATTTGCATGATGGAATATTCTTTGATTTGAGTTCTGCAAAAACAAATCATGCTTTTCTAATGTTCCGCGAGCCGACGAGGGCATGAGGCAGCGACCCCAGCTAGGGCGCAAGGTTGCAGGCGTCCACGGTCCGCCGTCCGATGAGATACTGTTTGGCTGCTTGCTGCTGCCTCCTGTCTGCCTGGCTTGATGCTCTGTTATTCTTTCTAGTTCTAGATGCCACATTGCCCCTGTTTGATGATGATTTTAGTTTCTAGATGCCATTGTTGTTGAATGTTGATGATGATTTAGTCATTTGGACATTGAGTAATGTTTGTTTGTATAAAATTTTACAGGAAGGCAAGATGAGTAAAAGAAACAAGATATCAATTTTTTTTCAAGTTTGAACCACGGAAACCACGGAAACCATTGTTGCGTGACTTGATGCCGGATGTATTTGTTACTATTGAAGAATCAAATATCATCAAACGATTTCAAGGTAATCGCACACGTAAAGGTCTTTTGCCTCGTCCTACCCGTAAGTTTTCACATTTTGCATTAGTTATTAACTAGTTTACCTGCTATATTGTGCACTGATTTTCATTTCAAAATTTATGATTGAAGGGTTAGCTTCTTCTGCTATTGAAGATGTAATCATGGTAGGCTCAGATCAACCTATCTTATGATTTAGTACCTATCTTGTGTCTCATCTAAATGTGATATATCCTATCTTTTGATTTGTCTTGCTTTATTAGTTGATCCATTATGGAACAAATGCTACTATTGAATATTATGTTCAGTTTCATATTAGTTATGCAACATAAATAGACTTTTGTATGCTTTGAAACTGGAGTTTTTTTGGGTAGTTTTTTTCCTTTAGTTTCTCGCCTGGGGCGTCAGCCAATCCTTGGTCCGCCACTGAATAGATCTACATGTTCATGTGTAATTTTATTTTGGTTTTCTTTAAACTTGATTTTTAAAAAAATAAGCTCCAAGAGCTCGAACTCTAAAAATACTCTCTCTAGATCACGGGGACTGAGTATCGTACAACCGGCTATACTAATGGTTTGTTGTAAAGCTCAGCACAATACGACTAAGCATCTCTTTTGGTTTGAAACCTCCTTGTGGGACTGACGAGGGGGTGACCCCACGACTCCTGCGTGTGAGGATACCTGGTGCATATGAAGACAAGAGGCCCGCTGGTAGCTTTGACATGCCCACGACTGGCCTGTTCTGAGCACCGACGTAGGAGTCCGCGATCAATATGGAAGCCAAGACTTGGCGTTTAAGGCAAGGCTAGAATTAGGCAATCGCCCCTGTAACCTGAGACGGACTCCCCGAGACCTAGCCTAGTATATAAAGGCTGGGAGGGGGGACGTCTCAGGACATCAATTCTACAATCTACACCCTTGGTCTTGTGCGAACTCTCCTAGACTTCCACTATAATCGCCCCTTGCATAATAGAATTGAGCAGGAAATGCTACTCCTGTTAGCCGACGAGTATCGCCAACCTGTTCCTTCTCTACGATCTAACCCAGGGTCCCTGTAATAGCCCACATGTAATAAGCTACCAAACACTATGTATTTTACTTCCTCTGTTGAACTTGTAACTTAACATGGTGGGTGTGTATGTCATTTCATGTGGTGATCTTAATTGGCTTTGGGACTGGAGCCTTGTAGGGTTGTTTTCTTTTGCATCCAAAATGGTTCAAGAAGAGGATTAGAGGAATTTTCCTTGTTGCATGCTCACTCTTCTTGACCCCAATTTTGTCCTAGCCATTTCTTTTGCTTTTGCAAGGGTTTTAAAGTCCTCAAGGTATTTTTGACTTCATCAAAAACAGAAGCTCTAGTTCAAAGTGTTTTTGAATTCAAAATGAGCTCACACTTTTGTTGTTGCCAAAAATGCCCAAACTATTTTTAGAAATTGAGGAATAATGCAAGGATTAAGAATTTCAAGCTCATGGAATTTTGAACCTTTTTTCTTTCCCTCAAAAACTCCCCAAAGGACTTTTCTATTCAATTTTAAATAGAAAATGGTGCTGTTTTACTTTGGGATATTTTTCTCTGCATGCAAAATTGATCAAATCAATTTTGGGTGATCAAGCATCTTTTCAGGGGAATTTAAAAATATTTAAAATATTTTTTCCTTCCCCCTATCTTTTCCTTTTCTTTTTCTTTGCCTGCTGATCTTTTCTTTTTCTCCAGCAGGCCATTTTTTCCTTTTTCTTTCTTTTGGTGCAGGCTTCAGCCCAGCCCAGAGGGCCTGCACCTTGTTGGGCTCCAGCCCGGCCGAACCGGTACGCAGGGAAGCCTTCCCCACCGTTGGATCAATCCAACGGCAGGGAAAGACCACCTTTCCACCGTGGCCGGAGGGGGACCCCGGCGACCCTCTCACACCGGCGGCCACCCTGGCGCCTCGACGTCCACCCTGGCCTAGGGATCCCCCCCTATATAGCCGCCGCATCCCCCGCAAAACCCTAGCTCCACTCCCCCATCTCCAGATCTCGCCGCGGCGCGCAGCGTCGCCGGAGACCTCCCCTGTTCCGCGGCACAAACAGCTCCGGTGAGCAATTCCTGCCAGCCCTTCCCTTCTTCTTGCTCGTGCCCTCGTGTCGAGATTCTTGGCACCTCAAGCGTCTCCTTTTCGCCGTGCAGGGGTTCGCAAGGTGACCGTGCCGTCGTCGCGTCGTCAGCTCCGCCGCGGGAACCCTCTGCTCCAACGTCGCCTGCTTCTTCTCCTTCGTCTCCGGCAAGGTTGGGTCGCTCCAAGCAACCCACTTGGTGAGCACCTTGCCCTCCCTTTTCCTCCCGTGGACGCCGTGTTCCTCTGCCCGCGTAGGTGTAGTTCCTGTGCCGCTCGGCTTGTCACCTGCGAGCACCGCATGGTCGCCGTGACCGCTGCGTGTCCGCGTCGTGTCTGCGCAAGGCCAGGGCACGAGCAGGCCGTGCTTTTGGCCATCTAGGAGGCGTGTGCAGGTGTGTGAAGTTGCTCGCGCCTCTGAAGCCAAGCTGCGCGTCGTCAGTTTCGTCAGAGCCGCCGTAATTCCGTCGAGCCTAGCCTCCCCTCCGGTGAGGGTTAGGTCCCGTCCAGGGCACCCACGGCGACGTGGTACTGCCCTCTATCTTTTGCCGTCGACGCTGTGTGCAGGGGCGCAGTGTGTTCGACGCCGGCGTCGTCTGAACTTGCTCAGAGATGCGTCGCCGCCGTCCTGTTCCCGGTTGGATTCCGGCGAGCAGAGGTCAGAGGTTGAGCCCTAGAGTGCTCCTAGGCGTAGCAGGCAGTGCAGGCTCGAGGTCGAAGGGCACAGGAGAGCTAGCGGTGGCCGGAGGCAGAGGTGAGCTTCGCCGGAGTTTGTGCTCGCGCCGACTTGCAGAAAGGTGCTGCTTTTCTTCAGTTTGGACAGCAGAGGGGGAACACCTCACCTTGCCTGCGTTGGTGTATTGTTCAGTAATCGAACCGTAGCGCAGTGGCAAGGGGGTGCAGTGGAGAGCTGCTCGGCCTGGGTTCGAATCCCAGCCGGCGCACCCCCTTTTTCTCTTTTTTTTTTCGTTGGGCTTGTCCATCTGGGCCGAGGAAGAGTAGAAGGCCACTTGGGCCAGAAGAGAGGAGCTGGGCCTCCTCCCGAAGCCAGCCCATCGGGGGTCTGAGCTTCCCCGTTTCCTTTCTTTTTTTTTCTTCTTTTCTGTTTAATTCAATTTGAATTTGGATTCAAATTCAAATTGGATTTTCTGCATTTTCTTCAAACAGGGCATGCCATATATGTTTTTAGGGTAGCTTGAGCTACTGATCACAATGGTGATATGCATATTTGCAATTGGCCCATCTCTAATTTGGAGCTTGGTCAATTTTGCAATAAGCCCCCTATAAATTCCTGTTTTTGCCAAGTTTGTTTCAATTTCAAATTACTCATGCCATATATGGATTTTGGGTATTTTCTCACAAGGAGTTGCATGGTGATGATGATTTAGACATTTTAACCTTTTCCAAAGTTCATGTGGTGCAATTTTGCACTCAGCCCCTGAACTTCAGTTGAATTTGCAACTGCCCATGCAAATTCAAATGGAGACATATCATATATGTTTTTGGGGTGCTTTTCTGCAAGGATTTCAGCAGTGATATCCTCATGATGTTCTGTGCAACTCATGAAATCAAGTGTGGTCACATGATCCAGGAGCGTTCAGATCTTTCTGCCTGCAGCATTTTCAACTGCATTGCATTTGAAAATGTTGTTCTTTCAGTCTTTTCAATCTGTCCCAAGTCATCTTCTTTCTTCAAGTCACCCCCTAGCATATTGTCGTATGCCAAGTGGCTGGCCTCCAACTTTTGTTGCACCTTCTGTGTGTCTAGTTCACCGACACTACTCCGTCTTCGGAATCGTTGTTTTACTTTCATGTTATTTAAAATTCTTTCAATTATTTTGTTGATCATGTCAAGCTGTCATGATACTTACACTTAAATTAAGGCTTAGACCAAAGCCATTACAATGTAAATAAATGCATATGAGAGTGATGACTTGTCGTCGTCACCTTCATTTAAACTTGACTAGACAGGGTCATACCATGGAAATAAAACCTGAGCATACCATCCTTGTTTGAGTTTGCATCAGTTGCTTACTTATGTGTTTCCTTGCCGGTATCTTACGTTAGCACCCGAGACTGACGAGGAGACTTACGTGGAGCTGTCCGACACCGAGCCCGAGGGTACCGTGGGTGCTGCTTCGACTACCTTACCAGGAAAGGGGGAGAAACGGTGTCATTACTTTATAACTTTCTG
This sequence comes from Bromus sterilis, assembly GCA_950022295.1. Lineage (NCBI taxonomy): Eukaryota > Viridiplantae > Streptophyta > Magnoliopsida > Poales > Poaceae > Bromus > Bromus sterilis. The sequence continues at coordinate 246,192,854 of OX465601.1, forward strand.
CTCATGCCTAGTTGTAGACTTAGAACGTTGTTGCTTGATCCTATCCACCTTATATGCCATATTTAAACCACACAACCATGATCCCCACATCCCAGCAAACCATTGTACTGCTAAGTTACCGCTGCTCAGCCATTGCTTAGTATGGATAGAAAACTTGCTGCTTACCCTTTTTTATTCATGGTTGGGATATCATGCTATAAAAGAAGTTGGTTGATATTTATTATTGTTATATGATGTTAATTATATTCGACGAAAGGTGGAAGGCTGGACTATCCCGTCTGGTGTTTTGTTCCATTTGAGTCACCTAGGACCCGAGTTCCGGGTATTGGTTCTTTGATCGAGCGTTCCTAATCGTGTGTGGGGTTTTATGGGGCCCCCTTGTCTTACCTACCTAGCTTCGTACATTCTAGTGGTGGCCCGAGCTGATTTACATTTGCAATGTGTGTGTGCTGGTTGGATCCCCAGTTGTTTCCAAACCAAACCAGGGCCAGGAGAACATAGTTTCTTGGCTGGCCCACTTTGTCCGGCTGAGGACCCGGTCTCATAAGAGAACTAACCGGCTATTCAAACCTGCGACAGACGGTAGAGACCGATTCGAGAGCGTGGCCAGATTTTGAGTTGGATGTCGACTCACCGGGGGCCACCCGGAGTGTGCGTTGTTAGTTAGAGGGACTCTGACGTTCCGGAGTTTCAGGCGCTTACCCAGCCAAGTGGAAACCGGGCGTACATGTGACGTCTATAATGGACAGTTGGTACACCCCTGCAGGGTAAATCTTTTCGAAAAGCCGTGTCCGCGGTTATGGACAACCTTGAGCCTACGTCCTGTTCATAGAATAACATCAATTAAAATCATGCTATAAAACTTGACAAACCGTGTGCGTGCCTTGGTTGTCTTTCTTCGTCCAAGGGGACCGAGAGAGAAACGAGGTTGTGTTATGTTTGCGTAAGAAGGTGGATAGCCGACTTATGACACGTTGTCAACGTAACTTCTTGGATCTCATCTCTATTCTGATAGAACGAGTAGCCACCATATATGCTATTACGGCTGCAACCTGTCTATGTCTTTACCTTTCCAGTAGCGTTAGTTATTCCGTAATGACATGTTCTCACCCCCGTTTACTTTTCTGTCTTTACCGCTTTGCCTGATCGGCCGCTGCAGTGGACTACTACCTCGATCCCAGCACCGGACGTTACTTCGTGGAGGTGCCCCCGGAGGATGACGACGAGTACGAGTACCTCGACCAGTAGGATCTTATAGTTGGGTTCAGACGTTCCCGTGGGTGGATATTCATGTGTAGCCCTCTCTAGGGCAATTTGGATCTTGACCGTACTCGGTCCCTGTTATGCTTCCGCTTGATGTAATGATGAGTTGTACTCAGATGATGTTGTATGATTAGACAGTGGCGTTGTATGCCCTGCTCTATTTATCTATCTATATGTATTTCTATCTTGTAGAGTTGTGCTTTATATACCTGTTGTCGAGAATCCGGCAGCGACACGAGTGCGAGTGTCGTGCGCCGGTGGCGTTTGATGCGCTTCTAACTCCGACCGGACGCGAAAGCGACTAGTTAGAGTTAGTACCGCATCAGGGGCCTTACAACTTGGTATCATAGCAGGACTGACTGTAGGACCCTTTACTGGTCGAAGTTGAGTCTAGAAACTATTTTGGTAGTTATGTAGGAAAAATTTCGGAGAGTAGGACCTCTTTCTGTTTTCTCCTTATCCCACCCTCCCTCCCCTTTTTCCGTGAGGAAGTGAAACGATGTTTTGTCTCTGCTACTTATCCCCTTTCAAAACAATCTAGGTTCTCGTTTACATGAGGCTCCGATTCCTCTATAATTTTTTGCTAGCGACGAGATGTGTTGGCGTCTTTGAGACCACTGAGCCGCCACTTGGGGTTGACTGCTCTACCTCGCTTACGGCATACCCTAGGTGAAACGTCCATACAGGATTGGCGGGCATCCTATGGTAATGTGGATGTGGTGTCTTTCCCCTATGGACGACCGTGATGGCGGGCCGCTCAGGGCAGATGTCTCATTGTTCAGGTTTCCAACCGCTCGTATATATTGTTGTGTGCTCGCTAGCAGATTATTATCTTGGATTCGGATGATCTTGGTTTGGGAATTCCAGTAGCACCTAGCTATCGACTTTCCGGGTTAACCTTGGTGGAATTTTCAGCCTTCGGCTTTCTCATACCTCGTGAGGAAGTTTTGTTGTCAATATTGCTTTAACTTCTGGTTACTTCAATTATTCGACCATGTTCTCATAAGTGTTCCTGTATACAGGATGCCAAGAGCGAACATGCCGCCGCCAGAGAACCCTATCCTTGGGGAGGCTGTAGCCGCAGTGGCTCAGGGCACAGCTCCCATCCTTCAGATGCTGCAGAATCAGAGTGCTCAGAGGAATGATCGACCACAGTACACCACACTGCAGCAGTTCCTTGCGATCAGCCCCCCCAGGTTCTCCGAGGCTCGAGACCCGCTAGAGGCGGATGACTGGATCGCAGAGATCAAGAAGCACTTCAATGCCAACGCCGTCAGACCCGTCGACTACGTCACCTTCGCCTCCTTCCAGCTTCAGGGTGCCGCAGGTAGTTGGTTCTCGACGTACAAGGCCAACAAGGGTGATGCAGAGATCACGTGGGAGGACTTCGTCAGGGATTTCAGAGCTGCTCATATTCCCAGTGGACTGATCGAGAGGAAGCACGAGGAGTTCTTAGCTCTGAGGCAGGGGGACAGGTCTGTGCAGGAGTATAACCTGGCCTTCGTCAGGCTTGCCAGGTACGCTCCAGAGGAGGTCTCGACAGAGGCCAAGCGCATTGCCAGGTTCCGCGGCGGTCTTGCCACGGACATCAAGTATGCGCTCACCTTGTCCACGCCACGCATGTTCTCAGAGTTTGTCGACCAGGCTATCAGACAGGAGTCAGCTGAGGCAGAGCGTTCCGCAGAGAAGAGGAAGCAGAGAGACCACAGTTCAGTAGTGATGGTCCACAAGAAGGCCAAGTCCTGGGTTGCAGAGCCACAGTCTCAGCCGCAGCGTCAGCAGTTTCAGCCGAGGGGGGCAGTTGTCCGCACTTTTGCCCGCCCTCCCGTCCCAGTGCAGCACGGACCTCGCTCTACTCCACCCTCCGCGAGGCCGCCTGCTACATAGGGCCAGCCCAGGCCAGAGATCACGTGCTTCAAGTGTGGCAAGCCGGGGCACAAGTCTCCGCAGTGCATCGACCCTCGTTACGCCCGGCTGCCCCCGCCCCCACCTCGCTCTACACCGAGCAACGCGATGGTGCGGGCCCAGCCACGAGCGCTCCGGGTGAACAACGTGACCGTCGCAGAGGCCCAGCAGTTGTCTGAGATTGTGCTTGGTAGGTTGCTTGTATGTTCAGTTCCAGCGACAGTTTTGTTTGATTCCGGAGCTTCCCATTCCTTCATATCCAACGCTTTTGCTATGTCACTTGACCTTCCGAGAGAGCAGTTTCCTAGACCACTCTCAGTTTGTTCTCCAGGCTCTAGAATGGAGTCTTCCAGAGCTGTTCCAGATGTGGAGATCAGTATTCAGGGTGCTATCTTTTCGGCCTCCCTGATTGTCTTGCCCCGCTCCGACATTGATGTCATTTTGGGCATGGATTGGCTAGTCAAGTACAAGGCCAAGATTGATTGTCCGTCCAAGACCGTGTTGCTGACACACGATTCAGGCGCAGAGGTTGGGTACACTTGTGGCTCGACAACAGGATCAGCACAGTTGTACGCTCTGAACGCTGGAGTTGCTCCATTGACCGAGGAGGTCAGAGTTGTTCGAGAGTTCCCAGATGTCTTCCCAGAGGAGTTGCCAGGTATTCCACCCGTGCGTGCTATTGAGTTCGTGATCGAGCTAGAACCTGGTACACAGCCGATATCTCGGCAGCCTTACAAGATGTGTCCAGAAGAGCTGATTGAGTTGAAGGAGCAGCTTGTTAAGCTTGAAATGGATGGGCTCATTCGTCCGAGCACTTCCCCTTGGGGTGCCCCATGTCTTTTTGTGAAGAAGAAAGATGGTACTAGTCGTTTGGTCCAAGACTACCGTGGTATCAACAAGAAGACAATAAAAAACAAGTACCCTTTGCCCAACATCAATGACCTATTTGAGCAGTTGCATGGAGCAAAGGTGTTTTCAAAGCTTGATTTAAAGATGGGGTATCACCAGATTCGTGTCCGTGAGGAGGACATTCCCAAGACAGCCTTCCGCACTCATTATGGACTGTACGAGTTTACAGTCATGACGTTTGGCTTTTCAAACGCGCCTCCGACGTTCATGAGGGCCATGAACTATCTATTCCAGGAGTGGCTAGATGTGTTCGTACTCCTCTACCTCGACGACATCCTTGTCTTTTCCAAGTCGGAGGCTGAGCATGAGGAACATCTCAGATTGGTGCTGCAGAAGTTGAGAGATCACCAGTTTTATGCCAAGTTCTCCAAGTGTGAGTTTTGGACGAATAAGGTCAACTTCCTTGGCCATGTCATTTCCTCGGAGGGCATTGTCGTTGACCCAGACAGAGTCCGGACGATTCAAGATTGGACTCCGCCAAAGAATGTCAAGCAGCTGAGGAGTTTTCTCGGACTTGCCAGCTATTGCAGGAAGTTTGTCGAGAATTTCTCCAAGATAGCAAAGCCGATGACGGATTTGTTGTGCAAGGGCAAGAAGTACTCTTGGTCACAGGCTTGCCAGGCAGCTTTTGATGAGTTGAAGCTAAGGCTGACCACAGCTCCGATCCTTACACCGCCAGACGAGTCACAGCCGTTTCAAGTTTTCTATGACGCCTCGTTGAATGGCCTTGGCGGAGTGTTGATGCAGGGAAGGAGTATTGTGGCTTACACCTCGAGACAGTTGAAGCAGGCTGAGAGGAACTATCCGACCCACGATCTTGAGCTGGCTGCAGTGATTCATGCGTTGGTTACTTGGCGACACCTCCTCCTAGGGAGGAAGGTTGATGTGTTCACCGATCACAAAAGCTTAAAATACTTGTTCACGCAGCCTAACCTGAACTTGAGGCAAAGGAGATGGCTCGAGACTATTACTGAGTACTCCGTAGATATTCAGTATACGCCTGGCAAAGCGAATGGCATAGCCGATGCGTTGAGCCGCAAGGGCGATTGCAACAGTGTCCAGGTGCAGATGATACACCCTGATTTGTGTGAGTCCTTTCGAAGGCTAAATCTCGAGCTAGTTCCAGCAGGCTATCTAGCCAACCTTGTGGTAGAGCCCAATATCCGTGGGAAGATTCGTGAAGCTCAGGCTGGTAGCTCAATGATTCAGAAAGTCAAACAGGGTATTGCTGCCTCAGTCCCGAAGTACGGTTGCTTTTCAGTGCATAATGACGGCACCGTGATGTTCGAGGAGCGAGTTGTTGTTCCCAAAGAAGGAGGTTTCAGAGAGGTCATTTTGAAAGAAGCCCATGACTCAAAGCTGTCTATCCACCCTGGTAGCACCAAGATGTATCAGGACCTCAAGCAGAGTTTTTGGTGGACTCGTATGAAGCGGGATGTTGCCCGTTTTGTCTCCCAGTGTGATGTGTGCAGGAGAGTGAAAGCACAGCACCAGAAGCCAGCAGGGCTGCTTCAGCCACTCGAGGTTCCGGAGTGGAAGTGGGACCACATAGAGATGGACTTTGTCACCGGTTTTCCGAGGTCTCAGAAGGGCAACAATGCTATATTTGTTGTCATTGATAACTTGTCCAAGGTTGCTCATTTTCTGCCTGTCAAGGAGACTGTCTCAGCTAGCCAGTTGGCAGAGCTGTACACCGCAAGAATTGTTTCGTTGCACGGCATCCCCAAGCAGATAAGTTCTGATCGTGGAAGCATCTTCACATCAAACTTCTGGAAGGCCTTTCAAGAGGCATTGGGTACGAAGATTCTCTTCAGTACCGCGTATCACCCTCAGACCAGTGGGCAGGTTGAGCGTGTGAATCAAATTCTCGAGGACATGTTGAGGGCATGTGTGATCTCGTTTGGTATGAAGTGGGAAGAGTGCTTGCCGTATGCTGAGTTCTCTTACAACAACAGCTATCAGGCAAGTCTGCAAGCAGCGCCGTTTGAAGTCTTGTATGGCCGCAAGTGCAGGACACCTTTGAACTGGTCCGAGACAGGTGAGAGGCAGCTGTTCGGTCCAGATGTGATCCAAGAGGCAGAGGACAGAGTGAAGATTGTCCGAGAGCACCTAAAGGCAGCACAGTCTAGGCAGAAGGCTTATTATGACAAGAAGCACCGGGGTGTTGACTTCAAAGTTGGTGACTTCGCATACCTCAAAGTGTCTCCACTTCGGGGCACTCACCGCTTTGGGATCAAAGGCAAGTTGGCTCCCAGGTTCGTTGGTCCGTTCCGCATCCTCGAGACTCGGGGACCTCTCGCGTTCCGCCTTCAGCTTCCAGACAACTTGGCTATGGTGCATGATGTGTTCCACCTGTCTCAGTTGAAGAAGTATTTCAAGCAGCCAGAGCAGCTAGTGGACTTGGGCGAGATCCAGCTCAGTGCGGATCTTTCTTACTCAGAGCGTCCAGTCCGTGTTCTTGATTCGTCCGAGCGCAAGACTCGCAACAAGACCGTCAAGTTCCTCAAGGTGCAATGGGCACATCACTCGGAGAAGGAGGCAACGTGGGAGCGTGAAGATCATCTCCGTTCTGAGTATCCCGAGCTTTTTCTCGCTTAGATCTCGGGACGAGATCCTATGTTAGTAGGGGAGAGCTGTAACAGCCCACATGTAATAAGCTACCAAACACTATGTATTTTCCTTCCTCTGTTGAACTTGTAACTTAACATGGTGGGTGTGTTTGTCATTTCATGTGGTGATCTTAATTGGCTTTGGGATTGGAGCCTTGTAGGGTTGTTTTCTTTTGCATCCAAAATGGTTCAAGAAGAGGATTAGAGGAATTTTCCTTGTTGCATGCTCACTCTTCTTGACCCCAATTTTGGCCTAGCCATTTCTTTTGCTTTTGCAAGGGTTTTAAAGTCCTCAAGATATTTTTGACTTCATCAAAAACAGAAGCTCTAGTTCAAAGTGTTTTTGAATTCAAAATGAGCTCACACTTTTGTTGTTGCCAAAAATGCCCAAACTATTTTTAGAAATTGAGGAATAATGCAAGGATTAAGAATTTCAAGCTCATGGAATTTTGAACCTTTTTTCTTTCCCTCAAAAACTCCCCAAAGGCCTTTTCTATTCAATTTTAAATAGAAAATGGTGTTGTTTTACTTTGGGAGATTTTTCTCTGTCAATTTTGGGTGATCAAGCATCTTTTCAGGGGAATTTAAAAATATTTAAAATATTTTTCCCTTCCCCCTATATTTTCCATTTCTTTTTCTTTGCCTGCTAATCTTTTCTTTTTCCCCAGCAGGCCATTTTTTTCCTTGTTCTTTCTTTTGGTGCAGGCTTCAGCCCAGCCCAGAGGGCCTGCACCTTGTTGGGCTCCAGCCCGGCCGAACCGGTACGCAGGGAAGCCTTCCCCACCGTTGGATCAATCCAACGGCAGGGAAAGACCACCTTTCCACCGTGGCCGGAGGGGAACCCCGGCGACCCTCTCACACCGGCGGCCACCCTGGCGCCTCGACGTCCACCTTGGCCTAGGGATCCCCCCCTATATAGCCGCCGCATCCCCCGCAAAACCCTAGCTCCACTCCCCCCATCTCCAGATCTCGCCGTGGCGCGCAGCGTCGCCGGAGACCTCCCCTGTTCCGCGGCACAAACAGCTCCGGTGAGCAATTCCAGCCAGCCCTTCCCTTCTTCTTGCTCGTGCCCTCGTGTCGAGCTTCTTGGCACCTCAAGCGTCTCCTTTTCGCCGTACAGGGGTTCGCAAGGTGACCGTGTCGTCGTCGCGTCGTCAGCTCCGCCGCGGGAACCCTCTGCTCCAACGTCGCCTGCTTCTTCTCCTTCGTCTCCGGCAAGGTTGGGTCGCTCCAAGCAACCCACTTGGTGAGCACCTTGCCCTCCCTTTTCCTCCCGTGGACGCCGTGTTCCTCTGCCCGCGTAGGTGTAGTTCCTGTGCCGCTCGGCTTGTCTCCGGCGAGCACCGCGTCGTCGCCGTGACCGCTACGTGTCCGCGTCGTGTCTGTGCAAGGCCAGGGCACGAGCAGGCCGTGCTTTTGGCCATCTAGGAGGCGTGTGCAGGTGTGTGAAGTTGCTCGCGCCTCTGAAGCCAAGCTGCGCGTCGTCAGTTTCGTCAGAGCCGCCGTAATTCCGTCGAGCCTAGCCTCCCCTCCGGTGAGGGTTAGGTCCCGTCCAGGGCACCCACGGCGACGTGGTACTACCCTCTATCTCTTTCCGTCGACGCTGTGTGCAGGGGCGCAGTGTGTTCGACGCCGGCGTCGTCTGAACTTGGCCGCGCCGCCGTGTTTCAGATTTGCTCAGAGATGCGTCGCCGCCGTCCTGTTCCCGGTTGGATTCCGGCGAGCAGAGGTCAGAGGTTGAGCCCTAGAGCGCTCCTAGGCGTCGCAGGCAGTGCAGGCTCGAGGTCGAAGGGCACAGGAGAGCTAGCGGTGGCCGGAGGCAGAGGCGAGCTTCGCCGGAGTTTGTGCTCGCGCCGACTTGCAGAAAGGTGCTGCTTTTCTTCAGTTTGGACAGCAGAGGGGGAACACCTCACCTTGCCTGCGTTGGTGTATTGTTCAGTAATCGAACCGTAGCGCAGTGGCAAGGGGGTGCAGTGGAGAGCTGCTCGGCCTGGGTTCGAATCCCAGCCGGCGCACCCCCTTTTTCTCTTTTTTTTCGTTGGGCTTGTCCATCTGGGCCGAGGAGGAGTAGAAGGCCACTTGGGCCAGAAGAGAGGAGCTGGGCCTCCTCCCGAAGCCAGCCCATCGGGGGTCTGAGCTTCCCCGTTTCCTTTCTTTTTTTTTCTTCTTTTCTGTTTAATTCAATTTGAATTTGGATTCAAATTCAAATTGGATTTTCTGCATTTTCTTCAAACAGGGTATGCCATATATGTTTTTAGGGTAGCTTGAGCTACTGATCACAATGGTGATATGCATATTTGCAATTGGCCAATCTCTAATTTGGAGCTTGGTCAATTTTGCAATAAGCCCCCTGTAAATTCCTGTTTTTGCCAAGTTTGTTTCAATTTCAAATTACTCATGCCATATATGGTTTTTGGGTATTTTCTCACAAGGAGTTGCATGGTGATGATGATGTAGACATTTTAACCTTTTTCAAAGTTCATGTGGTGCAATTTTGCACTCAGCCCCCTGAACTTCAGTTGAATTTGCAACTTCCCATGCAAATTCAAATGGAGACATATCATATATGTTTTTGGGGTGCTTTTCTGCAAGGATTTCAGCAGTGATATCCTCATGATGTTCTGTGCAACTCATGAAATCAAGTGTGGTCACATGATCCAGGAGCGTTCAGATCTTTCTGCCTGCAGCATTTTCAACTGCATTGCATTTGAAAATGTTGTTCTTTCAGTCTTTTCAATCTGTCCCAAGTCATCTTCTTTCTTCAAGTCACCCCCTAGCATATTTTCGTATGCCAAGTGGCTGGCCTCCAACTTTTGTTGCACCTTCTGTGTGTCTAGTTCACCGACACTACCCCGTCTTCGGAATCGTTGTTTTACTTTCATGTTATTTAAAATTCTTGCATTTGTTTTGTTGATCATGTCAAGCTGTCATGATACTTACACTTAAATTAAGGCTTAGACCAAAGCCATTACAATGTAAATAAATGCATATGAGAGTGATGACTTGTCGTCGTCACCTTCATTTAAACTTGACTAGACAGGGTCATACCATGTAAATAAAACCTGAGCATACCATCCTTGTTTGAGTTTGCATCAGTTGCTTACTTGTGTGTTTCCTTGCCGGTATCTTACGTTAGCACCCGAGACTGACGAGGAGACTTACGTGGAGCTGTCCGACACCGAGCCCGAGGGTACCGTGGGTGCTGCTTCGACTACCTTACCAGGCAAGGGGGAGAAACGGTGTCATTACTTTATAACTTTCTGCTCATGCCTAGTTGTAGACTTAGAACGTTGTTGCTTGATCCTATCCACCTTATATGCCATGTTTAAACCACACAACCATGATCCCCCCATCCCAGCAAACCATTGTACTGCTAAGTTACCGGTGCTCAGCCATTGCTTAGTATGGATAGAAAAATTGCTGCTTACCCTTTTTTATTCATGGTTGGGATATCATGCTATAAAAGAAGTTGGTTGATATTTATTATTGTTATATGATGTTAATTATATTCGACGAAAGGTGGAAGGCTGGACTATCCCGTCTGGTGTTTTGTTCCATTTGAGTCACCTAGGACCCGAGTTCCGGGTATTGGTTCTTTGATCGAGCGTGCCTAATCGTGTGTGGGGTTTTATGGGGCCCCCTTGTCTTACCTACCTAGCTTCGTACATTCTAGTGGTGGCCGAGCTGATTTACATTTGCAATGTGTGTGTGCTGGTTGGATCCCCAGTTGTTTCCAAACCAAACCAAGGCCAGGAGAACATAGTTTCTTGGCTTGCCCACTTTGTCCGGCTGAGGACCCGGTCTCATAAGAGAACTAACCGGCTATCCAAACCTGCGACAGACGGTAGAGACCGATTCGAGAGCGTGGCCAGCTTTTGAGTTGGATGTCGACTCACCGGGGGCCACCCGGAGTGTGCGTTGTTAGTTAGAGGGACTCTGACGTTCCGGAGTTTCAGCCGCTTACCCAGCCAAGTGGAAACCGGGCGTACATGCGACGTCTATAATGGACAGTTGGTACATCCCTGCAGGGTAAATCTTTTCGAAAAGCCGTGTCCGCGGTTATGGACAGCCTTGAGCCTACGTCCTGTTCATAGAATAACATCAATTAAAATCATGCTATAAAACTTGACAAACCGTGTGCGTGCCTTGGTTGTCTTTCTTCGTCCAGGGGGACCGAGAGAGAAACGATGTTGTGTTATGTTTGCGTAAGTAGGTGGATAGCCGACTTATGACACGTTGTCAACGTAACTTCTTGGATCTCATCTCTATTCTGATAGAACGAGTAGCCACCATATATGCTATTACGGCTGCAACCTGTCTATGTCTTTACCTTTCCAGTAGCGTTAGTTATTCCGTAATGACATGTTCTCACCCCCGTTTACTTTTCTGTCTTTACCGCTTTGCCTGATCGGCCGCTGCAGTGGACTACTACCTCGATCCCAGCACCGGACGTTACTTCGTGGAGGTGCCCCCGGAGGATGACGACGAGTACGAGTACCTCGACCAGTAGGATCTTATAGTTGGGTTCAGACGTTCCCGTGGGTGGATATTCATGTGTAGCCCTCTCTAGGGCAATTTGGATCTTGACCGTACTCGGTCCCTGTTATGCTTCCGCTTGATGTAATGATGAGTTGTACTCAGATGATGTTGTATGATTAGACAGTGGCGTTGTATGCCCTGCTCTATTTATCTATCTATATGTATTTCTATCTTGTAGAGTTGTGCTTTATATACCTGTTGTCGAGAATCCGGCAGCGACACGAGTGCGAGTGTCGTGCGCCGGTGGCGTTTGATGCGCTTCTAACTCCGACCGGACGCGAAAGCGACTAGTTAGAGTTAGTACCGCATCAGGGGCCTTACAGTCCCTGACCATGGGATTTGCCGAGGCTGATCCTCGTCAATTGGCGCCGTATGTGGGAACTAGACAGGTTGTAATCACGATCTCGGCGGTCCCATCTCCAGCAAGTCGCAACTCAAGGGCTCGAACAAGATCTAACCCACTCGAGGAATTCAAGTTCATCACAAACCTCTCCATCGCACCACCAAGATCGCTTGGCCCGCAGTTGGACCAAGTCCAAAACTCTGGCGACTACCAAAGTCGTCATCGACGGACAAGAACTCGACGACCCAGAAGGCGAGCACAAACCGCGACCGCGATGCCGACCAGGACGCTGGAACAAGTATAAAAATTCTTCGCAGAAATCCCACTCGAGGAGTCGCAACGTACAAAAGAAGCCTTGCCAGCCACTCGAAGACCCGCCGCCACCCGGACACCCGCCGCGGGGCAGGACAGCGACTCTGAAACTCAGACTGGCGAGTACTTCGACCCAGATCGAAGACCAGACGAATTCGCCAAATTTATCCGGAACCACTCGATCCACGATGGAATAGAACTCAACCCAAGGTTCCACTCCCGCTCAGAAGACCACTCTTAGTCGTTCCAGGTCACGCGAAGAAGAAGGCACGCCGACTCAAGAAAGCTCTCAGCCAAAGAACAACTGTATGGACCCTATGCAATCCACTGTTTCGAAGACGACTGGGGACGCCTTAGAGCAAGCCACACCCTAAGAGATTGTCGTCTGTTCACCGAACTCTCCAACAGCCTCAAGGAGGAGAAGCAACGCGAACCATGCAGACGCCGCCTCCCCTAGCCTATGGTTCTTCTGCCTCCTGTTGGTGCCACCGCCGGTCCGCCTCGTCTTCGGTGTCTTTAGGGCCATGGCGACGTGGTGGATCCAGGTTCTTGCCGGTGGGAGGGCTCCGTTTTAGTTGTTCTTTCGAGATTTTTTAGGGTCTTTGTATTTCTTTGGGAAGACAATATGACCGCGGCTCCCTGAAGATCGAATAAGGTTCTTCCCGCTTATCCTCCACCCCGATATTGCTTCTAGCATCGTCGATGGGTGCGTAGAGGTGTGTCTCCGACGGATTTCCTATTGATGAATTTTCTCGGATCTTGTCATACTTCATCTACGTTCAGGTGTCTTTAGATTGGATCCTTTCGATCTACGCTACTCTTCAATGTCGATTGTTGCTCTTATGGTGCGCTATGGGGCCCTAGCATGGTGAATTTTTGACTATCTACTACAATAAGTTGTATCCTGCTTCGGAGGTGAAAGGGCCATGATAACGGCGCGTCCTCTGCTTGCTTGAGTGCTTGTAGTCGTCGCTAAGTGGTCTACGAATCTACATGTAATTTTTATAATTTCTGATGTTCGTTGTATATTACCATGATTAAAGATAAATAATAGATTGGAAGTGTTACGAAATATCTGATCATTATCTTTGGAGGCCAAAGATTAAGCTTGCTAGCTTCCTTCCATGGGAAGGAACCATGCTCCTTGCTAGGCAAGCCAAACTAGTTCCTTCCATGGCAAGCTTCCTTCCATGGCAAGCCAAACTAGTTCCTTCCATGGCAAGCCAAGGTGATCAGATTTTTGTGGGCTATATACCTAAAATGCCCTCCCTAGTGAGGATATAAATAGAAGGCATGAGAGGAGAGCTAGAGACACATGACATGATTAGATTTGTATTACAAGATACAATAATAAAGATCTCTCAACTTTCTCTCTATATCTGGTGTATCTCTTGTGTTCTTGTGATTGTGCCCTTGTGTATGTGGTGATTGAAAGCAAGTGTTGCACAACGTAGTTTCACAACACGTTATCAGCACGAGTGCTCTCGAGAAAAGGTATGTTGTTCAAAACTACTTGTTAATCACTCGGTGGAAAATACAAGATGTTTATTCATAGCTCTGTTTCGAGTACCCTCGATCTTGTTAGCATGCATGCTATAGATTTGTACATGAGTGATACTACGTAGCAATGCATACTGTATACGCTCATGTGGATCAGCCAGAAAAATAAGCTCAAGGCCAACGATCCTTGCTAATATCACATGTATATCTTCCAGTCTGTTTGTGGACATGGAACAAACAAATCATGTGTATTATGCTCACCTGAATCCCATGTGCCGGACGTTCTTGTGTCGGCACGGGTGAGCAGCTCGACGTCCGGAGCCAGCAGCTCCGTTTATGTCACCCGCGTTTGCCCAGACGGACGCGTTCGTTGCTATCTGCGCTATGGCCAGAACCTGAAGCTCTGCGCCATCGCATCATCTTGGTTAGCTTCGTGCGCTTGCCGGTGGCACGAGAAGCTTATGTCAATCTTACACGGCCACGTTCTTGCAAATTAAATCCTGAAGCATTTGATTAATGCATACACATCTGGAACTGTTTACATACCAGTATTTACACTGTAAGCACTCATGACATGCAATTATTTACCTGAAGTAAATTGTTGCATGATCTAAATATATAGGAAATGTCGGGCATCAACTCCAACGAATTTTCCGAGCTCGCCCTGGATGGCAGCGGCTACCTCACGTGGGCTATGGATGCTAAGTTAAGCCTGACATCCATGTCTCTCAGTCATACCATTAACCAGCCGACAGCTGGCACAAATGGTCCTTCTGCCGCTAAAAAGGCAAAAGCGTTGATCTTTCTGAGGCATCACCTCAATTCAGCTTTGAAGCTTGAATATCTGACTGAAAAGGATCCACTTACTCTTTGGCAATCCCTGAAGGATCGCTATGACCAACAAAGGTCAATGGTGCTTCCTCAAGCACGGAGTGACTGGTTAAACCTATGTTTCCAAGACTTCAAGTCTGTGACATCGTATAACTCTGCCTTGCACCGCATTGTTTCCCTACTCATAATGTGTTGCCAGAAAGTCACCGATGCTGAGATAATTGACAAAACTTTGTCAACATTCCATCCCACCAACATGGTATTGCAAGAGCAATATATGCATGCTAAATATGACAAGTACTCTGAGTTGATCTCTGTCCTGTTAGTGGCAGAAAAACAAAATGAACTTCTTATGAAGAATCATAGCGCCCGCTCAACTGGGACTATCGCTGTGCCTGAAGCACATGCGATCACTCAAGGTGTTGGGTGTTCCCATGGCCGCAGAAAGGACAAAGGGAACCAAGGATGGAAGGGGAGGAAGAGCAATGCATTCAAGGGAAAGGGTAGAGGAAGAGGGAGAGGCAAAGAAAAATTCAGAACTGATCCAGATGCTCAGACTAGGGGAAAGCAAGGAAAATGCTTTAGATGTGGATGCGGGGATACTTGGTCTCGCAACTGCCGCACCCCCAAGCACCTGGTTGAGTTACATCAGCAATCCATCAAAGGTAGAAACAAGAAGGATAATCACGAGTCCCATTTTGTAGAGCCTGCTGCTCTGCCGGACTCTAAGAAGCTTGAAAACCTTCTTCTTGAGGAAAATCCTGGTAGTGGTGAATTCAACCTGGATGGTATCGATCTTCCTGAAGAAGATATGAATGTTGATGTATATGGAGACCTGGTGTATTCTCCTAGCCTAATATATATTTCCGTCATGAGTTGTAATTCCAGTGTTATATAGTTCCTACTGAACTTGGTCATGTAATAAGATCCCGAAGAGCATAATATTGTATTTTGCATTAGTGTAACTCTTTCTCAATATAAATTCCAGTATGTTATATATTTATGCTCTTTCTAGTGGAGACGTAAATATGTGTTTTTACACTGTAAGGTGTGTCGATCCAATGGAGGAAGAGGAGATATGTCTTATAGAAAATGCCACCACAAATACAGTTCTTCGGGAGACTAAATATTTCCAAACTCTAACTAAGAAACCTGGAAATATTATGACCATTGCCGGAAGCAATACTCATATTGTCGGTACCGGAAGTGCCACAGTAGTTCTCCCCATGGGTACCCAACTTGTAATCAAGGATGCCTTGTTGTATCCTGAATCAAAATGGACCCTACTAAGCTTTAAAGCTATCCGCGCAAATGGTTTCCATGTGGAAACTAAAGTCGAGAATGGTACTGAATACCTGATCATGACTAAATTTGACAGACCCAGGAAGAAAGTGGTTGAGAAACTCCCTTCCTTAGCATCATGATTGTACTACACATACATAAATCCCATAAAGGAATTTGTTGCGCTGAGAACAATTTTTAGGAACCTAGAGTCATACAGGGTATGGCATGATAGACTGGGTCATCGTGGGTTGGGCATGATGAGAAGAATCATCAAAGGCTCTGTTGGCCATAACATAGCAGCAAAATACTTCCCAAATCCTGAAGATTTTATGTGCATTGCATGTGCCAAAGGGAAGTTAATCCTTAGACCCTCCACCTGGAAGGTGAAGGATGAATCGCCAATTTTTCTGCAGAGAATTCAAGGCGATATTTGTGGACCAATACAACCCTTGTCGGGCCCTTTCAAATATTTTATGGTCCTGATTGATGCCTCCACTAGGTGGAGTCACGTATTCCTATTATCTACAAGGAACCATGCCTTTGCAAAGCTGGTTGCCCAGATAATAAAACTAAGAGCAAATTTTCCGGATAGCCGGATCAAATCCATAAGAATGGATAATGCTGGAGAATTTACCTCCAAATCATTTGATGACTATTGTCTAGCTCTAGGCATACAAGTGGAACATTCAGTCCCACATGTCCACACTCAGAATGGCCTTGCAAAGTCATTGATCAAAATAATTAAATTGATTGCTAGGCCACTTTTGCAGAACTGCAAGCTCCCAACAACTTTTTGTGGACATGCTGTGATGCATGCGGCAGCATTAATCCGACTTAGGCCAACTGCATATTACTCTGCATCCCCCTTACAACTAGTGCGTGGGAAAGAACCAAGTATTTCCTATCTGCGAAGATTCGGCTGCGCTGTGTATGTGCCGATCTCACCACCTCAGCGTACCACCATGGGTCCTCACCGGAAGTTGGGGGTCTATGTGGGGTATGAGTCTCCGTCTATAATCAAATACCTTGAGCCTATGACTGGGGATCTGTACACGGCTCGGTATGCTGAAAATATTTTTAATGAGGACCATTTCCAGGCGTTAGGGGGAGAAATGTACCAAAAGGAATGACGAGAAATTTCATGGAGTGCCGAAGGCCTCCAGTCCCTAGATCCACGCACTAGCGAGGCTGAACTTGAAGTTCATAGGATTTTAAACCTCCAAAGGCTAGCAAATAATTTGCCAGATGCCTTCACTGATCATAGTGGGGTGACAAAATCACATATACCTACTGTAAATGTGCCAGAGAGAGAGTAGAAATAGCTCCGAAGGCTATTGACTTAAATTTGGGCCCAACCCCTAGGAAAAGGGGGAGACCCCTGGGTGCACGGGATAAACTTCCGCGGATACGTCCACAGAAACAAATTTCTGTGCTAGATATGTCACACCTTAATACAGTTGAAGAAGCTCGACCTGAAGTTGAGAAGCTCCCTGAAGTGAGCCATCCTGAAGATGGAATGCCCAGTGCAGAATCACGCGCGCAAATTGATTTTGGCACAGGGACATCGGAACACCCAGACTCGGTCGTTTTGGGAAATCATGACGAGCTGGTGGAAATGAATGATGAAATCAGCATTAATTATATTGTTTCTGGAGAGTTATATAACAAAAAGACTGCTATTGTCGACATATATTTTGCCTCAAAGATTGCTTCCATTGAACTGGATCCAGAACCTAAGTCCATGGCAGGGCACAAATGGGTTTTCGTTCGAAAGAGGAATGAAAATAACCAGGTGGTGAGATATAAAGCGAGGCTGGTAGCACAAGGTTTCTCGCAGAGACCAGGCATCAATTAAGATGAAACATACTCTCCTGTGATGAGTGGCATCACGTTCCGATATTTGATATCTATGGCAGCTAGCCTGAACATGCAAATGCAGTTGATGGATGTGGTGACCGCATATTTATATGGGTCACTTGACTCAGAGATCTATATGAAAGTCCCTGAAGGATTAAAGATCCCACATCCAAATGAAAATCGCAACATGTATAGCGTCAAATTGCAGAGGTCGCTATATGGGTTAAAACAGTCCAGTAGAATGTGGTACAACCGGCTGAGTGACTTTCTCCTGAAGAAAGGTTACACAAATCATGACGATTGTCCCTGCGTATTCATCAAGAAATCCCAGAATGGATTCTGTATCATCTCAGTCTATGTCGATGATCTCAATATCATCGGAAATGCAGAGGACATAAAGGAAGCTATGTCTTACCTTAAGACGGAGTTTGAGATGAAAGATTTGGGTAAAACCAAACTTTGCTTAGGCCTGCAGTTTGAGCACCTCCCTGAAGGAGTCTTTATTCACCAGACCACCTATACAAAGAGGGTCCTGCAAAAAATTTACATGGATAAATCTCACCCCCTAAGAACCCCCATGGTCGTAAGATCCCTTGAAGCGGATAAAGACCCATTCAGACCTTGTGAAGAAAATGAGGAAGTTTTGGGACCTGAAGTTCCCTACTTGAGCGCCATTGGAGCACTGATGTACCTTGCGAATTGCACCAGGCCTGATACTGCATTCGCAGTAAACCTCCTAGCGAGGTATAGTGCTGCCCCAACCAGAAGACATTGGGTTGGCGTCAAAACTATCCTTAGATATCTTCAAGGTACCCAAGATCTTGGATTATTCTATAAAAGAAACCAATACTTGTCCATGGTGGGATATACAGATGCTGGCTATATGTCGGATCTCCATAATGCCAGATCACAGACTGGAGTCGTATTTCTCTGTGGTGGTACAGCTATTTCTTGGCGGTCTTTCAAACAGACCCTGGTATCCACGTCTACAAACCACTCAGAGATAATTTCGATGTATGAGGCCGCACGAGAATGTGTTTGGCTCAGATGAATGACAAGTTACATCCTGAAGTCATGTGGACTTAATGTCATCGGTACCCCAACCATTATCTATGAAGATAATGCTGCTTGTGTTGCACAAATGCAGATGTGCTATGTTATGAGCAATCTCACTAAGCATATTGCTCCTAAATTCTTCTACCCTCATGAGCTCCAGAAGAGCGGGGAAGTAAAGATCTTATATACTAAGTCATGTGAAAATCTTGCTGATTTATTCACAAAGTCTTTACCTCCACCTAGTTTTATCCGATGTGTTCACGTCATTGGAATGCGGCGACTTAGAGAGATGCAAGGTTTAGGGGGAGCCCTGAACCATAGCCCATAATATGAGATCTTAAAACTCATATTGATCCCGAAGATCAAAACTAATCCTGAAGATAAGTTGTTGTACTCTTTTTTCCTTAGTGACTTTTTCCCACTGGGTTTTGTCACGCAAGGTTTTTAACGAGGCAACAAGTGCAACATAGCTTGCGTGTGCCATGTACTCTTTCTTCGATCCCTTTTTTTCCCACTGGGTTTCTGGGAGGAGTTTTAACGAGGCATGTGCATTCCGCGGTATAAGCCCAAGGGGGAGTGTTATGAAATATCTGATCATTATCTTTGGAGGCCAAAGATTAAGCTTGCTAGCTTCCTTCTATGGGAAGAAACCATGCTGCTTGCTAGGCAAGCCAAACTAGTTCCTTCCATGGCAAGCTTCCTTCCATGGCAAACCAAACTAGTTCCTTCCATGGCAAGCCAAGGTGATCAGATTTTTGTGGGCTATATACCTAAAATGCCATCCCTGGTGAGGCTATGAATAGAAGGCATGAGAGGAGAGCTAGAGATACATGACATGATCAGATTTGTATTACAAGATACAATAATAAAGAGCTCTCGACTTTCTTTTTATATCTGATGTATCTCTTGTGTTCTTGTGATTGTGTCCTTGTGTATGTGGTGATTGAAAGCAAGTGTTGAACAACGTAGTTTCCCAACAGAAAGTATGTTTTTGCAGAAAAACACAATACCTCTTAAAACATCTGGCGGTACATGTACACTCGCCATGTCAAGATCCATATGTTACTACCACTAGCTAGTAACGTGCCAGTTCAAACGTTGATCTTGGTCGAAAAGTTTGCCCTTTTCCATCCTTAATCCCTTAGCTTTCGGGCGTTCATAAATCTAGTCGCTCTGGCTTAATCTTTTACATGCCCATCCATCCACCAACACGTGTGCGCACTACGTACAGCCATAGCTACTCGATGGTGTTGGCCATCGTCCAAGTCGCGGGTAGATGATGGTCTTGGTCGCGCGTTTGCTTTCTCATGTTTTGGCCAGAGTTTCCATGGAAACTCCCACTTGCCTTCTTCCAAGGATTCGAGTGTGCTGATCTGATGCCTTCTCTTCCACTTAACGAGACGTGTTCAGGCGTGCTAAGCATAACCAAACATATCATCATTTAAAAACGAGACATGTTGAAGGGAAATGTAGACGACTGACGTTCGTTAAAGAGAAATCATTAAAGGACGTTGCACTTGCTGCTGATACGATGCCTTTCTCTTCCACTTAACCACAAGTCCACTAGTGTCGAAGGGAAATGGAGGCGACCCGACTGGTCGTTAAAGAGAAATAATTAAAGGACGTTGCACTTGCTCTTTTTTTTCTTTTTTTTGCAGGAAAACGTTGCACTTGCTCGAGATCGTTTCTTAGGCCCATGGGATGCTAGTCATATATCCTTGTTGACATGCTTTTAGAGCAAGTACAATAAGAGCAAGTACAATAGCTCTGACTGAGCGGGTTATAAGGATTAAAATAGTATATTGTTACTTAGTTGGAAAAGAAAGAAGAAAAGAAAGAAGAGAAGTGAGCTACTAATTAGTAGTCAGCTGCAACACGTGCTCCTAGGCACTTTATGAAATAGACATGTGGGTCATATATTGCTAAAGTGGTATTCCTTATAGCCCTCCTATTATACTTGTTGACTATAAGGTTAGCTATAGATGACATGTCATCTCTTTATAGCCGGCATCTGGCTATACTATTAACCATGCTCTAAGGTACAGTCAGCAGGCTGTAAGCATTAAAATATTATATTTAAGATGAGGTGGAGGAGAGAGGAGATGAGAGAGAAGAGAAGCGGGCTACAGATTAGTAGCCAGCTGTAGCACGTGCTCCTAGGCACTTTGTAAGATAGACATGTGGGCCATGTATCAATAAAATAGTACATATTTATAACTAACCATTGTACTAATTGATTATAAGGTTGGCTATAAATGACATGGCATCTCTTTATAGCCAACAGCCGGCTATACTATTAACCATGCTCTTAGAGGAGCTCATCAACATCGAGGGACGATCCTTGCCAAGGTCGAGGACCCCAAAATCAACGCTACCATCCTACTGGACTCTGACAAACACGAGTTCACCATCAACCGCTTCTTATCGACCAATGTGAGTCGCAAGCCGAAGAACATGTTCGCCGGGCTCAACGATGCCAATGATGATGGCCACCCGATAAGGGGATGCCGGTGGACAACCACGACGACAAGCTTGTCGATTCTGGCTTAATCTGCAGCTCCTCCTTTGACGAGTAGTAGTAGACTACTAGTTTATGTGGCTAATTTAGTACTGTACTTAATTTTTATAATCTGGTACTAATTAAGAAGTAGATGTGATGGTCTGTGTTACTATTGTATAGATAAGAAGTATAATCTAGCTAAGTGAGGTTCTACGGGCTGTTTGGAAAGAAAAATCAGTTATCCCCAAGGTAAAAACTTTTGCTTGGAGACTCTTAAGAAAAGCTCTTCGTACTGGTTTGAGAGCTGGTAGGTTCTCCATACACATTGCTCAAACATGTGCTAGATGTGGCCAACCTGAAAATGAATTTCACATATTCTTTCTTTGTAGCTTTGCTAGAGCTGTTTGGTTCGCTCCCCCGTGGCACATTAAATCTGATCTCCTAATCCAACCCAATACCACTTTACAATCTATCCTCTCTAATTTGGTAAGCTCAGGCCACCCTCAAGCCTCCTTGCAAAACATTCTAAACATGCTTTGGTGTCTCTGGAAAGCTAGGAATGATGCCCTCTTCAACAGGAAGTTTGCAAAACCTCACCATTTGAACCTTGCTGTGGTTGCTCTCAATGATTTTGCTAACCTTGCTTTGGCAGATAACCCTTATTCAACCACAGTGGCTGATCCCGTGGATCTCTCTCTGCATGCTCCTATTGCTACAGGGTTGCCTGACCAAGGCGCTACTATGAACAATGATTTGATGGTTCTGGGTCCAAAAATATATTCTGATGCTTCCTTCCAGTGCTCCAAAATCCCTGGCTCCTCTCCTGGCCACCAAGGTACTGGAATTGGCATCTACTTTGTTTTTATGCAGGATCAAAGGGAGGTGTCCATCTACATCCAGGCGCAGGCTTCCTCTACCTCCACCCCTCTTGAAGCTGAGGCCCAGGCTCTTCTCCTTGCAGCCCTCTGCTCTCAGCATCTTCTTCTACACCAACCCACATTCTTCACTGATTGCCTCTCTTTGGCGAAAGTATGTGCTCAGAAGGATATCAGGAACTTCCAAACTCACTGGAAGATCAGGCCGGCTGTGGCGGCCTTTCTGGCTGTCACAAGATCCTCTCAAGCGTCCATCTTTCATATCAAAAGGACTTCCAATGGTGTGGCGCACAATCTTGCGCATCAAAACCTTCGCCCAGAATTCTCTTGCTATGCACCGGCTCACAATCATGCTAACTGCCTCTATGTATCTAAGTTAGCCTCTTTCAACCCTGTGGGGTTTGTAATCAACACTGTCCACTGCTTTTAAGTTTTAATAAAGTTGGTACTTTCTCGTTAAAAAAAGTGTTAATTTTGTTGTTGGGGGGGGAGGGGGGGAGGTTGGAGTAACGTCGTTTTGAGTTCCGCGGTGAGGACGGCCACCAACCACACGCAAGACGATAATGTCCAATTATTTTCTACAAGTGCACAAAGTATAGTTGTAGTCTTTTCAAAGTAAGAGTGTCGATCCTAGATCGAAAGCTTAGAGATGGTCTTTGCCTCTTGTAGAAGTTTATCAAACAGTGTGTGCAAATTTGTTTCGGTCCAAAGCAAAAGTATTGCAAATGTTGAAATATTGCAATAGTGTTTAAGAGATAATTAAAGTATGCTTCAGAGTTTGGTCCAGGGAGGAGTTCATAATTCCGGATGTTTCTTTCCACAGCACTGAGGAATGGTGGCTGAAAGCTCGAAAAGGGATTCCCAAACCCTTAAGGAGGAATTTCGACACCATCGTGATACTCGTGCACTGGCGAATTTGGAAAGAGCGGAACACCAGGATCTTCGAGGATGTGGCCAACACCCCGGACCATACCCTTGACATGATTAGAGAAGACATCTCGGCATGGAGAGCTGCTGGTTGCATAGTAGACACTTCTGTGTAATTCCACCTTCTATGCTGCCTTTTCTTGCGGGGTGGGGTGCTTTCCGAAGCCTTCGCTTCGTGTTTTGTTCGGCCGTTCAGTTCTAGTCCGCCTAGACTGTACGCCTTTTGTACTATGTTCTTCTGCCTTAATAAAATTCGGCCAATGGCCCTTCGATAATTAAAGTATGCTTATAAAGAACAAGAGAATAATGAAAAATGATAGAAAATGCAATAAGGCTAAGGCTTTCTTAGGGAGTCTTGATTTACCACTAGTATTTTCATTACTTAATTGTATCAGGCACACCATCACTATCAATGTCGTCGATGCGGCATACTTTGATGTCTTTGTTATTTTATTAGTAGAGACATGCGTCTTCTTAATTTTAATTGGTGGTGCGCTAAATTTTAGAAACACCAGCACTATTTTTTTCCCAAATAGTGGTGGCATTGGCTTATTTGCCACACCACCTTTTATAGCTTCTGGTGACGTGGAAAATATGTAGCACACCATGGATATATGACACTAAATGTGAAGCTTTGACAGATGTTACTAGTAACATGGAAAATAAGAAAAACACCATAGATATATTTACATGTCCAATAAACTAAAAACATGGAATAATTTTTTAATAATACATTCATAAAAAACTAATTAAATGTGAAATAATATGTATAAAACATAAATAAAAGACAATATTTATACATCATAATATAAATATAATGTATAAATAAGTTATTTTTGAAATAAATAAAAAATATTAAATATTATGTTTTAATAATATATGTATAAAAAATAAAAAATATATATTATATATACAATATTTGTACAATAATGTATAATTGTTTTTATTATTTTGAAATAAACAAAAATAAGAAAAGAAATATCTATGGCGTGGGCTTATGTGGGCTATGCGAGCAACTAGGGTAATACTACCATCTATCATCCCTTCCGCTCCTCCTGTTCAAACCCTTCCCTATTCCTCTCGTCGTCAGTACGTCGCCGCCATCGATCGACGCCATCCGATGCTGCCCCGACCCCTCCACCACGACCGACGCGCCTCCCGAGCTCGACGCCCCGATGCTGCCCTGACCCTGCCGTTGGCAAGCTCGACGCCGTGGATCCCCACCGTCCTCCTTCCCGAGCCGTTCGACGACATCCGCAACCTCTCAGTAATCCCTTTCCTCCTACCCATTTTCTTTTCTTCGCTTAGCCGTAGTCGTCGTGTGCCGAGGTTGTGCATTGACGTAGTTGTGTGTCACCCGCGTGCACCTAGCCTACGTCATCGTAGTCGTTCCCCTCGCCTGCGCCCCTCGCATCCATAGCTTGACCCCTCCTCGCGGTGCTCCCCAGTTTCCCCTGCCTCCCATCATCGTCTTTAGTTTCGATGCTTAATTGTCGATCTTCAGTTTCGATCGGAGTGTTGTTGTAGCTTTAGGTTCAAGTGGACCATTTAGTGCATATGATGTGTAGATCGAACTTTGGTGAACACCACTCCAGCTTGCTGTATTAGTTTTGTTTAACTTTATCACATATTTATGCTTTTGGTTGAATTGTTCATGCCATTTAGTGAATTGTGTATAGTGAATTGCCATGCCATTTAGTGAATTTCCATGCCATTAGTGAATTGTTTTAGTGAATTTTCATGCCATGATTGTAGTTTATTACCTTACATTACAATTTGTTTGTCTGCCATGTCATCTTCTTAAATTGCCTTTGCATAATAGTTTATATTTGTTTTTATAGTTTAGTGCCAAATGGATGTTGACATGGCAGTTGTCGAGGACGAAGGCAGAAGCAACACTATAAAAAACCATACATTTTTCTTATTCAAGTAGTAGTGGTATGTAACAGCCTAGATTTCATAAAAATTAAAAATTTTGTTTTCGGAGTGAATTGTTTGATTGTCTGATTTGTTTGCGGTGTTTGAATCCTCGATTTATCGATCGGCGATTATTACCCCCCCCCCTCTTATCTCGTACAGGACGGAGACCGACCCTTTCCACCCTGACACTCGACCTTTGCGACACCGGGTTTCACCCGATCACCGTCGCGAAAACCGGCACAAGACCAGCCGCAGCCAACGGAACGAAAAACCCCGTTTAATAAGTAAACGGGATATTTTTATAGCGCACCGGAGAGTGTTCTCGGAACGGTTCCAGAGCGAGGTGAACGCCACCGACTCGACGCGCTGATGGCGCGGTTCGAAGTTTATCCGAATCGGAGGTCCGCGGACCCCCCGCGGTCAGAAATGTAAACACCGCGCGCGAGAGAGAGAAACTGGGGATGTTTTTGCAAACTGCCAGCCACCTGGGCTATATAAAGACCACCACTCCCCCTAGCCTTTCTAGGGTTTCCCTAGCACAAAATTGCAGCCACCCCCTCCACTTTGCCCAGATTTGCCTTCCAGATCCCCCCAAATCCCGAAACCCTAGCCTTGGAACCTCCAGAGCCGTCGGATCTGAGATCCGACGCTCCAGAGCGTGCCATGTTGCCTCTCAGTCCCTCCTCCACCGAATCGGGCCCCGCGGGGCCTTGGAGAGCCGCCCGGCCTGCCCGAAGCCCATCTAGCGCAGCCGCCCGTCGTCGCCGTGTGCCACCGGCCGTCCGCCGTCGTGCCTCGCGCTCCGGTGAGCCGCCCTCACGACGGGCCACCTCTCCGTCGCGCGCCTCACCTCCCTCTCCTCTCTATGCTGCAGCCAAGACTGCGCCGCGCCGTCACGCGCCATGAGGCCGACCTCCACGCCATGGCCCGACCTCGACGGAGCTCGTCCGAGCCGAGCAACCCCGCCGCCCCTGCGCAACATCGGCGCACGTCGAGCCGCCACCAGTTGGATTCGGCGTGGACCGGCCGGATCTGCACCCTCCTCGTCTGGCGCATGTGCCTGCGCCGCCAGGACTCACCGGAGGCCGCCGCCGCCGTCGGCATCCCATCGAGATCGACCGTCACCAGCCGCCGCCGTTAGGTGGGCCGGCGTGCCCACCTCGGCCCAACTCCCCAACCGCCCGTGGCCCAGCAAGCGCCCAGGCCGCCAGCCACCTCCTCTGCCTCATGGGCCGTGGCCCAGCAGGTCTTTTCTTTCTTTCTTTTCCTTCTCTCCCTGCGAATTTTCACTAAGTCCTGGATTTAATTGCTGCTGATGCTATTTTTCGAATATATTTGCGATTAAACGGTAGCTCGGATGACGTTGCGCGCAAAAGGAAAATTGTTTAGAATTGTCTTTACTTTAGTTTATATTTTGTGAGCATTTTGATTTGAGATCATCTTGATGTTGTTAATCACTATTGAAGTGGGCATCAGACTGTTAACTGATGTTACTTCCTGTTAAGTGCTGCTGTTATTATTTTATTGCAAGTTTGATTGATGATTGTGACACATCCATGAGGCCTATGCTATTGATTCTTGTCCCATACTGTTAAGCATCATGTCTACTTCAATCCTATGCAATCACTTGTCATGTTTGCCTGCTGTAGCTATATTAATCCTTGCTCCAAAGTGGTGACCCTGATGATATGTGTTGCTGTTTATATAAAGTTGCTACTTTGCTGCCCTATATAGTTTGAACCATGCATCCTATTGAGCATTGCAATATGTCTTTTGGATTTATGCCATGTATACTTCCATTATATGTATTGCATTGTCATGTTTACATTCCTGGTCATAGTTCTATTCAGCTCCAAAGTTGCTATGCCACTGTTTTTGACAGCCACCTCTGTTTTTCTCTAAGTCCGTAACTATACAATGCCATGTTGCTTGATTAATATCTTTTGATCTGTGATGCCTATGACCATGATTCTTGTTTGTACCTGATCATCATCATGTATACATCATGCCCATATATTTCTATGTCATGTTGCTGCACTTTTGCATATAGCTTTACCCTTGTTTATACAGCATGAAAATAACAGTTTATGCCCTGTTTTCTTGATTTTCACTAAGTCCTTGACTAGTAATGTTTTATAGCTTTTTGTGCTGCTTATAACTAGTGAACCATGATGCCTATTTGCACGATTCCTTTTGTCATGCCATGCCTCCCATGTCTACTTTAGTTGCATATCATTGTTGTGCATGTTTAGAACTTTTGTTTGCTTATTTGTTGCTCTAAAGTGTGCTACCTGATGTTGGCAGATTGTGTGCATAACTTGTTTTGCTTGTATCTTTTTAACGGTAACTCCGTTTGGAGTGTTCTTTATATGTAACTTGATTAGTTTTTCATGTACTTTCTGTTTATGCTATTGTTTTCTGTTGTTAACCAACCTAAAATATGTTTTAGGGCAGAACAGTACCAGATGCTTTAATTGTAGTGGGGCACTTAGTGGATGCCATGTTTAGGATTGTGCCTCACTTAAATTGACTAGCGTAGATAGTTTACCTTACACTTCACCTCTTGTCATGCTTGTGTTCTATGCCATGCTTGGGTGAGATGCCATGTTAACAACTTTTCTCACCTTGTGTAGCTAAACAACTTGAACCATTCTAAATGTGCGGTATCGTGGTGTGTGACGAGTACTCCACTTCACCTGCTAGTAACCGCTCTCGACGATAGATGTGATGCCGTAGTGCGTTGTCTCGTGTTGCCTTCTTGTTGATGCTTGCTCGTGATTGCTTCGTAGTAATAGATGCTTTCTCGTCGATTGACTTTTCCAGTGTTTCCTTCTTGTGTGCTTCCGCGGGTACCTCTCGGAGACGTTGCGAGCTTGCGATCGACTACACCTTCGGCTTCGTCTTCTCATCAGGTAAGGGGGAGCATATATCATGCTTATAACTTTTAGCTCACTCGCGCCTAGGTGTAGGATAGAACGATTGCTTGATCCTACCACTTCATATTCATGCCTCTCAAATAAACCCAAACAGCCATGTTCTCCACATCCCAACAAACCTTGTTCGGCTATGTTACTATTGCTCGCAGCTCAGCCACTGCTTAGTATGCATGTTAGGATGCTATCAACTGTTATCCTGTTACTCCTTGGTTTGTGCTATCACATTATTATATTGTTGTGGATGATATGATTATTATAAATGTTGACTATATTCGACGAAGGATGTAAGGTCTTGGTTATCCCGCCCCGACGCTTTGTTCCATTCGAGTCACCTAGGATCCGAGTTCCGGGTATTGGTTTTAAGACTGAGCGTGCCTAACCGTGTGTGGGATACTATGGGGTCCCCTCTTATTACCTATCTAGCTAGCTTCAAACATTTCTAGTGGTGGCCCAAGCTGGTTTTACAATTTGCAAAATGTGTGTGTGCGAGTGTCGACCTCACAGATTTTCAAACAACTCGGGCCAGCAGAGACATAGTTCCTTTGTTGGTCCAAACCTGGAAGCTCGAGGGCTACCCACAGTGATGGGTTAGTTACCTCGACCTCGTCCATACGGTAGAGGCCGACTCGAGAGCGCGGCCGGCTTTTGAGTTGGGTGTCGACTCACCGGGGGCCACCCGGATTTGTGCATTGTTAGTTAGAGGGACCTGTCGTTCCGGATCTCTCGGGACTAAATCATAAAATGGCTACCTGTGATGGGTAGAAACTGAGAGAGATGGGCGTGCGTGCGGAGCCTTGTAATGGGCATTTGGTACACCCCTGCAAGGTTAAATCTTTTCGAGAAGCCGTGTCCACGGTTATGGACGACTTGAGACCTACTCCTTGTTCATAGACAACAACAAATGAGATAATCCTAATACTCCTTACACTTGCTCCGGTCAGGACAAGTGTCGTAAGTGTTTTACTCTCGACTTATCCCCTTTCAAACTCTAGGATCTCGAGTAAGTGGAGTATCGGAACCGTTACAGTGCCTTGCTTGCAGCGTATTGTCTTGATTCCGAATCTCAGGGTTGGGAAATTCTGTAGTACCTTTAGTACTTCCGACTCTGGGTAAACATCTTGGTCGTCTGTTGACCTCAGTCCTCTTGCCTAGTATCCTCACGATTCCAGTGAGAATGCTTCCCTTGATCATCGCTTTCAACTGTCATTCTTCCTCTTGATCTCCTGATGACCTCGTTCTTCGATGTCGCCATCTCCCTGCGGAAAGTTTCTGGACGGAAGTTTGACGTCGACATGGAGCAGAGTCCCTTGTTGGTGGTGTTGAAGATTGTCGACTCTCTTTTCTCCCCCTCTCCCCCAGATCGACTTGGATCTCAGGACGAGATCCCTTGTTGGTGGTGTTGTATTGTAACAGCCCAGATTTCATAAAAATTAAAATTTTGTTTTCGGAGTTAATTGTTAGATTTTATGATTTGTTTGCGGTGTTTGCATCCCCGATTTATCGATCGACGATTATTTTCCCCCTCTTATCTCGTACCGGACGGAGAACGACCCTTGACACCCTGACAGTCGACCTTTCCGACACCGGATTTCCCCGATCCCCGTCGCGAAAACCCTCAGAAGACCAGCCGCAGCCAACGGAACAAAAAAACCCGTTTAATAAGTAAACGGGATATTTTTATAGGGCACCAGAAATTGTTCTTGGAACGGTTCCAACGCGAGGTGAACACTGCCGGCTCGACGCGCTGATCGCGCAATTCAAAGTTTTACCCGAATCGGAGGTCCTGCGGACCCCCGGCGGTCAAAAACGTAAACATCGCGCGAGAGAGAGAGAAACTGGGGATGTTTTTGCAAACTGCCAGCCACTTGGGCTATATAAAGACCACCACTCCCCTAGCCTTTCTAGGGTTTCCCTAGCACCAAATTGCAGCCACCCCCCTCTACTTTGCCCAGATTTGCCTCCCAGATCCCCCAATATCCCGAAACCCTAGCCCTGGCCCTTCCAGGGCCGTCGGATCTGAGATCCGACGCTCCAGAGCGCGCCATGTTGCCTCCAAGCCCCCACCGAATCGGGCCCCGCAGGGCCCTGGAGAGCCGCCGCGGGCCGCCCGAAGCCCATCTGGCGCAGCCGCCCGTCGTCGTCGTGCGCCACCGGCCGTCCGCCGCTGCGCCTCGCGCTCCGGTGAGCCGCCCTCACTCCAGGCCACCTCTGCGTCGCGCGCCTCACCTCCCTCTCCTCTCTATGTTGCAGCCAAGATTGCGCAGCGCCGTCACGCGCCATGAGGCCGGCCGCCGCGCCATGGCCCGACCTCGACGGAGCTCGTCCGAGCCGACCAACCCCGCCGCCCCTGCGCAACGTCGGCGCACGTCGGGCCGCCGCCACCAGCTGGATCCGGCGTGGACTGGCCGAATCTGCACCCTCCTTGTCTCGCGCATGTGCCTGCACCGCCAGGACTCACTGGAGGCTGTCGGCGCCGTCTGCATCTCATCGGGATCGGCCATCACCAGCTGCCGCCATTAGGTGGGCCGGCGTGCCCACCTCGGCCCAACTCCCCAACCGCCCGTGGCCCAGCAGGCACCCAGGCCGCCAGCCGCCTCCTCTGCCTCATGGGCCGCGGCCCAGCGGGTCTTTTTTTCTTTCTTTTCCTTCTCTCCCTGCGAATTTTCACTAAGTCCTGGATTTAATTTCTGCTAATGCTATTTTGCGAATAGATTTGCGATTAAACGGTAGCTCGACGTTGCGCCCAAAAGGAAAATTGTTTAGAATTGTGTGTGCTTCAGTTCATCTTTTGTGAGCATTTTGATTTGAGGCATCTTGATGTTGTTAATCACTATTGAAGTGGGCATCAGACTGTTAACTGCTGTTACTTCCTGTTAAGTGCTGCTATTATTATTTTATTGCAAGTTTGATTGATGATTGTGACACATCCATGAGGCCTATGCTATTGATTCTTGTTGCATACTGTTAAGCATCATGTCTACTTCAATCCTATGAAATCACTTGTCATGTTTGCCTGCTGTAGCTATATTAATTCTTTCTCCAAAGTGGTGACCCTGATGATATGTGATGCTGTTTATATAAAGTTGCTACTTTGCTGCCCTATATCTTTTGAACCATGCATCCTATTGAGCATTGCAATATGTCTTTTTTATCTATGGCATGTATACTTCCATTATATGTATTGCATTGTCATGTTTACATTCCTTGTCATAGTTATATTCAGCTCCAAAGTTGCTATGCTACTGTCTTTGACAGCCACCTCATTTTTTAGTCTGTAACTTTACAATGCCATGTTGCTTGATTAATATCTTTTGAACTGTGATGCCTATGACCATGATTCTTGTTTGTACCTAATAATCATCATGTCTACATCATGGCCATATATTGCTATGTCATCTTGCTGCACTTTTGCATATAGATTTACCCCTGTTTATACAACATGAAAATAACAGTTTATGCCCAGTTTTCCTGATTTTAACTAAGTCCTTGACCAGTAATGTTTTATAGCTTTTTGTGCTGCTTATAACTAGTGAACCATGATGACTATTTGCATGATTCCTTTTGGCATGCCATGCCTGCCATGTATACTTTAGTTGCATATCATTGTTGTGCACGTTTACAACCTTTTGTCTTCTTATTTGTTTCTCTAAAGTGTGCTACCTGATGTTGGCAGATTGTGCGCATAGCTTGTTTTTCTTGTATCTTTTTAACGGTAACTCCGTTTGAGTGTTCTTTATATGTAACTTGATTAGTTTTTCATGTACTTTGTGTTTATGATATTGTTTGATGTTGTTAACAAACCTAAAATATGGTTTATGGCAGAACAGTACCAAATGCTTTAATTGTCGTGGGGCACTTAGTGGATGCCATGTTTAGGATTGTGCCTCATATAAGT
The DNA here is from genome assembly GCA_950022295.1 of Bromus sterilis. Taxonomy (NCBI): domain Eukaryota; kingdom Viridiplantae; phylum Streptophyta; class Magnoliopsida; order Poales; family Poaceae; genus Bromus; species Bromus sterilis. Next base: position 246,224,315 of record OX465601.1, read on the forward strand.
TGACTACCATAGATAGTTTACCTTATGCTTCACCTCTTGTCATGCTTGTGTTCTTTGCCATGCTTGGGTGAGATGCCATGTTAACAACTTTGCTCACCTTGTGTAGATAAACAACTTGAACCATTCTGAATGTGTGGTATCGTCGTGTGTGACGAGTACTCCACTTAACCTGCTAGTAACCGCTCTCGACGATAGATGCGATGCCGTAGTACGTTGTCTCTTGTTGCCTTCTTGTTGATGATTGCTCGTGATTGCTAGTAATAGATGCTTGCTCGTCGATTGCCTTTTCCAGTGTTTCCTTCTTGTGTGCTTCGGCGGGTACCTCTCGGAGACGTTGCGAGCGTGCGATCAACTACACCTTCGGATTCGTCTTCGCATCAGGTAAGGGGGAGCATATATCATGCTTATAACTTCCAGCTCACTCGCGCCTAGGTGTAGGATAGAACGATTGCTTGATCCTACCACTTCATATTCATGCCTCTCAAAAAACCCAAACAGCCATGTCCTCCACATCCCAGCAAACCTTGTTCGGCTATGTTACTATTGCTCGCTGCTCAGCTGTAACACCCTCAGTGTTATGGAACAGTAACACTTTTGATGATGAAGATTACTGTTGCTAATCACTGTTGCTAATCACTGTTGCTAATCATGCTTTGATCACCTTGGATCAACTCAAACTCAAAATGCCTTTTTATGAATATTAAAAATAAGTGATTGATAAAACTTTGTCCAAAAATTATGAAACCACTTTTGAAAAATCCCTAAAAACCAGTGAACCATGGTAAACCTGCATTGAGCATTTATTGCAATATCTAAATATTGCAAACAATTATTAACAGTACAAAAACAACACAAAAATCCATATTAAAATAAACAACAATATTCAAATGAATTTCTTTAATCACCAAACTTTTTGTAGCATTGCTACATATGGAAATACAAATAATGGAGCAAGTTACAAGTTTTACAAAAATGCTTAAGCAACTAAAAAAATGCAAACATAAAAGAAAACAGAAAAGAAAATACAGAAAAGGAATAAAAAGCAAAGAGGCCCATACCTCTGGTGCAGCAAGTGCACAGTTCCCCCAGCACGTCCCACCAGGCCCACCCAGAATCCCCCTCCTCCCTCCTCTATTCATGGTGTGCGTGGCGCCATGGCAGAGGTGCTCGATGCGATGCACCGCGCGATGGCTGCCACCGCGCTGCTACAGGACCTGCCACGTCGTGATGTACTCCCCCTTCGACGCCCTGGCAAAACCCTAGCCCATTTCCCCCTCTCCTTGCGCCACTCTCATCGGGGAAAGTTTCTCCCGATGTCGGGACCCGGAATATGCGTATGTAATTCCAGCCACAACTCAATCACATGGAGAGCCGAGAGCCGTACCCACTTGTCTAAGCAGACAAGGCCAAGCACAGAACACTCTCGGAAAGCATCGTACGTGAAGGGCATCCCATCCAGGCCGGATGATCAACTGAGATTGGTCCTCATCGCCCGCTCACAAGTCTAAATGATTATGGGTAGTGAAATCCCATACTCATAGACAAGTCGCCTCAACCATGCTATCGATTGAATCATAACCCTTACATAAAGAAACTCCAGCCCGATCACTTAGTCGGGGTCTAGGGCGGGCTCGATCATACAACAAAGTGTGCACGTGACAGAGTCACGAGCAATCGCATCGCGATGCCCCAAGCTGCGCACATCTAAGAGCCACTTGGTGTATAAAAGACCGCCAGCCAGATCACAACTAAGGTCTCGAAATCCCATACTAAGACATGCATGTTATAATCATACACGCAACACACATGTCTAGTATGAACAACAGGTATCATCACATAACTCTACAAAGTACTTCTTTATTGACTTACACATAGAGTATACAAAGATCACATGTCTTTGATCAACATTACATCATACAACGGAAGCAAATTAGGTCTGATTACAGACAAGTTTAACAAATGGCTTAGAGAAGCCTTGTATACATACATGCCCGTCCACGAGGGACCAAACTGCTGTCTGGAACTATACTACCAAGGTCAACGTCGAGCTTCACGAAGGTGACTCCATCGGGGGTCTTGGTTTCCATCTAAAACATAGAATAAGCAAATGTGAGTACAAAGTCGTACTTAGCAAGACTTACATCAGAACTATACTACTCATGCTCAAGTTTCAAGGTAAAGGGAGGTGGGGTTTCATCATGCAGAAGTGCCAACTTTGACTTGGCTAGTCCTGTTCTACGAGTACCAGACTTGAGGTAAGAAGCGTACATGAGTCCACTACCAAGTCTCCAACCAATACACCACTATGGATACTTCCTCGACTTCCCCATGAGGAAGCACACCATATCACTCACGCTTATCTTGCGAATTTTAGAAGTATCCATTCAAGTTGTCTAATAATCAAGCACATCTTTCCAAGTAGTCCATGACCGCGGACGCGGCTATTCGAATAGTTTTGTTAACCCTGCAGGGGTGTACCACTACACACACATGACCATCAGTTACCGCCAGGTCTCGGCACCATTCAAGGGGTATCGGCGAGGATGTTCACCACAACACTTCGCCCACAGCTCCGTTCTAGTCCAAGGAGTCAAACTGTCTGAGTTCCAAACCCAACCGGAGTTCTGGCCGAGCTTACAGCCAGGACTCAAACCATGTAGGCACGACTGACAAGCCCACCTCGACGGATGGTTCTCCTCTTGACAAGCCATGTTCTACAAGCCCTACCATGAATGCCACATTTCATTTCCTTTATCTTTCTATGCATATGCCGAATGGAAAACCTGAACTAGGTGTGACTCCTGGACTTGGATCGGGGTGAGTTACTAGGTCGAGAGGGGTCAGTGAGCCCAATGTGTGGTTGTACTCTTTGTCTCGGATTACCATTCAAGAACTCGGGCTTAAGGCGGTGTTCAACGAGACAACCCACTATGTACTCCTACACAGCCTCTCATCGTTCACCTTGTTTTAGGGTAGATTCACCAACACAGTTTCACTTTCATCAACACCATGTTCACTATCATCCCGACTCACATCAAAATCATCCTCATTGTAAACTCTAAGCATGCAATAAGCTTTAACAGTTGCAGGGGCCACATGATATCAATCAACTCCTATGTTAGCTAGGATTGTGGTTTGCTTACTACTGTGACAAGATGATAGGTCATGCATCGGATATGGGTTCAACTATGCGGTAGAATCGATAACAAGGTGATCTCCTAAACATGCATAAGCGAGACTGGGAGGAAATTGGGATTTTATTGACATGATCAATGTGGTTTGCTTGCCTTGCTGACGATACACTGGTTTATCGAACTTCTGCTTCGGGGGTGACCTCCGTCTCGAAAACACTGTTACCGGAACAATCATCAACAAAGGGGGCAACATCGAAATTAGAATGCACAAGCACATGTTAAGGTTGTGATATGAATTATATAGCACTGATGTGTTGAAGATTCAAGTTAATTGAAGTGTATTGCAATTGAATTGCAAATTCAAATTTAAAATTCAAATTCAAATTATGCCATATGCATGTTTGCTACTTTTCACCCATTTTAAAATGGTCAAACATGAAAACAAATTGCATATTCATAATCCTTGCATTTTTCTGATAATTTTTCATATATTATTTATTAAATTTGGAGTTAGGATTAAAAAGTTATTGAACTTCAAAGTTTACTCTATTTTCTGGAATTTTCTGGGTTTTCTTTAAAAAATTAATTCCATTTATTGCATCATGCTGATGCAATGCTGGCGTCACCAGGGGGCTGACATGTGGGGCCCTACATGTCAGTGGCCCAGTTTTAATTCTGGTTTAGTTTAAATTAAACAGTAGTTAAGGGGGGGGGGGGCTGGCCCCACCTGTCATCGTCACTTGGGAAGGATTAAGGGCTGATTAGCCCTTAAGCTAATCCACCCGGCCGGCGGAGCCCCGCCGGAGTGGGCTTCCCGGCCACGGTTTGGCACGGGGAAAGCACGGGGAGGTGCCCCTTGCTCGCCCGCATCACCTCCTGCCCACGGGGAGGCATGGGGTGCGCCGGAGCCTCGCCGGCGACGAGGCACGCGGCGGCCGGAGCACTGTGTAGGCGGGCACAGCGATTTCGTCCACGGGGAGAACGTTGGGAGGGGGCAAACGGAACGGGATGCTCACCAGAGCTCGATGGAGAGCACGGAGAGGCCGGAGGGGGCTCGGCGGCGTCCAATTCCTTGCCAGAGCTCACGGCGGCCGGCGGCTTCGGGTTGAGGATGGCGTTGACCTCGGCCTTCTGGGCTCGATTCCCCGCTGGTGGTGACGAAGACGAGGACGTTGGTCTTCCTGGACAGGGTGGGGAGGTCCGGTTCGGCCGTTGGCCATGGCTGCGCGGCCGCACGCTCCGGCGAGCTCATTGTCGCGCGCAAAAAGGGCGAAGCAGAGAGGAGGAGGCGACCCGAGACTAGGGGGAAGGAAGGAGAAGCTCCTGGGCGTATGCGTGGCGTGCTTGGAGGCGAGGGGGAGGCCTAGAAGGGCCTCAACGGCGTCGAGGTGGCGCCGGCTTGCTCCCAGGCTGCCACCGAGGAGCTTGGGGAAGAAGACAAACTGGGGGTGGGCTGGGCCGAGCTGGTGGGCCTGGGGGTGTAGTTGGGTTGGAAGCCAGGGGTACTTCCCTTTTTCTTTTTCTTTCTGTTTTGTTTTTCTTTCATTTTTTAGCTCTAATAAATAAATACCAAGGTATTTTTATAAATGCCCAAACTTTTTATATGGATTTATGTGACTAGTACCTAGTCACTTCCAAGACTTGAGCATTTTTGAATTTCAAAATATTTGAATTCAAATTCAAATAGGATATTTATTTAATTCCATGCCCCTGTTTGAATATTTGAAAAGTCCATGAGCATGGGATTGCTACCACATCACTTTATATGTGATCATACTCATTTATGAGACTTTTCAAAAATACCAGAGGAAAATTTGGAAGAAATTTTTATCTGACCATTTGAATTAAATTCTCAGGGCTTTTCTTTTCCCCCATTTTTGAATTTCTTTTGAAATTTCTTCATGATGCAAAGGGCACAATCAAATCCTAGCACTTACCCAAGTTGGGTTCTGACAACTCGCCCCCACTCAAAAGAATCTCGTCCCGAGATTCAGAAGTCGTCGGGAGGAAGGTGGTGTACTCGGCACGGAGGCGATCTTCTCTTTCCCATGTTGCTTCTTTCTCGGAGTGATATGACCATTGCACTTTGAGGAACTTGATCTTCTGACGACGAGTGACACGCTCTGCTGAATCAAGATTACGAACGGGGTACTCTCGATAAGAAAGATCATCTTGGAGATCAAGCGTTTCATGGTCGACTTCGCGGATGGGGTCCTTGAAGCAACGCCTGAGTTGTGACACATGGAATACATCATGTACTCGGGAAAGGTGCGGGGGTAGTTCAAGTTGGTAGGCAACTTCTCCATGTTTAGCAAGAATGCGGAAAGGTCCGTTGTAACGTGGGGCCAACTTTCCTTTGATACCGAATCGTTGGGTTCCCTTCAGAGAAGTAACCCGAAGGTAAGCCTTCTCATCCATATTGTAGCTTTCTTGCCTATGATGACGATAATAGTAGCTTTTCTGACGAGACTGGGCGCCTTTCAATCGATCACGAACAATGCGAACTTGCTCTTCTACTTCCTTGATCATATCCGGTCCAAAGAATTGTCTTTCACCGGTTTCTGACCAGTTTAGGGGTGTTCGACATCGTCGTCCATAGAGGAGTGCAAAAGGAGCCATGTTCAGACTGGATTGGAAACTGTTGTTATAAGAAAATTCGCCAAATGGAAGAGATTTATCCCAATTCTTTCCGAATGAGATAACACAAGCTCTGAGCATGTCTTCAAGAATTTGGTTAACCCTCTCAACTTGACCGCTAGACTGGGGATGGAAAGATGTACTAAAGGATAGATGAGTTCCCATAGCATTCTGAAAGCTTCCCCAAAATCTAGAGGTGAAAAGGCTACCACGATCAGAATTGATTTCCAAAGGAACACCATGAAGAGACACAATTCTAGAGACATACAAGTCCGCTAACTGGCTAGCAGTTATAGACTCGCGAACGGGAAGGAAGTGAGCAACTTTGTAAAGACTATCAATGACAACGAAGATGGCATCATTTCCTTTCTGGGTTTTTGGAAAGCCGGTGATGAAGTCCATACCGACTTTGTCCCATTTCCACTCTGGAATAGGAAAAGGTTGAAGAGTACCAGCAGGTCTTTGGTGTTCTGCCTTAATGCGACGACAAACATCACATTCAGCAACAAATCGAGCAATATCTCTCTTCATCCTGGTCCACCAAAATCTCTGGCGTAGATCTCGGTACATTTTTGTGCTACCGGGATGAATCGAGAGGGGTGTGTCATGGGCTTATTTGAGGATGAGTTTCCTTAGATCCCTATTCTTAGGTACTACCAAACGATTTTCAAAGAATACCGTTCCTTTACTATCTGTGGAGAAACACTTAGCAACTCCGCTAGCAATGTTCTCCTTGATCTGGCGAACACCTCGTGCACGCCTTTGGGAAACTATGATTTGATCCTCAAGAGTTGGTTTCGCCACCAAGTTGAAAAGAGATCCACGAGGAACAATCTCGAGGTTGAGCTTTCGAAATTCCTCATGAAGAAGTGGTTGATACTGTTGTAACATGAGGTTGTTACAATATGACTTACGACTTAGTGCATCAGCCATGACATTGGCTTTGCCTGGGGCATAAGAAACTCCTAAGTCATAATCTTTTATCAACTGAATCCATCGTCTTTGCCTGAGATTAAGATCTGGCTGGGTAAATATGTATTTGAGGCTTTGGTGGTCGGAATAGATCTCACAACGATTACCAAGGAGGTAATGTCGCCAAGTTGTCAGGGCATGAACTACGGCAGCGAGTTCAAGATCATGGGTAGGATAGTTCTCTTCATGTGGACGCAACTGGCGTGAAGCATAAGCTACCACATGTCGATCTTGCATAAGTATGCATCCTAACCCTTGCCGTGAAGCATCACAATAGATCTCGAAATCCCTTTTGGTGTCTGGAGGCGCAAGTACGGGTGCAGAAGTCAATCTTCTCTTTACCTCTTGAAAGCTTTCCTCGCACTTGGGAGTCCATTCGAATTTCTTATCTTTCTTGAGGAGTTCAGTTAGAGGCTTTGCAACTTTAGAAAAGTTCTCGACGAAGCGGCGGCAATAGCTTGCTAACCCAAAAAAACTCCTAACTTGCTTAACCGATTCAGGTGGAGTCCAGTCAAGGACGGCCTGAACTCTCTCGGGATTGACAGCAATGCCTTTCGCAGAAATCACGTGGCCTAAGTAGGTCACTTCTGGTAGCCAAAATTCGCACTTAGAGAACTTGGCATAAAGGCGGTGCTCTCGAAGTTTCATCAATACCAGCCTAAGATGCTCGGCATGTTCTTCTTCGTTCTTCGAGTATATAAGTATGTCATCGAGGTAAACCACGACGAACTTGTCCAAATACTCCATGAATATCGAGTTCATCATGCGTGAAAAAGTAGGAGGGGCATTGGTTAAACCAAAGGACATGACGGTAAACTCGTAAAGACCATATCGAGTAGTGAAAGCCGTTTTGGGAATGTCCTCGTTTCGGATTTTGATTTGATGATAGCCTAATCTCAAATCCATCTTGGAGAAGACAGAGGATCCAGCAAGTTGATCATAAAGATCATTGGTCCTGGGAAGTGGGTACTTGTTCTTTATCATCGCTAGATTTAGCGGGAGATAGTATACGCACATCCTTTCTGTTCCATCTTTCTTCGTTACGAACAGAACGGGGCAACCCCATGGCGCTGAGCTAGGGCGGATGAAGCCTTTTGCCAACAAAGCTTCAAGTTGGATTTTCAGCTCAGCTAACTCACGTGCGGCCATTTTGTATGGGCGTCTGGAAATTGGGGCGGTTCCTGGGGTAAGATCTACAATGAATTCTACACATTTGTCAGGAGGCATTCCTGGAAGTTCTTCAAGAAAGACATCCGGGAAGTCACGAACCACCGGAATATCTTCAAGGTCAGGAAGGGTAAGCAGATTAAAAGTATGCATCTGGATTCTAGAACTGGGTGAAGTGTAGTCAATGGTCTGGCCTGAAGGATGGGTAAGTTTAAATGACTTGGCTTTACAATCAAGGAAAGCATTCTGTCTTGATAACCAATCCATACCTAAGATGACATCAATGTCTGAAGACTTGAGGGCTATGAGTGAAGCAAGGAATACTAAACCCTCAATTGCAATTTGATTACCATGGCTTACTCTATTAGTTTGCCACTTTGAACCAGGAGTTTGAATGATCATTGGAGAAAACATTTCTTCAAAGGGAAACTCATGACGAAGTGCATAACTCTCCGACATGAATGAATGAGAGGCTCCTGGATCGAAAATAACAGAGGCGGGAACATGATTGACTAGGATCGTACCAAGGATGACGTCAGAAGTATCAATAGCTTCCTCAACTGAGGTTTGGTTCACACAACCACCAACAGTGGCTAAGAAATTGCTTGCAAGGAGTTGAAGGTGGGTTTCTGTGAAGACTTAGCTTTGGGAGACTTGGGTGGGGTGGCATCATGTCTTGGACGAGGATCAACTTTCACCGACAAGGAACATTTCCGTGCAATGTGGCCAGGCTGACCACACTTGTAGCAAACTCTAGTGTCAGGGGGTGGAGCAAGGATGGCAGGCTCACTACCATAGTGGTTGGGATTCATGTTTAGTGGAGGAGGTTGAGGCACCATGTAGGATGGCCTTGCAAAAAGGTGTGAAGGAATGGCACTAGTTGGAATCCAAATCCGGCGTTTTTGAGGGCCGAACTAGAAGATGGAGCAAACTCACGAGCATGCTTGCGAGATTCTTCGAACACCTCATTTCCATACTCAGCTCTGAAGGATCTATTGACTAAATCCTCAAAGTTAACAAACTCATGAAGATTGAGATCATGACGAATAACAGGGCTAAGTCCCTTGCGGAACCTTGCTTGCTTCCTGGCATCAGTGGATATCTCCTCTTAGGCATAACGAGCAAGATGGTTGAACTCAGTCATATACTCGTGGATGGACCTATCTCCATCAGTTAGATTGCAAAACTCTTCCTTCTTTCTTTCCATCATCTCATCTAGAATGTGGTACCCTCGGAAGGCATCACGAAATTGCTGCCAAGTCACTACGTGACCATCAGGTTGCATTGCAACATAGTTCTCCCACCATTCACCAGCAGCACCTTACAAGAAGTATACCGCAAACATCACACGATCATTTGGAGCAACATGCACCGTCTCAAGCTTACGCTCGATGGAATGGAGCCAATCATCAGCTTCAAGGGGCTCGGAGGAACATCGAAATACCGGTGGCTTGAGGAGGATGAAATCCTGAATGCTGACAACCACATTGCGCTGACGAGCGGTATTCTGCTCGATGAGCTCCAGAAGGCGTGTTTGATCACGTCGATTCCGTTCAGCTTCCATCATGATTTCCTCCGCAGAAGGCGGTGGAGGAGGATCATCATCACTTCGATTCTGATCACGGTCCCGATTGCGACGAACAGCACTACGAGTTCCACCTGACATCCTGTGTGATAAAAATCAACAATCAGAACGGGTTTTACGATGGAATCAAAGATAAGAGGACATGACTAGGCTGAAAAGATTATAATGCCAAGGCAGTGACTCAAAGAAACACAGAACAAATCCGGCAGCATAACGGCTACACTGGGATGGAAAACAAGAAAACCTCGAGAAGGTGGGACAAAACTTCTTCAAGGAACTCAAAGACACGAAGACTCTGGACAACCAGAACTGTCCTACGGCTACAAGGAAGCAATCAACGAGATATTCTAGTCAGACATAGATGAGCCTAGTCCTATCATCCCGTAGAAAAGATAAGGGTGACCAAGAACTCAGATCGATGAGGGTAAGGAGAAAAAGAAGTCTTGCGTTGTTCCCTTATACCCAAAGTAAATATATAACTATAGAATGCTAGACTCGACTTCGACCAAGGGTTGAATAATCCTACAGACAGTCCTGCTCTGATACCAAGTCTGTCGGGACCCGGAATATGCGTATGTAATTCCAGCCACAACTCAATCACATGGAGAGCCGAGAGCCGTACCCACTTGTCTAAGCAGACGAGGCCAAGCACAGAACACTCTCAGAAAGCATCGTGCGTGAGGGGCATCCCATCCAGGCCAGATGATCAACTGAGATGGGTCCTCATCGCCCGCTCACAAGTCTAAATGATTATGGGTGGTGAAATCTCATACTCATAGACAAGTCGCCTCAACCATGTTATCGATTTAATCATAACCCTTACATAAACAAACTCCAGCCCGATCACTTAGTCGGGGTCTAGGGCGGGCTCGATCATACAACAAAGTGTGCACGTGACTGAGTCACGAGCAATCGCATCGCGATGCCCCAAGCTGTGCACATCTAAGGGCCACTTGGTGTATAAAAGACCGCCATCCAGATCACAACTAAGGTCTCGAAACCCCATACTAAGACATGCATGTTATAATCATACACGCAACACACATGTCTAGTATGAACAACAGGTATCATCACATAACTCTACAAAGTACTTCTTTATTGACTTACACATAGAGTATACAAAGATCACATGTCTGTGATCAACATTACATCATACTGAAAGTGCAATATATCGACCAGAGGGGGGTGAATGGGAGATTTTCAATTCTACTACCAGATTTTGGTTTTCTTCAGGACTGAAGCAATCATGAGGCTGAAGAAGTAACCAAAATCATGAAGAAATAAAACTTCACAGAATGTAATCATTAGGGCAGCTCATCATAATGCAACATAAATAAATCAATTCAGATAAGCAGAAGTACTTCAGATGCATAGTATGAAGACAAAGAGCAGAGGGAGAGCTGAAGCACAAGAAGTCAACATATCAAATACTGAAGCTTAAGAGGTTGAAGAGATAGCACCAGAGGTTGAAGACATTGGTTTGGTAGACCAGTTCAAGTTGCTGTGACAACTCTACGTCTGGTTGGAGAGGCTGAGATTCAACTCAGAAGACATAGTCTTCACCTTGTTCTCCTTGAACTAGAGTCCTCAGACTCCGTTCAATAACCCAGGTGAGTCTTCAAGGTAGACTCCCGAAACCTTCACAGACTCAGTCACTCCAGGAAGTCACAATTGCATCTTGACTTCCTCAGACTGAAGACTTCTACACCGGCTGGAAGATCATAGTCTTCAAGAGTAAAAAGCTTCGGATCACTAGAACCGACTTCCTCAGAAATGCTCAACTACTCAGGCTGGTGGTTTTCCTCACATAGGTTCTTCAGTTTCCTCAGAGGTGGGTTTCTCTCAAATGACAAGTGTCAGTTTTTCTCTCGGAGCAGCTGTAACGCCCCGGTCACACACCGGTTCCCAGCGTACACCTGGCGGGATCTAGATTGTCCCCACAGACCAACACTAGTCTTTCCTGCGCACTTTGTCCTCACTCGTGCGCACCCGAGAACAACTTCCCGGTCGGTCACCCATCCTCAAATTGCTCCAAGCCAAGCACGCTTAACTTTGGAGTTCTTTGGATCCGGGCTCCCAAAAAAGAAGGTGCACCTTGTTGATATGAGTAGTCTATCATTCCTATTAAGCCAGGATGTCACATACACCCCCACTCAAAGGAATCGATGTCCTCATCGGCCCACAGGAACGTTCCCCCTTGGCACACGTCTGTGTGTCCAGTGCCGACACATGTCCCACATGTTCGCGCAACTGACCCACACACGCCCGTGTAACCGCGAGGGTAGGCTCTAATACCATTTGTAACGCCCCGGCCACAGCCACCGGTTCCCGGCGTACGCCTGGCAGGATCTAGACTGTCCCCACAGACCAACACTAGTCTTTCCTGCGCACTTTGTCCTCACTCGTGCGCACCTGGGAGCTACTTCCCAGTCGGTCACCCATCCTCAAATTGCTCCAAGCCAAGCACGCTTAACTTTGGAGTTCTTTGAAGATGTGCTTCCAGAAAAGAAGGTGCACCTTGTTGATATGAGTAGTCTATCATTCCTATTAAGCCAGGATGTCACAGCAGCCACCCCACAAATGGGGCTGGGGGGTGGCTATTTATAGCCGCGAAGCAACCCGAGGTGAAAGGACATAAATGCCCATGCATGCAGTTACTCTCATGCCCTCGGAAATGACCGTTGCTAGACAAGTTCTAGCCTCTCACCACGCAACACGTGGCACGGTCAAAGTATTCTCTCTCCAGACTCCTCAACCGAAGTTAGTTACCTCAGTGTCCTGAAGAACAACGTCTCAGACACACGAGGACTGAACTTCTACTGCAGGAGATTTCTCTCTCTTCAGGAGAACTGCACTCGCAGTCTCCAGACTCCTCAACCGAAGACAGATTCCTCAGTGTCCTGAAGAACAACGTCTTAGACACCCGAGGAACTGAACTTCTACTGCAGGAGATTTCCTCAGGGTTTTTCTTCAGGATTCCTAACTGAGCACTTCCTCAGACCTTCGGAACTTGTTTTCTTCAACCCCTCCAACAGTGCGGTGATTTCCTATGACCCATGAAGTATAAAAAGTCTTAGCGAAAACTACGCTTCAACTTCGTCTTCAGCGCGATCGTCCTCAGGATCGTATTCAGCTTCAGCTTCAACCGAACGCTTCAGGATCCTACTTCCTCAGGATTTCGCGCAACTTCATTCTTCAGGAAACACACCGATTTCTCCAATGTTCCTCAACATTTTGGGGGGTCAACATTGGTGGTTAAACACCTCATCAAGGACTGTTCTCCTGTGTATACTCACAAACACATCAGTCCCTTAACCGTTTTGTCATCAAACTCCAAAACCTCAAGGGGTGGGCACCTGATGCACTTACAATCTCCCCCTTTTTGGTGATTTGATGACAATCAGGTTAAGCTTCAACGGGGATAAAATTATGAGTTTGAAGAATAAAAACTTTGAAGAACATTTTTATCATTAAGCTGGATATAATGAAGCTCCCCCTGAGGATATGCATATAAGTTGAAGAATGTTTAATATCTAAAGCATTTTGAGGTATATGAGGAGCTCCCCCTATATCCAGGCATTTCTGAAGCAGTGCATGTTATGAAGTGTTTGAGGAAATTAAGCAATGCACTGAGAGAGGTGTTTGCAGAGACAATCACATGCATATATGATAAACTTGAGGAAATAGCATGAGGTAACTGAGGAATAGTATCAGGAAAACACCAAAATTACAGTTTACAACTCGTTACAAAAAAATATGAAGAACGAGAGTTGTAACTTAAGAACCCCATAACTAAAACCCGCTTGAAGACTAACAGATTTCTCCCCCTTTGTCATAAAATGAACAAAAAGGGAAAAACTGAAGCTAATGCCCCTTTGAAGTTGCTTCAAGGCTGAGGTGAGTCACGCCTGAGGCAATCCGTTGCAGTGTGAGGGCAGGCAGCTGTGTCTTCAGCTTCTTCAGCAGTCATCTCCTGGTTTTAAGAATAAGAATCCATGGCCGGAGGAGGAGTTGTGCAGCGTCTGAATTGCCTTGGGGTCTGATTGCAGAAATCGGAGGCTTTTGAAGCTCCAATTTTGCAAGGTCTTCAGGGGTGATTACTTCTCTCATCAAGGCATCAAGATGTTGATATGTATGATGAGCATACTGATGCACTTTCTTCACTGAAGAATGCGTCTGAGCCATGTAGCTGAGGATTTCAGTAAACTGACGCTTCACCCAATCATGATTTCGGTCAACCTTCTGATGAAGACTAATCAGAAGCTCTCGGTCAGTCATCACTCGAGCCTGAGTTGTATCCTCAGTTGAGGCATGAGTTCTTGTTTCATCAGTAGTTCGAGACTGAGGATGACGAATGTTTCCACCAAGGGAATTGGTCGGGAGAACTTCTTCATAGAATATGCCTTTTCCCTTGTTATTTGAAGCAATCGTATGCTGAAGCACTTCGACAGGCGGCAGATATGTCCTATGATTCGGGTGATCAGGTTGAAAATCAATACCAGTCGTGGCTCGGATGAGTTTCATGATCCATGGCGCGTATGGCTTCAGGATATGAGGATTCTGTGCTGCATCAACCAGAGTTCTGAAGAAGAAGTCAGGAACATTGATTGGCCCAGACATGCAGAGGTTGTGGAGTATGTTCTTCATGGGTCCAATGACTTCTTCAGCAGTGGATTCATAGCCTTTAATGGGGCAAAAAGTCTTCGCTAGAATCTGATACAATGTACTTGGTAGATACAAAAGCTCAGAAACGGGAAACTTTGTGCGAGCTGGGGCTTCAGGGGCCTGAGGCTTCATGAGCATGTTCATCAGGTCATCTCGAAGACGTTGAGACCCATAGGAGGAAGCAGTTGGGGAAGTGCACAGAGGCAACTCAAGAATGTCAATTGCTTCAGGAACAGTGATGGTGTAGTGATGATGCTCAGTCATCCACTCGAGGACCCAGGTGTTGATATCCAGAGGATCTCCTGAAACATACAAAGTTGCATAAGACTGAAGCACAAGCTCTTCATTCCAGTGGATGCATTCGGAGCAGAACCGAAGCAGCTTGGCATGATGCAGATCCTGAAGCACACTGTTGAAGCAGGGAAGGGCTTCCATATCCATGAGAGTAATATGTTTGTGAGGAAACAGTTTGTTTTGCTTATAGAGAACTGAAGCATAATAGTTCTTCTGAGTGGCAGTCCAGAACCGCAGCAGCTTTCGAGGTGGAGCAGAATGATATGGATTGCGAATCCCCTCTTGGAAGAAACTCATGGCATTGAAGAAATCAGTAGCATCAAAGCTTGGGGTATCATCAGCTTCAAGGTCACGAAAGAACGGTTGCTTCTGCTTCGGACACAAGGACCGAGCTAGAACTGGGCCTTGAGGTGGTGAAGGCGCTTGAGGCACTTCAAGCTGAAGGGAGTCTTGAGGCTGAGGTGGAGCCGCTGCAGATGTTTCAGGCACAGAGGTGTTGAGGTCCTTGGGAAGACGAGGTGATGTGGCCTGTTTGTCTTCAGAGCCATCCTTTGAGGCTTCAGCATGAGCATTTGTACTGTTTTCTGCTTCAGGAGGAGCATTTGTGCTTTGCTCGGCTTCAGCTTCAGTTTCAGCGGCTGGTGGGTCTGGTTGAGGATCAGCAGTGGTAGGTTCAGCAGCATCGGTATCAGTAGTAGTGGTTACTGCAGCATCAGTATCAGCAGTAGAGTTTGTGGGAGCACTTGTGGCTTCTGGGTCATCAGCATCAGACGTTGAGGACGATGCACCAACTGATTCTTCAGACTGCAGAGAAGTATCAGGAAGCACCTCGGTCACGGTGTTGGAGTGAGGCTCAGGTGAGAAGACAGTATGAGTGCGCGAGATGGTCAGCCCATAATCCTCATCATGGACACGAGGAGTTCCATCATCCATAATGTCGACGTCCATGTCTTCAACCTCAGTGATAACCGGTGGTGGTGGGGACGAAGGAGTGGGAACGATGGGTGTTTCTGCATGGGGCGGAGTGAAGACGATTAAGTTGCGCTGAGGATTTTGAGGTGGAGTTGAGGCAGCAGTAATGTGAACAGTGGTATCAGCGGCCTGAGTTGTCGGAGGAGCTGAGGAAAGTGGTGTAGCATCAATGGGGTCCTCAACAGTAGGCTTCTTTGCAGCGGGTGGAGTTGAGGGTTGAGCTTCAGGCATGCGCTTGAGGCTTTTGGCAGAGGCATCAGTTGGTACTGAGGAAGCAGGCTGTCGAAGCTTCATCAACTTGGCCATCTGTTGTGAGATCCGTTCCTTGTATTTGCCAATATAAGCGCGGTTGGCAGCGAACTCAATGTTGAGGCGTTGAACTTCACATTGATGCTCTGTAAACTCCTGAGGAGTAACTTCAGTGATAGGTTTCTTCTTGAAGTCACTGAGGACTTTCTCCAGCTTGGCCTTCAACTGTTTCTGAAGATCACGTTGATGAATCTCATTTATGAGGAACTGTTGAACATAGAACTTGATGTCTTTAGGGATGTCCAAATCATCAAGCGGAGTGTCAGGCTTGACAGACCAAATTTCAATGTACTCCAAGATCTTCTTGGGATCAAGGAGAAGCGGGATTTCTGAACCCGTTTCTTCAGCTTTGCGTCTGGCCGCAGCACGCACATATTCAATATTATCAGCTTCAGTGGCGACAAAGACGGCCAAATCCTCAAATTCATCTTCATCATCAGAGGTTTGAGGAGTATGAGGAATGGCGCCACGCATAGCAGTTTTCTTTGGAGAGGGGCGTGGGCCGCGTTGAAGAACAGTTTTGGTCTTCAGCTGAGACTGAGGCATTGTGGTTGAGGCCTCAGGAGCATTACCAGATTCATCAGTGCGAAACCTTGAGGAGGGGGCAGCACCAGCCGTGCGTTGACATGAGGAACCGACACCATGAGGCTTAGCTGAGGACTGCATGGAGGGCTTGATGCCAGCAGCCTTTTTGCGGTGCTGAGGTGGAGGTTGTGGCCTGGGTTGAGCCTAAGCCTGAGGCAGGATCTGTACTGATGCAGTCATGTCACGAACCAGATCCCTGAAACGGCTACGACTGCGCTTGAGATATTGAGGATATGAATCAGGAAAGTCTTCAGGAGTGTGCATTGTTGTGGGATCAGGAATGACGCCTGGTGCAGGTGGAGGTCGAGCCTTGATACCCAAGGTCTTCAGTGGCGGATTAACGGCAAACATTTCCTCATGTTGAGGATTAAGCCATTGATAGGCCACCCAACGCTTGGCCCATTCCCTCGTGATCTTCTGCACCTTTTCTTACGTTCATCAGCGGTTTCTCGTTCAGGAGTCTTCAGCTTCTCATAGAGCTCAGGAGGCAAGTCTTTAGCGGTATCAGTGTGCTTACGCCAAGGAGCCATTTTCTTGAACTGAGGAGACTGAGGAATTGTACGTTCGAGCTGAGCTGCAAATGAAGTGAGACTATGAGAACCATACTATTCCTCAGCAGACATGTACCTGTGACAGAATTAAGTTGCGAGGGAAGTGGGGTACGGTTATATGCGTTCATGAGGAATAGGCTGAGGAAAACAAAGGAATGAGGCATAGGTATAGGTCTCAGAAAGCTAGGAGTACAGTTGAGGATTAACTGGCTTGAGGACACAACAGTACTGAGGAATAAGCCACTGAGGAATAAGCATACCAGACTTGAGGCGAAAGTTGAGGAACAACGAGTCTTCGTCCCCGGCGACGGCGAACTCCGGCGATGTTAGCACACGAGCTTGAGGAGCTCAAGGGCAGCGGCGCGAGAGGGAGAGGAGCAGTGGGGGAAATGACCGGGGGGTAGAGGGCTATTTATAGAGGGGTGAAAGCTGAGGGGTTGCGAAATTTGTGGACCAGATAGCCCCTGATTGTTGGGATCCTCAGTGGATATCTTAATGGTGGATAAGCACGACATGCGGTAAAATCGCAACAAATTGAAGACAGTTGTAACAGAAAATCCGTGATTTGAGGAACTTGAGGACAAGAGCTGAGGTTGAAGACAAATGGTCTCAGGCTGATGAATGCAGACTTATGGTCTCAGTCTGAGGATTACATGTTTTCCGGATGAACGCATATGAGATAGACAGATTAGAGAAGTGAGCACAGAGGGACGGGTCCAATCACGTTCACCTAGATGAAGAAACAAAAGTTTAAAAGCAATGACTATAGGTGAACGCTGTTGAGGACAAACACGGTAATCATCAGTAGTGAAGACTTCAAATCCTGAGGAAGTTGAGAAACAACAGGACCTGAGGAAGTTGAGGAACAACAAATCCTGAGGTGTTTGGGCGGTGGCGCTACCCACCTTATAGGGAATGAGACACTTGATACCATACAATTGTCGTATGGATCTTGAGTCAATTCCATGTTAATTTCTTCACACTTAGCAAGGTAGTTCCTCATGAGTTGAGGAGTACGACGCATCGTGTGTTGTGCATCAGGATTCTTCAATATTGTTTAAGCGTTAGGATGTGTGTCCATTCACTGGACGTTTGAGGAATCTAAGATATTTAGCTCACACCTCAGAGTGCTAAATCGCTTCTCATCCAAAGGCTTAGTGAATATATCAGCAAGTTGCTCTTCAGTCTTCACGTGGCTGATGACGATATCTTCCTTCAATACATGATCCCGAAGAAAGTGATACCGAATCTCAATATGCTTCGTCCTCGAGTGCTGTACTGGATTCTGAGAGATCTTGATGGCGCTCTCATTGTCACATAGCAGTGGTACTTTCTTCAGGTTGATGTCGTAGTCCTTCAGAGTTTGCTTCATCCAAAGAAGCTGTGAGCAGCTAGCACCAGCAGCAATGTATTCAGCTTCAGCGATGGAGAGGGAGACGCAGTTCTGCTTCTTCGATGACCAGCACACAAGAGAACTTCCGAGGAAGTGACATGTTCCTGAGGTAGACTTCCGATCCACTCGATCTCCAGCATAATCTGAGTCTGAGTACCCTACGAGATCAAGCTGTGTGCCTTTTGGATACCATAAGCCTAGCGACGGGGTGTGAGCCAAATATCGAAGAATTCGTTTCACCGCTTGGTGATGCGATTCCTTTGGTGCCGCTTGGAATCGGGCACACATGCAAACGCTCAACATTATATCCGGCCTAGATGCACATAGATATAGCAGAGAACCTATCATGGAGCGGTATACCTTTTGATCGTAGTCCTTGCCATTTTCATCAGGGCCAAGTTGTCCATTTGTGGGCATCGGTGTCTTGATGCCCTTGCAGTCTTGCATCCCGAATTTCCTCAGGCACTCCTTGAGGTACTTCTCCTGAGAGATGAAGATGCCGTTGTGTTGTTGACGAATTTGGAGCCCTAAGAAGAACTTCAGTTCGCCCATCATCGACATCTGATACTGTTCACTCATCAAGAATGCAAATTCTTCACTTTATTTCTTGTTAGTGCATCCAAATATTATGTCATCAACATAGATTTGACATATGAATAATGCATCATCATATCGTTTTGTGAAAAGAGTTGGATCGAGGGAACCAGATTTGAAGCCCTTGCTGATGATGAAGTCCCTTAGTGTGTCATACCAAGCCCGAGGGGCTTGCTTCAGTCCATAGAGGGCTTTCTTCAATCTGTACACCATATCAGATTTCTTTGCGTCTTCAAAACCTGGAGGTTGAGCAACATATACTTCTTCCTCGATATTACCATTGAGGAAAGCACTTTTCACATCCATTTGATATAACTTGATATTATGATGGTTAGCGAATGCAAGCATAATACGAATGGACTCAAGTCTAGCAACAGGAGCGAAGGTTTTAGTGAAGTCGATCCCCTCGACTTGAGTATATCCTTGAGCTACGAGACGAGCTTTGTTTCTGATGACTTGTCCATCTTCATCGAGTTTGTTGCGGTAGATCCACTTCGTGCCGATGACATTGTGAACTCGAGGATTAGGACGTTTGACAAGTTCCCAAACATCATTCAGTTTAAACTGAAGAAGTTCGTCTTGCATTGCCTGAATCCATTCCTCTTCTTGGAATGCCTCGGTGACTTTGGTGGGCTCTGAACTTGATACAATCGAGAAATGCCCACAAAAGTTAGCTATACGATTAGCTCTTGCACGAGTAAGAGGACCTGGTAGGTTGACATCAGCGAGGATTTTGTCCACTTGAACTTCATTTGCCACACGAGGAAGTCGAGGAGGATGATCTTGAGGCGCATCTTCGCCACTGGTGTCAGATTCATTTGCATCAGCTTCAGGTGCTTCGGGAGCTTCAGGGGTATCAGGAGCCTCAGGATCGGGATCGTCATCAGGATTATCTGCATCAGGATTTGGATGTTCTTCAGGAGCAGGAGGTATGTGGATTTCTTCAGGATGATCCACAGGAATGATGTCACCAGCACCCATCTTCTTGATCTGTTCTTCAGGTGGTGCTTCACCTAAATCATGTGGCAGGTGCTCTCTTTGGGAGCCATCAGATTCATCAAATCGCACGTCTACAGTTTCGACAATTTTATGATGACTAATATTGAAGACTATGTAGGTGTGCGAGTTGATACCATAACCAAGCATGAAGCCCTCACATGCTTTGGGTGCAAATTTGAACTCATGATGAGGATCACGAATCCAGCAGGGTGCACCGAATACTTTGAAGTAACTTACATTGGGTTTCTTGCCGACCATTAACTCGTATGATGTTTTATTGAAGAACTTATGAAGATACACTCGATTGACGATGTGGCATGCAGTGTTGATTGCTTCAGCCCACCACTTGAGTGGAGTATTGTACTCAGCCAGCATCGTGCGAGCCATCTTGATGAGGGTTCGATTCTTCCTCTCAACAACTCCATTTTGCTGAGGAGTGTAGGGAGCAGAGAATTCATGAGTGATTCCCAAGTCATCGAGGAATTCTTCCACACCGAAGTTCTTGAACTCAGTGCCATTGTCGCTTCGAATGTGCTTGATCTTCAGGTTGTAGTTGTTCATGACTCGCAGGGTGAAGCGCTTGAGGATTGCTGGGGTTTCTGACTTATGGAGAAGAAAATGCACCCAAGTGTATCGTGAGAAGTCATCAACAATAACAAGACCATACACATTACCTCCAAAGCTTGAATACTTTGGAGGACTGAATAGATCCATGTGAAGCAATTCCAGTGGTCTTGTAGTAGTCATGATGGTCTTCTCTGGGTGCTTGGCCTTGGTCATCTTTCCAGCTTCGCAAGCACCACAGAGCCGATCCTTTGAGAATCTGATTTCCTGAATCCCGAGGACATGTTTCTTCAGTACCAGCTTCTGAAGATTTCTCATTCCAGCGTGGCCGAGTCTTCGATGCCATAGCCAGCACTCTGAGGCTCGTGCCATGAGGCATGTAGCGACCTGAGGACCTTCAGAGAAATCTACAATATACAGGTCACCTTTCCTAACCCCACTGAAGACAACGGAGTTATCGCTAACCATGAAGACAATACAACCATGTTTTCCAAAGAGAACAGCGAGATTAAGATCACACAGAATAGATACAGACATCAAGTTGTATCCAGGGGATTCAACAAGCATGACTTTATCAATGTGTTGGTCTCGAGAGATAGCCACTCTGCCGAGACCCAATACCTTACTTTTACCTTTATTAGCAAAGGTGATGGTTTTCTTTGAAGAAGGACTCAGTGATGATTCCATAAGAAGACTTCTGTCACCAGTCATGTGATTTGTGCATCCACTGTCCATCACCCATTCAGTCTTTCCCTGCAAATGAATTAGTAACTCATACAGCAAGTTATGAGCCAGTCTTAGTTTGAGGAATTTAAGGTTCCTCAGGATGTTCCTCAGGATTGATTCTATGAAATCAAACAATATAATTATCCTTCAACTGACTCAAATGTTGTTGTCCTGGGCATATGATCTGCAGAAATTGTAATTGCCTCAGGACATGTCCCTGCAAGGATGATTAGTTCTTAACCACCCACATCTTTATGGGTGGTCTTGAGGCACATGAGGATTGATGAGGGTGATGAGACCTAATGGGGTGTGAGATGGTAGCATCAGGATAAACAAATGAATAAGCATTCTTATGTGGAGCTTCCCTGTGAACAAAATGGTTAGCAGATACATGATTATAATCATTTCCTTTTGAGGTATCGTCCTCAGATGATCTCCTCAGCTCATTTGCATCTGAATTCACTGGAAGGTTAGTGATGAGGTCCTTCGGAACCCAGATCTGCTTGACTGGAGGACCGTTCCTGCAGTTAGCTCCGATGTATCTGGCAAATACCTCACCATTACCATTCTTAAATAGTTTATAGTTTGAGTCAAATGACTCAATCATCACATCTGAAGAAACAACATCATAACCAGATAAGGTATAGGGATCAGGAGGGGGCATCTTTTCCCGAACCCAAGTGGTCTCTGGATATTGTTCAGGTTTCCAGTAAGACCCATCGGGGTTGAGTTTCCGAGTGAATGCGACACCTTCTTTCCTCGGGTTTCTGTTAAGGATCTGTTTCTTGAGGATGTCACAAAGGGTCTGATGTCCTTTCAGACACTTGAACATGCCTATTTCCAGTAGACTCTTCAACCTAGCATTTTCTTCAGCAATGTCTATGGTATCCTCAGATGAGGGGTTAGATACCACAAAGGCAATAGAAATAACAGAGTCTAAAGACATTGAGGAACTAGACACAGAGATGATACGATCATGTTCAATGCATTTTAAACAGGGAGGATTAAATCCTTCTTGTGGCATGATGATCTGTTGGGAGAGGAGTGAATCATTTTCTTTCCTCAGATCGTCATGAGACATCCTTACACGTTCAAGTTCTTGTTTCCTCATGAGGAACTCATGAGACAGCTTTTCATGATCGGTAAGGAGTGCCTCATGACGATTGAACAAGTCATCAAACTTTGACTGAAGAATTTTTGATTCATCAGTCAACTTTTGAGTCTTCGTCATTTCCTCAGCCAACATATCATCACTTTTGTTTAGTGAGATCTGAGTCTTTTCAAGTGCACGTTGTTGCTTAGATGCAAGTTTAGCAAGTTTAGCATAGTTTTCATCAGGTTCTTCATCAGAGGGTTCATCTGATGATGAGTAATAAGATACCTTGGAGGACTTGGCCATGAAGCAAAAGGCAGGAGTTGTGTCTTCAGCTTCATCATCAACATGTGATAGACCAGATTCCTCAGTGCTGAAGATTGACTTTGAGACAAGCGTCGTGGCAAGAGCTAGACCGGCCACACCCTCAGATTCTTCAGATTCTTCTTCCTCAGCATCAGGGTTGGAACCAGATTCTTCCGAGTCCAATTCTTTGCCGAGATATGCGCGAGCCTTATGGGAACTGTTGTTCCTGTATCCAACAGACTTTGAGGATCTTGAGGATTTCTTCTTTGTCTTTTCATCATAACTGTCATCTTTCCCTTTCTTCTTCTTCTTCAGTCTAGCTTCCTTTTCCCATAAAGGACACTCATCGATGTAATGCCCAGGTTTCTTGCACTTGTGGCAGACTCTCTTTCTTGCTTCGACAGAGTCATCATCTTTGCTTTTTTCTTGAGGACGATCTTGAGGAATTTCCGAAGAGATTCTTCTTCGTGAATCTCCGGAACTTTCTGGTGAGGAGAGCAAGTTCACGGCTGAGAGTTTCAGGATTATCAGTATCAGCCTTAGACTCTTCATCAGAGGACACTCTTCGTGCTCTAGCTTTTAGCGCGCGGACTTTAGGCGTGGAGCTGTATAAATCTTGTTTTTGAGAGAGCTTCAGTTCATGAGCATTGAGGCGCTCGAGAATGTCCGCTGGATCCAGAGTCTTGAAGTCAAGCCTTTCTTGAATCATCAGCGATAGGAACTCAAATGAGTCATCCAGTGACCTCACTAGTTTCTTCACAACTTCATGGTCTGTGATATCAGCGGCACCTAATGCTTGAAGTTCATTGGATATGTCAGTGAGTCTGTCAAAGGTTTGTTGCACGTGCTCATTGTCCAGCCTCTTGAACCTGTTGAAGAGACTGCGGAGTGTATCAACCCGTGAGTCTCGTTGAGCAGAGACTCCTTCATTGACTTTAGACAGTCTTGTCCATATCTTCTTTGCAGTATCCAGACCACTGATACGGTTGAACTGGGCCATGTTGAGATGACCACCAATGATGCTTCGAGCTTTTGCATCAAGCTGCCAGTTCTTCTTGACAACTTCAGGAGCAGTCATCAAATTTGCTTCAGGAATGCCTTGATCAACAATATCCCACAGATCCTTGTCAATGGCTTCAAGATGCATCCTCATCTTGTTCTTCCAGTATGGATAGTCTGTCCCGTCGAAGATAGGGCAGTTTGAGGCAACACTCATTGTACCTGAGGTCGACATAACTAAAACTCCAGGTGGTTAAACCGAATCACACAGAATAAGGGAGTACCTTGCTCTGATACCAATTGAAAGTGCAATATATCGACCAGAGGGGGGTGAATGGGAGATTTTCAACTCTACTACCAAATTTTGGTTTTCTTCAGGACTGAAGCAATCATGAGGCTGAAGAAGTAACCAAAATCATGAAGAAATAAAACTTCACAGAATGTAATCATTAGGGAAGCTCATCATAATGCAACAAAAATAAATCAATTCAGATAAGTAGAAGTACTTCAGATGCATAGTATGAAGACAAAGAGTAGAGGGAGAGCTGAAGCACAAGAAGTCAACATATCAAATACTGAAGCTTAAGAGGTTGAAGAGATAGCACCAGAGGTTGAAGACATTGGTTTGGTAGACCAGTTCAAGTTGCTGTGACAACTCTACGTCTGGTTGGAGAGGATGAGATTCAACTCAGAAGACATAGTCTTCACCTTGTTCTCCTTGAACTAGAGTCCTCAGACTCCGTCCAATAACTCAGGTGAGTCTTCAAGGTAGACTCCCGAAACCTTCACAGACTCAGTCACTCCGGGAAATCACAATTGCATCTTGACTTCCTCAGACTGAAGACTTCTACACCGGATGGAAGATTACAGTCTTCAAGAGTAAAAAGCTTCGGATCACTAGAACCGAATTCCTCAGAAATGCTCAACTACTCAGGCTGGTGGTTTTCCTCACATAGGTTCTTCAGTTTCCTCAGAGGTGGGTTGCTCTCAAATGACAAGTTTCAGTTTTTCTCTCGGAGCAGCCACCCCACAAATGGAGCTGGGGGTGGCTATTTATAGCCGTGGAGCAACCCGAGGTGAAAGGACATAAATGCCCATGCATGCAATTACTCTCATGCCCTCGGAAATGACCGTTGCTAGACAAGTTCTAGCCTCTCACCACGCAACACGTGGCACGGTCAAAGTATTCTCTCTCCAGACTCCTCAACCGAAGTTAGTTACCTCAGTGTCCTGAAGAACAACGTCTCAGACACACGAGGACTGAACTTCTACTGCAGGAGATTTCTCTCTCTTCAGGAGAACTGCACTCGCAGTCTCCAGACTCCTCAACCGAAGACAGATTCCTCAGTGTCCTGAAGAACAACGTCTCAGACACCCGAGGAATTGAACTTCTACTGCAGGAGATTTCCTCAGGGTTTTTCTTCAGGATTCCTAACTGAGCACTTCCTCAGACCTTCGGAACTCGTTTTCTTCAACCCCTCCAACAGTGCGGTGATTTCCTATGACTCAAGAAGTATAAAAAGTCTTAGCGAAAACTACGCTTCAACTTCGTCTTCAGCGCGATCGTCCTCAGGATCGTCTTCAGCTTCAGCTTCAACCGAACGCTTCAGGATCCTACTTCCTCAGGATTTCGCGCAACTTCATTCTTCAGGAATCACACCGATTTCTCCAATGTTCCTCAACATTTTGGGGGGTCAACATTGGTGGTTAAACACCTCATCAGGGACTGTTCTCCTGTGTATACTCACAAACACATCAGTCCCTTAACCGTTTTGACATCAAACTCCAAAACCTCAAGGGGTGGGCACTTGATGCACTTACACATACAACGGAAGAAAATTAGGTCTGAGTACAGACAAGTTTAACAAATGGCTTAGAGAAGCCTTGTATACATACATGCCCGTCCACGAGGGACCGGACTGTTGTCTGGAACTATACTACCAAGGTCAACGTCGAGCTTCACGAAGGTGACTCCATCGGGGGTCTGGGTTTCCATCTAAAATATAGAATAAGCAAACGTGAGTACAAAGTCGTACTCAGCAAGACTTACATCAAAACTATACTACTCATGCTCAAGTTTCAAGGTAAAGGGAGGTGGGGTTTCATCATGCAGAAGTGCCAGCTTTGACTTGGCTAGTCCTGTTCTACGAGTACCAGACTTGAGGTAAGAACCGTACACGAGCCCACTACCAAGTGTCCAACCAATACACCACTATGGATACTTCCTCGACTTCCCCATGAGGAAGCACACCATAGCACTCACGCTTATCTTGCGAGTTTTAGAAGTATCCATTCAAGTTGTCTAATAATCAAGCACAGATTTCCAAGTAGTCCATGACCGCAGACGCGGCTATTCGAATAGTTTTGTTAACCCTGCAGGGGTGTACCGCTACACACACATGTCCATCCGTTACCTCCAAGTCTCGGCACCATTCAAGGGGTGTCGACGAGGATGTTCACCACAACACTTCGCCCACAGCTCCGTTCTAGTCCAAGGAGTCAACTGTCTGAGTTCCAAACCTAACTAGAGTTCCGGTCGAGCTTCCAGCCAGGACTCAAACCATGTAGGCACGACTGACAAGCCCACCTCGACGGATGGTTCTCCGCTTGACAGGCCATGTTCTACAAGCCCTACCATGAATGCCACATTTCATTTCCTTTATCTTTCTATGCATATGCCGAATGGAAAACCCGAACTAGGTGTGACTCCTGGACTTGGATCGGGGTGAGTTACTAGGTCGAGAGGGGTCAGTGACCCCAATGTGTGGTTGTACTCTTTGTCTCGGATTACCATACAAGAACTCGGGCTTAAGGCGGTGTTCAACAAGACAACCCACTGTGTACTCCTACACAACCTCTCATCGTTCATCTTGTTTTAGGGTAGATTCACCAACACAGTTTCACTTTCATCAACACCATGTTCACTATCATCCCGACTCACATCAAAAGCATCCTCATTGTAAACTCTAAGCATGCAATAAGCTTTAACAGTTGCAGGGGCCACATGATTGTTGGGATACGGGGCAAAAAACACAAATTTTTCATACCTACAGTACCCGAACCCAAGATCTATGCTATGGTGATGTAAAGTAACGGAGGGAATCAGTGTTCATACCTTTGAAGACCGAAAGAAGGAAACGTTCTTGCGAACGTGGCTGGCGTAGACTCTGAACTACGACCTCCCTGTCGTGTAAAAGACCACCACCGGCAAGGATGACTCCCGGTAAACCTCCAGCGACGAAGTAGCACCACAGGTGTAGTTCCTCGAAGAGATTATACACGTACGGTACAATCGATGTTCCTCCCGGGCCCCGAACCAGGCGAGCAGCGGAAGAAAGACGGCTATGGATCCCGACTCCAGCAGAACGACGGCCTGCCTTATGGTGGAGAACTCCAATCCTGGTGCAGCCTCCACACAAGGGGAGTCCACTTCCGGGAAGGAGAAGGAGGAAGAAGGAGATATTGATGTGTTGGAAAAAAGGGGGGGCTACCCCTCCTTATATAGGCCAAGGGGGGTGTGATCCTCCTCCCCTCCCCCATGTGGGACTAAACTCCCAAGGGGGGGTAGTACGCCGGCCATAGGGGGGGTTGGGCCCCACCCTTGGCGCCAAGCCCAAGGGGGGAGACCCCTTCCTCCCTTAATGGGCCCCATGGGCCCATATAGCCTTTTCCCCATTTTTTTTAATTTATTTAATATGTTTTAAATATTTAATTCAGATAATTAAATAATAAAACATTATCAAAACAATTAAACTTTATTTTGAACTATTCAAAATGTCCGGAAACCATTCCGTCCTCCTCCGGAACTATTCCGGTGATTTCTCCTATTTCACCGATTGATCCCGTAACTGTCCTATGCATCGATTGCCCTTAAGTGTAACACCCTAACGGTCCGAGAAACAGCAGACATGATCGAGACTCTTCTCATTGACCAATGACTAGTCAGTTGGACCTGGTTACAATCCTTGACAGCCCCTGCGCTTCCATCGAATGAACTTCGATCGCTTTTGGAAACCGTTAACGATACGACGTAATCCCTTTGTGCTACGGTACTTTGTTTGTCTGAGGTTTGATCGTCGGTATCCGACATACCGTGTTCACATCTCGTTCACAACAAACAAGTTTACTCGTCCATGATCATTGCATCTCTTGTGACCTAGTCACTTGCTTGCAAGCAATTGATGCAATATCACCGAGTGGGCCCAGAGTATCTGTCCTGTCACAAGGACTGACAAATCCCGCTCTGATCTATTAACATACTCATCAACCATCTATTTCGGAATACCCAAAGTGCACCGTTATAGCCAGCATATTTCAGTCAGGCGGTGGGATACAAATCAAAGTCTCCTCGTAGATGACAATTACGTATGATCATTACGGTGTAAGGACTAAGCCATATGTTACAAAGTCATAGCAACGTTGAACTATGTGACTCGATCACATTGCAATACATTAGGTGGGTGTACGTCCATCACATCATTCCCCTTAACGATATGACCTCATTGTCAATGGACTTAAGTGTCGCCATGATCAGGAAAGCTTGATCAATCAATTGCCCAATGAGATAGTTTACCCGAGTTAAACTACAGACCATGTTTTATACTACACCTGTATCAGTATTTCCAAGTAATACAGTTATAGCACAGTATAAAACGTATTATGAACAAAAACGGATATGTGACAAATATCTTTATTAATTTGTCTCTAGGGCACATATCCAACAGTCTCCCACTTGCACTAGAGTACAAATTACACTAGTTTACATCAGGTATGTATCTAACACCAATGGTCTCTCGGTGTTCTTCAAACTTGCCCTGTGGAAGAGGTTTAGTCATCGGGTCTGCTGCGTTCAGATCCGTATGTATCTTTTGAATCCTAGTGTGTCCATCCCTGACGTAGTCTCGCGTCACATGGAACTTTCGGAGGATGTGCTTGGCTGTAGAGTGAGTTCTTGGCTCCTTCGCGTTAGCAATGGCACCCGTGTCATCGCAGAAGATTCCCACGGGGTCAGTGCAGCTGGGAAAGACGCCAAGCTCGATATAGAACTTCTTCAGCCACATCGCCTCATTTGACGCTTCGCAAGCGGAAATATACTCCGACTCCATTGTAGATTGGGCGACGACTGACTGTTTGCCGCTCCTCCAGCTAATAGCGCCACCGTTCAACATGAAAACATATCCCATCTGGGATTTCGAGTCATCTAGATCTGAGCCGAGGCTTGCGTCAACGTAACCCTTTACGGTGAGCTCCTCATCAACTCCTCCATAAACGAGAAAGAGATCCTTGGTTTTTCTCAAGTACTTAAGGATGTTCTTTACTGCTGTCCAGTGAGCCATTCCTAGGTTACTCTGGTAGCGATTAGTCATACTAATGGCCAGCGCTAAATCCGGTCTGGTACATAACATAGCATACATGAGAGAACCTATGGCTGAGGCATAGGGCTTTGAGGACATTTCCTCCTTCTCTTTTGTTGTGGTTGGGCCTTGAGTCACGCTTAATTTGACACCTTTTATAACTGGCAAGAGGCCTCTCTTGGAGTTACCCATACTGAACCTTTTCAATATCTTGTCAATATAAGTGTTCTGACTCAAGGCCAACCGTCGATTAGGTCTATCTCTATAGATCTTAATCCCCAATATGTACGCAGCTTCACCTAGGTCCTTCATGGAAAATTGTCCATTCAGATATTCCTTTACTTCCTCTAAGAATTTCTTATCGTTCCCTATTAGTAATATGTCTTCTACATATAACACAAGGAATGCTACAGAGCTCCCACTCAGTTTCTTATAGACGCAGAACTCTTCGACGTTTTGGACAAATCCAAAAGCTTTAATGACCTCATCAAATCGAAGATTCCAGCTCCGAGATGCTTGCTTCAACCCATAGATGGATCGTTGAAGCTTGCACACCTTACCAGCATTCCTTGGATCGATAAACACCTCTGGTTGCATCATATACAACTCTTCCTCAATGTTGCCATTAAGGAACGCAATTTTCACATCCATCTGCCATATCTCGTAATCATGATAGGCAGCTATTGCTAGTAGGATCCGAATAGACTTGATCATCGCTACAGGAGAGAATGTCTCCTCGTAGTCAACTCCTTGAATTTGTCGGAACCCCTTCGCGACAAGTCGAGCTTTGTAGACAGATACGTTTCTGTCTGCGTCAGTCTTTTTCTTGAAAATCCATTTATTCTCGACGGCCTTGCGGTCCTCGGGAATATCCACCAAAGTCCAAACTTTGTTGGTGTACATGGAGTCTATTTCGGATTTCATGGCTTCTAGCCATTTCTCGGACTTGGGTCCCTCCATTGCTTCTTTGTAACTCATAGGTTCATCCGACTCATCAGCCGAGATTGCATTCACAGGCTGTCCGTAAAACTCGGTAGGTTGACGGACTCTTGATGACCTACGGGGAAAAATAGGTTCCTCTTCATTCTCATCATGATCATCATGTATGTCATGATCGTTATGAATGTCTTCCTGGCCATTCTCTTCAGCTCCCACTGTGGAAGAAGGTTCCAGAACAATTTCTGTTGCCGGTTCTTCCATTTGGAGTGATTAGTCAGTCACTTCATCGAGGTCTATTTTCCTCCCACTCATTTCTTTCGAGATAAACTCCTTCTCAAGAAAGTGTCCAGTCTTAGCGACAAACGTTTTTCCCTCAGATTGGTTGTAGAAGGTGTATCCAACAGTTTCCTTTGGATATCCTACAAAGATGCATTTCTCCGCCTTAGATTCGAGTTTGTCAGGCTGAAGTTTCCTAACATAAGCCTCACAACCCCAAATCTTCAGGTAAGACAACATTGGTTTCTTGCCAAACCATTCTTCAAATGGTGTTGTCTTCACGGATTTGGATGGTACCCTATTAAGAACGTAAGCGGGAGTTTCTAATGCATACCCCCAGAATGGTGTAGGTAAGTCAGTATGAGACATCATTGACCGTACACTATCCAATAGTGTTCGATTACGTCGCTCAGACACACCGTTTCGCTGAGGTGTTCCAGCTGGCGTAAGTTGTGGTACAATACCACAAGTCTTCAGATGAGTGCCAAACTCGTGACTTAAATACTCGCCTCCTCAATCAGATCGAAGGTGCTTGATTTTCTTCCCGAGTTGATTCTCGACCTCACTCTGAAATTCCTTGAACTTTTCAAAGATTTCAGACTTGTGTTTCATTAAATAGATATACCCGTATCTACTTAAGTCATCCGTGAAGGTCACGAAGTAACGAAAACCATTGCGTGCGGTGACATTCATTGGTCCGCATACATCAGTATGTATGATCCCTAATAAGTCCACCGCACGCTCCATTGTTCCATTGAATGGAGTCCTTGTCATTTTTCCCATTAGGCATGGTTCACATGTGTCAAGGGATCCAAAATCCAATGACTCCAGAAGTCCATCTTTATGGAGTTCCTCCATGCGCTTTACACCAATATGACCAAGTCGACAATGCCACATCGTCATGTGTTCTTCGTTACTAGGCTTTAATCTTTTGGCCTCTACGTTATTGATGTGGGAGTCATGATATTCGAGATCCATTAAGAATAAACCATTACGCACCGGTGCATGAACATAGAAGGGAATATGCCCGAGAGGCAATAATAAAGTGGTTATTATCTTATTCCATGTTTATGATAAATGTTTATTTTCATGCTATAATTGTGTTAACCGGAAACGTTAATACATGTGTGTTTAATAAACAGAGAAAAGGTTCCTAGTAATGCCTCTCTTTATACTAGCTTGTTGATTAACGGATGATCAAGGTTTCCTGATCATGAACATTGGATGTTGTTAATAACAAGGTCATGTCATTGGAGAATGATGTGATGAACATACACCCACAGTAGTTATAGCAATACGATCATGTCATCAAGTTTCTATTGCTGTATCAAACTTTCACGAAGTAACCCTAATCCTTAGACCATGAGATCACGTCAATCACTGACACCGGAAGAGTACTTTGATTCCATCAAACGTCACACCGTAACAGGGTGATTATAAAGGTGTCGTTGGGTACTTGGAAAGTGTTAGTTGAGGCTCGTGGATCAAGAGTGGGATTTGTCCATCCAGATGACGGAGAGATATACTCTGGGCCCTCTCGGTGATATCACATTGACATCGCTTGCAAGCACGTGACTGGCTCACGAGGATGTTATATCACGGAACGAGTAAAGAGTACTTGTCGGTAACGAGATCGAACTAGGTATGGATGATACCAAATGATCGGATCTCGGACAAGTAAAATATCGCGAGACAAAAGGAATTGGTTACGGAGTTTTGGTTCACACGATCACTAGTTCATCGTTGAGTAAGTGGGAGTCATCATGGATCTCCAGATCCCGCTGATGATTATTGATCAGAGAAGAGTCTCTGTCATGTCCATTTTATTCACGAACCGTAGGGTGACACACTTAAGGATTCGTTGACGCGTTTGAGTGGATACGGAACGCCAGAGAATATACTGGACAGCACATGGACTGTTTTGATAAAACTGCTGGAATAGTTTCGGTATATCAAAATAGTGCAAGGGGATAATTGTTAATATGTTCATTGAATGAAGTGTTCATCAATGAAGTACTCATTGAATGAAGTGTTCATTAATTTGAGTGACATTAAACAAGATAATTAAAAGTGTTTTAATGTGATAAACTCTTGGAATTTTGAGTGGAGAATTATGGAAGTTATGGGAATAATGTGTGACCCTTTGTTTTTGTGAGTGGGGAGTCCACCCACATGATGAGGGGAGAGGTGGGGGCACCTCTTGGGGCGTGCTACCCCTTGGGGGCTGCCTCCCCCTCCTATATATAGATGGGTGGAGACCCCTCTACACACCAATTCCTCCATCTCTCATATGTCCTTTGGTTGGCATCTTCCTCCCCTTGCTAGCTGATCCAGTTTCACGAGTACGGTGCTTAGGCGAAGCCCTGCTCAAGATCTTCTCTACCACCACCACCACTATGTTGTAGTGCTGCTGGAGTTCCCGAGGATCCACTACTTCCGCTGCCCAACTGGAGCAAGGGGCGGAGGTCGTCGCTGATCCGTACGTGTGACCGATTACGGAGGCGCTGCCCGTTTGTGGCGCCCATCTTCATCACGACCTTGAGGTCGGCAAGTGATCGACTACATCACCCACGAGAATCGTTCTCGTTAAAGCTTTTTGGTCTTCGAGGGTGAGTCCTTCTCAAACTGTTACAAGTTATCACCTAGATGTGATCTTGGCAGTTGCAATCGTAGGAAAAATTTTGTTTTCTATGCAACGAACCCTTCAGTCTTCAGATGAGTGCCAAACTCGTGACTTAAATACTCGCCTCCTCAATCAGATCGAAGGTGCTTGATTTTCTTCCCGAGTTGATTCTCGACCTCACTCTGAAATTCCTTGAACTTTTCAAAGATTTCAGACTTGTGTTTCATTAAATAGATATACCCGTATCTACTTAAGTCATCCGTGAAGGTCACGAAGTAACGAAAACCATTGCGTGCGGTGACATTCATTGGTCCGCATACATCAGTATGTATGATCCCTAATAAGTCCACCGCACGCTCCATTGTTCCATTGAATGGAGTCCTTGTCATTTTTCCCATTAGGCATGGTTCACATGTGTCAAGGGATCCAAAATCCAATGACTCCAGAAGTCCATCTTTATGGAGTTCCTCCATGCGCTTTACACCAATATGACCAAGTCGACAATGCCACATCGTCATGTGTTCTTCGTTACTAGGCTTTAATCTTTTGGCCTCTACGTTATTGATGTGGGAGTCATGATATTCGAGATCCATTAAGAATAAACCATTACACACCGGTGCATGAACATAGAAGACATTATTCTTATAAATCGAACAACCAGTTGTTTCGGATTTAAAAGAATATTGGTCTCGCATCAAGCAAGAGCCACTCACAATGTTCATACTCAACGCGGGTACATAATAGCAATTATTCAAGACAAGAATCAATCCCGAAGGGAGACTAAGACGAAGCGTGCCAATTGACATTACTTCAACCTTGGCACCGTTCCCAACGCGCATCGTCACTTCATCCTTCCGCAAGAGTCGTTTATTCTGCATCCCCTCCTGGGAGTTACAGATGTGAGCAACTGATCCGGTATCAAATATCCAGACGTTGCTCCGAGCACTTGTCAGGAAAACATCAATAACATGTATATCACATATACCCATGTCTCTTCCGGCAACCTTGCCGGCCTTCTTATCTTCTAGGTACTTGGTGCAGCTGTGCTGCTTCTTGATTTCCATCTCAGCAATTTTGAGTATTTTGAACAATTCAGAAAGGGTCTCAACCATTCCTTGCATGTTGTAATTCAACACAAAACTCTCATAGATAGGGGGTAGCGACCGCAACACCCTATCAATCGCCACTTCATCTGGAATCTTAAATTCTAGATCATTTAGGCGTTGAACGTAGTCAGACATTTTTACTACGTGCTCAGTCATGCTGGTGTGCTCTTCCATCTTTCCAGAGAAGAAAGCTTCACAAACTTCATTTCTCTCAACCTTGGCTTGAGGTGCAAAGACGGTCTTGAGGTCAGTGATTATCTCATAAGCACTGAAGCTCTCGAACCATTTCTGCAGTTCAGCCTCCATGGCATGGAGCATACCCTTCTTGACAAGGGAGGAATCATCCGACTTAATGAGATAGACTTTCTTCTCAGCCGGGGTAGCGGTAGTTGCTGGTGCATCTCCTAATGTAGTCTCAAGTACATAGGACATTTTGAGGGGAACGAGGAGAATCCTCAGGGTGCGGAACCAGGAGGTGAAGTTTGACCCATTAGTTTTCAGTTTATCTTTCTCTAGGAATGATCCTAAGTTGAACGAGGGGCGTGGTGCTGTCATCTACAAGGTTGATTCACAAAGATACATATTTAGACTTTTGTTCATAACGTGGAGTTCAATTACAATTAATTCTAAAACTCCCCCTTAGGAAAACATCTCTCAATTTTGCTAAGTGATTACACGATCCTAGAACACCATACCTCCCCCGTGTGACACGACCATCAGTATGTTGTTCAAGGTAGGCCATCATGCCAATCACATCATCCATGTGACTCATGCTCGACCTTTCGGTCTCTTGTGTCCCGAGGCCATGTCTGCACATGTCAGGCTCGCCACCACACCCTATGTGATTTGTTGCTGTGTCATACAAGGCCATGCTTCTGGGCATGCTAGGCTTGCTACACCCACCTCTTGTGAACGAAAAAATGTTTGACATCCGTGTGACACGTGATGCCTTCATAATGTAGAACTTTACAGGTGGTGCTCACTAGGGTAAGGACACTATGTTGGTTTTAGCGAGAGATGGTCCTGTTTCATGCTACCGTCGATATATCTAGCATACTAGCATAAAACAGGAAGTAAAACTGTAAATCATACAACCTATGATCCCCCTTCATGCAAAGCAAAGTTAAAACGCCTTTCTACTTTAGCTTGTGCAAGTTTTACGTGGCTGCTAGGGGTTTCGAGAGAGAGAACCGATTTCTATCCTGCGAAAACATGCCACAACACCGATCCCCAATCGTCTCTATTACACCCCTGTCGGGGCCCTCCGTTGCAAACATCTTCGCATCACTAATGCAGAGAGACAGACACCCCCCGAGCCAATTTATATGGTACAAGCCATATGTCAAGCGTGGAACCAGTCTCGCATAAACGCGTAAGGTCGGTCGGGGGCCGCTTCATCAAACATTGCCGCAATACTAAATGAGTACACGTGGGAGGGTAACGAATGAAGATTCGATGCCCACATCCTAGATGTGTTCTACCCGTACAATACATCTACGCATAGCTAGCTCTGATACCACTGTTGGGATACGGGGAAGAAAACACAAAATTTTCATACCTACGGTACCCGAACCAAAGATCTATGCTATGGCGATGTAAATTAACGGAGGGAATCGGTGTTCATACCTTTGAAGACCGAAAGAGGGAAACGTTCTTGCGAACGTGGCTGGCGTAGACACTGAACTACGACCTCCCTGTCGTGTAGAAGACCACCACCGGCGAGGATGACTCCCGGCAAACCTCCAGCGACGAAGTAGCACCACAGGTGTAGTGCCTCGAAGAGATTATACACGTACGGTACAATCGATGTTCCTCCCGGGCCCCGAACTAGGCGAGCAGCGGAAGAAAGACGGCTACGGATCCCGACTCCAGCAGAATGACGGCCTGCCTTATGGTGGAGAACTCCAATCCTGGTGCGGCCTCCAAACAAGGGGAGTCCACTTCCGGGAAGGAGAAGGAGGAAGAAGGAGATATTGATGTGTTGGAAAAAAGGGGGGGCTACCCCTCCTTATATAGGCCAAGGGGGGGTGTGATCCTCCTCCCCTCCCCCATGTGGGACTAAACTCCCAAGGGGGGGAGTGTGCTGGCCATAGGGGGGGGGGGGGTTGGGCCCCACCCTTGGCGCCAAGCCCAAGGGGGGAGACCCCTTCCTCCCTTAATGGGCCTCATGGGCCCATATAGCCTTTTCCCATTTTTTTTCATTTTTTTAATATGTTTTAAATATTTAATTCAGATAATTAAATAATAAAACATTATTAAAACAATAAAACTTTATTTTGAACTATTCAAAATGTCCGGAAACCATTCCGTCCTCCTCCGGAACTATTCCGGTGATTTCTCCTATTTCACTGATTGATCCCGTAACTGTCCTATGCATCGATTGCCCTTAAGTGTAACACCCTAACGGTCCGGGAAACAGCAGACATGATCGAGACTCTTCTCATTGACCAATGACTAGTCAGTTGGACCTGGTTACAATCCTTGACAGCCCCTGCGCTTCCATCGAATGAACTTCGATCGCTTTTGGAAACCGTTAACGATACGACGTAATCCCTTTGTGCTTCGGTACTTTTTTTGTCCGAGGTTTGATCGTCGGTATCCTACATACCGTGTTCACATCTTGTTCACAACAAACAAGTTTACTCGTCCATGATCATTGCATCTCTTGTGACCTAGTCACTTGCTTGCAAGCTATTGATGCAATATCACCGAGTGGGCCCAGAGTACCTGTCTTATCACAAGGACTGACAAATCCTGCTCTGATCTATTAACATACTCATCAACCATCTATTTCGGAATACCCAAAGTGCACCATTATAGCCAGCATATTTCACTCAGGCGATGGGATACAAATCATAGTCTCCTCATAGATGACAATTACGTATGATCATTACGGTCTAAGGACTAAGCCATATGTTACAAAGTCATAGCAACGTTGAACTATGTGACTCGATCACATTGCAATACTTTAGGTGGGTGTACGTCCATCACATCATTCCCCTTAACGATACGACCTCATTGTCAATGGACTTAAGTGTCGCCATGATCAGGAGAGCTTGATCAATCAATTGCCCAATGAGATAGTTTACCCGAGTTAAACTACGGACCATGTTTTATACTACACCTGTATCAGTATTTCCAAGTAATACAGTTATAGCACAGTATAAAACGTATTATAAACAAAAATGGATATGTGACAAATATCTTTATTAATTTGTCTCTAGGGCACATATCCAACAATGATATCAATCAACTCCTATGTCAGCTAGGATTGTGGTTTGCTTACTACTGTGACAAGATGATAGGTCATGCATCGGATATGGGTTCAACTATGCGGTAGAACCGATAACAAGGTGATCTCCTAAACATGCATAAGCGAGACTGAGAGGGAATTTGGATTTTATAGACATGATCAATGGGGTTTGCTTGCCTTGTTGACGATACACTGCTTTATCGAACTTCTGCTTCGGGGGTGACCTCCGTCTGGGAAACACTGTTACCGGAACAATCATCAACAAAGGGGGCAACATCGAAATTAGAATGCACAAGCACATGTTAAGGTTGTGATATGAAGTATATAGAACTGATGTGTTGAAGATTCAAGTTAATTGAAGTGTATTGCAATTGAATTGCAAATTCAAACTTCAAATTGAAATTCAAATTATTCCATATGCATGTTTGCTACTGATCACCCATTTTAAAATGGTCAAACATGAATTTTTTTTGCATATTCATAATCCTTGCATTTTTCTGATAATTTTTCATATATTATTTATTAAATTTGGAGTTAGGATTAAAAAGTTATTGAACTTCAAAGTTTACTCTATTTTCTGGATTTTTTTGGGTTTTCTTTAATTTTTTTATTCCATTTATTGCATCATGCTGATGCAATGCCGGCGTCACCAGGGGGCTGACATGTGGGGCCCTTATGTCAGTGGCCCAGTTTTAATTCTTGTTTAGTTTAAATTAAATAGTGGTTAAGGGGGGGGGCTGGCCCCACCTGTCATCGTCACTGGGGAAGGATTAAGGGTTTATTAGCCCTTAAGCTAATCCACCCGGCCGGCGGAGCCCCGCCGGAGTGGGCTTCCCGGCCACGGTTTGGCACGGGGAAAGCACGGGGAGGTGCCCCCTTGCTCGCCCGCATCACCTCCTGCCCACTGGGAGGCATGGGGTGCGCCGGAGCCTCGCCGAAGACGAGGCACGCGGCGGCCGGAGCACTGCGTAGGCGGGCATGGCGATTTCGTCCACGGGGAGAACGTTGGGAGGGGGCAAACGAAGCGCGATGCTCACCAGAGCTCGATGGCGAGCACGGAGAGGCCGGAGGGGGCTCGGCGGCCTCCAATTGCTTGCCGGAGCTCACTGCGGCCGGCGGCGTCGGGTTGAAGATGGCGTCGACCTCGGCCTTCTGGGCTCGATTCCCCGCTGCTGGTGACGAAGACGAGGACGCTGGTCTTCCTGGACACGGTGGGGAGGTCCGGTTCGGCCGTTGGCCACGGCTGCGCGGCCGCACGCTCCGGCGAGCTCAATGTCGCGCGCGGAAAAGGCGAAGCAGAGAGGAGGAGGCGACCCGAGACTAGGGGGGAGGAAGGAGAAGCTCATGGGCGTATGCGTGGCGTGCCTGGAGGCAAGGGGGAGGCCTAGAAGGGCCTCAACGGCGTCGAGGTGGCGTCGGCTTTCTCCCAGGCTGCCACCGAGGAGCTTGGGGAAGAAGACAAACTGGGGGTGGACTGGGCCGAGCTGGTGGGCCTGGGGGGTTTAGTTGGGCTGGAAGCCAGGGGTACTTCCCTTTTTATTTTTCTTTATGTTTTATTTTTCTTTCATTTGTTTGCTCTGATAAATAAATACCAAAGTATTTTTATAAATGCCCAAACTTTTTATATGGCTTTATGTGACCAGTACCTAGTCACTTCCAAGACTTGAGCATTTTTGAAATTCAAAATATTTGAATTCAAATTCAAATAGGATATTTATTTAATTCCATGCCCCTGTTTGAATATTTGAAAATTCCATGAGCATGGGATTGCTACCACATCACTTTATATGTGATCATACTCATTTATGAGACTTTTCAAAAATACCAGAGGAAAATTTGGAAGAAATTTTTATCTGGCCATTTGAATTAAATTCTCAGGGCTTTTCTTTTCCCCCATTTTTGAATTTCTTTTGAAATTTCTTCATGATGCAAAGGGCAAACTCAAATCCTAGCACTTACCCAAGTTGGGGTTCTGACACCCGAGCCATCGCCGGCCGCCGTCGTGCCCACGCGCGGCCACTGACCACCATAGCCCGAGCCACCGTGTACGTCCACCTCGTCGTCATCGTCCTCATCATCACACAGGAGGAATCGAGGTGAGTCGCGTCGTGGACACCGCCCCTTCGTTTTCCTCGCCGCCGGTCGTCGCCTCGTCTACGCCCGATTCGCCGCCTCCGGTGCTCTATCGCGCCCGCTACCTAGCCCTACGTGCTTCTGGTGAGCTTCTCCGTCGTCCCCGTGTCTCCCCTAGTCCTCCCCGTCACTGTAGCCCGTGACGCCATTGGAGCCGAGCTCCGTCGCCACCGTGCTTCGCGTAGCCGCAACCCCAGTGCGCGCGTTTTGCACCCGTGCGTGTCATTGCACTCCAAGAACGCCCAGGATTCTAAAGCACATACGCTAGCTCGATTTCGCGCGCTGGAACGTCGATTTCGTCTGAGCTAGTCTTCGGTCCGCCGCCGCGCTCGCCGCCGTGAGCGCTCCGGTTGGATTCCGGACAAACCAAAACCACCAAACGATGCGTCTCGGTCCCCCCGTTCGAATGCGCCCCTCCCCGCAAGCTCTCGTCGCCGGAATCATACCCGCGCCCAACCTCGCCGCCGGCCATGGCTCCCGTCGTCGCCGGCAAGCCCCTGGGTCACTTCCCGGTGGGCCCGCCTTGTCAGCTAGGGGATTAGCCACTAACCCCAACCCCTATGGGCCACTGACATGTGGGCCACCCCGGCTAATTACTCTGTTAAATAAAACTAAAAATAACCCCCTCAGTGTATGACAGATGGGCCCATGCCCTTAAGTTAATTATAAAAGTTTAATTAAAGCATGTTAGTATGACACCTGCCCCCCAGTCAGTTTAATTATTTAAAAGAATTATTGTGAATTCCAGTCTATGACATCTGGGTCCAGTGATTAGATTTAATTAAATTGTTTTATTATGCAATGTGGGGCTGACATGTGGGACCCACTGGTCAGTTGACCAGTCAACCTTACAGGTGGGTCCCCTCTGTCAGGTTTGACCAGTCAAATTGTACTGTTCTGGATAATGTTGTTATTTAATTAATAAATTAAATTTAGAAAATCTTTTAAAAGGATTTAAACTTTAAAATTCAATATCTTTTAAACCGTAAGTCAGATTCAAAAACTTTATACATCAAAATTGATCAGAAAAATATAATGAATACGGATACGCTATCCATACGCCCACCACACCCCTCTAACACAACGAACATCGACATCCCCCCTCCGGGCCGTCTGTCCGATGATTTTTCTGGTACTGTCGAAGTATTCAGATGAATTTATTCTGAACACGAAAGTTGTTCGGATTGTTTCAACTAGCACGGTTACACCATCCACACGTTTGTCGGATGTCCACGACACCTCCGGCATGAACCCTTCCCCCTCCGGACACCCTGTCCGGTAATCACCTGGAGCTGGCAGTTCTTCCTTGGATGAATTCCCGCTCCGAGCATAATACATTGCCCTGCGCTAGAACACCGTTACCTTTGCTTATGTCATGCCATGAATATGTTTGTTTATGACTGCTGTGTATTTACTGTTCCCCCTTATCTCCGATAGACCCCGCTGTTGTCGACTACACCGCTGCTGGGTACGACTACTTCGTCGACGACCCTACCCCTACCGTCGAGCTACCAGGCAAGCAGAGCCATTCTCTTCCCCTGATATCGCCTACCTTTTCCGTACATTTCTTGCACTAGGCATGGTTACTGCTGCTGCTACGATTACAATCCTATTCAATTGCATAGCCTGTTTTTGTCGCTCCTTGTTGTACCTCCTTTATCCTATGCTGCCTATTATTATTATGCATATATTCAGCAGTGAGCCCTGCACTTTGTTAGTCAACTAGGATTAGATAGCGGGCCGTGACCACTCAGGGGAGTGAACACGGATACAATATATACAACTACACAGGTACGGTACAATGCAGACACCGCCTAAGGTCCCCTAGCTCGGCTCTGCCGGGCCACCATCAAGTGTGAGCTATCGAGGAGTAATCCTCGTACCTCCACTCGTTGCTGACTCTATATAGACGCTCTAGGTACCTGAGCAACAGTTGTCCTTAAAGGTAAGAAAGTCGGGCGACCCAACGGTGCCCGCGAGCGGTATTGCGTCGGGAACGACAGGGAGGGTACGACCGACGTTACTGGCGTGCTTGGCCCCTGCTCGTATCTCGCGAGAGTTACCAAACCACGAAAAGTCGAGCTCTACCAAGAGCACACGCGAGATAAGGTAAGGAGACGGTTCACCTTGTCGGTAATCGCAGAGACTTGGTGGGACGACAGGGCAGGCACCGATGTACTGGTGGTCCTGACTGCTGTCGTTGACCGCGGGTCAGTTAAGTTGAGGCAACGATAACGGTTGTCACGCAGGTTAATTAAAATGCTAAATGGTTCGGCGGATGACTTGAGAGGCCGCAAAGGCCTGTACGCACTACCTTCACGTGGGATAAGGAGTTATGGGCTCCCCTGCGTCGTAGTTTGTCCGAAAGCTCTTCAGACGTCAGCAGTACCGCGGCCTGCGCCGGGAAGTTGTGTCTTCTTCGCTCGAACGGTGTGTATTTGGATTTTCTTTTGCTTCACCGGCCAGCCACGCACCGTGCAGGAGCGTGCAAGGGTGAGGGTCCTAGACCCCTTGGCGCATAGGATATAGTCCGGCGGATGGCCTCTCTGTTGAGCCTAGGGTGGGTTGCGTCGTGTCGGATAGCCTCGGTGGGGCGTTCTCTAACAAGGTTCACGCTACCCTGGAGATCCGAGCGTGCAGGTTGAACATTAGTGCACCCCTGCAGGGAGTTTAATCTATTCGAATAGCCGTTTCCACGGTAACAGGACGCTTTATGCTGAAGCTGGATCTTACCACTACAAACTACTACTATTAAACTGTATGGTTCCGGGTCTTCTTCCTCGCAGGGATTCGAGGAAGGGAACTCGGAGGCATTATTATTATTAATCATTACAACTTACTATTATACAATGCTGCAGCAACTTCTGCTCCATTGCTATTACATTCATGCTATTGAACTGTTGGTTGTTTCTCTTCTCATGCTGCAAGACTCGTCAGAAGATGCTAGTCTTCGATAGGCCTAGCTTCTTACCCTTATTCTGATTTCTATTTTGCAGTCCACTATATACAACCTCCCCTTTCCATTTGATACAAATGCATAAATGCTTAGTAGCGGACGTAAGACTCGCGGGTATGCTAGATACTCACCTTTGCTTTATTCCCCCTTTTTGTTTTGCCTGATCGGCCGCTGCAGTAGACGTTGGAGCCTTGGAGTCCAGGAGTAGGAGATCCCCGATGCCGACCACCGCAACATGAAGACCCCCGATGCCTTCAACGACGTCGAGTTCCCCGTTGACCAGGAGTAGTTTGGAGGTTCCCAGGCAGGAGGCCTCGCCTTTTCGATCTGTTGTTATTTGTGCTAGCCTTCTTAAGGCAACCCTGTATTCTTGTGTCTGTACTCAGATACTTTTGCTTCCGCTAACTTTGTGCTTTCGAGCTGTTGTATTCCATCCCTCGTGGCCCCTGTCTTGTATTAAACAGCTCGTATTTTTTTATTTGTAGAGTTGTGTTGTGATATCTCATCGTGAGTCCCTAATCTCGGTCGTGTACCTTGCGTGTATGATTACTGTACATGGTCTGATTTTGGGGGCGTCACAAGTTGGTACTTGAGCCGACTGCCTGTAGGACACCCCCTTCCAACTCCTTGGTCGAAGTCGAGTCTAGTCTTTGCAAAACTATTTTACTAACAGTGTCGTGTGGCTTATCGGCCCACGTCGCAAACTGGGTGGTATTAGGATATTTTACTCCGCACCTTTACTCTGGGACTCTGCTCTCTCTTCCTTTCGGGTTAAAGATTTTGCTAACTCTGACTTTAGGTTCTCGTGACTACTTCCTCCTGGAGAGCGCCTCATTACAGATGAA
The DNA here is from genome assembly GCA_950022295.1 of Bromus sterilis. Classification (NCBI taxonomy): domain Eukaryota; kingdom Viridiplantae; phylum Streptophyta; class Magnoliopsida; order Poales; family Poaceae; genus Bromus; species Bromus sterilis. Next base: position 246,267,345 of record OX465601.1, read on the forward strand.
CGCTTGCTTCACGAGAAGATTCCGAAGATTACTCTCCGATAAAGTTCCCGAGACCATATGTGTCGATCACCTTTACACTTCCCTGCCACCGATGAGTCCGTATGTATAACCACATACACCTCCCGTTCATCCATTCAATCCCAGTTGCTCTTGTGTTCACAAGATGCATCGAAGTACTTTCCGTTGTTTTGGGAATCCTTTGAGCCTACTGCCTTGCAGCTTCTTTTCACCCTTGCGGATAATTCCTCATATTTATAGAGGATCCGTTCATCCTAAGTTGTTCCTGTGATTTCCAAAATGCTTTGAAATACTATCCGATCTCGCGCCAATCCTTGGCAGCCTACTGCTTTGGAGATTCTTCTTGCCTGCTCGCACTATGGTTAATCCCGTTTGTCTTGTGGTCTTCGATGCCCTCCCTTGGCATTGCTATTCCGATCTATTGAATCATCGTATGCGCCAGTGCACGCAATTATCAGTTGATCCCTATGAATTCATTCTTCCGGTTCAGACGTCATTCCGGACATGAGCTGGATCTCGGTGAGTCAAACCTTCCTTGATTATCCGTCTTTTGGACATCGTAAATCCTTTGTACTCCAACATCGAAATATTCAGATGCTTCTATTATCTGATGCCTTTGTATTCTTTCTTCTTGTAGCAGGAAGCCAAACAATAGCCGAATGAGACTAGAGCACACTAAATGCACGCTCCACTATCCATGATACCTTGTGAACAAAATGCCGAACACCTTGTTGGTGTGGTCAAGTAGTGACCGGCGCGCGACCACGACGCACGTAGGAGCATAGGCGTGGCGTCTACGGCCGCTCGAGGCGTAGGCGACGAGGGAGTTCGGCCCATGGGGTGGCGGCGACTAGCGCAAGGGACGAAGGGAAGTAGTGGTGCTGAGAGACAATCGACGCAGGGGCATAGGGAAGTGGTGGCGCCGACTGGAGGCTGAGAATCATCCAGCAGTCGACGGGGGAAGTGGAGGCGGCGGTATCGAAAGTAGGGCGTCCGCTTGGAACAGTGGGAGGATGTGGTTGTTCTACCAATAACAGGCGAACCAAGGAACAAGAAGGGGATGCGCCATAGACGTGCGTTGCCTATTCGCGCCGACGCAAACTCAATCCAAAATTCCACAGGAAATGGTTCTAAACGAACGCGAAAACAGACACGCGTCTGTTCGCGTCGGTGTGTGGGCCGCGACTTCTATTCGTGCAAATGCAAATGAATCTAAATGGGCAAAATCAGATACGTTGGCGCGTTGGAGTACCCTAACGAGTGATCACCTAGCACAGATAAAATAGTCCTTCAAAATGGATTATTCGAGATTCAACCGAATAAACATTGGGCGGGCGGTTTCATGACCGGTCTAAATAATTAGTTATTTGTTTCAACATCAGCCTTTAAAAATCTAAAGCTGCATCTGAAATGTGAAACAGAGGCAAAACATGGTGCGCAGAATCGATTCACGAAGAAGTTGCCTAACAAGACAAGTAAATATCGTGTCGCTAGATAGAGGTAGGTGCACATATTTTTCTTTATTAATTACTAGTACTCCCTACATTTCATAATGTAGTGCGCTTACGTTTATTGAGGTTCAAGTTTGGCCGTAAATTAAACCAACGAGACCAAATGTGACGAAAAAAAAAATTATACTCCCTCCCTTTCTTGATATAAGGGCACTCCCAACGCGCGTCTCTTGGCGCAAAAGTCCTACGTGGCGCTGTAATTAAGTAGGAGAGAGGAGGTCGTTGTATCTTAACTAGTATACGGCTCTTAGCTCTTAATTCCAGGCAACGCAATTACTTTCTCAATCCCGTGTGGCTGCAAGCTGCATGTGACCAGTTCACCCCATGTGATAGTAGTACATGGCATAAATAGGCCACAATGTAAAATGCAACTAGAATCTCTAAAGTTATTAAATGAAACATCCCTAAGAAATAATACTTAAGAAACGTTGCATTGTAGAGGTTGTCTCTAAACATTTATTACTACCTAGGATAGTGAGCTAAGATACAAAGCATTGGGAGTGCCATAAGGCTTCTCCCAATGCTACAGGTATCGGTGCTAACCCTGCCACATAAGCAAAAAATCAGACGTGGCAGGCTAATTAAAGAAGAGAGAGGAGGAATCGGTACCCACGAAGAAACGACTCCAAGCGCACGTTCCAAGGCAAAACGCAGTTAATTTGATCCCGTGCGAACAGCCGAACCTCTCTCCTCTCTTATCCTTCCCCCTTGGCGTTATCTTCCTCTCCCCAGGCGCCGCCGCCCCGGCGCAGCCACTTCTTCCTCGCCCGTGGGGCTGCCAGCCTGCCACGCCTCTCAATCGTCGCCTGCATGGACCGCCGCCGGGAGCATATATCAGGGACACCACCGGCGCCTTCTACTCAGCTCGCATCTGCCGTTTGTTCCTTCAGCCAGTCAAACACTGCTCAATGGTATGTATCCTGATGTGCCCATTCTCAGTACCTCCAGTTCTTGCTTAGATGGGATTTATCTCTGCATCAGACTAGGCCGTGGCCAAAATTTGAACGACCAAGAAAACCTAGTTGATTTCAGTTCAGTTTAGAACATTCTTGATTTCAGAATGTACTAGTAGTTCAGTAGCAAACGCACAGTATTTTCAGTTTAGTTCAGTTCGAATTTTCTTGCAATAGGAATGAACAAATTAGTTGATTCTACTACATATAGATAGGTCTATAGCAAACCTAGTTCTATTGATCTGATGGAAACGCACAAGGATCTGTTCATTTGAAACACTGTTTCGTTCAGATGAAAGAATTAAACTGAGTATATATTGTGCATTAATAAATAATACTCCATGTTAAGCGGCAGGAAACAGACTAGTTTGTGCTGATCTGTCCATTTGTTGTCTTGTTACGTGTTTCAGGTCAACATATACCCATCTAGCGGATGAACCTGATGATACAAATCAACAAGATGATAATATTTTTAGAAACAGTACAAATCCAACAGACTTATACACACTTGATGAATTGCTAGCTGAGGAGGATATGCTAGACTCCTTTGCAGCCGGTGCGGTAGCGCCAGTTTCTCACGTTTTGTTTCCTCTTTTCATGTAAAGTTCGTATTCCTCCGTTTCATATTAGATGACCTTAAAATAGATGTATCTAGTATTAAAATATATTTAGATGCATTTATTTGTGAGTCATTTAATATGGAATGAAGGGAGTACTTGTCTATCAACTATTGTATTGATCAATGAATAGTAAAAAAGAGCTTTATCCTATACTTTTGTGTTTATCTATTATTGTGTATTATATGATCTTTGCGCTTTTGATTACTTAGTCTACGTTGTACACCTTCGAAACCGGTCAGTCGGGTGGAGTTGTACAACACGTTATCACCACGAGCCAAACCTGCATCAAGCAGGCTTTCATCGCCTGATCGTTGAAGGTATAAATCCGAAATATTTTTGCAAAAATGGATTCCTTATGTCATCACGATTTCATTTTACCGATCTAGTAATTTTTCGGATTATTTCGCACATCATGTTCTCACTGTTGGCCATGACACTGCCACACCTTCTAGACCTCGGCTCCCGCCGTGCCATGCCGCGTGCACCGGCCGCGTTAGCAGCGCCACCGTGTCGTAGGCGCTCCACGCTCGTTCGCGCCGCCATTCGGCGTGCAACGATCGCACCCGCAGCGTCGCCGTATCCGTGCTCGACCGTGCCCGTTGCGTGGACTGTCTACCCGGCAGCTGCTCGCCCCATGTCGACAGCTCGCGCCGTGCTGGCCACGCCCGCGCGCCGGCAGCCCGTCGGCCGCTCACCCCATACTGGCTTCTTGCGCCATCCTGGCCATGCCCGCGCGTCGGCATCCTATCGACCGCTCGCCCCATGCCGGCTGCTCGCTCTGCGCATGAGTCGCGCCCTCTACGCACGCGTTGCTCTCTCCTGTCAGCACTCTTGACCAATGTGACCAGTGTGTTGACAGCGTATACACGACCTGAGCTGAGTGTTAGCTGGGCCGAGGATGAGTTGGAAATCGAGACATGTAATTAATTCAAACTAGTGGGTCGCAGGCCGTGTACCGAGTGGGTGGGTGTGGGCAACTGATGGGTGTAGATAACACCTCCTTGTTGGTTACCCCAAGTGGAAGGTTATGATGTAGATAGCAATGAATTTTCCTCGGTGAAGATACCATGGTTATCGTACCAGGAGGACTCCAAGGGTCGACAAGTAGATGGTCAAACGAGCAAGCCGCCGTTTGAGATAAGTTACTCACTTGACCTGGACCTGCACACAAAAGCAAATAGCTTTGCTCCCAACGAGTCAGAGAGGTTGTCAATCTCTCCGATCTTGTTGTTTACAAAGGATCAAACACAAGAGGAAAATAGTAGTGGTGATTGCAACTTAAATGGAAATAAAGCAGTAAATGATTGAGGTGTAAACAATGGTGAAAATATTGACCGGGGTCCCATGATGTTCACTAGTGATGCCTCTCTCCCAAAAACGATAACACAGCTAAGCTCGGTGAACAAATTACAGCTGGGCAATTGACAGAATTATAAACGCACTGCAATGCTAATTATGCTACACGAAGTTAGAGGCTGAAAAGTATGGGCAGTATGCCAAGACAAGTAGGCCGTAACCCAACTACATCTACTCACTAATCATCCACCTTGAGATATCTATCCAGAACATCTCTCTGGTATTAAGTTGCGAGCCCCACCCAAAGTGTAAACCTAAAGCAATAGACAACTGCATTAACAAATTTGCGTAAGGTAAACAATCCTTGCAACCGTGGTAACAACACTACTGGAAAATAGGCTATAGATAATATGGAAGCTAATGATGCACTGCCCATGAGGTGCGCCACTTCTATATAGCAACGGCGCACCATCAATGCGTGCACAACTAGTGTCTACATTGCTAATGGCGCACTGCTCATCAGGTGCGCTACTACTAAATTGCTCCTGGACCAGCCCCTCTCCCCTGACATAGCAATGGCGCACCTCTCTGAAATGCGCCATTAGCAACCAGGGAAGCTAATGGCGCACTTCTGTGTGATGCGCCATTGCTATGTCTCTGGGCCGCATCCCCCCTCGCCGGCCTAGGCTGGGCCCAACCTGGGTGCTAACTCGATCTGGCCCGCCCACACGGCCTGGCGCCCCCTCCCCGCCCGTAACCCTATCCCCCACCTTGGCGCCCCCACCTGCACACGAAACCCTATCCCCCCCGCGTCGCGTCCCCTCCCGATCCAACCCCCCCCCCGCGTCGCCGCCACCTTCTCCTCCTCCTCACCGCCACCTTCTCCTCCTCCTCGCCGCCACTCTACCGGTGGCCACCCTCCTCCGAGCCACCGCCTTCGACGGCGACTTCGACCGCGCCACCGCCTTCCCGGAGTCCAACGCCGACGCCTTCCTCGCCCTCGCCCACTCTCGCTCTCTCTCTCTCCAGCAAGCAAGCAAGAATAACAAGACCTCAGAGTCATCGGAGCAGCAAGCAATCCGCCGCCGCCGCCCGACGAAAGGGATCCAAAGGTAACCGTCCCCCTCCCCCTTGCCCCCAGCTAGCTTGCTCCGTCCTCGGCCACGCGTGCGTCGAATCCACAGCATAGAGCTGCTTGCTTTGCCCCTCGCACCCGACCGCCAAACCCTAGCCCTCGTCGAGTGAGGCGGCGCGGGCTTGATCCCCGCGGTGGTGGCGGCGCAGCAGCAGCTGTTGCATGAGCAGGCGGACCACCTCCAGCGCCTCGTCGTCGCCCAGTGACGACTCACCGACGTCAACCCGCTCGCCCAGGAGATGGTCCGCAGCTCCTCTCCTCCTCCACCCTCCGCTCCTCCCCCCGCATTTTTCTTGACCTACGCGCTTATTATTTTTCTCTATCCGGACCAGTTTCTTGCCGAACTAGTACCTATGGAGTTAGCCATAATGTTATGTGTTTTTTGATTCTCATGACATATGATGGCACTCTCAAAGTTAATGCTTTAATTTTAATTTTGCAACAACACTGAGAAATCGGAAGATACACATATTTAGGGGTAATGGGGGTACTGAATACTGATTTTGTAGCTACTCTGATGTTCATGATAGGCTTGCCTAGGTATACAAATTTCTTCGTTGTATCATCTGGCAAATGAAACAATGAATCACTTCTCTTTTGTAACTCTTGGTTTTCTAAAGAATGAACTTTAAATGGATGATTAAGTTGTTCCAAGGTATTTGCTGCACGAAGGGCACGGTTGGTGAATCTTGACCGGAGCAACGTGCACTACATACATACCTCCCTGGTTTCCAATGGTGGTAGATGAGGGTGAAATGTTTCTCCGTAGGTCCGCCTTCTCAGCCGGGTTCAAGTGCTGCATGCGTGTCTGCGTCTTGCTAAATACTCGTATTCTGAAGTGAATTCTGTTTCCACGATAGAATAAATGCTTTTTTTAATGTTGTATGTATTGAGAGAAGCGAGCAGATAGCCTTGTTTTGCTAGTTTGCTGCTTCAGTTGACCATGATGTGTTTTGCTAGTGCCTCAGCCCTGCAATTGGGTGAGCCTAGTTCAGGTTAGGTCTCACATTTGCTGCAACCCACAATTCAAAGGCTGTGTGGTCAGCAACTAACCAGAGTTATTAAGGTTTCATTTTGCTAACACTTGGTGGTTTTGGGAAAAGCTGATTTTTTCATGGATGGTTCAGAACATTTTCTTATTAGAAAGTGCTAAGGTGACACGTTGCTCAAATGTGCTCTATACTTTGCTAAAGAATAAAGATGCTATAGACTTTAGACTTTTAGACTTTGTTACATTCATCTATCGTTGCTTTCATATATGATCATTCTAATGCTACCTTTCATCTCAATTGTATTTTTAAATTGAAGCATGATGATAAATATGCTCATCTGAAATTTGGGTACCGATCACTTGTATTTTGTTTAACTTGCAAGTATATAAGGTAATATTTTTCGCAACACGCTCATAAATTGCATGCAGCATGCACCTTGTGAATTACAAAAATATTGTTATCAATATATTTATATCTAAGTTTATTATTCCGTGGCACGGACATTCAGCTAGTAAATATCAGTAGATATACCAAGAAATATGTTTTTAGTGTATTTATTTGATTTTTATAGATGTCCATGTTTAATATATAAACTTAGCCAAAGTTTAAATAGTTTTTTTATAGGTGTGTGCACCACATGTAAAAATAGCTACATCTGAACTTCACAAAAATAGCTACATCCAATTTGGAGAAATGCAGAAGTGGATGCTCTGCTCTGTTTCTCATATGCTTAGTTGTTAGTACCATCTCATTGCCTTGTTTACAAAAGTATGGTGCTTTCTATGTTTGAGCAAATAATTCTTGCATCTCCCCTCCAATTCTGATGCTGTGATTTTCTTATCTTGCAGAAATGGTTCGCTCTCGCCAAATCTGCCGCATCACCACCGGCATCCGTATACCACCCCACCCCCGAGCCGCCACCCCCGAGCCGGAGACCGCCCTCGTCCCCGCTCCCGCGCCCGCACCCGCCTTGTCGGGATGCTCCACGGCTCGCGCCTCTCTGCATCGATGGCGTCCTCGCATGTCTCCGGCTTTTCGACGGCAAGCTCTGACATTCAGCCCACGGCTTCAGAGTTGTCTCGAAATAGGCGGGAGATAGAAGAGGAGGACGCAGCAGAGGAGGCAGAGTTCAATGCCGCTTGGGAGCGCAGGTACCCGGGCGTATTCGATGACCCTCCACGAGACCCGGAGCGCCTAGCGGTTGTATGGGAAGCAGCTCATGCCGAAAGAGAGAACAAGCTCATCGTCATATCTTCTGACGAGGAGTGAAGTAGTGCATGTAATTGATAACATGTTGGTTAAGAATTTTTGTAGTCTCATGCTATACTTTGTGATTTGCTCTTGTTAATAATGGTGTTGGTTGAATTCTAATGTGGCTGTTACAATAGTTCTCATGTCATGATGATGTTGTTTATATCTGTGTCTGATGTATTTTGTTTCTGTGAGATGTTTATATCTGTGATGCAAATACATAAAAGAAAAAAACCCTATAATTCTTAGTAATGGCGCACCTGGGGCCTTAGTAATAGCGCACTCTTGGTGCTCCATTACTGTTTGGGTTAGTAATGACGCACCAAATGTGCGCCATTACTAAGTGCTAGTAGTGGCGTGGTAGTAATGGCGCACCATATGTGCGCCATTAACAATGAAAATGAGGTGCGCCATTAATGCCCTTTTTTCCAGTAGTGCAAGCATCATTGTTTTCTCCCTGGGGGCAACAACACATCCCCTAGTCTCATGTTTCTGTCACTCAAGCTAGACATCAGGGGACATGAACCCACAATCAAGCATAAACACTCCCTCTAGGAGTTACTATCTACTACTTGGCCAAAGCAATAAAAAACAACGGAGAACATGCAGGAATTACTCAAGAACAAAATATAAAAGGAGAACCAAATATATAACTCGTCACAATCTGAACATAATCTCATAATTCATCGGATCCCAGAAAACTCAGCATAGCAACAACAGAAAAATTACATAGATTCCTTGATCATGTAGGGCAGCTCACAAGGGCTAAGAATTGAAGCACAAGATTGGAGAGAAGACATCACATAGCTACTGGTCATGGACCCATGGTCCAAGGGGGACTACTCACGACACATCCGGGAGGCGCTCATGGTGGTGGAGAAGCTCCCAGAGGTCAATCCTCCCTCTGGCAGGGTGCCGTGAAGAGGTCTTCTGGTGCTACCGATCTTGGAAGCGAGGCGGCGGCTGAATAGAGGTGATAATCGAGATGCAGGGTTCCTCTAGAGGGTTTCTGGAATGAGGTGTAAATATAGGCCGAAAGGGGGGCACTAGGGGAGGTGGACCCCGCCCAGGCGCCCTGGTGGCACGGCCAGGGGTGGGGTCGCACCACCTGGCTTCCTCGGTGGGGCCTGGCCCTCCTTCGGTGCTCTGGAAGCTTCCGTCACGCTGATTTTTACATATTTTTGTTGGAATTTTTTGGGCTCTGTAAATATGGGTAAAAACCTGCAATTCACATACATCAGCAAACAGAAACTGGCACTAGGTCCATTGAGTTAGTAGGTTAGTCCAAATATGTGTAAAAAGGTATAAAAGTGTAGCAAAACACATAGCAATGTCACCCAAAAGAGCATGGAACAAGCAGAAATTATAGATACGTTTGGGACGTATCAACATCCCCAAGCTTAATTTCTGCTCGTCCTCGAGTAGGTGAATGATAACACAGATAATTTCTTTGGTATCATGCTAACACACATATAAGAACTTCAAAGTAAAGAAAGTAAGATATGCAATTCAAGTCAAGATAATAACAAGCAAAAGTCTATATCTAGTATTGAAACTAGCAAAGTAAGAACATAAAGGTGCAAGAGCTCTCGCTGTCCGTGACTCGAATGTATCCAAAGGGTTTTTGCGTGCAAGAAGTGGGAGATGGGTTTAGAGCATAAAAATACTATATAGTTTAATTGAGAACTCAATATACTAAAACTTCACACTTGGTCTCCTTACAAATCTTATTTTTACTCGTCCCCAGACCACTATTCAGGCACAAGTCAACCTGATCCTCTCCCTTTCGACTTTGAGAACTCATGTAATGGATGAGCGCAAGCAAGATATGTTGGCACTTAGGATGGAAAAGAGAAAAATGATGGGGAAGGAAGACAAAAAAGTTGTGAAAGGCTCACATCAATGAGGACAATCATTGGTGAGAGAAAGCCAAATGATAGATATGATGTGAGGTGTAGGGATCGCCATGCAACAGATGCACATATGAGCTAAGATATGCTCTCCAAAGGAACTAGTGGGGGTGCATCCAACTCTCTTGCTCATGAAGACCTAGATCTCATTTGAGGAGGCTCATCCTTGGAATATGCAAGCCAAGTTATATAATGTAAGGATCCCCACATAGTTATGCATGAATGGTTTGAATATCTCTATGGAGTACTGATACGTCCAAAATGCATCACTATTTTATATAGTAATTCTGTCTTATTCATTGATATATTTCATGATATGATGCTATTCTTATGTTGTTTTGGCTTATTATACACAGTTTGCAACTTTCCGGTGCCGAAGCAGCAGACGCAGGAGTCAGCGGTAAAAAGTGGACGCTGAGTTGCTGAAGAAGAACACCTCCAAATTACCTGAAAAATTGACGGAGGCTGTTTTCCAGAAGGATCACGAAGACACGCAAAAGAGCAACCAGAGGGGGGCCATAGGGTGCCCAGGCGGCCACCTGGCGCGGCCCCACCCCTGGCCGCGCCGGGAGGGCGCCTGGACCCCCGGGGCCACTCCCGGCTCCCCCCTTTGTCCTATTTACTCCTCGTGATCCAAAAACCCTAAAATAGGAGGAGTTTACGGAGTTCCGCCGCCGCTCCGTGGCGGAAACCTACAGAGAAGAAAAGCCATCTCTGGCGGGCAGATTCCGCCGGGGAGATCACCTCCCAGAAGGGGAGATCGTCGCCATCGTCATCACCATCGCCCACGGGCATCATCGAGATCATCATCAACATCATCCCCATCATCAGCACCATCTCCACCTCCATCCAATCTTGTCTCACAATTGCAACTCGTGTTGTAATCCGTACTATCTATCCTCTCTACTCTATCGGTGTTGATTACTACTTTGTGGTGAATGCTATTGAGTTTTGTTGGAGAAATATTATTGTATCCAGATTGTTTATCATCTATTTATCCCCACTAATCATGATCTCTTTTATGTCTTGTGAGTAGTTACTTTAGTTCTTGAGGACATGGGAGAAGTCTAGTTGTTAGTAGTCATATGATGTTGAAGTAATATGTGTTGGTTGATATTTAAGTTGCGTTGTTATTTTCCTAGTGGTGTTGTGTGAGTCGAACACTCAACACTTCGCCTTATCAAGGACCTAGGGGAATGCATTGTGTATAAAGAATGCTTACGGTGGGTTGCCGGAGTGACAGAAACCTAAACCCCAGTTTGCACGCTTTTGCACAAGGGAACAATGGATCACCGATCGTATTGCTATGGTTAGGCTTTTGCCTTAATTACTATCTTGTATTTGCGGATGCTTGCAAGGTGTTTACACTAGTAGGAAATAGGCTATAGCCGCCACCTTATTACTGACGGACACAAAAAGTCGTACACCACCGATACTAGCACTGGCGTATAAAAAATAGTGCACGCCAGGGAAATTGTAAGTCCCACTGGCGTACAGATGTATGTGCACGCCAGTGGCACGACTTGACCCCGGCTAGGCAGCGGGGCTAACTACAACTGGCGTACTTTATTTCTGACCGCCAGTGCTAGTTAAGTTACCACTGGCGTACAGTTTGTATTGTACGACAGAGATAATTTGCCCCGAAATACTTTGGAGGTGAGATGTTTTTGCTGGCGGGTAAGATGCACCGTACGCCAGTACTAATACAAGTTCTTATGGCGGCCAGCTGAGTTGTACGCCAGTGGTATTTTGTGCAATTATTGATGCTCGGGCTGGCCACCAAGCACTCCATTATTGCATCTCCAATCTTGCTTTACCATTAGCTCAAAGTTCCTCCCCTTCCCCCCCCATCTTCACCACTCTTTATAACCAATTGAAACTAGTTTAGGTGATAGATCTAGCTCCATTACCCTTCTAAGTTCCTCTCTACCAAAAGAAATGGCCACAAAAGAACCAAATTTAGCTCCTTTTGGTGTAGATCCAAATATACCATCTCCTAGGTCTAGCTAGATATCTATCTACATCTCTCTTCCTCTCCTACATTGTCTCTCTTAAGGTGAGGGATCAACATATATGTGCTATTCTTGTATTTTGTATTGTGCCTGCGGATATGTGATGATGCATATATATATATATATGTGCTATTCTCTTGATGATATATGATGTATGCATGCATATATGAGATGATGAAATTTTGCCGGATATGTGATGATGCATATATATGTGCTATTCTTGTATTGTGCAGGAAATGATGTCATAGAGTTTGCCGGAATGTTGATTCATTTCCGTTTCGGCAAATTTTTGCACTCTTAGTCCTATTTGTAGGAAGGTCATGCCGAATTTTTTCATTAAAACTGATGGTTTTACTTATCTTGTGTGGTTCTATCACGTGCAGGCGATATGGCGCCCGGCCGTATGAGTGAACGTGTCGTGAACAAATATTTGAGATACGCTACAGACGATATGATACAAAATAACCGCAGGGAGATAAGATGTCCGTGTCGAAAATGCAAAAAATTGGGCTTGCTGAACCCCTTTTCGGGAGAATTGCTGAAGCACCTGCTCATGCATGGTTTCATGGATGGCCACACTCAGTGGCTTGATGAAGATGATGATGATGAAGTCCATGATGGTGCGGCGGAGCATGGCAATAATAACGATCACGGGCAAGAAGACGAAGAGCCGCCTGATGATCCTGCTCCCGCACATGATGTTGGAGATCTAGAATTAGATGCTGAACAACACGTAACCGAAGACGATGACATGCAAACACTGATAGCTTCAGCCGTGCGGGACCCTCATCTCAAAGAGCTGCTCTTGAAGAAGACGACTAACTGCAGATCTGCTAGTATAGAGCAAGCTAAGCTGGCACAACTGGAGGTAGACTCGAATACTCCGTTTTATCCAGGTTGCGGATCGGAAGACTCTCGCTTGAAAGTAGCACTCGATGTTCTCCAGATGAAGGAAAAACACAAATGGACCGACGTAAGTGTCGACGCTAACCTGCAATACTGGAAGAGTAAGCTTCCGGAGGGCAACTCGTGTCCTACAAGTTGTGATGAGGCCAAGAAAGTCGTGTGCCCCTTTGATTTACCGCATGAAAAATACCACGTGTGCATCAATGATTGCTACATTTATCGGAAAGAGGACGCAGACATGATCACATGTCCGGAGTACAATGCCGCTCGATACAAGAAAGGGAAGAAATAACCTCGTAAAGTTGTGTGGCACTTTCCGCTCATTCCCCGTTTGCAGCGGTATTTCGCGGACTACAAGGAAGCAAAGCTCATGCGGTGGCACGCGGAAAGAAAAAATGTAGTGTTGAAAGATCCAAAACGGTGTGAAAAGACAGTTCTGACACACCCTTCGGACGCAAGCCAGTGGAAAGCATTAGACGGCGTAGATGCAAGTTTCGCGGCAGATCCGAGGAACCTCAAGTTGGGTGTGAGCACCGATGGAGTGAATCCGTACAGCAACCAGAGCAGCACACATAGCACTTGGCCCGTGTTTGTATGGATATACAACCTCCCCCCTGGTTATGCATGAAGAGTAAGTACATACACATGTGCATGCTAATTCAAGGGCCAAAACAACCAGGCAACGACATCAATCTGTCTCTAAAGCTACTGAAAGATGAGCTAGACACGTTATGGGAAGGGGTGAACACATGGGACGCCGTCGCAGAAGAATATTTCCCTATGAGAGCCTCCTTGCTTTGTACGGCGCACGACTATCTCGGCCACGGATATGTCACAGGCCAGGTTTGCCACGGACATTGGGGATGTATGAGGTGCATGGATGATCCAATGTTTATGCAGCTTAAGAAAGATCCCGGGTCTTCAAAAACTGTCTACACGGGGCTTCGAAGGTGGTTACACAAGGACGACCCGTTGAGAAGGCGTGGAGACCTTTTCAATGGTAAAGATGAGCTCCGGGGACCTCCACGTAAGAGGTGCGGTGAAGAAATATATGAGTTGCTGAATGACTGGGATCAGTGCCCTAAGCCGGGAAAGAAGCAAAAGGCACCAAAACCTCTCCTGGATGTATGGAAGACGAGGTCCATGTTTTGGGACTTGAAGTACTGGCCCGTTCTCGATACGCCTCATTGCCTCGATCTAATGCATATCACAAAGAATGTGTTCAAGAGTTTGTTTGCCACTCTGCTCAACATGCCGGATAAAACCAAAGATGGGCCGAAAGCAAGAAATGACCTGATACATCTAGGTATCAGGGAAGAGCTTCGCGGGGGAATCGAGTCATCGGATGAGGAGACGAACCGACACAAGGGAAAAAAGGTTAAGAAAAATGACTATCACTGCCCCCCATCCTGTTTCACTCTAAGTGAGAACGAGCTCCAACAATTGATCAAGTGCCTTCTAGGAGTCAAAACCCCTTTTGGTTACTGTGGGCTGATAAGCAGATATCTAGACCAGCAGAAACAAAGGTTCAGCGGGATGAAGTCTCATGACTGTCATGTGATGATGACGCAGATATTTCCGGTTGCGATTCGGGGGATAATGGACAAGAACGTACGTGAAACCCTTTTCGGTTTCTGTAACTTTTTTGACGTGATCTCTCGAAAGTCGATTACACGGAAGCAACTCTCAAGGTTGCAGGAAGAGATCGTTGTGATATTATGCGAACTTGAGATTTACTTTCCACCCGCATTCTTTGACATTTGTGTGCATCTGTTGGTCCATATCGTGGATGATATCATCCACCTCGGACCGGCATTCCTGCACAACATGATGCCGTTCGAAAGGATGAATGGAGTCATCAAAGGATTCGTTCGTAACAGGGCCCGTCCGGAAGGAAGCATCGTTCAGGGCTATCTCACCGAAGAGTGCATCTCTTTCTGCACGAATCTCCTGGGCGAAGTCGATGACCCTGTTGGCCTGTACAGAAACAGGCACCTTGGCAGGCTCGACGGAGTAGGCCACAGGAATGGCCGGAGGGAATTGCATGTGGACTTTGAAAAACGACGCGTCGACTTTAACAGGGCAAACTTGGTAGCTCTACAACACCTTGAAATGGTCGATCCCTGGTGCAAAGAGCACGAAAACATCATTAGGAAGAAGTACACTGACTAGGGTAGGGAAAGGACAGATGGGGAAGTAATCAGAGAGCACAACTCCACTTTCTTGCGCTGGTTCAAAGAACGCCTTATCGCTAATCCACCGATGGATTGTCCAGAAGGCAGACTCTTATACGCTTTGTCACATGGTCCCTCACCCAACCTTGCGACGTTTCAGGCATATGATATAAATGGGTTCACATTCTACACGGAAGAAAAGGATAAAAGTTCTGCTTATCAAAACTCAGGAGTAACGATGGTATCCTCAATCGGTAAAGAAAAATTAAGATACTACGGAAGGATCGAGGAGATATGGGAGCTTGACTACTCTGGAGAGAAGGTGCCGATGTTTCGTGTCAGATGGGCTAGGAGATCAACCGTCATGAAAGAAGACAAATACTTCACCACCATGGTTATACCCGAAGCCGGCAGCACTTCATCAAGCGTGAACATCACTGCGCAAAATGAGCCATGGGTATTGGCTAAGCACATGTCCCAATGCTTCTTCATAACAGACCGCTGTAGGCCTAGTCGTGTGGTCGTGAGGAGAGGCAAAAGAAACATCATCGGAATGGCCGACGAAGACGACTTCGACATGTTCGGCGACCCAAATATCGAAGATGATGAAGATGACGACGATAAGGCAAAATACACCACAAGAAGGAGCAGAACGACGCTACCTAGGTCAGGTCGTCCGTTCAAAAGAAGTAGTCACGATGTCGGGCTAAATTATGCAACTGCGACAAAAAAGGCAAGAAAATTACCAAACGCTGAGAAAGACGCGCAATGTGTGCGAAGAAACTAGCTAGTATTGATTTCTCTTTTGTATGAGACTACAAACTTGTTGTATCGATGAACTAATATTCGACGACACTCTTATTATATGTACCTCTCTTTTGTAATATACATTTTTTGACCATTTTTATATGAAAAAAACCCTTTTAATAAAATAGAGAGAAAATCAAATACAAGAATAGAAAAAACAGAAGCAAATATTTTAAAAAATATTTCTGGCGGCCGGACATTGTGTACGCCAGTGGTAGGGTTACCTCTGGCGGACGACGTCATTTTCACGCCAGAGAAAAAAATGTAGTGCTGGCGGACGTTTAGTCTGTCCGCCAGTGGTAACTTGGGCCATATATATTTTCTATGCTCCCCCGCGCCCGTTTTCTGGATCCAAATTTCCTTTCCGGCCCCTCTCACGCGCGCGCCCGCCACTCGCCGGAACCCTAACCCACCGCTCGCCGGAACGGCCGCCCGCCACCGCCTCCTGACCACTCTTTTCTGCAGGTACGCCGCCGCCCTCTCCCATCTCTCTCCCCTCCCCTCCCCATCCCCCTCCCTGACGAACCCTAACCCGCCGCTCGCCGGCCGTCCGCAGGTAGAAGGAGGGCCGGGCACCAGGACGAGCACCGCCGCCTAACGCCTGGAGGGGAGAAGGAGGCCACCTGACGCCTGGACGAGCACATCACAGGTAAGCCGCTCCCCTCCTTCTTCTGTCTACTCTCTCTCACTGCTCTCCCTCTGAACCTCACTGTTCTTGAGGTTTCCGAGATGTCTAGGTCTAGATAAGGTACAGGCTGGTGTTCTAGATGTTGTAGAGGGACTCTATAATGGTGTGTAGTGATTGATTCAATCAAAGAAATTTTCTTGCGAAAATGTTCTGAATCTGTCACTGTCACTGACAGTGAACATCTTCTTTAGTTCAAGGCCGGTTGTGCTTGGGGTGCTTGTGGTGTTTCTCTGGTACTATATATGTACTAGATTCTATAGGTTTACTGTCCTTGCTCTCCCAATGAGCTACTGTCAGTCTTGCTGATCCATGTTGATCATTGAGATGTTGACAGTGCTACTGAAGATTAATGCAAAGCTGTTTTCTACTGTCAATGGGCTTTCCTTTTCAATCTTGTGATCATATAATTTTGTTACACATGAAACAGAGATCCTCAAATAAAACTGTGCTGGCCTATTCAAAATTTGTTAGCACTCAGTAAACCATTGTCCCAGGGTCTATTTTTCTAAGAACTAGCTAGGTTGACAAGGAAATACATACCTGCAAGAGTATCGATATGTTTGTTCTTAATGTAATGGTTTTGTATCTGACCATATTCATGATTCATCTGTTGGCAGGTATCGAGCTTATCCTGAGCACTGAAATTGTGTCATTGACTTCTTCCTATTTAGATTTTAAATTGTCATCAACTTGCTTTATGCATGAAGTATATACCATGGCACAAAATGTTGCCCTGAGACCTTATAAAAGAATTACCAATTACTAGTTGCTGTTACTGTTACTTAAGATGTAAAACTTCTGTAGATATATTTCATGTTCCTTTGCATTGCCAATTACTAGTTGCTGTTACTGTTACTGTTAATGTTTTTTCATGTTCCTTTGCATTGCCATCATCAATATAGATATATTAATAAATTGTGAGGTTGGCACTAACTTATGTGTTCTTATAATGTAGAAAAGCAAGACGAGTTGCCACCGTACCAGCCCCCGTGTGCTATAGCTTGTGAGGTGATCTCTTCATCTTATAGCTTTATGCATGTGTGCTAGCTGCTAGCTGCTGTTGTGTGGTGTTGCTAGCTGTTGTTGTGTGGTGCTGCCACATTGCTGGTGCTGCTGTTGTGTGGTGTTGCTAGCTGCTGTTGTGTGGTGCTGCCACATTGCTGGTGCTCTGTTGTGGGCTGCTGCTAGCTGCTGTTGTGTGGTGCTGCCACATTGCTGGTGCTGCTGTTGGTGCTGCTGCTAGCTGCTGTTGTGTGGTGTTGTATCCAGTTTGCAGGTACCCATGAGGCCTTGAGATTGCCGGAATGTTGATTAACTTCCGTTCCGGAAAATTCGGGTACTCCATATGTCCTATTTTCAGCAAAGGTCATGCCAAAATTTTCCGTGAATTTTGGCATGACTTATGCTAAATAGGACATGATAAAAATACTGAAAATGAGAACTTTAACTCATTTTGCTACTGTTTAAATGACCTAATATAAGATATGAACTGAACTTAGTGATATATTGTTCTATAGTATTTTTGCTACTTTTTTATAACTCATTTTGCTACTTTTTTATAACTCATTTTGCACTAACCTATCCCACTTACTAGTAGTATTTTTAAATGGTGATAATAGATGTCAAACAATGAGGAAGCCGGTGGTTCTCGGGTACCTGTCGATCCTGTAGAGGATCATCCTTATTTCTCAATGCTTGCGGGTCAACACTTTGACGATCAACATGATGAAGGCGGGGATGCAGGCAACGAGAGCACTACTAGTGGTGTCGGGGATGCTGGCAACGAGAGCACTACTAGTGGTGCCGGGGATGCAGGCAACGAGAGCACTACTAGTGGTGCCGGGGATGCAGCCAACACGACATCTGGTAGCGAAGCCAAGCGGAAGCGTAAGGAAAGGGGACCAAACAAGCTCAGCACCATCCGAGAAGAATTTACGGAGGTGCACCCCGCTAGCGGTTTGCCTACACAGCTGATTCATGTTGCAATAGGGTACGATAGAAGCATTGGATGCATCCTTCGAGAAGTCGTCAACATCAATGAAGAGGACATAAGGGCAAAAGACAAGGAACTTGTGGCCACCCTCCTCATTCAGAGGCTGCACGCGCGATACAAGTTCCCGGAACCCTATGATAACCTTGATATCAAGAAAAATCGGGCGAACACATTCGCCCTAGGCAAGTTCAGCAAAGCCTTGTCCACTTGGAAATTATATGTGAGGCAGGAGCTTGATGCGGGTTCCGATCTTGCTAAGATCCAGAGCCACTGGCCCTCAATTTCGGAAGAGGACTTCAATGTTTTCAAGGCCAACCATGACCTACCTGCAACTAAGGCGCTTAGGAAGTGGGGTAAAGATATGCATGACAAGAACGTAGCTCCCCACACAATCTCGGAAGCCGTGGTTACGAGGGAAAGCAGCCAATTTGGGATAAGGAGGACGCGGAAAGGAAAGGGCCGGACCCCTACCCGAAGTTTAAAAACCCGCTCGGAAATCGATTTGTGCGGGCCCGATACAGGGTAAATCCCAAAACCAAGGAGCTATGCACGAACGCGAAGGTCAAGGATCTTGAGAAAAAAATTCGGGAGGAAGAAGAATTAGCTCAATCTCAAGGATCCTCAACCCAGGTGCCATATGACGCCTCTTTTGAAAGGGCGCTAAACAGGGTAAAGAACGTGCCGGTTGACACGCCGCTGCATCGTGGCCGTGTGGTCGGCGCCGGACTCAATCACAAGCATTCATTTTACTACCCCGAGGCCAAGGAGGCACGAAAGGAGAGGAAGAGGAACGAGGAGAAGAATGTGAGGGAAGAATTGGAGACCGTGAAAGCTGAGATGCCCAACATAATCACTGCGCAAGTGACACAGACGGTCAACAACCTCATTCCTACCATGATGAAGTCGATCGCGGATTGGATCGACGGAGGCCGACAAGGGCCTCTCCCCATGATCACCTTAGGTGCCGGCAGCTCAACTAATCAGCCGCCTATTGTGGACAATACGACGGCGGCCGGCAACACATCACAAGGTGTGAGGGATGAATCGCTGGCCGGCACCGCGCCTCGTAGCAGCCCTTCCATCTCTTACACGCCGGCAGCCGTCCGCGGTCCTTTGTCATTAGACGAGGTCAACACCCTGACGGTAAATAAGCGCCACAAAAGTCTCGACTAGTTTAATTGGCGATTGCTTGCCCTCTCTAACGCCTTACATGTTTTCGCAGGCCGACGAGGTGGGATGCACATTGCTATTACAAGTCAACAATGAGTTGAAGGACGTGGCAAAGGCACGTATCATGGCACCACTTAACCGTGTGTTCCACACAGTGCCTATGGCCGATACCATGTTTAGGGTTGCATTGGACCGGGTGTTCCCGGGTTGCGGAAATTTGGATCCTCCGACTCAACCCCCCGAAGCCGATAGCGAGTTGAACCTCGACCAATGCTTGTCTTGGCCCATGCTATGGCCTAAAGATCTGATTCGTGTGGACCCTTCTTTCACCAACCCACCAGAGCAAACCGAGTCCTTTGCTGAACCTGCGGATCATCACGACGACAATGCTGTTCGCGTCGAAGACTTTCTCATTGATTACGAGGACTTATTACCTGCTGCCAGCCAGGGTCCTCTTGATGATACACAAGTCGCCGGTCCCAGTCAGGGTCCTCCCCGCGCTGATCATTGCTCGAGGCGTCTATTCTCTTCTCAAGGAGAGCCAGAAGTAGCCCCCTTCAGCCGTCGTGATCCAGCTGGTCTCAGCCAAGACACACTCCAAGAGGCACTCCAAGATTCATTTGTGCAGCCTGCTAGCAGGAAGACGACGGGGCGGAAAAGACAGAAGAAACGTGCCCTTGACTCCAGCAGCCAGCCGGTGGAGGGGTGTAGGAAGCCGATCCGGGTCCAGGACAAGGTACCCATCATAAACTGGCATGAGATCCATGAGTTGGGTAAACCGATGTTGCCGCCAAATTTTTTAGAAATCGTCACTTCGGATATGAGGAACCTCCATAATGCTATTCTTTATGTGGAGACGAATCTTGCCAAAGATGACAATCCAACATACCCGCTTTACATAGGAAAGGTACCGGAGGGCTTGGGCTTTGTGGATAAATACCTAGGGGACTTGTTCTTCTTGAGGTTTAATGACATCTTTGACATGTTCCACATGAATGCGCTCCACCCATCCATGGTCCGCCTGGCTGCGCTCAGCTTGGCTCACCAGCTCATCAAAGAGAATACCCCGAACATCGCTATAATGGACCCCTTCTACATGCAAGAAATGTTCTTGAACAACCCTAAGGGTAAGATAGCGGAAACGAAGTACATCGAAGATTTCTTCGTGGATCATCCTACCAAGAACATCTTTCTCATGCCTTACTTTCCTAAGTAAGTCATTCTCGCTTGCAGCCGTAACATGCTTTCGCTATCGTTAAACTAATCTGAGGCTGATGATCTCTTTGAACTACAAACTATTTTGTGTAGCAACCAATACGGCACCCTCATCGCTCTGGAGCCGAAAGAGTCGCTTGCCATATATCTCGACTCGGGGAGTCATCAGAAGTACAAAGACTACAAGCTAATCAAGGATGTTCTGGATGATGCTCTCACTGGCTACTCTTATAGGGAGGGCATCATAAAAACAAAAAACCAAAGGCGAGGAAAATACACATTCATCCATAAAACGGAGTTCCCCTGCATCAAGCAGGCGCCAGGCAGTACGATGGAGTCCTGGTATGCAATCTATCATATGCGCGAGTACGTATAGGATGAACAACGACTACAATATCCGTCATCTCTCACAAAATGGTGCGAAACCTTGGCGAAGTCCTCCGATGCCGAAATAAGACAAGAGTTCGGCCGAATCCAGCAAATGATCGCGCGAACAATCTCCAGGGATGTCATACATTGCGATGGGGTGTTCTTCTATAGTCATCGTCCACTACCTAACGCTGACATAGAAGCCCTCTTACATCAACATGGCGATGACAGACCATTAAACTCATTGCAAGGCTGTCTCCCGTTCCCTCCGCCGAAGACGAAGCCGAAGCCGAAGCCGAGCACGAAGTGAGACGGTGTGTTCTCTATGCATGTAGTTTTTTTTGAACAATCGATGAACATGTGTTGTAAACTTTATCTCATGTTGAACTTGTGTACGTACTACATGATGCATATATTCTATATTGAGGGTTATATGAATCGTGTGCATACTTAACTATTTGCTATAAAATATTGCAGACATGTGAACTCCTTTTACATTCAAAGTTCAAAAAGGCGCGCCTAATCGGCCGCTTATGCGCGCCTAGGCGTGGTGCGTTGGCTCAACGCCTCGCTTAAGGCTTGTGCGCTGAGAAAAGCGTTCCTTCTCCTGTAGCTAGTGCTAGCCTGCTAGGTGGAGGGGTGGAGCCATAGTAGACACTAGTAGGTTCACTAGACAGTAGTTGTATACTTGTATTTGCTTGTGCTTGCTACTACTAGCTGGCTGCTAGCAGCTACTGCTTGCTGCTGGCTGCTAGCTGCTACTGCTGTACTGCTGGCTGCTAGTGCTACTAGCTGCTGCTGCTACTTCTTGGCTGCTTGCTAATGATGTTGTTGTAGTATTCTTTTATAATGCAAGAATGTACACATCTTCCTTTTTAACTATCTTGGTTAATATTTTTATATGTCTTTTATACTGCAGAGATGAAGAAGTGGTATGTGGTGTACGAAGGTAGCGTTCCAGGAGTCTATGAGCACTCGGAAGACTGCTTCAAGCAAGTGAACAAGTTCAAGGGCAACAACTACAAGAGCTACAAGAGTAAAGCGGAGGCGGAAGCTCGGTACTTGAACTACCGGCAAAGGCAAGAGAGGAAGAACCACCGGATGAAGTCCAACTTCATCGTGATTCCCTTCTTGCTCATCGTCATTACCATTCTCTTGTATGTGATTGTAGCTAGTTATTAGATGACTACCTTCCTTTCGAAAAACCTTGCGACCTAAACTACCAATTCCATCGAGATGTAGTTGTGTGTGATACAATCTACGTGATGTAACTCCAACTTGTCTATACTTTTCTGTTTGTCTATGTGTGATACAATATGTGATGCCACTAATACCAACTTATCTATTTTGATTAGAAATGTGATGTAACAATATTTGATCACTCTTGTATATTTGAACTTATGGATTCTGTGTATTTGTATTGTGTTGGTAAACTGTGAAAATATTTGAGTATTTGTATTGCTGGAATAACAAGTTTCTACAAAAAAATAATTCCAGAAAATATATTGCTGGCGTACAGAAGGGATTCTGCTGGCGGACAGTACCAAATCCAGAAAAATTTCCGCTGACGTACGTCTGTCTTAGCACTGGCGACCAAAATAGCACGCCAGAGGTATTAGAAGATAGCTCTGCCGAGGAAGTAAATAGTACGCCAGCGGTAAAAAATTGTAGCACTGGCGTACAGCTTGTACGCCAGCGGTGCCTGCTACCACTGGCGTGACAGCGCTGGCGTACGCTTGGCCGCCAGCGGTAACAGAAAACCGTACGCCAGCAGTAGCCTATTTCCTACTAGTGTTAATCATAAGAGTGCATTCATCTTAGTCTAGAGGATGCACTAGCATAGATCCACCCACAAAACACTTATCAACACAGTACATAGTACCGATACGGAATATGGCGAAAGCACATGACTACCTCTCCCGTGTGTCCTCAAGAAGACTTTAGCTTTTATAAGTTCAGTTGCTAGGCCTCTCCTTTGCTAAGAAAGGATTGGGCCACTCTTTACTATCCAGTATCTTTTACTTTGCTCGCCTTTACTTTCCTGTCACTTATACCAAGAAAACCCCTAAAAGTTATCTTTCAGTGCTTGCAGTTATCTCCTTACCAAAGTCACTTGCTACTACCTTCTGCTCCTCGTTGGGTTCGACACTCTTACTTATCGAAAACACTGCAATAGATCCCTCTACGTTGAGGGTCATCAAGCTACATTTTCTGGCGCCGTTGCCGGGAGTGTAGCGCTATTAGTAAGTGAAGCTGGTAAGGAAGTTTTTATATTTCTGTTTTTAGTTTTGCCGTTGCTATTTTTGTCCTTATGAACACCCCTACTCTTGGATCTTTGTTCTTTGGGAGCCTCCCCACAACTAAGGTAGTTACTCCTGCCCCTACTGAAATTGTGCCTTATAAGATACCATCTGGTATTATCGATTATGTCTTAGCTAATCGCTACGCACGAGATAGACATCCAGGTGAACACTTGCTATATTTATCACAACTATGTTCATTATTCAAGCTTGCAGGTGTGTCACTGGAGTTCGTTGTGAAGAAATTATTCTCCGTATCGCTTACATACAAAGCTTCAGATCGGTATAAGCTCCTCGATAACTCACATTTTCTCAATTGGGAAGAGCTTATGTCTCTCTTTTATACAAAGTTTTACCCTCTTCATGAAGTTTACCGAGACAGGAATTACATCTATAACTTTAGGTCTCGCGAAGGAGAGAGCATCTCTCAAGCTTGGGGGAGACTTAAATCCCTAATGTTCAAATGTCCTATCCATAAGCTCCCCAAAGATATTATACTTACAAATTTTTATGCCATGCTTTCTCGTCAGGATAAGGAAAGGTTGGATACCTCCTCTAGCGGGGTATTTCAGACAAAGAGCGTTGAAGAAAGATGGGATCTCATCGAAAGGATCCAGAAGAATACTGAAGATTGGGAAATCGATAAAGGTATTGAACCTGCTATAAATTATGAGCATCATTATATAGAGAGCTATGTGAAAACTGATTATTTTAATACCTTTTGCTCTAAGATTGGTCTGGACTCCCATCTAATGATTGATTTTTGTAAGAACTTTGCTTCTCATGTTGATTCTTCTAAGATGAAGAAGGATCAGTACCATAAGCCTTTCAAAGAAGTGCCTATTGATATTCAAGTTGCTGATCCTATTTTGCCTGCAGTTATATATGAACAGCCCCCTTTTCCTTCAAGAATAAGGGAGCACTATTTTGTGACAGGCATCATAAATAAAAGTGAGAGAAGAACAGGCGAACCTGAGGACCAGATTAGAGTCGATCCTCAAGTAGCTATGGTTAAAGATTTAGTTACTAATGATGTTTCAGATTCTATTATAAATTTTTGTGCTGTTTCAACTAACATTGTCACAGCCAAGAATAAAAGCCCAATTTCAGGTACACCAGTTGTATCTGTTAAAATAGGAGATCACAATTATTACGGGCTATGCGATCTGGGAGCAAGTGCTAGCGCGATTCCTTATTCACTTTATCAAGAGATCATGAGTGAGATTTCACCCTCTGAACTCGAAGAGATCGATGTTACTATTCATCTTGCAAACAAAGCCACTATCTCTCCTATTGGGATTGTGAGAGATGTTGAAGTCCTATGCGGAAAGGTAAAGTACCCTACAGACTTTCTCGTACATGGTTCAGTGCAGGATAGTTTTTGTTCTATTATTTTTGGTAGACCTTTTCTCAGAACTTGTGGAGCTATTATAGATTGCAAGAAGGGTAATGTTTCTGTTGAATTCAATGGTGAGCCATATGAATTTAACTTTTCTAAGATTTCCAAGCAACCTCGTGGTACCGAATTACCTAGTGATGATAAAATTATTGAAAGTATTGCTTCTATTGCTATTCCCCCTAATGATCCTTTGCAGCAATACATGGAGGACCACGAAAATGATACTCGTATGCAGGAAAGAAATGAAATTGATGAAATCTTCTTGAGACAACCTGCTATCCTGAAGCACAATCTTCCGGTTGAACCTTTAGGAATTTTATCCAAACCAAAAGAAGACCCGGTGTTTGATCTCAAACCTCTCCCCGATACGCTCAAGTATGCTTATTTAGATGAAAAGAAAGTATATCCTGTTATTATAAATTCTAACCTTTCAGGATATGAAGAAGAGAGATTATTGGAGACACTCCGTAAACACCGAGGTGCAATTGGCTATACCCTTGATGACCTTAAGGGAATTAGTCCATTTATCTGACAACATACTATCAACCTCGAGCCCGATGCTAAACCTGTTGTTGACCATCAACGACGGTTGAACCCAAAGATGATGGATGTTGTGAGGACCGAAATCCTCAAGCTTCTAGCCGCAGGTATTATCTACCCTATAGCCGATAGTAAGTGGGTAAGTCTAGTTCATTGTGTTCCTAAGAAAGGAGGGACAACTGTAGTCCCTAATGATAAGAATGAGCTAATACCTTAGAGAATTATTATTGGATATAGAATGTGCATTGATTACAGGAAGCTGAACAAGGCAACCAGGAAGGACCACTACCCGCTGCCCTTTATTGATCAGATGCTCGAGAGGTTGTCCAAAAACACCCACTTCTGCTATCTTGACGGGTACTCTGGCTTCTCTCAAATTCATGTTAACACCGCCGATCAAGAGAAGACCACTTTCACTTGCCCTTATGGTACTTATGCTTATAGGCGTATGCCTTTTGGTTTATGCAATGCACCTGCTACTTTACAGAGATGTATGTCTGCAATATTTCATGGTTTCTATGAGGAGATTGTGGAAGTCTTCATGGACGATTTCTCCGTCTATGGAACTTCCTTTGACCACTGTCTCCACAATCTTAATAAAGTTTTGCAGAGATGCGAGGATACAAACTTAGTTCTAAATTGGGAAAAGTGCCACTTCATGGTTAACGAAGGGATCGTGCTTGGCCACAAGATTTACGAAAGGGGAATTGAAGTGGACAAGGCGAAGATTGAAGCTATCGAAAGGATGCCCTATCGAAGGGACATTAAAGGTATTCGTAGTTTTCTCGGTCATGCTGGTTTCTATAGAAGATTTATTAAAGACTTTTCTAAGACCTCGAGACCCCTCACTAATCTTCTCCAGAAGGATGCTCCTTTTGTATTTGATGAAGATTGTAAGGAGACTTTCGAAGTTCTTAAGAAGGCTTTAATAACCGCTCCTATAGTACAACCGCCTGACTGGAATTTTCCCTTTGAAATTATGTGTGATGCTAGTGATTTTGCTGTTGGAGCTGTTTTAGGACAAAGGGTTGACAAAAAGTTGAATGTTATTTATTATGCTAGTAAGACCCTTGATAGTGCTCAACAGAATTATGCTACTACTGAGAAGGAATTCTTAGTAGTAGTGTTTGCTTGTGATAAGTTTAGGCAGTATATTGTTGATTCTAAAGTTATTATTCATACTGACCATGCTGCCATTAAGTATCTTATGAAGAAGAAGGATGTCAAACCAAGGCTCATCAGATGGGTACTTCTCCTTCAAGAATTTGATTTGCAGATTGTTGATAGAAAAGGAGCAGACAACCCTGTGGCGGACAATCTTTCAAGGATGGAAGATATACCGCATGATCCCATCCCAGTCAACGACAGTTTTCCAGACGAACAACTTGCCGTTGTTAAAGTACAATCTCTTTCCGATCCTTGGTTTGCAGATTATGCTAATTTTATCGTTGCAAAGTATTTGCCTCCAGGTTTAACATTTCAGCAAAGTAAGAAGTTCTTCCATGATTTGAGGCATTACTTTTGGGACGACCCTCATCTTTTCAAAGAAGGTCCAGACGGGATCGTGAGAAGATGCGTACCGGAACACGAGCAGAAGGACATTCTCAAGCAATGTCACGATAGTCCCTACGGAGGACATCACGCCGGTGAGAGGACCGCACATAAGGTTCTCCAATCAGGTTTTTATTGGCCTACTCTCTTTAAAGATGCTAGAAATTATGTTTTAGCCTGTGATAAATGTCAGAGAGTTGGTAATATTAGTAGGAGGAATGAGATGCCTATGAATTACTCACTAGTGATTGAGCCTTTTGATTGCTGGGGTTTTGATTTTATGGGTCCTTTTCCTTCTTCGCACAAGTACACTCACATATTAGTTGCTGTTGATTATGTGACCAAGTGGGTTGAAGCAATCCCCACTGAGAGTGCTGACCACAAAACATATTTGAAAATGCTCAAAGATGTAATTTTCCCTAGGTTTGGTGTACCTAGGTACCTCATGAATGATGGAGGATCACACTTCACGCATGGAGCTTTTAGAAAAGCTTTAGCCAAGTACGATGTCAATCATAGAATTGCGTCACCGTACCATCCTCAAACTAGTGGGCAAGTTGAGCTCACCAATAGGGAGATCAAGTTGATCTTGCAAAAGACAGTTAACAGAAATAGGGAAGACTGGTCAAGCAAGTTAGGAGATGCTTTGTGGGCGTATAGAACTGCTTACAAAAACCCCATGGGCATGTCTCCCTATAAAATGGTCTATGGAAAGGCTTGCCATTTGCCATTAGAGTTAGAACACAAAGCTTTCTGGGCTGTTAGAGAGCTTAATGCTGACCCAAAGTTAGCTGGTGAAAAGCGTCTCATGAACTTGACTTCTCTAGATGAGTGGAGAAGTGAAGCTTACGAGAGCGCTAAAATGTTCAAGGAAAAGGTAAAGAAGTGACATGATAGGAGGATTCTGAAACGTGCATTTAATGTTGGTGATAAAGTTTTATTGTTTAGATCCCGTTTCAGGTTTTCTCCAGGTAAACTACTTTCCAGGTGGGAAGGGCCATTTCATATCGAAGAAGTCTACCGGTCTGGTGCAATTAAGATTAACAATTTTGAAGGCACCAGACCTCAAGTTGTGAATGGGCAAAGACTCAAGCATTACATGGCGGGAGATCCCGTCAATGTTGATGTAAACATAATACGCACAACAACTCATGAAGAACATGTTGCAGCCCTGTTTCAGACACCGACAGAAGCAGAATAATAAAAGGTATGTATTACGGTAAGGAAACATCGTGAACCGCCATAAAAGTTCCATATTATGAGTTTTTGCAAAATTAGGAAAATTCGAGGCCTAAGTGGAGCCGGAGACGAGCCCCAGGGGGCCCAGGCGCCCCCCTGGCGCGCCCTACCTCCTGGCCGCGCCGGGAGGCCGCCTGGGCACCCAGGAGTCTGTCTCCGACCCCACTTTGGCTCGTTACCTTCCTTTTGTTGCAGAAATTTTTGCTATATATTCACCCGGATCGTTCTGGCAACGTATCTCGCGATTCCGTGTGTTTTCTCTTCAATCCGTTTCTGCCAGGAATTCTTTTAGCTAGACCTAGGTGCCATGGCTTCCCCAAGTTCCCCCAAGGACAAGTTCGTCGTCAATGTCATCAACCCTTACCTTGCTGAGGTAAACAAGCACCCCCAGGTCCTTCGAGTGGAGGACGGTGTTCTCCACAAGGAAGATCTGAAGGGACCGGTCATGGAGGGGAGCACCGAGGAGCGGCTGAAGGAGATGGAACATGAGATCTTCAAGTTCAAGAAGATGGTGGAGCGTGGTGTTGAAGCCAAATTCGACATCAGGAACGAGATCGAGGATTCCCATAAGAAAGAGATGAAGGAGATGTGGTCAAGTTTGTCCGCACTAGAAGAAAAAGTTTACCAGCTTCAGGCACAAATCTATGATCTGCACAACCAGAACTGTGAGTATGAACTAAAGTTTCTGCGCATGGGTTTAGGTGCTGAGTGCAGGATTCTGGAGACGGGAATGTCCTTCGAGACTGGAGAGGAGCTACCATGGAAGCGCTTCGCCAAGGAGTACCTGACTAAGAAGAACAAGAATGAGGAGTAAAATCTCATCGGGTAATGGCATCCCCTCAGCTTGTTCCAAGCTTGGGGGAGTGCCCGGTATCTTTATCTCTATCTTAGTCTTTTAGAGTCAAGTAGAGTCGTATCATGTCTAGGAAGTTTATTATATGAAATAGGTGTTTGCATTGAGGTCTATCACTCCGTCTGTGGAGAGATTGTATCCGTGAGTGTGGAGTCGTCTATTATATTATATTAATGATAAGTCTATGGGTTCCTTCGCTGCACTCGGTATTCTCTTCACGCAATCGGCATCATATGACGATTTTTATGGGGAGTATTGACCTTATATCAGGTATGGCTTTGAAAACTTTATTTAAATTTTGGCAAACATAGCTTTGGTCTTGACAACATGCATGTTTTCTCAAGTAGCGACTTAGCCAAAACCTTTATGTTATTATGCTTGAAGTGTTATGTTGACAAGACAACTTGATATGTTATGCTTACCTTAATGTTTATGCCTTATATGTTTTACATCTAAATTAGCATCAATTGTCTGTTCTCTCAAAGCCTTTGATAGACAAACTCTTTGCCAAGTAGATTTCTGCTTGTGCATCCATACCCTGAAACTTTTACCTTCCATGTGAGTCCACCATACCTTCCTATTCGTGGTATTCCCCTACCACTCCTATAAGTATAGAATTTATGTGTTATCCTTAAATGTTCAAAATCTTCTGTTTTGTGCCTCTTGTTTAGCTCATGAGGAAGTAGTAGGTGATTCATGATCTTCTTAAGTTGGACAAGTTTTATCCCGGGATTGCATGTCTAATCTGCAAACCCATAATACGAGGAGGAACTGGCATGGGTGCGCCCAGCTCGAAAGATAATATATCAAACAAACCCTCCTTCACGCTTGGTCTATGAGAAATCAGAAACTTTGGCAGTGATAAACAAAGGAGATTAAGGGGATGTGATCGTACCCACTTGGGAGCCGTTCCTCGAAACTTGTCCGTCTTGAGAAGTAATTGAGCTATCTATTAGCATTCGTTGACAAACTATGCACCACCCCAAAATCTATTTTTATTCTGTTTGATTTAAGGATAGCACATGAGTTTTCCCTGCTTGCCCTGAACATGGCCTTTCTTCCACCTTCGTGTTGAGTCAGTTTTACCACTTCCTTATTTTCCCTAAGAGAACAGACATTTGATGTTGATGATGATTCATCCATATAGAGTTGCATTAATTTTTGCCATGCCATATCCTTGTTGACATTATCTTTTGATAAGTAAGTTGTTTGCGAAATCTTTTGCCTAGCGAGCATCTTCCTTCGTGTTAGCATTTGCACTTCATGACTATTAACATGTTCTTTCAAAAGCTTCAAATTGTTTTTAGTTTTCCTTTTACCAAGATTATGTTTGCCATAATTTGATGAGTTTCCTCAGCCCTACTTTTTGATTATAATTGTTATTACTTTCTCATGAGGGCCTTATGAGTTGAGGTTGCTGTTGAGGATGCTTGAGTATGATGAAGGAACCTTGATGCTTCTTGTCCGTATTCTATTTATCGACACTTCACTCTCTAAACTTGTGGACAGGTTTACCGAGCTCAGTATTCGCTGGGGGACAAGCGAGGTCTAAGCTTGGGGAGTTGATACGTCCAAAATGCATCACTATTTTATATAGTAATTCTTTCTTATTCATTGATATATTTCATGATATGATGCTATTCTTATGTTGTTTTGGCTTATTTTACACAGTTTTCAACTTTCCGGTGCCGAAGCAGCAGACGCAGGATTCAGCGGTAAAAAGTGGACGCTGAGTTGCTGAAGAAGAACCCTCCCAATTACCTGAAAATCGACGGAGGCTGTTTTACAGAAGGATCACGAAGAAACACAAAAGAGCAACCAGAGGGGTCCATAGGGTGCCCAGGCGGCCACCTGGCGCGGCCCCACCCCTGGCCACGCCGGGAGGGCGCCCGGACCCCCGGGGCCACTCCCGGCTCCCCCCTCTCTCCTATTTACTCCTCGTGATCCAAAAACCCTAAAAGAGGAGGAGTTTACGGATTTCCGCCGCCGCTCCATGGCGGAAACCTACAGAGAAGAAAAGCCATCTCTGGCGGGCAGATTCCGCCGGGGAGATCACCTCCCGAAAGGGGAGATCGTCGCCATCGTCATCACCATCTCCACGGGCATCATCGAGATCATCATCAACATCATCCCCATCATCAGCACCATCTCCACCTCCATCCAATCTTGTCTCACAATTGCAACTCATGTTGTAATCCGTACTATCTATCCTCTCTACTCTATCGGTGTTGATTACTACTTTGTGGTGAATGCTATTGAGTTTTGTTGGAGAAAATATTATTGTGTTCAGATTTTTTATCATCTATTTATCCCCACTGATCATGATCTCTTTTATGTCTTGTGAGTAGTTACTTTAGTTCTTGAGGACATGGGAGAAGTCTAGTTGTTAGTAGTCATATGATGTTGAAGTAATATGTGTTGGTTGATATTTAAGTTGCGTTGTTATTTTCCTAGTGGTGTTGTGTGAGTCGAACACTCAACACTTCGCCTTATCAAGGACCTAGGGGAATTTATTGTGTATAAAGAATGCTTACGGTGGGTTGCCGGAGTGACAGAAACCTAAACCCCAGTTTGCACGCTTTTGCACAAGGGAACAATGGATCACCGATCGTATTGTTATGGTTAGGCTTTTGCCTTAATTACTATCTTGTATTCGTGGATGCTTGCAAGGTGTTTAATCATAAGAATGCATTCATCTTAGTCTAGAGGATGCACTAGAATAGATCTACCCACCAAACACTTATCAAAACAGTACATAGTACCGATACGGAATATGGCGAAAGCACATGACTACCTCTCCCGTGTGTCCTCAAGAACACTTTAGCTTTTATAAGTTCAGTTGGTAGGCCTCTCCTTTGCTAAGAAAGGATTGGGCCACTCTTTACTATCCAGTATCTTTTACTTTTCTCGCCTTTACTTTCCTGTCGATTATACCAAGAAAACCCCTAAAAAGTTATCTTTCAGTGCTTGCAGTTATCTCCTTACCAAAGTCACTTGCTACTACCTTCTGCTCCTCGTTGGGTTCGACACTCTTACTTATCGAAAACACTACAATAGATCCCTCTACGTTGAGGGTCATCAAGTACAAATATGACAATGGATTACGAGTGTGGATCTTCCAAAAGGAATAGTAGTGTTGCCCCTTCTCTCTTTTTATTTCTTTTTTCTGTACTTTTTTGTATTTTGTGGCCTCATTGGCTCTTTCTATTTATATCTCATTTGTCCTCTTTGGGATCTTTTAATTTGTCCTCTTTGGGATCTTTTCCTCATTTAAGGGCAACACTCTATATTTTACAAGAATATGAAGAAGATCTTCACACTTTACAAGAAGTACTCAACATAAAGAAAACTGAAAAAGTATCATGATGTATGAAAATGTATGCCTATGCCAGTGTAGCAGGATATGCAATGATACTAGCACGTCATGTAGCAATGATAAGGGCAAGGAACAACTAGCATGAGGCTCCTCGATCAAGCAAAATCATGTATGACATGAAGATCAAGTCATGAGATGGTGGATGTTGCATGGCAATGTATCTCGAAAAGGCTATGGAAATGCCTTCATAAGTAGGTATGGTGGCTGTTTTGCAGAAGATATAAGGAGTTTTATGATGACAGAGCGTATCATGCCAAGGGTTTGGATGCACCGGCAAAGTATGCACCAACTCTCAAGATGAGAAAGGGCAATGCACGGTACCGAAGAGGCTAGCAAAATATGGAAGGTGGAAGTGCCAACAATCGAATACTGGCATTACTCCGAAGAACTCATGCACTTATTATCAGTAACTCTTTATATAATCAGGAGGTTCACAAAGAGACAAGTACCCCGAGGAGGAGTGTATGAGGGTTTGGTTATCTTTGCGCATCCTCGACCCATGGTACGTGAGGGTACTCTATATATCCCAACCCCTCCAGAGGTTAGAGATCCATCTAGTAGCTAGAGTTCTCAACTAATTTTTGTAGTTTTCGAAAATAAACACGAATTGCCCAAAATACGACACCTATCATTAATAGGCTCAAGATCTTGGCACCAAAAGTCGAAACATTACTCAAGTAAATACCTCAAAGCTGATGCAAGTTACTACTACACTTATAATAGCAACCTCAATTACCTACTCATGCAAGACACACAACTCAGTGCAACAAGCCATCTCTCTAAAAAAGATAGGCATGATAACTCAAGAGAGTTCCAAAAGCAACAACTTAAATAAAAGCTCTTACGAATATAAGCATGAAAACTAGGAGATAAGCATGACAACAGCTATGAAAAGATAAAGAACACACAAAAAGATAAGCATGCAAACCTATGTTATGTTCTAGGGTGGAGTGGAGCGTGTTTCTCTCCCAAGCAATGAAGGCTATGTTCAACTTGTTATGAAAAGAAAGCAAAACTAAAACAAACTAAAAAGTAATAAAGAGAAACGCTCCAAGTTTAGCACATAACACATGAAGAGATAAAAATATAGCATGGAGAAGGACGAACTGATGATTGTTGATGGAGAAGGGATGCACAGGGGCATCCCCAAGCTTAGACGCTTGAGTCTCCTTGAATATTTCTTGGGGGTGCATGGGGGAATCCCCAATCTTGAGCGTTTGACACTCCCAGATCTTCTTTCATCATCTTCCATCGCGTACTTGAAAACTCCCTTCATACGGAACTCATCATAAGCTGATTAGAGTGGTTAGTAACCATAA
Source organism: Bromus sterilis (assembly GCA_950022295.1). Lineage (NCBI taxonomy): Eukaryota > Viridiplantae > Streptophyta > Magnoliopsida > Poales > Poaceae > Bromus > Bromus sterilis. The sequence goes on from OX465601.1 coordinate 246,300,942, forward strand.
TAAAATAATTTTTCTCCACTATAATAAATAATTTCATACAGAGATACTATTTCTCATGACTGCGAAAAAGTTTTTGCAAAGAAAAAGCAAGCTTAAGATTTGAAAAACGGTGAAAACGCAAAACGTGGCAGAATCTGTGGACAGACCGACAGGTAGTAAATAACTTTTTTAGTGTACTTCTGCAACTCAAATGAAAAAACTCAGAATAGACGCCAGAAATCTAATTGTATAGAGCATACTTTCAAAAAACATCATATCAAAAAGATGATCTGGTGATTTTTGGAAAAATTTCCGTCAAGCAGACATAATCTGTTTCTGGACAACATGTCACAACTTTTGAAATTTCTTGCAATCGGAGGCTAAAACTTTGCACAAAGCTTGAAAATAAAGATACAATGATATTGCTATAGTAGTAACAAGCATTGAGACCACTAAAACTGAAAGTAAAAAAACATTTCGGGTTTCCTCCCAATAAGCGCTTGTCACAACCCCAATTTAGGTATGTGCTAGGATAAGCTTAGGCCTTTGCATCATGTAAAAATTTCAAAAAGAAATTGAAATGGGAGAAGGAACCCCCCCAGATGAATTAATTCAAAAGGCCAGAAATAAATCTTCTCCAAAAAATCCTTTTGTATTTTTGAAAAGTCCCATAAATGAGTGGGATCACATATAAAATGATGTGGTAGCAATCCCATGCTCATGGATTTTTCAAATATTCAAACAAGAGCATGGATTTAAATTTAAACCCCTATTTGAATTAAAGCTCAAATAATTTGAATTTTAAAAGTGCTCAAATTTTATAAGTGGCTAGCTCTATATTTTATGAGGCCACTTAAAAATTTGGGGCATTTAATAAAATTCCTATGTATTTTTATCTAGGCAGAACAAATAGAACAGAATTAAATAAAAAGAAAAGAGCAGAGAACCACTTACCTCACGCCCTGGGCGAAGCCCACCTTCCCCAGCCAGCCCAGCCCACCAGGGAGCTCCCCTGTCGTCTTCCCCGGGCACGAGCACACAGCTGCGTGCCCAGCATGCCGCAGCCGTCGCGGTGGCAGCTCCCCAGCCACGCCCCTACCTCCTTCACGACGCCACACACGCCAGGAGACGCCCCGCGCTTTCTTTCCCCCATCCCTGGCCTCCATTCCTCCTCACCGGCGAAGAACTGCAAGGTCCCGAAACCCTAGCCGGCCATGGACTGCTCCGGCGTGGCCACTGAGCGAACCAGCGCGCGCCTTCGTGTCCAGTCGACGCGCAACCGAGGTCTCCTTCGAATCCCCCTCCCAATTTGAGCAAGGGCACGACTCCGGCGACGTGGGCTTCGTCTTCTTCACCGCCGGCCGCCACGACTCCGACGTCAAATCCCGCGTCCTCCAGCTCCGCTCCGGCTCCGACGAGCTCGTCAACAAGTTTGGGGTGAGCTTCCGCTTCGTTTTCCCCCTCTCGTGACTCTCCTCGTGCTCTCCCTCGCGAATTCGCCGTTGCCCGAGCCCAGCCGCCGCCATGGCCGATGCCCCCGAGCTCTGGAGCACGCCAGTGACCCCCCAACGGGTCCACTTGACGCGCGGGAGCACGAGCGACGTGCTGGTGCACTCCAATCCCTCCCCCGAGCCCTGCATAGGAATTCCGGCGAGGCGCCGCCGTCTGGAAGCCGCCGGCGTTGAGCCCCACCATTAGAGCCCCCCTTAATGACTCACCTAATCACCCCTAGGCCACTGACCAGTGGGCCCAGGCTGCCTAATTAAGCAAGTTTATTTTAAACTTGAGCTAATTAACCCCTCAGCCACTGACAGCCCTGGCCCACCAGTCAGCCCCCCCTGACGTCACAGTGACATCAGGCTGACGCAATAATGTTGGATATGTGCCCTAGAGACAAAATAATAAAGATATTTGCCACATATCCGTTTTGTTCATAATACGTTTTATACTGTGCTATAACTGTATTACATGGAAATACTAATACAGGTGTAGTATAAAACATGGTCCGTAGTTTAACTCGGGTAAACTATCTCATTAGGCAATTGATTGATCAAGCTTTCCTGATCATGGCGACACTTAAGTCCATTAACAATGAGGTCATATCATTAGGGGAATGATGTGATGGACAGACACCCACCTAAAGTAATGCAATGTGATCGAGTCACATAGTTCAGCGTTGCTATGACTTTGTAACGTATGGCTTAGTCCTTAGACCGTAATGATCATACGTAATCACGATCTATGAGGAGACTTTGATTTGTATCCCACCGCCTGACTGAAATATGCTGGCTATAACGGTGCACTTTGGGTATTCCGAAATAGATGGTTGATGAGTATGTTAATAGATCAAAGATGGATTTGTCAGTCCTTGTGACAGGACAGGTACTCTGGGCCCACTCGGTGATATTGCATCAACCCCTTGCAAGGACGTGACTAGGTCACAAGAGATGCAATGATCATGGAAGAGAGAAGTTGTTTGTCGTGAACGAGATGTGAACACGGTATGTGGGATACCGACGATCAAACCTCGGACAAACAAAGTACCGCAGCACAAAGGGATTACGTCGTATCGTTAACGGTTTCCAAAAGCAATCGAAGCTCATTCGATGGAAGCGCAGGGGCTGTCAAGGATTGTAACCAGGTCCAACTGACTAGTCATTGGTCAATGAGAAGAGTCTCGACCATGTCTTCTGTTTCCCGGACCGTTAAGGTGTTACACTTAAGGGCAATCGATGCATAGGACAGTTACGGGATCAATCAGTGAAATAGGAGAAATCACCGGAATAGTTCCGGAGGAGGACGGAATGGTTTCCGGACATTTTGAATAGTTCAAAATAAAGTTTAATTGTTTTAGTAATGTTTTTATTATTTAATTATCTGAATTAAATATTGAAAACTTATTAAATAATTAAAAATAATGGAAAAAGGCTATATGGGCCCTTGGGGCCCATTAGGGGAGGAGGGGGTTCCCCCCCTTGGGCTTGGCGCCAAGGGGTGGGGCCCAACCCCCCCTTGGTCGGCGCACCCCTCCCCCCTTGGGGGTTTAGTCCCACATGGGGGAGGGAAGAGGGATCACACCCCCCCTTGGCTTTTATATAGAGGGGTAGACCCCCCTTTTTCCATACAACAATTGATCTCCTTCTTCTTCCTTCTCCTTTTCCGGAAGTGGACTCCCCTTGTTAGGAGTATGCACCAGGATTGGAGTTCTCCACCATAAGGCAGGCCGTCGCTCTGCCGGAGTCGGGATCCGTAGCCGTCTTTCTTCCGCTGCTCGCCTGGTTCGGAGCCCGGGAGGAACATCGATTGTACCGTACGTGTATAATCTCTTCGAGGCACTATACCTGTGGTGCTGCTTCGTCGCTGGAGGTTTACCGGGAGTCATCCTCGCCGGTGGTGGTCTTCTACACGACAGGGAGGTCGTAGTTCTGAGTCTACGCCAACCACCTTCGCAAGAACGTTTCCCTCTTTCGGTCTTCAAAGGTATGAACACCGATTCCCTCCGTTACTTTACATCGCCATAGCATAGATCTTGGGTTCGGGTACCGTAGGTGTGAAAAATTTGTGTTTTCTGCCCCGTACTCCAACAGTGGTATCAGAGCTAGCTATGCGTAGATGTATTGTACAGATAGAACACATCTAGGATGTGGGCATCGAATCTTCATTCGTTACCCTCCCACGTGTACTCATTCAGCATTGCGGCAATGTTTGATGAAGCGGCCCCCGACCGACCTTACGCGTTTACGCGAGACTGGTTCCACGCTTGACATATGGCTTGTACCATATAAAGTGGCTGGGGGGGTGTCTGTCTCTCTGCATTAGCGATGCGAAGATGTTTGCAACGGAGGTCCCCGACAGGGGTGTAATAGAGACGGATAAGAGACGGTGTTGTGGCATGTTTTTCGCAGGATAGAAATCGGTTCTCTCTCTCGAAACCCCTAGCAGCCACGTAAAACTTGCACAAGCTAAAGTAGAAAGACGTTTTAACTTTGCTTTGCATGAAGGGGGATCATAGGTTGTATGATTTAAAGTTTTACTTCCTGTTTTATGCTAGTATGCTAGATATATCGACGGTAGCACGAAACAGGACCATCTCTCACAATACCAACATTGTGTTCTCCCTTTTGATGGGCACCACCTGGAAGGTTCTCCCATATGGCTTGATGCTCCGTACATACCGGAGTTGTCCTACATATTCAACGGAGCTCGCATGAGGTTTGGTTCGGCGAGCCTGGCATATGCAGATATGGCCTTGCCTGGACAGCTAACATCAAGGTTCGATTGGCAGGCTTGACGTATGTAGATGCGGGCCTGGAACACAGAAGACCAAAAGGTCGAGCACGAGTCACATGCCTGATGTGATTGGCTTAGAGGCCTACCTGGTTCGCATACTGGGCCGTACATATCGGGGGAGGTATGGGGGCTGGGATTGTGTAATCACTTAGTTAAATTGAGAGGTGTTTATCTAAGTGGGAGCTTTCTAGAATTTTGAGATTAAATTTAAACTCCACATTATGAACAAAAGTCTAAATATGTATCATTGTGAATCCAACCTTGTAGATGGCAGCACCACGCCCCTCGTTCAACTTAGGATCATTCCTAGAGAAAGATAAGCTAAAAACATATGGGACAAACTTCACCAACTGGTTCCGCACCCTGAGGATTCTCCTCGTTCCCCTCAAAATGGCATACGTACTAGAGGACGCGCTAGGTGACGCACCAGCAGATGATGCCAGTCAGGACGAGAAGAATGTCTATCTCTCCAAGACTGATGATTACAACCTTGTCCAGAGTGCCATGCTCTACTCCATGGAGGCTGAGCTGCAGAAACGCTTTGAGAGGATGGGTGCATATGAGATTATCACCGACCTCAAGGCGGTCTTCGCACCTCAAGCCAGGGCTGAACGGTACGAGGCTTCTGAAGCCTTCTTCTCAGCAAAGATGGACGAGCACGGCAGCGTGAGTGAGCACGTGGTCAAAATGTCTGGCTACGTTCAGCGCTTGAATGCTCTGGAATGTCAGATTCCAGATGAACTTGCGGTTGATAGGGTGTTGCAGTCGCTTCCCCCTAGCTACAAAGGCTTTGTGCTGAACTACAACATGCAGGGGATGAGCAAAACCCCTTCTGAGTTGTTCGCCATGCTAAAAAGCGCTGAGGTTGAGATCAAGAAGGAGCACGCCGTCTTCATGGTCAACAAGACCACTGACTTCAAGAAGTCAAGCAGACGGGAGAAGGCCAGGAGAGGTGTCCCTAGGAGGGATGGCAAGTCAGTTGCCGCTCCTCCCAAGGCACCCAAGCCTAAACTCGGAATGGAGTGCTTCTACTGCAAGGGTGAAGGTCACTGGAAGCGCAACTGTCCCAAGTACCTAAAGGACAAGAAGGCTGGCAAGGTCGCCAAGAGAGACGAAGGTATATTTGATATACATATTGTTGATCTTCTCTTGACAAGCGCTGGGAACACATCCTGGATATTTGATACAGGGTCTGTCGCTCATATTTCTAATTCCATTCAGGGACTAAGGAATAGGAGACGCTTGGTCAAGGATGAAGTGACGATGCGCGTGGGGAATGGCTACCAGATTGAAGTCTTGGCGGTCGGCACGAAGCATCTTAGTCTCCCTTCGGGATTGGTTTTAGTTCTGAATAAATGTTACTATGTACCCGCGTTGAGTGTGAACATCGTGAGTGGCTCTTGCTTGAAGCCAGACCACTATTCTTTTAAGTCCGATACAATTGGTTGTTCGATTTATAAGGATGATATGTTTTATGTTCACGCACCGGAGTCGCATGGTTTATTCATACTTAATCTCGATGGTGACGTGAGTCACATTAACAATATTGAGGCCAAAAGATTGAAGAATAATGAAGATCACATGATGATGTGGCATTGCCGACTTGGTCATATTGGTGTAAAACGCATGGAGAAGCTCCATAAGGATGGACTTCTTAAGTCACTGGATTTTGGATCCCTTGATACATGTGAACAATGCCTCATGGGCAAAATGACAAGGACTCCATTCAATGGTGTGATGGAGCGTGCGGATGTTTTATTGAGGATCATACACACAGATGTATGTGGACCCATGAACGTCCCCACTCGCAATGATCTTCGTTACTTCGTGACCTTTACTGATGACTTAAGTAGATATGGGTATATTTACTTGATGAAGCATAAGTCTGAAACCTTTGAAAAGTTCAAGGAATTTCAGAATGAGGTCGAAAATCAACTCGGAAGGAAAATCAAGCACCTTCGACCGGATCGAGGTGGCGAGTATTTGAGTCACGAGTTTGGCAATCATCTGAAGTCTTGTGGCATAGTACCACAGCTTACGCCGGCAGGTACACCTCAGAGAAACGGTGTGGCTGAGCGACGTAATCGAACCCTATTGGATAGTGTACGATCGATGATGTCTCATACTGATTTGCCTGTGTCATTCTGGGGGTATGCATTAGAAACTGCCATTCATATTCTTAATAGGGCACCATCCAAATCCGTAAAGACAACACCATTTGAAGAATGGTATGGCACTAAAACTGAGTTGTCTCACCTGAAGATTTGGGGTTGTGAGGCTTATGTTAGGAAACTACAGCCTGACAAACTTGAATCCAAGGCGGATAAGTGCATCTTTGTGGGCTATCCCAAGGAAACTTGTGGGTACACCTTCTACAACAAGTCCGACAACAAAACGTTTGTTGCCAAGACGGGAAACTTTCTTGAGAAGGAGTTTCTCGCGAAAGAGTTGAGTGGGAGGAAAATAGACCTCGATGAAGTAACTGACCAATCACCCCAATTGGATGAAATGGCTACGGAATTTGTTCTAGAACCATCTTCCACAGTGGGAGTTGAATAGAATGGCCAGAACGACATTCATAACGATCATGACATTAATGATGATCATGATGAGAATGAAGAGGAACCTTTTATGCCCCGTAGGTCATCAAGAGTCCGTCAACCTACTGAGTTTTACGGACAGCTTGTGAACGCAATCTCGGCTGATGAGTCGGATGAACCTACGAGTTACAAAGAAGCAATGGAGGGACCCGAGTCCGAGAAATGGCTTGAAGCCATGAAATCCGAAATAGACTCCATGTAAAACAGCAAAGTATGGACTTTGGTGGATATTCCCGAGGACCGCAAGGCCGTCGAGAATAAATGGATTTTCAAGAAAAAGACTGACGCAGACGGAAACGTATCTGTCTACAAAGCTCGACTTGTCGCGAAGGGTTTCCGACAAATTCAAGGAGTTGACTACGAGGAGACGTTCTCTCCTGTAGCGATGATAAAGTCTATTCGGATCCTACTAGCAATAGCTGCATATCATGATTACGAGATATGGCAGATGCATGTGAAAACTGCATTCCTAAATGGCAACATTGAGGAAGAGTTGTATATGATGCAACCAGAGGGGTTTGTCGATCCAAGGAACGCTGGTAAGGTTTGCAAGCTTCAACGGTCCATCTATGGGTTGAAGCAAGCATCTCGGAGCTGGAATCTTCGATTTGATGAGGTCATTAAAGCTTTTGGATTTGTCCAAAACGTCGAAGAGTTCTGCGTCTATAAGAAACTGAGTGGGAGCTCTGTAGCATTGCTTGTGTTATATGTAGATGACATATTACTAATAGGGAACGATAAGAAATTCTTAGAGGAAGTGAAGGAATATCTGAATGGACAATTTTCCATGAAGGACCTAGGTGAAGCTGCGTACATACTGGGGATTAAGATCTATAGAGATAGACCTAATCGACGGTTGGCCTTGAGTCAGAATACTTATATTGACAAGATTTTGAAAAAGGTTCAAAATTGATGACTCCAAGAGAGGTCTCTTGCCAGTCATAAAAGGTGTCAAATTAAGCGTGACTCAATGCCCGACCACAGCTAAAGATAAAGAGGAAATGGCCTCAAAGCCCTATGCCTCAGCCATAGGTTCTCTCATGTATGCTATGTTATGTACCAGACCGGATTTAGCGTTGGCCATTAGTATGACTAATCGTTACCAGAGTAATCCGGGAATGGCTCACTGGACAGCATTAAAGAACATCCTTAAGTACTTGAGAAGAACCAAGGATCTCTTTCTCGTTTATGGAGGAGTTGATGAGGAGCTCACCGTAAAGGGTTACGTTGACGCAAGCCTCGGCTCAGACCTAGATGACTCGAAATCCCAGACGGGATATGTTTTCATGTTGAACGGTGGCGCGATTAGCTGGAGGAGCGGCAAACAGTCAGTCGTCGCTCAATCTTCAATGGAGTCGGAGTATATTGCCGCTTGCGAAGCGTCAAACGAGGCGCTGTGGCTGAAGAAGTTCGTGATCGAGCTTGGCGTTTTTCCCAGTTGCACTGACCTCGTGGGAATCTTCTGCGACAACACGGGTGCCATTGCTAACGCGAAGGAGCCAAGAACTCACTCTACAGCCAAGCACATCCTCCGAAAGTTCCATGTGACGCGAGACTACGTCAGGGATGGACACACTAGGATTCACAAGATACATACGGATCTGAACGCAGCAGACCCGATGACTAAACCTCTTCCACAGGGCAAGTTTGAAGAACACCGAGAGACCATTGGTGTTAGATACATACCTGATGTAAACTAGTGTAATTTGTACTCTAGTGCAAGTGGGAGACTGTTGGATATGTGCCCTAGAGACAAATTAATAAAGATATTTGTCACATATCCGTTTTGTTCATAATACGTTTTATACTGTGCTATAACTGTATTACTTGGAAATACTAATACATGTGTAGTATAAAACATGGTCCGTAGTTTAACTCGGGTAAACTATCTCATTGGGCAATTGATTGATCAAGCTTTCCTGATCATGGCGACACTTAAGTCCATTGACAATGAGGTCATATCATTAGGGGAATGATGTGATGGACAGACACCCACCTAAAGTAATGCAATGTGATCGAGTCACATAGTTCAGCGTTGCTATGACTTTGTAACGTATGGCTTAGTCCTTAGACCGTAATGATCATACGTAATCACGATCTATGAGGAGACTTTGATTTGTATCCCACCGCCTGACTGAAATATGCTGGCTATAACGGTGCACTTTGGGTATTCCAAAATAGATGGTTGATGAGTATGTTAATAGATCAAAGCGGGATTTGTCAGTCCTTGTGACAGGACAGGTACTCTGGGCCCACTCTGTGATATTGCATCAACCCCTTGCAAGGACGTGACTAGGTCACAAGAGATGCAATGATCATGGACGAGAGAAGTTGTTTGTCGTGAACGAGATGTGAACACGGTATGTGGGATACCGATGATCAAACCTCAGACAAACAAAGTACCGCAGCACAAAGGGATTACGTCGTATCGTTAACGGTTTCCAAAAGCGATCGAAGCTCATTCGATGGAAGCGCAGGGGCTGTCAAGGATTGTAACCAGGTCCAACTGACTAGTCATTGGTCAATGAGAAGAGTCTCGACCATGTCTGCTGTTTCCCGGACTGTTAGGGTGTTACACTTAAGGGCAATCGATGCATAGGACAGTTACGGGATCAATCGGTGAAATAGGAGAAATCACCGGAATAGTTCCGGAGGAGGACGGAATGGTTTCCGGACATTTTGAATAGTTCAAAATAAAGTTTAATTGTTTTAATAATGTTTTTATTATTTAATTATCTGAATTAAATATTTAAAACTTATTAAATAATTAAAAATAATGGAAAAAGGCTATATGGGCCCTTGGGGCCCATTAGGGGAGGAGGGGGTTCCCCCCCTTGGCCGGCGCGCCCCTCCCCCCTTGGGGGTTTAGTCCCACATGGGGGAGGGAAGAGGGATCACACCCCCCCTTGGCCTTTATATAGAGGGGTAGACCCCCCTTTTACCATACAACAATTGATCTCCTTCTTCTTCCTTCTCCTTTTCCGGAAGTGGACTCCCCTTGTTAGGAGTATGCACCAGGATTGGAGTTCTCCACCATAAGGCAGGCCGTCGCTCTGCCGGAGTCGGGATCCGTAGCCGTCTTTCTTCCGCTGCTCTCCTGGTTCGGAGCCCGGGAGGAACATCGATTGTACCGTACGTGTATAATCTCTTCGAGGCACTACACCTGTGGTGCTGCTTCGTCACTGGAGGTTTACCGGGAGTCATCCTCGCCGGTGGTGGTCTTCTACACGACAGGGAGGTCGTAGTTCTGAGTCTACGCCAACCACGTTCGCAAGAACGTTTCCCTCTTTCGGTCTTCAAAGGTATGAACACCGATTCCCTCCGTTACTTTACATCGCCATAGCATAGATCTTGGGTTCGGGTACCGTAGGTGTGAAAAATTTGTGTTTTCTGCCCCGTACTCCAACAAATAATTGGTTAAATCAATTTATTTAATTCAGAAAAATCCATAAAATGCAATAAACTTTGAAATTCAATAACTAATTCATATTAACTCCAATTTGGACAAATAATATGTCTAAAATTATCAAAAAAATACAAGGATTATGAATATGGACTTTGTTTGTATGTTTGACCAATTTAAATTGGGTGAGCAGTGGCAAACATCCATTTGGATTTAATTTGAATTCAAATTTGGAGTGAATTTGCAAATGATTTTGCAACACACTTCTTTTAGATGGATTCATCCACACATCAGAGGATTTACCTCACCTTTACAACATCACTTCATACTCATACTTTTCAAATAAACATTCATGCATTCAAATGTATTTGAAATTCATCGATAAATCAAATGGAGTTTGAATTTGCATTTCAAATGCAATATACTCCTTTTAAATGGAATGCTCAACACATCAGTACCATGAACATCACCATATACAATTGATCATGTGCTTGTGCATTGTACCTTATGTTGATCACTTTGTTTGTATTGTTTGCTCGGATAGAAGTGGAGCCGGAACCCGAGATCACCCCCTTCGTTGAAGACCCCGTGACTGAACCCCGTCAGCAAGGAAAGCAAACCCCCATTGATCATATCTATAAAATCCCAATTCCCTCTCAGTCTCGCTTATGCATGTTTAGGAGATCACCTTGTATCGATTCTACCGCATAGTTGAACCCATATCCGATGCATGACCTATCATCTTGTCACAGTAGTAAGCAAACCACAATCCTAGCTGACATAGGAGTTGACTGATATCATGTGGCCCCTGCAACTGTTACTGCTTATTGCATGCTTAGAGTTTACAATGAGGATGTTTTTGATGTGAGTCGAGATGATGGTGAATATGGTGTTGATGAAAGTGAAACTGTGTTGGTGAATCTACCCTAATACAAGGTGAACGATGAGAGGCTGTGTAGGAGTACACAGTGGGTTGTCTCGTTGAACACCGCCTTAAGTCCGAGTTCTTGTGTGGTGATCCAAGACGAAGAGTACTACCACATGTTGGGCACATGGACCCCCGCTCAACCTACTAACTCATCCCTTCTCCGTTCAATGAGTCGCATTAGTTCGGATTTCTGGTAGGTCTGTGGCACGGTCTGCGAAGTGGAAGAATGGCTATTCAGACCGGCTTGGGACCCTGCACACATCTTCTGGGACCACATCGGTAAACCGGCCGGGTTCACGATGTGGATTCCAGCCCAAATAGGCGTCTCCATTGAATTTGAGTTGGCTGTGAGGTAAAAGTTGTGGAAATTATCCTCGCCGACACCCGCTTGAAGGGTGACGAGATCCCGGCGGTAACTGATCGTTTCATGTGTGTAGCAGTACACCCATGCAGGGTTAATAAACTATTCGAATAGCCGCGTCCGCGGTAAGGGACTACTTGGAGAGCTGTGCTCGATTATTAGACAACTTAAACTGGATACTTCTAAAACTCGCAAGATAAGCGTAAGTGCTATGGTGTGCTCCTCGTGGGGAAGTCGAGGATGTAACCATAGTGGTGTAATTGGTTGGAGATGTAGTGGACTCGTGTACGCTTCTTACCTCAAGTCTGGTAATCGTAGTTCAGGATTAGCCAAGTCAAAGCTGGCACTTCTGCAAGTGAAACCCCACCTCCCTTTACCTTGATACATGTGCATGAGTAGTATAGTTCCTACGTAAGTCTTGCTGAGTACGACTTTGTACTCACGTTTGCTTATTCTATGTTTTAGATGAACCCACTGACCCCGAAGGTGGATTCTTCATCGAGCTCGACGACTGAAGACCAAGCTAGTGTAGTCCCAGTCAGACGACTGGTTCCCTCGTGGAGGGCTTGTGTTTAAATAAGGCTTCTTAAGCCATTTGTTAAACTTGTCTGTACTCAGACCTACTTTGCTTCCGCTTGTCTGTTGTAATGTTGGATCACATGCTTGTGATCTCTGTGTGCACTCTGTAAGAGTTATCAATAAAATGTATACTTTGTAGAGAATTGCAATGATACCTGCTGTTCATACAAGGCATGTGTGCTGCGTGTATGTTTATAACATGCATGTCTTTGTATGGGTTTTCGAGACCTTAGTTGTGATCTGGCTGGCGGTCTTTTATACAACAAGTGGCCCTTAGATGTGCGCAGCTTGGGGCATCGCGATGCGATTGTTCGAGACTCTGTCTCGTGCACACTTTGATGTATGATCGAGCCCGCTCTAGACCCCGACTAAGTGATCGGGCTGGAGTAAGTCGATGTAAGAGTTATGAGATAGTCGATAGTATGGTTGAGGCGACTTGTCTGTGAACATGGGAGTTCATCACCCATATCATTTAGACTTGTGTGCGGATGATGAGGACCCATCTCAGTTGATCATCCGGCCTGGATGGGATGCCCCTCATGTACGATGCTTTCCGAGAACGTTCTGTGCTTGGCCTTGCCTTCTTAGACAAGTGGGTACGGTTCTCGGCTCTCCATATGACTATGTAGTAGCGGGACTTGCATACGCTAACCCCGGGTCCCAACAGACTTGGTATCAGAGCAGGACTGACTGTAGGATTATCAGCCTTGGCCGAAGTCGAGTCTAGCCTTCTATAGTTATATAGTTACTCTGGGTATATAATTGAACAACGTAAGGCTTTTTTTTTCTCCTTACCCTCATCGATCTGAGTTCTGAGTCACCCTTATCTTATTCTATGGGAAGATAGGACTAGGCTCATCTATGTCTTACTAGAACATCTCGTTGATTGCCTCCTTGTAGCCATAGGATGGTTCTGGTTGTCCAGAGTCTCCGTGTTTTGAGTTCCTTGAAGAAGTTCTGTCCAATTTCTTCGAGGTTGTTTTATTTTCCATCCCAGTGTAGCAGTTATGCTGCCGTATTTGTTCCGTGTTTCTTTGATTCATTGCCTTCGCATTATTATCTTTTCCGCCTAAATCATATCCTTTTATCCTTGCCTCCATCGTACAACCTGTTCTGATTGTTGATTTTTATCACACAGGATGTCAGGTGGAACTCGTAGTGTTGTTCTTCGGAATCGAGACCGTGATCGGAATCGAAATGATGATGAACCTCCACCCCCTCTTTCTACGTAGTAAATCATGATGGAAGCTGAGAGAAATAGACGTGATCAAACACGCCTTCTGGAGCTCATCGAGTAGAATACCGCCCACCATCGTAATGTGGTGGTCAGCATTCAGGACTTCATCTTCCTCAAGCCACCGGTATTCCGATGTTCCTCTGAGCCCCTTGAAGCTGATGATTGGCTCCGTTCCATCGAGCGTAAGCTTGATACAGCACATGTTGCGCCCGATGACCGAGTTATTTTCACGGTATACTTCTTGGAAGGTGCTGCTCTTCAATGGTGGGAGAACTATGTTGCAATGCAGCCAGATGGTCACGTAGTGACTTGGCAAGAGTTCTGTGTTGCATTTCGAGGGTACCACATCCTGCATGAGTTGATGGAGCGCAAGAAGGAAGAGTTCTGCAATCTAAATCAAGGAGAGATGTCCATTCATGAGTATGTGAGGGAGTTCAACCGTCTTGCTCGTTATGCCCAAGATGAGATCACCACCGATGCCAGAAAGCAGGCAAGGTTCCGCAAGGGACTTAGCCCCATCCTTCGTCATGATCTCAACCTCCTTGAGTTTGCCACCTTTGAGGATTTAGTCAACAGATCCTTCAGAGCTGAGCATGGCAATGAAGTTTTCGAGAAGTCTCGCAAGCATGCTCTTGAGCTTGCCCCTTCTTCCAGTTCACGCCCCCAGAAGCGCATGATCTGGATTCCTAGCAGTTTGGTCCACCAAAACAACCCACCGAGGCCATCCCTTGTGCCGCCTCGTCCACCAGCTCCACCAAACAACCCAGCTCCCCGCACTATCTTTGGAGCCTGCTTCAGATGTGGCTAGCCTGGTCACTACTCTCGTGAGTGCCCCGTCAATCAGAATGCTCCACCCCATGCCAAAGGAAACCCCACTGTTCGTGCCAAACCACCCCCGAAGGTTCCCACCACCAAGCCTTTCACTTCTGCAAATCTTGGACGTGTGAACCAAATCTCAACTGAGGAAACTGATAGTACTTCTGACGTCATTCTTGGTACGCTCCCAGTCAATTTTGTTCCCACTTCTGTCCTTTTCGATCCAGTAGCATCTCACTCATTCATGTTAGAGAGTTATGCACTTCGGCATGAGATATCCTTTGATGAAATGTTCACCCCTATGATCATTCAAACTCCTGGTTCAAAATGGCAAACTAATAAGGTAAGCCATGGTAATCAAATTGCAATTGAGGGTTTAGTATTCCTTGCTTCACTCATAGCCCTCAAGTCTTCAGACATTGATTTCATCCTTGGTATGGATTGGTTATCAAGACAACATGCTTTTCTTGATTGTAAAGCCAAGTCAGTTAGACTTACACATCCTTCAGGCCAGACAATAGATTACTCCTCACCAAGAACCAGAACCCAGGTGAATTCTTTGAATGTGCTTCCCCTTCCCGACCTTGAAGATGTTCCGGTGGTTCGTGACTTACCGGATGTCTTTCCTGAAGAGCTGCCGGGCATGCCACCCGACAGATGTGTAGAATTCATAGTGGATCTTATGCCAGGAACCGCACCAATTTCGAGACGCCCATACAAAATGGCCCCACGTGAGTTAGCTGAGCTTAAAACCCAACTTGAAGCTTTATTGGAAAAAGGCTTCATCCGCCCTAGCTCATCGCCATGGGGTTGCCCCGTTCTGTTCGTAACGAAGAAAGATGGAACAGAAAGGATGTGTGTAGACTATCGCCCGCTAAATTTAGCGACGATAAAGAACAAGTACCCACTGCCCAGGATCAATGATCTTTATGATCAACTTGTTGGATCCTCTGTCTTCTCCAAGATGGATTCAAGATTAGGTTATCATCAAATCAAAATCCGAAACGAGGACATTCCCAAAACGGCTTTTACTACTCGTTATGGTCTTTACGAGTACACCGTCAAGTCCTTTGGTTTAACCAATGCCCCCGCCACTTTCTCACGCATGATGAATTCGATCTTCATGGAGTACTTAGATAAATTTGTTGTAGTTTATCTTGATGACATTCTCATCTACTCGAAGAACGAAGAAGAACATGCCGAACACCTAAGGCTGGTATTGATGAAACTTAGAGAGCATCGCCTGTATGCTAAATTCTCCAAGTGTGAATTTTGGCTACCAGAAGTGACCTATTTAGGCCACGTGATTTCTGCAAAAGGCATTGCTGTGAATCCCGAGAGAGTTCAGGCCGTCCTTGACTGGACTCCACCTGAATCGGTTAAGAAAGTGAGGAGTTTTCTTGGCCTAGCCATCTATTGCCGCCGCTTCGTCGAGAACTTTTCTAAAGTTTCAAAGCCTCTAACTGAACTCCTCAAGAAAGATAAGAAATTCCAATGGAATCCCAAGTGAGAGGAAAGCTTTCAAGAGCTAAAAAGAAGATTGACTTCTGCACCCGTACTTGCGCCTCCAGACACCAAAAAGGATTTCGAGATCTTTTGTGACGCATCACGGCAAGGGTTAGGATGCATACTTATGCAAGATAGACATGTGGTAGCTTATGCTTCACGCCAGTTGCGGCCACGTGAAGAGAACTATCCTACCCATGACCTTTAACTCGCTGCCGTAGTTCATGCCCTAACAACTTGGCGACATTACCTCCTTGGTAATCGTTGTGAGATCTATTCCGACCACCAAAGCCTCAAATACATATTCACCCAGCCAGATCTTAATCTCAGGCAAAGACGCTGGATTGAGTTGATAAAAGATTATGACTTAGGAATTTCTTACACCCCAGGCAAAGCCAATGTCATGGCTGATGCACTAAGTCGTAAGTCGTATTGTAACAACCTCATGTTACAACAGTATCAACCACTTCCTCATGAGGAATTTCGAAAACTCAATCTCGAGATTGTTCCTCATGGTTATCTTTCTACCTTGGTGGAGAAACCAACCCTTGAGGATAAAATCATAGCCGCCCAGAAACGTGATAGTGGTATTCGAGAGATCAAGAAGAACATAGCTAGTGGAGTTGCTAAATGTTTCTCCATAAATGATCAAGGTGTCGTTTTCTTTGGCACTCGATTGGTTGTACCACGAAAACACAATCTTAGGAGGCTAATCCTCAAAGAAGCTCAGGACACTCCCCTTTCAATTCATCCTGGTACCACAAAGATGTACCGAGACCTACGCCAGAGATTTTGGTCGACTAGGATGAAGAGAGAAATTGCTAAGTTCATTGCCGAATGTGATGTTTGTCGTCGCATTAAGGCCGAACACCAAAGACCTGCTGGCACTCTTCAACCTTTTCCTATCCCTGAGTGGAAATGGGATAAAGTCGGTATGGACTTCATCACCGGCTTTCCAAAAACCCAGAAAGGAAATGATGCCATCTTCGTTGTGGTGGATAGACTTTCCAAAGTTGCACACTTCCTCCCTGTTCGCGAGTCTATAACTGCTAGCCAGTTAGCAGACTTGTATGTCTCGAGAATTGTGTCTCTTCATGGTGTTCCTTTGGAAATCAATTCTGATCGTGGTAGCCTTTTCACCTCTAGATTTTGGGGAAGCTTCCAACATGCTATGGGAACTCATCTCTCCTTTATTACAGCTTTCCATCCTCAGTCTAGTGGTCAAGTCAAAAGGGTTAACCAAATTCTTGAAGACATGCTCAGAGCTTCTGTTATCTCATTCGGAAAGAATTCGGAGAAGTCTCTTCCATTCGCCGAATTTGCTTATAACAATAGTTTTCAATCTAGTCTGAACATGGCTCCTTTTGAACTCCTTTATGGACGACGATGTCGAACACCCCTTAACTGGTCAGAAACCGGTGAAAGACAATTCTTTGGACCGGATATGATCAAGGAAGCAAAAGAGCAAGTTCGCATTGTTCGTGATCGTTTGAAAGCCGCTCAGTCTCGTCAGAAAAGCTACTATGATCGTCATCATAGGCAAGAAAGCTACAATCTGGATGAGAAGGCTTACCTTCGGGTTACTCCTCTGAAGGGAACCCAAAGATTCGGTATCAAAGGCAAGTTGGCCCCACGTTACATCGGACCTTTCCGCATTCTTGCTAAATGTGGAGAAGTTGCCTACCAACTTGAACTACCCCCGCACCTTTCCCGAGTACATGATGTATTCCATGTGTCACAACTCAGGCGTTGCTTCAAGGACCCCATCCGCGAAGTAGACCATGAAACGCTTGATCTACAAGATGACCTTTCTTATCGAGAATACCCCGTTCGTGTTCTCGATTCAGCAGAGCGTGTCACTCGCCGAAAGAAGATCAAGTTTCTGAAAGTTCAGTGGTCACACCACTCTGAGAAAGAAGCCACGTGGGAAAGAGAAGACCGTCTCAGTGCCGAGTACCCCTCCTTCCTCCCGCAGACTTCTGAATCTCGGGACGAGATTCTTTTGAGTGGGGGCGAGTTGTCACAACCCCAAGTTAGGTATGTGCTAGGATAAGCTTAGGCCTTTGCATCATGTAAAAATTTCAAAAATAAATTGAAATGGGAGAAGGAACCCCCCCCAGATGAATTAATTCAAAAGGCCAGAAATAAATCTTCTCCAAAAATTCCTTTTGTATTTTTGAAAAGTCCCATAAATGAGTGGGATCACATATAAAATGATGTGGTAGCAATCCCATGCTCATGGATTTTTCAAATATTCAAACAGGAGCATGGATTTAAATTTAAACCCCTATTTGAATTAAAGTTCAAATAATTTTAATTTTAAAAGTGCTCAAATTTTATAAGTGGCTAGCTCTATATTTTATGAGGCCACATAAAAATTTGGGGCATTTAATAAAATGCCTAGGTATTTTTATCTAGGCAGAACAAATAGAACATAATTAAATAAAAAGAAAAGAGCAGAGAACCACTTACCTCACGCCCTGGGCGAAGCCCACCTTCCCCAGCCGGCCCAGCCCACCAGGGGGCTCCCCTATTGTCTTCCCCGGGCACGAGCACACAGCTGCGTGCCCGGCATGCCGCAGCCGTCGCGGTGTCAGCTCCCCAGCCACGCCCCTGCCTCCTTCTCGACGCCACGCACGCCAGGAGACGCCCCGCGCTTTCTTTCCCCCATCCCTGGCCTCCATTCCTCCTCACCGGCGAAGAACTGCAAGGTCCCGAAACACTAGTCGGCCATGGAGCTGCTCCGGTGTGGCCACTGAGCAAACCAGCGCGCGCCTTCGTGTCCAGTCGACGCGCAACCGAGGTCTCCTTCGAATCCCCCTCCCAATTTGAGCAAGGGCACGACTCCGGCGACGTGGGCTTCGTCTTCTTCACCGCCGGCCGCCACGACTCCGACGTCAAATCCCGCGTCCTCCAGCTCCGCTCCGGCTCCGACGAGCTCGTCAACAAGTTTGGGGTGAGCTTCCGCTTTGTTTCCCCCTCTCGTGACTCTCCTCGTGCTCTCCCTCGCGAATTCGCCCTTGCCCGAGCCCAGCCGCCGCCATGGCCGATGCCCCCGAGCTCTGGAGCACGCCAGTGACCCCCCAATGTGTCCACTGGATGCGCGGGAGCACGAGCGACGTGCTGGTGCACTCCAATCCCTCCCCCGAGCCCTGCAGAGGAATTCCGGCGAGGCACCGCCGTATGGAAGCCGCCGGCGTTGAGCCCCACCATTAGAGCCCCCCCTAATGACTCTCCTAATCACCCCTGGGCCACTAACTAGTTGGCCCAGGCTGCCTAATTAAGAAAGTTTATTTTAAACTTGAGCTAATTAACCCCCCAGCCACTGACAGCCCTGGCCCACCAGTCAGCCCCCCTGACGTCACAGTGACATCAGGCTGACGCAATAATTGGTTAAATCAATTTATTTAATTCAGAAAAATCCAGAAAATGCAATAAAATTTGAAATTCAATAACTAATTCATATTAACTCCAATTTGGACAAATAATATGTCTAAAATTATCAGAAAAATACAAGGATTATGAATATGGACTTTGTTTGTATGTTTGACCAATTTAAATTGGGTGAACAGTGGCAAACATCCAAATGGATTTAATTTGAATTCAAATTTGGAGTGAATTTGCAAATGATTTTGCAACACACTTCTTTTAGATGGATTCGTCCACACATCAGAGGCTTTACCTCACCTTTACAACATCACTTCATACTCATACTTTTCAAATAAACATTCATGCATTCAAATGCATTTGAAATTCATCGATAAATCAAATGGAGTTTGAATTTGCATTTCAAATGCAATATACTCCTTTTAAATGGAATGCTCAACACATCAGTACCATGAACATCACCATATACAATTGATCATGTGCTTGTGCATTGTACCTTATGTTGATCACTTTTTTGTATTGTTTGCTCGGATAGAAGTGGAGCCGGAACCGGAGATCACCCCCTTCGTTGAAGACCCCGTGACTGAACCCCGTCAGCAAGGCAAGCAAACCCCCATGGATCATATCTATAAAATCCCAATTCCCTCTCAGTCTCGCTTATGCATGTTTAGGAGATAACCTTGTATCGATTCTACCGCATAGTTGAACCCATATCCGATGCATGACCTATCATCTTTTCACAGTAGTAAGAAAACCACAATCCTAGCTGACATAGGAGTTGACTGATATCATGTGGCCCATGCAACTGTTACTGTTTATTGCATGCTTAGAGTTTACAATAAGGATGTTTTTGATGTGAGTCGGGATGATGGTGAATATGGTGTTGATGAAAGTGAAACTGTGTTGGTGAATCTACCCTAATACAAGGTGAACGATGAGAGGTTGTGTAGGAGTACACAGTGGGTTGTCTCGTTGAACACCGCCTTAAGTCCGAGTTCTTCTGTGGTGATCCAAGACGAAGAGTACTACCACATGTTGGGCACATGGACCCCCGCTCAACCTACTAACTCACCCCTTCTCAGTTCAATGAGTCGCATTAGTTCAGAGTTCTGGTAGGTCTGTGGCACGGTCTGCGAAGTGGAAGAACGGCTATTCAGACCGGCATGGGACCCTGCACACATCTTCTGGGATCACATCGGGAAACCGGCCGGGTTCACAATGTGGATTCCAGCCCAGATAGGCGTCTCCATTGAATTTGAGTTGGCTGTGAGGTAAAAGTTGTGGAAATTATCTTCGCCGACACCCGCTTGAAGGGTGACGAGATCCCGGCGGTAACTGATCATTTCATGTGTGTAGCAGTACACCCCTGCAGGGTTAATAAACTATTCGAATAGCCGCGTCCGCGGTAAGGGACTACTTGGAGAGCTGTGCTCGATTATTAGACAACTTAAACTGGATAATTCTAAAACTTGCAAGATAAGCGTGAGTGCTATGGTGTGCTCCTCGTGGAAGTCGAGGAAGTAACCATAGTGGTGTAATTGGTTGGAGATGTAGTGGACTCGTGTACGCTTCTTACCTCAAGTCTGGTACTCGTAGTTCAGGACTAGCCAAGTCAAAGCTGGCACTTCTGCAAGTGAAACCCCACCGCCCTTTACCTTGATACATGTGCATGAGTAGTATAGTTCCTACGTAAGTCTTGCTGAGTACGACTTTGTACTCACGTTTTCTTATTCTATGTTTTAGATGAACCCACTGACCCTGAAGGTGGATTCTTCGTCGAGCTCGAAGACTGAAGACCAAGCTAGTGTAGTCCCAGTCAGACGACTGGTTCCCTCGTGGAGGGCTTGTGTTTAAATAAGGCTTCTTAAGCCATTTGTTAAACTTGTCTGTACTCAGACCTACTTTGCTTCCGCTTGTCTGTTGTAATGTTGGATCACATGCTTGTGATCTCTGTGTGCACTCTGTAAGAGTTATCAATAAAATATATACTTTGTAGAGAATTGCAATGATACCTGTTGTTCATACAAGGCATGTGTGCTGCGTGTATGTTTATAACATGCATGTCTTTGTATGGGTTTTCGAGACCTTAGTTGTGATCTGGCTGGCGGTCTTTTATACACCAAGTGGCCCTTAGATGTGCGCAGCTTGAGGAATCGCGATGCGATTGTTCGAGACTCTGTCTCGTGCACACTTTGATGTATGATCGAGCCCGCCCTAGACCCCGACTAAGTGATCGGGCTGGAGTAAGTCTATGTAAGATTTATGAGATAGTCGATAGTATGGTTGAGGCGACTTGTCTGTGAATATGGGAGTTCATCACCCATATCATTTAGACTTGTGTGCGGACGATGAGGACCCATCTCAGTTGATCATCCGGCCTGGATGGGATGCCCCTCATGTACGATTATTTCCGAGAACGTTCTGTGCTTGGCCTTGTCTGCTTAGACAAGTGGGTACGGTTCTCGGCTCTCCATATGACTATGTCGTAGCGGGACTTGCATACGCTAACCCCGGGTCCCGACAGCGCTTTCTTTTATGCCTTTTAGCTAGGCATGATGCAAGAAAGATCAAATTGTAACAATTGAACCATCATCAAGATCTTCAAAAAGCTCTTCAATAGTACAACTAGTCCTAAGAGGACTTTCAAATAAAGGCCTAGTGGTAAGACCAATTGGAATTTCATTTCTGATTCTATTCAAGAGAGGTATCTCTTCCAAGGTCTTAACAGTTTCCACAGCCCTAGAAATAGGTATATTTGCGTTGGGTTGAGGAACCTTGGGTACGTAAAAGAAATTAGGTTCCTTCTTTGCGGGGGTTTCTACCTTTTTAGTCTTGATGGAGGATAGAGTAGTTCCTAAATTTTCAATAATATCCTCAATTTTGTCAATCCTAGAAGGGTCCATATCATGGGATTTAAGGGTCTCCAAAGTTTTATAGATTTTGTGTATGGAGATATCAAGTATATTTAAATTCCCTTGAATTCTGCGATCTACTTCATTTATTTTACCCATGCTTGGCATTTCTAGATCTATCCTATCCAGTTTACTCATAATGTGAGTTAACGTAATGTCCTCTTGTGTACTAGCAATAGGGAGATTCCCGAAAAGATTTTCCATAACATTAAGAACTTCCTAAACTGGGGATTCCAAGAAATTCCCATTAATTGCAGTATCTAAAACAAACATATTTCAAGAAGTAATACTAACATAAAAATTTCTAAGAAAGATAGTGGTGGATTGCTTTTTGATGGCTCTACTTTGAGAATCATAAATTCTATACCAAGCATCTTTCAAACTTTCTCCACCCCTTTGTTTGAAGGTGAGAATCTCTCCTTCGGGTGCAACATCAAAGGCAAATGACTTAGACATACTGACTGAACAACGAGAACTACTAAAAGCAAAGTAACTATTTTTTTTGTGGTTTTTGGTATAAGACTCTAAAGAAAAAACTAGAAAGTAAACTAACAAGAATAAAAAGCAAAGGTAAAAGATAGTGTGCAACTCCCCTATCTTGAAGATTGGAGTCCCCGGCAATGGCACCAAAAATTTGCATGATGGGTGTAGATAACACCTCCTCGTTGGTTACCCAAAGTGGAAGGTTATGATGTAGATTGCGACAAATTTCCCTCGGTGAAGATACCAAGGTTATCGTACCAGGAGGACTCGAAGGATCAACAAGTAGGTGGTCAAACGAGCAAGGCGTCGTTTGAGATAAGTTACTCACTTGACCTGGACATGCACACAAGAGCAAATAACCTTGCTCCCAACAACTCAGAGAGGTTATCAATCTCTCCGGTCTTGTTGTTTACAAAGGATCAAACACAAGGGGAAAATAGTAGTGGTGATTGCAACTGAAAAGGAAATAAAGCAGTAAATGATTGAGGTGTAAAGAATGGTGGAAATATGGACCGGGGTCCCATGATGTTCACCAGTGATGTCTCTCTCCCAAAAGACGATAAAACAACTAAGTTGGGTGAACAAATTACAGATGGGTAATTGTCAGAATTATAAATGCACCGCGATGCTAATTATGCTACACGAAAGTTAGAGGCTCAAAGTATGGGCAGTACTCCAAGACAAGTAGACCGTAATCCAACTGCATCTACTCACTAATCATCCACCTTGAGATATCTATCCAGAACATCTCGCTGGTATTAAGTTGCGAGCCACACCCAAATTGTAAACCCAGAGCAACAGACAACTGCATTAACAAACTTTGCGTAAGGTAAACTATCCTTGCAACCGTGGTTACAGCCACCCTGTTTTCCCCCCTGGTGGCAACAACATATCCCCTAGTCTCATGTTTTTGTCACTCAAGCTAGAGATCGGGGGGCATGAACCCACAATCAAGCATAAATGCTCCCTCTTGGAGTTACTATCTACTACTTGGACAAAGCAATAAAAAGCAACGGAGAACATGCAAGAATTACTCATGAACAAAATATAAAAGGAGAACTAAATATATAACTCATCATTATCTGAACATAATCTCATAATCCATCGGATCCCAGCAAACTCAGCATAGCAACAACAGGAAAATTACATAGATGCCTTGATCATGTAGGGCAGCTCACAAGGGCTAAGAATTGAAGCACAATATTGGAGAGAAGACATCACATAGTGTGACGACCCAAAAATCAGACCGTGTACAGTAATCATACACGCAAGGTACACAATCGAGATTAGGGACTCACGGTGAGATATCACAACACAACTCTACAAATAAAATAATACAAGCTGTTTAATACAAGCCAGGGGCCACGAGGGCTCGAATACAATAGCTCGAAAGCACAATGTTAGCGGAAGCAAAAGTATCTGAGTACACACACAAGAATACAAGGTTGCCTTAAGAAGGCTAGCACAAATAATAACAGATCGAAAAGGCGAGGCCTCCTGCCTGGGAACCTCCAAACTACTCCTGGTCAACGGGGAACTCGACGTCGAAGAAGACATCGGGGATCTTCATGTTGCGGTGGTCGGCATCGGGGATCTCCTGCTCCTGGACTCCAACGTCGACTGCAGCGGCCGATCAGGCAAAACATAAAGGGGGAATAAAGCAAGGGTGAGTATCTAGTATACCCGCGAGTCTTACTTCCGCTACTAGGCAATTATGCAGTTGTATCAAATGGAAAGGGGAGGCTGTATATAGTGGACTCCAAGATAGAAATCATAATAAGGATAAGAAGCTAGGCTTATCGAAGACTAGCAACTTCTGACGAGTCTTGCAGCACAAAATGAGAACAGCCAACAGTTTATATAAAGCATAAAGTAACAATGAAGCAGAAGTTGCTGCAACATTGTATAATAGTAAGTTGTAATAATTAATAATAATATATGCCTCCGAGTTCCCCTCCTCGACTACCCTGCGAGGAAGAAAACTCGGAACCAACCGTTTAATAGTAGTAGTTTGTAATGGTAAGATCCAGCTTCAGCATAAAGCGTCCTGTTACCGTGGACACGGCTATTCGAATAGATTAAACTCCCTGCAGGGGTGCACTATTGTTCAGCCTGCACGCTCAGATCTCCAGGGTGGCGGTAACCTTGTTAGGGAACGCTCCACCAAATCTATCCGACACGGCGCAACCCATCCTAGGCTCAGCAGAGAGGCCATCCGCCGGACTATATCCTATGCCACTACAAGAAATATGCCAACTAGTGATCTTTTCCTAGTGATCCTTGAAAAAATGGTCATAACTTTGTGACCATGTTACAATAAAAGGTCGTAAGCCATGTGGGAGGGTCCAAACCCTACATTTTTACGACCATTCTAATAAAAAAGGTCACTATTTACTTACACAAAATGGTCGTAAAATAAATAGCATTATTTATAGCCTTATTTTTAGCCGATTACGATCAATCTATATGGTCTTAATGTCTAATTTATAATATGATGAAGTGACGTGGAGGTCGCCTCAGATATTTCGCATACGTGGCATATCCAAATTTCTATTTTCGATTATGTGTTTGAATAAGAGTAAGTTTAATCCTATCATTTACATGTGGGACCAACATGTTGACCATGAGGTCTAACTTCAACACTTATGCAATGACAGATGGAACCCACCAACAATGTTTTTGAACTTGGGACCCACCAGCAGGACCAACCACATACTTGACACACAGTAGTTGAACCTACATTGTAGAAGGAAAAAATAGAACAAATAGTGCGCCGGTGGGGTTCAAACCCACACCGCGCCTAACAACTGAAGCGTTCCTTACCGCCACGCCAGTAGCTCACTTTTGAAATAAACGGAAGTCGGGCACCTATATACAATATACGCTCGTTTCAGGGATTGGGCCTTCGAACCGAGGCCTACCCTTCAATTTTTTTTCTTATACACGTAGAGGTCCGCCGAGTGGGCTAAGGCCCGTAACATTTTTTTTCCAGAACCTAGCCCATAGAATATTAGGTGAAAATGTGTGTTGCTAAAAAAATATGGGGAATATGGGCTTTTTAGGATTTTGTGTATTTATGCTGGCGCAACCGAGGCATACACGAACATTTCATAATTTTGGGAATTAGATTTGTTTCCAAAATATAAATCCGTGTGATTAAACTTTAAGATTTAATAATAATGTTTGAATTTAGTCCCAAAAATTATTGGAATATTTGATTTTATCTTCCTAATGTTATTTTATATTTGTGTACTTCACATTTTACATCAACATAAGTGGCCCAACATTTTTTTATTCAATGATTTAAAAATGCAGTCACAATTTGGTTCATCAAATTTTGAAATATGGTCTAATATTTTTGAAAGATGGAGTGGTGTCAAAAAATGTTGAACTATTATTTGAAAAATGTTCAATGCATATATTTAAATTTTTTTGATTTTGTTTATAGCAAATTTTGAATCTCTGAAACCTCTTGGTGGATCTCTTATTAAATGACTACTTGTGTACCGAGAAATGGTTCTTTGAAAAAATAAAGATCAAACTATCAAGCAGCTGCAGTTCAAATTTGACCCGCTTCTAGCTGAATCTACGGAAATTTGTCTTTTTCAGGACAGGTGGATAAAATCATTTATCATGCAAAATTTTTGTCAATTGTTAATAAAATATGGTATAGTATTTTACAAAAATGGAGTGGTTCAAATTCACACCAAATATTTGGTAGCTTCTTCACAAAATAACTATACTTTTGGCACTAGGAAAATGAAAAATGGATTTTTCGTACAACGAAAATGAAAACTTTCTTTTGTAAACTTGTTTCCCATTACAATATGCACCCATTTACACAAAATGAGATCATTTGGGAAAACTATTCTTTGAAACTGGCACTAACAATGATCATTTGGCTTGAAAGCCATGAACCTTCATACTCGATAGATCATTTTGAGAAGATTTTTTTAAGATATTTGCATTATTCCAAGTTTGTTGGTTTGTATGGTTACTAGGACATAAATTAGGATGCAATGCGAAGGTTTTACATATTTTTTGATTTTTTTTTAAATTTTAAATGCCCATTTCAAAATGCGGTTAAAACGGCGGGCATGGCCGGTGATAGCTAGCGGTGGAATCTTGGAAAACTCTTGGTGGATCTCTGATTAAATGACTACTTGTGTACCTAGAAATGATTTTTTGAAAAAATAAAGATCAAAATATCAAGAAGCTGCAGTTCAAATTTGACCCGCTTCCAGCTGAATCTGCGGAAATTTGTCATTTTCAGGACAGGTGGATAAACTCATTTATCATGAAAAATTTTGGTCAATTGTTAATAAAATATGGTATAGTATTTTACAAAAATGGAGTGGTTCAAATTCACACCAAATATTTTGTAGCTTCTTCACAAAACAACCCTACTTTTGGCACTCGGAAAATGAAAAATGGTTTTTTCGTACAACAAAAATGAAAACTTTCTTTGGCAAACTTGTTGCCCATTCCAATATGCACCCATTTACACGAAATGAGATCATTTGGGAAAACTATCCTTTCAAACTAGCACTAACATCGATCATTTGGCTTGAAAGCCATGAACCTTCATACTCGATAGCTCATTTTGAGAAGAATTTTTAAGATATTGGCATTATTCCAAGTTTTTTGGCTTTTATGGTTACGAGAACATAAATTAGGATGCAATTCGAAGGTTTTACATTTTTTGATTTTTTTTCAAATTTAAATGCCCATTTCAAAATGCGGTCAAAACGGCGGGCATGACCGGTGATAGCTAGCGGTGGAATCTTGGAAAAATCTTGGTGGGTCTCTAATTAAATGACTACTTGTGTACCTAGAAATGATTTTTTGAAAAATAAAAGATCAAACTATCAAGCAGCTGCAGTTCAAATTTGACCCGCTTCCACTTGTATCTGCGGAAATTTGTCATTTTCAGGACAAATGGATAAAATCATTTATCATGCAAAAATTTGGTCAATTGTTAATAAAATATGATATAGTATTTTATAAAAATGGAGTGGTTCAAATTCACACCAAATATTTGGTAGCTTCTTCACAAAACAACCCTACTTTTGGCACTCAGAAAATGAAAAATGGGTTTTTCGTACAACGAAAATGAAAACTTTATTCGGCAAACTTGTTGCCCATTCCAATATGCACCCATTTACACAAAAATGAGATCATTTGTGAAAACTATCCTTTGAAACTAGTACTAACATCGATCATTTGCCTTGAAAGCCATGAACTTTCATACTCGATAGCTCATTTTGAGAAGAATTTTTTAAGATATTTGCATTATTCCAAGTTTGTTTGTTTCTATGGTTACTAGGACATAAATTAGGATGCAATGCGAAGGTTTTACATTTTTTTGATTTTTTTAAAATTTTAAATGCCCATTTAAAAATGCGGTCAAAACGGCGGGCATGACCGGTGACAGCTAGCGGTCGAATCTTGGAAAACTCTTGGTGGATCTGTGATTAAATGACTACTTGTGTACCTAGAAATGATTTTTTGAAAAAAATAAAGATCAAACTATCAAGAAGCTGCAGTTCAAATTTGACCCGCTTCCAGCTAAATCTGCGGAAAATTTTCTTTTTCAGGATAGGTGGATAAAATCATTTATCATGCAAACATTTGGTCAATTGTTAATAAATTATGGTATAGTATTTTAAAAAAATAGAGTGGTTCAAATTCACACCAAATATTTGGTAGCTTCTTCACAAAACAACCCTACTTTTGGCACTCGGAAAATGAAAAATGGTTTTTTCGTACAACGTGGTCAATTGTACATTAAATATGATATATTATTTTTGAAAAGTGATGAGGTCCAGTTTTACAATAAATATTTGGTAGATTATTCAGAAAAACTCATTTTTGGGCACTTCAAAAATGAAAAATGAATTTAACATGTATACTGCGTTCTGATTGGTCCATAGACATGTCACATGGATCATGCCTCACGCACCGTCCGATTTCCCCCGATCCAACGACAGCCCTCCTCTACTCACCCTTCCACCCCTCGTTCCTCTCATCTCCTCTCATCCCATCCACCGAACGTTAGCGCTCCGCTCCCTGATCCAGATCCCTTGCAGCCGCCTCCCTCTCCGCCACCCACCTCTAATCTCGCCGCCGGTCTGCAGCCATCTGCACCCTCCCCACCCCTCCCCTCCCCTCTCCTCAACACAAGGCACGAGAAGAAGAAGAGAGGGAGGTTTGCCACCAGTGGCCATGGCGCACCCAACCAACCACATCCACCCGTTGGAGGTCGCCAGAACACACGACGGCTGGCGCGCCCGTGCGTGAGGAGACGTGCACCCCGCCGGGACACAACCCCCTTCAGATCCGGCGACTCTGCCTCCAGGTCTCTCTCTTTCCCTGCACTCTCTGGGCTTCCCTATCTCAGT
The DNA here is from genome assembly GCA_950022295.1 of Bromus sterilis. Lineage (NCBI taxonomy): Eukaryota > Viridiplantae > Streptophyta > Magnoliopsida > Poales > Poaceae > Bromus > Bromus sterilis. Next base: position 246,329,824 of record OX465601.1, read on the forward strand.
CTATCTCTCTCTCTCTCCTTGCAGATCTCATCGGCTAGACGGTTCCTTCTCCTAACAGCAGGGAGGGGCCTCGTTGGGAGGTGCTCGGAACTTTGATGTGGACATCAAGGAGGCTTCATTGAGGAGGCGGTCGACGCCCGCATCCAGGGCCTCAAGCACCATGGACCTCCATAAATACCTACCCGACGACCTCCAGGTACACCTTCGCTGGTCTCGCGCCGTCGCTACCCGACGAGATACCTCATTCCTCCCTCTCTCTGTCTGTTTCCCTCTCTCAGTCGCTCTCCTTCCCTCCCTGCAGAGCCCGCGGTGGTCATGTGCTGCCGGTCCTTCGACTCACCCCCATGGATTTGACGGCGGTGGCCTGCCGTTCGACCCCAAGCCCATCGTCCAGGCCTTCATCGTCTCCATCGTGGCAGTAGAGTCCTGCGTCACCCCTCAGCTCTGACGGAACCATCTCAGCAGCTGCAGGTCAGAACATCTGATTCCTCACCTACTGATTTAATTGAAGTACCACCTATAGTTTATGCAACTAAATTGCACTTTGCTGCACTATCCTAGTCAATTATTTCAGTGTTAGTTAGTAAGCATACACACATGGACTTGTAGATTTGTTCTCTTCTGCAAGAAATTGTGTAGAGATAAAAATGAAGGGGATGGAGGGTAGAATGTCACCAATCTGTGTTAATAGATAAATGTGGCCAGCTATCATTTTTATGCAAGTGCATGTTCACCTGTCAATTGCTGTTTGTTTTGGCTAGTAGTGATAATTTGTTGGGTTTTCATATGCCTCTGTTCATTACAAACATTTTCTTTGGAATTCAAGGGAGCTGGCTAGTAATCTGATCAATAGGAATTGATCCTATACGTAGTAATGGATATTGAACGGGCAAGGTTAGTTCTGTAATGTCTTGGGCATTTTTTTGTGCTTTTGTGATGATGTGCAGCTCATGAATAATATTTTGGTTGTATATTTTGTGACTACGTGCCATTCAAACGTAATCTGAATTTTTTTTCTAGAATCTTGAGATTACATAATTTGGTTTGGATATGCATTTCTTTTAAAGATTCACTTGTTGTGTTAAATATTTGTATTAAAAAAAATCATCTTGGTATTTGTAGTTACTCCAAGAGCTTTGTTTGGTTTGCACAATTTTGTTTGCATGTTTATAGGAGCTTTGTTTGCATGTTTTTTAAAATACTCTAGCAAATTGTAACTGAATTTGTTTTGAACAGCAACAGAGGCTCATGCAGCAGCAGAGACGGAGTCGGAAACGACATCAACACAACTGCAATCTAGCCTCCGTTAGTGTTTCGTCGCAAGCTCCAGGATGAAGTTGAAAGAAAGCTAGTTATAGCTCACTTGTGCTAGTTATATTTGATAGCTAGTTTTTGTGTGTGGATGGATACCTGATGTGAAATATGTTTGACTGTAAACTGACGTGAATAATGTTATTGTAATGGGCCAAGTTTGGTGATTTTCTCTATTTGAAGCATTACTTCTATTTTCTATCTGTTTCAATTTAAATATTTGTTTTATTTACGGGAAAAATCAAAATCTAAAGAATATGACCCTGAGAATTGGGACCCACCTGATTAGTGGAGTGAAAAAATAAAATTATACTTGTTGAGCGAAAAGGCCACATTCAAAAAAATAAGGCCGAATTGTTGGGCTTGGCCCATGTAATTAATCAAAATTGAAAGGAAAAAAATATATTAAATGGGTTGAATTATTGGGCTCGGCCTATATAGACGGCCGAACTGGAACGGGCTAATTCTAATCTACGGCCTTTTCATTTGGTTTCTATTTTTCCATGTCAGCTTGCCACGTTGGATCTGACGTGGCCTGGCCAATAAACCAATGACCAAACCAATTGGTCACAACATGTACGACCTTTCGTTTGGTCATAATCCTCTATGACCATTTCAGAAAAAAGGTCACATTGTCCGCTTTGCGACCCTCAGCTTTTGACCAACTGATTTTGGTCACAAAAAGGTCACAAATGAAGAACAGTGACCTTCCAGTGACCAATATGTAGGGTCTCAAGTTAGCATATTTCTTGTAGGGTGCGCTCAGGGGTCTAGGTCCCTCACCCTTCCGCGCTCCCGGACGGTACGAGACTAGCCGGTGAAGCAAAAGCAAATCCAAATACACCTGCTGCAGGAAAGAAGACAAGACCGCTTCCTGGCAATCACCTCGTGGTACTGCTGACTTCTGAAGAGATTTCGAACAAATGACGACGCAGGGGAGCCCATAACACTACAAGAAATATGCTAATACACAACGCTATATTTTTGTCATTATATCGTCATGATTTTTAATTTACAATGATCTTACGACAAAAATCTGAGCGTCAAAAACGAGGCATGAAAAATTGAAAGCAACAACATTTTGGTCGAAATCGTCGTAACTTTTACGACGATTTTCGGATCGTCATAACCTTTACGACGATCCTAAACCATCATTGACGGTCTAGCCCAATCCTACGTGGCACAATTCACAACGAAATCAAAACGTCACAGCTGAAATCAGCCCAATCCATTTCGGTTGATTACATGGGATGGTTAAAAAAAATTGGGCTTTTTTATTAGGCCTTGGCCCTTTCAATTTCGGGCCTTAAACTATTTACAACCCATTCCATATTTTTTCCCTATATTTATTCTGAATTCTTTTGTTGAATATATTTTGGGCCAAGCCCTTTATAGTGTCCAAATACATTTGGCCCGCAATCCACTTTCAGCCTTTCTTTTAATTCAACCTTTTTTTCTCCTTTCTACTTCACAACAGTGCCAAAATTACAAAATTTCACACAAAAATTTGAAGCCCATATAAATTTCCCATAACTTGACAGCAAGAGTGTCAAGATTACAAATCTTCATATCACCAAGTGCAAGCCCATAAGTTCATATCACAAAATTACAATATCACCAAGTGACAGGGTACAAAATAAGTGAACAACCAAGTGCTACATATCGGCCAAGTTTACATATCAATCAGGATACAAGTGCCCAGCCAAGTGCTAGATATCAGCTAGGATAGAAGTGCACGCCAAGTGCTACAAATCTGCTGCCAACAATCTGCTAAAAAAATCTGCGAAGCAGTGCACCAAATTGTTGATACCAAAATCTGCAACATATCTCCAGAACCTGCCAAGTAGTGCACCAAAATATGCTATGAAAATGTTGCTACCACCCTAAACACAACTAGTTCCCTGTAGGTTTACCTGCAAGCAAAGCCATCAACTGAGCGTACTTGGCATCATTTTCTTCCGCCCACTTGAGCAGCAGCGATAAACACCAAGCATAAAAATGAAGAAATGAAACTACATGAGTATCAAAAGCAAGCGAATGAAATTACAGATACATATGAACAAAGTTGGAGTGACATCAATAAATTTAAGCTTTCACAAGACAAATATGCAAACATTCACATGAAAGCTAGAGTATATATTTATATAGGACATTCATGGACCATCATGCATCCAACATCAAGTAGATGAACAATAAATGCAGAAACAATGTGTTTCGCAGATACAAATCATATAGAATATATATAATACTCACATAATAACAACTTCAAGAATCTATTTTAAGAATCTACTTATCAGCAACTTAGCAGTATGGCATAACATGGTTTCTTATCTTTCAAGTAGACTAGCTCGCTTAATTACTTTTATTATCTTTCAAGTTAAGACTGACTCACTTAACTACTGCATGCTGACAAGTGACAACAAAGAAGTATATCACAACAAAGCAGTACATCACTAGTCCATCACTAGTCCAGTGTCATGTAAAATAAGCGAGGCATGTACATACCGAGGTTCTTGTCCAGGGTGCGGGTGAACTGGTGGAGCACCAGGAGCACCTTGAGGATTTGTCGTTGGCACTGGCGCTAGATGCTCACGACCTTGGCCCACTTGACGCATCGATGTAGGTCCTTCTTGGATGGCAGTGCGCCACCAATGACAGGCTATTTCGGCCTCTTCTCGGACAATGGGTTCACCACCTTGTCCTGCAACAACAAACCACTATTCACATTAGCCTAACATGAATGGAATCATTACTGAACATTTTTGGTTTTTCATAGCACATGCCAGACAACCTAACTTGGTACAGAAACCAAGTGTTGCAACTGAATGGAATGATGGAAATGCACGTTTCTCAGTATGTATAGAGTCTTCCTACCCTACTACTACTAGTTTAAGTTCCAAAAGAAATTACACGATGACGATATAATGTTTTGCACAGAACAATGGAATTTTGTATCTTCCACACAGGCAGGAGTAGCCAGTCCATCCATTTCACAGGCAGCGGAGAGACATGATAGGGGGAGGGAGGGGAGGGGGTACCTAACAATGTTGTGGTGCTGCATCTCCTTGAGGAGGGAGATCTCATGGATGACGATGGAGGGGACGCCCCGTCCTCCTGCTCCAGGTGATATATTCTGTGTATCTGATTTGTTTTTTCGAAACAACAAAAGAAAGAAGTGCACAATCAGGAGATAAAGGTAAATCTAAATAATAGATCTAAATTAGGCAATGGAAAAAGTTAACTTCTTGAGAAGAGATTAAAAAAAGTGTAAGATATGAAGTGAAATAACAACTTGTGCAATGTGAGAAACATTGTTTGACGAAAACTGTAAAGATCATTCAGTGAAACAAAAAATTGTGGTCAGAAGTTTACAGCTATTCAAGCAATTCAGATCTAGTACGCTCTTACAAACCAATTGAGATCCAAGAGATCAATATAAAATTAAGAACTAGGAGTACTTGGGAATGAAAGCACAAGCACAACCTATAATGAAACTGCATGGTGTCGCTTAACCAACAAGATTAACAGCTGGATGAGTGAAGTAAAATTGTTGGAAGCCTGGTTCCTTGGGTAGGTTACAACACATATAGTAGGAGGGGGTGGGTAAAGTTCTGTGCTAGTGCAGGAAAACTACTGGTGCTTAAAAACTGATGTTGAAATGATATTGCAGATTGGTCAAATGTTACCATGTAAAGCATTAACACATGTAACCACGAAATGCTTCAGGTATTGAACAACTAAAAATGAATTACCAAGGGATGGCATAGATATAAACGTATATTGTGCCGCCTGAAAGACAAAATAAAGTGTTTGTATATTTCTCTTGCATAAACAAGAAAGCACAATTCTCTTGCATTAATACAAAAACATCGAGAATGGATCTAGATGATGTTGAACGCAGAAAATGATTTGATCTCAAATGGTTCATTCAGTACACGCGAACGACCTAAGATAACAGGACATATGTACTACACTAATTTTACACAAATCATTATCAATTACAACAAACTCAAAAGAACTATCATAGCCTGTACATCACATAGGGAATTGACACAATAATATGTCTTGGCATCCTGGCCCATCAACCAAGTAACAAAAGAAAAGAATGGGATGAACCAAAGACTTACCTAATCGAATAAGACAGTGTTGCTGCAGTTGCATCTCAGTAACCTTGAGACTGATAATGTGGTGCCATGGTCAGGGTTGACGCACTCCTACAAGGTAAGCATCATGCATCAGGTCTGCAAAAACAACCAAGCAAGGTATGGGTCAACAAGCATGAAGGGAGTACATCGGGTCTGCTGAATTCTCTTTGAGTCTATTCTAGTTAGGATACTAGATAAGTCATATATGGACTCTTGGTTAGAACATTACTATTATGAAGTAGTACATGGAAATTTGGAGTTAGTAGAGATATAACAAAACAGTGGATCAAGATAGTAGACTAGAAGTAGAAATTATGCTAATTAAAACACAACAGTAATGATTATAGAGAATTTTTCAGATAATTACAAGAATATTGAGACACCTAAGATACAGGGGATAGGAAAAAATGTTCCTAATTCAAAACCATAGAATTTAACAGTTCAAGGAAGGGACCGACTAGCTTATAAGGAAAGCTCAAACAACATAAACAGTGGCTGATTCAGTAGAATAAACTTGGACAAGTTATTTAATTTGATGCCAAGTTACAACTATTTACAGAAAGATTAATATTTTCCGACATTTTGGGGTGCATATGCACCTAGAAAAAATAGATCTTTATAGAATTTGAGAGCATACATGCAAACATTCTATGCTGGCATATCCGCACTGATCTAACACAACAGATATATACATTGAAATAACAAACAAGTTACAGTCATATAAAGCAATATTTGCTTCTTGAAATAACAGACCGTATGTCCATTTCATATTATTGACCAAATCAACAACAAAAAGTGCAGCGCATCCTCTCAAGAACGCGGCATATCGCCGCCTGTATTGGCGCTAGTACAAAATAGATAGATGCAAAGCGGAGCTTATACAAGCTAAGGGAAGGAAGGAAGAGATGTTGGTACTTTGTTGTAACATCCCAAAATTCTTCGAATTTTGGAATGTTAATAAATTAAATAGATAATGATTGTTTGCTTGGTGTGTTTGATTTTCTCTGGGATTTAAAACTTTTGGTGTTGAAATGAATATTAAAGAGAGAGGGAATAAAATGACTTTCCCTAATATTCACCGTAGGTGTTTTGGAATTTGTTATTTAAAAACAAAACCAACAAAACAAAATGAGAGAAGGTAATATGACTCCTTCAACATATTGAAGTTTGGAAAAGATTTTAAATCTTTATTGGAATTCTTTTGAATATTCAAAATATTTTTCAGCTAAAGGAAAATTCATTTGAGAGGATATAAAATGACTTATCCCCTTTTTAATAAAGTTGGAAATATTTGGAATATTATTTTAAAAGTTTTTAAAATTTATTTTGAGTATTATAAATAACCCTAAAATTATTTTAGGGATTTTATAATGCCAAAAGAGTTTTTAATTCATTGAAATGATTTATTAAATATTTTAAAAGGGTTGAAAAAGTATTTCAATGGGATATTTTTATTTTAACAAATTATTTATTGGAGTGACAATTTTAAAATTTGTATTTTATTATTTAGAAATGGTTTGTCAATGTTTTTGACCAAATAAAAATATTTAAACAATTTCTTGGACTTTATTTGATTTATGAAAAGTATTTTATATTTAAATAAAGTATTTAGAAAAAGGTTTTTATTTTTATTTACCTTTTTGGAAAATATTTTCATTTTATATTTTTCTTGGTATTATTTGATGAATTTAGAATTTTATTTCATATTTTGCGGAGTTACGGTTATTTTTATTTAATTGTTTGAAGTTTTGTGAATTTAGAAAAAAGAAAAATCTGGGCTGTCGGCCCATTAGCCTTTTTCGCACGCGAGCGTAATTGGAGTCCAACTCGGACCCATTGTTTTTTTCAGTCTGCCTATAAATAATTTTCCGAAAATCCTTTTTCCTTTTCTTTTTGCGTTTTTGGAAAACCCTAGAAAAAAAAGAAACCGCCGCCGCCGCCGCTGGAGTCTGCCGCCGCCGCTGGAGCCTGCAGGCGCTCGCCGTCGGGCCACGGTCCGCCGCCCCGTGGCCGCCCGCCCCCCCCGCCGCCCGCGCCCTCCCTGGTCGCGCCGCCGGCCGCCACCCGGGCCGGCCAGGCCGCGCCGCCCCGACGCCACCGGCCCCGCGCCCTCCCGTGCTCCTGTGCTCCCGTTCCCCCGTGCCGCGCCGCCACACCCCTCGTCGCCGGAGTCAGCCACCCCTCGCCGGAGCCTCCACGAGCACCTCGCCGGAAATCAACTCCGGCCAGATCCAGATCCAGGGACCCGATCGCGTTTTTGGAAGAATTTTATTTGCGGTTAGGTCCCTGCTGGCAGAAAACCCCCTGACCTCGCACCGGCGATATCTTCTACACCGTAAGTCGGATCGAGGTGAAACTTTTTGCTACGTGCTCGTATTGTTCTGTACTTTAGCATGGTATCAACTTTGCACACTTTGAACACTTTTGAATTTGATTTTATTTCAAATTCAAATTCAAATTCCATTGACCGTATCTTTTATACCGTTGATCCAAATCGAGTGATTCTTTTTTCGTTGGATCACTCGTTCCATGTACTTTCTGCTTATATCATGTGTGCACAAAAATTCACAAGTTTATTGATCTGTTTAAATTCAAATTCAGTTCAATGTTGCAACTGCTATGACCTGCGTTGTAGTATTCCATTTCACGTGATTCTTTTTGCATATTGGATCATATGAGACATCTTATCGGCAATATCGACATACTATTCATATTTCCATGATCTTTACTTTGATTTCATAATGCCTTGATCATACTTTTGTATCGACAACTCTTTATCCGTTGACTCTCTCGAGTTCACGTTCCACCGATCACCTTCGAGCACATCCACACCTTCGCACTTGAAAACCTTTTGTTTTATTGCTAAAACCTTTGTGATTGTTTTGTTGATCTTATGTGTTGCCTTTGTGGTGTGATTGCTTATTGAGTTATTTCGTTGACGATAGATTGCTCGGAGTGTGACGAGTAGAGTTGACTGGAACGTGAGAGCGAAGATCTTCATCGAATGTATAATGCAAGTGATACTTTGACCATACTCATACCTATATTTTCTATATGCATTATGTTAGGAAATATCACTCTATTGCATGATAGGTAGTTTATTATACTGTTGCTGCAAAACCAGTTAGGATAGCCACATGTCTTGACTTGTCTACTGTAGATCAACCTAGCCGTGTTGTTACTTCATTGCTATGCTTTGTAGACGAGGTTGGGTTGTGAGAATTCATGGAGTGCATGTGAGCTATTTAATAAACTGTGTAGAAACTTTATAATAAATAGAAATCACTTCTGGGCGGGCGGGTTGCATCCCGGTAGTTGTGGCTCGGTTGAGGACAATGCCGGGGTTAAATGCACCCAATGGTTGTTTGGTGGTGAACCGGGTGCGTCATGGTGTCTACCCTCTCACGCAGTGGGCGCCGTCCAGGCTCAAAAAGATCAGACATGCAATATTACTAGTAGCTTCCGTGTACAGCCACTGGCTATATGGGCTCTGGCTTAGACGAGTACGTTGTGGGGAACCTGGCCCTGGTAGCTAGCTGATGTAGAATTGTGTTAGGTGTACCGGCTACCAAGGGTGGAGGCAACCTCTTCAGAAAGTCTTTGTCTCAATCTTCGGGTTGAGTCCAGTGGGGAACGTGTACAACCTCTGCAGAGCGTATAAACTGATCATGATTAGCCGTGTCCACGGTTACGGACGAACTTTGAGCAACTAGTCAGTACTGTTGATGAATGATCTTGACAGATGAACACTTAATAATAATTGGTTGGGACAAGAGTAGCATGGGTTGCTGTGTGTTTCAGGTAGAACTCAACTTAAAATTTTGACTAGTTTAGTTCAGGAGAAAATTGGTTTTCTGCAAAACTAAACCATAAGCCTTTCCTTTGACTTACCTTGCATGTAGTTGTAGGTCCTTTATATAAAATTTTTCGTGTCACTTGCCGTACAAATCAGATGTACTGACCCGTTGTCGGGCTGTAACCTTCGGTGTTGCAGGTTTTTCAGACGATCAGTAAGGTGCGTTTAGGGGTTGCGAGTCTACGCTCAGCATGTTCGCATGTGGCTGTTGATGGGACTCCACGTTATTTGCTTTTGCTTCCGCTATATTTATATTGAATAAGCTAGCCTTGAGCTATGCAACTTGTTATTTATTTACTCTGGATCATACGTTGTAATAATGATGCACTTGTACTTTGATATACATCTATAATACTGTGTGTGCCAGCGAGTTCGATCCAGGGACTGGCACTTGAGCACAGAGACTTCAATTCGGTGTGAATTGGGTCGTTACATTTGTACCTTACCTTGAGCTATGATTCAAGATATGAGTGAGCCGACAACAAGGATCAAAGGAATCATGGAGAGGCCTTTGATTTCCTCTGGAAGCAGGTAGACGACGGATGTCTGGCGAGGTAGGGTCAGAATCACATCATTTGTTTGAGTATGAACCTGCAAGTAAATACACTTGAGACGAAGTAATGTACTGTAAGGAGTACCATTGCTAAAAATGGCACATAAAAATTATCAAAATACAAGATAGCAGCACAGTTAGCCATAAGTGTGTCTTGTGTAATTTATGAACTCAAATTGATTCTATCCAGCACAGTTATACAGTACAAGATAGCAGCTATCCTTTTTCAGCTCCAGCACACAAACACACACACAACATCTTGTATCCTTTTTCAGACACACAGATTTGGGTTTCAGACAATAGTGATAAACTAAAAAATGAAGAAGATTGCCTGCATTTAGTAAGGGCAGCAAAGGCGCCCCGGTTACCTACATCAGACATTTAGTGCAGTAAGAAAATTGGACATAATAAGTGATCGGATTCGGGAGGAAGAAAGTGAAAGAGAACCTACTGGAATTTACAATGCAATAGTGGAATGCAGCATTCCATTCTCTGCTATACAACTAGTATCATAAATCTGACAATGTTTCATCTGGTTTCGTACAAATTAAAACTTTTCACTTAAGGGTGTAAGCACTTGAACATTTCCTCGATAAATTGCAACACTCAGATTTTAGCAGAAAAGAAATACCACAATTTTCCTCTCAGTACTTGCATCAAAAACTGATACATGTCTGCAAACATGCAAATACAAGCAACAATTTTTCTCTAATTACAAACATACATGATTCTCTTGTCATATTCTCTAATGAAATAGGTAACATCTAAAAAATGGAAACCAAGCAAAGGGGGGAGAGGCGAGAGAAGTCGTCAGTCACCTTGGCAAAAAGGGAGGGAGGGATTGATGGTGGGAAACCCGCATCAGCTTTTCCTTCGCCAGCTTCACCAGATTAGATGGGAGCAAACTGCACACAAGGCGCACGCATCAGGAGAGATACATGTACAGAGGTGAAGAAAACCAGAAGAAGAGAAGGGGATGACGTGATTCATACCACCATTTTGTGGAGGTTCTAGACCCTCAGGTGATGTGGAGCATCGTGCGGACTTGATCTACGCCATCTCGGTCGTCGTGGGTGGAAGAGAGGAGGCCGCGGGCTAGGGATTAGGACGCGATGCGGATCCGGAAAACCGGCTGTGGCCAAGGAAGATCTGGCCGTGGCCTCACCTTCACGGCTCGATCTGGTGCCTTGAGCGGCGGCGGCGGAGGAGAGGAGGCTGGGAGAGGAGGAGAGAAGATCGGCGGTGGCTTGACGCGCTCCATGCTCGTTGTGCGGTCCGATCTCCATGGCGGCGACCCGAGAGAGATGGAGGCTTTGAAGCCGACCTCCCTCGTGGCCTAGATTGACGACGGCGCGGATCTGGAAGCCCAGCTGCGGCCGTGGATGTTCTGGTCGCTGCCTCACCTTCTCGGCTCGATCTGGGGCCTTGAGCGACGGGCGGCGGGGGAGAGGAGGTCGGGGGTGGAGGAACGGGGAAAGTGTGAGGAAGATTGCGGGGGCTGGCTTGTTTGGGCCTCCCAGTCCTGATTCTCTGTTTCATTTTCCTCAGCCGGGCGCGCGGGGGGAACCGCCGAAAATATTTCGGAGATAAGTGAGAGTTTCGCGCGAAACCAAAAAAAATGCCAAAGTTGGCGGTAAGGGGTGGTTTGGGCGCGAGTAACCAAAATATTTCGGCGCGGAAGTGATTAATTTTGGTGTGAGACAATTTGATAAACTATACAATACCTCATGTGTTGCTGCGGAAAATATTAATAAATAGTTTAATATTTTAAAATATAATATAATTTATAAAAACATGGTGTAATTTGATTATAAATTTATTTAATATTGTTTAGGTTAAAAATCTAAGAAAATTTCATGAAAAAACCAAAAAAATTTGTATTGTTAATTTATTACATTGATAATATATTAGCGAGATGATATGAAACCAAAACAACATTTATTAGACATCGAAAATATCATCCTTGGCTAAACCTCAAACAATAATAATTGCATATATGTATTCATAAAAAAATCACATACAAAAATAAAAGGTGAGGTGAGTCGTAATTTGAGTTTCAATAAAAAATGCTTCTAAATCGTGAGGATAAGTGCAAAAATATTGTGAAAGACTGCTTGCACATCCGGATTTAATGGAAGCATGTGTATAGAAAGTTAGTGAAAAAGTTTGTACAGGTGGATATATTTGATGATATGGATAGCTTGCATGGCAAGAAAATAGGTTAATGGGATGAACTATTTAGGTATTATAGATTATATGGAATCCATCTTGCACTTCTATTTTTATTTGAACTCTAGGTCTGAGCGAGAGGTAGAGTCGAAGTTGGATTATTTTCGCATATGTGAGATCCAAAACATTAGCTATCATGTATGAAGATCCATGATTTCGAGTCAAATGATCAATGTTACGGATACATTACTGATTTAGTTTGTTTAAGAAAAATAAGTAGATATTTAATCATAAATCTATCAAAAGTTTATCAAAAATAAACACCTAGCTAGGAACATTCAATAGATAAATAAGGTGGGTCGAATGGAACCCACGAGTGACATGTAACCATAGTTAAAGTAGGTTACGATGTTATTATAATCATTGTAAATGTTACGGCGATCTAAATTGCTCGTAATCGATTAAAAATAACATAGTAAGCTATGTGGATCACTTTACGACGATTTTATCTTATGCGATTATGACGTTCTTAACTCACATCGTCGTAATTTTATAGGGATTTGACCCCCTTCAAATGGTTTACGACTATCTCGAATGAAATCATCATAGATTTATGACGAATTCATCCATGACCATTTACAACACGTCAGGTATGAGCATATTTCTTGTAGTGTAACTCCTTGGCTCACGTGAAGGTAGTGCGTACAGACCAACGGGTCTCTCAAGTCATCCGCCAAACCATTTAGTATTTTATTATTATCTCGCAGACAAATGTTATCGTTGTCTGACTAACAATACAACGGACAACGAACAGCAACAAGGACCACCAGTAACGTCGGGGCCTGCCCTGTCGTCCCGCCAAAGCACGCGGTTACCAACAAGGTGAACCGTCTCCTTACCTTGTCTCGCGTGTGTTCTTGGCAAGGCTCGACTTTTCGTGGTTTGGTAACTCGCGCTAGATACGAGCAGGGGCCAAGCACGCCAGTAACGTCGGTCGTACCCTCCCTGTCGTTCCCTACGCAATACCGCTCGCGGGCACCGTTGGGTCGCCCGACTTCTTACCTTAAGGAAAACCGGGGCTTAGGAACCTAGGGCGGCTATACGGAGTCAACAATGAGCGGAGTACGAGGATTACTCCTCGGTAGCTCCACTTGATGTGGCTCGGCAGAGCCGAGCTTGGGGCCTTAGGCGGTGTCTGCATTGTACCATACATGTGCATATATATATATCGTATCCGTGTTCACTCCCCAGAGTGATCAAGGCCCGCTATCTACCCCTAGTTGACTAACAAAGCGCAGGGCTGACTGCTGAATATAATATATATTTATAATGGGCAGCATAGGACAAAGGAAGGTACATCAAGGGGCGACAAAAACAGGCAATGCAATTGAATAGGATTGTAATCGTAGTAGCAGTAGTAACAATGCCTAGTGCAAGAAAAGTACAGAAAGATAGACGGTATCTGGGGAAAAGAATGGCTCTGCTTGCCTGGAAGCTCGCGGTAGTGGTACGGTCGTGACGACGTAGTCGATCACAGGGGCATCGACAACGGTCGCCGGGTCTATCGGACAATAAGAGGGGGAAGATACAATAAATACACGGCAATAATAGAAATACAAATACAAGACATGGCAAACGCAACGTTAACAGTGTTCTAACACAGTACAATGTGTTATGCTCGGAGCGGAAATTCATCCGGGGATGAAATACCGGCTCCAGGTGATTATCGACAAACGACACGGAGGGGGAAGGTTCCATGTCTGTGGTGTCGTGAATACCTGACAGACATGTGGATACTGTATCCGTGATCGTTGATGCATTCCGAACAACTTTTACATTCAGAACATTTCCATCTAGAAAATTTTACCGGTACCGGGTAATTACCGGAGAGTGAAATCAGAGGGGGGAATGTCCCGTGTGCGGTATGTTAGAGGGGGTGTAGTGGGGGTATGGTTAGTGTATCCATATTCATTGTATTTTTCTGAGCAACTTTCATGTATAAAATATTTTTATCTGAGTTACGGTTTAAAAGATATTCCATTTTAAGTTATAATCACTTTAAATCAATTTATCCAATTTCTTTTATTAATAAATTTAACATTATCCAGAACCTGAGAGTTGACTGGTCAACCCTACAGGTGGGACCTACATGTCATACACAACAGCAGTATAAATCATTTTATTTATTTAAAAAGGCCAGTGGGGCCAAACTGTCATAGATACTTGTGCAATTAATGAATAGAATTAATTTAACCAGGGGCATGGCCCACTTGTCATTGAGTAGACTTATTAATTTCTTCTAATTAAACTAGTTAAACAGGAGGGCCCACATGTCATAGACTAATTGTTTAAGTGATTCATTTCATTTAATTTAATAGCAAGGGGGGGTCCACATGTCATTCACAAGGGGGGGTTATTCTCCGGTTATTTTAACCAGGGGGGTGCTTAGGCTTAACGGTGGGGGTTAGGAGGGGGTGATTAGCGCTAACAGTGGGGGGCACCAACAATGGTAGCACGGCGAGGTCAATCTGACGACTCCGGCGACCATTCAGTGCGCGGACGGGCGGAATTGGACGAGTCGAGCACGGCAAGGCTTCCGGTGCACCCGGTAGACGCCGGAGACAACCACAACGATGGCCACGGCGAGAAACCACGGCGGCTGGAGCACTTCTTGGTGGGGATCGACGCTCTACGGCACTGGACGTCAAAAGGGGAGGGGAAGGAGGTGCGGCAGCTCACAGCGAAGGCAGGGGAGGGGTCTGGGCGTCCGGGGGCGGTCGAGGTGGTGCGCAGCGGTGGCAACCGGCGTCGAGGTGTCGCGGCGGCCGCAGGGGGAACCGGCCGGATTCGCGCGAGGTAGTGGACGTGAGCACGTGTTCAACGGCGGGGAGGACGTAGTCGAGTACCGCGGTCCCCCTGGACGTGGTCGCACGACCGGTGGAGGGCGTTGGCCATGACCACGACGACGACGTGGCCACGGCTGCGCCGCAGGAGCTCGGGAGAGGAGTAGGGGCAGCGCGAGGGGAAGGAGGGAAAGAGCAGGGCGAGTCTAGGGTTCGTGGGGGAGGGGCTCAGGGCCTTGGGGTCTTATCCCCTCCAGCGGCCGTGGGATCTCGTCCACGACGACGGTGATGGCCGTGGAGCCACGGGATGGCCTCCACGCCATTGTGGTGAACATGGGAGGGAGGTTAGGAGAAGAGGGGGGGTTGGTTGGGCTTTGCCCAGGGCGGTAGTTAGGTTTTTCATTTTTATTTCTATTGTTTTCTGTTTATCTTTTATGTTTATATTTTGTTTGGGCATCAAATGGTTTTTATAAAATGTGGGACTTACCCCATTATCACTGTTGCAACAACCACACTACTATAAAAAGTTTGAGGCGTTAATAAAATCTTTTGGATTTTTGTTTCATTCAAAAAGTATTAAAAGTGGCTGGTTTTGGCACTGTTTGTTTTGTTTACAATATTTAAACAATGCACTGAAATAACATTGCTATTTTATTGTGACCTACTGATTTTTAGACATTTAATAAAAGTGGTTGCAATATTTTTGGATTAAGTTTTATTTCCACTTGTATCTGAATTTTTTTTTTGGTTTATATTTGAACAAGCTTTGATCAAGGTGATCATCACAAGTTAATCAAGGTGACTTGGCTTTAGCACAAGGTGATTACTGTAGCGTGACACCCGAGGTGTTACAAATCTCCCCCACTACAAAGAATTCTCGTCCCGAGAATTATAGGTAGGGAAAGGGGTAAAGCTTTGGTTTCGTATTCTAACGAATATTCTCGTTCCTGTTTTCCTTCTCGAAGGAGTTGATCCTTAATGTTGTTGTCTTCATTTCCCTGCATCGGTGCATCGCGACGTGTTGTCATACTTCCTTCGGGGCTTCATCGTACCTACAGATAGGCTAGGAGGGGACACTTAGGGGGTCGAATCGACACAAGGTTAATCAACCGGGGTTGTCCAAGCGAATGGGGCACATGGTATCTCTCGAGTTGAAACACGGGAAACACATCGAGAGAAGCAAAAGAAGGTATGAGAAATTTCAAGAGGATAGGCATGCACTCGATGTCGATGGTAGACGATGAAAAGGGGCCTAGAGCATCAAGCATACGCACTGAGTCTGATATCGGACTAAATATCACAAGGTAGGTGACTCGTGAATTGCATACGAGGTCAAGCAAGAGGAATAACCTCGAGAACAGAAAGGTACAAGAGAGTCAGGTTTCGATCCTGTGGAACTGTGGGTTATGGGCTCACATTGAATAAGAAGGGTGTTGACAATTGATGTCACGAGAGTTTACTTCTCGCCCCTCGTTGGTTACCCAAAGTGGAAGGTTGAAATGTAGCGTAGCAGAAATTTCCCTCGGTGAAGATACCAAGGTTTGTCTCAAGTAGGACTCCCGCAACGACAGGAAGGTGACAACGGCGCCAGAGATTAGCGGTTGACATGGACCTGCACACACAACAGATAACTTTGCTCCCAACGAGTACAAAGGGGTTGTCAATGCCTCCGGCCTTGTTGTTTAAAAAGGATAAAACGCACGGGATAATAATGGTAGTGATAGCAACGGAAAAGGAAATAAAGAAGTAAATTGATAGTGGGTGCAAACATTATTGGAAATATGGACCGGGGTCCTATGATGTTCACTAGTGATGTCTCTCTCCCAAAAGATGATAAAATAGCCATGCGAGGTGAACAAATTACAGCTAGGCAATTGACAGGATTATGTGCGCAAACCAATGGTAATTATTCTATAACGAAAGGAAGAGGCTGAAAAGCATGGGCGGTACGCCAAGACAAGTAGACCGAAATCCATCTGCATCTACCTACTAATCATCCACCTTGAGATATCTATCCAGAACATCTCGCTGGTATTAAGTTGCGAATCCCACCCAAAGTGTAAACTCAAAGCAACAGACAACTGCATTAAAGAACTTTGCGTAAAGTAAACAATCCTTGCACCAGCATGTACAAGAACCGTTGTTTTCCCCCTTGTGGCAACATCACATCCCCTAGACTCATGTTTCTGTCACTCAAGCTAGTCATCGGGGGACATGAACCCACAATCATGCATAACGCTCCCTCTTGGAGTCACTACCTACTACTTGGCCAAAGCAATAAACAGCAATGTAGAACATTCAAGAATTACTCAAGAACATAAATATAAAAGAGGAGAATCAAATATATTACTCAAACACAATCTGAACATAATCTCATAATCCATCGGATCCCAGCAAACTCAGCATAGCAACAACAGAAATATTACATATATGCCTCGATCATGTAGGGCAGCTCACGAGGTCTAATCCATGAAGAACAAAGAGGGGAGGAGAACATCATATAGCTACTGATCATAGACCCATGGTCCAAGGTGGACTACTCAAGGTTCATCCGGGAAGCATCCATGGTGGTTGAGAAGCTCCCGGAGGTGGTTCCTCCCTTCGACAGGGTGCCGGGAAGAGGTCTTCTGGTGCTCCCGATCTTGGAAGCGCGGCGGCGGCGGAACAGAGGAGAGATCGCGAAAAAGGGTTACCGTCTCGGGGTTTTTGCGTCACGGGGAATAAATAGGCGAAGGGGGCCAGCCAGGGGGGCCACCAGGCGTCCAGCCGCCCCCCTGGTGGGTCCACTCTTCCCCCGCCCTCGGTGATCCCGGAAGCTTCCTATACGCTGATTTTTATTGGATTATTCCCGAATTTTAGGAGCACTTTAAATATGGGGGACACCTGAAATAGAAAAACAGCAGAAAACAGGAACTAGCACTGGGGTGCACTGAGTTAATAGGTTAGTCCAAATATGATCAAAAGTTTATGGAAGTTCATCAATATCATAGCAATATCACAAAAAAGAGGCATGGAGCAATCAGAAATTATAGATACGTTTTGGACGTATCAACATCCCAAGCTTAATTCCTACTCGTCCTCGAGTAGGTAAATTATAAGAGTATATTTTCTATGGTGACATGCTAACAACCATATAAGAACTTTTAAGTAAAGTAATAAAGGCATGTAATTCAATTCAAGTCATAAAAAGCAAGAGTCTATATTTAACATTGAAACAAGCAACATAAGAACATAAAGGTGCAAGAGCTCTCGCTGTCCGTGACTCGAATGTCTCCAAATGGTGTTTGCGTGCAAGAAAGGGTACAGGGATATACGAGAAAAAAAGTATTTTTGTGTTGAGAACTCAATCTACTAAAGTTTCACACTTGGTCTTCTTTGGAATCTTATCTTGACTCATCCCCAGACCACTAGCCAGGTACAAGTCAAAATAATCCACTCCTTTTCAACATTTTGAGCACTCATGCAATGGATGAGCATAAGCAAGCAAGTTGAAACTTAGGATGGCAAAGAGAGAATATGGTGGAGGAGGAAGACAAAAAGGTGTGAAAGGCTCACATCAATGAGGACAATCATAGGCGAGAGAAAGCCAAATAATAGATATGATGTGAGGAGTAGGGATTGTCATGCAACAGATGCACATATGAGCTAAGGTAAGCTCTCCAATGGAACTAGTGGGGATGCATCCAACTTGCTTTCTCAAGAAGACCTAGAGCTCATTTGAGGAGGCTCATCATTGGAATATACAAGCCAAGTTCTATAGTGTGAAGGTCCCCACATAGCTATATGCATAAATGATAATCTCTATGGAGTACAATATATAAGAGGTAGTACGAGTGTGGATCTTTCAAAAGGAATAGTAGTGTGCCCCCTTCTCTCTTTTTATTTATTTTTCTTCTTTTTCTATTTTTTTGTATTTTTTGTGGCCTCAATGACTCTTTCAATTCCTCTCATTTGTCCTCTTTGGGATCTTTTAATTTGTCCACTTTGAGATCTTTTAATTTGTCCCCTTTGGGATCTTTTCCTCACTTTAGGGGCAACACTCTATATATTACAAAAAGTATAGAATATCTTTCACACTTTAAAAAGTACTCAAATCATAAAGAAGATGTAACTATCATGATGTATGCAAATGTATGCCTCTGCCAGTGTAGCAGGATATGCAATGATACTAGCACGTCATGTAGCAATGATTAGGGAATGGCCCAACTAGCATCCAGCTCATCGATCAAGCAAGGAGCATGTATGTCATGAAGATCAAGTCATGAGAAGGTGGATGTTGCATGGCAATGTATCTCGGAAAGGCTATGGAAATGCCTTGATAGGTAGGTATGGTGGCTGTTTTGAGGAAGGATATAAGACGGTTTATGATGACAGAGCGTATCGTGCCAAGGGTTTGGATATACCGGCGAAGGTGGACGTCAACTCTCCGAGTGAGAAGAAAGTAATGCACGGCACAGGAAAGGCTAGAAAAATATGGGAAGGTGGAAGTGCCAACTTTTGAATACTCACATTAGTCTGAAGAACTCATGCACTTATTATCGGTAACTCTCAATCTAATAAGGAGGTTCACAAAGAGACAAGTACCCCGAGGAGGATTGTATGGGGTTTTGGTTATCCTTGCGCATCCTCGACTCATGGTACGTGAGTGTACTCTAATATTCGACCCCTCAAAAGAGTAGTGATCCTTCTAGTAGCTAAAGTTCTCAACTAATTTTGTAAGCTTTGAAAATAAACACGGATTGCCCAAAATACTACATCTATCACTAATAGGCTAAATCTCTGGACACCAAAAGTCCAAACATTACTCAAAACAATACCTCAAAACTATTGCAAGTTACTACTTCAAAAGAATAACAACCTCAATTACCTACTCCAAGTCAAGGCACACAACTCAGTGCAACAGGCAAACTCTCTAAAAAATATAAACAAGAAAACTCAAGAGAGTTCTAGCAACAACCTAAAAAAAGCTCTTTAAAAAGATAAGAATGAAAACAAAAGCTCTTTAAAAAGATAAACATGACAGTAGCTACGAAAAAGATAAAGAACACACACAACAAAGATAAGCATGAAAAATCCTATGTTGTCTTCTAGATTTTGAAAGTGGAGCGTGTTTCTCTTCCACACAAAGAAAGCTGGGTTCTAACTTGTTATGAACAGAAATCAAAGCTAAAGAAAACTAAAAACAAAACCTAAGAGCGAGACGCTCCAAGCATAGCACATAATGCATGAAGTGATAAAAATATAGTGAAACGAGAGACAAACTGATAATTGTTGATGGAGAAGGGGATGCACGGGGGCATCCCCAAGCTTAGATGCTTGAGTCTCCTTGAATATTTCTTGGGGATGCATGGGGTCATCCCCAAGATTGAGCGCTTGACACTCCTGAATCTTCTTTCATCATCTTCCCTCGCACACTTGAAAACTCCCTTCATACATAACTCATCATAATCTGATTAGCCAGGTTAGTACCCATAATAAAATAATTTTTCTCTACTGGAAATAAAGATAATCTTGAAAGGATACTGTTTCTCAAGATTGCCAAAAAGTTTTTGCAAATAAAAATCAAGCTTAAGGTTCTCAAAACGAAGAAAAGGCAAAACAGGACAAAATCTGTGAAAAACAGACCAGCAGGTAGTAAATAATTTTTTAGGGATACTTCTGCAACTCAAATAAAAAAACACAGAACATACGAAAGTTTCGCAATTATATAGAGCATGCTGTGTAGAAAATTCAGCTTAAAAAGATGAACTGGGATTTTTCTGTGATTTTTCTAGTCACGAGGACATAATCTGTTTTCTGGACAGCATGTCACAACTTTCACTTCCCTTGTCATATGATGCTATAAAATGCACAAAGCTTGAAAATTAAAGATACAATGATGTTGCTACAGTAGTAACAATCATCAAGACCACTAAAAACATAAGAAAAACAAAAGGGAAATGCTAAATTCGCTGCGGGCTGCCTCCCGAAAGCGCTTCTTTAAGGCCATTAGCTAGGCTTAATGCAAATAGATCAAGTTGTATCAATTGAACCATCATCAAGATCATCAAAAAGCTCTTCAATAATACAACCACTCTTAAGAAGTCTTTCAAATAAAGGCCTAATAAAGATACTTCTAGGAATAAAAGCAAAAGGTGGAAGATCAATTGGAGTCTCATTTTTTCTATCAAAGAGGGGTATCTCTTCCAAAGTCTTCACAGTTTCAACCCCTTTGGCAATAGATAGATTATTTTTGAAACGAGGAGCCTTTGGAACGTAAACGAACCTAGGTTCCTTCTTTGACGGAGTTTCCACCTCTTTTGTTTTGATTGAGGTAAAAGTAGTTCCTAAAGTGTCAATGATTTCCTCAATCTTATCAATCCTAGAAGGGTCCAAATCATGGGATTTGATGGTCTCCAAGGTTTAAAATTTTATGCATGGAGCTATCTATTCTATTCAAATTCCCTTGAATCTTACAATCCAACTCACTTATCTTATTAATGCTTGGCATCTCTAGCTCTATCTTTTCAAGTTTTTTCATAACATGAGCTAGGGTAATGTCCTCTTGAATGCTAGCAACAGGGAGATTTCCAACAAGATTTTCCATAACACTAAGAGCTTCCCAAACTGGGGCTTCTATGAAATTCCCATTGATAGCAGTATCTAGAATAAACCTATTCCAAGAAGTAATTCCAACATAAAAGTTTCTAAGCAGGATAGTAGTGGATTGCTTCTTGGTGGCTCTTTTTTGAGAATCATTAATTCTATACCAGGCATCTTTTAGACTTTCACCACCTCTTTGTTTAAAGGTGAGCACATCTGCTTCACCAAAGGAAAAAGGACCAGACATAATGATAAATACTGGCAAGGTAACTATTTTTTATTTTCGATAAAGGACACTAAAGCAAAAACTGAAAGGTAAACAAACAAGACTAGAAAGCATAGATAAAAGATAGTGTGCAACTCCCATATCTTGAAGAGCGGAGTCCCCGGCAACAGCGCCAGAAATTGCTTTGATGTCACGAGAGTTTACTTCTAGCCCCTCGTTGGTTACCCAAAGTGGAAGGTTGAGATGTAGCGTAGCAGCAATTTCCCTCGGTGAAGATACCAAGATTTGTCTCCAGTAGGACTCCGGCAACGACAGGAAGGTGACAACGGTGCCAGAGATTAGCGGTTGACGTGGACCTGCACACACAACATATAACTTGTCTCCCAACGAGTACAAAGGGGTTTTCAATCCTTCCAGCCTTGTTGTTTACAAAGGATAAAACGCACAGGATAATAATTATAGTGATAGCAACGGAAAAGGAAATAAAGCAGTAAATTGATAGTGGGTGCAAAAAGTATTGGAAATATGGACCGGGGTCCTATGAATGTCACTAGTGATGTCTCTCTCCCAAAAGACAATAAAATAGCCATGCGAGGTGAACAAATTACAGCTGGGCAATTGACAGGATTATGTGCGCAAACCAATGCTAATTATGCTATAAAGAAAGGAAGAGGCTCAAAAGCATGGGCGGTACGCCAAGACAAGTAGACCGAAATCTATCTGCATCTTCCTACTAATCATCCACCTTGAGATATCTATCTAGAACATCTCGCTGGTATTAAGTTGCGAATCCCACCCAAAGTGTAAACTCAAAGCAACAGACAACCGCATTAAAGAACTTTTCATAAAGTAAAAATTCCTTGCACCTGCAAGTACAAGCACCGTTGTTTTTCCCCTTGTGGCAACAACACATCCCCTAGACTCATGCTTTTGTCACTCAAGCTAGTCATCGGGGGGCATGAACCCAAAATCATGCATAACGCTCCCTCTTGGAGTCACTACCTACTACTTGGCCACAGCAATAAACAACAACAGAGAACATGCAAGAATTACTCAAGAACATAAATATAAAAGAGGAGGATCAAATATATTAGTCAAACACAATCTGAACATAATCTCATAATCCATCGGATCCCAGCAAACTCAGCGTAGCAATAGCAAAAATAATACATATGTGCCTCGATCATGTAGGGAAGCTCACGAGGTCTAATCCATGAAGAACAAAGAGGGGAGGAGAACATCACATAGCTACTGATCATAGAACCATGGTCTAAGGTGGACCACTCACGGTTCATCCGAGAAGCATCCATGGTGGTGGAGAAGCTCCCGGAGGTGGTTCCTCCCTCCGGCAGGGTGCCGGGAAGAGGTCTTCTGGTGCTCCCGATCTGGAAAGCGCGGCGGCGGGGGAACATAGGAGAGATTGCGAAAAAGGGTTCCCGTCTCGGGGTTTTTGTGTCACGAGGAATAAATAGGCGAAGGGGGGCAGCCAGGGGGGCCACCAGGTGTCCAGGCGGCCCCCTGGCGCGGCCCCACCCTAGGGCGCGTGCGGAGGACGCCTGGGGCCCTGGTGGGTCCCCTCTTGCCCCCCTCGGTGATTCCGGAAGCTTCCTGTACGCTGATTTTTATTGGATTTTTCTCGAACTTTTGGAGCACTTTTAATATGGGGGAAACCTGAAATAGAAAAACAGCAGAAAACAGGAACTGGCACTGGGGTGCACTGAGTTAATAGGTTAGTCCAAATATGATCAAAAGTGTATGGATGTTCATCAATATCATAGCAATATCACACAAAAGAGGCATGGAGCAAGCAGTAATTATATATACGTTTTGGACGTATCAACAGTGAATGCGATCAAGTTGCAAGGTATGTCGGAGAACAGATTGTCAGCTATGTCGGCAACAATGACAGTGCCAAGGGCGAGGGATGAAGAGAACCATTTTCCTGCTCGTTAAGACAAGGCAGACCAATTGGCAAAGTTCTTGTCCATCGGTGGCCACCGAAAAGTCATCAACAATAGTAACAAGTTGTACGGACAAAGTAGTACACCGAAGTGTTTACATCAGCAGGGAATTATCACTGCTTGGATAATTTATATTCAAGGAAAGGTTAAATAGACCAATGGAAAGGAAAATGTGATGATACACAAGTATCAGGTGTATATCTTTCCCAAGGGAAAGCAGAGAAAGATATACATGAAAAAGTTTTTGGCAATGAGTCCAAGGGGGTTGTCAATGATGACACAAATCATCGAGGGGCAAGAATGTTATTTCCCAAAATGAATTAAATTGACACTTGGAGGAATGAAAAATGTTGATGATGACCACAACACATCATGTCAAAAGGTTTCAAGAAAATACAATCGAACAACGGTGACAACAAGAAAACGAATTGTGAAGCAAAAGTATTTGGTGTTCTCGGTTGACAACAACCCAGAACCCATGGAGTGGTTATGACAGGGAAATGTATTGTTCCATCCAATTCAATAGATGTAGTGCAAAGGTGTGATATCTCGAGATACCAGGGGTAATGCTCGAAGGTAGAATGGTGGATCATAGGTGCAGCAGAATTTATACCAAGGGGATAATTATCTTTACGAGAAGCTTTCATGATAATTTCTACATAGTATCCATGGGCATGAACACAAAGGTTCAGGGCCGACTCCCACTTCTTTAATGCATAGCCTTTCATTCACTTCTCGCTGTCGATGAATTTTTAGAGTTCAAAAATTTATCTGGCATAACACCAGTAGAGTAAAACCCGTAGAAGTTCATGGGTTCATACAGATGGATGAAGCATAGATACACCCCATAGGGACATTTTATGAATCCATACGAAAAACAACAGGAACAAGATATACAAGTTTGAAAGAAGAAGGTTGATGACACGGACCAGATGATACCGTTCGCCAAAGGCATTTCGTATCAGGGGAAGCTCGTCAATAGTTTAGGACACAAGGAGACGATAGGTAGTAACACCAAAAAGGTCAGGCGGCATACGGAGAGTCTGGTGTGAGCATCGGTACTCAACCATAAGAAGAAAGGATGCAAAAGCATCGAATGATAAAAGCATCGTGATAATTCAATGCTTAAGTACAAAGGAATTATGATTTCCAATAGGGGATACCAGAAGCAGATGTTCTGACCATGGGTATATAAGTTGAACGGACTTATACGGAAAATCAACCAAGGTTTGATTTACCGATATCCAGCTCATGTCCGGAATGACGTCTGAACCGAAAGAATGAATTCATAGGTTTAACCGATGACTGCGTGCATTCGCGCACACGATGATTCAAGAGATCAGAATGGCAATGCCAAGGGAGGTCATCAAAGACTACAAGACAAACGGGATTAATCATAGTGCAAGCAGGTAAGAAGAATCTCCAAAGAAGTAGGTTGCCGAGGATTGTCGCGAGATCGAATAGTATTTAAAAGTATTTTGGGAATCACATGAGCCACTGAGATGAACGGATCCTCAATAAATGTGAGGAGTTATCCGTAGGGTGGAAAGAAGCTGCAAGACAGTAGGAACAAACGATTTTTGAAACAACGGAAAGGATTTCGACGCATCTTGTGAACACAAGAGAAACTGGGATTGAATGGATGAATGGAAGGTGTGTGTAATTATCCACACCGACTTATCGGTGGTGGGGAATCGCAAAGCAGTGCACATAAGGGTCTCGGGAATTTATCGGAGAGTATCTTCGACATCTTCTGGCGAGGTAAGCGACCATTTGAAATGCAGGGCTCTCCGGAAGGAAGGAGGTACGAGAACCTAAAGTTAGTGTTAGAAAAAATCATTAACCCGAAGAGGAGAGAGGTCAGAGTCCGAGAGTAAAGGTTCGGAGAAAAAGGATCCCAATACCACCCAGTTAGCGACGTGGGCCGATAAGCCACACGACACAGTTAGTAAAGTAGTTTTGCAACGACTAGACTCTACTTCGACAAAGGAGTTGGAAGGGGGTGTCCTACATGCAGTCGGCTCTGATACCAACTTGTGACGCCCCCAAAATCAGACCGTGTACAGTAATCATACACGCAAGGTACACGATCGAGATTAGGAACTCACGGTGAGATATCACAACAGAACTCTACAAATAAAATAATAAAAGCTGTTTAATAAAAGCTAGGGGCCACGAGGACTCGAATACAACAGCTCGAAAGCACAAAGTTAGCGGAAGCAAAAGTATCTGAGTACAGACACAAGAATACAAGGTTGCCTTAAGAAGTCTAGCACAAATAACAACAGATCGAAAAGGCGAGGCCTCCAGCCTGGGAACCTTTAAACTACTCCTGGTCAACGGGGAACTCGACGTCGAAGAAGACATCGGGGATCATTATGTTGCGGTGGTTGGCATCGGGGATCTCCTGCTCCTGGACTCCAACGTCGACTGCAGCGGCCGATCAGGCAAAACATAAAGGGGGAAATAAAGCAAGGGTGAGTATCTAGTATACCCGCGAGTCTTACGTCCGCTACTAAGAAATTATACAGTTGTATCAAATGGAAAGGGGAGGCTATATATAGTGGACTGCAAGATAGAAATCGGAATAAGGATAAGAAGCTAGGCCTATCGAAGACTAGCAACTTCTGACGAGTCTTGCAGCACAAGATGAGAACAACCAACAGTTTATATAAAGCATAAAGTAACAATGAAGCAGAAGTTGCTGCAACATTGTATAATAGTAAGTTGCAATAATTAATAATAATATATGCCTCCGAGTTCCCCTCCCTGACTACCCTGCGAGGAAGAAAACCCGGAACCAACAGTTTAATAGTAGTAGTTTGTAGTGTTAAGATCAAGCTTCAGCATAAAGCGTCCTGTTACCGTGGACACGACTATTCGAATAGATTAAACTCCATGCAGGGGTGCACTACTGTTCAGCCTGCACACTCGGATCTCCAGGGTGGCGGGAACCTTGTTAGGAAATGCTCCACCAAAGCTATCCGACACGACGCAGCCCATCCTAGGCTCAGCAGAGAGGCCATTAGCCGGACTATATCCTATGCGCTCAGGGGTCTAGGCCCCTCACCCTTCTGTGCTCCTGAACGGTACTAGAGTGGCCGGTGAAGCAAAAGCAAATACAAATACACCTGCTGCAGCAAAGAAGACAAGACCGCTTCCCGGCAATCAACCCGTGGTACTGCTGACGTCTGAAGAGCTTTTGAACAAACTACGACGCAAGGGAGCCCATAACTCCTTATCCCACGTGAAGGTAGTGCGTACAGACCAACGAGTCTCTCAAGTCATCCGCCGAACCATTTCTTATTTTATTATTATGTCGCAGACAACCATTATCGCTGTCTGACTAACAACACAACGGACAACAAACATCAACAAGGACCACCAGTAACGTCGGGGCCTGCCCTGTTGTCCCGTCAAAGCACGCGATTACCAACTGATACGTCCAAAATGTATATATAATTTCTGCTTACTCCATGCTTCTTTTGTGTGATATTGCTATGATATTGATGCACTTCCATACAATTTTGATCATATTTGGACTAACCTCTTAACTCAATGCACCCTAGTGCCAGTTCCTGTTTTCTGCTGTTTTTGTATTTCAGGTTTTCCCATTATTTAAAGTGCGAGAAAAATTCCGGGAAAAATATATGAAAAATCAGCGTACGGGAACCTTCCAGAAGAGCCCTAGTGGGGCCAGAGGGGATCCAGGGGTGACCCAGGCGGCCACCTGGCGCACCCACCCCCTAGGCCGCGCCAGGGGGGCGCCTGGGGCCCCTGGTCCACCTCTGGTTTCCCCCCTTCGCCTATTTATTCCCCGTGACGAAAAACCCTCGGGGACAGAACCCTTTTTCGTGATCTCTCCTCTGTTCCGCCACCGCCGCGCTTCCAAGATCGGGAGCACCAGGCGCCCTCTTCCCGGCACCCTGCCGGAGGGAGGAACCACCTCCGGGAGCTTCTCCACCACCATGGATGCTTCCCGGATGAACCGTGAGTAGTCCAACTTGGACCATGGGTCTATGATCAGTAGCTATGTGATGTTCTCATCCCCTCTTTGTTCTTCATGGTTTAGACCTCGTGAGCTGCCCTACATGATCGAGGCACATATGTAATCTTTCTGCTGTTGCTATGCTGAGTTTGCTGGGATCCAATGGATTATGAGACTATGTTCAGATTGTGTTTGAGTTATATATTTTATTCTCCTCTTTTATATTTATGTTCTTGAGTAATTCTTTCATGTTCTCCATTGTTGTTTATTGCTTTGGCCAAGTAGTAGGTAGTGACTCAAAGAGGGAGCATTATGCATGATTGTGGGTTCATGCCCCCTGATGACTAGCTTGAGTGACAGAAACATGAGTCTAGGGGATGTGATGATGTGATGTTGCCACAAGGGAGAAAACAATGGTGCTTGTACTTGCGGGTGCAAGGATTGTTTACTTTACGCAAATTTCTTTAATGCAGTTGTCCGTTGCTTTGAGTTACACTTTGGGTGGGATTCGTAACTTAATACCAGCGAGATGTTCTGGATAGATATCTCAAGGTGGATGATTAGTAGGTAGATGCAGATGGATACCGCCCAAGCTTTTGAGCCTCTTCCTTTCTTTATATTATAATTAGCATTGGTTTGCGCACATAATCCTGTTAATTGCCCAGCTGTAAATTGTTTACCTCGCATGGCTGTTTTATCGTCTTTTGGGAGAGAGACATCACTAGTGAAAATCATAGGACCCCGGTCCATATTTCCAATACTGTTTACGCTATCAATTTACTTACTGTATTTACTTTTCCGTTGCTATCACTATCATTATTATCCCGTGCGTTTTATCCTTTGTAAACAATCAGGCCAGAGGAATTGACAACTCCTCTGTACTCGTTGGGAAGCAAAGTTATTTGCTGTGTGTGCAGGTCCAGGTAAAGTTAGCAACCTCGGTTGTAAACGGCGCCATTGTGTACTTCACCACTTTCTTGTATCTGTTGGAGTCGTATTAGTTCGACATTCAACCTTAGCATCTTTGCTAAGGGAAACTTGCTGCTGTCTACATCTCAACCTTCCACTTTGGGTAACCAACAAGGGGGCGTTAATTCGTACCATCAGGGAGGCATCTTAATAATCTAAGGCTATCGTCAAGAGGTGTCAAAAACCTTAATAAAAGCACAAGAATTTGAAGAAAGCTTAATAAGCTTAGCAGCGAGATATGTGGCAAGGTTCTACAGAAGAGATTGAGCAACCAAACCTATTTTTTTCTTTAACGTCTAGCTAAAAAATAGGAGTATTTGATAAGAAATAGACATATTTAGCAGATTGAATCAATAAGGTGGGAAAGGATGTTGAGAGAATGACAACATATGATTTTTAGGAAGAGATGGTTTCTAGAATCGATGTCCAACCACTTTTTAGTACTTTCAATATCGTTTTTGTAATATATAGAGTGTTGCCCCTAAAGTGAGGAAAAGATCCCAAAGTGGACAAATTAAGAGATCCCAAAGTGGAAAAATTAAATGATCCCAAAGAGGCCAAATGAGAGAAATAGAAAGAGCCATTGAGGCCACCAAAAAAATACTCAAAAATAGAAAAAAGGAGAAAAAGAAATAAAAAGAGAGAATGGGGCACACTACTATTCTTTTTAGAGATCCACACTCGTACTCCCTCTTATACCTTGTACTCCATAGAGATTATCATTCATGCATATAGCTATGTGGGGACCTTCACACTATAGAACTTGGCTTGTATATTCCAATGATGAGCCTCCTCAAATGAGCTCTAGGTCTTCTTGAGCAAGCAAGTTGGATGCACCCCCACTAGTTCCATTGGAGAGCTTACCTTAGCTCATATGTGCATTCGTTGCATGCCAATCCCTACTCCTCACATCATATCTATCATTTGGCTTTCTCTCGCCTATGATTGTCCTCATTGATGTGAGCCATTCACACCTTTTTGTCTTCCTCCTCCACCATATTCTCTCTTTGCCATCCTAAGTGTCAACTTTCTTGCTTACGCTCATCCATTGCATGAGTGCTCAAAATATCAAAAAGGAGTGGATCATTTTGACTTGTACCTGGCTAGTGGTCTGGGGATGAGTCAAGATAAGATTCCAAAGAAGACCAAGTGTGAAATTTTAGTAGATTGAGTTCTCAACACAAAAATACTTTCTCTCGTATATCCCTATCCCCTTTCTTGCACGCAAACACCATTTGGAGACATTCGAGTCACGGACAGCGAGAGCTCTTGCACCTTTATGTTCTTATGTTGCTTGTTACAATGCTAAATATAGACTCTTGCCTGTTATGACTTGAATTGAATTACATGCCTCGATTGCTTTACTTAAAAGTTCTTATATGGTTGTTAGCATGTCACCACAGAAATTATGCTTTTATCATTTACCTACTCGAGGACGAGCAGGAATTAGGCTTGGGGATGTTGATACGTCCAAAACGTATCTATAATTTCTGCTTGCTCCATGCCTCTTTTGTGTGATATTGCTATGATATTGATGAACTTCCATACACTTTTGATCATATTTGGACTAACCTATTAACTCAGTGCACCCCAGTGCCAGTTCCTGTTTTCTGCTGTTTTTCTATTTCAGGTTTCCCCCATATAAAAAGTGCTCCAAAAATTCGGGAAATATCCAATAAAAAATCAGCGTACAGGAAGCTTCCAGAATCACCGAGGGGGGGGGGGCAAAGGGGACCCACCAGGGTCCCAGGCGCCATCCCGGCGAGCCCCAGGGTGGGGCCGCGCCAGGGGGCCGCTTGGAGCCCTGGTGGCCCCCCTGGCTGCCCCCCTTCGCCTATTTAATCCCCGTGAAGCAAAACCCCCGTGACGAGAACGCTTTTTTCGCGATCTCTCCTCTGTTCCGCCGCCGCCGCGCTTCCAAGATCGGGAGCACCAGAAGACCTCTTCCCGACACCCTGCCGGAGGGAGGAACCACCTCCGGGAGCTTCTCCACCACCATGGATGCTTCCCGGATGAACCGTGAGTAGTCCACCTTGTACCATGGGTCTATGATCAGTAGCTATGTGATGTTCTCCTCCCCTTTTTGTTCTTCATGGATTAGACCTCGTGAGCTGCCCTACATGATCGAGGCACATATGTAATCTTTCTACTGTTGCTATGCTGAGTTTGCTGGGATCCGTTGGATTATGAGATTATGTTCAAATTGTGTTTGAGTAATATATTTGATTCTCCTCTTTTATATTTATGTTCTAGAGTAATTATTGCATGTTCTCCGTTGTTGTTTATTGCTTTGGCAAAGTAGTAGGTAGTGACTCCAAGAGGGAGCGTTATGCATGATTGTGGGTTCATGCCCCACGATGACTAGCTTGAGTGACGGAAACATGAGTCTAGGGGATGTGTTGTTGCCACAAGGGGGAAAACAACGGTGCTTGTACTTGCGGGTGCAAGGATTGTTTACTTTACGCAAAGTTCTTTAATGCAGTTGTCCGTTGCTTTGAGTTTACACTTTGGGTGGGAATCGCAACTTAATACCAGCGAGATGTTCTGGATAGATATCTCAAGGTGGATAATTAGTAGGTAGATGCAGATGGATGTCGGTCTACTTGTCTTGGTGTACCGCCCATGCTTTTGATCCTCTTCCATTCTTTATAGCATAATTATCATTGGTTTGCGCACATAATCCTATCAATTGCCCATCTTTAATTTGTTTACCTCGCATGGCTATTTTATCGTCTTTTGGGAGAGAGACATCCCTCGTGAACATCATTGGTTCCCGGTCCATATTTCCAACACTGTTTACACCCACTATTTCATTTCTGCTTTATTTACCTTTCCGTTGCTATCACTATCATTATTATCCCGTGCGTTTGATCCTTTGTAAACTACAAGGCCGGAGGGATTGACAACCTCTCTGAACTCGTTGGGAGCAAAGTTATCTGTTGTGTGTGCAGGTCCACGTCAACCGCCTAATGCCGGCGCCGTTGTCACCTTCCTGTCGTTGTTGGAGTCCTACTAGAGACAAACCTTGGTATCTTCACCGAAGGAAATTTGCTGTTGTCTACATCTCAACCTTCCACTTTGGGTAACCAACGAGGGGCGAGAAGCCATCAAAGCTAATTTATGGCGCCGTTGCCGGGGACTCCGCTCTTCAAGATAGGGGAGTTGCGCACTATCTTTTATCTTTTATTTTTAGTCTTGTTAGTTTACCTTTCAGTTTTTGCTTTAGTGTCCTTTATCAAAAATCAAAAAAATAGTTACCTTGCTTTTAGTTATCCTTTCTGTTTAGCCAAGCATGTTAGGATTTGGTGCCTTGAGGGAATCGGAGGTCCTAGATTTCCATCAAAGGGATGGATCACTTCCCTAGAAAAAATATTAAGTTGCCTTTTGAGTCCGTCACAAGGGCTAGTTATTTTTTTGATAAGACTTGATCTTTTTTGCATCAAGTCTAGCTAATGGCTTTAAAGAAGCGCTTTCGGGAGGCAGCCTGCAACGAATTTAGCTTTTCCTTTTTGTTTTTCTTCTGTTTTTAGTGGTCTTGCTAATTTTTACTACTGTATCAACATCATTATATCTTTACTTTTCAAGCTTTGTGCCAATTATAGCCTCATATGATAAGGGAAGTGAAAGTTGTGACATGCTGTCCAGAAAACAGATTCTGTCCTCGTGACGGGAAAAATCATAGAAAAATCCCAGTTCATATTTTTGAGCTGAATTTTTTATACAGCGTGCTCTATACAATCTCGGACTTTCGTATGTTCTGAGTTTTTTGATTTGAGTTGCAGAAGTATCCCTGAAAAATTCTTTACTACCTGCTGGTCTGTTTTTCAGAGATTCTGTCCTGTTTTGCCTTTTCTTCGTTTTGCAAACCTTAAGCTTGCTTTTTCTTTGCAAAAACTTTTTGGAAATCTTGAGAAACAGTAGCTCTTCAAGAATATCCTTATTTCCAGTAGAGAAAAAAATTATTTTATTATGGGTACTAACCTCACTAAGCAGATTATGATGAGTTATGCATCATAGGGTTCCTCATGCTTATCTTTGATGTGTGTGTTCTTTATCTTTTTCATAGCTGCTGTCATGTTTAGCTCTTAGTTTTCATGTTTATCTTTTTAAGAGCTTTTGTTTAGTTTGTTGCTGGAACTCTCTTGAGTTTTCATGTTCATCTTGTTTAGAGAGTTTGCCTGTTGCACTGAGTGGTGTGTCTTGACTTGAAGTAGGTAATTGAGGTTACTATTCAATTGTAGTAGTAATTTGCAATAGTTTTGAGGTATTGCTATGAGTAATGTTTGGACTTTGGTGTCAAGAGCTTTAGCCTATTAGTGATAGATGTCGTATTTTTGGCAATCCGTGTTTATTTTCAAAACTTACAAAATTAGTTGAGAACTTTAGCTACTAGATGGATCACTACTCTTCGAAGGGATCGAATATTGGAGTACACTCACGTACCACGAGTCGAGGATGCGCAAGGATAACCAAACCCCCATACAATCCTCCTCGGGGTACTTGTATCTTTGTGAACCTCCCTATTAGATTGAGAGTTACCGATAATAAGTGCATGAGTTCTTCGGACTAATGTGAGTATTCAAAAGTTGACACTTCCACCTCCTCATATTTTCTAGCCCTCCTGTGCCGTGCATTGCCTCCTTCTCACTCCCAGAGTTGGCATCCACCTTCGCTGGTACATCCAAATACTTGGCACGATACGCTCTGTCATCATAAGCCTCATTATATCCTTTCTCAAAATAGCCACCATACCTACCTATCAAGGCATTTCCATAGCCTTTCCGAGATACATTGCCATGGAACATCCACCTTCTCATGACTTGATCTTCATGTCATACATGCTTTTGCTTGATCGATGAGCCACATGCTAGTTGGGACTTGCCCTAATCATTGCTACATGACGCGCTAGTATCATTGCATATCCTTCTACACTGGCAGAGGCATACATTTGCATACTTCATGATAGTTTCATTTTCATTATGTTGAGTACTTTTGTAAAGTGTGAAAGATCTTCTATACTTCTTGTAATATATAGAGTGTTGCCCCTAAAGTGAGGAAAAGATCCCAAAGAGGACAAAACCAAAAAGATCCTAAAGAGGACAAAATCAAAAGATCCCAAAGAGGACAAATGAGAGAAATAGAAAGAGCCATTGAGGCCACCAAAAAAATACAAAAAAAAGAAAGAAGAGGAAAATAAATAGAAAGAGAGAAGGGGGCAGACTACTATTCCTTTTGAGAGATCCACACTCGTACTCCCTCTTATATCTTGTACTCCATAGAGATTATCATTCATGCATATAGCTATGTGGGGACCTTCACACTATAGAACTTGGCTTGTATATTCCAATGATGAGCCTCCTCAAATGAGCTCTAGGTCTTCTTGAGCAAGTAAGTTGGATGCACCCCCACTAGTTCCATTGGAGAGCTTACCTTAGCTCATATGTGCATCCGTTGCATGGCAATCCCTACTCCTCACATCATATCTATCATTTGGCTCTCTCTCTCCAATGATTGTCCTCATTGATGTGAAACTTTCACACCTTTTTTGTCTTCCTCCACCACCTTTTTC
The DNA here is from genome assembly GCA_950022295.1 of Bromus sterilis. NCBI lineage: Eukaryota > Viridiplantae > Streptophyta > Magnoliopsida > Poales > Poaceae > Bromus > Bromus sterilis. Next base: position 246,363,996 of record OX465601.1, read on the forward strand.
TCTCTTTGCCATCCTAAGTGTCAAGTTTCTTGCTTACGCTCATCCATTGCATGAGTGCTCAAAATATCGAACGGGAGTGGATCATTTTGACTTGTACCTGGCTAGTGGTCTGGGGATGAGTCAAGATAAGATTCCAAAGAAGACCAAGTGTGAAACTTTAGTAGATTGAGTTCTCAACACAAAAATACTTTTTTCTCTAAATCATAACCCCTTTCTTGTACGCAAACACCATTTGGAGACATTCGAGTCACGGACAGCGAGAGTTCTTGCACCTTTATGTTTTTATGTTGCTTGTTGCATTGCTAATATAGACTCTTGCCTGTTATGACTTGAATTGAATTACATGCCTTGATTGCTTTACGTAAAAGTTCTTATATGTTGGTAGCATGTCACCATAGAAAATATGCTTGTTATCACTTACCTACTCGAGGACGAGCAGGAATTAAGATTGGGGATGTTGATACGTCCAAAACGTATCTATAATTTCTGCTTGCTCCATGCTTTTTTTGTGTGATATTGCTATGATATTGATGCACTTCCATACACTTTTGATCATATTTGGACTGACCTATTAACTCAGTGCACCCCAGTGTCAGTTCCTGTTTTCTGCTGTTTTTGTATTTCAGGTTTTCCCATTATTTAAAGTGCCAGAAAAATTCTGGGAAAAATTTAGGAAAAATCAGCTTACAAGAACCTTCCAGAAGAGCCCTAGTGGGGCCAGAGGGGAGCCAGGGGTGGCCCAGGCGGCCACCTGGCACGCGCCACCCCCTAGGCTGCGCCAGGGAGGTGCTTGGGGCCCCTGGTCCACCTCTGGCTACCCCCTTCGCCTATTTATTCCCCGTGACAAGAAACCCTCGGGGACAGAACCCTTTTTCGTGATCTCTCCTATGTTCCTCCGCCGCCGCGCTTCCAACATCGGGAGCACCAGGAGCCCTCTTCCCGGCACCCTGCCGGAGGGAGGAACCACCTCCGGGAGCTTCTCCACCACCATGTATGCTTCCCGGATGAACCGTGAGTAGTCCACCTTGGACCATGGGTCTATGATCAGTAGCTATGTGATGTTCTCCTCCCCTCTTTGTTCTTCATGGTTTAGACCTCGTGAGCTGCCCTACATGATCGAGGCACATATGTAATCTTTCTGTTGTTGTTATGCTGAGTTTGCTGGGATCCGATGGATTATGAGACTATGTTCAGATTGTGTTTGAGTAATATATTTGATTCTCCTCTTTTATATTTATGTTCTTGAGTAATTCTTGCATGTTCTCCGTTGCTGTTTATTGCTTTGGCCAAATAGTAGGTAGTGACTCCAAGAGGGAGCGTTATGCATGATTGTGGGTTCATGCCCCCCGATGACTAGCTTGAGTGACAGAAACATGAGTCTAGGGGATGTGTTGTTGCCACAAGGGAGAAAACAACCGTGCTTGTACTTGCGGGTGCAAGGATTGTTTAATTTACGCAAAGTTCTTTAATGTAGTTGTCTGTTGCTTTGAGTTTACACTTTGGGTGGGATTCACAACATAATACCAGCGAGATGTTCTGGATAGATATCTCAAGGTGGATGATTAGTAGGTTGATGCAGATGGATTTTGGTCTACTTGTCTTGGCGTACCGCCCATTCTTTTGACCCTCTTCCTTTCTTTATAGCATAGTTAGCATTGGTTTGCGCACATAATCCCGTCAATTGCCTAGCTGTCATTTGTTTACCTCGCTTGGCTATTTTATTGTCTTTTAGGAGAGAGACATCACTAGTGAACATCATTGGATCCCGGTCCATATTACCAATACTGTTTACACCCACTATTTATTTTCTGCTTTATTTACCTTTCCGTTGCTATCACTATCATTATTATCCCGTGCGTTTGATCATTTGTAGACAACAAGGCCGGAGGGATTGACAACCTCTTTGAACTCGTTGACGCAAAGTAATATGTTGTGTGTGCAGGTCCACGTCAACCGCCTAATGCTGGCGCCGTTGTCACCTTCCTGTCGTTGTTGGAGTCCTACTGGAGACAAACCTTGGTATCTTCACCGAGGGAAATTTGTTGTTGTCTACATCTCAACCTTCCACTTTGGGTAACCAACGAGGGGTTGAGAATCCATCACCAACAAGGTGAACCGTCTCCTTACCTTGTCTCGCGTGTGCTCTTGGTAGAGCTCAACTTTTCATGGTTTGGTAACTCTCGCGAGATACGAGCAGGGGCCAAGCACGCCAGTGACGTCGGTCGTACCCTCCCTGTCGTTCCCGACGTAATACCGCTCGCGGGCACCGTTGGGTCTCCCGACTTCTTACCTTAAGGACAACAGGGTATCATGACCCTAGGGCGGCTATACGGAGTCAGCAACGAGCGAAGGACGAGGATTACTCCTCGGTAGCTCCACTTAATGTGGCTCAGCAGAGACGAGCTAGGGGCCTTAGGCGTTGTTTGCATTGTACCGTATCTGTGCAGTTATATATATCGTATCCGTGTTCACTCCGCAAAGTGATCACGGCCCGCTATCTAACCCTAGTTGACTAACAAAGCGCAGAGCTCACTGCTGAATATAATATATATTTATAATGGGCAGCATAGGACAAAGGAAGGTACATCAAGGGGCGACAAAAACAGGCTATGCAATTGAATAGGATTGTAATCGTAGCAGCAGAAGTAACAATGCCTAGTGCAAGAAAAGTATGTAAATATAGACTGTATCTGGGGAAAAGAATGGCTCTGCTTGCCTGGAAGCTCGCGGTAGTGGTACGGTCGTGACGACGTAGTCGATCACAGGGCCATCGACAACGGTCGCCGGGTCTATCGGACAATAAGAGGGGGGGGGGAAGAAACAATAAATACATGACAATAATAGCAATACAAATACAAGACATGGCAAACACAACGTTAATAGTGTTCTAACGCAGTACAATGTGTTATGCTCGGAGCGGGAATTCATCTGGGGGTGAAATACCGACTTCGGGTGATTATCGAAAAATGGAACGGAGGGGGAAGGTTCCATGTCTGTGGTGTCGTGAATATTTGACAGACATGTGGATAGTGTATCCGTGATCGTTGATTCATTCCGAACAACTTTTACGTTCAGAACATTTCCATCTAGAAAGTTTTACCGGTACTGGGTAATTACCGGACAGTGCAATCGGAGGGGGGAATGTCCCATGTGCGGTATGTTAGAGGGGTGTGCTGGGGGTATGGGTAGCGTATTCGTATTCGTTGTATTTTTCTGAGCAACTTTCATGTATAAAATATTTTCATCGGAGTTACGGTTTAAAAGATATTCCATTTTAAGTTTTAATCTTTTTAAATCAATTTATCCAATTTCTTTTATTAATAAATTAAACGTTATCTAGAACCTGAGAGTTGACTGGTCAACCCTACAGGTGGGACCTACATGTCATACACAGCAGCAGTATAACCCATTTTATTTATTTAAAAAGGCCAGTGGGGCTCAGCTGTCATAGATACATGTGTAATTAATCAATTGAATTAATTTAACCAGGGGCATGGCCCACTTTTCATTGAGTAGACTTATTAATTTCTTTTAATTAAACTAGTTAAACAGGAGGGCCCACATGTCATAGACTAATTGTTTAACTGATTCATTTCATTTAATTTAATAGCAAGGGGGGGTCCACCTGTCATTTACAAGGTTTTTTTTTTATTCTCCTGTTATTTTAACTAGGGGGTGCTTAGGCTTAACGGTGGGGGTTAGGAGGAGGTGATTAGCGCTAACAGTGGGGAGGGGGGGGGTTAGCCCCACAGCTCGCCGGCGACACCAACAACGGTAGCACGGCGGCGAGGTCAATCTGACGACTCCGGCGACCATTCAGTGCCCGGACGAGTCGAGCGCGGCAAGGCTTCCGGTGCACCCGGTGGACGACGGAGACAACCACAGCGATGGCCACGGCGAGCAACCATGGCGGTTGGAGCACTGCTTGGTGGGGATCGACGATCTACGACACTGGACGTCGAAAGGGGAGGGGGAGGTGGTGCGGCAGCTCACAACGAAGACATGGGAGGGGTCTGGGCGGCCGGGGGCGGTCAAGGTGGTGCGCAGCGGCGGCAACCGGCGTCGAGGTGTCGCGGCGGCAACCGGCATCGAGCTTTCGCGGCGGCTGACGGGGGAACCAGCTGGATTCAGGCGAGGTAGTGGACGCGAGCACGTGTTCAATGGCGGGGAGGACGTAGCCGAGCACCGCGGCCCCCCTGGACATGGTCGCACGACCGGAGGAGGGCGTTGGCCATGACCACGGCGACGATGTGGCCACGGCTGCGCCCCTGGAGCTCGGGAAAGGAGTAGGGGTGGCGCAAGGGGAAGGAGGAAAAGAGCATGGCGAGTCTAGGGTTCACGGGGAGTGGCTCGGGGCCTTGGGGTCTTATCCCCTCCGGTGGCCGTGGGATCTCGTCCACGACGACGGTGATGGTCGTGGAGCCACAGGATGGCCTCCACGCCATTGTTGTGAACAGGGGAGGGGGTTAGGAGAAGAGGGGTGGGTTGGTTGGGCTTTGTCCAGGGCGGTAGTTAGGTTTTTCATTTTTTATTTTTATTGTTTTCTATTTTTCTTTTATGTTTATATTTTGTTTGGGCATCAAATGGTTTTTATAAAATGTGGGACTTACCCCATTATCAATGTTGCAACAACCACACTTGAAAGTGAAGTATATCGACCAGAGGGGGGTGAATGGGAGATTTTCAAATATCTTGAGGTATTTCTGTTTCCTCAGGACTGAGGCAATACGAAATTGAGGAAACTAAAACTCGAGGAAGAACAGATGCGATATACTAAAACGTAGGCATGAATGTAAATCACCCTATTGCATAGATAAGGTAAGACCGATGCAAGAACTGAGGAATCAACGCAGTGTAAACTCAGAAAGAGAGGCATCAGGATAAGTCATCAGTGCATGAACATAAAAGCTGAGGTTGAAGAAATTGCACCAGGGCAATGAAGACATAGACTTGATGAACCAGTTTGAGTTGCTGTGACAACTCTACGTCGGGTTGGAGAGGCTGAGATTTAACTCAGAAGACATAGTCTTCACCTTATTCTCCTTGAACTAAAGTCCTCAGACTCCGTCCAATAACTGAGGTGAGTCTTCAATGTAGACTCCCGAAACCTTCACAGACTCAGTTCACTTAGGGAAGTCACAATTTCATCTTGACTTTCTCAGACTGATGACTTCTACACCGGCTGGAAGATCACAGTCTTCAAGAGTAAAACTCTTCGGATCACTCGAACCGACTTCCTCAGAAATGCTCAACTACTCAGGCTGGTGGTTTTCCTCACTTAGGTTCTTCATTTTCTTCAAGGGGTGGGTTGCTCTCATATGACAAGTGTCAGTTTTTCTCTCGGAGCAGCCAACCCACAAATGGGGATGGGGGTGGCTATTTATAGCCGGGGAGCAACCCCAGGTGAAAGGAGATAAAATCCCATGCATGAAATTACTTCCATGCCCACCCTTCGGACCGTTGGCTGGATCGGTACCAGCACTCTCCACGTGACACGTGGCACGGTCGGAACACTCACTCTCTTTCTTTAGGCGAACTGCACTCGCAGTTTCTTGACTCCTCAACTGAAGACAAATTCCTCAATGTCCTGAAGAACATCGTCTCAGACACCCGAGGAATTGAACTTCTACTGCAGGAGATTTCTCTGGGTTTTCTTCAGGATTTCTAATTGAGCACTTCCTCAGAAATACAGAACTTGTTTTCCTCAACCCCTCCAACAGTGCGATGTTTTCCTATGACTCAAGAAGTATCAAAATTCTTAGCGAAGACTACGATTCAACTTCGTCTTCAGCGCGAACGTCTTCAGGATCTTGTACTGCTTCTGCTTCAGCTGAACGCTTCAGGATCCTGATTCCTCAGGATTTCGCACAACTTCAGTCTTCAGGAAACACACCGATTTCTGTTGGGGTTCGGGGCAGAAAACACAAATTTTTCATAACCTACGAGACCCATACCAAGACCTATGCTATGGCGATGCAAGTAACGGACAGAAATAGACCACATACCAGTATGTAGTCCGTTAAGCGGGAAACGTTCCCACATGAACGTGGTTGGTGTAGTCGTACCGGCAATCCCCGATGCCGCGCAGATCCACGATGACTCCTGTAGCCACCCGATCCTTGTGGACCGATGACGGGATTACGTCCCCGTCGGAACGTTGCTGATAAAGACCTCGCGATACGGCCACGACGAGGAAGTAGCACCACAAGTGTAGTGCCTCGCGGGATTATACACATACAGTATACCCGACGTCCCTCCGGGCTCCGAACCAGTAGAGCAGCGGAAAGAAGATGGATTCGGATCCCGATTCCAGCAGCACGACGGCGTGCGTATAGTGGAGAAATCCCCAACCAAGTGTAGACTCCAAATAAGGGGAGTCCACTCGAGGAAGGAGAAAGGAGGGAGAGAGAGATGAGAATTTATCTCAAAATATGATGATTAAAAGGGCACCTCTACCCCTCCTTATATAGGCCAAGGAGGGGTGCCACCCCCTCCACTTCCGGGCTGGGACTAATCCAAAGGGAGGGGGTGGCGCACCAATTAAAGGCGGTGGGCCCCCTCATGGCGCCATGGCCCATGGGGGAGGACTCCCTCTCCCCCTAATGGGCCCTATGAGGCCCATATGCCTTTTAATTCATTTTTAATTATATTTAAATACATTTTAATATTTAATTCAGATAATTAAATAATAAAACATATATTAAACATTATTAAATATATTTTGAACCTTTCAAAATACCCGGAACAACTTCCGGCCTTCATCGGAACAATTCCGGTGTTCTCTCCAATTTCTCCGGTGATCCCGAATCAATCCTTACTGCGTCGAGTACCCTTAAGTGTAACACCCTACGGTCCGGGAAATAGTAGCCATGATCGAGACAATTCTCATTGATCAATGACTAATCAATTGGACCTGGTTACAATCCTTGATAGCCCCTGCGCTTCCATCGAATGAACTTCAATCGCTGTTGGATACGTTAACCGTGTGTCTGTTCCCTTTGTCCTATGGTACTTTGCTTGTCCGAGGTTTGATCATCGGTATCCAATATACCTAGTTCGTCCTCGTTCTCAACAAACAAGTTTACTCGTTCCCGTGATATTACAACTCCGTGACCTAGTCACACGTTTGCAAACTTTATGATGTAACATCACCGAGTGGGCCGAGAGTACCTATCTGTCACACGGATGGACAAATCCCTCTTTGATCTATTTGCATACTCATCAACCATCTATTTCGGAATACCCAAAGTGCAGCGTTATGGACAGCATATTTCAGTCAGGCGGTGGGATACAAATCAAAGTCTCCTCATAGATGAAAATTACGTATGATCATTACGGTCAAAGGATCTGGTCACTACGTTATAGTTATCGCAATGTCGAACTATGTGACTTGATCACATCGCAACACTTCTGGTGTGTGTATGTCCATCATATCATTATCCAATGATACGACTCCATAGTCAACAGACGCCATTGTCTCATGATCAGGAAACCTTGATCATCAATCGCCCAATGGACTAGTATACTAGGGTTAACTAGGGACCTGGTTGTTTGTATACCACACCTGTATTAATGTTTCCGCTTAATACAGTTATAGCATAGTATCAAACATATTATGAACTAATGGAATATGCTCGATAAATTATATTTTATTTGCCTCTAGGGCACATTCCCAACAGTCTCCCACTTGCACTAGAGTACAAATAATCTAGTTGCATTTTCTCCGGTTCATAACTCCTTATTGATCATGCTTGCCCGTGGAATAGGTTGTATCAACGGTCTAGGTACCATTCAGAACCGTATGTCCTTTTGAAAATCATAATGTCACCTAATTTGACATTCCTTCATTATCCACTATAATGATGAGGTATATATATTTGGCGGTGAAGTGAGACTTCGTTTGCTGTGTCATAGCAATGACATCCGGTGGGTCACGCGGACTTTCCCATAGTCATGCACACTTGAAACTCACTCAATCAGAAGTCGAACTTCTTAAGCCATAATATAACTCCTGCTACTTCTAAAGCAGCCACATCAATCTAGATTCAATCCTCAGTGCATTGTATGCAACTTTGATGTCTAACCATGTTTATTTCAACTTAGGCATTCATTAGTATGATATCTCAATTTTCTAGGTTAGTGTCAAAACTTGAACCAGCATAACATTTATGGTCAAGTCCACTATCCTTTACAAATTTGAGATGTATCCTCAGTTCTCTTCAGACACTGAAGGATAAACTTAACTCTTTGTTCAATGATTTACTCATAAATCATATTACAACATGTTCTTACTACTAAGAACTTGGGTCACATTACGTCGAGTACATAACTCTGGTTTTATATGAAAGAACCTATGACAAAGGCATAGAGGATCCAACACATCCATTTCTTTCATTAACCATTAACCATTGTTCTTGTACTGAGATTAACTCAACACTTCTCTTGGATATACAAGTAAGGACCACTTCTTGACTTGTCCCATTCTGAACTCCTTCAGAATCTTATCCAGGAAAGTATTACGACTCAATGTTATTAAACACATATCTATCTTAATAGATCTTCAATGCTTAATACTTATTCATCTTCATTTATGAAAGATTCAAATAATCATTAACACCAACTGCACCATTCATAATATGTTATCCATATATGAGAATGTTATCATGATCCCACTCAAATATGTCATGCACATATTAAGTTATAGGATAACACTCATATTGCTCCCACTCAAATATGTCGGCCACATATAATACAAGGATAACATCCACATGGCTCCCACTTAGATATGTCAGACACATATTAAGTTCAGGATACTAACCACATGGCTCCTACTCAAATATGTCATTTACATATAAGTCTAGGATAATACTCCCATAACTCCCACTCAAAATATGTCGTATACATATTAAGTTTCAGGAAACTATTCAGCTCCCACTCAGTTTCATGCAAATGCATGTTTCCTCGATATTTTGGTTAAGTCCAAAATCCTTTGATCATCCACCAAAATGAGAATTCAGTTTACGAGACACTAGTATCCATATGTTTTTCCAAAACCTTCTTGTTGTACCAATTACAAAACTTCTTCAAATACAGGATTTGAGGAAGTCACGGTATTGATAACAATCTTGGATCAATCGTAGTGAATATCCCTTTGACTCAAGCATTGCTACACATTGTAGTCAACCCATTGAATTTGTCAGAAACAATCTTTGTGACAAACCAATCTTGATGTCCCTTTGATGTTCACATTTATTCCTCATAACTCTGAAGTTATTGTGAATATCAAGTAACCTCCTTACTTGATAAGATTCAAGCAATCTTAAATGTAACTCAACATAGGATTTCATGACTCGTAGTCATATCTCGTACTTAGGTCCACCATCGCTTCTTTGTAGTTCATAGGAATGTCTTGTTCCATTAACATGACAAGTGAATCATGAATATCATTTTGCACCAGGGGCAAATATATATTTTTGAATCCTACCTTTCTCAGGGATTGTTTTCCTGTGTATACTCACAAACACATCAGTCCCTCAACCGTTTTGTCATCAAATACTCCAAAATCTCAAAGGGGGCACTAGATGCACTTACAATCTCCCCCTAAGGATATGCATGTTATGAAGACTTGGTAGAATATTTTTGAAAACACGAGGAGCTCCCCCTATATCCTGGATTATTTGAAACAGCGCAACATATGAAATAACTGAGAAGTCAATAATAGCACTGATTAAAGTTGTTGCTGGGGAATATCATGAGTAATAGATAAACTTGAGGAATATCATGAGGTAACTTAACGTATCAGAAACCACACAAAATATCAGTATACAACTCATTACAAAAATGATCTGAAGAACGACAGTTCTAACTGAGGAACCCCATGAAAACCCGTTTGAAGACTACTAAATTTCTCCCCCTTTGTCATTAAATGAACAAAAAGGAGAGACTATAGCTAACGTCCCAAAAGTAGTGCCTCAGGGCTGAGCATCACGTCGAAGGCACGCCATTGCAGTGTGAGGACAAGCCGCAGTGTCTTCAACTTCTTTAGGGGAGAATTCTTGCGCTGAAGAAAAGGAGTCCATCGCCAGAGGTGGGGTCTTGCTCTTGGTGAACTGACGAGGAGGCCGATATCAGGAAGTTGAGGTTGTCTAAGGCCAAGCTTGGCGAGATCTTCAGGAGTAATGACTTCATTCAAAAGAGCATCAAGTCGCTGATATGCATGATGAGCATACTGATGAACTTTCTTCTGAGTAGTATGAATCTGCGCCATGTAGCTGAGAATGTCGCCAATCTGTCGCTTCGTCCAGTCATGATTATGATCCACTTTCTGATGCAGACTGATGAGGAGCTCACGATCAGTCATCAGGCAAGCTTGAGTGGTTTCCTCAGTTGAGGCATGGGTGAGTTCCTCATGAGTGGTGCGAGACTGAGGCTGGCGAATATTTCCACCAAGAAAATCCTGAGGAAGTACTTCTTCATAGAAGGGCGCTTTGCCCTTGGCATTAGAGTCAAGTGTGTGTTGAAGCACTTCAACTGGAGGAACATAAGGACGATGATTAGCCTGATCAGGCTTGAAGTTGATGCCAGTCTTGGTGCAGATGAGCTTCATGATCCATGGAGCATATGGCTTCAGAATATGAGGATTCTGAGAAGCATCCACCAAAGTCCTGAAGAAGAAGTCTGAGACATTAATGGGAGCCGACATGCAGAGGTTGTAAAGTGGGTGGTGTCTTCAGCTTCATCATCAACATGTGATGGATCAGATTCCTCAGTGCTGGAGATTGACTTGGAGACAAGCGACGTGGCAACAGCCAGACCAGCCACACCCTCAGATTCTTCAGATTCATCTTCTCAGCATCAAGATCGGAACCAGATTCTTCAGAGTCCAATTCTTTGCCGAGATATGCGCGAGCCTTACGGGAGTTTCTGTTCCTGTATCCAGCAGGCTTTGAGGATCTTGAGGATTTCTTCTTGGTCTTTTCATCAGAACTGTCATCTTTCCCTTTCTTCTTCTTCTTCTTCTTCTTCTTAAGTTTAGCTTCCTTTTCCCAAAGAGGACACTGAGCAATGTAATGCCCAGGTTTCTTGCATTTGTGGAAGACTCTCTTTCTTGTCTCAACAGAATCATCATCTTTGCTTTTTCTTGAGGAGGATCTTGAGGAATTTCCGAAGAGATTCTTCTTCGTGAATCTTTGGAACTTTCTGGTGAGGAGAGCAAGTTCCCTGTTGAGGGTTTCAGGATCATTAGAATCAGCCTCAGACTCTTCATCAGAGAACACTTTTCGTGCCTTAGCTTTTAGCGTGCGGACTTTTGGCATGAAGCTGTACAAGTCTCGTTTTTCAGAGATCTTCAGTTCATGAGCATTGAGGTGCTCGAGAATGTCAGCAGGATCCAGAGTCTTGAAATCAGGCCTTTCTTGAATCATCAGCGATAGGAACTCAAACGAGTCATCCAGAGACCTCATTAGTTTCTTCACCACCTCATGATCTGTGATATCAGCGGCACCCAGTGCTTGAAGTTCATTGGATATGTCAGTGAGTCTGTCAAAGGTTTGCTGCACATGCTCGTTGTCTAGCCTCTTGAACCTGTTGAAGAGACTGCAAAGTGTATCAACTCGAGAGTCTCGTTGAGCAGAGACTCCTTCATTAACTTTTGACAGTCTTGTTCATATCTTATTTGCAGTATCCAGACCACTGATACGGTTGAACTGAGCCTTATTGAGGTGGCCACCAATAATGCTTCGACCTTTTGCATCAAGCTGCCAGTTCTTCTTGTCAACTTCAGGAGCAGTCATCAGAGTAGCTTCAGTAATGCCTTGATCAACAATATCCCACAGGTCCTTATCAATGGCTTCAAGATGTATCCTCATCTTGTTCTTCCAGTACGGGTAGTCTGTCCCGTCGAAGATGGGGCAGTTTGAGGCAACGCTCATTGTACCTGAGGTCGACATAACTAAATCTCCAGGTGGTTAAACCGAATCACACAGAACAAGGGAGTACCTTGCTCTGATACCAATTGAAAGTGAAGTATATCAACCAGAGGGGGGTGAATGGGAGATTTTCAAATATCTTGAGGTATTTCGATTTCCTCAGGACTGAGGAAATACGAAATTGAGGAAACTAAAACTCGAGGAAGAACAGATGTGATACTAAAACGTAGGCATGAATGTAAATAACCCTATTGCATAGCTAAGGTAAGACCGATGCAAGAACTAAGGAATCAGCGCAGTGTAAACTCAGAAAGAGAGGCATCAGAATAAGTCACCAGTGCATGAACATAAAAGCTGAGGTTGAAGAAATAGCACCAGGGCACTGAAAACATAGACTTGATGAACCAGTTCGAGTTGCTGTGACAACTCTACGTCTGGTTGGAGATGCTAAGATTTAACTCAGAAGACATAGTCTTCACCTTATTCTCCTTGAACTAACGTCCTTAGACTCCTTCCAATAACTCAGGTGAGTCTTCAAGGTAGACTCTCGAAACTTTCACAGACTTAGTTCACTCAAGGAAGTCACAATTGCATCTTGACTTCCTCAGACTGATGACTTCTACACCGGCTGGAAGATCACAGTCTTCAAGAATAAAAAGCTTCGGATCACTCGAACCGACTTCCTCAGAAATTCTCAACTACTCAGGCTGGTGGTTTTCCTCACTAAGGTTCTTCAGTTTCTTCAAGGGGTGGGTTGCTCTCAGATGACAAGTGTTAGTTTTTCTCTCGGAGAAGCCAACCCACAAATGGGGCTGGGGGCGGCTATTTTTAGCCGGAGAGCAACCCCAGGTGAAAGGACATAAAAGCTCATGCATGAAATTACTTCCATGCCCACCATTCGGACCGTTGGCTGGATCGATACCAGCACTCTCCACGTGACACGTGGCACGGTCGTAACACTCACTCTCTTTCTTCAAGCGAACTGCACTGGCAGTTTCCTGACTCCTCAACCGAAGACAAATTCCTCAGTGTCCTGAAGAACATCGTCTCAGACACCCAAGGAATTGAACTTCTACTGCAGGAGATTTCTCTGGGTTTTCTTCAGGATTTCTAATTGAGCACTTCCTCAGAAATACAGAACTTATTTTCCTCAACCCCTCCAACAGTGCGATGTTTTCCTACGACTCAAGAAATATAAAAAGTCTTAGAGAAGACTACGCTTCAACTTCGTCTTCAGCGCGAACGTCCTCAGGATCTTGTACTGCTTCTGCTTCAGCCGAACGCTTCAGGATCCTGATTCCTCAGGATTTCGCACAACTTCAGTCTTCAGGAAACACACCGATTTCTTCCATGTTCCTAAACATTTTGGGGGGTCGACAACGGTGGTTAACCTCATCCTCAGGGATTGTTTTCCTGTGTATACTCACAAAAAAATCAGTCCCTCAACCGTTTTGTCATCAAATACTCCAAAATCTCAAAGGGGGCACTAGATGCACTTACAATCTCCCCCTTTTTGGTGATTTGATGACAATCAGGTTAAAGCTTCAACGGGATAAAATAAGTAATTTTGAGGAATTAAAAACTTTAAAGAAAACTATTCATCGTTTCCGGATATAGAGATGCTCCCCCTGAGGATATTAATGGTTTGAAGACTTGGTAGAATATTTTTGAAAACATGAGGAGCTCCCTCTATATCCTGGATTATTTGAAACAGTGCAACATATGAAATAACTAAGAAGTCAATAATAGCACTGAGTAAAGTGGTTGCTGAGGAGTATCATGAGTAATAGATAAACTTGAGGAATATCATGAGGTAACTTAAAGTATCAGAAACCACACAAAATATCAGTATACAACTCATTACAAAAATGATCTGAAGAACGAGAGTTGTAACTGAGGAACCCCATGAAAACCCGTTTGAAGACTACTAAATTTCTCCCCCTTTGTCATTAAATGAACAAAAAGGAGAGACTCCTGAGGAGTAACATCCGTGACAGGTTTCTTTTTAAAGTCACTGTGGACTTTCTTCAGTTGAGTCTTCAATTGTTTTTGAAGATCACGTTGATGAATCTCATTGATGAGGAACTTTTGAATGTATAACTTGATGTCTTTAGGTATGTCCAAATCATCAAGAGGACTATGAGGCTTGACTGACCAAATGTCAATATATTCCAAGATCTTCTTGGGATCAAGGAGAAGTGGGATTTCAGAACCCGTGGCCTCAGATTTGCGTCTGGCTGCAGCACACACATAATCAATCTTTTGTTCTTCAGTGGCAACAAAACCGGCCAAGTCTTCAAACTCATCTTCATCATCAGAATCGAAAGTATCTTGATGAATGGCACCACGCATGGCTGTCATCTTTGGTGAGGTCTGTGGGCCACGTTGAAGGACGGTTTTGGTCTTTAGCTGAGGCTGAGGCATTGTGGTTGACGCCTCAGGAGCACTCCCAGGTTCATCAGTGCGAATTCTTGAGGCAGGGGCAGCACCGTCTATTCGTTGGCATGAGGATCCTGGAGCATTAGGCTTTGCTGAGGACTTCTTGGATGGTTTGATACCAGGAGCTTTTCTGCAGGGCTACCGAGACTGAGGTTGCGGTTGAGGTGGAGCATCAACTTGAGGTGGAAGTTGTACTGATGCAGCCAAGTCATGGGCCAGACTCTTTGCACGACTAGCAATTCACTTGAGGTATTGCTGATAAGCTTCAGGAAAGTAATCATGGGTGAGTTGTGGGATCAGGAGTGACCCCTGGTTCAGGAGGAGGTCGAGCCTTGATACCCAAGGTCTTCAGAGGCGGATTGACAGCAAACATTTCCTCATGCTGAGGATTAAGCCATTGATATGAAGCCCATCGCTTGGCCCATTCCCTTGTGATCTTCTGGACCCGAAGCTTACGTTCACCAGCGTTTTCACGCTCGGGAGTCTTCAGTTTGACATAGAGCTCTAGAGGAAAATCTTTGGCGGTATCAGTGTGCTTGCGACGAGGAGCCATTTTCTTCAGTGGTGGAGACTGAGGAATGGTTCATTCTAGCTGAGCTGCAAATGAAGTGAGACTATGAGAACCATACGATTCCTCATCAGACATGTACCTATGATAGAATTAGTTGCGAGGTAAGTGGGGTACGGTTATATGCGTTCATGAGGAATAGGCTGAGGAAATCAAAGTAATGAGGCATAGGTATAGGTATCGGAAATCTAGCAATACTTTTGAGGAATGTAGTGGCATGAAGAAACAGGAAGATTCTTGAGGACACAACAGTACTGAGGAACAAGCAACTGAGACACAAGCGTACCAGAACTGAGGCGAATGATGAGGAACCACGAGTCAGTCTTCCCTGGCGATGGTGAACTCTGGCGACGATAGCACGAGAGCTGGAGGAGATCAAGGGCGGCGGCGCGAGAGGGAGAGGAGATGGGGAAAGAAATGACCGTGGGGTGGGTGGCTATTTATAGAGGGGTGAAAGCTGAGGGGTTTAAATTTTTGTGGACAAGATTGCCCCCGGCGGTTCGGATTCTCAGTGGTTATCATAATGATGGATAAGCACGACGGGCGGTAAAATCGCAACCACTAAGTGAAAAATACCGTAATGAATAATCCTCAATTTTGGGAAACTGATGACATTTAAAAATGTTGAGGATGAAGACAAAGGTCTCAGGCTGAGGAATACACGAGTTCCACATGAACGCATATGAGATAGAAAGAATGGAAAAGTGAGCACAGAGGGACGGGTCCGATCACGTTCACCTAGATGAAGAAGGAAATGCTGAAGAACAATAACTATAGGTGAACGCCGTTGAGGACAAACACGGTAAGCATCAGGATGAAGACTTCAAATGAGGAAACTGAGGATCAACAAATCCTGAGGAATTTGGGCGGTGGCGCTGCCCACCATATAGGGAATGAGACACTTGATTCCATACAATTGTCCTATGGATCTTGAGTCATTTCCACGTTAATTTCTTCACACTTAGCAAGGTAGTTCCTCATGAATTGAGGAGTACGACACATCGTGTGTTGTACATCAAGATTCTTCAATATTGTTTAAGCGTTAGGATGTGTGTCCATTCATTGGACATTTGAGGAATCTAAGATATTTATCTCACACCTCAGAGTGCTAAAACGCTTCTCATCCAAAGGCTTAGTGAATATATCAGCAAGTTGGTCTTCAGTCTTCACGTGGCTGATGACGATGTC
Organism: Bromus sterilis; assembly: GCA_950022295.1. Lineage (NCBI taxonomy): Eukaryota > Viridiplantae > Streptophyta > Magnoliopsida > Poales > Poaceae > Bromus > Bromus sterilis. The sequence continues at coordinate 246,380,118 of OX465601.1, forward strand.
TTCGTTCAATACATGATCCCGAAGAAAGTGATACCAAATATCAATGTGCTTTGTACTCGAGTGCTGTACTGGATTCTGAGAGATCTTGATGGCGCTCTCATTATCACATAGTAGTGGTACTTTCTTCAGGTTGATGATGTAGTCGTTCAGAGTTTCCTTCACACTCACTCTCTTTCTTCAGGAGAACTTCACTGACAGTTTCCTGAGTCCTGAACCGAAGAAAAATTCCACAATGTCCTGAAGAACATCATCTCAGACATTCGAGGAATTGAACTTCTACTTCAGGAGATTTCTCTGGGTTTTCTTCAGGATTTCTAATTGAGCACTTCCTCAGAAATACAGAACTTATTTTCCTCAACCCCTCCAACAGTGCGATGTTTTCCTATGACTCATGAAGTATAAAAAGTCTTAGCAAAGACTACGCTTAAACTTCGTCTTCAGCGCGAACGTCTTCAGGATCTTTTACTTCTTCTGCTTCAGCCGAACGCTTCAGGATCCTGATTCCTCAGGATTTCCACAACTTTAGTCTTCAGGAAACACACCGATTTCTTCCATGTTCCTCAACATTTTGGGGGGTCGACAACGGTCGTTAACCTCATCCTCATGGACTTTTTTCCTGTTTATACTCACAAACACATCAGTCCCTCAACCGTTTTGTCATCAAATACTCCAAAACCTCAAAGGGGGCACTAGATGCACATATAGCACTGCTATAAAAAGTTTGAGGCATTAATAAAATCTTTTGGATTTTTGTTTCATTCAAAAAGTATTAAAAGTGGCTGGTTTTGGCACTGTTTGTTTTGTTTACAATATTTAAACAATGCACTAAAATACCATTGCTATTTTATTATGACCTACTGATTTTTAGACATTTAATAAAAGTGGTTGCAATATTTTTGGATTCAGTTTTATTTCCACTTGTATCTGAAATTTTTATTTGGTTTGAATTTGAACAAGCTTTGATCAAGGTGATCATCACAAGTTAATCAAGGTGACTTGGCATTAGCACAAGGTGATTACTGTAGCGTGACACCCGGGGTGTTACACATAGCTACTGGTCATGGACCCATGGTCCAAGGGGGACTACTCAAGGCACATCCGGGAAGCACTCATGGTGGTGGAGAAGCTCCAGGAGGTCAATCCTCCCTATGGCAGGGTGCCAGGAAGAGGTCTTCTAGTGCTCCCAATCTTGGAAGCGAGGCGGAGGTGGAAAATAAGTGAAAATCGCGATACGGGGTTTCTCCCAAGGGTTTTTAGAACAGGGTGTAAATTTAGGCAGAAGGGGGCACCACGGGAGGTGGCCCCCGCCCAGGCGCCCTGGTGTCGCGATTAGGGGTGGGGCCGCGCCACCTAGCCGCCTGGGTGGGGCTTGGCCCCCTCTGGCCCTTTTTCGGTGCTCTAGAAACTTCCATCACACTGATTTTTTTATATTTTTATTGCAATTTTTTGGGCTTTGTAAATATGGGTAAAAACCTGCAATTCACAGACATCAATAGACAGAAACTTGCACTGTGTGCACTGAGTTAGTAGGTTGGTACAAATGTATGTAAAAAGGTATGAAAGTGTAACAAAACACATAGCAATGTCACCCAACAGAGCATGGAACAAGATGAAATTATAAATACGTTTGGGACGTATCAACAACATATAAGCTTGGAGTCTTTATATGTTTCGGTACCGAATTATGAAATGAGAAAAGGGTGACTCGGTCCTTCCTCCTCACAGATGTCTTCCTCCTCTTTATCCTTCTCCAAGCCTCTATCTAACTCGATCCTAAATCCTAGGGTTCTTACCCGCGCAAGGACACTACATTTGATATCAGATTTTCCTCGTCGATCCGTCGTTTCCGCTCCGGTCTCGAGATCTGACCGTAACATGGACCAACTGGTTGTGGGTATCTTCGGCGACTAGCTGTAAATCTGAGATCGGTGTTGGGTCAGATCCAGAGCCGTGATGACTCTGCCAGGATTCAAACCCGGCACGTTGACGTGGCACTTAGCGGGTCTCATGGCTACGTTTGAAGAGCAGGTGCTCCGTGAGCTCGACTTGCTGAAGGGGATCAGTGAAAAGGTTGCAGGCCTAGACGGGACCACCTCCCGCCTAGATAGCCTCGACATCAAGTTCTCCGAGCATGCCTAGCTCCTCAAGCTGGTCCAAACCAAGGTGGATCTCTCTGTCACTTCGATTGGGGTAATCCACTAGGAGCAATTACAGTTGGCTCGGGTTCTGAAGGACTTCAACAACACGCGGGATCCTCACTTGCGACGTAATCAGATTCCCAAAATGGAGTTCCCTCGGTTTGACGGGGAAGGGTTATAGATTTGGTTTGACAATTTCCACACCTATTTCCAGTTGTACCAGATTCCTGATGGCTTCAAGTTGATGTCCACGACTTTGCACTTGAACGGCAATGCTTCCCATTGGTATCAGGCATTCAAACTGACGGATAACTGATGACCCACAAGTTTAGGAGATCTATCGTAGCCTTTTCGATAAGTAAGAGTGTCGAACCCAACAAGGAGCAGAAGGTACTGACAAGTGATTTTGAGAAAGGAATAACAAGCACTGAAAGGTAACTTTTTATGGGTTTTTTGGTATAAGAAACAATGAAATAAAAGCAAGTAAAGGAAATTGTGCTAAGGTGCAGCAAGCGGCCCAATCCATTTTTGGAAAGGATAAGCCGAAAGATCAAACTTATAAGAGGTATACGTTCTTTAGGACACGCGGGAGAAATAGTCGTGTGCTTTCGCCATATTCCGTATGGTACTATGTTTTGTGATGATAATTGTTGCGTGGGTGGACCTATGGTAGTGCACCTTCTAGACTATGATAAGTGCACTCTTATGGTTAAACCTCTTGCAAGCATCCGCAAATACAAGAGAGAAATTAAGGCAAAGCCTAACCATAGCAATAAACTTTAGGATCCAACACTCCCTCATGCAAAAGTGTGCGAACTGGGGTTCAGGTTTCTTTCACTCCGGCAACCCACCATAAACATACTTTATACACAATGTATTCCCCTAGGTCCTTAAAAAGGCGAAGTGTTATGTAGTCGACGTTCACATAACACCACTAGAAGAATAACACAACAACTTAAATATCAGACAACACATATTACTTCAACATCATATGACTGCTAACAACTAGACTTCTCCCATGTCCTTAAGAAATAAAGGAACTATTCACAAGACATAAAAGAGATCATGATCAACGGTGATAAATATATGATAAAAATCTGGTCATCACAATAATTCTCCAACAAAAATACTAGCATTCACCAAAAAAGTGTAATCAACACCGGTAAAGTAGAGGGGATGAATAATGCAAGATACAACTCGGATTGCAATGGCGAGATGAGATGGGATGAATATTGAGATGGTGCTGGTGATGGGGATGATGCTGATGATGATCTCGATGATGCCCATGAAGATGGTGATGAAAATGAGGACGATCTCCCCCTCCGGGAGGATTTCTCCCTGGCAGAATCTGCCCGCCGGAAAGGTCTTTTCTTTTATGTAGGTTTCCGCCACGGAGCGGCGGCGGAACTCCGAAAACTCTTCTTGTTCTGAAATATTTAGGTCACGAGGGAGATATAGGCCAAAGGGGGCACCGGAGGCGGCCACCTAGCGCGGCCTAAGGGGGAGGGGGCGCCACTAGGGCGCCTGGAGCCCTGGAGGACCCCTCCGGCTGCCCTTTGGCCAGTCTTCATTATATCTCCCAAAACTTCTTCCCCGTGATTTTCAGGATATTTGGAGATGCGCTGATATGGCCACTCTATGTGCACTTTTCCCCGCTGATTCGTGGGTCTGCTGTTTCGGCACCGAGAAGTTGCAAACTGTGGAAAACAAGCCAAAACACTATAAGAACATCATCATAATATGAAATGTATCAATGAATAGAGGTAAATTATTATGTAAAATAGTGATGCATTTTGGACGTATCAACTCCCGCAAGCTTAGACCTCTCTTGTACCCAAGCGAATACTGAGATCGGTAAACATGTCGACAAGTTTAGAGAGTGAAGTGTCAATAATAAGGATATGGACAAGAAGCATCATAATTTCTCTACTAAACTCAAGCATCCTCAACAACAACCTCAACTCGTATGGCCCTTATATCAATTACAATCAAAAGTAGGGCTAAGGAAACTCATCAAACCATGGAAGACATGTCCTTGGTCAATGAACAACTAATAAGTTTTAACTTTTGCTCTTTCCTTTATATTTTGATGAGATCACTTGAAGCTTTTGAAAGAACATGTTGTTAGTCAAGAAGTTAAAATGCTAACACAAAGGAAGATGTTTGATGTAGCAAGGCTCAACAAACAACTTGCTTATCTTAATGATAATGTTAACAGAGATGTAATATGGCAATTCTCAATGAGACAATATAAATGCATGCATCTTCATCAACATAAGGTGTCTGCTCTTTGGGGGATAGAAAGAAGGCGGTTTACTGAATCAATATAAAAGTAAAGGCTTAGCCCTTCGAGAGGGTAGTAGGGAAATTCCATGTTCTAGAGATTTAGTGGTTTTGAAATCAATAGGATCATAAAATAAGATTTTGGGCGGTGCATAATTCGTCAATGAATGCTAGTAGATAGCCTAATTACTTCTCATGCTGGACAAGTTTCGAGGAACGGCCCCCAAGGTGGGGACGATCACATCCCCTTAGTCTCCTTTTTTTATCAGTGCCAAAGTTTTGTAATTTCTCATGAACATAGCGTGAAGGAGGGTTTGTTTGTTGCTATTATATTTTGTGAGCTGGGCGCACTCATGCCAGTCCCTCCTCGTATTAGGGGTTTGCAGATTAGACATGCAATCCCAAGATAAAGCTTGTCCAGTATGAGAATATCATGAATTATATACTACTTACTCATGAGCTAAAACATATGCACAAAAAAGGGAGTATACTATTTTGAAGGTTGAGATATAGCACATGAATAATATACTTTAGAAGTGGTGGTGAAATACAACAAATATATAAGGTTTGGTGGACTCTTTGGGAGGTTGAGGTTTCAAGGTATGGGTGCACAAGCAGTATTCCCGCTTAGTAGAAGGCTTGGCTAGCAAAGGCTTATAAAGCAGACACATGATGTTGACTTGGATGCAAAACAATATAAAGTCTACATTAAGAATTGGCATGAAACATCAAGTTGTCTTCCTTGTCAGCATAACACTTCAAGCATAAGAACATAAAGGTTTTGGCTATGTCTCTACTAGAAAAACTCATGCTTGTTGTTATGACGAAAGCTATGTTTGACAAGATTAAATAAAGTTTTCAAAGCCATACCTGATATATAAGATCAATACTCCCATAAGAATCAGCATATAAGGTCGATTGCGTGAAGAGAATACCAAGTGTAGCGAAGAAACCAAAAGACTTCTCATTAATATTCCATAATAGACACTGTACACTCACGAATACAAGACTCTCCACAAAGGAGTGATAGACCTCAATGCAAACAACTATTTCATAAGATAACTTCCCTAGACACGATATGAAACTTATCTTGACCACAAAGATAAAAGAGAAAGATAAAGATACCGGGCACTCCCCCAAGCTTGGAGCAAGCTAATGGGATGCCATTACCCATGAAGATTTCATTCTTGATCTATGTTCTTGTATATCGGGTAAGTCTTACAGAAACATTTACATGGCCAAAGTCCTCCATCCACACATGATTCTTCAGTTTCCCGGATCCTGCAGTCGGCTGATAAGGCTATGCGTAAAAACTTCAGTTCATACTCACAGTTCTAGTTTTGGAGGTCATAGATATGTCCTTGAAGCTCGAACACTTTGGTCTCCAGTGAAGATATTCTTGACTGCACTTCCTTCATCTCCTCCTCATGTTGTTTCTTCAGCTCGGTGATGATGTCCATGTTGGCCTCAACACCACGCTCGATCATCAACTTGTACTTGAAGACTTCTTGCTCCACTTCTTCCATCCTGGCGTTTGTGCTCCCCTCCTTCACAGGTCCCTTCATATCTTCTCTGTGGAGGACACCATCGTCCACCCAAAGTGTTTGAGCGTGCCTCTTCACCTCCGCGAGGTAAGGGTTGATGACGTTGATGAGGAACTTGTCCTTGGGAGAACTTGGGGAAGCCATGGCACCTAGGTTTTGCTGAAAGTTTTCATGGCACAAAAGATTGAAAAGAAAATACACGGAATAGCAAGATACAGAGCTGGGACGATCCGGGCAAATATATAGCAAAAATTTCTGCACCGAAAAGAAACTAGGGGACCAAAGGGGAGTTAGAGACGGGCTCCTGGTGGCCCAGGCGGCTACCTAGCGTGACCAAGAGGAAGGCCGCGCCTGGAGCCCCGGGAGCTCCTCTCCGGCTCCAATTTGGCTTGGAAATTTCCTAATTTTGCAAAAAAAAACATAATACGGAGCTTTTATGGGTATTCACGAAGTTTCCTTAACGTATTACATACCTATTCTTATTCTGCTTCTGCTGGTGTCTGAATCAGTGTTGCAATATGTTTTTAGTGAGTGGTTGTTCGTATTGTATCCGCACCAACATTGACAAGGTCTCCCGCCATGTAATGCTTGAGTCTTTGCCCATTCACAACTTGAGGTTTGGTGCCTTGAAAACTGTTAATCTTGATTGCACCGGAGCGGTAGAATTCTTCAATGTTGAATGGTCCTTCCCATGTGGAAAGTAATTTACCTGGAGAAAACATGAAACGAGATCTAAACAACAAAACTTTATCACCAACATTAAATTCACGTTTCAAAATTTTCTTGTCATGCCACTTCTTTATCTTTTCCTTAAACGTTCTTGCGATCTCGTAAGCTTCAATTTTCCACTCATCTAGAGAAGTCAAGTTCATGAGACGCTTTTCACCAGAAAGTTTACGGTCAGCATTAAGCTCTCTAACAGCCCAGAAAGCTTTGTGCTTAATTATAAAGGCAAATGGGAAGCTTTTCCATAGACCATCTTATAGGGAGACATGCCCATGGGGTTTTTGTAAGCCGTTCTGTACGCCCACAAAGCATCTCCTAATTTTTTGGACAATCCTTTCTAGAACTGTTCACTATCTTTTGTAAGATCAACTTGATCCCCCTATTGGTGAGCTCAACTTGCCCACTCGTTTGAGGCTGGTAAGGTGAAGCAATCCTATGGTTGACATCATACTTTGCTAAAGCTTTTCTAAAAGCACCATGTGTAAAATGTGATCCTCCGTCGGTCATGAGGTACCTTGGTACACCAAACATAGGAAAGATCACATCTTTAAGCATTTTCAAAGATGTCTTGTGATCAGCACTCTCAGTGGGGATTTACTCAACCCACTCGGTTACAGAATCAACAGCTACTAAAATGCGAGTGTACTTGTGTGAAGGAGGAAAAGGACCCATAAAATCAAAAATCCAATAATCAAAAGGCTCAATAACTAGAGAGTAATTCATAGGCATCCCATTTCTCCTACTAATATTGCCAACTCTCTGACACTTATCACAAGATAAAACATAATTTATAGCATCTTTAAAGAGAGTAGGCCAATAAAAACCTGATTGGAGAACCTTGTGTGTGGTCCTCTCAGCGGCATGATCTCTTCCATAGGGACTATCAGGACAGTCCCTCAATATATCCTTCTGCTCATTCTCTGGTATACATCTCCTTACGATTCCATCCGCACATTCTCTAAAGAGATGTGTGATACGTCCAAAATGCATCACTATTTTATATAGTAATTCTTTCCTATTCATTGATATATTTCATGTTATGATGCTATTATTATGTTGTTTTGGCTTATTTTACAAAGTTTGCAACTTTCTGATGCCGAAGCAGCAGACGCAGGATTCAGCGGTAAAAAGTGGACGCTGAGTTGCTGAAACAGAAGACCTGCAAATTACCTGAAAATCGACGGAAGCCATTTTCCAGAAGAATGACGGGGACACGTAAAACGGGAACCAAAGGGGGGCCACCAGGATCCCAAGCGCCCCCTGGCGCGGCCCCACACCTGGCCGCGCCGGGTGGCCGCCTGGACCCCTGGTGCCACCCCAGGCTCCCCCCTCTGGCCTATTTATCCCTCGTCGTCCAAAAACCCTAAATGAGGAGAGTTTTTGTGAGTTCCGCCGCCGCTCCGTGGCGGAAACCAACAGAGGAGAAAAGACATCTCGAGAGGGAAGATTTCGCCGGGGAGAACACCTCCCGGAAGGGGAGATGATCGCCATCGTCATCACCATAGTCACGGGCATCATCGAGATCATCATCAACATCATCCCCAACATCAGCACCATCTCCACCATGTAACACCCTCGCTGTCAGTGAACAGTAATCATGGTTGCTGTTCATCTCTACTGTTCAAAACTTTGGTCTGATCAACTGGTTCAGTTCAAATTCAAATTCTCCTTTAATATTGTTGCAAGCAAATATGAACCATGAACCTTGATCATCATTGGCCAACTAAAGTCCAGGCCATTTGAATTGAAATTCAAACAAACCCTAAGTGCCTTTTGATGAATATTAAAAATATGGTGACAATAAATCTTTTCCAAAAATCTTGGAACCACTTTTATAAAATCCCAAATAATCATTGGACCATGCCCATGTAATCATTGGTATTTATTGGGCTACTGAAAATTGTAAACAATTAATAACAGTAGCAATTCCAAGCCAATTACCCATTTTATAATAGAATAAAATACCAAAAGAGTTTAGAAAAACCCTAATTTTTTTGTGGTACTCTGGGAATATGCTCTACTAATTATGGAACCAAAATGGCATTATATAAAAATGCCTAAGCCATTTAAATAAATGCTAACAGAAATAAACAAAAGAAAGAAAAGAGAAAAGGGAATTAAAGCTAAACCTAACTAACCCCCTCTGGCCTGAGGCCCATTCCCCAACCCCCACCGAATCCAGCCTAAGGCCCACCCCCACCCGAACCATCCCCTTCCTCTCGCTACAGGGGAGAAGCCGGGGCGTGGCGGCCATCCGCCATGGCCACCGCGACGGGCACCCGCCGTGTCGGCCATCGACGGCACCCCGGCGGCTACAAGACGCCCCCGTGCTCCTCTGCGCCGTGCCCTAACCCTAGCCCCCTCCACATCTCGCCGTTTCCCTCCTGCCCTCTATTCTGCGCGCATCCGAGGCGGGGCCGCCGCCGCGCGTCGTCGTCACGGCCACTGGCCATCTCCGGCCGTGCGAGCACGTCCAGCAGGACCGCCACGAACTTCCACGCCGTTCCCTCCATCCAATTCGAGTCGCCACGCCACCAGCTCGACGCCATCTTCACCTTCTCCGGCCGCGGTCACCTTGCCCCCGCCGCCCGATTCCCTGTCAACGTTGCCTCCTCGCGCGCGCTGCCCTCCCCGTCGAGTTCGCGGTGAGCACCACGTCACTTCCCCCCCCCTCTCCCTGCGCGAATGGGTCGCCGGAGCTCCTCTTTCCACCGTGCTCCGTCGTCGGTCCGCCATGGCTGGGCGTGCTCTCCCCGCCTTGGCATCGCGCCCAGCGCGCTCTGCCCGCGGCCCGTGTGGGCACACGCGTGCATGGCCAAGCCCCCACGCCTCCCCGCGGTTGCCCTCGCCGGGATGGCCTCACCGGCGTCGGCCTCGCCGGCGTCGGCTGGCTCAGGCTGGCCGGTGGGTTATCCCCCCCACTGACTGGTGGGCACCCCCCCTGCAGATTAAAAAAAGGGGGATTAGACATAAACAAAAAAAATTGTTAGTACTATGTGTGTATGACTAGTGGGCCACCTTGTTTAATTAACTAGATAAAATAAATTAAAATAACCTTTGGGTTAATATAACTGTTAATTAAACAATATCTCAATGACACCTGGGCCCCACTGTTAGTTAGTAATTAAAATGAATTTAATTTAAATATGAGAGTATGACATCTGGGTCCCCCACTGATTAGTTAGATTAATTAAACTGATTATTAATAAGTGTCACTGACCAGTGGGTCGACCAGTCAACACTGTTTTGGTTAATGTTACTAAAATAATAAAATAAATTATTAAAAGGGATTTTTCAATGTTTTCAATTGATTAAAACTTATAAAATCAATATCTCTTAATCCGTAACTCGGATCAAAAAAGTTTATACATGAAAATTGATCAGAAAATTATAACGAATACGGATACGCTACCCGTATATCAACCACACCCCTCTAACATACCGAACATCGAACCGTCCCCCTCCGGATCGTCTGTCCGATGATTTGTCTGGTACTGATAAAGTATCTGGATGAATTTATTCCGAACACGAAAGTTGTCCGGAATGGTTCAACTAGTCCGGATACATCACCCATACGTTTGTCGGATGTCCAAGACACCTCCGGCATGATCTTTCCCCCTCCGGACACCCTAACCGGTAATTACCGGGAACTGGCAGTTCATCCCCGGATGAATTTCCGTTCCGAGCAATGTGTATCGTACAACGTTAGAGCATCGTTAACATTTCATATGTCATGTCTTGTATTTGTATTGCTATCATTGATGTGTATTTATTGTTTCTGCCCCCTCTTTTATTGTCCGGTAGTCTCGACGTCCGCTGCTGATGCCCCTGTGATCGACTACTTCGTCGACGACCGTACCTCTACCGTCGAGCTTACCGGCAAGCAGAGCCATTTCCTTCCCCAGATATCGCCTATCTTTCCGTACTTTCTTGCACTAGGCATATGCTGCTGCTGCTACGTTATAATCCTACTCAATTGCATAGCCTCTTTTTGTCGCCCCTTGATGTACTTTCTGTTATCCCATGCTTTCTCTTATATATATTATATTCAGCAGTGAACCCTGCGCCTTGTTAGTCAATAGGATTAGATAGCGGGCCGTGATCACTCTGGGATGATCGCGGATACGATCCATTACAACTGCTACAGGTACGGTTCAGAGCAGACACCGACTCAGCCCCCCTACGTCGGATCTGCCGAGCCACCTCAAGTGTGAGCGATCGGGGAGAAATCCCCGTACTCCACTCGTGGTCGACTCTGTATATCCGTCTTAGGGTTCTGAACCACGGTTGTCCTTACAGGTAAGGAGTCGGGTGACCCAACGGTGCCCGCAGGTTATCTTAGCGGAACGACAGGTCAGGTGTATTCCACCGGTGTGCGGCGGGCCTGGTATTGTTCGTGGCCGAAGGATTTCCTGTTGTACGAAAGTCGAGCTCTTCGGAGCAAACGCGAGACAAGGTAAGGAGACGGTTCACCTTGTGGTCCTGGCTGCTGTCGTTGTCCGCGACTCATTCAGTAAGGGGCAATGATAACGGTTGTCTCGACAGAAAATTAATAAAATGCTTAACGGGTTCGGCGGATGACTTGAATAGCCTTTTGGCTTGTACGCACTACCTATACGTGGGATTACGCGTTTGGGCGCCTCCGCAATGTAGCCTCGTTTGAAAGCTCTGAAAGACGTCCAGTTCAGCTTTGCGGCAGGGACGGATCGTGCTGCGGCGTTGGAATTCACCCTCCTCGCAACGACCCGGAGAGCGAGGGGTGATAGGCCCATGACCCCCTTGCACTTAGGGTTGTAGACCGGCGGGGACCTCTCTGATGAGTCGTAGGATGGACTGCGTTGTGTCGGATAGCCTCGGTGGGGTGCTCCCTAACCAGGTGTACGCCACCCTAGAGATCCGAGCGTGTAGTGTCACACTAGTGCACCCTGCAGGGAAGATTAATCTATCGATAGCCGTGTCCACGGTAACAGGACGCTTTATGCTGAAGCCAGATCCTATCACTACAAACTATTACTATTAAACTGTTGGTTCCGGGTTTTCTTCCTCGCGGGGATGTCGAGTAGGGGAATTCGGAGGCATTGCTATTATTAAAACTTATTATTATACAATGTTGCAACAACTTCTGCTGCATTGTTACTTTATGTTTATATAAACTGTTGGCTGATTCTTACCTCATGCTGCAAGACTCGTCGGAAGATGCTAGTCTTCGCTAGGCCTAGCTTCTTACCCTTATTCTCTTTTCTACCTTGCAGTCCACTATATACAGCATCCCCTTTCCATTTGATACATGCATAAATGCTTAGTAGCGGACGTAAGACTCGCGGGTATGTTAGATACTCACCCTAGCTTTATTTTCCCTTTCGCTTTGCCTGATCGGCCGCTGCAGTCGACGTTGGAGCCCAGGAGCAGGAGATTCCAGGAGGAGCCTACTACGACGTCGAGTTCCCGTTGACTAGGAGTAATTCAGTGGATCCCAGGCAGGAGGCCTCGCCTTTTTGATCTGTACCTCTGATGTTATTTGTGCTAGCCTTCTTAAGGCAAAACTTGACTAACTATGTCTGTACTCAGATATTATGATTGTTTGACTTATGTATTTGGGTCCGTGTGACCCCCCTTCATTGTAATATATTTGGTTTATCCTTTTGTGTTTAGTGTTGTGCTGTGATATTCTCACCGTGGCACCTTGATCTCGATCATGTACCCTGCGTGTATGATTACTGTACATGATCGTAAATCGAGGGCGTCACACACCACCATCCAATCTCACCTCACAAGTTCAACTTCTGTTGTAATCCGTAATATCTATCCTCTCTACTCTACCGGTGTTGATTGCTATCGTGTGATGAATGTTATTGAGTTATTTTGGGGAAATATCATTGTGTCCAGATTGTTTATCACCTATTTATCCCCACTGATCATGATCTCTTTCATGTCTTGTGAGTAGTTACTTTAGTTCTTGAGGACATGGGAGAAGTCTATTTGTTAGTAGCCTTATGATGTTGAAGTAATATGTGTTGTTTGATATTTAAGTTGAGTTTTTATTTTCCTAGTGGTGTTGTCTGAGTCGAACACTCGACACTTTGCCTTATTAAGGACCTATGGGAATACATTGTGTATTAAGAATGCTTACGGTGGGTTGCCTGAGTGATAGAAACCTAAACCCCAGTTCGCACGCTCTTGCACAAGGGAACAATGGATCATTGATCGTATTGCTATGGTTAGGATTTTGCCTTAATTACTATCTTGTATTTGCGGATGCTTGCAAGGTGTTTAATCATAAGAGTGCACTTATCTTAGTCTAGAGGGTGTGCTAGCATAGATCCACCCACTCAACACTTATCAACACAACACATAGTACTGATACGGAATATGACGAAAGCACGTGACTATTTCTCCCGTGTGTCCTCAAGAACGCTTTAGCCTTTATAAGTTCAGTTGTTAGGCCTATCCTTTTCTCAAAAGGATCGGGCCACTCGTTACAACTTAGTGCTTTTTCTTTGCTCACTTTTACCTTTTTGTTTCTTATATCGAAAACCCCCTAAAAAGTTATCTTTCAGTTCCTGCAGCTATTTCTTTACCAAAGTCACTTACCAATACCTTCTGCTCCTCGTTGGGTTCGACACTCTTACTTATCGAAAACGCTACAAATGATCCCCTACAGTTGAGGGTCATCAAGTACTATTTTCTGGCGCCGTTGCCGGGGACCGTAGCGCTATTAGTAAGTGAAGCTGGTAAGGAAGTTTTTATATTTCTGTTTTTGTTTTGCTGTTGCTGCTCTTTGTCCTTATGGACACCTCTACTCCATGTTTTTTGTTTATGAGGAAACGTCCCACAACTGTGGTGGTCACTCCTACCCATACTGAAATTGTGCCTTGCAAAATACCGTCTGGTATTATCAATTATGTCTTAGCTAATCGCTATGCAGGAGATAGACATCCAGGTGAACACTTGTGTAACACCCCGGGTGTCACACTACAGTAATCACTTTTACTGTTGCCTTGTCATCATGATTAGGCATGTGCTGATCACCGTTGACCAAGGTTTCTTCAAATTCAACCCAATTAAAAATTCCAAAACAAAGTGACAATTTATGTTCAACCAAAAATTGTGCAACCAATTTTTTTAAATGCCAAATAATTAGTAGTTCATGTCCATATGGATGTGGGGATTTATTAAGCTATTAAATAAATCAAACAAATAAAAACAGAAGCCAAAAGTCCCTTTTTATCAGTTGCAAGCTAAAAAACAAATAGCAAAAGATTTTAGAAAAGCCCCAAACTTTTTATGGCACTTCAGCAATGTGCAACACAAGTATACCAACAAGTTACATACTTGCTAAAAATCATTTGATAGCTAAGCAAATAAAGCAATAGCAAAATAGCCCCATTTAATCATTTTATAATTAAATAAAATACAAATGATTTTATTTTTGCCCCAAACTTTTTGTACCAACTTAGGATGTTACAAATATTTTTTTGGATCAGTGGCACATTTTTACAAAAATTATTTAGTACTTATATTAAATAAAACAGTGAGTAAAAGAATTACAGAAAACAGAAAACAGAAAAACCCTATACTACGCCCAGGGCAAAGCCCAACCGGGCCCAGCCCATCTCCCTCACCCTTCTTCTAGCTCCTGTACAGAGGGTGCCGTGGCGCGCATTCGAGGCACTTGGCCGCACCGAGCCGCCGTGGCGCCAATCCCGCGGTCGCCGCCGGGGATAAGCCCCCAAGCCCCCGCACGCATCTGGAACCCTAGCCATTACCCCCCCTCCCCGCTACCTCCCTCGTGTCGCAGCCCACCCTCCAGGTCGCGCTCGTGCTCACCGGTGGGCCGCCGTCGATCCCGCGGCCACCCACCTCCCCAGGCCGGGAGACGACGTCCAGGAGCTCCGCCAGAGTCCTGTAGTTCGCCCCCACCCCCGAAATCGAGCCAGGGATCACCCCAACGCCGGAATCGAGCCACCCCTTGCTCCAAAGCCGCCGGTCTTCATCGACGAATATGTCGACTGCCATCGTCCTCCTTCTTCCCCAACCCCGGCATCTTACTCAGGGTGAGCCAGTGCACGTTTTGCCTCAGTTTGCGCGAATATTGGAGCCCCCTGTCGCCGTCCCCACTGTGCTCCGCTCCGGCCGCTGTCGTCGTTATCGTGGTCGTCGCCGTGGACCGTCTCAGCTCGCGTTTATTGCGGGGATGGACGCTGCGCGTTCCATAGAACCCATAGCACCAAGCGGTACTCGAAATGTTGCACTACACTGAGTGCACGGCCGTCGGGCCGTGTCCCTGGGCTCATCGCCGGCGGGCTGTGCTCCCTGGTGTGTGCGTGCGCGCGCGCCGCCGCCTCGGCTTGCCGCTGCCGGCCGTCCCCGCCTCGCCGGTGCTGGCCGCCGTGGCTGGTCGTAGCTGCTGCCGGCTGCTGGCTACTTCTGCTGGCCACGCATGGCCATGGCTGTGAGCCGTGCGGTGGCTGGCTAGCCGTTGCCAATGCGAGCCTTCCCCTAAAAAAATGGAAATAAAAGAAATAGGTAAAAAGATAAGTAAATAATAATAATATTAGTTAAGGCATAGTTAGTACAATGATTAATTAAGTTAGGGCTAATTTGTTGTTAGTTAGTATTAGAGTCATTGACGTGTGACCCCCACTGCTATTTAAATTAAATAAAATATATTATTAATCATGTGAGACTGACCAGTGGGACCCATTGGTCAGGTTTGACCAGTCAAACCTGTTGTGCATAATGTTACTGTTTTATTAATAAAATTAATTCCGGAAAATCTTTTAAATTATTTAAAATTTTGAAAATCAATATCTTTTAATCCGTAACTCGGATCGAAAAAGTTTATACATGGAAATTGATCAGAAAAATATAACGAATACAGATACGCTATCCGTATGTCTACCCCACCCCCCTAACACACCGATCATCGACATTCCCCCTCCAGGCTGTCTGTCGATAATTCCCGGTGCCGATAAAAAACGTGCCAGATGAATTTATTCCGAACACGAAAGTTGTCCGGAATGGTTCAACTAACACGGGTACACCCCCCTTATCTTTGTCGGATGTCCACGACACCTCCGGCATGATACCTTCCCCCTCCAGTCGCCCTGTCCGGTAATCACCCGGAGCTGGCAGTTCATCCCTGGATGAATTTCCGCTCCGAGTTAAATGCTTCGTACTACGTTAGAGCACCGATAATATTTCATCTGTTATGTCATGCATTTGATTGCTATGTTTTCTTTATATTTACTGTTTCTCCCCCCCCCTTTTATTCTCCGGTAGACCCCGCTGCTGCCACCGACTACACCGCCGCTGAGTACGACTACTTCGTCGACGACCGTACCGCTACTACCGAGCTTCAAGGCAAGCAGAGCCATTTCCTTCCCCAGATATCGCCTACCTTTCCGTACTTTCTTGCACTAGGCATTGTTACTGCTGCTGCTACATTACAATCCTATTCAATTGCATAGCCTGTTTTTGTCGCCCTTGATGTACCTCCTTTATCCTATGCTACCTATTATAATTATGAATTATATTCAGCAGTGAGCCCTGCGCATTGTTAGCTAGGATCAGATAGCGGGCTGTGACCACTCAGGGGAGTGACGTGGATACAAATATATACTACTGCAACAGGTACGGATCAATGCTGACGCCCTAGGGAACCTACAACGGCGAGACTCTGCCGAGTCGCTTCGAGTTTGACTTACGAGGGGACTGACTCGTAATTCACTCTCGTCGGCTCAGTAGCGTAGCATCACTGGGATGATACGAGGGTATTCCTCTTTAGTTCATTCCGCTGGTGTCTCGGCACCACCGGGGTGATACGAGAATATTCCTCTTTAGTTCATTCCGCTGATGTCTCTATTGAACCCCGTTAAGTGTGCCATCGAGGGTGATTCCTCCTGGTTTCACTTAATGGTAGGCACTCGAATCAACTGGTGTCCTAAAAGGTAAGACTCGGGCGACCCAACGGTGCCCGCGAGCGGTATATTGTCGGGAACGACAGGGAGGGTACGACCGACGTTACTGGCGTGCTTGGCCCCTGCTCGTATCTCGCGAGAGTTACCAAACCACGAAAAAGTCGAGCTCTACCAAGAGCACACGCGAGACAAGGTAAGGAGATGGTTCACCTTGTTGGTAACCGCAGTGACTTGGTGGGACGACAGGGCAGACACCGATGTACTGGTGGTCCTGACTGCTGTCGTTGACCGCGGGTCGGTTAAGTCGAGGCAACGATAACGGTTGTCACGCAGGTTAATTAAAATGCTAAACGGTTCGGTGGATGACTTGAGAGGCCCGTTGGTCTGTACGCACTACCTTCACGTGGGATAAGGAGTTATGGGCTCCCCTGCATCGTAGTTTGTCCGAAAGCTCTTCAGACGTCAGCCGTACTGCGGCCTGATTGCCGGGAAGCCGTGTTGTCTTATTTGCTGCAGCAGGTGTGTTTGGATTTGCTTTTGCTTCACCGGCCAGACTCGCACCGTGTAGGAGCGTGCAAGGGTGAGGGACCTAGACCCCTTGGCGCATAGGATATAGTCCGGCGGATGGCCTCTCTGCTGAGCCTAGGATGGGTTGTGTCGTGTCGGATAGCCTCGGTGGGGCGATCCAAGCGTGCAGGCTGAACAGTAGTGCACCCCTGCAGGGAGTTTAATCTATTCGAATAGCCGTGTCCACGGTAACAGGACGCTTTATGCTGAAGCTGGATCTTACCACTACAAACTATTACTATTAAACTGTATGGTTCCGGGTTTTCTTACTCGCAGGGAAGTCGAGGAGGGGAACTCGGAGGCATTATTATTATTAATCATTACAACTTATATTATACAATGCTGCAGCAACTTCTGCTTCATTGTTACTTTATGCTTTATATAAACTGTTAGTTGTTTCTCTTCTCATGCTGCAAGACATCGTCAGAAGATGCTAGTCTTCGATAGGCCTAGCTTCTTACCCTTATTCTGATTTCTATCCTGCAGTCCACTATATACAGCCTCCCCTTTCCTTTGATAAAAATGCATAATGCTTAGTAGCGGACGTAAGACTCGCGGGTATGCTAGATACTCACCTTTGCTTTATTTCCCCCTTTATGTTTTGCCTGATCGTCCGCTGCAGTCGACGTTGTAGCCCAGGAGCAGGAGTACCCCGGAGGCGGATATTACTACGTCGAGACCCCCGCTGACCAGGACCAGGAGTAGTTTCGGAGGCTCCCGGGCAGGAGGCCTTGCCTTTTCGATCTGTATCTCTGATGTTATTTGTGCTAGCCTTCTTAAGGCAAAACTTGACTAACTATGTCTGTACTCAGATATTATGGCTTGTATAACTTATGTATTCGGGTCCGCGCGACCCCCTTTATTGTAACATATTGGTTTATCCTTTTTTGTTTAGTGTTGTGCTGTGATATTCTCACCGTGGCACCCTAATCTCAGCCGTGTACCCTGCGTGTATGATTAATGTACATGGATTGATTTTGGGGGCGTCACAAGTTGGTATCAGAGCCAACTGCCTGTAGGAAGCCCCTAACCACTCCTCGGTCGAAGTTGAGTCTAGTGTTTGCAAAAACTGCTTTACTAACAGTGTCGTGTGGCTTATCGGTCCATGTCGCAAAATGGGTGGTATTAGGATCTTTTTCTTTGTACCTTTACTCTGGGAATCTAATCTCTCTTCTCTTTCGGGTTAAAGATTTTGCTAACTCTGACATTAGGTTCTCGTGACTACTTACTCCCGGAGAGCCCCTCATTACATATGATCGCTTACTTCACGAGAAGATTCCGAAAGTTACTCTCCGATAAAATCCCCGAGACCATTTGTGTCGACCCCTTGACAATTCCCTGCCACTGATAAGTTCGTATGTATAGCCACATACACCTTTCGTTCATCCATTCAATCCCAGTTGCTCTTGTGTTCACAAGATGCATCGAAATACTTTCCGTTGATTCGGGAATCCTTTAAGCCAACTGCCTTGCAGCTTCTTTTCACCCCTGCGGATAATTCCTCACATTTATCGAGGATCCGTTCATTCTAAGTGGTTCCTGTGATTCACAAAATACTTTGAAATATTATCCGATCTCGCGCCAATCCTCGGCAGCCTATTGCTTCGGAGATTCTTCTTTCCTGCTCGCACTATGGTTGATGCCGTTTGTCTTGTAGTCTTTGATGACCTCCCTTGGAATTTCCATTCCGATCTGTTGAATCATCGTGTGCGCGAATGCACGCAGACATTGGTTAACCCTATGAATTCATTCTTTCGGCTCAGACGTCATCCCGGACATGAGCTGGATATCGGTAACTCAAACCTTGGTTGATTGTCCGTATAAGTTCGTTCAACTTATATACCCATGGTCAGAACATCTCCTTCGTTCACCATCTCCACCACCATCCAATCTCACCTCACAAGTTCAACTTCTGTTGTAATCCGTACTATCTATCCTCTCTACTCTACCGGTGTTGATTGCTATCGTGTGATGAATGTTATTGAGTTTTGTTGGAGAAATATCATTGTGTCCAAATTGTTTATCACCTATTTATCCCCACTGATCATGATCTCTTTCATGTCTTGTGAGTAGTTACTTTAGTTCTTGAGGACATGGGAGAAGTCTATTTGTTAGTAGCCTTATGATGTTGAAGTAATATGTGTTGTTTGATATTTAAGTTGTGTTTTTATTTTCCTAGTGGTGTTGTGTGAGTCGAACACTCAACACTTTGCCTTATTAAGGACCTAGGGGAATACATTGTGTATAAAGAATGCTTACGGTGGGTTGCCGGAGTGACAAAAACCTGAACCCCAGTTCGCACGCTCTTGCACAAGGGAACAATGGATCATTGATCGTATTGCTATGGTTAGGATTTTGCCTTAATTACTATCTTGTATTTGCGGATGCTTTCAAGGTGTTTAATCATAAGAGTGCACTTATCTTAGTCTAGAGGGTGTACTAGCATAGATCCACCCACTCAACACTTATCAACACAACACATAGTACTGATACGGAATATGGCGAAAGCACGTGACTATTTCTCCCGTGTGTTCTCAAGAACTCTTTAGCCTTTATAAGTTCAGTTGTTAGGCCTATCCTTTGCTCAAAAGGATCGGGCCACTCGTTACAACTCAGTGCTTTTTCTTTGCTCACTTTTACCTTTTTGTTTCTTATATCGAAAACCCCCTAAAAAGTTATCTTTCAATTCCTGCAGCTATTTCTTTACCAAAGTCACTTACCAATACCTTCAGCTCCTCGTTGGGTTCGACACTCTTACTTATCGAAAACGCTACAAATGATCCCCTACAGTTGAGGGTCATCAAGTACTATTTTCTGGCGCCGTTGCCGGGGACCGTAGCGCTATTAGTAAGTGAAGCTGGTAATGAAGTTTTTATACTTTTGTTTTTGTTTTGCTGTTGCTGCTCTTTGTCCTTATGGACACCTCTACTCTTGGTTTGTTGTTTATGAGGAAACGTCCCACAACTGTGGTGGTCACTCCTACCCATACTGAAATTGTGCCTTACAAAATACCGTCTGGTATTATCAATTATGTCTTAGCTAATCGCTATGCAGGAGATAGACATCCAGTGACCACTTGCTATATTTATCACAACTATGTTCATTATTTAAGCTTGCAGGTGTGTCACTGGAGTTCGTCATGAAGAAATTATTCTCCATATCATTTATAGATAAAGCTTCAGATTTTTATAAGCTCCTCGATAACTCACATATACTTAATTGGGAAGAGCTTATGTCTCTCTTTTATACAAAGTTTTATCCTCTTCATGAAATTCATCGAGACAGGAATTACATTTACAACTTTTGGTCTCATGACGTAGAGAGCATCGCTCAACCTTGTGGGAGACTTAAATCCCTAATGTTCAAATGTCCTATACATGAACTCCCCAATGATATTATAATTACAAATTTTTATGCAAGGCTTTGTCGTCAAGATAAGGGGATGTTGGATGCCTCCTCTAGCGGGGTAGTCCAAACAAGAAGCGTTGTAGAAAAGTGGGATCTCATTGAGAGTATCCAGAAGAATACTGAAAACTGGAAAATCGATAAAGGTATTGAACCCACTATAAATTATGAGCATGACTACATTGAGAGCTTTGTGAAAACTGATTATTTTAATACCTTTTGTTCTAAGATTGTAACGACCCGATTCACACAGAATTGAAGTCTCTGTGCTCAATTGCCAGTCCCTGGATCGAACTCGCTGGCACACACAGTATTATAGATGTATATCAATGTACAAGTGCATCATTATTACAACGTATGATCCAGAGTAAATAAATAACAAGTTGCATAGCTCAAGGCTAGCCTATTGAATATAAATATAGAGGAAGAAAAAACAAGTAATGTGGAGTCCATCAACAGCCACATGCGAACATGCTGAGTGTAGACTCGCAACCCCTAACGCACCTTACTGATCGTCTGAAAAACCTGCAACACCGAAGGTTACAACCCGACAACGGGTCAGTACACCTGATTTGTACGGCAAGTGACACGGAAAAGTTTATATAAAGGACCTACAACTACATGCAAGGTAAGTAAAAGGAAAGGCTTATGGTTTTGTTTTGCAGAAAGCCAATTTTCTCCTGAACTAAACTAGTCAAAATTTTAGTTTAACTTACTACCAAGGATTGAACTGGGCACACCAGTCTCAATCCACACCCTTTATTAAAATCTTTCCCACTCAAATTATTATGGTGATTCATCTGTCAAGATCCTCCAGTAACAGTAATGTCTAGTAGCTCAAGGATGTCCATAACCGGGGACACGGCTAATAATGATTAGTTTTTACTCTGCAGAGGTTAGTACACTTTTCCCGCTGGACTCAACCCGAAGATTGAGACGAAGTCTTTCAGAAGAGGTCACCTACACACAACGGCAAGCCGATACCACCTATCACATCTACATCTGCTAGTTTTGCACGGGAGAGGCTTCCCACAACGTACTCGACTAAGCCAGAGCCCATATGGCCAGCGGCTGTACATGGAAGCTTCTAGTCACCAAGTATGTCTGATCTTTTTGAGCCTGGACGGCGCCCACTGCGTCAGAGGGTACTCTCCATGACGTACTGTCAACCACCAAACCAACCATTAGGGGTACAACCTGGTCTCGCCCTTAGATAAGGCACGGGCCCCCAGGAAGCACTCCCTGCCCGTCCAGAGGTGAATTATATTTAAGGTTGCTGGTCAAATCATTAAATCCTCACATAGCTCAATGAAATCTCAAACCAATCCCCGTCTACAAGCATATCAAATATATATAGCAAGCACGTGCTAGGTTGTCTAAGCAAAACAGGATAAGTTCAAGTGGCTACCCTACCAGGTTGCAGCAATAATAATATAAAACTTCCAACGCATGCATAAGGTGATATTTGCTACATGCGTAATAAAAAATATAGGTTGAGGTATGGTCAAAGTATCACTTGCCTTTTCCATTCGATGAAGATCTTCGCTCTCACGTTCCAGTCAACTCTACTCGTCACACTCCGAGCAAATCTATCGCAAACGAATGAACTCGAATAAGCAACCATATCACAAGGACAAAACAACAGATCAACAAAACAATCACAAAGGTTTTTGAAACAAAACAAAAGCTTTGAAGTGCAGAGGTGTGGATGTGCTCGAAGGTGATCAGTGGAACGTGAACTTGAGAGAGTCAACGGGTAAAGAGTTGTCGATACAAGAGTATGATCAAGGCATTATGAGATCAAGGTAAAGATCATAGCAATATGAATGGTGTGTGGATATTGCCGATAGGATGTCTCAAATGATCCAATGTGCAAAAAGAATCACGTGAAACGGAACACTACAACACAGGTCATAGCGAGTGCAAAATTGAATTGAATTTGAATTTAAACAGATCAATAAACTTATGAATTTTTGTGTACACATGATATAGACAGAAAATACATGGAACGAGTGATCCAACGCAAAAAGAATCACTCGATTTGGATCAACGGTATAAAAGATATGGCCTCCGGAATTTGAATTTGAATTTGAAATAACTTCAAATTCAAAAGTGTGCAAAGTGTGCAAAAACTTATTTCATGAAAAAGTACAGAACAACACGAGCGCGTAGCAAAAAGTTTCACCTCGATCCGACTTACGGTGTAGAAGATATTGCGGTTACGGTGCCGAGGGGTTTTCTGCCAATAGGGACTTGTTTGCGAATAAAATAACTTCGCAAAAAGCAATCGGGTCCCTGGTCAGATCTGACCGGAGTTGACCTCGTCTCCGGCGAACTCCGGTGGAGGGCTCTGCTCCAGCTGGGGCGGCGGCCGGCCGGCGGTGATGGCGGCGCGGCAGCGGCAGTGCGGTCTGGCGGCGGTTTCGCGGCGGCGGCGGTGACGTGGCGGCGGCGGGGTCGGGCGTGGGGTCCGCGGCTAGGTTTTTCCAGAAATAAATAAAAAGGAAACTTTTTCTGAAAACTATTTATAAGAAGAGATAAAAAAAACAAACTGGGTCCGAAACGGACTCTAATGCGCTCGCATGCGGAAAATAAGCTATTGGGCCGGGCTACGGATTTTTGCTTTTTATTTAAAACCGTAACTACAAACAATAAAATAAAATCAACCGTAACTCCGAAAATACGAAATAAAATTCTAAATTCATCAAATAATACAAAGAAAATTATGCAAGGAATACATTTTCCAAAAACAAAAATAAAAAGAAAAACATTTTCTAAATGCTTTATTTAAATATAAAAATACTTTTCATAAATCAAATAAAATCCCATAAATTATTTACAATGTTTTTATTTGATCAAAAGCATTAACAAACCATTTCTAAATAATAAAATATAAATTTTAAAATTCTTTAGTTCAATAAATAATTTGGTAAAATAAAAACATCCCATTGGAATACTTTTTCAACTCTTTTAAAATATTTAATAAATCGTTTAAATGAAATAAAAACTCTCTTAGCATTATAAAATACCTAAAATAATTTTAGAGTTATTTATTATACTCAAAATAAATTCTAAAACTTTAAAGTAATATTCTAAATATTTTCCAACTTCATTAAAAAGGGGATAAGTCATTTTATATCTTCTCAAATGAATTTCCTTGAGTTGAAAAATGTTTTGAATATTCAAAAGAATTCCAATAATGATTTAAAACATTTTCCAACCTTTTAATAAGTTGAAGGAGTCATATTGCCTTCTCTCATTTTGTCTTGTTGGTTTTGTTTTAAATCATAAATTCCCAAAGCACCAATTATGAATATTAGGGAAAGTCCTTTTATTTCCTCTCCTTTTTAATATTCAATAAACTCCAAAAGTTTTAAATCCAAGAGAAAATCAAACACATCAAGCAAACAATCATCATCTATTTAATTTTATTAACATTCCAAAATTCGGAGAATTTTGGAATGTTACAAAGATTGGTCTTGATTCCCAGCTTATGATTAATTTTTGTAAGAACTTTGCCTCTCACATTGACTCTTCTAAGGAGGAGAAGAATTACCTGTTGATAATCATGTTGCTGACCCTATTTTTCCTGCAGGTTTTTATGAAAAGCCCCCTTTCCCTACAAGGATAAAGGAGCACTCTTTTGTGACATGTATAATAAATAAAAGTGAGAGAAGAACTGACGAACCCGAGGACCTGATCAAGGTCAATCCTCAAGTTGCGGTGGTTAAAGATTTAGTTACTAATGATGTTTCAGATTCCAATATAAATTTTTGTGCTGTTTCAACTAACATTGTCACAACCAAGAATAAGAGCCCAATTTCAGGTACACCAGTTGTATCTGTCAAAATAGGAGATCACAATTATTAAGGGCTATGCGATTTGGGATCAAGTGCTAGCGCTATTCCTTATTCACTCTATCAGGAGATCATGGGCGACATTTTACCCTGTGAAATTGAAGAGATTGATGTTACTATTTATCTAGAAAACAAATAAACTATCTCTCCTATTGGAATTGTGAGAGATGTCGAAGTCTTATGCGGAAATGTAAAGTATCCTACCAACTTTCTCGTACTTGGTTCAGTGCAAGATAGTTTTTTCCCTATTATCTTTGGTAGGCCTTTCCTCAGCACTTGTGGTGCTATAATATATTGTAAAAAGGTAAAGTTTCTGTTGAATTCAATGGTGAGCCATATGAATTTAACTTTTCTAAGTTCTCCAAGCAGCCTCGTGGTGCTAATTTACCTAGTGATGATAAAATTATTGAAAATATTGCTTCTATTGCTATTCCTCCTAATGATCCTTTGCAACAATATTTGGAAGACCACGAGAATGATATGCATATGCAGGAGAGAAATGAGTTAGACGAAATATTCACAAGACAAACTGCTATCCTGAAGCACAACCTTTCGGTTAACCTTTAGGGATCCTAGCACAACCAAAAGAAGACCCGGTGTTTGACCTCAAACCATTGCCCGATACGCTTAAGTATGCTTATTTAGATGAAAATAAAATATATCATGTTATTATCAATGCTAACCTTTCAGGATTTGAAGAAGAGCGATTATTGAAGACACTTCACAGACACCGTGGTTCCTTGGGCTATACCCTTAATGACCTTAAGGGGATTAGTCCATCGATTTGCCAACACACTATCAATCTCGAGCCCGATGCTAAGCCAGTTGTTGATCATCAATGATGGCTGAACCCAAGGATGAAGGACGTGGTTAGGACGGAGATTCGCAAGCTTTTAGCCGCATGTATTATCTACCCTATAACTGATAGTAGGTGGGTAAGTCCAGTTCATTGTGTTCCTAAGAAAGGAGGTATGACTGTTGTTCCTAATGATACAAATGAACTAATACCTCAAAGAGTAGTTATTGGATATAGAATGTGTATTGATTATAGGAAGTTGAATAAGGCAACAGGAAGGACCACTACCTGTTTCCCTTTATTGATCAGATGCTTGAGAGGTTGTCTAAAAACACCCACTTTTGCTATCTTGATGGGTACTCTGGCTTCTCTCAAATTCATGTTAACACCGCTGATCAAGAGAAGACCACTTTCACGTGTCCTTATGGTACTTATGCTTACATGCGTACGCCTTTTGGTTTATGTAATGCACCTGCTACTTTTCAGAGATGTATGTCTGCTATTTTTCATGGTTTCTGTGAGGAGATTTTGGAAGTCTTCATGGACGACCTCTCCGTCTATGGAACTTCCTTTGACCACTGTCTCCACAATCTTAATAAAGTTTTGCAGAGATGCGAGGATACAAACTTAGTTCTAAACTGGGGAAAATTCCACTTCATGGTTAACGAAGGGATCATGCTTGGTCACAAGATTTCCGAGAGGGGAATTGAAGTGGACAAGGAGAAGATTGAAGCTATTGAAAGGATGCCCTATCCAAGGGACATTAAAGGTATTCGTAGTTTTCTCGGTCATGTTGGTTTCTATAGAAGATTTATCAAAGAGTTTTCTAAGACCTCGAAACCCCTTGCTAATCTTCTCAATAAGGATGTTCCCTTTTGTATATGATGAAGATTGTAAGGAGGCTTTCGAAGTTCTTAAGAAAGCTTTGATAACCGCTCCTATAGTACAACCACCTGACTGGAAATTGCCCTTTGAAATTTTGTGCGATGCTAGTGATTTTTCTATTGGGGTTGTTTTAGGACAAAGGGTTGATAAGAAATTGAATGTTATACATTATGCTAGCAAAACCATTTATAGTGCTCAAAAGAATTATGCTACTACTGAGAAGGAATTCTTGGTAGTAGTGTTTGCTTGTGATAAGTTCAGACCTTATATTGTTGATTCTAAAGTCATTATTCATACTGACCATGCTGCTCTTAAGTACCTTATGGCGAAGAAGGAAGCCAAACCAAGACTCATCAGGTGGGTACTCCTTCAAGAATTAGAAATACAAATTGTTGATAGGAAAGGAGTAGACAATCCGGTGGCGGACAATCTTTCAAGGACGGAAGATATACCGCATGAACCCATCCCAGTCAACGACAGTTTCCAGATGAACAACTTGCCGTTGTAAAAGTACAATCCCTTTCCGATCCTTGGTTTGCAGATTATGCTAATTTTGTTGTTGCAAATTATTTGCCTCCAGGTTTAACATTTCAGAAAAGGAAGAAATTCTTCCACGATTTGAGGCACTACTTTTGGGATGACCCTCATCTTTTCAAAGAAGGTACGGACGGGATCATGAGAAGATGCATACCGGAACACAAGCACAAGGACATTCTTAGACAATGCCACGATAGTCCCTACGGAGGACACCATGCCGGTGAGAGGACCGCACATAAGGTTCTCCAATCAGGTTTTTACCGCTGAATCCTGCGTCTGCTGCTTCGGCATCAGAAAGTTGCAAACTGTGAAAAATAAGACAAAACAACATAAGAATAGCATCATAACATGAAATATATCAATGAATAGGAAAGAATTGCTATATAAAATAGTGATGCATTTTGGACGTATCACACATCTCTTTAGAGAATGTGCGGATGGAATCGTAAGGAGATGTATACCAGAGCATGAGCAGAAGGATTTATTGAGGGGCTGTCCTGATAGTCCCTATGGAGGAGATCATGCCGGTGAGAGGACCGCACACAAGATTCTCCAATCAGGTTTTTATTGGCCTACTCTCTTTAAAGATGCTAGAAATTATGTTTTATCTTGTGATAAGTGTCAGAGAGTTGGTACTATTAGTAGGAGGAATGAGATGCCTATGAATTACTATCTAGTGATTGAGCCTTTTGATTGCTGGGGTTTTGATTTTATGGGTCCTTTTCCTCCCACACACAAGTACACTCACATTTTAGTAGTTGTTGATTATGTGACCAAGTGGGTCGAAGCAATCCCCACTGGGAGTGCTGATCACAAAACATCTTTGAAAATGCTCAAGGATGTAATTTTTCCTAGGTTTGGTGTTCCAAGGTATCTTATAACTGATGGAGGATCACACCTCACACATGGAGCTTTTAGAAGATCTCTAGCTAAGTACGATGTCAATCATAGAATTGCTTCACCGTACCACCCTCAAACTAGTGAGCAAGTTGAGCTCAACAATAGAGAGATCAAGTTGATCTTCCAAAAGATAGTTAACAGTTCTAGAAAGGAGTGGTCAAAGAAGTTAGGAGATTCTTTGTGGGCGTATAGAACTTCTTACAAAAACCCCATGGGAATCTCTCCGTATGACATGGTCTATGGCAAGGCTTGCCATTTTCCATTAGAATTAGAACACAAAGCTTTATGGGCTGTTAGAGATCTTAATGCTGACCCAAAGGTAGCTGGTGACAAGCGTCTCATGAACTTGACTTCTCTAGATGAGTGCAGAAGTGAAGCTTACAAGAGTGCTAAAATGTTTAAGGAAAACGTAAAGAAGTGGCATGATAGAAGGATTCTGAAACGTGAATTTAATGTTGGTGATAAAGTTTTATTGTTTAGATCCCGTTTCAGGTTTTCTCCAGGTAAACTACTTTCCAGATGGGAAGGACCATTTCATATTGAAGAAGTATACCTCTCTGGTGCAATCAAGATTAAAAAATTTGATGGCACCAAACCTCAAGTTGTGAATGGGCAAAGACTCAAGCACTACATGGCGGGAGACCCCGTCAATGTTGATGTAAATTTAATACACACAACTACTCATGAAGAATATGTTGCAGCCCGATCTCAGACACCAGCAGAAGCAGAATTAGAAAAGGTTTGTATTACGGTAAGGAAACATCACGAAACCGCCATAAGACTTCCATATTACGAGTTTTTGCAAAATATAGAAAATTTAGAGCCTAATTGGAGCCGGAGAAGAGCTCAAGGGGGCCCAGGCGCCCCTTGGCAAGACCTACCTCCTGGCCACGCCGGGTGGCCACATGGGCACCCTAGAGACCGTCTCCGACTGCACTTTGGCTCGTCACCTTCCTATTGTTGCAGAAATTTTTGCTATTTATTTGCCCGGATAGTCCCGGCACCGTATCTCGCGATTTCGTGTGTTTTCTTCCCGAGCTGTTTCTGCCAGGAAATCTTTTAGCTAGACCTAGGTGCCATGGATTCCCCAAGTTTCCCCAAGGACAAGTTCGTCGTCAACGTCATCAACCCTTACCTCGCTCAGGTGAAGAACCACCCTCGAACCGTCCAGTTGGAGGATGGTGTCCTTCACCAAGAAGATCATAAGGAACCTGCCAAGGAGGGGAGCATCGAAGCCAGTCTAGAAGAAGTGGAGCAAGAAGTCTTCAAGTACAAGAAGATGGTTGAGTAGGGGGTTGAAGCCAACTTCGACCTCATCAACGAGCTGAAGACGTTCTACAAGAAGGAGATGAGGGAGATGTGGTCAAGCATCACCGCAGCAGAACAAAGAATTGATGAGCTCCAGGGGTAGATTTATGATCTGCACAACCAGAATGTGAGTATGAACTAAAGTTTATGCGCATGGGTTTAGGTGCTAGAAGCAGGATCTTGGATACTGAAGCCTCTCATGAGACCGGAGAACCTCTTCCATGGAAGCGCTTTGTCCAGGACTACATCAACAACAACAACAATAAGAACAAAAACCACAACAACAACAACAACAACAACAACAACAACAACAACAACAGGAATGAGGAGTAAATATCCTCGGGTAATGGCATCCCTTAGCTTGTTCAAGCTTGGGGGAGTGCCTGGTATCTTTATCTTTATCTTAGTCTTTTAGAGTCAAGTAGAGTCGTATCATGTCTAGGGAAGTTATTATATGAAATAGGTGTTTGCATTGACGTCTATCACTCCTTCTGTGGAGATTTTGTATCCGTGAGTGTGGAGTCATCTATGATGGAATATTAATGACAAGTCTATTGGTTCCTTCGCTGCACTCAGTATTCTCTTCACGCAATCGACCTTATATGATGATTCTTATGGGGAGTATTGACCTTATATCAGGTATGGCTTTGAACACTTTATTTAATTTTGGGAAACATAGCTTTGGTCATGACAACATGCATGTTTTGTCAAGTAGCGACATAGCCGAAACCTTTATGTTATTATGCTTGAAGTGTTATGTTGACAGGGAAGAAAACTTGATGTGTTATGCTTACCTTAATGTTTATGCTTTATATGTTTTGCACCTAAGTTAGCATCAATTGTCTGTTCTCTCAAAGCCTTTGGTAGCCAAACTCTTTGCCAAGAAGATTTCTGCTTGTGCATCCATACCCTGAAACCAATATTTTCCATATGAGTCCACCATACCTTCCTATTCGTGGTATTTCCCTACCACTCCTAAAAAGAATAGAATTTATGTGTTCTCCTTAAATGTTCAAAATCTTCTGTTTTGTGCCTCTTGTTTAGCTCATGAGGAAGTAGTAGGTAACTCATGATCTTCTTAAGTTGGACAAGTTTTACCCCAGGATTGGATGTCTAATCTGCAAACCCATAATACGAGGAGGAAATGGCATGAGTGCGCCCATCTCGAAAGATAATATAACAAACAAACCCTCCTTCACGCTTGGTCTATGAGAAATCAGAAACTTTGGCAATGATAAACAAAGGAGATTAAGGGGATGTGATCGTCCCCACTTGGGAGCCGTTCCTCGAAACTTGTCCATATTGAGAATTAATTGAGCTATCTATTAGAATTTGTTGACAAACTATGCACCTCCAAAATTTTATTTTCATTCTGTTTGGTTTATGGATAGCACATGAGTTTTCACTGCTTGACTTTAACAAGGCCTTTCCTTTACTTTTATGTTGAGTCAGTTTTCCTACTTCCTTCTTTCCCCAAAGTGAACAGACACTTGATGTTGATGAGGATTCATTCATATAATGCTGCATTAAGTTTTTCCATGCCACATTATTGTGGACATTATCTTTTGATAAGTATGTTTTTTGCAAAAGCTTATGCCATGCAAGCATCTCCCTTTGTGTTAGCATTTGCACTTCATGACTAATAACATGTTCTTTCAAAGTCTTCAAATTGTTTCTTAATAAAATGAAAGAGCAGAAGTAAAAAATATTAGTTGTCCTTTGACCAAGGATATGTTTGCCATAATTTGATGAGTTTTCTCAGCCCTACTTTTGATTATAATTGTTATTACTTTCTCATAAAGACCTTATGAGTTGAGGTTGCTGTTGAGGATGCTTGATTTTGATGAAGAAACCTTGATGCTTCTTGTCCGTATTCTATTTATCGACACTTCACTCTCCAAACTTGTGGACAGGTTTACCGAGCTTAGTATTCGCTTGGGGACAAGCGAGGTCTAAGCTTGGGGAAGTTGATACATCCAAAATGCATCACTATTTTATATAGTAATTCTTTCCTATTCATTGATATATTTCATGTTATGATGCTATTCTTATGTTGTTTTGGCTTATTTTACACAGTTTGCAACTTTCCGATGCCAAAGCGGCAGACGCAGGATTCAGCGGTAAAAAGTGGACGCTGAGTTGCTGAAACAAAAGACCTCCTAATTACCTAAAAATCAACGGAGGCCATTTTCCAGAAGAATGACGGGGACTCGCAATACGGGAACCAGAGGGGGGCCATCAGGAGCCCAGGCGCCCCCTAGCGCGGCCCCACCCCTGGCCGCGCGGGGTGGCCTCCTGGACCCCTGGAGCCACCCCAGGCTCCCCCCTCTAGCCTATTTATCCCTCGCCATCCAAAAACCCTAAAGAAGGAGAGTTTTCTCGAGTTTCGCTGTCGCTCTATGGCGGAAACCAAAAGAGGAGAAAAGACTTCTCGGAGGGCAGATTCCGCCGGGGAGAACACCTCCCGTAAGGGGAGATCATCTCCATTGTCATCACCATCGTCATGGGCATCATCGATATCATCATCAACATCATCCCCAACATCAGCACCATATCCACCACCATCCAATCTCACCTCACAAGTTCAACTTGTGTTGTAATCCGTACAATCTATGCTCTCTACTCTACCGGTGTTGATTGCTATCGTGTGATGAATGCTATTGAGTTTTGTTGAAGAAATATCATTGTGTCCAGATTGTCTATCACCTATTTATCGCCACTGATGATGATCTCTTTTATGTCTTGTGAGTAGTTACTTTAGTTCTTGAGGACATGGGAGAAGTCTAGTTGTTAGTAGCCTTATGATGTTGAAGTAATATGTGTTGTTTGATATTTAAGTTGTGTTGTTATTTTCCTAGTGGTGTTGTGTGAGTCGAACACTCAACACTTCGCCTTATTAAGGACCTAGGGGAATACATTGTGTATAAATAATGCTTACGGTGGGTTGCCACAGAAACCTGAACCCTAGTTCGCACGCTTTTGCACAAGGGAACAATGGATCATTGATCGTATTGCTATGGTTAGGCTTTTGCCTTAATTACTATCTTGTATTTGCGGATGATTGCAAGGTGTTTAATCATAATTGTGCACTTATCTTCGTCTAGAGAGTGTACTAGCATAGATCCACCCACTCAACACTTATCAACACAACACATAGTACCGATATGGAATATGGATAAAGCACGTGACTATTTCTCCCGTGTGTCCTCAAGAACGCTTTAGCCTTTATAAGTTCAGTTGCTAGGCCTATCCTTTTCTCAAAAGGATCGGGACCCTCGTTACTCCTCAGTGCTTTTTTACTTATCTCGCTTTTACCTTTTTGTCGCTTATATCGAAAATCGCCTAAAAAGTTATCTTTCAGTTCCTGCAGCTATTTCTTTACCAAAGTCACTTACGAATACCTTGTGCTCCTTGTTGAATTCGACACTCTTACTTATCGAAAATGCTACAAACGATCCCCTACAATTGAGGGTCATCAATGTGGGTCATGCAAAAAGTAATACCTCGGGTCGTGGAAGAAATTTTTTTTCTTTGTTGAAATGTTAATCCTGGAGGTAAAAACTTGGTAACACTAAAGTTAGCATAATATGAAAACCAAGGATCATAAATAGATTGTATTCTCAAAACAGCTACTTGTTCATCAGGAAAGCTATCATTAACCGGAATAGGATCATGTGTTATGTTCTCTATCCTAGAGAGGTTGTCTGCTACAGGATTGTCCGCTCCTTTCCTGTCATCAATCTGCAAATCAAACTCTTGAAGAAGAAGAACCCATCTGATAAGCCTTGGTTTGGCGTCCTTCTTTTCCATAAGATACTTAATAGCAGCTTGGTCAGTATGAATAATGACTTTGGAATCAACAATATTAGGCCTAAACTTATCAAAAGCAAACACTACTGCTAAAAATTCTTTTTCAGTAGTAGCATAATTCTTTTGAGCACTATCAAGGGTTTTGCTAGCATAATGTATAACATTCAATTTATTATCAACCCTTTGTCCTAGAACAGCCCCAACAACAAATTCACTAGCATCACACATGATTTCGAATAATTATTTTGAGGTATTAGTTCATTCTTATCATTACAAACAGCAGTCGTACCTCCTTTCTTAGGAACACAATGTACTGGACTTACCCACTTACTATCAGCTATAGGGTAGATAATACCTGCGTCTAGAAGCTTGAGGATTTTGGTCCTCACCACATCTTTCATCTTCGGGTTCAACCGTCATTGATGATCAACAACGGGTTTAGCATCGTGCTCAAGGTTGATTGTGTGTTGACAAATAGATGGACTAATCCCCTTGAGATTATCAAGGGTATATCCAATAGCGCCTCGGTGTTTACGAAGGGTTTCCAATAATCACTCTTCTTGATATCCTGAAAGGTTAGCATTGATAATAACAAGATATACTTTCTTTTCATATAAATAATCATACTTCAGAGTATCGGGGAGAGGCTTTAGATCGAACACCAGATCTTATTTTGGTTGTGAAAGAATTCCTAAAGGTTCAACCGGAAGGTTGTGCTTCAGGATAGAAGGTTGTCTCAAGAAGATATCATCTAGTTCGCCTGTTTCTTGCATATGAATTTCATTCTCGTGGTCCTCCATGTATTTTTGCAAAGGATCATTAGGAGGAATAGCAATAGAGGCGATTTCTTCAATAATCTCATCATTACTAGGCAAATCAGTTCCACGAGTTTTCTTAGAAAACTTAGAAAAAATAAATTCATATGGCTCACCATTGAATTCAACATATACTTTTCCTTTCCTGTAATCTATAATAGCTCCACAAGTCTTGAGAAAAGGTCTACCATAATAGGAAAAAAACTATCTTGCACTAAACCCAGTACTAGAAAGTCGGTAGAATATTTTACCTTTCCACACAAGACTTCAACAACTCCCACAATTCCAATAGGAGAGATAGTTTCTCTGTTTGCAAGATGAATAGTAACATCAATTTCTTCAAGTTCACAAGGTGAAATCTCACTCATGACCTCTTGAAAAAGTGAATAAGGAATAGAACTAGCACTGGATCCCAAATCACATAGCCCGTAATAATTATGATCTCCTATTTTAACAGATACCACTGGACTATCTGAAATTGGGCCTTTATTCTTGGTCGTGACAAGGTTAGTAGAAACATCACAAAACTTTATAATGGAATCTTCAACATTACTAGTAACAAGATCTTTAACCAATGAAACTTGAGGATCGACCTTAATTAGGTCCTCATGCTCATCAGTCTTTCTCTCACTTTTATTCAATATACATGTAACAAAAGAAGTTTCCCTCATCCTTGCGGGAAAAGGGGGATTTTCATATATAACTGCAGGAAAAATAGGGTTAGCAACATGAATATCAACTTGTAATTCCTTAAAGGGCTTATGATGCTGATCCTCCTTATTTTTAGAGGAATTAATATGAGAGGAAAAGTCTTTGCAAAAATCAATTAGAAGTTGGGAATCAAGACCAATCTTAGCACAAAAGGTATTGAAGTAATCGGTTTTCACATAGCTCTCAATGCAATCACGCTCATAATTTATAACGGTTTCAATACCTTTATCAATCTCCCAATCTTCAGTGTTCTTCTGGATCCTTTCAATAAGATCCCACCTTTCTTCAATGCTTCTAGTTCGGAATACCCCACTAGAGGACGCATCGAGCATCTCTCTATCCTGACGAGAAAGTCTTGCATAAAAGTTTGTAAGAATAATTTCCTTCAGGAGCTCATGATTGGGGCATTTGAGCATTAGGGACTTCAATCTCCCCCAAGCTTGGGCGATGCTTTCTCCTTCACGAGACCAAAAGTTATAAATATAGTTCATGTCTCGATGTATTTGATGAAGGGATAAAACTTTGCATAAAAGAGAGGCATAAGTTCTTGCCAATTTAGTAAATTAGAGTTATCAAGAAGCCTATACCAATTCGAAACCTTATCTTTCAATGATAGAGAGAATAGATTTCTCATAACAAAGTCCATCGATATACCTGCAAGATTAAATAAGAAGCATATTTTTGAAAGATATCGCAAGTGTTCGCCTGGATGTCCATCTCCTGCATATCGATTAGCCAAGACATAATCAACAATACTAGTTGGTATTTTGAAAGGCACAATTTCAGTAGGTGGGGGAGCTTTTTATACCACAATAGCGGTGGGGCGGTTTCCCACATGCATAGAACCAATAGTAGATTGTCCATAGGGACAAAAGGTAGCAACAGCAAAATAAAAAAAACAGCACGAGCAGTGTAAATTTTTCCTTACCAATTTCACTTACCAATAGCACTACACTCCCCGGCAACGGTGCCAGAAAATGGTATTGATGACCCAAAAGTGTAGGGGATCTATCGTATACTTTTCGATAAGTAACAGTGTCGAACCCAACGAGGAGCAGAAGGTACTGACAAGTGATTTTGAGAAGGGAATAACTGCAAGCACTAAAAGGTAACTTTTTATGGATTTCTAGTATAAGCAACAATGAAATAAAAGCAAGTAAAGTAAATTGAGCTAAGGTGAAGCAAGCGGCCCAATCCCTTTGTGCAAAGGATAAGACGAAAGATCAAACTTATAAGAGCTAAACATTCTTGAGGACACGCGGGAGAAATAGTCGTGTGCTTTCGCCATATTCCGTATAGTACTATGTTCTGCTTTGATAAGTGTTGTGTGGGTGGACCTATGCTAGTGCACCTTATAGACTAAGATAAGTGAACTCTTATGATTAAACCTCTTGCAAGCATCTTCAATTACAAGAGAGAAATTAAGGCAAAGCCTAACCATAGCAATAAACTTTAGGATCCAACACTGCCTCGTGCAAAAGTGTGCGAACTGGGGGTTTAGGTTTCTGTCACTCTGCCAACCCACCATAAGCATACTTTATACACAATGTATGCCCGTAGGTCCTTAAAAAGGCGAAGTTTTATGTAGTCGACGTTCATATAACACCACTAGAAGAATAACACCACAACTTAAATATCAAACAACACATATTACTTCAACATATATGACTACTAACAACTAGACTTCTCCCATGTACTCAAGAACTAAAGGAACTACTCACAAGACATAAAAGAGATCATGATCAGAGGTGATAAATATATGATAAATAATCTGTTCATAACAATAATTCTCCAACAAAACTTAATAGCATTCACCAAAAAAGAGTAATCAACACTGGTAAAGTAGAGGGGATGAATAGTGCAAGTTACAAGTCGGATTGCAATGGCGAGATGAGATCGGATGAAGATGGAGATTGTGATGGTGATGGGGATGATGGTGATGATGATATCGATGATGCCTGTGACGATGGTGATGACGATGAGGACGATCTCCCGCTCCGGGAGAAGTTCTCCCCGGCAGAATCTGGCCACCGGAAA
This sequence comes from Bromus sterilis, assembly GCA_950022295.1. NCBI lineage: Eukaryota > Viridiplantae > Streptophyta > Magnoliopsida > Poales > Poaceae > Bromus > Bromus sterilis. The sequence goes on from OX465601.1 coordinate 246,416,357, forward strand.
GGTCTTTTATTCTCTGTAGGTTTTCACCACGGAGCGGCAGCGGAACTCCGTAAACTCTTCTTGTTCTAAAATTTTTAGTTCATGAGGGAGATATAGGCCAAGGGGGGCACCGGAGGTGGGACCCACCCCCAGGAGGCCACCTGGCGCGCCTGGAGCCCCCTTCCGGCTGCCCTTTGGCCCGTATTCGTTATATCTTCCGAAACTTCTTCCCCGTGATTTTTAGGATATTTGGAGACGTGCTGATATGACCACTCTATGTGCACTTTTGTCCGCTGATTCCTGCGTCTGCTATTTCGGCACCGGAAAGTTGCAAAATGTGTAAAACAAGCCAAAACACTATAAGAATATCATCATAAGATGAAATGTATCAATGAATTGAGGTAAATTATGATGTAAAATAGTGATGCATTTTGGACGTATCAATAACTGGAACACCTGGCAACAATTCAGTGTCACGATTCTCCAAGAGTTTGATGTGAATGTTCACCGCAATTGTATGAAGGAACTGTTAATGATTCATCATGAAAGATCCGTGCAGCAGTACCACGTTGCATTCAATCAGTTGTTGTATCAGGTTCAGCTGTATGATGCAACAATCAGTGAAACTTTTCTTGTCACTTATTTTGTCCTCGGTCTGAAAGAAGAGATCTAACAAAGTTGTGGAAATTCAGTTACCTCTGTTTGTTTGCACTATCGTGGAGTATGCCTTAGCGCAGGAATCTATGCTGAAGCGCACCAAGGCTGCACCTCACCGTGTTCCGCGTCCTCTGGTGCCCATGGTTGTTCTTTCACACCTAGATGATGGTTGTCGTCCCCAGATTGCTGCTAGTAACTTATGGCACGCGCTGAAGGAATTCCGGCGTGCCAACGGCCTATGTTACAGTTGTGGTGAAAAGTACAGTCAAGGCCATGTGTGTGCAAACAAACCACCACCACTAAAACTCAAGGCATTGGAAGGCGCTGAACTTGACACTCAACTCTCTGACGATCTGCTCGATGCCATTGCGGCTCAAGAAGCTATTGATGATGTTGCTTCCTACCTCTCTTTCAACGCCATTTCTGGTGCGGGAATCCCAAAACCATTAGACTCAGAGCCCTGGTGGGAGACCAAGTTATGCTACTTCTCGTGGATTCTGGCAGTTCCCATACTTTTATTGATAGGCAATTAGCGGTTAGGCTGGATCACACAGTGTCAATTCTTGACCAACCCTTGACTGTGAAAGTGTCCAATGACGATCAACTCCTCTGTGAATCTGAATTGTCAGGCCTTCAATGGCGGATTCAAGGCACTACATTAACCTCAGATATGAAGATTGTGGATCTGGGTAGTTATGATGCAATTCTCGGGATGGATTGGCTCTAAATATGGGGTGCCATGACTTGTCACTTGAAAGAGAAATGGCTACTATTTTTGAAATATGGCGAACCAGTCAAGTTGCAAAGATTGGTTGATAAACATCCCTCTCAGCTTCAGGATTTGTCCGCTGACAAGGTCTATAAGTGGTACAAAGAAAATGACATTTGGTCCACTGCCATATTGTGCATTGCTACTAAGCAGACAGACCACAAGAACCACTTGTGCCAGAATATATTCAGCACACTTTAGAGGCTTTTGCTAATGTGTTCCAGGACCCACAAGTACTTCCACCTCACTGAACATTTGACCATGCTATTAAACTCATACCTGGTGTTGTTCCAGTTAATGTAAGGCCCTACTGATACAACCCTCAACAGAAGGATGAAATCGAGCGAGAGGTGCAAGAAATGATCAGGGCTGGTCTAATTTTACCAAGTATATCCCCATTTGCATCTCTTGTGATGTTGGTGCGCAAAAAGGATGGTACCTGGCGGTTATGTATTGATTACAGATGCCCGAACAATCTCACTGTCAAAAACAAGTTCCCCATGCATGTGGTCGATGAACTACTGGATGAATTGGCGGTACAAGTGGTTTACCAAAATAGACCTTCAATCAGGGTTTCGTCAAATTTGTATCGTTGAGACAGACAAAGAGAAAATTGCCTTCAAAACTCACCATGGCTTGTTTCAGTTCAAGGTGATGTTGGTCTCGCTACTGCTCCCGCCACTTTTCAATGTGTGATGAATTCAATTATTTCTCGCCTTATCAGGAAATTTGTGTTGGTTTTCATGGATGACATCCTTGTTTACAGCAAAACCCTTGAAGACCACCAACATCACCTGCAAGAAGTGCTCGAAGTCCTGATAGCTCACAAGCTATATTCCAAACAGTCCAAATGCTCCTTTGCCAAAAAATTTTTGGAATATTTAAGGCATATTATATCTTACAAATAAGTGGCTACTGATCTTGAGAAAACCTCAGAAATGGAAAATTGGCCCCAACCTACTTCAGTCACTCAGCTACGAGGATTTTTGGGTCTGTGATACGTCACAAACGTATCTATTTGGCTATTCCATGCTTCTTTCGGTGACATGGTTACATGTTTTGATCAATGTAAAAAATAGCGTGCTATGAGAAAATAGTGTGGGCCTAAAAATATACGATTAGCATGTTATTTTGCGCTATAGCATGCTATTATCGAGACATTGTACATAGATTCATTTAGCGAGGCATTGACTAAAACGCTATACCCTGCTATTAGTGACGCGATAAAGCGCTATTGTTTCATTGGTTTTGATGCACTTTCATACGATTTACAACATATTTGGGACAAACCTATTAACCTAGTTCCCAGTGTCAGTTTTTGTCTGTTGTCCATGTAATGTAGAAAATAGCTGATAAATCAAAGTGCTCGGAAAAATCTAGAATTTTTTTTATACCAGAAGACTCCAGAATCCCAAAGGGCGGCCTGAGGGGGGCCACTAAAACGTCCCAAATGTATCTATAATTCATGTTTGTTCCATGCTTATATTGGTGACTTTGCTATATGTTTTGCAACACTTTCATACCTTTTTCAACATATTTGGACTAACCTACTAACTCAGTTCCCCAGTGCCAGTTTTTGTCTGTTGTTGTCCATGCATTGCAGGAAAATGCTAAATATTAAAGTGCTCGAAAAAATCCGGAAAAATCATAATAAAAATCAGCAGATCACAAGACTCCAGAAGGCCGGAGGGGGGCCATAGGGTAGTCCCCACTGGCCAGGCGGCCTAGGGTGGGCCCGTGCCACCTGGCCGCCTAGTCAGGTGGGGCCCCCTTGGTGCCTCCTTCCGCCTATATTTAGCCTTCGAAGCAAAAACCCTCGGGAGGCCCTCTGTTATGCGATTATTTTCAACATTGTTCCTCCGCCGGCGCGATCCCGAGATGGGATTGCCAGAAGAGACTGTCCCGGCACCCTACTGAAGGGAGGATTGATCCCCGGGAGCTTCTCCACCATCATGAGCGCTTCCCGGATGTGCCGTTATTAGTCCCCTTGGACCAGGGGTCCATGATCAGTACCTAGATGATGTTTTCTTTCCGCCCTTGTGCCTCAATTCTTAGACATTGTGAGCTTCCCTACATGATCAAGGCACTTATGTATTAGTTTCTGTGATGCTATGCTGTGTTTGCTGGCATCCAATGGATTATGATATTATGTTCAGATTGTGATTAGTAATATATTTGGTTTACCTTTTTATTATTAGTTCTTGAGTATTCTTGCATGTTCTCTGTTTCTTTGTATTGCTTTGGCTAAGTAGTAGATAGTAACTCCAAGAGGGAGTGTTATGCATGATTGTGGGTTCATGCCCCCCGATGTCTAGCTTGAGTGACAGAAACATGAGAATAGGGGATGTGTTGCTTGTAACTGCGGTTGCAAGGATTGCTTACTTTACGCATAGTGTGTTAATACAATTGTTTGTTCTTTTGATCCTACAGTTTGGCTGGGGTTCGCAACTTAATACCAGCAAGATGTTTTGGATATATATCTCAAGGTGGATGATTAGTGTTTAGATGCTGATGAATAAATGGTCTGCTCATCTTGGCGTACTGCCCATATGATTGAGACTCTAGCTTTCTTGTAGCATAATTAGCATTGTGGTGCGTTTATAATTCTGTCAATTGCCCAAATGTAATTTGTTCACCCAGCATAGTTGTTTATCGTCTTTTGGGAGAGAGACAACACTAGTGAAAGTCATAGGACCCCGGTCCATATTTCCACCATAGTATACACTGCTCATATTTACTTCTTTTATTTCCTTTCGGTTGCAATCACCACTACTATTTCCACCCTTGTGTTTTTACCCTTTTTAAATAGCAAGACCGGAGAGATTGACAACCTCTCTGACTCGCTGGGAGCAAAGTTATTTGTTGATGTGTGCAGGTCCACGTCAACTCCCTCACTAGAAATCTAATTCCTGGCACCGTTGACACCTACTTGCAGTACTCGGAGTCCTAATTGTCGATAACCTTGGTATCTTCACTGAGGGAAATTTGATGTTGTCTACATCTCAACCTTCCACTTGGGGTAGCCAACGAGGAGCACTATCTAGTGCCATCAAGCTAATTTCTGGCGCTGTTGCCGGGGACTCCAGTCTACAAGATAGGGGAGTTTCACACTATATTTTACCTTTGCTTTTTTTTCTTTTTAGTTTACTTTCCAGTTTTTTCTTTAGAGTCTATTATCAAAAACCACAAAAAAAAGTTACTTTTCTATTGCTTGCTGCTGTTACTATGGGTTCCTCTGAAAACACCAAGTTGTGTGACTTCACTAGTCACAAAAACAAAGACTTTATTTGCACTCCTATTACTGCACCCGCCACTGAGGCGACTTCCTATGAGATTAAACCTGCTTTGTTGAATCTAGTTATGAAAGAACAATTCTCCAGTGCTGGAGATGATGCTGCTTTGCATTTGAATAATTTTGTTGAGCTTTGTGATATGAAAAAGTATAAGGAAGTAGATTGTGATATTGTTAAACTTAAGCTTTTTCCTTTTTCTTTAAGAGGAAGAGCTAAGGAGTGGCTCCAATCCTTGCCTAGGAATAACATAGATTCTTGGGATAAGTGCAAGGATGCTTTTATTGGGAAGTACTACCCACCTGCTAATATTATCCAGTTGAGAAGTAACATTTTGAATTTTAGGCAACTGTATAATGAAAACGTTTCCCAAGCTTGGGAACGTATGAAATATCTTGTTAAGAATTTCCCTACACATGGTTTGACTACTTAGATGGTTATCCATACTTTCTATGCAGGATTGAACTTTACCTTGCAGAATCTGTTGGACTCGACCGCGGAGGAATTTTTATGTCAACCACTCTTGGTGGTGCCACAAAGCTACTGGACTAGATAACGACAATCTATTCTCAATGGCACACCAAAAGATCTCCAACAGGTAGGAAGGTAAACTCTATTGAGGATATCTCCTCTTTAAATGATAATTTTGAATTGATCATGTCTTTACTCAGTAAGCAAGGTCCTATTTATCCTCATGATGTTCCTTAGAATTCTTTGGTAGCTCAAGAACAAGTAGCTATCAAATTTATTTCTAGGAACAACTTCAACAATAATGCTTATAGGAGTAACTTTGGTAGCAATCCTAGACCGTTCCCATCCAACAACTATGGGAACAACAAATCTTATCCTAGCACCAAAAAATCCACTTCTAAATTAGAAAGCATGCTTATGGATTTCATTACCTCTCAAAAATCCTTCGATAAAAGTGTGGAGGAAAAATTAAAAAAACTTGTTAGTCTCACTTTGAAGGTAGACAACAGAGCTCATGATGTAGAGATGCTAAAAATTAGGACTTCTCCCCTTGAGGAGAGGAAAACCGCACCTATGAATGTTATACAAGTGAAAATTAATGAGAACATTAGAATGCTAGCCAAACTTAAGGATAGGTGGGCTAGAGAGAAAGAAGAGGAAGAGAGAGCTAAGAGCCTTCCTACACACACTACACTTTCTACTTTACATGTTGTTGAGGATCTCAAAACTTTTAGCACCCATCACATCCCTGGTCCACCTAATGGACCTATCAATGGTGATGTTAATACCTCAACTTTAGGATAAGAAGGTCCTTTGAACTTAGAGACTACCAAAGAGAAAATGAGCTTATATGACATCAAATACACTTTAATAAATGGTAGTGGACTTATTTTCATAATTGTAGTCTTTCTGAAGTTATCAAATTTGTCAGGACCCGGGGCTTGCGTATGCATGTCCTGTCACAACACAATCATATGGAGAGCCGAGAGCCGTACCCACTTGTCTAAGCAGACAAGGACAAGCACAAAACGCTCTCTAAAAGCATCGAACGTGAGGGGCATCCCATCCAGGCTGGATGATATACTGAGATGGGTCCTCATCGTCTGCACACAAGTCTAAATGATATGGGTGGTGAACTCCCATACTCATGGACAAGTCGCCTCAACCATACTATCGATTGTATTCTAACACTTACATAAACATACTCCAGCCCGATCACTTAGTTGGGGTCGAGGGCGGGCTCGATTATAAAACAAAGTGTGCCACGTGACAGAGTCACGAGCAATCGCATCACGATGCCCCAAGCTGCGCACATCTAAGGGCCACTTGGTGTATAAAATACCGCCAACAAGATCACAACCAAACTCTCGAAAACCCACACTAAGATATGCACGTTATAAACATACACGCAGAATACATGTCCAGTGTGAACAGCAGGTATGATCACAGTACTCTACAAAGTATACATCTTTATTTAACTCTTATAGAGTACACACAGAGATCACAAGACTGTGATCCAACATTACATCAGTACAAGCGGAAGCAAATTATGTCTGGGTACAGAAAAGTTTAACAAATGGCTTAGAGAATCCTTATTTAAACAGAAGCCCTCCACAGGGGAACCAGAACTTTGCCTGGGACTACACTAGCTTGATCAGTCGTCGAGCTCCAAGAAGAAGCCACCATCGGGGTCAGTGGATTCATCTAAAAACATTGAATAAGCAAATGTGAGTACAAAGTCATACTCAGCAGGACTTACGTAGGAACTATACTACTCATGCACATGTATCAAGGCAAAGAGAGGTGGGGTTTCAATACAGAAGTGCCAGCTTTGACTTGGCTAGTCATGTACTACGAATACCCAAATGAGGTAAGAAGCATACTCGAGTCCATCTATCCAAGTCTCTCAAACAATACACCACTATGGATCCTTCCTCGACTTCCCACGAGAAAGAAAACCATAGCACTCACGCTTATCTTGGAAATTTTTAGAGTTTCCATTGAAGTTGTCTAATAATCAAGCACATATAACCAAGTAGTCCATAACAGCGGACGCAGCTATTCGAATAGTTTTGTTAACCCTGCAGGCGTGTACCGCTACACACAGATGACCATCAGTTACCGCCATGTCTCGTCACCATTCAAGGGGTGTCGGCGAGGATGCTCACCACAACTATTACCTCATAGCCGATCTAGTCCATGAAAGCCGCCTACCTGGGTTGGTTTCCACTATCGTGAACTAGGCCGTTTTACCGAAGTGGACCCAGACGATGTGTACAGGGCCCCAAGCCGGTCTCGGTTGAGCCGTTCTCTCACTTTGCAGGCCGTGCCACAAACCTACCAGAACTCCGAACTACTACGACATCTGTACATCGACACGGGATGAGTCAATAGGTTGAGAGGGTCAGTGAGCCCAATGTATGGTTGTACTCTCTATCTTGGATCACCACACAAGAACTCGGAATTAGGGCAGTGTTCAACGAGACAACCCACTGTGTACTCCAACACAGCCTCTCATTGTTCACCTTGTTTAGGTCAAATTCACCAACACATTTCCACCATCATCATCATGATCACTACCATCCCGACTCACACAACAGTATCAACATTGTACCACTCTAAGCATGCAATAAGCAGTAACAATTGTAGGGGCCACATGATATCAAACAACTCCTACATCTGCTAGGATTGTGGTTTTGCTTACTACTGTGACAAGATGATAGGTCATGCAAAGGAATGGGTTCATCTATGCAGTAGAAACGTATCATGCTAATCATACTAAGCAATGCATACGCGAGACTAAGAGGGAAGTGGGATTTTATCGACATGATCAATGGGGGCTTGCTTGCCTTGCTGACGAGGGTCATACACGGTGTCTTCAGCGGAGGGCGTGATCTCGGGTTTCGTCTCCACTTCTATTCGAGCAAACATAGCAATCAAAGGATCAATAAAAACTAGAATGCACATTGACATGATCAAAGTTGCAATGTGGAGTTCATGGTTGCAATGTGTTGACAATTCCATTTAATAGAAGTGGGTTGCAAAGGCATTTGCAAATTCACTCCAAATTTGAATTTAAAAGAAGTCCATATGCACATTTGCTTCTGTTCACCCAATTTAATTTGGTCAAACATGAAAACTTAATCCATATTCAGAATCCTTGTATTTTTCTGATAATTTTACATATATTATATGTCCAATTTGGAGTTAAAATGAATTAGTTATGAATTTCCAAAGTTTAATTCATTTTCTGCCTTTTCTGGATTTTCTTTTAAATAGAAATTCGATTTAATGCGTAGGCATGACGTCAAGGTGACGTGGAGCGTGCTGACAGGGGGGCGACCTTGTCAGTGGCTGGGTTAGTTAACCGGCTGGTTTAAATTAACCAGTGGCTAATTAAGCCACTGGGGCCCAGTGTCAGTGGGTGTTAGTGGGGGGATTAACTTAAATTATTCCCTGCCACGTTGGGACGCCGGCGGCGAGTTGCCGGCGGCTCCAGTGCACGGCGGCACTGCACGGGGTGGCGTTTCCGACCATCATTTGGCACGCCGCGACCTCCAGGACGTAGCCCGTGCACGCCCGCATCCGTTTGAGCACAACAGCGCCACGAGGGATCACCGGAACGACGCCGACGACGACGTTCCACGGTGGCCATGGCTCGGTGAAGACAGGGACGGACGCTGTGGTGCACTAGAGGTCGCGGGAGCAGGTGCGTTCGACGCCTAGGAACACGGTGAAGACGATGGCATGGTCTCGGATTCGACTGCGTTGCGTGTGCTCGCCGACGAGCTCCACGGGGGCTCTGTACTCCGACGTCCATGGAAACGAGGGCTAGAGGAGGGGTTGGGCGCCTAGGTTTGAGGGGAAACGGTCACCGTGCTTCAGGAACACGATGGAGTAGTCGATGGAGGCGGGGAAGCGGTGTGGACGGAGTATTTGACGGCGACGAGCTGCGGATCCAGCGAGACCTTGAGGACGATTGTGGTGGCTTGGTTCCAAATCACGGCGCCATCTTCTGCTAGGCGATGAAGTTGACGGCGAAGAACACGATGGACACCTTGGCCTGAGCTCTAGGTCATGGTGGCCACGACTTCGATCGGCGACGAACTGCGATGGCGCTCGGGTGGATTGGGGAAAACACACAAAGAGCAGGAGAGACTGCGGCGAGAGGAGGAATGGATGTGGCCTGCTTCTGGGCGTCTCCTCGCGCAAGGAGGTGACCTAGGAGGCAGCTGCGTGGCGAGGGGCATGTCGGCGTCCACGGCATGGTCGCCACGCAGCTGTGCGTTCCCCTGCCTGGGGAAGACGACAGGGGAGGCTGATGGGCTGGGCCGGCTGGGGCTTGAGTTGGGCCTCTTTGCCAGGTGAGTCTTTTTTTCCTTTTTCTTTTGTTTTTCTTTTCTGTATTTGTTTTGTCTTAGCCAATTTAAATAGCTAGACATTTTATAAATGCTCAAATCTTTTATATGGCATTACATGACCAGTAGCTAGTCATATCCAGACTTTGAAATTTTTGGAAATTCAAAATATTTGAATTCAAATTAAAATAGGGGTATTTAGTTAATTCCATGATCCTGTTTGAATATTTGAAAAATCCATGAGCATGGGATTGGTTCCACATCACTTGATATGTGATCATACTCAATTATGAGACTTTTCAAAAATGCAAAAGGAATTTTTGGAGCAACTTTTAAAATGTCCATTTGAAATAAATTCATCTGGGGGTGTTCTCTCTCCCATTTCAATTGCATTTGAATTTTTTTGGCATTAATGCAAGGTGAGGCTTGATACTAGCACATACCTAATAAAGGGTTCTGACAACTCTCCCCCACTCAAAAGAATCTCGTCCTGAGATTCAGAAGTCATTGGGAGAAAGGAGGGGTACTCGACACTGAGACGGTCTTCTCTTTCCGCGTGGCTTCTTTCTTAGAGTGGTGTGACCATTGCACTTTTAGAAACTTAATCTTCTGACGGCGAGTGACACGCTCTGCTGAATCAAGAATACGAACGGGGTATTCTTGATATGAAAGGTCATCTTGGAGATCAAGCATTTCATGGTCGACTTCGCGGATGGTTTCCTTGAAGCAACGCCTGACTTGTGACACATGGAATACATCATATACTCAGGAAAGGTGCAAGGGTAGTTCAAGTTGGTAAGAAACTTCTCCACATTTAGCAAGAATGCGGAAAGGTCCAATGTAACGTGGGGCCAACTTTCCTTTGATACCGAAGCGTTGGGTTCCCTTCAGAGGAGTAACCTGAAGGTAAGCCTTCTGATCCAGATTGTAGATTTCATGCCTATGATGACGATCATAATAGCTTTTCTGAAGAGACTAGGCTGCTTTCAATTGATCACGAACAATGCGAACCTGCTCTTCTACTTCCTTTATCATATCCGGTCCAAAGAATTGTCTTTCACCGGTTTCTGGCCAGTTTAGGGGTGTTCGACATCGTCGTCCATAGAGGAGTTCAAAAGGATTCATGTTCAGACTAGATTGGAAAATATTGTTATAAGCAAATTTGGAAAATGGAAGATATTTCTCCCAATTCTTTCCGAACGAGATAACACAAGATCTGAGCATGTCCTCGAGAATTTGGTTAACCCTTTCAACTTGACCGCTAGACTGAGGATGGAAAGTTGTACTAAAGGAGAGATGAGTTCCCATATCATTCTGAGAGCTTCCCCAAAATCTAGAGGTGAAAAGGCTACCAAAATCAGAATTGATTTCCAAAGGAACACCATGAAGAGACACAATTCTAGAGACATACAGGTCCGCTAACTGGCTAGCAGTAATAGACTCGCGAACGGGAAGGAAGTGAGCAACTTTGCAAAGTCTATCAACGACAACGAAGATGGCATCATTTCCTTCCTGGGTTTTTGGAAAGCCAGTGATGAAATCCATACTGACTTTGTCCCATTTCCACTCGGGAATAGGCAAAGGTTGAAGAGTACCAGCAGGTCTTTGGTGTTCGGCCTTAATGCGACGACAAACATCACATTCGGCAACATATCGAGCAATGTCTCTCTTCATCCTAGTCCACCAAAATCTCTGGCGTAGATCTTGGCACATTTTTGTGCTACCGGGATGAATCGAGAGGGGAGTGTCATGGGATTCTTTAAGGATGAGTTGCCTTATATCCCTATTCTTAGGTACTACCAAACGATTTTCAAAGAATGCCGTTCCTTTGCTATCAGTGGAGAAAACTTTTGCAACTCCGCTAGCAATGTTCTCCTTGATCCGGCGAACACCTCGTGCACGCCTTTGGGCAACTATGATTTGATCCTCAAGGGTTGGTTTCGCCACCAAGGTAGAAAGATACCCATGAGGAACAATCTCAAGATTGAGCTTGCAAAATTCCTCATGAAGAAGTGGTTGACACTGTTGTAACATGAGGTTGTTATAATACGACTTACGACTTAGTGCATCATCCATGACATTGGCTTTGCCTGGGGTGTAAGAAATTCCTACGTCGTAATATTTTATCAACTCTATCTAGCGTCTTTGCCTGAGATTATGATCTGGCTGGGTGAATATGTATTTGAGGCTTTGGTGATCAGAATAGATCTGGCAATGGTTACGAAGGAGGTAATGTCGCCAAGTTTTCAAGGCATGAACTACGGCTGCGAGTTCAATCTTCATGTTGACGCAACTGGCGTGAAGAGTATGCTACCACATGTCGATCTTGCATAAGTATGCATCCTAACCCTTGCCGTGAAGCGTCGCAGTAGATCTCGAAATCCCTTTTGGTGTTTGGAGGCGCAAGTACGGGTGCAGAAGTCAATCTTCTTTTCATCTCTTGAAATCTTTCCTCGCACTTGGGGGTCCATTCGAATTTCTTATATTTCTTGAGGAGTTCAGTTAGAGGCTTTGAAACTTTGGAGAAGTTCTCAATGAAGCGACGGCAATAGCTTGCTAAGTCAAGAAAACTCCTAACTTGCTTAACCGATTCAGGTGGAGTCCCATCAAGGACGGCCTGAACTCTCTCGGGATTCACAGCAATGCCTTTCGTAGAAATCACGTGGCCTAAGTAGGTCATGTCTGGTAGCCAAAATTCGCACTTAGAGAACTTGGCATAAAGGCGATGCTCTCGAAGTTTCATCAATACCAACCTAAGATGCTCTGCGTGCTCTTCTTCGTTCTTTGAGTAGATGAGAATGTCATCAAGATAAACCACAAATTTTTTATCTAAGTACTCCATGAAGATCGAATTCATCAAGCGCGAGAATGTGGCGGGGGCATTGGTTAAACCGAAGGACATGACGGTGTACTCGTAAAGACCATAATGAGTAGTGAAAGACGTTTTGGGAATGTCCTCGTTTATGATTTTGATTTGATGATAGCCTAATCTCAAATCCATCTTGGAGAAGACAGAGGATCCAGCAAGTTGATCATAAAGATCATTGATCCTGGGAAGTGGGTACTTGTTCTTTGTCGTCGCTAGATTTAGCGGGCGATAATCTATGCACATACTTTCTGTTCCATCTTTCTTCGTTATGAACAAAACGGGGCATCCACATGGCGATGAGCTAGGGAGGATGAAGCCTTTTTCCAACGAAGCTTCAAGTGGGATTTTAAGCTCATCTAACTCACGTGGGGCCATTTTGTATGGGCGTCTGAAAATTGGTGCGGTTCCTGGCATAAGATCTACAATGAATTCTACACATCTGTCGGGTGGCATGATTTAAGGAGTTGGATTACTGGATTGTTTTCTAGAGGATGACCAAGGATTAATAGGGGCTACAACCGATATGTCAGAGTAGCAAAGTACCCCAACACGATGGTAAGTGTGGTTATTCTGGCTAGAAGACATCTAAAGTGGGAGGAAGAACTGCAAATGCATCAATATAGGTTTATAGAAGAAAACCTACAACAAACTCTATGGAACTGTTGGGAATGCCACCTAAAAAATCTTCTCGAAAGACATCCGAAATAGATAGAAGGATTTTGCAAATGCATCAGATTATGAAGATAACCTCGAATGACTCGGACAGCATAACGGTTGTAATTGTAGTAAAAGTGAAAATTCTTACAACATGGAAACGGCACTTACATAAGAAGTCTCAAAACAGGAAGCACAACAACTCTAGACACCGAACACAACTTTCCTACGGCTACAAGGAAGCAATCAAAAAGATGTTCTAGTAAGACATAGATGAGCCTAGTCCTATCTTCCCGTAGAAAAGGGGAGGGTGACACAGAACTTAGAACGATGAGGTAAGGAGAAAAAAGAAGCCTTACATTGTTCCCTTATATAACCAGAGTAAATATATAACTATAGAATGCTAGACTCGACTTCGACCAAGGCTGATAATCCTACAGTCAGTCCTTCTCTGATACCAAGTCTGTCGGGACCCGGGGTTTGCGTATGCAAGTCCTGTCACAACACAATCATATGGAGCTGAGAATCGTACCCACTTGTCTAAGAAGACAAGGCCAAGCACAGAAAGCTCTCGGAAATCATTGAACATGAGGGGCATCCCATCCAGGCCGGATGATCAACTAAGATGGATCCTCATCGTTCGCACATAAGTCTAAATGATATGGGTGGTGAACTCCCATACTCATAGACAAATCGCCTCAACCATACTATCGATTGTATTCTAACACTTACATAAACATACTCCAGCCCGATCACTTAGTCGGGGTCTCGGGCGGGCTCGATTATACAACAAAGTGTGCCACGTGACAGAGTCACGAGCAATCGCATCGTGATGCCCCAAGCTGCGCACATATATGGGCCAATTGGTGTATAAAATACCGCCAGCAAGATCACAACCAAACTCTCGAAAACCCACCCTAAGACAAGCACGTTATAAACATACACGCAGCATACATGTCCAGTGTGAACAGCAGGTATCATCACATTACTCTACAAAGTATACATCTTTATTTAACTCTTATAGAGTACACACATAGATCACAAGACTGTCATCCAACATTACATCAGTACAAGCGGAAGAAAATTATGTCTGGGTACAGACAAGTTTAACAAATGGCTTAGAGAAGCCTTATTTAAACACAAGCCCTCCACGGGGGAACCAGAACTCTGCCTGGGGCTACACTAGCTTGAGCAGTCGTCGAGCTCCAGGAAGAAGCCACCATCGGGGTCAGTGGATTCATCTAAAAACATTGAATAAGCAAATGTGAGTACAAAGTCATACTCAGCAAGACTTACGTAGGAACTATACTACTCATGCACATGTATCAAGGCAAAGAGAGGTGGGGTTTCAATACAGAAGTGCCATCTTTGACTTGGCTAGTCATGTACTACGAATACCCAAATGAGGTAAGAAGCATACTCGAGTCCATCTATCCAAGTCTCTCAAACAATACACCACTATGGATCCTTCCTCGACTTCCCACGAGAAAGAAAACCAAAGCACTCACACTTATCTTGGAAATTTTTAGAGTTTCCATTGAAGTTGTCTAATAATCAAGCACATATAACCAAGTAGTCCATAACAGCGGACGCGGCTATTCGAATAGTTTTGTTAACCCTGCAGGCGTGTACCGCTACACACAGATGACCATCAGTTACCGCCATGTCTCGTCACCATTCAAGGGGTGTCGGCGAGGATGCTCACCACAACTGTTACCTCATAGCCGATCTAGTCCATGAAAGCCGCCTACAAGGGTTGGTTTCCACTATCGTGATCCCGGCCGGTTTACCGAAGTGGACCCAGACGATGTGTGCAGGGCCGCAAGCCGGTCTCGGTTGAGCCGTTCTCTCACTTTGCAGGCCGCGCCACAAACCTACCAGAACTCCGAACTACTGTGACATCTGGACATCAACACGGGATGAGTTAATAGGTTGAGAGGGGTCAGTGAGCCCAATGTGTGTTTGTACTCTTTATCTTGGATCACCACACAAGAACTCGTAATTAGGGTAGTGTTGAACGAGACAACCCACTGTGTAGTACTACATAGCCTCTCATCGTTCACCTTGTTTAGCTCAAATTCACCAACACATTGCCACCATCATCATCATGATCACTACCATCCTGACTCACACAACAGTATCAACATTGTACCACTCTAATCATGCAATAAGAAGTAACAGTTTTAGGGGCCACATGATATCAAACAACTCCTACATCTGCTAGGATTGTGGTTTTGCTTACTACTGTGACAACATGATAGGTCATGCAAAGGAATGGGTTCATCTATGCAGTAGAAATGTATCATGGTAATCATACTAATCAATTCATAAGCGAGACTGAGAGGGAATTGGGACTTTATCGACATGATCAATGGGGGCTTGCTTGCCTTGCTGACGAGGGTCGTACACGGTGTCTTCAACGGATGGGGTGATCTCGGGTTTCGGCTCCACCTCTATTCGAGCAAACATAGCAATCAAAGGATCAATACAAACTACAATGCACATTCACATGATCAATGTTGCAATGTGGAGTTCATGGTTGCAATGTGTTGACAATTCCATTTAAAAGAAGTGGGTTGCAAAGGCATTTGCAAATTCACTCCAAATTTCAATTTAAAAGAAGTACATATGCACATTTGCTTCTCCTCACCCAATTTAAATTGGTCAAACATGAAAACATAGTCCATATTCAGAATCCTTGTATTTTTTTGATAATTTTACATATATTATATGTCCAATTTGGAGTTACAATCAATTAGTTATGAATTTCCAAAGTTTAATTCATTTTCTGCCTTTTCTGGAGTTTATTTGAAATAGAAATTTGATTTAATGCGTAGGCATGACGTCAAGGTGACGTGGGGGGTGCTGACAGGTGGGGCGACCTTGTCAGTGGCTGGGTTATTTAACCGGCTAGTTTAAATTAACCAGTGGCTAATTAAGCCACGTTGGCACGCCGGCGGCGAGTCGCCGGTGGCTCCAGTGCGCGGCAGCGCTGCACGGGATGGCATTTCCGGCCATCATTTGGCACGCCGCGACCTCCAGGACGTAGCTCGTGCACGCCCGCATCCGTTTGAGCACAACAGCGCCACGGGGGGATCACCGGAACGACGCCGGCGACGACGTTTCGGGGCGGGCGTGGCTCGGTGAAGACGGGGACGACGCTGTGGTGAACTAGAGGGTGCGGGAGCAGGTGCGTTCGACGCCTAGGAAGACGGTGAAGACGATGGGCATGGTCTCGGGTTCGACTGTGTTGCGTGTCCTCGCCGACGAGTTCCGCGGCGGCTCTGTACTCCGGCGTCCATGGAAACGGGCTAGAGGAGGGGTTGGGCACCAAGGTTTGAGGGGAAACGCTCACCGTGCTTCCAGGAACACGATGGAGTAGTCGATGGAGTTGGGGGAGCGGTGTGGCCGGAGTATTTGAGGGCGATGAGCTACGGATCCGACGGGACCTTGAGGACGATTGTTGTGGCTTGGCTCAAAATCATGGCGCCATCTTCTGCTAGGCGATGAAGTCGACGACGAAGAATATGATGGACACCTTGGCTTGAGCTCTAGGTCATGGTGGCCACTACTTCGATCGGCGACGAACTGGGATGGCGCTCGGGTGGATTGGGGAAAATGCACAGAGAGAGGGAGAGACTGCGGAGAGAGGGGGAATGGACGTGGCCTGCTTCTGGGCGTCTCCTGGCACAAGGAGGTGGCCTAGGAGGCAGCTGCGTGGCCAAGGGCACGTCGGCGTCCACGGCATGGTCGCCTCGCAGCTGTGCGTGCCCCTGCCTGGGGAAGACGACAGGGGAGGGTGATGGGCTGGGCCGGCTGGGGCTTGAGTTGGGCCTCTTTGCTAGGTGAGTCCTTTTTCCTTTTTCTTATGTTTTTTTTCTGTATTTGTTTTGTCTTAGACAATTTAAATAGCTAGACATTTTAATAAATGCTCAAATCTTTTATATGGCATTACATGACCAGTAGCTAGTCATATCCAGAGTTTGAACATTTTTGAAATTCAAAATATTTGAATTCAAATAGGGGTATTTATTTAATTCCATGCTCCTGTTTGAATATTTGAAAAATCCATGAGCATGGGATTGGTTCCACATCACTTGATATGTGATCCTACTCAATTATGAGACTTTTCAAAAATGAAAAAGGAATTTTTGTAGGAACTTTTTAAATGGACATTTGAAATTAATTCATCTGGTGGGTGTTCTCTCTCCCATTTCAATTTCATTTGAAATATGTTGACATGAATGCAAGGTGAGGCTTGATCCTAGCACATACCTGACAGAGGGTTCTGAATTTTTTTTTTTGCAAAGAATGTCCAAAGACCCCCATACTAGTTCACTTAACATTGCCTTCACCGAGCATATCACTAATTCTCTTATCAAAGGTAGGGAGGAGAAACTTAAGTTAGAGGTTTCTATTCCTAGAAAACTAGAAGATGGTTGGGATCCTATGGTCAAGATTAAATTGAATAATTTTTCTTTCTTTGCTTTATGTATTGTTGGAGCTAGTGCCTCCGTTTTACCCAAAAAATGTATGATGTGCTTGAATTGAAACCTTTTGATCCTTGTTCTTTTGGTGTTCGACTTCTTGATTCTTTCGTAAATAAACCTTTAGGAAGGATTGATGATGTGCTTATAGTTGGCAGTGATAATTATGTTCCCGTTGATTTTCTTGTTATGGACATTGAGTGTGATCCCTCATGTCCAATTATTTTGGGAGGACCTTTTCTTCGCACCGTTGGTGCTATCATTGACATGAAAGAAGGGACTATAAGATTCCAATTTCCCCTCAAGAAGGGAATGGAACATTTCCCTAGAAAAAAGATTAAGTTACCTTTTGAGTCCGTTGTACAGGCAAGCTCTGCTTTTGATATTGATAAAACATGATCTTGTTGCTTCATGCTTAGCTCAAAGGCATAAAAGAAAGCGCTTATTGGGAGGCAACCCAAAATGTTTTTACTTTCAGTTTTTAGCGGTATTGTTGTTTTTTACTACCCTAGCAACATAATTGTATCTTTATTTTTAAGCTTTGTGCCAAGTTTTAGCCTCTGGTTGTAAGAAGAAACAAAAGTTGTGGCATGCTATACAAAAAATAGAATCTGTTTGCTCCATTGCAAAAATTCTTAAAAATCACGAGGTCATCTTTTTGATCTAAATTATTTGACAGTTTTCTCTATGAAATTGACTTTCTACGTCCTGTTATGAGTTTTTTTATTTGAGTTGCAGAAGTGCCCTTAAAAAATTATTTACTACCTGCTGGTCTGTTTTTTCCAGATTCTGCCCTGTTTTGTGTTTTTGTCGTTTTTCAAATCTTAAGTGACGAGGGGTGTCCCCCCGACTCCTACGGATGAGGCTACCTGGTGCACATCAAGACAGAAGGCCCACTGAAAGCCTCGACAGGCCCACTCGAGGCACCGACGTAGGAGTCCCCAACGACTATGGAAGCTGCGACTGATACGTCCCAAACGTATCTATAATTTCTGCTTGCTCCATGCATGTTTTGTGTGATATTTTTATGATGTAGATACACTTTCATACACTTTTGATCATATTTGGACTAATTATCTCAGTGTACCCCAGTTCTAGTTCCTTTTTTCTGATGTTTTTCTATTTCAGGTGCCCCCCATATTAAAAGTGCTTCAAAAATTCGGGAAAAATCAGATAAAAAATCAGCGTACCGGAAGCTTCCATAATAACCTGGGTGGGGCCAGAGGGCCACCACCAGGGGTCCAGGCGCCCTGGCGGCGCGCCCTAGGGGGAGGTCGCACCAGGTGGCCGCCTGGACACCTGGTGGCCCCCTGGCTCCCCCCTTTCGCTTATATATTCTCCGTGACGGGATTCTTCGGAAGACAGAACCCTTTTTCGTGATCTCGCCTCTGTTCCACCGCCACCGTCGTGCTTCCAAGACCGGGAGTGGCAGCAGACCTCTTCCCGGCACCCTGCCGGAGGGAGGATTGACCTCCGGGAGCCTCTCCTCCACCATGGACGCTTCCCGGATGATCCGTGAGTAGTCTACCTTGGACCATGGGTCCGTGATCAGTAGCTATGTGATGTTCTACTCCCATCTTTGTTCTTCATGGATTAGACCTTGTGAGTTTGCTGGGATTTTATGGATTACGAGACTATGTTCAGTTTGTGATTGAGTAATATATTTGGTTCTTATCTTTAATACTTTTGTTCTTGAGTAATTCTTGCATGTTCTCCATTGCTATTTATTGCTTTGGCCAAGTAGTAGGTAGTGCCTCCGAGAGAGAACGTTATGCTCGATTGTGGGTTCATGCCCCCTGATGACTAGCTCGAGTGATAGAAACATGAGTCTAGGGGATGTGTTGTTGTCACAAGGGGGAAAACAACGGTGCTTGTAACCACAGTTGCAAGAATTTTTACTTTACGCAAAGTTCTTTCAATGCAGTTGTCTGTTGCTTTGGGTTTACACTTTGGGTGGGGATCGCAACTTAATACCAGCGAGATGTTCTGGATAGGTATCTCAAGGTGGATGATTAGTAGTAGATGCAGTTGGATTTCAGTCTACTTATTTTGGTGTACCACCCATGCTTTTGAGCCTCTTCCTTTCTTTGTAGCATAGTTAGCATTGCGGTGCGTTTTTAATCCTGTTAATTTCCCAGCTATGATTTGTTTACCTCGCATATCAGTTTTATCATCTTTTGGGAGAGAGACATCACTAGTGAACATCACGGGACCCCGGTCCATATTCTCATCACTATTTACACGCTCAATTTATTTCCTGCTTTACTTTCTAGTTGCAATTACTATTATATTTTATCCCTTGCGTTTGATCCTTTGTAAACAACAAGGCCGGAGAGATTGACAACCTCTCTGAACTTCGTTGGGAGCAAATTTATTTGTATTGTGTGCAGGTCCACGTCAACCGCCTAATTTCTAGCGCCGTTGTCACCTACTTGTCGCTTCCAGATTCCTACAGGAGACAAACCCTATCCTCTACATAGGGGAAATTTGCTGCTATCCTACATCTCACGTTCCACTTGGGGTAACTAACGAAGGGCGAGAAGCCATTATCATCTCTCGCACATCAAGAAATTTGTTGGCGCCGTTGCCGGGGACACCAATCTACAAGACAGGGGAATTGCACACTATCTTTTACCTTTGCTTTTTAGTCTTGTTAGTTTACCTTTCAGTTTTTATCTTAGGGTCCTTTATCAGAAATCACAAAAAATGTATTATCTGTCACACTTGTTGCTGCTATGGGTTCCTCTGAAAACACCAAGTTGTGTGACTTCACTAGTCACAACAACAATGATTTTATCTGCACTCCTATTGCCACACCTGCCACTTCAGCTACCTCTTATGAAATTAAACCTTCTTTACTAAACCTTGTTATGAGAGATCAATTCTCTGGTGCTGGAGATGATGCTTCTTTACACTTAAATAATTTTGTTGAGCTATGTGATATGCAGAAGTATAAAGAAGTAGAAGGTGATATTGTTAAGCTTAAGATTTTTCCTTTCTCTTTGAGGGAAGGAGCTAAAATCTGGTTACAATCTTTGCCTAGGAATATTATTGATTCTTGGGACAAGTGCAAAGATGCTTTTATTGGGAAGTACTACCCACTTGCTAAAATTATCCAATTGAGGAGTAACATTATGAATTTTAAGCAATTGGATAATGAACACATTTCCCAAGCTTGGGAACGAATGAAATCTCTTGTTAAGAAATGCCCTACACATGGTTTGACTACTTGGATGGTTATCCAGACTTTTTATGCAGGCTTGAACTTTACCTCGCGGAAGCTGTTAGATTCGGCCGCGGGAGGAAACTTTATGTCAACAACACTTGGTGCTGCAACAAAACTCCTAGATGAGATGATGACCAACTATTCCCAATGGCACACCGAGCGAGCTCCAATAGGTAGGAAGGTAAACTCTATCGAGGAGATCTCCTCCCTAAATGAAAAAGTTGACTTGATTATGTCTCTACTTACCAAGCAATCTCCTATTGATCCTCATGATGCTCCTTTAAATTCTTTGGTTGCTCAAGAACAAGTAGATGTGAACTTTTTCTCTAGAAACAACTTCAACAATAATGCTTATAGGAGTAATTTTGCTAGCAATCCTAGACCGTTTCCATCCAACTATTGGAACAACAACACTTATCCTGGCAACAACTCCTATAATCCAACTTATAAGGAAAGAGATTTACCTAGCTATGATAAACTGGTAGAAATAGAGAAGGCCACTAAGAATTATATGCACACCAAGTTTGAACAAAACAAAGCCTTCTCTAGACAGTTAGGTGAGCACACTTCCATTTTGCAAAACATTAGTAAGAAACTTGAGAGCCTGAACAGTGAGATTTCTAAACTCCAAACTAGACTTACTTCCACTGAAACCTATGTTTCAAATATGTCTCACACCCAATCTACTTTGATAAATCAGATGGCAGCCAAACCAGAAATTATCCCTATGGAAGAAGATAGAATTAAGAGCCTTCCTACACACCACACCGTTGCTACTATCCAAGTTGTTGAGGATCACTAGTACAAAATAGTCCTTTCAATATGAGCAAATGTCACGGTTCAAAAACGAACCGGTTCTACTGGCCCAATAGCACCGGTTCGTGAGCACATGCTTTAGTACCAGTTCATGTGGTGGGCCCCCATCCCAACGGCAACCTGACACCACACCTTTACATAAAAGTGTTCACAAAGGTTAGCAACTTTGTTCTCTCATCTTTAATAGCTAGATTAGCTTTGTGTAATGCTCTATATATATGTGGATTTTAGTTTGGGATTTAGAGCTAGTGTGATATATATGTGGAGTTTATTTTATTTATATGCTCTTTGATCTCAAGTTAATTTCTTAGTATGCATATTTGTAGTGATTGCGAGAAGATGAGATTGAAAGACCCTCTTGTTGAGAAGTTAAATTTAGTTGAAAAAGAAAACGAGTATTTGAAAGAAAAATTAGAAAAATTTGAAGAACAACAGCTGATATTGGAGTTGTATGTTGTCGATGTCGTCGATGATTGATGGCTTCTCGCCCCTTGTTGGTTACCCAAAGTGGAAGGTTGATATGTAGACATCATCAAATTTCCCTCGGTGAAGATACCAAGGTTTGTCTCCAGTAGGACTCCGACAATGACAGGAAGGTGACAACAGCGCTAGCAATTAGGCGGTTGACGTGGACCTGCACACACAACAGATAAATTTTCTCCCAACGAGTACAGAGAGGTTGTCAATCCCTCCGGCCTTGTTGTTTATAATGGATCAAACGCACGGGATAATAATGATAGCGATAGCAACAGAAAAGGAAATAAAGCTGAAAATAAATAACGGGTGTAAACAGTGGTGGAAATATGGACTGGGGTCCCATGATGTTCACTAGTGATGTCTCTCTCCCAAAAGACGATAAAATAGCCATGCAAGGTAAACAAATTACAGCTGGGCAATTGACAGGAATATGTGCGCAAACCAATGCTAACTATGCTACAAAAAAAGCAAGAGGCTCAAAAGTTTGGGCGGTACGCCAAGACAAGTAGACCGAAATCCATCTGCATCTACCTACTAATCATCCACCTTGAGATATCTATCCAGAACATCTCGGTGGTATAAAGTTGTGAATCCCACCCAAAGTGTAAACTCAAAGCAACAGACAACTGCATTAAAGAACTTTGCGTAAAGTAAACAATCCTTGCATCCGCAAGTACAAGCACCGTTGTTTTCTCCCTTGTGGAAATAGGACATCAGGGGGCATGAACCCACAATCATGCATAACGCTCCCTCTTGGAGTTACTACCTACTACTTGGCCAAAGCAATAGAAAGCAACAGAGAACATGCAAAAATTACTCAAGAACATAAATATAAAAGAGGAGAATCAAATATATTACTCAAACACAATCTGAACATAGTCTCATAATCCATCAGATCCCAGCAAACTCAGCATAGCAACAGATGAAATATTACATATGTGCCTCGATCATGTAGGGCAGCTCACGAGGTCTAAACCATGAAGAACAAAGAGGGGAGGAGAACATCACATAGCTACTGATCATGGAACCATGGTCCAAGGTGGACTACTCACGATTCATCCAGGAAGCATCCATGGTGGTCGAGAAGCTCCCAGAGGTGGTTCCTCCCTCCGGCAGTGTGCCGGGAAGAGGGCTCCTAGTGCTCCCGATCTTGGAAGCGCTGCGGCGGCGGAACAGAGGAGAGATCGCGAAAAAGGGTTCTGTCCTCGAGGGTTTCGGGATGAGAGAGATATATAAGGGAAGGGGGCAGCCAGAGGTGGACCAGGGGGCCCAAGCGCCCCCCTGGCGCGGCCTAGGGGGTGGCCGCGCCAGGTGGCCGCCTGGGCCACCCCTGGCTCCCCTCTGGACCCACTTTGGCTCTTCCCGAAGCTTCCTTTTTCCTATATTTTCCCGGAATTTTTCTGGCACTTATGTAATGGGAAAACCTAAAATACAAAAACTGCAGAAAACAGGAAATGGCAATGGGGTGCACTGAGTTAACAGGTTAGTCCAAATATGATCAAAAATGTATGGAAGTGCATCAAAATCATAGCAATATCACACAAAATATGCATGGAGCAAGCAGAAATTATAGCTACGTTTTAGACGTATCAACATCCCCAAGCTTAATTCCTGCTCGTCCTCGAGTAGGTAAATGATAACAAGCATAATTTCTGTGGTGACATGCTACCAACCATATAAGAACTTTAAATAAAGCAATCAAGGCATGTAATTAAATTCAAGTCATAAAAGGCAAGAGTCTATATTAGCATTGAAACAAGCAACATAAGAACATAAAGGTGCAAGAGCTCTCGCTGTCCGTGACTCGAATGTCTCCAAATGGTGTTTGCGTGCAAGAAAGGGGGTAGGGATATACGAGAGAGTAAAACATAGTTTTTATTGTTGAGAACTTAATCTACTAAAGTTTCACACTTGGTCTTCTTTCGAATCTTATCTTGACTCATCCCCAGACCACTAGCCAAGTACAAGTCAAAATGATCCACTCCCTTTCGATATTTTGAGCACCATGCAATGGATGAGCGTAAGAAAGAAATTTGACACTTAGTATGGCAAAGAGAGAAAAATGATGGAGGGGGAAGACAAAAAAGGTGTGAAAAGCTCAGATCAATGAGGACAATCATAGGCGAGAGAAATCCAAATGATAGATATGATGTGAGGAGTAGGGATTGCCATGCAACGGATGCACATATGAGCTAAGGTAAGCTCTCCAATGGAACTAGTGGGGGTGCATCCAACTTGTTTGCTCAAGAAGACCTAGAGCTCATTTGAGGAGGCTCGTCATTGGAATATACAAGCCAAGTTCTATAGTGTGAAGGTCCCCACATAGCTATATGCATGAATGATAATCTCTATACAGTACAAGATATAAGATGGAGTACGAGTGTGGATCTCTCAAAAGGAATAGTAGTGTGCCCCCTTCTCTCTTTCTATTTCTTTTTCTCTTTTTTCTATTTTTTGTATTTTTTTGGTTGCCTCAATGGCTCTTTCTATTTAACTCTCATTTGTCCTCTTTTGGATCTTTTGATTTTGTCCTCTTTGGGAGCTTTTCCTCACTTTAGGGGCAAAACTCTATATATTACAAGAAGTATAGAAGATCTTTCACACTTTACAAAAGTACTCAACATAAATAAAATGAAACTATCATGAAGTATGCAAATGTATGCCTCTGCCAGTGTAGCAGGATATGCAATGATACTAGAGCGTCATGTAGCAATGATTAGGGCAAGGCCCAACTAACATGCGGATCATCGATCAAGCAAAAGCATGTATGACATGAAGATCAAGTCATGAGAAGGTAGATGTTGCATGTCAACGTATCTCGGAAAGGCTGTGGAAATGCCTTGATAGGTAGGTATGGTGGATGTTTTGAGGAAGGATATAATGAGGCATATGATGACAGAGCGTATCGTGCCAAGGATTTGGATGCACCGGCGAAGTATGCGCCAACTCTCGAGGTGAGAAAGGGCAATGCACGGTACCGAAGAGGCTAGAAAAATATGGCTAGGTGGAAGTGTCAACTTTCTAATACTCACATTAGTCCGAAGAACTCATGCACTTATTATCGATAACTCTCAATCTAATTAGGAGGTTCACAAAGAGACAAGTACCCCGAGGAGGAGTGTATGTGGGTTTGGTTATCCTTGCGCATGCTCGACTCATGGTACGTGAGTGTACTCTAATTTTCGATCCCTCCAAAGAATAGTGATCCATATAGTAGCTAAAGTTCTTAACTAATTTTGTAGGTTTTACGAAAATAAACACGGATTGCCCAAAATACGACATCTATCACTAATAGGCTAAAGCTCTTGGCACCAAAAGTTCAAACATTACTCATGGCAATACCTCAAAACTATTGCAAGTTACTACTACAATTGAATAGCAACCTCAATTACCTACTTCAAGTCAAGACACACAACTCAGTGCAACAGGCAAACTCTCTAAACAAGATAAACATGAAAACTCAAGAGAGTTCCAGCAACAAACTAAAAAAAAGCTCTTAAAAAGATAAGCATGAAAACTAAGAACTAAACATGATAGCAGCTACGAAAAATATAAAGAACACACACAGCAAAGATAAGCATGAAAATCCTATGTTCTGTTCTAGGGTGAAGTGGAGCGTGTTTCTCTGCCACACAAAGAAAGTTGGGTTCTAACTTGTTATTAACAGCAAGCAAAGCTAAATAAAACTAAAAAGTAAATAAAGATCAAGACGCTCCAAGCATAGCACATACCGCATGAAGTGATAAAAATATAGTGGAACGAAAGACGAACTGATAATTGTTGATGGAGAAGGGGATGCATGGGTGCATCCCCAAGCTTAGATGCTTGAGTCTTCTTGAATATTGCTTGGGGGTGCACGGGGGCATCCCCAAGCTTGAGCGTTTGACCCTCTTGAATCTTCTTTAATCATCTTCCCTCGCACACTTGAAAACTCCCTTCATACATAACTCATCATAATCTGATTAGCGAGGTTAGTACCCACAATGAAATAGTTTTTCTCTACGGTAAATAAGGATATTCTTTGAGAGCTTCTGTTTCTCAAGATCTCCAAAAAGTTTTTGCAAAGAAAAAGCAAGCTTAAGGTTTTCAAAACAAAGGAAAGGCAAAACAGGACAGAATCTGTGAAAAACAGACCAGCAGGTAGTAAATAATTTTTTTGGGGCACTTCTGCAACTCAAATCAAAAAACTCAGAACAGACGCTCGAAAGACAATTATATAGAGCACGGCAGCACGCTGTCAAAAAAATCAGATCAGAAAGATGATCTGGTGATTTTATTCGAATTTTTCTGTCCAAGGACAGAATCTGTTTTCTGGACAGCACGTCGCAACTTTTGAACTTTCTTGCAATCAGAGGCTAAACTTGGCACAAAACTGAAAAGTAAAGATACAATGATGTTGCTACTGTAGTAACAAACATCAAGACACAACAAAAGCAAAATAAACCTAGTTCGTTGTGGGCTGCCTCCCAAAAGCGCTTTCTTTTATGCCTTTAAGTTAGGCATGATGCAAAAAGACAAGATCAAGTTTTATCAAGACTAAGAGAATAGCTATCCCGTGTAACGGACTCAAAAGGTAACTTAATCTTCTTTCTAGGGAAGTGTTCCATCCCTTTCTTGAGAGGGAATTGAAATTTTATATTCCCTTCTTTCATATCAATGACAGCACCAACGGTGCGAAGAAAAGGGCATCCCAAAATAATTGGACATGATGGTTCACATTCAATGTCCATAATAGTAAAATCAAAGGGAACATAATTGTCATTGACAATGATAAGAACATCATCGATCTTCCCAAAAGGTTTCTTTACGGAAGAGTCAACAAGACGAACACCAAAATAACAAGGATCAAAAGGTTTCAATTCAAACATATCATACATTCTTTTGGGAATAACGGAGGTACTAGCTCCAACATCACATAAAGCTTAGCAAGATAAGTTATTCAACTTAATTTTAATCATAGGATCCCAACTATCTTCTAGCTTCCTAGGTATGGATGCTTCTACCCTAAGCTTATCCTCCCTAGCTTTAATGAGAGCATTAGTGAAATGCTCCGCGAAGGCAAGATTAAGTGTGCTAGTGTGGGGATCTCTAGACATCTTGTGAAGGAAACCAATAACTTCAGGAAGGGTGAAATTATCAAAATCAAGGTCACTACTATCAAGTAAAGTGGTAGTGGTGCCCTTTAGGCTCACTTGTTTGGTAGCTTCTATAGTCATAGGAGTTTCTTCTTCTACGGTTGAGGTCATAGCATCACCATTAATAGGTCATATGAGACTAGGGGTGCATTGGGTGCAAAGAGTTTGGATATCCTCAACAACTTGGATAGTAGCAACGGTATGGTGTGTAGGAAGGCTCTTAATTCTATCTTCTTCCTCCTTTATAGTCGAAACCACTTCAGGTTTAGCTGCCATTTGGTTTATCAAAGTAGCATGTGTGTGAGACATATTGGAAACTTGGGTTTCCGTGCTGGTGAGCCTAGTCTGAAGGTTAGAAATCTCAATGTTCGGACTCTCTAGTTGTCTACCAATGTCTTGCAAGATAGAAGTATGCTCATCTAATTGTCTAGAAGGTCCTATTTTTTCATATTGGGTGTGCATGGAGTTCTTAGTGTCCTTCTCTATTTCCAAAAGTTTCTCATAACTAGGCATGTCTCTATTTCTAGGGGTAGAGTTTCTTGTCCTAGGATAAGTTTTGTTGTTCCCATAGTTGTTGGAGGGGAACGGTCTAGTATTGCTACCAAAATAAATCCTATAAGCATTGTTATTGAAGTTGTTTCTAGAGATAAAGTTCACATCTACTTGATCTTGAGAAATCAAAGAATTTAAAGGAACATCATGAGGAGAAATAGAAGATTGCTTGGTAAGTAGAGACATAATCAAGTCAACTTTTTCATTTAGGGAGGAGATCTCCTCGACAGAGTTTACCTTCCTACCTGTTGGAGCTCTTTCGGGGTGCCATTTGGAATAGTTGGTCATCATCTCATCGAGTAGTTTAGTGGCAACACCAATCGTTGTTGACATAAAGGTTCCTCCCGCGGCCGAATCTAGCAAGTTCCGCGAGGTAAAGTTCAAGCCTACATAAAAAGTTTGGATAACCATCCAAGTAGTCAAACCATGCGTAGGGCAATTCTTAACAAGAGATTTCATGCGTTCCCAAGCTTGGGCAACATGCTCATTATCCAATTGCTTAAAATTCATAATATTAGTCCTCAATTGGATAATCTTAGCTGGGGGGTAGTACTTCCCAATAAAAGCATCCTTGCACTTATCCCAAGAATATATGGTATTCCTAGGCAAGGATTGAAACCAGATTTTAGCTCCTCCTCTCAAGGAGAAAGGAAAATTCTTAAGCTTAACGATATCACCATATACTTCTTTGTACTTTTGCATATCACAGAGCTCAACAAAATTATTTAAGTGCAAAGCAGCAGCATCTCCAGCACCGGAGAATTGATCTTTCATAACAAGGTTCAGCAAAGCAGGTTTAATCTCATAAGAAGGTGCTGAAGTGGCAGGTGGAGCAATAGGAGTGCAGATAAAGTCACTGTTGTTATGACTAGTGAAGTCACACAACTTGGTGTTCTCGCCTGAACCCATAGCAGCAGCAAGCAAGGTAACTGGTTTTTTTATAAGGGACACTAAAGCAAAAACTGAAAGGTAAACTAACAAGACTAAAAAGCAAAGATAAAAGATAGTGTGCAACTCCCCTATCTTGAAGAGTGGAGTCCCCGGCAACGGCGCCAGAAATTATGCGGATGACGGGACCACTCTTTTGCTGCGCTTTGGAGTCCCCGGCAACGGCGCAAGAAATTAGCTTTGATGGCTTCTCGCCCCTCGTTGGTTACCCAAAGTGGAAGGTTGAGATGTAGACAACAGCAAATTTCCCTCGGTTAAGATACCAAGGTTTGTCTCCAGTAGGACTCCGACAATGACATGAAGGTGACAACGGCGGCAGCAATTAGGAGGTTGACGTGGGCCTGCACACACAACAGATAACTTTTCCCCCAACGAGTACAGAGAGGTTTTCAATCCCTCCGGCCTTGTTGTGTACAAAGGATCAAACGCACGGGATAATAATGATAGCAATAGCAACATAAAAGGAAATAAAGCAGAAAATAAATAGCGGGTGTAAACAGTGGTGGAAATATGGACCGGGGTCCCATGATGTTCACTAGTGATGTCTCTCTCCCAAAAGATGATAAAATAGCCATGCAAGGTAAACAAATTACAGCTGGGCAATTGACAGGATTATGTGCGCAAACCAATGCTAACTATGCTACAAAGAAAGGAAGAGGCTCAAAAGCTTGGGCGGTACGCCAAGACAAGTAGACCGAAATCCATCTGCATCTACCTACTAATCATCCACCTTGAGATATCTATCCAGAACATCTCGCTGGTATTATGTTGTGAATCCCACCCAAAGTGTAAACTCAAAGCAACAGACAACTTCATTAAAGAACTTTGCGTAAAGTAAACAATCCTTGCACCCGCAAGTACAAGCACTGTTGTTTTCTCCCTTGTGGCAACAACACATCCCCTAGACTCATGTTTCTGTCACTCAAGCTAGTCATCAGGGAGCATGAACCCACAATCATGCATAACACTCCCTCTTGGAGTTACTACCTACTACATGGCCAAAGCAATAAACAGCAATGAAGAACATACAAGAATTACTCAAGAACATAAATATAAAAGAGTAGAATCAAATATATTACTCAAACACAATCTGAACATAGTCTCATAATCCATCAGATCCCAGCAAACTCAACATAGCAATGCAGAAAGATTACATATGTGCCTCGATCATGTAGGGCAGCTCACGAGGTCTAAACCTTGAAGAACAAAGAGGGGAGGAGAACATCACATAGCTACTGATCATGGACCCATGATCCAAGGTGGACTACTCATGGTTCATCCGGGAAGCATCCATGCTGGTGGAGAAGCTCCCGGAGGTGGTTCCTCCCTCCGGCAGGGTGCCGGGAAGAGGGCTCCTAGTGCTCCCGATCTTGGAAGCGTTGCGGCGGCGAAACAGAGGAGAGATCGCGAAAAAGGGTGCTGTCCTCGTGGGTTTCGGGACGAGAGAGATATATAGGCAAAGGGGGGCAGCCAAAGTTAGACCAGGGGCCCCAGGTGCCCCCCTGGAGAGGGCCTAGGGGGTGGCCGCGCCAGGTGGCGGACTGGGCCACCCCTGGCTCCCCTCTGGCCCCACTTTGGCTCTTCCCGAAGCTTCCTGTACGCTGATTTTTTGTATATTTTTCCCGTAATTTTTCTGGCACTTTAAGTAATGGGAAAACCCGAAATACAAAAACAGCAGAAAACAGGAATTGGCAATGGGGTGCACTGAGTTAATAGGTTAGTCCAAATATGATCAAAAGTGTATGGAAGTGCATCAATATCATAGAAATATCACACAAAAGATGCATGGAGCAAGCAGAAATTATAGATACGTTTTGGACGTATCAATGATCACAAGAACAAGATGGATGCAATGCGCATGAAGATTAGGAAAATTAGAAAATATTTCGTTAGTAAAGAGGCTTGGTGTCATTATGGTGTTGGATCAATTATTACTTTTCTTGCGATTTTGATCGCATTTATTGTTGCATTTAAATGCTTTAGATTGATAGTTTAATGTTTTTATGAGAATAATTATGTATGCACTGTATGTATGATCAACTTTATGTATGAACAAACTTTATATGTATGATATTTTTTATGTACATGAACTTGTATTAATTTTGTCTTTTCGGTGTTGTGTCATTATGAAGATGAGTCGGCAATGGATGTACAAAGACCGACGCTTTGGCGAGTTCATTAATGGCTTGCATAGTTTTCTGGAAGTGGCTGAGGCTAACAAGCGGGATGGTTTTATGTCTTGTCCATGTCATGTCTGCAATAATAATAAGACCTACTCTGACTGAAAAGATATTCACCTCCATCTGTTTCAGCATGGTTTCATGTCCGGCTATAACTGTTGGACCAAGCACTGAGAAAGAGGGGTTGTGATGGAAGAGAATGAAGAAGATGAGGATGATGACAGGTATCCTGGGTTCCCTGAATATGGTGGTACAATGGGGGAAGAGAATGAAGAACAAGAGAATGAAGAACAAGAAGCTGAAGACAAGGCATCACATGAGCCTGATGATGAGCTTCGTCGTGTCATTGTTGATGCACGGAGAGGATGTGAAAGTGAAAGGGAGAAGTTGAAGTTCAATCGCATGTTAGAGGATCACAGAAAAGGGTTGTACCCAGATTGCGAAGAGGGAAAGACAAAGCTCGGTGCCGCACTGGAATTGTTGCAATGGAAGGCAGAGTATGGTATACCTGACAAGGGATTTGGGAAGGTACTGAAAATATTTAAGAAGAGGCTTCCAAAGGATAACGAATTGCCTAACTGTTCTTACGAAGCAAAGAAGCTTGTGTGCCCTCTAGGACTAGAGGTGCAGAAGATACATGCATGTCCTAATGACTGCATCCTCTACCGTGGTGAGTACGAGAATTTGAATGAATGCCCAGTATGTGGTGCATTGCGCTATAAGATCAGACGAGATGACACTGGTGATGTTGAGGGTGAGCGCCCCGGGAAGAGGGTTGCTGCCAAGGTGATGTTTTATGATCCTATAATACCATGGCTGAAACGTCTGTTGAGAAACAAATAGCATGCCAGGTTGTTGCGATGGCACAATGAAGACCGAAAGAAAGACGGGAATTTGAGACACCTCGCTGATGGGTCACAATGAAGAAAAATCGGGAGAATGGAAAAGGAAAATGACAAGTTTGCTTTGGACCCCAGGAACATATGGTTTGGTTTAAGTGCGGATGGCATTAATCCTCTCGGGGAGCAGAACAACAATCATAGCACATGGCCCGTGACTCTATGTATCTACAACCTTCCTCCTTGGATGTGCATGAAGCGGAAGTTCATTATGATGCAAGT
Organism: Bromus sterilis; assembly: GCA_950022295.1. Taxonomy (NCBI): domain Eukaryota; kingdom Viridiplantae; phylum Streptophyta; class Magnoliopsida; order Poales; family Poaceae; genus Bromus; species Bromus sterilis. The sequence continues at coordinate 246,448,346 of OX465601.1, forward strand.
GCTCATCCTAGGCCCTAAGAAACCCGGCAACGACATTGATGTGTACCTAAGGCCATTAGTTGAAGAACTTTTACCATTGTGGGCTAAACCAGGTGTACGTGTGTGGGATGAGAAAAAACAGGAGGAATTTGACCTACGAGCGTTGCTATTTGTAACCATCAATGATTGACCTGCTCTTAGTAACCTTTTAGGACAGACAAACAAGGGATGCAAGGCATGCACGCACTATTTAGATGAGACTGAAAGTATATATTTTCCCAACTGCAATAAGAATGTGTACCTGGGACATCGTCGATTTCTTCTGACCAATCATCCCTTAAGAAAGAAAGGAAAGAATTTCAAAGGCGAGGAAAATCACCGGAAGAAGCCTATCTGCCGTACTGGTGATGATATACTTGATATGGTCAAGTATCTACCAGAAGAAGTAATCTTTGGAAAGGGTTCTGGCGGAAAATCTGTTTTGAATGACGCGGACGGACACGCACCCATGTGGAAGAAGAAATCTTTATTTTGGGACTTACCCTATTGGAAAGACCTAGAGGTACGCTCTGCAATCGACGTGATGCACGTGACAAAGAATATTTGCGTGAACCTGCTAGGCTTCTTGGGCGTGTATGGGAAGACAAAAGATACACTTGAGGCACGGGAGGACAAGAAACATATGAACGAAAAAGAAGGCATGCATCCAAATCAATACGAGGGAGAAGCCAGCTATGCTCTTACCAAAGCAAAGAAGGAAATCTTTTTAGAATGCCTGCTCAGTATCAAGGTCCCATCTGGCTTCTCGTCGAATATAAAGGGAATAATAAATATGGCAGAGAAAAAGTTTCAGAACCTAAAGTCTCATGACTGCCATGTGATTATGACGCAACTTCTCCCAGTTGCATTGAGGGGGCTTCTACAAGAAAATGTTCGATTAGCGATTGTGAAGCTATGTGCATTCCTTAATGCAATTTCAAAGAAGGTAATCGATCCAGAAAGCCTACTAAGGTTACAGAATGATTTGGTCCAATGTCTTGTCAGTTTTGAGTTGGTGTTCCCACCATCCTTCTTCGATATTATGACACACGTCCTGGTTCACCTAGTCGACGAGATTGCAATTCTGGGTCCTGTATTTCTACACAATATGTTCCCCTTTGAGAGGTTCATGGGAGTCTTAAAGAAATATGTTCGTAACCGTGTGTCACAACCCCAAGTTAGGTATGTGCTAGGATCAGAGGTACCTTGCATTCATGCAAAAATTTCAAATTGCAATTCAAAAATGGGGAAAAGAAAGCCCTGAGAAATTAATTCAAATGGCCAGATAAAAATCTTTTTCCAAAAATCATTTGAGTATTTGGAAAATTCCTATAAATGGTGCTGATCATTTTAAAAATGGTTTGGGAGCAATCCCATGCTCATGGAATTTTCTAATTTTCAAATAATGGCTTGGAAATTAAATAAATACCCTATTTGATTTAAAATTCAAATGTTTTGAATTTTAAAAATGCTCAAATTTTACAAGTGGCTTGCTACTGGCCACCTAGGGTTTTTTAAAATAATTGGGCATTTTTATAAAATGCTATGGTATTTTTTTTACCAGAGCAAAACAAATAACAGAAATAAAAAGAAAAGAATAAACAGGAAAGGAGAGGCTTACCTCACGCCAGGGGCGAAGCCCACTTCTCCACTGGCCTGGCCCAGCCCAGCCCGAGGCGTGTCGTCTACCTCCCCTCCCCCCGAAGCAGCTCAGTGGAGGGCAGGGAGGCAACGACGACGCCACCTCGACGAGCCGGCCTTCTAGGCCTTCCCCTGCCTCCCTCCGAACGCCACACACACGCCAGAGCCGCCCCACAGTCTTCCCCTTCCTCTAGCTCTCTCCCCGTGCTCTCTCTCTCTAGTTTCTGTGCGAACCCGAGCCCTCGCCGGAGTGCGCCCCGTGCGCCCGCGTGGCCATCGACGTCGAGAAGCGCCACCGCAGTGTCCAATGAGTCGGTCGCCGTCGTCTTCGTCTTCCTGTGGAGTGAATCGAGCCCGGAAGCCCCAGTGGAGACGTCCTCTTCATCGAGCCACCGCCGGGCACAGTGGACGCCGGCGAGCAATTCTCCTCCGTCAGCCCTCCTCCGGCCTCCTCGAAGGTCCCTTCGCACTCAGGGTGAGCCTCTGCCGTTTTGCCCTAGTCCACTCTCCTCCCCGTGCCCTAGCCGCTGATCTTGCCGAGGACAGTGTTGCGCCGCCGCCTTGCTCAATGCCGGCAACGCTCTGGAGCACCCCCTTGACCCCCCAATGGCACCACCAGACGCGGACGCTCCCCAGCTTTCTTCCTGTGGTCTCCAAACCCCAAACCGTGGCCTAAATCTCCATGCCCACCTTGAACCGAGCCTCCATCGTCACCGAGCAGCTCGCCGGCGTCGCCCCGTTGCCTCCCGATGACGCAGCAGTGTCCAGCTCGAAGCGCGCGAGCTCTAGGAGCACGGCGGTGCCCTCCGTTCGGGAAATGGCGCCCCGAGCCGTCGTCCAGGGTGTGCGCCGTCGCACTGGACTCCACCGACGGCTAACCGTCGGCGGCTCGTTTAGGTTAGGGGGCTAATCCCCCTGTTAGTTGACCCTTGGGTCACTGACTGGTGGGCCCTGGGCCCCCTAATGACCCTTTTAGTTTAAACTAAACCGGGTTAAACCCACTGCCATTGACACCCCGACCCCACATGTCAGACCCCCCCCCACGTCATGCTGATGTCAGCATGACGCCACAAATGAATTTCCAGTCAATTAATAAATCAGAGAAATTCCAGAAAATTCAATAACTTTGGAAATTCATAATTAATTCATCCTAACTCCAAATATAGCAAATAATATGTCTAAAATTATCAGAAAAATACAAGGATTAAGAATATGCAAAAAAAATTCATGTTTGACCATTTTAAAATGGGTGAACAGTAGCAAACATGCAAATGGATCCTTTTCAAATTCAAATTTGGGGTGATTTTGCAAATGATTTTGCAACACCCTTAATTCCAATGGTTTCATCCACACATCAGACACATTACTTCAACTATACCACATCACTTCATGATCAACAAATTCAAATGAACTTTCATGCATTCAAATGCATTTGAAATTCATCGATAAATCAAATGGAGTTTGAATTTGCATTTCAAATGCAATATACTCCTTTTAAATGGAATGCTCAACACATCAGTACCATGAACATCACCATTACAATCTTATTCATGTGATTGTGCATTGTACATTATGTTGATCCTATGATTGTCATGTTGCTGATAGAAGTGGAGCCGGAATCCGAGATCACCCCCTTCGTTGAAGACCTCGTGACTGAACCTCGTCAGCAAGGCAAGCAAACCCCCATTGATCATGTCGATAAAATCCCACTTCCCTCGCATGTCTCGCTTATGCATTGTTAGGATGATCACCATGATTCGTTTCTACCGCATAGATGAACCCATTCCTTTGCATGACCTATCATTTTGTCACAGTAGTAAGCAAACCACAATCCTAGCAAATGTAGGAGTTGTTTGATATCATGTGGCCCCTGCAACTGTTACTGCTTCTTGCATGCTTAGTGGTACAATGAGGTTTCTTATGATGTGAGTCGGGATGATAAACATGGTGTTGATGAAAGTGAAACGTGTTCGTGAATCCACCCTAATATAAGGTGAACGATGAGAGGCTGTGTAGGAGTACACAGTGGGTTGTCTCGTTTAACACCGCCTTAAGCACCGAGTTCTTGTGTGGTGATCCAAGATGAAGAGTACAACCACACATTGGGCTCACTGACCCCTCTCGGCTTACTAACTCATCCCCTTCGATGTCCAGATGTCGCAGTAGTTCGGATTTCTGTAGGTATTGTGGCCTGGTAGCCAAGTGAGAGAACGGCTCATCCGAGACCGGCTTTCGCACCATGCACACATCGTCTGGGTCCACTTCGGTAAACCGGACGGGTTCACGATAGTGGCAGACAACCCAGATAGGCGGCTTTCATGGACTAGATCGGCTATGAGGTAACGGTTGTGGTGGCATCCTCGCTGTCATCTCTTGAACGGTGACACGCAAAAGGCGGTAACTGATGGCACGTGTGTGTAGCGGTACACCCCTGCAGGGTTAACAAAACTATTCGAATAGCTGCGTCCGCGGTTATGGACTGCTTGGAAAGCTTAGCTTGATTATTAGACAACTTGAACTGGATACTTCTAAAATACACCAAGATAAGCGTGAGTGTTATGGTGTGCTTCTCGTGGGGAAGTCGAGGAAGTAGCCATAGAGGTGTAATTGGTTGAAGAGATGTAGTGGACTCGTGTACGCTTCTTACCTCAAGTCTGGTACTCGTAGTTCAGGACTAGCCAAGTCAAAGCTGGCACTTCTGCAAGTGAAACCCCACCTCCCTTTACCTTGATACATATGCATGAGTAGTATATCTCCTATGTAAGTCTTGCTGAGTACGATTTTGTACTCACGTTTGCTTAATCTATGTTTTAGATGAACCCACCGACCCCGATGGTGACTTCTACCCGAAGCTCGAAGAATGAAGACTCAGACCAAGACCAAGCTAGTGTAATCCCAGTCAGACGACTGGTTCCCTCGTGGAGGGCTTGTTTTTAGATAAGGCTTCTCTAAGCCATTTGTTAAACCTGTCTGTACTCAGACCTACTTTTCTTCCGTTTGTTTGTTGTAATGTTGGATCACATGCTTGTGATCTCTGTGTGCACTCTGTAAGAGTTATTAATAAAGATGTATAATTTGTAGAGAATTGCAATGATACCTGCTGTTCATACAAGGCATGTGTGCTGCGTGTATGTTTATAACATGCATGTCTTAGTATGGGTTTTCGAGACCTTAGTTGTGATCTGGCTGGCGGTCTTTTATACACCAAGTGGCCCTTAGATGTGAGCATCTTGGGGCATCGCGATGCGATTGTTCGAGACTCTGTCTCGTGCACACTTTGAGGTATGATCGAGCCCGCCCTAGACCCCGACTAAGTGATCGGGCTGGAGTAAGTCTATGTAAGGGTTATAATACAATCGATAGTATGGTTGAGGCGACTTGTCTATGAGTATGGGAGTTCATCACCCATATCATTTAGACTTGTGTGCGGACGATGAGGACCTATTTCAGTTGATCATCCGTCCTGGATGGGATGCCCCTCACGTTCGATGCTTTCCGAGAACGTTCTGTGCTTGGCCTTGTCTGCTTAGACAAGTGGGTACGGTTCTCGGCTCTCCATATGATTGTGTTGTAGCGAGGCTTGCATACGCTAACCCCGGGTCCCGACACCGTGCTAAGCCAGAAGGAAGCATCTCCATGGGCCATCAAACAGAGGAGGTCATTGAGTTTGTGTTGACTTTATTCCTGACCTTAAGCCGATTGGTGTTCCTAAATCGCAGCATGAGGGGAGAATGGGTGGAAAAGGCACGCTAGGACTGAACACAATAATATGTAGGGACGCGAATTCTTGGAAGAAAGCACACAATATTTTTCTACATAATTCTTCCTTGGTTGCCCCGTATATCAATCAACACGAGAATATTCTACGCTTCCCACACCCGGAGAAGTCTGAAGCCTGGATTAAGAAGGAACACATGAGGACTTTCAGCGGTTGGTTGCAAAATCATCTCACGGATAACAACACTATTGAAGAGGAGTTGTACTTGTTGTCCGGCACACCATCTTTGACTGTAATGACTTTCAAAGGGTACGAGATAAATGGGAATACATTTTACACGATCGCCCAAGATGAAAAGAACACCAACCAAAACAGTGGTGTCCGCTTTGATGATGCAATCGACAATAAGCAAATGGTCACATATTATGGTTACATAGAGGAGATATGGGAACTTAACAATGGACCTGATTTTAAGGTCCCTTTGTTTTGGTGCAAATGGTTCAATCTGACAGGGGTAAAGGTAGACCCGCAGTACGGAATGACAACAGTGGATCTCAACAATCTTGGGTACAGAGACGAACCATTCGTCCTTGCCAATGATGTGGCTCACACTACTAGGGAAATAGCTATACATGGAAAGCTTATTAGTGGCGCATTTTATATGTAAAGCGCCACTATGTTGTAAGGGGTGGCGCACTGGTAAAAAATGCGCCACCCATAAACTCTTATAGGTGGCGCATTTTCCAAAATGCGCCACCCCTAATAGTGGGCCAGCCCTGGATCCCCTTATACGTGGCGCATTTGGAGAAATGCGCCACCCCTATGAACCTTATAGGTGGCGCATTTTGGAGATGTGCCACCCCTAAGAGCTTATGGGTGGCACATTCTGGAAAAGCGCCACCCGTAAAGAATTATTAGGGGCGCATCCAGAATGCGCCACCCATAAGCTCTTAGGGGTGGCGCATTTTGTTGGAAATATGCCCTAGAGGCAATAATAAAATGTTATTATATATATATTTCCACGTTCATAATTAATGTTTATATTTCTGTGCTATAATTGCAATGACCCTGACTGTGAGATTCAGAAGAAAACTCATTTGCATGTGTGGAAATGTAAACACCAAGAGTTCCTGGTTTAGCCTCTAAGACCAGCTCATGTGCTAACTGATGATTACGTTTTCTTAATCATGGACATTGTTCTTGTAACAAGGATGTCAGTAGCAATGGGAACATATTGTTAGCAGAACAATGATGTTGAACCGACCCCAGTATTGAATGATATACTTAGAGATCACATCGTAACTACGTTATAAGTCATATCATGAAATGTTATCATATACGTAATTCCTTAGACCATGAGAGTATCGAGTTGCTTCACACAGGAAGACATGCTTTGGTTCTTAGATGAATCCTCCCGTAAATGGGAAGTAGTAAAATAAGTTCTGGGTATGTCAGATGGTGTGGCTAGTGACTGTGATAGTTCAAGAATGGGATTTGATCCTTCACGATGAAGAAGATATTCACTTCGGGCCCACTCGGTATGACGGTATCCATTATAGTCTGGCCAGACGCATTGTGATTGAGTCACGGGGATACCGGAATACGATAACGAGAAAAGGGACAAACGAGCAAAGAGGATAACGAGTGGCTTGTGTTCAAAAGCTGTTACACATGGGTGCCAAACTTCTCTCCTCTAACTTTGTCATATATCACGAAGCAAAGGGAATGGTACATGACTAAACATAATGGTTCACTCGAAGTTTCTTCGTGTATGTGCGGGAGTCAACATGGGTGTCCATGGCTCCGCTGTTGATTATTGGCTATTGACAAAAGGCTGTTGACCTATGTCCGGTAGATGTTCTGAGTCATGTCCGCATTATACCGAACCTATTGGGTCACACACTTAACGAGCAGTAGTCTGTTAGAATACTAGTATGGTAGAAGGTTTAGTGGAAGCAAAGCAGAATAGTTCATACGGGTACCGGAAGTAGTTCCGGAGATTTATGGAATTGTTCATAAGGGCACCAGAAGTAGTTCTGGGTATTTAAGGTTATGTCCGGATCACTCTGGAGTAGTCCCAGGTGGTTCCGGAACATATGAGAATGGTACTGGGGAAGTCCTGGATCAACCGGAATAGTTTCCGGATAATCGTTGGGCGTCCCGACAACCTTCGCGGTCATCCGGTGGCTTAAACTGTGCGGATGGCTCCGGAACGTCCGAGAACGGTCTCGGAAGGTCCTGGAAGTGCTCCAGAAGTTTCCGGAATGTCCCGAAACGGTCCCGGTATGTCCCGGAAGGTCCTGGAAGCTTCTAGAAGGTCATGGAAGGTTCCAGAAGGTTCCGGGCAGTACCACCCACTCCCCTGCGCCCCTAGCCTTGGGGGCAAGCCACCTAGGCTGCCCTGGCCGGCCAAGGGGTGGGGGGCGCACCAAGGGGAAGGAATCCCCCTCCAGGTGGAAAGTCCAACTCTCCAATATGGCAGGTTTCCGGTGGGAAGGTTTGGGAGTCCAAGTTGGACTCCCCACCCCCCTTATTGCGCCCCAAGGGCCTCTTGGCCACCTATATAATGTGGGGGAGGGGTGGGGGGCGCAACACAACTTTTCCCCAAGGCCGATGCGCCACCCTCCCTCCTCTAAACCCCGTTGCTCCACAATTAGACCCCGGTTTAGACGCTGTTCTAGATCGGAATCCGTTAGGGTTTTCTCCCTCTAGTTTTCTCGGTGGCGTTCATCTCTGGACGGCGGAGCGCTGCTGGATTGCTGCTACGGGATGTGTGGATACTAATGGAAGGGTTGTACCTTCGACCCTTCTTCGAGGAGCTTCTTCATGGGACTTGTCCGTGGGACTAGATCGCGGGACTTGTTCGTGGGATTGATCGAGGGACTGTTCGTGGGAGAACTTGCGAGATCTACTTCCACTACGTCCACGAGCTTCACCAACTCTACTTCCGCTACATAGGTTGGTGAGCCATGACCTAAAACCTTGTATGCAATCTTCTTGGATGATCTTGGGTTCTTGATTCGTAGGCCGAAATTTTTGTTTTTCTGCTACGTTTCCCAACAGTGGTATCAGAGCGATCCTTGATTAGATGCATGTTTAGGTAGATCATATGTTGATATGAGGCATTGATTTTCTTGTTTGCTTCCCTATCATGTGATCTTTTCTTTGCTCGACGGCATGATGTGATTTTGCTACAAGGTTTGAGTTTTGCCATGATCCCTCTATGCTGCTCTTAGTATGCTGGTTGCCTTGATCATGGACTACATCAAATTCCTTGGATCTCATCCTAGTCTTGCTATAGAAAATTTTACATGAACGGGCTTGTGGATTTTATGAACTCAAATCCACACGGGGGTCACGCGTTTAACGAAGTTTGGCTTGTGGCATTAGTTGCTACACGCACCCCGTATGTTAAACTAGCAACAAAAGAAGTATCGTGTTTTTGTTTTGTCTAGGGTTTCTCGTTTGCCTTGTAAACCTGCTTAACAACCACGATAAAAGTTGCAACAACCCGTGTAGATGGCGATCTAACTCTTTTTTGCAGAGTATGCATGTGATGTGGTATAGCCTTCAAGATTTGCAATGTGTTTGTATGAGATGCTATATGATGTAATATTTATTCGCGACCTGCGTGTCGTGGTACGGCATGATGACTGGAGTCATATGATTGTCACTTAATTATGGCCTGCGTGCCAGAAATGTTTATTAGCTCGAGGCAAAGCAATAGATAGATGCAAGGTGATGATCCACGATGCGGAGGTGGACCCCGACGCACATGCCGGAAGCCGTGGTGATGTTCTCGGTGCCAAGGACAAAGTTGGTGGACACGGTGACTTCAACCACGACGACGTGAAGACAATGAAGACTTCACGAAGCAAAGGGCTATACTATATCACATAATTTTATGAACTGCCTGTGATGTTTATCCCTTTGATGCACCCTTGTTTGATGCGCGGTAGTCGTGTTTTATTAGGGTGATCTCTCGCAAAACAATATCAAGTTGATAGTGTTCTGCCAACTGTAGCACCGTCTATACTATGTTTCACACCGGAGCAGGTCATGTCACATGGGTGCACACGGTGTGACGCATAAAAGACGGGTGTGTTAAAAGAACACACAGCACATTATACTTGGTTATCTTGACGGTTTGGATAAAAGTTTGCTACCGGAACACGCCCATCGAAAGATGAACAAGAATCACCTTTGGCGTGATTGGCAAGTTGGCCTACCGGTCCAGTCTAAGTCATCAGTGATGTCACATCAATGGCGGACGATTGGGTTGGATCTTGAATCACTCCAGCATCAATTACGAGAGATATTGATCTGAGTGGGAGCGCACTAAGTAATTAAATTGATTAATCACAAGTGCAACTTAATTATGAACAAAGTCTTAGTATTTGCATTATCGTTGTAGAATAATGGCTCGCGTTACCACCTTCCCAATTGATTTTGATTAACTGTTTTATCTGGTAAAAACTTTACGATTGGTACTGTATTGTGAGGACTATCCTCAATAGTGTCGAGAAGGAGCTTGTCCTATCGCAAATTTTTGATGCTCTCCCGCTGATGCTATGGATGATGTGACTTATGTCCATAATCCAAAATGCTAGAATTCCACGACAGCTAACTGCATTGTCTTCACCACCATGAAACCCGAACTTCGAAAAGTTTGAGATAGTTATGTTATATTCATGGAACTGAAAAATAAGTTTTCAGTAGTAAGACAATTAATGTTGGATATAAGATATCTAGTACAATGTATGATTGTAAGCATTAGTGAAAATGTTCATTGTGCTCTAAACAAAACTGATAAGTGTGGGATCCAGAAGAACACTGATCATATGATGATGAGGATTAAGGGAAAGGAAGTTCCATAGGGTGTTAGTAAGACTTACACGCCGGAAAGTCCATGGCATGCGCCACCCTTGATCATGTATGATCTTCTGTGAGTAGGAGTGACATTGGAAATAGAACTATGATACGTATAAAGGCAAAACGAAAGAAGACTGGAATAACCAGCTCAGAAATGAAAGTCATACGGAGTTATAGATGAATTCATTGCTGGTCAAGAGATGTAATTCTTGGGAATCATGATTAAGCAGTTAATTGTGGGTTCTGTATATTGTGATTAAACTGTTGATCACCGGAATATCACATCGATTGCATATTGTTGCAACTCGATGCAAGAAATACTATGGCCTTTATGACTAGCTAATGATGAGTTTTTGACACGCTCGGGAACACGGTGAAAGGTTTACTATACCTTGTGTTGACTCTATGATTATCTTCATAATTCATTTTAGAGTTGAGTAAATTGTTACTACACTTTAGCCTTGTTGCAAAACATCATTTTGAATCATGTTTGTTGCAAGAGAGTTGTTCAAAGCTATGAATAACGTAAAGGCCATACTTCCATTATGAGTAGGTTGTATGTTATGAATCTTGATAATAATACTAAACATCCATAACACTGACGCTAAACGTCGCAAGACTGACAGAAATACCACATAGATGTGGCACTGCCGTTTATCACAAGTGACATAACATGCATGAAGAATTTCCATAAGTGATGGACTTTCGAGTCATATGATTATGAATCACTTGACGCTTGCGATCTTTGTCTCGAAGTAATGTGACTAAAACACCGTTGATAGGCCATACATGAACGGGCAACTAAACCATTGGTAATCATACATGATGATGTGTGTAGTCCAATAAGTATAGTTGTGTGCAGTGGATTCCCTATCTTCACTCATGAGTTGAAGTAGATATGTGGATATCTGTTCAATAGAGACATACGTCTGAAATCTTTGAAATGTTCAAGGAATTTTAGAGTGAAATAGAAATTCGTTGTAACAAGAAAATAAAGCTTCTGCAAATTAGATTGTAGAAAGTAATATTTTAGTTACAAGTGTAGTGAACGTCTGATGAGTTGTGAAGAACTGTCATAACTTGCGTCTCCCGGAACATCACTATGAGTAAAGTGTTCGAGAGATGTAATCAAGCCATGTATGACACGGTAAAGATCAAATATGACGTTTATCAAATTGCCATTATACTTATTAAAGTTATGCGTTAGTGACTACAACTTTTACACTGAAAAGAGCATCATCAAATCTGTTGAAATGACACCATATTATATGTGGTATGGACTGTTAAAACCATGTTGTCTTTTCTTAAAATTTGGGTATATGAGGCATATGTTTGACATACTCAAAACACCAAATCAGATAAGTGCTACTTTGTGAAGGTTATTCCAAAAGGTTTGGTATTCCTCTATCACTACACAAAAGCAAAATTGTTTGCTGTTAAGAACAATGTGTTTTGAAGAAAAATAGTTTCTTGCAAAAGAGTGAGTGGGAGGACAGTGCAACTTATCAAGATTGTTGAATCTTCAAATAAGTGTGCAGCTGAACCACACAGGTTAGACAAAACTCGTACAAACATTCATGATATGTAAAACGAGATATTGTTGTTCGACAATGATAAACCTGTGATATACAAAGAAACGTTGATGGGCCCTGACTCCGGGATTTGGCTAAATGCCAAATAATCCGAGATAGTATCCATGGAAGTAAGTCAAGTTTTGAACTTGGTAGACCCTCCGAAAGACTAAGAGTCTGAAGAATATATAAATGGATCTATAACTGATTCGAATGAAATTGTTTTATCCATAAAGCTCAACTCGTTGGAAATATGTTTTCTAACAAGTACAAAAGGTTACTACGGCGAAGTAATGTCGACCGTAGAGATGCTTTAGTCAGTTCGGGTTATATTAGCAATTACTACATATCTCATTTATAGGATATGGTAGAATGAACGTCAAAACAACGTTCCTACACGGAAAAATAACAAAGGACGTATATGTGATACGACCGGAATGTTTTGTCGATTCAAAGGATGCTAAAATAGATGCAAGCCTTGGATGTCCAGTGATGGACTGAAGCTAGCAGAATGGAGTTGGAATCTTCGTTATGATGAAATTGCCAAAAGAGTTTGTTGTCATCAGGAATAACGAAGATGCTTGAATATTCAAGAAAGTAAGTGGGAGCTGAATAATATTTCTAAAACCTTATGTAGATGACATATTGTTGATTAGAAATGATATAAATTTCTTGACACGAATAAGGACTTCATTGGAAATAGTTTTCAGTTGAAGAACTTGGGCTGATATAGCATTTGTATTGAGCATAGTGATCTATGAAGATAGTAAGTGCCTGATCATGCTAAAGCCAACACTACATATTGACATGATACTAAAGTAGTTTAGTATGAAATGCCAAGAAACATGTTCTTGCCGAAGTCGTGGTGAAAAGTTGTTTGCAGAAATCGGTGTTGATGAACACAGATAAGAAAAAACACGTGAATTGAATTCCACTCACCCGTGTGTTTGGATTAATCATGTACACCATAATATGTAAAACGACCAGATATGTCCAGTGCTTCAAAAGGTTATGAGCAAGATACCAAAGTGATCAATATGTTGATCATTGGACAAACAGTGAAAAGTTAAACTTATGATAGATAAGATATGTTTCTCGGAAAATGGAGATAATGAAGAGCTCGTTGTAACAAGTTACACCAGCTGAATTTTGATGTAAACAGTTACACCAATTCAGTCTTCATACTTACTCCGATCGATTTTCGATTTTAATTGGGATTATGTGTTACACACGTAAGGGTGGCACAGTATGCAGGAACTATGTCAAGTTCGATACTGTGGCGAATTCTATAACACTGGCTAAGTATATTGTTGCTTAAAGAAGTAACAAGGGAGGGTATTTTGAATCATAAGTTCATTTATGAACATGGTATGGTTTCCTAGATGCTTGAAGCTCATGGAACATTGACGAATGATTTCATGACTTATTCTAAAGGAACCAAGGTCCTGCCAAATGATTCAAACATATACAAAGCTAAACTGATAAAATTAGTAAATTTTATGATAGCGTGAAAACGCGAAGATATGCAAGATACAAACGGGCCTGAAACGTCAGATCCGAAGATGAGGTCTATACCACAAATGAAGCATTTCTTACACCGGTATGCCATAGGTGTAAAGTGCTCAAGCACTGACAATATTATTGACTCTAGTGCAAGTGGGAGACTGTTGGAAATATGCCCTAGAGGCAATAATAAAATGTTATTATATATATATATTTCCACGTTCATAATTAATGTTTATATTTCTATGCTATAATTGCAATGACCCTGACTGTGAGATTCAGAAGAAAACTCATTTGCATGTGTGGAAATGTAAACACCAAGAGTTCCTGGTTTAGCCTCTAAGACCAGCTCATGTGCTAACTGATGATTACGTTTTCTTAATCATGGACATTGTTCTTGTAACAAGGATGTCAGTAGCAATGAGAACATATTGTTAGCAGAACAATGATGTTGAACCGACCCCAGTATTGAATGATATACTTAGAGATCACATCGTAACTACGTTATAAGTCATATCATGAAATGTTATCATATACGTAATTCCTTAGACCATGAGAGTATCGAGTTGCTTCACACAGGAAGACATGCTTTGGTTCTTAGATGAATCCTCCCGTAAATGGGAAGTAGTAAAATAAGTTCTGGGTATGTCAGATGGTGTGGCTAGTGACTGTGATAGTTCAAGAATGGGATTTGCTCCTTCCCGATGAAGAAGATATTCACTTCGGGCCCACTCGGTATGACGGTATCCATTATAGTCTGGCCAGACGCATTGTGATTCAGTCACGGGGATACCGGAATACGATAACGAGAAAAGGGACAAACGAGCAAAGAGGATAACGAGTGGCTTGTGTTCAAAAGTTGTTACACATGGGTGCCAAACTTCTCTCCTCTAACTTTGTCATATATCGCGAAGCAAAGGGAATGGTACATGACTAAACATAATGGTTCACTCGAAGTTTCTTCGTGTATGTGCGGGAGTCAACATGGGTGTCCATGGCTCCGCTGTTGATTATTGGCTATTGACAAAAGGCTGTTGACCTATGTCCGGAAGATGTTCTGAGTCATGTCCGCATTATACCGAACATATTGGGTCACACACTTAACGAGCAGTAGTCTGTTAGAATACTAGTATGGTAGAAGGTTTAGTGGAAGCAAAGCAGAATAGTTCATACGGGTACCGGAAGTAGTTCCGGAGATTTATGGAATTGTTCATAAGGGCACCAGAAGTAGTTCTGGGTATTTAAGGTTATGTCCGGATCACTCTGGAGTAGTCCCAGGTGGTTCCGGAACATATGAGAATGGTACTGGGGAAGTCCTGGATCAACCGGAATAGTTTCCGGATAATCGTTGGGCGTCCCGACAACCTTCGCGGTCATCCGGTGGCTTAAACTGTAACTCGGATGGTCTTGGAAACTATCCGTATGGCTCCGGAACGTCCAAGAACGGTCTCGGAAGGTCCTGGAAGTGCTCCAGAAGTGTACGGAATGTCCCGAAACGGTCCCGGTATGTCCCAGAAGGTCCTGGAAGCTTCTAGAAGGTCATGGAAGGTTCCAGAAGGTTCCGGGCAGTACCACCCACTCCCCTGCGCCCCTAGCCTTGGGGGCAAGCCACCTAGGCTGCCCTGGCCGGCCAAGGGGTGGGGGGCGCACCAAGGGGAAGGAATCCCCCTCCAGGTGGAAAGTCCAACTCTCCAATATGGCAGGTTTCCGGTGGGAAGGTTTGGGAGGTTTGGGAGTCCAAGTTGGACTCCCCACCCCCCTTATTGCGCCCCAAGGGCCTCTTGGCCACCTATATAATGTGGGGGAGGGGTGGGGGGCGCAACACAACTTGTCCCCAAGGCCTATGCGCCACCCTCCCTCCTCTAAACCCTGTTGCTCCACAATTAGACCCCGGTTTAGACACTGTTCTAGATCGGAATCCGTTAGGGTTTTCTCCCTCTAGTTTTCTCGGTGGAGTTCATCTCTGGACGGCGGAGCGCTGCTGGATTGCTGCTACGGGATGTGTGGATACTAATGGAGGGGTCGTACCTTCGAACCTTCTTCGAGGAGCTTCTTCATGGGACTTGTCCGTGGGACTAGATCGCGGGACTTGTTCGTGGGATTGATCGAGGGACTATTCGTGGGAGAACTTGCGAGATCTACTTCCACTATGTCCACGAGCTTCACCAACTCTACTTCCGCTACATAGGTTGGTGAGCCATGACCTAAAACCTTGTATGCAATCTTCTTGGATGATCTTGGGTTCTTGATTCGTAGGCCGAAAATTTTGTTTTTCTGCTACGTTTCCCAACACATTTCCCATATGCGCCACTACTAAGAAAAAACTATGCGGGCAAATTCCCAAATACCAAATACACCCCCCTCCCCCGTGGACCGCCTTTTCAATTTGGGAAAAAATAAAAGAAAATGATAGAAATGTCAAAAAAATAAAAGAAAATAAGTTTCCCAAATGATATGTGGTCTAGTTGTTAGGAAAATTTACAAATATGAATTTCGAATTTTTTGCAAAATCTCTCGAGAATTTTGTAAAATGGACTTAACTTTTGCATACGACCTCCGATGAAAAAGTTACGGGCGTTTGAAGATCTGGCGGCCCAAAAAAGAGAAAAAATTGAAAAAAAATTAAACTTAGTAGTGGCACATTTTGTATGAAATG
Organism: Bromus sterilis; assembly: GCA_950022295.1. NCBI lineage: Eukaryota > Viridiplantae > Streptophyta > Magnoliopsida > Poales > Poaceae > Bromus > Bromus sterilis. The sequence goes on from OX465601.1 coordinate 246,464,325, forward strand.
CTCCACTAGTAACAGAAAATATTTTTAAATTTTTTTAAAAATATATATTATTTATTTAAAAAATAATTCAAAATAGGCTAGAGGACAAATCAGGAAGTTAAATTCTAGATAGTAACATTAAAAATTTTTAAAAAAAATCCATAATGCGCCACTAAACAGAAAAAAAGGATGCTACTAAAAGGGCATTCCCTAGTAGTGTCAGATTTTCAATGTGAAGGACATGTAGCAAAACGAGAAAAAGGAAAGATAAGGAAGCGAATACATCATACGGTGAGCCAAAGCGCCACATAGTTCTTTCAGGGAAAAGAAATATCGTGGGAGTGGAGGACAAGACAGACATGTCAGAAGATTATGAAAAGTTTCATGAAATTCCTCCCTTCAAAGTGAAGACTGACCCAAGCATCATGTTAAATGATGAATATTCTACATGGTTACAGTGCAAAAAGAAAGGGAAACACGCGAAGAGATAGTTTTAATATACCACTCTCCAGGATGTGATCGGTTTCAACGCCAACATGATTTGTATTTGGTCGATGAACTGAAAGATTTCTAGCTATATATATTATAAGATAAACAAAACACACAGTTTCGCCAGCTTACAGCCCGACGGTGTGGCTCGTGAGTGCCCGCATATCAAATGCACCGTCGGACCGCAACCAGGCGAATTCGAATGATTTGTATTCGGTCGATGAACTGAAAGATTTCTAGATATGATACACATCAACAAAACAGATGGTTCTCCTGCATACAACTTGATTGTGGCTCGTGAGTGCCCGCATATCAAATGCACCGTCGGGCTGTATGCAGGGTATCCGAATGATTTGAATCCGTACACATCGAGTGTCGAACATGTCTGAGAGGTGGGCTATATATAGGGGTCGTGTGCTTCTCTAGCCCTGGTTGCTAGCACGAACCGGTACTAGTACATCGTTATAGCGTTGATCCAACTGATCCAACAGCTCACAAGCGCTTGAAAGAAATACACGATCCGTGTGCTTCTTCCTGATTGGTCGCGAGACCTTCACCGCCAAAGGTTATAAAGATATGCAAAAAATAGAATACTCATTGTGGACCGTCAACGAAACAATTCTCCACTGGCCTCTGTACAGTGTTGTTCACTAACTAATTGTAGGCACCTTTAGTACCGGTTTGTGACTCCAACCGGTACTAAAGGCCTCTCCCTTCCGTAATTAACCACTAACTAAGTTTTGTGACCCTTTAGTACCGGTTGGTACGTATAACCGGTACTAAAGGTCCCCTGTAACCGTGTTCCAACACTAAAATTAGTACCACCTCGCTAGCCGAAGTGGAGTTAGACTTGTTTATAAGCATGGGTCTGCGTGGACTTATTGTAGCATAACAAGTTCACTAAAGGCCGTACACGGAGAAATTCATCTGTATCCTGTACTCCGTCTAAAAAAATTTGGACGGACCTCGATTGGTTGGCAGATTTGCCAGATCTGCCAACCAAGCGTGGTCCGCCTCAAATTTGTCTTCACTGTGTACAGGATATGGAGTATTCTTCCGTTGACGTCATATTTTCTATACAGGAAATTTCTATACTTTTTTGCTTTTGTTTTTCACTCATGCACCGTTCAAAGCCACATACTAAAACTTCAAACCTTTCTAAATTCATGTGCTATTTTCCATGCATTTAATGATTTATTTTAATAGGCAACGACAAGCCTGATCCAACATATCACAAACCTGATCCAATGACTCACAAGCGCTTAAAAGAATCACGCGATCTGTGTGCTTCTTCCTGATTGGTTGGATTCAGAATCGTGTGAGGTTAAAAGCGCGTGGAAGAGGACTCCACGCAACGCCAGTCGCCACTAGTTCTCTTCTCGTGCACTCTTTCCCCTTCTTGCACGCAAACACCATTTGGAGACATTCGAGTCACGGACAGCGAGAGCTCTTGCACCTAATGTTCTTTCGTTGCTTGTTTCAATTCTAATATAGACTCTTGCATGTTATGACTTACCTTGATTGCTTTACTTTTCAAAGTTCTTATATGGTTGCTAGCATGTCACCACAGAAATTGTGCTTGTTATCATTTACCTACTCGAGGACAAGCAGGAATTAAGCTTGGGGATGTTGATACATCTCAAACGTATCGATAATTTATGCTTGCTCCATGCATGTTTTGTGTGATATTGCTATGATCTAGATACGCTTTCATACACTTTTGATCATATTTGGACTAACCTACTAACTCAGTGCACCCCAGTGCCAGTTCCTGTTTTCTGCTATTTTTTATTTCAGTTTTCCCCCATATAAAAAGTGCTCCAAAAATCCGAGAAAATCAGATAAAAAATCAGCATGTCGTAAGACTCCAAAATCCCGAAGGAGGGCCAGGGGGCCACCACCAGGCACCCAGGCGGCCACCTGGCGCGGCCAGAGGCCTGGCCGCGCCAAGGGGGCACCTGGGCCCCTGGTGGCCCCCCTGGCTGCCCCCTTCGCCTATTTATTCTCCGTCACGGGAAACTTTCGAGGACAAAACCCTATTTCGCAAATTCTCCTCTGTTCCGCAGACGCCGCGCTTCCAAGATCGGGAGCACCGTCAGGACCCTTCCCGGCACCCTGCCGGAGGGAGGATCGACCTCCGGGAGCTTCCCCTCCACCATGTACGCTTCCCGGATGTGCCGTGAGTAGTCTACCTTGGACCATGGGTCCGTGATCAGTAGCTATGTGATGTTCTCCTCCCCTCTTTGTTCTTCATGGTTTAGACCTCGTGAGCTGCCCTACTTGATCAAGGCACTTATGTAATTCTTCTACTCTTGCTATGCTGAGTTTGATGGGATCTGATGGATTATGAGATTATGTTCAGATCGTGATAGAGTAATATATTTGGTTTTGATCTCTTATATTTTCGTTCCTAAGTAATTCTTGCATGTTCTCCGTTGCTGTTTATTGCTTTGGCCAAGTGGTAGGTAGTGACTCCAAGAGGGAACATTATGCTCGATTGTGGGTACATGCCCCTTGATGACACGCTTGAGTGACAGAAACATGAGTCTAGGGGATGTGTTGTGGCCACAAGGGGAAAACAACGGTGCTTGTAACCGTGGTTGCAAGGATTGTTTACTTTACGCAAAGTTCTTTTTAATGCAGTTGTTTGTTGCTTTGGGTTTACACTTTGGGTGGGGCTCGCAACTTAATACCAGCGAGATGTTCTGGATAGATATCTCAAGGTGGATGATTAGTAGTAGATGCAGATGGATTTCGGTCTACTTATTTTGGCGTACTGCCCATGCTTATGAGCCTCTTCCTTTCTTTTGTAGCATAGTTAGCATTGCGGTACGTTTATAATCCTGTCAATTGCCCATCTGTAAATTTTTTACCTCACATAGTAGTTTTATCGTTATCAGGGGAATGACCCCCAGGTAGGGTCACCCAGGGGAAATAGTTCATCAAAACATAGATCACCGAGATGGAGGTCACTGATCTATTCAAGGCCGAGCTAACAAGAGAAACCAAGAAGTGGGCCGAACTGCTCCAAGTGAGGGCCGATTGCCCCGGAGAGGGCGCAATCGGCCTCATCTAGGAGCATCCGGCCGAAGTAAGATGAGCAGCGTCCGATCAGAGGTTCAGATCGGACAACTGGTACAAGAGCATTCAATGCGCAATCCCTGAAGATCGGGACTGTCAGAGGCGTGCGGTCTCCTCTAGCGCCGATCACGCGGACAGGCCGACAGGCCTAAGTACCTAGCCTTACTGTTCATAGCCGAGGTCTACGGGATAGCAGCATGGCGAGCCGCAAGTCTACACCGGGTCATCCGGAGAAGCACGATGCTAGGTCCCTAGCCAATCTGAGACAGACAGCTGGGCCCTTCCTCTAGTGTATTTACCTTTGTACCCTGGGCTCGGCCTATAAGAACCCCGGGTACCCCTCCTGCATGAGGGACGACGGCAGAGTAGTTATTGCAATCTCACCCACCAGAGAGAGCAAGGATAGAGTAGAAACTTGAGGCCCTCTTCTTCTTCCTCTCAAACAGCTCAAGGAGCATTCATTGTAGCCAGAATTATTGCATATAGCTAGCTCGGCAGGACTAGGGGTGTTATCTCTACGGAGAGCCCCGAACCTGGGTACATCGTGGTGTCTCACCGTGTGTTCCCATTCTCGTTTCCGGTGCCAGCGATACTAACCTCGGCATGTCCCCCTCTTTAGCCATCCCCATGGCATCTTCCGTTACTTATCGACGATAGTTGGTGCCCACCGTGGGGCAGGCCGAGGCGTCGACTGGAGTTCTGATCCGGACGGGACCATCATCTGCATCGCGCGTGCGCTTCGCCTCCGGCCTGGTGATGAGGAGCGGAGCATGGGATTTCGTCATCGACAACGCCTCGCGGTTTGGGGTTGGAATGCCTCTACCGCGCGGCGTCATCATTCCTTTCGGCGGACATCGCGTCTTCGTCGCAGCACTCCCTGACGTGTTTCCTAGGGAGGTTCGGGTGTTTTCTGAGCTCACGGATCCGCTGCCAGGAGGGCCAGATGCCATGGGAGCAGAAGGCACGACTGCGCACATCCGTGCGGAGGTCATGATGGAAGGGGCGTCAAGTCGCCACAGTTCCACTTCAGCTTCCCGAGCCGCGAGGGCAACAACTGCAGCAGCGGGAGGCCCAAGCAACCCACCGGACGTGCTTAGCACTCCCGTGGATCTTCATGCCGATCCAGCTATGGCTCACGCCGAACTCGAGAGGGTGCGTCAAGCATGGAAGGCTTAATCAGATCGGATCGACGCTGAAAAGCGCCGAATGGAGGCATCAGTTCGGGAGTACAACACAGCGCATGGCATTCGGCAGCGTGTTAATCCACCCCCAGTCATCGAGGAGCTTTGGGCAGCAGGCCGAGAGGTCGGCAAAGAGCTGGGAGGATCCCAGCAGCCTGTAACGTCCATCATTGTGGCACCACAGATTTCATATAATTCTCCTGTGAAGAACATGAGAGCTGCCCAGCAGATCGCCACCGAGCTGGAGCATCTGGAAGGAGAAGAGCTGCGGGAGAGGACGCGCCGAATGCGCGAACTCATAACCATAGCAAACCAGCATCAAAGGGCGGCCACCGAGAAGCAAGCACCAGCAGCATCATAATCGCTTCGGGCAACTGCGGGTGCAAATCAGCCGAATGCGCTGCAGCGGCAGCAAAGGCAAGCATCTTTACCACATGTCAGTTTGCACCGCAGTCGGAAGAATCAAGGGGCTGCAGGAGGCAGTTGGAGGGACAAGCCAGCAGTTAACAGCAGGCGTAATGAGCAACCGGTGGCATCAGTCCAGCCAGCAATCAGCTAGCGGTTAGGTCCCCGAGCAATCGCAGACAATGACGCAAGACACCGAATCGAGCAGTTGCAGTAGGATAAGCAACTGGAAGATGATGCGCCGGCGGGTCCAGCATGTTTCGGCCCCCGCATTCGGAAAGAGAAGTTCCCCAAAGGTTTCACATTGCCCAGGGACACCCCCAAGTACAATGGATCATTCAAGCCAGAAGATTGGCTGGTCGATTATATGACAGTTGTTGGTATCGCAGGAGGTGGTCGGCGTGTAGCCGTACGCTATGCTCCGCTCATGCTCCAAGGTTCAGCTCAGTCCTGGTTGAATAATTTGCCCAGCAACAGTGTCAATTGCTGGAAGGATTTTGAGGACGCATTTGTCCGTAATTTCACGGGTACTTATGAGCGCCCAGGTTTGCCTCGGCACCTGGCTCTCTGTGTACAAGGAAAGGACGAGCCCCTGTGCGATTACCTTCAGCGGTGGATCAAGCTCAGGAACACTTGCGAGGGAGTTCATGAAATCCAAGCCATCCAGTACTTCACTGACGACTGCTTTGACGGGTCTTTGTTGAAGCACAAGCTCCTGCACAAGGAAATAACATCTTTGGACGATCTGATGAGGATAGCCAATTCATTCGCCGCATCTGACTCTGCAATGCGCCCGATCACGTTAAGTCCCAACGGTTTCATCCAAGGGAAGACATCCGGACAGCAGCAGCAATCGGCAGAAGAAAATGGTCCCAACCGGCGCGAGAGGCGCGAGATCCAGAGGAACAACAATTTCAACAACAACAACAACAACAACAACACCCCCAATTTCAACAACAACAACACTGGTTTCAACAAGAGGAAGGATGAGCAGCCGGATGCCCAATATGGCAATCGACAGGTAGCAACAGTGCAACACCAAGAGGAACAAGGGGCTGCGGGAGGCAGTCGGGAGATGAAGCCTGCAGAGAGACCGCCAGGTCAACCCAGGCCCCCGTACACGTTCGAGGATATGATTAACCAGCCCGCATCGCACACCACTCGGCAGTGCATTTGGGTCGAGCGTCTGGCAAAGGGAGGGGCAGGAAATCCACCCCCGCCGCCACCACCACCCCCAAGCCCACCCCCAGCAAATGCTCGGCAGCAGTTCCCACGTCATGATGCAGCATATATGATCTTCACCAGCGAGTCAGATGACAAGGGCAGTCGGAGAGCCCGTGGGCAGGCAGTCAATGCCACCATGCCGGCAATTCCTCAGAGGCTGAACTGGTCGGACAATGCCGTAACATGGGGCCTAGAAGACCACCCGAGCGTAATGCCCAACCCGGCAGTTATATGCTCGTAGTGGACGCAATCTTGGCGGCACCATTGTATTCATGCAAGTTCACCAGGACGCTTATTGATGGAGGCAGTGCCATCGACATTCTGTATAGAGACACAATGATCAAGCTCGGCATCAGCGAGAGCGAGTTAGAGCTCAGCAGAACTACGTTCCATGGGATAGTTCCCGGCCTGTCATGTACCCCGTTAGGCCGCATTCGGCTCGAGGTAGTATACGGGTCGGAAGATAATTTCCGCCGAGAACCGATCTGGTTCGAGGTGGCCGATCTGAGCAGCCCATACCATGTTCTGCTCGGGTCACCTGCAATCACCAAGTTCATGTTCAACATCATGCAACCATATTTGAAGATGAAGCTCCCAGGGCCGAATGATCCAATCACTGTGTGTGGTGACTACAGGAAGTCACTGGAGTGCTCATCCGCGGGTTCCAAGCTAGCTGATGCTCTGGTCATAGATGCAGAACGGCACCAGCTGGACAAGGTAGTGGCAGCAGTCCAAGCCCAGATGAAGGACCCCATGCCGAGCACGAAGAACAAGAGGCCGGATGATGAAACCATATTTCAAGCGGCAAAGGACAGCAAGAAGATCGCCCTGGACCCATCCGACCCGAGCAAGTGCGTCATTGTAGGGGTCGGACTCAGCAGCAAATAGGAAGGCGAGCTCGTCGAGTTCCTCCGTGAGAACCGTGACATCTTTGCATGGTCCCCACATGACATGCCTGGTGTACCGAGGGAACTTTCCTAGCACAAGCTTCATATCCGACCTGGATCCAAGCCGATCAAGCAGCCACTTCGGCGTTTTTCAGAAGAGAAGAGAGGAGCAATCGGCGACGAGATATCCAAGCTGCTCGCAGCAAGATTTATCAAGGAAGTGTTCTACCCATACTGGCTAGCTAATCCAGTTCTGGTTCCGAAGAAGAATTGAACTTGGCGCATGTGTATAGATTACACTTGCCTGAATAGGGCCTGCCCCAAGGATCCTTTCGCGTTGCCCCGTATTTATCAAGTAATTGATTCTACGGATGGCTGTCAGCTCCTGTGCTTTCTGGATGCCACATTAGGCTATCACCAGATTAAGCTTGATGTAAACGATCAAATTAAAACAACTTTTATTACCCCTTTCGGGGCTTATTGTTACATCACCATGCCATTCGGCCTGAAAAATGGCGGCGCGACTTATCAGCGTACTATGCAGCGGTGTGTCCGACCTCAGTTACGTCAGAACATACATGTATATGTAGATGACCTCGTGGTCAAATCAGTGTTGGGATCAACCTTGTTGGATGATCTCAAGGAAACATTCGCAAATTGACGAGCATACCAGATCAAGCTCAACCCAGAGAAGTACGTGGTCGGCGTTCCAGCCGGCAAGTTTCTTGGTTTCCTGGTATCCAAAAGAGGGATAGAGTGCAACCCTGAGAAGATTGCAGCAATTGAGCGGATGGGCAAACCCAGGAACCTTAAAGATGTGCAGAAGTTCACCGGATGCTTGGCATCGCTCAGTCGATTTCTCAGTCGGCTGGGAGAGATCGCAATCCCAGTATACCAATTAATGAAAAAAATGGACAACTTCAGCTGGACACCGCAGGCGGACGAGGCATTCAAGCAGCTCAAGCGTATGATGTCCAATGCTCCAGTGTTGGCAGCTCCGAGGGAAAAAGAGCCAATGATGTTGTACATTGCAGTAACCAATCGGGTGGTTAGTATTATCATGGTGGTCGAGCGTCCTGAAAAGGACAAGGCACAACCGGTCCAGAGGCCAGTGTATTATGTCAGTGAAGTGCTCTCCACCTCCAAGAAAAACTATCCCCACTATCAGAAGATGTGCTATGGTGTGTACATGGCAGCAAAAAAGTTGAAGCCGTATTTCCAGGCGCATCCGATCACGGTGGTCAGTTCGGCTCCATTGGCAGAAATCATTGGCAGTCGGGATGCATCCGGTCGGGTGGAAAAATGGGCCATAGAAATCGCAACACATGGGATCAAGTATGAGCCTCGTACGGCGGTCAAGTCTCAGGTTCTGGCGGATTTTTTGGTAGATTGGGCAGAAACTCAATATATACCCCCCCTGTCCGGACTCTCAGTTCTGGAAAATGCACTTCAATGGCTCCAAGATGATGACCGGACTAGGGGCTGGTGTTGTTCTCACTTCCCCAAAAGGTGACAAGCTTGAATATGTACTGCAGATTCACTTTGCAGCGTCAAATAATGTGGCCGAATACGAAGCTTTGGTGCACGGCGTCCGAGTGTCCAAGGAGATTGGCATTCGGCGAATTCTATGTTATGGTGATTCTGATCTGGTGGTGCAGCAATGCACTGGCACTTGGGATACGAAGGATGAAAACATGGCGCGGTACAGATTCCTTGTGCAATAGTTATCTGGATTCTTTGAGGGGTGTGAATTCCATCACATTCCCAGAGCTGAAAATGAAGCAGCAGACGTACTGTCCAAGTTGGGATCCACCAGAAAGGAAGTTCCTCCAGGAATATCGCTAGAAAATATCCACAAGCCGTCCATCAAGCCTTCCCCAGAATCAGAGTCAATCTTTATTCGGGCCGACCTGAAGATGGTAGAACTAGAGGCAAAAAAGCAAAAAGGAAAGGAGCATTCGGCAGCACCAGGGGCTGCCGATTGTGAACCAGGGGCTGCTGTCGTCAGTTCGGGGACTGAGGAAACCATGCCAGATGCATTCGGCTCTTCCTCCTCCGAGCTACCAGTAGCGGAAGACGCACAACCAGAGCCAGAAACAGTTACTGTAATGGTGATTGTGGCGGCGCCATCATGGGCAGAACCATTCAGAGATTTCCTGGTAGACGGAATACTCCCAGAAGATGAAGTAGAAGCTCGGCAAATCCACCGCCGATCTGGAGCATACTCCATCATCAACAATGAACTGGTGCACCAAAGTACAACACGAGTTCTTCAGCGGTGTGTGGAGGAGGACAAGGGGCTGGAGCTTCTCCGAGACATCCACCAAGGTGAATGCGGTCATCATGCATCAGCAATAGCAATAGTCTCCAAGGCTTTTCGCCATGGTTTCTATTGTCCAACTGCGAAAGAAGCGGCAGAAGATCTGGTCAAGCATTGCAACGGGTGTCAAAGGTTTAAAGCAAATAGCCACCTACCAGCCTCAGCACTGAAGACAATTCCGATCACATGGCCGTTTGCAGTCTGGGGTCTGGATATGGTAGGGCCGTTTAAAATAGCAAGAGGTGGTATGACACACCTACTGGTAGCAGTGGACAAATTTACCAAGTGGATAGAGGCAAGGCCGATCAAGAAACTGGACGGGCCGACTGCGATCAGGTTCATAGCAAACATCATGGTCAGATATGGAGTGCCACACAGCATCATCACTGACAATGGAACAAACTTTGCAAAGGGGGCGCTAGCTCGGTTTGCCTCCCAGCAGGGCATCCGGCTGGACGTCGCATCTGTGGCTCACCCACAGTCAAATGGACAAGCAGAGCGGGCGAATGGTCTCATTTTGTCCGGAATCAAGCCAAGATTGGTAGAGCCGCTGGAAAGAGCACCTGGCGCATGGATTGATGAGCTACCAGCAGTACTATGGAGTTTGCGCACCACGCCCAACCGTTCAACTGGATTCACCCCTTTCTTCCTTGTATATGGCGCCGAAGCAATGCTCCCTTGCGATATTGAGTTCGATTAACCTCGTCATGCCATGTACACAGAAGCATAAGACAAGGAAGCTCGTGAGGACGGCGTTGATCTCAGAGAAGAAGCATGCCTCCTGGCATTGTCCAGGTCGGCAATATACCAGCAGAAGCTGCGTCACCAACACAACAAGAAGATCCGTCCCCTAGCTTTTCGTGAGGGTGACTTGGTGTTGCGCCGAATCCAGAAATCGGATGGCCAGCACAAGTTATCCTCTCCTTGGGAAGGTCCATTCGTCGTCAGTCGAGCACTCAAAAACAATGCATATTACCTCATTGATCTCAGGAAGCCGACCCGATATGTGGATACTTCGGGGCAAGAAACGGAGCGTCCTTGGAACGCCGAGCTGTTATGTCCGTTTTACAGTTGAATGGTATTGTTATATCCCCTCCCTTTGTGGAATTGTTATCGATGAAAATAGTCGTGCATCCAGGAGATTGCATTCGGCAGGAGTATGAAATCATTTGTTTTAGCATGTTTTAGTCCCGGGGTCAGCAAAGGCAGACTCGGGGACTGGCTAGCTGCCCCGAAAAGGGTATACTTGGAGAAAAAGCGAAACGACTGAAGAGTTTTGTGAAAGCCGGTCCGAACCGAATGCAGACCGCAGGTCGGCTGTAATGTCGGGGGGATGAGGCCGAACAGAATGGTCAATCGGAAAGTTTATACTCAAGGTATATCCAGTTCGGAGCAAGCCATTCACAATTCGCCGATTGCGACCAGGCTGGCTGGCCAAGCAATCGGCAGGTTGTAAGCGGCTCAGCCACGAAATTTTCACCTTTGCGAGAAGAAACCGGGAACCTAGAAGTATTTGTCAAAAATCCTTTTAAGGCCTATTCTCCGATCCAACCACAGACCGCAGGTCGGCTGTAAGGTTGGTGAGAGTTTTTGACCAAGAGAGAACAAGTGGCAAAGAAAAAGGCAATCGGTTGAAAAACGCAAAGGCGGAGTGCTATGATCATTTAAGAAAATACTAGGTTCGCAAGCAAAGATAGGGCCAGTCGGCCGAATGGTGTTCATTACATGAAAGTGGCCCTCGACGGGCGCACTTGGAATTTAATTGTTTTTTAAGCAAAAGCAGGAAACGAGTTCGGCATGCCGAGCTCAAGCAGCTGGGGCATCTGGAGCATCCGGGGCATCTGGCGCAGAGGGAGCGGTCGGAGTAGTACTAGCGGCACCTTCGGGAGAAGAAGAGTCGGTAGTCTTGGCTTGATTGCGAGGGGGCTCCTGGGCGGCACTTACCGAGCGCCCGTTGGAGGAACCCTCGCTCTCGTCCTCAACATCATCATCGGCGTAATCTGAAGAATGGGAGTTCTCGCTGCCGACCTGACGAGCAGGTCAGGACTGAGGCGCATTTTCCTTGCTTGTGGTATACAAAAGGTCACTGAAGGAGGCAACTCCAGTCGGCTGGCCAGCAGAATCAACATAGGGAGTGACCTCCAGGAGATCTATACCATTGGCAAGCTCCTGGGAAATATGGCAGATCTGAGTCCAGAGCTCACCGATGGATTCTTCCGAGCCCTCCCGTAGGGCAGTCATCAGTTGCAGATCAAGTCCTGGATACCAGCTCTCCGCGATCGAGAGGGCAGCCTGCACCCCAGATCGGAAGGCAGAATCAAGCATATGGTCAACCTGGCGGCCTACAACTTTCAGGCTCCGAGCAACATCTTCATGCTTGTCAAATGCAATGGTCTTTTGCTTGCCCTTGAACAGCTTGTCATTCAACTTCTGGATGCAAGTCTTGTATGCACAGGGCACCTTTCACATAAGGAATCCGAGCATCCAGGGCAACCACAAAGTCTTCGGCGTCCCAGCCGGCATCAGCAGCAACTACCACACCCCGCACTCGGCGGGCTGCGGCAACTGCTTCGTCGGCAGTGGCGTTGGAATGAGGCCAGGCATCTGGCAGAAGAAATCGGAGAAGGAAGTTAGTCCAGTCAGGGAAAAGTTAGATCGGAGTGGAAAAGCAAGAACTACCTGCAAGAGCAAGATCCACTCGGTGAAGGCAAGTATGGGAAATGTCAACACTAGCTTGGGCGCGCTGGATCTCGATGATTTGCTGGGCATCCATGTCTTCAGCACGTTTAACCGCGGCATCCCTTTCCTTCATGAGTTGGCCCTCAACCTCAATTCGGGCATCGGAGAGCCTCTGGAGTTCATGTTCATGAGTGCGTCGGGCAAGGGCGAGATCATCAATAGCATGTTGAAGTTTGGCTTCAAGCTCAGTTTCGGCGGCGGCCAGGCGTTGGTTGTTTTGTTAGGCAAGGCCGAGCTGGTTATTCTTCTCACCGAGATGGATCTCCAGTTCGGCGATTCTCTTCTGAGCAGCCTCCAGCTCGGAGGAACGAGTGGCAGCAGCTACAAGTGTGCGATGGAGTAAGGATACAATAATGATCGGAGAAAGCAAGAAAGGGCAGGCATAATGTACCTGTGAGTTCCTGAATCTTGGCAGCTTGGGCATCAGCATTCTTCTTGAGAGCGGCAATGGACTTCTGACCCGCTGAATAAGCGGCCAGAAGCTCCTCAAATATAGCTTTACGTCTGTCACAGATAGCTTGAAAAATGGGCCGATCAAAGCTAAAGCAAGAGCATAAAGTAACAAAGAGAAATGAAGATCCGAGCAGATTGAAAGCAATCGGCCCGAATCTCGGGGACTACACCCAGTGGGTGCGCTAGGCGCGCCCCCACTGAAAAGAAAGCTTACAGTAACAGTGGTTGGATGGAAGAATTTGTCCCAGCGAGGCGTCGGCGAAGCGTCGGATGTCGGTGGCAAGACCACCTAGCCGGTGCAGAAGCTGGGACGGAAGTTGGTCTTCGGAGCCACGAAGCGGAGGAGTGGACGAATCGGAAACTGGTCGGACAGGCGCAACGTCGGAGGTGCCAAGGTACGCCTCGCGGAACCGGTCGGCCAGTACGAGCTGGCGGCCGGATTGAGGTTGGTGAACAAGAGCACCGGAGGACGGTGCTGTAGAAGCACTGGGTCCGGCAGCAGCATGAGTGGCAGGTGGAGCAGTAGGTGGAACAGCAGTGGGCTCGATGGAGATGGCAGCGGCGCTCCCCAAGCCAGCAGCCGGGGAGGGATCAGCGGCAGTGGCCTGGGCTGGAGAAGCTTCAGGCTGAGGAGGGTCAGCGCTAGGCCGATCTGGCATCGACACATCGACATGTGCGATGCCAGAATGGTCCAGCAGAATTGGAGAAGCAGTGGCAATGGTCGGAATAGGAGAGGCCGACTGCGTGCCAGCAGTCGGAAGAGCAGCAGAGGTCGGTGGCGGAGCAATCGGTCGCGTGTGAGCCGCGGCAGCAGCGGTTTTCTTCTTGGCTCGGCTTTGTGGGTGTCCACGACACCTTTCTTGCGTGCAGGCACGAACACATTGGAGGTGGCCGACGTTGCCGGGGTCATGCGGGCAGGGGCAGCAGAAGGGGAAGGGGGAGCAATCGGCGCACCCCCAGGTCCGGTAGGGTCCAAAGATCGAGAAGCCCTGCGATAAAAGAGCACAAGTGAGCAAGGCAGCTCAGGAAAAGTCAAGAAAAACAAGAGGTGAAGATATGTACCCGGGAGCTCGAGGAAGTTGAGCAGCAAATTTGGCCATGGAAAAGCCAGGGCGAGCGATTTTCAGTGGGGTAGGAGAAAGCACAGGGCCACTAAATTCAGGGGTAGTTCGGCGCGGGCCCGTTTTCCCTTTCTTCTTGACAATCTTGGAAAGGCTGGCGTCATCAGGCCGGGGGCGTTTCCCTTTGGGCAGTGTCTGTTCGGCAGGTTCAGATTCTGCGCCGAGGTCACCAAGAGGATCAGAATCACTGCTCCATTCGGCCATGAAGCGTTTGACGGAGGAATCAGACTCACCCGGCTTCTTGAAGCCGAGTATGAGGGAAGCAGTCCGGGCCTGCTCTCTGATTCAGTCTCTTCGTCAAGCTCCAAGTCCTGGGCGTCTTCTTCAGCTCGGTCAGGGTGGTAGCCCGAAGCGGACTGTCCGTCCTGCATGAGCCTAGAGGCCAGGAATTCCTGAGGAAGAGGATCCGATCAGAATTAATAGGGAGGAAAGGAAAAAGCTAGAGCAAAGAATCATAATTGTAGCATACCTCGGGGCAAGGCCGAGATCGGATGAACAGCTTCAGTCCGAACTCGAAAGGTTCAGTAACCGTAAGATTGGTAATGCTGTTGATTCGGTGGAAGAACTCCTTCTCGTCTATTCGGAATGTGGAAATCCGAGTGGGGTCGAGACGCAGGTGCATATCGCAGATCCGGTGGCAGCGGCGTTGTAGTGGGAGCACTCGGCGGCAGATCCAGGTCGCCACCAGATCGGCGGGCTGCAGCCCTTGCTCCATCAGCTTCTGGATATATGCCATCTGGCGATCCAGATCGGTGTCCCCGTTCCCCGGTTTCTCAGCCCAATGATACTTCGCAGTCGGTGGGGGCAGAGAAAATTCGGGCAGATTCAGCAAGTCCCGATTCCGCGGCGAAGAAACGTAAAAGAACCCTGTCTTCCAGTTCTTGATGGACTGAGGCAGTTGGGGATGCGGATAGAGGCCGACCTGGCGGAGGTAGATGGTGGCGCCGCCGCATTCGGCCATCACCTTGACTTCCTCTCTTTTCTTGGTCTTGGAGTTGATAGTGTGCACACAAGTGCCCACTTGGAAGCTGCGGAAGTGAAAGATCCGGCACCAGAGCCCAACGGTGGGCCGGATGCCGAGATAGCCTTCGCACATGGATACGAAAGTGGAGAGTAGCATGATAGCATTGGCTCCAAGATGATGCGGCTGCATCCGGTAGAAGGCAAGGAAATCGTGAAAAAATTGGCTCACTGGAAGCCCAAACCCGCGCTCGAAGTGCGCAAGGAAGACAACGCGTTCGCCATCCCGGGGCGCTGGCACGATCTCGTCGCCGGGAATGCGGAAATCAAGGTCCGTCGGGATCTTGCGAGACCGGTGGAGGAGCGCGACTTGCATCTCCGTCACGTTGGAACCCTTCCAAGCTCCCCTCTAGGAGCCGGCAGCGGCGTCGTCCCCCATAGAGGCATCGGACTCCATGGTGGGCGAGGATGAGTGATGCGAAGACGAGGAAGAAGGTGGTGGAGGTGGAGACGACGGCGGAGGAGGCGGAGGAAATCTAGATCCAATCCCACCTATGCTGATGGAGGAGGAGCGGTGGCAAGGGCGGTGAGGCGCGGCGGCTCTGGGCGCCGGGAGGAAGTGGCAACAGCACGGCGGGGCGAGCGGTGCGGCAGCCGAAGCAACGGAGAAAAGCTCGAGGAAGGAGATGGAGTGAGGGGTGCGAGCCGCATCTCTCACCCCGTCGAGTATTTAAAGACGCGGTAAAGAGGTAGTGGGATCGGCTGTGCCGATCTAACAGGCGGTGTGGCCGCGTGTATCCACAGAACGGCGTCAGTTCAGAGCACAGAAGATCCGGCGGATGGGACGGGACGTGCGCGCGTGAGTCGAGGCAGCGGTTATGGCATGTCAAGTCATGGCACGACGTCCCGTATTTTTCGGCGAATTCGAAGCGGCAGGTTTGGTCAACATTCCAGTCAAACCAACCGTTGGGCGGATCGGTCGACGAAGATCAAGAGCAATCGGAAGAATAGAAGAAATCGGAAGATCAAGAGCAATCGGCAGGTAGCAAGGAATCGGCCTATTGGAGCAATCGGTCAGAGACAAGGAAAGAATTTTTAAGGAACCTGTGCAGGCCTCGCCATCTCTGAGTTTGGCGGGACCTCCGCAGCTTCAGGGGCTACTGTCGGGGGAATGACCCCTGGGTAGGGTCACCCAGGGGAAATAGTTCATCAAAACATAGATCACCGAGCTGGAGGTCACTAATCTATTCAAGGCCGAGCTAAACAAGAGAAACTAAGAAGTGGGCCGAACTGCTCCAAGTGAGGGCCGATTGCCCCGGAGAGGGCGCAATCGGCCTCATCTAGGAGCATCCGGCCGAAGTAAGAAGAGCAACGTCCGATCAGAGGTCCAGATCGGACACCTGGTACAAGAGCATTCAATGCGCAATCCCTGAAGATCGGGACTGTCAGAGGCGTGCGGTCTCCTCCAGCGCCGATCACGCGGACAGGCCGACAGTCCTAAGTACCTAGCCTTACTGTTCATAGCCGAGGTATACCGGATAGCGGCATGGCTAGCCGCAAGTCTACACCGGGTCATCCGGAGAAGCACGATGCTAGGTCCCTAGCCCATCCGAGACAGACAGTTGGGCCCTTCCTCTTGTGTATTTACCTTTGTACCCTGGGCTCAGCCTATAAGAACCCCGGGTACCCCTCCTGCGTGAGGGACGACGGAAGAGTAGTTATTGCAATCTCACCCACCAGAGAGAGCAAGGAGAGAGTAGAGACCTGAGGCCCTCTTCTTCTTCCTCTCAAATAGCTCAAGGAGCATTCATTGTAGCCAGAGTTATTGCATATAGCTAGCTCGGCAGGACTAGGGGTGTTATCTCTACGGAGAGCCCCAAACCTGGGTACATCGTGGTGTCTCACCGTGTGTTCCCATTCTCGTTTCCGGTGCCAGCGATACTAACCTCGGTCTGTCCCCCTCTTTATCCATCCCCATGGCATCTGCCGTTACTTATCGATGACAATCGTCTTTTGGGAGAGAGACATCACTAGTGAACATCCGGGACCACAGTCCATATTCTCATCACTGCAAGCTCATTTATTTTCTCGCATTTACTTTCAGTTGCTATCATTATCATTATCCCTTGTGGGTTTGATCCTTTGTAAATAACAAGACCGGAGTGATTGACAACCTCTCTGAACTTCGTTGGGAGCAAAGGTAATTGTATTCTGTGCAGGTCCAGGTTAAGAGATCAATATCTCAAATGGAGCGTTGCTCGCTTCACCACCTACTTATCATTGCCGGAGTCCTACTGGTCGAACTCAACCTCGGTATATTCACCGAGGGAAATTTTCTACTATCCTACATCTCACCTTCCACATGGGGTAACCAACGAACGGCGAGAAGGCATTACCACTTCCACGCCGTCAAGCAAATTTCTGGCGCCGTTTCCGGGGACTCCGAGTGATAAGATAGGGGAGTTTCTCACTACCTTTTACCTTTGCTTTTTAGTCTTGTTAGTTTACCTTTCCAATTTTTGCTTTTTCTTTTGTGTCTTATATGAAAAATGACAAAAATAGTTGCTACCTTTTGTCTTTGTCTTGCTTTGCCTAGTGATGCTATCCTCACCATGGGTGCTGAACCACCCAAATATGGTAGGATGGACTTGTTTCACATGTTTCATTTGGATCGTCTTCGATCAATTTGTGCTCGCGATAAAAACCCAACCGACTTGGTTGAGGGAAAATCATTGGATGAGCATGCTCATTATACGCGGCACCGCCTATCTCAGAAAGGGAGACACTTATGGGATCAAATACATGTTTCTTATTGCCATGCTAAACTTTTCTGCTACAATTATGATTTTACTTGTTGTTCTAATATAGATCATAAACACCTCCCTTTCCAATGTGAGTTCAATGAAAATGAGATCTTATCTTCTTATGCTAAAGGTTTTTATGATTACTTTGATGTTGAAAAGATTGAAGAGTTTGTTGCTTTTAAAGGTGCTTATGAGCTTTCTTCTTTGATTGAAAGGTATCACAATACTATTCACCAGTCCAAAAACTTTGCAGTTTTTGCTTATTTCTTCGAGAATTATACTTCCAATTCTTATATTGAGGATTTTATAAATAAAATCTTTGCTGCCCTAGAAGAGGCCAATGGTTTCTATGATGAGGAATCCCATGATTCCGAGGACTCACTTGAAATATCCCTTTCTGAAGATCTTGATACTTGCTTTGTTGATGGCCATGATGGCAATATGGATTATGCTGACAAAGATGAACTCTCTATAGTTCCTTATGTTAAGCATGAAATTGTTGCTATTGCACCCACACTTGATTGTCCTATTATCCTTTTGAAATCTCCAACTCATATTCCGGAGAATGTTGCTCTTATCAAGGCTCAATGTGATGGGTTGCATTTATCTTATGTTCCTAAAGACCGTGTTGAAAACAATACACGTGTGCTTGTAGGTCATGAACAACATGATTTATGTGATAGTTATATTCTTGATGTTGTTCATGATATGACTGAAAATTATTTTGAGAGAGGGAAGTTTGGTTGTAGAAACTTCCATATTACTAAAACTCCTCTCTTTATGTTGAAAGTTTTGAAGATGTTCTTGTTCCACCTTCCTTCCTAGTTTCTTTGTGCTTCTTTGATTTATTTTCTTACAAGATTCCTATGCATAGGAAGTGGGTTAGGCTTATATAGGTTTCATATCTTCTTCTTGATGTTCTCTTTTGCTTCAATTCTTATTCTTGTGAGAGCATATTTTATAATCCTTCATGCCTAGCTTAAAGGCGTAAAAGAAAGAGCTTGTTGGGAGGCAACACAAGATGTTTTTACTTCTGTTTTTAGTGGTCTTGATAATTTTTACTACTGTAGCAACATCATTGTATCTTTATTTTCAAGCTTTGTGCCAAGTTATAGCCTCATATGACAAGGGAAGTGAAAGTTGTGACATGCTGTCCAGAAAACAGATTCTGTCCTCGTGACGGGAAAAAACAGATAAAATCACCAGTTCATCTTTTTCAGCTAAATTTTTTACACAGAGTGCTCTATACAATCACGAAACTTTTGTATGTTCTGAGTTTTGTGTTTTGAGTTGCATAAGTGCCCCAAAAAAAATTCTTTACTACCTGTTGTTTTGTTTTTTCACAGATTCTGCCATGGTTTGTCTCTCCTAACTTTTGCAAACCTTAATCTTGCTTTTTCTTTGCAAAAACCTTTTGGCAATCTTGAGAAACAGAAGCTATTCAAGAATATCTTTATATCCAGTGGGGAAAAATTATTTATTAAGGGTACTAACCTCTCTAATCAGCTTATGATGAGTTATGTATGAAGGGAGTTTTCAAGTGTGCGATGGAAGATGATGAAAGAAGATTCGGGAGTGTCAAGCGCTCAAGCTTGGGGATGCCCCCATGCATCCCCAACAAATATTCAAGGAGACTCAAGCGTCTAAGCTTGGGGATGCCCCCGTGCATCCCCTTCTCCATCAACAATCATCAGTTCGTCCTTCGTCTCACTATATTTTTAGCACTTCATTCGTTATGTGCTATGCTTGGAGCGTCTCGCTCTTAGGTTTTATTTTTAGTTTTATTTAGTTTTGCTTGCTGTTCATAAAAAGTTAGATCCCGTCTTACTTTGTGTGGGAGAGAAACACGCTCCACTTTCAAAATATAGAACACATCATAGGATTCTTCATGCCTATCTTTTTGCTCTTGTGTGTTCTTTATCTTTTCGTACCTACTGCCATGTTTAGTTTTAGTCTTAGTTTGTCTTTAGCAAGAGCCTTGGATTTTGTTTAGTTTGTTGTTGGAACTCTCTTTATTTTTCATGTTTATCTTGTTAAGAGAGTTGGTTGTAGCACTGAGTTATGTCTTGTCTTGAAAGTAGGTAATTTAGGTTGCTATTTAATTTTAGTAGTAACTTGCAATAGTTTTGAGATATTGATGTGAGTAATGTTTGAACTTTTGGTGCCAAGATCTCTAGCCTATTAGTGATAGGTGTCGTATTTTTGGAAATCCGTGTTTATTTTCAAAAACCTACAAAACTAGTTGAGAACTCTAACTACTAGATGGATCACTACTCTTCTGAGGGGTCTGATATTAGAGTACACTCATGTACCATGGGTCGAGGATGCGCAAGGATAACCAAACCCCCATACACTCCTCCTCGGGGTACTTGTCTCTTTGTGAACCTCCTCATTAGATTGAGAGTTACCGATAATAAGTACATGAGTTCTTCGGACTAATGTGAGTATTGAAAGTTGATACTTCCACCTCCTCATATTTGATAGCCTCTCCTTTGTCGTGCATTGCCTCCTTCTCACTCCGAGAATTGGCGTCCACCTTCGAAGGTACATTCAAACCCTTGGCATGATACGCTCTGTCATCATAAACCTCCTTATATCTTTCCTCAAAACAGCCACCATACCTACCTATCAAGGCATTTCCATAGCCTTTCCGGTATATATTTCCATGCAACTTCCACCTCTTCATGACTTGATCTTCATGTCATACATGTTCCTGCTACACAGGCAGCGGCATACATTGCGTACATCATGATAGCTACATCTTCTTTACGATTTGAGTACCTTGTAAAGTGTGAAAGATCTTCTATACCGTCTTGTAAATTAGACTGTTGCCCTTAACTGAGGAAAAGATCCCAAAGTGGAAAAAATAAAAGATCCCAAAGAGGACAAATGAGAGTTAAATAGAAAGAGCCATTGAGGCCACCAAAAAAATACAAAAAATTAGAAAAAAGAGAAAAATATAATAAAAAGAGAGAAAGGGGCAACACTACTATCCTTTTGAAAGATCCATAGAGATAATCATGCATATAGCTATGTGGGGAACTTCACACTATAGAACTTGGCTTGCATATTCCAAGGATGAGCCTCCTTATAAGAGCTCTAGGTCTTCATGAGAGAGAAAGTGAGATGCACCCCTACTAGTTCCATTGGAGAGCTTTTCATCTCATATGTGCATTCGTTGCATGGCAATCCCTACTCCTCACATCATATCTATCATTTGGCCTTCTCGCCTATGATTGCCCTCATTGATGTGAGCCTTTCTCACCTTTTTGTCTTCCCCCTCCACCGTATTTCTCTCTTTGCCATCCTAAGTGTCAACTCTCGTTCTTACGCTCATCCATTGCACGAGTGCTCAAAATATCGAAAAGGAGTGGATCAAATTGACTTGTACCTGGCTAGTGGTCTGGGGCGAGTCAAGATAAGATTCCAAAGAAGACAAAGTGTAAAACTTTAGTAGATTGAGTTCTCAACAAAAATACCTTTTTCTTCTCCTATTCCCTATCCCCTTCTTGACCGCAAACACCATTTGGAGACATTCGAGTCACGAACAGCGAGAGCTCTTGCACCTAATGTTCTTTCGTTGCTTGTTTCGATGCTAATATAGACTCTTGCATTTTATGACTTGAATTGAATTACATACATTGATTGCTTTACTTTTCGAAGTTATTATATGGTTGCTAGCATGTCACCAAAGAAATTATGCCTGTTATCATTTACCTACTCGAGGACGAGCAGGAATTAAGCTTGGGGATGTTGTTACGTCTCAAACGTATCGATAATTTCTGCTCGCTCCATGCATGTTTTGTGTGATATTGTTATGCTCTATATACACTTTCATACAATTTTTATATTATTTGGACTAACCTACTAACTCAGTGCACCCTAGTGCCAGTTCCTGTTTTCTGCTGTTTTTTTATTTCAGTTTTCCCCCATATAAAAAGTGCTCCAAAAATCTGGGGAAAATCAGATAAAAATCAGCGTGTCGGAAGACTCCAGAAGCCCGAAGGAGGGCCAGGGGGCCACCACCAGACACCCAGGCGGCCACCTGGTGCGGCCAGGGGCCTGGCCACGCCAGGGGGGCGCCTGGGCCCCTGGTGGCCCCCCTGGCTGCCCCCCTTCGCCTATTTATTCTTTGTCACGGGAAACTTCCAAGGACAGAACCCTATTTCGCAAATTCTCCTCTGTTCCTCCGCCGCCGCGCTTCCAAGATCGGGAGCACCGTCAGGACCCTTCCCGGCACCCTGCCGGAGGGAGGATCGACCTCCGGGAGCTTCCCTATACCATGTACGCTTCCCGGATGTGCCGTGAGTAGTATACCTTGGACCATGGGTCCGTGATCAGTAGCTATGTGATGTTCTCCTCCCCTCTTTGTTCTTCATGGTTTAGACCTCGTGAGCTGTCCTACAAGATCGAGGCACTTATTTAATTCTTTTGCTGTTGCTATGCTGAGTTTGATGGGATCTAATGGATTATGAGATTATGTTCATAGGGGGAAAACAACGGTTCTTGTAACCGCGGTTGCAAGGATTGTTTACTTTACGCAAAGTTTTTTTTAAGGCAGTTATCTGTTGCTTTGGGTTTACACTTTGGGTGGGGCTCGCAAGTTAATACTAGCGTGATGTTCTGGATAGATATCTCTAGGTGGATGATTAGTAGTAGATGCAGATGGATTTCGGTCTACTTATTTGGGCGTATTGCCCATGCTTATGAGCCTCTTCCTTTCTTTTGTAGCATAGTTAGCATTGCGGTGCGTTTATAATCCTGTCAATTTTCCCATCTGTAATTTGTTTACCTCGCCTAGCAGTTTTATCGTCTTTTGGGAGAGAGACATCACTAGTGAATATCACGGGACCCCGGTCCATATTCTCATCACTGTTTACAAGCTCATTTATTTTCTCGCATTTACTTCCAGTTGCTATCATTATCATTATCCCTTGTGTGTTTGATCATTTGTAAACAACAAGACCGGAAAGATTGACAACCTCTCTGAACTTCGTTGGGAGCAATTGTATTGTGTGCAGGTCTAGGTTAAGAGAGCAATATCTCAAACGGCGCGTTGCTCGCTTCACCGCCTAATTATCATTGCCGGAGTCCTACTAGTAAGCATGCACGTGCTCGCACGTCTTCATTAATATTACAATTATATGTAAAAATTCTCTTTGTAATAATCTGATAGTAGTAAAAAATATTTAAAATGAATTGTTGTATAAAAAAGTTCATTTTCCACCCTAAAAAGCTTTGCGTACACATATTTCAAATTATTAGTACCCTTCTAATTCTATGAATCTTGAATAACATGTTCGAGTACTATCACTATTTAATATTTCTATCTACTCAAAATCTACATCTATTGTTAGCAATACGATTACTCTCATACAAGCCTAGCTTTTCATAATCTTCTTTCTATTGACGTCGTCGTCTCAACCCATGCCTGATGTAGACGTCAAGATTCTTCAGGAGGAAGGCCAACGGGAATGGAACTCCTAGCACAAGTTTGATTGCTTTGCGAACATCCAATGACTTAAGAAATAGGCTTCTAACTCACCTACAATGTACCCATTAAATTAAATGACCCAGTTGAACTGGTACTATTCTAAATAAAATGACATGATACTATTATATAAGAAATTAAAACATAAATTTTAGCATTTCATCATGTATCAAGATGAAAAGTAAACTACGAAAAATTAGTCTGTGCTTGATGAGCTTCTATAGGTAGTGAGAACAACAATAGTTAGTCTTCAACAACAACAAACTCTTCCCACAGAACCTCTATTCGTTTAGCCTGCCAAAAAGAATTTTTCAACTTACAAATATCTATTTTGACTAAAATTTTAGCACATGACTAAAATGTATAAAGGAACAACAGCCAAATTTGTTAAACATAAGATAAGTTCACCTATCAGTTTATCTTTCATATAGCACAGTTCATATTATTACCAAAATTCTTAGTATACCTAGTATGGTTGTCCTGGAAATGCTAGAAAGGATCCATTGCATAGCCATGACCAAGAAACAACAGAACAATCGAAGAACAAGGAAACAATGCAGCAACCCCCCTACAAGTTAAATATTTCTTGCTAATGAAGTTTTATCTAAATCAGTACAAGGTTCTCCAAAAACTAACATGGTACATCGTTCCAAGCTGATAAAATTTCATAGTAGGTATAGTGAACACGTAGATCAAACAAATATGTGACCGAATAAAATGTTATCACGTACAAAAGAACCTATATATATAACGTCTTGCAAAAAGGACATTGTAATCTTACATAAATAGCCAAAATGACCGTAAAAATAGCCAAAGTGACTGCATGACCATATGTAATGTTGCAAACCGAACAATTTAAGTTCAAGAATTCAATCACAAGAAAACTTCGACAAACGAACATTTAGTTATTTAAATCAAAGTTCACCTTATTTAGTACTGAAGTGGCACTTGGATTAAGAATTTTAAAAACAAGCATGCAAGGCTACCACACCAATTGGCAGGCCAACATATATATATATATATATATATATATATATATATATATATATATATATAGGGTGGGTCTATTCTAACAACACCCCTTAAGACCTTATTCTAACAACTAATCCTTATTCTATAACAACAGTCTCGCTACAAAAAAAACATACGAACTACCCCGCGCGATAAAAGGAAAAAAAACACCCACACATCTCCACGGTCTCCACCGACCCCCCCACCCCCCGGCACGATCTCCACTCCCACCTCTCTCTCTCCCCCGTGCCCACACCGTCCCGCCTCCTCCCCCCCCCCCCCCCCGGGGCCACGGACGCCACCGCCACCGGCCACGGGCGCAGCCTCCCCACCGGCCACAGGCGCCAGATCGGGCCGCCCTCAACCGGCCACGGGCGCCGCCCCCCGCCGGCCACGGGCACCAGATCGGACCACCGCCCAGCGGCCATGTGCGCCACCGCCGCAGGGATCCGCCATGGCGCCACCGCGGGGATCCGCCATGGGCGTCGGCGCCACCGGGATCCGCCCGGATCCCGGCCACCCTCGGCATCCTACTTCGCCTGCACCGGCCACGGTCGACCCTCCCCTCCCTCGCCGTTCAGCCATTGCAACTCTGCTGCCCCCACCCCCCACCCCCGGTGCAGCTCGGTGTGGTGCCGTCCTGCATCTCGGGCGGTGCCGCCGTGCAGCTCATCTCCGTTCCTCTCAGGCTGCGGGCCTGTTGTGCCCCGCTTTTACAATTTTTGCGTCATCATGTACATGATGCAGCTCGGTATGGCTTTGATTGTATGCATCTGTGTAAAGGCAGTTCTCTTGCCTCATTCATGTAATTTTTTTAGGATTTTTCTTTTGAAAAATCGTTGGTGAAATTCATAGTTTGTGATGTGGTTCATATTATGGTGGTGAATAGTTCATGTTGTCAAAGCAAAAAGAAAGAAATTTAATGCGGTTCATAAAAAATTCAATCCCCTCTGTGTAAGTTGGAACAGGTCATGTGTGGATGAAAAACATTGTGCTGTCCACTTTCGTCGTGCCCTGCGTTTAATTCCTCTAAATCAAACTGTGACGGTTTGATAAAAAAAACTAAAAAAATGTGTGCAGTGCTTTGTGTCAAACAAATGCAGTGCGGTTGCCCCGCGGATACAAAAAAAATGCAGTTCACTCGCCTCGTCCTTGCGGTGCACGCTCATTTATAAAAAATGATGTGAAAAGTTAAAAAAAAGTGCAGTTCTCTCTGTCGATAAAATGCAACCGGTATCCGTCGCATGCAGTTCGCTTGGCCGATTTCGGATCCGCGAAAAACACGTGTGTTCTGTCTGGCGATAATGCAGTGCGCTTCCCGTCGGATGCGGTGCGGTTGCCCGGCCAATGCAGTTCACTTCGTCGATTTCGGGTCCGCGAAGAACGGAGTTCCGCGATTTACTAAAATCGACACAACTTTTAAACCGTAAGGAATTAGAGGATGTGTTTTACATACAAATGGAGCGCCTCGACGATAGCTATCCAATGGTGTATCAATTGCATCAATCGGACAAATGAATCAAACGAATTTACGCAAAAACTCCCGCTGTCCAAAAGAGGGCAGCAACACCGTTTTTTTACATTACTTCAAAACCGTGCGGAATATGGAAAAGTGTTCAACATATGGATTTATCTAATACTCCAGACGAATCCAACGGTGTATCATACGCATCGATCGGACAAGCGGTTAAAAAATTCTACTCTCTACAAGATCCGAAAACGAAAAACAGAGTTGTTGCGTTTTTTTGCGGCTAGATTTCTCTCAAGTCCGTAGATAATTAGACAAAGTGTTCTACATATGGATGGAGCGCCTGATCGATATCTTTCCAATGTTATATCATTTGCATCATTCCGATGAACGGTTTAAAAGAAATCGCCAAAATACATCCGTTGCAAAAGTGGGTCGCCGCACCATTTTTGAAACTTCTCTTAATCCATGAAGAATCGCGGGAAGTTTTCAACATACGGAAGATGCTCTTTTCCATACGAATCCAACGGTGTATAATACGCTAAATTCCGACCAACGGTTAAAAAGTTATCGCGAAAACGGTGCATGCGGTTCTGTTTTACCCGAGCTGCAGTGCTCCGAATTCAGCAGTGCGGTTCTGTATGCGATACGATGCAGTTCTAAATGTTGTCAGAATAGTTATTCTGACATCGATGTCAGAATATACCAGCTATATATATATATATATATATATATATAGGTCTATTCTAAGAACACCCCCTAAGACCTTATTCTAACAACATTGCCTTACTCTAACAACACTAATTAAACAGATGGAATACCGATCCCGCAGCGCACGAAAAAAAAGAAAAAAGCACCCACCCCACCCAGCACGTTGTCTTCTCCCTCACCCACCCCACCCCCGCACGGTCAAACCTTATCCCCTCACACACCAACCTCCTCCAGGCCGCTCCCGCCTTCCATGGTCGGCGCATCCCCACCCTTCTTCCACGGCCGGCACGCCCCCAACCACCTCCTACCGCCGACGCGCCCCCATCTGCATCAATGGACGACCCCTCCTCCAACCAACTTCCACGACGACTCATTGCAGCGCTCCAGATCGAGTAGGCGGTGCACCAAATCCGGCGGCCGCACGCCATGCCGGCCACCCAACCTCCCGCCCACTCGTACCTCCACCATGGATCCGAGGCATTCCAGCCACGCCTCCCCGTGATTCATCTGTCCGTCGACCGCGCCCAGTACGCCTCCCCGACGGCGGATCCGAGCCGCCAAAAATACTTGGCGTGCCGGCGGCCTTCACCGACAGGTGCTGCGGCGGCGCCCCCGCCCCCGCCGGCTCCTCCGTCTCCGGCGGCCCCATGAGCGACAGCCCAAAGTCCGACACGCGCGCCACCTAGTTCCCGTCCAACCCGCCCCACCCCGCCCCCAACCCGCCCCCATCGGCGGCCAGATCTGGGGTGAAGGATGTGGCGCCGTGGCGGTTGGATTTTGGAATTGCAGTGCACTTTGTAGTGTAAAATCTTTGTATCCTAAATATTGCAGCGCGGTTGGATTTTTGTGTGTTTAAAATACTGCAAAAAATGGATTATTCATCTTTTTGTCCATCTTATAGTTCATGAAATTGTGTGCGATTCTCTTTTATTGTTATTGCAGTGCTCAGATGCAATTACAAAAAATAAAATGCAGTTCACTCACATCGTTCTTTGCGGTGCACGCTCGTTGATAAAAAACTTATGTTGAAAGTTTAAAAAATAAGTACAGTTCTCTCTGTCGACAAATGCAACCAGTCTCTGAATGATGCAGTTCGCTTCCCCGATTTCGGATCCGCGAAAAAACACGTGCAATTCTGTTTTGCGATAATGCAGTGCGCTTATCTGTCGGATGCAATCGGGTGCCCCGCGGATGCAGTTCACTCGCCGATTTTTTTGTTCCGCGTAAAACACGTGTGTTCTGTCTGGCGATAATGCAGTGCGGTCGTCCGGCCAATGCAGTTCACCTCGTCGATTCCGGGTCCGCGAAGAACGGAGTTCCGCGATTTACTAAAATCGACACAACTTTTAAACCATAAGGAATTAGACGATGTGTTTTACATACAAATGGAGCGCCTCGACGATAGCTATCCAATGGTGTATCAATTGCATCAATCGGACGAACGAATCAAACGAATTTAAGCAAAAACTCCCGCTGTCCAAAAGAGGGCAGCAACACCGTTTCTCAAATTACTTCAAAACCGTGTTAAATATGGAAAAGTGTTCAACATATGGATTAATCTACTACTCCAAACGAATCCAACGGTGTATCATACGCATCGATCGGACAAGCGGTTAAAAAGTTCTACTCTATACAAGATCCGCAGGCTAGATTTCTCTCAAATCCGTAGCGAATTAGAGAAAGTGTTCTACATATGGATGGAGCGCCTGATCGATAGCTTTCCAACGGTGTATCATACGCATCATTCCGACAAACGGTTGAAGAGAAATCGCGGAAATACTCCCGCTGCGAAAGTGGGCCGCCGCAACGTTTTCGAAACTGCTCTTAATCCGTGAGGAATTAGAAGAAGTGTTCAACATACGGAAGATGATCCATTTCAATAAGAATCCAACGGTGTATCATACGCTCAATTCCGACAAACGGTTAAAAAGTTCAAGCGAAAATGGTGCATGCGGTTCTGTTTTGCCCGAGTTGCAGTGCTCCGAATTCAGCAGTGCGGTTCTATTTGCGATACGATGCAGTTCTGAATGTTGTCAGAATAGTTATTCTGACATCGATGTCAGAATATACCGTCTGTATATATATATATATATATATATATATATATATATATATAAGAAAAAAAAAATTCTTACTTGTATTGCAGATATTTAGAGAAGCATGTACTGAATTTTATGTGTAGAAAATGATTTACCAAAGAGATTCTGTATAATCCTTCCATCCAAATAGTCTAAAAACTAACATAAAATGCAGCAATCCATTAGCATAAATGGCTTGCATACAATCCTCAGAAATCTGCAATAGAATACCAACATTCGGAGAAGCCTGTATTGAATTTATGTTGTAGAAATGCAGAGTACCATGTTCTGAATTTAGCTTGTAGACATTCAGAGAAGCATGAGTGGAGGAGCCGAGTCTTCCTTTTCCTAGATGTGTTGTCTACGTTTTCCTATTGTCATTTGGGATGTCTCTATTCTTGTGTGAGTGGTCAAGATGTGCTAAGGGTCTTATCGATCCAGAACTTGACTATCTGACTTCTTCCATGCTACAAAAGACAGGCATATGATACGTCTCAAATGTATCGATAATTTCTGCTCGCTACATGCATGTTTTGTGTGATATTGCTATGATCTAGATACACTTTCATATACTTTTGATCATATTTGGACTAACCTACTAACTAAGTGCACCCCAGTGCCAGTTCCTATTTTCTGTTGTTTTTCTATTCCAGGTTTCCCCCATATTAAAAATGCTCCAAAAATTCGGGAAAAATCGGATAAAAAATTATGACGCCCCGAAGTACAGTAATCATACACGCAAAGTACACGATCGAGATCAGGGACTCACGATGAGATGTCACAACACAACTCTACAAGTAAAAATAATACAAGCTATATCATACAAGTCAGGGGCCACGAGGGCTCGAATACAACAACTCGAGAGCACAAAGTTAGCGGAAGCAATAGTATCTGAGTACAGACACAAGGATACAAGGTTGCCTTAAGAAGGCTAGCACAAAATCAACATTCGATCGAAAAGGCAAGGCCTCCTTCCTCGGAACCTCCAAACTACTCCTGGTCAAAGGGGAACTCAACGTCGTAGAAGGCATCAGGGATCTTCACGTTGCGGTCGTCGGCATCGGGGATCTTCTGCTCCTAGGCTCCAACGTCGACTACAGTGGACGATCAGGCAAAACCACAAAGGGGGAAATAAAGCAAAGGTGAGTATCTAGCATACCCGCGAGTCTTACGTCCGCTACTAAGCATTTATGCATTTGTATCAAATGTAAGGGGAGTCTGTATATAGTGGACTTCATGATAGAAAGTCAGAATAAGGATAAGAAGCTAGGCCTATCGAAGACTAGCATCTTCCGACGAGTCTTGCAGCATGAGGTAAGAATCAGCCAACAGTTTAAAAGCATGAATGTAATAACAATGCAGCAGAAGTTGTTGCAGCATTGTATAATAGTAAGTTGTAATAATTAATAATTATAAATGCCTCCGAGATCCTCTCCTCGACTTCCCTACGAGGAAGAGAAACCGGAACCAACAGTTTAATAGTAATAGTTTGTAGTAGTAGGCTCTGGCTTCAGTATAAAGCGTCCTATTACCGTGGACACGGCTATTCGAATAGATCAAACTCCCTGCAGGGGTGCACTAATGTTCAGCCTGCATGTCGGATCTCCAGGGTGGCGTACACCTTGTTAGGGAATGCCCCACCGAGGCTATCCGACACGCCGAGGCCCATCCTACGGCTCATCAGAGAGGTCCCCGCCGGTCTACATCCCTAAGGGCAAGGGGGTCATGGGCCTATCACCCCTCGCTCTTCGGGTCGTTGTGAGGAGGGTGAATTTCAGCGCCGCAGCGCCATCCGTCCCTGCCACAATGCTGAACTGGACGTCTTTCAGAGCTTTCGAACGAGACCACAATGCGGAGGGCCCACACCGTAATCCCACGTGAAGGTAGTGCGTACAAGCCTTTGCGGCCTCTCAAGTCATCCACCTGAACCGTTAAGCATTTTACTATTATCTGTCGGGACAACCGTTATCGTTGCCCCTTTCTGGGTGAGTCGCTGACAATGCCAACAGTCAGGACCACCAGTAACATCGGTGCCTGCCCTGATGTCCCACCAACTCGTGCGGTTACCAACAAGGTGAACTGTCTCCTTACCTTGTCTCGCGTTTGCTCTTTGAAGAGCTCGACTTTCGTACAACAGGATACCTCTCGGCCACGAACATTACCAGGCCCGCCGCACACAGGTGGAATACACCTGACCTGTCGTTCCGCTAAGATACCCTGCGCGGGCACCGTTGGGTCACCCGGCTCCTTACCTATAAGTACACCAGTTGATTTCAGTGCCTACCTGTAGGGATACGGGGCAGAAAACACAAATTTTTCATACCTACGGTACCCGAACCCAAGATCTATGCTATGGCGATGTAAAGTAACGGATGGAATCGGTGTTCATACCTTTGAAGACCGAAAGAGGGAAACGTTCTTGCGAACGTGGCTGACGTAGACTCGGAACTATGACCTCCCTGTCGTGTAGAAGACCACCACCGGCGAGGATGACTCCAGGTAAACCTCCAGCGACGAAGTAGCACCACAGGTGTAGTGCCTCGAATAGATTATACACGTACGGTACAATCGATGTTCCTCCCGGGCCCCGAACCAGGCGAGCAGCGGAAGAAAGACGGCTACGGATCCCGACTCCAGCAGAACGACGGCCTGCCTTATGGTGGAGAACTCCAATCCTGGTGCAGACTCCAAACAAGGGGAGTCCACTTCCGAGAAGCAGAAGGAGGAAGAAGGAGATATTGGTGTGTTGGGAAAAGGGGGGTCTACCCCTCCTTATATAGGCCAAGGGGGGTGGTGGGCCCCACCCTTGGCGCCAAGCCCAAGGGGGGAGACCCCCTCCTCCCTTAATGGGTCCCATGGGCCCATATAGCCTTTTCCCCATTTTTTTAATTTATTTATTATGTTTAAAATATTTAATTCAGATAATTAAATAATTAAACATTATTAAAACAATTAAACTTTATTTTGAACTATTCAAAATGTCCGG
Source organism: Bromus sterilis (assembly GCA_950022295.1). NCBI lineage: Eukaryota > Viridiplantae > Streptophyta > Magnoliopsida > Poales > Poaceae > Bromus > Bromus sterilis. Next base: position 246,495,713 of record OX465601.1, read on the forward strand.
AAACTATTCCGTCCTCCTCCGGAACTATTCCGGTGATTTCTCCTATTTCACCGATTGATCCCGTAACTGTCCTATGCATCGATTGCCCTGAAGTGTAACACCGTAACGGTCCGGGAAACAGCAGACATGGTTGAGACTCTTCTCATTGACCAATGACTAGTCAGTTGGACCTGGTGACAATCCTTGACAGCCCCTGCGCTTCCATCGAATGAACTTCGATCTCTTTTGGAAACCGTTAACGATACGACGTAATCCCTTTGTGCTGCGGTACTTTGTTTGTCCGAGGTTTGATCGTCGGTATCCTACATACCGTGTTCACATCTCGTTCGCAACAAACAACTTCTCTCGTCCATGATCATTGCATCTCTTGTGACCTAGTCACGTCCTTGCAAGGTATTGATGCAATATCACCGAGTGGGCCCAGAGTACCTGTCCTGTTCACAAGGACTGACAAATCCCGCTCTGATCTATTAACATACTCATCAACCATCTATTTCGGAATACCCAAAGTGCACCATTATAGCCAGCATATTTCAGTCAGGCGGTGGGATACAAATCAAAGTCTCCTCATAGATGACAATTACGTATGATCATTACGGTCTAAGGACTAAGCCATACGTTACAAAGTCATAGCAACGCTGAACTATGTGACTCGATCACATTGCAATACTTTAGGTGGGTGTACGTCCATCACATCATTCCCCTTAACGATATGACCTCATTGTCAATGGACTTAAGTGTCGCCATGATCAGGAAAGCTTGATCAATCAATTCCCCAATGAGATAGTTTACCCGAGTTAAACTACGGACCATGTTTTATACTAGACTTGTATTAGTATTTCCAAGTAATATAGTTATAGCACAGTATAAAACGTATTATGGAAAAAACGGATATGTGACAAATATCTTTATTAATTTGTCTCTAGGGCAGATATCCAACAGTCTCCCACTTGCACTAGAGTACAAATTACACTAGTTTACATCAGGCATGTATCTAACACCAATGGTCTCTCGGTGTTCTTCAAACTTGCCTTGTGGAAGAGGTTTAGTCATCGGGTCTGCTGCGTTCAGATCCGTATGTATCTTGTGAATCCTAGTGTGTCCATCCCTGACGTAGTCTCGCGTCACATGGAACTTGTGGAGGATGTGCTTGGTTGTAGAGTGAGTTCTTGGCTCCTTGGCACCCGTGTTGTCGCAGAATATTCCCATGGGGTCAGTGCAGCTGGGAAAGACGCCAAGCTCGATCACAAACTTCTTCAGCCACAACGCCTCGTTTGACGCTTCGCAAGCGGCAATATACTCCAACTCCATTGTAGATTGGGCGACGACTGACTGTTTGCCGCTCCTCCAGCTAATTGCGCCACCGTTCAACATGAAAACATATCCCGTCTGGGATTTCGAGTCATCTAGATCTGAGCTGAGGCTTGCGTCAGCGTAACCCTTTACGGTGAGCTCCTCATCAACTCCTCCATAAACGAGAAAGAGATCCTTGGTTTTTCTCAAGTACTTAAGGATGTTCTTTACTGTTGTCCAGTGAGCCATTCTCGGGTTACTCTGGTAGCGATTAGTCATACTAATGGCCAGCGCTAAATCCGGTCTGGTACATAACATAGCATATATGAGAGAACCTATGGCCGAGGCATAGGGCTTTGAGGACATCTCCTCCTTCTCTTTTGTTGTGGTTGGGCATTGAGTCACGCTTAATTTGACACCTTTTATAACTGGCAAGAGGCCTCTCTTGGAGTTACACATACTGAACCTTTTCAATATCTTGTCAATATAAGTGTTCTGACTCAAGGCCAACCGTCGATTAGGTCTATCTCTATAGATCTTAATCCCCAATATCTACGCAGCTTCACCTAGATCCTTCATGGAAAATTGTCCATTCAGATATTCCTTCACTTTCTCTAAGAATTTATTATCGTTCCCTATTAGTAATATGTCATCTACATATAACACAAGAAATGCTACAGATCTCCCACTCAGTTTCTTATAGACGCAGAACTCTTCGACGTTTTGGACAAAACCAAAAGCTTTAATGACCTCATCAAATCGAAGATTCCAGTTCCGAGATGCTTGCTTCAACCCATAGATGGACCGTTGAAGCTTGCATACCTTACCAGCGTTCCTTGGATCGACAAACCCCTCTGGTTGCATCATATACAACTCTTCCTCAATGTTGCCATTTAGGAATGCAGTTTTCACATCCATCTGCCATATCTCGTAATCATGATATGCAGCTATTGCTAGTAGGATCCGAATAGACTTTATCATCGCTACAGGAGAGAACGTCTCCTCGTAGTCAACTCCTTGAATTTGTCGGAACCCCTTCGCGACAAGTCGAGCTTTGTAGACAGATATGTTTCCGTCTGCGTCAGTCTTTTTCTTGAAAATCCATTTATTCTCGACGGCCTTGCGGTCCTCGGGAATATCCACCAAAGTCCATACTTTGTTGGTGTACATGGAGTCTATTTCGGATTTCATGGCTTCAAGCCATTTCTCGGAATCGGGTCCCTCCATTGCTTCTTTGTAACTTGTAGGTTTATCCGACTCATCAGCCGAGATTGCATTCACAAGCTGTCCATAAAACTCAGTAGGTTGACGGACTCTTGATGACCTACGGGGCATAAAAGGTTCCTCTTCATTCTCATCATGAATGTCATGATCGTTATGAACGTCGTTCTGGCCATTCTCTTCAGCTCCCACTGTGGAAGATGGTTCCAGAACAATTTCCGTAGCCGTTTCTTCCAATTGGAGTGATTGGTCAGTAACTTCATCGAGGTCTATTTTCCTCCCACTCAACTCTTTCGCGAGAAACTCCTTCTCAAGAAAGTGTCCCGTCTTGGCAACAAACGTTTTGCTGTCAGACTTGTTGTAGAAGGTGTATCCACAAGTTTCCTTAGCATAGCCCACAAAGATGCACTTATCCTCCTTGGATTCAAGTTTGTCAGGCTGTAGTTTCCTAACATAAGCCTCACAACCCCAAATCTTCAGGTGAGACAACTTAGGTTTCGTGCCATGTCATTCTTCAAATGGTGTTGTCTTTACGGATTCGGATGGAGCCCTATTAAGAATATGAGCGGCAGTTTCTAATGCATACCCCCAGAATGACACAGGCAAATCAGTACGAGACATCATCGATCGTACGTTATCCAATAGGGTTCGATTACATCGCTCAGCCACACCGTTTCTATGAGGTGTTCCTGCCGGCGTAAGCTGTGGTACTATCCCACAAGACTTCAGATGATTGCCAAACTCGTGACTCCAATACTCGCCACCTCGATCCGATCGAAGGTGCTTGATTTTCTTTCCGAGTTGATTTTCGACCTCATTCTGAAATTCCTTGAACTTTTCAAAGGTTTCAGACTTGTGCTGCATCAAGTAAATATATCCATATCTACTCAAGTCATCAGTAAAGGTCACGAAGTAACGAAGACCATTGCGAGTGGGGACGTTCATGGGTCCACATACATCCGTGTGTATGATCCCCAATAAGTCATCCGCACGCTCCATTATCCCATTGAATGGAGTCCTTGTCATTTTTCCCATGAGGCATGGTTCACATGTATCAAGGGATCCAAAATCCAATGACTCAAGAAATCCATCCTTATGGAGCTTCTCCATGCGCTTTATACCAATATGACCAAGTCAGCAATGCCACATCTTCATGTGATCTTCATAATTCTTCAATCTTTTGGCCTCAATATTGTTAATGTGACACATGTCACCATCGAGATCAAGTACGAATAAACCATGCAACTCCGGTGCGTGAACATAAAACATTTCATCCTTATAAATCGAACAACCAATTGTATCAGACTTCAAAGAATAGCGGTCTCGCTTCAAGCAAGATCCACTAACGATGTTCACACTCAACGCGGGTACATAGTAGCAATTATTCAGAACTAAAACCAATCCCGAAGGGAGAATAAGATGCTTCGTGCCGACCGCCAAGACTTCAATTTGACAGCCATTCCCCACGCGTATCGTCACTTCATCTTTGAGCAAGCGTCTCCTATTCCTTAGTCCCTGAATGGAATTAGAAATATGAGCGACGGATCATGTATCAAATATCCAGGATGTGTTACCGGCGCTTGTCGAGAGAAGATCAACAATATGTATATCAAATATACCTTCGTATCTCTTGGCGACCTTGCCAGCCTTTTTTTCCTTTAGGTACTTGGGGCAGTTGCATTTCCAGTGACCTTCACCCTTGCAGTAGAAGCACTCCACTCCGGGTTTAGGCTTGGGTGCCTTGGGAGGAGCGGCAACTGACTTGCCATCCCTCTTGGGGCTACCTCTCTTGGACTTCTCCCGCCTGCTCGACTTCTTGAAGTCAGTGGTCTTGTTGACCATGAAGACGGCGTGCTCCTTCTTGATCTCAACCTCGGCGCTCTTTAGCATGGCGAACAACTCAGAAGGGGTTTTGGTCATCCCCTGCATGTTGTAGTTCAGCACAAAGCCTTTGTAGCTAGGGGGAAGCGACTGCAACACCCTATCAACAACAAGTTCATCTGGAATCTGGCATTCCAGAGCATTCAAGCGCTGAACGTAGCTAGACATTTTGACTACGTGCTCACTCACGCTGCCATTCTCTTCCATCTTTGCTGAGAAGAAGGCTTCAGAAGCCTCGTACCGTTCAGCCCTGGCTTGAGGTGCGAAGACCGCCTTGAGATCGGTGATAATCTCATATGCACCCATCCTCTCAAAGCGTTTTTGCAGCTCAGCCTCCATGGAGTAGAGCATGCCACTCTGGACAAGGTTGTAATCATCAGTCCTAGAGAGATAGACATTCTTCTCGTCCTGACTGGCATCATCTGCTGGTGCGTCACCTAACGCGCCCTCTAGTACGTATGCCATCTTGAGGGGAACGAGGAGAATCCTCAGGGTGCGGAACCAGTTGGTGAAGTTTGTCCCATCTGTTTTTAGCTTATCTTTCTCTAGGAATGATCCTAGGTTGAACGAGGGGCGAGGTGCTGCCATCTACAAGGTTGATTCACAAGGGTACATATTTAGACTTTTGTTCATAATGTGGAGTTTCAATTTAATCTCAAAATTCTAGAAAGCTCCCACTTAGATAAACACCTCTCAATTTAACTAAGTGATTACACAATCCCAGCCCCCATACCTCTCCCGATCGTCACGGCCATCAGTATGCGAACCAGGTAGGCCTCTAAGCCAATCACATCAGGCATGTGACTCGTGCTCGACCTTTCGGTCTCCTATGTTCCAGGCCCGCATCTACATACGTCAAGCCTGCCAATCGAACCTTGATGTTAGCTGTTCAGCAAGGCCATATCTGCATATGCCAGGCTTGCCGAACCCAACCTCATGCGAACTCCGTTGAATATGTAGGACAACTCCGGTATGTACGGAGCATCAAGCCATATGGGAGAACCTTCCAGGCGGTGCCCACCAAGGGAGAACACAATGTTGGTATTGTGAGATATGGTCATGTTTCATGCTACCGTCAATATGTCTAGCATACTAGCATAAAACAGAAAGTAAAACTGTAAATCATACAACCTATGATCCCCCTTCATGCAAAGAAAAGTTAAACGCCTTTCTACTTTATCTTGTGAAAGTTTTACGTGGCTGCTAGAGGTTTCGAGACAGCGAACCGTTTCTATCCTGCGAAAAACATGCCACAACACCGTCTCCCATCCGTCTCTATTACACCCCTGTCGGGGCCCTCCGTTGCAAACATCTTCGCATCCCTAATGCAGAGAGACAGACACCCCCAGTTACTTTATATGGTACAAGCCATATGTCAAGCGTGGAACCAGTCTCGCGTAAACGCGTAAGGTCGGTCGGGGGCCGCTTCATCAAACATTGCCGCAACGCTAAATGAGTACACGTGGGAGGGTAAGGAATGAAGATTCGATGCCCACATCCTAGATGTGTTCTACCCGTACAATACATCTACGCATAGCTAGCTCTAATACCACTGTAGGGATACGGGGCAGAAAACACAAATTTTTCATACCTACGGTACCCGAACCCAAGATCTATGCTATGGCGATGTAAAGTAACGGAGGGAATCGGTGTTCATACCTTTGAAGACTGAAAGAGGGAAACGTTCTTGCGAACGTGGCTGGCGTAGACTCGGATCTACGACCTCCCTGTCGTGTAGAAGACCACCACCGGCGAGGATGACTCCCGGTAAACCTCCAGCGACGAAGTAGCACCACAGGTGTAGTGCCTCGAAGAGATTATACACGTACGGTACAATCGATGTTCCTCCCGGGCCCCGAACCAGGCGAGCAGCGGAAGAAAGACGGCTACGGATCCCGACTCCAGCAGAACGACGGCCTGCCTTATGGTGGAGAACTCCAATCCTGGTGCAGACTCCAAACAAGGGGAGTCCACTTCCGAGAAGGAGAAGGAGGAAGAAGGAGATATTGGTGTGTTGGGAAAAGGGGGGTCTACCCCTCCTTATATAAGCCAAGGGGGGGTGCTATCCTCCTCCCCTCCCCCATGTGGGACTAAACTCCCAAGGGGGGGTGCGCCGACCAAGGGGGGTGGTGGGCCCCACCCTTGGCGCCAAGCCCAAGGAGGGAGACCCCCTCCTCCCTTAATGGGCCCCATGGGCCCATATAGCCTTTTCCCATTTTTTAATTTATTTAATATGTTTTAAATATTTAATTCATATAATTAAATAATAAAACATTATTAAAACAATTAAACTTTATTTTGAACTATTTAAAATGTCCGGAAACTATTCCGTCCTCCTCCGGAACTATTCCGGTGATTCCTCCTATTTCACTGATTGATCCCGTAACTGTCCTATGCATTGATTGCCCTGAAGTGTAACACCCTAATGGTCCGAGAAACAACAGACATGGTTGAGACTCTTCTCATTGACCAATGACTAGTCAGTTGGACCTGGTTACAATCCTTGACAGCCCCTGCGCTTCCATCGAATGAACTTCGATCGCTTTTGGAAACCGTTAACGATACGACGTAATCCCTTTGTGCTGCGGTACTTTGTTTGTCCAAGGTTTGATCGTCGGTATCCTACATACCGTGTTCACATCTCGTTCACAACAAACAACTTCTCTCGTCCATGATCATTGCATCTCTTGTGACCTAGTGACGTCCTTCCAAGGTGTTGATGCAATATCACCGAGTGGGCCCAGAGTACCTGTCCTGTTCACAAGGACTGAAAAATCCCGCTCTGATCTATTAACATACTCATCAACCATCTATTTCGGAATACCCAAAGTGCACCGTTATAGCCAGCATATATCAGTCAGGCGGTGGGATACAAATCAAAGTCTTCTCATAGATGACAATTACATATGATCATTACGGTCTAAGTACCAAGCCATACGTTACAAAGTCATAGCAACGCTGAACTATGCGACTCGATCACATTGCAATACTTTAGGTGGGTGTACGTCCATCACATCATTCCCCTTAACGATATGACCTCATTGTCAATGGACTTAAGTGTCTCCATGATTAGGAAATCTTGATCAATCAATTTCCCAATGAGATAGTTTACCCGAGTTAAACTACGGACCATGTATTATACTACACCTGTATTAGTATTTCCAAGTAATATAGTTATAGCACAGTATAAAACGTATTATGAACAAAACGTATATGTTACAAATATCTTTATTAATGTGTCTCTAGGGCACATATCCAACACTACCATCAAGTGAAACCAGGAGGAATCACCCTCGATGGTACACTAGAAGAGGTTCGACAGAGACATCAGCGGAATAAACTAAAGAGGAATATTCTCGTATCACCCCGGTGGTGCCGAGACACCAGCGGAATGAACTAAAGAGGAATACCCTCGTATCATCCCAGTGATGCTACGCTACTGAGCCGACGAGAGTGAAATATGAGTTTGTCCACTCGTAAGTCAAACTCGAAGCGACTCGGCAGAGTCTCGCCGTTGTAGGTTCCCTAGGGCGTCTGCATTGATCCGTACCTGTTGCAGTTATAATATTTTGTAATCCGCGTTCACTCACCAGAGTGATCACGGCCCGCTATTCTAAACCTAGCTAACAATGCGCAGGGTTCACTGTTGAATATTATATATATTTATAAGGCAGCATAGGACAAGGAAGGTACATCAAGGGGTGACAATAACAGGCTATGCAATTGAATAGGTAAGCAATGTAGCAGCAGTAACAATGCCTAGTGCAAGAAATGTACGGAAAAGATAGGCGATATCTGGGGAAGGAAAATGACTCTGCTTGCCTGGAAGCTCGACGGTAGAGGTACGGTCGTCGACGAAGTAGTTGTACTCGGCAACGATGTCATCGGCGGCAGTTTCGGGGTCTACCGGAAGAATAAGGGGGGAGAAACAGTAAATACACAACAATAATAGCAATACCAATGTATGACATAGCAGATACAAAGCGACGGGGCTTTAACGCAGTGTTCGGTGATTTGCTCGGAGCAGGAATTTATCCGGGGATGACTCATCAGTACCGGTTGATTACCGGACCGATGATCCGGAGGGGAAGGTTCCATGTCTGCACTTTTAGAGACAACTGACAGACATATGGCTAGCATATCAGTGTTCTATGATTCATTCTGAACAACTTTCATGTTCAGAACATTTTCATCCGGAAAGTTTTACCGGCTCCGGTCATCTGACAGACAGACGAACCGGAGGAGAAATGTTTGATGTTTGGTAGGTTAGAGGGGTACGATGGGTATACGAGTAGCGTATCCGCATCCGTGATATTTTTCCGATCATTTTTTATATATAAATTATTTTCATCCGATTAACGGTTTAAAAGATATTAATTTTCTAAGTTTTAATCAGTTTAAAAGAATTTCATGGATTTATTTTATTATTTAAATTCAAAATTATCCATTAGTCTATCCAAAACAGTGCACTGACATGGGGGTCCCACATGTCATACACAGGGGTGTTTGATTGGTCAAACTGACCAGTGGGGTCTACATGTCAGCCACACATGTGTATTAAACATTTTTGCATAATTTAAAAGTTGCGGGGCCCAGCTATAAGTGACACAGTGAGTTAACTAGTTGTTTAATTTTAATCAGAGGGTTATTTGGGACTGGCCCCACATGTAATATTTATAGTGTTAACATAATTAACTTAATCATCTTAATTGCTTAATAGGTTGGGGGCCACATGTAAGTTTCTGGGTGGGTTATTAACCGCGGGGTTAATCTAAATTGTTTTAACAGAGGAGGGGAGGTTAGCCCATGGCTAACCGCGCGTGTGCGCCGCGACCATGGGCACGGCGGAGGCCTGCCGGAGAGGGCGGCCGAAGCAGCGGAAGGGCACGACCATGCAGGCGACCGTGTGTGCCAGGGCACCGGCGTGCAGCGGTGAGTAGGGTGGGGGCGACGCGGCCACGCGGGCGCGGGTGAGAGCGGCCACGGACAGTCGGGGGCAGAGCTCGAGGCGCGGCGGAGGGGCTACGGGCTGGGGGCGGAGGCCGGCGTGGCGAGCGTGCGCGGCCAGGGCAAAGTGGGGTGGCCAAAAGCGCGCACTGGGCGCGGCCAGTGGCCACGGGAGGGTGATCTCTCGTCCATGGACGAAGCTTGCACAACACGGAGACGGGGAGCCTACGACGACGGATTCAAATGGAAAAGAAGGGGAATTGGGGGAGAAGCTCACCCTGGAGCTTGTGGACGCGGTTAGGGAGTGCGAGGTGGCCGGAGTACGCCGAATTTCCGGCGAGGTGCGACAGCCGTGGAGGGGAGGAGGTCATGATTCCGACGATGTAGGGTCTTTCCTAGTCGATTGGCTAGCTGGGGTAGCGAGGACGACGGTGGGGAACCTCCTGCACAAGCTTGTGGTCGCTGTGGAGGAGTTTGGCCGCGACGACGACGACAGTCATGGGGAGCGCGGCTTCGCTGCGCGCTATGGAGGAGAAGGCGGCGCAGGGGGGTGCTGGGAGAGGGCAAATGGGGGTTAGGGTTTCAATGGGAGGGGTCGGGAGGATTATCCCCACCGGAGACCGGCGGATGGACGCCACGGGGTGGCCGCGCCATGGATGGCCGTCCTTCCTCCCTGTAGCGAGGTAGGGGAAAAGGGTCGGGTGGGGTGGGCCGGGTAGTTGGCTAGGCCTTGCCCTGTGCGGTAGATAGGAGTTTCACTTTTATTTTTATTTTATTTTTGTTTTCTTTTCTTCTTATATTTTGTTTGGATATCAAAACATTTTTGTAATATATGAGACTTGCTCCATGATTTCATTTGCAATTTAATATACGGCTAAAAAATTTTGGGATTCATATAAAATCATTTGCATTTTTCTTATATTTAAAATGGGTTAAATGCCACTGATTTGACATGTTTTGGTTTGATTAAATTAGTAAAACATTTTAATAAACCCCTATTTCATTTTTAATAAGACCTACTGATTATTAGGCATTTTATAAAACAGGTTCCATATTTTTTGGTTGAACATTAATTGCCACATTGTTTTGGAATTTTTTTAATCGGGTTGAATTTGAACAAGCCATGATCAAGGTGGGTCATTATTAGCATAATCATGATGACTTGGCATTAGATAAGGTGATCATTATAGCGTGACACCCGGGGTGTTACAAAAATCTGCGTAACGGAGTCTTCCAGAAGCACCCAAGTGGGGCCAGAGGGCCACCACCAGGGGCCCAGGAGGCCACCTGGCGCGGCCAGGGGCCTGACCGCTAGGTGGGCGCCTGGACCCCTGGTGGCCCCCTGGCTTCCCCCTTCTCCTATTTATTCTCCGTGACGGGAAAATTGAAGACAGAACCCTATTTCGCAATCTCGCCTCTGTTCCGCCGCCGTCGCGCTTCCAAGATCGGGAGCACCGTCAGGACCCTTTCCGGCACCCTGCCAGATGGAGGATCGACCTCCGGGAGCTTCTCCTCCACCATGGACACTTCCCGGATGTCTCGTGAGTAGTCTACCTTGGACCATGGGTCCGTTATCAGTAGCTATGTGATGTTCTCCTCCCCTCTTTTCTCTTCATGGTTTAGACCTCATGAGCTGCCCTACATGATCGAGGCACATATGTAATTCTTCTGTTGTTGCTATTTTGAGTTTGATGGGATCCGATGGATTATGAGATTATGTTCAGATCGTGATATTGTAATATATTTGGTTTGGATCTCTTATATTTTTGTTCCTAAGTAATTCTGGCATGTTCTCCGTTGTTGTTTATTGCTTTGGCCAAGTGGTGGATAGTAACTCCTAGAGGGAACGTCATGCTCGATTGTGGGTACATGCCCCCTGATGACACGCTTGAGTGACAGAAACATGAGTCTAGGGGATGTGATGTGGCCACAAGGGGGGAAACAACGATGCTTGTAACCGCGGTTGCAAGGATTGTTTAGTTTACGCAATGTTCTTTTTAATGCAGTTGTCTGTTGCTTTGGGTTTACACTTTGGGTGGGACTCTCAACTTAATACCAGCGAGATGTTCTGCATAGATATCTCAAGGTGGATGATTAGTAGTAGATGTAGATGGATTTCGGTCTACTTATTTTGGCGTACTGCCCATGCTTATTAGCCTCTTCCTTTCTTTTGTAACATAGTTAGAATTGCGGTGCGTTTATAATCCTGTCAATTGCCCTTCTGTAATTTGCTTACCTCGCATAGCAGTTTTATCGTCTTTTGGGAGAGAGACATCACTAGTGAACATCACGGGACCCCGGTCCATATTCTCATTATTGTTTACAAGCCTATTTCCTTTTCCAGTATTTACTTGCAGTTGCTATTATCATTATCATTATCCCTTGTGTGTTTGACCCTTTGTAAACAACAAGACCTGAGAGATTGAAAACCTCTCTGAACTTTGTTGGGAGCAAAGTTAATTGTGTCGTGTGCAGGTCCAGGTCAAGGAGACAACTTTTGTCTTATTCGGTGCCATTGTTTCCTTGCCACCTACTTATCATTGTCAGAGTCCTACGGGAGACAAACCCTATCCTCTACATAGGGGAAATTTGCTGCTATCCTACATCTCACCTTCCACTTGGGGTAACCAACGAAGGGAGAGAAGCCATTACCAGTTCCACTCCATCAAGAAAATTTTTGGCGCCGTTGCCGGGGACTCTGAGTGATAAGATAGGGGAGTTGCCCACTACCTTTTACCTTTACTTTTTAGTCTTGTTAGTTTACCTTTCTGTTTTTATCTGTGTGTCTTATATCAAGAACCAAATAAATAGTTGCTACCTTTTTCCTTTGTCTTACTTTGCCTAGTTAAGATATCTTTACCATGGGTGTGGAACCACCCAAATATGGTAGGATGGACATGTTTCACTTGGGTCGTCTTCGATCAATTTGTTCTCACGCTAAAAACCCAACCGACTTGGTTGAGGGAAGATCATTGGATGAGCACGCTCATTATACGCGGCACCGCTTCTCAGAAAGGGAACCACTTATGGGACCAAATACAAACTTATTATTTCTATGTTGAGTGTTTATGCCACATTTATGATTTTACTTGCTGCTCTAATATAGATCGTAAGCACCTTCCTTTCCAATGTGAGTTTAATGAAAATGAGATCTTATCTTCTTATGATAAAGGTGTTTATGATTACTTTGATGTTGAAAATATTGAAGAGTTTGTTGCTTTTAAAGGTGCTTACGAGATTGCTTCTTTGATTGAAAAGTATTACGATACTATTCACAAGTCTGAAAACTTTGCAGTTCTTGCTTATTGCTTCGAGAATTATACTTCCAATTATTATATTGGGGATTTTAAAAATAAAATATTTGCTGCCCTAGAAGAGGCCAATGGTTGCTATGATGAGGAATCCCATGATTCCGAGGACTCACTTGAAATATCCCTTTCTGAAGATCTTGATACTTGCTTTGTTGATGGCCATGATGCCAATATGGATTATGCTTGCGAAGATGTACTTGCTATAGTTCCTTATGTTAAGCGTGAAATTGTTGCTATTGCACCCACACTTGATTGTCCTATTATCCTTTTGAAAAATCTCCAACTCATATTCCAGAGAGCTTTGCTCTTATTAAGGCTCAATGTGATGGGTTGCATTTATCTTATGTTCCTAAAGACCGTGTTAAAAACTATACACGCATGCTTGTAGGTCATGAACAATATGATTTATGTGATAGTTATATTCTTAATGTTGTTCATGATACTACTGAAATTATTTTTAGAGAGGGAAGTTTGGTTGTAGAAACTTCCATATTACTAAAACTCCTCTCTTTATGTTGACAGTTTTGAAGATGTTCTTGTTCCACCTTCATATGCTGGTTTCTTCTTGCTTCTTTGATTTATTTTCTTATAATATGCCTATGCATAGGAAGTGGGTTAGGCTTAAATGTGTCTCATATTTGCTTCTTGATGCTCTCTTTTGCTCCAAATTCTTATACTTATGAGAGCATCTTCTATAAACTTTATGCCTAGCTTAAAGGCGTAAAAGAAAGCGCTTGTTGGGAGGCAACCCAAGATGTTTTTACTTCTGTTCTTAGTGGTCTTGATGATTTTTACTACTGTAGCAACATCATTGTATCTTTATTTTCAAGCTTTGTGCCAAGTATAGCCTCATATGACAAGGGAAGTGAAAGTTGTGACATGTTGTCCAAAAAACAGATTATGTCCTTGTGACGGAAAAAAATCGGATCAAATCACCAGTTCATCTTTTTGAGCTGAATTTTTTACAAAGCGTGCTCTATACAATCACGGAACTTTCGTATGTTCTGGGTTTTTTCATTCGAGTTGCAGAAGTACCCCTAAAAAATTCTTTATTACCTGTTGTTCTATTTTTTCACAAATTCTGCCACGTTTTGTCTCTCCTAACTTTTGCAAACCTTAAGCTTTCTCTTTCTTTGCAAAAACCTTTTGGAAATCTTGAGAAACAGTAGATATTCAAGAATATCTTTATATCCAGTGGGGAAAAATTATTTATTAAGGGTACTAACCTCTCTAATCAGCTTATGATGAGCTGTGTATGAAGGGAGTTTTCAAGTGTGCGATGGAAGATGATGAAAGAAGATTCGGGAGTGTCAAGCTCTGAAGCTTGGGGACGCCCCCATGCATCCCCAATAAATATTCAAGGATACTCAAGCGTCTAAGCTTGGGGATTCTCCCGTGCATCCCCTTCTCCATCAACAATCATCAGTTCGTCCTTCGTCTCACTGTATTTTTATCACTTCATGCATTATATGCTATGCTTGGAGCGTCTCGCTCTTAGGTTTTATTTTTAGTTTTCTTTAGATTTGCTTGTTTTTCATAACAAGTTAGATCTCATCTTACTTTGTGTGGTAGAGAAACACGCTCCACTTTCAAAATCTAGAACACATCATAGGATTCTTCATGCCTATCTTTTTTCTGTTGTGTGTTCTTTATCTTTTCGTAGCTACTGCCATGTCTAGTTTTAGTCTTAGTTTGTCTTAGCAAGAGCCTTGGCTTTTGTTTAGTTTGTCGCTGGAACTCTCTTTAGTTTTCATGTTTATCTTGTTAAGAGAGTTGGTTTTTGCACTGAGTTAGGCCTTGTTTTTGAGAAGTGGGTAATTGAGGTTGCTATTTAATTTCAGTAGTAACCTGCAATAGTTTTGAGGTATTGATGTGAGTAATGTTTGAATTGGTGTCAAGAGCTCTAGCCTATTAGTGATAGGTGTCGTATTTTGGGCAATCTGTGTGTTATTTTCAAAAACCTACAAAACTAGTTGAGAACTCTAGCTACTAGATGGATCACTACTCTTCTAAGGGGTCGAATATTAGAGTACACTCACGTACCATGAGTCGAGGATGCGCAAGGATAACCAAACCCCCATACACTCCTCCTCGGGGTACTTGTCTCTTTGTGAACCTCCTCATTAGATTGAGAGTTACCTATAATAAGTGTATGAGTTCTTCGGACTAATGTAAGTTTTGAAAGTTGACACTTCCACCTCCTCATATTTTCTAGCCTCTCATGTGTCGTGCATTGCCTACTTCTCACTCCGAGAGTTGGCGTCCACCTTCGTCGGTACATCCAAACCCTTGGCATGATACGCTCTGTCATCATGAACCTCCTTATATCTTTCCTCAAAACAACCACCATACCTACCTATCTAGGCATTTCCAAAGCCTTTCCGGGATATATTGCCATGAAACATCCACCTCTTCGTGACTTGATCTTCATGGCATACATGTTCTTGCTACACTGGCAGCGGCATACATTGCATACATCATGATAGCTACATCTTCTTTATGATTTGAGTACCTTGTAAAGTGTGAAAGATCTTCTATACCCTCTTGTAAATTAGAGTGTTGCCCTTAATTGAGGAAAAGATCCCAAAGTGGAATAAATAAAAGATCCCAAAGGGGAAAAATGAGAGTTCAATAGAAAGAGCCATTGAGGCCACCAAAAAATACAAAAAAATAGAAAAAACAGAAAAAGAAATAAAAAGACAGAAAGGGGCAACACTACTATCCTTTTGAAAGATCCACTCTAGTACTCCCTCTTATCCATGTACTCCATAGAGATGGTCATGCATATAGCTATGTGGGGACCTTCACACTATAGAACTTGGCTTGCATATTCCAAAGATGAGCCTCCTAAAATGAGCTCTAGGTCTTCATGAGCGAGCAAGTTAGATGCACCCCCACTAGTTCCATTGGAGAGATTTTCAGCTCATATGTGCATCCGTTGCATGGCAATCCCTACTCCTCACATCATATCTATCATTTGGCCTTCTCTCCTATGATTGTCCTCATTGATGTGAGCCTTTCTCACCTTTTTGTCTTCCTCCTCCACCATATTCTCTCTTTGCCATCCTAAGTGATAACTCTCGTGCTTACGCTCATCCATTGCATGAGTGCTCAAAATATTGAAAAGGAGTGAATCAAATTGACTCGTACCTGGCTAGTGGTCTGGGGACGAGTCGAGATAAGATTCCAAAGAAGACCAAGTGTGAAACTTTAGTAGATTGAGTTATCAACACAAAAATATATTTTTCTCGTATTCCCTATCCCCCTTCTTGCACGCAAACACCATCTGGAGACATTCGAGTCATGGACAGCGAGAGCTCTTGCACCCAATGTTCTTTCGTTGCTTGTTTCAATGCTAATATAGACTCTTGCATGTTATGACTTAAATTGAATTACATACCTTGATTTCTTTACTTTTCAAAGTTCTTATATGGTTGCTAGCATGTCACCACAGAAATTATGCCTGTTATCATTTACCTACTTGAGGACGAGCAGAAATTAAGCTTGGGGATGTTGATACGTCTCAAATGTATCGATAATTTTTGCTCGCTCCATGCATGTTTTGTGTGTTACTTCTATGATCTAGATACACTTTCATATACTTTTGATCATTTTTGGACTAACCTACTAACTCAGTGCACCCCAGTGCCAGTTCCTGTTTTCTGCTGTTTTCCTATTCCAGGTTTCCCCCATATTAAAAATGCTCCAAAAAATCGGAAAAAAAGGGATAAAAAATCAGCGTAGCGGAGTCTTCCAGAAGCACCCAAGTGGGGCCAGAGGGCCACCACCAGGGGCCCAAGGGGCGCCTGGACCCCTGGTGGCCCCCTGGCTGCCCCTTCGCCTATTTATTCTCCGTGACGGGGAAACTCCGAAGACAGAACTCTATTTCGCATCTCGCCTCTGTTCCGCCGCCGCCGCGCTTCCAAGATCGGGAGCACCGTCAGGACCCTTTCCGGCACCCTACCGGAGGGAGGATCGACCTCCGGGAGCTTCTCCTCCACCATGGACGCTTCTCGGCTGTCTCGTGAGTAGTCTACCTTGGACCATGGGTCCATGATCAGTAGCTATGTGATGTTCTCCTCCCCTCTTTGTTCTTCATGGTTTAGACCTCGTGAGCTGCCCTGCATGATCGAGTCACATATGTAATTCTTCTGTTGTTGCTATGTTGAGTTTGATGGGATCCGATAAATTATGAGATTATGTTCAGATCGTGATGGAGCAATATATTTGGTTTTGATCTCTTATATTTTTGTTCTAAGTAATTCTTGCATGTTCTCCGTTGTTGTTTATTGCTTTGGCCAAGTGGTGGATAGTAACTCCAAGATGGAACGTTATGCTCGATTTTGGGTACATGCCCCTGATGACACGCTTGAGTGACAGAAACATGAGTTTAGGGGATGTGCTGTGGCCACAAGGAGGAAAACAACGGTGCTTGTAACCGCGTTTGCAAGGATTGTTTACCTTACGCAAAGTTATTTTAATGCAGTTGTCTGTTGCTTTGGGTTTACACTTTGGGTGGGACTCACAAGTTAATACAAACAATATATTCTGGATAGATATCTCAAGGTGGATGATTAGTAGTAGATGTACATGGATTTCGATCTACTTATTTTGGCGTACTGCCCATGCTTATTAGCCTCTTCCTTTCTTTTGTAACATAGTTAGAATTGCGGTGCGTTTATAATCCTGTCAATTGCCCTTCTGTAATTTGTTTACCTCGCATAGCAGTTTTATCGTCTTTTGAGAGAGAGACATCACTAGTGAACATCACGGGACCCCGGTCCATATTCTCATTATTGTTTACAAGCCTATTTCCTTTTCCAGTATTTACTTGCAGTTGCTATTATCATTATCATTATCCGTTGTGTGTTTGACCCTTTGTAAACAACAAGACCGAAGAGATTGACAACCTATCTGAACTTCGTTGGGAGCAAAGTTAATTGTGTCGTGTGCAGGTCCAGGTCAAGGAGACAACTTTTGTCTTATTCGGTGCCTTTGTTTCCTTGCCACCTACTTATCATTGCCGGAGTCCTATGGGAGACAAACTCTATCCTATACATAGGGGAAATTTGCTGCTATCCTACATCTCACCTTCCACTTGGGGTAACCAGCGAAGGGCGAGAAGCCATTACCACTTCCACGCCATCAGCATATCACAAATTATGTTGCCAATTTATTTCGTTTAACCAAGCTGGATGTCAATCCTGCCAATTATGTGTTTACTTATATAACATTACATATTAGAGATATGTTCAGAGCTATGCATTCAGTTTAATGCAAAACACTGAAGCTATATATTATAGTCGTTGTACTTATTTTACTCGGTATATTAAGCAATAGTATCATGTAGGGATTACTTACTTAATTGAAGTTCGCTGCTTGATTGGGCCAGCCCATTGAGCGAGCGCGTGTTTGGTCACCATCCAGAAATACATGTATAGGTCATTGCATCCCCGTATTATTTATAAGTAAGCAACATGGTGTAGTGTCTAGTGCGATTTGTGTTGTAGCCCTGGTTCTGTGTTCGAGTCCCAGCACGGCGGGCTTGTTTATTTTTTTATGTGTTTGGACATGTTGCATGCGTGTTGGGAGGATACGCGGGACATCACCTGGCTCATACTGACAAACAAAAACGAATTGTTTTTTTTTACTTAGCGGTGGCAGTGGTGGATAATTTTCATCAACTATTGGGATAATTACAGTAACGGACGAAAAAAAAGGGAGAAACCCACCTCTCTTTATTATTAGGTACTAGAAAATATGCCTGTGCGTTGCAACGAGAATATAAAATTGCATGCATTTTTAACGTGATAAGCTTATTCAATACTTTTTACAATTTTCATTTTAACATATCGAACGATGAAATAATTAAGGATACCATTTATTGGGATTTCCATACGTACTATATCCATACCTTCTCACAGTGCCTTGCTTTTTTCACATTACCCTTGGGTGAAAGGTCGTGTCTTGCACACATTTTTAACATGATAATCTTGTTCAAGACACTTTTGCTTTTTTATTATAATATGTCGAACATTGATTGAGGATATCATTTATCGGCATTTCCATGTGTAGTTTATCCATGCCTTCTCACAACGCTTGCTTTTTTCACATTGCCCTTGGGTGAAAGGCTCTATGACTAACTAAGATTACCTTATTTTATTCTATAAAGGAAATTTACATTTTTTCCTTTGCAACCTTGTATATAACGTGGTTGTTCTAGTAATCTGTGTACATGAAGTTATGAACCATAAAAAAAGCATATACAAAAGCAAGACTCTAATTTTTTTGCAATTCGTATAAGATAAATTAAATAATGTATGTTTATCTTTCATGATAAACTTGAATCAGGTTCCTCCTATCATACATTACACTAAGTGTTAATTTTCCTTTTACCGAACCACTATAGAATTTATTCACTCTATTCTTCATGCACTAAAGAGAAATGCACGATGTCCAAAGAAACATGTTTGTGTGCGCACCCCAGGTTTGAAAAAACATGTAGTGCGCTTGTTTTTTCTCTATCATAATTGGCGATGTTCATAAGTCTTCAGCCATTTGTATTTGTATTTTTCCATTTTCCATTGGACTGTAAATGCACACATCTTTGGGCATTTTTTTGTTTGGCAGGCAGTCGGCACCGTTTTTTGCTCTTTGATTCATCACAAGAGATGAGCATCCAATCCAGGCAAGAGATTCATGTCATAATAACCCACAATCAATTTCGATAATTGCAGAAATTAGGCTTTCGCCCCGCTTTATAAATAAAGCACCAACCACAAGTCCAAGCATACGTTACAAAGATTCAAATAGCTGGGGCACCAACACATCATGGCCCAAAAACACCTAGGGGAAGCACCCACAACATGTAGAACGAAGGGTGACACACACAGCAAAGGGTCCTCATCGGAAGTCACAACATCATGTCGCCGCCATAGTAGGAGAGATCAGGCATCGCCCCGTGCTCGTCAAGGCGTTAGTCGCCCGAAGGATGAACTCCCTATCCCTGCGTCGGGATAGAAGGTGCCACTGCTGCAAGAAAGCGAGAAATTTGAAGATCATATTAGACGCCCGCCGCAAGAAGACGCGCTCAATAACCATCTTGTTCCTAGTGTTCCAGAGCGTCCAGGCCAGCGCCGCGAACAACAGCCAAAAGATACGCCTCCTCCTGTTAGGCTGGTTGGCCCGCCTCTAGAGGAACTCCGCCAAGTCCGCCGCCTCCCAATCCGCCCCAAGGGCTTCCCGCATATAGTTCCACATAAACCGGGCCGCCACGCAGGAAAAGAATATATGCGCCCCGTCCTCAAGGACCCAACACAGGGGGGAAATCCCATTACCCGGGCCCTGTCGCTTCAGGACCTCACTTTCTTCGGTACCCGAGGGCAAGCGATCCCGAAGCAACTGCCAAACGAAGATCTTAATCTTGAGGGGGAGCGGGCCTTCCATAGATGGGCCACCCAGGGCAGGGTCAGGGCGCGGCAGAGGGTGCGATAGCTCGAGCTCACCGAGTATTGTCCTGACGGTGCCAGCTGCCAGGAGAAATGGTCCGGTCGAGAGGTACGAGCCATCGGGAGGAGGACAATCAGCGCATCCCACACCGCCCTCTCAACAGGGCCGAAGGTGCGCCGGAATGGGAGGTGCCAACGGCCATTGGCACCCACCGCGGCGACTAGAATCTCATGGTCCGCGCAAATAGCAAAGAGCCCCGGAAAGGACACCCGCAGGGGGGTCCTGTCCAGCCAGGGGTCTAGCGAGAACAGCGTGTCCGCCCCATCCCCCACCGAGACGGACAAGCCAAAACGGATCTCGTGCTTAATAGACTGGATGGCCCGCCAGAACTGGGAGCCAACCATTGTCGAGCAAGCTAAGAGCGGGCGACCCCGCAAGTACTTAGCCTTGATTAATTGGAGCCATAGGTCGCCATCCCCCGCGAGGATGCACCAGGCCCACCTTAACATCAGCGCAACATTCATGCGCCGCGAGTTGGTAATCCCCAAGCCACTGCACGGTTTGGGTAGACAGATCTCTGCCCATTTAACCATGTGGTATTTCTCACGACCATTCGACCCCTGCCAGAAGAAGCGAGCCAACTCGCGGTCAAAAGCTGCATGCACACTTTCCGGGAGAAGGAAGATCCCCATCTGATACATGGGTAA
The DNA here is from genome assembly GCA_950022295.1 of Bromus sterilis. NCBI lineage: Eukaryota > Viridiplantae > Streptophyta > Magnoliopsida > Poales > Poaceae > Bromus > Bromus sterilis. The sequence goes on from OX465601.1 coordinate 246,516,522, forward strand.
ACTAGAAAGGCACGCGTCAATCAGGATGGTCTTACTCCCCTTGGAGGTGAACCGACCACACCACGACTCCGCCCTCGAGGCGACCCGACCCATAACCGGGTCAAAGTCCTTAACTTTGAGGCAAGAGCCAGACAGTGGCATCCCCAAGTATGAGATGGGGAAGGTGGGTAGCCTACAGTTAAGGTTATTCGCGATCCGCTGTTTTTCCGCCTCCGGGAACCCCAACACTACAACTTCACTCTTGTCGAAGTTAATCTTAAGGCCAGACATGGCTTCGAAGCAGAGGAGGAGGAACTTGAGGTTAATTATGTCCAAGTCGGAGCCCTCCACCATGACCAAAGTTTCATCGGCGTATTAGAGGTGGGTGACGCCACCGCTAGGATTAAAGTGGCCCACAACGCCATGGATGTGGCCAGCCGCCCTCGCTTTATCAAGAATGGAGGTCAAGGCGTCAACCGCCAGGTTAAATAGGAGGGGAGAGATTGGTTCCCCTTGCCGAACCTCGCGAGAAGAGCGAAAATACGGGCCCACGACACCGTTAATATTGATGGTCGTGGACCCCGTACGAACGAGCTACATCACCCAGCTCGCCCACCGGTCATCGAACCCCCTATGATCCATGACTAGTCGCAGGAACGACCAGTCGAGGCGATCATAGGCCTTTTGGAAGTCCAGATTAAGGAATACCCCCCGCTGACGTTTGGTCCTGACCTCGTGGATAATCTCGTGGAGGGCCAGTATCCCATCATGGATAAATTGGCCCTTCATGAAGGCCGGCTGGTGGGGGTGTGAAATCCGGCTAGCGACCGGGGCTAGCCGGGAGGCACACACCTTCGCGTATAGTCACTCCACCACGTTAATAACCGTAATGGGGCGGAAGAGCCTAATCTCCACCGCCCCATCCACCTTGGGGATAAGGGTAATAATCCCGTAATTAAGTCTGGCCATGTCCAGAGTCCCGATGTAAAACTCCTGGAACATGGGAATAATGATTCCTTTAACCACGGGCCAAAACCGTTGTAAAAAAGACACCGGAAGGCCGTCTGGGCCAGGAGCCGAGGAGGCTTTCATGCCATCCAACGCGCGGCGCACCTCCTCTGAGGTGAAGGGGGCGAGAAGGGCTTCATTTTCCGCCAGCGACACCTGCTCCTCCAAGGACCAAAAGCCGTCCGCCAGGGAAGCACCCGGAAGGGGCTCGTCCAAGAAGAGCTCCTTGTAGAAGGAGTAGACATGGGCGGAGATACTCGAGGCATCCTCTATTAGGATACCGTCGGCTCACAAGCACGGGATCGAGCAGTGGCGCCTACGCCCATTCGCAATAGCCTGAAAGTAAGCGGTATTCGAATCTCCTCGGAGAAGCCAGTTCTGGCCCCCGCGACGGCGCCAAAACAAATCCTCACCCTTGAAAATCTCCATCAGGGAGGCTTCAAGGGTGTACCGGCGCAACCACTCGTCAGCGGAGAGGCCACCGGAGTCGGCTTCCACATCTAAGGCCTTAATCTGGTCCAACATATCACCTTTACGAGCTTTAAGCTCGGCCCCCAGATTAGCCCCCCAACCGCGCATGAACTGCCTCACCAGCTTGGAGCAGTGATGCCAGATGTCCACCACGCAGAAAGTGCGGGGCGGGGATCTGGCAGCCGCACACCACCGTTCCAGGACACCCTCAACAAAGCCGGGTTGGAGAAACAAAGACTCCTCAAAGCGGAACCAACGCGACCGGGGCACCGACCCCTCACCCGAGCTAAGGAGGAGGGGGGAGTGGTCCGACCCAATTCGTGTGACCAACCTAAGCGAACATAAGGGGAAGGCAACCTCCCACATGGGAGAAACTAGAACTCGATCCAGAACACTACGGATCGGGTTCACCTGATTATTACACCACGTATATCGAATGCCAACTCTGTCGATTTCCCGCAGAGCCAGCCTGGCAATGCACTCATTGAAGGCCCGCATCCTGGGGGCATAAATGAGGTCAGAGATCTTTTCCGAGGCATCCTGAATGAGGTTAAAGTCCCCGACGATCACCACCGGAGTGGAGCTCCGGGCCACCTTCGCCTCAAGTTCCTGCAGGAAGACAACGGGCCGACTATGGTCTCCATGGCCATAGACTATAATGGCCTCCCAGCTAAAACGGGAGGCCCGATCGGTGAGAGTCATACTTAGGAAAAACTCCCCCCGATCCATGTCCTCTACCTCAAAAAATTCCTCCAGGCCCCCCATAAGGATACCACCCGAGCGACCAGACGCCGGGAGCCACTGCCAGGCGAACTTATGGGGACTCAGCCCCTCCAGCGCAAGGATGGATAAATCATGTCGGATCGTCTCCTGAATACCAACAACATCGATGGCCTCCTCACGCAGGTAGTTGATCAACTGCCGGCGACGGCCAAGCTGACTGAACCCCCCGAATATTCCATCATAGGAGCTTCATCCGGGCACCCGAATAGGCCCCTTACGCGGGACCGAGCGAGCCCTACTAGTCGAGGGCTGGGACGAGCAAGAGCGCGTGCGCCTGCAGCCACCATAGCCCGGAGATCGGGTGTCAGGCTCAGCCACCTCGGGTGCGGTCGTACCCCTCTTAGGGTGGCGCCCGCAACGTCGAGGTGGGGGCGCCACCGAGGGGGTGTCGTCTCCAGCGACCGGGAGACCCTCGGTGGTGATAGGGCCAAACACCGTAGGGTCCTCGGCCAGCGAGGCTCGCCGTTGGCCCGCCTCCTGAGCGGCGCGCGTCGCCGCAAGCGCATCCTCAAACCCTTCTTTAGCCTGAATAGCCGCAATCTTCTCTAACCGCGGACCCCGCTCACCCCGGAATACGATATTGTAGTCGTCAGCAACCCCCGCAAGATGGCTTAACGAGACATCACCCAAAATAGCAAAGCGCGAGCCAAGCGAGTGCGAACCAGAGGAGGGGTCGGACGTACCCGGATCCAAGTTGCGCGCAGCAGCACGCAACGCCGCACGCTCCGCGATCGACCCATCCCACGCGCGCCCAAGCCTGGCACTCAGGCGCCTAGCCACGGGAGGCGAGGAAGCGTGGCGGCGGCCGGTCACGGGAATGTCAAGGCAGGCCGTGACTAGAGACACCGCGTACAGCGCCGGGGGGACCGGCACCGGAACCTCGACCAGTGGGCTGGGGGTGTCAGAACCCTCTGTTAGGTATGTGCTAGGGTTTGAGTGCCCGTTGCATCATGCAAAAATTTCAAAAGAAATTCAAAAATGGGGAAAAGAAAAGCCCTAAAGAATTTAATTAAATGGCCAAACAAAAATTGCTTCCAAAAATTGCTCTGTTATTTTTGAAAAGTCTTATAAATATGCATGATCACATATAAAGTGAAGTGGGTCCCACTGCATGCACCAAGATTTGTCAAAAATTCTAAATAGGGCTTGGAAATTAAATTAAACTCCAATTTGAATTTAAATTCAAATTGTTTGAATTTCAAAAGTCACCAAAACTTGTGAGTGGCTAGTGGCATGAACCCTAAGCCCACATAAAAGTTTTGGGGATTTTTAAAAGTGCTTTGATATTTTAATTATTGAAGCAAAACAAAATTGCAGAAGAAATAAAAAGAATGAAAAAAAAGAAAAACTGAAGGAAAGGAGAGCCCCTTACCTGGCTCACCTGGCCGGCCCAGCAGACTGGTGCAGACCAAAGGGGCAGGGTCGTCTTCTCCAGGGCGCCAAGAAGGCACACGGCTGCGTGTCGCGCATGCCGTGGCCATAGCCACGTCCTGCTTCGCCGTGGCAGGACCTCCCCTCCCTCCACCTCCTCGCCACCACACATCTAGAGACGCCATCTCCATTCTCTCCCTCTTTCCGCTCGCTCTTCCTCTCTCTTCCTCGCAAATCTCGCGAAGACCGGAGACCACGCCGTAGCGCCGACGAGGAACTCGCGTGGCCAACGGCCCTCAACCTCCACGCCACCGTGTCCAGGGAGTTCCCCGTCCTCATCTACGCCGGATTACGCAACGAATCGATCCCAATGGCCTCGGAGACGACGCCACCTCTAGCATTCCATCGCCGGCCGCCGCGACCTTCGTCGACGAATTCCGGCGCCACCAGTTCGTCCCCGGCCTCCTCGAGCCCGCTGTCACGCTCCTGGTGAGCTAAGCTGTGTTTTACCCTGTCCAGTGCCCCTCCACGTGGCCTCCTTCGCCGTCGTCACCTCTCCAGTGCTCCGGCCACCGCGCCTTTTTAAGTCGCCGTCGCCCTGGAGCCCCTGGCGTCCCCCGGCATAGCGCACTAGACGCGGGAGCACGCGGGCTTCATTTTGGTAGCCACCCCGTGCCCTCCCGTGGCCATTTGGGCACTCCGGCGAGGCGCCGCCGTGACCCGTGGTCACCGGCGGTTAGCCGCTGGCTGGATTGGCCATTAGGGCCCTTAATCACCGCCCTGGGATCTATGACAGTGGGCCCCTGTCCCTTTAATTAAACGTTGTTTAAAATAACAGAGAGGGATTAATCCCCCTCTCACTGACAGAGGGGCCCCACTGGCCAGAGCCCCACTAACGTCAACCCTGCGTCAGCATGACGCCATAAATAGATTTCTAATTAAAATAAATCTAGAAAATACAGAAAATCTTTTAAACTTCAAAAATTCATAGAAAATTCATATTAACTCCAAATTTAACATATAATATATGAAAAATGATCAGCAGAAAATGCTTTATCCAAATATCCAACTTTCAACCATGTTTGAGTTGATCTTAAATTGGGACCAGTAGCTTTTTCTATTTGGTTTAATTGGAATTAATTAAAATTTAATTCAAATGCTATTCCAACTTTAACCTTTGCAATACACCACACTTCAATTGAACATTAGAGGCATATCTTACACATGACAAGATGGTTTACAATGATCAAACAAAAGCAATTGCAACTTGGCTAAGTTGAGCAACATATGGAGTTTGAATTTGCATTCCAAATGCAATACACTTCATTTAAATTGAATTTTCCACAAAACAGAAGCAATCACATCATGGACAACTATATCATGTGTATGTGCATTCTATTTCAATGTTGCCCCCCTTTGTTGATGATTGTGCCGGTAACAGTGCTTCCGAGACGGTGATCACCACCGAAGGAGAAGACCACCGTTAAGACCGTGTATCGTCAGCAAGGCAAGCAAACCCCCATTGATCATGTCTATAAAATCCCACATCCATCTCAGTCTCGCTTATGCATTGATTAGGATGATCACCTTGTTATCGATTCTACCGCATAGTTGAACCCATATCCGATGCATGACCTATCATCTTGTCACAGTAGTAAGCAAACCACAATCCTAGCTAACATAGGAGTTGATTGATATCATGAGCCCCCTACAACTGTTACAGCTTATTGCATGCTTAGTGTTACAATGAGGTTATTTCTGATGTGAGTCGGGATGATAGTGAACATGGTGTTGATGAAGGTGGAACTATGTTGGTGAATCCACCCTAATACAAGGTGATCGATGAGAGGCTGTGTAGGCGTACACAGTGGGTTGTCTCGTTGAACACCTCCTTAAGCACCGAGTTCTTGTATGGTAATCCAAGACAAAGAGTACAACCATGCATTGGGCTCACTGACCCCTCTCAGCCTAGTACCTTGATCCTTGTTGACGTCAAGGAGTCACATTAGTTCGGGCTTCCATTTGGCATATGCATAGAAAAAGAATGGATGAAGGGTTGCATCATATAGATATGTGGGTGGATCTGTGAGACAGTGAAACCATCTTCTCGGATGGCGTCTCGGTTGCCTACATTGTCTGAGTCCGTATCGTTGATCCGGTCGGGCTCTCGAGCGGGATCTACCTCAGATAGTCGAATCCTAGAATATACCGGTTGTGAGCGAAGTGTCGTGGTGAACATCCTCGCCGGCACCCCTTGAATGGTGACGAGACCTGGCGGTAACTGATGGTCATGTGTGTGTAGTTTACATCCTTGCAAGGTTAACAAAACTATTCGAATAGCCGCGTCCGCGGTCATGGACTACTTGGAACCTGTACCTGATTATTAGACAACTTGAATGGATACTTCTAAAACTCGCAAGATAAGTGTAACAGCCCAGATTTCACAAAAAATAAAATTTTTGTTTTCGGTGTGAATTGTTTGTTTGTCTGATTTATTTGCGATGTTTGCATCCCCGATTTATCGATCGGCGATTATTTTCCCCCCCTCTTATCTCGTACCGGACGGAGACCAACCCTTGCCACCTTGACACTCGACCTTTGCGACACCGGGTTTCACCCGATCACCGTCGCGAAAACCGCACGAGACCAGCCGCAGCCAACGGAACGAAAAACCCCATTTAATAATTAAACGGGATATTTTTATAGCACGCCGGAAAGTTTTCTCAGAATGGTACCAGCGCGAGGTGAACTCCGCCGGCTCGACGCGTTGATCGCGCAGTTCGAAGTTTTACCCGAATCGGAGGTACTGCAGACCCCCGGCGGTCAGAAACGTGAGCACCGCGCGCGCGAGAGAAAAACCGGGGATGTTTTTGCAAACTGCCAGCCACCTGAGCTATATAAAGACCACCACACTCCCACCCATTTCTAGGGTTTCCCCTAGTCCAAAATTGCATCCACCCCCCTGTTTTGCCAAAAATCTGCCCAATTGAACCCCATTTTCGAAACCTAGCCTCCCAGCGGATCTGGACCGTCGGATCGGCCGATCCAACGGCCCAGATACTGGCCTCCACCAACCTCCAGCCATCTCCTCTCTCTCTCTCCTGGCGCCGCCGCCTCCACGCCCGCACCGGAGCCGCCCCGGCCGACCTCCTCTCCCCGCCGCTCCACCTCTCCTCACCGCGCCCTCCTTCTCCTCTGTCCTCTCGGCTCCCTCACCCCCCTGATCTCCTCCCTGCAGGGACGCCCGCGCCGCCGCGCCATGGCCAGTGGAGGAGCTCGGCCCACCACCCCGAGACCTCGCAGGAGACCCCAACCGCCACGAACTCCGGCCGCCTCGTCCTCTAGGTCGCCGGATCCGCCGTGTTAGCCGTCTCCAGCCGCGCCCCTCGCCACCGCCGGCCGCCGGAGCCTGGCCGGAGGCGCGCCACCCGCCGCCGGCGCCGTCAGTGCCCGATTGGATCGGGACAGCCTGAGCCAGGCCGACCACCGTGCCACGTGGGCCCGCGGCCCAGCCGGCCATAGAGCCCGCAAGCCTCTCCAGCCGCCAGCCGCAGATGGGTCGAGGCCCATGGTGAGCCCTTCACCGTTTTTTTTCCTTTCCTTTCTTTTTTCAGTTTTTTTATTCTGCTAAGTCTGGAGCAAACTGTGCGTTGATCTGTTTTTGCGATGAAGTTAGCGATCAAACCGTAGCTCCGATGAACGTGCCGCCAAAACGAATATTGCTCAGAATTGTGTGCACTTCAATTCATCTTTTGTGAGCTTTTGCATTTGAGGTCATCTTGATTGTGTAATTGTGTGCTAAACAGGGCATCAGATCGTTAATTGCAACTGTTGATGTTAAACTGTCTGAAAACGGTTGCTTGATTGAAACTTCGGGCAACGGTTGCTTCGCAACCGTACGTCGGAATTGAGTGATTCCTTTTGCGTTGCGTTAAGCATTGTTTCTACTTCAGTTTCATGCATTCACATGCCATAATTTCTTGCTGCATCATGATTGTATCTTGCTCCAAAGTAGCTACCCTGCTGTTAGTGTGCTGCTGTTTATATTTTGTTGCAACTTTGGTCGACGAGTGTGTCGCGACCGTTTATCGGAATTGAGTGATTCCAATTGCATATTGTTAAGCATCATGTCTAATTACATTACATGTATTGCATTGTCATGATATTCTTTCTGGTCATATCGTTATTGAGCTCCAAAGTTGCTATGCTGCTGTTGTTGACAGCCACCTCTGTTTTTCTCTAAGTCTGTAACGTTCCGATGCCATGTTGTTTGCTTAATATCTTTTGATCTATGATGCCTATTTGCATGATTCTTTTTGCCATGCCTTCCCTGTCATGTCTACTTTAGTTCCATATCATTTGTGAGCATGTTTGCATTGATTATCCTGTTTATGCATTGCTCTAAAGTGTGCTTCATGATGTTGGCAGATTGTGCCCGTAACTTGTTTTGCTTATATCTTTTTAACAGTAACTCCGTTTGGGGTATTCTTTATATGTAACTTGATTAGTTTTTCGTGTTCGTTGTGTTTATGCTATTGTTTTCTGCTGTTAACCAACCTAAAATATGGGTTAGGGAAGAACAGTACCAAATCTTTTAATTGTCGTGCGGCACTTAGTGTATGCCATGTTTAGGTTGTGCCTCACTTAAATTGACTAGCATAGATAGTTTACTTTGTGCTTCACCTCTTGACATGTTTATGTGCTATGCCATGCTTGCTTGAGTTGCCATGTTAACAACCTTTGTTGATCACCTGTAGCTAAACAACTTGAACCTTTCTAAATGTGCGGTATCGTCGTGTGTGACCGATACCCCACTTAAACTGTTAGTAACCGCTCTCGACGGTAGGTGCGATGTCTCGTGTTTCCTTCTTGTTGATGCTTGCTCGTGTTTGCCTCATAGTAATAGATGCTTGCTCGTTGATTGCTTTCCAGTGTTTATCGTCTTGTGTGCTTCCGCGGGTACCTCTCGGAGACGTTGCGAGCGTGGGATCAACTACACCTTCAGAACCCGACTTATCAACAGGCAAGGACTATAAATTATTTATGATCCATTCTATTTCAACCAGCGGTTTGCATGCTAGTCTAGGTTAGGTTTGATGTTTGATCCTACCACATGTTTACAGCCTCTTTCAAACATATACAGCCATGTCCCTTCCCAGCAAACCTTGTACTACTATGTTACTGTTGCTCGTTGCTCAGTCCCTGCTTAGTATGCATGCTTAGGATGCTATGATGTTACCCTGTTACTCCTTGGTTTTGGGCTATCACATTATTATATTGTTGTTGATGATATGATTATTATAAATGTTGACTATATTCGACGAAGGATGGAAGGTCTAGGCTATCCCGCCCCGACGCTTTGTTCCATTCGAGTCACCTAGGATCCGAGTTCCGGGTATTGGTTTTAAGACTGAGCGTGCCTAACTGCGTGTGGGATTTTATGGGGTCCCCTTTTCTTACCTGCCTAGCTTCAAACATTTCTAGTGGTGGCCCAAGCTGATTTACCATTTGAAACCGTGTGTGTGATGGTCAGCTGCCAGTAGTTTTTAAACCAACCCGGACCAGTGAGGACATAGTTCCCTTGCTGGCCCACTTTGTCCGGCTGAGGACCGGTTTCCCATTTGTGATTAACCGGGTATCCAAACCTGCGACATACGGTAGAGACCAGATCGAGAGCGCGGCCGGCTCCTGAGCTGGATGTCGACTCACCGGGGGCCACCCGGATTTGTTCGTTGTTAGCTAGAGGGACCTGTCGTTTCGTATCTCTTGGAACTAAATCATAAAATGGTTGCCTGTGATGGGTAGAAACTGAGAGAGATGGGCGTGCGTGCGGAGCCTCGTAATGGGCAGTTGGTACACCCCTGCAGGGTTAAATCTTTTCGAGAAGCCGTGTCCACGGTTATGGACGACTTGAGACCTACTCCTTGTTCATAGACAACAAAAACTGAGATAATCTTAATATAACTTGATCAACGTGTGTGTGCCTTGACTGCTTCTTCTTCTTCGGGATGCGAAGAGGAGGACAAGGATAGGATAGGTGTTATGTTTGCGTAGTAGTTGATAGCAAGACTTGTTGGAGGCGATTCCTCATTGAATGCTTGGCTTCTTATCTTACTCTCTAGGTCGTTAGCCACTTCATAAATGCTAGTGCGGCAGCAACCTCACCACTTACCACATCCTTACCGTAAACTACTAGTTTTCCTAGAATGACGAGTGATGAAGTCTTTGCTGGGTCAGATGACCATTACAGTTGGATGCTGAGTACTTCTGTACTCATGATACTACCCCCAAACTCTTTTCAGGGTTCTTGATCGACAACAGGTATGGTGATCGACGTTTCACGTGGAGACTCGACGACGACTAGTTAGGCGGATCCCGGCGGAGGGCCTGGACCCGTGTGGTTATGGGGATCGATGTTTTTCTCTTGGCCACTAGGAATTTGATTGTAGTCTGTACTCAAACATGTATCTTCCGTTGTTGTATTGTATTAAGGCAGTTGTATGCCGATTGTATGAGATGTTGCATCCTTGTATCTGTAATGTTGTGATATCATGTTGGAAATCCGGGGCATATGGCTTTGTCATATGTCGCGGTGGGACCGATATGTGCTTCGTCCCCGGATCTGGGTGGAAACACCTAGATCTGGAACAGTACCGCATATCGGGCCTTACAATAAGCGTGAGTGCTATGGTGTGCTCCTCGTGGGGAAGTCGAGGAAGTATCCATAGTGGTGTATTGGTTGGAGACTTGGTAGTGGACTCGTGTACGCTTCTTACCTCAAGTCTGGTACTCGTAGTACAGGACTAGCCAAGTCAAAGCTGGCACTTCTGCATGTTGAACTCCACCTCCTTTTACCTTGAAACTTGAGCATGAGTAGTATAGTTTTTACGTAAGTCTTGCTGAGTACGACTTTGTACTCACGTTTTCTTATTCTATGTTTTAGATAAGAACCCGGACCCCGATGGATTCACCTTCGTGAAGATCGACGTTGACTAAGCTAGTATAATTCCAGACAGTAGTCTGGTCCCTCGTGGAAGGGCATGTATGTTGAACAAGGCTTCTCTAAGCCATTTGTTAAACTTGTCTGTACTCAGACATAATTTGCTTCCGTTGTTTGATGTAATGATGGATCATAGTTATATGATCTTTGTGTACTCTATGTGTAAGTCAATAAAGAAGTACTTTGTAGAGTTATGTGATGATACATGTTGTTCAGACTAGACATGGGTGTTGCGTGTATGATTATAACATGCATGTCTTAGTATGGGTTTTCGAGACCTTAGTTGTGATCTGGCTGGAGGTCTTTTATACACCAAGTGACCCTTAGATGTGCGCAGCTTGGGGCATCGCGATGCGATTGCTCATGACTCTGTCATGTGCACACTTTGTTGTATGATCGAGCCCGCCCTAGACCCCGACTAAGTGATCGGGCCGGAGTCTGTTTATGTAAGGTTTATGATTCAATCGATAACATGGTTGAGGCGACTTGTCTATGAGCATGGGATTTCACCACCCATAATCATTTAGACTTGTGAGCGGGCGATGAGGACCCATCTCAGTTGATCATCCGGCCTGGATGGGATGCCCCTCACGTACGATGCTTTTCGAGAGTGTCTTGTGCTTGGCCTTGTCTGCTTAGACAAGTGGGTACGGCTCTCGGCTCTCCATGTGATTGAGTTGTGACTGGAATTACATACGCATATTCCGGGTCCCGACAGACTTGGTATCAGAGCAGGACTGTCTATAGGATTATTCAACCCTTGGTCGAATCGAGTCTAGCATTCTCTAGTTATATAGTTACTTGGGTATAAAGGGAACAATGTAAGGCTTCTTTTTCTCCTTACCCTCATCGATCTGAGTTCTGAGTCACCCTCATCTTTTCTGCGGGAAGATAGGACTAGGCTCTTCTATGTCTTACTAGAACATCTCGTTGATTGCTTCTTTGTAGCCATAGGATTGTTGTGGTCTTCCAAGTCATCATTCCCTACTATTTCTGAGGAAGTGATGCCCATTATCTGTTTGGGTTGTCTCATTTTTCATCCCGGTGTAGCCGTTATGCTGCCCGATTTATCCCGTGTTTCTATGAATCATTGCCTTTGCATTATGATCTTTTCTTTCGAAATCATGTCCTCTTATCTTTGATTCCATTGTACAACCTGTTCTGATTGTTGATTTTTATCACACACGATGTCAGGTGGAACTCGTAGTGCCGTTCGTCGGAATCAAGACCGTGTTCGGAATCGAAATGATGATGAACCTCCACCACCGCCTTCTGCGGTGGAAATCATGATGGAAACCAAGCGGAATAGACGTGATCAAACACGCCTTTTGGAGCTCATTGAGCAGAATACCGCCCATAATCGCAATGGGGTTGTGAGCATTCAGGACTTCATCCTCCTCAAGCCACCGATATTCCGATGTTCTTCTGAGCCCCTTGAAGCTGATGATTGGCTCCGTTCCATCGAGCGTAAGCTTGATACTGCACATGCTGCTCCCGATGACCGAGTTATTTTCGCGGTATACTTCCTGGAAGGTGTCGCTCTTCAATGGTGGGAGAACTATGTTGCTATACATCCAGATGGTCACGTAGTGACTTGGTAGGAGTTCTGTGTTGCCTTTCCAGGGTACCATATTCTGTATGAATTGATGGAGCGCAAGAAGGAAGAGTTCTGCAATCTGACTCAAGGAAAGATGTCCATTCATGAGTATGTGAGAGAGTTCAACCGTCTTGCTCGATATGCCCAAGATGAGATCACCCACTGAAGCCAGAAAGCAGGCAAGGTTCCGCAAGGGACTTAGCCCCATCCTCCGTCATGATCTCAACCTCATCGAATTTGCCACCTTTGAGGAATAAGTCAACAGATCCTTCAGAGCCGAGCATGGCAATGAAATTTTCGAGGAGTCTCGCAAGCATGCTCTTGAGCATGCCCCTTCTTCAAGTTCAGCCCCTCGTAAATGCCGAATTTGGATTCCAACTAGTGTCATACCTCCAAACCTTCTTCAAAGGCCGCCGTCCAATATATGCCATCCACCTCAACACGTTATTCCACCCCGGAATGATGGTGTGAAACCAAGTAACCCCACCCCCAGCAATTCAGGCAGGGTGTGTTTCACGTGTGGTATGACAGGCCATCACTTCCGACAATGCCCTACAATGTTTGTGGCACCCCGTCGACCTAGTCATTAGCCTTCAAAGAAATCCACCACCAAAACCATCCCAGCAAAGCTTTCAGCCACAAGTAGGGGATATGTGAACCAAATCTCAGTTGAGGAAACCACTGCTACTTCTGACGCCATCCTTGGCGAACTCCCAGTCAATCATGTTCCCGCCTCCGTTCTTTTTGATCCAGGAGCTTCTCATTCATTCATGTCGGAGAGTTATGCACTTCGTCATGAGTTCCCCTTTGAAGAAATGTTTTCTCCAATGATCATCCAAACTCCTGGTTCAAAGTGGCAAACTAATAGAGTAAGCCATGGCAATCAAATTGCAATTGAGGGTTTAGTATTCCTTGCTTCTCTTATAGCCCTCAAGTCTTCATACATTGATGTCATCCTAGGAATGGATTGGTTATCAAGACAGAATGCTTTCCTTGATTGTAAAGACAAGTCAGTAATACTCACCCATCCTTCAGGCCAGACAATTGACTACACCTCACCCAGTTCTAGAACCCAGATGCATACTTTGAATGTGCTTCCCCTTCCTGACGTTGAAGATATTCCGGTAGTTTGTGACTTCCCGGATGTCTTTACCGAAGAACTTCCAGGGATGCCCCCGGACAGATGTGTAGAATTCATCGTAGATCTTATGCCAGGCACAACCCCAATTTCCAGACGCCCATACAAAATGGCCCCACGTGAGTTAGCTGAGCTGAAAATCCAACTTGAAGCTTTGTTGGCAAAAGGCTTCATCCACCCTAGCTCATCGCCATGGGGTTGTCCCATTCTTTTCGTAACAAAGAAAGATGGAACAGAAAGGATGTGTGTAGATTATCGCTCGCTAAATCTAGCGACGATAAAGAACAAGTACCCACTGCCCAGGATCAATGATCTTTATGATCAACTTGCTGGATCCTCGGTCTTATCCAAGATGGATTTGAGATTAGGCTATCATCAAATCAAGATCCGAGAACGACGAGACGGCTTTCACTACTCGTTATGGTCTTTACGAGTTCACCGTCATGTCCTTTGGTCTAACCAATGCCCCCGCCACTTTCTCGCGCATGATGAATTCGATCTTCATGGAATACCTAGATAAATTTGTTGTAGTTTATCTTGATGACATTCTCATCTACTCGAAGAACGAAGAAGAACATGCATAACATCTTAGGCTGGTATTGATGAAACTTCGAGAGCATCGCCTTTATGCCAAGTTCTCTAAGTGCGAATTTTGGCTACCAGAAGTGACCTACTTAGGCCACGTGATTTCTGCGAAAGGCATTGTTGTCAATCCCGAGAGAGTTCAGGACGTCCTTGACTGGACACCAGCTGAATCGGTTAAGCAAGTTAGTAGTTTTCTTGGCTTAGCAAGCTATTGTCGTCGATTCGTTGAGAACTTCTCCAAAGTTGCAAAGCCTCTGACTGAACTCCTCAAGAAAGATAAGAAATTCCAATGGACCCCCGAGTGCGAGGAAAGCTTTCAAGAGCTAAAAAGAAGATTGACTTCTACACCCGTACTTGTCCTCCAGACACCAAAAAGGATTTCGAGATCTTTTGTGACACCTCACGGCAAGGGTTAGGATGCATTCTTATGCAAGATAGACATGTGGTAGCTTATGCTTCACGCCAGTTGCGTCCACATGAAGAGAACTATCCTACCCATGATCTTGAACTCGCTGCCGTAGTTCATGCCCTGACAACTTGGCGACATTACCTCCTCGGTAATCGTTGTGAGATCTATTCCGACCACCAAAGCCTCAAATACATATTCACCCAGCCAGATCTTAATTTCAGGCAAAGACGCTGGATAGAGTTGATAAAATATTATGACTTAGGAATTTCTTACACCCCAGGCAAAGCCAATGTCATGGCTGATGCACTAAGTCGTAAGTCGTATTGTAACAACCTCATGTTACAACAGTATCAACCACTTCTTCATGAGGAATTTCGCAAGCTCAATCTTGAGATAGTTCCTCATGGTTTTCTTTCTACCTTGGTGGCGAAACCCACTCTTGAGGATCAAATGATAGTTGCCCAAAGGCGTGCACGAGGTGTTCGCCGGATCAAGGAGAACATTGCTAGCGGAGTTGCTAAATGTTTCTCCACAGATAGCAAAGGAACGGTATTCTTTGAAAATCGTTTGGTACTACCTAAGAATAGAGATCTAAGGCAACTCATCCTCAAAGAAGCCCATGACACACCCCTCTCTATTCATCCCGGTAGCACAAAAATGTACCGAGATCTACGCCAGAGAATTTGGTGGACTAGGATGAAGAGAGACATTGCTCGATATGTTGCCGAATGTGATGTTTGTCGTCGCATTAAGGCCGAACACCAAAGACCTGCTGGTACTCTTCAACCTTTGCCTATTCCCGAGTGGAAATGGGACAAAGTCGGTATGGACTTCATCACCGGCTTTCCAAAAACCCAGAAAGGAAATGATGCCATCTTCGTTGTCATTGACCGACTTTCCAAAGTTGCTAACTTCCTTCCAGTTCGCGAGTCTATAACTGCTAGCCAGTTAGCGGACTTGTATGTCTCTAGAATTGTGTCTCTCCACGGTGTTCCTTTGGAAACCAATTTTGATCGTGGTAGCCTTTTCACCTCTAGATTTTGGGGAAGCTTTAAGAATGCTATGGGAACTCATCTCTCCTTTAGCACAGCTTTCCATCCTCAGTCTAGCGGTCAAGTTTAAAGGGTTAATCAAATCTTGGAAGACATGCTCAGAGCTTGTGTTATCTCATTCGGAAAGAATTGGGAGAAATCTCTTCCATTCGCCGAATTTGCTTATAACAATAGCTATCAATCTAGTTTGGACATGGCTTCCTTTGAATTCCTCTATGGACGACGATGTCGAACACCCCTTAACTGGTCAAAAACCGGTGAAAGACAAATCTTTGGACCGGATATGATCAAGGAAGCAGAAGAGCAAGTTTGCATTGTTCGTGATCGATTGAAATCCCCTCATTCTCATCAGAAAAGCTACTATGATCGTCATCATAGGCATGAAAGCTACAATCTGGATGAGAAGGCTTACCTTCGGGTTACTCCTTTGAAGGGAACCCAACGCTTCAGTATCAAAGGCAAGTTGGCCCCATGTTACATTGGACCTTTCCGCATTCTCGCTAAACGTGGAGAAGTTGCCTACCAACTTGAACTACCCCCCGCACCTTTCCCGAGTACATGATATATTCCATGTGTCACAACTCAGGCGCTGCTTCAAGGACCCCATCCGCGAAGTCGACCATGAAACGCTTGATCTCCAAGATGAACTTTCTTATCGAGAGTACCATGTTCGTATTCCTGATTCCGCAGAGCGTGTCACTCGTCGTCAGAAGATCAAGTTCCTCAAAGTGCAATGGTCAAATCACTCCGAGAAAGAAGCAACCTGGGAAAGAGAAGACCGCCTCCATGCCGAGTACCCCACCTTCCTCCCGACGACTTCTGAATCTCGGGACGAGATTCTTTTGAGTGGGGGCAAGTTGTCAGAACCCTCTGTTAGGTATGTCCTAGGGTTTGAGTGCCCTTTGCATCATGCAAAAATTTCAAAAGAAATTCAAAAAAGGGGGAAAAGAAAAGCCCTAAAGAATTTAATTAAATGGCCAGACAAAAATTGCTTCCAAAAATTGCTCTGTTATTTTTGAAAAGTCTTATAAATATGCATGATCACATATAAAGTGAAGTGGGTCCCACTGCATGCACCAAGATTTGTCAAAAATTCTAAATAGGGCTTGGAAATTAAATTAAACTCCAATTTGAATTTAAATTCAAATTGTTTGAATTTCAAAAGTCACCAAAACTTGTGAGTGGCTAGTGGCATGAACCCTAAGCCCACATAAAAGTTTTGGGGAGTTTTAAAAGTGCTTTGATATTTTAATTATTGAAGCAAAACAAAATTGCAGAAGAAATAAAAAGAAGGAAAAAAAAGAAAAACTGAAGGAAAGGAGAGCCCCTTACCTGGCACATCTGGCCGGCCCAGCAGACTGGCCCAGACCAAATGGGCAGGGTCGTCTTCTCCAGGGCGCCAGGCAGGCACACGGCTGCGTGTCGCGCATGCCGTAGCCATAGCCACGTCCTGCTTCGACGTGGCAGGACCTCCCCTGCCTCCACCTTCTCGCCACCACGCGTCTGGATACGCCATCTCCATTCTCCCCCTCTTGCCGCTCGCTCTTCCTCTCTCTTCCTCGCAAATCTCGCGAAGACCCGGGACCACGCCGGACCGCCGACGAGGAACTCGCGTGGCCAACGGCCCTCAACCTCCATGCCACCGTGTCCAGGGAGTTCCCCGTCCTCATCTACGCCGGATTGCGCAACGAATCGAGCCCAACGGCCCCGGAGACGACGCCACCTCCAACATTCCATCGCCGGCCGCCGCGAGCTTCGTCGACGAATTCCGGCGCCACCAGTTCGTCCCCGGCCTCCTCGAGCCCGCCGTCACGCTCCTGGTGAGCTAAGCTACGTTTTACACTGTCCAGTGCCCCTCCCCGTGGCCTCCTTTGCCGTCGTCACCTCTCCAGTGCTCCGGCCGCCGCGCCTTTTGAAGCCGTCGTCGCCCTGGAGCCCCTGGCGTCCCCCGGCATAGCACACCAGACGCGGGAGCACGTGGGCTTCATTTTGGTAGCCACCCCGTGCCCTCCCGTGGCCATTTGGGCACTCCGGCGAGGCGCCGCCGTGACCCGTAGTCACCGGCGGTTAGCCGCCGGCTGGATTGGCCATTAGGGCCCTTAATCACCCCGCCCCCCCGGGGTCTATGATAGTGGGCCCCTGTCCCTTTAATTAAACGCTATTTAAAATAACAGAGAGGGATTAATCCCCCTCTCCCTGACATAGGGGCCCCACTGGCCAGAGCCTCGCTGACGTCACCCCTGCGTCAGCATGACGCCATAACTAGATTTCTAATTAAAATAAATCTAGAAAATACAGAAAATCTTTTAAACTTCAAAAATTCATAGAAAATTCATATTAACTCCAAATTTAACATATAATATATGAAAAATGATCAGCAGAAAATTCTCTATCCAAATATCAAACTTTCAACCATGTTTGAGTTGATATTAAATTGGGAGAAGTAGCTTTTTCTTTTTGGTTTAATTGGAATTAATTCAAATTTAATTCAAATGCTATTCCAACTTGAACCTTTGCAATACACCACACTTCACTTGAACATTAGAGGAATATCTTACACATGACAAGATGGTTTACAATGATCAAACAAAAGCAATTGCAACTTGGCTAAGTTGAGCAACATATGGAGTTTAAATTTATATTGCAAATGCAATACACTTCATTTAAATTGAATTTTCCACAAAACAGAAGCAATCACATCATGGACAACTATATCATGTGTATTTGCATTCTATTTCAATGTTGCCCCCCTTTGTTGATGATTGTGCCGGTAACAGTGCTTCCGAGATGGTGATCACCCTCGAAGGAGAAGACCACCGTTAAGACCCGTGTATCGTCAGCAAGGCAAGCAAACCCCCATTGATCATGTCTATAAAATGCCACTTCCCTCTCAGTATCGCTTATGCATTGATTAGGATGATCACCTTGTTATCAATTCTACCGCATAGTTGAACCCATATTCGATGCATGACCTATCATCTTGTCACAGTAGTAAGCAAACCACAATCCTAGCTGACATAGGAGTTGATTGATATCATGAGGCCCCTGCAACTGTTATAGCTTATTGCATGCTTAGTGTTACAATGAGGTTACTTCTGATGTGAGTCGGGATGATAGTGAACATGGTGTTGATGAAGGTGAAACTGTGTTGGTGAATCCACCCTAATACAAGGTGATCGATGAGAGGTTGTGTAGGAGTACACAGTGGGTTGTCTCGTTGAACACCGCCTTAAGCACCGAGTTCTTGTATGGTAATCCAAGACAAAGAGTACAACCACATATTGGGCTCACTGACCCCTCTCGGCCTAGTACCTTGATCCGTGTTGACGTCCAAGAATCACATTAGTTCGGGCTTTCCATTTGGCATATGCATAGAAAAAGAATGGATGAAGGGTTGCATCATATAGATATGTGGGTGGATCTGTGAGACAGTGAAACCATCTTCTCGGATGGTGTCTCGGTTGCCTACATTGTCTGAGTCCATATCGTTGATCCGGCCGGGCTCTCGAGCGGGATCTACCTCAGGTAGTCGACTCCTGGAATAGACCGGTTGTGAGCGAAGTGTCGTGGTGAACATCCTCGCCGGCACCCCTTGAATGGTGACAAGACCTGGCGGTAACGGATGGTCATCTGTGTGTAGTTTACACCCTTGCAAGGTTAACAAAACTATTCGAATAGCCGCGTTCGCGGTCATGGACTACTTGGAACCTGTACCTATTTATTAGACAACTTGAATGGATACTTCTAAAACTCGCAAGATAAGCGTAAGTGCTATGGTGTGCTCCTCGTGGGGAAGTCGAGGAAGTAACCATAGTGGTGTATTGGTTGGAGACTTGGTAGTGGACTCGTGTACGCTTCTTACCTCAATTCTGGTACTCGTAGTACAGGACTAGCCAAGTCAAAGCTGGCTCTTCTGCATGTTGAACCCCACCTCCTTTTACCTTGAAACTTGAGCATGAGTAGTATAGTTCTGACGTAAGTCTTGCTGAGTACGACTTTGTACTCACGTTTGCTTATTCTATGTTTTAGATAAGAACCCGAACCCCGATGGAGTCACCTTCGTGAAGATCGGCGTTGACTAAGCTAGTATAATTCCAGACAGCAGTCTAGTCCCTCGTGGAAGGGCATGTATGTTGAACAAGGCTTCTCTAAGCCATTTGTTAAACTTGTCTGTACTCAGACCTAATTTTCTTCCGTTGTTTGATTTAATGATGGATCATAGTTATATGATCTTTGTCTACTCTATGTGTAAGTCAATAAAGAAGTACTTTGTAGAGTTATGTGATGATACATGTTGTTCATACTAGACATGTGTGCTGCGTGTATGATTATAACATGCATGTCTTAGTATGGGTTTTCGAGACCTTAGTTGTGATCTGGCTGGCGGTCTTTTATACACAAAGTGGCCCTTAGATGTGCGCAGCTTGGGGCATCGCGATGCGATTGCTCGTGACTCTGTCACGTGCACACTTTGTTGTATGATCGAGCCCGCCCTAGACCCCGACTAAGTGATCGGGCTGGAGTCTGTTTATGTAAGGTTTATGATTCAATCGATAACATGGTTGAGGCGACTTGTCTATGAGCATGGGATTTCACGACCCATAATCATTTAGACTTGTGAGCGGGCGATGAGGACCCATCTCAGTTGATCATCCGGCCTGGATGGGATGCCCCTCACGTACGATGCTTTCCGAGAGTGTCTTGTGCTTGGCCTTGTCTTCTTAGACAAGTGGGTACGACTCTCGGCTCTCCATGTGATTGAGTTGTGACTCGAATTACATACGCATATTCCGGGTCCCGACAGGGGGGGGGAGTCCGGCATCTTGCTGTAGCAGACGACGCCAGGCGGGCGGGGAGAGGACGAAGGGCACACCTCCAAGCCAATGCTCTCCTGGTCCCCCTCACTGGCGAGACCCAACGAGCCAGAAGCCGAGCCGGGGGAACGCCCCGCCCTCCTTCCCGCACAAGGAGAGGGAGAGGCGCTCCCCGAGAGCAGACGGCAAAGACCCCGCCAGGAACGAGCCGTACTCCTGAATGGGGGGGCTCCATGGTCGCGGGGCGGTTGAGGACCACCTTTGCGAAGGTGTGACGCCCCCAAAATCGTGTCGTATACAGTAATCATACACGCAAGGTACACGATCGAGATCAGGGACTCAAGGTGAGGTATCACAACACAACTCTACAAATAAAATAATACAAGTTGTTTAATACAAACCAGGGGCCACGAGGGCTAAAATACAACAACTCGAAAGCACAAAGTTAGCGGAAGCAATAGTATCTGAGTACAGACACAGGGTACACATGATCTGCCTTAAGAAGGCTAGCACAAAACAACAATGATCGAAAAGGCGAGGCCTCCTGCCTGGGAACCTCCAAACTACTCCTGGTCAAGGGGAACTCGACGTCGTAGAAGGCATCGGGGATCTTCACGTTGCGGTGGTCGGCATCGGGGATCTTTTGCTCCTAGGCTCTAACGTCGACTGCAGCGGCCGATCAGGCAAAACAAAAGGTGGAAATAAAGCAAAGGTGAGTATCTAGCATACCCGCGAGTCTTACGTCTGCTACTAAGCATTTATGCATTTGTATCAAATGGAAAGGGGAGGCTGTATATAGTGGACTGCAAGGTAGAAATCATAATAAGGGTAAGAAGCTAGGCCTATCGAAGACTAGCGTCTTCCGACGAGTCTTGAAGCATGAGGTAAGGATCAGCCAACAGTTCAATAGCATGAATGTAATAACAATGCAGCAGAAGTTGCTGCAGCATTGTATAATAGTAAGTTGTATTAGATAACAATTATATATGCCTCCGAGATCCCCTCCTTGACTTCCCTGCGAGGAAGACAAAACAGAACCAACAGTTTAATAGTAATAGTTTGTAGTAGTAGGCTCTGACTTCAGCATAAAGCGTCTTGTTAACGTCGACACGGCTATTCGAATAGATCAAACTCCCCGCAGGGGTGCACTACTGTTCAGCCTGCACGCTCGGATCTCCAGGGTGGCGTAAACCTTGTTAGGGAATGCCCCACCAAGGCTATCCGACACGCCAAGGCCCATCCTACGACTCATCAGAGAGGTCCCCGCCGGTCTAAAGTCCTAAGCGCAAGGGGGTCTAGGACCGTCACCCCTCACCCTCCGGGTCGTTGTGTACAGGGTGAATTCCACGCAACTCCTCTGGGATGCGGATCCGACCGTGCCACAATGCTAAAATGGGCGTCTTTCAGAGCTTTCGAACGAGACCACAACTCGGCGGGCCCACACCGTAATCCCACGTGAAGGTATTGCGTACAAGCCTTTGCGGCCTCTCAAGTCATCCACCTGAACCGTTAAGAATTTTATTATTATCTGTCGAGACAACCGTTATCGTTGCCCCTTATTGAATGAGTCGCGGACAACGACAGCAGTCAGGTCCACCAGTAACATCACTGCCCGCCCTGACGTCCCACCAACTCGTGCGGTTACCAACAAGGTGAACCGTCTCCTTACCTTGTCTCGCATTTGCTCTTTGAAGAGCTCGACTTTCGTACAACAGGATACCTGTCGGCCATGAATAGTACCAGGCCCGCCGCACACCGGTGGAATACACCTGACCTGTCGTTCCGCTAAGATACCCTGCGCGGGCACCGTTGGGTCACCCGACTCCTTACCTTTAAGGACACCAGTTGATTCTGGTGCCTACCATCAAGTGAAACCAGGAAGAATCACCCTCGATGGTACACTTGAAGAGGTTCGACCGAGACATCAGCGGAATGAACTAAAGAGGAATATTCTCGTATCACCCCGGTGGTGCCGAGACACCAGCGGAATGAACTAAGGAGGAATACCCTCGTATCATCCCAGTGATGCTAAGCTACTGAGCCGACGAGAGTGAAATACGAGTTCGTCCACTCGTAAGTCAAACTCGAAGAGACTCGGAAGAGTCTCGCCGTTGTAGGTTCCCTAGGGCATTTGCATTGATCCGTACCTGTTGCAGTTATAATAATTGTAATCCGCGTTCACTCACCAGAGTGATCACGGCCCGCTGTTCTAAACCTAGCTAACAATGCGCAGGGTTTACTGCTGAATATTATATATATTTATAGGCAACATAGGATAAAGGAAGGTACATCAAGGGGCGACAAAAACAGGCTATGCAATTAAATATGTAAGCAATGTAGCAGCAGTAACAATGCCTAGTGCAAGAAAAGTACGGAAAGATAGGCGATATCTGGGGAAGAGAATGGCTCTGCTTGCCTGGAAGCTCGCGGTAGGGGTACAGTCATCGACGAAGTAGTCGTACTCAACAACGGTGTCGTCGGCGGCAGCAACGGGGTCTATCGGGGAATAAAGGGGGGAGACAATAAATACACAACAATAATATCAATACAAATGTATGACATAGCAGATACAAGGCAACGGGGCTCTAACGCAGTGTTCGGTGATTTGCTCGGAGCAGGAATTTATCCAGGGATGACTCATCAGTACCGGTTTATTACCGGACAGATGATCCGGAGGGGGAAGGTTCTATGTCTGCAGTGTTAGAGACAACTGACAAATATGGGGTTAGTGTATCTACGATCGTTGATCCATTCTAAACAACTTTCATGTTTAGAATATATTCATCCGGAAAGTTTTACCGGTACCGGGTGATTACCGGATAGTGCAATCGGAGGGGGAATGTCCCGTGTGTGGTATGTTAGAGGGGTGTGGTGGGCGTATGGGTAGCATAACCGTATTCATTATATTTTTCTCATCAATTTTCGTGTATAGAGTTTTTCCATTGGAGCTACGGTTTAAAAGATATTGAATTTCAAAGTTTTATTCAATTTAAAAGAATTTCTAGAATTTCTTTTATTATTAAATTATAACATTATCCAAAACAGTGCCTTTGACCAGTCAAACTGACAGGTGGGGCCCCTCTGTCATACATAGTGGCTAAACCATTTCATTTATTTATTTAAACAGTGAAGGGGTCCCACTTGTCATGGTCTCAATTTTATTAGCATTTTTTACTAAACTCAATTAGAGGTGGGGGGCCCCACTAGTCATAGACACATGAACTAAACAGAGATTATTTTAACCAAATAATTTAATTAACATATGGAGGGGTCCACAAGTCATCCTCACAGGAGAATTAACCTACCACTTAATTTTGATTAGCAATTTGATTAGGGGATGGGGGCCCCACTCGTCATGGAGTGTTAGAGGGGGGGTTAGTAGCTTAGCCCACGGCCAACCGTGCATGTGCCCGCCGGCGTCCACAGCACGGCGGCGCGGGCCGCTCCGGCGAGTTGCAGGGGATGGAGGGGGGGTTGCAGCCCCGTGCGCGTGCGCATGCAGGGGGGCGCGTCCAGAGCACGATGGGCGCGGGGCCAAGGCGCGGTGAGCACGCGCCCCGCCAAGGCGGCCCAGCGGCGGCCGGAGCCACCGCGACGACGGGCAAGGGCGACACAGCGCACAAAATTGAGAGCGAGGAGAGGGGAATCGAGGGGGAAAGCTCACAGCAAGCTCGAGAGGACCTCGGGGAAGCCAAGGGAGCAGCGACGGCGACGGATTTGACCGAGACGGCCGACGACAAAGGAGAAGATGGGGACGTCGATGTACTCGCGGTAGACGTTCCGGGCTCCATTCTGTTAGCAAACCGACGAAGACGAGGTCGGCGCATGTACTGGATAGCAGGTTTGGGGATGGGGTGGCCAGTGGTCGCGCTATCCCACGGAGGTGTGCCATGGCGGCCTCGAGCGACCTGGGGAGGAAACCAAAGAGAAGGAGGGCAGGGGGATCTGGCTGGTCTCGTTCTAGGGTTCGGCCACGGGGGTAGTCTTCTTATGCCCCCTCTGCTGTAGCGACGTGAGGGGGGAGGGTCTGGCGGCAACGGCGGGAGTCTCGGTCGGCCTCCATGGCCTCTCACTGTAGCGGGGAAGAAGACAGGGGGAGGGAGACTAGGTTGGGCCATTTGGGCCGTGCCCTAGGCAAGGAATAGGGGTTTCCCAATTTCATCTTGTTTTCTGATTCTTTTATTTTTGGTGGTCCATCAAATTTTTTTTATTAGACATGAGACTTGCTCCTATTTTTGTATTTCCCTATGTAACAATGCTACAAAAAGTTTGGTGATTAAATAAATTCTTTTAGCATTTGTTTTAATTATTCTATAGATGAAAAGGGATATTTGGCTACTATTTTTATTTGTTGCATTTATTTTAAAGCTTAATAAATTCCAATGCACATATGAAAGTGATCCACTGAATATTTGGGATTTAACAAACGTGGTTGCAAAGTTTTTGGACCAAGTTTTATTTGTCACATAATTTTAATATTCAACAAAAGGGAAATTTGACTTTGCATTGGTCCAAGATTAACATGGTTGATCAAAGCAAGAATTTTGAAACAGTACCATCATTAGCAACAATGATTACTGTTCACTGACAGTTAGGGTGTTACAGAAGGCGTCCGGCGACCCAACAACGGGCATCAGACGAGTAGCGGCCAGGACCTCAGCTGTCCCCCCGGCCGCCCCCTTGCCGCCAGCCTGACTAGGACCCGGCAGGGCCGGCGCCGAGGACGGCGCACAACCTTGCACGGGGCGCTCATCAAACGAGCTCCCAGAAGCACCATGAGCCGTGGGAATGGCCCCTTCCATGGCCTCAAGCGCGTCCAGGTCCAGCTCGACGAGGAGGCGACGCCCCGCCCTACCGAAGTAGATGGTCGGCAGGATGAGGCCCTCGAGGCGCAGCACATCGGGACATAGGACCTGAATGCGGACGGGGCCCTCCATGGCCAGGGACTAGAGGTCCATCGCCACCATTTTGCCCAAGATCTCGGAGATGGACTTGATGATATGGGGCTTCCTGGCCGGCATCGGAATCCCGTGACCCACGCCTTGGAGAGGGAGGAGACCGTATCTGGGTCCGATGCCGCGGGGCGGATCTGCACCTTGAGCTGATGGAGAGAGAAGTCGATGTCGCTCGCACGGGAGCACAGCCTGAGCATCTCGGCAGACGGGAAGGCCACTGCAAAGACAGACGGAGCAGTCCCACGGACCTCCCAAAAGAACGGGGAGTCGTTGTATCATCTCGGCAGTGACGGGCCTCAGGCGCCTCAATTTCGATAATTAGCCTCATAATGCTTCCTTTTTCAATCTAGCCCACAATCAATTCCCATCCCATAATTGATTTCTATTGCTGCTTGGGATAGACGGTTCAGGAACTTATTTAAATTGGTGGGTTTGAATCTAGAAACCCGAGGTGGGACTATTCATATGTTATTTTATTTAATGGTGTAAATCCGTGCGTCTTCTCCTTCTTAATATCTACACTCTAATGCCTATACAAGTCATAGCTGTTGGTTGGTTCAGTGGGTTAGTTTGCGCTACTTCGGTCGAGTTGGTTGTGAGTTCGAGTCCCCATGGCTGCAACTTATTTTATTTTTATTTTTTTGAAGCCCGTCCGCGTGCTCGGGCTGCAATAGAGCGCGGCCCAGTTAGCGGCAGTAAACGGAATGTTCTTTTTTTATTTTGGTGGACCGCGGATTGACTACCTAAAAAGAGAGGGAGGTTTCTGCAAAATCATCGTGATGAAAGGAAAAAATTCACCTCCCTTTATTATTAGTTTATTACTAGAAAAATGCCCATGTGTTGCAATGGGTAAAAAAATAACACTGAAGCATTGCTCAAAATCCCCATCCGACTTCCATATCCTCTATTTGAACACGACATACAACTCATGCCGCCTCTTACCTTTCTTTTTCATGGACGCTTCCGAGGGTTCCAGACTTTATGTATGTGGTATTGGTGTCTTTCTTCATCTTGAACATCAGCCACTCCTTCCAACCAAGGAATGCTAAATGAATCGTGACCTTCTTGCTCGGGTTGCCGCCGTAGTTCTCTGCATTCTTTTTTAATGCAATTGGCTCCCCGGCTACTCCATTGTTTTGATTCACGATGGAATGAAAAACCGAAGGACTAAGCTCACAACATGTGAAGACGTTTGACTAATCAGCTTAAATAGCATCTTTATTACCTAGGAATTGAAACACCTTCTTTTGACAACTCACATGACTTGCCCTCGTTTTCAAGGAGAGTGCAACCAAATGGTGAAATGCAAAATCATATTTACCATTCAAGCCAAAGTGTGATTCTTTTGCATTTTGGATGATAACAAAACTATAGTCTGATGCACACATGTGCACACTTCAAAATGAGATGGACAATATGCATACCAATTCAATTAAATGTATAAAACTGAAGTAAACGATTCTAACAAAATTGCTCACTCGGACTGGTGGTTTCAATAAAGTTGCATTAGTTTAAAAAAAAGTTGCATTAAAAACCATGGATCACTCAGAAAATATATGCCAAAATATGCATGCATAGTTATAGAGAAAGCTAACACATATATTTCTATGTATGTACAGTATGTGTGTTGCTTACAACAATAAATGACAGGTTCACGAAGCTTTCCCTCCCTCAATTTAGAACCATGAATATTTAATATGTATGTAGAATAAATTGAAGAACTTTCAATTTTAAGTCCTATAATGAACTAATGAATTGCCTTCGTTTCTCATCTGCTCGCCACCCATGTGCAAAAGGAAGATTTTTCAGTCATTTTTCCCATGAGTTTCTCTTCTTCTTTATTGTTTTCCCTCTCTGGTCTCCCTTTGAATTTCAGAAGAGAGACGGCCATATCAATTTATGAAACAATTATAATTCACAGTACATTCGAAGGATTTCAGAAGAGAGACGGCCATATCAATTTATGAAATAATTATAATTCACAGTATATTCGAAGTATGTATGAGAAGGGAGGTAACAGAGCTTTGACTGAGAACGGATGGATCAAGGAGTTGTGGCTTGTGGGTCTTGTGAGTTGTGATGGAAACGCCACTGCTAGGGCACTCTTGCTAAGATATTGAAGCGAGCACGTCCTGCACGCCTTCGAAGCTTCGAGACACGCCCATGGCAGAAGCCGGATTCTCCCACGGCTTAATTTTGATAAGGCGGAGCTACTGTTTGTTATTTGGTATAGGTAACCATGAGTTTCTCGTCTACTACGCCTATAATGAACTAATGAATTTCCATTGTTTCTCGTCTGCTCTCCACCCATGTGCAAAAGGAAGATTTTTCAGTCATTTTTTCCATGAGTTTCTCTTCTTCTTTATTGTTTTCCCTCTCCGGTCTCCCTTTGGATTTCAGAAGAGAGACGGAAATATCAATTTATGAAACAATTATAATTCACAGTATATTCGAAGGATTTCAGAAGAGAGACGACCATATCAATTTATGAAATAATTATAATTCACAGTATATTCGAAGTATTTATGAGAAGGGAGGTAACAGAGCTTTGACTGAGAAGGGATGGATCAAGGAGTTGTGGCTTGTGGGTCATGTGAGTTGTGATGGAAACGCCATTGCTAGGGCACTCTTGCTAAGATATTGAAGCGAGCACGTCCTGCACGCCTTCGAAGCTTCGGGACACGCCCATGGCAGAAGCCGGATTCTCCCACGGCTTAATTTTGATAAGGCGGAGCTACTGTTTGTTATTTGGTATAGGTAACCATGAGTTTCTCGTCTGCTACACCTATAATGAACTAATGAATTGCCATTGTTTCTCGTCTGCTCGCCACCCATGTGCAAAAGGAAGATTTTTCAGTCATTTTTTCCATGAGTTTCTCTTCTTTATTGTTTTCCCTCTCTGGTCTCCCTTTGGATTTCAGAAGAGAGACGGCCATATCAATTTATGAAACAATTATAATTCACAGTATATTCGACGGATTTCAGAAGAGAGACGGCCATATCAATTTATGAAATAATTATACTTCACAGTATATTCGAAGTATTTATGAGAAGGGAGGTAACAGAGCTTTGACTGAGAAGGGATGGATCAAGGAGTTGTGGCTTGTGGGTCTTGTGAGTTATGATGGAAACGCCACTGCTAGGGCACTCTTGCTAAGATATTGAAGCGACCACGTCCTGCACGCCTTCGAAGCTTCGGGACACGCCCATGGAAGAAGCCGGATTCTCCCACGGCTTAATTTTGATAAGGCGGAGCTACTGTTTGTTATTTGGTATAGGTAACCATGAGTTTCTCGTCTGCTACGCCTATAATGAACTAATGAATTGCCATTGTTTCTCGTCTGCTCGCCACCCATGTGCAAAAGGAAGATTTTTCAGTCATTTTTCCCATGAGTTTCTCTTCTTCTTTATTGTTTTCCCTCTCCGGTCTCCCTTTGGATTTCAGAAGAGAGACGACCATATCAATTTATGAAACAATTATAATTCACAGTATATTCGAAGGATTTCGGCAGAGAGACGGCCATATCAATTTATGAAATAATTATAATTCACAGTATATTCGAAGTATTTATGAGAAGGGAGGTAACAGAGCTTTGACTGAGAAGGGATGGATCAAGGAGTTGTGGCTTTGTGGTTCTTGTGAGTTGTGATGGCAACGCCACTGCTAGGGCACTCTTGCTAAGATATTGAAGCGAGCACGTCCTGCACGCCTTCGAAGCTTCGGGACACGCCCATGGCAGAAGCCGGATTCTCCCACGGCTTAATTTTGATAAGGCGGAGCTACTGCTTGTTATTTGGTATAGGTAACCATGCACCTCCTTAATTTTCGTTGGTTTATCTTAACTTTGGTATATGCATGATTCCGGGGAACTTAATTTTTTCATCTCTTGTTGGCAGACGGAACCCCAGCTCACCCTCTCTCTAATGCCTCGGTCTGTTGATTGTTGCAACTCCTTGCATATATAAATTGGTGTGGCATAGCATAAAGTCACGATGTGGGACTATTAATACAGTATTAATTGGTAACCAAACTATAGTTTACGTAGAAACATGGCCAGTAAAGTTGTCGGCATCTTCTAGTACGTTTTTTTTAGGGGTAAGACACTTTCTATTCATTCATAACCAACACTCTCGGAATACATGCTAGGTCATGGGGATCTAAAATCCATAAGTGCCTACCTTGATCTAAACTTGTTGGAAACTTAACTAGATGGTGAGCGTCGGAGTTACAGTTTCTCCCCTCGAAAACAAAATTACACACCTCAAAAAGGCTCTGATTTGCCACTATCTCAGAAGTGATCATGCTATGGAGACCTCTGGCTTCCTCTCCAATGTCCCGTATCACATTCTTTGAGTCCCCTGAAACAATGATTTTAGAGAACATTAGGTCTTGAGCAAGAGCATGTGCTTCCCTACAAGCCATCATTTCCAGACACGCCGGGTCCGTGATACCCGGATATACCACTCCAGAGGAGCCCCTGAAGACCCCATTGTGATCTCTACACACTGCCGCCACTGCTCCCACCAATCCGTTTCTGGATATGCCGCCATCCACCCTGATATGGATCATCCCATTGTCCGGTGGAGACCAAACCCGGGGGCCTTGGACTCTCGCGGTCCTCGCCATCGCTGCCCTTGGAACTCCCTCCGGAACTGCAACAATCTCCAGTTCCTTCAAAAAAATTCGAATCAACATATGTGTGGAAAGAGGACTCTGATGCATATCTTCATGAATGATCTTCCTCCTTGCGTACCAAATAGCCCACATTGTGACAAAAACCGTAGTAGCTTCCTTCCTGTTCATTGATTCCATTACTTCCGCAATCCACAATCTTGCACTGGGCTCTCTGATTCCCATTAGATGGTCGAAGCACTCACTATATTCAAGCGCCCACACAGCTCGAGCTACGTTGCATTCAAGTAAAGAATGCCTCCACGAATCTGGACACCCACAAATGTGACAGTTTTCAGTAGCAGCCATCTTTCTCTTCTTACGCACATCCTCTGTAGGAATCGATTGCTTTGCTAGCCTCCACATGAAATGACGAATTTTACTAGGAACCTGGAATCCCCAAAGCTCCTTCCAGGAAACCGTGGCGATGGTTCCGTCAGAGTGCGCAGTGCGCTCTTCAAGCCAGTCTTCCCTTCTGCTCTTCATAGATATTAACATCCTGTAGGCCGATTTGACAGAAAAACAACCATTCTTTTCATGCGCCCACTCCCACATGTCATCGAAATCCCTTGTGCTCAATGGGATGCTCCTGATGACCTAACGATCCGCCGGCAGGAAGTAGTGATCGAGCAAGTCCCCGTTCCAAGAAGTCGTGGGTGCGTCTATGATTTCATGTACCATCGACGGGGGATTCACCCCCAAGCATGCGATAGGTCTCATATTCGACTCCCTGGGTAACCAATTTTCATCCCAGATTATCGTGTTCTTTCCGTTCCCAATCCTCTTGATCAGACCGGTCTTCAAGATGTCCCTCCCTTCGATTATAGATCTCCAAATCTGCGAAGCGTTATTGCCTAGCTCCGCCGATAAGAAATCCGAATCAGAGAAGTAGACTGCCTTAAGCAATCTGGACGATAAAGCCTCCGGGTTTTGCAGCACCCTCCATGCTTGGCGCGCCAACAAGGCTAAGTTAAAAAGCTCAAAATCTTTAAAGCCCAGTCCGCCCATATGTTTTGGTTTGGTCATCTCGGTTTTCTCTTCCCTTCCTTTGCTCCCCACCAAAACTGTCGTATAACTTTGTTGAGCTGCTCAAGAAGACCCCTAGGAAGCTTGAAACAAGACATGGAGTAAACTGGCACGGCTTGCGCGATAGACTTGATAAGCACTTCCTTCCCCGCCGAGGCAAACAGCTTTTCGAGCCAACCTTTAACCTTGCCCCATAGTCTCTCCTTGAGGTATTTGAAAGCACCATTCTTTGAGGACCCCACATCCGAAGGCATCCCCAGGTATTTCTCATTGAGGGTCTCATTTGGGACCTCGAGGATATCTTTGATCACCGTCCTCAACTCATCCGAGCACCCTTTGCTAAAGAAAATTGAAGATTTTGCAGGGTTGACTCGCTGCCCCGATGCATTGCAATATGTCTCCAACAGGTTTGACACCTCATTAGCCCCTTGACTTGTCGCTTTGAAAAACAACAGGCTGTCATCCGCAAAGAGAAGATGGTTAATAGGCGGCGCAGATGATGCCACGTTAAGACCACCCAAGTTGGGAGACTGAAACTGAGAGTTTAAAAGGCACGAAAGGCCCTCTGCTGCTAAAAGAAACAAATAAGGGGATATAGGATCTCCCTGTCGAAGCCCCCTTGAAGGCTTGAAATCTTCCAATTTTTCACCATTAAACAGAACACTGTAGGAGACCGAACTAACCATGCCCATAATAGTTGTAACCCACTTTGCCGAGAAACCCAACTTTAGGAGAATAGCCTGAAGATAGGTCCACTCCACCCGATCATATGCTTTCATCATGTCAAGTTTCAAAGCACAGTGTCTATTGATCACGGCCCGATTTCTTTTCATAAAATGTAAGCACTCATAGGCAGCGATAATATTGTCCGTGATCAACCTCCCCGGCAGAAAATCTGATTGCTCTGCTGATATGATATCCGGAAGGACTAGCTTCAACCGATTTGCGATGACCTTTGACGCTATTTTGTACAAAACATTACACAAGCTGATGGGACGAAACTGGGCCAACAAAGTAGGGTCTTTTACCTTCGGTATAAGGACGAGAAAGGTTTTGTTAATGCTCGACGCGTCTTCCTGTCCCTCC
The DNA here is from genome assembly GCA_950022295.1 of Bromus sterilis. Classification (NCBI taxonomy): domain Eukaryota; kingdom Viridiplantae; phylum Streptophyta; class Magnoliopsida; order Poales; family Poaceae; genus Bromus; species Bromus sterilis. Next base: position 246,548,468 of record OX465601.1, read on the forward strand.
ACAATTCTGAGTACCACCCTGGTAACTTCCTCTGCACAGATGCCCCAATGGCGCTGGAAAAAATGGGCCGGGAAGCCATCAGGGCCAGGCGCCTTTGTCGCCGGCATTTGGAACAAAGCTCGGCGAACCTCCTCCTGTGTGTAGGGCGCATCCAGGAGAGCTTTCATATCTGCCGAAACCTTAACAGGGACCCGATCAAGAACAGCCTCTGTGCCTGCCGTACCTTCCGAAGAATAAAGTGTGTCATAGAATTCGGTCGCCATCTGCTTCAGACGCGGTTCTTCCGTCACCATCTCTCCCAGCTCATTTTTCAGCTTCTTTATCTTGTTTTTCCGTCTCCTCATGGAAGCGCGGAGATGGAAGAACTTGGTGTTCCAATCCCCAGCTGAGAGAAACTCCACTCTGGACCGTTGCCTTTGCAAAATTTCTTCACGATGATACAACTCAACCAGCAGCTCTTTGATTTTCACCTCCCTATGTGACGGACCCAGTCTCCCTGGCATGTTAAGGAGAACACCCGCTTCAAATTTCAGCTTCTTAATCTGGGCTTGGACGTTGCCAAAAGTGCACCTATCCCATGAATGTAGGTGGTCAGCAAGGTCACCCAGTTTTTCACCCAGCTGATTCACCGATGTAGTGTTGCCAAACCCAGCCCACCGTGAAGCTACAAAATTTTCAAAATCATCATGCCTCTCCCACATGCATTCATAGCGCCAAATTTTCTTCTTCACTGGAGCTTGGCCCGGTTCCAGACTCAAACAAAGCAGTTTATGGTCCGAGCATGCAGCGACTTCGCAGGTCACCTCTGCCGCTGGGAATTTTGTGCACCATTGTGGATCGGCCACTCCTCTGTCCAAGCGGACCCTAGTATAGGTTCCGCCCGCCACCTTTTTTTCAAAAGTCCACACGCCGCCCTTGAATCCGATGTCCAGCAAGCCGCATACATCCAGCGCATCCCTGAACCCATCCATTTGGGTCTGAGTCCGTGAGCCAATTCCTTCGAACTCATGTTGATGAAGCACCTCATTGAAATCACCAATAGCCAGCCACGGGAGCCCGGATACTCCCTCTATACTCTTCAGATCATCCCAAGTCTTGTATCTGTCTAAAACTTGCGCTTCTCCATAAATCCACGTAACCCAGACCGGATCCTCACTCAACCCTTTCACAATAGTATCAATGTGATATTTGTTTGAGCTGAGAATTTCCACCTCTAGGTCATCTTTCCAGAAGACGACCAAACCACCACTTCTTCCCGAACAGGCCACTGCAAAAGATCTATTGAAACCCAAAGGACCACCCACAGCTTCAGCTCTCTCTTTTGATATCTGAGTTTCCATCATACGAAAAAGAGTCGGGGTAACTTTAGCCGTGAAATCACGGGCTTCTCGAACTGTCGCGGGGTTACCCAAACCGCGACAGTTCCAACTTAAGAGAATCATTGCGCCCGGCGCGACCCCTCTTGGAGGCCCGCCGATTTTGCTGGTATGGTCTTGTCAGAAGTACTCTTTGGTTTCGGATCACTTGCATTCATCTTCGACCACTTGGGGTCCTGTTTAGGAGGGGGGCTTGGTGGCACATCCCTCATAGAAACATCTCCAGTAGTAACTTGTGTAGCCTTTGGGATATTGTCTGACGAATCTCCCAGATCCTCTTTAGCAACCGAGGTCCTTTTCTTTGTATTGTCAGCTTCGGTCATCTCTTCATCGGCCACTCTATCTCGGATTTCATCTCCAAGCTGGTCCCTGGCTTGAACTTCAGAGGATGCAGTAACTCCTCCTCCTGCTGATGCCTTGCGACTACCACCTGTGTCACTCCCTCCTGACCTTGCCCTGAAAACCCAGTCCGCTCTCAGATTTTTAAACACCAGTGCCTCCGGGGGATGAACACCGTTACCGTGCTCCTTGTAGACATGACCAAAGCATCCGCACACCACACACCAATCCGGGAGCCTTTCATATTTGACAAAAAATATATCTCTCTTGCCTCCCCTGATGATGGACACATGGTTCTTTAGGGGCTTTCTAACATCAAATCGGATTTTTACTCTGAAAAAGTTCCCTGGGAAATCATACGAGGCGGGCTCGGCTGCAATGAATTCCCCGGCCTTCGATGCTAGGGCTTTAACCAGGGGGTAATAGCCATCCGGGAGATTATGAATTTGCATCCAGCAATCAAAGGTGTTGAGGTTGATCATCGCTGGCTTGGTAAACCCGTCATACTCCCCTAGCAGAACCGGGTAACCTCTGAAGTTCCAAGGTCCCCCTTCCATCGCTTTCTCCCAATCAGCAAGACATCTAAATCTGATTGAGAATAAGTTATGTTCGAGTGGCCTAAAACGTGACTCCCTTGACAGGTCCCAAGCAGCCCTCATGCTTCTGAAGAACGCAGACTGGCTGTATTGCTTTTCTGTGTAAACCCTAACAACAGCTAGCCATTGGGGTGACTCGGCCTCTTCCCCCGCAACTTCTTCAAAGATGACATCGTCCATGTCTCCTTCCTTCAGTCCCAGTTGGTTCATCATCTGGTTCAGATCCTCCGACTCTCCCACGACCGAACCCGCCGATCTCGCCGCCATCCTCTTCTTTCCTGCTCGGAACGGGACTGGCCCCAATCCAGCGAGACGCAGGCCGCACCCCCGGGTAGGGAGAGGACCAAGGAGGGAAGAGGGGAGGATTCTGGTGGCCTCCTGACGAGAAGCGAATTGTAGATTGAAAATCGCCGTCCTAGCCTGCGAGAAGTAAAACCCTAACGTGAGGGAAATTTCAGCAAATTGTAGCTATCTTCTAGTACGTTAGCAGCGAAATTATTTTTGCACGACCAGAAGCCCAATCACGCTTGGCTTAGCGTGGTCGTAGGCCCATGTGGCGCCCAGACCACCAAACGAGCGCGGTAGTAGGCCCAGTTAAGATTTATTTAAATTATTATAGGATTGCGGGTTAATTAATCAAAAAGTGATGGATCTTTCTATAAAATAGTTAAGATGGACTAAGAAAGCCACCTTCTTTTATTATTAGCGAAAGATAGGAAAAATGCCCGTGCGTTGCAACGGGAAAAAAACCATCGATTATGTGCAAAGACAATGCCTTATAACTAATTCGCTACAACAATGTATTACAACGGAAGAAACGCTATCATATACCCCTACCAAATAATCAACACCTTCTACTTCACAACGGAGCTACACATTTGTCGACACTTATGTTCCTTTCCATCATCCCTGTTACGGCCATGATAAATTTATGTCAATAAGTTTATAAGGAATATACTTTTGTATTGTCTAATTATTTATGTAAAAGAAAGACATTGGCATCGGCATAATGGTAGAAGTAGTATTAAAGGACCCATGCATTGCAAAGGAAATAAAAAAATTGCTTAGAAATTCAGAAAATATATCACTCAAACACCTTTGCAATAACAAAACGATATTGAAAGTACTAAAAAGTGGTTGGACGTCGATTCTAGAAACCATCTCTTCTTAAAAATCATCTGTTGTCCTTCTCTCAACATCCTTTCCCACCTTGTTGATTCAATCTGCTAAAGATGTCTATTTCTTATCGAATACTCCTATTTTTTTAGCTAGACCTTAAAGAACAAAATAGGTTTGGTTGCTCAATCTCTTCTGTAGAACCTTGCCACATATCTCGCCGCTAAGCTTATTAAGCTTTCTTCGATTTTTTGTGCTTTTATTAAGGTTTTTGTCACCTCTTGACGATAGCCTTAGATTATTAAAATGCCTCCCTGATGGTACGAATTAACGTCCCCTCGTTGGTTACCCAAAGTGGAAGGTTGAGATGTAGACAGCGGAAAGTTTCCCTTAGCGAAGATGCTAAGGTTGAATGTCAAACCAATAGGACTCCAACAGATACAAGAAGGTGGTGAAGTAAACAATGGCGCCGTTTACAACCGAGGTTGCTAACTTTACCTGGACCTGCACACACAGCAAATAACTTTGCTTCCCAACGAGTACAGAGGAGTTGTCAATTCCTCCGGCCTTGTTGTTTACAAAGGATAAAACGCACGGGATAATAATGATAGTGATATCAACAGACAAGTAAATACAGTAAGTAAATTGATAGCGTAAACAATATTGGAAATATGGACCGAGGTCCAATAATTTTCACTAGTGATGTCTCTCTCCCAAAAGACGATAAAATAGCCATGCGAGGTAAACAAATTACAGCTGGGCAATTGACAGGATTATGTGCTCAACCAATACTAATTATACTATAAAGAAAGGAAGAGGCTCAAAAGCATGGGCGGTACGCCAAGACAAGTAGACTGAAATCCATCTGCATCTACCTACTAATCATCCACCTTGAGATATCTATCCAGAACATCTCGCTGGTATTAAGTTGTGAATCCCACCCAAAGTGTAAACTCAAAGCAACGGACAACTGCATTAAAGAACTTTGCGTAAAGTAAACAATCCTTGCACCCGCAAGTACAAGCACCGTTGTTTTCCCCCTTGTGGCAATAGCACATCCGCTAGACTCATGTTTCTGTCACTCAAGCTAGTCATCGGGGGGCATGAACCCACAATCATGCATAACGCTCCCTCTTGGAGTCACTACCTACTACTTGTCCAAAGCAATAAACAACAACGGAGAACATGCAAGAATTAATCTAGAACATAAATATAAAAGAGGAGAATCAAATATATTACTCAAACACAATATGAAAATAATCTCATAATCCATCGGATCCCAGCAAACTCAGCATAGCAACAACAGAAAGATTACATATGTGCCTCGATCATGTAGGGCAGCTCACGAGGTCTAATCCACGAAATTCAATTCAAGTCATAACAGGAAAGAGTCTATATTTAGCATTGAACCAAGCAACATAAGAACATAAAGGTGCAAGAGCTCTCGCTGTCCGTGACTCGAATGTCTCCAAATGGTGTTTGCGTGCAAGAAAGGGGATAGGGATATACGAGAAAGAGTATTTTTGTGTTGAGAACTCAATCTACTAAAGTTTCACACTTGGTCTTCTTTGGAATCTTATCTTGACGCATCCCCAGACCACTAGCCAGGTACAAGTCAAAATGATCCACCCCTTTTCGATATTTTGAACACTCATGCAATGGATGAGCGTAAGCAAGAAAGTTGACACTTAGGATGGCAAAGAGAGAATATGGTGGAGGACGAAGACAAAAAGGTGTGAAAGGCTCACATCAATGAGGACAATCATAGGCGAGAGAAAGCCAAATGATAGATATGATGTGAGGAGTAGGTATTGCCATGCAACGGATGCACATATGAGCTAAGGTAAGCTCTCCAATGGAACTAGTGGGGGTGCATCCAACTTGCTTGCTCAAGAAGACCTAGAGCTCATTTGAGGAGGCTCATCATTGGAATATACAAGCCAAGTTATATAGTGTGAAGTTCCCCACATAGCTATATGCATGAATGATAATCTCTATGGAGTACAAGGTATAAGAGGGAGTACGAGTGTGGATCTCTCAAAAGGAATAGTAGTGTGCCCCCTTCTCTCTTTTTATTTCTTTTTCTCTTTTTTCTATTTTTTGTATTTTTTGGTGGCCTCAATGGCTCTTTCTATTTCTCTCATTTGTCCTCTTTGGGATCTTGTAATTTGTCCACTTTGGGATCTTTTCCTCACTTTAGGGGCAACACTCTATATATTACAAAAAGTATAGAAGATCTTTCACACTTTACAAAGTACTCAAATCACAAAGAAGATGTAACTATCATGATGTATGCAAATGTATGCCTCTGCCAATGTAGCAGGATATGCAATGATACTAGCGCGTCATGTAGCAATGATTAGGGCAAGGCCCAACTAGCATGCGGCTCATCGATCAAGCAAGTAGCATGTATGATATGAAGATCAAGTCATGAGAAGATGGATGTTGCATGGCAATATATCTCGGAAAGGCTATGGAAATGCCTTGATAGGTAGGTATGGTGGCTGTTTTGATGAAGGATATAAGGAGGTTTATGATGACAGAGCGTATCGTGCCAAGGGTTTGGATGTACCGACGAAGGTGGACGCCAACTCTCGGAGTGAGAAGAAAGTAATGCACGGTACAGGAGAGGCTAGCAAAATATGGGAAGGTGGAAGTGTCAACTTTCGAATACTCACATTAGTCCGAAGAACTCATGCACTTATTATCGGTAACTCTCAATCTAATGAGGAGGTTTCACAAAGAGACAAGTACCCCGAGGAGGATTGTATGGGGGTTTGGTTATCCTTGCGCATCCTCGACTCATGGTATGTGAGTGTACTCTAATATTCGACCCCTCAGAAGAGTAGTGATCCATCTAGTAGCTAAAGTTCTCAACTAATTTTGTAAGTTTTGAAAATAAACACGGATTGCCCAAAATACGACATCTATCACTAATAGGCTAAAGCTCTTGACACCAAAAGTCCAAAAATTACTCAAAACAATACATCAAAACTATTGCAAGTTACTACTACAAAAGAATAGCAACCTCAATTACCTACTTCAAGTCAAGATACAAAACTCAGTGCAACATGCAAACTCTCTAAACAAGATAAACATGAAAACTCAAGAGAGTTCTAGCAACAACCTAAACAAAATCTCTTTAAAAAGATAAGCATGAAAGCTAAGAGCAAAACATGATAGTAGCTATGAAAAAGATAAAGAACACACACATCAAAGATAAGCATGAAAAGTCCTATGTTGTGTTCTAAATTTTGGAAGTGGAGCGTGTTTCTCTCCCACACAAAAAAAGTGTTCTAACTTGTTATGAACAGAAATCAAAGCTAAAGAAAACTAAAAACAAAACCTAAGAGCAAGACGCTCCAAGCATAGCACATAACGCATGAAGTGATAAAAATATAGTAAAACGAGAGACGAACTGATAATTGTTGATGGAGAAGGGGATGCACGGGGGCATGCCCAAGCTTAGACGCTTGAGTCTACTTGAATATTTCTTGGGGATGCATGGGGGCATCCCCAAGCTTGAGCGCTGGACACTCCTGAATCTTCTTTCATCATCTTCCCTCGCACACTTGAAAACTCCCTTCATACATAACTCATCATAATCTGATTAGCGAGGTTAGTACCCATAATAAAATAATTTTTCCTCTACTGGAAACAAAGATATTCTTGAAGAGCTACTGTTTCTCAAGATTGCCAAAAAAAATTTGTAAAGTAAAGCAAGCTTAAGGTTCGAAAAACGAAGAAAAGGCAAAACAGGACAGAATCTGTGAAAAACAAACCAGCAGGTAGTAAAGAATTTTTTAGGGATACTTCTGCAACTCAAATCAAAACACTCAGAACTTACGAAAGTTTCGTAATTGTATAGAGCATGCTGTGTAAAACATTCAGCTCAAAAATATGAACTGGGATTTTTCTATGATTTTTCCCGTCACGAGGACAGAATCTATTTTCTGGACAGCATGTCAGAACTTTCACTCCCCTTATCATATGAGGCTATAAAAGGCACAAAGCTTGAAAAGTAAAGATACAATGATGTTGCTACAGTAGTAAAAATCATCAAGACCACTAAAAACTGAAGAAAAACAAAAAGGAAAACCTAAATTCGTTGCGGTCTGCCTCCCGAAAGCGCTTTCTTTTATGTCTTTAAGCTAGGCATAAAGATTATAAAAGATGCTCTCATAAGAATAAGGACTTGAAGAAACAGAGAGCATCAAGAAGAAAATATGAAACACATTTAAGCCTAACCCACTTCCTATGCATAGGCATCTTATAAGAAAATAAATCAAAGAAGCACAAAGTGACAAGCATAGGAAGGTGGAACAAGAGCAACTTTAAAATTTTCATCAAAAAGAGAGGTGTTTTTGTAACATGAAAGATTTTAGAACCAAACTTTCCTCTCTCAAAGTAATTTTCAGTAGTATCATGAACAACATCAAGAATATAACTATCACATAAATCATGTTGTTCATGACCTGCAAGCACACGTGTATAGTTTTCAACACGGTCTTTAGGATCATAAGATAAATGTGATGGCAAGAGAGTGTTAATACTCTTCAAGCCTCGTTGGTTACCCCAAGTGCAGAGTGAGATATAGTGCAGCGGCAAGTTTTCCCTTGGCAAAGATACCAAGGTTTGTCTCCCGTAGGACTCCGAAGGATACAAGAAGGTGGTAAAGTGAACAATGGCGCCGAGGTTGCTAACTTCACCTGGACCTGCACACAGATACAAATAACTTTGATCCCAACGAGTACAGAGGAGTTGTCAATTCCTCCGGCCTTGCTGTTTACAAAGGATCAATGCAAGAGATAATAATAGTGGCAACTGAAAGTAAAGACTGAAAGTATTAAGGGTGTAAACAGTGATATGAAGATGGACCGGGGTCCCGTGATTTTCACTAGTGATGTCTCTCTCCCAAAAGACGATAAAAGTGATAGCGAGGTAAAGAAATCACAGTTGGGCAATTGACAAGATTATGAAGGCACCGCAATGCTAACTATGCTGCAAAGAAAGGAAGGGCTCAAAAGCAATGGGCAGTACGCCAAAGTAAGTAGACCGAAATCCATCTGCATCTACTACGAATCATCCACCTTGAGATATCTATCCAGAACATCTCGCTGGTATTAAGTTGCGAATCCCACCCAAAGTGTAAACTCAAAGCAACAGACAACTGCATTAAAAGAACTATGCGTAAAGTAAACAATCCTTGCACCCGCAGGTACAAGCACCGTTGTTTTATCCCTGGTGGCAACAGCACATCCCCTAGTCTCATGTTTCTGTCACTCAAGCTAGACATCAAGGGGCTGAACCCACAATCGAGCATAACGCTCTCTCTTGGAGTTGCAAATAAAATACTTGGCCAAAGCAAATACCGCAACGGAGAACATGCAAGAATTTACTCAAGAACAAAATATAAAAGAGAAGAACCAAATATATTACTCATCACAATCTGAACATAGTCTCATAATCCATCAGATCCCAACAAACTCAGCATAGCAACAGCAGAAATTACATAGATGCCTCGATCATGTGACGCAGCTCACGAGTACTCGAAAGTGGAAGCACAAAAGGGGGAGAGATAGATTACATAGCTACTGGTCACAGACCCATGGTCCAAGGGAAACTACTCACGGTACATATGGGAGGCGTCCATGTCTATGGAGGGTCTCCCGGAGGGGGTAGCTTCTCCCGGCAGGGTGCCGGAGCAGCTTCTCCAGGCAGCCCCGATCTAGAAACGTCGGCGGCGGCGGAACAGAGGCGAGATCGCGAAAGAGGAGTCCATATTAGGGGTTTCCACCCCGAGGGGTAAATATAGACGAAGGGGGGCGTCGAGGGGACCCACGAGGCAGTCAGGAGGGTCCCTGGCGCGGCCCAGGGTGGGGTCGCGCCAACTGCCCTCCTGGCTGCCTGGTGGTGGCCCCTTCCCTCTCTTGGTGATTCCGTAAGCTTCTGTTGCGCTGATTTACTATATATTTTTCCCGGAATTTTTGGAGCACTTTTAATGGCCGGAAAACCTGAAATACAAAAACAGCAGAAAACAGAAACTGGCAACTAGGTGCACTGAGTTAATAGGTTAGTCCAAATAGGTTCAAAAGTGTAAGAAAGTTCAAGCAAAACATGGCAAAGTCACACAAAACATGCATGGAACAAGCAGAAATTATAGATACGTTTGGGACGTATCAAAATGCAACCCGTCACATTGACGTTTAATAAGGACAAAACTCTCTGGAATATTTGGAGATTTCAAAAGGATAATAGGAAAATCAAGTGTGGGTGCAATAGCCAAAATTTCATGCTTCACATGAGGAACTATAGCAAGTTCATCTTCGTAAGCATCATCCATAGTGGCATCACGGCCATAAGCATAGAAGGCATCAACTTCATCAAAAAGGGATATTTCAAAAGAATCCATAGGATCATAACACTCATATAAGGTAAGAGTCAAAGAGTTACTCTCATTAGAAGGTAGACATGGATGGCTCCATTCTTCCTCCTTTTGTTTGTCACTCTCCTCCTCTTTTCCATCCAAGGAGCTTTCGGTTTCATCAATTTCTTCTTTCATAGAGTCCTGCAAAACATTAGTCTCATTCATATTTCTAAGAAGAGAAGTAATTTCATAGGCACCCTTATAAGCAACAAATTCTTCTATTGGCTCTGCATCATAAAAATCATAGTTTCCCTGAGCATAAGAAGCTAAGGTTTCATCATCATTGTACTCACATTGGAAAGAAATGTGTTTATGCCTCATAAAGCAACAAGATTCATCCATGCAGAAAGATATATTATATATTGAGCACAAGTTTCTAGCATACTCATACAACTGGTGTATTTGTTTCCATAAGTGTATCCCCTTTTGAGACAAGGGGTGTTCCTTGTACCACTTTTGTTGATCCTCGGTGAATCCTCCATGCCAATAAGATCTGGTTTCAAATAAGTCAGACATTGATTGGCAAGTAAGGAACTAGACATACTTTTTTTTTGGATTTTTTATAAAGGACACTGAAGCAAAAACTGAAAAGTAAACTAACAAGACTAAAAAGCAAAGATAAAATATAGTGTGTAACTCCCCTATCTTGAAGAGTGGAGTCCCCAGCAACCAGAAATTGCTTTTGATGGTACGAATTAATGCCCCCTCGTTGGTTACCCAAAGTGGAAGGTTGAGATGTAGACAACAGCAAGTTTCCCTTAGCGAAGATGCTAAGGTTGAATGTCGAACCAATAGGACTCCAACAGATACAAGAAGATGGTGAAGTAAACAATGGCGCCGTTTAAAACCGAGGTTGCTAACTTTACCTGGACCTGCACACACAGCAAATAAATTTGCTTCCCAACGAGTACAGAGGAGTTGTCAATTCCTCCCGCCTTGTTGTTTACAAAGGATAAAACGCACGGGATAATAATGATAGTGATAGCAACGGAAAAGTAAATACAGTAAGTAAATTGATAGTGTAAACAGTATTGGAAATATGGACCGGGGTCTTATGATGTTCACTAGTGATGTCTCTCTCCCAAAAGACGATAAAATAGCCATGCAAGGTAAACAAATTACAGCTGGGCAATTGACGGGATTATGTGCGCAAACCAATGTTAATTATGCTATAAAGAAAGGAAGAGGCTCAAAAGCATGGGCGGTACGCCAAGACAAGTAGACCGAAATCCATCTACATCTACCTACTAATCATCCACCTTGAGATAGCTATCCAGAACATCTCGCTGGTATTAAGTTGTGAATCCCACCCAAAGTGTAAACTCAAAGCAACGGACAACTTCATTAAAGAACTTTGCGTAAAGTAAACAATCCTTGCACCCGCAAGTACAAGCACCGTTGTTTTCCCCCTTGTGGCAACAACACATCCCCTAGACTCATGTTTCTATCACTCAAGCTAGTCATTGGAGGGAATGAACCCACAATCATGCATAACGCTCCCTCTTGGAGTCACTACCTACTACTTGGCCAAAGCAATAAACAGCAACGGAGAACATGCAAGAATTACTCTAGAACATAAATATAAAAGAGGAGAATCAAATATATTACTCAAACACAATATGAACATAATCTCGTAATCCATCGGATCCCAGCAAACTGAGCATAGCAACAACATAAAGATTACATATGTGCCTCGATCACGTAGGGCAGCTCACGAGGTCTAATCCATGAAGAACAAAAAGGGGAGGAGAACATCACATAGCTACTGATCATAGACCCATGGTCCAAGGTGGACTACTCACAGTTCATCCGGGAAGCATCCATGGTGGTGGAGAAGCTCCCGGAGGTGGTTCCTCCCTCCGGCAGGGTGCTGGGAAGAGGTCTTCTGGTGCTCCCGATCTTGGAAGCGCGGCGGCGGCGGAACAGAGGAGAGATCGCGAAAAAGGGTTCCCGTCACGGGGGTTTTGCGTCACGAGTATTAAATAGGCGAAGGGGGGCAGCCAAGGGGGCCATCAGGGCTCCAGGCGGCCCCCTAGGACCCTGGTGGGTCCCCTCCCCCCCCCCCCCCTCGGTGATTCTGGAAGCTTCCTGTACGCTGTTTTTTTATTCGATGTTTCCTGAATTTTTGGAGAACTTTTTATATGGGGGAAACCTGAAATAGAAAAACAGCAGAAAACAGGAACTGGCACTGGGTGCACTGAGTTAATAGCTTAGTCCAAATATGATCAAAAGTGTATGGAAGTTCATCAATATCATAGCAATATCACACAAAAGAGACATGGAGCAAGCAGAAATTATAGATACGTTTTGGACGTATCACTCCCCAACAGTGCAAATATTATTACTTTTGAGTACTGCAAGGAAGAATTCATCAAAATGAATCATTCTAGAAACCATCCCTCCTAAAAATCATCTGTTGTCATTCTGTCAACATCTTTTCTCACCTCGTTGATGCAATCTGCTAAATATATCTATTCCTTATCAAATACTCCTACTTTTTTAGTCGAGGGTTAAAGAACAAAGTAAGCTTGGTTTCTCAATCTCTTAGGCCCTGCTTGAAATGAGTGTAAGTTATACTCAGAAACGCCGATCCAAACGGGCCTTTAGGGATTTTGTTGACGTTAAAGCTCCCAATATACAATTATAATTCACATCACATAATCATCATGTTTTTATTAGAGTTTTTGCCTCTTTCAAGTTCTTTCTCTTTAAATTTCCACTTCTTTCTGTTTCTCTGTCTCTTTAAATTTTGGCTGGTTTCCCAGAATCCAAATTTAATTACCAGCCATGCACAAATCCAATACTCATATCCGCTTAATTACCAGCCATGCAGCCATGCAAATCCCACAATCCAATTATACTAAGCGCCAACCAGCATGCACACATGTTTCATCATTTATTCCCTTAGTTTATTGACTCTTTATTGTGGCTCGTTGATGTTACGGGGTATATAAGTTGATGGGATTTAATGTAATGTACCGAGGTGGGATTATTTAATTAGCTAACGAACGTTTTGTTGGATATGTGCCCTAGAGGCAAATTAATAAAGATATTTGTCACATATATGTTTGTTCATAATACGTTATATATTGTGCTAGAACTATATTAAGTAGAAACATTAATACACGTGTGATATATAACAACCTGGTCCCTAGTTAAACTCAGGCATACTAGCTCATTGGGCAATTGATGATCAAGGTTTCCTGATCATGAGAACATAATAGTCTATTGACAATGAGTTCATATCATTAGGAGAATGATGTGATGGACACACACCCACCTTAAGCATTGCAGTGTGATCAAGTCACATAAGTTCAGCATTGCGATGACTTAATAACATAGTGACTGAATCCTTAGACCGTGATGATCATACATAATTGCTATCTATTAGGATGCTTTGAGTGCATTAACCGTTACACTGAAACATGGTAACTGAAAAGGTGTATCTTGGGTATTCTGAAGTAGATATGTTGAGGAGTATGAAATAGATCAGAGAGGGATTTGTCAATCCGAGTGACGGATAGGTACTCTGGGCCCACTCGGTGGTGTTGCATCAATAGCTTGCAAGCAAGTGACTAGGTCACAAGAGATGTAATATTCACAGACGAGTAAACATGTTATGTCGGAGACGAGGAAGAACTAGGTATTGGATACCGACGATCATACCTCGGACAAACATAGTACTGAAGCACAAAGGGATCAAATCATATTGTTAACGGTTCAACAGCGATGAAGTTTATTCGATGGAAGCGTAGGGGCACATCAAGGATTGTAACCAGATCCCACATGATGGTCATTGGTCAGAGAGTGTCTCGATCATAGGGTGTTGAGTGTCTCGATCATAGAGTGTCTACTGTTTCCCGGGCCATAGGGTGTCACACTTAAGGGCAATCGATGCATTAAGGATTGATTCGGGATCATCGGTGAAAAGAGAGAAAACACCGGAAATGTACCGGGAGGTGCCGGAAGCTGCTCCGGATATTTTGAAAGGATCAAAATAATATATATATTAATGTTTAAATATGTTTTATTATTTAACTGACAGAATTAAATATTAAAAATGATTTAAATAATTAATTAAAAAGGTGAAAATGTATTTGGGCCTTAAAAGGCCCATGAGGGGAAGGGGGAGCCTCCCCCCTTGGGCTTGGCGCCAAGGGAGGGGCCCATCCCCCCTCCTAGCCGCACCACTCCCCCCCTTGGGGGTTTAGTCCCACATGGGGGAAGGGGAGGGGGTGGAGCCCCTCCTTGGCCTATATAAGGAGGGGTGGGTGCCTTTTTCAACACAACATTGAGTTTCTCTCTCTCTCTCTTTCTCCGACCTAGAGCGGACTCCCCTGGTTTGGAGTTTGCACCTGGTTGGGGGTTTCACCATCATCTGGACGCCGTCGCGCTGCCGGAATAGGGATCCGGATCAATCTTCTTTCCGCTACTCTTTTGGTTTGGAGCCCGGAGGAACGTCGGTTGCACCGTATGTGTGTAATCCCGCGAGGCACTACACGTGTGGTGCTACTTCATCGTCGGAGGTTCTTCAACACGACAGGGAGGTCGTAGGATCAGAGTCTACGCCAACCACGTTCGAGGAACGTTTCCCTCTTTCGGTCTTCAAAGGTATGAACACTGATTCCTTCTGTTACATACATCAGCATAGCATAGATCTTGGGTTCGGGACTCGTAGGTAGGAAAATTTTTGTTTTCTGCGCCGATCCCTAACAGTGGTATCATGAGCAAGGCTATGCGTAGATGTATTGTACGGGTAGAACACATCTAGGATGTGGGCATCAATTCTCCAATTGTTACCCTCTCACGTGTACTCGTTTAGCGTTGCGGTAATGTCCTGATGAAGCGGCCCCGACCGACCTTACTCGTTTACGCGAGACTGGTTCCACGCTTGACATATGGCTTGTACCATATAAGTGGCTGGCGGGTGTCTGTCTCTCTAACATTAGCGACGCGAAGACGTTTGCAACGGAGGGCCCCGACAGGGGTGTAATAGAGACGATTGCAGGGTTGGTGTTGTGGCTTGTTTTCGCAGGATAGAAAGCGGTTCTCTCTCGAAACCCCTTAGCAGCCACGTAAAACTTGCAAAGATAAAGTAGAAGTCGTTTTAACTTTAATTTGCATGTAAGGGGGGATCATAGCTTGTATGATTTACAGTTTTACTTCCTGTCTTGCTAATATGCTAGATATGCGACGGTAGCATGATCGGATAATCTCTCTCAATACCATGATTGTATTCTCCCTTAGTGGGCACCGCCTGGAAGGATCTCTTTATGATAGGCAGGCCGTGACGATCGGGTGTCATACATACATTAGCGATCGCATGAGGTTGGGTTTGGCAAGCTTAGCATATGCAGATATGGCCTTGCTGAACAGCCATACACTAAGGTTCGACTGGCAGGCTTGACATATGTAGATATGAGCTTGGGATACGGATGACCGGAAGGTTAAGCATGAGTCATATAACGGATATGATTGGCATGATGGCCTACCTAGGGAGATGTGTCATCGGCGGTGTGATATTCGAGGACGATCATTCAAACTAGGATTATGTTAATCACTTTGTTCATAATTGGAGAGATGTTTAACTAAGTGGGAGTTTTATAATTAATTAAAATTGAACTCCAATTATGAACAAAGTCTAAATATGTGTTTTGCAAATAACCATTGTAGATGGCTGCACCTCGCCCCTCATTCAACTTAGGGTCATTCCTAGACAAAGACAAACTGAAAACCGATGGGTCAAACTTCACCAACTGGTTCCGCACTCTGAGGATTCTCCTCCTTCCCCTCAAGATGGCATACGTACTAGAGGCCGCGTTAGGTGACGAACCACCAGCAGACGCTAGTCAGGATGAGAAGAATGTCTACCTCTCCAAGACGGATGATTACAACCTTGTCTAGAGTGGAATGCTTTACTCCATGGAGGCTGAGCTGCAGAAACGCTTCGAGAGGATGGGTGCATATGAGATAATCACCGACCTCAAGGTCGTCTTTGCACCCCAAGCCAGGGCTGAACGTTATGAGGCTTCTGAAGCTTTCTTCTCAGCAAAGATGGATGAGCATAGAAGTGTTAGTGAGCACGTGGTCAAGATGTCTGGCTACGTTCAACGCTTGAATGCTCTGGAATGTCAGATAGGGTGCTGCAGTCGCTGCCCCCTAGCTACAAAGGCTTTGTGTTGAACTACAACATGCAGGGGATGACTAAGACCCCTTCTGAGTTGTTCGCCATGGTGAAAACTGTAGAGGTTGAGATCAAGAAGGACCATGTTGTATTCATGGTCAACAAGACCGTTGAATTCAAGAAGTCTGGCAAGAAGGAGAAGGGAAGCCCGAAGAAGGGTGACAAGCCAGTTGTCACTCCTCGTAAGGCACCCAAACCTGGACCCAAGCCCGGCGTTGAGTGCTTCTACTGCAAGGGTGATGGTCACTGGAAACGCAACTGCCCCAAGTACCTAGAGGATAAGAAGGTTGGCAAGATTGTTAGAAGAGACAAAGGTATATTTGACATACACATTATTGATCTTTTCTTAACAAGCGCTGGGAACAAATCCTGGATATTTGATACAGGATCTGTTGCTCATGTTTCTAACTCCTCTCAGGGGCTACGGAATAGGCGGCGCTTGATGAAAGATGAAGTGACGATGCGCGTGGGAAACGGCTGCCGGATTGAAGTGGTGGCGGTCGGCACGAAGCATCTTAGTCTCCCTTTGGGATTAGTTTTGATTTTGAATAAGTGCTACTATGTACCCGCATTGAGTGTGAACATCGTTAGTGGTTCTTTCTTGAAGCGAGACCACTATTCTTTTAAGTCAGATACAATTGGTTGTGCGATTTATAAGGATGATGTGTTTTATGTTCACGTACCGGAGAAAAATGGCTTATTCATTCTTAATCTCCATTGTGATATACTTCATATTGATAACGTAGAGGCCAAAAGATTAAAACCTAGTGGCGAAGAACACATGACGGTGTGGCATTGTCGACTTGGTCATATTGGTGAAAAGCGCATGAAGAAGCTGCATGATGATGGACTTCTGGAGTCATTGGATTTTGGATCCCTTGACACATGTGAACCATGCCTTATGGGCAAGATGACAAGGACTACATTCAATGGAACAATGGAGCGTGCAGAAGACTTGTTAGGGATCATACATTCAGATGTATGTGGACCTATGAACGTCCCCACACGCAATGGTCTTCGTTACCTCATGACCTTCATAGATGACTTAAGAAGATATGGGTATATCTACTTAATGAAACATAAGTCTGAAACCTTTGAAAGGTTCAAGGAATTTCAGAGTGAGGTCGAGAATCAACTCGGGAAGAAAATCAATCACCTTCGATTCGATCGAGGAGGTGAGTATTTAAGTCACGAGTTTGGCGATCATCTTAAGACTTGTGGCATCGTACCACAACTTACGCCGGCAGGAACACCTCAGCGTAACGGTGTTTCTGAGCGACGTAATCAAACTCTATTGGATAGCGTACGATCGATGATGTCTGATACCGACTTACCTGTGTCATTCTGGGGGTATGCATTAGAAACTATCGCTTACATTCTTAATAGGGCACCGTCCAAATCTGTAAAGACAACACCATTTGAGGAATGGCATGGCAAGAAACCAAAGTTGTCTCACTTGAATATTTGGGGTTGTGAGGCTTATGTTAGGAAACTTCAGCCTGACAAACTCGAATCAAAAGCGGATAAGTGCATCTTTGTGGGATATCCAAGGGAAACCGTTGGATACACCTTCTACAACCAGTCTGAGGGAAAAACGCTTGTCGCCAAGACTGAATGCTTTCTTGAGAAAGAGTTTCTTTCAAAAGAATTGAGTGGGAGGAAAATAGACCTCAACGAGATGATTGACCAATCACTCCAAGTGGAAGAAATGGCAATGGAAGTTGTTCCGGAACCATCTTCCATAGTGGGAGCTGAAGATAATGGTCATCATGATATTCATAACGATCATGACATACATGATGATCATGATCAAGATGAAGAGGATCCTATTGTACCCCGCAGGTCATCAAGAGCCCGAGTAAAAACTCACTTTTATGGGCAACTTGTCAATGCAGTCATGTTAAATGAACCTGACGAACCTGCAAACTACAAAGAATCAATGGAGGGACCCGAGTCCGAGAAATGGCTGGAAGCCATGAAATCCGAGATAGACTCCATGTATGCCAACAAAGTATGGACTTTGGTGGATATTCCCTAGGACCGAAAGGTCGTCGAGAATAAGTGGATATTCAAGAAAAAGACTGACGCAGACGGAAACGTATCTATCTATAAAGCTCGACTTGTCGCAAAAGGTTTCCGACAAATTCAAGGAGTTGACTACGAAGAGACTTTCTCTCCCGTAGCGATGCTAAAGTCTATCTGGATATTGCTAGCAATTGATGCCTATTACGATTATGAAATATGGCAGATGGATGTGAAAACCGCGTTCCTAAATGGCAACATTGAGGAAGAGTTGTATATGGTACAACCGGAAGGTTTTATTGATCCTAAGGACGCTGGTAAGGTATGCAAACTTTCAACGGTCCATTTATGGATTGAAGCAAGCATCTCGGAGCTGGAATCTTCTTTTTGATGAGGTGATCAAAGCTTTTGGATTTGTCCAAAATGAAGAAGAATTATGTGTTTATAAAAAAGCGAGTGGGAGCTCTGTGGCATTCCTAGTACTATATGTGGATGGCATATTATTGATAGGGAATGATGTGAGATTTATAGAGGGGGTAAAGGAATATTTGAATGGACAATTTTCCATGAAGGACCTAGGTGAAGCTGCATACATATTAGGCATTAAAATCTATAGAGATAGATCAAGACGCCTATTAGCACTGAGTCAGAGAACTTACCTTGAGAAGATATTGAAGAGGTTCAATATGGATAACGCTAAGAGAGGCCTCTTGCCCGTTATGAAAGGAAGTAAATTGAGTGTGACTCAATGCCCAGCAACAGCAAAAGAAAGGGAGGAAATGTCCTCAAAGCTCTATGCTTCAGCCATAGGTTCTATCATGTATGCTATGCTGTGTACTCGACCAGATGTAGCCCTGGCGGTTAGTCTGACTAATCGTTTCCAAAGTAATCCTGGAATGGATCATTGGATTGCAGTGAAGAACGTCCTTAAGTACTTACGAAGAACTAAGGATCTGGTTCTTGTCTATGGAGGATGTGAAGAAGAGCTCGCTGTAACAGGTTACGTCGATGCCAGTCTTGGTACTGATCCCGATGACTCAAAATCCTAGACGGGGTACGTGTTTATGTTGAATGGTGGTGCGATTAGCTGGAGAAGCGGCAAGCAGTCAGTCGTCGCCCAATCTACGATGGAGTCGGAGTATATTTCCGCTTGTGAAGCGTCAAATGAAGCGCATTGGCTGAAGAAGTTCATCATCGAGCTTGGCGTATTACCTAGTAGCACTGACCCTGTTAGCATTTATTGCGACAATACGGGTGCCATTGCTAACGCAAGGGAGCCGAGGACTCACTCTACAGCCAAGCATATTCTCCGGCGTTTCCATGTGACGCGGGACTACGTCAAGGATGGTCATACTAGGATTTGCAAAATACATACGGATCTGAATCTGTCAGACCCAATGACTAAACCTCTTCCACAAGCCAAGTTTGAACAACACCGAGAGACTATTGGTGTTAGATACATACCTGATGTAAACTAGTGTAATTTTTACTCTAGTGCAAGTGGGAGACTGTTGGATATGTGCCCTAGAGGCAAATTAATAAAGATATTTGTCACATATCTGCTTGTTCATAATACATTATATATTGTGCTAGACCTATATTAAGCGGAAACATTAATACACGTGTGATATATAACAACCTGGTCCCTAGTTAAACTCACGCATACTAGCTCATTGGGCAATTGATCATCAAGTTTCCTGATCATGAGAACATAATAGTCTATTGACAATGAGGTCATATCATTAGGAGAATGATGTGATGGACACACACCCACCTTAAGCATTGCAGTGTGATCAAGTCACATAAGTTCAGCATTGCGATGACTTAATAACATAGTGACTGAATCCTTAGACCGTGATGATCATACATAATTGCTATCTATTAGGATGCTTTGAGTGCATTAACCGTTACACTAAAACATGGTAACTGAAAAGGTGTATCTTGGGTATTCCGAAGTAGATATGTTGAGGAGTATGAAATAGATCAGAGCGGGATTTGTCAATCCGAGTGACGGATAGGTACTCTGGGCCCACTCGGTGGTGTTGCATCAATAGCTTGCAAGCAAGTGACTAGGTCACAAGAGATGTAATATTCACAGACGAGTAAACATGTTATGTCGGAGACGAGGAAGAACTAGGTATTGGATACTGACGATCATACCTCGGACAAACATAGTACCGAAACACAAAGGGATCAAATCATATTGTTAACGGTTCAACAGCGATGAAGTTTATTCGATGGAAGCGTAGGGGCACATCAAGGATTGTAACCAGATCCCACATGATGGTCATTGGTCAGAGAGTGTATCGATCATGTCTACTGTTTCCCGGACCGTAGGGTGTCACACTTATGGGCAATCGATGCATTAAGGATTGATTCGGGATCATCGGTGAAAAGAGAGAAAACACCGGAAATGTACCGGGAGGTGCCGGAAGCTGTTCTGGATATTTTAAAAGGTTCAAAATAATATATATTAATGTTTAAATATGTTTAATTATTTAATTGACAGAATTAAATATTAAAATGATTTAAATAATTAATTAAAAATGTGAAAAGGTATTTGGGCCTTAAAAGGCCCATGAGGGGAAGGGGGAGCCTCCCCCCTTGGGCTTGGCGCCAAGGGAGGGGCCCATCCCCCCTCCTAGCCGCACCACTCCCCCCCTTGGGGGTTTAGTCCCACATGGGGGAAGGGGAGGGGGTGGAGCCCCTCCTTGGCCTATATAAGGAGGGGTGGGGTGCCTTTTTCAACACAACATTGAGTTTCTCTCTCTCTTTCTTTCTCCGACCTAGAGCGGACTCCCCTGGTTTGGAGTTTGCACCTGGTTGGGGGTTTCACCATCATCCAGACGTCGTCGCGCTGCCGGAATCGGGATCCGGATCAATCTTCTTTCCGCTGCTCTTCTGGTTCGGAGCCCGGAGGGACGTCGGTTTCACCGTACGTGTGTAATCCCGTGAGGCACTACACGTGTGGTGCTACTTCATAATCAGAGGTTCTTCAACACGACAGGGTGGTCGTAGGATCAGACTCTACGCCAACCACGTTCGAGGAACGTTTCCCTCTTTCGGTCTTCAAAGGTATGAACACCGATTCCTTCTGTTACATACATCAGCATAGCATAGATCTTGGGTTCGGGACTCGTAGGTAGGAAATTTTTTGTTCTCTGCGCCGATACCCAACACCTTTGTCCAAGCACAATTTGTACGCTAGCTTGGCGGTAGGAAAATAGTACGTATTGAAAATAACGCACCTCGGCCCACGTGAGAGGAACGGCAAAAAATTAAGACACAACGGGCTGGGCCAGCACAAGGAAAAGAATCCCAGGAGCGATTGAGACGGAGGGACGGACGAACTTTTGACGTACCAAAAAACGTACGAAAATTTAGTGGGAAGAATCACTTCCCCTTTATTATTAGGTAAAGATTATTACTAGGGAAAAGACCAGTGCGTTGCAACGGAAGATTTTATGGAACATAAAATAAATTTGGGGTAATAGATTTTCTAATGATGAAATACCAGTTATATCAAACATATAACTTGGATCCTCATGCACATAAGATGGTATTATCAACTTTGCCATCGACAAATATCTTTTCTTCTTTTCTTCAACACTCAATACAACCAGAGAGCAAGAAGAAATTATAGCAAATAGCACAAAATGAAGCATTCGATGGCGAATGGAATCGAGCAAGACGATAGAAAAATCCAAGAGATAAAATATTTCTCCTGATACAAAAGAGTCATTCCACTTTCCTTTGTTACATTTTCTAAGACACCTTACCGCTTGACAACACATCGATGGCGTAAATCGAGCCCATTGCTCTTGGACCAAGAGAACGACATGTTAGTTGGCAAGGGTCGTTGGTGATTATGGTGTCTAGAGGCGATGGAGACAATTAATCTTGTACCCGTGCATGATGAAGTAATCCTAGGAAGGTCCTCATCGAGGTAAGAGGTAAGGTTGTGTCGCTTGTACCTGAAGTTCACCTTATCATAGTCGTCTCGGGGAATAGCTGGATGACGGTCCCAAAGTAAGTCTTGCTCCTTACATATGTCATCCTCCATGGTATGATTTGTTTGAACGCCTTTTTGGGATGTGATGGCGCCCCAATGAAAGAGGCTTGTTGGTGTCGGAATCATGCTTTCTTAGAAACTCCCACATGAATCCCACGACTTGTCGATGATGACGGTGAGCCTATGCGGGTTGGTGAGGGTGATCGCGTGGGAGATGAGTAGTTTTTTTTTAGTTTATGCAACAACATCAACATTGAATTTGAATGATGGCTACGTATTTTGAATAAAGCCGAATCCACTTTCCTATTTTCGTCATTCTATATGACTTGTAGCCACTAACGATATATAAAAAATACAATGCGTAAGACAATTGAAATATTAATTTATTTTTAATAGGCTTAAATATATATTGGGTTGGTAAAACAAAAATTCTTTTTAATTGACCTTCTTTCATTATTAGGGATAGCAAATATGCCCGTGCGTTGCAACGGAAAAAAATAAAAATGCATTAAGGATTAATAGTATTGTACTTGTTGAGAAACTTCAGATAAGATGCATGAAGTTTAATCTTTCATAATATAATCATTCAAGTTAAAATGAATTGGGCCCTCGTGGGCGAAGACATGAGAGTGTGTACGATAAAATGTCCAATGGATGAAAATGAAGCTTGATGAGAGGTGCTCCTAGACCGCATTGTGCATGCGTGACCATCGATCCTTCCAACCACCTTCGAAGTTGGCAGCCATTTTTGTCGTGGCACCCGATCCTACATCAACCGTCACGGTCGGGACCCCTCTCGTTCGCTCCTCCTCATCAATGTACACAAGGGTGGCGCGTTACTGCAGCTTTGGCACTCGTCGATGTTGTTCAGGTGTTGGATCACGTCATGTCGTGAATGCATTTATGCTAGATCATTGTTTCGATACGGATAATTTTAAAATAGGAGATAAATTTATTATAACATGTTTTAATTTATATTTTAAAATGCAAGCATCATGAATATTCTTTTAGTAAAATTAATAGTTTCTATTATCGCATGGACATGTTTTAAAAACATACGAAAATATATTTTCTAATGTATGTTTTTATAATCTATGGAAAAAATGGGCATACACTAAGGAAATTAAAGTGTAAAAAAAGTTAGTTGCATCGTCCATATGTATATAATGGTAATTTGTATTTTTGTAAAAATATAGAACATATTTTTAATTTATATTTTAAAATGCAAGGACATTTTCTCAAAAGTGCATGAACATACTTTTAGTGAAAATTATATTTTCCTTTATCACATGGACATGTTTCAATAACATACTAACGCATAATTTTTAAATCTGTGAAAAAATGAACGATAGAAAATTGAAGTATAAAAAAAACTAGTTGCATCATCCGCATTGCATGTCATAGATTCTCATTTAATTTATTCTCAATTTTACTGTTTAACTAGTAAATTTGTACGTGCAACGCACGTTTAATCACACGAAAAAATGTTCCTACCAATAATATATTTAAACATGGTGAGCAAAATTATTGAATATGATTAACAAAAAATAAAAGTGGAACAATATTATACTTCTAATTGAATGCGATTAAAAAAATAAAAAAGGACAATATTATACTTCTATCTCTATTGTATATCTAAAACAATGTAAAGACTCATATTTTATTCATCGGTGTTTCGTTTACCATCTTCTGTTGATCTTCACTTCGTCCTCTCCTCCTCCCTCCGCTTCTTCATTGTTTTTTCTTCTCATTTTTGGTTTTTCTGCAGATTATTATTGAAAACCACATAAATCTTATGGTTTATCAAATGAAAACATGTATTCTTAGGTAAGTCGATAAGTTTTAAGTTTTTTAAGAACGTATTATTTAAAAAAATCTCAATTCAATTGACAGCTTGAATATATTTTTATTTAATCATGGTAATTGCATATAAAATATATGTGGCCCCTTTGTAACGCATGTGCATTTATCTAATGCAATAATATATAAGAATCAATTGAGAGGTCTACTAATGTTGACAAAAAAAATGTGCGGCTTGGACTCAAATTGTAGGTGAGCTTATTTATCAACATGAGTACTCGTGTTGATATCATGTACTCGTGTTGATATAATTTCCTAGGTAGAAAATATATATATCAAAACTTGGTAATAAAGCAGTGTCTATGTCAGTCTAAGAATTTGAGGCACCGTTGCAGAAAAAAAAATTATGCTAGAACTTGACTATTAATTCACACGATTCACACTTTTCATAACATATATCGGCCAAGATGACATCACTATATGATCTTCAATTGTGTACGTTGCTGATCATAGTCGGTCACATGCCATACATCTCCTGCGGGAAGTACTTCATCTTGCACATTTGCGCGATATGAACATTGAATTTAAAATGGGTCCCAAAATTTTAAAAATTCTTGCACCATCTATTTCATATTATAAGGTGCATTAATTTTTTAGGAATTATAAAACATTAATTGTATTTGGTTGATTCCAAAATTTGATCCTTGATGGATTCTTTCCATTTAAAATCTATTGTAAAAAGGCGTCATGAATGGAACGATCTTCATGGTTCAGTTCGTCCTTAATCTTGACGCATACAATTACCATGACAACAAATTTGAAAATAAATGTTGCATGTGTAGGGAGTTGGGCAGGAAAAATACTTCTCGTGTGAGATGAAAAGCAATGATATGCATGCAATAAAAGATAATCAATGCAGAGGACAAAATCGAGCAAAGAATCGCGTGCATGCAACAAAGAAATTAGTGCATTCATGCCACATAATTAGCGCAAGATTAATGATATTAGGGGCTTCATTATTGTAATGGTAGTGGTGAGTAATTTGTAGCAATTTTTAAGGGTAATAAAAGTGTTGTGCTGCGCTAAACATGGAAGCAATTCTAATCTTAGATTTGATGAATGGAAGGTCAAGATATTTTGGATCAGCCCCTCTCGTGCTTTTATATATTAGTTTCGATTAGGTTGTATGCTTATTTAATTGTGCAAAGTGTGATTATTAAACATAATGCTTTCTTTGAGTACCTCATAATTATTTTGTATTGATCTTTATAAAGATTTATTTAATAACTCTCAAAAATAGATATATTCAACTGATGTCATTACACGTAAAGTAGCAAAATATAATTATTAAATGTGTGAATTTAGAATAGTATAACTACACCTAAACCGAGCATTCTCAGGCTATCAGCGATTTCAGCCGTCAGATTAATGATTCAGGTATTTTTGGCAGTTAGATTAGATGCGTTTTTAACGCTGCTAGCTGTTCTAAGGGGCTGCTACTCCAGAAGTCAAAAGCGAGCGCTCTGGTTAACTGGGCCCTTTTACTGGCGCATCCGATGCGCTCCAGCACGGCCACGACCGCTACCCTTCCTCCGCTGAATCGTTGCAGCAGGCAGATGCGCGATAGAGACGGAGAGGAAATACGAGCGGATGGCTCCGTCCAGCCGCCGCGCCCGATTTGTCTGCGAGGGACAAAGGGGGGATCCAGCCGCCACTGATTCGTCTTCGAGGGAGGAAATACGCAGACGATGCAGGCGTCCGTAGGTGCGCTGACATGAGCGCGCGCGGCGGCGCACCAGGCAACCGCAAGATCGGCTGCATCTCGCCTCTTCGTTGCTGCTCTTGATGGTACTTCTTGGTTATAGAATTGATACATGGATGAATTTCCCATCAGTTTCTTTCGGTACATCTACATGGTCCCGGTCGTGGATATCTCCAAGCGCCTAGCGGCGAGGGGCATGCCGTCGCGTTCGTCTCCACAACCTTTGTAGGTTCTCGTTAGGGCTGCGGTGACTGTAGCATCGCCTCAATTTCGGGGTTCTGTTGGCTGCCGGCCATGGAAGGTCTTCGGGAGGGCGCAAAGTTTGTCGTGGACGTGTAACTCAGAAAAACGAGCTCCTGAAGATTTTTGGCATCTAAACCCTCACAATAAGCACAACGTGGGTGCAGCTTTCCAACACTACTAGATCATGGTCGACAAACGGTCCCATCTCCCTCTTTGACCGCGCCATCCTGCTCTAGAACGGCTGCTGCTGAGTATATGTGCAACGCCTCCCTACTTTCACCCAGTACTCCCCTAAATAGTATGCCACCAAAGTCATTTTGTGGTGATTCCTGTTATTTAGGTTGCGCTTAGACCCAGGTTTCAAAATTTTGCACAGCTAGATCTTGCCACTTTACTGTCATAGAAAATTAACTGAAAATTTGTATCTTCATGTTGCAAGAGGTCCTCTGTTGACAGTATTTCCTTCCCAAAACCAAAGTGCTACTCAAGTCGGTGTTGAGGTTAATCTTGAGGACAACTCCTGAATTGATAAAATAGGTATGTTCTATTGCTTTCTTGTCTTTGCAATAGATATATGGTTATTTCTTTGATGTATATTCAATATGTGTTAGCCGTGCTGAAATAAAAAATCAATTTTTTGAAATATTTATTTAAGTACCAACTACCAACATGGTGATGCCTGATTATGTAAGTTGGACATTCTTATTTGTAAGCTGAGTACCAACTACAGTATATGGAATTTAGGACTTCAGGTTCGATGTTTCCTCAAGAACTGATCACCTAGAAGTTATAGCTATATGAAGTATTTTTACTATGGCATTTTTTGTTATGAATACTGAGTGTTTCCTTTCTTCTATTGCAGAATAGAAAATAAGAAGTTGTTGTTCATAGAATTTAAACCATTATATCAGTGCATCAAGATGCTTTGCAAGACGTAGATTCTATGAGACCATAGGATTTATATTCAGGTGATCTTTTTCAACTTAACATGATCAATCTTGAACGTGGTATTCAAATATGAGGTGGCCCTGATCCCTTAAAGTATCATATCATGAACTAACGGACTTTTCATTTTGCAATTCTCCACTAGCATTTTTACTTGTGTGGTTGTGTATTTTTCTTATTCGGATTTATTAGTCTTCTGCTTTGTGAGCAAATGATATGTGCCTTGCTGCAATTATGATAATGTACAATTTATCACCTTCTTATCATAGCTTAATGCATTTTTGGCTCTCATATATTCTTGGTCATGTCCAGCAAGAAATTAAATTTCTTTGCGGCCATTCACCTTTGCCGCCTTCACAATCTAAACGATACATGGACATTCCAGGTACAAGCAACGTACGGCAGGCCAGTGTCGGATGAGAAGTTGCTGATACTCATTTCCACCTGTTTGCCTGTGTGGCAACCTTCTCCTCCGTTGCCAGCACCCAATTGCATTACTCTTCCCTGCCTTTCGGTCTTACCTGGTATGTTTACTTAACAACTCCATGTAGGTTTAGACATGGTTGAGTTGGTTTCTCATAGGTTTGACCAAGTTAAGAAATTTTATCCATATTTTCAATTTGAAGTGGCAATTATATATACACGTGAGTGGAATTGCTCTGCATTTTTTTCACTTGTGTCAGGTTCATCTTTCTGTTTTCTTAGATGATCCTTGACTAGCAGTTCGATGCTATCAAAGTGCATAATAACCAAGTATTCATTGTGATACATTATATTGAAATTGGGTGTTATGAAGGTGTACAGTTTCTGGTATTATGATTCTCCATAGCCATTCTATATTTAAGTGCCACTGACATATGCCCCAAAATAAAATTCTACTGTATTTTGTTACTTAGCAAGGGCTTCTCTTGAAAAACTTATAAACTGCGGACCAGTTATCCTAGATTTTTCCTTGTGAAATTATATAACATATTTTTTCCTACAACATCTAGATAATAGTATCAGATCAGTTGCAACACAAGTTGTGTGTTGTGATTTTTTTTTCACATAGATATTTTATAGCTTGGCATGCCTTCAAAATCATTGTGAAAAGGAATACAGACTAGCCCCTCTACTATTGCACAACATGGTTGTAAGAACATTAATTTCCTCCTCATTGATTGCGATACAAGTTGTGTTGTGATTTTTTCTTCACATAGAGATCTTATAGCTTGACATGCCTTCAAAATCACCGAGAAAAGGAATACAGACTAGCCCCTCTACTATTGCACAACTTGGTTGCAAGAATAATATTTCCCTTCTCTTTGATTTGTAACTAATATTTGAATTAATTTATAAAAAATAATTAATATTTTGAATGATATTTATTTATTCTATTGAAAAAATAAATGGGCGCAGCAACGCGCGCCATCAACGATCTAGTCTATGATTTATAGCGTATTTGGGACAGGAGGCGTCTATGCCTTGGGCCAAAAGAATAGACAAATCCATGTTTGAACCGGGCCCTGAAATAGGCTTGTGTTTGATCCATCGACGTCAACACTATAAGTTATCTCACTTTGTATTGTTAGTGTAGGAGTTCTATGGTCGACTGGTTATTGGAATGAGCTTCAAAGCTACAGACCTGGGTTCGAGTTTCAGCGTTCACATAATTTTGTGCGGGAGGACCAAATCGTTTTTTTTTCTGGTGGAAATACTGGAGTGCGGGTTAATTAAGTAAAAAGGGAGGGACTAATTTTTGTAAAAATGCCATGACGGAAGGAGAAACTCACCTTCCTTTATTATTAGGTATAGATATAGATATAGATATAGATATAGACTAGCATAAATGTCTTGCAACGGAAAAAAATATCTTTCCATACCTTTAGCGTATATCAATCTAATGTTGAATCATAATATAAGAAAACAACGCTTGATTTTATAATTTTATTTTTTGTTTACTTGTATACACTATAAGGGATATAGAAAAATAAAAATATAATAGTAAATCAAGTTTACTGAGGTAATGTTGCATTAGATTCATTAAAAATATTAAGTAAAAGACATTAAAATGGTCGCATTAGATTCATTAAATAAACCATAAGTCAAAGACATTACTGGTCTAGGAATAATCCATATGTCAACATGAACTAAATTCAAGTATATTTAATTATCAGTTATCATAGGAAAAATAGTTGGGCAAAGTTTTTCATAAACAATACGATCTTTGTTTTTTATTATCCAAGATGACTACCAGTGACATCAAAATTGTACGCCCGTCGATAATCTTGACGACATGATTCCTGGGACATGCAAGCTTTACGTTGATTATCTTGTAGTAATATATAAAGCCCGTGAAATATGTAGCAATTCAAGGTCAAACTGTTGGAATTATGCCCTAGAGGCAATAATGAATTGTATTATTATAATTCCAGGTTCATTATTAAAGTTTATATGTCTGTGCTATAACTGCAAATGGCTTATGCGGAGGTTTGACAAGTAGCATGTTAACTGCCTCCAGAGGAAAACCCATATGCAGATGTGGAGTATAAACACCAAGTGTTCTTAGTCTGCCTCTAGGACTAACCCGTGTGTTATGGATGACATGTTTTCCTGTTCATAGGGCATTGTAAATGCCCGTAACACATGGGAGCACATTGTTGCCAGAACAAGGGTGCTGAACCGACCCAATTGTATGATTTACTTTGAGATCACATCGTTTCCATGTTATAAGTAAAATCATCTAAAGTTAATATGCATGTGTCCTTCATGACCATAAGAATGTTTCGTAACTTCATACCGGAGGGTGGGTTTTGACACTGTCCCAACACCATCCGTAATAGGTGTGGCAATAAAGGCTTTGATCACTCACACCCGAAAGTGTGTCAAGGGACTTAACGATTCGAGTTGGGAATTTGCTCCTCTAACGATGGAGAGATACTTCTGTGGGCCCTTGTAACAGCCCAGTTTTCACAAAAATTAAAAATTTTGTTTTCGGTGTGAATTGTTTGATTGTCTGATTTGTTTGCGGTGTTTGCATCCCCGATTTATCGATCGGCGATTATTTTCCCCCCTCTTATCTCGTACCGGACGGAGACCGACCCTTGCCACCCTGACACTCGACCTTTGCGACACCAGGTTTCACCCGATCACCGTCGCAAAAACCGCCTGAGACCAGCCGCAGCCAACGGAACGAAAAACCCCGTTTAATAATTAAACGGGATATTTTTATAGCGCGCCGGAAAGTGTTTTCGGAACGGTTCCAGCGCGAGGTGAACGCCGCTGGCTCGACGCGCTGATCGCGCAGTTCGAAGTTTTACCCGAATCGGAGGTACTGCGGACCCCCGGCGGTCAGAAACGTGAGCAACGCGCCGCCCGGCCACCTCTTCTTCTCCCTGCCGCCGCCGCCTGGCCTCGGCCCCGCACGGATCCGGCGACGCCGCGCCGGTATTCGCTGCCGCCGCCTCCTTCCGGGCCTCTCCGGCCAGCCCTGCTAGCTGCGCCGCCCGTCGCCGGCGTAGGCCGCCGCCGCGAGCCTGGACGCACGGGACGAGCCGGCCAGCCGCTCCCCTCCAACCGCCACGGTGGGTTGGGCCTCCAGCGCCAGTGGGCCGGCCAGCCCAGCATGGCCCAGTGCCAAGCCAGCCGCCAGGCCCCCCCCCCTTCAGCAGCCAGATGGGCTTGGCCCATTTGGGTGAGCCCCTTTTTTTAATTTTTATTTATTTATTATTTCGCCTCTGTTTTTCTCTAAGTCTGTAACGTCACGATGCCATGTTGTTTGCTTAATATCTTTTGATCTATGATGCATATTTGCATGATTCTTTTTGCCATGCCTTCCGTGTCATGTATAGTTTAATTTCATATCATTTGTGAGCATGTTTGAATTGATTATCCTGTTTATGCATTGCTCTAAAGTGTGCTTCCTGATGTTGGCAGATTGTGCCCGTAGCTTGTTTTTCTTATATCTTTTTAACCGTAACTCCGTTTGGGGTGTTCTTTATATGTAACTTGATTAGTTTTTCGTGTACTTTGTGTTTATGCTATTGTTTGCTGTTGTTAACCAACCTAAAATATGGTTTAGGACAGAACAGTACCAAATCTTTTAATCATCGTGCGGCACTTAGTGTATGCCATGTTTAGGTTGTGCCTCACTTAAATTGACTAGCATAGATAGTTTACTTTGTGCTTCACCTCTTGACATGTTTGTGTGCTATGCCATGCTTGCTTGAGTTTCCATGTTAACAACCTTTGTTGATCACCTGTAGCTAAACAACTTGAACCACCGTAAACGTGCGGTATTCGTCGTGTGTGACCGATACCCCACTTAAACTGTTAGTATCGGTCTCGACGATAGATCCGTATCGCGTTGCCGTGTCGTGTGATGTCTTCTTGATCTTGTGTTGCCCCGTAGTAATAGAGTGCTTGCTCGTTGATTGCTTTCCAGTGTTTATCGTCTTGTGTGCTTCCGCGGGTACCTTCGGAGACGATGCGAGCTTGCGATCCCCTACACCTTCGGAACCCGACTTATAACAGGCAAGGACTATACATTACTTATGATCCATTCTATTTCAACCAGCGGTTTGCATGCTAGTCTAGGTTAGGTTCAATGTTTGATCCTACCACATGTTTACAGCCTCTTTCAAACAAATACAGCCATGTCCCTTCCCAGCAAACCTTGTACTGCTATGTTACTATTGCTCGTTGCTCAGCCCCTGCTTAGTATGCATGCTTAGGATGCTACGATGTTACCCTGTTATTCCTTGGTTTTGGGATATCACATTATTATATTGTTTTTGATGATATGATTATTATAATGTTGACTATATTCGACGAAGGATGGAAGGTCTAGGCTATCCCGCCCCGACGCTTTGTTCCATTCGAGTCACCTAGGATCCGAGTTCCGGGTATTGGTTTTAAGACTGAGCGTGCCTAACCGCGTGTGGGATTTTATGGGGTCCCCTTTTCTTACCTACCTAGCTTCAAGCATTTCTAGTGGTAGCCCAAGCTGATTTACCATTTGAAACCGTGTGTGTGCTGGTCAGCTGCCAGTAATTTTAAACCAACCCGGACCAGCGGAGACATGGTTTCCCTGTTGGTCCACCTTTGACCGGCGAGGGCCCGAGGCCTCACGTGAGGCGTCTCGGTAACCCAAACCCTATTGAGACGGAAGAGTCCGATCCGAGAGCGTG
Organism: Bromus sterilis; assembly: GCA_950022295.1. NCBI lineage: Eukaryota > Viridiplantae > Streptophyta > Magnoliopsida > Poales > Poaceae > Bromus > Bromus sterilis. Next base: position 246,580,458 of record OX465601.1, read on the forward strand.
GCCAGCTTTTGGATTGAGTGTCGACTCCCCGGGGGCCACCCGGATTTGTTCGTTGTTAGTTAGAGGGACCTGTCGTTTCGGATCTCTTGGAACTAAATCATAAAATGGTTGCCTGTGATGGGTAGCGACTGAGAGAGATGGTCGTGCGTGCGGAGCCTTGTAATGGGCAGTTGGTACACCCCTGCAGGGTTAAATCTTTTCGAGAAGCCGTGTCCACGGTTATGGACGACTTGAGACCTACTCCTTGTTCATAGACAACAACAACTGAGATAATCTTAATATAACTTGATCAACGTGTGTGTGTGTGTGTCTTGACTGCTTCTTCTTCGTCGGGATGCGAAGAGGAGGACAAGGATAGGATAGGTGTTATGTTTGTGTAGTAGTTGATAGCAAGACTTGTTGGAGGCGATTCCTCATCGAATGCTTGGCTTCTTATCTTACTCTCTAGATCGTTAGCCACTTCATAAATGCTAGTGCGGCAGCAACCTCACCACTTACCACTTCCTTACCGTAAACTACTAGTTGTCCTAGAGTGACGAGTGATGAAGTCCTTGCTGGGTCAGATGACCACTACAGTTGGATGCTGAGTACCTCTGTACTCATGATACTACCCCCAAACTATTTTCAGGGTTCTTGATCGACAACAGGTATGGTGATCGACGTTTTCACGTGAAGACTCGACGACGACTAGTTAGGCGGATCCCGGCGGAGGCCTGGACCCGTGTGGTTGGGATCGTTGATTTTCTTTTGCCATTAGGCATTTGATTGTAGTCTGTACCCAGACATGTATCTTCCGTTGCTGTATTGTATTTGAGGCAGTTGTATGCCGATTGTATGAGATGTTGTATCCTTGTATCTGTAATGTTGTGATATCATGTTGGAAATCCGGGGCATATGGCTTTGTCATATGTCGCGGTGGGACCGATATGTGCTTCGTCCCCGGATCTGGGTGGAAACACCTAGATCTGGAACAGTACCGCATATCGGGCCTTACAACTTGGTATCAGAGCCTTACCGAACGTAGGATCCTTTTCTGGCCGAAGTCGAGTCTAGACAAAAACTATTTTGTAGTTTATAAGTTAGTTATCGGAGAGTAGGAATATTTTTACTCCTTACCTTTGCTCTGGTCAGGACAAGTGTCGTAAGTGTTTTAATTCTCGCCTTACCCCTTTCAAACTTTAGGATCTCGAGTGTGTGGAGTTTCGGAACCGTTACAATGCCTTGCTTGCAGTGTATTGTCTCGATTCCGATCTCAGGTTTGGGAAATCCTGTAGTACCTTTAGCTTCTGCGATTTGGGGTATCATCTGGGTCATCCATTGCCATCCCTCCTTTTACCGGTGTTTTCACGACTTGCGTCGAAATCACTATCCCTTGATCTGGTTTTCGCGATCGTTCCTCCTCTTGTCACTGACGGTTTCGTTTTTCCGACGATGTCGTCTCTCTGCGGAAAGTTTCTCGACAGAAGTTCGACGTCGACATGGAGCAGAGTCCCTTGTTGGTGGTGTTGAAGATCGTCGTCTCTCTTTTCTCTTCCCCTTGCCTCTCCCCCGGATCGTCCAGGATCTCGGAACGAGATCCCTTGTTGGTGGTGTTGTATTGTAACAGCCCAGTTTTCACAAAAAATAATTTTTTTTTTTCGGTGTGAATTGTTTGATTGTCTGATTTGTTTGCGGTGTTTGCATCCCCGATTTATCGATCGGCGATAATTTTTCCCCCTCTTATCTCGTACCGGACGGAGACCAACCCTTTCCACCCTGACACTCGACCTTTGCGACACCGGGTTTCACTCGATCACCGTCGCGAAAACCGCCCGAGACCAGTCGCAGCCAACGGAACGAAAAACCCCGTTTAATAATTAAACGGGATATTTTTATAGCGCGCCGGAAAGTGTTTTTGAAACGGTTCCAGCGCGAGGTGAACGCCATTGGCTCGACGCGCTGATCGTGCAGTTCGAAGTTTTACCCGAATCGGAGGTACTGCGGACCCCCGGCGGTCAGAAACGTGAGCAGCGCGCCGCCCGGCTACCTCTTCTTCTCCCCGTCGCCGCCGCCTGGCCACGGCCCCGCACGGATCCGGCGACGCCGCGCCGGGATCCGCTGCCACCGCCTCCTTCCGGGCCTCTCCGGCCAGCCCTGCTAGCTGCGCCGCCCGTCGCCGGCGTAGGCCGCCGCCGCGAGCCTGGATGCACGGGACGAGCCAGCCAGCCGCTCCCCTCCAACCGCCATGGTGGGCTGGGCCTCCAGCGCCAGTGGGCCGGCCAGCCCAGCGTGGCCCAGCGCCAAGCCAGCCGCCAGCCCCCCCCCTCCAGCAGCCAGATGGGCTTGACCCATTTGGGTGAGCCCCTTTTTTAATTTTTATTTATTTATTATTTCGCCTCTGTTTTTCTCTAAGTCTGTAACGTCACGATGCCATGTTGTTTGCTTAATATCGTTTGATCTATGATGCATATTTGCATGATTCTTTTTGCCATGCCTTCCTTGTCATGTCTAGTTTAATTTCATATCATTTGTGAGCATGTTTGAAAATATTATCCTGTTTATGCATTGCTCTAAAGTGTGCTTCCTGATGTTGGCAGATTGTGCCCGTAGCTTGTTTTGCTTATATCTTTTTAACCGTAACTCCGTTTGGGGTGTTCTTTATATGTAACTTGATTAGTTTTTCGTGTAATTTGTGTTTATGCTATTGTTTGCTGTTGTTAACCAACCTAAAATATGGTTTAGGACAGAACAGTACCAAATCTTTTAATTATCGTGCGACACTTAGTGTATGCCATGTTTAGGTTGTGCCTCACTTAAATTGACTAGCATAGATAGTTTACTTTGTGCTTCACCTCTTGAAATGTTTGTGTGCTATGCCATGCTTGCTTGACTTGCCATGTTAACAACCTTTGTTGATCACCTGTATCTAAACAACTTGAACCACCGTAAACGTGCGGTATTCGTCGTGTGTGACCGATACCCCACTTAAACTGTTAGTAACCGTTCTCGACGATAGATCCGTATCGCGTTGCCATGCCGTGTGATGTCTTCTTGATCTTGTGTTGCCCCGTAGTAATAGAGTGCTTGCTCGTTGATTGCTTTCCAGTGTTTATCGTCTTGTGTGCTTCCGCGGGTACCTTCGGAGACGATGCGAGCTTGTGATCCCCTACACCTTCGGAACCCGACTTATCCACAGGCAAGGACTATACATTACTTATGATCCATTCTATTTCAACCAGCGGTTTGCATGCTAGTCTAGGTTAGGTTCGATGTTTGATCCTACCACATGTTTACAGCCTCTTTCAAACCAATACAGCCATGTCCCTTCCCAGCAAACGTTGTACTGCTATGTTACTATTGCTCGTTGCTCAGCCCCTGCTTAGTATGCATGCTAAGGATGCTATGATGTTACCCTGTTACTCCTTGGTTTTGGGATATCATATTATTATAATGTTGTTAATGATATGATTATTATAATGTTGACTATATTCGACGAAGGATGGAAGGTCTAGGCTATCCCGCCCCGACGCTTTGTTCCATTCGAGTCACCTAGGATCCGAGTTCCGGGTATTGGTTTTAAGACTGAGCGTGCCTAACCGCGTGTGGGATTTTATGGGGTCCCCTTTTCTTATCTACCTAGCTTCAAGCATTTCTTGTGGTGGCCCAAGCTGATTTACCATTTGAAACCGTGTGTGTGCTGGTCAGCTGCCAGTAGTTTTAAACCAACCCAGACCAGCGGAGACATGGTTTCCCTGTTGGTCCACCTTTATCCGGCGAGGGCCCGAGGCCTCACGTGAGGCGTCTCGGTAACCCAAACCCTGTTGAGACGGAAGAGTCCGATCCGAGAGCGTGGTCAGCTTTTGGATTGGGTGTCGACTCCCCGGGGGCCACCCGGATTTGTTCGTTGCTGTTAGAGGGACCTGTCGTTTCGGATCTCTTGGAACTAAATCATAAAATGGTTGCCTGTGATGGGTAGCGACTGAGAGAGATGGGCGTGCGTGCGGAGCCTTGTAATGGGCAGTTGGTACACCCCTGCAGGGTTAAATCTTTTCGAGAAGCCGTGTCCACGGTTATGGACGACTTGAGACCTACTCCTTGTTCATAGACAACAACAACTGAGATAATCTTAATATAACTTGATCAACATGTGTGTGTGCCTTGACTGCTTCTTCTTCGTCGGGATGCGAAGAGGAGGACAAGGATAGGATAGGTGTTATGTTTGCGTAGTAGTTGATAGCAAGACTTGTTGGAGGCGATTCCTCATCGAATTCTTGGCTTATTATCTTACTCTCTAGATCGTTAGCCACTTCATAAATGCTAGTGCGGCAGCAACCTCACCACTTACCCCTTCCTTACCGTAAACTACTAGTTGTCCTAGAATGACGAGTGATGAAGTCCTTGCTGGGTCAGATGACCACTACAGTTGGATGCTGAGTACCTCTGTACTCATGATACTACCCCCAAACTCTTTTCAGGGTTCTTGATCGACAACAGGTATGGTGATCGACGTTTTCATGTGGAGACTCGACGACGACTAGTTAGGCAAATCCCGGCGGAGGCCTGGACCCGTGTGGTTGGGATCGTTGATTTTCTTTTGCCATTAGGCATTTGATTGTAGTCTGTACCCAGACATGTATCTTCCGCTATTGTATTGTATTTGAGGCAGTTGTATGCCGATTGTATGAGATGTTGTATCATTGTATCTGTAATGTTGTGATATCATGTTGGAAATCCGGGGCATATGCATATGTCGCGGTGGGACCGATATGTGCTTCGTCCCCGGATCTGGGTGGAAACACTTAGATCTGGAACAGTACCACATATCGGGCCTTACAGCCCTCTCGGTATTACGGCATCCAACATCGTCTGGCCAGACACTGTGAATTGATCACAAGGGATACCGGAATACTAAACGAGAAAATGGAACAAAACGAGAAGGAGGATGACTTGGTATAATGGTTAATGGTTAATCATGCGGATACCTAATAGATCTCACCTCAGTGTTTGTATAGTATCGTGAAGCAAATAGGACTGGCATTTTAAGCTTGTGGTTTACTCGAATTTATATTCGTGTAGGTACGGGAACCGTTATGGGTGTCCATGGCTCCGCTATTGGTTATTGTTCCGCGAGAAAGTCAGTTTCCGGTTCATGTCCGTATCCTACCGAACCTATGGGGTCACACACTTAAATGTAGATGATCTGTAGAGTACTAGAGTGATAGGATCATGTATTTATCACACCGCGAAAGTCTCGGAGTGATCGGGTTATAATCGATGAGAAAACCGGAATCGTTCGGGGACCCGGTAAAGTACCGGGAAGAGTTTTAAGAAAACCGGGTAAAACCGGAGGGCCGGAAAAGTTCCGAGTTGGTCTAGATATATTTAATATTCATTTATTTTGTATTTAGAAAAGGTTTTGAAATTAAATTAATGAATTTAATATCAATGGGCTCCCTCTCACTTGGAAGGCCCAAGTGGGGAGGGAGCACATGGGCCAAGGGAGCCCAAGAGGAGAGGACGCCTTGGGGGAGCTTCCAGGAAGCTTCCCCCCTCCCCCCTTGGCGCAACCCTAGGGAGGGGAACCCTAGGGTGCAGCCCCTAGGTCTGCCCCTCCTCCAAGATGGCTCCCCTCCCCCTCCACCTATAAATAGAGGAGGTGGGGGCACCCCTTCAACACACAATTGGATTTGTTCTTGCCTGAAGGGCTGCCCCCTCTCTCTCCCTCTCATTAGATCCAATCTCCACCACCCCGAAGGGCTGCTCCTTCCTCCTCTCTACTCCGGTGGCGCCGAGCTCTGGACGGCGGAGCCCTGCCGGATCATCGACACTGTACGTGTGGATCAACCGTAGAGAGATCGTACGTTCGATCTTCGTTCGAGGGACTCCACGGTGATTAGATCTGTTCGTGGGAGTGTTCATCTTCACGCTTCTCCGACTCTCCATCAACATCTTCCGCTGCGAGAGAAGTGCATCCGTTGAACGGTTGCAAGAAGGTAACAAGATTGATAACCTTGTCTGCATCTTCCTAGATCCGTTCTTGGGTTTGGTTTTCGTAGTGCCGGAAAAAATTTGTTTTCTACTCCGAATCCCAACAGCGGTATCATAAGCTAGTCTAGTGATAGATGCAGGTTCAATCTAGAGTTCATAAGTGATGAACGGGCATTGCACAGAATTTTCATTGTGCGCCGTTTTTTGATAATAGATCTAAACTGAATCTTCTAGTTGCTTCCCCTCTAATTGCACAAGTTGATCCCTCCTGCATTGCTTCATTTTGTTACAAACATATTGCCCCTCAGGGTCCTTCTATGCTGCTCCTGAGTATGCTGGTCGCGTGAAGATGATTTGGGTCTTGCTTTTGGTGTGGAGAAATTTTGTAACAAAAGGGGCGTGTTAGATTGTTGATCTAGCACGGGGATCACGCGTATAGACGATTGTTCAGTATTGGTCATGAGATTAAATTGTAGTCTCATGGTTGATACGCCCCGAGTGTTAATCTAGCAACTTAAAGATTGTGCTTTACATGGTTACGTAGCTAGCAAAACGTTTTGCCTTGCAAACCCTAGCAGCCACGTAAAAGATGCAAAGAACGAGTAGAAGAACGTCTAACTTGTTTTTGCAGGAACATGTGATGTGGTATAGTCTTCGTCATGATAAAAGTTGTATGAGATGATTATACTTTGTACATGTTAAATTTGCATGACTTGCACGTCATGGTACGACATGATGGCCGGAGCCATATGATTGTCATTTATTCGGCCTGCGTGACAAACTTCATGTAATTTTCTTTTAGTAGAATAGATACTAGCAATAGTTGTAGTATCTACATGAAGATGATGATCTTACGTCATGATGCTTGACGACATGTCGTGCGTGGAGGTGATGCTCTCCGCCAAAAGAAGATGAAGAAAGAAAAGCATGGTGCTTGGATCTTCTTGAAGAAAAGGGCTATACCATATCACATACTTTAAACTGCCTGTGATGTTAATCCTTTTCATTGCCTGTTTTGATTGCGCACTAGTCGTAATTTTAAATAGGATGATCTCTCTTAAAATATCAAGAAGTTCGTGCTCTCCCAACCGTGCAACCGTCTGTAATAAACGCCACCCGAGGTGCGTCGTGTAACACGAGTACCAACAGAAAGGTAACAAAGAGGCGGGTAGATTGAGTTGTCTCCACAGCAATAGCGCTTGGTTGTCTTGATGTTCTAGCTTATCAGATCTAAGCTCGGAGCACAAGTGTCGAAAGACTAATACAAGAGTCATAAGTCGGTTATGATTGGTTTAGTTAGACCTGTCGGGTTGATCATCTCCATGGCTGAGTGTTACACCGGTGGCGGGTGTATTGACCCGGATCTTGATTACCCTAAGATCAATTTTGAGAGATATTGGTTTTAGTGGGAGCATTAGATTAAACTTGTTAAGATTAATGCAATTAATTTTGAACCATGTCTAAATCAATCTGTTTATATCGTTGTAGAGAGATGGCCCGCAACAACAATGCTTTTAGCCTAGGACCGATGCTTGAAAAGAAATGCTTGCTGCAAATAGAGGCAAATATGCGGACTGGTTTCGTAATTTGGGTTTGTCCTCAAAGCTGCTTAAAAAGGACTATGTTCTCATAGCATGTCTTCCAGCAACTCCCATAGAGGATGCGTAGTATGAAGATAAGAACGTCTATGTCACTAAATTGGATGATCACACTGCAGTACAATGCTTGATGCTGACATGCATGGATACTGAGCTTCATAAGCGTTTTGAGAAACTTCACCATTTTTTGACATGGTGACACAAATGAACGCTTTGTATCTGAAGCAAGCTAGGACTGAACATTACGAGATAATGAAGCAGTCGTGGGAAAGCAAGATGGCAGAAGGTGGCTCATTAAGTGAGCACGTGATCAAACTTGTTGGTTACGCACAGAGGCTAAGTGCTCTTGGATTTGTGATCCTTATGACACTCGGCACTGACATTCTCCTTGCGTCACGCCCCCCGTCTTTACAACGGTTTTATCATGAATTATAAAATGAATGGGCTTGACAAGACCATAGATGAATTGTTCGCTATGCTTAAGACTGCGGAGGCATCTATGCAGAAGGATCCAAGCCACGTGTTGGCTGTGATAAACACTACTAGTTTTAAGAAGAAGGGCAAAGGCAGAAATGCCAAGAGCGGTGGTAAGACCAAGGCTCAGGTAAAGACCGAGAGTGGCCCAACTAAAGATTCTGAGTGTCACTACTGCAAGAACTAGGGGCACTGGAAGAGGAATTGCAAGAAGTATCTGGGAGATCTGAAAAGTGGTCTGATCACCATATGTATAAATAAGTTATACGAAGTTAATAGACAATTTCATTATTTCACCTTCATAGGTATATTTGATACCATATCGATTGCACATATTTTGCAACTCGATATAGTGAATTATCAGAATTCGAAGGAGAAGAATGAATGAAGTGCAAGTCCGCGTCGGAAGTGGTGCCCAAGTCACCCAAGGCCGTTAGCGTTCGTCTATCAAGATTTATCTTATAGTTTAATAAATTTTATTTGATTCAGAGGTTGTGTAAAACATTAATATTGTATTATGTTGTATACACGGTGGATGTGCTATCCATGTTTTGAATAATGGTTGTTCGAAAATTGTTACTCTCTGAATGTCACCCTTCGTGGTGAATTATTCAAGTTGAAATCTTGATGTTATGTCTATTTTCTTGATTGCTAAATAAATTAAGTGATGTGATGATAATGCCATTATTGTAATAGCAAAAATGACTTAGTCGCATTAGAACAAAGCGCATGCGGAAGCTTCATATCGATGAAGTCATTCAATCTCTTGACTTTGAGTCATTTGACACATGCAATGTTTTTCAAATAGACAAAATCATTTATTAAATGAATTGTTCAAGTGTTGAGTAAACTATTGGTAATAACAAATATCGATGTGTGAAGATCCAATAAATAGTACTTTACATAAAACTTTGTGAAGATGAATTGTATAGATATACCGATATTTAGACAAGACATAAAGTCTGAAATTTTGAATATGTTCAAAACAGTTTCAACACAAAGAGGATCATCATCACACATAGATCAAATATTTGACGATCTGATCGTAAAATAAATGAGTTAAAGAATTTAGCAAACATCATCGAGTGTATGAAGTCAGTTCATAAACTAGCGTCACCTGAAACCCCGTATAGCTACGGAGTATCTTGACGCATAATCAAGCCCTATATGACATATTGGAATTAAAACTGTTTTCTACCCTGAATTCCAGCATGACATGGTGAGGTCGGTGATGAACTTAAACCACACTCCCATTTACTATACTACTTAACGCTTTTGAGAAAGCACTTACGAACTAAATAGAGCGTCGTCATATGATTGTTGAAACAATGCCCTATAAGAATATGGCATGGATAAGAACTCCAATTGTTGTTTCATAATTCTGGAGATACTCGATCCCGAACATAAGTATTGTAGAAACATCATGTTACGAACAACACTTCCACTACCATTCCCGTGAATTTTTTTTATCATGGGACATGGGATTTCTCTTGAGAAAATTGCTCTCTTGAAACAATTAAGTGGGAGTACTAATAGCTTGATAATGATTACATTGAATCATCTGGTTCTACAGAATAAAACTCAGAAACTCGTTCTTGAGATAAACTCTGTGACCAAACCGGAAATTCCTACATTTGATGAAAAGGAATGATGAAACTCTGAAATGTGTTCAATAGATAAAATGATCAAGTCTTATGATGTATCACACAGCTTTGAAAAATTCACATTGGAACAAGGTGGTTCTATAGTGTGATAATCCTGTGAACTACAAGAAACCATGACGAGCACTAACTCCACTGTATGGCTTAAAAACCATAAAAACTATATGAAAGCCATCCGTCAAAATCGAGTTGAGAACTTGGTGAAACCCTCCTAAGGATACCTGATCATTAGAATGGATTTGACTTTCATAGATATGAACATAGACGATAGCTTAATCGTTGATATTGCTCAACTTATCGTAAAATAAGTGTTTCGATAGAGTTCACAAGGTTGACTACAATATGTGTAGTGATGAAAATGTTCATATGGAAAATTACTAATAATCGCAACATACTTCCGAAGTATGACATATGGATTTTTCTTCTGAGAAAATTAAACAAAGGGTGTATGCATGATAGAACCTGAAAGGATTTAATGATCTATACGATATTAGTAAAAGTGAGAATGCTTCAAAGATCAGTCTATAGTTGATGAAATATCACAGAGCCGGAGTAATAGTTTTTGATGAAGTTATTATTTCATCAATAATCATATAAGATATGGAATTAAGTGGGAGCACGATTCTAATCATATATGTGAATAACATATGAGTGATTGAGAATAAATATTTTAGCAAAATAAAGCACTAAGGTATTGGATGTCCTGAAAGTGCAACAAGCACCAACGTAATCTAAATAGTAGATTAGTTCTCCTGAAGTACCTCAGATGAAGAAAGGTTCTATGAGAAAGACTAAAGAGTTCATTACAAATAGATGAAAGAAAGTTTCACAATGATTTGTAATATTTTAATCGGTCTGTAGCTAAGTAGAAAAATAGGATGTTGAAAATTGTTTTTCAAGCTAAGGCACATAGCGGGATTTCTACAACGTAGACGTGAAACATGGCAACTCTGGAAGTTGCATAGGAGGGTATTTGGATCAGGAACACCATCATAGTGATTGGCATAGTTCCGAACGTTTGATTTGCATAAACCATATTTTGATATGAGCATCATGATCAAAACAAAGTAAGCTAAGAGCTCACTATAGTCCAAACATGTTGAACGATAGTGCCCTATCTTCAAATACTTCATAAAGATGAAGGGGTACATTAAGATACACAGGATTGAGACGAGCCTAAAAGCGTTAAGCTCCGTGACGAATTCTATACCACAAACGAGCATGAAGACCAAAGTGCCATTGGTCTGAGTAAACCATGCGACTAGATTATTGTCTCTAGTGCAAGTGGGAGACTGTTGGAATTATGCCCTAGAGGCAATAATAAATTGTATTATTATAATTCCAGGTTCATTATTAAAGTTTATATGTCTGTGCTATAACTGCAAATGGCTTGTGCGGAGGTTTTCCAAGTAGCATGTTAACTGCCTCCGGAGGAAAACCCATATGCAGGTGTGGAGTATAAACACCAAGTGTTCTTAGTCTGTCTCTAGGACTAACCCGTGTGTTATGGATGACATGTTTTCCTGTTCATAGGGCATTGTAAATGCCGGTAACGCATGGGAGCACATTGTTCCCAGAACAAGGGTGTTGAACCGACCCAATTGTATGATTTACTTTGAGATCACATCGTTTCCATGTTATAAGTAAAATCATCTAAAGTTAATATGCATGTGTCCTTCATGACCATAAGAATGTTTCGTAACTTCATACCGGAGGGCGGATTTTGACACTGTCCCAACACCACCCGTAACAGGCGTGGCAATAACGGCTTTGATCACTCACACCCGAAAGTGTGTCAAGGGACTTAACGATTCGAGTTGGGAATTTGCTCCTCTAAGGATGGAGAGATACTTCTGTGGGACCTCTCGGTATTACGGCATCCAACATCGTCTGGCCAGGCACTGTGAATTGATCACAAGGGATACCGGAATACTAAACGAGAAAATGGAACAAAACGAGAAGGAGGATGACTTGGTATAATGGTTAATGGTTAATCATGCGGATACCTAATAGATCGCACCTCAGTTTTTGTATAGTATCGTGAAGCAAATAGGACTGGCATGTTAAGCTTGTGGTTTACTCGAATTTATATTCGTGTAGGTACGGGAACCGTTATGGGTGTCCATGGCTCCGCTATTGGTTATTGTTCCGCGAGAAAGTCAGTTTCCGGTTCATGTCCGTATCCTACCGAACCTATGGGGTCACACACTTAAAGGTAGATGATCTATAGAGTACTAGAGTGATAGGATCATGTGTTTATCACACCGCGAAAGTCTCGGAGTGATCGGGTTATAATCGATGAGAAAACCGGAATCGTTTCGGGGACCCGGTAAAGTACCGGGAAGAATTTTAAGAAAACTGGGTAAAACCGGAGGGCCGGAAAAGTTCCGAGTTGGTCTAGATATATTTAATATTCATTTATTATGTATTTAGAAAAGGTTTTGAAATTAAATTAATGAATTTAATATCAATGGGCTCCCTCTCACTTGGAAGGCCCAAGTGGGGAGGGAGCACATGGGCCAAGGGAGCCCAAGAGGGGAGGGCGCCTTGGGGGAGCTTCCAGGAAGCTTCCCCCCTCCCCCCTTGGCGCAACCCTAGGGAGGGGAACCCTAGGGCACAGCCCCTAGGGCTACCCCCTTCTCCAAGATGGCTCCCCTCCACCTCCACCTATAAATAGAGGAGGTGGGGGCACCCCTTCAACACACAATTGGATTTGTTCTTGCCTGAAGGGCTGCCCCCTCTTTCTCCCTCTCATTAGATCCAATCTCCACCACCCTTGTGATGCCCCCAAAATAAATCCTTGTACAGTAATCATACACGCAGGGTACACGGCTGAGATTAGGGTGCCACGGTGAGAATATCACAGCACAACACTAAACACAAAAGGATAAACAAATATGTTACAATACCAGGGATCACGGGGATCCGAATACATAAGTCATACAAGCCATAATATCTGAGTACAGACATAGTTAGTCAAATTTTGCCTTAAGAAGGCTAGCACAAATGACATCAGAGATACAGATCGAAAAGGCGAGGCCTCCTGCCTGGGATCCACCGAACTACTCCTGGTCAACGGGGAACTCAAAGTCGTAGTAGCCGCCTCCGGGGTACTCCTGCTCCTGGGCTCCAACGTCGACTGCAGCGGCCGATCAGGCAAAGCGAAAAAGGGAAATAAAGCAAAGGTGAGTATCTAGCATACCCGCGAGTCTTACGTCCGCTAATAAGCATTATGCATTGTATCAACGGAAAGAAGAGGATGTATATAGTGGACTGCAAGATAGAAATCAGAGTAAGGGTAAGAAGCTAGGCCTATCGAAGACTAGCATCTTTCGACGAGTCTTGCAGCATGAGGTAAGAATCAGCCAACAGTTAATATAAAGCATAAAGTAACAATGAAGCAGAAGTTGCTGCAACATTGTATGATAGTAGGTTGTAACAATTAGCAATGCCTCCGAGTTCACCTCCTCGACATCCCAGCGAGGAAAAAAACCCAGAACCATACAGTTTAATAATAATAGTTTGTAGTGGTAGGATCCAGCTTCGGCATAAATCATCCTGTTACCGTGGACACGACTATTCGAATAGATTAATCTTCCCTGCAGGGGTGCACTTGTGTTACACTACACGCACGGATCTCCAGGGTGGCGGGAACCTAGTTAGGGAACGCTCCACCGAGGCTATCCGACACTCCGTAGCCCATCTTTCAAACTCAACAGAGAGGCCATCCGCCGGTCTAAATCCTAAGTACGTCGAGCCTTGGACCCCAACCCGAACGTACTCCTGCACGGTGCGTGGCTGGCTGGTGAAGTTAAAGCAAATCCAAATAAGACACCACCGCGCGAGAAAATAAGACAACACCACTTCCCGGCAATCAGCCAGCAGTACTGCTGACGTTTGAAGAGTCCTCGGACGACACTACGAAGAAGAGGAGCCCATAACTCATAATTCCCACGGGTAGGTAGTGCGTACATGGCATATAGCCAACTCAAGACATCCACTGAACCATTAGTAATTTTATTAACTTGCGGGACAACCGTTATCGTTGCCTCGACTTAACTAACCCGCGGACAACGACAGCAGCCAGGACCACCAGTACATCGGTGCCTGCCCTGTCGTCCCACCAAGTCTCTGCGGTTACCAACAAGGTGAACCGTCTCCTTACCTTGTCTCGCGTGTGCTCCTGGAGGAGCTCGACTTTTGGGTTTTGGTAACTCTCGCGGCCAACGAACAGGGGCCAAGCACACCGGTACACTGGTCATACCCTCCCTGTCATCCCATCGCAATACCACTCGCGGGCACCGTTGGGTCGCCCGACTTCTTACCTGAAGGACAATCGTTGCTCAAGTACCTAGAGTGTCTATACAGAGTCATCAACGAGTGGAGTACAAGGATTACTCCTTGATAGCTCACACTTGATGATGGCTCGGAAGAGCCGAGGTAGGGGCCTGAGGCGGTGTCTGCATTGTACCGTACCTGTGCAGTTATAATAATTGTATCCGCGTTCACTCCCCTGAGTGATCACGACCCTCTATCTAATCCTAGCTAACAATGCGCAGGGCTCACTGTTGAATATCATATATATATTTATAGGCAGCATAGGATAAGGAGGCACATCAAGGGGCGACAATGACAGGTTATGCAATTGAATAGGTAAGCAACGTAGCAGCAGCAGTAACAATGCCTAGTGCAAGAAATGTACGGAAAGATAGGCGATATCTGGGGAAGAGAATGGCTCTGCTTGCCTGGAAGCTCGACGGTAGAAGTAGGGTCGTCGACGAAGTAGTCGTACTCAGCAGTGGTGTAGTCGACGGCAGCAGCGGGGTCTACCAGAGATTAAGAGGGGGAAGAAACAGTAAATACACAGCAAGCATATACAAAAAGATGCATGACATGACGTATGCAATGTTAACGGCGTTCTAACGCTGTGCAATGCACGTTGCTCGGAGCGGGAATTCATCCGGGGATGAACTGCCAGCTCCGGGTGATTACCGGACAGATGATCCGGAGGGGAAGGTATCATGCCGGAGGTGTCGTGGACATCCGACACATGTGTGGGTGGTGTATCCGGGTTAGTTGATCTATTCCGAACAACTTTCGTGTTCGAAATAAATTCATCCGGGTACTTTAGCAGTACTGGACAATTTATCGGACAGTCGGTCCGGAGGGGGACGGTTCGATGTTCGTTGTGTTAGAGGGGTGTGATAGACATACGGATATCGTATTCGTATTCGCTATATTTTTCTAATCAATTTTCATGTATAAAGTTTTTGAATCTGAGTTACGGTTTAAAAGTTATTGAATTCCAAAGTTTTAAATGATTTTCTGAATTTCTTTTATTATTAAATTCCAACATTATCCAAAAAATTATCCACAACAGTGCCTGACATGTAGGACCCACATGTTAGCCTTTGTTTATTTATAAATCATTTTAATAAATCAGAAAAGCCTCTGGGCCCACAGGTCATAGACTCAATATTTTATAAAACCAATTTATTAAATAAAAACTCAGTGGGGCCCAGTGGTCAGTGACACATAAGCTAAATAACTAGTTTAAATTAATTTAAATGGCCAGGGGCCCACATGTCATTGACAGTGAGGGGTTTAACTTTGCTGTTAAGCTAATCAGTGGGATTAGCCGGGGGGACCCACATGTCAGTGACTGGGGTTGCCCAGTCAGCACCGTTGACTGGTCAACCCACTCAACTGGTCCACGGGGCCCACTGGCAGAGACCGTGAGGCTCGCCGGAGGCTCACCGGCGACAGAACGCCGGCGAGGCCGACGCTGCCCTCGCTGTGGTGCACGGGAGGAGGCATGGCTGGTACCAATCGACGCGGACGACTACGGGGAGGAGTTTGGTGGCGGTGCGGTGGCTTGGTGTCGGGACCCGGGGTTAGCGTATGCAAGCCTCGCTACAACACAATCATATGGAGAGCCGAGAACCGTACCCACTTGTCTAAGCAGACAAGGCCAAGCATAGAACGTTCTCGGAAAGCATCGAACGTGAGGGGCGTCCCATCCAGGCCGGATGATCAACTGAAATGGGTCCTCATCGTCCGCACACAAGTCTAAATGATATGGGTGGTGAACTCCCATACTCATAGACAAGTCGCCTCAACCATACTATCGATTGTATTATAACCCTTACATAGACTTACTCCAGCCCGATCACTTAGTCGGGGTCTAGGGCGGGCTCGATCATACATCAAAGTGTGCACGAGACAGAGTCTCGAACAATCGCATCGCGATGCCCCAAGCTGCGCACATCTAAGGGCCACTTGGTGTATAAAAGACCGCCAGCCAGATCACAACTAAGGTCTCGAAAACCCATACAAAGACATGCATGTTATAAACATACACGCAGCACACATGCCTTGTATGAACAGCAGGTATCATTGCAATTCTCTACAAAGTATATATCTTTATTAATAACTCTTACAGAGTGCACACAGAGATCACAAGCATGTGATCCAACATTACAACAAACAAGCGGAAGCAAGTAGGTCTGAGTACAGACAAGTTTAACAAATGGCTTAGAGAAGCCTTATCTAAAAACAAGCCCTCCACGAGGGAACCAGTCGTCTGACTGGGACTACACTAGCTTGGTCTTGGTCTGAGTCTTCATTCTTCAAGCTTCGGGTAAAAATCACCATCGGGGTCGGTGGTTCATCTAAAATATAGATTAAGCAAACGTGAGTACAAAATCGTACTCAGCAAGACTTACATAGGAGCTATACTACTCATGCACATGTATCAAGGTAAAGGGAGGTGGGGTTCACTTGCAGAAGTGCCAGCTTTGACTTGGCTAATCCTGAACTACGAGTACCAGACTTTTGAGGTAAGAAGCGTACACGAGTCTACTACATCTCTTCAACCAATTACACCACTATGGTTACTTCCTCGACTTCCCCACGAGAAGCACACCATAGCACTCACGCTTATCTTGCGAGTTTTAAAAGTATCCAGTTCAAGTTGTCTAATAATCAAGCTAAGCTTTCCAAGCAGTCCTTAACCACGGACGCGGCTATTCGAATAGTTTTGTTAACCCTGCAGGGGTGTATCGCTACACACACATGCCATCAGTTACCGCCTTTTGCGTGTCACCGTTCAAGAGATGACAGCGAGGATGCCACCACAACCGTTACCTCATAGCCGATCTAGTCCAAGAAATCCGCCTATCTGGGTTGTCTGCCACTATCGTGAACCCGGCCGGTTTACCGAAGTGGACCCAGACGATGTGTGCGTGGTGCGAAAGCCGGTCTCGGATGAGCCGTTCTCTCACTTGGCTACCAGGCCACAATACCCACGTCTGGACATCGAAGGCGATGAGTTAGTAAGCCGAGAGGGGTCAGTGAGCCCAATGTGTGGTTGTACTCTTCATCTTGGATCACCACACAAGAACTCGTACTAGGGCGGTGTTCAACGAGACAACCCACTGTGTACTCCTACACAGCCTCTCATCGTTCACCTTGTATTAGGGTGGATTCACCAACACGTTTCACTTTCATCAACACCATGTTTATCATCATCCCGACTCACATCATAAGCAACCTCATTGTACCACTAAGCATGCAATAAGCAGTAACAGTTGCAGGGGTCACATGATATCAACCAACTCCTACATCTGCAAGGATTGTGGTTTGCTTACTACTGTGACAAGATGATAGGTCATGCAAAGGATATGGGTTCAACTATGCGATAGAAACGTTATCATGGTGATCATCCTAAACAATGCATAAGCGAGACATGAGAGGGAAGTGGGATTTTATCGACATGATCAATGGGGGTTTGCTTGCCTTGCTGACGAGGTTTCGATAACGGAGTCTTCAACGAAGGGGGTGATCTCGAGCTCCGAATCCACTTCTATCAGCAACATGACAATCATAGGATCAACATAATGTACAATGCACAATCACATGAATAAGATTGTAATGGTGATGTTCATGGTACTGATGTGTTGAGCATTCCATTTAAAAGGAGTATATTGCATTTGAAATGCAAATTCAAACTCCAGTTGATTTATCGATGAAATTCAAATGCATTTGAATGCATGAAAGTTCATTTGAAAAGTTTGATCATGAAGTAATGTGGTATAGTTGAAGTAATGTTTCTGATGTGTGGATGAAACCATTGGAATTAAGGGTGTTGCAAAATCATTTGCAAAATCATCCCAAATTTGAATTTGAAAAGGATCCATATGCATGTTTGCTACTGTTCACCCATTTTAAAATGGTCAAACATGAAAACAAATTGCATATTCTTAATCCTTGTATTTTTCTGATAATTTTAGACATATTATTTGCTATATTTGGAGTTAGGATGAATTAATTATGAATTTTCCAAAGTTTCAGCCATTTTCTGGAATTTCTCTTTTTTAATTTAATTCTTTTTTTGATTTATTGCGTCAGCAGGGGGGGCTGACCAGTCAAACTGACTAGAGGGCCCCACCTGTCATCCACAGTGGGGTTAAACCCGGTTCAAATTAAGTTAAACAGAGGGTTAGGGGGGCTGTGGGTCCCACTGTCAGTGGCTGGGTGGCTGATTAGTGCGTGGGTTTAGTCCTAACCAAATCGGACCCGCCGGCGACATGACGACGGCGACCCAGAGGACGACGGCGTCTCGCCGGAGTTGTCTACAGGCCACGGGAGAACACGAGACGGCTACCAAACTGCAGCCCGCACACGCCTGCATCGCGCTGCACCCACGGGGAGGCCTGGGAGTGGCCGGAGCCTCGCCGGCGACGTGCTCAGCGGCGACCGTGGTTCTGTGAGGACGAGGACGGCTATTTGGGGCACGGGAAAGGAAGCTGGAGGCACTGGGAGGTGGCTACGGGTCGTCCGCGTCTAAAGGCGTGAGCTGGAGCTCAAGGAGAGGCTCGGGGCCACGGCTACTTCAAACTCGCGGCGGCCGGAGCTTTGGGTAACGGTGAACTTGCGAGGGGAGGCACGAGGAGAGCCACGGGAGGGATCAATCGAGGCAGGAGCTCACCTTGGTGCAAATGGAGAGGACGGGGAGGCCAGAGGGACACCAGAGGTGGTGAATTCGACGACGAGCTTCACGGCGGCCGGCGGCGGCTCGGTGAAGATGGTGACGTCCTCGGGGCCTCTGGGCTCGATTGGAGGAGGTCTTCGACGGAGAGGACGGCGCTGCACGCGTTGGACAAGGTGGCGGGGGCTCTGGAGCTCACCGGCCGCGAGTTTCCACGGCTGCGCTCCACGGCGGTCCTGGGTTGCGCGTGGGAGGGCGACGCAGAGAGGTGGAAAGCGAGTAGGAAGAGAGGGGAAGGGGTCGGGGTGACTGGGGCGTCGTCGTGGCTCCAGGAGGGGGGCAGGGGAGGCCTAGAAGGCGGCCGGCGTCGCGGTGGCGCCGCGGCCTCGCTCTGCCCTCCACCGAGCAGCTTGGCTCGGCGGGGAGGAAGAGGACAAGGCGAGAAGGCTGCTGGGCTGGGCCGGCTTGGGTGAGTTAGGCCTCGCCTGAGGCGCAAGGTAAGCTCTCTGCTTTCTCTGTTTTCCTTTTTCTTTTTCTGTAAATAGGTTGACCTAGCCAAATAAAATAGCTAGGTATTTTTATAAATGCTGAAAATTTTTATATGGCCACATAATAAAATAGACTAGCCACTTATAAAGTTTCAACATTTTTAAAATTCAAATAATTTGAATCTTAACTCAAATAGGGTTATTTTATTAATTCCAAGGCACTGTTTGAATATTAGAAAATTCCATGAGCATGGGATTGCTCCCAAACCATTTTTAAAATGATCAGTACCATTTATAGGAATTTTCCAAACATTCAAATGATTTTTGGAAAAAGATTTTTATCTTGCCATTTGATTTAATTTCTCAGGGCTTTTCTATTCCCCATTTTTTATTTTCTTTTTGAATTTTTCACATGATGCAAAGGAGCACTTGATCCTAGCACATACCTAACTTGGGGTTGTGACACTTGGGGTCGCCGGAAACGAGGCCGGCGACGAGGTTTGGCGGCGGCTGTGCTCGGGTGATGTCGACGACGACGAAAACGGCCACGGGAGGAAGCGGGGTAGGGCGCGTTCGAGAGTTGTGACTATGGCGCGGAAAGTGACAAGGCTAGGTTGTCAAACGCACGCTCCAGACGACGACGGTGAGCTCACCGGCGGCAGCGTGCACGGTGCCCTAATGGCATATCGGCCTACGGGGCACGGGAGGGGCTACGGGGAGATGGGGAAGACGCAGTAACTCACCGCGAGTGCAGTGGTGGTGACAGCGTGCTCGATGGCGTCTCGACGGCAGCGAATTTCCTCTGCGACGTCGCGGCGGCCGGAGTTGGGGAAGTTGACCGTGCGCTCGACGTAGTGGCTCCGAGCTCGATTCCTTGCGCTCGGCGACGAAGACGACGACGTGTAACACGCTGGACAAGGCGGCGTGGCGACCCGAGCTCACTGGCCGCGTGAGCTCACGGCCATGGCGACGGCGGCTCGGGTGGGATCTTTCCCCGGTGAGAGCAGCGCGAGGAGGAGGGGAAAAGGGGGCAGGTGAGATCCAGAATGTGCCGGGGGGTTCCTTATCCGTTCCCCGACGTCGAGGTGGCCGCGGAGCAGGTGAGAAGGGAGGGACCGGGGTGGCAGCGTCCATGGCGACCACGGCATGGCGCCAGTGCCACGGCGGGGAAGAAGGAAGAGGAGATGGGCCTATGCCCCGTGCGTAGCTTAGGTGTTTTCCTTTTCTTTTTCTTTTATGTTTTTCTCCTTTTCTGTTAGCATTTATTTTATTTCCATTTCCATTTTTGTAAAATGTATAACATGTTCTATAATTAGGAGTGTATATTTCCAGAGTGCCACAAAAAGTTTAGGATTAAAATAAAACCATTTACTATTTCTTTATAATATTCAATTGTCAAATGGTGCTGTTTTGCTTGGTGTTTGAATTGTTTGAATTTTTCAGAGGCATAATAAAATACCACAACCACATGGGCATGACCCACTGATTATTTGTGATTTAAGAAAAGTGGTTGTATAATTTTTGGACAAGTTTTATTTGCAACATTATTTTTAATATCAACAAAAGGCATTTTGGATTTGATTTGATTCAAATTTGATCATGGCATGATTGTCAACAGTGATCGGCAACAGTAATTGTCATTAGCAAAAGGATTACTATTACACACAACTGAGGGTGTTACAACCCTGAAGGGCTGCTCCTCACTCCTCTCTACTCCGGTGGCGCCGAGCTCTGGACGGTGGAGCCCTGCCGGATCATCTACACTGGACGTGTGGATTAACCGTAGAGAGATCGTACGTTCGATCTTCGTTCGAGGGACTGCACGGTGATTAGATCTGTTCGTGGGAGTTTTCATCTTCACGCTTCTCCGACTCTCCATCAACATCTTCCGCTGCGAGAGAAGTGCATCTGTTGAATGGTTGCAAGAAGGTAACAAGATCGATAACCTTGTCTGCATCTTCCTAGATCCGTTCTTGGGTTTGGTTTTCGTAGTGCCGGAATTTTTTTGTTTTCTACTCCGAATCCCAACACAAACATGTACGCATGTAAAATGAGGTCAATTTCAAACCTGAGAAAAGTCTATAAATGCACTTGGAAAATGAATGCGCAACTAAATATACTTCAGAGCCCCTGAAATATTCATCCTTTGTAAAAATAAGTGCGAATGTAAATTTTAAGAAATTTATGGATGAACAACCCTTTCAATACAAATTCATTAACCATAAATGTAATTAATTTGCAAATATAGAATCTATGAAAATGATGGACTTTCACTTTATAATATATATTAAACATTTAATTACTCTTAATACAATTGTAAAGGTAATGCATAATTTCTATAAATTAAAAAAATGAAATAGCACATGTATAGTTTGAACCTTAAGTTGAATTTTAATTTGAGTTTGTAATTTCACGGAAATTACTAAGCATACTTAATATATAAATTGAGTTTGGATAAATAAATCTTCGAATAATTAAACTTAAATTTAATATATAAAGCCCGTGAAATATGTAGCAATTCGAGATCAAACATGTACACATGTAAAATTAGGTAAATTTCAAACCTCAACAACGTCTATACAAGCGAAAATGGCCAATTAAAATAATAATAGAGGAGCGAAATATCAAGGCCCAAGTGCTCATTAGTTTGGTGGCTGGTTTTTTTAATTCCAGCAGTCATGGACCTAGCGAAAGTGGGCCAATTAAAAATGACAGAGCAGCAATTGTTTTTTCGATATAAACTGGACTGCGGGTTGATTCACCTAAAACAGAGGGGATTTTCTGCAAAGAAGCCAAAACGAAAGGAAAAACTCGCCTCCCTTTATTATTAGGGAAAGATTATTATTATTATATATATATAGATAAAGGTATAGATATAGATATAGATATAAATAGATATAGATATAGATATGAAGAACATATATTTTTTTACTAATTAGCCAGCGAGCCTGTTAACTTTTTCCTTCGACCTGGCTCAAAATATGCATGCACACATTAACCTATGCTAGCCCACAACACAACGAGCCATGCAACACCAACACACACCACTAGCTTAGCTTTGCTGCTCCAGAAAGATGACGGTGATGGTTGAGATCACACAGACCACGGTGCTCTAGCCCTCACAAGAGTCAACCCGTGGAAGGTGCCTCTCACCGTCTTCGACCGCGCCTCAACCGACGACTACATCCCGGTCGTCTTCACGTGGAACGCGCCGGCGCCCACCAATGGAGCTCTCAAGGCCGGCCTCGTCACCGCCGTCGCGAGGTTCCCGCACCTTGCAGCGAGGTTCGCTTCCGACGACCACGGCCGGAAGTGCTTCCACCTCAACGACGCCGAGGTGCTTGTCCTCGAGGCCACCGCGGACGCCGACCTTGCCGACGCGCTGGCGCACGACGTGCCCGCGCACATCAACGAGCTCTACCAAAGGCCCAAAAGGTGAAAGGTAGAGTGATTCTACACGTCCCAATAAAAAACTTTCACACGTAACATAAAGCATCTTAGTTGAAACATGCTAATATACTAATATAACAAATCGGCTAAGGTACCGGCCTTCTGAATTCCAGTCCTTGGGGCCGTTGCTCCCCTCAAGCGACGCGTGTCTCCGGTCTATTCTCCGTTTTACAGCAGTTTTTGCTGGTTTTTTCTCTCGCTCAATCCTTCTTTTCTTCTTTCTTCTACAGCCAGCGAGAGAGGGGCCGAGAGAAGAAAGGGGAGCGGTCGTCGTGATCCCACACCCACAACGCCGCCAGTTGTCTGCCTGCCCTGCCTCTTCTTCTGCCGCGCCTCCTCCATCTCGGTGTGGCCACCAGGGTCGCAGCCGGAAACCCTAGGCCCGGTTCTTCAGTCTGGTGGGATGCGGCGGAAACAGCTGCGGCGGCGCATCAACCGCGAGTTGGCGGGGCTGCCTGAATTTCCTGTTGGCGCAACTCTTACAATGGGCGCATCTCCCACACCTCCGCTCCGCGCCGATCTTGCGCGGAAAGCACAACCCACAACGGCGGTCCGGGTTCAGCCTTCACCACCACCACCGCGGTCTAATCTTCCTCCATGGATGACTAGGTGAGCGCGATTCTCCCACATCCCTTTTTCCTGTTTCCTCACAATCTGTCACATCTGTTAAATCTGTCACCTCTGTTAGTATTTCGCTGGTGTGCTATATTGGTAAATACTTTCTCCTTTCAACACCTTCTGACCTAGGTTCAGGTTCTCTGTCACCTGAAGGAACTATGGAAAACGATTATGAAACTGCAGGCCCTTGACCCAGAAGGTTTATATGTCCGTAAGAATTTCAGATGTTGTATGCTGCAAATTTATCTTACCCCATGATAGTGCTTCAGTACAAGAGAATAATGGTCAATTGCTATGTACATTTTACCAACAACATTTAAAAGGGTATCAGCCTCATCGCCAAGTACATCAACCTGAACCACATTAATAGAGAAAGTAGGAATACTCATATTACTTGCATTAAATGATTATTTAAAAAATTAAGAAGAGTCATTCAGACGACAAAAGATGTTTCGCCTTATGTAGATTCGAGATGATGAGATTGTTGTCATTTTTGGTTTGGAGAATGCGAACCTTGGTTTTTTCCGCTTAGAAAAGAACTTTGAATCATGTCACTGCTCATTAGAGGAAGAAAATGGATAGTAACAATTGAAGAAGTCTCATTAATATGCCAAAAACATTCAATCTTGCCTATATTCTATATTCCCCATTTTTGTTTGGGTGGAATGGTGGACTGTGAAACAAGCACCATGTGTTTCTCTAAGAGAAATGTATATGTAGTTACTCAAACCAATCCAAAGTGAAAAGTAGGGTCGCAAAGAAGGCTAACCTCAGCTTCTACCTTTTCGAGATTTGAGCATTTTATCTCAAGTATTTGTTTATACCAGAATTCTTTCCTCTTTAATACAAAAGCTTGCTACACCAGTGGGTTAAACTGCCGCATCTTGGTAATTTTTTATTCGGATGATATTAGTTATAATCTCCAATAGTGAAGGCTGATCTGCAGAGTGTTTCACCATAATTATTTAGTAAAACAGGAGAAGCTAATTTTGACCATGAAAATATGCACTAAGTTTGTTTGGTCAGAGTTTCCATTGGACCCATACTGTATGGTAGTTATTGTATTTATATTATTCGCACCCAATTATGTATCGTAACTGATGTTTCACTTCTACTGTAGGCTTTGCAAAAAATGCTAGAAGAACTAACCTATCCTATTTTCAGTCTAACATCGTCTGAATACCGTGTAACTTCAGTCCATTGCATACATTTTGTTATACATACTTTTTTATTCCTATCATAGAAAACTCCTATTTATTTAATTTAGATATCACCTCTGAATTTTCACTTTACATGAAATTAATTAGCGTGACTACTGGGCACCTGAATATTCAGTGTGTGAATTTTGTGATATATATCTTAAAAATAATACAAATATTATTTCAGATTTTTGGCAATGTGCCCTTGCTTGCTGTCTTTACATTTTTTGTCAATCTGTACACCCAATTTATGGATTATTTTTCTATTGTACACATTGTTGCTGTTTCATGGTTTAATAGAAGGAATGTCTGTTGCTACACTCTTGATATTGCTTTTTGACTTTTCTTTCTACTCTCCAACTTGAGCAATTTTTTAAATGCCTTAAAAGAAGTATAAGTTCTACATTGAAATGGTGCATAATAATTCTACCAGCTTAAGCCATTTAAATAAACTGAAATATATCTACACAGGACATCATTGAAGTTCCTTCTCTTTATAAGTGTAGAGTTCATGTGGACTTTATTTTCTCATTGCTATTTCAAGTCCTATTAAATTAACATGTGGAGCGAAGTTCGAAAATCAGAATGAGGAAATAATAGAGATGCCTTTTCCATGTACAAATAGTAATAATCTTGCCCAACATGAACATAGATATGACCAGCAATCTATGCATTTTATATATCTTTTTGAATATTTAGGACAAATGGCATTCTCAAATATAGATTCAAGTATGTGATGGCCGAAGCTGAGATGGCAAAAAGAACTATAATGTACTTTTTATTGATTTCCTAAACCATTTTTTCCCAGTGGAAAATATGGAGCTGGTGGTCAGCATGATGTACTTCGTGCAGATTTTAGTGCAGTGTTCATTTTGCAAGTATGTGTATATAATCCACATACAGAGGCTAAGCACTTTTGGTGTGTGTTTAGCCACTAATTTCCCAAACTATCTCTTCCAGTGGCAAATATGGAGCTGGTTGTCAACTTGATGTATTTCATACAGATTTTAGTGCAGTGTTTATTTTACAAATATGTGTAGATAATCCACATATAGACGTTAAGCACTTATGGTGCGTATTTAGCCACTTTTGTGAGTTATGAAAGCATGTAAAATGTATGATGTTTGTTTGAAGCAAAATGTTATATTGGTCAATGGAAACTTAATTTAACAGATTGTGCGCCCTAAACTTTACTTAGATCGATTTTCTGTTCCTTTTTGCCATCTTAATATGCATACTCAAAATCAATTTCTTTTTTCTTCTGCATAGATAGATTCAAAATAAGATCAAGTTGTTTAGACCTGTGTGCAGATGTCCCAGCTCATTGTCGGCCATGCACCTGCCTTCCTATTTGGTCAAGAACGCACACAAGTTCAGGTTCTTACTTCCTGGAAGATGCTTGAGATCAGATTAAAATTAAACCAATGTTAAGAGGATCTGTTACGAGGAATCATTGCTTTCTTTGTTGATGGTACCTAGGGCTATTTTCGTCTTGAAAATCAGCCTATAAGATTTTCTGGTGGTAAGATGTGCTTGCTATGATGTTTCTTTGTAGTTGTGTTTAGTATCTTTTAGTTCATCTATCAGCGTGTTTAAGAATTCCTTCTATTTCCTTTAGCTTTTATATGTACTAATTATGTTGGATAATCCAATTGATTCATTGCCATTGCACATTATTTGGATGCTTCATTACTTATCTGATTATGTTGGCAACAACTTGCTCCTTGAGAAGCTAAAATATAATTTAAACTCAGTCATTCATTTATGTTTTTAGTTCTTTCGTTCACATAGAACAAATTAATGGTTCATATCTGTCTTTTGTATTTCTATTATATAGCATACTTCATCTTCATTAATTCTTACAACTCAAGCTACTTAGTGTTTCTTTGAATGAAAGAAATTAAACAAGGCTTTCCAGTATATGGATTAGTATCTCTTGACTCCAGTATTTAGCACTTACAATTGAATTGGAAGTCATTTTAGTCACAGAAATCAACACATATATTTGGTGCCCATGTTTTATAAACAAATTAGCAAAGCGTCTGCACATCATGATTAAGAAGTGAAGAAATCATGCTTGCCAGTAGTCATCGATTAAATTAAAGTATATGATATGAATTGTGGTAACTTTGCCCAATAAAAACTACATAAAAATCCGTCTTGCTACAGATTAGTATTTTGCGTTATTAAATTATGTATACAGATAGTAACTATCGAGTGTTAACTTTGTTCAGTATATCCACTATGCAGCTAATATCAGCCAGCTCCATCCAAAGGCATGGACGAATACCAATTTGGCACCACCCCAATTAAAGACGAGACAGTTCACCTCACCTGACTTGAAGAAATAGAGCTCCGGGTGAGAGAAAAAAAATGCAAGACTCCAGGCAAAGAAAGTTGCTCCACAGAAATAAGCATTATGTGATATGATGAAGAAGATGACTTACTATGCAGGAAGATCGAAAGCAAATCATCTAGAGTACTTGCAAACTGCAACCCAGTCCACCAAACTTTTTTTCTTATCTAGATATGTACACCATTTATGTATGAAGCGCAACCTTCTACCGTATCCTAACTTTGGTCTACCTTCATATGCCAGACTTCGTAACCAATTCTGCAATTTACAACATATGTTGCTTTAAATACCACAAATAATTGGAAGCAAACGCGATTCATTTGGCCAACAACAGACTAATAGGACTACGACACGCCGTGCCTTTCTCTTAGTGTTTTTCACACGTGCAAGCTTGGCAAACATGCTAATGATTTTGACGTTGCAGGGCCGTGCGAATAAACCCATCTTCCAGGTGCAGCTGACGAGGTACGCGTGCGGCGGTCTGGTGATCGGCACCTCCTGCCATCACCACGTCGCCGACGGTCAGGCCATGAGCGTCTTCTACACGGCTTGGGCCAGCACCGTCCGCACCAACTCCGCGGACCTCCTGTCGCCGTTCGTAGACCGCTCGGTGACCGTTGTGCCCCGAAGCCCACCGACGCCGGCGTTCGACCACCGGAATATCGAGTTCAAGGGCGAACGCAGCTCGAGCCACTCCTACGGTGTCCTTCCCTCGGACAGGATCGAGAACCCCGTCGTGCACTTCCCGGACGAGTTCGTCGCCGACCTCAAGGCCCGCGTGGGTACGCGCTGCAGCACGTTCCAGTGCCTCCTCGCGCACGCGTGGAAGAAGGTCACCGCGGCAAGGGACCTGGCGCCGGATGAGTTCACGCAGGTGAGGCTCGCCGTGAACTGCCGCGGCCGCGCAAAACCTCCCGTGCCCATGAAATTCTTCGGCAACATGGTTCTCTGGGCGTTCCCGAGGATGCAGCTCCGGGACCTCCTGTCCAGCAGCTACCCAACCGTAGTCGCCGCCATCCGCGACGCCGTCGCGCTCATCGATGACCAGTACACCCACTCGTTTATAGACTTCGGCGAGGCGGAGCGCACCGGTATTGAAACGGCGGCGAGGAGCTAGCGTCGACGGCGGCGACGCCGGGCACGGTGTTCTGCCCTGACCTAGAGGTTGATAGCTGGCTTGGGTTCCGCTTCCACGACCTCGACTTTGGGTGCGGGCCGCCATGCGCGTCCCTACCGCCAAACCTGCCCATCGAAGGACTAATGATCTTTGTGCCGTCCTGCGACGCCAAGGGAGGCGTCGACCTCTTCATGGCGCTCGATGATGAACACGTCGAGACCTTCAAGCACATCTGCTACTCCATGGACTAATCATAAAACGTATGATATGT
Organism: Bromus sterilis; assembly: GCA_950022295.1. Lineage (NCBI taxonomy): Eukaryota > Viridiplantae > Streptophyta > Magnoliopsida > Poales > Poaceae > Bromus > Bromus sterilis. The sequence continues at coordinate 246,608,646 of OX465601.1, forward strand.
ACGCGAGTAACACCACAAAAATGTACTGTACTACATTATCTATCCCTAAACTGCCTTGCTTAATTGCTCACATGGCTGATATGAATATGTAGTAGTACGTATATTACTCCCTCCGTCCCGATTTATTAGGTCCGTAAGCAGCATAAGCATGTCTCTTTTTATAAGGCCTTGTGCTAGGAAGTTTCGTGCATGTATCATTTTCATTGGTTGCATGAGGAATTATTGTTGTTAGTCCCATTGCTAGAAAATAAATACATCGTATGCAAAAAAAATCATTGGTTGCACGTGAAAACTAGCATATGAAAGAGTGCATTGGAATGACATAAAATGATTAATGTGAGCAAATTGCTATATACCTTGGTATAAGAGAAATGGTCTTAGGGCCTAATAAACCGGGACGGAGGGAGTATGTACTAAGAGTATTTACAGTCGGGTTCCTCGAATCGATCATATTCGATCGAATGAACAGTTGGATCATTGATCGGTTAAAAAAACACCATTTAGATAAGCACCTCAAATTGATTTCAAACGTTTTCGACACCCCTTCCATCCAACTTAAATCTAGGGCGGATATAAGGAGATCCGAACGTGTTTACGACATCACTTCAACCCACCATAACCCGTACAGATCCACAAATATCTCAAAATCTGACGAATCCAAGACTGTGATCCATTCCGATTCCACTCTACTCTCTTTGTCCCCTTCGATTCCAATTGGATCAATGTTGAGCGAGGGTAGCAGCGTGGGATCCGGCGATGACTTTGACCAGGAAAGCATGCTCCAAGATGCGAAGCCGGAGGACATAGAGGAGATTTGCTAGTCCTATACTCGTATCTAGAATACCTAAATAATTCATCTTCACTAACATATTTCTTTTGACATGTAAGCTATTCACATCATCTTCTAAGAAGATCCACCATGCAAAACATTTTTCCACTAACAATTCATGCATATACTCTCGTTAAATCCGCATGCACATGCAACTATCACACACAAAATGTACTCAACCTCACGATTTAAAAGCAACTTTTTTATTAAAAATAAATTATAAGTTACCTCACATTTTATTTTTATGTGCAACCCTTTTTTATGAATGCATATATATAATTGCTATCATTGTTTTAGGTTTAGCTAAGATTGATGTGCCACTGTCACTACTCAACGTTGTTTTTCGTCTCATATCATCTCGCTGATATATTGTTAAGGTAATAAATTACTATAACAAAAATCACACTCATTTTTAGATTTTTCATTAAATATTCTTATATTTTTTTACTCTAAACAATTTATCTTTCAAAAACAAATTTATAGTCAAATTATACTATATTTCATAAAGTTTCATATATTTTAAAACATTAAATTATTTGATAAAAAAATTCGCAACAACGTGCGGGGTATCATCTAGTTGATATGTACGTACATGTTCAGTTCATTTTTTTTGTTCGTTGAATTACTGTGATTTATTTGAGGTCCTCAAGGTCAATAAAAATGTACCAATGTCCAAAGTACATCCAGCAAAATTTCCTTAGCTGTTTACCTTAGCTATAATTCAGCGCGCTGTAAAAGTTGCCCAGCACGCGAACACCAGGAGCTCTAAAAAATCCACAAGACGTAAAAAAGGAGGGTGTTTTCTATACGCTACGCTACGCACCTGCGCCAAGCGTCCAAAGTCCTAAGTCGCGGCTAAATTCTCGAGCGCACGCGTTATGTACATGTGTATGTGCATGTAGCACATTGTATTTCTTTACTACCATCTCATCCAAGTGAACATATGAGGTTTCCTTATAAGGTGGTTCAACTCTTTCTCCATGAGCGAGGTGGGACTAAACTCTCAACCTCTACTCCCCCACGTACTCTTTGCATGTCCAGGATTTTAGTGGGACAAAGGCCCACTGGCTATGATGATTCTTATGGCCCAAAGGTAGACAACAGCGTTGGCTATGATGAACTTGGTTGAGCATTTTAACTTTGGCCTATGCGTATTCACCGGGATTAATTGTATTACGCAAGCCATAGTAGTTTGCGTGCGCGTTCATTGAAGGTTTGTACAAAGATATCTACAGCAAATACTTTATGCACTAGTTGAATTAATATAACCAAGTGGATTTATTTCAGAAAGTCAGCCTCCGCACATTCTTTATGTGGGTGCTTTGTGTTGATTTTTCTAACAAAAAAGAGTGGATATATCTGCTAAGCCTCAGATTTAGACAAATCCGATAAAATCACCTTAAGGTAGAGTTAAAGCTTAAAGCAAGTAAAGTTAAAGCATCTCCATCAGTTTTCTTTCCTCAATAATTTTTTGATATTAGGAGAAATGAGCTACAAAACCAGCCATCCCAACAATGCCACACCAACGCACTACTGTCCCGCCATCGTCAATTCGATATTCATGCCATCACCGCCAAATCACCGGACCACCGCCGCACCTTCATCGCCTCCAGATATGTGTATTCAAATAATTCCTATATACCAGGTTCGTTATTGTAGGTGGGGTTATGTTAGGTTGACAAATAGGTCCTACATATCAAGCTAAATTTTGAGGATGAGGTTATTGAAAATCTACTAGAGCATCCATGCTCAATAGATGTTATAGGAAGATCCAATAAGTGATTATTGGGGATGCATTTCAATGAGATGTACAGGATGCTCTTATATCAAGAGAGACAGATAAGAAGTGCAATGAAAATGTCTCAACTAAGTGAAACAATACAAAATTCGCAACAACAACAACAGAAACAAGATAGGCATACTTTTTTGCCCTTCAGCTATGTCAGGGATGTTGTTGCGCGTACTCAGCGTGCTAAGCTAATACTATGATTATCACCAAACATACCACCGTAGCAGATTTATCCATATGTAAGCAACAAGATAAAAATGGGTAAAACAATAGCAGCATGCTCCCCTTGCAAACACTAAGCAGATTTATCCACACTAATTATGTTGCACATACTAATAAGATGAATTGCGCTACGGCAAACAAGACGTGTGCCGTATCAACTTCCCTATGCATGACTTCTAGATTTTTTTTCCCTTCAGCTATGATCTCCTTCTCTCTCCACCCGGTCCTTCACAACAAGATGCAATGAACATCTTCAAAAATCAAAGCAACTTCACAAACTCCCTACCCCTACCGCATCTCATCTTTGAAAAACTGGTGGCATGCATGGCTTTGCCATAAAAGTGCTTCCACAGCAGGATCACCATCAAACTCCCTCCACACACAAGTGTTGCGACAGCAAGGAAAACAAAAATGTTAAGCCCAAGAGCATTTGAGCATAAGTTGCTTTTGAAACTGACAGCATAACATTTGAGCACTAGAACATACAGAAAAGGAACCACCTCTCATTTCATATCTAACTATGAGAACATACATACAAAGTGGACAATCTAAAAACAAAAAAAATAGGTTTGTCAAGTTCACTCCAAGTTTTAAGGCATACAGAAACAGAGCCCTAGAATTGTAAAAAGGTAAAGTACTAGATTGACAAAAGAATAGAAGGCACAGAAACAATGAGAGAACTATAAAAACGACACGTTGTAGGATGTCACCAGAAATTTCACAAACATCACTTTGAAAATCCTATATTAGTAAATTCTGGAACATAATACCAGTTTCAAATGCCATGAAATTTTGTACTAGCACATATATGTTCTGCAAATAAAAGTCATGCATGTTGATTAATCACTGAAGTTCAAGCACCAATCTTGTGGAAAAAAATTGCATTGATGTTCAGAAACCAACAGCTTATCAATAATCTCAAGAAATTAATATGACAGTCTCATTCTGAGCATTCACGACTCACTCAGCCCCAAGTTTCTATCAGGTTTAATATTCATCCATAGTGGAGGGTTATTCAATCTGAATACCAGAAATATAACTTTCTCTGAACTCATATACATCTATGGATATCACGTAAATCTAATTTGATATTAATGGACACATGCTCACAAGTTGGTTGTTTATGCATGATGCTACGAGGTTCAAACATACGAAGGCTAAATAGATGTATCAAATGCAACATAGAGCAGACAATATATTAGACAGAAACAATCAATTGATACCAATAGTAAACCTATTTGCACTACAACAAAAGAATCACAAGAAAAATCAAACTCTACCTCTAGCCATGACACCAGTGCCTCCAGCAATACCTGCAGCCACATTACACACTAGATTGGCATAAAGATTTGGGGTGACCTATAAAACGAAGAAAACAAATGTAAAACAAAAGGTAAGTTCTGAAATTGATTTGAAAACTTTGGAACAATCAAAATGACCTTTAGAATGTAAAACAGTGCATAAACAGAAATATGAGATTGCCAACAGAAGGCACAAATATAAGAGACGTTATACTACCACATTTGCAAGAACTGAGTTAAACGAAACGCACTGGTATTTTCTACATAGGAACAATATAAATTTCATGCTAAAGGAAAATGGAACCTTTATTTCATCATGAACCAGATAAGTAGACCAAGACCACCCATCATAAATCTGTTGTCAATAACATGAATAGAGATAGATAGTATCATGCAAGGAGAATATAAAGGCTAAATCCTATCAATTAAGAATCACAAAAGCATGATTAAAGGATCTATCAAATATTTAGTTGGCATTTAAAAACAGTTATTTCCCGGCTAATACCTCCTTATTAAAATTGAAGTAATAAACATTATAGTTTGTATAGTCCTACAAAGCAAGGGTCATAAACAAATCCCACAAAAATATTCTCTCCGGTTCACAAATTTCTTAAGATACTGACAACGCAACATTTGAGCCTGACCCTTTAGCAACGGAGTACAAAAGTATGCATAACTATCACTGAATTACAACAAACCAAATTCATTGACAAGAAAATCATTGCAGACACATGATTGTGGTGACCGCAAGACCACCACCACAGATTCGAACACTAAACCAACAGCTCAATGGCTGGCACCCACAGTCATCTACTCCCCAATGGCCAGGCATCTCAGCGCAAGAGAGGGGGAGGGGAAATCAAGAACTAACCTGAACCAAGAACCTGAGGTTGTACAAGATTACACGACCTCAAAGATCCAGACAACAGACCAGGTTCGTCGGGTTCGCTAGTTCCCCGTCCAGATCCCTGTTGCATAACGTCAGGTTCGCAAGTTCCAAGGCATACAAATGAGAGCGCTAAGCTGGTAAAAGGTACCATAAATGTTTGGTAAACAATAAAAGACACATAAATAATGAGAACTATGTAACAACACGCTCTAGGATGTAAGCAAAAATTTCACAAACATCACTTCCAAAATCTGTATGACAACCAAGCACATGTAGTAGCCACTCTAAACATCCTAGAATAGTACAATTCTGGACATAATAACATATTTATTAGCAGATTACGGAAGTTCAAGCACCAATATTACAAAAAAAAATTACATAGATGTTCACAAACCAACAATTTATCAATGATCTCAAGAAATAATTAAAGGAAAATGGAACCTTTATTCCATTGCTAGCATTGCACAGACATAACCATGCTACAAGAAAATGGAACATTTATTCCATCATAAACCCGTGTAAGCCAGACCAAGAACACGCATCGTAAATTTGGTATCAATATATTAGAGGATAACAAAAAAATACTAAAGGAGTTCACAGCTACAGTTCACAAATTGCTTTGGATACTGAAACCGCAACATTTTTGAGCCGAAGAGCAAAGGATGGGACATAACAAAAAAGGAACCACCTCTCATTTTATATAGGACATACAAAGTGGACAATCTTAGGCCTTGTTTGGAACAAATGGAGGAAAACCAAAGGATTAGAAGGAAATGAGGGATAAGGAAAGGAAATAAGGTGTCAAACACAGGAATATATAGACCATGTAGGAACAAGGACATAGGTGTTCGGGACGAAGGAAAATGGAGTACAGAAAATCTAGATAAATTTGGTCACACCTGATGATTTTTTAAGGCAAAAAAGCCATCATGCTCGTTGAGTTCAGGTTAATGAACCCCAGCATGCACAGATGACACGTCCATCTGGTTTTTAAATTTACGTGGGTCTCAACGTGTATGGTTGAGGTGCTCTCTGCCTCGGGCCAACCCAGAAAAAATGAGCTGAGAGTGGATGCTTGGTTTCCTTCAAAAGTACAGGCCTGGAAAACTTTCCAATGAATGGGAAAGCAGCGTTTCCCCTGTTCCGAACGCAGCTACAATGAAAATACCTATAGGAAACAATTCCTTTGAAGTTTCCTTCGATTTTCCTGTGAAGCGAACAGGCCCTTAAAACTAAACTGAACAGGTTTCCCAAGATCACGGCGGCACGGGACCTGGCGCCGGATCATTTCACGCACGTGAGGGTCGCCGTCAACTGCCGCGGCCGCGCAAAGCCTCCCGTGCCCATGAACTTGTTCGGCAACATGGTGCTCTGGGCGTTCCCGAGGATGCAGGTCCGCGACCTCCTGTCCAGCACCTACCCAACCGTAGTCGCCGCCATCCGCGACGCCGTCGCGCTCGTCGATGACCACTACATCCAGTCGTTTATAGACTTCGGCGAGGCGGAGCGCACCGGTATTGAAAACGGCGGTGAGGAGCTAGCGTCGACGGCGGCAATGCCGGGCACGGTATTCTGCCCTGACCTGGAGGTTGATAGCTGCCTTGGGCTCCGCTTCCACGACCTCGACTTTGGGTGCGGGCCGCTTTGCGCGTTCCTACCGCCGGACCTGCCCGTCGAAGGACTAATGATCTTTGTGCCGTCCAGCGACACCTTGGGCGGCGTCGACCTCTTCATGGAGCTCGATGACGAACACGTTGTAACATCCTCACTATCACGTAACAGTAATCATTACAGTGATCCTCTTGTTAATGATCATTATTGTTGCTAAACATATGCCGGTCATCTTTGCTTTTGATCACATTTCAAATCTCCTTTTGTTGGCATTAAAATTTAGGTGGCAAATAAAAGTTCAACCAAAAACTTGAAACCAATTTTGTAAAATGTCAAATACTCAGTGAACCATATCCATATGATTTTGGAAATTTATTAAGTTTTAAAATAAATTAAACAGTTCAAACAATAGCAAAACAATGGCATTTAATACCCTTTTGAATAATGCAAAAATGCAAATGAATTTATTTGGGCACAAAACTTTTTTGTGACACCTCAGTAATATGCAACAATAATATTAGGACTAGATCCACATTTTTCAAAATCGTAAAAGCTAATAAAACGAGTACAAACAAAAAGAATAGAAAGGAAAGAAATAAGAAAAAGAAAATATCTAAACTATGCCTGGGGGCGAAGCCCACCAAGCCAGCCCCCTCCCCCCCCCCACTGGGCCAAGCCCAACCCGGCTAGCCCAACCCCAACCGCCCCCCCCCCTCCTCTGTTCACCGCCATGGCGTGGAGGCCATCGGCCGGTGCCACGGCGACGGCTGCCGCCGTGTAGGACATCGCGCGGCGCCGGCGGCGATAAGAACCCCGAGGTCACCCCGCAACCCCTCCGGAACCCTAACCCTAGCCGCATCCCTCCTTTTCCCCCCTCCCGCCACCCCCCTCGCCTCGTCGTCCACCTCCGGCCCGTGTCGCGATGGCCACCCCGATGAACTCGCACGCCCACTGACCATCATAGCCCGAGAAGCCGTGTCCCATCAACGCGTCGTGGACGTCCACGCCAACCTACAGAAGGAATTGGACCCGGTCGCCCTCAAGACGACGCCATCGTCGCCGTCGTCGACCTCGGGCCGCCGAGATCGCCGTCGCACCAGTCCCTCCCCGAGCCCACTGCCACCACCTCTGCGCTCCTGGTGAGCCTCTCTACCGACTCCGATAGCTCACGGTCGCCCGTTTAGCCGCTAGGCGATTCCCCTACTTCGCGAGTTCTGACCGCCGCCATTGATGGCGTAGCCGTGCTCCCGAGCTGTTCTAGCGCGCGCTTATGGCCCCGTCATCCTTCTAGTGCACCGTGGAGTCCATCCCACCCCTTGGCGCGTTTGAATCGCCCTCGTATAGAACTTGCCATTGGAGCCCGACGTGCGGCTCCGCCATTGTTGACGAGGTGCTCACCGCCGGCTGCCTCGGCTCCTGCAAATGGACCAGACCGACGCGCGGCCGCAGCAGCTCTCCAACGAGCCCAGCCGCGTCTCAAACGGCCGCCGGAACTGGCCGGAGCGGCGACCTCGCCGTCCACTGTCGTCGCCGGCGATGGCCTGGGAGGCTGTCCGGTGGGCCCTCCAGGTCAGGGGGGTTAGTTAACCACTAACCCCACCCCCTCTGACACTTACATGTGGGGCTCGGGCCCCTAATTAACTTGTTAGTTAAAATCATAAAACAATAACCCCCTGCTGACACTTACATGTGGGCCCATCCCATTTAAGTTTAATTAAGCTAGTTAATTATAATCTGTTCCTATGACATGTGGGTCCACCCACTATTTAAATAAACTAAACAATTAATTAAATAACCAGAGGCTGACCAGTGGGACCCACTGGTCAGGTTTACTGTTTTGGATAATGTCTCTGATTAAATAATAAGAGTAATTCAGAAAATCATTTAAATTAATTTAAAACTTTAAAATTCAATATCTTTTAAACCGTAACTCGGATCAAAAAACTTTATACATGAAAATTGATCAGAAAAATATAACGAATACAAATACGCTATCCGTATGTCAACCACCCCCTCTAACACAACGAACATCGACATCCCCCCTCTGGACCGTTTGTCCGATGATTGCCCGATACCGATAAACTATCCAGATGAATTTATTCTGAACACGAAAGTTGTTCAGAATGGATCAACTAACACGGATACACCTTTCACATGTTTGTCGGATGTCCACGACACCTCCGGCATGGTACCTTCCCCCTCCGGTCGCCCTGACCGATAAATACCCGGAGCTGGCAGTTCATCCCCGGATGACTTTCCTCTCCGAGCATAATACATCATACTGCGTTAGACCACCGTTAACATTTCATATGTCTTGTCATGCATCTGTTTGTTATGCCTGCTTTATCTTTACTGTTTCTTCCCCCTTTGTTCTCTGGTAGACCCCGCTGCTACCGCCGACTACACCGCTGTCGGGTATGACTACTTCGTCGACGACCCTACCCATACCGTCGAGCTTCCAGGCAAGCAGAGCCATTCTCTTCCCAAGATATCGCCTATCTCTCCGTATATTTCTTGCACTAGGCATTGTTACTGTTGCTGCTACATTACAATCATATTCAATTGCATAACCTGTTTTTGTTGCCCCTTGATGTACCTTTTTCATATGTCCTATGCAGCCTTACATATAAATATATTATTCAGCAGTGAGCCCTGCGCATTGTTAGCTAGGACTAGATAGCGGGCCGTTATCACTCAGGGGAGTGACGCGGATACAACTTATTACAACTGCACAGGTACGGTACAATGCAGACACCGCGTAAGGCCCCCTAGCTCGGCTCTACCGAGCCACCATCAAGTGTGAGCTATCAAGGAGTAATCCTTATACTCCACTCGTTGCTGACTGTGTATAGCCGCTCTAGGTACTTGAGCAACGGTTGTCCTTAAAGGTAAGGAGTCGGGCGACCCAACGGTGCCCGCGAGTGGTATTGTGACAGGACGACAGGGAGGGTACGACCAGTGTGCCGGTGTGCTTGGCCCCTGATCGTTGGCCGCGAGAGTTACCAAACCAAGAAATTCGAGCTCCTCCAGGAGCACACGCGATACAAGGTAAGGAGACGGTTCACCTTGTTGGTAACCGCAGAGACTTGGTGGGACGACAGGGCAGGCACCGATGTACTGGTGGTCCTGACTGTTGTCGTTGTCCACGGGTCAGTTAAGTCGAGGCAACGATAACGGTTGTCCCGCAAGTTAATAAAATGCTAAATGGTTCGGTGGATGACTTGAGAGGCCCGTTGGTCTGTACGCACTACCTTCACATGGGATAAGGAGTTATGGGCTCCCCTGCGTCGTAGTTCATTCGAAAGCTCTTCAGACGTCAGCAGTATCGCGATCTGATTGCCGGGAAGTTGTGTGTATTATTTACTCGTGAGTGGTGTTTGCTTTTGGTTCCCGGCTAGCCTCGCACCGTGCAAGAGCATGCAAGGGTGAGGGACCTAGACCCCTTGGCGCATAGGATTTAGTCCGGCGGATGGCCTCTCTGCTGAGCCTAGGATGGGTTGCGCCGTGTCGGATAGCTTTGGTGGAGCGTTCCCTAACAAGGTTCCCGCCACCCTGGAGATCCGAGCGTGCAGGCTGAACAGTAGTGTACCCCTGCAGGGAGTTTAATCTATTCGAATAGCCGTGTCCACGGTAACAGGACACTTTATGCTGAAGCTGGATCTTACCACTACAAACTACTACTATTAAACTGTATGGTTCCGGGTCTTCTTCCTCGCAGGGAAGTCGAGGAAGGGAACTCGGAGGCATTGCTATTATTACAACTTACTATTATACAATGTTGCAGCAACTTCTGCTTCATTGTTACTTTATGCTTTATATTGAACTGTTGGCTATTCTCTTCTCATGCTGCAAGACTCGTCAGAAGATGCTAGTCTTCGATAGGCCTAGCTTCTTACCCTTATTCTGATTTCTATCTTGCATTCCACTATATATAGCCTCCCCTTTCCATTTGATACAATGCATAATTGCTTAGTAGCGGACGTAAGACTCGCGGGTATGCTAGATACTCACCTTTGCTTTATTTCCCCCTTTTCGTTTTGCCTGATCGGCCGCTGCAGTCGACGTTGGAGCCCAAGAGCAGGAGTACCCCAGAGGCGACTACTACGACGTCGAGTTCCCTGTCGACCAGGATTAGTTCGGTGGATCCCAGGCAGGAGGCCTCGCCTTTTCGATCTGTACCTCTGATGTCATTTGTGCTAGCCTTCTTAAGGAAAAACTTGACTAACTATGTCTGTACTCAGATATTATGGCTTGTATAACTTATGTATTTGGATCCTCGTGATCCCTGGTTTGTATTATCAGATTTATCTTATTTGTGATTAGTGTTGTGCTGTGATATTCTCATCGTGGCACCCTAATCTCAGCCGTGTACCCTGCGTCTATGATTACTGTACACGGATTGATTTTGGACGTGTCACACACGTCGAGACCTTCAAGAAGATCTGCTACTCCATGGACTAATCATCATCCATCGTATGATATACTATACGCGAGTAACACCACCAAAATGTACTGTATTACTACTATCTACCCCCTAAAACGGCCATGCTTAATTGCTAACATGGTTGATATGAATATGTATGTACTAACAACATGTACAGTCGGGTTCATCCTACCGATCCTATTCGATCGAATGAACAGTTGGATCATTGATCGGTTGAAAAACCCTCATTTAGATAAGCACTTCAAATCGGTTTCAAACGTTTTCGACACCCCGTCTATCCAACTTAAATCTAGGGCGGATATAAGGAGATCCGAACGATGTTTGCAACATCATTCCAACCCACCATAACCCGCACAGATCCACAAATATGTCAAAATCTGACGAATCCAAGACCACATTCCACTTCGATTCCACTCCACTCCATTTGTCCCCTTCGATTTCAATTGGATCAATTTAAGCAAGGGTAGCAGCGCGGGATCCGGCGGTGACTTTGACTAGGAAAGCATGCTCCAAGAAGCGGAGCCGGAGGACGTAGAGGAGATCTGCTAGTCCTGGACTAATCACCATCCAGCATATACTCGTATCTATAGTACCTAAATAGTTTATCCCCACTAACCTATTTCTTTTGACATGCAAGTTATTCACGTCATCAAGAAGATCCACCATGCAAAACCCTTTCCCACTAACATTTCATGCATATTTAAATCTTAAAGGTCAAGGGAACCAGAGGCCCTCACAGCCCTCCTCAGGGGCAGTCTACGCGAGCCGTTCGATCCCGTGGCTGCCCAATCCCGAGCCGCACATCACACACAAAGCTCCTAATCATCAATCCCTCTTCACCCACATAACCCACAGAACCCTAGTTGTCTTCCCCCATTCGCCTCCCTCTCCTCCCCGTGCCCCTAGCGCCTCCTCTCCCTCTCCACCCACCCGCCGGCTCCTCTCCCTTTCCACCTGGCCGCCTTCCTCCGCGTCCTCCCGACCCGGCGCGCCTCCTCTTCTCCCCACCCGATGTCGGTGCCGCCCGTCTCCTCCTCTCCTCCTCCGTGAAGAACAAAGAATATGAGAGGGAGAGAAAAGGAATGAGAGGAGGGAGAAAAGGACGGACAAGAGTTGGCGGCCTGCTACCTTCTCCTCCACGCCCCGCATTGGCCGCCCTCCTCTCTCACCCCCTCCCCACCCGGCGGTGCCTCCTCCCTCCTCCGCACCTGAGCGAGCACAGTCTGCTACTGGAGTTGCTCCCGACCAGAGTTGGGTGCCTAGGCGTACTTGCTGGCGACCTCACTAAGCCATCTACAGGTATGCTAGCTCCTCCTCTTCTGTTCTTTGATGCAAATGCAAAAATAAGAGGATCAAATCAATATATTAGCCAATGAGATATTTTTAATTTTGTCTTTTTTGGTGCAGTATTGTAGGGATGGACATATGGATTCGGTGATACCCTCATGAAAGGCACACATATCTTAGAACCAAGAATTTCAATAAGAAGACATGGAGTCGTCTAAGACCGGTATTTATTTATCTTTTGTTGCCCTAGATTGGACCTCTGTGATAAGAGGAAAAACTAGCAATACCTTCTCTTATTTCCTTTGGCTTCTCTTGTTTTGCAGGGAGAGATTTTTTTCATGGCGACTCTACCTTGGACCTCGTATAAGAAGAACATCTTAGTGATAAGAGCAAAAACTAACAATACCTTCTCTTCTTTCCTTTGGATTCTCTTGTTTTATAGGGAGGGGTTTTTATCATGGGGCCTCTACCTTGGACCTCGTATAGGAAAAACAGCTTAGTGATGGAGGTAATTTCTAATTGCCAGACTAATGATTGATGTCGTGATTTTGTTTTGGCTTGATATAGTAGTTTCAACTTTAATGCTCCACCTTTGTTTTTGAAGGCTTAAAGTGTAGGCATGAGTTTTTTTGCATCAAACTGTTCTTCTTTTGATCATTTGCTCATATGCTCATTTAAAAGCTAGATGTACCCCTTGGTTGGAATTTCTTCCTGGCCTTCCATCATTTATGTTGGGGTTTTACTCTCACCCAACCTTCTTTTGTTTCCCGTGATCACAGAGACTTATGGTAGCCATGATAGCTGATGTTGAACTCATGAATCATTCTGCAAGTGTTGTGTGCTTGTTTAAAATTGATTCGCTGGTTATTTTGTTCACATTGACAATTGTTTCAATCATGGAACTGTTTCTATCATGAAGAACAAAAATGTAGATAACTGAGAGCCGGTCTTTGATATTTTTCATTGCTACTCTATTTTTTGTAGCTAACAATAACGCCCAGCCGCTCATCTGCAAAACGACACCGGTGAGCCGGTGAGCCGAGCGTGTGAAGGTTTGCCGGCGCGTGATGGCAGGAGAGTGTTAATACTCTTCAAGCCGTCGTTGATTACCCCAAGTGCAGGGTGAGATATAGTGCAGCGGCAAGTTTTCCCTTGGCAAAGATACCAAGGTTTGTCTCCCGTAGGACTCCGAAGGATACAAGAAGGTGGTAAAGTGAACAATGGCGCCGAGGTTGCTAACTTCACCTGGACCTGCACACAGATACAAATAACTTTGCTCCCAATGAGTACAAAGGAGTTGTCAATTCCTCCGGCCTTGCCGTTTACAAAGGATCAATGCAAGAGATAATGATAGTGGCAACTGAAAGTAAAGACTAAAAGTAAATTGAGGGTGTAAAAAATGATATGAAGATGGACCAAGGTCACGTGATTTTCACTAGTAATGTCTCTCTCCCAAAAGACGATAAAAGTGCTAGCGAGGTAAACAAATCACAGTTGGGAAATTGACAGGATTATGAAGGCACCGCAATGCTAACTATGCTGCAAAGAAAGGAAGGGCTCAAAAGCAATGGGCAGTACGCCAAGGTAAGTAGACCAAAATCCATCTGCATCTACTACGAATCATCCACCTTGAGATATCTATCCAGAACATCTCGTTGGTATTAAGTTGTGAATCCCACCCAAAGTGTAAACTCAAAGCAACAGACAACTGCATTAAAAGAACTTTGCGTAAAGTAAACAATCCTTGCACCCGCGGATACAAGCACCGTTGTTTTATCCTTGGTGGCAACAGCACATCCCCTAGTCTCATGTTTCTATCACTCAAGCTAGACATCAAGGGGATGAACCCACAATCAAGCATAACGCTCCCTCTTGGAGTTGCAATAAATCACTTGGCCAAAGTAAAATACGGCAACGGAGAACATGCAACAATTTACTCAAGAACAAAATATAAAAGATAAGAACCAAATATATTACTCATCACAATCTGAACATAGTCTCATAATCCATCAGATCCCAACAAACTCGGCATAGCAACGGCAAAAAATTACAAAGGTGCCTCGATCATGTGAGGCAGCTCACGAGGTCTCGAAAGTGGAAGCAGAAAGAAGGTAGAGATAGATCACATAGCTACTGGTCACGGACCCATGGTCCAAGGGAAACTACTCACGGTACATATGGGAGGTGTCCATGGCTATGGATGGTCTCCCGGAGGGGGTAGCTTCTCCCTGCAGGGTGCCGGAGCAGCTTCTCCAGGAAGCCCCGATCTTGAAACGGCGGCGGCGGCGGTACAGAGGCGAGATCGCGAAAGAGGAGTCTGTCTTAGGGGTTTCCACCCCGAGGGGTAAATATAGGCGAAGGGGGGTGTCGAGGGGACCCACCAGGCATCCAGGAGGCCTCATGGCGATGCCTAGGGTGGGGCCGCGCCAGGGACCCTCATGGCATCCTAGTGGTGCCCCCCCTCCGCTCCTTTGGTGTTTCCGGAAGCTTCCGAGTCGCTGATTTTTTATCTGATTTTTCCGGATTTTTTGGAGCACTTTTAATGGCCGGAAAACCTGAAATACAAAAACAGCAGAAAACAGCAACGGGCAGCTGGGTGCACTAGGTTAATATATTAGTCCCAATATGCTCAAAAGTGTATGAAAGTTCAAGCAAAACATGGCAAAATCACACAAAACATGCATGGAGCAAGCAGAAATTATAGATACGTTTGGGACGTATCGACATCCCCAAGCTTAATTCCTGCTCGTCCTCGAGTAGGTAAATGATAACAAACATAATTTCTGCGGTGACATGCCACACAACCATAAAAGGACTTTTAAGTAAAGCAATCAAAGCATGCAATTCAATTCAAGTCTTAACAAGCAAGAGTCTATATTAGCATTGACACAAGCAACAAAAGAACAAAAGGTGCAAGAGCTCTCGCTGTCCGTGACTCGAATGTCTCCAGATGGTGTTTGCGTGCAAGCAGGGGACTAGGAAAAAGAGAGAAAAAAGGTTGTTGAGAACAACTATCTACTAAAGTTTCACACTTAGTCTCCTTTGGATTCTTATCTTGACTCGTCCCCAGACCACTAGCCAGGTACAAGTCAAACTGATCCACTCCCTTTCGATATTTTGAGCACTCATGCAATGGATGAGCGTGAGCAAGAAAGTTGACACCTAAAAGGCGAAACAGAAAGAAGGTGGAGGAGGAAGACAAAAAGGTGTGAAAGGCTCACATCAATGAGGACAATCATAGGCGATAGAAGGCCATATGATAGATATGATGTGAGGAGTAGGGATTGCCATGCAACGGATGCACATGTGAGCTAAAAGCTCTCCAAAGGAACTAGTGGGAGTGCATCTAACTTGCTTGCTCAAGAAGACCTAGAGCTCGTTAGAGGAGGCTCATCATTGGAATATACAAGCCAAGTTCTATAGTGTGAAGGTCCCCACATAGCTATATGCATGATGATGATCTCTCTGGAGTACAAGGGATAGAGGATGAAGTACTAGTGTGGATCTCTCAAAAGGAATATTAGTGTGCCCCCTTCTCTCTTTTTATTTCTTTTTCTCCTTTTTCCATTTTTCGTATTTTTTTGGTGGCCTAATGGCTCTTTCTATTTAACTCTCATTTGTCCTCTTTGGGATCTTTTCCTCACTTTAGGGGCAACACTCTATATTTTACAAGAATATAGGAGATCTTTCACACTTTACAAAGGTACTCACATAAATAAGATATAACTATCATGATGCAAATGCATGACATGAAGATCAAGTCATGAGAGGGTGGATGTTGCATGGCAATGTATCTCGGAAAGGCTATGGAAATGCCTTGTAGGTAGGTATGGTGGCTGTTTTCAGGAAAGATATAAGGAGGTTTATGATGACAGAGCGTATCATGCCAAGGGTTTGGATGCACCGGCGAAGTATGCGCCAACTCTCAGGATGAGAAAGGGCAATGCACGGTACCGAAGAGGCTAGAAGAAGTACAGGTGGGTGGAAGTGTCAACTTTCGAATACTCACATTAGTCCGAAGAACTCATGCACTTATTATCGGTAACTCTCAATCTAATCAGGAGGTTCACAGAGAGACAAGTACCCCGAGGAGAAGTGTATGGGGGTTTGGTTATCCTTGCGCATCCTCGACTCATGGTATGTGAGTGTTCTCTAATATTCGAACCCTCCAGAAGTTAGTGATCCATCTAGTAGCTAGAGTTCTCAACAGGGTTTTTTGGTTTTATAAAAACACACGGATTTCCCAAAATACGACATCTATCACTAATAGGCTCGAGCTCTTGACACCAAAAACATTACTCTAGTCAATACCTCAAAACTATTGCAAGTTACTACTACAAAGAGAAAAGCAACTTTAACTACCTACTTCTAGTCAAGACACAGAACCCAGTGCAACAGGCAAACTCTCTAACAAGATAAAACATGCAACCTATAGAAAGTTCAACCTAAAACAAAAGTAAAGATCTAGAAAAAACTAAAGCACTACAACTAAACAAAGCAGCAGCTAAGAAAAGAAAAAGAACAACTCACAGCTGAAAGAATAAGCATGAAAATCCTATGAGGAGTTCTAATTCAAGCGGAGCGTGTATCTCTCCCACACAAAAGAGTAAGTAAGCTGGGATCTAACTTGTTACTACAGCAAAAAAAAACAAAAAAAACCTAGAAAAGTAAAGAGCGAGACGCTCCAAGTATAGCACATAACGCATGAAGTGATAAAAATATAGTGCAACGAGAGACGAACTGATAATTGTTGATGAAGAAGGGGATGCACGGGGGCATCCCCAAGCTTAGACGCTTGAGTCTCCTTGAATATTTATTGGGGGTGCACATGGGCATCCCCAAGCTTGAGCGTTTGACACTCCAAGATCTTCTTTCATCATCTTCCATCGCGTACTTGAAAACTCCCTTCATACATAACTCATTGTAGACCGATTAGAGATGTTAGTACCCTATTAAAATAATTTTTCTCCACTGGAAATAAAAATAAACTTGAAGAGCTACTGTTTCTCAAGATCGCCAAAAAAAATTGCAAAGAAAAAGCAAGATTAAGGTTTGCAAAAGTAAGGAGAGACAAAACGTGGCAGAATCTGTGAAAAACAGAACAACAGATAGAAAAGAATTTTTTAGGGATACTTCTGCAACTCAAATAAAAAAACTCAGAACATACGCAAGTTTCTTAATTGTATAGAGCACGCTGTGTAAACAATTCAGCTCAAAAAGATGAAATGGGATTTTTCTCTGATTTTTCTAGTCACGAGGAAAGAATCTGTTTTCTGGACAGCATGTCACAACTTTCACTTCCCTTGTCGTATGAGGCTATAAAAGGCACAAAGCTTAAAAAGTAAAGATACAATGATGTTGCTACAGTAGTAACAATCATCAAGACCACTAAGAACAGAAGAAAAGCAAAAAGAAAAACCTAAATTCGTTGCGGGCTGCCTCCCGAAAGCGCTTCTTTAAAGCCATTAGCTAGGCTTAAAGCAAAAGATCAAAGTTCTCCAAAATCATCGGAAGGTTCACCAACGATCTCAAAAGGGTTTTCAATAAGCTCATCTTTGTTCTTCCAAGGGAAAAGGTACGTACCTTTTTCTTTACCACGCAAACGTATTTGTCCTTTACCTATATCAATGAAGCCTTTCATGGCTCGGAGGAAGTCCCTTCCAAGCACTATATTTCCTTGATTGGCCTTCATGATGGAGAAGTCAATCTCCACACTCCTTTTTAGAAACATGACCTGGACATCTTTCAATCTTCCCTGGATCTCAGAAATATCACCATTAGAATGTTCATGGAAAGATGGAAATTTGTCCATGCTTGCAAGGTACGAAGAATCATAAATAAAGCTAGGCATTATAGAAACTGTAGATGCAATGTCACAAAAAGCAAGGAAGTTTTGATTAGAGATAGCAATCCTAACAAAAGGCTCCCAGTCATTTTCTATTTCCAAAATTTCCTCTCTAGGAGTATTTGGTTTTTCTACTACTTTTAAGTCTAGAGCATCAAGTTTTTTCTCAATAGTAGCAATTCTATCTATAACAGTATCAAGACCATCATAAAAAAATAACTAGATAAACCATGTATAATTTCAAGAGCTCTAGCTTAATCACACTCTAAAAAGTCTCCTTCAGCTATAAGATCCAGAGAGTGCTTACACCACTTAAAAAGGCCAAAGTAAAAAAATTCTAAGCACAATTCTTATAGGTACAAGGCATGTTTGCCTTATGTGCTTCAGAAATTATGTCCCATGCCTTCTTCATATTTTCCCCGTTCCTTTGGTGGAAATCCAAGACCTCGGATTCCCTCATAGTACCAACTCCTAACATACTTTACCACACAAAAAAGGTAACAGGTATTTTTGGTATTTTTGATAAGGGACACAAAAGTAAAAACTGAAAGGTAAACTAACAAGACTAAAAAGCAAAGATAAAAGATAGTGTGCAACTCCCCTATCTTGTAGGCTGGAGTCCCCGGCAACGGTGCCATAAAACTTGCTGATGGCAGGAGAGTGTTAATACTCTTCAAGCCCTCATTGATTACCCCAAGTGCAGGGTGCGATATAGTGCAGCGACAAGTTTTCCCTTGGCAAAGGTATCAAGGTTTGTCTCCCGTAGGACTCCGAAGGATACAAGAAGGTGGTAAAGTGAACAATGGCGCCGAGGTTGCTAACTTCACATGGACATGCACATAGATACAAATAACTTTGCTCCCAACGAGTACAGAGGAGTTGTCAATTCCTCCGGCCTTGCCGTTTACAAAGGATCAACGCAAGAGATAATGATAGTGGCAACTGAAAGTAAAGACTGAAAGTAAATTGAGGGTGTAAACAATGATATGAAGATGGACCAAGGTCACGTGATTTTCACTAGTGATGTCTCTCTCCCTAAAGACGATAAAAGTGCTAGCGAGGTAAACAAATCACAGTTGGGAAATTGACAGGATTATGAAGGCACCGCAATGCTAACTATGCTGCAAAGAAAGGAAGGACTCAAAAGCAATGGGCAGTACGCCAAGGTAAGTAGACCAAAATCCATCTGCATCTACTACGAATCATCCACCTTGAGATATCTAT
Source organism: Bromus sterilis (assembly GCA_950022295.1). Classification (NCBI taxonomy): domain Eukaryota; kingdom Viridiplantae; phylum Streptophyta; class Magnoliopsida; order Poales; family Poaceae; genus Bromus; species Bromus sterilis. The sequence continues at coordinate 246,628,087 of OX465601.1, forward strand.
CCAGAACATCTCGCTGGTATTAAGTTGCGAATCCCACCCAAAGTGTAAACTCAAAGCAACAGACAACTGCATTAAAAGAACTTTGCGTAAAGTAAACAATCCTTGCACCCGCAGATACAAGCACCGTTGTTTTATCCCTGGTGGCAACAACACATCCCCTAGTTTCATCTTTTTGTCACTCAAGCTAGACATCAAGGGGCTGAACCCACAATCAGGCATAACGCTCCCTCTTGGAGTTGCAATAAATCACTTGGCCAAAGTAAAATACGGCAACGGAGAACATGAAAGAATTTACTCAAGAACAAAATATAAAAGATAAGAACCAAATATATTACTCATCACAATCTGAACATAGTCTCATAATCCATCAGATCCCAACAAACTCAGCATAGCAACGGCAGAAAATTACAAAGGTGTCTCGATCATGTGAGGCAGCTCACAAGGTCTCGAAAGTGGAAGCACAAAGAAGGGAGAGATAGATCACATAGCTACTGGTCACGGACCCATGGTCCAAGGGAAACTACTCACGGTACATACGGGAGGCGTCCATGGCTATGGATGGTCTCCCGGAGGGGGTAGCTTCTCCCGGCAGGGTGCCGGAGCAGCTTCTCCATGTAGCCCCGATCTTGAAACGGCGGCGGCGGCGGTACAGAGGCGAGATCGCGAAAGAGGAGTCCGTCTGAGGGGTTTCCACCCCGAGGGGTAAATATAGGCGAAGGGGGTGTCGAGGGGACCCACCAGGCAGCCAGAAGGCCTCCTAGCGCGGCCTAGGGTGGGGCCGCGCTAGGGACCCTCCTGGCCTCCTGGTGGTGGCCCCCCTCCGCTCCTTTGGTGTTTCCGAAAGCTTCTGAGTCGCTGATTTTTTATCTGATTTTCCGGATTTTTTGGAGCACTTGTAATGGCCGGAAAACCTGAAATACAAAAACAGCAGAAAACATCAACTGGCAGCTGGGTGCACTGGGTTAATAGATTAGTCCAAATATGCTCAAATGTGTATGAAAGTTCAAGAAAAACATGGCAAAGTCACACAAAACATGCATGGAGCAAGCAGAAATTATAGATACGTTTGGGACGTATCAGCGCGGAGGGAAGCGTCTCTGGCGGCGGTGATGCTCGTTCTTTGTTAAGCTCTCGTCGCAATGGTCATGGGAGGGGGTGGAGGCTGGCAACAGGGAAGCAGGCCGGGGAGGAGGAGAATGTCGATGGGGAAGGGGAAGGACATGAGCTTTGCACCCAGGTTTTCTGCATAGGCTCTCATACAACTTGTGGTGGAGAGAAGAATATTTGGCTACAAAAACTTGCAGAGGTGATCGTCTCTTTTTCCTATTACTTTCTCAGTTACTCACTTTTAAATTGTTTAGGGTTGATTGATTTGTTCTCTACACATGTGCAGTAGAGAAGAGGAGAACTTAAGATAGGTAGGTTGGATGTACGCAGAAAAGCTGTGAGCATATGTGGATCCTGTTGGATGATTGTAACTTTCAATTATTCATACTGTGATTTGATAGCCTATTCAATTATTCATACTGTGATTTGGGCTCAACTTGTTGAAGTAAGAGGCCATCAGTTTTGGAGGTAATGCCATGTTCGTTGGTACCCCTATAGATTCCATCTGTCGCTGTCACCAATTAATTTTGTAGCCCGATAACCCAATTGCTTATGTGGGATCTGACAATAAATAGCGAAATTGCAGTCACTTTTGAAAGTTGGTTACTGATTTGAAGCTTTGTGAATTCCGGTTTGGATTCTTTCAACATGTTAAATTTAATATATCAATTTTAAACTTGACATCATCATATTACATCTTATTTACATGCTCTGATTGGTATTCCATCTTGCATGTCCTCTTATTCTGATGCTCTTTAGCTTATCTTACTTGGGTCAATTTTAAGATATAAAATAATACTCCCTCCGTTCCTTGATATAAAGTGCCTAAGGTTTTGAGAAAAATTCCAAAACACATGGCATATTGGTATTATACCACCCGTCTAGGCAAATATACCTATGGAAAGATATAGAACGGAGGGTCTCTTTCCTATTATTGGCTGATTCGAACTGTTTTCTTCCGTGGCTCATACTGACAAACAAAAACGACTTTTTTTACTTATCGGTGGCAGTGGTGGGTAATTTTCAACAACTTTTGGGATATTTATAGCGACGGACGAAAAAAAGGGAGAAAAACACCTCTCTTTATTATTAGATATAGATATAAATATAGATATAGATATAGATATGAAGAACATATTTTTTTTTACTAATTAACCAGCGAGCCTGTTAACTTTTTTCCTTCGACCTGTCTCAAAAATCCTATATATGCATGCACGCTAACCTATGCTAGCCCACAACACAACGAGCCACGCAACACCAACACACACCACTAGCTTAGCTTTGCTGCTCCAGCAAGATGGCAGTGATGGCTGAGATCACACAGACCACGGTACTCCAGCCCTCACGGGAGTCATCCCGTGGCTTTGGGAAGAAGGTACCTCTCACCGTCTTCGACCGCGCCTCAACCGACCTCTACATCCCGGCCGTCTTCGCGTGGAACGCGCCGGCGCCCACCAACAGAGCGCTCAAGGCCGGCCTCGTCACCGCCGTCGCGAGGTTCCCGCACCTCGCAGGGAGGTTCGCTTCCGACGACCACGGCCGGAAGTGCTTCCACCTCAACGACGCCGGGGTGCTCGTCCTCGAGGCCACCGCGAACGCCGACCTTGTCGACGCGATGGCGCACGACGTGTCCGCGCACATCAATGAGCTTTACCCATAGGCCCAAAAGGTGAGAGGTAGAGTGATTCTACACGTCCGAGCTAGTAAAGAACTTCTACACGTTACATAAAGCATATTAGTCTGGGTTCAAACATGTTGATGACTTTGACACTGTTGGGTTGCAGGGACGTGCGAATGAACCCATCCTCCAGATGCAGCTGACGAGGTACAAGTGCGGCGGTCTGGTGATCGGCACCTCTTGCCATCACCACGTCGCTGACGGTCAGGCCATGAGCGTCTTCTACACGGCTTGGGCCAGCGCCGTCCGCACCGACTCCGCGGACCTCCCGTCGCCGTTCGTAGACCGCTCGGTGACCGTTGTGCCCCGAAGCCCACCGACGCCGGCGTTCGACCACCGGAATATCGAGTTCAAGGGCGAGCGCAGCTCCAGCCACTCCTATGGTGTCCTCCCCTTGGACAGGATCGAGAACCTCGTTGTGCACTTCCCGGACGAGTTCGTCGCCGACCTCAAGGCCCGCATGGGCATGCGCTGCAGCACGTTCCAGTGCCTCCTCGCGCACGCGTGGAAGAAGGTCACCGCGGCACGGGACCTGGCGCCGGATGAGTTCACGCAGGTGAGGGTCGCCGTGAACTGCCGCGGCCGCGCAAAGCCTCCCGTGCCCATGAACTTCTTCGGCAACATGGTGCTCTGGGCGTTCCCGAGGATGCAGGTTCGGGACCTCCTGTCCAGCAGCTACCCAACCGTAGTCGCCGCCATCCGCGACGCCGTCGCGCTCGTCGATGACCAGTACATCCACTCATTTATAGACTTCGGCGAGGCGGAGCGCACCGGTATTGAAAACGGCGGCGAGGAGCTAGCGTCGACGGCGGCAACGTCGGGCACGGTGTTCTGCCCTGACCTGGAGGTTGATAGCTGGCTTGGGTTCCGCTTCCAAGACCTCGACTTTGGGTGCGGGCCGCCATGCGCATTCCTATCGCCAGACCTGCCCATCGAAGGACTAATGATCTTTGTGCCGTCCTGCGACGCTAAGGGAGGCGTCGATCTCTTCATGGCGCTCGATGATGAACACGTCGAGACCTTCAAGCAGATCTGCTACTCCATGGACTAATCATACGACACGACGTATGATATGTACGCGAGTAACACCACAAAAATGTACTGTACTGGGAAGTTGCGTGCATGCATCCTTTTCATTGGTTGCGTGAGGAGTTATTGTTGTTAGTCCTATTGCTAGAAAATAAATACACCGCATGCAAAAAAAATCATTAACTGCATATGAAAACTAGCATATGAAAGAGTGCACTGGGAATGGCATAAAGTAATTAATGTGAGCATTGATCGGTTAAAAAACACCATTTAGATAAGCACCTCAAATCGATTTCAAACGTTTTCGACACCCCTTCCATCCAACTTAAATCTAGGGCGGATATAAGGAGATCCGAACATGTTTACGACATCACTTCAACCCACCATAACACGTACAGATCAACAAATATCTCAAAATCTGACGAATCCAAGACTGTGATCCATTCCGATTCCACTCTACTCCCTTTGTCCCCTTCGATTCCAATTGGATCAATGTTGAGTGAGGGTAGCAGCGTGGGATCCGGCGATGACTTTGACCAGGAAAGCATGCTCCAAGATGCGGAGCCGAACGACGTAGAGGAGATTTGCTAGTCCTATACTCGTATCTAGAATACCTAAATAGTGCATCTTCATTAACATATTTCTTTTGACATGTAAGCTATTCACATCATCAAGAAGATCCACCATGCAAAACTTTTTTCCACTAACAATTCATGCATATACTCTCGTTAAATCCGCATGCACATGCAACTATCACACAAAAAATGTACTCAACCTAGCGATTTAAAAGAAACTTTTTATTAAAATTAAATTATAAGTTACCTCACATTTTAATTTTATGTGCAACCCTTTTTTATGAATGCATATATATAATTGCTATCATTGTTTTAGGTTTAGCCAAGATTGATGTGTCACTGTCACTACTCAGCGTTGTTTTTCGTCTCATATCATCTCACTGATATATTGTTAAGGTAATAAATTACTATAACAAAAATCACACTCATTTTTAGATTTTTCATTAATTATTCTTATATTTTTACTCTAAACAATTTATCTTTCAAAAACAAATTTACAGTCAAATTATACTATATTTCATAAAGTTTCATATATTTTAAAACATTAAATTATTTGATAAAAAAAATTCGCAACAACGTGCAGGGTATCATCTAGTTGATATGTACGTACATGCTCAGTTCATTTTTTTTGTTCGTTGAATTACTGTGATTTATTTGAGGTCCTCAAGGTCAATAAAAATGTACCAATGTCCAAAGTACATCCAGCGAAATTTCCTTAGTTGTTTATCTTAGCTATAATTTAGCGCGCGGACACCAGGAGCTCTAAAAAATCCAAAAGACGTAAAAAATGAGGGGCGGGGGGGTTGTACGCTACGCTACGCACCTGCGCCAAGCGTCCAAAATCCTAAGTCGCGGCTAAATTCGTGAGCGCATGCGCTATGTACATGTGTATGTGCATGTAGCACATTGTATTTCTTTACTACCATCTCATCCAAGTGAACATATGAGGTTTCCTTATAAGGTGATTCAACTCTTTGTTCATGAGCGAGGTGGGACTAAACTCTCAGCCTCTACTCCCCACGTACTCTTTGCATGTCGAGGATTTTAGTGAGACAAAGGCCCACTGGCTATGATGATCCTTATGGCCCAAAGGTAGACAATAAGTTGGCTATGATGAACCTGGTTGAGCATTTTAACTTTGGCCGATGCGTATTCACCGGGATCAATTGTATTACGCAAGCCATAGTAGTTTGCGTGCGCTTTCATTGAAGGTTTGTACAAAGATATCTACAGCAAATACTTTATGCACCAGTTGGATTAATATAACCAAGTGGATTTATTTCATAAAGTCAACCTCCGCACATTCTTTATGTGGGTGCTTTGTGTTGATTTCTCTAACAAAAAAGAGTGGATATATCTTCTAAGCCCCAGATTTAGACAAATTCGTTAATTTAACTTAATTTTTTTTGAAACATCACCTTAAGGTAGAGTTAAAGCTTAAAGTAAAGTTAAAGCATCTCCATCAGTTTTCTTTCCTCAATAATTTTTTGATATTAGGAGAAATGAGCTACAAAATCAGCCATCCCAACAATGCCACACTAACGCACTACTGTCCCGCCATCGTCAGTTCGATATTCATGCCATCACCGCCAAATCATCAGACCACCGACGCACCTTCATCGCCTCCAGATATGTGTATTACAAATAATTCCTATATACCAGGTTGGCTATTGTAGGTGGGGTTATGTTAGGTTGAAAAATAGGTAAAACATATCAAGCTAAATTTTGAGGATGAGGTAATTGAAAATCTACTAGAGCATCCATGCTCAACAAATGTTATAGGAAGATCCAATAAGTGATTATTGGGGATGCATTTCAATGAAATGTCCGGGATGCTCTTATATCAAGAGAGGCAGATAAGAAGTGCAATGAAAATGTCTCAACTAAGTGAAACAATAAAAAATTCGCAACAACAACAACAACAACAACAACAACAGAAACAAGATAGGCATACTTTTTTGCCCTTCAGCTATGTCAGGGATGTTGTTCCGCGTACTTGGCGTGCTAAGCTAATACTATGATCATCACCAAACATACCACCGTACCAGATTTATCCAGATGTAAGCAAAAAAGATAAAAATGGGTAAAACAATACCAGCATGCTCCCCTTGCAAACACTAAGCAGATTTATCCACACTAATTCTGTTGCACATACTAAGAAGATGAATTGCACTACGGCAAACAAGACGTGTGTCGTATCAACTTCCCTATGCATGACTTCTAGAATTTTTTTGCCCTTCAGTTATGATCTCCTCTCTCCATGCGGTCCTTCACAACAAGATGCAATGAACATCTTCAAAAATCAAAGCAAGTTCACAAACTCCCTGCCCCTCCGCATCTCATCTTCGACAAACCGGTGGCATGCATGGCTTTGCCAGAAAAGTGCTTCCACAGCAGGATCACCATCAAACTCCCTCCACACACAAGTGTTGTGGCAGCAAGGAAAACAAAAATGTTAAGCCCAAGTGCATTTGAGCATAAGTTGCTTCCGAAATTGACAGCATAACATTTGAGCACTAGAACATACAGAAAAGGAACCACTCTCATTTCATATCTAACTATGAGAACATACATACAAAGTGGACAATCTTAAAACAAACAAAAAACAGGTTTGTCAAGTTCACTCCAAGTTTTAAGGCATACAGAAACGGAGCCCTAGAATTGTAATCAGGTACAGTACTAGATTGAAAAAAGAATTGTGACGCCCCCAAAATCAATCCGTGTACAGTAATCATACACGCAGGGTACACGGCTGAGATTAGGGTGCCACGGTGAGAATATCACAGCACAACACTAAACACAAAAGGATAAACCAATATGTTACAAGATAAGGGGTCACACGGACCCGAATACATAAGTTATACAAACCATAATATCTGAGTACAGACATAGTTAGTCAAGTTTTGCCTTAAGAAGGCTAGCACAAATAACATCAGAGATACAGATCGAAAAGGCAAGGCCTCCTGCCTGGGCTGGGAGCCTCCGAAACTACTCCTGGTCCTGGTCAGCGAGGGTCTCGACGTAGTAGTATCCGCCTCCGGGGTACTCTTGCTCCTGGGCTCCAACGTCGACTGCAGCGGCCGATCAGGCAAAACATAAAAGGGGGAATAAAGCAAAGGTGAGTATCTAGTATACCCGCGAGTCTTACGTCCGCTACTAAGCATTATGCATTTTTATCAACGGAAGAAGGGAGGCTGTATATATAGTGGACTGCAAGATAGAAATCAGAATAAGGGTAAGAAGCTAGGCCTATCGAAGACTAGCATCTTCCGACGTTGTCTTGCAGCATGAGAAGAGAAACAGCCAACAGTTCATATAAAGCAATAAAGTAACAATGAAGCAGAAGTTGCTGCAACATTGAATAATATAAGTTGTAATGATTAATAATAATAATGCCTCCGGGTTCCCCTCCTTGACTTCCCTGCGAGGAAGAAAACCCGGAACCATACAGTTTAATAGTAATAGTTTCTAGTGGTAAGATCCAGCTTCAGCATAAAGCGTCCTGTTACCATGGACACGGCTATTTGAATAGATTAAACTCCCTGCAGGGGTGCACTACTGTTCAGCCTGCACGCTCGGATCTCCAGGGTGGCGTGAACCTTGTTAGGGAACGCCCCACCGAGGCTATCCGACACGACGCAGCCCATCCTAGGCTCAACAGAGAGGCCATCCGCCGGACTATATCCTATGCGCCAAGGGGTCTAGGTTCCTCACCCTTGCACGCTCCTGCACGGTGCGAGTCTGGCCGGTGAAGCAAAAGCAAATCCAAACACACTTGCTGCAGTAAAAAGACAAGACCACTTCCCGGCGATCAGGTCGCAGTACTGCTGACGTCTGAAGAGCTTTCGGACGAACTACGACGCGGAGGGCCCACACCGTAATCCCACGTGTAGGTAGTGCGTACAGACCAATGGGTCTCTCAAGTCATCCGCCGAACCATTTAGCATTTTAATATTATCTCGCAGACAACCGTTATCGCTGTCTGACTAACAACACAACGGACAACGAACAGCAACAAGGCCCACCGGTAACGTCGGGGCTTGCCCTGTCGTCCCGTCAAAGCGCGCGGTTACCGACAAGGTGAACCGTCTCCTTACCTTGTCTCGCGTGTGCTCTTGGTAGAGCTCGACTTTTGCGTGGTTTGGTAACTCTCGCGAGATACGAGTAGGGGCCAAGCACGCCAGTAACGTCGGTCGTACCCTCCCTGTCGTTCCCGACACAATACCGCTCGCGGGCACCGTTGGGTCGCCCGACTTCTTACCTTAAGGACAACCGCTGTTCAGGACCCTATGGCGGCAAGACAAAGTCAGCCTCGAATGGAGTACAAGGATTACTCCTTGATAGCTCACACTTGAGATGACTAGGCATAACCCAGATAGGGGCCTTTGGCGGTGTCTGCTTTGTACCGTACCTGTGCAGTTGTATATATTGTATCCGTGTTCACCCCCCCTGAGTGATCACGGCCCGCTATCTAGTCCGAGCTAACAATGCGCAGGGTTCACTGCTGAATATATGCATAATTATAATAGGCAGCATAGGATAAGAAAGGTACATCAAGGGGCGACAAAATCAGGCTATGCAATTGAATAGGATTGTAATCGTAGCAGCAACAGTAACAATGCCTAGTGCAAGAAAGTACGGAAAAGGTAGGCGATATCTGGGGAAGAGAATGGCTCTGCTTTCCTGGAAGCTCGACGGTAGGGGAAGGGTCGTCGATGAAGTAGTCGTACCCGGCAGCGGTGTAGTCGGCGGTAGCAGCGGGGTCTACCAGAGATTAAGGGGGGAGGAAACAGTAAATACACAGCAATAATATACAAACATATGCATGACATGACAGATGAAATGTTAACGGTGTTCTAACGCAGTGCAATGCACGTTGCTCGGAGCGGGAATTCATCCGGGGATGAAATACCGGCTTCGGGTGACTACCGGACAGGGTGTCCGGAGGGGGGAAGGATCAAGCCGGAGGTGTCGTGAACATCCGACAAAGATAAGGGGGTATCCGTGTTAGTTGGACCATTCTGAACAACATTCGTGTTCGGAATAAATACATCCGGATACTTTATCAGTACCGGACAAATCATCGGACAGACGGCCCGGAAGGGGGGTGTCGATGTTCGTTGTGTTAGAGGGGTGTGGTGGGTATACGGATACTGTATCTGTATTCGTTATATTTTTCTGATCAATTTTCATGTATAAAGTTTTTGAATCTGACTTACGGTTTAAAAGATATTGATTTTATAAGTTTTAATCAATTTAAATCATTTTCTAAATCATTTTTGAATTATTTTTATTTATTAACAGAAACATTATCCACAACAGTTTGACTGGTCAAACCTGACATATGGGACCCACATGTCAGCCTCACAGTCAAATAAAACATTTTTATTAATTTAAATTACCCTGGACCCACATGTCATTGTAACAGTTTTTAATTAAATAGTTTTTATTTATTAAAAAAAAGGCCAGGGCCCACATGTAAGTCAGAGGGGTGGTTTAGCCTCTGTTTATTATTAAACAGAGGGATTAAGGGGGTGCGGGGCCCATTGTCAGTGGGCAGGGGGTGGTTAGGGGGGGGTTAACCCCCCTGACGTGGAGGGCCCACCGGGCAGCCACACCACGCCGGAGCCGACGAGGCCATGACGCCGGCGATGAGCTGGCGCTCGCCACAGGCCATGGGAGGGGGCGTGGAGGGGCTTGTTCGAAAGCTCGTTCGAGCGCGCGTCGTTTCGTAGTGGTGGCGGCGTCGGGGGTGGCCGGAAGCAAGGCCGGCGTCGAGTTCTGCGGCGGAGCAGAGGCAGCGAAGACGACGACGACGTGTATGCGAGTTAGAGGGGGGATGCGCTAGCGCGTCGCGTGCGTGCGTGCGTGGGGAGTTTCGCGGTGCCTTCGGGGGTCAAAAGCGCGAGCTGGGGCACGGGGTTGCGTCCACCGGTGGCGAGGAGCTCGGCTCCAATGGCGACGAGTGTTACAGCGAAAGGGGGGAAGGCGTGAGCGTACGGGGAGATGATCAAGCTCACCGGGGAGGCGTAGGGGAGGGAAGCTAGCTCGGGGGAGGCGCGGTGGTGCGCGAATTTGCCGACGACGGCGGCGGTTGCAGGGAAGGGAACGGCGACGAGGAGCTCTCCACAGGCGGCGGGGGCTCGATTCCTTGCCGGGGAAGACGAAGACGAGGCCGCGGGGGCGAATGGACACGGTGGCTTGGTCTCGGGAGCTCAGTGGCCGCGCCGGAGCGACGGTCGTGCCCACGGCCGGCTCGGGGAAACGACGATGGCGAGCGAGGAGGAGGGGGGCGAGATCCAGGGGAAACTGGGGGCGTTAGGGTTTGCTCTAGGGCACCGGGGTCATATGGTCGCCGGGGCGCCACTAGATGGCCTCCACGGCGGCCACCATCGCCATGGCAGTGGCCGATGGGCTCCACGCCATGCTGACGCACTGTAGGTAGGGGACGGGGTTTGTTGGGCTAGGTGGGCTTAAGTGGCCCAGGGGGATGGGGGATGGGCCAAGGTTGGGGTGGGCTCGGACAGTAGATTAGGTTTGTTTCTTTTTTTCTCTTTCTTTTCTTTTTTTCCTTTGTATTTATTTTACTAGTTTTGCATTTTAGTGAAATGTGTTAGATGACCCACAAATAACTTTACACTATAAGGCAGTGCCACAAAAAGTTTGGGTAGCAACAAAAGTCATTTAATATTTTATTTAAATATTAAATGGTTTATATGAGGTTTTTGGCTACTGTTTTTAATTGTTTGATTTATTTGATAGCACAATAAATACCCAAACCCATATGGATTTGGTCCACCGAATATTTGTGGTTTTATAAAAGTAGTTTCTCAATTTTTGGAGAAAGTTTATATTCCACTTTGTTTTTAATATTTCACCAAAGGCATTTTTTTAGATTTGAATTGATTTCAACAGTTTATGGATTGGACTTTGTTTTCATCCATGATGATCAAGGCCCATGGTTCACATTGCTTGCAACAATATCAAAGGGTAATTTGAATTTGAACTGAACCATATTGATCAGACAAAAAATTTGAACAGTACTGAGGAACAGTAATGGTGATTACTGTTCACCTGACAGTGAGGGTGTTACAAGAATAGAAGGCACAGAAACAATGAGAGAACTATAAAAACGACACGCTGTAGGATGTCACCAAAAATTTCACAAACATCACTTTGAAAATCCTAGATTAGTAAATTTTGGAACATAATACCAGTTTCAAATGCCATGACATTTTGTACTAGCACATCTATGTTCTGCAAATAAAAGTCATGCATACTGATTAATCACTGTAGTTCATGCACCAATCCTGTGAAGAAAAATTGCATTGATGTTCAGAAACCAACAGTTTATCAATAATCTCAAGAAAAGAATATGACAGTCCCATTCTGAGCATTCACGACTCACTCGGCCCCAAGTTTCTATCAGGTTTAATATTCATCCATAGTGGAGGGTTATTCAATCTGAATACCAGAAATATAACTTTGCTCTGAACTCATATACATCTACGGATATCACGTAAATCTAATTTGATATTAATGGACACATGCTCACAAGTTGGGTATTTATGCCTGATGCTACGAGGTTCAAACATACAAATGCTAAATAGATGTATCAAATGCAACATAGAGCAGATAATATATTAGACAGAAACAATCTATTGATACCAATTGTAAACCTATTGGCACTACAACAAAAGAATCACAAAAAAAATCAAACTCTACCTCCAGCCATGACACCAGTGCCTCCAGCAATACCTGCAGCCACGTTACACACCAGATTGCCATAAACATTTGGGGTGACCTATAAAACGAAGAAAACAAATGTAAAACAATAGGTAAGTTCTGAAATTGATTTGAAAACTTTGGAACAATCAAAATGACCTTTAGAATGTAAAACAGTGCATAAACAGAAATATGAGATTGCCAACATAAGGCACAAATATAAGAGACGTTATACTACCACATTTGCAGGAACTGAGTTAATCGAACCGCACTAGTATTTTCTACATAGGAACAATATACATTTCATGCTACAGGAAAATGGAACCTTTATTTCATCATGAACCAGATAAGTAGACCAAGACCACCCATCATAAATCTGTTGTCAATAACATGACTAGAGATAGATAGTATCATGCAAGGAGAATATAAAGGCTAAACCCTATCAATTAAGAATCACAGAAGCATGATTAAAGGATCTATCAAATATTTAGTTGGCATTTAAAAACAGTTATTGCCCAGCTAATACCTCCTTATTAAAATTGAAGTAATAAACATTATAGTTTGTATAGTCCTACAAAGCAAGGATCGTAAACAAATCCCACAAAAAATACTCTCTTCGATTCACAAATTTCTTAAGATACTGACAACGCAACATTTGAGCCTGACCCTTTAGCAACGGAGTACAAAAGGATGCATAATTATCACTGAATTACAACAAACCAAATTCATTGACAAGAAAATCATTGCAGACACATGATTGTGGTGACCGCAAGACTAAGGATGGAAATTTTACCCATGGGTACGGATACCCGCGGGTACCCTACCCCCATGGGCAGGGTATGGGTACATTTTTGTACCCATGGGTAGTACCCATACCCTACCCATCAAGTCGTGGTTAGGGCACGAGTATAGCTTTGTACCCAAGGGTATACCCATACCCTACCCATGTATATTATTTCACTATTTGACTAATCCCATGCGTATCTATACCATATACTATTTCATCTACTAAGTGGGTACCTATAGGCTTTATAAATAATTGTCATGTATTCATCTACCTGCAATTGAGTTGAGATTATTTTCTTGCCAATGTGCTACTAATAAATATAAAAATATAGGAAAATGTACTATTTGATCTACCCAATGGATACCCGGCGGGTACGGGTATCCATCGGGTATGGGTGTGGGTACAAATTCATACCCATGGGTAAGGGTATGGGTAGAATTTTGTACCCATGAACTATAAGGGTATGGGTATGGTATTGCTCTACCCTACCCATACCCTAACCATTGCCATCCTTACGCAAGACCACCACCACAGATTCAAACACTAAACCAACAGCTCATTGGCTGGAACCCACAGTCATCCACTCCCCAATGGACAGACATCTCAGCGCAAGAGAGGGGGAGGGGAAATCAAGAACTAACCTGAACCAAGAACCTGAGGTTGTACAAGATTACACGACCTCAAAGATCCAGACAACAGACCAGGTTCGTCAGGTTCGCTATGCAGATCCCTGTTGCATAACGTCAGGTTCGCAAGTTCCAAGGCATACAAATGAGAGCGCTAAGCTTGTAAAAGGTGCCATAAATGTTTGTCAAACAATAGAAGGCACATAAATAATGAGAACTATGTAACAACACGCTCTAGGATGTAAGCAGAAATTTCACAAACATCACTTCCAAAATCTGTATGACAACCAAGCACATGTAGTAGCCACTCTAAATATCCTAGAATAGTACAATTCAGGACATAATAACATATTTATTAGTAGATTACGGAAGTTCAAGCACCAATATTATAAAAAAATTACACAGATGTTCACAAACCAACTATTTATCAATGATCTCAAGAAATAATTAAAGGAAAATGGAACCTTTATTCCATTGCTAGCATTGCACAGACATAACCATGCTACAGGAAAATGGAACATTTATTCCATCATAAACCCATGTAAGCCAGACCAAGACCACGCATCGTAAATTTGGTATCAATATATTAGAGGATAACAAAAATAATAGCGGAATTCACAGCTACAGTTCACAAATTGCTTTGGATACTGAAAACACAACATTTGAGCCGAAGAGCAAAGGATGGAACATAACAAAAAAGGAACCACCTCTCATTTTATATCTAACTATGAGGACATACAAAGTGGACAATCTTAGGCCTTGTTCGGAACAAATGGAGGAAAATCAAAGGATTGGAAGGAAATGAGGGATAAGGAAAGGAAATAAGGTGTCAAACACAGGAATATATAGACCATGTAGGAACAACGACATAGGTGTTCGGGACGAAGGAAAATGGAGTACAGGAAATCTAGATAAATTTGGTCACACCTGATGATTTTTTAATGTAAAAAGCCATCATTCTCGTTGAGTTCAGGTTGATGAACCCCAGCATGCACAGATGACAGATCCATCTGGTTTTTAAACTTATGTGGGTCTCAACGTGTATGGTTGAGGTGCTCTCTGCCTCGGGCCGACGCAGAAAAAATGGTTGGCAAAAGCTTAACGTCTATATAATAGAGCTTAACGCCTAGTTGTTAGGTGTTAGTCCTAAGGTTAAAATCGCGAAATACTTTTGAATTAAGTTTATTTTGTAAATTTGTTTCGTCTAGAGGTCAAATTTGTCCGTTTCGGCATGCTACCCATTAACTAATACACTTCAATTATCTATACTAGCAAACATGCTCGTGCGTTGCAACGGGATAAATAAATTTATGTATGTCTAAACACAACGATCATAAAACTAACACAATGGTTTGTCTTAGTGACATCTATTTTAAAAATGTCGTATTCAGTATTTCATCGGGGCATTAGGCGAAAGGTGCAATGCTCAACATCAACATTGTAGATCCTTCGTTTGTTTGGCATGTGTTGATGAAGGTTCCAAACTTGGGCATTCTGGAATACCAATCATCTATTGAGCATGCAACAATGAAAGTTGTGATTTGGGGCATTTGAGAATCTTGAGAATCAACATCGAGTTCCCGCTAAACTAAAGCCTCAATTGATTGCTTCGTGGTTAGAGCATGGTTAATAGTATAGCTGACTGTTGGCTATAAGGATATGTCATGTTATCTAAAGCCTTCATAAAAATTACTTATATAATTAGTTGGCTCTAAGCATTTAATATTTACATGAGCAATGCATGAGATTGAATGAGAATTGCATGTATACTACTTTTTCTCGATTCATGTGCTATAGTCAGGTTGTAGAATAAGAGTCCGCTTCACCCTTTCTCCTCTCTCTCCTCTCTCCTCACTCCTTCAAATATACATGGAAAGCATTTAATATTTACATAGGAAGCCTCATAGTCTGCTGACTATCAGAAATTTTGTTTGGAGCTCAAGCTTCATGAAGCCCTTAATTTTGAAACTTGAAAAAACAAATTTTTTGTTTCAAAAATTATGGAAAAAATTATACACATACATATGGATGTATATTACTTGTCTGTAAAGTTTCATTGTGAAACACATTTGTATATGAGCTACACAAAACTAAAAAAATCATGTATTTCTAGCACTTGTAGTATTCACTATTAAAATACACGACTTTGTTCTTTTTGTGCAGCTTGAACCAAAGCGTATTTCATCACCAAATTTTCCATAAATGTAATATACATCTGTATGTTCATGTGTATTTTTTCAGAATTTTTTGAAACTTAAAAAATATGTTTTTCAATTTTTTTCAAAAAATAGCTCCATGGAGCTCGAGCTCCAAAAAGACGCACTCGCACTTTATTAGACTTGCTCTTAGGTAGCTTTCATATATACAACTTGTTGTTTATCGGTCATTAATCATGATGAGAAGGATCATACCCTCGAAACATATGTCCACTCGAATAATTTGGTCTCCATTTGTGTCAAGGAAATCCACCGTGTTGGTCGTTGAATCCAGCCTATCGCCATGGTATGAGTAGCCGTCGTTGGCGACACGTACAGAGCCAAGGCCCACTGCCGCCCTCCTTGGGCCATTTCGATCGCACGTAAGAACAAAAAAATGATGTTTTGTGCTAGCTACGAAGAACGTTCAACAATGCTTAGCCACGTCTGTACTTTGTTTGGCCTTTACACCTGCTAAAGATTGAAGCCTCATTTGTTAAAATAATTTATCGACCCCAAAACAATTTTATCTTTAATTATGCCATCATTATCACATATGTTTACCCTTTCTTTCAAGCCCTCATATATTCACCCACAATTTTATCTGTAATTATGCAATTTTATTTTAGCCTAGACAACCCTGTTGGTAATTATGCCATAAATTTATCCACAATTCTTCATTTGAGCCCACACAATCCCTTTCTTTAATTATCCCACATGTTTACTCGCGATCCTTACTCCGATCCCACACAATCCATCCTTTAATTCGATCATAATCTTTTTTTATTGGTTTCTAAGGAGTCTTATTGATTTGAAGAATAAGATGTATTTCAACTGGTGTAATTGCATGTAAGGGAGCAAGGTGAACGTGAAATTATTGACTGTAGGGATTACTTACTTTTTTTTGAGGGTTGTAGGGATTACTTACTTAATGGAAGTTCGCAGCTTGATTGGGCCAGCCCATTGAGCGAGCGTGCATCCAGAAATGAAGCTGTAGGCCTTCATCCCCTTAATTTTTATAAGTCAGTAACGTGGTGTACTGTCTAGTGCGATTTGTGTTGTAGCCCATGTTCTGTGCTCGAGTCCTAGCGTGGCTGATTTATTTTTTATGCGTTTGGACATGTTGCACGCGTGTTGAGAGGATACGCGGGACAGCACTTGGCTCATACTACAAACAAAAACGAACTGTTTTTTTACTTAGCGCGTGGTGGTAGTGGTGGGTAATTTTCATCAACTTTTGGGGTAATCATAGTGACGGACGATGTGCTCGAGTCCTAGCACGGCTGGTTTATTTTTATGTGTTTGGACATGTTGCACGTGTGTTGAGAGGATACGCGGGACAACACGTGGCTCATACTGACAAACAAAACGAATTGTTTTTTTACTTAGCAGTGGCAGTGGTGGTAATTAACTTTGGGGGTAATTATAGTGACGGACGAAAAAAAAGGAAGAAACGCACCTCTTTTTATTATTATACTAGGACAATGCCCGTGCGTTGCAACGGGGAAATAAATCCTCGTGTTCCTCACAACATATTCATGTGATTTAGCGACATATGAAAAGGTTTAATTAATATGATTGAATGATATATGGAAATATTTAATTAACGTGATTAAATTATGCATCGAAAGATGTTAATATCATTCAAGTCGCATATGGTAAGGTGTGGTTAAATAACATTTGGTGGGATAAGAAAATCGGTTGAACGAAAAACTCGATGAAAAGGCGTGGTGGAAGAAAATAAACCGGTTGACGAAACTGCTGGCAAAACACTTGGAATGGACCATGAAGAACCGTTAGCCTTTTTTTAGATAGTAGAGATCACATGAAAAATAGACGTTTTGTATGTTAAATTTTTAAAAAGTTTGTTGCCAATTTTTTTTAAACTATTCACACTCAAATTTTGTTAAATTTTTAAAAAAATATCGCACTTAAAACTATTTGCTCTCCTCGGAACATTTTTTTTCTTTTGCACCACTTTTATAAGATGTTAGCACAAAAATTAATATTTAAAAAACGTTCATGTGTAAAAAATGTATAAAAATACAACTATTCGCACTCAAATTTTGTAAAATTTTAAAAAACGTTCACACTTAAAACTCTTTGCTCTCCTAGGAACATTTTCATTTCTTTTTATTTTTTTTGCATCATTTTTATATGATGTTTGCACTAAAAATAATATTTTAGAAAAATCATATATATATAATGTATAAAAATCCATTAACATATTTATTAAATAGTTCACACTTTCAAAATGCATTAAAATGATGATACACTTAAATGTGTTAAATTATTCAGACATAAGTTTTTACAGTGTGAATTATTATTAAATAATATATTTTTTGTAAGTGCAAATTATTTTTTAAAGTGTGAAGTGCATATTTTGTACGATATGTTGTGTGTGCGCGCGATTACAAAATTGGCCGAGTAGTTGGAGAAAAGGCCAAGGCCCATGTGTGGCAGCCAAGCGTTTTATATTATCCTGCTTCCCCACTTAAAACTCTTTGCTCTCCTAGGAACATTTTCATTTCTTTTTACTTTTTTTTGCATCATTTTTATATGATGTTTGCACTAAAAATAAAATTTTAGAAAAATCATATATAAAAAATGTATAAAAATCCATTAACATATTTATTAAATAGTTCACACTTTGAAAATGCATTAAAATGATGATACACTTAAATGTGTTAAATTATTCAGACATAAGTTTTTACAGTGTGAATTATTATTAAATAATATATTTTTCTAAGTGCAAATTATTTTTTAAAGTGTAAAGTGTATATTTTGTACGATATGTTGTGTGTGTGCGCGATTACAAAATTGGCCGAGTAGTTGGAGAAAAGGCCAAGGCCCATGTGTGGCAGCCAAGCGTTTTATATTATCCTGCTTCAGTGGGGAACCAACCCTAGTTGGGCCGTAATTCTTTTAAATTGCAGCGCTGGGCCGGCCCAAGTAAAGAAACGTTACGTTTTTTCCACTTATTATTGCAGTGCGGGTTAATTTCCAAAAATAGCAGGGACTTTTATGTAAAATATGTGTGACGGACGAAAAAAGGAAAGAAATGTACCTCCCTTTATTATTAGGTATAGATATAGATATATAAGTATAGATATAGATATAGATATGAAGAACATGTATTTTTTACTAATTAACCAGCGAGTCTGTTAACTTTTTTCCTTTGACCTGGCTCAAAAACCCTATGTATGCATGCACACGCTAACTTAGACTAGCCCATAACACAACGAGCCACGCAACACCAACACACACCACTAGCTTACCTTTACTACTCCAGCAAGATGGCAGTGATGGTTGAGATCACACGGACCACGGTACTCCAGCCCTCACGGGAGTCAGCCCGTGGCTTCGGGAAGAAGGTACCTCTCACCGTCTTCGACCGCGCCTCAACCGACCTCTACATCCCGGCCGTCTTCGCGTGGAACGCACCGGCGACCACCAACAGAGCGCTCAAGGCCGGCCTTGTCACCGCCGTCGCGAGGTTCCCGCACCTCGCAGGGAGATTCGCTTCCGACGACCACGGCCGGAAGTGCTTCCACCTCAACGACGCCGGGGTGCTCGTCCTCGAGGCCACCGCGAACGCCGACCTTGTCGACGCGATGGCGCACGACGTGTCCGCGCACATCAATGAGCTTTACCCAAAGGCCCAAAAGGTGAGAGGTAGAGTGATTCTACACGTCCGAGCTAGTAAAGAACTTCTACACGTTACATAAAGCATATTAGTCTGGGTTCAAACATGTCGATGATTTTGACACTGTTGGGTTGCAGGGACGTGCGAATGAACCCATCCTCCAGGTGCAGCTGACGAGGTACAAGTGCGGCGGTCTTGTGATCGGCACCTCTTGCCATCACCACGTCGCTGGCGGTCAGGCCATGAGCGTCTTCTACACGGCTTGGGCCAGCGCCTCCTCGCGCACGTTCCAGTGCCTCCTCGCGCACGCGTGGAAGAAGATCACCGCGGCACAGGACCTGGCGTCGGATGATTTCACGTAGGTGAGGGTCGCCGTGAACTGCCGCGGCCGCGCAAAGCCTCCCTTGCCCATGAACTTCTTCGAGAACATGGTGCTCTGGGCGTTCCCGAGGATGCAGGTCCGGGACCTCCTGTCCAGCAGCTACCCGACGGTGGTCGGCGCCATTCGTGACGCCGCCGCGCTGGTCGATGACCACTACATCCAGTCGTTTATAGACTTCAGCGAGGTGGAGCGCAGCGGTATTGAAAACGGCGGCGAGCTAGGAGCTAACATCGACGGCGGCGATGCCGGGCACGCTGTTCTGCCCTGACCTGGAGGTTGATAGCTGGCTTGGGTTCCGCTTCCACGACCTCGACTTTGGGTGTGGGCCGCCTTGCGTATTCCTACCGCCGGACCTGCCCGTCGAAGGACTAATGATCTTTGTGTCGTCCTGCGACACCAAGGGATGTGTCCACCTCTTCATGGTGCTCGATGACGATCACGTCGAGATCTTCAAGCATATTTGCTACTACATGGACTAATCATACGAAGTATGATATGTACACGAGTAACACCACAAAAATGTACTGTACTACACTATCTATCCCTAAACTGCCTTGCTTAATTGCTCACATGGCTGATATGAAATATGTAGTAGTATGTACTAAGAGCATTTACAGTAGGGTTCCTCGTATCGATCCTAATTGAACAGTTGGATCATTGATCGGTTGAAAAAACATCATTTAGGGCTCGTTTGATTCATAGGAATTCCATAGGATTTTTGTAGGATTTTATCCCATATGATTTTTTTCTACGTTACTCATTTGATTCATAGGAATTATTCCTATAGGATTTTTTCCCATAGAAATTTTTGCACTACTTCCTATAGGAATCCTAACATTCACTCTAACCTCTTTCTACAATTCCTTTGATGGAATCAAACAAACTTTGGTGCAAGCAAAATCCTATAAGATTGGAGTGGGAATGCCATTGCAATCCTATGTTTTTCCTGTTTCTATGATTTTCCTACCCTATGAATCAAACAAGCCCTTAGATAAACACCTCGAATCGATTTCAAACGTTTTCGACACCCCTTCCATCCAACTTAAATCTAGGGCGGATATAAGGAGATCCGAACGTGTTTGCGACATCAGTTCAACCCACCATAACCTGTACAAATCCACAAATATCTCAAAATCTGACGAATCCAAGACTGTGATCCATTCTGATTCCACTCCAATCTCTTTGTCCCCTTTGATTCCAGTTGGATCAATATTGAGCGAGGGTAGCAGCGCGGGATCCGGCGATGACTTTGACCAGGAAAGCATGCTCCAAGATACGGAGCCGGAGGACGTAGAGGAGATCAGCTAGTCCTATACTCGTATCTAGAATACCTAAATAGTTCATTCTCACTAACATATCTCTTTTGACATACTCTATATGCTATTACGATGTAGACTTCTATTTCCAGGATTTTTTGGACTTTTGTTTTGGAGGTTTGCTGTTTAATGGGGGATCAACACGTGTAAATCTGGGGAAGTAGCGGTGTACGTTTTGTGGGTGCGTTTTGCGTTTTGACTTTGGTTGTCCGGGTACGTTATGGTGTGGTTCTAGCACGTACGCATGTGCATGGTGTCTGATTTGACCACGTCTACGTTGCTTCTGGATGGAAAAATTGTTCTCTCCTCTTTGACTGGAATCCTTCTTTGACTGTGGATAAGATGCTATGATTTTTTTTGTGGTGTTAGCGCTGTTTTTGTTGGAGTTACATGTTGAGTTGTGTTTAAATGGAAAATTGGTTTGCTCCTCATTGACTGAAGATAAATTTGATTTTTTTTCCTTGCCGCGCTGCTTATGCGATGGAGGCTACGTGGGTTTGTGCATGTTATGCACCGTGTCAGCCGGTTGTTCTGCATGGATTAGCAGAATCGTGGTAACGCCACATCCTTTGGTTCTAGATTGATCTCCTATTTATTTTTCCTCTCTAGAAGGATCCCGTGGGCTCAGCTCAACCGCCATCCAGGAGTATATAAATCGTCATCACGGTGAGGGCTTCATATCTCGCCTGCTCGCTTAGATCATCGGCACCCTTCCGTCCCATGTCACCTAGCCGTATCTCGATGGCGTGACTCGCCCTGCGTTGCCCGCTCCTCCACCTCACGCTTGCCACCGCCGGTGACCTGCCGCTCCGGTGGATGCCGCCTGGATGCATGGGCACGGCGAGCTGCGGCAGATAAGGCGAGACGAGGAAGCTGAAGTGTCCGGAAGGGCATGAGCGGAGGAAACGATGGCGCCGTCGAGCTGCTGCATGGGATGGAAGATGAGGCAGAGGTCACTGGTAATGCCCCGGTCCTATCACTCTTATTTGGTTTTCCCTTATATGTGCTATATAGTTTGGTTCGTATCCGTCAGAGGCGGTGATCACCGCAGCGAGCGTGGCCTGGTCTAAAACCCCGAGCATCACACTCGCCAGCATGTTTTCCGTGTAGTTCACCGGCGGCACAGTAGGGAGATTCGATGATGTAAGCGTGCAAGGCTCGCCGACAGTGACCCGACAGAGCGGGCAGGTGGTGTCGGACGCCAAGCACTAGGCGTGGAAGCCGTGACCGCACGTCCACACCGGGGCAGGAACCTGACCTCCTCCCCGTCCTCGAGCCGGCCAGGCACACCGCGCACTCCACCTCCACTCCAACGACGTTCGCTGCAGCCGCGCGGTACACCGTGGCCGGCAACGACCGAAGCAGCTCCGGCCGAGTCGATGCCGCTGGGAGGTGGAGGCGCCGTCTGCACGCCCCGCGTCTCCGGTGGACCGATTGGCGCGTGTGTCTCGGCGCTGAAGTAGTAGCTGTGGAGGAAGATGAGCGCGAAGGCGAGCGTTAAGAACAGAAGGAAGATGGCCGGTGCGGTGAGTATGCCGCTCGCCGACATGGACGGCGAGGAGATTTCCCAGGGCGACCATGGCGAGTCCATGGCGGCTCGATGTCGTCTCGGACCACGGTACCAGGTCTGAGGTCTCGGTTGTTAAAAATCTCGTGTGGCTTGGTCGGTGAACAATGAGCTTCATCCCATCTGGAGTGGTGGAATATATGTATGCATGTGAAACGTTGGGAGTGTCGGTCGAAGAGAAGAGAGGTCAATGACATTGATATGGATGGATGGACCAAGATGAAGCAGGGGAGAAAGAAGCTCCATCGGTGTGGAGGTCGTGCTGCCAAACTGAGTGGACGAAGCCACGAAGGCGACCATTAATGCACACGTAAGGACGTAACCCTGACTCTCCAAGGCCGAACCATCGCGGAAACAAGCCTATATATATAGCCTTCTTGTTTATGATTTGATTTACTTTTTGCTGTTTGATAGTCTGCAGCTATGTTGATCTTAATATATATGTCTTTTTAGCCATGTTAAGTGAATAACTTTTTTTTAATTTTAAGTGAAGAACTGAGTTGAAGTTGCTTTCGCGCATGGATGGACACTCAGCTCCTCACGGGTACGGGGCACCAGCAGCTTCTCGCTTTTTCGTGCAATCGGTGAGTTCAGTGGATTAATTGACAAGCTTTTATGTTTCTGTTTTAGATAAACAATGATTTGATGCATTTTTTATAGTAAGTGTACTACTAACTAACATTTCAGAGAAGGCATCGCCAAGAGCTAGCGCCTGACCTCTACAATCACCGGCTACGTCGAGCTCATGGAGATACACAAGAAGATCCGGCTCTAGGTGCATGCTACCATGTCATCATTCTACAAGCGGTGGCCATTCGGCGACATGTTGTGATCTGGTCGGAACCGGCAGCTAGATGCCAGCCTGGAAGATGATGCTTTGTATCTACTGCTTCCCCTCAATACATTGAATCGCCTCAAGTAATTATTAATTTTATTTTTTTTAAATATCAATCTAAGATTTATTTTTTCTTGTCATGAGATCGATATTCTCTCTCTCTCTCTCTCTCTATATATATATATATATATATATATATATATATATCAGGGACAGGGTATCCATAATGAATTTGTTCCATGCATAAATATATAAGTAGCATGTAGTAACCTTGCCTCTCTGACATGTATATCACAAAAAAAAATCACCTTTATTTCCATGCAACCTCTAGGTGCACCAAGCTTTTTACAGAAACTTATGATGTCAAGTTGTATTTTTTTCTCTTATTATCATATCATAAATTGCTCTTAGAAGTTGAAGCACTGGAATCTATGCATGTATCAATTTATAAGGTGCTTTAATCAATATGTGTGCTTTTTATATGAATATGTAATCGCATATTGAGCTATTTTTTGCATGAAAATGCCGCCAAGAGTACCTCTGTGTAGGGAAACTATCACTAAGAACTACTCCCTCAGTTCTAAAATAACTCTTTTAATCTTAATAAAATTTGATAAGTACTAAAATTAATATGAAATCGAGACAGTTCTTTCTGGGCCAAGGTTTATAATATAAGTATCCTCATAATGTCTAATAACCTTTTTGAGATATACTAATATCTATGATTTTTTCACTTTCAAGAAAATGTTGGATTGGAAACTCTAGAACAGGTTTTGCATTACCTTCCTCATATAAATTATGCAATAAAATGAATGAAAATACATACTTAATCATCTGTAATAGTAATAAAGCTAAAAGAAAAAATCTGTATCTTTTCTATTGCAAAACAATATGTGGCGTTAATGGTTTGCACCTTTATGATAATAGAAATTGGAAGACTGCCGACTGTCATTGACCGCCATGCATTCTTTATGCAGAACGCGATATTTGTGTTCTTTCAATGGCTCGATGTATAAAGACGAGCCGATAATCATTCTTTGTTGGATGATTTAGGCAGCTATAATGATTTTTATCATATCTTCTTCGATTTAGCAACCTCACACACATTTTTAGTTTTGTACCTGTTTTTCCTATCAAACTCGCTGCATTTGTACTTTTCTAATGTATCATCTCCATTTTTTAATGTAACCGTTTCTATAAATAAATGTAACAATTTATAAAATAATAACAAAGATCATTTACTCACAAATAACATAACACATAAAATTATCAACAAACTACATCTATACTACCACTCTCTCGATAAATACCATACATCTACCTCTGTGAAACAAGATACAAAGTTTGTCTAAAATTTTCCAAGTAAACATTCAAGCAGAAAAAACAAAAAAGACAGACAAGGACTTGCATGTGATT
The DNA here is from genome assembly GCA_950022295.1 of Bromus sterilis. Taxonomy (NCBI): domain Eukaryota; kingdom Viridiplantae; phylum Streptophyta; class Magnoliopsida; order Poales; family Poaceae; genus Bromus; species Bromus sterilis. The sequence continues at coordinate 246,652,971 of OX465601.1, forward strand.
TTATCAAACAAAAATAAGGACTTACATGAACTCAACAAATGACCAAAAGACTTATCCTGGAATCAAAATGTTGTTTCTTTGGCCAAAATTTTAAACACTAAAACAACATATTTAAATTGAACTCGGGACAAAACAGGCTCGAGGAGACACACCCAATACCTGTCTTTATTTCTATGAGTCTTTTAAATCCATGTAACCGTTGTTATCAATGAAAGTAATATTTTATTAAGCGGGAATGCAACTTTGATATAATTATATAAATACCTTAACATAAAGGACAAAGTACTTGCATGTAATATGAACATATATATGTACCCGCAAAAAAAATGAACATATATGTAGACCTACACATCCGCGGCTAATGTGCTAAAGTTACCACATGTCAACCTTGCATATATGAACATGTCTACATGAACATATATGAGCATGTGAGATGAATATATGTTGCTCAAAATTCTTCATCTGTGCGCGTTCATATATCTGAATGTCTAAAAATGACAGCGTGCGATGTCTCAGTTTTCTAGGAAATCATTATGACCTAACATCAGCCCATGCAATTTGAAAACTCTATGGTCCATTACGTTGGAGGTTTTAAAATTTTCTAGAAGTGATAAGTTTATTTTTTTCATTATTACAAAATATATATGGTTTTTTCTACTATAAAAGGAAGATATAGGGTTGGAATCTCTTCATGCAATTTATTTCATATAGCTAAAGCTTGACGATGTCTATAGGTAGTGGTTGCAACTAGGGGTGGTCATTATCCAGTTAGATGTGTCTATCAATGTAAGTGGTTTGTTAAAATCTTCCACAATACGGCACACTCATTTTTTGCCCTCTCCTCTGTTCTTCTGCTTTGTAGGTTGTTCTTGACAAGGATTTTTATTGAAATTCCATATGACTAATAGTAAAGTTTATTGAATTGAGCAAGTAAGTTTTTCATCTATTCTCTTGACATGTGATTTAGTGTTTATAAATTTATTTGACAATTAGAGAAAACCTTGGATTGACATATATTCTTTTTTCTACTACTATGAGCTTTTCTCCGTTGGCATTTGGTAAGTTTACTTTTACGCTTGCCTAGCTTTGCTCTTAACTTAAGTTTTTAATTAGCACAATGGTAGTGGTGCATTTAAAATTCAAGTGCTTGGAAGTCAAGCATATGCTAAACTTCCTATTTACTAATATGGTTGGATCATGTTCTTAATGAAACAATTTAAATTGTAAATTCTGAGAGAAGTTTAGAGAAATTTGGTATTTTTTCATGTTGATATATTTGAAATTTCTACCATATCCAAATGCATGGGATTATATAGCTGGAAAGCTAAGAAAGTCTCTAATCCCATAGAGAGTCTAAAACTGCATTTAACCGATGAGGTTTTTGTCGCATATGTTGTCAAGGAAAATATGTGGGCTGCATAGGAGGCCAGGTAGAAGAAGATGGAGGCCTTCTATGTTTAGTTCTGAATGTGATCAGGAGCCAGGTGCTGTTCGCTGGAGCATGATGTAGTTAAGGACCAAATGAACTACCATGTTTCCTTGGATGAATCAGTTTCAAGAACTGATGCTTGATCTTGTATATGTTTTATTTTCATTAGATTTACCTTATTTGTATTCTCCTGTTGTGTTGCCTCTTTTTTCCTTTATGTAATTTAATTATATGTAACCGTTATCATTATGCAAGTAAAAAATGGTTGACAAACAATATACAAATATAAACACATCATTACAAGCACGGCGATGCGCCGCACGGATTTAATGATGGCATTATAGGTTTTGCTCACGTTGAAGGCGCTTGGGCCAATGGACAAGCTTATCCAATTGTCGTCTGGATGATGATGGACTAGACGACGACGAAGGTTAAAAAACTTGTAGTGGTGTAATTAATTCATTCATTGTTAGGCACTATTTTTAGAAATTTTTACTATTAGTGGTGTAATTCTTGCATCATATTTAAAAAGTGCATTTTGTATGTAAATTGTGTGCAAATTTTATCATCATGGTTTTCTATTTTATTTTTTATTAAAGGGTAATGCCATTAACAATAATTACTTCTCCACTGTAAAACTTTATTATTTTGATTTTGTTTTTGTTTACTTTTCATTTTTATTCTTCTTAAAGGGTAATACATTGCCACTAATTCATTATTCCCTAGAAAAAATCTTCTTTATTTCTATTTTTATTCTTCTTATCGCGTAAAACCATTGCCACTAATTCATTCTTTCTAATAAAACGTCATTACTTTGAAAAAAAACATTTCTTTTTTGCTTTTCAAGGTTAATACCATTGCCACTAATTTATTCTTTCCTATAAATTCCACCAATTCATTCCTTCTTAGGTTAATACCATTGCCACTAATTCATTATTTCTAATAAAACTTCATTAGTTCACAAAGCATTTTCCTTTTTGCTTTTCAAGGTTAATACCATTGCCACTAATATATTCTTTCCTATAAATTCCACTAATTCATTATTATATCCTTTGTCTTATAAAGTATAAAAAAACACAATTTTAATGTAAATCATGTGCAATTTTTTCATTTTGTTATTGTTTCCGTTTCTTTTTTTCTAAAGGTAATACAAAAATCAGTAATTCATTTTTCCTTAGAAAAAATATTTTTTAGATTATACTTTCGTTTTTATTAATTTATTTTTCTTTAAACATAATACATTTTTTTATTTTTTTGCTAGAACGACATGCGCCATCGTCATTTTCTTTCTTTTGAAAGGGTAATACCAATACCATAGTTCATTCTTCCTTATAAAATATTACTATTTTCTTTTAAAATTTTATATCAATTGAAAGGGGAATATTAATGCCATAATTCATTTTTCCTTAGTAAATTTTTTTATTTTGGTTTTGTATTAATTTGTTTCTTTTTGACAGGGTAATAGCAATGCCACTAATTCATTATTCCTTAGAAAATATTTTTTATTTTGGTTTTGTTTTTACTTCATTTTCTGTGTTTGCAAGACTAAAATCAATGTCACAAATGCATTCCTTGTGCGGCTTTCCTTTTTATGAAAATTAATATTGTGCTTATTTTTCCATATTATACAAAGATGTTTTTTTAGCTTTATACTATTTTAGTCCTTATATGTGTTTATCAAGTGTTTTTAGTCGTGTATGTATGAATATGATGTGTGCGTAAATATACACATAAGTGTTGTACGATCGCGTGTAAATTATACTACTTTCTTTGACTCATATTATTTGTCGCTCAAATGGATGTATTTCACACTAAAATACATATACAAACATCCATTTAAGCGATAAGTAACATGAACCGGAGGAAGTAGAATGAAAACATTGCATTATTATTGTTTAGTTGAATATATTGGCTATCCTGAGCCTATCGATTATAGCCCTGAGTATGATGCGCGTTCCCTGTACTCGATGCACAACAACGAGCAATCAAAATAATTGACTGGTCCTAATTGGTGTAAGTCAAATGAAAAATTGACTGACACAAAAACTAAATTCAATTGACTTACTAATAGCCGCTTCCAAAATATATATTACTTCCTCCGTCTCAAATTAGCTGACATAAATTTAAAATGCATTTAAATACATACGTATCTAGAGAAATCCAACTGGCATCTAAAATGCCCTCTTCACCGACCACAAAGCCCTCTTCACCAGCGCCATCCATTTTGGCTAGTGTGGGATGGGTGTCTTCTTCACCATCACCCCCTCCCGCTACCATGTTGATCATGTGTCCTCCACCCGCAAGTGGAGACGCCTACTTCTCGTAGCAGCAGACACATGGTTCAGGTGGATGGACGGGCGAGCACACATGAGGACTCTTTAGCCAAGGCAATGCGTCGCAAGGCGATGCCCAACCTGGACAACGAAGGTATAACGTCTCCATCCAAATCCTTTATGTATTTTTCTACTCCTATTATGGCTTATAAGTTACTCCTTCTGTTATTACAAACGATCTGTAATACAATTTTGTACTGAAGTTATTACAATTTTGCGAACCCTACTCCTATTATGGCTTATAATCCACTAATTGCGAACTCTAATACAATTTTGTACTAAAATTATTACAAAGTTGAGGTACTTATTTTAGAACGGAGGGAGTGAATGACATTGGTGTTAGACTAGGAAGTAATGAAAAGAGATTTTCGTTTTGTATAATGTTTTGCAACATATGGAGTTGGATCGTTTAAAAGTTACTCCACGTGTTTCTAGCATATCTGTGTCCTTGTCCCTAGATGAGGATTTGCTTTCCATAGTAGATGGTCAGTGGAAGCTCCTTCCTCATTCAAGAAGAAAGGTCTCGGAGGTAGGCTTAGATGAACCTGGGCTTAGTTCGTTCTGTGAACTTACAGCATCCGAACATAAATCAAAAGCCAAACTTTCGAAAAGGGGTAAAAAGTCCTCAAAGAGGCCCAAAGTGTCTACGTCCCCTATTCTTTCCTAATAATCGCATCAATCTTGGTGACTTGGCTAAACATCTATTCATTGTGGAATGTAGTTGGATTCATAGGCTGGACTTTCTGGATATATCTGAAACGGGTAGACAATATATCTTGGTAAGACTGCTTGACCACGTATGTGGCGGAATATACTTCACTTGGATTTCTCACCCCCCCCCCCCCGGAGAGGCCATTCTGGAGGCATATTACTTGGCGTGAAAGCAGAGACTATGGATGTTTTGGCTAGTTTGGATGGAGAGTATCACATAAAACTCCATATCCGTAACAAGATTGATAAGTTCACATGGACTCTGGTCACCGTGTATAGTGCTACCTAGGATGAATTCAAATCCGTCTTTCTTCATGAATTGGGGAATCTAGCCAAAAATGATACATACCATGTTCTAATAGGTGGCAATTTTAATATGCTAAGATTTCAACATGAAAAAAGTCATGACAGGTTTGATAATCATTGCCCTTTCCTTTTCAATGATGTCATCAACAGTATTGACTTGCCAAAGGTTTCCATGATCGAAAGACAATTCGCCTGGACGAACAGTCTTCCAGAACCAACGTACGAAAGGCTAGATCGTGTGTTAATGGATACCGAATGGGAGTCCAAATTCCCAATGGTGTACGTGCAAGCACTAACTCGTATTGAGGCTCTATCAGATCATGCCTCCATCCTCATAACCACCGATATGACACATCTATAGTGTAAACGCAAGTTCTATTTGAACTCGGTTGGTTATACCGTGACAGCTTCCATGATATGATAAAGGAGGTGTGGGAGCAACCCGTTGTTGGACGTACCTCAATTCATAAAATGGAAAAATAAAATACGTGCTACACGTAAATCCTTTGGTGGTTGGGCTAAGCATGTTGTTGGTATCCTTAAGCAAGGAAAGCTTCGACTTTCATCTATTGTTAATGAGTTCTAAGCTTTTGTTGAGATTTGACCGCTAACTGCGCAAGAAATCGAGAACAAGAGTCAAGCAATGCGCAGATAGCTCGAATTCTTAGAGAAGAGGAGATCAAATGGTACTAGTATTCGAAGTCTACATTTCTTATAAAAGGGGATTCAAAAACAAGATGCTTTCAAGGTTTAGCCAATGGCAGATACCAATGAAGAAAATAGCACGCTATATCTTCTCTAATAGCATGCTATATATTCGCTAATAGCACGATATATCTTCGCTAATAGCACGCTATAGCATATTCGGAGAGCCAACGCTAATTTTTCACAATTTTGCTTGCTATGAAGCTATTTACGAAATAGCATGCTATACATCGCTAAAACGGGATAGAATGTAGCATGCTATATCGCACTAATCCTACACCTGACCCAACACCCAGTCTCCAACTATGTACTTATCCATTCTCCATCCAACCATGTGCTCATGTGTGACAACGACCGCTGATTCCTCCAACTCGGCCGATCTTCTTTCATTATTCGTCGATTTTCCCCCATTTGCGGTGGCACGATGTCCAACCATCTGTGCCACCCTCAAGTGAGGCATCTGGCAAGTTCTTTATGTTTCCATATATGTGATGTGTGTGTTCAATTAAGATATTTGCTAGATGTTAGTGTGTTTGGTTCGGTTGTGATGCAAACTTGCAAGCTATCTATGTTTTCTTCTAGTATCTGATTGATCATTACTTTATTAACTACCTAGGTACCCTACTTCTATGGTCATCAAGAAAAAGATTATACTTATTAGTGGAGATTCCGCTGAAACCTGACTCTAAATAAGTATTTTTTGTTCTGCTATTGCTCCATGGATTGTTGATGTTAGTCTACCTTAAAATAATTTAGTCCTTTATTATTTAACGATATCCCTTATTTTTGTTGAAATCCTTTATTTTTGAGCTATATCTGGCATTATTTCTTACCAAACGCTATTTTAATGTAGCACGCTATTAACACACTATAACTTGTATAGCATCTCAAAGAGGCTGCTGCTATTTCGTTTTGCACGCTATTTTTTCATTGGCAGATACCGAAAGAAACTTATTTATTCTTTGGTTTAGGAAAATGGTAGGATTGAGGGTCATGAGGAACTCAAATCCTATATTACCACTTACTATAAAAATCTGTTTGAAGCTCCGGAAGAATGAAACTTCTTAATGGACGAGTCCCAGACGGAGGATATCCCCTAGGTTTTGTTGAGGAAAATAACCTTCTTATAGCTCCATATATCTAGGACGAGGAAAATAAGGTGGTTTTTCAAATGGAACATAAAAAAGCACCAGATCCAGATGGATTTTTCGCTGAGGTCTATCAGAACTTCTGGGAAGGCGTCAAATTGGATCTTCTAGACTTGTTCGACTACCTTCATGTTGCACAACTAGAATTGTTTCACTTAAACTTTAAAGAAATAATTTTATTACCTAAGATTATCGAGGCTGAGGATTCAACAATACAAACCTATTTGCCTCCTTAATGTTAGTTTTTAAATTTTCATGAAAGTTGCAATGATTAGATTGAACTCAGTGGATGACCATGTAGTTTGTCCTACCCAGACTGCTTTCATGGAAGGTATAAATATCCTTGCTGGAGTTGTAATCCTTCATGAAATAATCCAAGAACTTCATCAATTTTTTTTGAATGGGGGTAATACTTGCGATTGACTTTGAAAAAGCTTATGACAAAGTTAAGTGGTTTTTTCTCCAACAAACTCTTAGAATAAAAGGTTTATCTATAGAGTGGAGGGCTCTGATCCATTTTTTCTGGAGGTAGTGTTGCCATTAAAGTCAATGATAACGTTGGTCACTAGTTCCAAATGAAGAAAGGGTTGTGGCAAGGTGAGCCAGTATCTCCCATGCTATTTAATACAGTGGAGGATAAGTTGGGTGTCATGATTGAGCGCGCAAAGGTGTTGGGAAACGTAGTAGAAAACAAAAAATTTCGGCCTACGAATCAAGAACCCAAGATCATCCAAGAAGATTGCATACAAGGTTTTAGGTCATGGCTCACCAACCGATGTAGCGGAAGTAGAGTTGGTGAAGCTCGTGGACGTAGTGGAATTAGATCTCGCAAGTTCTCCCATGAACAGTCCCTTGATCAATCCCACGAACAAGTCCCGCGATCTAGTCCCACGGACAAGTCCCATAAACAAGCTCCTCGAAGAAGGGTCGAAGGTACGACCCCTCCATTAGTATCCACACATCCCGTAGCAGCAATCCAGCAGCGCTCCGCCGTCCAGAGATGAACGCCACCGAGAAAACTAGAGGGAGAAAACCCTAACGGATTTCGATCTAGAACAGCGTCTAAACCGGGGTCTAAAAGTGGAGCAACGGGGTTTAGAGGAGGGAGGGTGGCGCATAGACCTTGGGGACAAGTTGTGCTGCGCCCCCCACCCCTCCCCCACATTATATAGGTGGCCAAGAGGCCCTTGGGGCGCAATAAGGGGGGTGGGGAGTCCAACTTGGACTCCCAAACCTCCCAAACCTTCCCACCGGAAACCTGCCATATTGGAGAGTTGGACTTTCCACCTGGAGGGGGATTCCTTCCCCTTGGTGCGCCCCCCACCCCTTGGCCGGCCAGGGCAGCCTAGGTGGCTTGACCCCCAAGGCTAGGGGCGCAGGGGAGTGGGTGGTACTGCCCGGAACCTTCTGGAACCTTCCATGACCTTCTAGAAGCTTCCAGGACCTTCCGGGACATACCGGGACCGTTTTGGGACATTCCGGACACTTCTGGAGCACTTCCAGGACCTTCCAAGACCGTTCTCGGACGTTCCGGAGCCATCCGGATAGTTTCCAAGACCATCCGAGTTACAGTTTAAGCCACCGGATGACCGCGAAGGTTGTCGGGACGCCCAGCGATTATCCGGAAACTATTCCGGTTGATCCAGGACTTCCCCAGTACCATTCTCATATGTTCCGGAACCACCTGGGACTACTCCAGAGTGATCCGGACATAACCTTAAATACCCAGAACTACTTCTGGTGCCCTTATGAACAATTCCATAAATCTCCGGAACTACTTCCGGTACCCGTATGAACTATTCTGCTTTGCTTCCACTAAACCTTCTACCATACTAGTATTCTAACAGACTACTGCTCGTTAAGTGTGTGACCCAATAGGTTGGGTATAATGCGGACATGACTCAGAACATCTTCCGGACATAGGTCAACAGCCTTTTGTCAATAGCCAATAATCAACAGCGGAGCCATGGACACCCATGTTGACTCCCGCACATACACGAAGAAACTTCGAGTGAACCATTATGTTTAGTCATGTACCATTCCCTTTGCTTCGCGATATATGACAAAGTTAGAGGAGAGAAGTTTGGCACCCATGTGTAACAACTTTTGAACACAAGCCACTCGTTATCCTCTTTGCTCGTTTGTCCCTTTTCTCGTTATCGTATTCTGGTATCCCCGTGACTGAATCACAATGCGTCTGGCCAGACTATAATGGATACCGTCATACCGAGTGGGCCCGAAGTGGATATCTTCTTCATCGTGAAGGAGAAAATCCCATTCTTGAACTATCACAGTCACTAGCCACACCATCTGACATACCCAGAACTTATTTTACTACTTCCCATTTATGGGAGGATTCATCTAAGAACCAAAGCATGTCTTCCTGTGTGAAGCAACTCGATACTCTCATGGTCTAAGGAATTACGTATATGATAACATTTCATGATATGACTTATAACGTAGTTACGATGTGATCTCTAAGTATATCATTCAATACTGGGGTCGGTTCAACATCATTGTTCTGCTAACAATATGTTCCCATTGCTACTGACATCCTTGTTACAAGAACAATGTCCATGATTAAGAAAACGTAATCATCAGTTAGCACATGAGCTGGTCTTAGAGGCTAAACCAGGAACTCTTGGTGTTTACATTTCCACACATGCAAATGAGTTTTCTTTTGAATCTCATAGTCAGGGTCATTGCAATTATAGCACAGAAATATAAACATTAATTACGAACGTGGAAATATATATAATAACATTTTATTATTGCCTCTAGGGCATATTTCCAACAGTCTCCCACTTGCACTAGAGTCAATAATATTGTCAATGCTTGAGCAGTTTACACCTATGGCATACCGGTGTAATAAATGCCTCATTTGTGGTATAGACCTCATCTTCGGATCTGACGTTTCAGGCCCGTTTGTATCTTGCATATCTTCGCGTTTTCACGCTATCATAAAATTCACTAATTTTATCAGTTTAGCTTTGTATATGTTTGAATCATTTGGTAGGACCTTGGTTCCTTAGAATAAGTCCTGAAATCATTCATCAATGTTCCATGAGCTTCAAGCATCTAGGAAACCATACCGTGTTCATAAATGAACTGATGATTCAAAATACCCTCCCTTGTTACTTCTTTAAGCAACAATATACTTAGCCTCTGTTATAGAATTCGCCACAGTATCTAACTTTAACACAGTTCCTTCATACTGTGCCACCCTTATGTGTGAAACACATAATCCCAATTAAAATCGAAAACCGATCGGAGTAAGTATGAAGACTGAATTGGTGTAACTGTTTACATCAAAATTCAGCTGGTGTAACTTGTTACAACGAGATCTTCATTATCTCCATTTTCCGAGAAACATATCTTATCTATCATAAGTTTAACTTTTCACTGTTTGTCCAATGATCAACATGTTGATCACTTTGGTATCTTGCTCACAACCTTTTGGAGCACTGGACATATCTGGTCGTTTTACATATTATGGTGTACATGATTAATCCAAACACACATGTGAGTGGAATTCAATTCATGTGTTTTGCTTATCTGTGTTCATGAACACTGATTTCCGCAAACAACTTTTCACCGTGACCTCGGCAAGAACATCCTTCTTGGCGTTTTCATACTAAACTACTTTAGTATCATGTCAACATGTAACGTTGGATTTAGCATGATCAAGCACTTACTATCTACATAGATCAATGTGCTCAATACAAATGCTATATTAGCCCAAGTTCTTCAACTGAAAACTATTTCCAATGAAGTACTTATTCGTGTCAAGAAATTTATATAATTTCCAATCAACAATATGTCATCTACATAAGATTTTAGAAATATCATTCAGCTCCCACTTACTTTCTTGAACATTCAAGCATCTTCGTTATTCCTGATGAAAACAAACTCTTTTGGCAATTTCATCATAACGAAAATTCCAACTCCATTATGCTAGCTTCAGTCCATCACTGGATATCCAAGGCTTGCATCTATTTTAGCATCCTTTGAATCGACAAAACATTCCGGTCGTATCACATATACGTCCTTTGTTATATTTCCGTGTAGGAACTTTGTTTTGACGTTCATTCTACCATATCCTATAAATGAGATATGTAGTAATTGCTAATATAACCCGAACTGACTAAAGCATTTCTACGGTCGACACTATTTCGCCGTAGTCAACCTTTGAACTTGCTAGAAAACAATTTTCCAACGAGTTGAGCTTTATGGATAAAACAATTTCATCCGAATCAATTATAGATCCATATATATATTCTTCAGACTTTTAGTCTTTCCGAGGGTCTACCAAGTTCAAAACTTGACTTACTTCCATGGATACTATCTCGGATTATTTGGCATTTAGCCAAATCCCGGAGTCAGGGCCCATCAACGCTTCTTTGTATATCACAGGTTTATCATTGTCGAACAACAATATCTCGTTTTACATATCATGAATGTTTGTACGATTTTTGTCTAACCTGTGTGGTTCAGCTGCGCACTCCTCTGAAGATTCAACAATCTTTGACAAGTTGCACTGTCCTCCCACTCACTCTTTTGTAAGAAACTATTTTTCTTCAAAACACATTGTTCTTAACAGCAAACAGTTTTGCTTTTGTGTAGTGATAGAGGAATACCAAAACTTTTGGCATAACCTTAACAAAGTAGCACTTATCTGATTTGGGGTTTTGAGTATGTCAAACATATGCCTCATATACCCAAATTTTAAGAAAAGACAACATGGTTTTAACAGTCCATACCACATCTAATATGGTGTCATTTCAACAGATTTGATGATGCTCTTTTCAGTGTAAAAGCCGTAGTCACTAACGCATAACTTTAATAGGTATAATGGCAAATTGATAAACGTCATATTTGATCTTACCGTGTCATACATGGCTTGATTACATCTCTCGAACACTTTACTCATAGTGGTGTTCCGGGAGACGCAAGTTATGACACTTCTTCACAACTCATCAGACGTTCGCTAAACTTGTAACTCAAATATTACTTTCTACAATCTAATTTGCAGAAGCTTTATTTTCTTGTTACAATGAATTTCTATTTCACTCTAAAATTCCTTGAACATTTCAAAGATTTCAGACGTATGTCTCTATTGAACAGATATCCACATATCTACTTCAACTCATGAGTGAAGATAGGGAATCCACTGCACACAACTACACTTATTGGACTACACACATCATCATGTATGATTACCAATGGTTTAGTTGCCTGTTCATGTATGGCCTATTAACGGTGTTTTAGTCACATTACTTCGAGACAAAGATGGCAAGCGTCAAGTGATTCATAATCATATGACTCGAAAGTCCATCACTTATGGAAATTCTTCATGCATGTTATGTCACTTGTGATAAACGGCAGTGCCACATCTATGTGGTATTTCTGTCAGTCTTGCGACGTTTAGCACCAGTGTTATGGATGTTTAGTATTATTATCAAGATTCATAACATACAACCTATTCATAATGGAAGTATGGCCTTTACGTTATTCATAGCTTTGAACAACTCTCTTGCAACAAACATGATTCAAAATGATGTTTTGCAACAAGGCTAAAGTGTAGTAACAATTTACTCAACTCTAAAATGAATTATGAAGATAATCATAGAGTCAACACACGGCATAGTAAACCTTTTACCGTGTTCCCAAGCGTGTCAAAACTCATCATTAGCTGGTCATAAAGGCCATAGTATTTCTTGCATCGAGTTGCAACAATATGCAATCGATGTGATATTCCGGTGATCAACAGTTTAATCACAATATACAGAATCCGCAATTAACTGCTTAATCATGATTCCCAAGAATTACATCTCTTGACCAACAATGAATTCATCTATAACTCCGTATGACTTTCATTTCTGAGCTGGTTATTCCAGTCTTCTTTCGTTTTTCCTTTATACGTATCATAGTTCTATTTCAATGTCACTCCTACTCACAAAAGATCACACATGATTAAGGATGGCACAGGCCATGGAATTTCCGGCGTGTAAGTTTTACTAACATCCTTTGGACTTCTTTCCCTTAATTCTCATCATCATATGATCGGTGTTCTTCTGGATCCCACACTTATCAGTTTTGTTTAGAGCACAGTGAACATTTTCACTAATGCTTACAATCATACATTGTACTAGATATCTTATATCCAACATTAATTGTCTTACTACTGAAAACTTATTTTTCAGTTCCATGAATATAACATAACTATCCCAAACTTTTCGAAGTTCGGGTTTCATGGTGGTGAAGACAATGCACTTAGCTGTCGTGGAATTCTAGCATTTTGGATTATGGACATAAGTCACATCATCCATAGCATCAGCGGGAGAGCATCAAAAATTTGCGATAGGACAAGCTCCTTCTCGACACTATTGAGGATAGTCCTCACAATACGGTACCAATCGTAAAGTTTTTACCAGATAAAACAGTTAATCAAAATCAATTTGGGAAGGTGGTAACGCGAGCCATTATTCTACAACGATAATGCAAATACTAAGACTTTGTTCATAATTAAGTTGCACTTGTGATTAATCAATTTAATTACTTAGTGCGCTCCCACTCAGATCAATATCTCTCGTAATTGATGCTGGAGTAATTCAAGATCCAACCCAATCGTCCGCCATTGATGTGACATCACTGATGACTTAGACTGGACCGGTAGGCCAACTTGCCAATCACGCCAAAGGTGATTCTTGTTCATCTTTCGATGGGCGTGTTCCGGTAGCAAACTTTTATCCAAACCGTCAAGATAACCAAGTGTAATGTGCTGTGTGTTCTTTTAACACACCCATCTTTTATGCGTCACACCGTGTGCACCCATGTGACATGACCTGCTCCGATGTGAAACATAGTATAGACGGTGCTACAGTTGGAAGAACACTATCAACTTGATATTGTTTTGCGAGAGATCACCCTAATAAAATACGACTACCGCGCATCAAACAAGGGTGCATCAAAGGGATAAACATCACAGGCAGTTCATAAAATTATGTGATATGATATAGCCCTTTGCTTCGTGAAGTCTTCATTATCTTCACGTCGTCGTGGTTGAAGTCACCGTGTCCACCAACTTTGTCCTTGGTGCCGGGACCAACACCACGGCTTCCGGCATGTGCGTCGGGGTCCACCTCCGCATCGTAGATCATCACCTTGCATCTATCTATTGCTTTGCCTCGAGCTAATAAACAGTTCTGGCACGCAGGCCATAATTAAGTGACAATCATATGACTCCAGTCATCATGCCGTACCACGGCACGCAGGTCGCGAATAAATATTACATAACATATAGCATCTCATACAAACACATTGCAAATCTTGAAGGCTATACCACATCACATGCATACTCTGCAAAAACGAGTTAGATCGCCATCTACACGGGTTGTTGCAACTTTTATCGTGGTTGTTAAGCAGGTTTACAAGGCAAACGAGAAACCCTAGACAAAACAAAAACACGATACTTCTTTTGTTGCTAGTTTAACATACGGGGTGCGTGTAGCAACTAATGCCACAAGCCAAACTTCGTTAAACGCGTGACCCCCGTGTGGATTTGAGTTCATAAAATCCACAAGCCCGTTCATGTAAAATTTTCTATAGCAAGACTAGGATGAGATCCAAGGAATTTGATGTAGTCCATGATCAAGGCAACCAGCATACTAAGAGCAGCATAGAGGGATCATGGCAAAACTCAAACCTTGTAGCAAAATCACATCATGCCGTCGAGCAAAGAAAAGATCACATGATAGGGAAGCAAACAAGAAAATCAATGCCTCATATCAACATATGATCTACCTAAACATGCATCTAATCAAGGATCGCTCATGATACCACTGTTGGGAAACGTAGTAGAAAACAAAAAATTTCGGCCTACGAATCAAGAACCCAAGATCATCCAAGAAGATTGCATACAAGGTTTTAGGTCATGGCTCACCAACCGATGTAGCGGAAGTAGAGTTGGTGAAGCTCGTGGACGTAGTGGAATTAGATCTCGCAAGTTCTCCCATGAACAGTCCCTTGATCAATCCCACGAACAAGTCCCGCGATCTAGTCCCACGGACAAGTCCCATAAACAAGCTCCTCGAAGAAGGGTCGAAGGTACGACCCCTCCATTAGTATCCACACATCCCGTAGCAGCAATCCAGCAGCGCTCCGCCGTCCAGAGATGAACGCCACCGAGAAAACTAGAGGGAGAAAACCCTAACGGATTCCGATCTAGAACAGCGTCTAAACCGGGGTCTAAAAGTGGAGCAACGGGGTTTAGAGGAGGGAGGGTGGCGCATAGACCTTGGGGACAAGTTGTGCTGCGCCCCCCACCCCTCCCCCACATTATATAGGTGGCCAAGAGGCCCTTGGGGCGCAATAAGGGGGGTGGGGAGTCCAACTTGGACTCCCAAACCTCCCAAACCTTCCCACCGGAAACCTGCCATATTGGAGAGTTGGACTTTCCACCTGGAGGGGGATTCCTTCCCCTTGGTGCGCCCCCCACCCCTTGGCCGGCCAGGGCAGCCTAGGTGGCTTGCCCCCCAAGGCTAGGGGCGCAGGGGAGTGGGTGGTACTGCCCGGAACCTTCTGGAACCTTCCATGACCTTCTAGAAGCTTCCAGGACCTTCCGGGACATACCGGGACCGTTTCGGGACATTCCGGACACTTCTGGAGCACTTCCAGGACCTTCCGAGACCGTTCTCGGACGTTCCGGAGCCATCCGGATAGTTTCCAAGACCATCCGAGTTACAGTTTAAGCCACCGGATGACCGCGAAGGTTGTCGGGACGCCCAGCGATTATCCGGAAACTATTCCGGTTGATCCAGGACTTCCCCAGTACCATTCTCATATGTTCCGGAACCACCTGGGACTACTCCAGAGTGATCCGGACATAACCTTAAATACCCAGAACTACTTCTGGTGCCCTTATGAACAATTCCATAAATCTCCGGAACTACTTCCGGTACCCGTATGAACTATTCTGCTTTGCTTCCACTAAACCTTCTACCATACTAGTATTCTAACAGACTACTGCTCGTTAAGTGTGTGACCCAATAGGTTGGGTATAATGCGGACATGACTCAGAACATCTTCCGGACATAGGTCAACAGCCTTTTGTCAATAGCCAATAATCAACAGCGGAGCCATGGACACCCATGTTGACTCCCGCACATACACGAAGAAACTTCGAGTGAACCATTATGTTTATTCATGTACCATTCCCTTTGCTTCGCGATATATGACAAAGTTAGAGGAGAGAAGTTTGGCACCCATGTGTAACAACTTTTGAACACAAGCCACTCGTTATCCTCTTTGCTCGTTTGTCCCTTTTCTCGTTATCGTATTCTGGTATCCCCGTGACTGAATCACAATGCGTCTGGCCAGACTATAATGGATACCGTCATACCGAGTGGGCCCGAAGTGAATATCTTCTTCATCGTGAAGGAGAAAATCCCATTCTTGAACTATCACAGTCACTAGCCACACCATCTGACATACCCAGAACTTATTTTACTACTTCCCATTTACGGGAGGATTCATCTAAGAACCAAAGCATGTCTTCCTGTGTGAAGCAACTCGATACTCTCATGGTCTAAGGAATTACGTATATGATAACATTTCATGATATGACTTATAACGTAGTTACGATGTGATCTCTAAGTATATCATTCAATATTGGGGTCGGTTCAACATCATTGTTCTGCTAACAATATGTTCCCATTGCTACTGACATCCTTGTTACAAGAACAATGTCCATGATTAAGAAAACGTAATCATCAGTTAGCACATGAGCTGGTCTTAGAGGCTAAACCAGGAACTCTTGGTGTTTACATTTCCACACATGCAAATGAGTTTTCTTCTGAATCTCATAGTCAGGGTCATTGCAATTATAGCACAGAAATATAAACATTAATTACGAACGTGGAAATATATATAATAACATTTTATTATTGCCTCTAGGGCATATTTCCAACAAAAGGTTGATGATCCAATTGAAGGAGTAGTACATAGTGGATGGTGGACTTTCTATCCTTCAATATGTCGACGACACGATTCTCTTTATGGACCATGACCTCAAAAAAGCAATAATTCTAAAATTATTTTTGTCAGCTTATGAGCAACTTTCGGGTCTAAAGATGAACTTCCATAAAAGTGAATTGTATTTTTTATCGAGACCCAAGACGAAGCGCACTTGTACTCTGAATTATTTAGCTACGGACAAGGCCAGCTTCCTATTAGATATTTGGGAATACCGATACATTATCGGAGACTCCCAAATGATGAATTGAAGCATGTCGAGGAGAGTATACAAAAGGGGTTAAGTAGTTGAAAAGAAAAACAACTATATCCAGGAGGAAGATTGGTTCTTACAAATTCAGTACTAAGTAATATGGTACTGTATATGCTATCATTCTTCCAACACCCTAAAGGAGTCTTACATAGATTGAATTATCTTTAAACGAGATTATTTTGGCAAGGAGACAACGAGAAAAAGAATTATCAACTGGCTAAATGAAGTGTGGTTTGTCGACCCAAGTACCAAGGAGGTTCGGTAATCCACGATCTTGCGGTAAAAAAATCGCTCTCCTTGACAAATGGTTGTTTAAGATATCGTCTGAGAATGGTGTATGCCAAATCCTTATTAGGAGAAAATATGTGGGTTCCAAAGCAGTATCCAAAATATACTAGAAGATTAGAGATTCACACTTCTTTGTTGGTCTGATGGCCAAAAAGAATTATTTCTTTCACTTTGGTTCCTTTTCTATTAAGGATGGCTGATTCTGTAAGGATAAATGGTTAGGTAGTGCTACTTTTTGAAGCTAACGGTGGATGAATGCATAGTAACTTTCCATGCATGATAGCAAAATCACTAAAATTATATAATTTCTATATACATTCGGTCAGCGATAGTTAATATGAATATGTGTGAGCACTATTTTTTTAGCCTGCTAAAAAATATGGACGAAGTGTCCCAATCGTTAGTTGAGGGGTACCCTCGCGGAGGTCATTCGTGTGCGCTCCGAACGCGCCAAGTATTGCGTTTTGGTGCGATTTTGGAGTTTTTTTAGTCCTTCCGCGTTTGACATGTGGTGACTTCCAAACGCACAACCGCAGTTACATTCACACGCGCAGCCACAGGTCCAGCTAGAGCTCCAACCACAGTCCAAACCACAACCACAGCCACAAGTATAGCCATAGTTTACACGATGCCACAATTATTGCTTCACGCAAGTATAATTAAAACACGACACATGACATTTGCAGAGTCGCATCAAATAACCTTTATGAAGTGCGCTAGAGCCTAAGAGGTACTCTCATAATATGGTAATGTTTTTTATGCTAGTCTAGTTTAAAAAACGATACTGTAGTATATTATGCGACAGAGGTAATACCTTGTAACTAATGGTTCCCTCCCACAAATTGTAGCAGCAATATGGGCCGATTACCGGGCCAGTCACGCCTCCAAAGCTTAGGTCCAGGCAGCCCCTCCTCCACCCTGGAATCCCACGGAACACCTCCGAGCTATACTCCCGGCGGCTCCCAATCCACCGGCGTCCACCATCCCAGCCGCCACCATGAAATTCGATCTTGAAGGCCTGACGGTACACTTCCCGTACGCGGCGATCTACCCGGAGCAGCACGCGTACATGGGCGAGCTCAAGCGAGCCCTGGACGCGCGCGGCCACGCGCTCCTGGAGATGCCGACGGGCACCGGCAAGACGGCGGCGCTCATCTCCCTCATCACCTCCTACTCCCTCGCCAACCCCTCCCGCCCGCTCCGGCTCCTCTACTGCACCCGCACCGTACACGAGATGGAGAAGACCCTCTCCGAGCTCCGCCTCCTCTTCTCCCACCTCCCGCCCGCCGCTTCTCGATCCCTCCTCGCGCTCGGTCTGTCCTCCCGCAAGAACCTCTGCGTCCACCCCCAGGCCTCCGCCTCCGCCGCCCGCGATTCCGTCGACACAGCCTGCCGCCGCCTCACCGCGTCTTGGGTCCGCGACAAGGCCGCCTCCGACCCGGAATCCACCCCTCTCTGCGAATTCTTTGAGTCATTCGACCGCGCAGCGGCCGCCGGCGACCTCGCCTCTTTTATGCCGCCTGGGGTCTACACCCTCGCCGACCTCCGCTCGCTCGGCCGTGAGCGCCGGATATGCCCCTACTTCCTCGCCAGGCAGATGGTCAAGTACGCCAATGTGGTGGTCTACAGCTACCAGTACCTGCTCGACCCCAAGGTGGCCAGCATTGTGTCCCGGGAGATGCAGAAAGAGTGCGTGGTCGTGTTTGATGAGGCACACAACATCGACAACGTCTGCATTGAGGCGCTGAGCGTCAGCGTCCGCAAGCAGACATTAGAAGGTGCTGAGCGAAACCTGCGGCGCATCTCGCAAGAGATCGACAGGTACTGAGCATCGAAGAAGTAAATACTTGCTCTTTTCAGAGTTGTGGGTGTTTTTCCTTTAAAATCGTCTAACTTGTAGATGAATGAATAGGTAAAGGTTGCTCACTAACTGATTTATTTGGTAGGAAGGTTCAAGGCCACCGATGCCAATAGGCTTCGTGCTGAATACAGTAGACTGGTGGATGGATTGGCACAGAGGGGAAATCTGCCAAGTGAGTATCTTTGTTTCTCACTATCCCATCTGATTTGCATTGTTTTGATTATGTGGCCTTACCAGGACAGCTTACAATAGTGTGTTTCTTGTGATGAAGTATCCGATGCTTGGCTTGCAAATCCATCCTTGCCTGATGACATTCTGAAGGAGGCTGTACCTGGAAATATCAGGAAGGCTGAGCATTTTCTTGCTGTCTTGCGGAGACTTGTGAGATTCTTAGATGGACGGCTTGAAACAGAGAACATTGAGAATGAAATGCCTGTTTCCTTTGTTGCTTCAATCCATTCCCAGGCTGGAATTGACCAGAGAATGCTGAGGTTTTGTTATGACCGATTACATTCTCTATTGCTTACATTGGAGATAACCGATACGGATGAATTCATGCACATCCAGACCATTTGTGACTTTGCCACATTGATTGGAACTTATTCACGAGGTTTTTCTATAATAATAGAACCCTATGATGATAGAATGCCTGAAATTCGTGATCCCGTGATACAGGTATCCAGCCTACTCAATAAGGTTATGGTGCAATTGTTACAAGAGTGTCAATGTGCTAATGTGGTTATGTGTTTTGCAGCTTAGTTGCCATGATGCTTCACTCGCAATACAGCCTGTTTTCGATCGTTTCCAAACTGTTGTCATCACTTCGGGAACTCTCAGCCCAATCGATCTGTACCCTCGTCTTTTGAATTTTAATCCTGTTATAAGCAGGAGCTTCACAATGTCCCTAACAAGGGATTGCATATGTCCCATGGTGTTGACGCGAGGAAGGTATGATCTGGATCCATTTGAGCTTCATATTTCAATTTTGTATATTTTGAAACACACTTATTGCATCCTCCTTATGTTAGTAGAATAACATGATGCTAATGCTAAATTTATGCTACTGATTTAGTTGTTTCTCAAAATTCTTGTGTTTCTTTTATGTTATCAATGTGTTGTGTAATGTTAACCATTCCATCATTTTCAGTGATCAGCTACCTGTGAGTACAAAGTTTGACATGCGCAGTGATCCTGGTGTTGTGAGGAATTATGGCCGCCTCTTGCTAGAAATGGCTTCTGCTGTTCCGGACGGCATCGTCTGTTTCTTTGTCAGCTACAGCTATATGGATGGCATTGTTAACAGCTGGAATGAAATGGGTATTTTACAGGTTATTTCCTCACCATCACATTATTTTGATGTGGAGATGTCTAGAATTTAGACTTTAGTTTGTAATCAAGTCGACGTGAGTTAGTAGGTAGTAGGCACAATAAAGTTACCATAAAATGTAATACAAACTATTAGAAGATCTGTCTTCGGTAACCATTAGAAGAATTAATGGGCAGACCAGCAGCAGAAGAAACCATTAGAAGAGTTAATGGGCAGACCACCAGCAGCAACAACCATTAAAAGAGTTAATGGGCAGACCACCAGCAGCAGCAACCAGGGCAGGAGGGGAGGAGCAGACCAGTAGCAGCAGCAACCAGGGGAGGAGGGGAGGAGCAGACCAGCAGCAGCAGAACCAGGGGAAGAGGGAAGGAGTAGACCAGCAGCAGCGACAAGGGGAGGAGGGGAGGAGCAGCAAACCATGGGCTTTGGGAGTTCCCAAGGAGAGGGTTGGGTCGGGGGGGGGGGGGGGGGGGGGAGGGGGAACTGGTCGATCTAGGTTCCAGGGGGGGATGTGCAAGCAAATACAGTAAAAAAACAGATGACAGGTGGGGGCCCCAAAAAAATGAGTCGTTTGACCCAGAAAACACGACTAATCGTGACTAGTCGAGACTAGTCGCTCGAGTCGATCGACTCATCTCATGGGGGGATGTGCAAGCAAATACAGTAAAAAAACAGATGACAGGTGGGGGCCCCAAAAAAATGAGTCGTTTGACCCAGAAAACACGACTAATCGTGACTAGTCGAGACTAGTCGCTCGAGTCGATCGACTCATCTCATGAGTTGAGTCGCCAGGCTGAGTCGACCCTGCCAGTGCGACTCATAGACTAGTCGAGCGACTCGAAAACAATGATTGTAATGCAATTTTGTAAACTGACCATCTCAACTGGACAAGTAGACTAGATCTTCTGGAACACTGTATTAAACTAAATGGTGTTTACTGTTTAAGTGTTCTAGTGTCATACTTTTGTAATGACGTTTAAAGTTCTTCACACACCTGTATATCGTTAAGCAGTGAATGGTCTAGTGAGCTGGATTGACATTAAAGAGTATCAACTACTCATGTAGAGACCATCTGTGTTCTTACTATCACATGCATATGAAGTTGGATAGGTAGTAGCCACTAGAAAGATAATTTGTAATGTCTCAGCAAAGAATAAGAATCGTGTTCATCGTGTTTGCAATTTGGTCACGTGACTCTTCTAAACTTCTAATAATAGAGATGAAACTTCCTTAAAATCTTGCTCCCTTAAGTTTCTAAACGCTGTGCATTCTTGATGGCATCCATTCATTCTTCCTCTTGTATGATTATGTAGTTGCTTCATGTTGCCAAGATAAATATAACGTATTAGTCCCTAAGAATGGCCATCTTATGATGTTATTGTGCAGGACATCATGCAGCACAAGTTAGTATTCATTGAAACACCAGATGTTGTTGAGACAACATTGGCCCTTGATAATTACAGAAAAGCATGTGATTGTGGAAGAGGTGCTGTCTTCTTCTCAGTTGCCAGGTTTGTTAGTCTTCTTTTCAGTTGCCAGGTTTGTTAACTGTAGTCTGAGACCACCCTTCAAAATTCACTATCAGTCCACAGCTGATCTGATGATAGGATTGCTTGAAACTTCTGCAGCATATAATTTAGTTTTTACTTTTGACACTGATCAAAGTAGTTATCACTACATTAGTGGTGATTTATTGTGATATTTTGACCAGTAATGTTCAATATATCCAACTATATTAAAAACTTCCTAGACAATATTAGAAAGAGAGTAAGATGCATACATGTGTCGACAAAAACAATTCAATGTCCTAGTTAGTAGGGGTGGTAAACTCATCAAGATGCATCTCAACACTTCCAGTTACTAAGTCAACTGCCAGATCCCAGATCAAGCACACTATCACTTTCAGTCAGTCAAAGAGCAACATGTGTTTTCATGTGTAAATATGAAGTATTCTTGTAGCGCTGTAAGTTTGCATGCAATTGTTTTCATTGGGCCTCATTGCTTCAAATGGATTATAGGAATTTTGGTGGATTAGAATCCTTGGGATTTTTCCTATGGTGTTTGTTCGTTTTGTAGGATTGTATCTCAACGCGGACTTTTCCCAAGGACTCTATTGCATTACATTTTGTAGGAAATCTAAAGTATCACTTGTTTTCCCTGCGGTGCAACCAAACAAAATTTTGGTGCAAACCCTTATAGGATTCAAGTGACATACTATTGTAATCCTATGTTTTTCCTTTACCTGTTTTTGGAATCCTGTGAGTTGAAGAGGCTTACATGAGTTGTCATAAAAGAATGATTTCATTATTAGCTCATTTTCTTGTAATCGGAAGGTTATAATAAGCAATTAAACATTACTCAGTTAGCACGTATGGGCAATAAGATGTACACACATAATAATAAATTATCATAACAACAAATCACTCTTGCTAACAGTATGATCTTTTCAGGGGCAAAGTTGCTGAAGGTATTGATTTTGATCGACACTATGGCAGACTTGTGATCATGTTTGGTGTTCCATTCCAGTACACACTCAGCAAGTGAGGACCAACTGTGCTTTTATACATTTGGATTTAATTTTTTCCACCCCTCGGCCTTTGTCTATAAGATAGCATTACTTTTGGTTCATCATATGTATACACATAATAATAATGTTGTGTCAATTGAATGGCATATTTATGTTCTATTGTTCTGGCATGCGATGGTTACCTTCTAACAGCCATGTTTTATGTATGTGCTATGCCTACGAGCAGGATATTGCGTGCCAGGTTGGAGTACCTAAGAGAAACATTTCAGATAAAGGAGGGTGACTTTCTGACATTTGATGCATTGGTAATAATCCTACTTCGTTTACATTTCAGATAAGGGAGTCAAGCCTACTGTTCTATATATTCTGTAAATAACTCCTAACAAAGTTTTCTTTACATTTTCAATTTTTTGTGATTATCAGAGGCAAGCTGCTCAATGTGTTGGCCGTGTGATTCGTTCGAAAGCAGATTATGGAATGATGATATTTGCTGACAAGAGGTACTTGATACTGCCTTGTTGTGAGATTCGTAGTGCGCTTGGAGGAAACTCAAATCTCGCGCCCTTTAGATCGGCGTAGCAATTGCATATTTCTTAAATAACAAGTTATAAGTGATGGACTGGTGGTCAACTAGCAAGAAACTGCTTAGTTTAATCTGATTTAATAATGCCGTTGGGAGTTATATATATGCTGCATTGAATCAGCTTTGCTACTGAATAGTCTACTTTTAGTCAATGGTTGTGGCAAATAGAACTAGTTATAGTCATTGCTTCATTTTATACTCAGCTGCTATGGGCTTGGATACACCATATGTGAAACATATAGTGCTCATGAAACATAAGTATATCTTGCAGATCTGTTATAGGTATTTTGGGCCCGAGGTTGTTTAAGTTCATCATTTCATTCCATCGGTTCTGCCACACACAATCTGCCTATTTCCCTGCCTTATTGGTCATAGTACTCCTGCTTGCTAAGTGCCATGCCATTTGTGACTCGCAGGTACAGTCGGCATGATAAACGGTCCAAACTGCCGGGATGGATACTGTCGCACTTGCATGATGCACACCTAAATCTCAGCACCGACATGGCTCTGCATACGGCCCGTGAGGTATGTTCCCTTTACTCAATCAGCAATTGCCTCGGTACATTGCAATGTGGATGCTATTAAAAGAGCAAGCTATCTTGGTAGCGGATTAGGCAATGCCTTGACAATGCTAACATCTTGCAGTCAAGCAGCCTAAAATTGCACAACTTGTCATAATTGTGGCCACTTGTCAACATATTGTAGTTCTTATCCGTGTTGGCATTCACGGATTTTGTTCGTTTGAACTTGTGTTTTTCTAGAGGATGTGTTTTCACCAGTGTTTAACTTGCCATCTGTTCTTTTGAAAAATAAATAAAGCTACAATTGTTCTGTAACAGTTCCTCCGGAGGATGGCGCAGCCGTATGACAGGGCTGGGAGCGGCGGGAAGAAGACGCTGTTGACGGAGGAGGACTTGCAAGACATGGCCCGGGATGCCATGGAGATGTGAAAACAAGAGAGTTGCTCTGTAGTTCGTAGTGCACAATTTAGCTGAAAGTCGAGTTGGTGATGTACAAACTCTTCCGCTACTCGTATGATTGCACTGAAGCATAAATTCAGTTTTTAGCTGCAGATCACACAAACCAGTTGACTCGAACTTCACCAGAGGTACAGGAGCACTGGTTTGATCATGTTTTTGAAATGAATGGCTGAATGCAGGGAAAACAAATACACATGCAAGTGCGGGGCCTAAGCATACGGTTTTGGTAGTGCAAGTGCACTTTGAACAACTCTGAAGAAGAACATAAATTTGTAGCATTTTCTCTGAAGAAGAGCACAGATTTGTAACATTTTCTCTGAAGAAAGCAGTACCTGTCTGGCTGTTGGCCTCGCTCGTGCTGGGCATTCAGGTCTGTGTAGAGCAGATATTTTAGAGACAATTGTCGATTAGCAAATGGATGGTGCTATTGATAGAAAGTTTCTGACTTAATTGACGCTGAAATTTGGTGTCTGAAACCACTAGGATCTCAGCCTACAGGGACAAGGCAAGCAAGATCTACACACTGGATTTCTCTCAGAATGATCTTGTTAAATTCAGTGTAGATGTTGATGTGTCTCAGCAAGCGTGCTTAGGACCCGTTTCATTTTTTTGAGAGAGAGATGCTTAGGACCCGTTTTGGTGGCTCTCATTTTGCTCAGAAGCCTTGTTCAGTTGGTGAGTCTTCCGGTGCTCGATGTGTTGTTTGCAAGGAGCCCGTTGTCGCGAATCAACCTGTGGTTGAGTTGGTTAGGTGGATGGTTGTATCCCTATCCCACCAAAGTTCAAATCCCAGATTTGACAATGGTGATCGCATTTTCCTGGATTTATTCCAGGGCTTTCGGTGATGCGCTTTCAGTGGGAGGAGACGTTCCCGTCGAAGACGAGGTGGAGGCTTCGTTAATCTCAAGATGATGTACCGGCTCAGTATTGCGAAGATGCTCATAGGGATAGGGTGTGCGTGCGTGCGTCATAGGGGTGATTGTATACTCGTGTATGTGAGCGTCAGAGTTGTACTGTGTTTCTCAAAAAAAAAAAGAGCCCATTGTCAAAAACTCAAGCACGAGTGAGACAGATTTTTTTTTGAGAGTACGCAAATTGCGTATATTAGCTTTATAGAAGGAGAGAAATATGGTCATACAACATCTACTTCTCGTTGCGAACAACGAGCTACAACTCCACACTCAACTCGTACAAGGACAACCACGTACAATCACAGAGCTACGAGACACAAGAGCTTGCCCAAAACCGATAGCCTCGCCGCGTCTCGATCGACACCGATGACCTCCGAAGAATAGCAGCTCCAGCTTCCTTCGATGAACCAGGGACGAACGTACATAGCGCTAGAGAAGAACGATCCGAGCAGCAGTGCACACCGGAGGAGCGCAACAAAGGGCTTCTAATCTCCGAGCACGATGCTCCCAACAGAGAAACAACGCCCGAAGACACCGTCATCATGTCGATCCGGATGAATCAAGGCTTTCGCCCCGGAGATGTCTGCCGATACAAGGCAACGTGGTAAATGGCTATGCACTCAGCGACGCCTCCAGGAAGGGAAATGACACCCGCGGATGCCATCGACGCCGGTCCGACCAAGGCCGAA
Organism: Bromus sterilis; assembly: GCA_950022295.1. Classification (NCBI taxonomy): domain Eukaryota; kingdom Viridiplantae; phylum Streptophyta; class Magnoliopsida; order Poales; family Poaceae; genus Bromus; species Bromus sterilis. Next base: position 246,679,054 of record OX465601.1, read on the forward strand.
CAAGATTTTCATCCGTAGCATTGCACATCTCCACGCCTCCAAGATCCCGATCAACTCGACAAGATGCCTCGCACCGCCGACACCGCAACAACTAGCCGTCGAAGCCACACCTCACTGCCGAGGGAGCACACCTCAAGCCACCACCTTCAACACACTCGCAACCACAACAACCACCACGCGATGTGAGGACCAGATCCACTGCAGCGGCCTTCACCCGCACCTGGGGACTGCCACCCAGACGGATCTGACCCGCACCTGCCACCATACTCCGACACCGACTTCGTCGAGGCATCACCGTCGGCACCTCACACGAGGGTGTTCGGGCGCCCGCTGCTCGCCAGGGCCATGCCTAGCCGAGCCTCGCAGCGCCACCGCCTCCATGGCTGCGCACGAGCCGCCGCCGCCGTCGAAACCAGTGCACCGCCAGCATCCACCATCCCGCTGCAACCCTCGTGTAGGTCCAGAGGATCGCCGCCACCGCGCTCCCCGCCGAGAGCGAACCTCCCGCTGCACCCAACAGAGCACCCCGTGCACCAGATCTAGCCCGACAAGCCACGGATCCGTGCAAGGGGCGCCGTCAGCCGGCCGGCCCGTCGCCGATGACCAAGGACACCACCACGCCGCCACAGGCACAGGCAACGTGCAACACGGCCGCGCCGCGCGCCAGGGCTGCCCCGCGTCGCCCGGAGCAGGGGCATCGCCGTCCCCATGCCACCGGCACGACCCGCGCCGCCCGGAGCAGGGCCTCCCCACGCCGACCAGAAGAGATGCGGCGCGCGCGCCGCGCCACGCGGCCATGGCCACCGCCTCCCGCCGCCGGCGCACGACATCCACGCCGTCAAGGTCTCCTCCGCCACGGATCTAGCCGTCCCGCGCCGTCGGAGCCTGGAGAGGAGGGGGAATCCCCGTCGCCGTCGACGCACGTCCGGGCTTTGCCCGGCGCCGTCCCTTGGCGGCGGCGAGAAGGAGGGGAGGGGAGGTGGGAGGGACTGGCGGCGACGTGCTAGGGTTCCTCCTGAGCCACGAGAGCGGCACGGGGGGGGGATTGTCCTGAGCTGGCTTTGCACTGAGTGAGAAAGATTAAGAAAGGGGGGGACCCTGAAGACAACGATCTTTACAATAGGCAACATGCCCTCCACCATGGGTGTCTACACTATATTTTTTTAACAATACATTTTATTTACTGAATTACAAAAATAATATATTTTTTTCCAAATATATTGGATTTTTTAGGGGTTTATGCCAAACTTTATTGATCTTCGCCCATCATCAAACTGATACAATCTGAATCATGAGGATTGATAAGCCACACGTGGCGTCCTTTATCTAGACTAAGAGAGTGTTTGGCTAAATTATGAGCATCAAAATTGGAATCTCTACCTTCAAAAATAAAAGTGCAACTATCAAAGCTACTAATACGCTCCCGAATCTCCTTGATGACCGTGGAGTTAGCACCTCCTTGGCCAGCATTTACTTCCGCCACCGCCGTCTTTCAATCACCCGAGATGATAATCTTCTTGCTATAAAGATCCATCGCTAGACTCTGTTGTAACACCCTCAGTTTCTGTAACAGTAACCATCATCACTGTTGACCATCACTGTTTGTTAATCACTGTTATTCCCTGTCCTTAATCAAATTTGGCTTCTGCTCTTTTCAAACCATGCTGGTTGGTAATCAAAACCCAAAGCCCAATGCATCTTGCTCATCAAGAAACCAAACCCTAATTGAAACTTCTTTAAATGAAAAATAAAACAAAATTGCTCAAATAAAGTTGTTCCAAAAATCATGGAACTATTTTTTTAAATTGCCTAAAATCATTATAATCATGTTGGACCAACTTTGGTAATTTTTGAAGTTACAGAAAATTCCAAACAATTCAAACAGTAGGTTAAACCCTTGTTTTGGGCATTTAATAATTAAAAGAAATATATAATGATTTTATTTTGTTGCAAAATCTTTTGTGGCACCTCAATAATATGTATCCCTAATTTACAAACACCAATAACCTTTTACAAAATGCTAGGGTTGATAAATTAATTACAGAAAAGAAATAGAGCAAACAGAAAACAAAACAAAATAAAAGGGGGGCTTAAAGCTCGCCTGGGGCGAGCCCCACCTCAGCCGGCCCACCCCGGCCCACGCCCCTCCCCTGTTGTCTTCTACCTCCACCTGCCCCGTACCCGGCGAGGCCCCGCCACTGGCCATGGCCATGCCGGCCCCTCCCTCACCTGCTCCCCTCCACTGTGCCCGCGTTGACAAGGAGAGCACCCCCACCCACTCCCTGGACACCCCCGCCTCCTTTTTCCGCTCCTCCTTCTCTCGCCATCGTCGGGGGAAAAACTCCCGAGCGCCGCCTTCGCCATTTCCATGGCCTCTCGTGCCCACTGACCTTCCCGCTCCTCTCCAAGTTGCCCATCGTCTTCGCCATCGTCTACCACGTCTACGTGCATAAGGAATCGAGGCGGAAGCCTCCACCCCGAGCACACGGTCGCCGTTCCCCTTCTACATCGCCACCGCATCGCCTTCGAATTGCCGCTCCGTCGAGCCCTCCCCAAGCAGCCTGTCGTCCACTACGCATCGCCGGTGAGCACGGCTTCCGCATCCAGCCCCCCGATAACGCTTAATCTACCCGTAGCCATCGCCCCCCCTATACCGTGCTCCGGCCGCCGCCATGGCCGTCCAAGCACAAGCTTCCGTGCGCCTCTGTTTTGCCCAAGCGCACCAACATGTTCGTGGTAGTGTGTAGTCTCGTTTTGGCCCGAGGGATTTCTCATTTGTGCTCCGAATCGATAGATGCCATTAGAGCCCGAGGCAACTTCCGCCATTTTTGGCGCTGAGCCCATCTCCGTCCGCCTCTCGCCACCGCGCGGCTGCAGATCAACGCGCAACGTCGCGCTCGCTCGAACGAGCTCTAGCACGCACGCTCCCATGCCCGGTGGCGAGCGCACGGCCAACGTCGGCGTGCTCTGCCTCGCCGTCGACGAACTGTGCGGCTGACCAGTGGGGCCCCCACGTCAGAAACGTGATTAAGGGATTAATCACACCCATGTGGGCCGCTGACATGTGGGCCACCCCCTGCTAAACCTCTGTTAAACTAAACTGAAATTAAACCCCCCTTGTGTAAATGACAGGTGGGCCCAGCCCTTTAATTAATCTACTGGATTATCTAACTACTAAATTAACGCATGTGTCAATGACACATGGCCCCCCTTTGTCAGTTTATTATTTAAAAGATTTAATAAGAAATTCCAGTGGCTGACAGGTGGGTCCAGAGGCATTTTCTGATTTAATTAAATGTTTTATAAATAACGCACTGTTTTGGATAATGTTTAATAAATAATAAAAGAAATCCAGAAAATCATTTAAATTGATTTAAACTTTAAAATTCAATAGCTTTTAAACCGTAACTCGGATTAAAAAACTTTATACATGAAAATTGATCAGAAAAATATAAAGAATACAAATACGCTATATGTATGCCTATCACACCCTTCTAACATACCGAACATCGAACATTCCCCCTCCGGACCGTCTGTCCGATAAATGGTCCGGTACTGTTAGAGTGACCGGATGGAGTTATTCCGAACACGAATGTTTCTCGGAATAGATCAACTAGCACGGATACACCCCCCTTATGTGGTTCCGGTAACCACGACACCTCCGGCTTGATCCTTCCCCCTCCGGTCACACTGTCCGGTAATCATCCGGAGCCGGAAGTTCATCCCCCAGATGAATTCCCGCTCCGAGCATATTGCATTGCACTGCGTTAGAACACCGTTAACATTTCATCTGTCATATCATGCATCTGTTTGTATATGCTTGCTGTGTATTTACTGTTTCTTCCCCCCTTAATCTCCGGTAGACCCCGCTGCTGCCGTCGACTACACCGCTGCTGAGTACGACTACGTCGTCGACGACCCTACTGCTACCGTCGAGCTTGCAGGCAAGCAGAGCCATTCTCTTCCCCAGATATCGCCTATCTTTCCGTACATTTCTTGCACTAGGCATTGTTACTGCTGCTGCTACGATTACAATCCTATTCAATTGCATAGCCTGACTTTGTCGCCCCTTGATGTGCCTTCCTTTATCCTATGCTGCCTATTATTATTATTATTATTATTATTATTATTATTATTATTATTATGCATTCTTCAGCAGTGAGCCCTGCGCATTGTTAGCTAGGATTAGATAGAGGGCCGTGATCACTCAGGGGAGTGAACGCGGATGCAAATATTATAACTGCACAGGTACGGTACAATGCAGACACCGTCTAAGGCCCCTATCTGGGTTATGCCTAGTCACCTCAAGTGTGAGCTATCAAGGAGTAATCCTTGTACTCCACTCGAGGCTGACTTTGTCTTGCCGCCATAGGGTCCTGTAAACGTTTGTCCTTCAGGTAAGAAGTCGGGCGACCCAACGGTGCCTGCGAGAGGTATTGCGACGGGATGACAGGGAGGGTACGACCAGTGTACCGGTGTGCTTGGCCCCTGATCGTTGGCCGCGAGAGTTACCAAACTACGAAAGTCGAGCTCCTCCCGGAGCACACGCGAGACAAGGTAAGGAGACGGTTCACCTTGTTGGTAACCGCAGTGACTTGGTGGGACGACAGGGCAGGCACCGATGTACTGGTGGTCCTGGTTGCTGTCGTTGTCCGCGGGTCGGTTAAGTCGAGGCAACGATAACGGTTGTCACGCAGGTTAATTAAAATGCTAAATGGTTCAGTGAATGTCTTGAGTTGTCTATATGCCATGTACGCACTACCTACCCGTGGGAATTACGAGTTATGGGCTCCTCTGTTTCGTAGTGTCGTCCGAGGACTCTTCAGACGTCAGCAGTACCGCGGGCTGATTGCCGGGAAGTGCGCTGTCTTCTTTGCTCGAGCTGTGTTGTTCTGTTACGGCTTCCCGGCCACCCACGCACCGTGCAGGAGTACGTCAGGGTTGGGGTCCAAGGCCCTGGGTACTTAGGATTTAGACCGGCGGATGGCCTCTCTGTTGAGTTTGAAAGATGGGCTATGAAGTGTCGGATAGCCTCGGTGGAGCGTTCCCTAACAAGGTTCCCGCCACCCTGGAGATCCGTGCGTGTAGCGTAACACAAGTGCACCTCTGCAGGGAAGATTAATCTATTCGAATAGCCGTGTCCACGGTAACAGGACGCTTTATGCTGAAGCTGGATCTTACCACTAGAAACTATTATTAAACTGTATGGTTTCGGGTTCTCTTCCTCGCGGGGATGTCGAGGAGGTGAACTCGGAGGCATTGTTAATTATTACAACTTATTATTATACAATGCTGCAGCAACTTCTGCTGCATTGTTACTTTATGCTTTATATAAACTGTTGGCTGATTCTTACCTCATGCTGCAAGACATCATCGGAAGATGCTAGTCTTCGTTAGGCCTAGCTTCTTACCCCTTGCTCTGGATTTCTGTCTTTCAGTCCACTATATACAACCTCTTCTTTTCGTTGATACAATGCATAATGTTTAGTAGCGGACGTAAGACTCGCGGGTATACTTGATACTCACCTGCTTTATTTCCTTTACTGTTTTGCCTGATCGGCCGCTGCAGCCGACGTTGGAGCCCAAGAGCAGGAGTACCCCGGAGGCGCCTACTACGACGTCGAGTTCCCCGTCGACCAGGAGTAGTTCGGTGGATCCCAGGCAGGAGGCCTCGCCTTTTCGATCTGTATCTCTGATGTGATTTGTGCTAGCCTTCTTAAGGCAAAACTTGACTAACTATGTCTGTACTCAGATATTATGGCTTGTATGACTTATGTATTCGGGTCCGTGTGACCCCCTCTATTGTAACATATTTGTTTATCCTTTTGTGTTTAGTGTTTTGTTGTGATATTATCACCGTGGCACCCTAATTTCAGTCGTGTACCCTGTGTGCATGATTACTGTACACGGTCTGATTTTGGGGGCGTCACAAGTTGGTATCAGAGCCGACTGCCTGTAGGAAGCCACCCCACCACTACCTGGTCGAAGTTGAGTCTAGACTTTGAAAAACTATTTTGCTAACTTAATATTTGGCTTACAGGCCCACACCGATGTCACTACGTGTGATATCTATGGCATTAGGATCCTTTTCTCCTTACCTATGCTCTGGGAATCTGCTCTCTTATCCTTGCTGGTAAGTTTTACAAAATCTGACATTAGGATCACGTTCTCTTGATTCCGCCCGACGTTTTTGGTGCTTCCCCCATTGATTGAGTCGTGTCGCAGGCGTCGTACGCCAGATCCCAGACCGCGGATCCCATTCTCATTCTGGGCAGGCCGCGCGTTCTCTGGCATCAACTCCTGTGGCCAACAGTTTTCTTGCGACGTGATTGACATAGTGGAATCTATGTCGCGTCGTGTAATCCTTACCGCGGTCTGCGCGCCGCCTAGTGAGTCCTTTTTCCTTAATTTCTACGACGTTACGCTGCCCGATTTTCGATTGATTCTGTGTGCGAATGTGTATGTCTTATATGAATACTCCTTTATATATCTGCGCCTCCTTTTCGTTGTCGTTTTACTTCAGGATTGATTCCGGTATCTCGTTAAATTTTCATTGCTGAAATACCCCTGTTAAATTCTAGCAGGATGGCTAGTCGTGGTGGTCGTGGTCGTGCTGCCAACGACCCACCTCCGCCGCCGGATTACATGGCCGCGATGATGCAGCAGTTCGAGATGAACCGTCAGTTCATGCAGAATATCATGGCTCAGTTCCCCCAGCCGAATCAGAATGGGCACCACCATCAGCACACCACCGTGACTCTGCACGACTTCACCCGCCTCAACCCCACTATGTTCCGCAACACTGTTCAGCCGTTGGATGCTGATGACTGGCTTCGCGACATCACTCACGAGCTGGAGTCCGCTAATGTTGACCCAGCCGACTATGTGAACTTTGCGTCTTATCACCTGAAAGGCGCCGCTGCTCAGTGGTGGAGCACCCACAAGCGTTCCCTGCCAGTCGAAGAAGTCATCACTTGGGATGAATTTCAGTCTGCCTTCCGCGCCCGCTACATTCCTCAGGGGATCATGGATCGTAAGGCGGAAGAATTCCGTAACCTCACTCAGGGCGACATGACTGTTGAAGCCTATTAGCGCGAGTTCCTCAACCTCTCTCGCTATGCGGAAGGAGAGATCACCATTGATGCTCGCAGGCAGCAGAAGTTCCGTCGTGGCCTCAACCCAGAACTCAGGCTCGCTCTTGCCGTTCATGATTTTGCCAACTTCTCCACCATGGTGAACAAGGCTATCACCGTCGAGACTGCCCAAATGGAGCACAAGAACTCTCTGAAGCGTTATCGTGACGTTGCCTCATCTTCGGGCGCAACGCAGAAGCGTCGTATCTGGCTCCCTACCAGTGTGACCCATTCACCTGTCCCTGCTCCAAGGCCGTCTTATGCTGCACCCCGTCTGCCTCCGCCACCACAGTTGCCAAGAGCTCTGCCTGCACCACCCAATGCTACACCCCTCCGTCCTCAGGATGGATTATGCTTCACGTGCCGCCAACCGGGGCATTTTTCCAGAGAGTGCCCCCAGAAATAGAAGCAACTGGTAGTTCACCCCGCTGGCCGTGGAAATGGTCGTGGCAACAACAGGACCCCCAACTATAATACTGGGTCTGCCGCTCATGCTCGTGGACATGTTTACAACATTAATGTGGAAGCAGCTCAGGAACAACCCGCTACCGTGATGGGTACCCTTCTCGTTAATTCCGCACCTGCTACTGTTTTATTTGATTCAGGAGCATCACATTCATTCATGTCGGAAGCATTTGCATTATCGCGTAACATTACGTTTGAGAAGATGAACCCACCGATGGTTGTCCGCACCCCTGGAGGCCGTTGCCAAACCTCCATGATGGTACACGATGTCACCATTGACGTCGAAGGGATTATATTCCTTGTGTCCCCCATCATCCTGAAAACCTCCACCATTGACCTAATTCTGGGCATGGATTGGTTGAAATTTCACGATGCCACACTCTATTGTGGCACCAAGTCTGTCCAACTTTTTCACCCCTCCGGCGAAATTGTTAACCACACCACCCGGGTTATCCGTAATGCTGAAACACAAATATTTATGATGAATGCTTTGAATGCCGCCCCCCTCGAAGGCATCAGGAACGTTCCAGTCGTTCGCGATTTTCCCGACGTCTTCCCAGAAGAACTGCCGGGAATACCCCCGATCAGAGAAGTTGAATTCGTCATCGACTTGAAGCCAGGCACTGTTCCTATTGCCAAGCGTCCTTACAAGATGCCGCCACATGAACTCCTTGAACTTAAGGAGGAAATCGACAAGGCACTTCAGAAAGGATTCATTCGCCCCAGCTCCTCAGCTTGGGGAGCACCTTCGCTTTTTGTCAAGAAGAGCGATGGGACAAACCGATTGGTCCAAGATTATCGGCCCATTAACCAAGCCACCATCCAGAATAAATACCCACGTCCCCGGATCAACGATCTGTATGATCAACTTGCCGGATCCAAGGTGTTTTCTAAACTCGACTTGAGGTTGGGTTATCACCAAATCCGAGTCCGTGATGAGGACATTCCGAAGACTGCCTTCATTACTCGCTATGGTTCATACGAGTACACCGTCATGTCCTTTGGCTTAACCAATGCTCCAGCCACCTTCTCCAGATTGATGAATTATATTTTCATGGAGTACCTCGACCAGTTCGTCGTGGTTTATCTGGATGATATATTGATATATTCCAAGAATGAAGAAGAACATGCTGAACATCTTCATCTTATACTGGAGAAGCTTCGAGAACACAAACTCTACGCTAAGTATTCTAAGTGTGAGTTCTGGCTTCCTGAAGTAACCTACCTTGGACATGTAATTTCCAAGGATGGCATTGCCGTCACCCCAGAACGTATCCAGACTATTCTTGACTGGACTCCTCCCAAGACCGTCAAGCAAGTCCGCAGTTTCCTCGGGCTCGCTAGCTATTGCCGCCGTTTCGTCGAAATTTTTTCCAAGATTGCCAGGCCTCTGACTAATCTGCTTCACAAAGGTGTCAAATTTGAGTGGATAGATAAATGTCAAGAAAGTTTTCAAGCACTCAAGGACAAGCTAACTTATCCCCCGGTGCTCGCTCCCCCTGGTACTCAGAAGGACTTCGTGATATATTGCGACGCGTCTCGTCAAGGATTAGGCTGTGTCCTATTGCAAGAGCGAAGGTGATTGCTTATGGCTCTCGTCAGTTGCGTGCTCACGAAGACAAATACCCAACACATGATCTCGAATTGGCAGCAGTAATTTATGCATTGAAGCTGTGGCGACATTACCTCGTCGGAAATCGTTGCGAGGTCTACACCGACCACCAAAGTCTGAAGTACCTGTTTACCCAGCCAGACCTGAATCTTCGTCAACAACGATGGCTCGAGACAATAGCCGACTTCAACATGGATATTTCGTATACCCCTGGCAAGGCTAATGTGATGGCCGATGCCTTGAGCCACAAAGCTTACTGTTCTGAACTTGAGGTTCAGGTGCAGCAACCACTTCTGTATGAAGAGTTTCGCAAGTTGAATCTCGAGATTGTTCCTCAAGGTTACGTCAATAACCTGGTTCTCGAGTCAAAACTCGACGCCCTCATCAAGAGTAGACAATCTCTGGCCCCGGACATTGTGAAGATCAAGCAGGACATCGCCGAAGGAAGGCCCTCCTCTTTTACCATTGATGCCAATGATGGTGATACTGTGTACTTCAAGGGCCGCTTAGTAGTTCCTGTGAGCCCGCCCCTCATTAACTGTGGTCCGGATATCATGGAAGAAGCCCATAATTCTCCCTTGTCAATCCACCCTGGCAGTACCAAGATGTATAAAGACCTTCGTCAACAGTACTGGTGGCCGTACATGAAGCAAGACATCGCCCGCTATGTTTCTCAGTGTGACGTTTGCAGTCGCGTCAAGGCCGGACATCAAAAACCTACTGGTTGGCTGCGACCACTCCCTCCTCCTGATTGGAAGTGGGACAAAGTCGAGATGGACTTCGTCACCGGTTTTCCTAAGTCACGGAAGGGTAACGATGCCATGTTTGTCGTCATCGACCGATTCTCCAAGATTGCTCACTTCCTGCCGGTCAAGGAGACGATCACTGCTAGTCAGTTAGCACACTTGTATATCTCCCGAATTGTGTCACTCCACGGTATTCCGATGGAGATCAGTTCAGACCGTGGCAGCATTTTCACCTCACGATACTGGAATAGTTTCATGGAAGCTTTCGGGACTCGTATGAATCTCAGCACCGCTTATCACCCCCAGTCGCAAGGCCAAATTGAACGAGTCAATCAAGTGCTGGAAGACATGCTTCGCGCTTGTGTCCTTTCTTTCGGCATGAAATGGGAGGATGCCCTCCCGTACGCGGAATTCTCGTACAACAATAGCTATCAGGCTAGCTTGAAGATGGCCCCCTTCGAAGTTCTATACGGACGTAAATGTCGGACCCCCTTAATTGGTCAGGAACTGGGGAACGACCCTACTTCGGACCGGATCTTGTCCAAGAGGCTGAAGAACAAGTTCGCATTGTGCAAGAAAATCTCAAGGCCGCACAGTCTCGTCAGAAGAGCAACTATGACCGCAAACACCGTGAAATGGAGTATCAACCTGGTGAATACGCTTACCTCCGTGTCACTCCCATGAGGGGCACTCATCGCTTCGGTATCAAGGGCAAGTTGGCTCCTCGCTACATTGGCCCGTTCCGTATCCTTTCCAGGAGTGGACCCGTGGCATACCGGTTGGAATTGCCGCCGACCTCTCCCAAGTCCACGATGTTTTCCACGTGTCGCAACTCCGTCGCTGCTTCAAGGATCCTATCCGCGAGGTGGAGCATGATATGATCGAGCTGCAACAAGACTTGACTTCTCGAGAACATCCGAGCCGCATTCTCGATCAGTCTGAGCGTCGAACCCGCAACAAGACCGTCAAGTTCCTCAAGGTCCAGTGGTCGAATCATTCTGAGGATGAAGCCACTTGGGAAAGCGAAGATCGTCTTCGTGAAGAATACCCTGATCTTTTTCCCGCTACCACTTAAATTCTCGAGACGAGAATTCTTGTAGTGGGGGAGATTTGTAACACCCTCAGTTTCTGTAACAGTAATCATCATCACTGTTGACCATCACTGTTTGTTAATCACTGTTATTCCCTGTCCTTAATCAAATTTGGCTTCTGCTCTTTTCAAACCATGCTGGTTGGTAATCAAAACCCAAAGCCCAATGCATCTTGCACATCAAGAAACCAAACCCTAATTGAAACTTCTTTAAATGAAAAATAAAACAAAATTGCTCAAATAAAGTTGTTCCAAAAATCATGGAACTATTTTTTTAAATTGCCTAAAATCATTATAATCATGTTGGACCAACTTTGGTAATTTTTGAAGTTACAGAAAATTCCAAACAATTCAAACAGTAGGTTAAAACCCTTGTTTTGGGCATTTAGTAATTAAAAGAAATATATAATGATTTTATTTTGTTGCAAAATCTTTTGTGGCACCTCAGTAATATGTATCCCTAATTTACAAACACCAATAACCTTTTACAAAATGCTAGGGTTGATAAATTAATTACAGAAAAGAAATAGAGCAAACAGAAAACAAAACAAAATAAAAGGGGGGGGGCTTAAAGCTCGCCTGGGGCGAGGCCCACCTCAGCCGGCCCACCCCGGCCCACGCCCCTCCCCTGTTGTCTTCTACCTCCACCTGCCCCGTACCCGGCGAGGCCCCACCACTGGCCATGGCCATGCCGGCCCCTCCCTCACCTGCTCCCCTCCACTGTGCCCGCGTTGACAAGGAGAGCACCCCCACCCACTCCTTGGACACCCCCGCCTCCTTTTTCCGCTCCTCCTCCTCTCGCCATCGTCGGGGGAAAAACTCCCGAGCGCCGCCGTCGCCATTGCCATGGCCTCTCGTGCCCACTGACCTTCCCGCTCCTCTCCAAGTTGCCCATCGTCTTCGCCATCGTCTACCACGTCTACGTGCATAAGGAATCGAGGCGGAAGCCTCCACCCCGAGCACACGGTCGTCGTTCCCCTTCTACATCGCCACCGCATCGCCTTCGAATTGCCGCTCCGTCGAGCCCTCCCCGAGCAGCCTGTCGTCCACTACGCATCGCCGGTGAGCACGGCTTCCGCATCCAGCCCCCCGATAACGCTTAATCTACCCGTAGCCATCGCCCCCCCTATACCGTGCTCCGGCCGCCGCCATGGCCGTCCAAGCACAAGCTTCCGTGCGCCTCTGTTTTGCCCGAGCGCACCAACATGTTCGTGGTAGTGTGTAGTCTCGTTTTGGCCCGAGGGATTTCTCATTTGTGCTCCGAATCGATAGATGCCATTAGAGCCCGAGGCAACTTCCGCCATTTTTGGCGCTGAGCCCATCTCCGTCCGCCTCTCGCCACCGCGCGGCTGCAGATCAACGCGCAACGTCGCGCTCGCTCGAACGAGCTCTAGCACGCACGCTCCCATGCCCGGTGGCGAGCGCACGGCCAACCCCGGCGTGCTCTGCCTCGCCGTCGACGAACTGTGCGGCTGACCAGTGGGGCCCCCACGTCAGAAACGTGATTAAGGGATTAATCACACCCATGTGGGCCACTGATATGTGGGCCACCCCCTGCTAAACCTCTGTTAAACTAAACTGAAATTAAACCCCCCTTGTGTAAATGACAGGTGGGCCCAGCCCTTTAATTAATCTACTGGATTATCTAACTACTAAATTAATGCATGTGTCAATGACACCTGGCCCCCCTTTGTCAGTTTATTATTTAAAAGATTTAATAAGAAATTCCAGTGGCTGACAGGTGGGTCCAGAGGCATTTTCTGATTTAATTAAATGTTTTATAAATAACAGAGGCTGACATGTGGGTCCCACATGTCAGCACTATTTTGGATAATGTTCTGGATAATGTTTAATAAATAATAAAAGAAATCCAGAAAATCATTTAAATTGATTTAAACTTTGAAATTCAATAACTTTTAAACCGTAACTCGGATTAAAAAACTTTATACATGAAAATTGATCAGAAAAATATAACGAATACAAATACGCTATCTGTATGCCTATCACACCCCTCTAACATACCGAACAACGAACATTCCCCCTCCGGACCGTCTGTCCGATAAATGGTCCGGTACTGTTAGAGTGCCCGGATGGAGTTATTCCGAACACGAATGTTTCTCGGAATAGATCAACTAGCACGGATACACCCCCCTTATGTGGTTTCGGTAACCACGACACCTCCGGCTTGATCCTTCCCCCTCCGATCACCCTGTCCGGTAATCATCCGGAGCCGGAAGTTCATCCCCAGATGAATTCCCGCTTCGAGCATATTGCATTGCACTGCGTTAGAACACCGTTAACATTTCATCTGTCATATCATGCATCTGTTTGTATATGCTTGCTGTGTATTTACTGTTTCTTCCCCCCTTAATCTCCGGTAGACCCCGCTGCTGCCGTCGACTACACCGCTGCTGAGTACGACTACGTCGTCGACGACCCTACTACTATCGTCGAGCTTGCAGGCAAGCAGAGCCATTCTCTTCCCCAGATATCGCCTATCTTTCCATACATTTCTTGCACTAGGCATTGTTACTGTTGTTGCTACGATTACAATCCTATTCAATTGCATAGCCTGACTTTGTCGCCCCTTGATGTGCCTTCCTTTATCCTATGCTGCCTATTATTATTATGCATTCTTCGGCAGTGAGCCCTGCGCATTGTTAGCTAGGATTAGATAGAGGGTCGTGATCACTCAGGGGAGTGAACGCGGATGCAAATATTATAACTGCACAGGTACGGTACAATGCAGACACCGTCTAAGGCCCCTATCTGGGTTATGCCTAGTCACCTCAAGTGTGAGCTATCAAGGAGTAATCCTTGTACTCCACTCGAGGCTGACTTTGTCTTGCCGCCATAGGGTCCTGTAAACGTTTGTCCTTCAGGTAAGAAGTTGGGCGACCCAACGGTGCCCGCGAGAGGTATTGCGACGGGACGACAGGGAGGGTACGACCAGTGTACCGGTGTGCTTGGCCCCTGATCGTTGGCCGCGAGAGTTACCAAACTACGAAAGTCGAGCTCCTCCCGGAGCACACACGAGACAAGGTAAGGAGACGGTTCACCTTGTTGGTAACCGCAGTGACTTGGTGGGACGACAGAGCAGGCACCGATGTACTGGTGGTCCTGGCTGCTGTCGTTGTCCGCGGGTCGGTTAAGTCGAGGCAACGATAACGGTTGTCACGCAGGTTAATTAAAATGCTAAATGGTTCAGTGAATGTCTTGAGTTGGCTATATGCCATGTACGCACTACCTACCCGTGGGAATTACGAGTTATGGGCTACTCTGCTTCGTAGTGTCGTCCGAGGACTCTTCAGACGTCAGCAGTACCGCGGGCTGATTGCCGGGAAGTGCGCTGTCTTCTTTGCTCGAGCTGTGTTGTTCTGTTACGGCTTCCCGGCCACCCACGCACAGTGCAGGAGTACGTCAGGGTTGGGGTCCAAGGCCCTGGGTACTTAGGATTTAGACCGGCGGATGGCCTCTCTGTTGAGTTTGAAAGATGGACTATGAAGTGTCGGATAGCCTCGGTGGAGCGTTCCCTAACAAGGTTCCCGCCACCCTGGAGATCCGTGCGTGTAGCGTAACACAAGTGCACCTCTGCAGGGAAGATTAATCTATTCGAATAGCCGTGTCCACGGTAACAGGACGCTTTATGCTGAAGCTGGATCTTACCACTAGAAACTATTATTAAACTGTATGGTTTTGGGTTCTCTTCCTCGCGGGGATGTCGAGGAGGTAAACTCGGAGGCATTGTTAATTATTACAACTTATTATTATACAATGCTGCAGCAACTTCTGCTGCATTGTTACTTTATGCTTTATATAAACTGTTGGCTGATTCTTACCTCATGCTGCAAGACATCGTCGGAAGATGCTAGTCTTCGTTAGGCCTAGCTTCTTACCCCTTTCTCTAGATTTCTGTCTTTCAGTCCACTATATACAGCCTCTTCTTTCCGTTGATACAATGCATAATGCTTAGTAGCGGACGTAAGACTCGCAGGTATACTAGATACTCACCTGCTTTATTTCCTTTACTGTTTTGCCTGATCGGCCGCTGCAGCCGACGTTGGAGACCAGGAGCAGGAGTACACCGGAGGCGCCTACTACGACGTCGAGTTCCCGTCGACCAGGAGTAGTTCGGTGGATCCCAGGCAGGAGGCCTCGCCTTTTCGATCTGTATCTCTGATGTGATTTGTGCTAGCCTTATTAAGGCAAAACTTGACTAACTATGTCTGTACTCAGATATTATGGCTTGTATGACTTATGTATTCGGGTCCGTGTGACCCCCTCTATTGTCACATATTTGTTTATCCTTTTGTGTTTAGTGTTGTGCTGTGATATTATCACCGTGGCACCCTAATTTCAGTCGTGTACCCTGTGTGCATGATTACTGTACACGGTCTGATTTTGGGGGCGTCACATCTGTCCCTCCCACACTGCAATGGTCTCCAGTACTTTTGCATTAGTCATTCCTTTCAGTACCAGAGATGACGATCTAAGGAAGAGACCCGAGTGGTCTCTGCACACTGCCGCCACTGCCTCGGTGTCAATGTCAACCGAAACTGCAGCATCCACCTTAATCTTGACCGTGCCCTCAACAGGGAGGGTCCAACTCCGAGCATGTGATATAGGGTTCCTCCCATGTGATAACCTCACCGTTTGTGTAGTTCTCAGCCTGAGTGGAACTGGCTGGGTCCAGTCGGCCCGGCCAAAGCTGACATAGTCCAGTCGGCCTAGACGAAACCGACTGGTGGCTCGCCCTGTCGCCCACCATGCAGTCGGCCTGACTGTGGCCGACAACCCAACTGAGTTGCAAGCTTGACTATTAATTATTTTTTAACAGACCTTTTTCAATTTATTTTTATTAATTAAAAAATATTTTGACAAACACATAAATTTAATAAAACATGATGAACAATATTAAGACTAGAACTACATTTCCTAAAAGCATTTAAAAGTTACATACTACACGAACATATATTAAAACATGAAGATTATAAAAATTATCTTACTATTATTAATAAAATATATAAACATTTTACAAAATATTATTTTTAATCATATATACGAACACTTTTGAAAACAATGCAAATAAAATAAATTGCTTACGTATTAATAAAATTACATGAATATTTACTATAATTACAATTATATTTTTTATTTAAAAAATGAATAAAAAACTAACACTTGAATGCATAAATTATCACTGTCTACCGCCTTTCTTTATTGTCTACCACTTGAATGAAAAGAAAAACTAACACTGTGCTATCGAGTTGAACGACATTTCTTTATTGTCTAGTTTGAATGCATAAATTATCAATTCTCAAATTGTTTAATAATTGTAAAAATAATTTGTTGTATTAAACATTCAAGTAATTAAAAGAATTTAGAAAGTGTTTCTTTTATGACCTATAATCTTGGGGGGACAGTTGGCTACTAATTCTTTAGTATAGGGGGACACTTGGCTATTTTCATATATTATTTTATTTCAATTTTATTTTCATTTTTAAATAAATAAATTGTATAATTGTAATTACAATAAATATTTATGTAATTCTTTTAATACTTATGCATTTTATTTTACTTCTATTATTTTTAAAGTGTTCATATATATGCAATAAAAATAATATTTTGTGAAAGGTTTATATTTTTTTATTTATAATATTAATATATTTTTTATAATCTTCACGTGTCAATATATGTTCGTGTAGTATGTAAATTTTAAATTCTTTTAGGAAATGTATTTCTAGTCTTAAAATGGTTCATTATGTTTTAATAAAGTTTATTTGTTTGTCAAAATATTTCTTTTGGATAAAAATAAGTTGGAAAAGGTGTGAAGTTGTGCTATCGGCCACGGCTGGGCCGACTGGGATGTCAGCCACAGCCTGGCCGACTGCATGGTGGGCGACCCATCAGTCGGCTTCGCCTAGGCTGACTGGCCCAGTCAGTTTCGCCTGGGCCGACTATATAATAGATTTGCTTTTTAAAATATGACTATTATTTTGTAATTTAGCAAATAAACTATATTTATTTATTTTATCTCTAGCCTAGCCCATATCATCGATGTTCAAAGCTAAAACGATTATCTTGGGTGGGGTGGGGGTTATAAAACCCTCCTTTCTTCTTACCTTCAATCCTAAGATTTCCACCGAAGTTCCTCATTGTTCCTCCACCCCATTTCTTCAATCTCCAATTCATCCTCCATCCAATCTTATTGATTTTTTGAGGATTGAAAGAGACCTTTTCGATTTAGATGTATATTTCCACCAAACCGATTCGTGATTCTCCCACTAAATCATTATCAAAACTCTTTACTCCCGAAGCTTTTGTTTCTAGGCGGCTATGTGCATGCTCCAGAAGCTTTCTTGCTTGTGGTGTGCTTCGTGAAGTTTGTAGAGGTATGACCCGTGCCGAGTGGAGGGCAATGCGAAGTGCGAGCTCTTCATAGCTCCGAGCGAAAGAGGACTCCTCGATGGTGAGGTTCTCCCGATCGATGGAGGATTTGTTGTCGGATTCAGAAATGATGGAGGAAGGGAGGTGAGGGGGAGAGAGAAACTAGAGGAGACAAAGTGGGTGAGAGAGTGAGGTTTGTGTCTATGGTTTGGTCAAAGAGGATATTTGTGAGGACAAGGATAAGGATGGATGGGCAGCATCCGACGTGGCAGACCGTCCCTATCGTCCCATATCCATCCACATATAGACTGGATATGGGGTGTCGATCAACCCCAAACGTTTGGGTTGATTTTGTCGGGATCAGTTGTTTTTTTTGTTTGGACAGTGACCTGGTAGGCCATGTGAACGTATAAGGAAAATTTAAGGTCTCTGACCATCATACATGTTCTAATATATTGCCCAACGTGTTTGGTTGGTGGTATTAAAACTTGCAAATGAGCGTGATTGAAAATTGAAAAAAGATTGAGCATGAAAATTGAGGCTCCAACTCTCACCGAGGAGGGAGTTGTCCAACTTCCCACCGAGGAGATGTGAGCTGAAAAGAAATTGTTTTAATAAGTTCATCTTAATCCTTCATCACATCTCATGTTATCTTTCTTGATCTAGTCTCTCGTCAATTCTCATAAACCAAAAAATTAAAGTTTTTCATAAATTTTCACACATAATTCATTGATTCACCCCATGTCTAATCTCAATACAACTTCGAACTAAAAATAAAATAAAATATTAAGGTCATTTCCAACATTATCCCTTAAAATGGATACCGCATGCATACTTGGATCGGTTCGGACCAATCCACAGATACTGATGCGGGAGCCGACCATCCAACCTTAGTTGCATCTTTCCACCATCAATTAAACATATTTTATTTAAATTCGCACAAACTCAAACGAATTTTATTTAAATTCAGATATAATTTACATAAACTAGTCGCATTTTCATGTAAACCAGACGGTTTTCATAAAAAATGGACTTTAACCTAGTCTAAACTACACCGGGGCCGCGAGCTCTAGGAATTGAGGTTGATTTAGTGTTGCTCCCGGAATTGATAATCGAACATAACGACCGGGCACGGAGATGGCCCACCGTATTCAACTCTTCCTCTGAGCCGTCGTCTGCCATCTGACCGCCGCCTGTGGAAGTGAGTTCCACGATCGATGTGGACCTGCCTTCATTGGCGATGCCCAACGTGAGCGGGGTCCAGGAGATCGAGCTGCCTACGTTGCTGTCCATGGTCGTTTGATATGCCTCCACCCTCGCAAGGGTCGCGTTATAACTGGCGCAATCGCGGTGAGAGGCCTCGTAGAGCGTTCTGTGTTATTCGATGAAGTTCGGGGTCTGCGCCACCATGGCCACCAAGGCCGTCTTGCTCGCCCAGTCGCAATAGATTTGGGTCTCCGCCTACCGACACTGCTCGAGGAGGTCCTTGTTATACCTCTTTTCCTCCACCAACTACCGGAAAGGCGAAAGCGGCGGTAGCACTGGCTGGTCGTCGGTCATGACGGTGTCGAAGTGGGCCCGCGCCTAGTCCAAGCTGATGTCAGCACGATCTGGCGCGCACAAAGGTTCAGTCTTGGCAACTGGTACCTCCTCGCCCAACTATAGCGAGCTCGTTGATGCATCGCGCACACGGGGGTTGCCTACTCTCAGATGGGCTAACTCGCGCTTCTGGTCCATCGGTAGGCTCTCCCATAGGGTTTATAACTCGTCGTCATGGTGGGAATGTAGAATGAGAGGAGAATGTCAGGAGTGCAGATAATGTAGCGCGTCATCGCGTTTAAATAGAGTTGATTTTTTGGTCGCCATGCCTGTTCAATGCGGGCAGATGGGTGGACGGGCAACCGGTTTCAATACAAGATAACCGCCCCGTCGTCTGTCTCTGGCATTAAACATGCGCAGGAACCGGAACTTTTGACCGACGGATGTCCCCAACATTGAACATGCGCGAAGACCAGAGCTACGGCTCAAATGAGAGGTTTGCGTCATTCTGGACTGGCATCTAGTGAACGATCGCGAGCGCTCAACCGAAAAGAACTTTCGGCACAAAGGACTTTTGGGTGAGAGCAAGTTGTCGAAAGTGGGCGTTTTTTTGGTTCAAACTCCCGGCAAAGCGGGCGTTTCTGTGGTGCAAACAGTTAAACTCCCGCAAGACCCTCCTTAGTTTAGATCAAATTTGCGGAAAAATAGACAAGGAAACTAACCCGAAAACCAATCCGTGAACCGATACACAATCCGAGTCTTTACGATAGCTTTAGGGTCTGTTTGGTTGAGGGTGTCGGCCTGTGTCGAGCGAACGAGCCAGCGGGGCGAAGCGTTTGGGTTAGCGCTCGAGCGGACCAGCGAGGCGGGACAAGAGAAATTTGCAGGAGGGAGGTGGGCGGGGCGACGCGGCCAAATCAAGCGATTCGCGCGACCGCGAGCGAAGCAGGCCGGCGTCTTCAACCAAACATACCCTTAAAGGTTCGCGTTGAAAATGTTTGAATACAACTTCATGCTCTGAACTCTCGTTCCTTTCCCAAATATATTGCCAAACAAGCTTAAATAAAATTTAAAATGTGGCTAGAGATCAAATGCCCGTTTTGAAGGAGGGATACGGTGCCACCTCCGTCACATCCCGCGTGGGCGTGGCCGACTGCTTCTCCCAAGGCTAATGATGGTGGCCGGCCGACCGGCCAAACCCTATGTGCCGGTCGGTCAGGTCCACTTGTGCCCATTTTCCCGCTTTTGCTGTATTTGACATATGATAAATGTTGCAACCGTAGTATAAAATGTTACTACCTGTATTACTATTATACTAATATTATTATATTGATCTATATTACTTTTTGCTAAACGGATGTATTTAATAGTATTTTAGTGCTAAGCGCATTCATTTTGTAGCATGATATAAAAAGTTACTAATGATTTTTGCTACAACAAAAAAGATGAAGTGTGATCGGTGATGATGGGTCCCGAATTTTGTTGCAACCATTATAAAAAAAGCTACAAGCATAGACTAAATTTGCTGCAACGAATTGATGGTAAATATGGTACATAATTTTTTATTAGATTTTTTGTTGCAACAGTGAAAAAAATACACACAATAATTTTTTGTTGCATCCATGTAAAAAAAAGTTGCAATCGATAGTAAAAAATGCTACCGCCAACGATTAAAATTTGTTACTATAATTTTTTTCTACAAACAACACCAACAATAAAAATGCTGCATCCGTGTAAAAAAAAAGTTGCGAAAGTATCGCAAATATTGCAAAGGTACCGCAAATATTACAAGGATGTGAAGAGATACGCAGCGATCTGATCCGTCGAATCGTCAACTGTGGACCGACCGACGCAAGCTTTTTGCCGGTCAGCCGGCGCAGATCACTGCCCTTCTCCGAAAGCCCCGATCCCTTCGCCGCGAAGCCTAGCGACCGGAGAAAAATGTTAACTTCGCATTAATTCCGTTTCCCCAAGCAACCACGCGTTAAATGTCCCACCCACCCGCAATCACCAAGAACCCATCCGCAGCAGTTGCCAACTCTCGCCCTCTGCCGCCTCTGTCTCGCGCGGTGGGGAGGATCTCACCAGGGTTCCATATCCCGGCTATCTTCTCCCTCCGAGACCCCCGGATTCCGTGACGGCGATTCCCTATTTGGTTCGATCAGCTTTCTGAGTTGTTATCTTACTTTCCTTAATCGGTACAGAGCAATCCCCATCCACAACCGCAACCCCTCGCTCTCCGACGCCGTGGGGATTCCCGGCGGCTTACCTAGCCAGCGATCTTTTGACTCCGGGATTCCGTGCTGCAGCTAGTTGAAATTTCTCGTCTGGACCAATCCCTATCGAAATCCTCTGTTTAGTAGTAAAAAAATTCCAGCTTTGGGCAGGGGAACTGCTCTTCTCCCACTCATTCCTCAATTTGGCACTGTCCGGCGAGTCCAAATGGGGCAGCAGCAATCCAAGGAGGAGCTGTTGTACCAGCAGGTGAATTACGGCAACATCGAGGGGATTCGGAACCTCGGGGCGCAGGGCGCAGGCGTTGAGGCAAGGACAACGATCTCTCCTTCTCTCGCATTTTCAACGTTTCGACAGTCTAGTGTTATAAACCTGGGAATTAATCGAGTTAATTTTTTCTTGGTGGGATTGGGTTCTTGCTTGCAGTGGATTGACAAGGAAGGGAAGACACCTCTGATGGTCGCCAGTATGCGCCCTGATCTGCTCAATGTGGCTAAAGCTTTGCTTGAACTGGGTGCAAATGTGAATGCATATCGGCCTGGTATAGATGCTCTTCTCATACCAATTTAGTGTGTTGCTTTAGTTGATTATCTCCATTATTCCTAGAATGCATAACCGTTTTTTTTCCCTGGATGTAGTAAGTACAATTTTTTTGTTATTCTTAGTTTGGATCTAGGAATTGGATGAAGTCTATTGTGGTGCTTTCAACCATAAGTAAGTTTTATCGAAAAAACAACAACAATAACTACTACTACTACTACTGCAAAGCCTTTCAGTCCCAAGCAAGTCGGGTTAGGCTAGAGTTGAAACCCATAAGAGATCGAAACCGCTAGAGTTGAAACCCATAAGAGATCGAAACCAAGTCATGGTCTCTTGCACGTGGATAGCTAACTTCCACGGAACCCTGTCCATAGTTAAATCTTTCGGAGATCCCAGTCCTTCAGATCCCTCTTCACGGACTCCTACCATATCAAGTTAGGTCTACCCCGACCTCTCTTGACATTATCAGCTATGCACTGTGTCGGGACCCGGGGTTAGCGTATGCAAGCCTCGCTACAACACAATCATATGAAGAGCCGAGAACCGTACCCACTTGTCTAAGCAGACAAGGCCAAACACAGAACGTTCTCGGAAAGCATCGTACGTGAGGGGCATCCCATTCAGGCCGGATGATCCACTGAGATGGGTCCTCGTCGTCCGCACACAAGTCTAACTGATATGGGTGGTGAACTCCCATACTCATAGACAAGTCGCCTCAACCATACTATCGATTGTATTATAACCCTTACATAGACTTACTCCAGCCCGATCACTTAGTCGGGGTCTAGGGCGGGCTCGATCCTACCACAAAGTGTGCACGAGACAGAGTCTCGAACAATCGCATCGCGATGCCCAAGCTGCGCACATCTAAGGGCCACTTGGTGTAGGAAAGACCGCCAGCCAGATCACAACTAAGGTCTCGAAAACCCATACAAAGACATGCATGTTATAAGCATACACGCAGCACACATGCCTTGTATGAACAGCAGGTATCATTGCAATTCTCTACAAAGTATATATCTTTATTAAAAACTCTTACAGAGTGCACACAAAGATCACAAGCATGTGATCCAACATTACAACAGACAAGCGGAAGCAAGTAGGTCTGAGTATAGACAAGTTTAACAAATGGCTTAGAGAAGCCTTATCTAAAAACAAGCCCTCCACGAGGGAACCAGTCGTCTGACTGGGACTACACTAACTTGGTCTTGGTCTGAGTCTTCATTCTTCGAGCTTCGGTTATAAGTCACCATTGGGGTCGGTGGTTCATCTAAAACATAGATTAAGCAAACGTGAGTACAAAATCGTACTTAGCAAGACTTACATAGGAGCTATACTACTCATGCATATGTATCAAGGTAAAGGGAGGTGGGGTTTCACTTGCAGAAGTGTCAGCTTTGACTTGGCTAATCCTGAACTACGAGTACCAGACTTGAGGTAAGAAGCGTACACGAGTCCACTACATCTCTTCAACCAATTACACCACTATGGTTACTTCCTCGACTTCCCCACGAGAAGCACACCATAGCACTCACGCTTATCTTGGTGTGTTTTAGAAGTATCTAGTTCAAGTTGTCTAATAATCAAGCACAGCTCTCCAAGCAGTCCTTAACCGCGGACGCGGTTATTCGAGTAGTTTTTGTTAACCCTGCAGGGGTGTACCGCTACACACACGTGTCATCAGTTACCGCCTCTTGCATGTCACTGTTCAAGAGATGACAGCGAGGATGTCACCACAACACTTCGCCCACAGCTTCGTTCTAGTCCAGAGAGTCGCCTATCTGAGGGGGATCCGTATGGAAGTCCGGCCGAGGTTCCAGTACAGTCTCAAACGATGTGTGCAGGGTCCCAAGCCGGTCTTGAAAAGCCGTTCATCCACTTCGCAGACCGTGCCACAGCCCTACCAGAACTCCGAACTACTGCGACTTTTGGGGTTCGAACGGGGTGAGGTACTAGGATGAGAGGGGTCAGTGAGCCCAATGTGTGGTTGTATTCTTCTTCTTGGATCACCACACAAGAACTCGGACTTAAGGCGGTGTTCAACGAGACAACCCACTGTGTACTCCTACACAGCCTCTCATCGTTCACCTTGTATTAGGGTAGATTCACCAACACATTTCACTTTCATCAACACCATGTTTATCATCATCCCGACTCACATCATAAGCAACCTCATTGTACCACTAAGCATGCAATAAGCAGTAACAGTTGCAGGGGTCACATGATATCAACCAACTCCTACATCTGCTAGGATTGTGGTTTGCTTACTACTGTGACAAGATGATAGGTCATGCAAAGGATATGAGTTCAACTATGCGGTAGAAACGTTATCATGGTGATCATCCTAAACAATGCATAAGCGAGACATGAGAGGGAAGTGGGATTTTATCGACATGATCAATGGGGGTTTGCTTGCCTTGCTGACGAGGTTCAGTCACGGGGTCTTCAACGAAGGGGGTGATCTCGGTTTCCGGCTCCACTTCTATCCGAGCAAACAATATAAACAAAGCATAAATAAGTTGCAATGCTCAAGCACATGATTATGTTGTCAAAAGATGTGAATTGTATTGATGTGATCTAGGTTCCATTTGCAACAAGTTAATTGAAGTTGATTTGAAAGTGAATTCAAATTCAAACTTCAAATGTATTTAAATTGGTCCAAGTTGCATTTGCTAGTATTTGTATTTTGTAATCCAAATGATCATGTGTGTGATAAGCTTCTGAAGTGTAGGTGATCATATGTGCATTGCAAAGGTTCAAAGTGGAATTGCATTTGGATTAAATTTGATTTAATTCCATTTAAATCAAATAGCAAAAGCTACTGATCAGAATTTAAATTCAACTCAAACAAAGTTGAAAGTTACATATTTGGATAGATAATTTTCTCCTGATCATTTTTCATATATTATTTGTCCAATTTGGAGTTAATATGAATTTTCTATGAATTTCCAAAGTTTGGGCTAATTTCTGCCTTTTCTGGAATTTCTGTAATTGATTTAATTCTCTGGAATTTGTTTTAATGCGTCATCATGAGGCCAGCATGACGCAAGGGGGGGCGCTGACAACAGGGGCCCACCTGTCTGTCTCTGTGGGGTTAATTCCCTGTTAGTTTAAAACTAACAGTGGTTAGTTAGTGGCCTGGGCCCACTGTCAGTGGCCCAGGGGTTAGGATTAGTGGGGGTAAGTTAGCTCTAATGGCGCCGGCTTGACGCCGATGGCCTGGCCACGGCGGCGCCCTCGCCGGAAACAACTAATGGCCACGGGGAGGACAACTGAGAGCACAGGGAGGGTCCTCTCGCTCGCCCGTGTCCTCTGGTGCCACTGGGGCATCAAGGGGAGGCTTCAGGCCTCGCCGGCATCGAGCTCGGCGGCAGGCCGTGGCTCTGTTCATGGCGACCGGCGACAGAGAGAACGGGGAGGGGTGCAGAGAGAGGGAAATCGACGAGCGGCTCACGAGGGATGCAGTGGTGAGCTTGGGGAAGCCGGAGAAGGAGCGGACGAAGCTCAATTTGGCGTCGGAGTCAGGGGTGGCCGCGGCGGCTCGTCGAAGTTGTCGTAGTAGCCGCCTCTCGCTTCAAATTGGAGCTGTGGCTCGAAGAAGTCGACCCCGACGGATCGAATGGACAAGGTGGCGCGCTCCAACTCGGCCGGTGGCCGTGTGCGTTCGTCTTCAGCGCTCCGCGGGCCTCTGCTAGGGTTGCGATTCGACGCGAGGAGGAAGAAGATAAGGACCAACGGCTAGGGGGAAAAGAGGAGGGGCTTCTCCAGACGTCGTGTGGCGAGAGAGATAGAGGAGAGAGTCTCTGTGCTGGCGAGGAGGAGGAGGTGGTGGCCATGCCCAGTGCACGGCTCGGTCGTCTCTCCTTCTGGCGAGGAGGAAGAGGACAAGGGGAGCTGGACCGGGCCAGATGGGCCTTCGCCCGGGGCGACAGGTAAGTGGTTCTCTGCTCTTTTCTTTTTATTATTTCTGCATGTAGGTTGACCTAGCTAATAAAAATAGCTAGGCATTTTATAAAATGCCACAATTTTTTTATATGGCCTCATAAAATAGAGAGCTAGCCACTTATAAAATTTGAGCATTTTTAAAATTCAAAACATTTGAATTTTAAATCAAATAGGGTATTTATTTAATTTCCAAGCCATTATTTGAAAATTAGAAAATTCCATGAGCATGGGATTGCTCCCAAACCATTTTTAAAATGATCAGCACCATTTATAGGAATTTTCCAAATGTTCAAATGATTTTTGGAAAAAGATTTTTATCTGGCCATTTGATTTAATTTCTCAGGGCTTTTCTTTTCCCCATTTTTGAATTTTCTTTTGAAATTTTTGCATGATGCAAAGGAGCACTTGATCCTAGCACATACCTAACTTGGGGTTGTGACACACTGGTGCTTCAGGAGGCTTGTGTTGTATATGCCCAAACCATCTCAGACGATGTTAAGACGAGTTTCTCTTTCGGACCCGATCCTTTCTTGTGTCGCCACATATCCATCTCAACATGCGCATCTCTGCTCCACCTGGCTGTTGGACATGTCGCCTTTTAGTTGGCCAACATTCAGCGCCATACAACCAAGTCGACACCAAAAGTCAGTTAATTTTGACAGGACCGTATCCCAAGGTTTAAAAAGTTATGCATACTTTGGGATATGAAAAGGACACCTTGAAGTTTCTTACTACTATAATTTCTCACTGAAATAGAAAACCAGCACATATTGTGCGCAACTAAAAAAACAGCTTATGTCAGTATTGATGGACTTGCACCGTGCCAACCCTGCTTTAACGAAATATGATCCTTCTATGTTAATTTTTTTAGAATCCATAGGGTTGTTAGTAGATGCATGCTAAATAGAATAGGTTACCGTTTTTTGTTGCTGTAGTTGTAATGCCTCCATCCCTTTTCTTGTTTGTTTGTAGGATCACACGCTGGGACTGCATTGCACCATGCTGCCAAAAAAGGACTTGATATAACTGTCCATTTACTTCTCTCACATGGAGGTTGACTATGCTGCAGTAGATGTATCACCATGCCTCAAACTTTTGCCACTTGAATTTTGTATGTTAAAAACCCTTCTGTTTATGATTTATTTGCAGCTAACCCCTTCATAACAAATGATGATTGCAATACTGCACTTGATCTGGCTAGAGAAAAGGGTCATGTGAACGTTGTAAGGGCCATAGAGGTATATTTTTTTCTTCACGTCCTATTTTGCTTTATTATACTTATGATTACTTGCACATTTATTACTATTTCTTCTTTATTTTGATATATTGGTTGCTATTTCGTTCTTACTATTCTCAGGGGCGGATTTCTCTTTTTTCTGGATGGATGAGGGAGAATTATGGTCCTGGTTTCCTGGAAGCGTTTGCTCCTCAGTTCATGACTAGAAAGATGTAATATTCCCGCGACCTTCATCTCGTACCACAAGCACATAGATGTGAGGGTAGTCATAGTATATTTTATGTGCATCTATCCTAAGTTGAATCTTCTCCCCAGTTGGGCGGTGATTTTACCACGTGAAGCACGGAGTCCGGCAAGACCTATCAAGCTTGAGTTAGCTATATATCCTGAATTGCAGGTATTAAAGTCTGCTAAAATGCTGCTTTGCTTTGGTGTAGCTAGTAATGTTTGTAAAATTGGATATGTTGACATATTGATATCACCCACAAAGTGAACAACTCTATTAGGCCTTGTTCGGTTACTAGCGATTACATCCCCTAGTGGATCTAATCCCTGAAGGGATTGGGTGAACCCTTTCCATCCACCCAACCCCTGCCATACGATGTAAACCCTGCCTCATTGTGTTATTCGGTTAGACCCTGTGCAATCCCTGCCACCGTTTGTCAAGCATTGCAGCCACGTTCAGATTCAGTTATGTACTAATGCATTAAATATAAATCTGTTCAAATCGCAAAATTTACTTGACGATAGCAGGTCCAAATACAAATACTTGTAGGCATATGACAAAACAGGAACATTATGGAGATCATTTGTCCTTATTTTGAGCTCACCAAGATAAAAAAAGAGCCGAACTATATTTTTTGGACATGCAAATGTTCAATTGTTAGCCTAAAGTGCTTCACTCGGTACCATCGCCACTGAAGCGTCTCTCTCCTGTGCTGCTATTTGATCCATACTACAGTTTCAGTCCAGAGTGAATGGTAACTACTCCCACCAGATTGACAATTGTTAAGTGAAACTCAAAAACCTTGGTGATCAGCTACTATCCTCATACCTGGTAAAAAAAGAAAAGAAAACTGTCAATAAAATGATGTGCAATTCATCCTGGTTAGATGAGATAAGATGTAATAAACTCTTTGTGATAACTTTCTTCTGTTTTTACTTGGAAAAAAAGAACGAAAAACTAAATGATCATGCTATATCAAGAAACAGAAACATTGTTCAAAGTCGAACTTCAGCTCCAACTACTTGCAGCCTTCTAGGAAAGGGAAGCAACAAAAGTATTACTCCAAATTGCCTACACTGCAAACTGAAGGATGTGTGTGTGTGTGTGAGAGAGAGAGTGTGTGTCCCATCTTGTTATGTACTATATCATGAGAAATTGACAATTATCTACAATAAAGGTTTGATGCCCAGTACTATAGTAGTGTCCTTGTTCATTAATTAAAGTGAAGGGAATAGAAGTGTGGAAATATCAGCACTGAGATTTAGATCACTTTTCATCCACAACCCAGTGTAAGAATAGAAGTGTTGCAATAAACAATCTGAACTCTTTTAGAATGTACTCCCTCCGTTCACTTATATAAGACGTTTTAGCAAACTATGTTAGTTTGCTAAAATGTTTTATATAAGTGAATGGAGGAAGTACTAGTTAGTATTTTTCCAACATATTGTAGAGGCTTGACGCAAGGTAGAAAGCACTAAAAAGGAGCATATCCAGGAGCAACATTAAGACAAAGCAAGATAACAACAACAACAAAGCCTGTCGGTCCCAAACAAGTTGTGGTAGGTTAACAAAGCAAGGTAACACTTGTACTATTTTCCTTTAGAAATTGTACAACAAATTGGAAACTAACTTGAGCATATCATAACTTGAAGTTTGCCTAGGTAAAAAGTTTTCCAAATAATTTTTTTTTGCATATTCTTCTACTAAGAACATACTACAGAGAAATGCCACATCCTTTTTATGGTAGAATTAACAGCTGTGACACAAAAATTAAACTGAATGTGGAATTTGACAACACCCCAGATAAATTAAAACTTTAGAAGAGTAGTATTAGATGCATAGTTAATTTATCTTAGATAACATATGCAGCAAGGCATCAAGTGCAAATGGTTAAATTACCTTAGATGTTGTCTACAATCAAGTGCAAATGAGTAGCAGTCTCAATCTCTCTTTTTGTAGCCAAGGTCATCAAGGCAAGGCAAAATCCTTCCGACAACAGGATTTAGTAACAGCATATATGTATATAGATACTGGAAACTGGATATCACCTGCAACCAATTGCAAATGACTAGCAGTCTCCCCTTTTCCGAATCAAGAGTAGTCTCAAATCCATCTCAATTGATCCTTATAAATAGTTAAACTTTGTGTTAGCATATAGGAGAAAATTCTTCTCAACATTTTTTGACGGTGAATTCTTCTCAACATCACAGCAGGCCAGCAGTTATATGCATCAAAGACGTATGCATTTTCACTGAATTTTAAGCCGTTTTGTGGGTTGTTAATGTTGGAGGAAGGACGTCACATGCAGGCTTGGTTCAGACAGCTTAGTGTCTTCCTTTTTTTTCTAAACTGAACTTTCTACTTTTCCAAATAACCAAATTTGCCACACAATTAAATATCCTATCCCAAATTGGTCGCATATTATGGCAATTCATGGCCATACAAAAAGCAACCTTTCTAGTGCCAAAGTATGTATCAATCTGACAAAGATAGAATATTATACTTTGATGTTTACAGGATATGAAGGATGTTCTCTACAGTAAAATGCACTTAATCTAAGGCAACGATGTTTTGAAAGATGATGAACAACAGACATGAATTAGCTATTTAAGTAGGAAGCCATTTCCTTCCTGAACCCAAGAACTCTCCAAAACACTATAGCCATCAGAAATGTTCTGCAACCAAGAACCATAGAATTTCAGAGAGGAGAAGAGGGAAGGAAGAGGAGGGAGAGTAGGATCTTACCCTCGGAGAAGCCTTCGCCGCAGGGAGGAAGGCCAGAGATGGTGGCCATTCGACGGCCACCACCGTGAGCGATGGAGGCACGCTACACTGCCGCCTCTGGGATGTTGCTCAGGTTCCGTCGCCTCCTGGAGGTTGAGCCGCTACTGTTGGCAGGTTGTTGCGCCAACATGAGCTCCAGAGAAGTCGCGGGTATACACAAATGTCCAGGAGGCGAAGTTGCGCCGACAACTGTGGTGTCGCCGCACCGGAACCCTTGCCACGTCAAATCCAGATGATTGAGGAGGTATGGTATAATGAGGCTTTGTCGAAGCGACACATAGTGGCGGCGGAAGCAGCTGGAGTTGGCTGGCGACAGGGGAGGTGAAGAGGAACACGAGAGCTAGAGAGAGGGAGGGAGGGAGTTCCCCCATTGTTTAATTCAGTAATCACTAGTAAGTAGCATTTGTCATATTATTCGTGTTGAAATTTGACTCTGGAGAAAATTGCACATCAACTGCCTTTTTATTATTTGAGACATGACAACATCTCTACTGCTCTTTTGATTTCTTGCACATGAATTGAAATTCACAATAATTATTAGCTCCTGCTGTGTCTTTTCCAATCCTCTTGATTATCTTGTTGGCTTGCCCCTGGTAACCAGATTGATGGATGCAAAAAAAGGAAGGTCTAAAGAAACATGCTTTCCCTTTGTGCAGCCTCGGAGTTCATCCACTTATGGGATTAGTCTAGTAGTTAGTATGCAATTGATTCTTTTTTTTGAGAAAACGCAAAAGAATTTTGCGTTTCATTAACTTGGAAAGAAAGGGTTCGTTACAGTCCTCCTAGGAGGCAGATCACAAGCAAAAACACAATGAATTAGTGGACGTCCCAGGTCTGCGGCAGAATGGCACGCAGGCCAAGCGCACCAGCGCGTGCCCAAAGGGTGGCTTCGTCTCGGATCCTAGTAACCAGGGCGTTCGCCGCAGGGTGGGGTATATCATGAATCCCTTAATCCATAATAATAATAATAAAGTTGGATTAGTAGATTTAGTTTGTTTTCATAACATTCTTAAGTATAGTTATTTAACCAGATAACCAATACTTGCATCTTGCTAAACCAGCCTGTCCCGAAGGAAACGCTGCACTTCCTTTCGTTTTGTTATATTTGCATCAGCTATTTTTATTGCATCTCTGTGTATATATTTGACCAAGTTTCTATTATTTGTAACAATCTTTTTATGAATAACAGGCTGCTAAACCTCGTGTTGTAGTCAAACTTTGGAAATCTCAACTTGAGGAACCAAAGTATAATCTTGCTGATCCTTCCATGACAATTGTTGACAAAGTTACAAGTACGTGCAATATTTCACCTTTTCAGTTTATGCAAATTTGAAATGCATGTTTGTATTGTTGGTTACATGTGTCATCGAACTTTGCCATTTTAGTGCAATTTTATATTATATGACCATCTCACTATCAAAAATAATTTGCTAAAAGAGCAGAACACGTGTTCTTGTGCTGTGAATTACTCAAATTTATTCTCTCGTTTTACAATCTTTGGCATGGAAATACGATCTTTGCTTTTGTACTATTTGGTTAGAGTTAGGACTCAGGAGACCTATTCTTAGTGATGAACTCATGAGTTCGGAATACCCTACAGGAGAACGAAGATTACTATACCCACACACAGTCATGAATGCTTTATCACTCTTGTTGGTTATAACATTAGATTCTTTCACGTAAAGCTAGTTTGTTATTTCTACATTGCAGTGATTCCTTCTGCTCCTTACACGTGCATGCACACATACATACATGTATGTAGTGATTCTTTTTGCTCTCTATACAAAGTGCACTGTTCTTATTATGTGCAAATGTTCCATTCGAAAACGGGCTATATGTACTTCACATTTTTTTGAGCGATGTTTCATTTCATTTTATATTCTTATTGCATGGCTGTCTGTGCGAAAGTACCTTTTATTATGTATATAACTTGTTTTCTGTCAGATGGCCTGCACTAAAATGTTATATTGCAAATATTAAAGTGGGATTGTTGCTGCCAGGTCATGCTATTCTAATTTTCATTTGAATATTTGCAGAATCTCGATACAAGCTCTTACCGGCCTATGAAGGTGATAAGCAGCAGATTCGATCGTTGTATAGTGCATGTTGTGGCATGGCACAGGTGATATAAGCTGAACTTTCTGAAATGTTTCCCCTTACTAATGAATTCTGTCTTCCAAGATCTGAAAAAGGCGCTAGCAATGTTCAAAAAAGTTTGAAACTTAAGCGAAGCGAAAGGCTGCCACTTGAGCAATGGGTGCTAAAGTTAGCTATTTGTGAATATTATGCACAGGGAAATCGGAAACATTGCACATAGGGAACTAAAATACTACTTCTGTATCAAAATATAAGACGTTTTTTGGTTTTACACAGGGCATAAAAAATGTCTTCCATTTTGTTAAGGAGGGAGTAGCATCTAAAAGGCATTTTGCACCATAGCAAACAGACATTAGGTTCACATAGCAAGCAAAATAACAGCAAATAGTTTTAATAAAGTGCTAGACTTAATTGTGCGTTTTGCCACTGCCTTGCACTTTTCTGACCAAAGCGCACGCTTATGCGCAGATTAAGCCCAATTATGCGCTAGGCATTTTGCTATCGCCTAGCCTAGGCACACTTAAGAGCCGCCTAGGCGTGCCTTTAATAACTATGGCTAAAATGCAGTTTAGTTCAAATAGATAGCCTAATAGAGATCATCTGGCCAGATTAAGCCCAATTGTGCGCTAGGCATTTTGCTATCACCTAGCCTAGGTACACTTAAGAGCCCGCCTAGGCACACCTTTTTAACTATGGCTAAAATGCTGTTCAGTTGAAATAGACATAGCCTAATAGAGATCATGTGGCCAGAATTTTGCCAGAATCTGAAGGAAATATTTCCCAAACAGATCCTAATAATAAGATAAATGGCATGTTGCCATTATTGTGCAAGCAGCCAACCAGAAGCAGTTCAAAAAAGCGAAATTCTTGCCAAATAAAAACCACTTAGGGCCTGCGCAAGACGTTTTACTGTCGCTCGTGCTTAAGTGTACACTTAAAAACGCTTTCTTGAACACTGGGTGCTAGTCATTCATGGTATATTCTGAACTAGTTTTGAAGATTATTCTTCAGTTTTCACAGTTGTCATTTGACCAATGTTTTCTTATAGAATGTATGTATATCAGTATATCACTCAGTAATCAATAATTGTGATGCAAATATATTGTATTTGTTTTGAATTAATGTAAAGTTTGGTTTCTATCGGTGAGAATCAACAGAAATTGTTAACTTCAGTATAGAAAAAATAAATAATCTAATTCTGCATAGATCCTCTTTTCTTAGGTTGCCAGCATTGTTCCTGCACGACCAGTGAATGCCCCTAGTCCAACTCCAACTCCAAATTCTTCTTCGGCACCTTCAGTGCTATCGACTCCCAGTAAGGAGGATGTTGAGTTAGCGATGGCTATCAATGCCTCCATCCAATCAGCTATAGCAGAAGGAGTGCCCAATGTGCAGCCAATGACAACAACTATGAACGACAGTGGGAACACTGTGAACAGCTCTTTCAACGGATGGGGCTCACCAGATTCTCCAGTACCTTCAAAAAAGAGTGGTCAACCACAGGTTGATGCCCCAAGCAGCAGCACATACAACGGATGGGACGTGCCTGGAACAAGCTCTAAACAAAGTTCATCGGGACTTAACGAAAGTCAAAACAACCCTTCGACTGTGATTCTACTTGAGGCACCTGTGGCTCCTCCAACACCAACTGCACTTCCAACTCTTCCAACACCAACTGCGCCACCACTTGCTGAAGGAACCTTCTACGATGGCCCTATTCAGTATCCGTCCATAGATTTCACACCAGTTGATGTAACCATGCCACCAGTGGAAGGTGGTACGACGCTTAACTCTGCAAAACCTGTAGAAAATGAAGCTGATGCAAGCAGCAGTGGTAACACCCCCTCTGGTACTTGTGTGATTTGCTTGGATGCTCCTGTGGAAGGAGCCTGCATTCCATGTGGTCACATGGCTGGTTGCATGTCCTGCTTGAAGGATATTGAGTCGAAGAAATGGGGTTGCCCCATTTGCCGTGCCAAGATCAACCAGA
Source organism: Bromus sterilis (assembly GCA_950022295.1). Classification (NCBI taxonomy): domain Eukaryota; kingdom Viridiplantae; phylum Streptophyta; class Magnoliopsida; order Poales; family Poaceae; genus Bromus; species Bromus sterilis. The sequence goes on from OX465601.1 coordinate 246,713,080, forward strand.
TTATCCGCCTGTATGCAGTTTGAACAGCTAAAACAATGAAGCAGCATTTTACAGCAGAGATGGGTGCTTCTCGCTATAAGTTTTGATACGAGAAGTAATGTTGTATTGCAGTTGCAGGTGTACCACTACAAATTATTCCTTTTGTTTTATGTGATGTTGAAGCTACAGCACAGAAGGCAACTTATGTATATAGTTTTAAGGCAATTCTATTAATATACAGAAGAGTGTGGGTGTATTTGTCATGCATAGAGATATTCAGCTGAACTGTTTCTGCCTTCATGATATCGAATATTGCTTCTGCTTAGGCACAAAGCTAGTTTTCCATACGGCCTGAGAGGACCTACAAATGTTGGCTTCGAACTGGTATTCTTGTTATGCTCCCTCCATTTGAGTTTCATATCGGCAGCCTCCATAACGTAGCGCTTTACATATATTTTTCATCTGGGGTCTGTTTATCGGTATTTTTATTTCAAATAATGATTGTTATTGAACTATAATTTGAACTCGAATTTTTATTAGTATTTCAACATGAATTTACAAAATGGTTTTTGAAGATATTACAACTAGGATTTGAACAACCATAAAACTATGATTCTCTAATTCTGCTATGGGCTACTTTTCTCTTGAAAGTGACCTCGCAGATGGGGAGGCTAACTTCTATGACCGCACGATCGAAGTACTTGAGGTGGCGGGGAGGTGGGCGTGGGCAATGGCTGATTCAACATAATGATGTGTGTCCTCCTCGACCCACCAGGAGTAGTGCCCTCACCCCCTCCCGGAATTTCCACTCGGCAGGGTCCCCTTTGGTATCTCTCAAAAATGGTCCACGGGGAGGGCGTGATGGCATTGAAATGGTCGATAGGGGTGATTGTGAGTGCGATGTGAAAGGACAAAGAAAGGGGATAGGGTGCGGTTCGACTTAGGGGTTAGTGTGGCGATGGGTGTAACGGGGGGTTTTAATATCCACGAAGGGACGACCTCCAACGGGAAGCATGGTTTGCTTTGCCTCGTGCGGTCTTGGGCTTGAGTCGGAAGAAGATTTGAAGGCCTCGAAGCATAGGTAATGAAAGCAAGAACATCCATCCATCATTTAGGTTCCCCTTACCAGTTCTCCGGTTGCAAAACCTTAGGCCTCCATTGATCAAATAAACGTTATTGCTTGCCCTTCTAATTGAATGAACCTCATCCTCACTTAGTACTTGAAACATCGTTCGCATCGGCATAAGGACATCTTGCCTCGGCAAGAACCACAACAAATTGTTCAGTCAGTCTTACCATGAACTCGGCTTACTTACCTAATTAGCTGCTCTTTGCTCTTTCGAATTTGGAATCAAATATATTACTGTACGAACATATTCAACAAAGCTGGAATAGCTCAGTTGGCTAGAGCGTGTGGCTGTTAACCACAAGGTCGGAGGTTCGAGCCCTCCTTCTAGCGATTTTGTATTCTTTTCATATTTCACGGTTTCAAACTCGGCGCAGTTGTCTACTTCACGTCCGTCGAAGACGTCTTGCGTTTTTTATAAGACGACCTCATGGGTGCCATCGCTCCTCCACTAGCGCCACTACCCCCAGAGCGCGCCAGCCTCCCCTCTCTGCCGCGCCGTGTCAAAATGGTTCGATCGCGGCAACAACGACCAAGAGGCGCTGTCGCGACTCATCACCGCTATCCATTCGCTCCACTAGCGCCACTACCCCCAGGACGCGACAAGAGTACCGCCAGAGCACGCCAGCCTCCCCTCTCTGCCGCGCCATGTCGAAATGGTTCGATCGCGGCAAGAACGACCAAGAGGCGCTGTCGCGACTCATCAACGCCCCCTCCCGAACCCCCTTCTCCGTCGCCGTCACCGCCGCGGTCGACGGGAAATCGCATCTACGTGCTGGCGCACCAATGCCGACAGTATTGGTGATACTGGTGCCCCTTCCTTGGGCGCACGTCGGCCTGCCGTGCGGTTGGCGGCTCAACCGCGACGACGTCCCCATGCCGCCCAACCACTCCCGACGAGGATTAACCTCGACAAATTCCATGGTTAGGAACCCTGAGTTTAGATCGTAGAGAAAGGAGTGCTAGGTTGGCGATTCTCGTCGGCTAACAGGAGACAGAGATTACCCAGGTTCAGGCCCCTCGATCGGTAAAACCCCTACTTCCTGCTCGATGTATCATATGGTGGAGGCGATTACAGTGGAGGCTTCCGCGAGATTGCTCTAGGCCGAAGTATTGCGATGAGACTATTGATACGTTCCAAACGTATCTATAATTTCTGCTTGCTCCATGCATGTTTTGTGTGATATTGCTATGCTTTTGATACACTTTCATATATTTTTATAACATATTTTGGAACTAACCTATTAATGGTTGCAAGAGTGCACAAGTTCTTGTTTTTGTACTTTATGTGTAGGAATTACTTGGATAAAGGAAAAATCACAAAAAGGAGCCTTGTAAGAGTTGGACTCTAACTTTCCCGAAATCTGTCCCCACCAGACAGGTTTTAAAGATCGCCTCGGAAACTCTAGAAGACGACCTCAAACGGAAAAACTTAAAACCACAAAGTTGTAGGGAATTTTTTTTCGATGGATTTAGACATAAAATTCGGCCCAATCAAAATTCGGATGCTTCCAGAATCCCTGAAATACAGAAGACGTAATCTGGATGACGGGAATCCGAGAGTCTATATAAAGAGAGGAAACCTAGGTCAAAGGGCACCACGAAAATTCCTCCCCCTTGGCAGACGTCTTAAGGGGGAGATCAATCTCCACAGCAGCACCATCTCCAAGGAAGAAGAAGGGGCCAAGGGCCGCTGCCCCCAAGGGCCGTGGCCTCCGCCGTCGCCGTCTCCTTCATCTCCTCCGGGCTGCACCTCTCCATCAACAACTCTCCCTCTCACCATGTCCATGTGTGAGTAGTTCCCCTCGGGGCTGAGGTTTCTACCAGTAACTATGTGTTCTTCTCTCTCTCCCATGATGTGATCTTCGTTGAGATCATAGGTTATGTTCATCTAGGGTGATCCCATGATATTTCCCCTTCCTCTATGTATTGGATTGATGTACTCACTTGATCTTATCTAGTATAATCTCCGAGACCATGGTGACATCGGTCTATTGGACATGGGTTAGAAGAATATTTTCATGAGTGATTTCCTCTTTTGTGTGTTGATTGAAGATTGAGAGTCTTTTGGTGCTTGTCTTTGACTATCCTTTAGATATGTTGTGGTGATTGTGGTACTCTCTTTGGATGGCCGCGGTGACATTGGGAAATCCATAGATTGAGAACTACAAACTCTGAGGTGTGCTTTTGTAGCCCTACACAATTCTCGTCCTCTCTTGACCACAAAGGAATGACCTCCGAGTACGTCTCCATTGCATGTTTTATGGGAAATATCATGTGATTAGACTATGTTAATGTTTTTGGGAGTTGCCACTAGTGAAAGTATGAAGCCTAGGCCTTGTTTCCACCATTGCAATACCGTTTGTGCTCACGTTTACCACTTGTTTCTTTACTGCATTTTTATTACAGATTTATATTACCTTGTTTTGCCACACCTATCACCCATATTTTATCATCTGTTCGCCGAACTAGTGCACCTATACAACTCCTAGTTGTATTTGGTGTGTTGGGGACATAAGAGACTTCTTGTATCTTAATTGCAGGGTTGCTTGAGAGAGACCATCTTCAACCTCTACTTCCCTGAGTTCGATAAACCTTAGGTCATTCACTTAAGGGAAATTGCTGCTGTCCTACAAACCTCTGCGCTTGGAGGCCCAACATAGTCTACAAGAATAGGAGCGTGCGTAGACATCAAGCTATTTCTGGCGCCGTTGCCGGGTAGGTGAGTGCTTGAAGGTATATCTTTAGATCTTGCAATTAATTCTTTTTGTTTCTTGTTTTTATTTTCACTAGTTAGGCTTTATGAAAAACAACAAAAATATTATGAGAGAGCTTTATGAGCTCTATCTTGAGTTAGGACATGAAGTGTTTGAAGAGAAAATCAAAAAGCCTATGGAGCTTCATTATTTGCACAACACTCATGATAGTAGCAATGTTATTAGTATGTCTTCTTTGAATACCTTTGATGCTATTGATATGCAAAGTTATAAGCTTGGGGATGCTACGTTTTATGAAGATGATATTTTAGCCCCCCAAGTTTTGACGAGGAAATTTATTTTGATGATACTTTGCCTCCTATCTATGATGATTATTGTGATGACACTTATGCTATAAAGAATGAATGTTTGGAAGTGTATCATGATAAGAATGATTCATGTGATAGCTATTTTCTTGAGTTTGCTCCCACTATTACTAATGAGAAGGATTTTGCTTATGTGGAGAGTAACAAATTTTCTATGCTTGTGGATCATGATAAGAATTTTTTATGTGATACTTATATTGTTGAGTTTATTCATGATCCCACAGAAAATTATTATGAGAGGGGAACATATGCTTATAGATATTTCAATAATATCAAGTTCCCTCTCTTCATGATGAAAATTTTGAAGTTGCACTTGTTTTTCCTTCCTATGCTTATTGCTTTGTGCTTCAATAAATTATTCTATTGCAATATTCCTATGCATAGGAAGCATGTTAGACTTAAATGTGTTTGTTATTTGCTTCTTGATGCTCTCTTTTGTTCTTAAACTCTTATTCCTTATTCCTATGAGAGCATCATTAAAAATCTTAAGCCTATCTTTATGGCTATAAAGAAAGAGCTCTAGGGAGACAACCCTTGTTATCTTTAGTTTGAGTTTTTACTTTCAGTTTTTAGTGGTCTTGATGATTGTTACTACTGGAGCAACATCATTGTATCCTTATTTTCAATCTTTGTGCCAAGTCTAGCCTCCGATTGCAAGAAAGTTCAAAAGTTGTGACATGCTGTCCAGAAAACAGATTCTGTCCTTGGACGAAAAAATTAGCCTAAAATCACCATATAATCTTTTTGATCTGAATTTTTTTGACAGCGTGCTCCATACAATTGACTTTCGAGCGTTTGTTCTGAGTTTTTTGATTTGAGTTGAAGAAGTACTCCTAAAAAATTCTTTACTACCTGCTGTTCTGTTTTTCAGAGATTCTTCCACTTTTTGTCTCTCCTAACTTTTGCAAACCTTAAGCTTGCTTTTTCTTTGCAAAAAGCTTTTGGAAATCTTGAGAAACAGTAGCTCTTCAAGAATATCTTTATATCCAGTAGGGAAAAATTATTTATTAAAGGTACTAACCTCTCTAATCAGCTTATGATGAGTTATGTATGAAGGGAGTTTTCAAGTGTGCGATGGAAGATGATGAAAGAAGATTCGGGAGTGTCAAGCGCTCAAGCTTGGGGATGCCCCCATGCATCCCCAACAAATATTAAAGGAGACTCAAGCGTCTAAGCTTGGGGATGCCCCCGTGCATCCCCTTCTCCATCAACAATCATCAGTTCGTCCTTCGTCTCACTATATTTTTATCACTTCATGCGTTATGTGCTATGCTTGGAGCGTCTCACTCTTAGGTTTTATTTTTAGTTTTCTTTAGCCTTGCTTGCTGTTCATAACAAGTTAGATCCTGTCTTACTTTGGGTGGGAGAGAAACACGCTCCACTTTCAAAATCTAGAACACATCATAGGATTCTTCATGCCTATCTTTTTGCTATTGTGTGTTCTTTATCTTTTCATAGCTACTGCCATGTTTAGTTTTAGTCTTAGTTTGTCTTTAGCAAGAGCCTTGGATTTTGTTTAGTTTATTGCTGTAACTCTCTTTGGTTTTCATGTTTATCTTCTTAAGAGAGTTGGTTGTTGCACTGAGTTGTGTCTTGTCTTGAAAGTAGGTAATTGAGGTTGCTATTTAATTTTAGTAGTAACTTGCAATAGTTTTGAGGTATTGATTTGAGTAATGTTTGAACTTTTGGTGTCAAGAGATCTAGCCTATTAGTGATAGGTGTCGTATTTTGGGAAATCCGTGTTTATTTTCAAAACCTACAAAACTAGTTGAGAACTCTAGCTACTAGATGGATCGCTAATCTTTGGAGGGATCGAATATTAGAGTACACTCACGTACCATGAGTCGAGGATGCGCAAGGATAACCAAACCCCCATACACTCCTCCTCGGAGTACTTGTCTCTTGGTGAACCTCCTTATTAGATTGAGAATTAGCGATAATAAGTGCATGAGTTCTTCAGACTAATGTAAGTATTGAAAGTTGACACTTCCACCTCCTCATATTTGCTAGCCTTTCCTGTGCCGTGCATTGCCTTCTTCTCACTCCGATAGTTGGCGTCCACCTTCGCCGGTACATCCAAACCCTTGGCATGATACACTCTGTCATCATAAACCTCATTATATCCTTCCTCAAAACATCCACCATACCTACCTATCAAGGCATTTCCATAGCCTTTCCGAGATACATTGCCATGCAACATCCACCTTCTCATGACTTGATCCTCATGTCATACATGCTACTTGCTTGATCGATGAGCCGCATGCTAGTTGGGCCTTGCCCTAATCATTGCTACATGACGCGCTAGTATCATTGCATATCCTGCTATCCTGGCAAAGGCATACATTTGCATCATGATAGTTATATCTTCTTTATGTGAGTACCCTTGTAAAGTGTGAAAGATCTCCTATATTCTTGTAAAATATAGAGTGTTGCCCCTAAAGTGAGGAAAAGATCCCAAAGAGGACAAAATCAAAAGATCCCAAAGAGGACAAAATCAAAAGATCCCAAAGAGGACAAATGAGAGTTAAATAGAAAGAGCCATTGAGGTGTAACAGCCCAGTTTTCACAAAAAATAAAATTTTTGTTTTCGGTGTAAATTGTTTGATTGTCTGATTTATTTGCGGTGTTTGCATCCCCGATTTATCGATCGGCGATTATTTCTCCCCCTATTCTCGTATCGGATGCGTGACCGACCCCTTTCCACCCTGACACTCGACCTTTGCGACACCGGGTTTCACCCGATCGCCGTCGCGAAAACCGCACGAGACCAGCCGCAGCCAACGGAACGAAAAACCCCTTTTAATAATTAAACGGGATATTTTTATAGAGCGCCGGAAAGTGTTTTCGGAACGGTTCCAGCGCGAGGTGAACGCCTCCGGCTCGACGCGCTGATCGCGCAGTTCGAAGTTTTACCCGAATCGAAGGTACTGCGGACCCCCGGCAGTCAGAAACGTGAGCACCGCGCGCGAAAGAGAAAAACCGGGGATGTTTTTGCAAACTGCCAGACACCGGGGCTATATAAAGACCACCACACTCCCACCCATTTCAAGGGTTTCCCTAGCACAATTTTGCAGCCACACCCCCAATTTTGCTCAATATTTGCCCAATGAGTTGTGGATCGTCAGATCCGGAGATCTGATGGCCCAGATCGCGTCTAGCCATCCCTAATCTCCTGCTCTCTCTCTCTTCGCGCATGCCGCCCGTGGAGCCGCCGTCGTCTCCGGCCGACGCCGGCAGCTGCAGCCGCCGGCCACCTCTCCTCCCACGCCCTCTCTCTTTCCCTCTCCTCCCTCTCATCTCTCCCCCTCACCTAACCTCTCCTCCTCCCCCGCAGGTCAGCAGGCAGAGCAGCCGCCGCCATGGCAGAGCCGCCCGAGCTCGGGCTCGCGCCTTCACCTCGCCGCGCCGGGCGCCCGCGCTCCCTCCGGCCAGGATCCGGCGACAAAGATCGCCGCCGTGCGCCCCCTGGAGCAGTGCCCCCGCCTTGCGCCGCCTGCCTCGCCGGCGTGGCTGCCGGAGCAGCCGCCGTCCACCCGTGCGGGACTGGATCGGGATCGATCCAGCCGCCGCTGCTGCTTGCGCCCACGTGGGCCTCAGCGCCCCAGCCGGCCCACCAAGCCCTTCCAGCCCGGTCCGGCCAGATCTGCTAGGCCTGCTGGGCAGAGGCCCAATGGTAGCCTTTTTTATTTTTTTCTCTCCGCTGTTTTTTTATTTTGCTAAGTCTGAGTAAACTGTGTGCTGTTTCAGTTTTGCGCTTAAGTTTGCGAGTAATCCGTAGCTCCGATGAACGTGCCCCCAAAATGAAAGTTGCTCAGGTTTGCGTGCTCTAGCATTCGTATGTAGAATTTTTTTCCATTTGAGCTCATCTTGATTGTGTAATTGTGTGCGAAAGTGGGCATCAGGCCGTTAAACTGCTACTTTTTCATGTTAAGTGCTGCTGTTTATATTTTGTTGCAACTTTGCATGATGATTGTGACTCATCCATGAGGCCTATTGCATTGATTCTTTCTCCTATGTGTTAAGCATCATGTGTACTTCATTTCCATGCTTTAACTTGTCATGTTTGGGTGCTCTAGCTATATTAAATCTTGCTCCAAAGTAGCTACCCTGCTGTTAATGTGCTGCTGTGCTGAAAACTGTTATTTTGTTGCAACTTCGGTCGACGAGTGTGTCGCGGCCGTTTATCGGAATTGAGTGATTCCAATTGCATATTGTTAAGCATCATGTGTACTTTCATCCCATGTATTGCATTGCCATGATATGCTTGCTGCTCATATAGTTATTGAGCTCCAAAGTTGCTATGCTGCTGTTTTTGACAGCCACCTCTGTTTTTCTCTAAGTCTGTTACTTTGCGATGCCATGTTGTTTGCTTAATAACTTTTGATCTATGATGCCTTTTTGCATACTTCTTTTTGCCATGCCTTCCATGTCATGTCTAGTTTAATTTCATATCATTTGTGAGCATGTTTTCTTTGATTATCCTGTTTATGCATTGCTCTAAACTGTTCTTCGTGTGTGTGCATAACTTGTTTTGCTTGTATCTTTTTAACCGTAACTCCGTTTGGAGTGTGCCTTATATGTAACTTGATTAGTTTTTAGTGTACTTTGTGTTTATGCTATTCTTTGCTTATGTTAACCAATCTAAAATATGGTTTAGTACAGAACAGTACCAAATGTTTTAATCATCGTGCGACACTTAGTGTTATGCCATGTTTAGGTTGTGCCTCACTTAAATTGACTAGCATAGATAGTTTACTTTGTGCTTCACCTTTTGCCATGTTTGTGTGCTATGCCATGCTTGCTTGAGTTTCCATGTTAATAACCGTTGGTTGATCACCTGTAGCTAAGCAACTTGAACCACCGTAAACGTGCGGTATCGTCGTGTGTGACCGATACCCCACTTAAATTGTTAGTAACCGTTCTCGACGATAGATCCGTATCGCATTGCCGTGCCTTGTGTTGCCTCTTTGATCTTGTATTGCTCCGTAGTACTAGTGGTGCACCGTTGATTGCTTTCCAGTGTTTCCTTCTTGTGTGCTTCCGCGGGTACCTCTCGGAGACGATGCGAGCTTGCGATCGACTACACCTTCGGAACCCGACTTATCAACAGGCAAGGACTATACATTACTTATGATCCATTCTATTTCAACCAGCGGTTTGCATGCTAGTATAGGTTAGGTTCGATGTTTGATCCTACCACATGTTTACAACCTTTTTCAAACCGATACAGCCATGTCCCTTCCCAGCAAACCTTGTACTGCTATGTTACTATTGCTCGTTGCTCAGCCCCTGCTTAGTATGCATGCTTAGGATGCTACGATGTTACCCTGTTACTCCTGGGTTTGGGATATCACATTATTATATTGTTGTTGATGATATGTTTATTATAATGTTGCCTATATTCGACGAAGGATGGAAGGTCTAGGCTATCCCGCCCCGACGCTTTGTTCCATTCGAGTCACCTAGGATCCGAGTTCCGGGTATTGGTTTTAAGACTGAGCGTGCCTAACCGCGTGTGGGATTTTATGGGGTCCCCTTTTCTTACCTACCTAGCTTCAACCATTTCTAGTGGTGGCCCAAGCTGATTTACCATTTGAAACCGTGTGTGTGCTGGTCAGCTGCCAGTTGTTTTCAAACCAACCCGGACCAGTGAGGACATAGTTCCCTTGCTGGCCCACCTTGTTCGGCTGAGGACCCGGTTTCCCATGTGTGATTAACCGGCTATCCAAACCCGAGACAGACAGTAGAGACCAGATCGAGAGAGCGGCCGGCTCCTGAGATGGATGTCGACTCACCGGGGGCCACCCGGATTTGTTCGTTGTTAGTTAGAGGGACCTGTCGTTTCGGATCTCTTGGAACTAAATCATAAAATGGTTGCCTGTGATTGGTAGCAACTGAGAGTGATGGACGTGCGTGCGGAGCCTCGTAATGGGCAGTTGGTACACCCCTGCAGGGTTAAATCTTTTCGAGAAGCCTTGTCCTTGGTTATGGACGACTTGAGACCTACTCCTTGTTCATAGACAACAACAACTGAGATAATCTTAATGTAACTTGATCAACGTGTGTGTGTGCCTTGACTGCTTCTTCTTCGTCGGGATGCGAAGAGGAGGACAAGGATAGGATAGGTGTTATGTTTGCGTAGTAGGTGGATAGCAGACTTGTTGGAGGCGATTCCTCATCGAATGCTTGGCTTCTTACCTTACTCTCTAGATTGTTAGCCACTTCATAAATGCTAGTGCGGCAGCAACCTCACCACTGACCCCTTCCTTACCGTAAACTACTAGTTGTCCTAGAATGACGAGTGGTGAAGTCCTTGCTGGGTCAGATGACCACTACAGTTGGATGCTGAGTACCTCTGTACTCATGATACTACCCCCAAACTCTTTTCAGGGTTCTTGATCGACAACAGGTATGGTGATCGACGATTCACGTGGAGACTCGACGACGACTAGTTAGGCGGATCCCGGCGGAGGGCCTGTACCCGTGTGGTTATGGGATCGATGTTTTTCTCTTTGACAGTAGGCATTTTATTGTAGTCTGTACTCAGACATGTACCTTCCGCTGTTGTATTGTATTTGAGGCAGTTGTATGCCGATTGTATGAGATGTTGTATCCTGTATCTGTAATGTTGTGATATCATGTTGGAAATCTGGGGCATATGGCTTTGTCATATGTCGCGGTGGGACCGATATGTGCTTCGTCCGCGGATCTGGGTGGAAACACCTAGATCTGGAACAGTACCGCATATCGGGCCTTACATGAGGCCACCAAAAAATACAAAAAAATAGAAAAAGAGAAAAAGAAAAATAAAAAGAGAGAAGGGGGCACACTACTATTCCTTTTGAGAGATCCACACTAGTACTTCATCCTTTATCCCTTGTACTCCATAGAGATCATCATCATGCATATAGCTATGTGGGGAACCTTCACACTATAGAACTTGGCTTGTATATTCCAATGATGAGCCTCCTCAAAAGAGCTCTAGGTCTTCATGAGCAAGCAAGTTAGATTCACCCCCACTAGTTCCCTTGGAGAGCTTTTATCTCACATGTGCATCCGTTGCATGACAATCCCTACTCCTCACATCATATCTATCATATGGCCTTCTCTCGCCTATGATTGTCCTCATTGATGTGAGCCTTTCACACCCTTTTTTGTCTTCCTTCTCCACCATATTCTCTCTTTTCCATCCCCTTTCTTGCACGCAAATACCATTTGGAGACATTCGAGTCACGGACAGCGAGAGCTCTTGCACCCTTTGTTCTTATGTTGCTTGTTTCAATGCTAATATAGACTCTTGCCTGTTATGACTTGAATTGAATTACATGCCTTGATTGCTTTACTTAAGAGTTCTTATATGGTTGATAGCATGTCACCACAGAAATTATGCTTGTTATCATTACCTACTCGAGGACGAGCAGGAATTAAGCTTGGGGATGTTGATACGTCCCAAACGTATCTATAATTTCTGCTTGCTCCATGCATGTTTTGTGTGATATTGCTATGCTTTTGATACACTTTCATATATTTTTATAACATATTTTGGAACTAACCTATTAATGGTTGCAAGAGTGCACACGTTCTTGTTTTTGTACTTTATGTGTAGGAATTACTTGAATAAAGGAAAAATCACAAAAAGGAGCCTTGTAGGAGTTGGACTCTAACTTTCCCGAAATCTGTCCCAACAGACAAGTTTTAAAGATCGCCTCGGAAACGCTAGAAGACGGTCTCAAACGGAAAAACTTAAAACTACAAAGTTGTAGGGAATGTTTTTCCGGTAGATTTAGACATAAAATTCGGCCCAATCGAAGTTCGGATGCTTTCAGAAACCCCAAAATACAGAAGACGTAATCTGGATGACGGGAATCCGAGAGTCTATATAAAGAGAGGAAACCTAGGTCAAAGGGCACCACGAAAATTCCTCCCTCTTGGCAGCCGTCTTGAGGGGGAGATCAATCTCAACAGCAGCACCATCTCCAAGGAAGAAGAAGGGACCAAGGGCCGCCGCCGTGGCCGTGGCCGCCGCCGCCGTGGCCGCCGCCGTCGCCGTCTCCTTCATCTCCTCCGGGCTGCACCTCTCCATCAACAACTCTCCCTCTCACCATGTCCATGTGTGAGTAGTTCCCCTCGGGGCTGAGGTTTCTACCAGTAGCTATGTGTTCTTCTCTCTCTCCCATGATGTGATCTTCGTTGAGATCATAGGCTATGTTAATCTAGGGTGATCCCATGATATTTCCCCTTCCTCTATGTATTGGATTGATGTACTCACTTGATCTTATCTAGTATAATCCCCGAGACCATGGTGACATCGGTCTATTGGACATGGGTTAGAAGAATAATATCATGAGTGATTTCCTCTTTTGTGTGTGGATTGAAGATTGAGAGTCTTTTGGTGCTTGTCTTTGACTATCCTTTAGATATATTGTGGTGATTGTGGTACTCTCTTTGGATGGCCGCGGTGACATTGGGAAATCCATAGATTAAGAATTACGAACTCTGAGGTGTGCTTTTGTAGCCTACACAATTCTCGTCCTCTCTTGACCACAAAGGAATGACCTCCGAGTACGTCTCCATTGCATGTTTTATGGGAAATATCATGTGATTAGACTATGTTAATGTTTTTGGGAGTTGCCACTAGTGAAAGTATGAAGCCTAGGCCTTGTTTCCACCATTGCAATACCGTTTGTGCTCACGTTTACCACTTGTTTCTTTACTGCACTTTTTATTAAAGATTTATATTACCTTGTTTTGCCACACCTATCACCCATATTTTATCATCTGTTCGCCGAACTAGTGCACCTATACAACTCCTAGTTGTATTTCGTGTGTTGGGGACACAAGAGACTTCTTGTATCTTAATTGCAGGGTTGCTTGAGAGAGACCATCTTCAACCTCTACTTCCCTGAGTTCGATAAACCTTAGGTCATCCACTTGAGGGAAATTGCTGCTGTCCTACAAACCTCTGCGCTTGGAGGCCCAACATAGTCTACAAGAATAGAAGCGTGCGTAGACATCAACTATGAGTGCCCTAGACGTCCCCTCTTCCAGCCTTTATATACTAGGCTAGGTCTCGAGGAGCCCGTCTAGTTTACATAAAGAGTTGCCTAATCTAGCTAGTCTTGGCGGCCACGCCTGGACTCCATGTCGGTTTGGTCCTCATGTCGGTGCAGCCGTCTCTGCTTCGGGTGGGCTGATCTTGGGCTGCCGAAGCATCCAGTGGGCCGCCGGTCTTGACGTGCACCAGGTACCCTCACATAGAGGAGTCGGGGGGGGGGGGGTATCCCCTCGTCAGTAGCCCCCGAGTGCCCGGGGGACTCGAAGAGTCGCGTAGGGACTCCAATCTGCATTAGCCGCTGTAGTGCATGTCGCTTTTGCGAGTTTGAAAGTTTACTCGTGAAATATGATTTTGTAGAATTTGTGAGAGGGATGTTAAGCTAAAGGGCCCGAGGCACTCGACGGGTTGAGGCTCAGTGAATTGCGCTAGCGGCAAATACCATAGTAGCCCAATCAAGCTCGAGTCCCTCGACACGAACTTAGGAATGACTGGTGTCAAGCAAGGTCCATGCCGCTGAGGGATTATAGGATCAATGCCGCCAGTTAAAGTATTGTATACGACCCTAACGCGTCCGCTAGTGGTTACCTCTATCATGCACCTGGGCATGGAACGATCGGGATTGAAGTCGCTCTGTGGAAAGTCCCGACCCGGCCGACGGATGAGCTGGGTCTTACCTACACGCAAGCTTGCGTGGCTTCTGGGGTGCAGTGTATTGCAGCCCAGGCCTCAGTAGAGGCGAGTTGCCAATATATAATGCACCCACTCGGACAACGATTGAGTGAGCTTATAGTGTGAGCACCCGATGCGATTTCGGGTGCCCGCTCGATGAGCTAGTTACTTGCTTCATGGTTTTTTCTTTGGGCCTTGTCGCGAGTGATCACTCGAGCGCTTTTATACTTGTGTATTCTTGCGAGTAAGTACTCAAGCGTTTATTTTAGAGGCGAGTAAGCACTCAAGCCTTAATGAGGTGTTTTTGCTGAATACGCTGAGGGGAGTAAGAACTTCGAACCCTCGTAAGGTGCTTTGTGTAGCTTTTGCTCTGCTGAGAGTAACAAGGTGCTCCCGATGGGAGTTTGTTTGATGGAATCAAATCAGAAGACAAGGTTAGCAAAATAAAATATAAGTAAACGAGGGCATCTCTTTTTTTCTTGTATGTCTGCAGCGGTTTTGAGTTGTTCCATCCGCGGTGCGTAATGATGCTTATCTAATGTCGATGACTCATGTAGGATGGCAACATTCTGCTGTGAGTTGTCAGTTCCGTCTATGGTTATGATGACGCTTCAATATGCGTGTGTATTTGATTTCTGCTCTTATCCTGTCTGTTGGGTTTCCAAAGCTATGTGGAAACGTGCAATTTACTGCTATGTTTAAATGGACTATGTATATGAAGAGACGCATCTGTCTTGGAATCTATAGTGTTGCCTTCCCTTAACTTTAATTTCTCGTCTTGCGTCGTTTCCTTTTCCTTTTGTCTGCAGAGACCCATTTACCCTTGAGAGGGTGTATATATATGGGTTATTCCCGTTAAATGTGGCATTCGAACTCCTTTCTCTTCTTCTCCTCCTTCGCTTTCTCTCATGGCGCCCGACGAGGGGGTAACCCCATGACTCCTGCGTGTGAGGATAACTGGTGCATATGAAGACAAAAGGCCTGTTGGAAGCTTTGACAGTCCCACGACTGGCCCACTCAAAGCACCGATGTAGGAGTCCGCGACCAAACATGGAAGTCAAGACTTGGCGTCCAACGAAAAGCTAGATTAGGCAATCGTCTCTGTAACCTGAGACGGACTCCCCGAGACACAACCTAGTATATAAAGGCTGGGAGGGGTGACGGCTCAGGACATCCAATCTTTAATCACCACCTCCGGTCTTGAGACAACTCGCCTCGACCGTCACTGTAATCACCTCTCACATAATACAATCGAGCAGGAAGTACTGTCTCATGTTAGCTGACGAGTATCGCCAACCTTCTCATCCTCTCTACGATCTAACCCAGGGTCCCTGACCATGGGATTTGCCGAGGTCAATCCTCGTCAATTGGCGCCGACCGTGGGGACTACGTAGGTTGGAATCACGATCTCGGCGGTCCCGTCATCAGCAAGTCACAACTCAAGGACTCGAGCAAGATCCAATCTACTCGCAGAACTCAAGTTCATCACAAACCTCTCCATCGCACCACCAAGATCGCTTGGCCCGCAACTAGGCCAAGTTCGATCTTTTGGCGACTACCAAAGTTGTGACCGGCGAAAAAGAACTCGACGATCCAGAAGGCAAGCGCAAGCCGCGACCATGAACCCAGCCAGGATACTGGAGCAAGTACAAGAAGTCTGCATAGAAATCTCACTCGAGGATCCGCAACGTGTCGCATCAGCTTCGTCCACCACTTGAACACCCACCGCCACCCGGGCACCCGCCGCGGGACATGATGGCGACTCAGTAAGTCAATCCGGCGAGTACTATGACCCAGATCGAAGACCAGATGAGTTCTCCAAGATGATTCAGAACCACTCGATCAACGACGGAATAGAGCTCGACCCAAGGTTCCACTCCCGTTCGGAAGACCACTCGCAGTTGTTCCTCATCACAAGAAGAAGAAGAAGGCACGCCACCTCCAGCAAGCTCACAGCCAAAGAACAGCTGGATGGACCCTGCACAATCCACTGTTTCAAAGACGACTCGGGGCGCCTTAGAGCAGGCCACACCGTGAGATTGTCGTTTGTTCAACGAACTCTCCAACAATCTCAAGGAAGAGAAGCAACGCGAAGCCAAACGGGCTCGAGGAACCGCGAAGCCGCCAGCACCCAACGCAGAAGAGAAATACCCTCTGTCCCATGGATGGGTCTGCATGATCCAAGAAGGACGACCCTCAAAAGTAAAACAGGACGCCCACACCCTGCAAACTCGAGCAACCGAGGACCTAAAAGCAGCAGAAACCTACCATCTGTACGACGCAGAGACCAAAATTACTTTCTCACAAAGCGATCAACCACCCGCAATCCCAAGGCCAGGGCACGCACCATTGGTCCTCGAAGATCAAATCGGCGGTTATGATGTGGAAAGAGTTTTCATGGACGGGGACAGCAGTTTAAACATAATCTTCACCAGCACTTTGCGCAAGATGCTGATTCCACGATCAGTCTGAAAGAAGTCAGGCGTTACACTCTACTGCGTAGTTCCAGGTGAAGCAGCCTCCTCCCTCGGAACAATCGAGCTCGATGCCGTCTTCGGTGGCAAGGGCCAAGAAAAGTCCTCAAGTTCAAAGTACTCGACTGGCAGTCCCAATACCACGCCATACTCGGGCGGCCCGCATTCGCTCAATTTATGGCGGTCCCGCACTACGCGTACCTCAATATCAATATGCCAGGACCCTCAGGGGTCATCACGGTCAATGGGAGTTTTATCAAATTAGACCAATGCGGCCGAGACTTTTATGAAGTTTCCGACACGTTCGGAGCTCAACAGCAACTCAAAGAGATAGCTATGGTAACAGACAAGAGCATTTTCCCACTGGCAAGCAGAAGCGAATCAAAAGAGTTTACTCGCGACTTCAGCGTCGACAGCGACACATCCACCCATCAGGTGCACCCAACGGACCCGGACAAGACAGTCCGAATCTACGCTCATCTCCCAGAAGAACAAGCAATTGCCCTCATGGCCTTCCTCCGCGAGGAGTGGAATTTTTTCGCCTGGTGCCCGGACGACATGCCCGGAATACCACAAGAGTTCGCAGAGCACGCACTAAATATACATCCAAACACCAAACCAGTGAAGCAGGCGTTGCGCAGATTTTCCGAACCCAAGCGCAGAGCCATTGGAGAAGAAGTCAATCGACTACTCGACGCGCAATTCATCCGGGAGACGAAGAAGGGCACCTAGGTCGCAAACCTAGTCTTGGTGCCTAAAAATGACACCCACATACTACGCATGTGCGTTGACTACGGGCCCGTCAACAAACACTGCCCAAAGGATCACTTCCCTCTGCCAAGGATAGACCAGATAATCGACTCTACCGCAGGGTGCGACCTCCTGTCTTTCCTCGATGCCTACTTAGGATACAATCAAATCAGGATGAAGGAAGGAGACGAAGAGCACACCTCATTCATCACACCCTACGACGTATTCTGCTACAGGACAATGCCTTTTGGACTGAAAAACGCCGGAGCCACGTACCAGCGGATGATGCAAGCATGCTTAAGAGACCAAATCGGCAAAAACGTCCAAGTCTACGTCGACGGCATCGTCATCAAAACTTATAGTGCGAACACGCTACTCGACGACCTTCGCGAAACTTTTGCAACACTCAACAGATACATAATCAAGCTCAACCCAAAAAAGTGCGTGTTCGGCGTCCTGCCCGGAAAACTGCTCGGATACATGGTCTCTGCCCGAGGAGTCGAAGCCAACCCGGAAAAAGTCCAAGCACTCTCCAGGATGCAAGAGCCGGTGAACATCAAAGGCGTACAACAACTCACAGGAAGACTCACAACATTGAGCCGCTTCATCAGCAGGCTGGGAGAAAGGACTCTACCATTCTACCAGTTGCTCAAAAAAGGAGAGAAATTCGAGTGGACTGAAGAAGCCCGGAACGCATTCGCGGACCTAAAAAAGACCCTCTCGACCCCACCAATCCTGGCGGTGCCCAAGGAGCGAGAACCTGTCTACCTCTACATAGCGGCACACAACAACGTAGTCAGCACAATGCTCGTTGTCGAGCGCGCGGAAGAAGGCAAAGCCCAGAACATACAAAGGCCAATCTACTACCTCAGCGAGGTCCTCACAAAATCTCAGCAGCGCCACACTACCAGAAGCTCGTATACGCCATCGTCATGACTTCAAGGAAAGTAACACATTACTTTGACGAGCACCTCATCACGGTTGTGAGCAGCGCACCACTTGCCGACATCCTTAACAACCCTGGAGCAATGGGTCGAGTCGCCGAGTGGAACATCGAGCTCACCCCCCGTGACCTGCAGTTCAAGCATCCAACGACAATCAAAGCCCAAGTACTCCCAGACTTTCTGGTCGAGTGGTTGGATTACTCCATGGCATGCGCATGGCAAAATCTTGCGGCTCCACCCGTCTCGTAATCTACGGCAACTCCAACCTCGTCGTCCAACAAGCAATGAGGTACTGTGAAGCAGTCGCAGAGAACATGATAGCATACCAGAAGCTTTACAACACTCTAGAAGGAGGATTCGACGGTGCGAGCTAAACTACGTCAACAGAGAAAATAACACAGAAGCATATGAGCTCGCAAACATTGGATCAACTCGAGGACCAGTTCCCCCAGGCGTTTTCCTCGAGAGTATCAGCCAGAGATCAATCAAAACCAAAGCACTCGCGCCAGAAGCAGCCGCAGAGGATGACAACACAAGTAAACCAGCGCAAGTGGCAACAACGAACCCAACCATTGATGAAGAAGGCGACAACGCAGTCGAGGAGTCAGAGCCAGCTTCAGCCGAAGGCCCAGCTTGGACAAAACCGTTCCTCAGATTCCTAATACAAGGCACTTTTCCGCAAGACACTACGGAAGCCCTACACATCAGTCGATGATCTAAAGCGTTCACAGTAATCAACAGACAGCTCTACAAGCGCATCATTTCTCAGGTACTCCAAAAGTGAATCGAGGAAGAAGACGACAAGGTCCTGTTGCTCGAGATCCATGAATGCACTTGCAGGCACCACGCGAGCAGTCGCACACTCATGGACAAAGCTTTTCGAGAAGGGTTCTACTGGCCAACCGCAATGAGAAACGCGGAAGACATCGTGCGACGCTGCATCGCCTGTCAAAAATTCGCCAGAAAGCCACATGCTCCAGCATAAACCTGGGCATTTATCGGGCTGGGCCGGGCTTGAGAAAGCCCGGTGCAGAAAACTCCAAGCCCGAGCCCGGCCCGGCCCGGCCATCGGGCTGCAGAAATCGGGCCCGAGCCCGGCCCGAACATGGCAAAGCCCGACAAAGCCCGACAAGCCCGGCCCGATCCTTCGTTAATTTATGTTTCCTGTAAGCCCGAGCCCGGCCCGATCAGTGTATTTAGCCCGATTATGAAGCCCGAGCCCGGCCCGAATGACAAGCCCGACCCGACCCGGCCCGGGTTTTTCGGGCCGGGCTCGGGCCGGGTCGTCGGGCCGGGCTGCCCATGCCCGGGTCTACTCCAGCATCAGAAGTCAAAACCATACCGCTAGCCTGGCCTTTCGCCACATGGGGACTCGACATGGTGGGTCCATGATACGTCCAAAACGTATCTATAACTTCTGCTTGCCCCATGCATGTTTTGTGTGATATTGCTATGCTTTTGATACACTTTCATACACTTTTGATCATATTTGGACTAACCTATTAACTCAGTGCACCACAGTGCCAATTCCTGTTTTCTGTTGTTTTTGTATTTCAGTTTTTCCCATTACTTAAAGTGCCAGAAAAATTCCGGGAAAAATATATAAAAAATCAGCGACCCGGAAGCTTCCAAACGCCCAAAGGAGAGCCGGAGGGGAGGCCCACGTCGCCCAGGCGACCTGTGGGCGCGGCCTAGGGGTAGGCCGCGCCGGGACCCCGCCTAGGCACCCTGGGCACCGCCTCGGACTCCCCCTTGGCCCTTATTTTTACTCGCGACGCGAAAACCTTGATTCCAGAACCCTTTTCTCCAGAAGCAATTCCGATCTCCGCCGCCATCGCCACCAAGTTTAGGGGGACCAGAATTGTCGGGACCCGGGATATGCCTATGTAATTCCAGTCACAACTCAATCATATGGAGAGCCGAGAGTCGTACCCACTTGTCTAAGCACACAAGGCCAAGCACAGAACACTCTCGGAAAGCATCGTACGTGAGGGGCATCCCATCCAGGACGGATGGTCAACTGAGATGGGTCCTCATCGCCCGCTCACAAGTCTAAATGATTTTGGGTGGTGAAATCCCATACTCATAGACAAGTCGCCTAAACCATATTATCGATTGAATTATAACACTTACATAAACAGACTCCAGCCCGATCACCTATTCGGGATCTCGGGCGGGCTCAATCATACAACAAAGTGTGCCACGTGACAGAGTCACGAGCAATCGCATCGCGATGCCCCAAGCTGCGCACATCTAAGGGCCACTTGGTGTATAAAAGACCGCCGGCAAGAACTCAACTAAGATATCGAACCCCACACTAATACATGCATGTTATAATCATACACGCAGCATACATGTCCAGTGTAAACAGCAGGTACACATTGCATGAACTCTACAAAGTATATGTTTATTGACTTACACATAGAGTACACAACGAGATCACGAGTCTGTGATCCAACATTACATCAAACAACGGAAGAAAATTAGGTCTGAGTATAGACAAGTTTAAAAAATGGCTTAGAGAAGCCTTGTTCAACATACCTGCCCTTCCACGAGGGACCAGACTGCTGTATGGAACTATACTAGCTTAGTCAACGTCGAGCTTCAGGAAGGTGTCTCCTTCGGGGTCTGGGTTCCCATCTAAAACATAGAATAAGCAAACGTGAGTACAAAGTCGTACTCAACAAGACTTACATCAGAACTATACTACTCATGCTCAAGTTTCAAGGTAAAGGGAGGTGGGGTTTCAACATGCAGAAGTGCCAGCTTTGACTTGGCTAGTCCTGTACTACGAGTACCAGACTTGAGGTAAGAAGCGTACACGAGTCCACTACCAAGTCTCCAACCAATACACCACTATGGATACTTCCTCAACTTCCCCACGAGGAAGCACGCCACAGTACTCACACTTATCTTGCGAGTTTTAGAGTATCCATTCAAGTTGTCTAACAATCAAGCATAGGTCTCCAAGTAGTCCATAACCGCGGACGCGGCTATTCGAATAGTTTGTTAACCCTGTAGGGGTGTACTGCTACACACATGAAACTATCAGTCACCGCCGGGATCTCGTCACCCTTCAAGCGGGTGTCGGCGAGGATAATTCCCACAACTTTTACCTCACAACCAACTATAATCCAGGAGTCGACTATCTGAGTTGGTTACCGCTCGAGAGTCCGGCCGGATCAACGATACGGACCCAGACAATGCAGGAGACCGAGACGCCACCCTGGTAGAGGGTTTCACTGTCTCACAGGTCCACCCACATATCTAAATGATGCAACCTTTCATTCATTCTTTTTCTATGCATATGCCAAATGGAAAGCCCGAACTAGTGTGACTCCTGGACCTGAATTGGGGTGAGTTAGTAGGTTGAGCGGGGGTCCATTTGCCCAACATGTGGTAGTACTCTTTGTCTTGGATCACAACACAAGAACTCGGGGCCTAGGGAAGTGTTCAACGAGACAACCCACTGTGTACTCCTACACAGCCTCTCATCGTTCACCTTTGTTTAGGTCAAATTCACCACACCCTTTTCATCACAAGTAACATGAACATGACTTCTACCAACATCAATTCATCACCCAAGATGGACCAATGCTTCCACAACTCTTTGCATAGCATAAGCATAATATGGAGGAATGGCCACATGATGATCACAAGCAAATCCTAGATCTGCTAGGTTGAGGTTAGCTTAATACTGTGGCAGAAATGATGGGTCATGCAAAGGAATGGGTTCAACTAGCGGCAGAACGTATCATGGTGAACTCCTAAACATGCATAAGCGAGACTGAGAGGGAAATGGGTTTTTATAGACATGATCAATGTGGTTTTCCTGCCTTGCTGGCGAGGTTCGGTATGGTGTCTTCAACGAAGGGGGTGGCCTCCGGTTCCGGTTCCACTTCTATCGAGCAAACAAAGCAAACACCGGAAGAACAACCATATAAACATTACATTGCAATGCACAATCAAGATGCATAATGTAGCATGGCATGGTACTGATGTGCTCTAAGTTCAAGTTGCAACATGTTAATTGAAGTTGATTTGAAAAGTTAATTCAAATTCAAACTCCAAATTTTGTTCAAATTAGCCAAGTTGCATTTGCTATTGTTTGATCTTTGTAAACCATCTTGACATGTGTATGATATGCCTCTGATGTTCAAGTGATGATGTTTGCATTGCAATGGTTAAAGTTGGAATAGCATTTGCATTTTATTTGAATTAATTAAAATAAACCAAATAGCAAAATCTACTGGTCCCAATTTAAGATCAACTCAAACATGGTTGAAAGTTGGATATTTGGATAGAGCATTTTCTGCTGATCATTTTTCATATATTATATATTAAATTTGGAGTTCAAAGGAATTTACTATGAATTTTAGAAGTTTTAGCTAATTTCTTTAATTTCTGGATTTATTTTTAAATCTTTTCTATTTAATGCGTCATCATTGCGTCATCATGACGTGGGGGGGGGGCTGACTGGTGGGGTCAGGCTGTCATAGGCTCTGGGGTTAATCCCTTGTTTAAATATAATTTGATTTGATTTGGGGGGCTGGCCCCACCTTTCATTGACCCATGGGGTCAATTAGGAGGGGGTTAGCCCCCTAAGTACACTGGCAGGTGGGCCTGCCGGAGTTCTCGCCGGTGACGACCACTGGATGCGGCGGCGTCCACTGGAGAGGCCCTCTCCGGCCACGGGAGGCGGCGGGAGTACCACCAAATTGCTCCTCTCACACCGTGCGCTTCGAGGGGAGCACACACGCTCGCCGGAGGAGGCCGGAGGCCACGGCGGGGAGGAACTCCCGCGGCGGCCGGAGCACGGTCTCCGTTGAACCGACGCTTGGGGCCTCTAGGGGAAGTACGGGAGGGAAAGGGTGAACGGGTAGCTCACCCTGGTTACGCCGGGCACGTCGGGGAGGTCGGAGAGGCGGTGAGGGTGCGATAATTTCTCGCGGGCGCTCGCGGTTGCCGGCGGTCAAATCTTGAGACGGGCGTCGTCCTTGGTGGATCTCGGCGCGATCTGATGAGGGGAATCGACAAGGTCGTCGTCCCCGTTCCTTCTGGGCATGGTGGAGCACCGGGGGATCGCCGGTGGCCGCTCTGGAGCTCGCCTGTTGCTTCGGCTGGCGCTCGGTGCGGCTCGGGACAGATGAAGGAGAAGATGGATGGGCCAGGGATAGGAGGGACCGCTCGGGGGGCTTCCAGGCGAAGGATAACGTCAAGGGTGACCAGTAGGAGGAGATGGCACGACGACGTGTACGAGCGCTGCGCCGGTGGAATCCTCCTGGCAGGAGGAAGAAGACGACCCTGCCCCCCCTGTGGGCTGGGCTGGTCATCGGGTGCAGATGGGCCAGGTGGGCCAGAAGGTAAGTGGTGAGTTTTCTTTCTCCTTTTCTTTTATTTCTTTTCTTTGTTTTTCTCTGGTAAAAATACTAAGGCATTTTATAAAAATGCCCAAATAATTTTAAAAGACTTGGGTGACCAGTCGCAAACCACATCCAAGTTATGGGCATTTTTGAAATTCAACACATTTGAATTTCAAATCAAATAGCAGTCAAATTTAATTTCTAGCGCACATTTTGAATTTTAGAAGATTCCATGGGCATGGGAATGAACCCAAACCACTTTTAAAATGATCACCATCATTTATAGGAATTTTCCAAATATTCAAATGGGTTTTGGAATTTTTTTATCTGGCCATTTGAATTAATTTCTCAGGGCTTTCTTTTCCCCATTTTTGATTTTCTTTTGAAATTTTCACATGATGCAAAGGGACAAGCAAGCCCTAGCACTTACCCTAGTTGGGGTTCTGACAAGAATTCCTGTGCCGGCACCCTGCCGGGATGGGGAAGTGCCCCCGGATTCATCTCCATCGATGTTGCTTCCTCCCTCCATGATGCTGGAGTATTTCCTCCTGGGGGCTGAGGTTTCTACCAGTAGCTATGTGGTCTTATCTCTCTCCCATGATGTGATCTTCATTGTGATCATAGGCTATATTAATATAGGATGATCCCATGATGTTCCCCTTCTTCTGTGTATTGAATTGATGTACTCACTTGATCTTATCTAGTATAATCCCCGAGACCATGGTGACAACGGTCTATTGGACATGGGTTAGAAAAATATTTTCATGAGTGATTTCCTCTTTTGTGTGTGGATTGAAGATTGAGAGTCTCTTGGTGCTTGTCTTTGACTATCCTTTAGATATAC
The DNA here is from genome assembly GCA_950022295.1 of Bromus sterilis. Lineage (NCBI taxonomy): Eukaryota > Viridiplantae > Streptophyta > Magnoliopsida > Poales > Poaceae > Bromus > Bromus sterilis. The sequence continues at coordinate 246,737,366 of OX465601.1, forward strand.
TGTGGTGATTTTGGTACTCTATTTTGATGGCCGCGGTGACATTGGGAAATCCGTAGATGGGAACTACGAACTCTGAGGTGTGCTTTTGTAGCCCTACACAATTCTCGTCCTTTCTTGACCACAAAGTTATGACCTCCAAGTACGTCTCCATTGCATGTTTTATGGGAAATATCATGTGATTAGACTATGTTAATGTTGTTGGGAGTTGCCACTAGTGAAAGTATGAAGCCTAGGCCTTGTTTCCACCATTGCAATACCGTTTGTGCTCACTTTTGTCGCTTGCTACCTTGCTGTTTTTATTTATTCAGATTTACATTACCTTTCTTTGCCATCCATATCACCCATATTTTACCATCTCTACGCCGAACTAGTGCACCTATACAATTTTCCATTGTATTAGGTGTGTTTGGGACACAAGAGACTTCTTGTATCTTAATTGCAGGGTTGCTTGAGAGATACCATCTTCAACATCTACTTCCCTGATTTCGATAAACCTTAGGTCATCCACTTGAGGGAAATTGCTGCTGTCCTACAAACCTCTGCGCTTGGAGGCCCAACATAGTCTACAAGAATAGAAGCGTGCATAGACATCAAGCTATTTCTGGCGCCGTTGTTGGGGAAGTAAGTGTTTGAAGGTATATCTTTAGATCTTGCAGTTAAATCTTTTCGTTTCTTGTTTTTAGTTTCACTAGTTAGTCTTATGGAAAACCGCACTCTTAGTTCGTTGCTTGGGGAAGGCCGCTTTGCCACACCCGTGGTAGAGAAGTCTCCTCCACCTACTGAATGTATCCCATTCCAAATACCACTTGGGATAATTGAAATAATTAGGAATGATTGTTATGATGGAACAATCAATCCTAGTATTCATTTGTTGAAACTTACAGAACTTTGTGAGTTATTTAAGATTTCAGGTTTGACAAGAGATGCAGTCATGAGGAAATTATTTGCCTTGTCACTGAAAGGAAAAGCATTGGAATGGTATAGGCTACTAGATGATTCTCACTTGCTGGATTGGGAAGAGATCCAATCTCTCTTTTACTCAAAGTTTTATCCTCTTCATGAAGTCCATGAGAATAGGAATTATGTTTATAATTTCCATCCTCATGACGGAGAGAGCATAGCTCAAGCTTGGGGGAGACTGAAAACTTTAATGCTAAAATGTCCTAACCATGGGCTCCCCAAAGATATCATTATTACTAATTTTTATGCAAGGCTCTCTCGACAGGATAAAGACTTGCTCGATGCTTCCTCTATGGTTTCTTTCACAAACGAAAAGATTGATGCTAAATGGGAACTCCTTGAAAGAATTCAATGCAACACTGAAGATTGGGAGATCGACAAAGGTAAAGAGTCAGGTATAAATTATGAGTATGATTGCATTAAGTTCTTTGTTGAAATTGCAAGTTTTAATAAGTTTAGTGCTAAGTTTGGGCTTGATTCTCAACTCCTTGTTGATTTCCTCAAATCTTTTGCTTCACATCTTAATATGGCTAAGGAGGATTGGATCGAGCATCATGAACCTTTTAAAGAGATTTGCAAAGAAAATAAAATTGTTCATGATGATTGCAACATGCATGATCCAATTCCTGAAAATGAAGTTTTATATAAGCATGATAATTTTTGTGGAGTGGATAGACCTTGTGAAAGGCCTATGATTGAAGAAGAGAAGTATTGTAAGCAACATAAGCATGAAAGAACAATCAATTGGGTTGAAGATTTAAATAAAATTTCTAGAGAATTGTGTGACCTTTATCCTTTTACTTGTGAACTTTGTGGTATAGAGGGTCACTTTAGTTTTCAATGCATGAACTTTCAAACCATACTGTTAACCAGCTGTGTGATAACATGATCACCCCTGATCTTTATGATGAACTTATGTTATTTTTGATGTGTGAAGAGTTATCAGAAAAGACTTCTTGGCTAGATGTTAATGCCTTAGGAATAAACAACACTTTGCAAAATTTTCATCTCTATTGTGTTGTTAATTTCCATGAAAATGATTACATAAGTAAGATTAGAAAGGAGGGAACTTTACCAAAGTATAAAAATGTCTCTTATATTTCTACTAATAAAAATGAAAGTTTCTCCCAAGTTTCCCCTATTGTTTCTAATGATAAACTAGGATATGTGGAGAAACTTCATCTCCAACCACTCCCTCCTAAGGTGAAGAAGAAGAAAAAGAAGAGGAGCAAGAAGGAAGAAGAATGGGTATCAACCTGGCCTGAGCATATTCCTCCCATCAACTTTTATCCTAACGGTTGTAAGTTTAAAGAAGAAGGTGAAGTTTATTGCCTTAATTATCATCTTGATGATACGTCCGTAGGTACTATTGAAGATGATTTTGATTATGATATGGATGTTACTTATTGTGATTGGGAAGATGATGATAATGCTACTTATGATCTTGAAAATCTTTTTGGTGCCAACTCTGAAAATGATGATATGGAAAGCTCTAATCTTGGGGATGATAGGATTGCAAATCCTTTACCCATTAGGGATGTGGTAATTGATTATTCTTTTTCTAGTAAGAATAAAGACAACATGTTTACAAATATAGTTGCTAGCAATGATAATGCACTTCTCTACTATGATGATGTTATAACTCCTTTCTATAGTGATTGTAAAGGTACTTATAACATAAGGAGAAATTATCCTTATGAAACTTGTCATAATCATGGAGGGAATTACTCCCTTGCTGAACACCATCTTCCCAATAAACAATTAATCTATAGTGTCCAAGTTGTTTATGATAGTCCTACTCCCACTATTACCAATGGGAAAGATTGTGCTTATGTGGAGAGTAAGAGTACCTTTTTGCATGTGGATCATGGTAACAATGATTTATGTGATATTTATATTGTTGTAACATCCCAAATTTTTTGAAATTTTGGAATGTTAATAAATAAATTATAATAATGATTGTTTGCTTGATATGATTGATTTTCACTGGGATCTGAAACTTTTGGAGTTTAAATTAATATTAAAATGAGAGAGAATAAAAGGACTTTCCCTATATTCGTTGATTGGTGTTTTGGAATTTATTAGTTAAAGCAAATTCAACAAAATAAAATGAGAGAAGGTAATATGACTCCTTCAACATATTAAAAGAGTTGATAAATGTATTAAATAACTATTGGTTTTTTTTTCGAATATTCATAACATTTTTCAACTCAAGGCAATTTATTGGAGAGGATATAAAAGGACTTATCCCCTTTGAATAAAGTTGAAAAATATTCAGAATATTATGTTAAAGTTTTCGAAATTTAAATTGAGCATTATAATTAAATCTAAAATTATTTTAGAAATTTTTATAATGCTCACACAGATTTTATTTCATTAAAATGATTTATCAAAATTGCAATATAGCTGGAAAAGTATTTTTAGCAATATTATTTTATTTTATAAATTTATTTTATAATTGTGACACTTTTTAAAATTATTATTTTATTATTTAAAAACATTCTATCTACTTGGTTGACCGAATAAACATTTTAAAAAAAGGCAATCACAGTTGGGCCGCCAGTCGGCCCAATACTTATCTTTGCCTGTGAGCGCATTTTAGCGCCAGCCGCCAGCCCAATCCGAGTAGAACTAGGTCTCTAGTTTTTTAGGCTGGGCTATAAATAAACATTTGGTCGATTTTTTTCTTTTTTCTTTTTTTCCTCCGCCGTGGACGACGCCTAACCCTAGCCGCCGCCGACAATTTTTTGCCCTCGCCGGACCTCGCCGACGTCGCCACCGTGAAGCCACCGTCGTCGTCCGCCGGAGCTAACCGCCGCCGCAGTTTTTTTTTCCGGTGAACAATTCTCCACCGTCAGATCTTGATCCAAAGGCCCATATTAGATCCAGATGTCTCAGATCTAGGGTTTCAGGTTAACCGGAGTTGGCTCGGTTTATTCCAGTTAACCGGAGTTGGCTCGGTTTATTCCAGTTAACCGCCGGTGTCGGTTTTTCTATTTAGCAAACACTCACCGGTTAAAACCGAAAACGAACACTGTTCGTCCCGTAGTGTCCAGGGGTCTGCTTGTTTATTTTAATCACAGGTGAGCCCCTTTTCACAGTTTGCATCCTAAAACCGTTATGGCCATATCTTTTAAACCGTGTATCGGAATTAGATGATTCTTTTTCCTACGCGCTCGTAGTGATTTGTAGTTTATCATAGATCCAACCTTTCACACATTTGAAAACTTTTGAATTGAATTTGTTTTAATTCAAATTCAAACTACTAGAGGCCATATCTTTTGCACCGTTATCCAATTCGATTAATTCTTGTTGCGTTGGATCACTCATGTCATATACTTTCTGTTCACATCATCTATACACGATATTCAACCACTTTTTGGTCTGTTTTAATTTAAATTTAATTCAAACTTCAACCTGCTTTGACTCGTGTTGTAGTATTCCGTTTCACGTGATTATTTTTGCATATTGGATCATATGAGACATCCTATCGGCAATACCCACACACCTTTCATTTTCGCATGCTGTTCACCTTGAATTCATAATGCCTTTGGTCATAAACTTTTATTCAATAATTCTTTTCTGTTGACTCTCTCGAGGTCCCCTTTCCACCTATCACCTTGGAGCACATCGACACGGGTACCGTGTCAAGCCTAATTGTTTTTGTTGCTAAAACATTTGTGTTTGATTTGTTAATCTTTTGGTTCCTTTATGCGTGATTGCTTATGTGGCATCTTTCCTTTACGATAGATTGCTCGAAGTGTGTCGAGTAGAGTTGACTGGAACGTGAGAGCGAAGAACTTCATCGAATGTACAAGGCAAGTCATACTTTGACCATTTCACAACCTATATTTTTACTTATGCATGTAGCAAATATCACCCTATGCATGTGTAGGAAGTTTTTTATTATTATTGCTGCAAACCTGGTAGGGTAGCCATATGATCTTATCGTGTTTTCTTAGACAACCTAGCACGTTGTCGGGACCCGGGGTTAGCGTATGTAATTCCAGTCACGATACAATCACATGGAGAGCCGAGAACCGTACCCACTTGTCTAAGCAGACAAGGCCAAGCACAGAACGTTCTCGGTAAGCATCGAACGTGAGGGGCATCCCATTCAGGCCGGATGATCAACTGAGATGGGTCCTCAACGTCCGCTCACAAGTCTAAATGCTTATGGGTGGTGAATCCCATATTCATAGACAAGTCGCCTCAACCATGTTATCGATTGGATCCTAACTCTTACATAAACTTACTCCAGCCCGATCACTTAGTCGGGGTCTAGGGCGGGCTCGATCATACAACAAAGTGTGCACGTGACAGAGTCACGAACAATCGCATCGCGATGCCCCAAGCTGCGCACATCTAAGGGCCACTTGGTGTATAAAGGACCGCCAGCCAGATCAAAACTAAGGTCTCGAAAAGCCATACTAAGACATGCATGTTATAAACATACACGCAGCACACATGCCTAGTATGAACAACAGGTATCATCACATAACTCTACAAAGTATTCTTTATTGATATACACATAGAGCATACAAAGATCACATGTATGTGATCAACATTACATCATACAATGGAAGCAAATTAGGTCTGAGTACAGACAAGTTTAACAAATGGCTTAGAGAAGCCTTGTAAACAAACATGCCCTTCCACGAGGGACCAGACTGCTGTCTGGGACTATACTACCAAGTCAACGTCGAGCTTCAGGTCGGTGACTCCATCGGGGTCCGGATTCTCATCTAAAACATAGAATAAGCAAACGTGAGTACAAAGTCGTACTCAGCAAGACTTACATCAGAACTATACTACTCATGCTCAAGTATCAAGGTAAAGGAGGTGGGGTTCAACATGCAGAAGTGCCAGCTTTGACTTGGCTAATCCTGTACTACGAGTACCAGACTTTGAGGTAAGAAGCGTACACGAGTCCACTACTTTCTCCAACCAATACACCACTATGGTTACTTCCTCGACTTCCCCACGAGGAAGCACACCATAGCACTCACGCTTATCTTGCGAGTTTTATAAGTATCCATTCAAGTTGTCTATGATCAAGTAGAGGTTTCCAAGTAGTCCATAACCGCGGACACGGCTATTCGAATAGTTCATTAACCCTGCAGGGGTGTACATCTTCACACGCGTGTCATCACTTATCGCCTCGTTCTTGTCATCCTTCAAGCGGATGTCGGACGTGGATGAAACCAAGGCACTACCCTCACATCACCTTCTCTAATCCAGGAGCCGACTAACTGAGTTTTTCACCGCTCGAGAGTCCGGCCGGTTCCACGAAACGGACTCAGATAATGTAAGGGACCGAGACGCCACCTTTGACAGATGGTTTCACTGCCTCACAGGTCCACCCACATGTCTATACATAAATCAAATGGAAAGCCCGAATCTAGTGTGACTCCTGGACTGGATCGGGTACGTAAAGAGGCCAAACGGGGCTCCCATAAAACCCTACATGTGGTCATACTCTTTGTCTTGGATCACAAAACAGGAACTCGGGGCCTAGGGCAGTGTTCAACGAGACAACCCACTGTGTACTCCTACACAGCCTCTCATCGTTCACCTTTGTTTTGGGTGGATTCACCAACACGTTTCACTTTCATCAACACCACTGTGTTCATTCCATCCCGACTCACAATCAAAACATCCTCATTGTATCACTAAGCAGCAAAAGCAGTAACAGTTGCAGGGGCCACATGCTCATCAATCAACTCCTAAATCTGCTAGGATTGTGGTTTGCTTAATATGGTGGCAAAATGATAGGTCATGCATCGGAATGGGTTCAACTATGCGAAAGAACGTGTCTCGGTGATCTCCTAAACATGCATAAGCGAGAATGAGAGGGAAATAGGATTTTATAGACATGATCAATGGGGTTTGCTTGCCTTGCTGACGATACACGGGTCTTAACGGTGGTCTTCTTCTTCGGGGGGGGGGGAATCACCGTCTCGGAGGCACTGTTACCGGCACAATCATCAACAAGAGGGGGACAACTTTCAAAATAAAAATGCACATACACATGATAAGGTTGTCCATGATGTGAATGATACTGGTTTGTAGCATATTCAATTTAATTGAAGTATATTGCATTTGAAATGCAAATTCAAACTTCAAATTTGAATTCAAATTAAGCCATATGAACATTTGCTTCTGTTCCCCCATTTTAAAATAGTCAAACATAAAAACAAATTGCATATTCTTAATCCTTGTATTTTTTTGATAATCCTTGTATTACATTTGCTTGGTCCAAAGAGTTGTCTTTCACCGGTTTCTGACCAGTTTAGGGGTGTTTGACATCGTCGGCCATAGAGGAATTCAAAGGGAGCCATGTTCAGACTAGATTGATAGCTATTGTTATAAGCAAATTCGGCAAATGGAAGAGACTTCTCCCAATTATTTCCGAAAGAGATAACACAAGCTCTGAGCATGTCTTCCAAGATTTGATTAACCCTTTCAACTTGACCGCTAGATTGAGGGTGGAAAGCTGTACTAAAGGATAGATGAGTTCCCATAGCACTTTGAAAACTTTCCCAAAATCTAGAGGTGAAAAGGCTTCCACGATTAGAATTGATCACCAAAGGAACACCGTGAAGAGACACTATTCTAGAGACGTACAAGTCTGCTAACTGGCTAGCAGTTATAGACTCGCGAACTGGAAGGAAGTGAGCAACTTTGGAAAGCCTGTCAATGACCACGAAGATGGCATCATTTCCTTTCTGGGTTTTTGGAAAGCCGGTGATGAAGTCCATACCGACTTTGTCCCATTTCCACTCGGGAACAGACAGTGGTTGAAGAGTACCAGCAAGTCTTTGGTGTTCTGCCTTAATGCGACGACAAACATCACATTCGGCAACAAATTGCGCAATGTCTCTCTTCATCCGGGTCCACCAAAATCTCTGGCGTAGATCTCGGTACATTTTTGTGCTACCGGGATGAATTGAGAGGGGAGTGTCATGAGCTTCCTTAAGGATCAGCTGCTTTAGGTCTTCGTTTTTAGGAACTACTAAACGATTTTCAAAGAATATCGTTCCTTGATCATTTGCAGAAAAACATTTAGCAACTCCGCTAACAATGTTCTGCTTGATCTCTTGAATACTACTATCTTGTTTCTGGGCGGCTATAATTTGATCCTCAAGGGTTGGTTTCGCCACCAAGTTGAAAATAGATCCATGAGGAACTATCTCAAGATTGAGCTTGCAAAATTCCTCATGAAGAAGTGGTTGATACTGTTGTAACATGAGGTTGTTACTATACGACTTACGACTTAGTGCATCAGCCATGACATTGGCTTTGCCTGGGGTGTATGAAATTCCTAAGTCATAATCTTTTATCAACTCTATCCACCGTCTTTGCCTGAGATTAAGATCTGGCTGGGTGAAAATGTATTTGAGGCTTTGGTGATCGGAATAGATCTCACAACGATTACCAAGGAGGTAATGTCGCCAAGTCTTTAGGGCATGAACTACGACAGCGAGTTCAAGATCATGGGTAGGATAGTTCTCTTCATGTGGCCGCAACTGGCGTGAAGCATAAGCTACCACATGACGATCTTGCATAAGTATGCATCCTAACCCTTGCCGTGAAGCATCACAATAGATCTCGAAATCCCTTTTGGTGTCTGGAGGTGCAAGTACGGGTGCAGAAGTTAATCTTCTTTTCAGCTCTTGAAAGCTTTCCTCGCACTTGGGAGTCCATTGGAATTTCTTATCTTTCTTGAGGAGTTCAGTAAGAGGCTTTGCAACTTTAGAAAAGTTCTCGACGAAGCGGCGACAATAGCTTGCTAGGCCAAGAAAACTCCTAACTTGCTTAACCGATTCAGGTGGAGTCCAGTCAAGGACGGCCTGAACTCTCTCGGGATTGACTGCAACACCTTTCGCAGAAATCACGTGGCCTAAGTAGGTCACTTCTGGTAGCCAAAATTCACACTTGGAGAACTTAGCATAAAGGCAATGCTCTCTAAGTTTCATCAATACCAACCTAAGATGTTCTGCGTGCTCTTCTTCGTTCTTCGAGTAGATGAGAATGTCATCAAGATAAACCACAAAAAATTTATCTAGGTACTCCATGAAGATCGAATTCATCAAGCGCGAGAATGTGGCTGGGGCATTGGTTAAACCGAAGGACATGACGGTATACTCGTAAAGACCATAACGAGTAGTGAAAGCCGTTTTGGGAATGTCCTCATTTCGGATTTTGATTTGATGATAGCCTAATCTCAAATCCATCTTGGAGAAGACAGAGGATCCTGCAAGTTGATCATAAAGATCATTGATCCTGGGCAGTGGGTACTTGTTCTTTATCGTCGCTAAATTTAGCGGGCGATAGTCTACGCACATCCTTTCTGTTCCATCTTTCTTCGTGACGAACAGAACGGGGCAACCCCATGGCGATGAACTAGGGCGGATGAAGCCTTTTGCCAACGAAGCATCAAGTTGGGTTTTTAGCTCAGCTAACTCATGTGGGGCCATTCTATATGGGCGTCTGGAAATTGGGGCTGTGCCTGGTATAAGACCAATTATGAATTCTACACACCTGTCGGGTGGCATTCCCGGCAGCTCTTCAGGAAAGACATCCGGGAAGTCACGAACCACCGGAACATCTTCAAGGTCTGGAAGGGGAAGCACATTCAAAGTATGCATCTGGTTTTTAGAGCTGGGTGATGTGTAGTCAATGATCTGGCCTGAAGGATGGGTGAGTTTGACTGATTTGGCTTTACAATCAAGGAAAGCATTCTGCCTTGATAACCAATCCATTCCTAGGATGACATCAATGTCCGAAGACTTGAGGGATATAAGAGAAGCAAGGAATAATAAACCCTCAATTGCAATTTGATTGCCATGGCTTACTCTATTAGTTTGCCACTTTGAACCAGGAGTTTGAATAATCATGGGAGAAAACATTTCTTCAAAAGAAAATCCATGACGATGTGCATAACTCTCCGACATGAATGAATGAGAAGCTCCTGGATCGAAAAGAACGGAGGCGGGGACATGATTGACTGGGAGTGTGCCAAGGATGACGTCAGAAGAAGCAGTGGTTTTCTCAACTGAGATTTGGTTCACACAACCACTACTTGTGACTGAAAGCTTTGCTGGGATGGTCTTGGTGGTTGATTTCTTTGGAGGCTTGTGACTAGGTCGACGTGGTGCCACCAACACTGTAGGGCACTGTCGGAAGTAATGGCCTGTCAGACCACACGTGAAACATACCCTGCCTGAATTGCTGGGAGAAGGATTACTTGATTGCACAACATCATTCCTGGGAGGAACAATGTGTTGAGGTGGATGGCATATATCCGGTGGTGGTCTCTGAATAAGGTTTTGAGGTATGACACGGTTTGGAATCCAAATTCGGCGTTTCTGAGGGGCTGAACTAGAAGAAGGGGCAAGCTCAAGAGCATGCTTGCGAGACTCTTCGAACACTTCATTGCCGTGCTCAGCTCTGAAGGATCTGTTGACTAAATCCTCAAAGGTGGCAAATTCGATGAGGTTGAGATCATGGCGAAGGATGGGGCTAAGTCCTTTACGGAACCTTGCCTGCTTTCTGGCATTGGTGGTGATCTCATCTTGGGCATACCGAGCAAGACGGTTGAACTCTCTCACATACTCATGGATGGACATCTCTCCTTGAGTCAGGTTGCAGAACTCTTCTTTCTTGCGCTCCATCAACTCATCCAGAAGGTGGTACCCTCGAAAGGCAACACAGAACTCCTGCCAAGTCACTAGGTGACCATCTGGCTGCATAGCAGCATAGTTCTCCCACCATTCAGCAGCAGCACCTTCCAGTGTCGGGACCCGGAATTAGCGTATATAAGCCTCGCTACAACACAATCATATGGAGAGCCGAGAACCGTACCCACTTGTCTAAGCAGACAAGGCCAAGCACAGAACGTTCTCGGAAAGCATCGAACATGAGGGGCATCCCATTCAGGCCGGATGATCCACTGAGATGGGTCCTCATCGTCCGCACACAAGTCTAACTGATATGGGTGGTGAATTCCCATACTCATAGACAAGTCGCCTCAACCATACTATCGATTGTATTATAACCCTTACATAGACTTACTCCAGCCCGATCACTTAGTCGGGGTCTAGGGCGGGCTCGATCATACATCAAAGTGTGCACGAGACAGAGTCTCGAACAATCGCATCGCGATGCCCCAAGCTGCGCACATATAAGGGCCACTTGGTGTATAAAAGACCGCCAGCCAGATCACAACTAAGGTCTCGAAAACCCATACAAAGACATGCATGTTATAAACATACACGCAGCACACATGCCTTGTATGAACAGCAGGTATCATTGCAATTCTCTACAAAGTAAATATCTTTATTAGTAACTCTTACAGAGTGCACACAGAGATCACAAGCATGTGATCCAACATTACAACAAGCATACGGAAGAAAAGTAGGTCTGAGTACAAACAAGTTTAACAAATGGCTTAGAGAAGCCTTATCTAAAAACAAGCCCTCCACGAGGGAACCAGTCGTCTGACTGGGACTACACTTATCTTGGTGTGTTTTAGAAGTATCCGGTTCAAGTTATCTAATAATCAAGCTAAGCTTTCCAAGTAGTCCATAACCGCGGACGCGGCTAGTCGAATAGTTTTGTTAACCCTGCAGGGGTGTACCGCTACACACACATGATCATCATTTACCGCCTTTGATCTCGACACCATTCAAGGGGTGCCAGCGAGGATGCTCACCACAACTGTTACCTCATAGCCTATCTAGTCCAAGAAAGGCGCCTACTTGGGTTGGTTACCACAATCGTGAACCCGGCCGGTTTACCGAAGTGGACCCAAGAGATGTGTGCGTGGTGCATAAGCCGGTCTCGGGTGAGCCGTTCTCTCACTTAGCATCCAGGCCACAAGCCTACCAGAACTCCGAACTACTGCGACATCTGGACATCGAAAGGGATGAGTTAATAGGTTGAGAGGGGTCAGTGAGCCCAATGTGTGGTTGTACTCTTCATCTTGGATCACCACACAAGAACTCGGACTTAGGGCGGTGTTCAACGAGACAACCCACCGTGTACTCCTACACAACCTCTCATCGTTCACCTTATATTAGGGTCGATTCACCAACACTTTTCTACCATCAACAACATGATCACTACCATCCCGACTCACATCACAGTAACAACATGGTATCATACTAAGCATGCAATAAGCAGTAACATTGTATGGGCCACATGATATCAAACAACTCCTACAGTTGCTAGGATTGTGGTTTGCTTACTACTGTGACAAAAGATAGGTCATGCAAAGGAATGGGTTCATCTATGCGGTAGAATCGTAACATGGTGATCATCCTATACAATGCATAAGCGAGACATGAGAGGGAAGTGGGATTTTATCGACATGATCAATGGGGTTTTGCTTGCCTTGCTGACGAGGTTCGGGTTCTGGATCTTCAGCGAAGGGGGTGACCTCTTGCTCCGGTTCCACCTCTACTCGACAAACAAAGCATGAAGTAGCAATCAATATGAATGCAATGCTCAAGCACATGATTGAATGTTAAAGCTTGAAGTACAAGTTTTGATGTGTGAGGCAATTCCATTTAAGTGGAATATATTGCATTTAAAATGCAAATTCAAACTCCACATTTGAATTCAACATTAACCAAGTTATATGTGATATAGTTTGATCATTTTGAATCATCTTCAAATGTGTATGATATGCCTCTGATGTGTAAGTGAAATGTAGCATGTTGCCATGGTTCAAGTTGCAAAAATATTTGAATTGAATTTGATTTAATTCCATTTAAATCAAATAGCAAATGCTACTGATCACATTTTAAATTCAACTCAAACAGAGTTGGAAGTTGCATATTTGGAAAGATAATTTTCTCCTGATCATTTTTCATATATTATTTGTCCAATTTGGAGTTAATATGAATTTCTATGAACTTCCAAAGTTTGGGGTATTTTCTGGAATTTCTGGATTTCTTTTAATTCAAATAATCTCTGGAAATTCATTTAAATGATTTATTGCGCAGTGCTGACGTCAGGGGGGGGCTGACATGTGGGTCCACCCTGTCAGTGGCTGGGTTAACTTAACCCGTGGGTTAAATTAATCCAGTGGCTTAATTAAGCCACTGGGCCCACTGGTCAGTGACCCAGGGGTCACTAATTAGGTGAAAAACCGGGGGGGGGGGGGGTTAAGGGCTGACTCGCCGGCGGCTTGACGCCGGCGACTGGACCACGGCGGCGCTGTACGGGGAGGACGATTCCGGCCACGGGAGGGGAAACGGAGGGCACCAACTTGCTCCTGGAGGTCTTCCGCGTCTTCTGGAGGCCTCGGGGGTCCACGGGAAGCTCTGTAACGACGACGGCGACGACTCCGGCGGCAGCAGAACCACGGCGAGGTCGCAGTCATCGTTGTGGTGCATGGTTCGGGCTGATTTGTGGCGCGTTCGAGTGCTGGCACACGCGGGAGTCAAACGCGTGCACTGGGGGTTCACGACAAGCACTGGAGCGAGGAGGACGACGACCATGGCGGCGAGGTGCTCGGGTTCCCATGGCGGATCCGGCTAGAGGAAGCAATCGAGGGGGAGAAGTGAGGGGTTTCACTCGTAAGCTCACCCTGAATCCAGCAGAGGTGGTGGCGAGGTCTGGGGTGACTCAACGGCGGCGTAATCGACGAAGTCCTCCACGACGGCCGGCGGGAGCTCGAGGAAGATTCCGGCGTCTACGCGGGCTCCGGGCTCGATTCCTTCTGCAGTTCGAAGAAGTCGACGACGACGAAGCGCTGGGACACCTTGGTTCAAGCTCTAGGGCACGGTGGCCGCGAGTTCTTGCGACGGCGAGCAGCGGCTGCTCTCGGAGAAGAAGGGGAAAACGAGGAGAGGAAGGGAGAGCACGAGAGAGGAGGGGGAAATGATTCACGGCTTCACGGCAGTTCTCCAGGACACGAGAAGATGGCACGGGGCGGCCTGGAACGTCCTGGGCGTCGAGGTGGCGTCCACGGCGTCGACGCCGTGCCACCGAGCTGCTTGGCAGCGCGGGGTGGAAGACGACAGGGGAGTTCGGGTGGGCTGGGCCGGCTGGAGAGGTGGGCCTCGCCCCAGGCGAGAGGTAAGCCTTTTCTTTTTCTCTCTGTTTAATCTTTCCTTTCTTTTTCTGTAATTTGTTTTGGCTCTGATAAAAATACCAAACCATTTTATTAAATGCTGAAAACTTTTACATGGCCTCATAATAATATGGACAAGCCACTCATAAACTTTCAACATTTTTAAAATTCAAATGATTTGAATTTTAAATCAAAAAGGGGTATTTCTTTAATTCCAAGGTACTGTTTGAATATTTGAAAAATCTATGAGCATGGGGTGGGTCCCACATCACTTGATATGTGATCACACTCATTTATAAGACTTTTCAAAACTCTAACATGAATTTTTGGAAAAGATTTTTATCTGGCCTTTTGAATTAATTCATCTGGGGGGTGTTCCTTCTCCCATTTTGATTTTGAATTTGATTTCCAAGATTTCTTTTGAAATTTTGATATGATGCAAAGGCACTAGCTAACCCTAGCACATACCTAACAGAGGGTTCTGACATCCAGAAAGTATGCCGCGAATATAACTCGGTCATCTGGAGCAACATGTGCAGTGTAAAGCTTACGCTCGATGGAACGGAGCCAATCATCAGCTTCAAGGGGCTCAGAAGAACATCGGAATACCGGTGGCTTGAGGAGGATGAAGTCCTGAATGCTGACCACCACATTACGATGGTGGGAGGTATTCTGCTCGATGAGCTCCAGAAGACGTGTTTGATCGCGTTGATTCTTCTCAGCTTCCATCATGATTTCCGCCGCAGAAGGCGATGGTAGAGGTTCATCATCATTCCGATTCCGAACACGGTCTCGATTCCGACGAACAACACTACGAGTTCCACCTGACATCCTGTGTGATAAAAATCAACAATCAGAACAGGTTGTATGATGGAATCAAAGACAAGAAGGACATGATGAAGACGGAAAAGAGTATAATGCAAAGGCAATGATCCACATAAGCACGGGATAAATCGGGCAGCATAACGGCTACACCGGGATGGAAAATAAGACAACCTCGAGGAGATTGAACAGAACTTCCTCAAGGAACTCAAAACTCGATGAGTCTGGACGACCACAATAATCCTACGGCTAAAAGGAAGCACTCAACGAGATGTTCTAGTCAGACATAGATGAGCCTAGTCCTATCATCCCGTAGAAAAGATAAGGGTGACCCAGAACTTAGATCGATGAGGGTAAGGAGAAAAAGAAGCCTTACGTTGTTCCCTTATATACCCAAGTAACTATATAACTATAGAATGCTAGACTCGACTTCGACCAAGGTTTTGCTAAGCCTACAGACAGTCCTGCTCTGATACCAAGTCTGTCGGGACCCGGGGTTAGCGTATGTAATTCCAGTCACGATACAATCACATGGAGAGCCGAGAAACGTACCCACTTGTCTAAGCAGACAAGGCCAAGCACAGAACGTTCTCGGTAAGCATCGAACGTGAGGGGCATCCCATTCAGGCCGGATGATCAACTGAGATGGGTCCTCAACTGTAACGACCCAATTCACACCGAATTGAAGTCTCTGTGTTCAAGTGCCAGTCCCTGGATCGAACTCGCTGGCACACACAGTATAGTAGATGTATATCAAAGTACAAGTGCATCATTATTACAACGTATGATCCAGAGTAAATAAACAACAAGTTGCATAGCTCAAGGCTAGCTTATTCAATATAAATATAGCAGAAGCAAAAGCAAATAACGTAGAGTCCCATCAACAGCCACAAGCGAACATGCTGAGTGTAGACTCGTAACCCCTAACGCACCTTACTGATCGTCTGAAAAACCTGCAACACCGAAGGTTACAGCCCGACAACGGGTCAGTACATCTGATTTTTACGGCAAGTGACACGGAAAAGTTTATATAAAGGACCTACAACTACATGCAAGGTAAGTCAAAGGAAAGGCTTATGGTTTAGTTTTGCAGAAAGCCAATTTTCTCCTGAACTAAACTAGTCAAAATTTTAAGTTGAGTTCTACCTGAAACACACAGCAACCCATGCTACTCTTGTCCCAACCAAATTATTATTAAGTGTTCATCTGTCAAGATCATTCATCAACAGTACTGACTAGTTGCTCAAAGTTCGTCCGTAACCGTGGACACGGCTAATCATGATCAGTTTATACGCTCTGCAGAGGTTTGTACACGTTCCCCACTGGACTCAACCCGAAGATTGAGACAAAGACTTTCCGAAGAGGTTGCCTCCACCCTTTGGTAGCCGGTACACCTAACACAATTCTACATCAGCTAGCTACCAGGGCCAGGTTCCCCACAACTTACTCATCTAAGCCAGAGCCCATATAGCCAGTGGCTGTACACGGAAGCTACTAGTAATATTGCCTGTCTGATCTTTTTGAGCCTGGACGGCGCCCACTGCGTTCAGAGGGTAGACACCATGACGCACCCGGTTCACCACCAAAACAAACCATTGGGTGCATTTAACCCCGGCATTGTCCTCAACCGAGCCACAACTACCAGGATGCAACCCGCCCGTCCAGAGGTGATTTCTATTTATTATAAAGTTGCTACACAGTTTATTAAATAGCTCACAAGCACTTCATGAATTCTCACAACCCAACCTCGTCTACAAAGCATAGCAATAAAGTAACAACACGACTAGGTTGATCTACGGTGGACAAGTCAAGTCATATGGCTATCCTAACTGGTTTTGCAGCAACAGTAAAGTAAACTACCTATCATGCAATAGAGTGATATTTCCTAACATAATGCATATAGAAAATATAGGTATGAGTATGGTCAAAGTATCACTTGCCTTATACATTCGATGAAGATCTTCGCTCTCACGTTCCAGTCAACTCTACTCGTCACACTCCGAGCAATCTATCGTCAACGAAAAAAAACTCAATAAGCAATCATACCACAAGGACAAAACATAAGATCAACAAAACAATCACTAAAGTTTTTAGCAATAAAACAAAAGGTTTTGAAGTGCAAAGGTGTGGATGTGCCCGAAGGTGATCGGTGGAACGTGAACTCGAGAGAGTCAACGGATAAAGAGTTGTCCAAACAAAAGTCTGATCAAGGCATTATGGAATCAAGGTAAAGATCATAGCAATATAAATGGTATGTCGATATTGCCGATAAGATGTCTCATATGATCCAATATGCAAAAAGGATCACGTGAAACGGAATACTACAACGCAGGTCATAGCAGTTGCAACAATGAATTGAATTTGAATTAAAACAGATCATTAAACTTGTGAATTTTTGTGTACACCTGATACAAACAGAAAGTACATGACACGAGTGATCCAACGCAAAAAGAATCACTCGATTCGGATCAACGGTATAAAAGATACGGCCACCGGAATTCGAATTTGAATTTGAAATAACTTCAAATTCAAAAGTGTGCAAAGTGTGAAAAACTTTATACCATGCTAAAGTACAGAACAACACGAACGCGTTGCAAAAAGTTTCACCTCGTTCCGACTTACGGTGTAGAAGATATCGCCGGCGTGAGTTGAGGGGGTTTTCTGCCAAAAGGACTCATTCGCAATTAAAATAACTTCCAGAAAAGCGATCGGGTCCCCGAAACCAGATCTGGCCGGAGTTGACTCGTTTTCCGGCGAACTTGAGAATTCCGGCGAGGAGGAGCTCGGCTCCGGCGAGTGGAGCAGAGGAGGCGGCGTTGGACGGCCGTGGTGGCGCGCTCCGGCGGAGGGGCGAGCGGCTCGGGCGGAGGAGCTCGGCCCGGCCGGCTCCGGCCATGGCACTCCGGCCGCGGTGGCTCGGGACGCCGGCGGCGCGCGGTGCGGCGTCCGGCGCGGGGGCGCGTGGCGCGTTGGCCCACGGCGGCGGCGCGGTGGTGCGGGAGGTGCGACGAGGTCCGGGCAGCGGTGGCCGGCGACGGGCGGCGCGGGCGGCGGTGTGGCCGCGCAGGCGGAATCCGGCGAGGCGGCGGCGAGTCGCGGGCCCGGCGGTGGCGGCGGCGAGGCCCGCGGGTCCGCGGCTAGGGTTTCGTTTTTTTTTGTTGGAAAGAAAAAAGAAAAAGATCAGAAAAAGGATTTTCTGATTTCTATATATAAGCAGAGAAAAAAAAAAACGAAAACGTGTCGGAAAAGGGATCTAATTGTGCTCGGGGCGAAAACAGACTAATGGGCCGGCTGCCCGGATTTCCTTTTTTATTTAAAACCGAAACTTCAAACAATAAAATAAAAACAACCGTAGCTCCGAAAAATATGAAATAAAATTCTAAATTCTTCAAATAATCCAAAGAAAAATATGAAATAAAAATACTTTCCAAAAAGGTAAATAAAAATAAAAACCTTTTCTAATTACTTTATTTAAATATAAAATACTTTTCATAAATCAACTAAAATCCAATAAACCTTTTAAAATATTTTTATTTGGTCAAAAACATTAACAACCATTTCTAAATGATAAAGTACAAATTTTAAAATTGTCAACCCAATAAATAATTTGGTAAAATAAAATATCCCTTTGAAATACTTTTTCAATCCTTTTAAAATATTTTAATAAATCATTTCAGTGAAATAAAAACTCTCTTAGCATTATAAAATCTCTAAATTAATTTTAGAGTTATTTATAATACCAAAAATAAATTTTAAAAACTTTAAAAATAATATTCTAAATATTTCCAACTTTATTTAAAAAGGGGATAAGTCATTTTATATCCTCTCAATGCATTTTCCTTTAGTTGAAAAATATTTTGAATAATCAAAAGAATTCCAAATCAAGATTTAAAACCTTTTGCAAACTTTTAAAATGTTGAAGGAGTCATATTACCTTCTCTCATTTTATTTTGTTGGTTTTGTTTTTAAATAATAAATTCCAAAACACCAATTATGAATATTAGGGAAAGTCATTCTATTCCCTCTCTTTTTAATATTCAATAAACTCCCAAAAGTTTTAAATCCCAGAGAAATTCAAACACATCAATCAAACAATCATTATCTATTTAATTTTATTAACATTCCAAAATTCGGAGAATTTTGGGATGTTACATCAACGTCCGCTCACAAGTCTAAATGCTTATGGGTGGTGAATCCCATACTCATAAACAAGTCGCCTCAACCATGTTATCGATTGGATCCTAACTCTTACATAAACTTACTCCAGCCCGATCACTTAGTCGGGGTCTAGGGCGGGCTCGATCATACAACAAAGTGTGCACGTGACAGAGTCACGAACAATCGCATCGCGATGCCCCAAGCTGCGCACATCTAAGGGCCACTTGGTGTATAAAGGACCGCCAGCCAGATCAAAACTAAGGTCTCGAAAACCCATACTAAGACATGCATGTTATAAACATACACGCAGCACACATGCCTAGTATGAACAGCAGGTATCATCACATAACTCTACAAAGTATTCTTTATTGATATACACATAGAGCATACAAAGATCACATGTATGTGATCAACATTACATCATACAATGGAAGCAAATTAGGTCTGAGTACAGACAAGTTTAACAAATGGCTTAGAGAAGCCTTGTAAACAAACATGCCCTTCCACGAGGGACCAGACTGCTGTCTGGGACTATACTACCAAGTCAACGTCGAGCTTCAGGTCGGTGACTCCATCGGGGTCCGGATTCTCATCTAAAACATAGAATAAGCAAACGTGAGTACAAAGTCGTACTCAGCAAGACTTACATCAGAACTATACTACTCATGCTCAAGTATCAAGGTAAAGGAGGTGGGGTTCAACATGCAGAAGTGCCAGCTTTGACTTGGCTAATCCTGTACTACGAGTACCAGACTTTGAGGTAAGAAGCGTACACGAGTCCACTACTTTCTCCAACCAATACACCACTATGGTTACTTCCTCGACTTCCCCACGAGGAAGCACACCATAGCACTCACGCTTATCTTGCGAGTTTTATAAATATCCATTCAAGTTGTCTATGATCAAGTAGAGGTTTCCAAGTAGTCCATAACCGCGGACACGGCTATTCGAATAGTTCATTAACCGTGCAGGGGTGTACATCTTCACACGCGTGTCATCACTTATCGCCTCGTTCTTGTCATCCTTCAAGCGGATGTCGGACGTGGATGAAACCAAGGCACTACCCTCACATCACCTTCTCTAATCCAGGAGCCGACTAACTGAGTTTGTCACCGCTCGAGAGTCCGGCCGGTTCCACGAAACGGACTCAGATAATGTAAGGGACCGAGACGCCACCTTTGACAGATGGTTTCACTGCCTCACAGGTCCACCCACATGTCTATACATAAATCAAATGGAAAGCCCGAATCTAGTGTGACTCCTGGACTGGATCGGGTACGTAAAGAGGCCAAACGGGGCTCCCATAAAACCCTACATGTGGTCATACTCTTTGTCTTGGATCACAAAACAGGAACTCGGGGCCTAGGGCAGTGTTCAACGAGACAACCCACTGTGTACTCCTACACAGCCTCTCATCGTTCACCTTTGTTTTGGGTGGATTCACCAACACGTTTCACTTTCATCAACACCACTGTGTTCATTCCATCCCGACTCACAATCAAAACATCCTCATTGTATCACTAAGCAGCAAAAGAAGTAACAGTTGCAGGGGCCACATGCTCATCAATCAAATCCTAAATCTGCTAGGATTGTGGTTTGCTTAATACGGTGGCAAAATGATAGGTCATGCATCAGAATGGGTTCAACTATGCGAAAGAACGTGTCTCGGTGATCTCCTAAACATGCATAAGCGAGAATGAGAGGGAAATAGGATTTTATAGACATGATCAATGGGGTTTGCTTGCCTTGCTGACGATACACGGGTCTTAACGGTGGTCTTCTTCTTCGGGGGGGGGGGGGGAATCACCGTCTCGGAGGCATTGTTACCGGCACAATCATCAACAAGAGGGGGACAACTTTCAAAATAAAAATGCACATACACATGATAAGGTTGTCCATGATGTGAATGATACTGGTTTGTAGCATATTCAATTTAATTGAAGTATATTGCATTTGAAATGCAAATTCAAACTTCAAATTTGAATTCAAATTAAGCCATATGCACATTTGCTTCTGTTCCCCCATTTTAAAATGGTCAAACATAAAAACAAATTGCATATTCTTAATCCTTGTATTTTTCTGATAATTTTTCATATATTATTTGTTTAATTTGGAGTTAAAATGAATTTGTTATGAATTTCCCAAGTTTAAATGATTTTCTGGAATTTCTGTAATAATTTAAATCTCTGGAAAAGGCTTTTCTGCATCAGCATTGTGTCATGCTGACGTCAGGGCTGCTGACTGGTCAACCTGACGTGTGGGACCCGCAGGTCAGTGGGACTGGGTTAAAAACCGTTTAATTAGAGTTAACAGGGGTGTTAGGGGGGTCTGGGGTCCACATGTCAGTGGGTGTTTAGGGGGTTAGAGCTCTAATTAGCTCGGGCCCGCCGGCGGCTAGCCGCCGTTGGCCTGCTGCCGCGGCGGCGCTCCACTGGAATGGCCAAACCGGCACCATTTGCCGCTCCGAGACTGCCAGGAGGACGAGCACGAAGGCGCACACCCCCCTGACTAGTCGTGCTACCACGAGAGGGCTTGAGGCCATGGCTACTTCAAGCTTCGCGGCGGCCGGAGCTTCGGTGCTCGTCGGGAAGGGGCTGCGGGGCGCGGGAAGAGTTGCAGGAGGATGGAAACGGAGCAGGGGCTCACCCCGGTGAAGATGGTGGGCTCGGCGTCGTGGGAGAGAGACTGGAGCGTGTTCGATTTGCCGCCGGAGTTCCGGTTGACCGGCGGTGCAGACTTGGAGCTCGCGTCACCAGAGTTGCCCTTCTGCTCGAATTGGCCGGGGGGGTCGATGAAGTCGTCGCCGGGGAAGACGTTGGACACGGTGGCGCTCTCCAGTTCGGCGAGTGTCCACGCGAACGAAGGACGGCGGCGAGCTCGGTTGTTCGGGTGCGGAGGGGATCTCGCCGGTGACGAAGGGGAGGAAGCAGCGGAGGGGGGGAGAAGGTGTGGGCGGCTTCTACGCGTTGCGTGGTGTGCTCATGGGGGATGGGGGGGCTTAGAAGGCCGGCTCGTCGAGGTGGCGTCGCCGTTGCCTCCCTGCCCTCCACCGAGCTGCTTCGGGGGGAGGGGAGGCAGACGACACGCCTCGGGCTGGGCTGGGCTGAGGCCAGAGGAGTTGGGCCGACGCCTGTGGGCGCCAGGTAAGCTCCTCCTCACTGATTTTCTTTTATTTCTTCTGACATTTGTTCTGTTTTGATAAAACAAATATCAAAACATTTTATAAAAATGCCCAAACAATTTTATAAATCCTAGGTGACCAGAAGTTAGCCACACAAAGAATTTGGACATTTTTGAAATTCAATAAGTTTGAATTCCAAATCAAATAGGGGTTTATTTAATTTCCAAAGCGAATGTTTGAATATTAGAAAATTCCATGTGCATCGGATTGATCCCAAACCACTTTTAAAATGATCAGCAACATTCCTAGGAATTTTCCAAACATTCAAATGATTTTTGGAAAAAGATTTTATCTGGCTATTTCAAATAATTTCTCAGGGCTTTCTGCTTCCCCATTTTTGAATTTCTTTTTGAAATTTTCATGATGCAAAGGGTTAAACAAGCCCTAGCACTTACCCTAGTTGGGGTTCTGACACACGTGCTTGCTATATATTTGCTATGCTTGTAGACTTGGTTTGGTTTGAGATTACATTGAGCTATGTGAGGATTTAATGACTTGACTAGCAACCTTTAATTAGAATACACCTCTGGACGGGGAGGGAGTGCTTCCTGGGGGCTCGTTCCTTACCTAAGGGCAGACCAGGTTGTACCCCTAATGGTTGATTTTGGTGGTCGACAATACGCCATGGTATCTACCCTCTGAACGTAAGTGGGCGTCGTCCAAGCTGAAAAAGATCAGACATACTTGGTGACTAGGAGCTTCCATGTACAACCGCTGGCCATATGGGCTCTGGCTTAGTTGAGTACGATGTAGGAAGCCTCTCCCGTGCAAAGCTAGCAGATGTAGATGTGATAGGTGGTACCGGCTTGCCGTTGGGTGTAGGTGACCTCTTCTGAAAGACTTCGTCTCAATCTTCGGGTTGAGTCCAACGGGAAAAGTGTACTAACCTCTGCAGAGTAAAAACTAATCATGATTAGCCATGTCCCCGGTTATGGACATCCTTGAGCTACTAGACATTACTGTTACTGGAGTATCTTGACAGATGAATCACCATAATAAACTTAAGTGGGCAAGATTTAATAAAGGGTGTGGATTGGAACTGGTGTGCCCAGTTCAATCTTAAGTAGTAAGTTGAACTAAAATTTTGACTAGGTAGATTTGGAAAAATCAGCTTTCTGCAACACAAAACCATAAGCCTTTCCTTTGACTTACCTTGCATGTAGGTGTAGGTCTGCTAAATACTTTTTCGTGTGGCTTTCCGTACAAATCAGATGTACTGACCCGTTGTCGGGCTGTAACCTTCGGTGTTGTAGGATTGTATACGACGAGTAAGTGATGCGTTGTAGGGTTACGATGTCTATACTCAACTGTGCCGGTGGAGTTGATGGACGCCACGAAGCTTTTATTGTTTTTCCGCTGTATTCTATTTGTAAGCTAGCCTTGAGCTATGCAGGTATGATTTATTGTAATACTGGATCTTCGATGTAATATATATGACATGTGGTTTATTCTTGACATCACATCATGTACTGTGTGTGCTAGCTATTGATCCAGGGACTAGCACAGAATGCACAGTGACTTGGATTCTTAGTGAATCGGGTCGTTACAGATGGTATTAGAGCCCATGTTGACTGTAGGTCGTGACCCTAGAAAATGGATAGGAAAAGCCATAGGAACAAAAATATTTTATCACTCTTTGATTACTTACTCTCTCCACTAGTATCTTTCATCTATTATTCATCTTCTAAACTTCTTATTTTGATTTAATGTAAATACCCCTCCGAGTGGGTTATGCCCCTGAAGACATGACTTTGCGAAGTACATCATCACCCTTGTGGATCAGTTGAAGTACCACTGCCAGAACTAGAAGGAGTATCTTATGAAGTTTAATAAGCTTTGACACTACGAGAGGATCTTTAAGATTAGCTTACCTGAGAAGGATGAAGTTTAGATTCATACCACCACTTTTTGGTGAAGTTAGATAAACGATTTGCGTGTAGTATGATGAGATCGTATGTCTTGCACATATGACCTTACTCTAGGTGTTGTTTGTGTGGTTTGATTTTTGCGACTTGAGTGATTGTTGTTATGTGTTGTTGTTTGCGTGTAGGTGTTTTGCCTTATTCTTGTTTGTGTGCTTATGCTTGGTGCTACCTTTAGGTTTGTTTTCCTGTCTGTATCCTAGTTGCCCCTAACCTTGTCGTTTGGGCTCACTAGATGGAGTATGAAGTAGGACTCACCTTCTCCGAGGCGATGACAAGACTGAAGGTGGAGAAATGGATTCATAATATGGAGGAGCACATGGATCTTAACAAGGTTGGAAGTGAGGACATGGTCCACTATGCTGTCAAGCACTTGGTAGAAGAGGCTGCTACTTGGTGGACAATGCATCAGGAGATTAACGAATCAAGAAAGGAGAATAATTGGCAGGAGTTTACAAAGATTTTGTTGGGATCCCGCCTCGTCACCCCGATGCAAAGGACGGTAAACCTTAAGAGGCCCCGTGCCTGCAAAATTTGTGGAGAAGTTGGACACTCCTATGAAGGACACCAAGATGGATGTCCCTATTGTGAGGAAATGCACAGGGGTGAAGAATGTCCCACTGCACAAGTCACATGTTTCGTGTGTGAAGGAAATAATCATTACCCCACTCAGTGTCAATTTTTCATCATGACACAACAAGTATCTCAGCATCAAAAGGAAGGAATGGAGAAAATTATCCAGGAGTTCAAGGAAGCACCCATGAAGAAGAAAAAGAAGGACCTTAGCCAAATTGAGTGTTATCGGTGCAGGAACAAGGGACACTACGCCAACATGTGTCCATGATTGAAGAGAAAGAGGAAGAGGTGAACATGGGAACAAAGACGTCGACATATTGAAGCTTATGTTTGGCAATAGGAGGATAGACATTCGTAGGTGTGTACTAAGTGTACGATGTTACCTTTTAATCTTAGTTGGAGATGTGGATCGATGCGTGTTTTTTTTATGGATGAACTAGATGTTTTATTTCATGATTGTTTTGTTAAGTTTTGTCTTGTGCCCTGTGGCCCTGATATGTCTTTGATTGATGTTGTGTGTTGTCCTTTGTGTTTCTTCTATGCTGGTAGAATAAGTTTACGTTACCTTAGACCCTCATCTATTTAGTATGCTTCAAGACTAAAGGAGGCACAACCACAAGAAGAATGAGTTCACAAGTGACTCGACGATACGAAGATTTCTTCGACAATGCAAAACTGAAGCTACCGTCATTGAAGACTTGAAGACCTGGAGATTCAAAGTTTCTACCGTTAGATCGTTTCTGTGAGCTATCATTTCTTGTTTTACCGACAACTACACATCAAAACTTATTTACCAAAACTAGTGTGATGTTTGTATGGGTATATCTCTCTCTCTACATTCTATTCCCCCTCATCCTCATCCCTACCCAGAAGGAGTTACTACAATGGAGTCTAAGGTCAAGATTGGAATAAAGATGGATGCAACCAATGCGGAGTTCAAAGTGAACCTCATGTGCTAGGATCCTACAACAAGCAAGCACAATCTTGCTGAAGGAAGGACCCTGGAGCAAGTTGTAGTTCACCAGTGCACGTGTTTTAGTAGTTTGCGCAAACCCGAGTGTTGTGAAGAAACGATAGATGTTTGGTTGGCTTGCAGAACCAATGGATTTATCTGAACCCAGTTCAAGATCAAGAGGAACTCCTGCAACGCTTGTGAGGATGACCGAGCGTTAGATTGCGAGATTCGCTAAACCATATACAAGGTAATGATTTGGGTGCGTAATGGATTTGCCCCCATGACGACTACTCTTATTATTCGCTCTTGTTATGCGGGATAGTAAATCTTGAGTGACTTACCTATAGCAGAAAGACGACGATGTTAAGCCTGAACCATAGAATGGTACAATGTTTGACCCCTGTAGAAGATTATCGTTAATGATAGTAAGTTATACGGTGAGTATAGGCGGAGACCATTCCCTGCAGATATTCCGTAAAATTGTTCTGGATGACCACCAAGAGAGTATCGGTAGTTTCTTGGTATTGGCGCCTGACCTGTCAGCCATGAAGGTTCAACATACGGAAGATTCCTCTTTTACTAAGGATTCAAGATCTCCAAGGAGTACGAGGAATGTACGAAGGATGTCATCGATGGATTAAGATTTTGAAGACCACGTCACATTCATTTTAAGGGTGGTAGTACCTTAATCATCGGAAGATCGATGAACTGTCTTGAAGACCCAAACCCTAACCTTTTCTTTCTAGCCTTTTTGAATCTCGGGACGAGATTCATTTTAAGGGTGGTAGTCTATAACATCCCAATATTTTCTAAATTTTGGAATGTTAATAAATAAATTATAATAATGATTGTTTGCTTGATATGATTGATTTTCACTGGGATCTGAAACTTTTGGAGTTTAAATTAATATTAAAATGAGAGGGAATAAAAGGACTTTCCCTAATATTCGTTGATTGGTTTTTTGGAATTTATTAGTTAAAGCATATCCAACAAAATAAAATGAGAGAAGGTAATATGACTTCTTCAACATATTAATAGAGTTGATAAATGTTTTAAATAACTATTGTTTTCTTTTCGAATATTCAAAACATTTTTCAACTCAAGGCAATTTATTGGAGAGGATATAAAAGGACTTATCCCCTTTGAATAAAGTTGAAAAATATTCAGAATATTATGTTAAAGTTTTTGAAATTTAAATTGAGCATTATAATTAAATCTAAAATTATTTTAGAGATTTTTATAATGCTCACATAGATTTTATTTCATTAAAATGATTTATCAAAATTGAAATATAGCTGGAAAAGTATTTTTAGCAATATTATTTTATTTTATAAATTTATTTTTTATTGTGACACTTTTTAAAATTATTAGTTTATTTTTTAAAAACGTTCTCTCTATTTGGTTGACCGAATAAACATTAAAAAAAAGGCAATCACAGTTGGGCCGCCAGTCGGCCCAATACTTATCTTTGCCTCTGAGCGCATTTTAGCGCCAGCCGCTAGCCCAATCCGAGTAGAACTAGGTCTGTAGGTTTTTTTAGGCTGGGCTATAAATAAATATTTGGTTGATTTTTTTCCTTTTTCTTTTTTTCCTCCGCCGTGGACCCCGCTTAACCCTAGCCGCCGCCGCCAATTTTTCCCCCTCGCCACCGTGAAGCCACCGTCGTGCTACATCGCCGTCCGCCGGAGCCAACAGCCGCCGCAGGTTTTTTTTCGGTGAACAATTCTCCATCGTCAGATCTTGATCCAAAGGCCAAGATTAGATCTAGATTTCTCAGATCTAGGGTTTTCGGTTAACCGGAGTTGACTCGGTTTATTCCGGTTAACCGCCGGTGTCGGTTTTTCTATTTAGCAAACACTCACCGGTTAAAACCGAAAACGAACACTGTTCGTCCCGTAGCGTCCAGGGGTCTGTTTGTGATTAAAATTTTATTTTAATCACGGATGAGCCCTTTTTCACAGTTTGCACCCTAGAACCGTTATGGCCATATCTTTTAAACAGTGTATCGGAATTAGATGATTCTTTTTCCTACGCGCTCATAGTGATCTGTAGTTTATCATAGATCCAATCTTTCACACATTTGAAAACTTTTGAATTGAATTTATTTAAATTCAAATTCAAACTGCTAGAGGCCATATCTTTTGCACCGTTGATCCAATTCGATTAATTCTTTTTGCGTTGGATCACTCATGTCATATACTTTCTGTTCACATCATCTATACACCATATTCAACTACTTTTTGATCTGTTTGAATTTAAATTTAATTCAAATTCAACCTGCTATGACTCGTGTTGTAGTATTCCGTTTCACGTGATTCTTTTTGCATATTGGATCATATGAGACATCCTATCGGCAATACCCACACACCTTTCATTTTGGCATGATGTTCACCTTGAATTCATAATGACTTTGGTCATAACCTTTTATTCAATAATTCTTTTTTGTTGACTCTCTCGAGTTCACCTTTCCACCTATCACCTTGGAGCACATCGACACTGGTACCGTGTCAAGCCTAATTGTTTTTGTTGCTAAAACATTTATGTTTGATTTGTTAATCTTTTGGTTCCTTTATGCGTGATTGCTTATGTGGCATATTTCCTTTACGATAGATTTCTCGGAGTGTGTCGAGTAGAGTTGATTGGAACGTGAGAGCGAAGAACTTCATCGAATGTACAAGGCAAGTCATACTTTGACCATTTCACAACCTATATTTTTACTTATGCATGTAGCAAATATCACCCTATGCATGTGTAGGAAGTTTTATATTATTATTGCTGCAAACCTGGTAGGGTAGCCATATGATCTTATCCTGTTTGCTTAGACAACCTAGCACGTGCTTGCTATATATTTGCTATGCTTGTAGACGTGGATTTGTTTGAGATTACATTGAGCTAGTGAGGATTTAATGACTTGACTAGCAACCTTTAATTAGAATACACCTCTGGACGGGCAGGGAGTGCTTCCTGGGGGCTCGTGCCTTACCTAAGGCGAGACCAGGTTGTACCCCTAATGGTTAATTTTGTTGGTCGACATTACATCATGGTATCTACCCTCTGAACGTAAGTGGGCGCCGTCCAAGCTCAAAAAGATCAGACATACTTGGTGACTAGGAGCTTCCATGTACAGCCGCTGGCCATATGGGCTCTGGCTTAGTTGAGTACGATGTAGGAAGCCTCTCCCGTGCAAAGCTAGCAGATGTAGATGTGATAGGTGGTACCGGCTTGGGCATTCCAATCTAGCTTATAACAACATTGCAAACTCGGCCAATCTTTCTTGGGAGGCCACGCCAAGGGCACCGGGGTGTACCTTGAGCTCGCCCGCGTCGCCCAGAGCACACGGAGGCCACCAGGAGGCACTGGAGGCACGCCGGCGACGAGAGGCGCCGCGGCCGGAGCTTGAGCTCGACGGCCATGGCGAAACAGGCCACGGGAGGGGCCGTGGTTAGGGGGGAAATAAGGGGGATCTCACCGTGAGCGTTCTGGTGCATACGGGAGAGGCGGAGGAGCTGCGGTGGCCGAGAATTCGTCGGAAGAAGCCTCGGCAGCCGGCGGCGAGTCAAGGAAGGGGGCGTCGTCCTCGGGGCTCCTCGGCTCGATTGGCGGTGCAGGGCGGCGAGGAACTTCACGGCGGGGCTTGTGGACACGATGGCGCGGCGATTCGTCGTTGTTGGCCACGCCGGTTCAAGTGCTGCACTCCGGCGAGCTGTCGGGCAACGGCGAACGCGAGCGGGAGAGAGAGGGACAGAGACAGGAGAGGAGGGGGAAAGGTTGGGGATGCGCACAGGCCTCCACGGCGAGGATAAGGGCGGGGGGAAGCAGGCAGCTCCGTGGCCAGGGGAGGTGGCGGCCATGCGAGGTGCACGGCTCGGCCGTCCCTCCTCCTGGCAGAGGAGGAAGACGGTCCTGCCCCCCTTGGCTGGGCCTCTTCTGCCCACTTGGGCCAGGTAAGTGGGGCTTTGCCCCTTTTTCTGTTTTTCTCTTTATTGCTTTCTGTTTTATTTGTTTTGCTTTGAAAAAAAATACCAAAGCATTTTTAAAAATCCCCAAATATTTATCTTGGACATATGTGACATAGTACTAGTCACTCCCAAGTTTTGAAGATTTTTGAAATTCAAAACATTTGAATTTCAATTCAAATAACATTTAAATTTAATTTCCAAGCCTCTGTTTGAATATTTGGAAAATCCATGAGCATGGGTTTGACTCCAAATCATTTTTAAAATGATCATACATATTTATAGGACTTTTCAAAATTGTTTGGAGGAATTTTGGAAAAACTTTCTATCTGGCCTTTTATTTAAATTCTTTTTGAGGCTTTTCCAAATCCCCAATTCTTAAACCAAGAATTTAAACATGATGCAATTATTTCTAGTAATAAAAGCACATACCAAAACAAGGGTTGTGACAGCGTACTACGCACGATGCTGCCATCCACGAACGTTGATGCCGTGGTGCGCGTACTCCCCGCGCGGTGCACTGTTGATACATCCAAAACGTATCTATAATTTCTGCTTGTTCCATGCTTATATGGGTGAATTTTCTCATGTCTTGCGACATTTCATACCTTTTTCAACATATTTGGACTAACCAACTAACTCAGTGCCCCAGTGCCAGTTTCTGTCTGTTGTTGTTCGTGCATTGCAGGAAAATCTCAATTATTAAAGTGCTCTAAAAAATTAGGAAAAATCATATAAAAATCAGCATACATGAAGACTCTAGAAGCCCGAAGGGGAGTCGGAGGGGCCACCCCCCTGCACCAGGAGGGTGCCTGGTGCGACCAGTGGTGGGGCCAGGCCACCTGGCCGCCTGGTCAGGTGGCCCCCCTGGTGCCGCCCTTCCGCCTATATTTAGCCCTCGGGGGTAAAAACCCTCGGGAGGACCTCCATTACGGGATTTTAACCACTGTTCCGTGATGGCTTCTCGCCCCTCGTTGGTTACCCCAAGTGGAAGGTTGATATGTAGCCTAGCAGCAAGTTTCCCTCGGTGAAGATACCAAGGTTTATCGTACCAGGAGGACTCCTAATTCTGCAAGTAGGTGTCAACGGCGCCAGATAATAAGTTGACGTGGACCTGCACACACAACAAATAACTTTGCTCCCAACGAGTACAAAGAGGTTGTCAATCTCTTCGGTCTTTTTGTTACAAAGGATCAAACGCAAGGGTGGAAATAGTACTGATGATTGCAACTGAAAAGAAATAAAGTAGTAAATAGTGGAGGTGTAAACAATGGTGGAAATATGGACTGGGGTCCCATGATGTTTGATACGTCCCAAACGTATCTATAATTTCTGCTTGCTCCATGCATGTTTTGTGTGATATTGCTATGCTTTTGATACACTTTCATATCTTTTTATAACATATTTTGGAACTAACCTATTAATAGTTGCAAGAGTGCACAAGTTCTTGTTTTTGTACTTTATGTGTATGAATTACTTGGATAAAGGAAAAATCACAAAAAGGAGCCTTGTAGGAGTTGGACTCTAACTCTCCCGAAATCTGTCCCCAACAGACAGGTTTTAAAGATCGCCTCGGAAACGCTAGAAGACGGCCTCAAACGGAAAAACTGAAAACTACAAAGTTGTAGGGAATTCTTTTCCGGTGGAATTAGACATAAAATTCGGCCCAATCGGAGTTTATATGCTTCCAGAAACCCCGAAATACAGAAGACGTAATCTGGATGACGGGAATCCGATAGTCTATATAAAGAGAGGAAACCTAGGTCAAAGGGAACCACGAAATTTCCTCCCCATTTGCAGCCGTCTTGAGGGGGAGATCAATCTCCACAGCAGCACCATCTCCAAGGAAGAAGAAGGGGCCAAGGGCCGTGGCCACCGCCGTGGCCGTGACCGTCGTCGCCGCTGCCGCCGCCGCCGCCGTCGCCGTCTCCTTCATCTCCTCCGGGCTGCACCTCTCCATCAAAAACTCTTCCTCTCACCATGTCCATGTGTGAGTAGTTCCCCCTCGGGGCTAAGACTTGTATCTTGATATATGTGGTTTCTCTCTCTCCCATGATGTGATCTTCGTTGTGATCATAGGCTATGTTAATCTAGGATGATCCCATGATGTTTCCCCTTCTTTTATGTATTGGATTTGATGTACTCACTTGATCCTATCTAGTATAATCCCCGAGACCATGGTGACAGTGTTCTATTGGACACGGGTTAGAAGAATATTTTCATTAGTGATTTCCTCTTTTGTGTGTGGATTGAAGATTTAGAGTCTTTTGGTGCTTGTCTTTGACTATCCTTTAGAAATGTTGTGGTGATTGTGGTACTCTCTTTGGATGGCCGCGGTGACATTGGGAAATCCATAGATTGAGAACTACGAACTCTGAGGTGTGCTTTTGTAGCCCTACACAATTCTCGTCCTCCCTTGACCACGAAGGAATGACCTCCGAGTACGTCTCCATTGCATGTTTTATGGGAAATATCATGTGATTAGACTATGTTAATGTTGTTGGGAGTTGCCACTAGTGAAAGTATGAAGCCTAGGCTTTGTTTCCACCATTGCAATACCGTTTGTGCTCACGTTTACCACTTGTTTGCTTGCTGCACTTTTTATTACAGATTTATATTACTTCGTTTTATCACACCTATCACCCATATTTTACCATCTCTTCGCCGAACTAGTGCACCTATACAACTCCTAGTTGTATTAGGTGTGTTGGGGACACAAGAGACTTCTTGTATCTTAATTGCAGGGTTGCTTGAGAGAGACCATCTTCAAACTCTACTTCCCTGAGTTCGATAAACCTTAGGTCATCCACTTCAGGGAAATTGCTGCTGTCCTACAAATCTCTGCGCTTGGAGGCCCAACATAGTCTACAAGAATAGAAGCGTGCGTAGACATCAAGCTATTTCTGGCGCCGTTGACGGGGAGGTGAGTGCTTGAAGATATATCTTTAGATCTTGCAATTAAATCTTTTCGTTTCTTGTTTTTACTTTTCACTAGTTAGGCTTTATGGAAAAAACAAAAAAATTATGAGAGAGCTTTATGAGCTCTATCTTGAGTTAGGACATGAAGTGTTTGAGGAGGAGATCAAAAAGCCTATGGAGCTTTATTATTTGCACAACACTCATGATAGTAGTAATGTTATTTGCATGTCTTCTTTGAATACTTTTGATACTAATGATATGCAAAACCATAAGCTTGGGGATGCTACGTTTTATGAAGATGATATTTTTAGCCCCCCCAAGTTTTGATGAGGAAATTTATTTTGATGATACTTGGCCTCCTATCTATGATGATTATTGTGATTACACTTATGCTATAAAGAATAAATGTTTTCAAGTGCATCATGATAAGAAGGATTCATGTGATAGCTATTTTGTTGAGTTTGCTCCCACTACTATTGATGATTTTTCTTATGTGGAGAGTAACAAATTTTCTATGCTTGTGGATCATGATAATAATTTTTTATGTGATACTTATATTGTTGAGTTTATTCATGATCCCACTGAAAATTATTATGAGAGGGGAACATATGCTTATATATATTTCAATAATATCAAGTATCCTCTCTTTATGTTGAAGGTTTTGAAGTTGCACTTATTTTGGCCTCCTATGCTAATATCTTTATGCTTCCATGAGTTATTTCTCTACAAGATCCCTTTGCATAGGAAGCATGTTAGACTTAAATGTGTTTGGTATTTGCTTCTTTATGCTCTCTTTTGTGCTTCAACTCTTATCCCTATGAGAGCATCACTAAAATCTTAAGCCTATCTTTATGGCTATAAAGAAAGAGCTCTAGGGAGACAACCCTTGTTTATCTTTACTTTGAGTTTTTACTTTCTGTTTTTAGTGGTCTTGATGATTGTTACTACTGTAACAACATCATTGTATCTTTACTTTTCAAGCTTTGTGCCATTTATAGCCTCATATGACAAGGGAAGTGAAAGTTGTGACATGCTGTCCAGAAAACAGATTCTGTCCTCGTGATGGGAAAAATCATAGAAAAATCCCAGTTCATCTTTTTGAGCTGAATTTTTTACAAAGCGTGCTCTATACAATCACTGAACTTTCGTATGTTCTGAGTTTTTTGATTTGAGTTGCATAAGTACCCCTAAAAAATTCTTTACTACCTGCTGTTCTGTTTTTCACAGATTCTGCCACGTTTTATCTCTCCTAACTTTTGCAAACCTTAAGCTTGCTTTTTCTTTGCAAAAACTTTTTGGCAATCTTGAGAAACAGTAGCTCTTCTAGAATATCTTTATATCTAGTGGGTAAAAATTATATATTAAGGGTACTAATCTCTCTAATCAGCTTATGATGAGTTATGTATGAAGGGAGTTTTCAAGTGTGCGATGGAAGACGATGAAAGAAGATTCGGGAGTGTCAAGCGCTCAAGCTTGGGGATGCCCCCATGCATCCCCAATTAATATTCAAGGAGACTCAAGCGTCTAAGCTTGGGGCTGCCCCCGTGCATCCCCTTCTCCATCAACAATCATCAGTTCGTCCTTCGTCTCACTATATTTTTATCACTTCATGCGTTATGTGCTATGCTTGGAGCGTCTCGCTC
Source organism: Bromus sterilis (assembly GCA_950022295.1). Classification (NCBI taxonomy): domain Eukaryota; kingdom Viridiplantae; phylum Streptophyta; class Magnoliopsida; order Poales; family Poaceae; genus Bromus; species Bromus sterilis. The sequence continues at coordinate 246,771,542 of OX465601.1, forward strand.
TTAGGTTTTATTTTTAGTTTTATTTAGCTTTGCTTTCTATTCATAACAAGTTAGGTCCCATCTTACTTTGTGTGGGAGAGAAACACACTCCACTTTGAAAATCTAGAACACATCATAGAATTTTTCATGCCTATCTTTCTGTGTTCTGTGTTCTTTACCTTTTCGTAGCTACTGCCATGTTTAGTTCGAGTCTTAGTTTGTCTTTAACAAGAGCCTTGGATTTTGTTTAGTTTGTTTCTGGAACTCTTTTTAGTTTTCATGTTTATATTGTTAAAGAGAGTTGGTTGTTGCACTGAGTAGTGTCTTGTCTTGAAAATAGGTAATTGAGGTCGCTATTTAATTCTAGTAGTAACTTGCAATAGTTTTGAGGTATTGATGTGAGTAATGTCTGAAATTTTGGTGTCAAGAGCTCTAGCCTATTAGTGATAGGTGTCGTATTTTGGGCAATCCGTGTGTATTTTATAAACCTACAAAACTAGTTGAGAACTCTAGCTACTAGATGGATCACTAATCTTTGGAGGGATCGAATATTAGAGTACACTCACGTACCATGAGTCGAGGATGCGCAAGGATAACCAAACCCCCATACACTCCTCCTCGGGGTACTTGTCTCTTTGTGAACCTCCTTATTAGATTGAGAGTTACCGATAATAAGTGCATGAGTTCTTCGGACTAATGTAAGTATTGAAAGTTGACACTTCCACCTCCTCATATTTGCTAGCCTCTCCTGTGCTGTGCATTGCCTTCTTCTCACTCCGAGAGTTGGCGTCCACCTTCGCCGGTACATCCAAACCCTTGGCATGATACACTCTGTCATCATAAACCTCCTTATATCTTCCTCAAAACAGCCACCATACCTACCTATCAAGGCATTTCCATAGCCTTTCCGAGATATATTGCCATGCAACATCCACCTCTTCATGTCATACATGTTTCTGCTACACTGGCAGCGGCATACATTGCATACAACATGTAGCTACATCTTCTTTATGATTTAGAGTACCTTGTAAAGTGTGAAAGATCTCCTTTACCTTCTTGTAAAATAGAGTGTTGCCCTTAAGTGAGGAAAAGATCCCAAAGTGGACACAATAAAAGATCCCAAAGAGGACAAATGAGAGTTAAATAGAAAGAGCCATTGAGGCCACACAAAAAAAACAAAAAAATAGAAAAAATAGAAAAAGAAATAAAAAGAGAGAAAGGGGCAACACTACTATCCTTTTGAGAGATCCACACTAGTACTCCCTTTATATCCTTGTACTCCATAGAGATGATCATTATGCATATAGCTATGTGGGGACCTTCACACTATAGAACTTGGCTTGCATATTCCAAGGATGAGCCTCCTCAAACGAGCTCTAGGTCTTCATGAGCGAGCAAGTTAGATGCACCCCCACTAGTTCCGTTGGAGAGCTTCCTAGCTCATATGTGCATCTGTTGCATGGCAATCCCTACTCCTCACATCATATCTATCATTTGACATCTCTTGCCTATGATTGTCCTCATTGATGTGAGTCTTTCTCATTCTTTTTTGTCTTATTCCTCCTCCTCCTCCGTACTTATCTCTTTACCATCCTAAGTGACAACTCTCGTGCTTACGCTCATCCATTGCATGAGTGCTCAAAATATTGAAAAAGGAGTGGATCAAATTGACTTGTACCTGGCTAGTGGTCCGGGGACGAGTCAAGATAAGATTCCAGAAAAAGACCAAGTGTGAAACTTTAGTAGATTGAGTTCTCAACAAATAAATATTTTTCTCGTATTCCCTATCCCCTTCTTGCACGCAAACACCATTTGGAGACACTCGAGTCACGGACAGCGAGAGCTCTTGCACCTAATGTTCTTATGTTGCTTGTTTCAATGCTAATATAGACTCTTGCTTGTTAAGACTTGAATTGAATTGCATGATTTGATTGCTTTACTTTCAAAGTTCTTATATGGTTCCTAGCATGTTACCACAGAAATTATGCTTGTTATCATTTACCTACTCGAGGACGAGCAGGAATTAAGCTTGGGGATGTTGATACGTCCCAAACGTATCTATAATTTCTGATTGCTCCCTGCATGTTTTGTGTGATATTGCTATGCTTTTGATACACTTTCATATCTTTTTATAACATATTTTGGAACTAACCTATTAATGGTTGCAAGAATGCACAAGTTCTTGTTTTTGTACTTTATGTGTAGGAATTACTTGGATAAAGGAAAAATTACAAAAAGGAGCCTTGTAGGAGTTGGACTCTAAATCTCCCGAAATCTATCCCCACCAGACAGGTTTTAAAGATTGCCTCGGAAACTCTAGAAGACAGCCTCAAACGGAAAAACTTAAAACTACAAAGTTGTAGGGAATTGTTTTCCGGTGGATTTAAACATAAAATTTGGCGCAATCGGATTTCGGATGCTTCCAGAAACCCCGAAATACAGAATACGTAATCTGGATGACGGGAATCCAAGAGTCTATATAAAGAGAGGAAACCTAGGTCAAAGGGCACCACGAAATTTCCTCCCCCTTGGCAGCCGTCTTGAGGGGGAGATGAATCTCCACAGCAGCACCATCTCCAAGGAAGAAGAAGGGGCCAAGGGCCGCTGCCCCCAAGGGCCATGGCCACCGCCGTGGCCGTGGCCGTCGTCGCCGCTGCCGCCGCCGTCGCCGTCTCCTTCATCTCCTCCGGGCTGCACCTCTCCATCAACAACTTTCCCTCTCACCATGTCCATGTGTGAGTAGTTCCCCATCGGGGCTAAGTCTTGTATCTTGATCTATGTGGTTTCTCTCTCTCCCATGATGTGATCTTCGTTGTGATCATAAGCTATGTTAATCTAGGGTGATCCCATGATGTTTCCCCTTCTTCTATGTATTGGATTTGATGTACTCACTTGATCTTATCTAGTATAATCCCCGAGACCATGGTGACAGCGGTCTATTGGACATGGGTTAGAAGAATATTTTCATGAGTGATTTCCTCTTTTGTGTGTGGATTGAAGATTGAGAGTCTTTTGGTGCTTGTCTTTGACTATCCTTTAGATATGTTGTGGTGATTGTGGTACTCTCTTTGGATGGCTGCGGTGACATTGGGAAATCCATAGATTGAGAACTACGAACTCTGAGGTGTGCTTTTGTAGCCATACACAATTCTCGTCCTCTCTTGACCACAAAGGAATGACCTCCGAGTATGTCTCCATTGCATGTTTTATGGGAAATATCATGTGATTAGACTATGTTAATGTTGTTGGGAGTTGCCACTAGTGAAAGTATGAAGCCTAGGCCTTGTTTCCACCATTGCAATACCGTTTGTGCTCACGTTTACCACTTGTTTGCTTGCTGCACTTTTTATTACAGATTTATATTACTTCGTTTTATCACACCTATCACCCATATTTTACCATCTCTTCGCCGAACTAGTGCACCTATACAACTCCTAGTTGTATTAGGTGTGTTGGGGACACAAGAGACTTCTTGTATCTTAATTGCAGGGTTGCTTGAGAGAAACCATCTTCAAACTCTACTTCCCTGAGTTCGATAAACCTTAGGTCATCCACTTGAGGGAAATTGCTGCTGTACTACAAACCTCTGCGCTTGGAGGCCCAACATAGTCTACATGAATAGAAGCGTGCGTAGACATCAATGTTCACTAGTGATGTCTCTCTCCAAAAAGACGATAAAAGAGCTAAGCTGGGTGAACAAATTACAGCGGGGAAATTGACAGAATTATAAACGCACCGCAATGCTAATTATGCTGCAAAGAAAGTTAGATGCTCAAAAGTATGGGCAGTACGCCAAGACAAGTAGACCAAAATCCAACTGCATCTACTCACTAATCATCCACCTTGAGATATCTATCCAGAACATCTCGCTGGTATTAAGTTGTGAGCCCCACCCAAAGTGTAAACCCAAAGAAACAGACAACTGCATTAACAAACTTTGCGTAAGGTAAACAATCCTTGCAACCGCGGTTACAAGCGCCGTTGTTTTCTCCCTGGTGGAAACAACACATCCCCTAGTCTCATGTTTCTGTCACTCAAGCTAGACATCGGGGGTCATGAACCCACAATAAAGCATAAACGCTCCCTCTTGGAGTTACTATCTACTACTTGGACAAAGCAATAAAAACAATGGAGAACATGCAAGAAGTACTCAAGAAAAAAATATAAAAGGGGAACCAAATATATAAATCATCATAATCTGAATATGATCTCATAATCCATCGGATCCTATCAAACACAACATAGCAACAACAGAAAGAGTTACATAGTTGCCTTGATCATGTAGGGCAGCTCACAAGGGCTAAGAATTGAAGAACAAGATTGGAGAGAAGACATCACATAGCTACTAGTCATGAACCCATGGTCCAAGGGGGACTACTGACGGTACATCCGGGAAGCGCTCATGGTGGTGGAGAAGCGCCCGGAGGTCAATCCTCCCTCCGATAGGGTGCCGGGGAAGAGCTCTTCTGGAGCACCCGATCTTGGAAGCGAGGCGGCAGCAGAACAAAGGTGAAAATCGCGATGCGGGGTTCTCTCCGTGGGTTTCCGTGAAGGGATGTAAATATAGGTCGAAGGGGGGCACCAGGGGGTGGCCTCTCCCCCCAGGTGCCCTGGTGGCGCGGCCTAGGGTGGGGTTGCGCACCCTGTCCACCTGGGAGGGTGGTGGCCCCCCTTTGGCCCTCCTTAAGTGATTCCCGAAGCTTCCGTTGCGCCGATTTTTATATATTTTTCGTAGAATTTTTGGAGCTCTGTAAATATGGGTAAAAACCTGCAATTCAAAGACATCGGCAGATAGAAACTAGCACTGGGTGCACTGAGTTAGTAGGTTAGTCCAAATATGTGTAAAAATATATGAAAGTGTAGCAAAACACATAGCAATGTCGCGCAGAAGAGCCGGAAGAAGAAATTATAGATACGTTTGGGACATATCATTCCGCCGCCGCGATCCCGAGATTGGGATCGCCAGAAGACCCTGTCCCGGAACCCTGCCGGAGGGAGGATTGATCCCCGGGAGCTTCTCCACCACCATGAGCGCTTCTAGGATATGCTGTGAGTAGTCCCCCTTGTACCATGGGTCCATGACCAGTAGCTATGTGATGTTTTTTCTCCAATCTTGTGCCTCAATTCTTAGCCCTTGTGAGCTTCCCTACATGATTAAGGCACCTATGTATTAGTTTCTGTGTTGCTATGATGTGTTTGCTGGGATCTGATGGATTATGAGATTATGTTCAGATTGTGATGAGTAATATATTTGGTTTACCTTTTATGTTTTAGTTCTTGAGTAATTCTTGCATGTTCTCCATTGCTTTGGCCAACTAGTAGATAGTAACTCCAAGAGGGAGCGTTATGCTTGATTGTGGGTTCATGGCCCCGATGGCTAGCTTGAGTAAAAGAAACATGAGACTAGGGGATGTGATGTTGCCACCAGGGAGAAAACAACAATGCTTGCAACCGTGGTTGCAAGGATTGTTTACCTTACGCAAAGTGTGTTAATGCAGTTGTCTATTGCTTTGATCCTACAGTTTGGTTGGGGTTCGCAACTTAATACCAGCGAGATATTATAGATAGATATCTCAAGGTGGATGATTAGTGAGTAGATGCTGATGAATAAATGGCCTGCTCGTCTTGGCGTAATGCCCATACGATTCAGCCTCTAGCTTTCTTGTAGCATAACTAGCATTGCGGTGCGTTTATAATTCTGTCAATTTCCTAGCTGTAATTTGTGCACTCAGCATAGTTATTTATCGTCTTTTGGGAGAGAGCCATCACAAGTGAAGATCATGGGACCCGGTCCATATTTCCATCACAGTTTACACCGTTAATCTTTACCTTTTTATTTCATTTCCGTTGCAATCATCACTACTATTCCCTCTTGTGTTTTGATCCTTTGTAGACAACAAGACTGGAGAGATTGACAACCTTTCTGTACTCGTTGGGAGCAAAGCTATTTGTTGTTGTGTGCAGGTCCTGGTTAAGGGAGCAATATCTTTCAGACGGCGCGTTCACTCGTGCGCGCGATAGCTATCCAAACGACTCTTGACCCCTATCGCCCACGGGAATCAGAACCGTCACCTTGCGTTCGATTGTGATAGGGGGGGGGCTATTCCACACGATAGACATAAACCACTGCCTATGGAGTAGTCCGCACAGACACACACAATAATTCGAACGTTTGAGATGACCTTTTCATCCCAAACACTTATCGATGAATATCCGTCAGAGATTATGATTGTATAGCATACGTTTAATCTAGAGACTATGTTTGTGGTCTTCAGATCTAAAATAACATTTGTGCACAAATGCTCGTGTGGAGAATTGAATCCCAAACGCCTCTTCCCGATTGAACTGTGTGCTTTTCGTTGCAAATTACAAAAGATTGTGAATAAAATATGGTGTGGAATTAGAATTAAATCCCAAACGCTCATTATGATCGAACTGTGTGTGTTGTGCACAGTCATTAGTTACGAATTTATATGAAAAAAATGTGTGCAATGATATAAATAATAACTAAACAACTTAATTATGTAACCGTCTGGAATGTAATACGAAATAAAAAAGAGAATATTATGCAATAATCACATCATTCAACGAATGTAATGAAAGCACGTTCATATCAATCATCACACACAGTAGATTTCAAAGCCATCGCAATATTTCATAACTTGCACCACAGTACACATCAAGATTTTACAACTGACATAATTATACATAATTGAGCAATAAATTTGGTATCCAACGTCTAAAACCTTTCAAAACTAACATAACAGATGAACCTCATCTACAAATATGTTGAAGTGGAAGGCGAATATTGATGGAGTCATTGACGGGATCGCCAATGGCATGTGTTGTCACTGCGCAAAACACAAGAAAAATTACTACATTTTTTTCCAAGGTTCTGTTCATAGCGTTAAGATAAGTAGAATAAACTTGCAGCTATTATTTTTTGCCGAATGTCACATATGTGGGAGTACTGTATGTTACACTGACAGTGAATTGATCTACAGAATCAACTTCACACGTATCATCTGACACTTTGTCGAGCTCAGCTATCAAATTTGGTCCTGCTACCTCTCTGGCATAATGGAATTAACGAAAATATCACCATATTACACCAATTTTCAAACATAACACCACCCTGCAACCTGCGGACGAGGCGGAGATATGAGGCAGAGGATGCAAATAATTAACCACAGGGGTGAGGAAATAGGCAGAAGATCACCCGAGGGATTTTAGAGAACGAAAATTTCTTCATCCTGGTGGCTTAAACTTCATGGGCTGCTGGAAGCATGAAGTGCTTTATCTTCAGAAAAAATTCCTTCTATAAAGTTGATATCATTGTGCTAGAATTCTGGCTGCCTGTGATCCCCTCTTAGTGTGTTCCTTGCAAAATAAGGATAAACTCATAAGTGACACAACAGAACATACGTATAAGCTTCATTATAAGAACATCATAATTTGGTTTTGACGAAAGAAGTAATAGAAATGAGGAAGCAAACAACCTCAGGTGGATGACGAATGAGGTAGCAGATCAGCTGAGGGACTTTGAAGAACGGAAATTTCTTCATCCAACTGACTTAAGCTTCATCGGCGGTCGGTAGCATAAAGTGATTTACCGTTATCAAAATTAGCATCATTTGCGAGCATCGTTAGTCAAGTATGACTCATTCATATAAGTAGAAGGACTAGGTATAGTGGAGCTGTAAATACAAGATTTTTCCACCCATTGAATCCAAAGTTCTGTTCATAAATATAGTTAATCTATTTTGTTGTAACAAATTTGGAAGACGTAAACAACATCGTAAATTCCCAACATTCGTCAATAATACTCTCATCCTGGGTAATTTGAGCAGTTATATAATCGCAACAACATATAATGAATGATATATATATCTCTTATAAAGCAAAATCCCACTAAGATGCATTTATACTGTCTATCTCAACATGCAAGCTATCCACCTCACCAACTATTATAGCCAATCATTTGTACATGTCATCCACTAACAAAACCTCACTAGGATACATTTGTGCATACTATTTTAGCCAACCATTTGTCCATGTCATTGAGTTTATTTACATGCATTTTATACCCTTTGAATTTACATTATAGACTTCTAATAGAAATTTCTGCTGCAGCGCACGTGATGTTCTTCTAGTTCAATATATGATGTGATCGTCGATATCATAGCTGCTCAAATTAGCCCGGGACAGGAGTAATATTGATGACTGACTGTCAGGTACAATGCGGTTTAGCTCTTCAATTTTGTGTTGCAACAAAAGAGAGCAACTCTATCTACTGTTAGGACTTTGAAATCAATGACGATGCATAAACCTTTCTTGCACCTAAAATCCTACAATATACATCCTTCCACCTATAAGAATTAGTCTAACTTGACTCGTGATGCGGAGCTAAGTACACCGACATAGAGATAGGAGGGCTGAACCGCTGCCTATATGCCACACCTTAGATAGCCACGAATGTCCGGGAAAAAGTAAACATATAGGTGTAGCATGGCAGCAGAGTAGTCAGTTTTCTTACTTGATCTGCAGATTGCTATGTTTCGCCCTCCTTTGCAGGAAGCCCATTTTATAATCCTCCCTGGCCTCTTCCATTCCTGCGATCAGATAAGAAATCAGAGAATAATTAATCACAACAGATTTCTCAGACCCCTTTTATTCTTGAAGAATTGCACGAAATAAAGAGTGAAATTTAACACCATGTGATAGCTCTAACATGACATCACATTGCTAATGTAAGTGTTATTGAAGAGCATATTACATAATGGCATTACACTGCATAGGGGAAGCGAAGATAATGAACTAAGCATAAGCTAGCTAGTTGAACACATGTGTTAGGTAAGCTGAAACGAGCTACTCTCATTGTCATCAGAGATGATGATGGTCTCTTTCCCCTGGGAAGAGGGCGACTGAACGTCGTGGGTGCCCTGCTCGTGGTCAGTGTGGTTCACCAACCTGATGGATCTAGAGTTCATGTAAGCACGAGCACGCTGATAAAACACAGCGTAGGGTTCGTCGTAGGAACCGACGGTGCCATTGAAACAACACCAAGAGCTGCTACACAAAGGAGACAACCTTGAGGCAGCGTTGTTGCAAGATACATTCAAGGTGGCCTCGACGACCATGTGATCCTCGAGGATCTTAGGGTCCGCGCATGGACGCAACCGCGGCCTCGTCAGCGACGGCGGCCGCGATTTGCCTCTCTAGGGCCAAGTGCTCCTTGAGCTCCAGGCCAAACCACCTGGACCATAGAGAACGGCGGGACCTAGGGTTTGTGGGAAGTGGTGGTGGTGATTTGGATGGGACGTGTCGGGCCGGCGGTCGTGGCATGCATGGGTGTGGACGAAGAGGGTTGTGTTGGATCTTAACTGACTAGGTCTATGGGGTGAGAATAGGGGAGGGGTGTCGTCGGCGAGGAGGCCGGCGATGAAGGCTTGGTCTTAGGAAGGGGGTAAATGTGCAAGGGGGTGTTTGAACAAGAAAGGGGGAATGTGTGTCGAAAAGGAAAAAGAAGGGGGAGGCTCTATATTTGCGCGACTGGCGATTTTGTTTTGCTATATGCACGGTAAAGTGGCGCCAAAAAAACTCATCGCAAACGCTTCTATCTTAATAATTGATTGTGATCACGGTATATCCCAAAGTTACCTTCTTATTTAGCCGTTTTGTATGATTTAGACCATACGAAATTCGCTCAAATTTTCACAGTTCCAGGTCGAACATACAATGCATTTCATAAGAATAGCAGTCGCTACTAATGTAAGGAAACTAATGAGGCAACACCCATGCTTCCGATAACTAAATGGAGCAGGTAAAGTACTTAAAAGGAGCTAGCATTAACATTAACAATATACATGGGCTTTACTACCATCAGTGATTAAACAAAGACCACGACCGGCGACCCAGGTATCCGGCGGACCTACGCGTCGCCGTCGGAGGAGACATTGACGATCAGTGAGGACGGCATATCGATGTCATTGTTGTCGGCGTCGGCGTTGGCGCCCTCGGACGCCGATGATCGGACGTTGAGGTTGCCATATCCATCGTGGTTGACCAGTTCGTCGTTGTAATGCACGTGGTAGTGGCGGTGCCAAAGCTCCCTTTGGTATACCCTTACCGATTCCTGGATGCCCCGTCGGAGGTCTTCTGCCTCCTCCAGCTCACACTTGTTCTCACGCTCAGCGATTTCATGGGGAAGGGGAACCATGGCGTCCATAGCCGCGTTGTCAGAGAGCATCTCGGCCGTCGCATCGGCCAACTCTTCGGACGTGGGGTGCAGAATGGAGTCCGTGGAGACCGTCCACATCTGTATGCCAACGGGGTCGATCTGGCCAAGGGAGGTCGCCGTGGTGTCGGCGGCTGCTCTAGCAGCTATGACACCTGCATACTCCGTCTCGGATGCTGCTGTGGTGGTCTGTAATGCTGCCGCCGCCCTCTCCTTTGCCTTCGCCGCCCTGCCGCCAGCCGCCGACGCACTCTCGGCGGCTGCAATCGCTCTCTCGGCGTCTGTTCGAGAACGAGCGGCAGCTGCAACCGCCATCTCAACTGCTGGTGTGGCGGTCTGTAAAGTTGCCGCCGCCCCGTGGTCCACCGCCGCCGCCCTCTCAGTGGATGCGACCACGCTCGTTGCCGCTTGGGCCTTGGCGATCAGAATGGACCTCTCCACTAGGAGTTCATCGGGGACTTTCTACTTTGATTCTGAAACAAGGGTAGTGCAGCGCTCACTAATGACGTCGTCCGCTTCCCATACGGGCTGGGCGGCCGCAGTCAACAGTGTTGCCCTGGACGAGGCCTCGAACGCTTCTGACATGAGGGCCTCATCCAACACTAGATTTTTAGCCGCTCTCATCTCATGGAGTATCCGCGAGGCCAGCCGAACGGGCGACGACGAGTCGAAATCATTGTCGCACATTGAAATCAAGGAGGAGGCGGCTAGGAGAGGGAAGGAGAGAAGCATGATTTTGGTGCGTGAGGGAGGTAGGGATAAGAAGCTGGCAATGAAATGGGGGGTGGTAATTATTGCTAGGACTGACAAGAAAACATGCAGTCAAAATGTTGTGTCTGCGATGGTGCCCACTGGTATAGCAGCTAGTAATATATTTTTACAAGCTAGGACTAGACCTCTCGCAGTGGCCAGTGAGGCAGTGATGAGAAGATACCATCCCACATGCAATGTTGTGATGTTGTAACACGTCCATCAGTATAAAATAGCATTTTTTCCTACAAATTTTCTATGAAGACAACACTGCACACACGATATGCAGCCAACACTAGGTGTGTATTTCGCAAAAAAGAAACACTGGGTGTGTGACATGTGGGCCGACCACCTGTTGGACCCACATGCCGCATTGTATGCATGGCTCATATCCGGCGTCGTCCACCCCACCAAAATCGTGTGTGTGTGTGTGGCGTTGTGTGTATAGCAGGTGACTGACCCTTGCCACCTCGACACTCGACCTTTGCGACACCGGGTTTCACCCGATCACCGTCGCGAAAACCCGCACAAGACCAGCTGTAGCCAACGGAACAAAAAACCCCATTTAATAAGTAAACGGGATATTTTTATAGCGCGCAGGAAAGTGTTCTCGGAACGGTTCCAACGCGAGGTGAACGCCCCGGCTCGACACGCTGATCGCACAGTTCGAAGTTTTACCTGAATCGGAGTTCCTGCGGACCCTCGACGGTCAGAAACGTAAACACCGTGCGATCGAGAGAAAAACCGGGGATGTGTTTGCAAACTGCCGGCCACCTGGGATATATAAAGACCACCACTCTCCCACCCCTTTCTAGGGTTTCCCCTAAGACAAAATTGCAGCCACCCCCCTGGAGATTGCCCAAATCAGCCCCCATAGCCCCCAAATTTCGAAGCCCTAGCCCTAGGCTCATACAGGACCATCATATCTGAGATCCGACGGCCTTAGAGGCCTCGAAGTTGCCACTGCCGCCTCCTAGCCGCGTTAGGGCCCCGCAGGGCCTGGAGATCGCCGCCGCGGCCCGCGTGGCCTAGATCCGCGCCGTCGCGCACCCGGCAGCCGCGCCGCCGCCTCGTCCCGGTGAGCTCTGCGCGCCGCTTCCTCCTCTTCTCCTTCCCCTCACCTCCTCCTCTTCTCCTGCAGAGCCCGCACCGTTGCCCGCCGCGACCGGAGCACTGCGCCGCTGCTGCACCATGGCCCGACCATGGCCGAGTTCGTGCCTCACCACCCCCTGGAACCCAGCCACCGGATCCGGCCGGCCAAGCACTCCGGCGACCTCCCCTCGCCAGATCCGGCTGCCCTCTCGGCCTCCACACCCTTCCCGAGCCCTGCGAGCCTCGCCGCCTCCTCTCGTCGACGGCCAGCCGGCGGCGCCGCCAAGAACCCGATCGGGACGGCTTACCGATCCTCCACCAACCGCATCGTCCAGATGGGCCGGCCCAGCGCCAGCAGCCGCGACCTGCCCTAGCGCGGCCCATCTGAGCTCCACCGGCCCAGCCGCCAGGCCTCTCCAGCCACCCTTGTTGGTCTTGGCCCATTAGGGTGAGCCCCTTTTATTTATTTATTTTTATTTATTTATTTTTCCCTTGGCCCCTGTAATTTTGCTAAGTCTGAGAATTATTGCTGCTGATGTTGTTTTGCGTTGTAGTTTGCGAGTAAACCTTAGCTCGGATGACGTTGCACCCAAAAGGAAAATTGTTTAGAATTGTGTGCACTTCAGTTCATCTTTTGTGAGCATTTTTATTTGAGGCCATCTTCATGTTGTTAATCACTGTTTAAGTGGGCATCGGACTATTAACTGTTGCTAATTTCTGGAAATTGTTGCTGCTGTTATTTTTGTTGCAACTTTGGTTGAAGATTGTGACACATCCATGAGGCCTATGCTATTGATTCTTTTTGCATACTGTTAAGAATCATGTGCACTGTAATTAGATGCATTCCTTTGCCATGGTTGACTGCTGTAGCTATATTAATTCTTACTCCAAAGTGGTGACCCTGATGACACGTGCTGCTGCTTATATAAAGTTGCTACTTTGCTGCCGTATATCTTCTTAACTGTGCATCCTATTGACCCTTGCAATATGTCATTTTGATCTATGCCATTTCTACTTACATTATATGTATTGCATTGTCATGTTTACATTTCTGGTCATAGTTATGTTTAGCTCCAAAGTTTCTATCCTGCTGTTGTTGACAGCCACCTCTGTTTTCACGAAGTCTATAACTTGCCGATGCCATGTTGCATGCTTAATATCTTTTGATCTGTGATGCCTATGACCAAGATTCTTGTTTGTACCTGATCACCATCATGTCTACTTCATGCCCACATATTTCTATGTCATGTTGCTGCACTTTTGCACATAGTTTTTCTCCTGTTTATACAGGATGAAAATAACAGTTTCTGCCCTGTTTTCCTGATTTTCACTAAGTCCTTGACCAGTAATGTTTTATAGCTTTTTGTGTTGCTTATAACTAGTGAACCATGATGCCTATTTGCATGATTCCTTTTACCATGCGATGCCTTCCATGTATACTTTAGTTGCATATCATTTTCGTGCATGTTTACAACCTTTTACTTGTTTATTTGTTGCTCTAAAGTGTGCTTCCTGATGTTGGCAGATTGTGTGCATAACTAGTTTTGCTTGTATCTTTTTAACCGTAACTCCGTTTGGAGTGTTCTTTATATGTAACTGATTAGTTTTTCGTTTACTTTGTGTTTATGCTATTGTTTGCTGTTGTTAACTACCCTAAAATATGGTTTAGTGCAGAACATTACCAAATGCTTAAATTGTCGTGGGGCACTTAGTGGTATGCCATGTTTAGGTTGTGCCTCACTTAAATTGACTAGCATAGATAGCTTACTTTATGCTTCACCTCTTGCCATGGTTGTGTGCTATGAAATTCTTGAGTGAGATGCCATGTTAACAAAATTTTCTCATGTTGTGTAGCTAAAAAACTTGCACCATTGTAAATGTGCGGTATCGTCGTGTGTGACGAGTACTGCACTTAATCTGTTAGTAACCGCTCTCGACGATAGACGCGATCGTAGTGCGTTGCCCCGTGTTGCATTCTTGTTGTTGATTGCTCGTGATTTCTTCGTAGTAATAGATGCTTGATCGTCGAATGCCTTTTCCAGTGTTTCCTTCTTGTGTGCTTCCGCGGGTACCTCTCGGAGACGTTGCGAGCTTGCGATCGACTACACCTTCGGTTTCGTCTTCTCATCAGGTAAGGGGAGCATATATCATGCTTATAACTTTTATCTGACTCGCACCTAGGTGTAGGATAGAACGATTGCTTGATCCTACCACTTCATATTCATGTCTCTCAAATAAACCCAAACAGCCATGTACTCCACATCCCAACAAACCTTGTTCGGCTATGTTACTATTGATCGCTGCTCAGCCACTGCTTAGTTGAATGCTAGGATGTTATCAACTGTTAACCTGTTATTCCTTGGATTGGGATATCACACTATTATATTTATTGCAGATGATATGATTATTATAATGTTGACTATATTCGACGAAGGATGGAAGGTCTTGGCTATCCCGCCCCGACGCTTTGTTCCATTCGAGTCACCTAGGACCCGAGTTCCGGGTATTGTGTCTCTTGACGAGCGTGCCTAACTGCGTGTGGGATGCTATGGGGTCCCCTTTTCTTACCTACCTAGCTTCAAACATTTCTAGTGGTGGCCCAAGCTGATTTACCATTTGAAAACCGTGTGTGTGTCTGTCGGGTCGCTCCTAGTAGATGTTCTTTAAAACAAACCGGGCCAGTGGGAACATGGTTTTTCTATTGGTCCACCTGATCAGCTAGGACCCGACCTCATGTGAGAATTTATCGGTAATCCGACCTGCGTCATACGGAAGAGTCCGATCAGAGAGCGTGGTCGGCTTTTGGATTGGGTGTCGACTCCCCGGGGGCCACCCAGATTTGTTCGTTGTTAGCTAGAGGGACCTGTCGTTTTGGATCTCTCGGGACTAAATCATAAAATGGCTGCCTGTGATGGGTAGAAACTGATAGAGATGGACGCGTGTGCGGAGCCTTGTAATGGGAAGTTGGGACACCCCTGCATGGTTAAATATTTTCGAGAAGTCGTGTCCACGGTTAAGGATGACTTGAGACCTACTCCTTGTTCATAGACAACAACAACTGAGATAATCTTAATAACTTGATCAACGTGTGTGTGCCTTGACTGCTTCTTCTTCATCGGGATGCGAAGAGGAGGACAAGGATAGGATAGGTGTTACGCTTGCGTAAGTAGTTGATAGGAAGACTTGTTGGAGGCGATTCCTCATCGAATGCTTGGTTCTCATCTTACTATAAAATAGAACGTTAGCCACTCATATATTTCTAGTGCGTCTGCAACCTCACCACTACCCCCCATCTTACCCATGAGAAGTTAGTTACAAGACTTTTGATATAGCTCACCTCTTTCTTTTCTCTTTTACGCACGTTATGCAAACGATCATGGACTACAGAGGAGCTTGGCGACCCTTCTTCTGGACGCCTTCGTGAAGACTCGACGATGACTAGTTAGGCGTATCCCGGCGAAGAGCCTGGACCCGTGTGGTTACGGGAATGGTGTTTTTTACCTTTGCCACTAGGCATTTGATTGTAGTCTGTACTCAGACATGTATCTTTCGCTGATGTAATGTATTTAAGGAGGTTGTATGCAGATTGTATGAGATGTTGTATCCTTATAGCTATAATGTTGTAATATCATGTTGGAAATCCGGGGCATATGGCAATGTCATATGTCGCGGTGGGACCGATATGTGCTTCGTCCCCGGATCTGCATGGAAACATCTAGATTTGAAACAGTACCGCATATCGGGCCTTATAGGTGGATTCCATGTGGGTCTGCAAGCAACCTGGCCCACATGTCAGTGATCCCAATTCAAAGGATTTGATTTCAGTGTATAGAGAAATAGCCAGTGCAGTTCAATCTTTTCATCCGACCCCCACCCCTCCCCTCCCACCCCTCCCTAGATCCCCCTCCCCTCCCACTCCCCTCCCAAAGTCCAAAGATGAATCCTAATGCTGCGCCGGTTGCTCCCTCCTCATTGATGGGAACCACCGATGTTTCACCGGTCTCCGCGCCTTCTCCGACATCCATCGCACCCCCGAGGACGACGCCTGACGCTGTGCCGGTTGGTATACCCTCTCCGGCCACCATCGGCTACGAGAAAGTGGAGGAGAAGCAACACAACATCGACAGAGACATCCTTGCCGAGATAGACACAATGTATGCGGATGACACCATCGATATGTTCAGAGACAATGAACGGGAGGCCGTTGAGTTTGCCGAGGATGTCAGCGACTAGGACCCTGAGGTATTTCTCGATTTTACACGCTTCTTTATTTCCATTGGGGTTTTTGCATGTACCATATGGCCAGTTGGTTCAAAAATCAAAATTAATTTCCATGCACGTCTTTTGAATATTGGTATTGTAATCTTGTGCTACCAAGGTGTAGGGTTTAGTTCCAGATGGTTCTTGTTTTAATCGACATAGGGTACGATTTACTCTGTCTACGGTTTCATACTCTCATTACGATCAATGGCAGATCCAGGATTTTATTTCATTTTTTAGCACTGCAACATCTAAATTGTTCATGTAGAAACCCTAGTCCCCCTTCATTAGAGCACCCACAGTGATATGTTTTGCTGCCTCAAATTTGATAGCATCGACTATATTCTTGGAGCCTGCCTCCAAGCCTCAACATGTTATAACCATGAGTCCATGAGTATACACTGTTGGAATTATGCCCTAGAGGCAATAATAAAATGTATTATTATAATTCCAGGTTCATTATTAATGTTTATATGTCTGTGCTATAACTGCATTGGCCTATGCAGAGGTTTGCCAAGTGCATGTTAACTGCCTTCGGAGGAAAACCCATATGCAGGTGCGGCGTATAAACACAAAGTGTTCTTATTCTGCCTCTAGGACTAACCTGTGTATTATGGATGTCATGTTTTCCTGACATAGGGCATTGAATATGCCGGTAATACATGGGAGCACATTGTTACCAGAACAAGGGTGCTGAACCGACCCAATTGTATGATTTGTTATGAGATTTCATCATCATTGTATTATGAGTTAAATTATCTGACGAGTTGACATTTGCATGTATCATTATAAACCATGAGAATGTTAAGTACCTACATACCGGAGGGTGTGTTTTGACTCTGTCCAAACACCATCCATAACAGGCCTGGCTATAAAGGCTTTGCTCACTCACACTCGAAAGTATGTCTAGGGACTTGATGATTCAAGTTAGGATTTGCTCCTCCTATTTAGGAGATATATTCTTTAGGCCCTCTAGGTATTACGTATCCACCAACATCCGTCTGGATATTTTGTGAATAGATCACATGGGATATGGAATACGTGAACGAGAAAAAGAACAAAACCGATATGAGGATAATTGGTATAATGATTAATGAGTTGATCATGCAGATACCTATATAATCTTACCTCATGTTTTGTAAAGTATCGTGAAGCAAAGGGATTGTCATGTAAACCAGAGGTTCACTCGAATTCATATTCGTATAGGTGCGGGAACCATTATGGGTGTCCATGGCTCCGCTATAGGTTATTGATCCGAGGAAAGTCAGTTTATGGTCCATGTCCGTATTCTATCAAACCTATGGGGTCACACACTTAAGGGTGGTAGATTTGTTGAGTACTAGAGTGATAGGAGCATGAGTATAACACACCAGAAAAGTTTCGGAGTGATTGAGATTTAATCAGAGAGAAAACCGGAATCATTTCGGGGCACCGGTAAAGTACCGTCAAGAGTTTTGAGAAAACCGGAGGGCGGGAAAAGTTCCGGGATGGTCTAAATATGTTTAATATTTATTTATTGTAAATTTCCAAATTGTTTTGGAATTATTAAATTAAATATCAATGGTCCCTCTCTCACGTGGAAGGTCCAAGTGGGGGAGGGAGCACTTGGACCAAAGAGGCCCAAGGGGGGCGCCCTAGGAGGAAGCTTCCTCCTAGGAGAGGAAGTCCCCCCCTTCTTTGGCCGACCCTAAGGGGAGGGAAACCCTAGGGCGCTACCCCTAGGGCTGCCCCCTCCTCCAAGGTGGCCTCCCCTCCCCTACCACTATAAATAGATGAGGACGGGGCACCCCCAAACACACAAGTTTTCTCCTTTGCCTCACGGCTGCCCCTCCTCTCTCTTCTCCATTAGATCTAAGCTCCACCTTACGCCGAAGTAATGATCCTCCCTCCTCTCTACTCCAGCGGTGCCGAGTTATGGACGGCGGAGCCCTGTCGTATCTACTACACCGTACGTGTCGATCAACCGTAGAGAGGTCGTACGTTCGATCTTCGTTCGAGGGGTTGCGTTGCGTCAATCTTCCCCAACTCTCCATTATCATCTTCTGCTGCGATAGTGATAACCCACAACTGCAGGGGATCGAGATAGTCTTCGTGGGTAAGAATAACCCAATTTATATATTCGACTCAAGGGTGGCCAAAGAATATCCACAAGATTTAACAGTGGAGTTGTCAGTTCCACCGCACCTGAGATACACTTACTTGCAACAAGATATTAGTAGTAACTGCGATATGGAAGTTATGATAGCAACGGAAATAATGGTGGTGAAATAGCGAGCAAAACAGCAAAATTAAACAACTAGTAACCATCAGAATTAAAAACACTATAGGCTCGGGAGATGGATGGTCGGGCGCTGCATGGATAAGATATATCATGTATTTAACTTGGGGCAAGGCACACAGAAAAGCAATGATCATCTAGGCATAAATCAAACATCAGGCATGTATCCCATAGGTAGTTGTACGTGCTTGCAATAAGAACTTGCACATCAACTTTTGTCCTACCATCCCTCTACGAACGGGGCCAAAAGGAACTTATGGAGATTAAGGTGCTCCTGTCAAAGAGCACCGGAACAAAGCATTAACAATCAATGGATACATGGAATCCTAAAACTATAGTCCGTCCCCTTTGGTGTCCCAAGCTGTCACCTTTGGGATCGCTGGTTCTGGACTATAACAGGTGCATACAACTCATAGATAGGATCAAGAACACAAATATATTCATGCAAACACATAGTATTCAGATCTGAAATCATGGCACTCGGGCCCAAAGTGACAAGCATTAAGAGAAACAAGTTGAAGCAGAGATGATAAACAACAATCTAGATGATAGGCAACATGCACCCAACAATCTGACAAACTATTACATGATCTAACTCAACCAATTCCTACCATCCCCTTTGCCTACAGCAGAGAATTACTCACACATGAGAGGAGAATTCATGGAGGGGGGATGGAGTGGTGATGATGATGATGATGGCGATGATCTCCCCTCACCAGAGGCCAAAACAGCCTCCAGATTAGCCCTCCCGGAGAAGAACAGAGGGTGGCGGCGGCTCCACGACGCGAATTCGGAAAACGACTTCTGTTTCGGGGTTTCTCCGTCACGGGAATAAATAGGAGCCTCGGTAGGGCACTAGAGGAGGGGGGAGCCCCCCAGGCGGCCAGAGGGCGCGACCCCACCCCTGGCCACGCCAGGGGGCGCCTGGGCCCCCATTGGCTGCCCTCTGGTCCCACTTCTGGTACAGTGGCCCTTCGGGTGCGTGTATTTTCTGTGATTTTTCCTGGAATTTTCTAAGACACCTAAAAATCCATTTTCCTGCGCACAATAAAACCATACAGGCAGCTATGCTGAAAACAGCGTTAGTCCGGGTTAGTTTCGTCCAAATCATGCAAGAATGAGGGAAAAACAATAGCAAAAGTGTTTGGAAAAGTAGATACGTTTGAGATGTATCAACTCCCCCAAGCTTAGCATATTGGTTGTCCTCAAGCAATTCAGTACAACGAACTGAACGCGACAAAGAAAACTTTGACAAACTCTTTTGCTTCAATGAATGTATATAAGCATGTACTACGAAAATAATTTAGCAAGTATCAAAACAATGCTATGAGGACAATGCACGAAGCAATCCTTCTTTCAAGTGATCAATCACAAACAACTAAAATTAAATAATATACTACTGAAAATCAAGACAAGACTACAATGCACAAAGCTTGAACATACTGGAAGGGTATTTCACTAGACTCCATGAGTGAAGCAAAACATAAATGCAGAAACTCCTCTGGAGTTTTAAAGGAGATTAGAACTAAGAACTTCAGAATAAATAATACCACAATCATGAAAAAGATAATGTAGTACTTTGGGACAATGCACATTACACTCAGAATAACAATTATGCTCTCCTAGTTGGTGCTTTGAAGAAAGAAGGTGGAGACTCTCGAACCGTGGAGTTTGATGGAAAGGTTGAAAACTCGTGGTTGGAAGCAAAAATTAAATTTGTACCAGAACTCTTGGTTTGAAAACAGAGATAAAAAGTTTTTGGGAGGTGCATGATTCGTCAACGAATGCTAGTAGACAACTCAATCACCTCTTACGCTAGACATGTTTCGAGGAACGGCTCCCAAGATGGAGACGATCACATCCCCTTAATCTCCTTTGTTTATCACTGCCAAAGTTTTCTGATTTCTCATAGACAAAGCGTGAAGGAGGGTTTTTTGGTTGTGATTATCTTTTGTGAGCTGGGCGCACTCATGCGAGTCCCTCCTCGTATTAGGGGTTTTCAGATTAGACATGCAATCCCGGAATAAAACATGTCTAACATAAGACGGTCATGAATCACCTACTACTTCCTTGTGAGCTGAAGCAGAGGCACAACACAGGAGTGCCTTTGAACAGTTTCGAGATGGTACAAGAAAGTCTTCGTTAGGATGGCCGGTAAATGCCACATAGGAAGGTATGGTGGACTCATATGTAAAAACTGGTTTTAAGTATTTTGGATGCACAAGCAGAAATCCGCTTAGTGCGAGGGAAGGCTAGCAAAAGACTGGGAAGCGACCAACTAGAGAGCAATAACAGTCATAATCATGCAGAGCGACAAAGTAACATTGAATTGGGCATGAAAATGATACAACTATTCTGAAATCCAAAGATCATCAAGGCATAGTAGACTTTTCAGTCATAAACATGTGTAAGCATGTGCCAAGTCAATCCAAGAATTCTCCAAAGGAAAATACCACCTCAGTATGCTAAATTATGAACAATACAATGCATGTAAGTCATTTCGACAACACATTATGTACTCTAGCTATTTGAGATTAGCCACAAGGAAAGCATGAACACTGGGAAAGCATTGTAAACATAGCACTATGCCTCTACAAGCTGGTCTCTAAATCATAAGTACAAGCATATGTACAAAAGTAGACGCAAGAAGAGTTCATACCGGTTTTCCTTGTTGCATCCCTTTCGTCAATCTTCGTCATTACTGCCTTGTCACTTGCACGGTTGAACGTAGGAAATATATAATCAAGTGCAAATGCCATCACGGACTCGAGCGGAACTCTGCAACAAAGCAAACTAAAGCGAGAAAAGAAAATCTTTTTGGATTTTTCAAAGATTTAGCGAAAGAAAAAGAAAAGAGAAATCCTTTTGTTGTTTTTGCGAAATAAAAGAACAAAGAAGAACGGGCAAAAACTTCGAAAAGATCAAAGCGAACAAAATGAAAACAGATAATACAATGGAAAGGTGAGAAGGGAACGTACTCCCCCAAGCTTAGGCTTTAGGCCTAAGTTGGTAGCAGCTACTACCCCCAGGAGCCTCCTACTCCGGGGTAATGGTGAGCCCAGGAGTCGTATGAGCCCTTAGGTGCGTACACCGAAGTCCTCGGGTTCTCCCATGAGGAAGGCCCTGCGCTCCAAGTGGAAGAAGACCCCTCGCTCTGCTCGGTGAAGGTCTCTCCCTGGAAAGGTGGGAACTCACCATGCTCCTCCTCATCGGGCACAACCCCCTCCATGGGGTTATGCGGCTGGTAATGAGCCATGAACTCATCGAACTGAATCTCGTTGAAGGACCATCCGTTCCTGCGAGTGCTATCAAACAAAAGTGGTGCAGGTAGACGGATCTCACGAGTAATGGTCCTTTCAAACCTCAAAATATAATCAAGGTTACCAAACTGGGAATTCATGGTAACAAACTTATGCCTCTTCATAGCCGCAAGATCAAGACTCGCGTATGAAAAGGGAACATCATCAGGATGTGGGGTGCGCTCAAGAGACTCAAGGATAAGTGTGGCGTAAACGCCACCATATAAATCGCATTTTTTACTGTTCGTAACAAGGCGCCGAGCAATCAAGGCACCCACATTATACTCATTCTTATCAGAGAGGGTGTTCGCATAAATAGCGAAATCTGGTGCAGAGCCATTGCTCGTGTTGTCACGAGCTAACACCCCTCTAGCAACAAAATACACAAAATACCTGAGGTGTGGAAACTGAATGCTGGAAATCTTCGTACGCCGAATGTCAGTCTCCTCCTAGCAACAAAGGGAGTTGAAGAGAGTCCTCAACCCGGAAGGCTGCATGGTCATCTTCGCTGTCTGACCAACGTTCGGCACACCTATTATATCACAAAACTGTGCCAAATACATGGTTATGAGATCATTATAAAGTTTGAACTCGACGGTTCGAGCATCATGGTTATAACAAAAACTGTTGACAAAGTAGGAGGTAAGCTTTTTGTATTGTACCATACGGCATAATCCTAGCCGTGTCAAACCTGCATTGGCGCAAAGGCCATAAAATTCCTCCTTAATTCCTGCAACTGTAAGAAAATCATCGCATGGATACATCATTGCGCATGCTAGACTTGTATCTTCCAACAACTCCAGAGGCACGTGATCTTCATTGTAGCTCACCCTAACTGCTGATGGTGAAGCTGCAGCTCTAGTAACTCGATCGGAGCGCTCGGGCTTCTTCTTCCCAAGCCACCCCTTTGCTTTTCCAAAGAAACTCATTTCTGAAAAAAAATTACAATACACGAAAACAAGGATTTAAACAAAGTGAGTTGAGGCAAACTACTCTACTCACTTACCTAAGGCATAAACTTGCATCAAAACTTGAAAAATAAATTTCTACACATGCATGCAAGCTCATATGAACAGCACCAAAAGCTACTAAATACTCACAAATGAAGCCACCAAACAAAAATCTAATTGGAGGGGTGAAGGAGTTGCATACTAGGGAGTATTTTCTCAAAATCGCAGCTCGAATGATGGGCTGTAGAGAGAGATCGAAAATCGCCTCCAAGAACAGCAAGAACGCAAGAACTGGAGCAGAACTCGTGTTTTTGGAGAGAGAGGAAGGAGGAGGAAGAAGACATACCTGGACATGGGGCCTATGGCCCCCAGGCGCCCTGTGCGCGCGGCCAGGGGGCAGGCCGTGCCAGCTGGCCGCCTGGGCCACTGGTGGCCCCCCTAGTCATCCCTAGGTGCCTTTGGGTCACTCCCAGCATGGAAATTTTAGTATAATTTTTCTGGAATTTTTCTGACAACTTCACTGTTGAAATTTTTTCGAAGTTCAAAAAGCTGCGAAACTTTCTGAAAACTTGAAGCAGTGATTAGAATTGTGAAGCTTCAAAAACATATAAACTTGGTAAAACAAGAAAGATAAAGCTAAAGGAAATGCAAACATAACAACCTCTACTCCTTACTTATATAAAACTCATCTAATAGCAAGGTTGATCAAGTCCTACTACCAAACTATTAATACATAGAGCAAAAAGTTTTCACTTACTATGAAGCATTCATGGTACCTTTAATTTAATGGATATTGTCCCCACGATAATGGTTTTGTATTTGTGGTGCACATGTAGAGGACAATCCCACTCACCAATCTTCACGGTCTCGATATTCTCTATAGAGTTGAGGCCATGCCTTTTGTCAATCTTCTTCGGAAAATATACTGTGTGTTCTTTATCATTCACATTAAAAGTAACCTTTCCTTTATTGCAATCAATAATAGCACCTGCGGTGTGAATAAAAGGTCTACCAAGAATAATAGACATGCTCCCATCCTCGGGCATGTCAAGCACAACAAAATCAGTAAGGATTAAACAATTCGCAACTTCAACGGGGACATCCTCACAAATACCAATGGGAACGGCTGTTGACTTGTCAGCCATCTGAAGAGAGATATCTGTAGGGATTAGTTTTTATAAACAAAGTCTCTTGTAAAGAGAGAAATGCATAACACTCACTCCTGCTCCAAGATCACATAAAGAAGTCCTGACATAATTATTCTTTATGGAGCAAGGAATGGTGGGTATACCTGGATCACCAAGTTTCTCAGGAATCTTGCCACTGAAAGAGTAGTTAGAAAACATAGTAGATATTGCTTCATTAGGTACTTTTGTTTTATTAGTAACAATATCTTTCATATATCTCGAATAAGGAGGTAACTTAATAGCATCAGTCAAGGGAATTTGAAGAAAAAAAGGTTTCATCCACTCACCAAACTTATTGTAATGCTCTTCTTCTTTACTTTTGAAGACTTACCTGGAAAGGGCATGGGTTTTTGTACCCATGGTTCTCTTTCCTTCCCATGTCTTCTTGTGATGAAGTCTTCTCTACTGTATTTCTTGCGTTTATCTGGTGCTTCTTCTTCTCGGACTTCGGGTGGATCATTCTTTTCAATACCCTTTTCTGGTTCAGCATCGTCTTCAGTCTCAGCATCGGAGGTAGATATACTATTTGGATAATTGGAATTGTCAGCTTCTTTGTGATTCTTCTTCGGAGAGCTAACAACTTATTCTTGTATTTGAGAATCATGCTCGATCCTCTTCGGATGCGCCTCCGGATAGAGAGGATCTTGAGTGCTAGTTCCTCCTCGGGTTTTAATCCCGAAGGCTTGTATATCCTGTTTGGCATTGTTAGCAAGCAAATCTTTTTGCACATCAGAAATTTGTTCAAGCTGAGTTTGAACCATATGAAAATGCTTCACAAGACATTTAACATCATTAACTGTTCTTCCTAGAACATCAAGCAAACTTTTGATAGCAAGGGAATTATCATGCAACTGACTTTGTATCCTCTCATTAAAGTGATTTTGCTTCATAATGAAATTATCAAGCTCATCTAAACATTGACCAGGAGGCTTACCATGAGGGATGTCACTTGCATTGAAATCTAAAAGAGAGTGTACCTCTACCACAGGAGGGTGAGTGGTAGGCTCACACAATTTCTCGATAGGGGGTAGATTCTTCACGTCTTCAGTTTTAATACCCTTCTCTTTAATAGACTTCTTTGCTTCTTACATATCTTCGGGGCTTAGGACAAACATGCCCCTTTTTTGGTGGTGGAGGTGGTTCAGG
Organism: Bromus sterilis; assembly: GCA_950022295.1. Lineage (NCBI taxonomy): Eukaryota > Viridiplantae > Streptophyta > Magnoliopsida > Poales > Poaceae > Bromus > Bromus sterilis. The sequence continues at coordinate 246,796,720 of OX465601.1, forward strand.
GACGGACCAATCTTCGTGGTTCTTGGCAATCTTGCCCATTAATTCTTCTGCATCGTCCGGCGTTCTTTTCCTGAAAACACAACCAGCACAACTGTCCAAATAGGATCTAGATTCATCAGTTAGACCAACATAAAATATATCAATTAATTCATTCTTAGGGACTCCATGTCCCGGTCTGGCCTGGATCAGACTGCAATTCCTCCCCCAAGCTTTAGGGAGGTTCTCATCCTGCAACTGTTTAAAGTTATAAATTCTTCGTAAAGCAGTATGTTGCATATGAGCAGGAAAGTACTTATCAACAAAAGAGTGAGCTAAGTCTTGAGGACTCCTAATGGAACCACATGGTAGTGCATCATACCATGCTTTAGCACCTTCCTTTAAAGAGAAAGGAAGAAGCTTAGTAACATAGAAGTTTCATATCTTTTCATCTGTAGTAAACAAGCCACCCAACTCGGTGAGTTTGGTCAGGTGTGCAATAGCATCATCATTTTCTCTGCCATAAAAGGGGTCAGCTTCAACCATAGATATGAGTGAAAGAACAACATAGAAATTATAATCAGGATCATTGATGCATATAGGAGATGTAGAAAATGTAGGATCAGGAACGATTTTGTTCTTCAGGGAGTGTTTTTCGAGAAGCTTCTTAATAGCATCAGGGTCAGAGTCGACAAACTCTGTTAGCTCCCTACATAAATCATCATCAAGTATAATATAATCATCGTCAAGGAGTCTCTCTTTGAGTTTACTCAAATCAAGATAATTGTACGTTCCATCAAAAGGATAGCAAGTATCAAGAATTTCAATTCCAGATTTTTTTGCAGCAACAACGATATGTTTCTCAAGAGCGTGACTAAGTGAACTAATATCATCAAGGGTAGTAGAAGCATCATCAAAAGTATCGGACATAGTAACAAATTCAGTAGAAGCATCTTGTGGTGGAGGTGAAGCAAACTTACTCATAACTGAAGGTGAATCAAGTGTATCACTAGTGTTCAGAACAGTACCTTTTCTCGTACGGGATGGTAAGATCAGGACCTTGGGGTATTCTTTCTTAAACATAGCGGATAAATTGCAGCAGGTAAAATACTTCAAGTAGCCTTGTGAATAAAGCTATGCTCCCCGGCAACGGCGCCAGAAAACAGGCTTGATAACCCACAACTGCAGGGGATCGAGATAGTCTTCGCAGGTAAGAATAACCCAATTTATAGATTCGACTCAAGGGGAGCCAAAGAATATCCACAAGCTTTAACAGTGGAGTTGTCAGTTCCACCGCACCTGAGATACACTTACTTGCAACAAGATATTAGTAGTAACTGCGATATGGAAGTGATGATAGCAACAGAAATAATAGTGGTGAAATAGCGACAACAAAACAGCAAAATGAAACAGCTAGTAACCAGCAGAATTAAAAACAATGTAGGCTAGGGAGATGGATGGTCGGGCGCTGCATGGATGTCACAACCCAAGTTTAGGTATGTGCTAGGGTTCAAGTGCTCTTTTGCATCATGTCAAAAATTTCAAAAGAAATCCAAATGGGGAAAAGAAAATCCCTAAAGAATTTAATTCAAATGGCCAGATAAAAATTGCTTCCAAAAATTCCTCTGGTATTTTTGAAAAGTCTTATAAATATGCATGATCACATATAAAGTGAAGTGAGTCCCACTGCATGCACCAAGATTTCTCAAAAATTCCAAAAAGATCTTGGAAATTAAATAAATACCCTATTTGAATTAAAGTTCAAATTATTTGTATTTTAAAAATGCCCAAACTTTGTGAGTGGCTAGCTATATGCATTAAAAGTCCACATAAAAATTTGGAGCATTTAATAAAATGCCTAGCTAATTTTTTTAGCACAGCAAAACAAATAACAGAAAAGAAAAAAACATAATAAAAAGGAAAAGGAAACTTACCTGTGCTTCTAGCCCATGTGGCCCAGCCTGGCCAGCAAGCCGGCCCAGCCCACCAGGGGCAGGGTCGTCTTCTACCCCGCGCCAGGAAGGCTGGGAGCTGCGTGGCGGCCATGCCACGACAGCTTGCCACCTCCTGCTTTCCCCCTGGATCTTTTCCCCTCGCCGTGGAGGCCCTGGACGCCCCCGTTTCTTCCCCCCCTTCCAGGTCCATCTCCCTTCGTCTCCCTCTCTCGTTGTAGCGCACCACCGAGACCAGCCGGAGCGGCCGCCGTGCTCCGACGCGGCCACCGGCCGTTCCAGCCCGAGGCGACGTGTCCAGAAGCTCCGCCGGCGTCGACTTCGTCGACCTGCGTCATCAATCGATCCTGAGGCACCCCGAATACGACGCCCGCTTCACGCCTTTGCCGCCGGCTGCCGCAACTCCGGCGAGGGATTACTCCGCCGCCAGCCCCTCCCTGTCCTTTCCGTTCCTACCGTCGCGCTCCCGGTGAGCCCCTCGTTAGTTTCCCTCTTCCCGCGCTCCTCCCCGTCGCCTCGTCACCGTTCCCCTCCGCATCAGTGCTTCGACCACCGCTTCTGTTGTCACAGTCGTGGCCTCGTGCCCCCCCCGAGGTCCCCCTTGTGCTCCAGAAGACGCGCAAGACCACGGGGCACACACCCGTGCCTTCCCCGTGCCCTCCCATGGCCGGGAACCCGATTCCGGCGAGCGCCGCCGTGGCCGAGCCACCGGCGTCAAGCCGCCGGCCATTAGGGCCCCTAACCACCCCCTAATTACCCCCTAACCCCACTGACAGGTGGGGCCCCAGCCCCCTAAACCCCCCTGTTAACTTAAGTTAATTCAGAGACTAACACCCCCTGTGACTGACCAGTGGGACCCAGCCATCAGAGGCCCCCTGACGTCACCCCTGCGTCACAGTGACGCAATAATTAGAATTTGAATTAAAAGAATTATAGAAAAAGACAGAAAATCAATTAAACTTCAATAAATCATAGAAAATGTCAGATCCCTCTGTTAGGTATGTGCTAGGGTTAGCTAGTGCCTTTGCATCATGTCAAAATTTCAAAAAAAGAAATCTTGGAAATCAAATTCAAAATCCAAATGGGAGAAGGAACACCCCCCAGATGAATTAATTCAAAATGCCAGATAAAAATCTTTTCCAAAAATTCATGTTAGAGTTTTGAAAAGTCTTATAAATGAGTGTGATCACATATCAAGTGATGTGGGACCCACCCCATGCTCATAGATTTTTCAAATATTCAAATAGTACCTTGGAATTAAAGAAATACCCCTTTTTGATTTAAAATTCAAATCATTTGAATTTTAAAAATGTTGAAAGTTTATGAGTGGCTAGTCTATATTATTATGAGGCCATGTAAAAGCTTTCAGCATTTAATAAAATGGTTTGGTATTTTTATCAGAGCCAAAACAAATTACAGAAAAAGAAAGGAAAGATTAAACAGAGAGAAAAAGAAAAGGCTTACCTCTCGCCTGGGGCAAGGCCCACCTCTCCAGCCGGCCCAGCCCACCCGAACTCCCCTGTCGTCTTCCACCCCGCGCTGCCAAGCAGCTCGGTGGCGCGGCGTCGACGCCGTGGACGCCACCTCGACGCCCAGGACGTTCCAGGCCGCCCCGTGCCACCTTTTCCTGTCCTGGAGAACCGCCGTGAAGCCGTGAATCATTTGCCCCTCCTCTCTCGTGCTCTCCCTTCCTCTCCTCGTTTTCCCCTTCTTCTCCGAGAGCAGCCGCTGCTCGACGTCGCAAGAACTCGCGGCCACCGTGCCCTAGAGCTTGAACCAAGGTGTCCTAGCGCTTCGTCGTCGTCGTCTTCGTCGAACTGCAGAAGGAATCGAGCCCGGAGCCCGCATAGACGCCGTAATCTTCCTCGAGCTCCCGCCGGCCGCCGTGGAGGACTTCGTCGATTACGCCGCCGTTGAGCCACCCCAGACCTCGCCACCACCTCTGCTGGATTCAGGGTGAGCTTTCGAGTGAAACCCCTCACTTCTCCCCCTCGATTGCTTCCCCTAGTCGGATCCGCCATGGGAACCCGAGCACCCCGCCGCCATGATCGTCGTCCTCCTCGCTCCAGTGCTTTTCGTGAACCCCCAGTGCACGCGTTTGACTCCCGCGTGTGCCAGCACTCGAACGCGCCACAAATCAGCCCGAACCGTGCACCACAACGATGACTGCGACCTCGCCGTGGTTCTGCTGCCACCGGAGTCGTCGCCGTCGTCGTTACAGAGCTCCCTGTGGACCCCCGAGGCCTCCAGAAGACGCGGACGACCTCCAGGAGCAATCCGGTGCCCTCCGTTTCCCCTCCCGTGGCCGGAATCGTGCTCCCGTGCTGCGCCGCCGTGGCCAGGCCGCCGGCGTTTAGCCGTTGGCGAGTCAGTGCTAAACCCCCCTTGTTTCACCTAATTAGTGACCCCTGGGTCACTGACCAGTGGGCCCAGTGGCTTAATTAAGCCACTGGATTAACTTAGCCCACGGGTTAAGTTAACCAGCCACTGACAGGGTGGCCCCACCAGTCAGACCCCCCCCACGTCAGCATGACCACATGCTGATGCAATAATTAATTTAAATGAATTTCCAGAAAAGCAAAATGGTTTATTAATTCCAGAAATTCCAGAAAATACCCCAAACTTTGGAAATTCATAGAAAATTCATATTAACTCCAAATTGGACAAATAATATATGAAAAATGATCAGGAGAAAATTATCTTTCCAAATATGCAACTCTCAACTCTGTTTGAGTTGAATTTAAAATGTGATCAGTAGCATTTGCTATTTGATTTAAATGAAATTAAATCAAATTCAATTCAAATATTTTGGCAACTTGAACCATGGCAACATGCTACATTTCACTTACTCATGAGAGGCATATCATACACATTTGAAGATAATTTAAAATGATCAAACTATATCACATATAACTTGATTAATGTTGAATTCAAATGTGGAGTTTGAATTTGCATTTCAAATGCAATATATTCCACTTAAATGGAATTGCCTCACACATCAAAACTTATACTTCAAGCTTTAACATTCAATCATGTGCTTGAGCATTGCATTCATATTGATTGCTACTTCGTGCTTTGTTTGTTGAGTAGAGGTGGAACCGGAGCAAGAGGTCACCCCTTCGCTGAAGATTCAGAACCCGAACCTCGTCAGCAAGGCAAGCAAACCCCCATTGATCATGTCGATAAAATCCCACTTCCCTCTCATGTCTCACTTATGCATTGTTTAGGATGATCACCATGTTACGATTCTACCGCATAGATGAACCCATTCCTTTGCATGACCTATCTTTTGTCACAGTAGTAAGCAAACCACAATCCTAGCACATGTAGGAGTTGACTGATATCATGTGGCCCCTGCAAATGTTATCGCTTATTGCATGCTTAGTATGATACCATGTTGTTACTGTGATGTGAGTCGGGATGGTAGTGATCATGTTGATGATGGTAGAAAAGTGTTGGTGAATCAACCTAATACAAGGTGAACGATGAGAGGCCGTGTAGGAGTACACGGTGGGTTGTCTCGTTGAACACCGCCCTAAGTCCGAGTTCTTGTGTGGTGATCCAAGATGAAGAGTACAACCACACATTGGGCTCACTGACCCCTCTCAACCTATTAACTCATCCCTTTCGATGTCCAGATGTCGCAGTAGTTCGGAGTTCTGGTAGGCTTGTGGCCTGGATGCTAAGTGAGAGAACGGCTCAACCGAGACCGGCTTATGCACCACGCACACATCGCTTGGGTCCACTTCGGTAAACCGGCCGGGTTCACGATTGTGGTAACCAACCCAAGTAGGCGGCTTTCTTGGACTAGATAGGCTATGAGGTAACAGTTGTGGTGAGCATCCTCGCTGGCACCCCTTGAATGGTGTCGAGATCAAAGGCGGTAAATGATGGTCATGTGTGTGTAGCGGTACACCCTTGCAAGGTTATCAAAACTATTCGAATAGCCGCGTCCGCGGTTATGGACTACTTGGAAAGCTTAGCTTGATTATTAGATAACTTGAATCGGATACTTCTAAAACACACCAAGATAAGTGTGAGTGCTATGGCGTGCTTTCTCGTGGGGAAGTCGAGGAAGGCACCATAGTGGTGTAATTGGTTGGTGAAAGTAGTGGACTCGTGTACGCTTCTTACCTCAAGTCTGGTACTCGTAGTTCAGGACTAGCCAAGTCAAAGCTGGCATTTCTGCAAGTGAACCCCACCTCCCTTACCTTGATACATGTCCATGAGTAGTATAGCTCCTATGTAAGTCTTGCTGAGTACGACTTTGTACTCACGTTTGCTTATTATATGTTTTAGATGACGCCACTGACCCCGAAGGTGGCTTCTTCATCGAGCTGGACGACTGAAGTTAAGCTAGTCTAGTCCCAGTCAACAGACTGGTTCCCTCGTGGAGGGCTTTGTGTTTGAATAAGGCTTCTTAAGCCAATTTGTTAAACTTGTCTGTACTCAGACACAATTTGCTTCCGCTTTATGTTGTAATGTTGGATCACATGTATGTGATCTCTGTGTGTACTCTATAAGAGTTATAAATAAAATGTACACTTTGTAGAGAATTGCAATGGTACCTACTGTTCATACAAGGCATGTGTGCTGCGTGTATGGTTATAACATGCATGTCTTTGTATGGGTTTTTGAGACCTTAGTTGTGTTCTGGCTGGCGGTCTTTCATACACCAAGTGGCCCTTAGATGTGCGCAGCTTGGGGCATCGCGATGCGATTGTCCGAGACTCCGTCTCGTGCACACTTTGTGGTATGATCGAGCCCGCCCTAGACCCCGACTAAGTGATCGGGCTGGAGTAAGTCTATGTAAGAGTTTTGAGATAGTCGATAGTATGGTTGAGGCGACTTGTCTTTGAATATGGGAGTTCACCACCCATATCATTAGACTTGTGTGCGGACGATGAGGACCCATCACAGTTGATCATCCGGCCTGGATGGGATGCCCCTCACGTACGATGCTTTCCGAGAATGTTCAGTGCTTGGACTTGTCTGCTTAGACAAGTGGGTGCGGTTCTCGGCTCTCCATATGACTATGTCTTAACTGTACTTGCATACGCTAACCCCGGGTCCCGACAGACTTGGTATCAGAGCAGGACTGACTGTAGGACTAGTAGCCTTGGCCGAAGTTAAGTCTAGCTTGCTATAGTTATATAGTTACTCTGGGTATATAAGGGAACAACGTAAGGCTTCTTTTTTCTCCTTACCCCCTTCGTTCTGAGTTCTGGGTCACCCTTATCTTATTCTACGGGAAGATATGACTAGGCTCTCCTATGTCTGATTAGCACATCTCGTTGATTGCTTCCTTATAGCCGTAGGAAAGTTGTGTCAGGTTTTCCTAGCATTGTTATAATGCTGATTTCTTACATTGTATTATGTAAGTGCTGTTTTTCATGATTGAAAGAAATTGTCTTTTTCTTGCAATTACAGCCGTTATGCTGTCCGAGTCATTCCAGGTTTATCTCATAATCTGATGCATTTGCAAACTCCTTTCTGTTTCAGATGTTAGATCTTCCCCCTCGGCAGATTGTTCGTTTGACCAGGTGCCTCGGTGTGCGTGGCCATCCCGCCACGTTGATCGAGATGATGTCCTACGTGGGATATCGATGGTACCCCGAGTACACCATCGAGGAGCAGTTCCACGACTTCAACCAGACGCAGTTCCACTGCATTGTCCGGATCTACCCGCACCACGTTGGAGTCACCCAGCCTATCCATTTTGGACATGGCATCGGCGTTACCGAGAACATGGCTGTGCAGGATGCTGCATATTCATGTATTACACTGCTGAGAGAGGAGCACACCATGCTGAGAGAGACTTCTTTCCGCTATATCCCTGCTGCACTTCCAGGAGAAGAGTGATATTACACCGGACTCTACTCAGATCACTCTGCAGAGGATCCAGCACTCCAGGTGACTGCTAGGTTCGCTAGTGACAGAGATCGTGATGCACGCGCTCTCCGTTTTGAGCTCCACGCTACTCGTGTTCGTCTGTATCGAGCACTGACGCTCTTGGCACCCTTTGTGAGCGTGGGATCAGTGGAGTACGATGCGATCTATCCAGTGAGGACCCAGATGCCTTCTCGAGTTGCTTGGCCCGAGATTGGAGGAATTTTTCCACCCCGTGGTCCTTTGCTTCCACCCTACACTGGACCTAGGCCCCATCCTTTCTCAAATGGATATCAGGGTCCACAAGCCTCCGTGTTTTCCGATGGTCACCTCCAGCTACCGGGATACGCGGGTAACTTTTATGAGGACTACTATGGAGATGGAGATGAGTGAGACCGCCTGTGGTCTTACTTAGTGAGGATGTAGTAGTATCTTAGGTATTGTATGCAAGGTGTCTAAGTTCCAGAGGCTTAGATAAATAATGTATAGGAAGTCAGAGTGCCTCTGAAGGATGTATCATCTTCATCACGTTTGTATTAGCTTAGTGCTTGAACTAAAACGATGTATGGTTTGTATGAAAGCTTGTGAATATATGGCTTGTATGCTTTATCACCATGTTGTCAAGATGATTACTTTCTTTGCTCTGTAATCCTTCCAGTACTTCAATACCTTGATTAGACTCTTCAATCAACTCTGTTTGACTTTGGTTTTTCACCTTCAGGATGTCTCAAGGAACCCGTGGCCAGGTTGGTCGTAACCAAGGTCGTGGGAACAACCAGGAGGAAGATAACCTTCCACCCCCACCCACGATGGCCCAAGTTCTGATGGAGGTCGAGAGGAACCGCCGTGACTCTCACCACCTGCTGGAAGTCATCGCACGCAACACCACTCAGCAGCGCAATGAGCTGGTGTCTCTGAACGACTTCATCCGGCTTCATCCCCCGGTTTTCAGTTACTCCACCGAGCCCCTTGACGCCGATGACTGGCTCCGCAGCATCGAGAGGAAGCTCCAAGCAGGCCATGTTGCAGATGGCGACAAGGTCAATTATGCCACCTATCACCTTGAAGGTGCAACAAGCTCTTGGTGGGAGAATTTTCTGAATATGCGCCCCGTTGGACCACCTGCATCTTGGGAGGAATTCTGTACGTCCTTCCGCGAGCACCACATCCCCAAGGGTCTCATGGACCGCAAACGTGAGGAGTTCTGTAACCTCACTCAAGGCAGAAGAACCGTGGACGAGTTTAGTCGTGAGTTCAACCGACTTGCTCGTTATGCAACTGAAGAAGTCTCCACCGACTCCAAGAAACAAGAGAGGTTCCGTCGTGGCCTCAACAGTGGACTCCGTCGCGAGCTCAACCTTCATGACTTTGCCACATTCCAGGTCCTTGTCAACAAGGCCATCAAAGCAGAGGACATGAACACCCCCAACGATTTCCGCAAACATCCTAGAGATGACAGTTCATCCAGTTCTGGCTCCCAGAAGCGCAAGATCTGGATTCCAAATAGCATGTTCCGCCAGAACAACCCACCGAGGCTATCCTATGTGGCGCCTCGTCCAACCACCCAGTTCCACCCAGCTCCACCAAACCACCCAGCTCCACGCACTGTTTTCGGAGCTTGCTACAAGTGTGGTCAGGCAGGCCACTACTCTCGTGAGTGCCCCCAGAACCAGATCCAACACCAGAACACTCCACCCCGTGCCGGAGGCAACAACAACAGCAACAATGGTCGTGGCAAGCCACCCCAGAAGGTCTACACCGCCAAACCCGCTCCTCCCGCCACTCGTGGACGTCTGAACCAGGTTGCCGCTGAAGAGACTGACGACACCACTGACGTCATTCTTGGTACGCTCCCAGTCAATTTTGTTCCTACTTCCGTTCTTTTCGACCCAGGAGCATCTCATTCATTCATGTCGGAAAGTTATGCACTTCGTCATGAGTTACCCTTTGTTGAATTGTCCACCCCGATGGTTATTCAAACTCCAGGGTCAAGATGGCAAACTAATAGAGTGAGCCATGGTAATCAAATTGCAATTGAGGGTTTAGTATTCCTTGCTTCACTCATAGCCCTCAAGTCTTCAGACATTGATGTCATCCTTGGCATGGATTGGCTATCAAGACAGAATGCCTATCTGGATTGCAAAGGCAAATCCGTGAAACTCACCCACCCTTCAGGCACAACCGTTAACTATACCTCACCCAGAACAAGAAACCAAGTGCATTCTTTGAAAGTACTTCCCCTTCCCGAACTTGAAGATATTCCGGTGGTTCGTGACTTCCTGGATGTCTTTCCTGAAGAACTGCCGGGCATGCCACCCGACAGGTGTGTAGAATTTATAGTGGATCTTGTTCCAGGAACCGCACCAATTTCCAAACGCCCTTATAAAATGGCCCCACATGAGTTAGCTGAGCTAAAAACCCAACTTGATGCTTCGTTGGCAAAAGGCTTCATCCGCCCTAGCTCATCGCCATGGGGTTGCCCCGTTCTGTTCGTAAAGAAGAAAGATGGAACAGAAAGGATGTGCGTAGATTATCGCCCGCTAAATTTAGCGACGATAAAGAACAAATACCCACTGCCCAGGATCAATGATCTTTATGATCAACTTGCAGGATCCGCTGTCTTTTCTAAGATGGATTTGAGATTAGGTTATCATCAGATCAGAATCCGAAACGAGGACATTCCCAAAACGGCTTTTACTACTCGTTATGGTCTTTACGAGTACACCGTCATGTCCTTTGGTTTAACCAATGCCCCCGCCACCTTCTCACGCTTGATGAATTCGATCTTCATGGAGTACCTAGATAAATTTGTTGTGGTTTATCTCGATGACATTCTCATCTACTCGAAGAACGAAGGAGATCATGCCGAACACTTAAGGCTGGTATTGATGAAACTTAGAGAGCATCGCCTGTACGCTAAATTCTCCAAGTGTGAATTCTGGCTACCAGAAGTGACCTACTTAGGCCAACTGATTTCTGCAAAAGGCATTGCTGTGAATCCCGAGAGAGTTCAGGCCGTCCTTGACTGGACTCCACCTGAATCGGTTAAGCAAGTTAGAAGTTTTCTTGGCCTAGCCAGCTATTGCCGTCGCTTCGTCGAGAACTTTTCTAAAGTTGCAAAGCCTCTAACTGAACTCCTCAAGAAAGATAAGAAATTCTTATGGACTCCCAAGTGCGTGGAAAGCTTTCAAGAGCTAAAAAGAAGATTGACTTCTGCACCCGTACTTGCACCTCCAGACACCAAAAGGGATTTCGAGATCTATTGTGATGCCTCACGGCAAGGGTTAGGATGCATACTTCTGCAAGATCGACATGTGGTAGCTTATGCTTCACGCCAGTTGCGGCCACATGAAGAGAACTATCCTACTCATGACCTTGAACTCGCTGCCGTAGTTCATGCCCTAACAACTTGGCGACATTACCTCCTTGGTAATCGTTGTGAGATTTATTCCGACCACCAAAGCCTCAAGTATATTTTCACCCAGCCAGATCTTAACCTCAGGCAAAGACGCTGGATTGAGTTGATAAAAGATTACGACGTAGCAATTTCTTACACCCCAGGCAAAGCCAATGTCATGGCTGATGCACTAAGTCGTAAGTCGTACTGTAACAACCTCATGTTACGGCAGTATCAACCACTTCTTCATGAGAACTTTCGCAAGCTCAATCTTGAAATTGTTCCTCATGGCTATCTTTATACCTTGGTGGCGAAACCAACTCTTGAGGATCAAATCATAGTTGCCCAAAGGCGTGCACGAGGTGTTCGCCGGATCAAGGAGAACATTGCTAGCGGAGTTGCTAAATGTTTCTCCACAGATAGCAAAGGAACGGTATTCTTTGAAAATCGTTTGGTAGTACCTAAGAATAAGGAACTAAGGCAACTCATCCTCAAAGAAGCCCATGACACACCCCTCTCAATTCATCCCGGTAGCACGAAAATGTACCGAGATCTACGCCAGAGATTTTGGTGGACTAGGATGAAGAGAGACATTGCTCAATTTGTTGCCGAATGTGATGTTTGTCGTCGCATTAAGGCAGAACATCAAAGACCTGCTGGTACACTTCAACCCTTGTCCATTCCTGAGTGGAAATGGGACAAAGTCGGTATGGACTTCATCACCGGCTTTCCAAGAACCCAGAAAGGAAACAATGCCATCTTCGTTGTCATAGATAGGCTTTCCAAAGTTGCTCACTTTCTTCCGGTTCGCGAGTCTATAACTGCTAGCCAGTTAGCAGACTTGTACATCTCCAGAATTGTATCCCTTCACGGTGTTCCTTTGGAAATCAATTCTGATCGCGGTAGCCTTTTCACCTCTAGATTTTGGGGAAGCTTCCAACGTGCTATGGGAACTCATCTCTCCTTTAGTACGGATTTCCATCCTCAGTCTAGCGGTCAAGTCGAAAGGGTTAACCAGATTCTTGAAGACATGCTCAGAGCTTGTGTTATCTCATTCGGAAAGAATTGGGAGAATTCTCTTCCATTTGCCGAATTTTCTTATAACAATAGTTTTCAATCTAGTCTGAACATGGCTCCTTTTGAACTCCTTTATGGACGACGATGTCGAACACCACTAAACTGGTCTGAAACCGGTGAAAGACAATTCTTTGGACCGGACATGATCAACGAAGCAGAAGAGCAAGTTCGCATTGTTCGTGATCAATTGAAAGCAACCCAGTCTCGTCAGAAAAGCTACTATGATCGTCATCATAGACAGGAAAGCTACAATCTGGATGAGAAGGCTTACCTTCGGGTTACTCCTCTGAAGGGAACCCAACGTTTCGGTATCAAAGGCAAGTTGGCCCCACGTTACATCGGACCTTTCCGCATTATTGCCAAACGTGGAGAAGTTGCCTACCAACTTGAACTACCCCCGCATCTTTCCCGAGTACACGATGTATTCCATGTGTCCCAACTCAGGCGTTGCTTCAAGGACCCCATCCGCGAAGTCGACCATGAAACGCTTGATCTCCAAGATGACCTTTCTTATCGAGAATACCCCGTTCGTATTCTTGATTCCGCAGAACGTGTCTCTCGTCGTCAGAAGATTAGGTTTCTGAAAGTGCAATGGTCACACCACTCTGAAAGAGAAGCCACGTGGGAAAGAGAAGACCGTCTTCTTACCGAGTACCCCTCCTTCCTCCCGCAGACTTTTGAATCTCGAGACGAGATTCTTTTGAGTGGGGGCGAGTTGTCAGATCCCTCTGTTAGGTATGTGCTAGGGTTAGCTAGTGCCTTTGCATCATGTCAAAATTTCAAAAAAAGAAATCTTGGAAATCAAATTCAAAATCCAAATGGCAGAAGGAACACCCCCCAGATGAATTAATTCAAAAGGCCAGATAAAAATCTTTTCCAAAAATTCATGTTAGAGTTTTGAAAAGTCTTATAAATGAGTGTGATCACATATCAAGTGATGTGGGACCCACCCCATGCTCATAGATTTTTCAAATATTCAAACAGTACCTTGGAATTAAAGAAATACCCCTTTTTGATTTAAAATTCAAATCATTTGAATTTTAAAAATGTTGAAAGTTTATGAGTGGCTAGTCTATATTATTATGAGGCCATGTAAAAGTTTTCAGCATTTAATAAAATGGTTTGGTATTTTTATCAGAGCCAAAACAAATTACAGAAAAAGAAAGGAAAGATTAAACAAAGAGAAAAAGAAAAGGCTTACCTCTCGCCTGGGGCAAGGCCCACCTCTCCAGCCGGCCCAGCCCACCCGAACTCCCCTGTCGTCTTCCACCCCGCGCTGCCAAGCAGCTCGGTGGCGCGGCGTCGACGCCGTGGACGCCACCTCGACGCCCAGGACGTTCCAGGCCGCCCCGTGCCACCTTTTCCTGTCCTGGAGAACCGCCGTGAAGTCGTGAATCATTTCCCCCTCCTCTCTCGTGCTCTCCCTTCCTCTCCTCGTTTTCCCCTTCTTCTCCGAGAGAAGCCGCTGCTCGACGTCGCAAGAACTCGCGGCCACCGTTCCCTAGAGCTTGAACCAAGGTGTCCCAGCGCTTCGTCGTCGTCGTCTTCGTCGAACTGCAGACGGAATCGAGCCCGGAGCCCGCATAGACGCCGTAATCTTCCTCGAGCTCCCGCCGGCCGCCGTGGAGGACTTCGTCGATTACGCCGCCGTTGAGCCACCCCAGACCTCGCCACCACCTCTGCTGGATTCAGGGTGAGCTTTCGAGTGAAACCCCTCACTTCTCCCCCTCGATTGCTTCCCCTAGTCCGATCCGCCATGGGAACCCGAGCACCCCGCCGCCATGATCGTCGTCCTCCTCGCTCCAGTGCTTTTCGTGAACCCCCAGTGCACGCGTTTGACTCCCGCGTGTGCCAGCACTCGAACGCGCCACAAATCAGCCCGAACCGTGCACCACAACGATGACTGCGACCTCGCCGTGGTTCTGCTGCCGCCGGAGTCGTCGCCGTCGTCGTTACAGAGCTCCCTGTGGACCCCCGAGGCCTCCAGAAGACGCGGACGACCTCCAGGAGCAATCCGGTGCCCTCCGTTTCCCCTCCCGTGGCCGGAATCGTGCTCCTGTGCTGCGCCGCCGTGGCCAGGCCGCCGGCGTTTAGCCGCCGGCGAGTCAGTGCTAAACCCCCCCTGTTTCACCTAATTAGTGACCCCTGGGTCACTGACCAGTGGGCCCAGTGGTTTAATTAAGCCACTGGATTAACTTAGCCCACGGGTTAAGTTAACCAGCCACTGACAGGGTGGCCCCACCAGTCAGACCCCCCCCCCCCCACGTCAGCATGACCACATGCTGATGCAATAATTAATTTAAATGAATTTCCAGAAAAGCAAAATGGTTTATTAATTCCAGAAATTCCAGAAAATACCCCAAACTTTGGAAATTCATTGAAAATTCATATTAACTCCAAATTGGACAAATAATATATGAAAAATGATCAGTAGAAAATTATCTTTCCAAATATGCAACTTTCAACTCTGTTTGAGTTGAATTTAAAATGTGATCAGTAGCATTTGCTATTTGATTTAAATGAAATTAAATCAAATTCAATTCAAATATTTTGGCAACTTGAACCATGGCAACATGCTACATTTCACTTACACATCAGAGGCATATCATACACATTTGAAGATAATTTAAAATGATCAAACTATATCACATATAACTTGATTAATGTTGAATTCAAATGTGGAGTTTGAATTTGCATTTCAAATGCAATATATTCCACTTAAATGGAATTGCCTCACACATCAAAACTTATACTTCAAGCTTTAACATTCAATCATGTGCTTGAGCATTGCATTCATATTGATTGCTACTTCGTTCTTTGTTTGTCGAGTAGAGGTGGAACCGGAGCAAGAGGTCACCCCCTTCGCTGAAGATCCAGAACCCAAACCTCGTCAGCAAGGCAAGCAAACCCCCATTGATCATGTCAATAAAATCCCACTTCCCTCTCATTTCTCGCTTATGCATTTTTTAGGATGATCACCATGTTACGATTCTACCGCATAGATGAACCCATTCCTTTGCATGACCTATCTTTTGTCACAGTAGTAAGCAAACCACAATCCTAGCACATGTAGGAGTTGACTGATATCATGTGGCCCCTGCAAATGTTATCGCTTATTGCATGCTTAGTATGATACCATGTTGTTACTGTGATGTGAGTCGGGATGGTAGTGATCATGTTGATGATGGTAGAAAAGTGTTGGTGAATCGACCTAATACAAGGTGAACGATGAGAGGCCGTGTAGGAGTACACGGTGGGTTGTCTCGTTGAACACCGCCCTAAGTCCGAGTTCTTGTGTGGTGATCCAAGATGAAGAGTACAACCACACATTGGGCTCACTGACCCCTCTCAACCTATTAACTCATCCCTTTCGATGTCCAGATGTCGCAGTAGTTCGGAGTTCTGGTAGGCTTGTGGCCTGGATGCTAAGTGAGAGAACGGCTCAACCGAGACCAGCTTATGCACCACGCACACATCGCTTGGGTCCACTTCGGTAAACCGGCCGGGTTCACGATTGTGGTAACCAACCCAAGTAGGCGGCTTTCTTGGACTAGATAGGCTATGAGGTAACAGTTGTGGTGAGCATCCTCGCTGGCACCCCTTGAATGGTGTCGAGATCAAAGGCGGTAAATGATGGTCATGTGTGTGTAGCGGTACACCCTTGCAAGGTTATCAAAACTATTCGAATAGCCGTGTCCGCGGTTATGGACTACTTGGAAAGCTTAGCTTGATTATTAGATAACTTGAATCGGATACTTCTAAAACACACCAAGATAAGTGTGAGTGCTATGGCGTGCTTTCTCGTGGGGAAGTCGAGGAAGGCACCATAGTGGTGTAATTGGTTGGTGAAAGTAGTGGACTCGTGTACGCTTCTTACCACAAGTCTGGTACTCGTAGTTCAGGACTAGCCAAGTCAAAGCTGGCATTTCTGCAAGTGAACCCCACCTCCCTTACCTTGATACATGTGCATGAGTAGTATAGCTCCTATGTAAGTCTTGCTGAGTACGACTTTGTACTCACGTTTGCTTATTATATGTTTTAGATGACGCCACTAACCCCGAAGGTGGCTTCTTCATCGAGCTGGACGACTGAAGTTAAGCTAGTCTAGTCCCAGTCAACAGACTGGTTCCCTCGTGGAGGGCTTTGTGTTTGAATAAGGCTTCTTAAGACAATTTGTTAAACTTGTCTGTACTCAGACATAATTTGCTTCCGCTTTATGTTGTAATGTTGGATCACATGTATGTGATCTCTGTGTGTACTCTATAAGAGTTATAAATAAAATGTACACTTTGTAGAGAATTGCAATGGTACCTACTGTTCATACAAGGCATGTGTGCTGCGTGTATGGTTATAACATGCATGTCTTTGTATGGGTTTTCGAGACCTTAGTTGTGTTCTGGCTGGCGGTCTTTCATACACCAAGTGGCCCTTAGATGTGCGCAGCTTGGGGCATCGCGATTCGATTGTCCGAGACTCCGTCTCGTGCACACTTTGTGGTATGATCGAGCCCGCCCTAGACCCCGACTAAGTGATCGGGCTGGAGTAAGTCTATGTAAGAGTTTTGAGATAGTCGATAGTATGGTTGAGGCGACTTGTCTTTGAATATGGGAGTTCACCACCCATATCATTAGACTTGTGTGCGGACGATGAGGACCCATCACAGTTGATCATCCGGCCTGGATGGGATGCCCCTCACGTACGATGCTTTCCGAGAATGTTCAGTGCTTGGCCTTGTCTTCTTAGACAAGTGGGTGCGGTTCTCGGCTCTCCATATGACTATGTCTTAACTGTACTTGCATACGCTAACCCCGGAGCGGAATCGACGTGATCAAACACGCCTTCTCGAGCTCATTGAGCAGAATACCGCTCGTCACACAATGTGGTTGTTAGCATTCAGGATTTCATCCTCCTCAAGCCACCGGTATTCCGATGTTCTTCTGAGCCCCTTGAAACTGATGATTGGCTCTGTTCCATTGAGCGTAAGCTTGACACGGCACATGTTGCTCCCAATGATCGAGTTATATTCGCGGCATACTTTCTGGAAGGTGCTGCTGCTGAATGGTGGGAGAACTATGTTGCGATGCAGCCTGATGGTCACGTAGTGACTTGGCAGGAGTTTCGTGATGCCTTTCGAGGGTACCACCTTCTGGAAGAGTTAATGGAGCGCAAGAAGGAAGATTTCGGCAATTTGACTCAAGGAGAGATGTCCATTCATGAGTATGTGAGAGAGTTCAACCGTCTTGCTCGATATGCCCAAGATGAGATCACCACTGATGCCAGAAAGCAGGCAAGGTTCCTGACGAGGGGGTGACCCCACGACTCCTACTAATGGGCCTACCCGGTGTCATTGAAGGCCCACGAAGCTACCGCCGGATTCACCTTGGCCTGCTAGATGGCACCGACATTGGGAGTCCTCGACTGACAAGGAAGGTGCGGGGATTTGCCGTACAAGCTAGGGTTAGATTTCCTGTAATTGTAGATTGATTCCCCGAGACCTGGTCTACTATATAAAGGCCAGGAGGGGCAACGCATAAAGAGAGACATCGCCTGTAACCCTAGACTAGAGCGCATCTGCCTTGGCATCCCCTGTAACTTCTCCACAATCAATATATCGAGAAGGAAGTGTATCCTCCTGTTTGCCGACGAGCTTATCGTCCAACCTGTGTCTTCTCCAACTAGCCCAGGGTCCCTAACCATGGGACTTGCCGGGGCCGATCCTCGACAATTGGCGCTTACCGTGGGGACTACACAGGTTGGGAACGCGATCTTGGCGGTCTCACTACCATCAACGCTCGCCAGCTCGAAGACTCAGGCGAGATCCAATCAGTTCGAGTCCCTAGGGTTCACGGCCCACCTCCCGGCCCTGAAGCCAGTCTTCACGGATCTGCAGTCCGGCGTCGATCTGATCTTCGGAGAATACCGGATCTACATCAACCACTGGGGAAGTCTCCGCCTAACCGACGACGTTCAAGCACCTACAGCAGCAGCCGAGGCGGACGTCACCTGCACGGCCAACACACCGACCAATAGCAGCCGAGCACTCGGCACCGAGCATCATAGCACTCGCCGTCCCTCGGACAGGCCCCTAGCATGGAGAAGCACCGACGCGCAAGCCAGCAGAGGAGCGACCGGAACACCCTCGCAAGTGTTCATGGCGGAAGTCGACGCACCACCACCAGGAATCAACGGGCAAGTTGAAAACCCGAGTGCTCCGCGGGACATGCAGAATACCAGCGGAGCAGCAGGACCCGCCAAGGAAGCCCGGATGGTCGTGCAACTGGGCGATCCAGGAAGCATACCAACGAAAGTCCCAGCGGGACAGGCACCTGGCAACCAAGCAAGTAACCTGCAGCCAAGGCAGCCGCTCGGCCCGAGCGCCCAGTCACCAGGAGGCAGACAACAGGCCACAGCCGCCAAGAAAGCCGCACCACCAAAAGAGAAAATCATCTTACCCAAGGAAACCATAGCGATGGTACAGGAAGCAGTCAAATTCGGCAGGATGCTGCCAAGAAACGCCACAAGAGACGAACTAAGAGCGTACACTAAATTAGCGGGAGAACAGACGCAACGATGGTGCCAGGCCATGGAAGCGCAGGAAAGAGAAGAACTCGAGAGGAAAAGCAGTCGCCGGCAACCTGCCGGAAGCAGTCGCCGCTCCCCTACCCGCGACAGATCAAAAGTCAACAACCTACGGAAATCGGAAAGGGAGAGAGTGATCTGCAAGCTCGACGACGACTTCAAACTAGAAGAGGATGACGGCGACGAGGAGCCCCTCACACCAGCGGAGGCACTCATAAGCGCCCAGGACTACCTATCTCGTGGCCGGACAAGCTCTAAAGGGAAATCAGACCGCTACACCTCGATCGCCCTACAAATAATGAAGGACGCCATCGACAACTCAGCACCCAAAAACCCCAGCACCAGGCGGCAGGCCCGCGAGCGGACACCAGACAGGGAACCTAGCGACCCTGACGACGACGACGACGACGACAGGCGCGGGAAACCAAACAGGGGCAGAAGGCGCGACGACGGCAACGACAGCTGCGCACACTGCAGCACTCGGCGAGACGCACGTGACGACATCACCCAGAGCAGAGTCAACCGCGGCAGGCGGCGACGCGCGGCGCACGAAGAATACTTCGATGAGGAAGCTTCCGAAGAAGAATCCGAGCCATGCGGAGCACTATGCTTCACCCGAACCGTACGCGAGACACGCATGCCAAACGGATTCAAGCTTAACTCGACGACACTAAAGTACAACGGACTTGAAGAACCAGAGGCACGGCTTGAAGACTACTTAACTGCGGTCAAATTCCAGCGCGGAACCAACATCACAGCAATGCAGTACATACAGTTGATGCTCGAGGGCTCCGCGCGGCACGGGCTCAAAAACCTACGGCGCGGGTCCATCAGCTCCTGGAGACAGTTCCGCGCCGCTTTCATCGAGAATTTCAAGTCAACCTACAAACGGCCGGCATCACTCGAGGAGCTGCGAGCGTGCAAGCAAGGAACCAGGGAGACTCTGAGGGCGTACATCCAGCGGTGGACGATCCTCAAAAACTCCGCAGAAGATATATCAGACGAGAGCGCAATCGACGCTTTCAGAAGAGGCCTACAGCGCATTGAGTTCAAGGAGCAGCTGGGGCAAATGAAAGTCCGCACACTCGCAAAACTACTGGAACTAGCCAACAGCTGGGCAGACGGCGAAGATTCCGTCCGTAACGAAACTGAAACCTTCGTAGCACGATCAGAGCACGAATACGACTACAACGGAGACAGAGGAGGTGACAGAAGGAGGAAACGGCCAAGGCGACAATTCTACGACGACCAAGGACCCGACATGGTTGCTGCTGGCTTCCCAAACGACCGAAACGGGCGGCGACGCGACGACAACAGACAGCCAAACAGAGAGAACCAGGAAGACGAGCCTCAATCGCAGAAACGCGAATGGTGGCCAAAGCAACCGCGGGACGGCACACGAGCGCCTAGAACGGCAAAAGAGCAGCTCGACAGCCCATGCACCATACATGGATTCAGAAACGAGCGAGGAGAAATAAGATCATCCCACACCCTCAGGAACTGCAGAAGCTTCAACGAGCTAGCAGAAGAGAAGAACCGCCCCGCGCCCCCTGCAGGGCAACCTCTCGCAAGCATAGAAATCGGGCCAGTTGCCCACAGCGCGCCACCAGCCCCTCCGTTGCCGACGAGGCAGGTGGCCTCCATCCAAGAGAGACAAAGGACACCGGATGAAGACCAGTACCTAGAAGCTCACGGAAGAATTTATATGATACAAGAAGGAAGGCCCTCCAACCGCCAGGAGAAGCAAGTAACCAGACAAGTCTTCCTGGCGACATCCGCACACCCAGCGGTCCCAGAGTACCTGCGCGGGTCGGAAACAGAGATAACCTTTTCCCGAGATGACCACCCACCAGTCGTCCCCCGACCAGGACACGCAGCACTAGTACTGGAGGCGCGGATTGGGAACTACGACATGTCCCGCGTGTTCATGGACGGCGGCAGCGGAATCAACATCATATTCACCCGAACACTCGACGACATGTTGATCCGAAGCAACGCCCTGAAGCCCTCAGGGACGACTTTCCACGGGATCGTACCAGGCAAAGCAGTTTATCCCATGGGAAGAATAAGCCTGGAAGTGGTCTTCGGGTGCGCGACCAACTTTCGCAAAGAGATATTGGACTTCGAGGTGGTCGACTGGAAGTCGCAATACCACGCAATCCTCGGGCGACCAGCCTTCGCCCGCTTCATGGTTGTACCTCATTACGCCTACCTCAAGCTGAAAATGCCAGGGCCACATGGTGTCCTTACAATCAATGGAAGCTTTGTCAGATCCGACAGATGCGACAAGGAATTCCACAAGTTAGCAGAAGCCTTCATAACCCATCAAAATGATGGCACCACAGGAGCCACAGAAGAAAACCTCCCGTAGACGATGAACCAGCAGATGGACACAAGCACCAGGCAACAAAGCTACCGGCCATCAAGGCCACTTACAGCAAATAAAAGGTATCCGTCTTCAACGGAACCTCCCTCCTTTTATTTTTTTCCAGACTTACTGTATGAGACAATAGGGAAAAGCGTGATTCAAGTATCCCCCACAAAAATAAACTCCGGCACTGGGGGCTCGCCGAAGAAGCCACCCCTCGAGTCGTCTCCCGCAATCGCGGCACAAAAAAAACTTTGGCACTCGGGGGCTCGCCGAAGCAGCCACCCCTCGAGTCGTCTCCCGCAATCGCGGCACAAAAATAAACTCCGGCACTCGGGGGCTCGCCGAAGCAGCCACCCCTCGAGTCGTCTCCCGCAATCGCGGCACAAAAATAAACTCCGGCACTCGGGGGCTCGCCGAAGCAGCCACCCCTCGAGTCGTCTCCCGCAATCGCGGCACAAAAATAAACTCCGGCACTCGGGGGCTCGCCGAAGCAGCCACCCCTCGAGTCGTCTCCCGCAATCGCGGCACAAAAAAAAACAAACTTTGGCACTCGGGGGCTCGCCGAAGCAGCCACCCCTCGAGTCGTCTCCCGCAATCGCGGCACAAAAATAAACTTTGGCGCTCGGGGGCTCGCCGAAGCAGCCACCCCTCGAGTCGTCTCCCGCAATCGCGGCACAAAAATAAACTCCGGCACTCGGGGGCTCGCCGAAGCAGCCACCCATCGAGTCGTCTCCCGCAATCGCGGCACAAAAATAAACTCCGGCACTCGGGGGCTCGCCGAAGCAGCCACCCCTCGAGTCGTCTCCCGCAATCGCGGCACAAAAATAAACTCCGGCACTCGGGGGCTCGCCGAAGCAGCCACCCCGGGAATAACAGTCCCTCCCCAAGCCATCTTCCACAGAGCACATTCAAGCAAGGGAGGAAGACAAAAACAAGACAATTAATCTGATGGCTCCTGCTTGGCCATAATATGAGCGCCTAAACTACGGTCGCTCTCTTCAACGACGCGCGCTACAACACGACCTACAAGTTCGCCAACGGCTGCATAATGACCGTCCATCGACTGAGCCCTACCACCCGGAGGACCCCGTACAACCTCTTCGAGATCTACACCAAGCCAATGACTATGGACCAAACCTAAAGCAACCCGAGCTCCCGCTCGAATCAGGTGGTCCATCACGCGACGCAGCTCGGCAGGTTGGGTAAAGAAGTGGCAAAGCGTCTCAAGCCTGGAAGGGACAACTTCCAACGGATAAAACTGGGCATGAATGCCACCCAGCACCCGCTGGCAGTACCTCAACGCCAACGGAACCCGCTCGACGCGAAGACGCAGCAAAGCAAAAGAACGAGCACGGGCCCCATCCGCCCAAAAGGGTTTCCTGGCTCGCACAACAGGATCCTCCAAGCGCGACATCTCAGAATGCACGGCCGCCTCTTCATCTCGGGACCTCCCCGCCAAGACTTCGCCAAAGAAACAGCAACTACAGTCAAGACTAAAACACGAGGAGGACTCGCAGAATCAAGAAAAAGCAAAACTCACCCCGCAGAACATCAGCTAGACTGGCAACCCACGAAGCAAGATCGTCAATAATAGCCTCGGCACGCTCTCGTCGAGACCGATGGACAGCCACAGAAGCCTTCAGCTGCACAATCTCCCGCTCGGCATTCCTCAACCGCAAGCAAACAGACTCGTAGCACCCTCGCGAGCGTCATCCTTCAATGAATTCCAAGGACGAAGAACACTCGGAGCGGCCTACCGCAAACAAAAGCACAAGCATCAAACACCAGAAGGGACAAGCTAAGCAAAGTCAAGATAGATAAACACAACCGACAAGCAACAGTCACAGCAGAGTCGCGCGTTGCAGATGAAGTCTCAACAATAATACTACCGCCCCCTTCCCTCGCCCACAGTAGGATTAATCTGGGCGTCCACAGCCTTTTGCAGCAGAAGAGCAAGCTGATCAGCACGCCCAAGCAGCTCCGGCGAGTAGCCCGGGATGGTCTCAACCAAGGATTCGTCAATAGAAATCCCGTGCCCCATAAGGACAGCAAGAGCCATAGAAGAGCCACTCACCAAGCTGTCAGCAACCAACTCCCCCACGCGCTTCCCCTCCGGACCAAACGCAGCCACGAGAGCATCCAGGACCTCGGGCACCTTCGAAGCATCCGGCATCAGGTGCTCATGAACACGGCGAGGAAGATCAGAGGCACGACCACAAACACCCTCGACAGCAGCAACAGCACTCGCAAGAGCATCCGCAGCCCCCTTCAGAACGCCAGACCCCGAGGCAGCAACTTCGACCGGCTTCAAACCTGCAGTAGCTGCCAACAAGCAATGGAACGTCAACAAAAAGGAGACAAATGTAACAGAAGGAAAAGTACAGGATCCACACTTACAAGTAAGTCGGTCCGCCAGCACTCGAAGGCGTTTCCCCTCCGCCAACTCCATCTGCTCATATGCCCCCTCAGCTTGACGAAGGCGAACGAGCTCCTCATGCTGCTCGTGCAGCTCCACCTCTTTTGAAGACAAAGCTTCCTGCAAGTGGGAAGCAGTTCGAGAAACCTTGTCGGCCCTCTTCTCGGCCGCCCGGCGACGACCTGACGTGCATCCAACCACAAGGAGAAAGTCAGCGCAATAAAACGTGGAAAAGCTCCACTCCAAACAGCCTAAGAGGAAGACGCACCATCCATGGCAGTTAACGCATCCTGGGCAGAATCATGAGACCTTTGCCACCGTTCAACATCAATGATCAGGCGCTCACAGTGTTGGAATACAGGCTGTAAACAAACGTCAAAACGCAGTAAAAAAATGAGACTCTAAGCAACCGCACGCGCTTGCTCACAGCCTCGGGGGCTACTCCCATCGGGAGCACTGCCGTGCTCCCAATGAAAAAGAACACAAAATAGAAGCCTACCATAGCAGAAAAACGGTCAAATGCACGGATTTTATCTTCAGCTGCAAGATCGAAGCGACCAAAGAAAGGAGGACCCAGCTCAGCAGGTCTAACGTCAGAAGCCCCACCAACAGGCGCAACCGAAGAAGGTGCGACAAGGACGGCACCCGCCTCCGCGGCAGCCGCCGGAGGGGAAGACCGACCAACAGGAGTAGCAGGGACATCATGACAATGAACAGCTGCCGAGTCTGTCGACTTCAGATCCACGGTGGCCGCACTGCTACTCGAAGCAACCGGAAGAGTCGCAACACTAAAAACCAGCCATCAGATACAAAAGCAAGAAGGAAACAATGTACAAAACCAAGGAAAACACTTACCCACTCTGTGCAGGGCGAGCGCGCCACAGCCGGTTTCTCTTTGGAGCCGCAGGCGCAGAAGGCAGATCAGCAGCTGGAGCTACGGGAGCAGCAGTACCACGATCCCCAAAACTCCCGGGGCAGGACCGCTTCACACGAAAAGGGCCTGAATCCTCGCTGTCCCCAGACTCAACGATCATGGGCCCGATCCCGGCGGACCGAGCAACACCTTCGGCAGCAGAGGCATTAGGTTCCTTGAGGATATCAGCATCCTCCGGCTGAGGAGGATTACGCAGCACAGGGTCATGTCCCTACAGCACGCAATAAGAACAACAGTCAGCAGATAAGCAACCGCATAAACACAGGCAAGGCGACGCGGTCACAAACCTGAGGAGGAGGGTTTTCAGCAGAGTATGGGCGCGCAAGCCGCATCTCAGAGTCACTCGAGTACTTGGTCACCCATTGGAGTCGGGTGAGAAGCTCGCCAGACTCGAAATCTTCAGGCGAGCACCTGGTCGGGTCAGCAGGACCCAGATACTGCCACATAGGAGAGGCACGATGTTGCAGCGGCTGAACTCTTCTCCCCACGAAAACAGAGATAAGCTCCCCACCAGACAATTCATCCTTCAGCAAAGAAATCCTATCTAGATAGGGAGTCAGCTCAGTTGATTTCGCAGCAGTCAGCGAATGAGACCAAGACGCCTGCCTCACTACTCGAGCGGCTGGATTAAAAGGAGCAAGGCCAAAACGCTGGCCAGTCACGCAGCGGTCTTTCAGATAAAACCAGCCCCGCCGCCACCCGCTAACCGAGTCGATCTTCTCCAGATCAAAATATGAGTCTTTATCCCCAATAGAGATGCTCATCCGACCCACAGCATACTCAGAGTTGGTCCTCTTCACACTAAAGAGATGCCTCCAGAGCCCCCAATGGGGGTAAATACCCAGGAACACCTCGCACAAAGTGATAAAACAGGCAATGTGCAAAACCCCGTTCGGGGTCAAATCGTGCAACTGGATGCGATAGGATTACAACAAGCCCCGCACAAATGGATGCAGCGGAAGAGCAAACCCACGGGGGAAGTAAGATTGGAAGCATACCCGCTCATCTGACGCAGGAGCAGGGACCGGCTCGTCCCCCGGCAAACGCGCATCACCCTCGACCACTACGCCATCGGCAACCAGACGTGCCAGATCTGAAGCATCAAAGGTCGATGGTTCCCAACCGCCATTCATCTTGATTGGTTCCGTAGCAGCACGAGAATGTTTGGTCATAGAGGTCGAGGAGGAATCAAAGCAGAGGAAGAGGAAGAACTCGAGAACTGGAGAAGGCAAGAACAAGACGGGGAAAGCAACGGCTGGGTAAAAACCTAAGTTTACCCAGCCGCAAACCTATTTAACCCCGGAACCTAGCACAAAGGATCGCCGTTAGCCCCTTTTACCTAGTAAACGTGGCACGATCCCACGAGGGGCGCAATGCATGGAAAGCTCAACCGGCGCAGTAACAACACCGCGCACGACGCACGAAAAAGAGGACCATAATCGCACAAATGCGAAAATTTCGGCGGGACCACACCAGGTCGTTTCCTACGGCAGGCTACAGTGGTCAAAAATAGAAGAAGACCACGCCAACGTCTTGTCACAGGCAAAGCGTATAAGGTACGCCACCGACGCCTAGAGATTTTATCAGATCTTTTTCCAACAAAGCAAAAAATCTCACTCCCATCGGGAGGAGCCCATCTCGAGAGTCACCAGGTGCTCACTCATCTGAAGATCAACAAGGTGCTCGAGTGATCACTCGCACGCACTAGAGTTACATGTGCTCTCTCACCTATGGACCCACAAGGTGCTCGGGTGACCACTCGCACCCTTGAGAGTCTCGGGTGCTCCCTCACCTCTGAAAGAAACTCAAACAGATTTCGAGTAAATACTCGCAGAAGGATTCCTCGCCTGAGCACTCGAAACAAGCTCCGCGAGTGAGATGAGTGAACAACTCACTTGATGATTTGTTCCAAGTGGGTGAAATGCTATAAGGCTCCGCGCCTCAAAAACACACCTATTCCTGGAACCACGACACACTGTGCCCAGATGCCACGCAAGATTAGCGTGTAGGTAAGACCCCGCTGCGAAGTTCGGCCGGGCTGGGACTTGCCGAAGAGCGATTTCACTCCCAACCTTTCCATGCGCTGCGCATGAAGTATCAAGCCGGGCGGACGCGCCTTAGGCTACGCAACCAGCTGGCGGCAAATGAACACTGTAAGACCTGAAGCGGCCGGACTTTTGCTATGCTCCAGTATCCCAAGCTCATGTCGAGGGACATGGGTTTGATTGGGCGATCGTGGTATTTGCCACTAGCGCAATTCACCAAGGCTCGATCCTTCGACTCCTTGGGCCATTTCCGCTTAACATCCCTCGAAACAGGTTTTTTCATGGCCACCATGATGCCAGCGACCGCGGGTGCACCGCGCATACAAGCCACGGACGTGTGAAGACGAACTCGAGTCCCTGCGCGACTCTTCGAGTCCCCCAGGCACTCGGGGGCTACTGGCGAGGGGGTGACCCCACGACTCCTACTAATGGGCCTACCCGGTGTCATTGAAGGCCCACGAAGCTACCGCCGGATTCACCTTGGCCCGCTAGATGGCACCGACATTGGGAGTCCTCGACTGACAAGGAAGGTGCGGGGACTTGCCGTACAAGCTAGGGTTAGATTTCCTGTAATTGTAGATTGATTCCCCGAGACCTGATCTACTATATAAAGGCCAGGAGGGGCAACGCACCAAAGATAGAGACATCGCCTGTAACCCTAGCCTAGAGCGCATCTGCCTTGGCATCCCCTGTAACTTCTCCACAATCAATATATCGAGCAGGAAGTGTATCCTCCTGTTTGCCGACGAGCTTATCGTCCAACCTGTGTCTTTTCCAACTAGCCCAGGTTCCCTAACCATGGGACTTGCCGGGGCCGATCCTCGACAATTGGCGCCGACCTTGGGGATCACACAGGTTGGAATTACGATCTCGGCGGTCCCGACTTCAGCAAATCGCAACTCAAGGGCAAGATCCGGACCCAACCCACTCGAAGGATTCAATGTCACGGCAAACATCTTCGCCGTCCCAACAGTCTCGAGCAAGTCGCAACCATATCAGACCCAGTACAGTGGAGGCAACCAAACACGGCGTCAACGACGAAGGAACCGACGACCCAGAAGAGCCGCAAGGAACCCCTACGCAGGAGTCCCACTCGAGGAGGCACGACGCGCAGCAGGGGACCCGCAGGTCTTTCGACGGCCCACCACCACCCGGGCACCCGCCGAGAATCACAACGATGGCCACGAGTCTGACACCAGCAACCAAGAATATCGCCGCCAAAGGGAGAATCGACGACCCAGGAGGCGTGCCAGGGAGATCTGCAACGAGGACAAACCCTGTAAGCCGCACGACGCAGTCGAGGAGCCAAAGGCCGTCCGGCGCACCGCCACGCGGGCACTCAACGACAGCCAAGACAGCGACTCGGAGACAACGGTCGGCGAATACTACGACCCAGAGCGAAGGCCGGACGAATTCGCCAACCTCATCAAGCACCAGGACACAATTCGAGGAATCGAAACAGACCCCCGATTCTACGAGCGCCCGGAGCATGTCTTCACAATCTCAAGGAGGAAGAGGCACGGCGGGTCAAGCAAGCTTACGGTCAGAGAACAGCTTGCAGGACCCTGCACAATTCACAACTTTGAAGACGAATGGGGGCGCATCAGATCCAACCACACCCTGGGAGAATGTCGCCTGTTCAACGAGCTGGCCGACGACCTCAGGAACGAAAAACGCAAAGGAGTCAAGCGTGCTCGAGAGCTCGAGCAATCGCCACCACCAAGCCACGAAGGACGCCGCAGCCCGCCGCATGGGCAGGTTCTCATGATACAGGAAAGCAGGGTGCCACAAGCGCGGCGTGACGCCTACACCCTGCAGGCCGCAGCAACCGAGAACATGAAACCAGTGGAAACCTACCAACTGCACGACGTGGAGACCATCATCACGTTCTCACAGGATGACCACCCGCCAGCCATACCATGACCAGTACACGCGCCTCTCGTGCTCGACGCACAAATCGGAGGATATGACATGGATAGGGTTTTCATGGATGGGGGCAGCAGCATGAACATCATCTTCGCAAGCACCCTGCATAAAATGCTGACCCCTCGGTCGGTATGGAAGAAGTCAAGCACCGTACTAAACGGCGTAGTACCTGGAGAAGCAGCAACATCACTCGGATCAATCGAGCTTGAGGTTGTCTTTGGCAACCGACGCAATTTCGCCAAGCACGTCCTCGAGTTCGAGGTGCTCGACTGGCCATCTCAATACCACGCCATATTGGGACGACCAGCGTTTGCGCAGTTCATGGCAGTACCACACTACGCCTATCTCAAGCTCAAGATGCCAGGCTCAACAGGAGTCCTCACGATCAGCGGAAGCTTCATCAAGTCAGACCAATGCAATCGCGATTTCCACAAAACCTCCGACACACTAGGAGCGGACCAAGAACTGAGAGAAATAGTCATGGTCGTCGACAAGAAAACCTTCCCATTGACAAACCGCAGAGAGTCAAAGGAGTATGGTCCTATCTTCAGCATCGACGGCGACACGGTCACGCACCAAGTACACCCGACAGACCCACATAAAACAGTCCGCATGTACGCCCACCTGCCAGAAGAACAAGCGACTGCTCTAGTGGCTCTCCTTCGAGACGAGTGGAAGACATTCGCCTGGTGCCCAGCCGACATGCTTGGCATACCACGCGAATTCACAGGACACGCCCTAAACATCAAACCAAACACGAAACCAGTAAAGCAAGCTCTGAGACGATTCTCGGAGCCCAAGTGTAGGGCAATCGGAGAAGAAGTCAACCGACTGCTCGACGCCCAGTTCATCCGAGAAACCAAGAAGGCCACTTGGATAGCAAACCCAGTGCTTGTGCCCAAGAAATACACGGACGTACTGCGCATGTGCGTCGACTACGGGCCAGTGAACAAGCACTGCCCGAAAGACCACTTTCCCCTGCCAAGGATCGACCAAATAATCGATTCGACTGCGGGATGCGATCTGCTTTCCTTTCTGGATGCATATTCAGGATACAACCATATCAGGATGAAAGAAGAAGACGAAGATCACACCTCATTCATCACACCTTACGGTGTATTCTGTTACAAGACCATGCCCTTCGGGCTGAAGAATGCAGGTGCCACATACCAGCGGATGATGCAAGCCTGCCTAAAGGAGCAAATCGGGAGGAACGTACAGGTGTACGTAGACGATATCGTCATCAAGACCTACAAAGCAGACACGCTACTCGACGACCTGCGTGAAACCTTCGCAGCACTCAACAAATACAGGATCAAGCTGAATCCAAAGAAGTGCGCTTTCGGCGTACCGGCCGGGAAACTGCTCGGTTACATGGTCTCCGCCCGAGGAATCGAAGCAAACCCCGATAAGGTCCAAGCCATTGCCAAGATGCAAGAGCCGACTGACATAAAAGGAGTACAACAGCTAACTGGAAGACTCGCAGCACTAAGCCGCTTCATCAGCCGGCTAGGGGAACGCACGCTGCCCTTCTACCAACTGCTAAGGAAAGGAGAAAAATTCGAGTGGACTGAGGAAGCCCGCCAAGCGTTCGCGGACCTCAAAAAGACGCTCTCAACTCCACCAGTTCTGGCGGTACCCAGGGACAAAGAGAAACTCTACCTATACATAGCAGCGCGCATCAGCGTAGTAAGCACGGCACTCGTCGTCGAACGCATGGAAGAAGGCAAGGTCCAAAGCATACAGAGGCCAATCTATTACCTCAGCATGCTACTGAACAAGTCCCAGCAACGATATCCACACTACCAGAAGTTACTGCTGGTCGTCATCATGACTTCACGGAAGTACCGCACTACTTCGACGAGCACCCGATCACCCTAGTGAGCAGCGCCCCACTCGCGGACATCCTCAACAACCCAGGAGCGACGGGACGAGTCGCCAAGTGGAACATAGAGCTCAGCCCGCGAGATCTACAGTTCAAGCACCCAACAGCAATCAAAGCCCAAGTACTCCCAGACTTCCTGGTCGAGTGGGCAGAGGTCCAAACACCAGGACCCCCGGATCTGTCGAACTCATGGTCAATGTTTTTCGACGGATCGAAAAGACAACAAGGAGTAGGAGCAGGAGTCGTCCTACTCTCCCCCAAGGGAACGAAGCTGAAGTACATCCTCCAGCTAAATTTCAGCCACGCATCCAACAACGAAGCAGAGTACGAGCCACTCCTCCACGGCATGCGCATGGCCAAAACATGCGGAGCCACCCGCCTCATCATCTACGGGGACTCCAATCTCGTCGTCCAGCAGGCGATGAGAAATTGCAACGCCCTAGCCGACAACATGGCAGCTTATCAGAAACTCTACAACGAACTCGAAGGGAGTTTCGACGGCTGCGAGCTCAACTACATCACCAGGGCCAACAACACGGAGGCGGACGAGCTCGCAAACATTGGATCGACCCGAGGACCAATACCACCCGGAGTTTTCCTGGAAAGCATCAGCCAAAGATCCATCAAAACACCGGCGGTGGCACTCGGGACAGCCGAGGAAGAAGAGGACGCAACAGACCCTGCGCAGGTGGCATCAGCAAGCCCGGCAGAAGGCACCGGCACCAGCACACCAGACGGCACAGCAGCAGACGAGCTCGACGGACCAGCCTGGGAAAAACCATTCCTTCGGTTCATAATCGAAGGAACGCTACCGCAAGTCGTGGCCGAAGCACGACGCATCAGCAGACGCTCCAAAGCGTTCACGGTGATCAATAGACAGTTGTACAAGCGCATCATCACGCAAATATTACAAAAGGGCATCGAAGAGGAAGACGGCAAAGCCCTACTCCTCGAAATCCACGAGGGCACATGCGGGCACCACGCAAGCAGTCGAGCACTCGTGTCCAAGGCATTCCGAGCGGGATTCTACTGGCCCACAGCTATGAAAAACGCAGAGGACATAGTGCGGCGCTGTGTCGCCTGCCAGAAATTCGCTAACAGACCGCACGCCCCGGCATCAGAGCTCAAGACCATACCATTATCCTGGCCATTCGCCACCTGGGGACTCGACATGGTCGGCCCACTCAAGAAATCATCAAAAGGAGGAAGGACACATCTACTGGTCGCAGTCGACAAGTTCACCAAGTGGATCGAAGCAGTGCCAATCACTAGTTCCACCGCCCTCACGGCCGTGAACTTCATCAAGTCAATAATCTTCAGATTCGGAGTGCCACACAACATCATCACAGACAATGGCACAAATTTCACAGCTGCCGAATTCCAGAACTTATGCGAAGAACTAGGCATTAAAATAAACTACGCGTCAGTCGCGCACCCGCAATCCAACGGCCAGGTGGAGAAAGAAAACGGTCTCGTATGCGGAGGACTCAAGAAACGGCTCCTCGCACCACTCGAGCAGGCCGCCGGAAACTGGGTAGAAGAGCTCCTCGCAGTACTTTGGATCCTACGGACCACGCCAAATACTGCGACCCAATTCACACTGTTCTTTATGGTTTACGGGGCCGAAGGAGTACTACCACATGACCTCAAGTTCGGAGCCCCTCGGGTCACGGGGTACGAAGAAGAGGAAGCAGAGGAAGCACTCCAAGACGACAAAGACACAGTCGACGAGGCAAGAGACGTGGCCCTGTCAAAGTCAGAAGGATACCAGGACAAGCTGCGCACTTACCAAAGCAGCCGCCTTCGAACGAGAACCTTCAACAAAGGGGACCTAGTACTACGAATGATACAAGAGAAGGTCCACAAATTAGCCCCCCAATGGGAAGGCCCATTCATAGTATCAGAAGTCACCGGAGGCGGCGCCTATAGGCTAAAGAACCCAAAGACGGACGAAGATGTGGGCAATCCATGGAATGTCGCAAACCTGCGACTGTTCTACCCTTAGCATCAATCGGTTGGACATGACCGACAACTCATGTAACCACTCGACCGCAATAAAGAATATGTTGCCCAAACATTACCAGCTTTCAAACAAAGCACTCGGGGGCTTAAGAAAAATCCCCCCGAGCCCTGCTATCGCCTACGCGATCTTACATCAAAAAGCACTCGGGGGGCTTAAGAAAAATCCCCCCGAGCCCTGCTATCGCCTACGCGATCTTACATCAAAAAGCACTCGGGGGCTTAAGAAAAATCCCCCCGAGCCCTGCTATCGCCTACGCGATCTTACATCAAAAAGCACTCGGGGGCTTAAGAAAAAAAACCCCGAGCCCTGATATCGCCTACGCGATCTTACATCAAAAAGCACTCGGGGGCTTAAGAAAAATCCCCCCGAGCCCTGCTATCGCCTACGCGATCTTACATCAAAAAGCACTCGGGGGCTTAAGAAAAATCCCCCCGAGCTCTGCTATCGCCTACGCGATCTTACATCAAAAAGCACTCGGGGGCTTAAGAAAAAAAACCCCCGAGCCCTGATATCGCCTACGCGACCTTACATCAAAAGCACTCGGGGGCTTAAGAAAAATCCCCCCGAGCCCTGCTATCACCTACGCGATCTTGCGCCAAAAAGCACTCAGGGGCTTAAGAAAAATCCCCCCGAGCACGCCATCGCCCACGTGATTCAACACTTGAAAACTGGAATCACCATAGCAACAAACAGGAGTACCCAAAGCTTTCACAAACGACAAACGTCTACATCTTCGCCACAGCAAAATAAGAGGATTACTGCAGAAGCTCATCACGCAAAGTTCATATCAGCCTACGTCCGACCCCCCGACTCGAACGTAGCCTCGGGGGCTACTCCCATCGGGAGCGCTGACGCGCACCCAATAGAGTTTGAACAAGCAGGCCACAGCCAGCTGCACCTGCGAAAGGACACGAGACTCGCAAAGGGTGTAGTCAGCACTATCTCCAACTTCAGCCCGGCGAAGATCAACCGCAGCTGCTCCAAGGATGGCGCCAAAGGAAATAGGCCAAGTTTCTCTCAGCCTACGCTCGACTCTACAACTCGAACGAAGCCTCGGGGGCTACTCCCATCGGGAGCGCTGACGCTCACCCGATAGAATCTACGTCCAAAAGCAGTACACCAGGAGGAGCCGAACACATTTCAAGCAGTTAAGACACAGCAGAAGGAGTCGACGACCTGGCACAGTCGAGTGCATAATGTTGGAAAGTCTGGAGGCAAAACACTTTACTCAAACAGCCTGAAACACAAACTTGGACACAAAGACTCAGATACATTTGGATAGAAGGCAGCTCCTACTACAAGAGGGAATCATCCAAGGAATTATGACTTCTACATGTGTGCCCATGAAGTACATGACTACATTACAAGGACATCAACACAGATAACGGGAGGAAAAGGGACTCGTGGAGGATGTCAATGACATAACAAAAGGTGAAGCTCGAGTTATTTCTCGATGCTCCACCAGCTTCTTCTCCAGCTCCACGAGTTTCTCCTTCAACCCCTCTGCAGCAGCAGCACCACCAGCTTCTTCTCCAGCTGTAGCCACACAGCCGCTGAAGAAAAGCCGTCGTCAGCCCTACGAAGCCCCTTGGCGTGCTCGCTTGGTCGAAGGCTTGGCGTCGACGTCCTCGCCAGAGCTGTCCACCAAGTCATCACCACCAGAGGAGCTCCTGGAAGAAGGAGTCGAAGAAGAAAAAGGCGTAGCACCCCCCGACCTTGTGGAAACGTCGCTGCTTGACTCCTGAGCTCGCGGGTCCATGCTGTTGCCGCTCGGATCAAAAGCACGGACGGCAACAGTACTCTCACCATCAAATCGACAACAAAGAACATCGCCGTCGCGCAGACCCAAACGACGAGAAAACGAACTCCAACCAGAACCAAGAAAGACCAAGCGGGAACGGTCAAACTCCAAATCGACGTAGGAGGGAGCTCGATCGTTCCCCTGAAGATGAAGAAGCAAGCCATCCAAACCAAGATCGACCACAATGGCAGAAAAAGAGGGAGGAAGAAGAACGCGAGTGGCACTAAGGCCACGAACGCGCAACAAGAAGTCATGCTGCCAAAAGCCCTCTGCAGAAGAAGAAGAAGAAGAAGGTGGTAGCGAAGTTCGACCACCGCGTCCATAACGAGGAGTACGTCCACCTCCACTACGACGGACGCGGCCACGGCCGGATCCTCGTTTTGGTGCCATGAAAAGTTAGTAAAAGGGAAGTAGAAGAGGAGACAGATGGAGGAAAGCAAACCAAGAAGAAGCCAATTTATAGTGTAAGGAAGCCCCGACGCGGCAAGGCCAAGCGATGCCCGCACTTAAAACTACACCGACGCTTCAAAATCCGAGGCCAAAGATGCTCGCCCACGGGGCGCGCTGTTCATACTACCATCAAATCACGCGCGTTGGAAACGCGCGCATCGGGAACTTAACCGGCGCTGCTAGCACGCAACTGAGCTCATCATTATGACCGGTCAAGATGAAAATACGGTTCACTGCCAAGCATCTATGACGATAACCACACAGTGACGTGGTTATCCTGACAAAAAAAAAAGACCAACCGACGTCTTGTCACAGGCAAAAGCGTATCAGGTACCTAACGACGCCTAGAGATTTTATCAGATATTTTTCCAACAAAGCAAAAAAAATCTCACTCCCATCGGGAGGAGCCCATCTCGAGAGTCACCAGGTGCTCACTCATCTGAAGATCAACAAGGTGCTAGAGTGATCACTTGCACGCACTAGAGTTACAGGTGCTCCCTCACCTATGGACCCACAAGGTGCTCGAGTGATCACTCGCACGCGCTAGAGTTACAGGTGCTCCCTCACCTATGGACCCACAAGGTGCTCGAGTGACCACTCGCACCCTTGAGAGTCTCGGGTGCTCCCTCACCTCTGAAAGAAACTCAAACAGCTTTCGAGTAAATACTCGCAGAAGGATTCCTCTCCTGAGCACTCGAAACAAGCTCCGCGAGTGAGATGAGTGAACAGCTCACTTGATGATTTGTTCCAAGTGGTTGAAATGCTATAAGGCTCCATGCCTCAAAAACACACCTATTCCTGGAACCACGACACACTGTGCCAAGATGCCACGCAAGATTAGCATGTAGGTAAGACCCCGCTGCGAAGTTCGGCCGGGCTGGGACTTGCCGAAGAGCGATTTCACTCCCAACCTTTCCATGCGCTGCGTATGAAGTATCAAGCCGGGCGGACGCGCCTTAGGCTACGCAACCAGCTGGCGGCAAATGAACACTGTAAGACCTGAAGCGGCCGGACTTTTGCTATGCTCCAGTATCCCAAGCTCATGTCGAGGGACATGGGTTTGATTGGGCGATCGTGGTATTTGCCACTAGCGCAATTCCCCAAGGCTCGATCCGTCGACTCCTTGTGCCCTTTCTACTTAACATCCCTCGAAACAGGTTTTGTCATGGCCACCATGCTGCCAGCGACCGCGGGTGCACCGCGCATACAAGCCACGAACGTATGAAGACGAACTCGAGTCCTTGCGCGACTCTTCGAGTCCCCCAGGCACTCGGGGGCTACTGACGAGGGGGTGACCCCACGACTCCTACTAATGGGCCTACCCGGTGTCATTGAAAGGCCCACGAAGCTACCGCCGGATTCACCTTGGCCCGCTAGATGGCACCGACATTGGGAGTCCTCGACTGATAAGGAAGGTGCAGGGACTTTCCGTACAAGCTAGGGTTAGATTTCCTGTAATTGTAGATTGATTCCCCGAGACCTGGTCTACTATATAAAGGCCAGGAGGGGCAACGCACCAAAGAGAGAGACATCGCCTGTAACCCTAGCCTAGAGCGCATCTGCCTTGGCATCCCCTGTAACTTCTCCACAATCAATATATCGAGAAGGAAGTGTATCCTCCTGTTTGCCGACGAGCTTATCGTCCAACCTGTGTCTTCTCCAACTAGCCCAGGGTCCCTAACCATGGGACTTGCCGGGGCCGATCCTCGACACTCACCCATCCTTCAGGCCAGACAATGGAATACACCTCACCCAGCTCTAGAATCCAGATGCATACTTTGAATGTGCTTCCCTTTGCTGACCTTGAAGATATTCCGGTGGTTCGTGACTGCCCGGATGTCTTTCCTGAAGAGCTGCCGCGCATGCCACCCGACAGATGTGTAGAATTCATAGTGGATCTTATACCAGGCACAACTCCAATTTCCAGACGCCCATATAGAATGGCCCCACATGAGTTAGCTGAGATAAAGACCCAACTTGATGCTTCGTTGGAAAAAGGCTTCATCTGCCCTAGTTCATCACCATGGGGTTGCCCCGTTCTGTTCGTAACGAAGAAAGATGGAACAGAAAGGATGTGCGTAGACTATCCCCCGCTAAATCTAGCGACGATAAAGAACAAGTACCCATTGCCCAGGATCAATGATCTTTATGATCAACTTGATGGATCCTCTGTCTTCTCCAAGATGGATTTGAGATTAGGCTATCATCAAATCAAAATCCGAAACGAGGACATTCCCAAGACGGCTTTCACTACTCGATATGGTCTTTACGAGTACACCGTCATGTCCTTCGGGTTAACCAATGCCCCCGCCACATTCTCGCGCTTAATGAACTCGATCTTCATGGATTATTTGGACAAGTTAGTCGTGGTTTACCTCGATGACATACTTATATACTCGAAGAACGAAGAAGAACATGCCGAGCATCTTAGGCTGGTATTGATGAAACTTCGAGAGCACCGCCTTTATGCCAAGTTCTCTAAGTGTGAATTTTGGCTACCAGAAGTGACCTACTTAGGCCACGTGATTTCTGCGAAAGGCATTGTTGTCAATCCCGAGAGAGTTCAGGCCGTCCTTGACTAGACTCCACCTGAATCGGTTAAGCAAGTAAGGAGTTTTCTTGTCTTAGCAAGCTATTGTCGCCGCTTCGTTGAGAACTTCTCCAAGGTTGCAAGGCCTCTAACTAAACTCCTCAAGAAAGATAAGAAATTCCAATGGACTCCCAAGTGCGAGAAAAGCTTTCAAGAGCTGAAAAGAAGATTGACTTCTGCACCCGTACTTGCACCTCCAGACACCAAAATGGATTTTGAGATCTATTTTGACGCTTCACGACAAGGGTTAGGATGCATACTTATGCAAGATAGACATGTGGTAGCTTATGCTTCACGCCAGTTGCGGCCACATGAAGAGAACTATCCTACCCATGATCTTGAAATCGCTGTCGTAGTTCATGCCCTGAAGACTTGGCGACATTACCTCCTTGGTAATCGTTGTGAGATCTATTCCGACCACCAGAGCCTCAAATATATATTCACCCAGCCAGATCCTAATCTCAGGCAAAGACGCTGGATTGAGTTGATAAAAGATTATGACTTAGGAATTTCTTACACCCCAGGCAAAGCCAATGTCATGGCTGATGCACTAAGTCGTAAGTCGTATTGTAACAACCTCATGTTACAACAGTGTCAACCACTTCTTCATGAGGAATTTCACAAGCTCAATCTTGAGATTGTTCCTCATGGCTATCTTTCTACCTTGGTGGAGAAACCAACCCTTGAGGATAAAATCATAGCCGCCCAGAAACGTGATAGTGGTATTCGAGAGATCAAGAAGAACATTGCTAGCGGAGTTGCTAAATGTTTCTCCACAAATGATCAAGGTGTCGTTTTCTTTGGCACTCGATTGGTTGTACCACGAAAACACAATCTTAGGAGGCTAATTCTTAAGGAAGCTCATGACACTCCCCTTTCAATTCATCCTGGTAGCACAAAGATGTACCGAGACCTACGCCAGAGATTTTGGTGGACTAGGATGAAGAGAGAAATTGCTAAGTTCATTGTTGAATGTGATGTTTGTCGTCGCATTAAGGCCGAGCACCAAAGACCTGCTGGTACTCTTCAACCTTTGCCTATTCCCGAGTGGAAATGGGACAAAGTCAGTATGGACTTCATAACTGGCTTTCCAAAAACCCAAAAAGGAAATGATGCCATCTTCGTTGTCGTTGATAGACTTTCAAAAGTTGCTCACTTCCTTCAAGTTCGCGAGTCTATAAATTCTAGTCAGTTAGTGGACTTGTATGTCTCTAGAATTGTGTCTCTTCATGGTGTTCCTTTGGAAATCATTTCTGATCGTGGTAGCCTTTTCACCTCTAGATTCTGGGGAAGCTTTCATAATGCTATGGGAACTCATCTCTCCTTTAGCACAGCTTTCCATCCTCAGTCTAGCGGTTAAGTTGAAAGGGATAACCAAATTCTCGCAGACATGCTTAGAGCTTGTGTTATCTCATTCGGAAAGAATTGGGAGAAGTCTCTTCCATTTTCCGAGTTCGCTTACAACAACAGTTTCCAATCTAGTCTGAACATGGCTCCTTTTGAACTCCTCTATGGATGACGATGTCGAACACCCCTAAACTGTTCAGAAACCGGTGAAAGATAATTCTTTGGACCGAATATGATCAAGGAAGCAGAAGAGAAAGTCCGCATTGTTCGTGATCAATTGAAAGCCGCACAGTCTCGTCAGAAAAGCTACTATGATCGTCATCATAGGCAAGAAAGCTACAATCTGGATGAGAAGGCTTACCTTTGGGTTACTCCTCTGAAGGGAACCCAAAGATTCGGTATCAAAGGCAAGTTGGCCACACGTTACATCGGACCTTTCCGCATTCTCGCTAAACATGGAGAAGTTGCCTACCAACTTGAACTACCTCCGCACCTTTCCCGAGTACATGATGTATTCCATGTGTCACAACTCAGGCGTTGCTTCAAGGACCCCATCCGCGAAGTCAACCATGAAACGCTTGATCTCCAAGATGACCTTTCTTATCGGGAGTACCCTGTTCGTATTCTTGATTCTGCAGAGCGTGTCACTCGTCGTCAGCAGGTCAAGTTTCTCAAAGTGCAATGGTCACATCACTCCGTGAAAGAAGCCACATGGGAAAGAGAAGACCGCCTCCGTGCCGAGTACCCCTCCTTCCTCCCGACGACTTCTGAATCTCAGGACGAGATTCTTTTGAGTGGGGGCGAGTTGTCATAACCCAAGTTTAGGTATGTGCTAGGGTTCAAGTGCTCTTTTGCATCATGTGAAAAATTTCAAAAGAAATCCAAATGGGGAAAAGAAAAGCCCTAAAGAATTTAATTCAAATGGCCAGATAAAAATTGCTTCCAAAAATTCCTCTGGTATTTTTGAAAAGTCTTATAAATATGCATGATCACATATAAAGTGAAGTGGATCCCACTGCATGCACCAAGATTTCTCAAAAATTTCAAAAAGGGCTTGGAAATTAAATAAATACCCTATTTGAATTAAAGTTCAAATTATTTGAATTTTAAAAATGCCCAAACTTTGTGAGTGGCTAGCTATATGCATTAAAAGTCCACATAAATTTTTTGAGCATTTAATAAAATGCATAGCTAATTTTTTAGCACAGCAAAACAAATAACAGAAAAGAAAAAAACAGAATAAAAAGGAAAAGGAAACTTACCTGTGCTTCTAGCCCATGTGGCCCAGCTTGGCCAGCAAGCCGGCCCAGCCCACCAGGGGCAGGGTCGTCTTCTACCCCGCGCCAGGCAGGCTGGGAGCTGCGTGGCGGCCATGCCACGGCAGCCGGCCACCTCCTTCTTTCCCCCTGGATCTTTTCCCCTCGCCGTGGAGGCCCTGGACGCCCCCGTTTCTTCCCCCCCTCCAGGTCCATACCCCTTCCTCTCCCTCTCTCGTTCTAGCGCACCACCGAGACCAGCCGGAGTGGCCGCCGTGCTCCGACGCGGCCACCGGCCGTTCCAGCCCGAGGCGACGTGTCCAGAAGCTCCGCCGGTGCCGACTTCGTCGACCTGCATCGTCAATCGATCCCGAGGCACCCCGAATACGACGCCCGCTTCACGCCTTTGCCGCCGGCCGCAGCAACTCTGGCGAGGGATTACTCCGCCGCCAGCCCCTCCCCGTCCTCTCCGTTCCTACCGTCGCGCTCCCGGTGAGCCCCTCGTCAGTTTCCCTCTTCCCGCGCTCCTCCCCGTCGCCTCGTCGTCGTTCCCCTCCGCATCAGTGCTCCGACCGCCGCTTCTATTGTCATAGCCATGGCCTCGTGCCCCCCCCCCCCGAGGTCCCCCTTGTGCTCCAGAAGACGTGCAAGACCACGGGGCACACGCCCGTGCCTTCCCCGTGCCCTCCCGTGGCCGGGAACCCGATTCCGGCGAGCGCCGCCGTCGCCAAGCCAGCGGCGTCAAGCCGCCGGCCATTAGGGCCCCTAACCACCCCCTAATTACCCCCTAACCCCACTAACAGGTTGGGCCCCAACCCCCTAAACCCCCCTGTTAACTTAAGTTAATTCAGAGACTAACCCCCCTTGTGATTGACCAGTGGGACCCAGCCGTCAGAGGCCCCCTGACGTCACCCCTGCGTCACAGTGACGCAGTAATTAGAATTTGAATTAAAAGAATTACAGAAAAAGATAGAAAATCAATTAAACTTCAATAAATCATAGAAAATTCATATTAACTCCAAATTAAACATATAATATATGAAAAATTATCAGAAAAATGCAAGGATTAAGAATGTGCAAAAAAAAATCTTGTTTGACCATTTTAAAATGGGGCGAAAGTAGAAAATGTGCATATGGCTAAATTTGAATTTGAATTTGAAGTTTGAATTTGCAAATCCTTTGCAATACACTTCAATTAAATTAAATTGTCAACAAACCAGTACCATATACATCATGGACAACTATATCATGTGCTTGTGCATTTTATTTTGATGTTGCCCCCCTTGTTGATGATTGCCTCCGATGACAGACATTCCGAGATGGTGATCACCCCTGAAGAAGAAGAAGTTCGGTAAAACCCCGTGTATCGTCAGCAAGGCAAGCAAACCCCATTGATCATGTCTATAAAATCCTACTTCCCTCTCAGTCTCTCTTAAGCATGTTTAGGAGATCACCTTGTTATCGATTCTACCGCATAATTGAACCCATATCCAATGCATGACCTATCATCTTGTCACAGTAGTAAGCGAACCACAATCCTAGCTGACATAGGAGTTGATTGATATCATGTGGCCCCTGCAACTTTTACAGCTTATTGCATGCTTAGAGGTTACATTGAGGTTACTTTGATCTGTGAGTCGGGATGGTTGTGATCATGTTACTGATGAAGGTGAAACTGTGTTGGTGAATCCACCCTAAACAAAGGTGAACGATGAGAGGCAGTGTAGGAGTGCACAGTGGGTTGTCTCATTGAACACCGCCTTAATCCCGAGTTCTTGTGTGGTGATCCAAGACGAAGAGTACTACCACATGTTGGGCACATGGAACCCCGCTCAACCTACTAACTCACCCCAGTTCAAGTCCGGGAGTGGGCTTTCCATTTGGCATATGGATAGAAAAAGAATGAATGAAAGTTTGCATCATTTAGATATGTGGGTGGACCTGTGAGACAGTAAAACCATCTACTAAGGTGGCGTCTCGGTCGCCTGCATCGTCTGAGTCCGTATCGTTGACCTAGCTGGACTCTTGAGCGGTGAGCAACTCAGATGGTTGATTCCTAGATTAGAATTGGCTGTGAGTTAAAATTTGTGGAAATTATCCTCGCCGACACCCGCTTGAAGGGTGACGAGCTCCCGGCGGTAACTGATGGTTTCATGTGTGTAGCAGTACACCCTGCAGGGTTAACAAAACTATTCGAATAGCCGCGTCCGCGGTAAGGGACTACTTGGAAAGCGGTGCTTGATTATTAGACAACTTGAATGGATACTTCTAAAACTCGCAAGATAAGCGTGAGTGCTATGGTGTGCTTCCTCATGGGGAAGTCGAGGAAGTATCCATAGTGGTGTATTGGTTGGAGACTTCGTAGTGGACTCGTGTACGCTTCTTACCTCAAGTCTGGTACTCGTAGTACAGGACTAGCCAAGTCAAAGCTGGCACTTCTTCATGATGAAACCCCACCTCCCTTTACCTTGATACTTGAGCATGAGTAGTATAGTTCTGATGTAAGTCTTGCCGAGTATGACTTTGTATTCACGTTTGCTTATTCTATGTTTTAGATGGAAACCCAGACCCCGATGGATTCGCCTTCCTGAAGCTCGACATTGACTAAGCTAGTATAGTCCAGACAGCAGTCTGGTCCCTCGTGGAAGGGCATGTATGTTGAACAAGGCTTCTCTAAGCCATTTGTTAAACTTGTCTGTACTCAGACCTAATTTGCTTCCGTTGTATGATGTAATGACGATCACAGACATGTGATCTTTGTATGCTCTATGTGTAAGTCAATAAAGATACACTTTGTAGAGTTATGTGATGATACCTGCTGTTCATACTAGGCATGTGTGTTGCGTGTATGTTTATAACATGCATGTCTTAGTATGGGTTTTCGAGACCTTAGT
Organism: Bromus sterilis; assembly: GCA_950022295.1. Classification (NCBI taxonomy): domain Eukaryota; kingdom Viridiplantae; phylum Streptophyta; class Magnoliopsida; order Poales; family Poaceae; genus Bromus; species Bromus sterilis. The sequence continues at coordinate 246,839,528 of OX465601.1, forward strand.
TTTGATCTGGTTGGCGGTCTTTTATACACCAAGTGGCCCTTAGATGTGTGTAGCTTGGGGCATCGCGATGCGATTGATCGTCACTCTGTCACGTGCACACTTTGTTGTATGATCGAGCCCGCCCTAGACCCCGACTAAGTAATCGGGCTGGAGTAAGTCTATGTAAGAGTTAAGATTCAATCGATAACATGGTTGAGGCGACTTGTCTATGAGTATGGGATTCACCACCCATAAGCATTTAGACTTGTGAGCGGATGATGAGGACCCATCTCAGTTGATCATCCGGCCTGGATGGGATGCCCCTCACGTTTGATGCTTTCCGAGAGTGTTCTGTGCTTGGCCTTGTCTTCTTAGACAAGTGGGTACGGCTCTCGGCTCTCCATGTGATTGCATCGTGACTGGAATTACATATGCTAACCCCGGGTCCCGACAATGGATAAGATATATCATGTATTTAACTTGGGGCAAGGCACACAGAAAAGCAATGATCATCTAGGCATAAATCAAACATCAGGCATGTACCCCATAGGTAGTTGTACGTGCTTGCAATAAGAACTTGCACAACATCTTTTGTCCAACCATCCCGCTACGAACGGGGCCAAAAGGAACTTATGGAGATTAAGGTGCTCCTGTCAAAGAGCACCGGAACAAAGCATTAACAATCAATGGATAGATGGAATCCTCAAACTATAGTCCGTTCCCTTTGGTGTCCCTAGCTTTCACCTTTGGGATCGCCGGTTCCGGACTATAACAGGTGCATACAACTCATAGATAGGATCAAGAACACAAATATATTCATGCCGAACCTATGGGGTCACACACTTAAGGGTGGTAGATTTGTTGAGTACTAGAGTGATAGGAGCATGAGTATAACACACCAGAAAAGTTTCGGAGTGATAGGAGCATGAGTATAACACACCAGAAAAGTTTCGGAGTGATTGAGATTTAATCAAAGAGAAAACCAGAATCATTTTGGGGCACCGATAAAGTACCGTCAAGAGTTTTGAGAAAACCGGAGGGCCGGAAAAGTTCCGGGATGGTCTAAATATGTTTAATATTTATTTATTGTAAATTTCCAAATTGTTTTGGAATTATTAAATTAAATATCAATGGTCCCTCTCTCACTTGGAAGTTCCAAGTGGGGGAGGGAGGACTTGGACCAAAGAGGCCCAAGGGGGGCGCCCTAGGAGGAAGCTTCCTCCTAGGAGAGGAAGTTCCCCCCCCCTTCTTTGGCCGACCCTAAGGGGAGGGAAACCCTAGGGCGCCACCCCTAGGGCTGCCCCCTCCTCCAAGGTGGCCTCCCCTCCCCTACCACTATAAATAGATGAGGAGGGGGCACCCCCAAACACACAAGTTTGCTCCTTTGCCTCACGGCTGCCCCTCCTCTCTCTTTTCCATTAGATATAAGCTCCACCTTACGCCGAAGGTATGATCCTCCCTCCTCTCTAATCCAGCGGCGCCGAGTTCTGGATGGCAGAGCCCTGTCGTATCTAGTACACCGTACGTGTGGATCAACCGTAGAGAGGTCGTCGTTCGATCTTCGTTCGAGGGACTTCTAGATCTGTTCGAGGGGTTGCGTTGCGTAAAGCTTCCCCAACTCTCCATTATCATCTTCTGCTGCGATAGTGATAACCCACAACTGCAGGGGATCGAGATAGTCTTTGTGGGTAAGAATAACCCAATTTATATATTCGACTCAAGGGGAGCCAAAGAATATCCACAAGCTTTAACAGTGGAGTTGTCAGTTCCACCGCACCTGAGATACACTTACTTGCAACAAGATATTAGTAGTAACTGCGATATGGAAGTGAAGATAGCAACGGAAATAATGGTGGTGAAATAGCGACAGCAAAACAGCAAAATTAAACAACTAGTAACCAGCAGAATTAAAAACACTGTAGGCTCGGGAGATGGATGGTCGGGCGCTGCATGGATAAGATATATCATGTATTTAACTTGGGGCAAGGCACACAGAAAAGCAATGATCATCTAGGCATAAATCAAACATCAGGCATGTACCCCATAGGTAGTTGTACGTGCTTGCAATAAGAACTTGCACATCAACTTTTGTCCTACCATCCCTCTACGAACGGGGCCAAAAGGAACTTATGGAGATTAAGGTGCTCCTGTCAAAGAGCACCGGAACAAAGAATTAACAATCAATGGATACATGGAATCCTAAAACTATAGTCCGTCCTCTTTGGTGTCCCAAGCTGTCACCTTTTGGATCGCCGGTTCCGGACTATAACAGGTGCATACAACTCATAGATAGGATCAAGAACACAAATATATTCATGCAAACACATAGTATTCAGATCTGAAATCATGGCACTCGGGCCCAAAGTGACAAGCATTAAGAGAAACAAGTTGAAGCAGAGATGATAAACAACAATCTAGATGATAGGCAACATGCCCCCAACAATCTGACAAACTATTACATGATCTAACTCATCCAATCCCTACCATCCCCTTTGCCTACAGCAGGGAATTACTCACACATGAGAGGAGAAGTCAGAGGGAGGATGGAGTGGTGATGATGATGACGATGGCGATGATCTCCCCTCACCGGAGGCCAAAACAGCCTCCAGATTAGCCCTCCCGGAGAATAACAGAGGGTGGCGGCAGCTCCGCGAAGCGAATTGGGAAAACAACTTCTGTATCGGGGTTTCTCCATCACGGGAATAAATAGGAGCCTCGGTAGGGCACCAGAGGAGGGGGGAGGCCCCCAGGCGGCCAGAGGGCGCGGCCCCACCCTTGGCCGTGCCAGGGGGACGCCTGGGGGGCCCTTGGCTGTCCTCTGGTCCCACTTCTGGCACAGTGGCCCTTCGGGTGCGTGGATTTTCTGTGATTTTTCCTGGAATTTTTCTGAGACACCTAAAAATCCATTTTCCTGTGCACAATAAAACCATACAGGCAGCTCTGCTGAAAACATCGTTAGTCCGGGTTAGTTTCGTCCAAATCATGCAAGAATGAGGGCAAAAAAATAGCAAAAGTGTTTGAAAAAGTAGATACGTTTGAGACGTATCAGATAGAACTACCGTTGGACGTTTGTTAAGGTAACAAGATCGCTACCATCGTTTGCATCTATCTTAGTGCCATTTTTTTTGTTTTCTATCCGAATCCCAACATACACTGCCTCCGAAGATAACGTGCAACCAGAATGCTAATTACGTGGTGCCGATGACATGTGTGTAAGGTGAAGACAATTGTGTAACTCATGCTGCAATATATAGATGAAAAAATTTTGTACTGAAAATTTGGGTGTCCGTGAATATATGTACTCCATCCGCCATGACCAACTGTCGATCCACCCTTAATTATGATATCTATCATGGTTTCGTTCCATCCCTTTATTTTATAGGTTGTTGATAGTTATCTTCTAAACATGATTGTTCTTATGTGTTTAATATTTCACAGGTAGGTTCTGACGATGTCGATTTTGACAAGGAAAGCAGGGACAACAAGAGCCGCTACATCCTCCGCAAGCTGCGGAGTGGGAAGATCGGCTACCGTGATGACGGGGCGTATGGGAAGCTCCGATGGACATTATTTTCTAGGAAGAGGGTTGCCTGAGACTTTGACAGCCTGATCATGCATTCCAAGAGCACTGGAAAATCACAGAGGGATGAAGGGAAACCGGTAAACAAGGCACGTCATGCAGCCTTCGGCGTCTTCCTCAACAAGTACACAAAGGGACATGTGGCCTTCTTCATCCATCGGCCTGCTCCTCTTCCTTAAGATGTCGAAGAAGTGCCAACCGGGATGCACCCTACTTGGTTGCACCTGCGCGCTGCCTCTGCCTCCCCCGACTATATATACGTTATGTCTTCTGGTTGTTGTTGGTGATGAAGAATGATGCCCCATATATGCATTAAAACTTATGTGCTACGATCGTTACCCTGATACGCTATGATCGTTAATCTATCGTTATCATCAAGTAGTTGCTATATATATATATTTGTTTTTCAAATATCTATTCAATCTTTTAAGTGATCATGCATATGTTGATCACTGATCAGGGTATATGATCAATACTGAAATTAATATTCCAACAATGGAAATCTACATCAAAGCTGGTGATAACTGTAGGAAACATGTAGGAGATGGCTGCAATAACACAGGTTTTGAGAGGGCTTATGGCGTGATAATAAATCTCTTATAGTTTCCTACCCTACATTATTTGATCTTTGCTTCAACAAAAAACATGTATGTTGCTAAGGCATTCAGCTTGAGGTTGAGTAACATCTCCTTTAGAAGAACCCTCTATAAGGATTCTCTAAGTTTGTGGGTGAGCTGCAAAGACAAATGTGATGAGATTGATCTTTCTGATCAACAAGAAGGAATCTAAAAAAATGCAATAGTATGTATAAACATGACTAAAATTACTCATTAGTGGGCTAGAGATCGACCAGAGAAGTTCTTAATTAAGAGCAACATAAGAAGACACACACGTCCTAATCTACATAAACATAGTATTTTATTTTGATAACTTAAACAGACACATAAAGTTATTCCATGGCTGAATTTTCCTTGGCCCTCGTGATCATCTTGTCCATCGCTACATTGCTCTTCATCAGGCCTTCCGCGCGAAGGACCAATGTATCCCTGCGCGCGCGGTTGAGCTTCAGCTCCAGGTTCGCATTTTTATGCGTGAGGTCGATGTTGAGGGCCATTGTCTTCTTCAAAAACTCATGCAAGGTCCGAAGTGTTGCAAGCGAATCCTCCACATGCTTCAGCAGATGCTCCCTGGCGGCAATGACGTCATCCATGTTCTCTTTAGCCACATTGATGGCAACATTGACATTCTCTGTACTCCTGTCCAACGCCTGGCATAACTCATCGATGATGGACAGGTGATTTTCCTGGCAATCAGATCCACCAGACCTGTATGTCGATGTGAATTAAAAAACGATGTCAAAAGAAAGATCAGAGAAGAAAGGAGAAAGATTTGCTCGCAAAAAAGGAGAAATTGTAATGTAATAGAAAGGAGATGGAAACCACTATACACCTAACACGCTCAGCCGGGGGCGATGAAGAAGCCATAGCCTTGGGGTGAAAAATTGTGGATCGAGATCTGGATGGCCGGGAGGCGCTGAGAGAGAGAGAGACATATAGAGATGGAGTAGTGGAATTGGAACCCAATTTTCCCCGCTATTTATGCAATGGGTGGTTTGTCTAGAAGAGGGGAGGAACTGCTGAATAATGCACGGTCACGTCCCCAAGACGTCGGCCAACTGCACGCGTACCGTGTAGTATAGTTGACCACGAAAACGACCGCATGACCATTGGTAGAGGGCCAGGCGACTATTATAACCCACAGTTATTCAAAGCAATCCGCCAGTGATAGGAATTAGCACCACCCCTAGTTCATTTATTTTATTTAACTGTTGGTGTCGCAACTCTTAGATTCTCAGAAACGTTTTTGATATGCTTTACATCGCACACTATGTTTTAATTTAGAACGTTTGATTTACTAAGCTAGCGATTCATTTTTTAGAACGTATGTGTTCTCATGAGCAATCACAAACACTTGATTGTAGGAATTGTGTGTCGTGCATAACCAACACTAAGTGTTGCTAAAAAATGCCTGATAAATTTCACAACCCACACATTTTAGTAAATACAAATGATTGTGAAGAAGGGCTAGCGTTTTATTCTTTGCAACCGTGGGTTTTCTGGTTGCTCATGCGGACGGTTGTTTGAACGAATCGTCAGCCCTTGTGTCACACACGAATGGATTTTCAGAAGCGTACCTGATAGATTAGGCATTCCAAACATTTCAGTAACTACGAACGATTGCGTAGACAGGTTGGCGGTCCTGTATTTGCAACCGTGGGTTTTCACCCTAACCATCCTAGACGTGTTTTCAAATACCCGTCAGCCCTACATCACCCATGCAATAATTTACAGAATTGTGGCCATTGGCGTACGTTTCCCAGATGGTTCAGTTTCGGGCACATTGTTTTTTATTTATACCATTTGCGTGATAGCATCGCAAACAGTTTCGGACAAGGTACCGGGAAAGGAGTGTCGTGTTAGCCCCTCTTTGCACTAGTGGTTGCTCGTTTGAACACCTACTTGTAGCTCTTGGAGTCCCACTGGTCGATAACTTTGGTATCTTCACCGAGGGAAATTTGTTGTTGTCTACTTCTCAACCTTCCACTTGGGGTAGCAAACGAGGAGCACTATCCGATGCCATCAAGCTAAATTTCTGGCGCCGTTGTCACGGAATCCAGTCTACAAGATAGGGGAGTTGCACACTATCTTTTATCTTTTCTTTTTAGACTTTTTAGTTTACTTTCTAGTTTTTGCTTTTGAGTCTTATACCAAAAACACGAAAAAATTAGTTACCTTTGCTGCTGTTACTATGGGTACCACTGAAAACACTAAGTTGTGTGACTTCACTAGTCACAACAACGACTTTATCAGCACTCCTATTGCTCCACCTGCCACTTCAGCACCTTCATATGAAATCAAACCTTCTTTGTTAAATCTTGTTATGAAAGAACAATTCTCTGGTGCTGGAGATAATGCTTCTTTGAACTTAAATAGTTTTGTTGAGATTTGTGATATGAAAAAGTACAAAGAAGTAGATGGTGACATTGTTAAACTTAAGCTTTTCCCTTCTCTTTGAGAGGAAGAGCTAAGGAGTGGCCGCAATCCTTGCCTAGAAACAGTATAGATTCTTGGGATAAATGCAAGGATGCTTTTATTGGGAAGTACTACCCACCTGCAAAAATTATCTTGTTGAGAAGTAACATTATGAATTTTAGACAACTGGATAATGAACACGTTGCCCAATCTTGGGAACGTATGAAATATCTTGTTAAGAATTGCCCTACACATGGTTTGACTACTTGGATGGTTATCCAGACTTTCTATGGAGGATTGAACTTTACCTCGCGAAATCTGTTGGACTCGGGCGCGGGAGGAACCTTTGTGTCAACTACACTTGGTGCTGCCACGAAGCTATTGGACGAGATGATGACAAACTATTCTCAATGTCACACCGAAAGATCTCCAACAGGTAGGAAGGTAAACTCTATTGAGGAGATCTCCTCTTTAAATGAAAGGTTGACTTGATCATGTCAATACTTACTAAGCAAGCTCCTATTGATCCTCATGATGTTCCTTTAAATTCTTTGGTTGCTCAAGAGCAAGTAGATGTCAACTTTATTTCTAGGAACAACTTCAAAAATAATACTTATAGGAGTAACTTTGGTAGCAATCCTAGACCGTTCCCATCCAACAATTATGGGAACAACAACACTTATCCTAGCACCCAAAAACTCCACTTATGAATTAGAGAGCATGCTTAAGGACTTCATTACTTCTCAAAAAGCCTTCAAAAAGAGTGTAGAAGACAAATTAGACAAATTATATATTCTCTCTTTGAAGGTAGACAACATAGCTCATGATGTAGAGATGCTCAAAATTAGGAATTTTCACCTTAAGGAGAGGAAAACTACACCTATGAATGCTATCCAAGTGCAAATTAATGAGAACATTATAATGCTAGCCAAACTTAAGGATAGGTGGGCTAGAGAAAAAGAAGAGGAAGATATAATTAAGATCCTTCCTACTCACACCACACTTGCCACTTTACATGTTGTTGAGGATCTCAAAACCTTTAGCACCCATCACATTCCTAGTCCACCTAATGGACCTATCAATGGTGATGTTAATACTTTAACTTTAGGACAAGAAGGTCCCATGAACTTAGAGACTACCAAGAAAATGAGCTTAGATGACATCACTACCACTTTAATTAATGGTACTGAACTTGATTTTGATCATTGTAGTCTTTTTGAAGTGATCAAATTTTTGTAAAGAATGGCCAAAGACCCCCACACAAGTTCACTTAACATCGCCTTCACCGAGCATATCACGAATGCTCTTATCAAAGATGGGGAGGAGAATCTTAAATTAGAGGTTTCTATTCCTATATAACTAGAAGATGGTTGGGATCCTATGGTCAAAATTAAATTGAATAATTTTTCCTGCTTTTCTTTATGTGATGTTGGAGCTAGTGCCTCTGTTTTACCCAAAAGAATGTATGGTATGCTTGAATTGAAACCTTTTGATCCTTGTTCTTTTGGTGTTCGCCTTGTTGATTCTTCCGTAAATAAACCTTTAGCGAGGATTGATGATGTTCTTATAGTTTTCAATGATATGTTCACGTTGATTTTTCTTGTCATGGACATTGAGTGTGATCCCTCATGTCTAATTATTTTGGAGTGTCCTTTTATTCGCACCGTTGGTGCTACCATTAACATGAAAGAAGGGATTATATGACTCCAATTTCCCCTCAAGAAGGGAATGGAACATTTCCCTAGAAATAAGATTAAGTTACCATTTGAGTCCGTTACACGGGTAGGTTATTCTTTTGAAATTGATAAAACTTGATCTTCTTGCATCATGCCTAGCTCAAAGGCATAAAAGAAAGCGCTTACTGGGAGGCAACCCAAAATGTTTTTACTTTCAGTTTTAGTGGTCTTGATGTTTGTTAATATTGTAGCAACATCATTGTATCTTTATTTTCAAGCCTTGTGCCAAGTTTTAGCCTCTTATTGCAAGAAAAATCAAAAGTTGTGACATCTGTCCAGAAAACAGAATCTGTTTGCTCCCTTATAAAAATTCTTAAAAATCACCAGATCATATTTTTGATCTGAATTTTTTTGACAGTATGATCTATACAATTGAATTTCTGAGGTCTGTTATGAGTTTTTCAATATGAGTTGCAGAAGTTCCCCTAAAAAATTATCTACTACCTCCTGGTGTGTTTTCCCAAATTCTGCCATGTTTTGCATTTTCACCGTTTTGAAAATCTTAAACTTGCTTTTTCTTTGCATAAACTTTTTGGCAATCTTGAGAAACAGTAGCTCTTCCTGAAAATATTTATTTATAGTAGAGGAAAATTATTTTATTATGGGCACTAAACCCTCTGATCAACTTATGACGAGTTTCGTATGAAGGGAGTTTTCAAGTGTGTGAAGGAAGATGATGAAAGAAGATCCGGGAGTGTCAAAAGCTCAAGCTTGGGGATGCCCCCATGCACCCCCAGGAAATATCCAAGGAGACTCAAGTGTCTAATATTGGGGATGCCCCCGTGCATCCCCTTCTCAATCAACAATCATCAGGTCGTCCTTCACCACACTATATTTTTATCAATTCATATGTTATGTGCTAGACTTGGAGCGCCTTGCATTTACTTTTTAGTTTGTTTAGTTTTTCTTTTTGTTCATAAAAATTTGGACCCTAGCTGTAACACCCTCACTATCATGAACAGTAATCACCTTGCTAATCAATTATTACTGTTGCTAATCATTGTCACTTAAACTGACCTTGATCAAACTTTGTAATTGATCATCTTCAATCCATGGTGGTTGGTATTGAAAAGCAATGTGGCCATGGGCCTTGCTCATCATGAGTAAAAACAAGTCCAAGCCCCTTTGAATTGAAATCACAACTAAGCTCAAATGCCTTTTAATGAATATTAAAAATAGCTGGCAATTAAAACTTTGCCCAAAAATGGTGAAACCAGTTTTGTAAAATGCACAATAATCACTTGTTCATGTCCTTGTGGTTTGGGGAATTTAATAAGCCATGTATTAATTCAAACAAATTAAACACTTGGCGGAAAACCCCCTTTTTACCATTTAATATTTAAATGAAATATAAAATGATTTTATAATAACCCCAAACTTCTTGTGGGCCTCTGGTAATGTTAGTTACTAATTATGGAACACATATTAGGTTTTTCAAAAAATGTCTAAGTAAAAAAAATACAAAAGACAAATTAATAGAAAACGAAATGAAACAAATAAAGAAAAGGTGAAAACCTAATCTACTGCCTCCTGGCCCATCTCCCCATCTCCCTCACTGGGCCAACCCAGCCCAGCTAAACCCCAGACCGAGCCCACCCCCATCCGTTCCTCCTCCTCTGTTCACCACCATGTCGTGGAGGGCATCGACCGTGGACACGGCGACAGCCGACGCCATGGAGGCCATCGGGCGGCTCCCCAGCGACGATAAGACCCTGACACCCCCCAGCGCGAACCCTATCTCGCCCCCTGTCCAAACCCCCTCGCGACCCCTTGCTTGACCTTGTCGTCCACCTCGCCCCGCACGGACCCGCCCGGAACCGTGACCGCCCCGCCGTGGTTCCCGCGGCCAACGACGACGAGGAGACCAGCCACCATGTCCCAGCTCCTCCCCGTGGACGTCTTCGTCGAGCCCCCCAGCCAATCGTGTCCAGGACACCGCCTAGCCGACGTCATCGCCGCCGTGCACCTCTGACCACCGCGGGACTCCGGTGACAAATCGGTCGCTGTCTTCGCACCCCCGAGTACACTGCCTTCCCCTTCACGTCCACTGTGAGCCACCGCGAGTTTTTCCCCTTTCCCCCTGCAAATCCGCTGCCGTAGCCCCCCTTTCCCTTCGACGCCATTTGCCGCCGGTGCGAGTCGTGGCCACCATGGCCGAACCATGCCCTAGCCTCGCATGCGCCCGCGCTCGTCCCGCGCTCTGGCTGCATCCCTTGCCTGCGCAGTGCGCGCGCGAGCACGTACCCTTCCCACCCGCAAGCTCCTGCTGGACGCCTCCCTTGCCATACCTTCGGCTGCCGCAACCCCCCTTCGGCCGCTATGCTGCTCACCACGGTCGTGCCCTCGCCGCGTGCCCTGCCCGCCCTGCTCCCCATGCCCCCTGCCGCGACTCCTTGTCGCGCTGCCCCTTGGCCGCCGCGGCTCCCTCGCCGGCTGGCCTCACCATGCTCCGTCGTCGACATGGGCAGGGCCTTGCCCCTGTTAATTCCCGTTTAAGGTTAATGTAGATAACCCCTAGCCACTTACAAGTGGGCCCCCCTATTAACTGCCCCTAATTAAAATAAACATAGAAACCTGTTGGTCCTATGACATGTGGGCCAACCCCACTTAACCCTCCCTGTTAGATTAAATAAGAATGTTAGATAATAACTGTTAGACTGACTACTGGGCCCCACTGTGGTTAGTTTAAATAGAAAATGTAATTATTGTAATGTGCCTATGACATGTGGGCCACCCTTCTGTTTTATTAAATAAAAATGTTTTATCAATATGTGAGGCTGACCAGTGGAACCCACTGGTCAGGTTTGACCTTGTCAACCCCCTTTGTGGATAATGTTGAATTAATAATAAAAAGGAAATTCTAGAATTGATTTAAAATGAATTAAACTTAGAAAATCATTATCTTTTAAACCGTAAATCAGATTGAAAAACTTTATACATGAAAGTTGCTTAGAACGGTTCAACGAACATGGTTACACTATCCACTTGTCTGTCAAATGTCTCTAACACTACAGACATGGAACCTTCCCCTCCGGATCATCTGTCCGGTAATCAACCGGTACCGATGAGTCATTCCCGGATAAATTCTCAGTCCGAGCCATACACCTTGTACTGCGTTAGAACACCGCCAACACCGCGTTTGCTATGTCTTGTATTTGTATTGCTATTATTGTTCTGTATTTATTGTTTCTCCCCCCTTTATTCTCCGGTAGACCCCGTTGCTGCCGCCGACTACACCTCTGCCGAGTACGACTACTTCGTCGACGACCGTACCCCTACCGCGAGCTTCCAGGCAAGCAGAGCCATTTTCCTTCCCCATATATCGCCTATCTTTTCCGTACATTTCTTGAACTAGGCATATGTTGATGCTACTACGTTACAATCCTATTCTGTTGCATAACCTGTTTTTGTCGCCCCTTGATGTACCTTTCCTTGTCCTATGCTGCCTTATAAATATATATAATATTCAGTAGTGAACCATGCGCATTGTTATCTAGGTTTAGAATAGTGGGCCGTCAACACTCTGGTGAGTGAACGCGGATTACAAAATATTATAACTGCAACAGGTACTGATCAATGCAGACGCCCTAGGGAACCTATAACGGCGAGACTCTGCCTAGTCACTTCGAGTTTGACTTACGAGTGGACGAACTCGTATTTCACTCCCGTCGTCTCAGTAGCGTAGCATCACTGGGATGATACGAGGGTATTCCTCTTTAGTTCATTCCACTGGTGTCTCGGCACCACCGGGGTGATACGAGAATATTCCTCTTTAGTTCATTCCGCTGATGTCTCTGTCGAACCTCTTCAAGTGTACCATCGAGGGTGATTCCTCCTGGTTTCACTTGATGGTAGGAACCCGAATCAACTGGTGTCCTTACAGGTAAGGAGTCGGGTGACCCAACGGTGCCCGCGCAGGATATTTTAGCGGAACGACGGGTCAGGTGTATTCCACCGGTGTGCGGCGGGCCTGGTACTGTTCATGGCCGACAGATATCCTGTTGTACGAAAGTCGAGCTCTTCGGAGAAAACGCGAGACAAGGTAAGGAGACGGTTCACCTTATTGGTAGCCGCACGAGTTGGTGGGACGACAGGGCAGGCGGCCACTGGCTTTGGTAATGGGGGTGGACCTGAATGCTGTCGTTGTCCGCGACTCACCTAAATAAGGACAACGATAACGGTTGTTCCGATAGAAAATTAATAACATGCTTAATGGGTTCGGTGGATGACTTGAGTGGCTATATGCCTTTATTCACTACCTCCACGTGGGATTACAACTACAACAGGTACGGATCAATGCAGACACCCTAGGGAACCTACAACGGAGAGACTCTGCCGAGTCGCTTTGAGTTTGACTTACGAGTGGACGAACTCGTATTTCACTCTCGTCGGCTCAGTAGCGTAGCATCACTGGGATGATACGAGGGTATTCCTCTTTAGTTCATTCCGCTGGTGTCTCGGCACCACCGGGGTGATACGAGAATATTCCTCTTTAGTTCATTCTGTTGATGTCTCGGTCGAACCTCTTCAAGTGTACCATCGAGGGTGATTCTTCTTGGTTTCACTTGATGGTAGGCACTCGAATCGACTGGTGTCCTTACAGGTAAGGAGTCGGGTGACCCAACGGTGCCCGCGCAGGGTATCTTAGCGGAACGACAGGTCAAGTGTAGTCCACCGGTGTGCGGCGGGCCTGGTACTGTTCGTGGCCGACAGGTATCCTGTTGTACGAAAGTCGAGCTCTTCGGAGCAAACGCGAGACAAGGTAAGGAGACGGTTCGCCTTGTTGGTAACCGCACGACTTGGTGGGAAGACATGGCAGGCACCGATGTTACTGGTGGACCTGACTGCTGTCGTTGTCCACGACTCACTCGAATAGGGGCAACGATAACGGTTTTCCCGATAGAAAATAATAAAATAACTAACGGTTCGGGTGGATGACTTGAGAGGCCGCAAAGGCCTGTACGCACTACCTTCACGCGGGATAACGGTATGGGCCCACCGCGTTGTGGTCTCGTTTGAAAGCTCTGAAAGACGTCCAGTTCATCATTGTGGTTAGGTCGACCGGCATCCTTGAAGAGTTGCGTGGAATCACCTGGCACACAACGATCCGGAGGGTGAGGGGCGACGGTCCAAGACCCCCTTGCGCTTAGGACTGTAGACTGGCGGGGACCTCTCTGATGAGCCGTAGGATGGGCCTCGGCATGTCGGATAGCCTCAGTGGGGTGTTCCCTGATAAGGTGTACGCCCCCCTGGAGATCTGAGCATGCAGGCTGAACAGTAGTGCACCCCTGCAGGGAGTTTGATCTATTCGAATAGCCGTGTCCACGGTAACATGACGCTTTATGATGAAGCCAGAGCCTACAACTACAAACTACTACTACTAAACTGTTGGTTCCAGTTTCTCTTCCTTGCAGGGAAGTCAAGGAGGGGATCTCGGAGGCATTGATATTTATTAATAATTATGACTTACTATTATACAATGCTGCAGCAACTTCTGCTCCATTGTTACTTTATGCTTTATATAAACTGTTGGCTATTCTCTTCTTGTGCTTCCAGACTTGTCGGAAGATGCTAGTCTTCGATAGGCCTAGCGTCTCATCCTTATTCTGATTTCTACCTTGCAGTCCACTATATACAGCCTCCCCTGTCGGGACCCAGGGTTAGTGTATGCAAGACTCTCTACAACACAATCATATGGAGAGCCGAGAACCGTACCCACTTGTCTTAGCAGACAAGGCCAAGCACAGAACGTTCTCGGAAAGCATCAAACGTGACGGGCATCCCATCCAGGCCGGATGATCAACTGAGATGGGTCCTCATCGTCCGCACACAAGTCTAAATGATATGGGTGGTGAACTCCCATACTCATAGACAAGTCGCCTCAACCATACTATCGATTGTATTATAACCCTTACATAGACTTACTCCAGCCCAGTCACTTAGTCGGGGTCTAGGGCGGGCTCGATCATACATCAAAGTGTGCACGTGACGGAGTCACTAACAATCGCATCGCGATGCCCCAAGCTGCGCACATCTAAGGGCCACTTGGTGTATAAAAGACCGCCAGCCATATCACAACTAAGGTCTCGAAAACCCATACTAAGACATGCATGATATAATCATACACGCAGCACACATGTCTAGTATGAACAACAGGTATCATTGCAATTCTCTACAAAGTTTACATCCTTATTGATAACCCTTACAGAGTGCACACAGAGATCACGAGACCGTGATCCAACATTACAACAAGCATGCGGAAGCAAAGTAGGTCTGAGTACAGACAAGTTTAACAAATGGCTTAGAGAAGCCTTATTTATAAACAAGCCCTTAACAAGGGAACCAGTCTGCTGACTAGGACTACACTAGCTTGGTCTTCAGTCGTCGAGCTCGAGGAAGAATCCACCTTCGGGGTCAGTGGGTTCATCTAAAACATAGAATAAGAAAACGTGAGTAAAAAGTCGTACTCAGCAAGACTTACGTAGGAACTATACTACTCATGCACATGTATCAAGGTAAAGGGAGGTGGGGTTCATAAGCAGAAGTGCCAGCTTTGACTTGGCTAGTCCTGAACTACGAGTACCATACTTGACGTAAGAAGCGTACACGAGTCGACTATATCTCCAACCAATTACACCACTATGTTGCCTTCCTCGACTCCCCACGAGAAAGCACGCCATAGCACTCACGCTTATCTTGGCAAGTTGTATAAGTGTCCAGTTCTAGTTGTCTAATAATCAAGCACAACTTTCCAAGCAGTCCCTTACCGCGGACGCGGATATTCGAATAGTTTTGTTAACCCTGCAGGGGTGTACCGCTACACACACATGACCATCAGTTACCGCTTTTGGCCTCGACGCCATTCAAGGGGTGTCGACAAGGATGTTCACCACAACTGTTACCTCATAGCCTATCTAGTACAAGAAAGTGTAAGTCCAAGTATGTGATCAGAGGGGGAGGGGGTGAATGATCACTTCAAATTTTTGCATGAAACTATGAAGTGAAGCATAACTAGGCAGCAGAAGAGATTCAACAGAAAGGTAAACATTGAAGCAGAACAGGATTGAAGCATAACATAGCGAATCAAAAGCATCGAATCAATTGCATTGAAGCAAATCACTGAAGCAATTGATAAACTGAATGAAAGTTCGGAAAGTAAAACGAACTCTTGACTCGGCGATGTTTGTTAGACCAGTTCACACTTTGCAAAGTGCTACGTCTGGTTGGAGGGACTTGTGATTGAACACAGGATCTAACCTCTCTCCGTCCGTATCTCCACTGCACCAATCTCCTTGATGTTGGTCAGTTCTTCACTCATGGTTGATTATTGAGGAAATCACCAAAACCTTTGACAAACTGGACTTCGAGGCGACAATAACTCTTCGCTCTCTGAAGAACAACTCTCTAACCGTCTAGGAGAATTGCAGTTCTCCAAGATAAAAAGGCTAGCAAACTTCTTCCTAAGTCATAATGAATCAACTCAGATCAATAGGACTTATGCTTCGGTGGATGGGTTTTTCGGTTTGCTTCGGTGGGGTTACTCTCTCTTCCCTGTAAGGAAATATTCTTGGAGCAGCCGCCGGCCAATGAGGGCGGGGGTGGCATATTTATAGGTGGCAATCCCTAGGTGCGAAATGACTGAAGTGACCCGATGTGACAGCTTGACACCTGTCCCCAACGGTCATATTTCCAATCAAAGCACAACTTTACTTGCGGTCCAAGTAAAGCTGACTCACGGACTTGGTTCTGCTTCAATAACCGAAAGAACTAAGTCTTCGCTAGTGAAGCATTACCTAATGCACATGAGATTTCTCAACTCTGGCTTCTCACTGGTTTGGATTCGATCTGAGTCTTTTCACCAAAACCTTCAGAGTACATTTACTAAACCCCTCTTGATAGTACGGTTTTTCCTACGACTCAAAGAAGTGAAAAAGAACTACGCAAAAACTACTAAGTCTTGCGCCATCTTGGTCATCTCCTTCGATGAGACGAGCTTCAGGATTCCTTATCTTTTTAGGGGTCGACATCCGTGATGAGCTTCACTCCAGAGGATATGCTTCAGTAAGTATGTAAATATTCGTTGAAGCTTTATCACCAACCTATAACTTCAGGAACCTAACCATCTGTTTTACACTAGAAAACTTGTTAGTTCCTCTACTGTTTTGCCCAACAATATCCAAAACTCATAGGGGTATAACTTTGCTCTTAAAGAAAGCCACCTACCTGGGTTGACTAACATTATCGTGAACCCGGCCGGTTTACCGAAGTGGACCCAGATGATTTGTGCGTGGTGCATAAGCCGATCTCGGTTGAGCCGTTCTCTCACTTAGCAGTCAGGCCACAAACCTACGAGAACTCCAAACTACTGCGACATCTGGACATCGAAAGGGATGAGTTAGTAGGTTGAGAGGGGTCAGTGAGCCCAATGTATGGTTGTACTCTTCATCTTGGATCACCACACAAGAACTCGGACTTAGGGCGGTGTTCAACGAGACAACCCACTGTGTACTCCTACACAGCCTCTCATCGTTCACCTTGTATTAGGGTAGATTCACCAACACATTTCCACCATCATCATCATGATCACTACCATCCCGACTCACATAACGGTATCAACATTGTATCACTCTAAGCATGCAATAAGCAGTAACAGTTGCAGGGGCCACATGATATCAATCAACTCCTACATCTGCTAGGATTGTGGTTTGCTTACTACTATGACAAATGATAGGTCATGCAAAGGAATAGGTTCAACTATGCGGTAGAAATGTAGCATGTTAATCATCCTAAACAATGCATAAGCGAGACTGAGATGGAAGTGGGATTTTATCTACATGATCAATGGGGTTTGCTTGCCTTGCTGACAGGGGTCGTACACGGTATCTTCAACGGAGGGGGTGATCTCGGGTTCCGGCTCCACCTCTATTCGACAAACAACACAACCATCGAAACAATAATAAGACAATTCTCAAACCCATGAGTTGAAGGTTTAAACTTGATGTATGTGTCACTGATGTGTGAGTTATTCCAATTAAAAGGAGTGTATTGCATTTGAAATGCAAATTCAAACGCTAATTTGAATTTCAAAAGAATGCATATGCAATGTTGCCACTGTTAACCCAATTTTATTTGGTCAAACATGAAAACAGATTGTATATTCAGAATCCTTGCATTTTTCTGATAATTTTACATATATTATATGTTTAATTTGGAGTTAAAATGAATTAGTTATGAATTTCCAAAGTTTAAAGCATTTTCTAGAATTTCTGAGTTATTTCTTAAATAGAAATTCGCTTTAATGCGTCACTGTGATGTCAGCATGACATCAGGGGTTTGACTCTAGTCAAACTGACATGGGGACCCACCTGTCATTGGCTCTGGTTATTAATCAACTGAGTTAAATTAAACAGGGGTGGTTAAGTGGCCTTGGGCCCACTGGTCAGTGTCAGAGGGGTGATTAACAGGGTAATTAGTGCCTAATCTAAACAGGCCACGTCGACCTCACCGGCGGCAAGTCACCAGCGACGTCCAGACGCGGCGGCATCCACGGGGATGGCGGCTCCGGCCACCAATTGGTGCGCTGAGACCACCAAACGGAAGCCTGAGCACTCGCGCATCGATTCCAGCTCAACGGGGTTACTGGGGGTCACCGGAGCGTCACCGGCGACGAGCCCTAGCGGCGGCCATGGCTCGGGTTTGATGCCGTCGACGCTGCGGTGCACCGTTTTGACCACGGACGGTTGCGTTGCCACGCTGGGACGAAGTGGAACACGATGCGCGCCATGGTTGGGACGGAGGAGCACGAGGGCGACCTCTTCGGCGTTCATGGCGACCGTCGTGGTGCTGTTGAAAGGGGGATTTGGCTACGGGCTTAGGGGACGGCTGCGAGCGGTTGGGGAAGAACCAGGAGCTCACCACGGAGCTGATGGAGGTGACGATGAGGCCGGGGAGGCTGGAACGACGGAGTAATCGGCGACGGTGATCTTCTTGTCCGGCGAAAGCTCGAGCTCGATTCCGGCGGCTAGAAGATGTCGCAGCTCAATTCCTTGCGCAGCGTGACGTAGTCGACGTAGGCGGAGACGTTAGACACGGTGGTGCGGCCCTAGGAGGTCACTGGCCACGCGTGCGCGCAGCCATGGCGACGGCGGCTTTCGGGTGGCGAAGAAATCTGGCGAGGGAGAGCTCGGGAGTGGCACGGAAGAGGGGGAAGTGGTCGAGGGCGCTTCAGGATGTCTCCAGGCGTCGAGACGTGGTCTCGGGGAAGCAGGAGGTGGCGGGGAGCTCGTCGGCGACGCGGTGGCGTGATGCATGTATTCCACCGAGCAGCTTGTGGGCGCGGGGAGGAAGACGACAGAAGAGGGAGGTGGGTTGGGCCTGCTTCTGGGCCGGCCAGGCTTGAGTTGGGCCTCTTCGCAGGTAAGCTTTTCTGTTTTTATTTTTTTATGTTTAATCTTTACTTTCTTTTTCTGTTTATTTGTTTTGGCTCTGATAAAATAGCAAACCATTTTATAAAATGCCCCAAATTTTTATGTGGACTTGAGAGATGCATATATCTAGCCACTTATAAAGTTTGGGCATTTTTAAAATTCAAATAATTTGAACTTCAATTCAAATGGGGGTTTAAATTTAAATTCATGCTCCTGTTTGAATATTTGAAAAATCCATGAGCATGGATTGGTCCCACATCACTTGATTTGTGATCACACTCATTTATGAGACTTTTCAAAAATGCAAAAGGAATTTTTGGAGCGACTTTTATTCTTGCCGTTTGAATTAAATTCATCTGGGGGTGTTCTCTCTCCCATTTCAATTTCTTTTTGAAAATTTTGACATGATGCAAAGTTACTTGCTAACCCTAGCACATACCTAACAGAGGGTTATGAAAACTCGCCCCCACTCAAAAGAATCTCGTCCCGAGATTCAGAAGTCTGTGGGAGGAAGGTGGGGTACTCGGCACTGATACGGTCTTCTCTTTCCCACGTGGCTTCTTTCTCAGAGTGGTGTGACCATTGAAATTTTAGAAACTTGATCTTCTGACGGTGAGTGACACGCTCTGCTGAATCAAGAATACGAACGGGGTATTCTCGATAAGAAAGGTCATCTTGGAGATCAAGCGTTTCATGGTCGACTTCGCGGATGGGGTCCTTGACGCACCGCCTGAGTTGTGACACATGGAATACATCATGTACTCGGGAAAGGTGCGGGGGGTAGTTCAAGTTGGTAGGCAACTTCTCCACGTTTAGCAAGAATGTGGAAAGGTCCAATGTAACGTGGGGCCAACTTGCCTTTGATACCGAAGCGTTGGGTTCCCTTCAGAGGAGTAACCCGAAGGTAGGCCTTCTCATCTAGATTGTAGCTTTCTTGCCTATGATGACGATCATAGTAGCTTTTCTGACGAGACTGGGATGCTTTCAATTGATCACGAACAATGCGAACTTGCTCTTCTGCTTCCATGATCATATCCGGTCCAAAGAATTGTCTTTCACCGGTTTTTGACCAGTTTAGGGGTGTTCGACATCTTCGTCCATAGAGGACTTCAAAAGGAGCCATGTTCAGGCTAGATTGGAAACTATTGTTATAAGCAAATTTGGCGAATGGAAGAGACTTCTCCCAATTCTTTCCGAATGAGATAACACAAGCTCTTAGGATTTCTTCGAGAATTTGGTTAACCCTTTCAACTTGACCGCTAGACTGGGGATGGAAAGCTGTACTAAAGGAGAGATGAGTTCCCATAGCATTCTGAAATCTTCCCCAAAATCTAGAGGTGAAAAGGCTACCACGATCAGAATTGATTTCCAAAGGAACTCCGTGAAGAGACACAATTCTAGAGACATAAAAGTCTGCTAACTGGCTAGCAGTTATAGACTCGCGAACTGGAAGGAAGTGAGCAACTTTGGAAAGTCTATCCACAACAACCAAGATGGCACCATTTACTTTCTGGGTTTTTGGAAATCCAGTGATGAAATCCATACTGACTTTGTCCCATTTCCACTCTGGAATAGGCAAAGGTAGAAGAGTACTAGTAGGTCTTTGGTGTTCTGCCTTAATGCGACGACAAACATCACATTCGGCAACAAATCGAGCAATGTCTCTCTTCATCCTAGTCCACCAAAATCTCTGGCGTAGATCTCGGTACATTTTTGTGCTACCGGGATGAATCGAGAGGGGTGTGCCATGGGCTTCTTTGAGGATGAGTTGCCTTAGTTCCCTATTCTTAGGTACTACCAAACGATTTCCAAAGAATATCGTTCCTTTACTATCTATGGAGAAACATTTAGCAACTCCGCTGGCAATGTTCTCCTTGATCCGGCGAACACCTCGTGCACGCCTTTGGGCAACTATGATTTGATCCTCAAGAGTTGGTTTCGCCACCAAGGTAGAAAGATAGACATGAGGAACAATCTCGAGATTGAGTTTTCGAAATTCCTCATGAAGAAGTGGTTGATACTGTTGTAACATGAGGTTGTTACAATACGACTTACGACTTAGTGCATCAGCCATGGCATTGGCTTTCCCTGGGGTGTAAGAAATTCCTAAGTCATAATCTTTTATCAACTCAATCCAGCGTCTTTGCCTGAGATTAAGATCTGGCTGGGTGAATATGTATTTGAGGCTTTGGTGGTCAGAATAGATCTCGCAACGATTACCAAGGAGGTAATGTCGCCAAGTTGTCAGGGCATGAACTACGGCATCGAGTTCAAGATCATGGGTAGGATAGTTCTCTTCATGTGGACGCAACTGGCGTGTAGCATAAGCTACCACATGTCTATCTTGCATAAGTATGCATCCTAACCCTTTCCGTGAGGCGTCACAAAAGATCTCGAAATCATTTTTGGTGTCTGGAGGCGCAAGTACGGGTGCAGAAGTCAATCTTCTTTTTAGCTCTTGAAAGCTTTCCTCGCACTTGGGAGTCCATTGGAATTTCTTATCTTTCTTGAGGAGTTCAGTTAGAGGCTTTGCAACTTTAGAAAAGTTCTCGACGAAGCGGCGGCAATAGCTTGCTAAGCCAAGAAAACTCCTAACTTGCTTAACCGATTCAGGTGGAGTCCAGTCAAGGATGGCCTGAACTCTCTCAGGATTCACAGCAATGCCTTTTGCAGAAATCACGTGGCCTAAGTAGGTCACTTCTGGTAGCCAAAATTCACACATGGAGAACTTGGCATAAAGGCGGTGCTCTCGAAGTTTCATCAATACCAGCCTAAGATGTTCGGCATGTTCTTCTTCGTTCTTCGAGGAGATGAGAATGTCATCAAGATAAACTACAACAAATTTATCCAAGTACTCCATGAAGATCGAATTCATCATGCACGAGAAAGTGGAGGGGGCATTGGTTAAACCGAAGGACATGACGGTGTACTCGTAAATACCATAACGAGTAGTGAAAGCCGTTTTTGGAATGTCCTTGTTTCATATTTTGATTTGATCATAGCCTAATCTCAAATCCATCTTGGAGAAGACAGAGGATCCAGCAAGTTGATCATAAAGATCATTGATCCTGGCCAGTGGGTACTTGTTCTTTATCGTCGCTAGATTTAGCGGGCGATGGTCTACGCACATCCTTTCTGGTCCATCTTTCTTCGTTACGAATAGAACGGGGCAACCCCATGGCGATGAGCTAGGGCGGATGAAGCCTTTTGCCAACAAAGCTTCAAGTTGGATTTTAAGCTCAACTAACTCACGTGGGGCCATTTTGTATGGGCGTCTGGAAATTGGTGCAGTTCCTGGCAGAAGATCCACTATGAACTCTACACATCTGTCGGGTGGCATGCCCGGAAGCTCTTTAGGAAAGACATCTGGGAAGTCACGAACCACCGGAATATCTTCAAGGTCGGGAAGGGGAAGCACATTCAACGAATGTATCTGGGTTCTCGATCTTGGTGAGGAATAATCTATTGTCTGGCCTGAAGGATGGGTAAGTCTAACTGACTTGGCTTTACAATCAAGAAAAGCGTTTTGTCTTGATAACCAATCCATACAAAGGATGACATCAATGTCTGAAGACTTGAGGGCTATGAGTGAAGCAAGGAATACTAAACCCTCAATTGCAATTTGATTGCCATGACTTACTCTATTAGTTTGCCATATTGACCCTGGAGTTTGAATTATCATTGGGGTGGACATTTCAACAAAGGACAACTCATGACGAAGTGCATAACTTTTCGACATGAATGAATGGGATGCTCCGGGATCGAAAAGAACGGAAGTAGGAACATAATTTACTAGGAGTATACCAAGAATGACGTCAGAAGTGTCGTCAGTCTCTTCAGCTGAGATCTGGTTCACACGTCCACGATTGGCGGGGGGAGCGGGTTTGGTGGTGAAGACCTTCGGGGGTGGCTTGCCACGACCATTATTGTTACCTCCGGCACGGGGTGGAGCATCCTGATTCTGGAGCTGGTTCTGGGGACACTCGCGGGAGTAGTGGCCTGCCTGACCACACTTGTAGCAGGCTCCAAAGACAGTACGGGGAGCTGGGCTGTTCGGTGGAGCTGGGTGGAGACCTCTTCAGTAGCATAACGAGCCAGTCGGTTGAACTCACGACTAAACTCGTCAACAGTCCTCCTGCCTTGGGTGAGGTTGCAAAACTCCTCACGCTTGCGGTCCATAAGACCCTTTGGAGTGTGGTGCTCACGGAATGAAGTGCAGAACTCATCCCAAGTGGTGGGCGGTCCAGAGGGATGCATGTTCAGGAAATTCTCCCACCAAGAGCTAGCTGCACCCTCGAGGTGGTAGGTGGCATAGCAGACCCTGTCACCATCTGCAACATGGCCTTCCTGGAGCTTCCTTTCGATGCTGCGAAGCCAGTCATCAGCGTCAAGGGGCTCGGTGGAGTAGCTGAAAACCGGGGGATGAAGCCGGATGAAGTCATTCAAAGACACCAACTCGTTGCGCTGCTGAGTGGTGTTGCGGGCAATGACCTCAGGCAACTGGTGAGAGTCTCGGCGGTTCCTCTCAACCTCCATCAGAACCTGAGCCATCGTGGGTGGCGGTGGAAGATTGCCTTCCTCCGGTTCATTCGCACGACCATGGGCACGACCAAGCTGGCCACGGGTTCCTTTGAGACATCCTCAAGGTTAAAACCAAAGTCAAACAGAGTTTATTGGAAGAGTCTAAACAAGGTATTGAAGGTACTGGAAGAATCACAGAGCAAAGTAAGTAATCATCTTGACAACATGGTGATAAAAGCATACAAGCCATATATTCACAAGCTGTCATACAAACCATACATCGTTTTAGTACAAGCTCCAAGCTAATACAAACGCGATGAAGATGATACATCCTTCAGAGGCACTCTGACTTCCTATACTTTATTTATCTAAGCCTCTGGAACTTAGAACACCTTGCGTACAACATACTAAAGATACTACTACATCCTCACTAGAGAAAGACCACAGGAGGTCTCACTCATCTCCATCTCCATAGTAATGCTCATAGAAGTTACCCATGTAACCCGGTAGCTGAAGGTGACCATCGGGAAACACGGAGGCATGTGGACCCTGATATCCATTTGGGCAAGGATGGGGCCTAGGTCTAGCGAAGGGTGGAAGCAGAGGACCACGAGGTGGAAAAATGCCTCCAATCTCGGGCCAAGCAACTCGAGAAGGCATATGTGTCCTGACTGGGTAGATAGCATCATACTCCACTGATCCAACACTCACAAAAGGAGCCAGGAGTGTAAGTGCTCGATACAGATGGACACGGGTGGTGTGAAGCTCAAAACGAAGGGCACGTGCATCACGATCTCTATCGCAAGCGTGTCGAGCAGTGATCTGAAGCAAAGGATCCTCCAAGGAGTGATCTGTGTACAATCCGGTGTAATATCCCTCTTCTCCTAGAAGTGCAGCAGGGATATAGCGGAAAGGTGACCCTGCAAGCATGGCATGCTCCACTCTCAGCAGTGTAATACATGAGTATGCAGCATCCTGCACAGCCATGTTCTCAGTCACACCAATGCCATGTCAAAAGAGGATAGGATGAGTGACTCCAATGTGGTGCGGGTAGATCCTGACAATGCAGTGGAACTGAGTCTGGTTGAAGTCAAGGAACTGCTCCTCAACGGTGTACTCAGGATACCATCGATAGCCAATGAAGGACATCATCTCGATGAGCATGGTTGGATGCCCACGCACATCGATGCACCTAGTCAAACGAACAATCTGCCGAGGGGGAAGATCCGCCATCTGAAACAGAAAGAAGGAGTTTGCAAATACATCAAATTATGAAGAAACTTGGAATGAATCGGACGGCATAACGGCTGTAATTGCAAGAAAAGACAAATTCTTACAACATAGAAACAACACTTACATACGATGTAAGAAATCAGGAAGCACAACCACTCTAGCAAACCGAACACAACTCTCCTACGGCTACAAGGAGGCAAACAAGAAGATGTTCTAGTAAGACATAGATGAGCCTAGTACTATCTTCCCATAGAACAAGATGAGGGTGACTCAGAATTCAGAACGATGAGGGTAAGGAGAAAAAAGAAGCCTTACGTTGTTCCCTTATATACCCAGAGTAACTATATAACTATAGCAAACTAGACTCGAATTCGGCCAAGGCTGATAATCCTACAGTCAGTCATGCTTTGATACCAAGTCTGTCGGGACCCGGGGTTAGCGTATGGAAGACTCGCTACAAGACAATCATATGGAGAGCCTAGAACCGTACCCACTTGTCTAAGCAGACAAGGCCAAGCACAGAACGTTCTCGGAAAGCATCGAACGTGAGGGGGATCCCATCCAGGCCGGATGATCAACTGAGATGGGTCCTCATCGTCCGCACACAAGTCTAAATGATATGGGTGGTGAACTCCCATACTCATAGACAAGTCGCCTCAACCATACTATCGATTGTATTATAACCCTTACATAGACTTACTCCATCCCGATCACTTAGTCGGGGTCTAGGGCGGGCTCGATCATACATCAAAGTGTGCACGTGACGGAGTCACTAACACTCGTATCGCGATTCCCCAAGCTGCGCACATCTAAGGGCCACTTGGTGTATAAAAGACCGCCGGCCAGATCACAACTAAGGTCTCGAAAACCCATACTAAGACATGCATGATATAATCATACACGCAGCACACATGTCTAGTATGAACAGCAGGTATCATTGCAATTCTCTACAAAGTTTACATATTTATTGATAACTCTTACAGAGTGCACACAGAGATCACGAGACCGTGATCCAACATTACAACAAGCATGCGGAAGAAAATTAGGTCTGAGTACAGACAAGTTTAACAAATGGCTTAGAGAAGCCTTATTTATAAACAAGCCCTTAACGAGGGAACCAGTCTGCTGACTGGGACTACACTAGCTTGGTCTTCAGTCGTCGAGCTCGAGGAAGAATCCACCTTCGGGGTCAGTGGGTTCATCTAAGACATAGAATAAGAAAACGTGAGTACAAAGTCGTACTCAGCAAGACTTACGTAGCAACTATACTACTCATGTACATGTATCAAGGTAAAGGGAGGTGGGATTCATAAGCAGAAGTGCCAGCTTTGACTTGGCTAGTCCTCAACTACGAGTACCAGACTTGAGGTAAGAAGCGTACACGATTCCACTATATCCCCTTTCCATTTGATACAAATGCATAAATGCTTAGTAGTGGACGTAAGACTCGCGGGTATGCTAGATACTCACCCTTGCTTTATTTACCTTTTTTGTTTTGCCTGATCGGCCGTTGCAGTCGACGTTGGATCCTAGGAGCAGAAGATCCCCGATGCCGACCACCGCAACGTGAAGATCCCCGATGCCTTCTACGACGTCGAGTTCCCCGTTGACCAGGAGTAGTTTGGAGGTTCCCAGGCAGGAGGCCTCGCCTTTTCGATCGTTATTGTTTTCGTGCTAGCCCTCTTAAGGCAACCTTGTATTCTTGTGTTTTACTCAGATACTATTGCTTCCGCTAACTTTGTGCTCTCAAACTGTTGTATTCGAGCCCTCGTGGCCCCTGACTTGTATTTTACAACTTGTATTATTTTATTTGTAGAGTTGTGTTGTGATATCTCACCGTGAGTCCCTGATCTCGATCGTGTACCTTGCGTGTATGATTACTGTACACGGTCTGATTTTGGGGGCGTCACACTAGCCTACATTGTTAGGGAGCCCCTTTCTAGGGTTTCCCTAGCCACAAAATTGCAGCCACCCCCTCCACTTTGCCCCAAAAATAGCCCCATTTTCACACCAAACCCTAGCCAGAAAAAAAAAACCAATCCCAACGGATCTGGACCGTCGGATCGTCCGATCCAACGTCCCAGATCGCGCACAACCACCTACCTCATACCTGCCTCTATCTCTCTCCTCACGAGGACGTCGCAAGCCCGTGGGCAGCATGTCGCCGCCGCGCACCGCCGGCGAGCAGCGCCGCCTTCGGTGAGCCCGTGCTGCGCGCCTCGCGTCTCCTCCTTCCCTCTTGCTCTCTCTCATCCCCTCCCGCTCTCTGTCTCGTGCAGCGCCGCCGCCCGGATCGCCATGGACACCAGCTCGAGGTCCATCGCCGCCGTTCACTTCCCATCGCCCAGGAGAGATCGCCACCGACCGGATTCGGCGACCGGTGGACAGATCCTCCGTGCCCCGCGACCCCCATGCTCCTTGCCGCCTGGCCAGGGCCGCCCCTCGCCGGTCAACGCCGTCGTTGGGGACCCGACCGGGACGAGGAGGAGCCGAGTCCCTGCCCTGCAGCCAATGTGGGCCGGCCTCGCGCCCCACGTCCCACAACCTCACACCCCGGCCCGCGGCTCCCCTACGCCTGTGGGCGACGCCGCACTATCCAGCGCCTACCGCCGACCTGGGCCAGACCCAGCAAGGTGAGGCCCCAGCCCTTCCATTTTTTTCTGTTGCGACTTGGGCTCGGCCCAGAATCTAGGTAGCGCCCTAAGCGCTCTTTATTATTCTGCGCTCAGCCCTGTTTGGCCTGTTAAGGCAGATTCGGCCCAGGAGACGTTAGTTTTTTTCTGTTTATAAATTTGGCAGATTGTATTGTTTTTTTGCGATGCTCGTATCTTTGCAACCGTAGCTCGGATCGCAACGCGTTAAACATGAAACTTGCTTAGTTTTCCGTGTAGATTAATAAAATGTGCTCCTTTGCTATGTTTGACTTTGTTTACATGTTGTTTTCCTGCTAATTACATCGGATGCCACTGTAAACTGTTTCTTTAATAACTTTTTAACCGTTGCTCCGATAAAAGTGTTCTTTATATGTAACTTTACTAGAATTTCGTGTAGATTGTGTTTATGATGCTCTTGCTTGCTAATAAAAATAATAAAATTATTTTTAGAACAAAACAGTACCAAATTCAATAAATATCGTGGGGTCCGCAATAGTTTGCCATGTATAGGTTTTACCCCCACTTAAATTGACTAGCATAGATAGTTTACTTTGTGCTTCACCTCTTGCCATGTTTGAGTGCTATGCCATGCTTGAGTGAGATGCCATGTTAACAACCTTGCTCACCTTGAGTAGCTAAACAACTTGAACCATTGTAAATGTGCGGTATCATCGTGTGTGACGAGTACTCCACTTAAATTGTTAGTAACCGCTCTCGACGGTAGGTGCGATGTCTCGTGTTGCCTTCTTGTTGATGCTTGCTCGTGTTTGCCTCGTAGTAATAGATGCTTTCTCGTTGATTGCTTTCCAGTGTTTCCTTCTTGTGTGCTTCCGCGGGTACCTCTCGGAGACGTTGCGATCTTGCGATCAACTACACCTTCGGAACCCGACTTATCAACAGGCAAGGACTATGCATTACTTATGATCCATTATATTTCAACCAGAGGTTTGCATGCTAGTCTAGGATAGGTTCGATGTTTGATCCTACCACATGTTTACAGCCTCTTTCAAACCAATACAGCCATGTCCCCTCCCAGCAAACCTTGTACTGTTATGTTACTATTGCTCGTTGCTCAACCCCTGCTTAGTATGCATGCATAGGATGCTACGATGTTACCATGTTACTCCTTGGTTTGGGTTATCACATTATTATATTATTTTTGTTGATGATATGATTATTACAATGTTGACTATATTCGACAAAGGATGGAAGGTCTAGGCTATCCCGCCCCGACGCTTTGTTCCATTCGAGTCACCTAGGATCCGAGTTCAGGGTATTGGTTTTAAGACTGAGCGTGCCTAACCGCGTGTGGGATTTTATGGGGTCCCCTTTTCTTACCTACCTAGCTTCAAGCATTTCTACGCTCCACTCCACCCTAGAACACAACATAGTTTTCATGCTTATCTTTGTTGAGTGTTCTTTATCTTTTTCTAGCTGCTATCATGTTTAGCTCTTTTTTTCATGCTTATCTTTTAAGAGATTTTATTTAGGTTGTTGCTTTTGGAACTCTCTTGAGTTTTTCGTGCTTACCTTGTTTAGAGAGTTAGCCTATTGCACTGAGTTTTGTGTCTTGACTTGAGTAGGTAATTGATGTTGCTATTTAAGTATAGTAGTAACTTGCAATAGTTTTGAGGTATTGATTTGAGTAATGTTTGGACTTTTGTGTGTCAAGAGCTCAAGCCTATTAGTGATAGGTGTCGTATTTTGGGCAATCCGTGTTTATTTTCGAAAACTACAAAAAAATAGTTGAGAACTCTAGCTACTAGATGGATCGCTAACCTCTGGGGGGTTGTAATATATAGAGTACCCTCACGTACCATGGGTCGAGGATGCGCAAGGATAACCAAACCCCCATACACTCCTCCTGGGGGTACTTGTCTCTTTGTGAATCTCCTGATTAGATAGAGAGTTACCGATAATAAGTGAATGAGTTCCGTTGACTAATGTGAGTATTCGATTGTTGGCACTTCCACCATCCATATTTTACCCTCTTCGGTACCGTGCATTGCCCTTTCTCATCTTGAGAGTCGGTGCAAACTTTGTCGGTGCATCCAAATCCTTGGCATGGTATGCTCTATCATCATAAACCTCATTATATCCTTCCTCAAAACAACCACCATACCTACATATCAAGGCATTTCCATAGCCTTTTCGAGATACATTGTCATACAACATCCATCATGTCATGACTTGATCTTCATTTCATACATGATTTTTCTTGATCGAGGAGCCGCATGCTAGTTGGGCCTTGCCCTCATAATTTTTAAATGACGCGCTAGTATCATTGCACATCCTGCTATACTGGCAGAGGCATACATTTGCATAAATCATGATAGTTTTCGGTTTTATTTATGTTGAGTACTTCTTATAAAGTGTGTGATCTTCTATATCCTTGTAAAATACAGAGTGTTGCCCTTAAAGTGAGGAAA
This sequence comes from Bromus sterilis, assembly GCA_950022295.1. NCBI lineage: Eukaryota > Viridiplantae > Streptophyta > Magnoliopsida > Poales > Poaceae > Bromus > Bromus sterilis. The sequence goes on from OX465601.1 coordinate 246,869,119, forward strand.
AGATCCCATAGAGGACACAAATAAAAGATCCCAAAAGAGGACAAATTAAAAGATCCCAAAGTGGACAAATGAGAGATAAATGAAAGTGCCAATGAGGCCACAAAAAATAAAAAATAGAAAAAAGAAAGAAAATAAAGAAATAAAAAGAGAGAAGGGAGAAACACTGCTATTCCTTTTGAAAGATCCACACTCGTCCTCCAAAGTAATATTTGTACTGCATAGAGAGTTTCATATCATTCATGCATAACTATGTGGGGATCCTTACATTATAGAAAATGGCTTGTATATTCCAATGATGAGCCTCCTCAAATGAGCTCTAGGTCTTCTTGAGAAAGCGAGTTGGATGCACCCCCACTAGTTCCATCGGAGAGCTTCCCATAGCTCACATGTGCATCTGTTGCATGGCAATCCCTACTCCTCACATCATATCTATCATTCGGCTTTCTCTCGCTGATGATTGCCCTCATTGATGTGAGCCTTTCACACCTTTTTTGTCTTCCGTCCCCAACATTATTCTATTTGCCATCCTAAGTGCCAACTATCTTTCTTGCGCTCATTCATTGCATGAGTGCTCAAAGTCGAAAGGGAGAGGATCAGTTTGAATTGTGCCTGACTAGTGGTCTGGGGACGAGTCGCAATAAGATTCTAAAGGAGACCAAGTGTGAAATTTTAGTAGATTGAGTTCACAATTAACTATATAGTATTTTTATCCTCTCAACCCATCTCCCACTTCTTGCACGCAAACACCATTTGGAGACATTCGAGTCACGGACAGTGAGAGCTCTTGCACCTTTATGTTCTTACTTTGCTAGTTTCAATACTAGATATAGACTCTTGCTTGTTATTGTCTTGACTTGAATTGCATATCTTACTTGCTATACTTTAAATTTCAAATATTTGTTGGTAGCCTGTTGATACGTCTCAAACGTATCTATAACTTTTGCTCGTTCCATGCCCTTTTTGTGTCATTGCTACATCTTTTTGCCATGCTTTTGAATCATTTATTGGACTAACCTACTAATATAGAGCCCGGTGCCAGTTTCTCTCTGTTTTGTCTTTGCAATGCAGAAAAAGTCCAAAAATGAAGTTGCTCAGAAAATTCCCAAAAAATTACAAAAAAATATCTACATCGGAAGAGTCCTCCAGCCGGAGGACGGAGCCAGGAGGTGGCCCCAGGCCCCCAGGCGCCCTCCCGGCGCGGCCAGGGCCCACCCGCGCGGGCTGGCCGCCTGGGCGAGCTGGGCACCGCCCCAGACTCCCCCTTTGCCTATAAAATCTCCCATGACGCAAAAACCCGAGATATCCAACCCTTTTCTCCAGAAGCGCTCCCGATCTCCGCCGCCATCGAAACCTAGCTTCGGGGGTCACCAGGATCCTACTCCGGCACCCTACCGGAGAGGGTATTGGCCCCAGGGGCCATCTTCATCAACTCTTCTTCACCCCATGATGGATCGTGAGTAGTTCCTCCTTGGACTACGGGTTCTTGGCAGTAGCTTATTGGTATCTTCTCCCCCTTGATCTTCAAATACAAAGTTCTCATGAGATGCCCCACATGATTCAGATCCATATGATGTAATTGGTGTTGTGTTTGTTGGGATCCTATGAATTGTTACCTTTGACAGTCCTAAGAGGTTTATGAATTGTTGTTGCTGCAATTTTTTTGTTCTTAATGCTTGTTACCAGTGCACGAGTAGCATGATTTCAGATCGGAGCACGTTATGGTTGCATGATTATAATTGTTGTTCTAGATCTTATATACGGTTGTATGCACCTATTATAGTCCGGAACCGGCGATCCCAATGGTGACAGCTTGGGGCACCAAAGGGGATGGGCTATAATTTGAGGATCACATGTGTTCATAGAGTGCTAATGCTTTGTTCCGGTGCTCTTTGACAGGAGCACCTTAATCTCCGTAAGTTCTCTTTGGCCCCGTTCGTAGCGGGACGGTAGGACAATAGATGTTGTGCAAGTTCTTATTGCAGGCACGTACAACTACATAGAGAACACATGCCTACGTTTGGTTCTTAGACTAGGATTGCTCTAGTTTGTTTGGCTAGAGTTTGTGCAATTTTGTCAATTTCCCAACTGTAATTCGTTCACCCAACACCTGCCTTTTTGCTTGGAGAGTTACCACTAGTGAAACCTTGAACCCCGGTCCATCTTTCATCTTTATTGCCTTCGTTGTTACTATTGCTCTCATCACTGCTGCTAATACTTTGTTACTACTTTGTGGTGTTGGTGATTGGGGAAGTCTCTAAGACTACACCCGTCAACACACCATTGCTACTAAATATATTGTCTAGTGCTTTTTCAGGTGTGGTTGAATTGACAACTCAACTGCTAAGGCTTATAAGTATTCTTTGGCTCCCATTGTGTCAAATCAATAAATTAGGGTTATACCTACCCGCGAAGACTGTTGCGATCCCCTACACTTGTGGGTTATCACCTGTCACCATAGAAATTATCTTTGTTATCATTTACCTGCTCGAGGATGAGTAGGAATTAAGCTTGGGGATGTTGATACGTCCAAACGTATCTATAATTTCTGCTTGTTCCATGCTTATATGGGTGACTTTGCTAATGTTTTGCTACACTTTCATACCTTTTTCAACATATTTGGACTAACCTACTAACTCAGTGCCCAGTGCCAGTTTATGTCTGTTGTTGTACATGCATTGCATGAAAATACCAATTATTAAAGTGCTCGAAAAAATCAGGAAAGATCATATAAAAAATCAGCATACAGGAAGACTCCAGAAGCCCGAAGGGGAGCCGGAGGGGCCACCCCCCTGCACAAGGCGGGTGCCTGGCGCGGCCAGGGGTGGGGCCACGCCACCTGCCCGCCTGGTCAGGTGGGGGGCCCTGGTGCCCCTTCCACCTATATTTAGCCCTCGGGGTAAAAACCCTCGGGAGGACCTTCGTTACGTGATTTTTGCCACTATTCTACTGCCGTTGTGATCCCAAGATCGGGACCGCCAGAAGACCCTATCCCGGCGCCCAGACGGAGGGAGGATTGATCTCCGGGAGCTTCTCCACCACCATGAGCGCTTCTCGGATATGCCGTGAGTAGTCCCCCTTGGACCATGGGTCCATGACCAGTAGGTATGTGATGTTTTCTATCTAATCGTGTGCCTCAATTCTTAGCCCTTGTGAGCTACCCTACATGATCAAGGCACCTATGTATTAGTTTCTGTGTTGCTATGTTGTGTTTGCTGGAATCCGATGGATTATGCGATTATGTTCAGATTGTGATGAGTAATATATTTGGTTTACCTTTTATGTTTTAGTTCTTGAGTAATTATTGCATGTTCTCTGTTGCTTTTTATTGCTTTGGCCAAGTAGCAGATAGTAACTCCAAGAGGAGCGCTATGCTTGATTGTGGGTTCATGCCCCCCGATGTCTAGCTTGAGTGACAGAAACATGATACTAGTGGATGTGTTGTTTCCACCAGGGAGAAAACAACGGTGCTTGTAACCGCTATTGCAAGGATTGTTTACCTTACGCAAAGTGTGTTAATGAAGTTGTTTGTTGCTTTGATCCTATAGTTTGGCTGGGGTTCACAATTTAATAACAGCGAGATGTTCTGGATAGATATCTCAAGGTGAATGATTAGTGAGTAGATGTTGATGAATAAATGGTCTTCTCGTCTTGGCGTACTGACCATACGATTGAGCCTCTAGCTTTCTTGTAGCATAATTAGCATTGTTGCGTTTATAATTCTGTCAATTGCCCAGCTGTAATTTGTTCACCCAGCATAGTTATTTATCGTCTTTTGGGAGAGAGACATCACTAGTGAATATCATGGGACCCCGGCCCATATTACCATCATAGTTTACACCATTAATCTTTACCGCTTTTATTTCCTTTCCGTTGCAATCATCACTACTATTCCCACTTGTGTTTTGATCCTTTGTAAATAACAAGACCGGAGAGATTGACAACCTCTCTGTACTCATTGGGCGAAAAATTATTTGTTGCTGCGTGCAGGTCCAGGTTAAGGGAGAAATATCTTTCATACGGCGCGTTGCTCGTTTGACCACCTACTCATAGCTCTTGGAGTCCTACTAGTCGATAACCTTCGTATATTTACCGAGGGAAATTTGTTATTGTTTACTTCTCAACATTCCACTTGGGGTAGCCAACGAGGAGCACTATCCGGTGCCATAAGCTGCCGTCAAGGGACGCGGTGCTTCCTCAAAGAGCCTTGCTACCGCAGCTATGGACGAAGGGGTCTGTGTTCATGACTTCATTCTTCATGTCCGCAGTCACATTGCTGGTCGGATTCCTCTTCCTTCTTATTTTTCCTCACTTGTCTTTGAACTGGGCTTAGATGGTCTCTGGCTGCGTCTCCAAGGGTATCTGTATTTCGCATTGTGGGTGATGATCCGGGTTGAGTCTTCATCCTTGGTTTTCTTGGAGTCCAGTTGGAGGGTATTTTCCCGCCAGTTTAATTTGCGCAAGGGTGACAGCCTCTGTTGCCGGTTCGATGGAGAGGAAACTCTCTCCATTAGGGACTTTGATGCCGATGATAACCGACTGGAGCCATGCTGGGAGAGTTCGAGCGACGGCTCTGGAGGCGCGGGTGATGCTTCCATTTCTTCTTCTGTCAGCTGCTCAGGTGGTTCGAGTGATACATGAATCTCTGCACCTGGTGGGAGTTCTTCTAGCCAGAATATTACGAGCTCTCCCTCCTCTAAGTCGTTGTATGGTCGTGGTGGCGGTGATAGCTACTCCAGTTTTGAGCAGGACGCTGATGTCAAGCCGCCGCTCAAGCGCACTTGTCGATAGGACAAGGCTATCAAGCGTTTCTTGGGGCCGCAGCATCTTTGTCTTGTAGACTTAGGGTTGTAAAGTTTTCCTTTGTCTGTGATGATGCTCGAAGGAATGTCGAGTGATCCTTTTGGTCTCAGAAATATTGTTTTGTGATCCTTTATGTAATCAATATATGGAAGATCCTTTTTAACTTGAATCTACTGTTATCCGTCGTTGACTTCTTTTGTTCTTGACGATACTCTCATCTATCGGGTGCGCGACAACGCTCCTGATGGGAGTAGCCCCTGAGGCTTCGGTCAAGCGTTTGGTGATTGGCCAGAGTCTTTTATCCATTGAGTGAGTACAAATTTCGCCGAGTTGTCCGTAGACGTGATGGATCTGGAATACTTTTGCAACCATCTATAGTCGTATATAGACTCGTGAAGAAAGCAAGTAGTGCTTCTTGCAGTTTATAGTGGGCACTCCTGGTTTTTGTGAGTGAGGAGTAGCATGTTGCTGAGTCGTTGGATGATGTACTGAGTTACTATGGCGCGGTTTCATGCGCCATCAGGAAGTGACAACTGCTTCCAAGCCCCTGAGTGCTTGACAAGGGGGGAATTTGGTGTTTTTGTTGATCCTTCTCAGGGGGTGGCAGAGTTCCCCTTGTGTCTGAGGAATAAGTTTAGCGCAGATGCGAAGAAACGCACGGGAGTGACTTGTGTGTCGGCGTACTCGAGCTCCCAAGTGCCTAGGTTGAAATTTTCCATGAGTACGAATAACACCTCGGGGGTGGCTAGTTTGTGCAAGCCCCCGAGTGCCAAAAGATATATTTTCGCGAATGCGAAAAACGCCCCGGAGGTGGCTAGGTTGCGCGAGCCCCCGAGTGCTAGAAGGTATATTTTTGCGAGTGCGAAGAACGCCTCGGGGTGGCCAGGTTGCATGAGCCCCCGAGTGCCAGAAGGTATATTGTCGCGAGTGAGAAGAACGCCTCGAGGGAGGCCAGGTTGCGCGAGCCACCGAGTGCCAGGAGGTATATTATCGTGAGTGTGAAGAACGCCTCGGGGGCGGCCAGGTTGCGCGAGCCCCCGAGTGCAAGAAGGTATATTGTCGCGAGTGAGAAGAATGCCTCGACGGCAGCCAGGTTGCGCAAGCCCCCGAGTGCTATGTATTGTTGTATTATTGATTTTTTACATGACTGGCTATGCATCTTGTATTTTGAGCAATGCTTAAATTGCTTAAAGCATTAGTATGGAAAATAGATGTGGGCAATCTATGGGTAAAAAATGTTGGATATGTGCCCTAGAGACAAATTAATAAAGATATTTGTCACATATCCGTTTTGTTCATAATACGTTTTATACTGTGCTATAACTGTATTACTTGGAAATACTAATACATGTGTAGTATAAAACATGGTCTGTAGTTTAACTCGGGTAAACTAACACATTGGGCAATTGATTGATCAAGCTTTCCTGATCATGGCGACACTTAAGTCCATTGACAATGAGGTCATATCGTTAAGGGGAATGATGTGATGGACGTACACCCACCTAAAGTATTGCAATATGATCGATTCACATAGTTCAGCGTTGCTATGACTTTGTAACGTATGGCTTAGTCCTTAGACCGTAATGATCATACGTAATTGTCATCTATGAGGAGACTTTGATTTGTATCCCACCGCCTGACTGAAATATGCTGGCTATAACGGTGCACTTTGGGTATTACGAAATAGATGGTTGATGAGTATGTTAATAGATCAGAGCAGGATTTGTCAGTCCTTGTGACAGGACAGGTACTCTGGGCCCACTCAGTGATATTGCATCAACACCTTGCAAGGACGTGACTAGGTCACAAGAGATGCAATGATCATGGACGAGAGAAGTTGTTTGTTGTGAACGAGATGTGAACACGGTATGTAGGATACCGACGATCAAACCTCGGACAAACAAAGTACCGCAGCACAAAGGGATTACGTCGTATCGTTGAAGGTTTCCAAAAGCGATCGAAGTTCATTCGATGGAAGCGCAGGGGATGTCAAGGATTGTAACCAGGTCCAACTGACTAGTCATTGGTCAATGAGAAGAGTCTCGACCATGTCTGATGTTTCCCGGATCGTTAGGGTGTTACACTTAAGGGCAATCGATGCATACGACAGTTACGGGATCAATCGGTGAAATAGGAGGAATCACCGGAATAGTTCCGGAGGAGGACGGAATGGTTTCCGGACATTTTTGAATAGTTCAAAATAAATTTTAATTGTTTTAATAATGTTTTATTATTTAATTATCTGAATTAAATATTTAAAACATATTAAATAAAATGGAAAAATGGGAAAAGGCTAAATGGGCCCATGGGGCCCATTAAGGGAGGAGGGGGTCTCCCCCCTTGGGCTTGGCGCCAAGGGTGGGGCCCACCACCCCCCTTGGCCGGTGCACTCCCCCCCCCCTTGGGAGTTTAGTCCCACATGGGGGAGGGGAGGAGGATGGCACCCCCCCCCTTGGCCTATATAAGGAGGGGTAGACCCCCCTTTTTCCAACACACCAATATCTCCTTCTTCCTCCTTCTCCTTCCTGGAAGTGGACTCCCCTTGTTTGGAGTCTGCACCTGGATTGGAGTTCTCCACCATAAGGCAGGTTGTCGTTCTGCTGGAGTCGGGATCCGTAGCCGTCTTTCTTCCGCTGCTCGCCTGGTTCGGGGCCCGGGAGGAACATCGATTGTACCGTACGTGTATAATCTCTTCGAGGCACTACACCTGTGGTGCTACTTCGTCGCTGGAGGTTTACCGGGAGTCATCCTCGTCGGTGGTGGTCTTCTACACGACAGGGAGGTCGTAGTTCCGAGTCTACGCCAGCCACGTTCGCAAGAACGTTTCCCTCTTTCGGTCTTCAAAGGTATGAACACCGATTCCCTCCGTTACTTTTCATCGCCATAGCATAGATCTTGGGTTCGGGTATCGTAGGTATGAAAAATTTGTGTTTTCTGCCCCGTATCCCAACAGTGGTATCATGAGCTAGCTATGCGTAGATGTATTGTACGGGTAGAACACATCTAGGATGTGGGCATTGAATCTTCATTCGTTACCCTCCCACGTGTACTCATTTAGCGTTGCGACAATGTTTGATGAAGCGGCCCCCGACCGACCTTACGCGTTTACGCGAGACTGGTTCCACGCTTGACATATGGCTTGTACCATATAAAGTGGCTGGGGGTGTCTGTCTCTCTGCATTAGCGATGCGAAGATGTTTGCAACGGAGGGCCCCGACAGGGGTGTAATAGAGACGGATGGGAGACGGTGTTGTGGCATGTTTTTCGCAGGATAGAAACGGTTCTCTCTCTCGAAACCCCTATCAGCCACGTAAAACTTTCACAAGCTAAAGTAGAAAGGCGTTTAACTTTCCTTTGCATGAAGGGGGATCATAGGTTGTATGATTTACATTTTTACTTCCTGTTTTATGCTAGTATGCTAGATATATCGACGGTAGCACGAAACAGGACCATCTCTCACAATACCAACATTGTGTTCTCCCTTGGTGGGAACCGCCTGGAAGGTTCTCCCATATGGCTTGATGCTCCGTACATACCGGAGTTGTCCTACATATTCAACGAAGTTCGCATGAGGTTGGGTTCGGCAAGCCTGGCATATGCAGATATGGCCTTGCTGAACAGCTAACATCAAGGTTCGATTGGCAGGCTTGACGTATGTAGATGCGGGCCTAGAACACAGCAGACCGAAAGATCGAGCACGAGTCACATGCCTGATGTGATTGGCTTAGAGGCCTACCTGGTTTGCATACTAATGGACGTGACGATCGGGGGAGGTATGGGAGCTGGGATTGTGTAATCACTTAGTTAAATTGAGAGGTGTTTATCTAAGTGGGAGCTTTCTAAAATTTTGAGATTAAATTGAAACTCCACATTATGAACAAAAGTCTAAATACGTATCCTTGTGAATCAACCTTGTAGATGGCAGGACCTCGCCCCTCCTTCAACTTAGGATCATTCCTAGAGAAAGATAAGTTAAAAACAGATGGGACAAACTTCACAAACTGGTTCCGCACCCTGAGGATTCTCCTCGTTCCCCTCAAGATGGCATACGTACTAGAGGGCGCGTTAGGTGACGCACCAGCAGATGATGCCAGTCAGGACGAGAAGAATGTCTATCTCTCCAGGACTGATGATTACAACCTTGTCCAGAGTGGCATGCTCTACTCCATGGAGGCTGAGCTGCAGAAACGCTTTGAGAGGATGGGGGCATATGAGATTATCACCGACCTCAAGGCGGTCTTCGCACCTCAAGCCAGGGCTGAACGGTACGAGGCTTCTGAAGCCTTCTTCTCAGCAAAGATGGACGAGCACGGCAGCGTGAGTGAGCACGTAGTCAAAATGTCTGGCTACGTTCAGCGCTTGAATGCTCTGGAATGCCAGATTCCAGATGAACTTGCTGTTGATAGGGTGTTGCAGTCGCTTCCCCCTAGCTACAAAGGCTTTGTGCTGAACTACAACATGCAGGGGATGACCAAAAACCCTTCTGAGTTGTTCGCCATGCTGAAGAGCGACGAGGTTGAGATCAAGAAGGAGCATGCCGTCTTCATGGTCAACAAGACCACTGACTTCAAGAAGTCAAGAAGGCGGGAGAAGGCCAAGAGAGGTTGCCCCAAGAGGGATGGCAAGTCAGTTGCCGCTCCTCCCAAGGCACCCAAGCCTAAACCCGGAGTGGAGTGCTTCTACTGCAAGGGTGAAGGTAACTGGAAACGCAACTGCCCCAAGTACCTAAAGGACAAGAAGGCTGGCAAGGTCGCCAAGAGCGACGAAGGTATATTTGATATACATATTGTTGATCTTCTCTTGACAAGCGCCGGGAACACATCCTGGATACTTGATACAGGATATGTCGCTCATATTTCTAATTCCATTCAGGGACTAAGGAATAGGAGACGCTTTCTCAAGGATGAAGTGACGATGCGTGTGGGGAATGGCTGTCAAATTGAAGTCTTGGCGGTCGGCACGAAGCATCTTAGTCTCCCTTCGGGATTGGTTTTAGTTCTGAATAATTGCTACTATGTACCCGCGTTGAGTGTGAACATCGTTAGTGGCTCTTGCTTGAAGCAAGACCGCTATTCTTTTAATTCTGATACAATTGGTTGTTCGATTTATAAGGATGAAATGTTTTATGTTCACGCACCGGAGTTGAATGGTTTATTCGTACTTGATCTCGATGGTGACGTGTGTCACATTAACAATATTGAGGCCAAAAGATTGAAGAATGATGAAGATCACATGAAGATGTGGCATTGCCTACTTGGTCATATTGGTATAAAGCGCACGGAGAAGCTCCATAAGGATGGACTTCTTGAGTCATTGAATTTTGGATCCCTTGATACATGTGAACCATGCCTCATGGGCAAAATGACAAGGACTCCATTCAATGGGATAATGGAGCGTGCGGACAACTTATTGGGGATCATACACACGGATGTATGTGGACCCATGAACGTCCCCACTCGCAATGGTCTTCGTTACTTTGTGACCTTTACTGATGACTTGAGAAGATATGGGTATATTTACTTGATGAAGCACAAGTCTGAAACCTTTGAAAAGTTCAAGGAATTTCAGAATGAGGTCGAAAATCAACTCGGAAAGAAAATCAAGCACCTTCGATCGGATCGAGGTGGCGAGTATTTGAGTCACGAGTTTGGCAATCATCTGAAGTCTTGTGGCATAGTACCACAGCTTACGCCGGCAGGAACACCTCAGAGAAACGGTGTGGCTGAGCGACGTAATCGAACCCTATTGGATAGCGTACGATCGATGATGTCTCATACTGATTTGCCTGTGTCATTCTGGGGGTATGCATTAGAAACTGCCGCTCATATTCTTAATAGGGCACCATCCAAATCCGTAAAGACAACACCATTTGAAGAATGGCATGGCAAGAAACCTAAGTTGTCTCACCTGAAGATTTGGGGTTGTGAGGCTTATGTTAGGAAACTACAGCCTGACAAACTTGAATCCAAGGCGGATAAGTGCATCTTTGTGGGCTATCCCAAGGAAACTTGTGGATACACCTTCTACAACAAGTCTGACAGCAAAACGTTTGTTGCCAAGACGGGACACTTTCTTGAGAAGGAGTTTCTCGCGAAAGAGTTGAGTGGGAGGAAAATAGACCTCGATGAAGTGACTGACCAATCACTCCAATTGGAAGAAACGGCTACGGAAATTGTTCTGGAACCATCTTCCACAGTGGGAACTGAAGAGAATGGCCAGAACGACATTCATAACGATCATGATATTGATGATGATCATGATGAGAATGAAGAGGAACCTTTTATGCCTCGTAGGTCATCAAGAGTCCGTCAACCTACTGAGTTTTACGGACAGCGTGTGAATGCAATCTCGGCTGATGAGTCGGATGAACCTACAAGTTACAAAGAAGCAATGGAGGGACCCGAGTCCGAGAAATGGCTTGAAGCCATGAAATCCGAAATAGACTCCATGTACACCAACAAAGTATGGACTTTGGTGGATATTCCCGAGGACCGCAAGGCCGTCGAGAATAAATGGATTTTCAAGAAAAAGACTGACGCAGACGGAAACGTATCTGTCTACAAAGCTCGACTTGTCGCGAAGAGGTTCCAACAAATTAAAGGAGTTGACTACGAGGAGACGTTCTCTCCTGTAGCGATGATAAAGTTTATTCGGATCCTACTAGCAATAGTTGCATATCATGATTACGAGATATGGCAGATGGATGTGAAAACTGCATTCCTAAATGGCAACATTGAGGAAGAGTTGTATATGATGCAACCAGAGGGGTTTGTCGATCCAAGGAATGCTGGTAAGGTGTGCAAGCTTCAACGGTCCATCTATGGGTTAAAGCAAGCATCTCGGAGCTGGAATCTTCGATTTGATGAGGTCATTAAAGCTTTTGGATTTGTCCAAAACGTCGAAGAGTTCTGCGTCTATAAGAAACTGAGTGGGAGCTCTGTAGCATTCCTTGTGTTATATGTAGATGACATATTACTAATAGGGAACGATAAGAAATTCTTAGAGGAAGTGAAGGAATATCTGAATGGACAATTTTCCATGAAGGACCTAGGTGAAGCTGCGTACATATTGGGGATTAAGATCTATAGAGATAGACCTAATCGACGGTTGGCCTTGAGTTAGAGCACTTATATTGACAAGATATTGAAAAGGTTCAGTATGGGTAACTCCAAGAGAGGCCTCTTGCCAGTTATAAAAGGTGTCAACTTAAGCGTGACTCAATGCCCAACCACAGCAAAAGAGAAGGAGGAGATGTCCTCAAAGCCCTATGCCTCAGCCATAGGTTCTCTCATGTATGCTATGTTATGTACCAGACCGGATTTAGCGCTGGCCATTAGTATGACTAATCGCTACCAGAGTAACCCCGGAATGGCTCACTGGACAGCAGTAAAGAACATCCTTAAGTACTTGAGAAGAACCAAGGATCTCTTTCTCGTTTATGGAGGAGTTGATGAGGAGCTCACCGCAAAGGGTTACGTTGACGCAAGCCTCGGCTCAGATCTAGATGACTCGAAATCCAAGACGGGATATGTTCATGTTGAACGGTGGCGCAATTAGCTGGAGGGCGACAAACAGTCAGTCGTCGCCCAATCTACAATGGAGTCGGAGTATATTGCCGATTGTGAAGCGTCAAACGAGGCGCTGTGGCTGAAGAAGTTCGTGATCGAGCTTGGCGTCTTTCCCAGCTGCACTGACCCCGTGGGAATATTCTGCGACAACACGGGTGCCATTGCTAACGCGAAGGAGCCAAGAACTCACTCTACAACGAAGCACATCCTCCGAAAGTTCCATGTGACGCGAGACTACGTCAGGGATGGACACACTAGGATTCACAAGATACATACAGATCTGAACGCAGAAGACCCGATGACTAAACCTCTTCCACAGGGCAAGTTTGAAGAACACCGAGAGACCATTGGTGTTAGATACATACCTGATGTAAACTGGTGCAATTTTTACTCTAGTGCAAGTGGGAGACTGTTGGATATGTGCCCTAGAGACAAAATAATAAAAATATTTGTCACATATCCGTTTTGTACATAATACGTTTTATACTGTGCTATAATGTATTACTTGGAAATACTAATACAGGTGTAGTATAAAACATGGTCCGTAGTTTAACTCGGGTAAACTATCTCATTGGGAAATTGATTGATCAAGCTTTCCTGATCATGGCGACACTTAAGTCCATTGACAATGAGGTCATATCGTTAAGGGGAATTATGTGATGGACGTACACCCACCTAAAGTATTGCAATGTGATCGAGTCACATAGTTCAGCGTTGCTATGACTTTGTAACGTATGGCTTAGTCCTTAGACCGTAATGATCATACGTAATTGTCGTCTATGAGGAGACTTTGATTTGTATCCCACCGCCTGACTGAAATATGTTGGCTATATCGGTGCACTTTGGGTATTCCGAAATAGATGGTTGATGAGTATGTTAATAGATCAGAGCGGGATTTGTCAGTCCTTCTGACAGGACAGGTACTCTGGGCCCACTCAGTGATATTGCATCAACACCTTGCAAGGACGTGACTAGGTCACAAGAGATGCAATGATCATGGACGAGAGAAGTTGTTTGTTGTGAACGAGATGTGAACATGGTATGTAGGATACCGACGATCAAACCTCGGACAAACAAAGTACCGCAGCACAAAGGGATTACGTCGTATCGTTAACGGTTTCCAAAAGTGTTCGAAGTTCATTCGATGGAAGCGCAGGGGATGTCAAGGATTGTAACCAGGTCCAACTGACTAGTCATTGGTCAATGAGAAGAGTCTCGACCATTTCTGCTGTTTCCCGGACCGTTAAGGTGTGACACTTAAGGGCAATTGATGCATACGACAGTTACGGGATCAATCGGTGAAATAGGAGGAATCACCGGAATAGTTCCGGAGGAGGACGGAATGGTTTCCGGACATTTTTGAATAGTTCAAAATAAAGTTTAATTGTTTTAATAATGTTTTATTATTTAATTATCTGAATTAAATATTTAAAACATATTAAATAAATTAAAAAAATGGGGAAAAGGCTAAATGGGCCCATGGGGCCCATTAAGGGAGGAGGGGGTCTCCCCCCTTGGGCTTGGCGCCAAGGGTGGGGCCCACCACCCCCCTTGGCCAGCGCACTCCCCCCCTTGGGAGTTTAGTCCCACATGGGGGAGGGGAGGAGGATGGCACCCCCCCTTGGCCTATATAAAGAGGGGTAGACCCCCCCCCCTTTTTCCACCACACCAATATCTCCTTATTCCTCCTTCTCCTTCCCGGAAGTGGACTCCCCTTGTTTGGAGTCTGCACCTGGATTTGAGTTCTCCACCATAAGGCAGGTTGTCGTTCTGCTGGAGTCGGGATCCGTAGCCGTCTTTCTTCCGTTGCTCGCCTTGTTCGGGGCCCGCGAGGAACATCGATTGTACCGTACGTGTATAATCTCTTCGAGGCACTACACCTGTGGTGCTACTTCGTCGCTGGAGGTTTACCGGGAGTCATCCTCACCGGATGTGGTCTTCTACACGACAAGGAGGTCGTAGTTCCGAGTCTACGCCAGCCACGTTCGCAAGAACGTTTCCCTCTTTCGGTCTTCAAAGGTATGAACACCGATTCCCTTTGTTACTTTACATCGCCATAGCATAGATCTTGGGTTCCGGTACCGTAGGTATGAAAATTTTGTGTTTTCTGCCCCGTATCCCAACAAAAAAGGCGTAGGTTCGCCACATTCCATGGATTGCCAATATCTTCATATGTCTTCGGGTTCTTCGGCCGGTAGGATCCTCCACCTATTACTTCAGAGATTATGTAGGGTCCTTCCCACTGTGGGACAAGCTTATGCACCTTTTAATGTTTTAGTCGAAGCACAAGGTCTCCTACGTTTAAGACCCTGGTGTGAAGACGACTGCTTTAGTAGGTGTGTAGCTTCTCTTGGTATCCCTCGGATCGTGCTAGGGCTATTTCCCTTGCTTCGTCCACCGCGTCCTTGTCGTCTTCAAGTGCTTCTTCTGCCTCTTCTTCTTCGTATCCGGTGATGCGCGGAGCACCAAACCTTAGGTCATGTGGGAGTACCGCCTCCGCCCCGTACACCATAAAGAATGGAATGTATTGGGTTGAGGCATTGGGTGTAGTTTGTAAACTCCATAGGACAGTCGGTAGCTCTTCCACCTAGTTTCCCGCGGCTTGATCGAGTGGTGCGAGGAGTCGCTTCTTGATGCCTCCGTGGACTAGGCCGTTAGCTATCTCAACCTAACTGTTGGACTGCGGGTGCGCGATTGATGCGTAGTTGATTTTTATGCCTAGGTCTTTGCAAAAGTTCTGGAATTCATCTGCTGTAAAGTTTGTGTCATTGTCGGTGATGATGTTGTGTGGGACTTCAAAGCGGAAGATTATGGATTTGATGAAGTTGACGGCTGTCAGGGCCGTTGAACTGGTGATGGGTAATGCTTCAATCCACTTTGTGAATTTGTCAACTGCGACGAGAAGGTGAGTTTGTCCGCCTTTGGAGGATTTCTTGAGGGGGTCGTACCATGTCGAGTCCCCAAGTTGCGAAAGGCCATGCTAGCGGTATGGTTTTGAGTTCTGAAGCTGGTGCATGAGGTCTGCTGGAAAATTTCTAGCAGGCGACGCAGCGTCTCATGATGTCTTTTGCGTTTCTCATAGTTGTTTCCCAGTAAAAATCTGCTCGCAAGGATTTGGCTACCAGGGCGGGGCGCGGCTGCTTGCGTGGTGTCCACAAATTCCTTCATGGATCTCGGGTAGTAGTGTTTTGCCGTCTTCTTCTTTGATGCATCTTTGGAGTACCTGGAGATGATGCGCTTGTAGAGATCCATGTTGATAATGGTGAAGGCCTTGGATCGTTGAGTGATACAGCGTGCTTCTGTGACATCTTGCGGTAGGATGTTGTGTATCAGATAATTGAGGAAATGTGTTGTCCATGTCGGTCCTTCGAGTTGTGGAGGTTCCTATTCTCCGACAGCATCGTCGACTTCTTCCCAAGCGGCCGGGTCCGCTATTTCCACTTTCTCAGGTCTCATGTCTTTCTTGATTGTTGTCCTTGCGGTGGCGGTATCCTTGGTCGCGGCTGGCTCGAGTGGTTTTGCCGTCTTTCGGTGTGTGATTATTTCTAGGAAAACACCGGGTGGTATTGGTCCACGGGTGGATCCGATGTTTACTAGTTCATCAGCTTCTGTGTTGTTTGCTCTTGAAACGTAGTTGAGTTCGCATCCATTGAAATCGCCTTCGAGGGTGTTGTAAAGTTTCTAATATGCTGACATATTGTCTGCGACTGCTTCGCAATGTCTCATTGGTTGCTAGATGATGAGGTTAGAGTCGCCGTAGATGAGCAAGCGGGTGGCGCCGCAAGCTGTTTCCATACGCATTCTATGAAGGAGGGCTTCGTATTTTTCTTCGTTGTTAGATGCCTTCTCAAAGTTGATCTGGAGTATATATTTTAGCTTTTCTCCCTTGGGGGAGATTAGCACGACGTCGGCTCTAGCTCCTTGCTACCTTTTTGATCAGTCGAAGAACATCTGCCAAGAGTTGGAGAGGTCCGGGGGACCGGGTGTTTGGACTTCCATCCACTTGACCATGAAATCAGGGAGGACTTGAGCTTTGATTGATGTTGGGTGCTTGAAACGTAGGTCACGGGGACTGATCTCGATGTTCCACTGGGCGATTCGTCCTGTGGCGCCTGGGTTGTTGAGGATGTCTGAGAGTGGTGCGTTGCCAACTACTATAATCGTGTGCTCGTAAAAGCAGTGAGATACCTTGCGGGAGGTCATGAAAATGGCATAGATGAGTTTTTGATAATGTGGGTGGCTTTGATGGGAGCGTGTGAGGACTTCCCTGAGGTAGTAGATTGGCCTCTAGATGCCTTGTACTTTTCCTTCTTCAGTGCGCTCGACCACGAGTGCAGTACTTACGACGCTGCTTCGAGCTGCAATGTAGAGGTACAGTGGTTCTCGTTCTCTGGGCACTGCGAGGATTAGTGGGGTTGATTGGGTTTTCTTGAGTTCAGCGAATGTGTTTCATTCTTCCTCCGTCCACTCGAATTTTCCACCCTTCCTGAGTAGCTGGTAGAACGGCTAGGTCCTTTGTCCTAACCTGCTAATGAAGCGGCTCAGGGCGGCGAGTTGTCATGTGAGTTACTGCACGCCTTTTATGTTGACAGGTTCTTGCATTACGACGAGTGCTTGAACTTTTTTTGGGTTAGCTTCGACTCCTCGGGCGGACACCATGTATCCTAGTAGCTTGCTGGTTGGTACGCCGAAAACGCACTTCTTCGGGTTGAGCTTGATCCTGTAGTGGTTGAGTGCTCCGAAAGTTTCTCTTTGGTCTTCGAGTAGTGTGTTTGCCTTGTAGGTTTTGATGATGATGTCATCTATATAAACTTGGAAGTTTCTTACCATTTGTTTTTTTTACATTAAAAGTAACACTTTATTAAACAGAGATGTAGAAACACCGACACTTGCGAAAGACCCCTAGAAAAACATGGAAATACATAAAAGTCCCTGGACTTTTGCAAGAAGGACCCTAGATACTAAAATAAAAACGCGATCAGGTCCTCCACCTTCTCGCCAGATACTGCTCTTCGTCGCCGGGGAACTTGCCACTTGGGGCGGCGAGAGCGCCACTGCCATCGGCTACCAGCAAGAAGAGGAATGCCTCCCATGGAGGAATTCGATGCGGCTGCCTTTCAGCTAGAAGATGCTTCAGCTCAACGAAGATGGCGCCACTACCTTCGCCATGAGAGCCTCCGCCATAACCTTGAACCCCATCAGCGCCAAGAAGCTCTATGTGTGCCCGACGATGAAGAAAATGCATGAAGATGCCACCATCCACCCCGGATCTGGATTCCATCTTGCTGTAGAACAAGAAATGACGCTTTGCATCCGGGCTCAATCCCCTTTCAACCACCACCACGGCGGCCATCGAGAGGAGAAGAAACCAGATGCAAAACTCGGAGATTATTGAAAGGGAAGCCGGAAGGAAGCTCCTTCGAGGCCGCGAGCACCACGCTGCCACCAGATCGAAGGAGAAAAACTCCGGCAGCCACCGGATGCGGCCGGAGCACACCGGCGGCCAGAACTCCCCATCTAAAGGCATAGACTTGAAGACGAGCACGCACCACGCACCTCCCCCATCACTTCCCCAACCGGCGGCGCCGGCGGCGAAGCTCTAGACGAGAGTTGGGCGGCTGGATCTGAAGACGAAGACTCTCAAAGCGCGTGGAGGAGGAGAGGAGACGTGCGGAGGTTGGGGACTGTCGTCTGGTCGATATCCCCATTTGTTCTTTTAAACACGCCTACATCATCCTCTGATAGGTTGCTCCGGCGTTCTTTAGCCCAAAGGGCATTGTCATGTAGCAGAATACGCCATATGGGGTGATGAATGACGTATGTTCTTCGTCTTCTTCCTTCATCCTTATCTGGTCGTACCGTGAGTACGAGTCGATAAATGAGAGGAGATCGCATCCTGCGGTGGAGTCGATTATTTGGTCGATCCTGGGTAGGGGAAAGTGATCATTCGGACACTGCTTGTTGACGGGTCCATAGTCGATGCACATGCGTAGTACGTCGGTGTCTTTTTGGGGCACCAGCACGGAGTTTGCAACCCAGGTGGCCTTCTTTGTTTCTCGGATGAATTTTGCATCGAGCAGCCTGTTTACTTCTTCCCCGATAGATCTACGCTTTGGTTCGTAAAATCGTCGCAACACTTGTTTTATAGGCTTGGTGTTTGGGTAGATTTGTAGTGCGTTCTCGGCGAACTCTCGTGGGATTCCAGGCATGTCAGCTGGGCACCAGGCGAAGATGTTCCATTCTTCGCAGAGGAATTTCAGGAGGGCACTCGCCTGATCTTCGGGTAGATGAGCGTAAATCCGCACTGTTTTGTCCGGGTCTGTTGGGTGCACCTGATGAGTTATCGTGTCGCTATCGACGTTGAAGTCTTGAGTGATCTCCTTGATTTCGCTTCGACTGGCAAGTGGGAAGACGCTTCTGTCTCCCACCATGGCTATTTCTTTGAGTTCCTGCTATGCTCCGAGGGTGTCAGGGACTTGGTGGAAGTTGCGGACGCATTTGTCTGATCTGAGGAAGCATCCATTGATCGTAATGACTCCTGCGGGTCCTGGCATCTTGAGCTTGAGGTATGCGTAGTGTGGGACGGCCATGAACTGGGTGAAAGCCGGTCATCCAAGTATAGCGTGGTATTGTGATTGTCAGTCTATAACTTCAAATTCGAGGGTCTTTCTTCTGAAGTTGATCCTGCTCCCGAAGATGATGTCGAGGTTGATCCTTCCTAATGACGAAGCTTCTTTTCCTGGCTCGACGCCGTAAAGGGTGATATCCGAACTTTTTAGCGCGGAGCGCGGGCTTAACATCTTGCGCAGGTTGTCAGAGAATATGTGTTCATGCTGCCGCCACCGTCCATGAATACTCGTGACATGTCATAGTCTCCTATTAGTTCCTTGAGGACTAGCGGTGCATGTCCTGGACTTGGGATAGCTGGAGGGTGGTCTCTTTGCGAGAAGGTGATGCTGACCTCCGAGTCGCATAGGTAGTATGGTTATTTTACTTGGAGTGTCGTGGCCATGTAAGCTTGGAGGGTGCCTGCTTCTTCCGTATTTCTCGACGGGTGCCCTTCTTGGATCATGTACACTCGATTGTGTTCCAGTGGGTTGATTTCGTCTATATCGAGTTTTGATGCTGGGACTATTCTTCGGGTGCGCTTTTCTCTATGCTACACGTTCTCCTTGTGTGCTTTGGAGAGCTTGTTGAAGAGTCGGCAGTTCCCGAGGGTGTGGTTTTCTCTGACCTTCCGTCGTCGTCCTCGAAAGAGTGAATTGTGCAGATTCCATCCAACTGTTCTTGGTGTGTGAGGGCGTTCGAGTCACCTTGATGCTATTGTCTTTTCTTCTTGGATTGATTGCTGACGAATCGATATTCGCGCAAGTGGTTGCCTGACCGACGTTTGTTGCGGGCATGGTGCCTTGGGTCCATCTCGATTCCGTCGTCGATGCAGAAGTCTTAGATTTGTTTTGCGAGGTCGTGTGGTTTGTGTTGGGGTTCCGCGGCATAAAATAATAATTTTTCTAACTAGCATTTCCCATAACCCAATATCTATCTATCTGTATTACTGTTACGGAGAGACTTGCGGAAACATACCTCGGGTGTAGTCTGTTGCGCAGGAAACGTTCCTGCTAACATGGTTGATGAAGTTGAAGGAAGTTCGCAACCCCCTAGCTGTGTTAGCACCCTGTCGGGTGAAAGTGTCGCACGTGCATCACCTCGTAGTACTCATACACGTACGAAACTTGATGACAACCTCCGTTCTCCGATCCAGCGAAGGTGGCGGAAGTAGACCTCCCGGAACCGGAGTTTCGGCAGCACGACGGTGTCTGTGTAGCAGAGAAGCCTCAATCACACTATAGGCTCCTAACAAGGGGAGCCCACCGTGGAAGAGACGAGAGAGGGGAGAATAACGGAGAAAACCTATCTCAATTCGGGAGTCTAATGAATTCCCTATGAATTAATTGGCATTAAATAAGTGCAGCATACCCATCTTTATATAGGGGGAGGGAAGGGAGTCAACCCCTCTCCCCTAGTAATGTGGGACTAAAGTCCCTTTCTAGGGGGAGGTGTCCGGCCAAGGGAGGAAGGGGCCCACCCCTCATGGGCCCTAGGGCCCATGGCGCCTCCCTCTCTCTCTCTCTCTTTCTTTTTCCCTTTTCCCTTTATTATTTCCCCTAATGGGCTTCTTTCACAAAGTAGGCCCATTGCACTTTTTAATTATAAATAAAATGCATTTACTTATTAATTCCTTTAATTAATTAATAAAACATATTATTTCATCTCCCAGTGATCTGGAACACCTTCCGGCTCACACCGAACATCCTTCGTACCAACACGGAACATTTCGGTATGTCTTCCCTTATTCTTCGGTAACTCCGATAGTTCCGAGAAGGTCTCCGATATTCATCGAGCCCTTAAGTGTGTTACCCTACTGTCCGAGTATACTCCAGTCATGACCGAGATGAGGCTGCGGTCAATGATCATCAGCGGGACCTGGATGCCCATAATGACCCCTGTCCATTCCGGAAGTTAAATCGACTGAACCGGCACGTCGTATTCCGTTCCATTTATCATTGATACTAAATTAGTCCGATATTCGATCAACTACATCCCATGTCTAGTTCTACCTCATTAACGACAAATCTTATTTCACTCATTCTGTGATATTCATCCTTGTGACCTAGTCACACGCTCCGCAGCTTTATGGATGCAATCTCACCGAGTGGGCCCTGGTCGGTATCTTTCCATTACATGGATTGAAAAATCCCGTTCTTGAATCAAAACTCCTCAACATATCTCAACGTAATACCTAAGATACACCTTTATGGACACCATATTTCAGTGAGGCGGTGGTTGTATGTTAAAGCAGCCGCGGAAATAGTGATTATACATGATCTCACGGTCTAAGGAACAGTCCACTACGTTTCTTTCATTACAACACTGAACTTTTATGATTTGATCATGTTGCAATTCTTACGTTGGGTAATTGTCAGAACCCCAACTAGGGTAAGTGCTAGGGTTGTTTGATCCCTTTGCATCATGCAAAAATTCAACAGGAAAAATCAAAATTGGGGAAAAGAAAAGCCCTGAGAAATTAAATCAAATGGCCAGATAAAAATCTTTTTCCAAAAATCATTTGAATGTTTGGAAAATTCCTATAAATGATGGTGATCATTTTAAAAGTGGTTTGGGTTCATTTCCATGCCCATGGAATATTCAAAAATTCAAAAGGTGCCCTGGAAATTAAAATTGACCCCTATTAGATTTGAAATTCAAATGTTTTGAATTTCAAAAATTCTCAAATTCTACAAGTGACTTGCTACTGGTCACCTAGGATTTATAAAAATGTTTGGGCATTTTACAAAATTGCCTAGCTATTTGTTTCTAGGCAAAACAAAATAACAGAAAAGGAAAAGCAGAAGAAAAGAAAAAAAAAGACCTACCTGACTTGGGCCCAACTAGCAGAAGCCAGGCCCAGCCCACCAAGGGCAGCCTCGTCTTCTTCCCTGGACGCCCGAGCACGCCACTGCGTGGCATGCATGCCGGCGACGCCCACGGCCACCTCCTGCTTGCCACCCCGCTCGTTCCCCCGTCCCTATCCAAGCTTCTGGAGACGCCCAGAAGCCTAGCCCCTCTTTCCCTTCCCTCTCTATCTCTCTTCTGCTCTCCAGTGCAAGCCCGCAGAGAAAAACCGAGGACCGCCGTAGATCACCGATGCGCTCCGGCGTGGCCAACCGCGACGAGGAGGAAGGACGAGCTGTCTAGCGTGTCCGCCGTGGACGGTTTCTTTGATTCCACCCCTCAATCGAGCCTGAGACGCCCAGGATTCGTCGCCCCTTTCAACGGATCGCCGTCGGCCGCCGGGAGCTTCAAGCTCAAATTCCGCCGTCTCCGGCCCGTCCCCGGCCTCCCCGTCGGTTCTTCTCGCATCGCGGTGAGCTGCTTCCCTTTTCCCCTCTCTCCTACGCTCAAATCCGTGCCGAATCGCCGTATTCATCTGTCCAGTGCGCCGGCCGCCGCCATTGTCGTCGTAGCCGAGCTCCGCAGCGTCCCCATGAACCCCAGATCGCGCTGGAAGACGCGGACGACCACGGGCTTCGCCCCAGTGCTCCCTTTTCTTCCCCCCGTGGCCTCTAGCCCATTCCGGCGGTGCTCCGGCGAGCACAGGAGTCGCCGGCGACGTCTGCCATTAACCCCCCCCCCCCCTAAACCTAAGCTAATGACCCCCCTAAACTAACCCCACCCCACTGACAGTGGGCCCCTTCCACTAAACTAACCCCCTCTGTTGGTTAAACTAACAGGGGTTAACCCCCTCTCCCACTGACAGGGCTGGCCCACTGGCCAGAGCCCCTGTGACGTCACCCCTGCATCACTGCTGACGCAGTAAATGGAAAAACATTTAAAATAATCCAGAAAAATCCAGAAAAGGGCTTAAACTTCAATAAATCATAGAAAATTCATATTAACTCCAAATTTAATAAATAATATGTCTAAAAATATCAGAAAAATCCAAGGATTATGAATATGGGCTCTGTTTTCATGTTTGACCATTTTAAAATGGGTGAACAGTGCAAAACATCCATATGGCTTTATTTCAAATTCAAATTTGAAGCACATTTGCAAATGACTTTGCATTTGACTTCTTTTAAATGGAATTGTACCCACCTTGTGACCAAGAACATCACCATTTCAATATTGATCATGTGTTTGAGCATTGCAAATAAATTTATACCTTGTTTGATTGTTTTCTCGATAGACGTGCAACCGGAACCGGAGGCCACCCCCTTCGTTGAAGACCCCGATATCGAACCTCGTCAGCAAGGCAAGCAAACCCCTTTGATCATGTCTATAAAATCCCAATTCCCTCTCAGTCTCGCTTATGCATGTTTAGGAGATCATCTTGTATCGATTCTACCGCATAGTTGAACCCATATCCGATGCATGACCTATCATCTTGTCACAGTAGTAAGCAAACCACAATCCTAGCTGACATAGGAGTTGATTGATATCATGAAGCACCTGCAACTGTTATAGCTTATTTCATGCTTAGTGTTACATGAGGTTGCTTTTGATGTGAGTCGGGATGATGGTGAACATGGTGTTGATGAAAGTGAAACTGTGTCGGTGAATCCACCCTAATACAAGGTGAACGATGAGAGGCTGTGTAGGAGTACACAGTGGGTTGTCTCGTTGAACACCGCCTTAAGCATCGAGTTCTTGTATGGTAATCCAAGACAAAGAGTACAACCACACATTGGGCTCACTGACCCCTCTCGGCCTAGTACCTTGATCCGTGTCGACGTCCAGGAGTCACATTAGTTCGGGCTTTCCATTTGACATATGCATAGAAAAAGAATGAAGGAATGGTTGCATCATCCTAGATATGTGGGTGCACCTGTGAGGCAGGAAAACCATCTGCTAAAGGTGGCGTCTCGGTCACCTACATTGTCTGAATCCGTTTCGTTGATCCGGCCGGACTCTCGAGCGGTAGCAACTCAGGTAGTCGACTCCTGGAATAGACCGGTTGTGAGCGAAGTGTCGTGGTGAACATCCTCGCTGTCACCTCTTGAACGGTGGCGAGACCTGGCGGTAACCGATGGTCATGTGTGTGTAGTTTACACCCTTGCAAGGTTAACAAAACTATTCGAATAGCCGCGTCCGCGGTTAAGGACTACTTGGAACCTGTACCTGATTATTAGACAACTTGAACTGGATACTTCTAAAACTCGCAAGATAAGCGTGAGTACTATGGTGTGCTTCTTCGTGGGGAAGTCGAGGAAGTAACCATAGTGGTGTATTGGTTGGAGATGTAGTGGACTCGTGTACGTTTCTTATCTCAAGTCTGGTACTCGTAGTTCAGGATTAGCCAAGTCAAAGCTGGCACTTCTGCATGATGAAACCCCACCTCCCTTTACCTTGATACTTGAGCATGAGTAGTATAGATCTGATGTAAGTCTTGCTGAGTACGACTTTGTACTCACGTTTGCTTATTCTATGTTTTAGATAAGAACCGGAACCCCGATGGAGTCACCTTCGTGAAGCTCGACGTTGACTAAGTTAGCATAGCCCCAGACAGCAGTCTGGTCCCTCGTGGAAGGGCATGTTTGTTTATAAGGCTTCTCTAAGCCATTTGTTAAACTTGTCTGTACTCAGACCTAATTTGCTTCCGTTGTATGATGTAATGTTGATCACAGACATGTGATCTTTGTATGCTCTATGTGTATATCAATAAAGAGTATTTTGTAGAGTTATGTGATGATACCTGCTGTTCATACTAGGCATGTGTGCTGCGTGTACGTTTATAACATGCATGTCTTAGTATGGTTTTTCGAGACCTTAGTTGTGATCTGGCTGGCGGTTCTTTATACACCAAGTGGCCCTTAGATGTGCGCAGCTTGGGGCATCGCGATGCGATTGTTCGTGACTCTGTCACGTGCACACTTTGTTGTATGATCGAGCCCGCCCTAGACCCCGACTAAGTGATCGGGCTGGAGTAAGTCTATGTAAGAGTTAAGGTTCAATCGATAACATGGTTGAGGCGACTTGTCTATGAGTATGGGATTCACCACCCACAAGCATTTAGACTTGTGAGCGGACGATGAGGACCCATCTCAGTTGATCATCCGGCCTGAATGGGATGCCCCTCACGTTCGATGCTTACCGAGAACGTTCTGTGCTTGGCCTTGTCTGCTTAGACAAGTGGGTACGGTTCTCGGCTCTCCATGTGATTGTATCGTGACTGGAATTACATATGCTAACCCCGGGTCCCGACAGACTTGGTATCAGAGCAGGACTGTCTGTAGGCTTATCAAACCCTTGGTCGAAGTCGAGTCTAGCATTCTATAGTTATATAGTTACTTGGGAATATAAGGGAACAACGTAAGACTTCTTTTTCTCCTTACCCGCATCGATCTGAGTTCTGAGTCACCCTTATCTTTTCTACGGGATGATAGGACTAGGCTCATCTATGTCTGACTAGAACATCTCGTTGTTTGCCTCCTTGTAGCCATAGGACAGTTGTGGTCGTCCAGACTCATCGTTCTGTTGAGTTCCTTGAAGAAGTTCTGTCCAATTTCTTCGAGGTTGTTTCATTTTCCATCCCGGTGTAGCTGTTATGCTGCCGGATTTATCCCGTGTTTCTGTGGATCATTGCCTTCGCATTATAGTCCTTTCCGCCTTCATCATGTCTTGTTATCCTTGAATCCATCATTCGACTTGTTCTGATTGTTGATTTTTATCACACAGGATGTCAGGTGGAACTCGTAGTGTTGTTCGTCGGAATCGAGACCGTGTTCGGAATCGAAATGATGATGCACCTCCACCACCGCCTTCTGCGGCGGAAATCATGATGGAAGCTGAGAAGAATCAACGCGATCAAACACGTCTTCTGGAGCTCATCGAGCAGAATACCTCACGTCATTGCAATGTGGTTGTGAGCATTCAGGACTTCATCCTCCTCAAGCCACCGGTATTCCGATGTTCTTCTGAGCCCCTTGAAGCTGATGATTGGCTCCGTTCCATCGAGCGTAAGCTTGATACTGCACATGTTGCTCCCAATGATCGAGTTGTTTTCGCGGTATACTTCCTGGAAGGTGCTGCTCTTCAATGGTGGGAGAACTATGTTGCTATGCAGCCAGATAGTCACGTAGTGACTTGGCAGGAGTTCTGTGTTGCCTTTCGAGGGTACCACATTCTGGATGAGTTGATGGAGCGCAAGAAGGAAGAGTTCTGCAATCTCACTCAAGGAGAGATGTCCATTCATGAGTATGTGAGAGAGTTCAACCGTCTTGCTCGGTATGCCCAAGATGAGATCACCACCGATGCCAGAAAGCAGGCAAGGTTCCGTAAGGGACTTAGCCCCATCCTTCGTCATGATCTCAACCTCATCGAATTTGCCACCTTTGAGGATTTAGTCAACAGATCCTTCAGAGCTGAGCATGGCAATGAAATTTTCGAGGAATCTCACAAGCATGCTCTTGAGCTTGCTCCTTCTTCAAGTTCAGCCCCTCAGAAACGCCGAATTTGGATTCCAACCAGAGCCATACCTCAACACTTTCTGCAGAGACCAACCTCCAGTATATGCCATCCACCCCAACACATTATTCCACCCCGGAATGATGGTGTGCAGCCAAGTAATCCCAACCCCAGCAATTCAGACAGGGTATGCTTTAAGTGTGGTCTTCCAGGCCATTACTATCGTCAATGCCCTCAGGTCTTGATGGCACCACGTCATTCTCGACCAAAACCTCCAAAGAAATCAGTCACCAAAGCCATCCCAGCAAAGATTTCAGCCACAAGTAGTGGTTGTGTGAACCAAATCTCAGTTGAGGAAACCACTGATGCTTCTGACGTCATTCTTGGCACACTCCCAGTCAATCATGTTCCCGCCTCCGTTCTTTTCGATCCAGGAGCTTCTCATTCATTCATGTCGGAGAGTTATGCACTTCGTCATGAGTTTCCTTTTGAAGAAATGTTTTCTCCAATGATCATTCAAACTCCTGGTTCAAAGTGGCAAACTAATAGAGTAAGCCATGGCAATCAAATTGCAATTGAGGGTTTAGTATTCCTTGCTTCTCTTATAGCCCTCAAATCTTCGGACATTGATGTTATCCTAGGAATGGATTGGTTATCAAGGCAGAATGCTTTCCTTGATTGTAAAGCCAAATCAGTTAAACTCACCCATCCTTCAGGCCAGACCATTGACTACACATCACCCAGCTCTAGAATCCAGATGCATACTTTGAATGTGCTTCCCCTTCCAGACCTTGAAGATGTTCCGGTGGTTCGTGACTTCCCGGATGTCTTTCCTGAAGAGCTGCCGGGAATGCCACCCGACAGGTGTGTAGAATTCATAGTGGGTCTTATACCAGGCACAGCCCCAATCTCGAGACGCCCATATAGAATGGCCCCACATGAGTTAGCTGAGCTAAAAACCCAACTTGATGCTTCGTTGGCAAAAGGCTTCATCCGCCCTAGCTCATCGCCATGGGGTTGCCCCGTTCTGTTCGTAACGAAGAAAGATGGAACAGAAAGGATGTGCGTAGACTATCGCCCGCTAAATCTAGCGACGATAAATAACAAATACCCACTGCCCAGGATCAATGATCTTTATGATCAACTTGCTGGATCCTCTGTCTTCTCCAAGATGGATTTGAGATTAGGTTATCATCAAATCAAAATCCGAAACAAGGACATTCCAAAAACGGCTTTCACTACTCGTTATGGTCTTTACGAGTACACTGTCATGTCCTTTGGTTTAACCAATGCCCCCGCCACATTCTCGCGCTTGATGAATTCGATCTTCATGGAGTACCTAGATAAATTTGTTGTAGTTTATCTTGATGACATTCTCATCTACTCGAAGAACGAAGAAGAGCACGCAGAACATCTTAGGTTGGTATTGATGAAACTTAGAGAGCACCGCCTTTATGCCAAGTTCTCCAAGTGTGAATTTTGGCTACCAGAAGTGACCTACTTAGGCCACGTGATTTCTGCGAAAGGTGTTGCAGTCAATCCCGAGAGAGTTCAGGCCGTCCTTGACTGGACTCCACCTGAATCGGTGAAGCAAGTAAGGAGTTTTCTTGGCCTAGCAAGCTATTGTCGCCGCTTCGTTGAGAACTTTTCTAAAGTTGCAAAGCCTCTAACTGAACTCCTCAAGAAAGATAAGAAATTCCAATGGAACCCCAAGTGCGAGGAAATCTTTCAAGAGCTAAAAAGAAGATTGACTTCTGCACCCGTACTTGCACCTCCAGACACCAAAAGGGATTTCGAGATCTATTGTGATGCTTCACGGCAAGGGTTAGGATGCATACTTATGCAAGATCGACATGTGGTAGCTTATGCTTCACGCCAGTTGCGGCCACATGAAGAGAACTATCCTACCCATGATCTTGAACTCGCTGCCGTAGTTCATGCCCTGAAGACTTGGCGACATTACCTCCTTGGTAATCGTTGTGAGATCTATTCTGATCACCAAAGCCTCAAATACATATTCACCCAGCCAGATCTTAATCTCAGGCAAAGACGCTGGATAGAGTTGATAAAAGATTATGACTTAGGAATTTCTTACACCCCAGGCAAGGCCAATGTCATGGCTGATGCACTAAGTCGTAAGTCGTATTGTAACAACCTCATGTTACAACAGTATCAACCACTTCTTCATGAGGAATTTCGAAAGCTCAATCTCGAGATTGTTCCTCGTGGATCTCTTTTCAACTTGGTGGCGAAACCAACCCTTGAGGATCAGATCATAGTTGCCCAAAGGCGTGCATGAGGTGTTCGCCGGATCAAGGAGAACATTGCTAGCGGAGTTGCTAAATGTTTCTCCACAGATAGTAAAGGAACGGTATTCTTTGAAAATCGTTTGGTAGTACCTAAAAATAGGGATCTAAGGCAACTCATCCTCAAAGAAGCCCATGACACACCCCTCTCAATTCATCCCGGTAGCACAAAAATGTACCGAGATCTATGCCAAAGATTTTGGTGGACCCGGATGAAGAGAGACATTGCTCGATTTGTTGCTGAATGTGATGTTTGTCGTCGCATTAAGGAACAACACCAGAGACCTGCTGGTACACTTCAACCTTTGCCTATTCCCGAGTGGAAATGGGACAAAGTCGGTATGGACTTCATCACCGGCTTTCCAAAAACCCAGAAAGGAAATGATGCCATCTTCGTTGTCATTGACCGACTTCCCAAAGTTGCTCACTTCCTTCCAGTTCGCGAGTCTATAACTGCTAGTCAGTTAGCGGACTTGTACGTCTCTAGGATTGTGTCTCTTCACGGTGTTCCTTTGGTGATCAATTCTGATCGTGGTAGCCTTTTCACCTCTAGGTTTTGGGGAAGCTTCCAACATGCTATGGGAACTCATCTCTCCTTTAGTACGGCTTTCCATCCTCAGTCTAGCGGTCAAGTTGAAAGGGTTAATCAGATCTTGGAAGACATGCTCAGAGCTTGTGTTATCTCTTTCGGAAAGAATTGGGAGAAATCTCTTCCCTTCGCCGAATTTGCTTATAACAATAGCTATCAATCTAGTCTGAACATGGCTCATTTTGAACTCCTCTATGGACGACGATGTCGAACACCCCTTAACTGGTCAGAAACCGGTTAAAGACAACTCTTTGGACCGGATATGATCAAGGAAGAAGAAGAGCAAGTTCGCATTGTTCGTGATCGTTTGAAAGCCGCCCAGTCTCGTCAGAAAAGCTACTATGATCGTCATCATAGAAAGGAGAGCTACAATCTTGATGAGAAGGCTTACCTTCGGGTTACTCCTCTGAAGGGAACCCAAAGATTCGGTATCAAAGGAAAATTGGCCCCATGTTACATCGGACCTTCCCGCATTCTAGATAAACGTGGAGAAGTTGCCTACCAACTTGAACTATCCCCTTACCTTTCCCGAGTACATGATGTATTCCATGTGTCACAACTCAGGCGTTGCTTCAAGGACCCCATCCGCGAAGTCGACCATGAAACGCTTGATCTCCAAGATGACCTTTCTTATCGAGAGTACCCTGTTCGTATTCTTGATTCCGCAGAGCGTGTCACTCGTCGTCAGAAGATCAAGTTCCTTAAAGTTCAATGGTCACATCACTCCGAGAAAGAAGCAACATGGGAAAGAGAAGACCGCCTCCGTGCCGAGTACCCCACCTTCCTCCCGACGACTTCTGAATCTCGGGACGAGATTCTTTTGAGTGGGGGCGAGTTGTCAGAACCCCAACTAGGGTAAGTGATAGGGTTGTTTGATCCCTTTGCATCATGCAAAAATTCAACAGGAAAAATCAAAATTGGGGAAAAGAAAAGCCCTGAGAAATTAAATCAAATGGCCAGATAAAAATCTTTTTCCAAAAATCATTTGAATGTTTGGAAAATTCCTATAAATGATGGTGATCATTTTAAAAGTGGTTTGGATTCATTTCCATGCCCATGGAATATTCAAAAATTCAAAAGGTGCCCTGGAAATTAAAATTGACCCCTATTTGATTTGAAATTCAAATGTTTTGAATTTCAAAAATGCTCAAATTCTACAAGTGACTTGCTACTGGTCACCTAGGATTTATAAAAATGTTTGGGCATTTTACCAAATTTCCTAGCTATTTGTTTCTAGGAAAAACAAAATAACAGAAAAGGAAAAGCAAAAGAAAAAAAAAAGAGACCTACCTGACTTGGGCCCAACTAGCAGAAGCCAGGCCCAGCCCACCAAGGGCAGCCTCGTCTTCTTCCCTGGACGCCCGAGCACGCCACTGCGTGGCATGCATGCCGGCGACGCCCACGGCCACCTCCTGCTTGCCACCCCGCTCGTTCCCCCGTCCCTATCCAAGCTTCTGGAGACGCCCAGAAGCCTAGCCCCTCTTTCCCTTCCCTCTCTATCTCTCTCCTGCTCTCCAGTGCAAGCCCGCAGAGAAAAACCGAGGACCGCCGTAGATCACCGATGCGCTCCGGCGTGGCCAACCGCGACGAGGAGGAAGGACGAGCTGTCTAGCGTGTCCGCCGTGGACTGTTTCTTCGATTCCACCCCTCAATCGAGCCTGAGACGCCCAGGATTCGTCGCCCCCTTCAACGGATCGCCGTCGGCCGCCGGGAGCTTCAAGCTAAAATTCCGCCGTCTCCGGCCCGTCCCCGGCCTCCCCGTCGGTTCTGCTCGCATCGCGGTGAGCTGCTGCCCTTTTCCCCTCTCTCCTACGCTCAAATCCGTGCCGAATCGTCGTATTCATATGTCCAGTGCGCCGGCCGCCGCCATTGTCGTCGTAGCCGAGCTCCGCAGCGTCCCCGTGAACCCAAGATCGTGCTGGAAGACGCAGACGAGCACGGGCTTCGCCCCAGTGCTCCCTTTTCTTCCCCCCGTGACCTCTAGCGCATTCCGGCGGTGCTCCGGCGAGCACAGGAGTCGCCGGCGACGTCTGCCATTAACCCCCCCCCCCTAAACCTAAGCTAATGACCCCCCTAAACTAACCCCACCCCACTGACAGTGGGCCCCTTCCACTAAACTAACCCCCTCTGTTGGTTAAACTAACAGGGGTTAACCCCCTCTCCCACTGACAGGGCTGGCCCACTGGCCAGAGCCCCTGTGACGTCACCCCTGCATCACTGCTGACGCAGTAAATGGAAAAACATTTAAAATAATCCAGAAAAATCCAAAAAAGGGCTTAAACTTCAATAAATCATAGAAAATTCATATTAACTCCAAATTTAATAAATAATATGTCTAAAAATATCAGAAAAATCCAAGGATTATGAATATGGGCTCTGTTTTCATGTTTGACCATTTTAAAATGGGTGAACAGTGCAAAACATCCATATGGCTTTATTTCAAATTCAAATTTGAAGCACATTTGCAAATGACTTTGCATTTGACTTCTTTTAAATGGAATTGTACCCACCTTGTGACCAAGAACATCACCATTTCAATATTGATCATGTGTTTGAGCATTGCAAATAAATTTATACCTTGTTTGATTGTTTGCTCGATAGACGTGCAACCGGAACCGGAGGCCACCCCCTTCGTTGAAGACCCCGATATCGAACCTCGTCAGCAAGGCAAGCAAACCCCTTTGATCATGTCTATAAAATCCCAATTCCCTCTCAGTCTCGCTTATGCATGTTTAGGAGATCATCTTGTATCGATTCTACCGCATAGTTGAACCCATATCCGATGCATGACCTATCATCTTGTCACAGTAGTAAGCAAACCACAATCCTAGCTGACATAGGAGTTGATTGATATCATGAAGCACCTGCAACTGTTATAGCTTATTTCATGCTTAGTGTTACATGAGGTTGCTTTTGATGTGAGTCGGGATGATGGTGAACATGGTGTTGATGAAAGTGAAACTGTGTCGGTGAATCCACCCTAATACAAGGTGAACGATGAGAGGCTGTGTAGGAGTACACAGTGGGTTGTCTCGTTGAACACCGCCTTAAGCATCGAGTTCTTGTATGGTAATCCAAGACAAAGAGTACAACCACACATTGGGCTCACTGACCCCTCTCGGCCTAGTACCTTGATCCGTGTCGACGTCCAGGAGTCACATTAGTTCGGGCTTTCCATTTGACATATGCATAGAAAAAGAATGAAGGAATGGTTGCATCATCCTAGATATGTGGGTGCACCTGTGAGGCAGGAAAACCATCTGCTAAAGGTGGCGTCTCGGTCACCTACATTGTCTGAGTCCGTTTCGTTGATCCGGTCGGACTCTCGAGCGGTAGCAACTCAGGTAGTCGACTCCTGGAATAGACCGGTTGTGAGCGAAGTGTCGTGGTGAACATCCTCGCTGTCACCTCTTGAACGGTGGCGAGACCTGGCGGTAACCGATGGTCATGTGTGTGTACTTTACACCCTTGCAAGGTTAACAAAACTATTCGAATAGCCGCGTCCGCGGTTAAGGACTACTTGGAACCTGTACCTGATTATTAGACAACTTGAACTGGATACTTCTAAAATTCGCAAGATAAGCGTGAGTACTATGGTGTGCTTCTTCGTGGGGAAGTCGAGGAAGTAACCATAGTGGTGTATTGGTTGGAGATGTAGTGGACTCGTGTACGTTTCTTATCTCAAGTCTGGTACTCGTAGTTCAGGATTAGCCAAGTCAAAGCTGGCACTTCTGCATGATGAAACCCCACCTCCCTTTACCTTGATACTTGAGCATGAGTAGTATAGATCTGATGTAAGTCTTGCTGAGTACGACTTTGTACTCACGTTTGCTTATTCTATGTTTTAGATAAGAACCGGAACCCCGATGGAGTCACCTTCGTGAAGCTCGACGTTGACTAAGTTAGCATAGCCCCAGACAGCAGTCTGGTCCCTCGTGGAAGGGCATGTTTGTTTATAAGGCTTCTCTAAGCCATTTGTTAAACTTGTCTGTACTCAGACCTAATTTGCTTCCATTGTATGATGTAATGTTGATCACAGACATGTGATCTTTGTATGCTCTATGTGTATATCAATAAAGAGTATTTTGTAGAGTTATGTGATGATACCTGCTGTTCATACTAGGCATGTGTGCTGCGTGTATGTTTATAACATGCATGTCTTAGTATGGGTTTTCGAGACCTTAGTTGTGATCTGGCTGGCGGTCCTTTATACACTAAGTGGCCCTTAGATGTGCGCAGCTTGGGGCATCGCGATGCGATTGTTCGTGACTCTGTCACGTGCACACTTTGTTGTATGATCGAGCCCGCCCTAGACCCCGACTAAGTGATCGGGCTGGAGTAAGTCTATGTAAGAGTTAAGGTTCAATCGATAACATGGTTGAGGCGACTTGTCTATGAGTATGGGATTCACCACCCATAAGCATTTAGACTTGTGAGCGGATGATGAGGACCCATCTCAGTTGATCATCCGGCCTGAATGGGATGCCCCTCACGTTCGATGCTTACCGAGAACGTTCTGTGCTTGGCCTTGTCTGCTTAGACAAGTGGGTACGGTTCTCGGCTCTCCATGTGATTGTATCGTGACTGGAATTACATATGCTAACCCCGGGTCCCGACAGTAATGTTCATCACGTCATTCATCTAATGAGGTGACCTCATAGTCAATTGACTTGATTGTCCATGATCGCTAAACCACGATCATCAGTTGTGTGAGAGAAAAATTATACCCTCATGAGTTTTGGATATTGTTGGTCAAAACAGTAGAGGAACTAACAAAGTTTTCTAGTGTGAAACAGATGGTTAGGTTCCTGAAGTTATAGGTTGGTGATAAAGCTTCAACGAAGATTTATACTTTTACCGAAGCACATCCTCTGGAGTGAAGCTCATCACGGATGTCGACCCCTAAAAAGATAAGGAATCCTGAAGCTCGTCTCATCGTAGAAGATGATCAAGATGGCGCAAGACTTAGTTGTTTTTGTGTAGTTCTTTATACTTCTTTGAGTCGTAGGAAAAACCGTACTATCAAGAGGGGTTTAGTAAATGTACTCCGAAGGTTTTGATGGAAAGACTCAGATCGAATCTTAACCAGTGAGAAACCAGAGTTGAAGAAATCTCATGTGAGCTAGGTAATGCTTCACCAGGGAAGACTTTGTTCTTTCGGCTCCTGAAGAAGAACCAAGTCCGTGAGTCAGCTTTACTTGGACCGCAAGTAAAGTTGCGCTGTGATTGGAAATATGACCGTTGGGGACAGGTGTCAAGCTGTCACATCGGGTCACTTCAGTCATTTCGCACCTAGGGATTGCCACCTATAAATACGCCACCCCCGCCCTCATTGGCCGGTGGCTGCTCCAAGATTGATTCCCTGCAGAGGAGAGAGAAAGAGCAACCCCACCGAAGCATATCAAAAACCCATCCACAGAATCATAAGTCCTATTGATCTGAGTTGATTCATTATGACTTAGGAAGAAGTTTGCTAGCCTTTTATCTTGGAGAACTGCAATTCTCCTAGACGGTTAGAGAGTTGTTCTTCAGAGAGCGAAGAGTTATTGTCGCCTCGAAGTTCAGTTTGTCAAAGGTTTCGGTGATTTCCTCAATAATCAACCACGAGTGAAGAACTGACCAAGCTCAAGGAGATTGGTGCAGTGGAGATACGGACGGAGAGAGGTTAGCTCCTGTGTTCAATCACAAGTCCCTCCAACCAGACGTAGCACTTTGCAGAGTGTGAACTGGTCGAACAAACATCGTCGAGTCAAGAGTTCGTTTTACTTTCCGCACTTACATTCAGTTTATCAATTGCTTCAGTGATCAGCTTCAATGCAATTGATTCGATGCTCATGATTCGCTATGTTCTGCTTCGATCATGTTTTGCTTCAATGTTTACCCTTCTGTTGAATCTCTTCGGTTACTGAGTTATGCTTCACTTCATAGTTTCATGTAAAATTTTGAAGTGATCATTCACCCCCTCCCCCTCTGATCACATACTTGGACTAACAATTGGTATCAGAGCTAGGCACTCTTTATTTGGATTAACCTCCTGGAGTGTTATCAAGTATGTCTTCTAGTATGTCTTTCGCAGCTATTCGCTCTGGCGAACCTATTCCTATTTTCAATGGGAAGGACTACCCGTACTGGAAGGACAAGATGAAAAGAAATATCATGGCTATCAACTCAACTGCCTGGCAAGTTGTCTTGTATGGAGTCACTGTTGCTATTGAGAAGGAGATTACCCCTGAAGAAGCAACGCTGATTGATCTTGATTCTGTAGTTTGGGTTTTCATCACCAATCACTTGACACCTGAAAAGTATCATGAAGTGAAGAATATTCCAACTGCCAAAGGTGTCTGGGACTATCTTGAGAAGATTGGTGAAGGTGTTTCTACCCAGAAAGATGCCAGAATTGACACTCTCCGAAGCAAATTCTATCACTTCAAGAGAAACGAGGGTGAAAAAGTCAGTTCTATTTACAGCAGACTCACAACTCTTGCAAATGAATTGATTTCCCTCGGTGCTGATGACATTACACCTCACTCTGTTGTGAGAACCCTGCTTCGCTCGTTAGATGACTCGTTTGATCACATTGTGCTGATGATCAAGGAAAGGACTGATTACAGACATCTTGTTGCTGCTGATGTTCTTGAGAGACTCACTACCTTTGAAATGGAAGAAGATGAGAAACGTGAAATAAATGGTTCTCGAAGGAGATCTCATGCTTTGAAAGCAAAAGCTTCGCGTCATTCTTCGCCCGAAGCCAGTTCTTCTTCAGGTGTCGAATCAGATGATCCCGCAAGCATTGGAAAGGATTTAGCACTGATAATGATACGCTTCAATCGCTTTCAGAAGAAAGGTTTTTCTTCACCCAAGAAGAGTTATCCTTCAAGAAGCTCAAGTCATTCTTATCACCGTTCATCCTCAAGAAGCTCTCCATCGAAGGACAACTGCTGCTATAAGTGCAAGAAACCAGGACACTAGATTGCTGATTGCCCTCTGTGGGAAGCTAAAAACAAATCGAAGCATTCACTCAGAGATTCTTCGTCGAAGCCTTACAGATCCTCCAGAAGTCATGAGTCAAAGAAACATGATTCCAGTTCAAGAAGGGAAAAGAAGAAAGATTCTGATGATGATAAAAGGAAGAAGTATCATAAGAAGCGTGAGGGTTCTTCATCGAAGACTCACTCGTCTCGTCGAAGCAGCTCTCATCGTGCCAAGGCCTATTTGGGAAAGGAGATGAACTCAGAAGACGAAGCCTCTGGTTCCGAAGCTGAACAAGACTCAAGGTCTGCTTCAGGGTCCGAATCAGATGGAGTTGCTGGTTTGGCCTTCGCTTCGGCAGATGCTTCAGTCAATGCTTCGAGCTCATTCTTCACCAACAACAGTAGTGAAGATGAAACTCCTGCATATTGTTTCATGGCCAAGGCAAAGGTATCTTCATCCAAGTCAAACTATGATACTTCTGATTATTCCTCATGTGAAAGTGACACTAGGATAAGCTATGCTAAACTTGCTAAAATTGCTTCAATTCAACAAGATGAACTTGATTCACTAAGCAAAACCATTAAGAAGTCAGATACATTGTTGATCGATGAGATTGAGAAGAATCAAACTTTAACCAATGAGCATGCTGCTCTGAAGGAGAAGTTTGAAGAATTATCCTCTCGGCATGATCTTCTTTCAGTTGATTATGAGAAGCTTACCTATGAATTTCTTCAGAGGAAAGTGGCTATCGAAAAACTGACAGAGGCTCATGAAGAATTGGAAAATGTCAATCTCTTTCTCATGGCTCAACAAGGTTCTGAAGCAATTGATAAATCTGAATCACCTTGTTTGGATTGTTTGGAACGAAGCAAAACTATTTCCAAAGGGAAAGCTCCTATTGTTATTGATGATACTAATGCCTCCGATGAGGAAAATCCTGCTATTACCGAGGAACTCCTCAGGTTGAAAAACTTATTTGAATCAGGCATGTTCAAAAGTGTGCAAGGACACCAATATCTCTGTGACATTCTGAGGAAGTCCCTCCTTCACAGGAATCCCAGGAATGAAGGTGTTGGTTTCGAGAGAAAGATAAATCCTGATGGCACATACTGGGAGCCTGAGCAGTATCCTAAGACTGTTTGGGTTCTAGCGAAGGAGAAACCCATTGATATTGCTAACCTTTCAGGTTTCGACTGCAAAATGAACAACGTCATTGTGGATGAATCACTTGATTCAGACTACAAACTCATGAAAGATGAACAGGGAAAAGTTTCAGCTGAGTATGTAGGTACTCCACCAAAGAATGGATTCTATAAGAGGCAGATATGGGTGCAGAAAGCACTTGTGGAAAAACTGCCTGCTAACCATTCTATGCAGGGAAAGTCTTCGGTACCACCGAATCATTTCTACTCTCTTGAGACGAGAAATGATCCATTAGTAACCGAATCAAATGTTCCGCAGAAGCAATACTATCGTACTGGTCGCCACACGTATCGTCCTCATAATAATCATACTAAGATTGCATATGCTCATACTTATGCTAACCGTTCACAGAGGACTTACATTTATGGTGTGCTTGATGGTTCACCGAAGCAATACACTCCCGTTCGATTTAATATTGCTTCGACAAGTGCTTCAACGTCTTCTCAGTCACCTGCTCGTTTGTGGGTGGTTAAGAAGAACTAATTCTTCTGCAGGGCTATGTCTCCGGTGGATCCGAATGGGTCATGGATAGTGGTTGTACAAATCATATGACCGGAGACAAGGAGTTATTCACCGAAGAAAAACTATCTCAATCTTCTTTGAAGTTCATTACCTTCGGTGATAACAACAAAGGTAAAGTGTTAGGTTTGGGCAAGATTGCCATATCGAAGGATAAGCACATTGACAAGGTTATGCTAGTCCAATCACTTGGATATAATCTTATGTCTATTTCAAAGTTATGCGATATGGGTATGCTTGTGTTGTTTTCTGCTTCGCGTTGTGTTGTCTTTTCACAGGATGATTACACGTTTGTCTTCGAGGGTTACCGAAAGGGAGATCTATACATTGTTGATTTTTCTTCGGGCCCTGCTGTATCCACTTGCTTAATGGCAAAAGCTTCATCTGGCTGGTTATGGCATCGAAGACTTGGTCATGCAGGGATGAGAAATCTTCATAACTTAGTGAAGAAGAATCATGTTATCGGTCTTAGCGAAGTAAAATTCGATAAGGATCGTCTCTGCAGTTCTTGCGAAGCTGGTAAAATTACGAAGAAACATCATTCAGCGAAGACCATCATGACTACCACTCGTCCTCTTGAATTGCTTCATATGGATCTTTTTGGTCCTCAAAATTATGCAAGTCTGGGAGGAAACAAATATGGCCTAGTTATTGTTGATGACTTCTCACGTTATACTTGGGTTTTCTTTTTGGATGACAAGAGCAAAGTGGTTGATATCTTCAAGTCATTCGCTAAGAGAGCTCAAACCGAATATGAATTATCTCTGAAGCATATCCGAAGTGACAATGGAACTGAATTCAAAAATACTTATATTGAAGATTTTCTTGATGATCATGGTTTTACTCATGAGTTCTCTGCTGCTTATACACCTCAACAGAATGGTGTAGTTGAAAGGAAGAATAGAACTCTTATTGAGATGGCCAGAACAATGCTTGCTGAATACAAGACTCCTATTAGGTTCTGGGCCGAAGCAATCAATACTGCATGTCACATCATCAACAAGGTTTACCTTCACAAATTCTTGAAGAAAACTTCACATGAGCTTATCACTGGTAACAAACCAAATGTCTCATATCTTAGGGTATTTGGTGCTCCATGTTTTATTAGAGATATGAATCATAGCTCCAAATTTGCCCCTAAGGCACATGAAGGTTTTCTTTTAGGTTATGGCTCAAACTCTCACACTTACAGAGTCTATAACTCTCACTTTGGGAAAGTTATGGAAACTGTGAATGTAAGGTTTGATGAAACTAATGGCTCTCAAAAGGAGCATTTGCCTCATGATCTAGATGAACCTCCTCTTGATGAAGTAATAAGGTCCATGGCTATTGGTGAGATTCGCCCTGTTGAAGCAAATTAACGTCAAGCTATTAGGGATGATGGTGGTCCAATGTTCCCACACATAGCCCGGGGCGCTGGAGATCAACATCTTGAAGCTAATGATGAACAGGACGAAGAAGGTCAAAGGAACGAAGGAAATGCTAATCCTGAAGGAAATGCTGAAGCTAAAGGTGAAGTTGATCCCGAAGCTGATACAGATCCTGAAGCAGAAGCTGAGCCTGAAGCAAATGATACTGCGTTATCACGAGTTCGAAGAAGAGTTGATGTGGATTCGATCCTTGAAGATATCAATCAACCAGGTCGTCCCACTACTCGATCTCGCACTCGCTTGGCTAACTTCTGTGGAAACTTTTCCTTTGTCTCCATGCTAGAGCCTTCAAAATATGATGAAGCCATGAAGGACCCTGATTGGTTATTGGCTATGATGGAAGAACTTCACCAATTTGAAAGAAACAAAGTCTGGTCACTTGTTGAAAGGCCAGATCCTGCAAAGCACAATGTAATTGGCACCAAGTGGATATTTCGCAATAAGCAAGATGAAGACGGTATTGTGGTAAGAAATAAGGCTAGATTGGTAGCACAAGGTTACACCCAAATCGAAGGCATTGACTTTGGTGAAACCTATGCTCCAGTAGCCCGTCTCGAATCCATTCGTGTCATGTTTGCTTTTGCTAACCACAAAAATATATTGCTATATCAAATGGATGTCAAAAGTGCGTTTCTTAATGGTGAAATCGAAGAAGAAGTGTATGTTATGCAGCCTCCAGGTTTTGAAGACTCGAAGAATCCTGATATGGTATACAGGCTTCACAAAGCTTTGTATGGACTGAAGCAAGCACCTCGTGCTTGGTATGAAACATTGAAGGATTTCCTCCTGAAGAAAGGCTTCAAACCAGGAACAACTGACCCCACTCCTTTCACTCGATCATATAAAAATGATCTATTTGTGTGTCAGATTTATGTAGATGATATCATTTTTGGCTGTACTAACACTGAGATCAGCGAAGAATTCGCAAGGATGATGTCGAAGAAATATGAGATGTCAATGATGGGAGAATTGAAGTTTTTCCTTGGACTTCAGATTCGACAACAGAAGAATGGCACCTTTATTTCACAAGAGAAATACTTGAAGGATTGCCTGAAGAAGTTTGATCTTGCTGAATGCAAGACCATTAGAACTCCCATGCCTACTAATGGTTTTCTTGATGCAGATGAGAAAGGGAAACCCTTCGATTAGAAAAAGTTTCGGTCTATGATAGGTTCTCTCTTATACTTATGTGCATCCAGACCTGACATCATGCTATCATTTTGTATTTGTGCTCGATTTCAGGCAAATCCGAAGGAATCGCGTCATATAGCTGTGAAGAGAATTCTTCGATATCTAGCACATACTCCTTCTTTGGGACTTTGGTATCCCAAAGGTACTCAATTTGATTTGATTGGATATTCTAATTCAGACTGGGCTGGTGATAGGGTTGACAGGAAATCTACCTCAGGCACTTGTCATTTTCTTGGTAGATCTCTTGTGTGTTGGGCATCAAAGAAACAGAATTGTGTCTCAATATCTACTGCTGAAGCTGAATACATTGTTGCTGGCTCATGCTGCACTCAAATACTTTGGCTTAAGCAGACGCTGAAAGATTATGGTATTTATGTGAAGAAAATCCCTCTGCTTTGTGACAATGAGAGTGCCATCAAGATTGCTCACAATCCTGTGCAACACTCTCGAACGAAGCATATTGATATTCGTCATCATTTTCTTTGAGATCATGTTCAGCGCGAAGACATTGAGATTAGCCATGTAAGAACTGAAGATCAATTGGCAGATATTTTCACGAAGCCATTGGACGAGAAAAGGTTTTGTGCATTGAGATGTGAGCTAAACATCTTAGACTCACACAATGTTCAGTAAGATCGAAACTTTTCACTGTATATACTCACCTTCGTTGTGTTTTATTTGTTTAGTTTCGCTTGAGTTTTTCTTCGTCCAAGTTTAGCTTCGTTTGCCATTTGCTTTCTTTTCTGTGTTTAGTTTGTTTTATTTATTCGTTTCTTTTGTCCCCTATGCTTATCACTTTTAGCTTCGTTGTTGTTCTTCGAAGTGATAAGTTTCGGACCCTACCCCTCCATTCTGTTTCGCTCCCAATCTTTTCTATCTCGAATGTTAAGCACAATTGAAACGGAAAGCATATTGCTTCGAGCATCATTGAGTTCCGAAGCAAATGCTTCCAACTTTATCGAAGTTTTTGCTCTCGGTCAAGACTTATTCTTCGGCCGTTGAGACCCCGTCTTCTCCGGGTCGTTGAGATTCGCTCGCGATACGCCACTTCATCTGAGCCGTTGAATCGGAAGAGTCAGTCGTTGTGAACCGTTCGATGTGATCTGGTAACCGCTTCAGATTGTGCCTATTTAAGGCGTTCCCCCATCGAAACGGTTCATCCCACTCTCATTCTCTCCGACTTCTCCGCCTTCCTCCTCGAGCAACCGCAGAGCTCTCGTCCCCGTCGTCGCCGTCGCCGCTTCACTGCCGGAACGCCGCCGCCGTGGACATTCTCCGTCGAC
This sequence comes from Bromus sterilis, assembly GCA_950022295.1. NCBI lineage: Eukaryota > Viridiplantae > Streptophyta > Magnoliopsida > Poales > Poaceae > Bromus > Bromus sterilis. The sequence continues at coordinate 246,910,945 of OX465601.1, forward strand.
GCAGAGCACTTCTCCGCTCCCCGTCGCCGTAGCCGCCTTGCGTCACCAAGTTAGGGTACGCAACGCCTCTTGGATCCAATCGTGTTACCTGTGTTCTTCATTTAGGGTTTGGATCTAAGTTTTGTTAGGGTTTTTGATTTCTGTTTATAGGGTTGTTTGATCTGTGCTGGTCTTTTCATCTCGGGAAAGCTGTTCTTAGCATCCAAGCAATCCCATCTCCTCAGGTCAGTGCTTAAGATACGATTCGTTCTCTGAACTGGATTGGGTTAGGTCTTGCTTTCGAACTTGTTCTAGCCAAATTCATAAACAGAGCTACATCCAATCTGAGATTGATCTGGGCTCCTGTCAAATTGTTTTGGTTTTGGTCGAAACCTTTCCCTGTGCTTATTCATTCCCTCTCCCTGTTTCCCTCTTGTCTATGATTCTGTTCACAGGATGTCTGACGAAGAAGCCGCTATGGGAAATGAGTCTCCCATTGTTGATGGACTCGAGAATTACCCTGAGCCACCGAAGAAAAAGGGAAAAGGAGGCAAAACAAAGGAAGTGAATAATGCCCGAGGCATACCTGAAGCCATTCGCCTCAAGATGGGCTATGACACCCCGCCAGAAGAGTCAGATCATGATAGAAAGATTCGACTGCAAAAGATTCGAAGATATTGGGCTATCCGGTGGTACAAGTTCAAAAGCATTCCAACTTGGAAGTGGGCAATGCAATTCGCCTTCAGCCCACCTTATCGGTACACCACCGCCATGTGCGCTCAGTACACAGCAGCCAACCGAAGGAAGTATTACCCGAAGCCTCCGGCTGTCCCGCACCCAAATTCACTCAAGACCCCGGATGATTACCCTGAAGAGCAAGAGAGGCTTGCTATTCTGGCTGAGAAGAAGAGGATCCGAGATGAGAAAAAGGCAAAAGCTCTTGCTGCTACAGGGCTTGATGAAGCCGAACCATCGAAGCCTAAGAAAAGGCGAAAGCTTCGGAAGCTAAGTGATTCACCCCCTCCTGCTTCAGAAGAGGAGGCTGAACACGAAGCCGATGACGAAGCTGAACCAGCTGCTCCGCTGGAAGACTCGATCGATGAAGATCCTGCTGATGAAGCAGATGATGAGTCAGAGCACTCACCCGTTTCCCCAAGTCCGAAGAAGAAACTGATTCGGATGCCTCTGAAGAAGAAGGCTGGAGCAAAGCCAACTGCTCCTAAAGGTGTTAAGTTCCAAGAACCCTCAGCACCTCCTGCTCCTAAGAGGAACATTGACTTGACGAACTTGGTGGTAGAGGCACCCCTGTCCTCCAAGCCTCCCCGCCGTCTTGTTCCAACCGAGCAGAGGACCAAGGAACGGCATGACCCGAAGGCAAAGCCTGTGGCTAAGCCTTCTGCTGTGCCCGAAGCCAAAGCTCCAGAGCCTGTGAAAGCTTCGAAGCCGAAGACAACGGTGGCTAATCCTGGTCAGACATATGCCCAGGTTGGCACAAAGAAGCTGTCCGAAGCTGAATTGCGGAAGAGAGACCGCATTGAAGCTGAACGTCTGCACGCCGAAGCTCAAGCCAAAGCTAAGGCTGAGAGAGAAGCAAAAGAGAAAGAGAAAGCTGATAGAGAAGCAGCTGAAAAACAAAGGAAGGAGCTGGCCGAGGCAAACCAGCAAGCTGAAGCGAAGCGCAAGCTAGCTGAAGCTCAAGCACAAGAGGCTAAGGCTGCCGTCGAAGCCAAACAACTTGCTGAAGCTGAAGCCAAACGCCAAGCTCAGCTGGATATTCTTCGCACGAAGAAGGCTGAGAAAGCTGCCAGGGCCGCTCAAAAGGAAGCCGCTGTGGACATGCCACCGAAGGAAATTCCCCCGAAGCCAGTCGCAGCTCCTGTCCCCGAAGCCATAGTTGAAGCTGAACACAGTGAGCACAACTTCCCGGATGCTAGGGAAGGTGAACTTTGGGACTGTCTGGGTCTGAGCCAGACATACTATAAGCTTGCTGAAGCTGTAAATCCTCAAGCTGTGGATATTGGGAATATCTACATTTCCCCAAATCTTTCAGCCATGGTCGAAACTTTGTACAATCAGCTGAGAGATCTGCATTCAAGGGATAGATCAGAAACTGCAAAGATCCTAAAATTCCAGAAGAAAGAAGATGAAGAATCTGATGAGGATTTCAAGAACGAAGCCTCAGCTGCTTCGAAGAAAATTGCTGCTGTGAATGAAAAAACGAAGCAAAACATTCAAGTCTATCTTGGCAAGATTAAGTCTGCCATCGAAGAATGTTGCAAGGCACATAATGCTTCGGTCTTGGCGCTTGACTCTAAGAAGCGCGAAGCCATGGTCAAGCAATTAGCTTCACCTCTTCCCAAGCTGTAACCTAGGAAGAGACGACTGATTGCTGACACCGAAGAGACTGATGAAGTCAGTTCTCACCCGGCCAAGAAGGCCCCAAGAAAGGCATCGCCCCCTCGATGCAGAATCATCAAGCTTGGCAAACCCACATCGAAGCCATCCGCCCCCGAAGTCATTCCACCCCGTGCTCCAACTCCTCCTCCACCTCAACCTGCTCCACAACCATCCGCCCAAGACAATTTCGCGCCTGCAACCTCTCCACCCCCTCAAGCCATTCCTGAAAAGGATTACTCTTCAGCTCACTCTGCTGAGGAGTCTGAAGACAAACAAGACGAAGCTCAAGAACAAGCTGTTCATGCTGAAGCCAATGCAGATGCAGAAGTCGAAGCTGAAGCCGAAGCACATGAGTTGGCCATTGTAACTCAACCACCAAGGCGTATCACAGATGCTCGCAGGCATTGCATTCCTGCTCAGGACACACAGTTGGACTCCATCTATCCAAGAGAGACTTTTCCCATATTCTTGGGAGAAGGATCTTCTTCAAGACATGGTCCTGAATTTGACATTGAAGTTCATCGCAAGAAGCTTCGATTCTTTGGCACTAGTCCATATGATTCACCAAGAACAGCTGATGACCTTCGATTCTGGACTGCTGAACAGCAAATCCTGTACACGAAGCTTTACTGCCAGAAAGGTGTACTTTTCAGACACAAGTACTTGGATATGCACAGTCTAGCTTCTGCAACGTGCTTCCAAAACATCATGGAAACTATCGAAGCACAGAACTTGACTGGATTATTTGCTATGGAAACTCCATTCAATTCAGAGCTAGTGAAGCAATTCTATGCCACACTATATGTCTCTGGAACCCCAGAAGATACTAGCACATGGATTCTTGAATGGATGATTCAAGGGAAAGTCTTCAGGATGCATACAGATGAATTCATGGATATTATAAACATCCCAAGACACACTGGAGAAATTGCAAAAGTTCACATGTTACCGGATCCCTCTGAAGCTGAATTTGCATCTTTATTGGATCCCGAAGTCACTGGAGATCACATGCCAGAAAACATTCGCCCGAAGCATTTAGTGTTTATATCGAAGACTTGGTTTTATATCTTGTCAAACTCACTCATGCCTCTCAGTACAGCGAATGAAGAATCCAATATTCTGTACCCAACTCGTCATGCTCTAATGAAGCTCACACATGGACATGTGTTTGACTTCGAGGATTGTTTTCTTCGATACATGGTACAAGCTGCTGAATTGGTTAATCAATTGAAGCCATATGCTCCTTGGCTGCAAGCCATTTTCAACCATGGACGCAGCGAAGATTACACTGCGAAGCATCACCCGAAGCTGTTCTGCCCTCCGGTCCGCGATACAATGAATATCTTCAGGCGGCCAAATGACCCATTTGCAACATATGTTGGAGTCAGACAGCACATCAATGAACGAAACATGTCGAAGCGCTACCAGAAAGAAGTGTATCACTTCGAAGTTGCTATTCGTAACCAACAGCTGCTTGAAAACTTCATCGAAGGAAATCAGCGCCAGATGCAACATCTATCAGATGAGATTAACAGAGTAGGAAACATTGCACTGAACAACAACCAATACTTGAAGGTTTTGAAGCGTCATTCTTGGAAGGGCCTAAGGAAATTCAACTCAGTGAAGAAACTTGAAGCCGATCGCATCTTCAAGGAGTACCCACACTTGCAGAGGCACTTCTCAAGAAATGACTCGATCGACCGCCCCAACCCCAAGATCCCTTCGCTGGACAAGATTGATGAAGTTCTCTTTTTCAACCCTGCTGAGCAGATTCGCCCCGACACCTTCTCGGATGAAGACTCTCACACATCGAAGCACGAAGACGATCCTCTCGATGACAGCGACCTTGAATTGCTTCAAGCGCCGATGGACTTCGACGAGGTAGAGTCACCTGCTTCGACCGAAGGAGAAACTTCAGGCGATGCTTCTTCATCAGGCGAAGACAATGTGCAGGGTCCCAGGGTTGCAGCTGACGCGTAAATACTCTCGTACTACCTCTCAACCTTTTGTCCAATTCTTGACAAAATGGGGGAGAAAGTAGCATCGATTGAGTTTAGATTCGCTGCGGGGTTTTAGGGTTTTGATTCGATCTTTTGCGTGTGCTAAGTTACGACAAACATTCCATTCTTCGATTGGGTTGTAACTTAAGTATTACTTCGGTTGTGAACTGTTTCTTCATATATGTTAATAACCCCGTTCTTGCAAGTTGCTTTCCTATATTTTATCTTGCAGGTGGTTATTATCCTTAAGTTCACAGGTCATTGGATGATTGCATATTCTTCAAGACAAATTATCTTTGTATGCAATTGATTCACTAGGATATGTGTTAGACTTCCCATTAATGATATTCTTCATCAAACATTCACTTCGATTATAAATCTTCGATGCTTGCATTCAGGGGGAGTCAAAAGCTTCATATCTTAGAGTTTGCTCTCAACTCAAATTCAAAATTCCAAATATTTTATCGATGCCTGTTTTGTCAACAATAGTCCAAAAAGGGGGAGATTGTGAGAGCAAAATTATACCCTCATGAGTTTTGGATATTGTTGGTCAAAACAGTAGAGGAACTAACAAAGTTTTCTAGTGTGAAACAGATGGTTAGGTTCCTGAAGTTATAGGTTGGTGATAAAGCTTCAACGAAGATTTACTCATTTATCGAAGCATATCCTCTGGAGCGAAGTTTATCACGGATGTCGACCCCTAAAAAGATAAGGAATCCTGAAGCTCGTCTCATCGAAGAAGATGATCAAGATGGCGCAAGACTTAGTTGTTTTTGCGTAGTTCTTTATACTTCTTTGAGTCGTAGGAAAAACCGTACTATCAAGAGGGGTTTAGTAAATGTACTCCGAAGGTTTTGATGGAAAGACTCAGATCGAATCTTAACCAGTGAGAAACCAGAGTTGAAGAAATCTCATGTGAGCTAGGTAATGCTTCACCAGGGAAGACTTTGTTCTTTCGGCTCCTGAAGCAGAACCAAGTCCGTGAGTCAGCTTTACTTGGACCGCAAGTAAAGTTGCGCTGTGATTGGAAATATGACCGTTGGGGACAGGTGTCAAGCTGTCACATCGGGTCACTTCAGTCATTTCGCACCTAGGGATTGCCACCTATAAATACGCCACCCCCGCCCTCATTGGCCGGTGGCTGCTCCAAGATTGATTCCCTGCAGAGGAGAGAGAAAGAGCAACCCCACCGAAGCATATCAAAAACCCATCCACAGAATCATAAGTCCTATTGATCTGAGTTGATTCATTATGACTTAGGAAGAAGTTTGCTAGCCTTTTATCTTGGAGAACTGCAATTCTCCTAGACGGTTAGAGAGTTGTTCTTCAGAGAGCGAAGAGTTATCGTCGCCTCGAAGTTCAGTTTGTCAAAGGTTTCGGTGATTTCCTCAATAATCAACCACGAGTGAAGAACTGACCAAGCTCAAGGAGATTGGTGCAGTGGAGATACGGACGGAGAGAGGTTAGCTCCTGTGTTCAATCACAAGTCCCTCCAACCAGACGTAGCACTTTGCAGAGTGTGAACTGGTCGAACAAACATCGCCGAGTCAAGAGTTCGTTTTACTTTCCGCACTTACATTCAGTTTATCAATTGCTTCAGTGATCAGCTTCAATGCAATTGATTCGATGCTCATGATTCGCTATGTTCTGCTTCGATCATGTTCTGCTTCAATGTTTACCCTTCTGTTGAATCTCTTCGGTTACTGAGTTATGCTTCACTTCATAGTTTCATGTAAAATTTTGAAGTGATCATTCACCCCCTCCCCCTCTGATCACATACTTGGACTAACAAGTTGACCATGAACCAATTATTGAGAAAGAGGCTAACTAGGAATGTTGGTTGTTTCTATACCACACCTGTATCATTGTTTCACTAATACAGTTCTAGCACGGTACGAAAATGGTTATGAACTTGTTTAGATATATATTGGAATAATCACATATTATTTGCCTCTTGAGCATTATCCAACAGTTTGTCGGTGAGGTCGTACTGGTATGATGCTTTGCGTCGAGTGGTGTGGCTGGTGTCAAGATTCGCCATTTTGTCGGGTGCTTGATCGAGTAAATTTTGACGTTGACTTCCGGCGTCTTGATTGGCTTCTATTTCGCGGCTGTAGACCGACTCTGGCTTGTGGATCGGCGAGTAGTTCGCCGCTTGATGTAGTTTTGGAAACCGCCGAAGGTTTGAACTGGATTCATGTCCAGACCACGCGTGCTTGATCGTGGGGTTGGAAAGCATGCGGTGAGGTTGAGGGTTCCAAGTATATCGGTTCTTGCTTGCATCATTGCTGAAGTCGTCGAGTTGTTGGCTGCTGGCGACGGAACCGCCGAGATCGTGACTCCAACCTGCGTCTTCCCCACAGTCGGCTCCAATTGACGAGGATTAACCTCGGCAAATCCCATGGTTAGGAACCCTAGGTTTAGATCGTAGAGAAAGGAGTGCTAGGTTGCCGATTCTCGTCGGCTAACAGGAGACAGGGATTACCCAGGTTCAGGGCACTCGATCGGTAAAACCCCTACTTCCTGCTCGATGTATTATATGGTGGCGGCGATTAAAGTGGAGGCTTCGGCGAGATTTCTCTAGGCCGAAGTATTGCGATGAGATTATGAGTGCCCTAGACGTCCCCTCTCCCAGCCTTTATATACTAGGCTAGGTCTCGGGAAGTTCGTCTAGGTTTACATAAAGAGTTGCCTAATCTAGCTAGTCTTGACGGTCACGCCTTGGACTCCATGTCGGTTTGGTCCTCATGTCGGTGCAGCCGTCTATGCTTCGGGTGGGCTGATCTTGGGTTACCGAAGCATCCAGTGGGTCGTCGGTCTTGACACGCACCAGGTACCCTTACGTAGAGGAGTCATGGGGGTATCCCCTCGTCAACGCGGGCGACACTGCGCCATCAGAGGGTGGCGCGGGAGCCCGCGCGAACGTGCTCTTGTCCCGCCGCTGCCTCCCGTCATCGTCAAGCCGGAAGAAGCCCAACAGGAGGCTGACTTCCAGCACGCGGTGGCGGAGGAGGAGGCCGCCATTGCCATCTCCGCCGAGGAGGAGAAGTTTTGATGGCCGGGGCTCGATGCCGCGCTCCAATAGAGCGCCGAGGAGCCACCGTCGCGCTACCGTGGCGGCATCGTCATCCGGGAGGCAATGCGAGTGCCGACTCCGCAATGTGAGCCACCGCCACCGCCCACTCTGCAATACGATCCACGTACCGCCTCCGCCGCCCCAATCCTGGGATTTGTGGGCGCCGCAATTTCGGCTGCCATACCTGTCGCCGCCGCCGCAAGCGTACGGGCCCGGGGTGGACTCGCCGCCACGCCACCACCTTTCGGAGCTCAACTACCAGTGGGAGGGGGTGAACATGTTTTCGGTGTTCGTCCCATACGCACGTGCTAATGGACACCATTGACAAGGAGGAAGAGAGCCTCAAGGAGGAGGCGTACACGCGCCATCTGACAGCCGAGCGTGCGGAGGCCGACCGGCAGATGAACATCGAGTACACCGCTTCATGCACGGCAGTCGTCATCGATATGCCAGCGCCGGACTTGGCGTCAAGGAGGGAGTGGCAGGCCAAGCAAGAGGTCGCGGCTGTGCGGTGGCAAGACGACTTCCCCTGGGCGCCGCCATGCGTCGACCTGTCGAGCAGCGACGACAACATGGACGGTGGCGGCGACGACGCCTAGAACGGCGGCGCGTGTTTTTATGTTTTAGTTTAGTAATATTTTAATTAGTGTAATGTGGACGGTTAAGGTATTGTTTAAGCTTAATTTAATGATGATTACTGCGTCAGCTTTTGCATTGTGTTGGCGCGTTGGTGACCGCGCGAGCGCCGGGCAAAAATCAGACGCGCGCGGACGCGCCCGACAAAACCGGACAAAAACTGGATAGATCCGGCATTTGTTTGCGTCAGTGCGTTGGAGTTGCCCTAAGGCGGGTGTTATTAGTGTTTGTGGACTGCTGGTTACCCTACCAAGTATCATTAAAGCCATGCATCCCAAGGAGCTGCTAAGAGCAACTCTAGCAGATCCTTTACCCCACAGACCCGTAAAACCGCGATAAGGGTCGAGAAAACCGTGATATAAAGAACGGAATCGGCTGCGGCATAACTAAGCCCTTATATCGGTTCCTAAAATTTGAAAAAAAAATCACGGAAGAAATGAAGAACATATTTCGCAATAGCATAGTTCATTATCATCAATTAATTATACGTAGCCTTAACCTAGTCATCTCGTCACCAAACCTTAAAACTAGCCAAAATGAGCTCACCGGAGCTCTCCGGGTGCAGCGATGAGGCAGCGGCAGCGGTGGAGCTCACTCGTCGTCATGGGAGCCGAGATCGACGAAGATCTTCTCTTGCTCGTCGATTTCGCGGCGGTGAGCCCCTGCTCGTAGAGTAGATTGTTGATCTCCTCATCCCGCCGCCGGCGCGCCTCCGCCTCCTCCCGGGCACTGTGCACGGCAATCGCCGCCTCGATTGCGTCCGCCTCGGAGGGAAGCAGGAAGTCTTTCGGCCTGGTGACACGGCCGTGCCGCGGGCGCTCGTCTTCCAACTCTGTTTTGATGGCGCGCAGTGGCGGCTCGATTGTGTCCGCCTCGGAGGGAAGCAGGAAGTCTTTCGGCCTGGTGACACGGCCGTGCCGCGCGCGCTCGTCTTCCAACTCTGTTTTGATGGCGCGCAGTGGCGGCTCGTCCTCCGGCTCCAGCTTGATGGCGCGCGGAAACGCCCCGCGCTGAAGGACCACCGCGCGTCGGAGGAGGGGCGGAGCTCGTATTCCTCTACCTTGCGGCGGAGAAGGGATGGCGACGGCGAGAGGCCGTGGTTTGTGTACCAGCGGCGTCCGCTTGCGTGCCGTGTCAAAGGCCACGTGCCGCTTCCACTCCTCGTCGTCACCGTTGCCGAACCGCGGACGGAGGACCACACCGAGGCTCGGCGGCAGCGAGAAATCGAGGCGGGAATTTGGCGAGTGACGGTGGCGAAGGGATAAGGGTTTGACCCGTATCCGCGCCGCGAAACTACATAAGTAGAGGTCGGCCGGGCCAATTTGTGAGACACTGTAAAATGTTTTAAGGGCCCGGGGTCCAATAAAGGGTCTGTTCGAACCGTTTTTTGGCTCGCGAAACTATAAACCAGCAAAAGTTTTAAGGATCCGCGGTTTTTAAGGGGTCTACTACAGTTGCTCTCAATGCCATGGACATGGCAGCGCAAACTACGAATCGGCAGAGCAATCTGAAGCTGACGTTTTGCGATTCTGTCCGGCGATCATGGTTACGGCCCTCCGGCAGTGCTAATCCGTGTCGCCAAATCACATGTATACGTCTTTCCCATTTATACGTCTTCTATCCAGTACGGTGTTGTATTCATGTAGTCCATCCATCAGGTGGAATGGAATGCTGGAGTCTGACGTCAAACAGAGACTAACTTGGAACACCCATTCAGATTGGAACAGTTTTGAGATAATATTCCATGTTTAACAGAACAGACCAGAGCTCAGTCTGAACTGCGAAATACAGCAACCAAAACCAAGAAAGGTACAGGTCTAACAGCATCCCTACTTATAAAGATAAATAGAAGATATCACTACTCCACCTACGTTCCAAACAGGATATAACTCAAAACCAACCACTTTGCTTGAGGTGACTACAAAACTTTATTTATTGTAAATGTTCCTATAATAAATCTAATCAATCACAACACACTTCAGTTACAACATCACGAGGAAGTTTTCCTCCGGCCAATCTAACTCAGTAAACTTGTATAGCTGCGCTGTGCAAGCAGCGTCCTAAACGGCAACGAACACGGTATAAGGAAACACATTACAAGCCTTCTTGCTCCGGATGAACAATGATCTAACCCTGTACAACACTACAGTTACAGGTAAACCACGACAAAGATACACACACAAAACTCCTGCTTTCCGAGAATTATCTGACAAACCTTCTATTCTTCCCTTCAAAGAACGGAGCACGACCACCGGGAGTGAAAATCAGGATGGGAAGCAATGTAACATTAGCTATGATCAGAACTGCTATGTATGTAGCTTCCTAATGAGGAGCTGACTGCACTGAACACTGATGAGCCACTATCAACTTAACTACCGGGCAATGTCTCGAAAAATTGGGAGTCCATGATGCTCTGTTGGCTGGCCGTCCCGAGGTATAATGTATGTACCTTGCAACTGGCAAAGAAATTTCTGACAACGAACATACAGGGTCAAGAGGATGGGAGGGGTTCGGCTATGTATCAAATGTAAGCAAGAGAGTTCCTGTCACCGGCAGAATGCGGCCGTCCTCTAGTTGGTGTAGGTGGCCGTTGTATGTTAAGTTCCTGCAGATGATTACAATTTCACCACCGTTGTGAGTTGACTTATTGCTAATCCCACAAGACAAGAATAACACGAGTTATGATGGTTTATGGACTTTCATAATAGGGATGAATGAGTGGAAAATAATCACTCAAAATGCCACATCCATTTTAAATCATGATGATGTTGGTAAAAACAATTGTTCAAGATCAAGTTGATGCTTTGGCTCACTAAAGAAAGTAAATGAATAAAATAAAAACTCATACTGACCTGCATCCATGTGGCATCCATGGCACGTTCAGGGGATGACTCAGGAGAATTAACAGGTGGTGGAAGTGGATGAATTAACTTTGGAACAACAACTAGTCCCCTTCCCACCACAAGTATGGCGCCAGCATTATTTGCAGTGCCTGGTGCATGCAGAGTCTTAGCAAAGAATGATCAGGTTGCATAGGTAATGAAACAAGTGAGGATGCATACCACAATAATTAGTGGCTGAAAATAAAGTGATCAACTGCCCATGGGCGAAACGCTCAAATCCATCCATAACACACTCATGAGCTCTTATGATCAACTGCAATTTGTTTCGTTTACAGAACTCTGCTACTCGATCAGGCTGCAAGTTGACAGGAAATAAGTTTAATCAACATGGTCCATAATAAGTTTACGATAAAACTGATTGCTGAAAAGGAAGAGATAATATAAGATAAAAATAGCCAATATTTTTTTCTGAAATGCTCATAATTGACACTTGCCACTCGATAAACTAGAAAGCTAATGTGAAGCATCCTACAGCAACTGAATCATCACACAATCATACCCCAAATGTCACCAAGCCAGGTCCTCGTGCATTTGGCCTCAAACCCTCTACACTATCGTTCTCTGTAGGATCAGACCTGCAATTATACAAGTACAAAGTTTACATTTATCATGATATCTAATAATATAAAAAAGGATAACAAAAATAAAATAGAGCATGGCCACCAAATATTACCATAAAAGGTCCATGAGGACAATAGATCCGACATCCATTGTGATAGGCCTTTCAATTTTCTCAATTTGCTCCACACTGTTTATTGACCTCCCGATGCCACCATGCATGCATATTATTTTCTTTTCTATCATGGCAGCCAGAGGGAGATAATTAAATAGTTGGTTGAATCTAGTCCAAGCCCATATACCATCACTTTCACCCTACATAAAGCAATTAAGTCAATCAACATGTACAATATTTCAATCCCCGCAGATATATGAAGCACTATCATAACTACCATTCTCTCAATGCATTCAAGACGGAAGCCGAAAAGAGCATTGATGTCAGCAGCCTCGTGATTTCCTCTAATCAAATGGACATGTTCAGGGTACTCTATCTGCAGAATTTGTTTCAAATGGCTCAGAACTAGCTTTTACACAAAACAGTGTTCTAACAGCAGCAAACACATTTCAGATATGAAAAAATACTACTCACTTTAAGAGCGAGAAGTAATGTTATTGTTTCCAAGCTGTGCTGACCTCGGTCGACATAGTCTCCCAAGAAGAGATAATCAATATACCTGAAAATATGAAACCAAGTGCAATAACGGATTACATAAAAAAAAAACATAATTTCAAAATCTATAGTGGAATATGAAGATTAAGTGTACAGAGAAAGAGATTGTTTCAAAACTTCAACTCTAGTTTCAGATGTTCAAAAGGTACATACAAGGTTCACAATCAACTTACGTTATGTCACCAGCAGTTGACGGATACCCATATTCATCGAAAAGGCGCATTAGGTCCCCAAACTGCCCATGTAGATCACCAAAAACTTTAACTGGCGCTTTTAGTTGCAGAACAGTAGGTTCCTGCATAAAAATCTGCTCAGCAGCATAGCATAGCTCGCCAACTTCATAAGAGTCCAGGAAAAAGGTCCTATCAGCTGGAGCATTCCAATTCCTTGGCCTCAGTAAGAGTGAAATGACCTGCAACAACAATAGAAAGTAAGAAAAATAGCTCCTCCCACAAACTAGGATGATTTAAATATGGGACCTTACCTTTTTATGCAAACCTTGTGGAGACCTTTGCCTATTTAATGCTTTCTTCGATGAATATGATTGATCATTGTTCGCGGGATGCATTCTTCTACTTTCATTCTCAAACTGATCAAGTGATAGCTGTCGGACCAAACATCCTAAATCTCCTACTGCTTCCTTAGCAACTACAACCTTCAAGGTGGAAGATCAACAATTCAGATCATTAAACTGCAGGCGCTTCACCAAAATTGGCAATACAAACAGCATACATGAAGTAGCTACATTCGCACCCAGAAAAACGCAGATGAACCTTTTGGTAAAATAGGAAACTCATTCAAGATATTTCTACAGTCTACAGTTGAGGACAAAAGCCCCACACTGCATTGAAGTATACAAAATTAGCAGAGGGTACAGAACCTTGGACTGTAGATGATATATTACCACCGTAAGTTGAATTAAGTTCTCTTGAGGTAAATAGCTACACTAATCAAAGCAAATTCAACTATGTTACCCACACACTTAGAAAAATCTGCAAGTAGAATCATAAACTTCACAACAATCTGAGGAATGTGTTTGGATGCTTCAAAAGTGAAATGGTATATAAAGGACTCCTCTTCACTCCAACTAATTTGTACAGATACTTTTATCGATATTCAATTAAGAAACAAATGGGAAGTATGTCATCAAAATACTTACTGCTCTAGAATGCAACTTCACATCTGGTTCCATGGAGCCTCCATCATCTAAATCATCAGCCATTGGTGAAGTTTCACTCAGCGGGGACTCTGATCCTATTCCATCTGAAAGACTGTCTTCTGAAGATGCATGAGATGCTTCCTTTGCAGCTCGCCATACAGCACTAACAGCTTCAGCTTCGGCAGCTGAGGCCTCTGTCAACATGTCAATTGACTTTCTGTCCGTGCTGAAATTTATGAGAGAAATATTTAGCTTTCACAAAACACAAGTGATGTACAAACTCTAAAGAAGATGAGTACGAAACCTGAAACCAGGGGCTGTCTCATGACTGTTATTTGTATATTGCTGGAATGGCGGAGAGTCAGAATTAAAATTATGGTTTCTATTTTGATTTTCTGACCTTGAAACCCTATCAGTTTCTGATTGGAAGGGTGCATTCTCGGCAATAAGAAAATCATCGAGGAGGATATCTGTTCGGAAAAAAAAACATGCATCAGATTTCAGCTTCAGAAATTTGGTGATATATCTTTCATCATGCCAAAGATGCACCCGAAACAATTCAAACCCGGAGTCAAAGGTGACAATACAAATCAATAGAATTAAGATCAAGACATGTGCTTATCTGCTCAACAATTCTAAGTTCTCATGAACTTGTTATGCATAGGGTAGGAGATCCTATCATCACCTAATACTGAGATCTTGGTACAATCATGCTGCAGTAGTTCAGGTAAAACACTGCAACTACTGTAATTACCTGACATTATGAATATGATCATCTGACTGCGTGTGGACAGACTGTCTATACTAAACATACCATGCCAAATCCACTCCATTGAGAAACAAACATTAATGTGATAATGCCATCTAGTGACAGCAAAACTAAAATACACTCCAATGGCAATGATCATGTGTTTCCACGAGAAAAACAAGAATGACATGCTGTCATTAGAAACAGTTTCCTTGATTCTCAGATGAACCAATACAAAAAGTGGCAACAAGCACCAAACTGATATCCACTATTACTTACCTCCCCTCAGACCACCATAAATGTATATGTGAGAACCAACCGAAGCAGCTGCATGGCGGCAACGACGAAGTAGATCCGAAGAAGCATCATGTTCATTGGAAGATTTTAAAGTGCGAGAGGTCACAATGCCATTTCTATCCAACCAAACTCCAGCAGCAGTGTCCAGGACTTCAGAAAGTGATCACCCAGTGAGCCTAGGAGGGTAAACATATGTATTTGAATGTAACAGAAGTATTAAGTGTGCACTAACCTGCAATTGCACCCTCCCCTTCAATAGCTCTCCCTCCTCTAAGGACACCTCCAGTAACATGCAGCCGAGCACCAACAAAGACCTAAGAATTTAAGACAATCAGGAGAAGCAAGGGAATCTAATATTTGAACATAAGTGCACAAATCAAATCAATATGGTAACATTTACAAGAAACAAGCAATTGTTGAGATCGACTATCTACGCCATCTGAACAATAATTCTTCAAAAACACCACAATACATTCAGCTGTCACACTTCTATCTAACTTACAGCTGCATGCTGATATCTTGGAGATGGAGATATCCCTGGAGCTAGAGTCCACTCCCACTGACCATTTGTATGCATAAGTAGTCCATAAGCATCAGAAAGAGGCTGTAAATGCATTACAATTATCATCAAATCAATCTCAATATACAACGCATTAACAGCATAAATAAGAAGATATTAGAACCTTCAGTTAGACCAGCATCCAATGATCCCAAGTTCAAACAAATCAAAATTAAGAGCGATCAAACAGCGTATGTTACAATGTCCTGTGCTGCAGAACACGCTATATGGCTATAGTACTTGCAAGCCCACAACATGGCATGGAGGACAAAACATTCCTATACCCACATGATTATCATTTTCCATAACAATCATTGAACGATGTCATTTGGCAGTCAAACTTATTTACCATGATATTTCTCTACTTTCAATCTTTACCTTTTTGTGACATTACTAAACTAACTTTACTTTACAAATGATTCTCCATCCAAGATTCGAAAGAGATTACTCCCTACAGTCTTTGAAAGCTTGATGTTTTGAACAAGGGTGTTGTTAAACTTTAGAAGCTTGACTATATATATTTTAAAATATTTACATTGGACTCTTGGGGATCATATGTGCTCATCGTGATTTGTCCTGAAAAGTACACTGTATGGCCATAATTTCATTTGGTATAACAAACATATTATAGTAGAAATTAATGGACAGAGTTATAGTTCAAAGATCGTTTCGATATCCAAAATGTCAAGTTTTCAAAGGCTGGAGTCTGGAGGGAGTATTAACAAACATATACATATGATGTCTCACATTAATATATCAGAGCTAAACATTGACAGGTAACATAATAACAAACAAACAAACAAACAGGGCCCCAAGATGACTATCAGACAGTAACAAGGAAAGAAGATTGTACCGTCCCAGAAGCATCCCTTCCACCACAAAGTAAAAGCATGCCATCGGAGCGTGCACTGGCAGTGCCATACCTATAGTGATTTAGAACCAACTAAAAGTAAGACAATTGCACATTTATACGAATGGTCGAATTACAATGAAGTCTAATGCCTAGGAGATTTGAAGTGACAGTTTGTTTTCACATGTAAACCCTGTAGCAAAGGTACTACATTCTGCATGTGCCCTATTTATGTAATGCAACAGTAGCTTTTCTCAATAAGTGGCATAACATTTGTTTAGAGGGAGATAAATTACTATTTGAATGTACTAGGGTATGGCACTGAGTTGCCATAATTGTTCTGTAGGAACAGGCTCACTTATAGTCACCGTGTCCCCACAGCAGCCACGATGCCTAGGCTTGGAGAGAAAGTCTTACAGAGACTTCATTAGGATGATTATTTCCAAAATTAGCAGGATACGTTTTAAATAGAAGGATATCCCTTAGTTTGGTCAATTATCTTATCATATATAAGGAATTCAGGAGTTCCTTTAAACTAGAGATGGGTTATTAGGCACCTCTATAAATAGAAGGCTGTGTTTTCCTGTTAGATCAAGAACAAACAAGTTATGTTATCTCCTCTACCCTTATCTCTACCTGGCACTTTTTTTGAGTTGAACGACTAGTCGCGACGAGTCGTAAAAGAATGTTGACTCAGCAGAATGTCGACTAGTCGACAAGTCGCGACTAGTCGCAACTGCAGGGTCGACTATTCAACAGTCGCTACCCCAGAACGACTCGTCGACTCGACAACCTTGCTACCTGGCAGACAACATGCCACTGTGGCACATAGTCATTGGCAAGGTTATCAACCCCATGACCATGATCATATCCAACACATCTACAACCTAAGATCCTTAGTCTAAGGCCGTAACAACCCAATGATAGTGGCATAGTCAACTACCAACTAATGTCAGATGGCGAAAGGCCCACATATATTTAGAAAAAAAAACAGATAACGAAAAATTAACATATGCAAGCATGCTTAAATGACTAGTGACTTGATTCTCCACCTCTCTGGAGAGTATGGATCAACTTACATCCTTGCTGAAGGTCTATCACCATCAGGGTTCAGTTTC
The DNA here is from genome assembly GCA_950022295.1 of Bromus sterilis. NCBI lineage: Eukaryota > Viridiplantae > Streptophyta > Magnoliopsida > Poales > Poaceae > Bromus > Bromus sterilis. Next base: position 246,927,895 of record OX465601.1, read on the forward strand.
TGCCACTTATATGGTTTCTGAGCTGTGTCCAAAGCCCAAGCATCTGATAAGACCCGCTTTCCTGTACCAAAAAAATAAATCAATTGACAAGTTGATGCCATAAAATGACGTTCCATGAAATAGTAAGAAAACAGAATGTCAAAGTAATTATCACAGATATGCAATACAGTAATTGTTGCAGCTAAGAGCTAACCATCATTTCCCGAGACTGACACAAGGTAACGCTGCGCTACCAAATCCATGCAATGACCATAGCGAGGACCAGGACCGGCTCCCTGAACAACAACCCTGCATCGAATGGCAGAAATGGAAACATCACATCACAATCCAAACATCAAATCCAAAAAGGCGAGCACACTGACAAACAAACACAAAGTATCTGTGCGTTCACCTGTGCCATTTGAACTTGTCATTTGTCAGATCAAGAACATAGAGATCATCTGTCGAATGCCCCGCTGGTCCAATCCCACCCTGCACAAACATTGCGCCGATCACAACTAAACTAAATTGGATTGCACCAAATTGAAACTCAAATATAACAAGTTGATCATACCTGGAAAACAACCATAGTGCCCACAGCAGCAGCAGAATGTGCAGCCCTTGGAGATGGAGGCTCTCCAGCTGGATGTAACCTGCAGGCACGTAGAATTTAATCTGACGAATATACCGTTATGATTCCATACGAATCTAGCGTTATGATTCGATTAAACTAGCCTAACGAATCTACCATTATGAGTACATTCGGCTTGCGTAATAAATTATACCGTTACGAGTCCATTCAGCTTGCGTAATTAATATACCGTTACGAAGTCTATTTCACTTATCAAACGAATATCGCACAGCAAAGTAACTGATGTACGGAAAACATATAATTCTGCGCAACTGCTAGTCAGCTCAAACATAAGATACAGAGTTCACCACATTTAACCCAACAAGACACAAGTACAGCCCATAATGGGACACAATCTACACATTTGGCCTCCCCAACAGAACATTGACCTAGAATTATGCCTTCTAATGAGCCAAAATGGAGGCTGTCCAGCTGGATCTAACTAGCAGCACATAGAAGTTAAGATAACAAAGTCGACCGTTACGAGTCCATTCGAATCTAGAATTACAAGTTCATTCGGCTTGCCTAACAAATATGAGTCCATTCAGCTTGCATACCTAAAAAGCTAAGCAAAGTAATTGATGTATGGAAAGCATATATATAATTCTACACAACTGCTATTAAGCTCAAACACAAGATGCATAGTTCACCACATTTAACCCAACAAGACTCCAAGTACAACCAACCAGATACAATATATACATTTAGCCTTGGCGACTCAAAATTGACCTATAATTATGCCTTCCAACGAAGCAACATAGCAAAATCAGGGTGGAGCAGCTGCGGCTCACCTGGTCCACCTCCGCTTGTCCACGTCGTACGAGTGCACCGTGTTGGTGACCCCCGCGAGCCCTTCAGTCCAGACAAAAAATAAATCAATCCACCATTAGAGCAAACGAGAAGGAGAATTCGAAGTCAAGCATAGCGTGCGCGCAAGGAGGGAGGGAGAGATGCAAAGGGGCACCGAACTGATGCCGGGGAGGCCGGAGGAGGCGCCGGCCTCGATCGCCGTGGCGCCGCCGAAGAGGATAAGGCGCGGGCCGTGGCCCTTGGTGGGCGCGATGACGGTGAGCGAGTGGCCGCACCTGTACCCCGGCGAGTCGTCGCCCGACCCCTCCCACCCCTCCACCTCCTTGTACGCCGGCGCCGGCACGACCCACGCGCCCTTCCCCGCCGTCCCCATCCCTCGGGCCCCAAACCCTAGCTAGCTTCTCCCCCGCCTCCCCGCCCTAAACCCTAAGCTACAGCCGCCACGCCACGCCGCCGACGCCGACGCAGAGGCGGCCGCGGCTTGGGATCCGAGGAGTGTGAGGAGAGAAAGTGAAACGGCTGAGCGAGAGGAGTAGTGCGGACTGCAGTTGGCTGGCACTGGACGCGGAGAGAGAGAGAGAGGCGACAGCGGGGTGAGTGATACGGTGGGGCTAGGGTGGCTGTGGGAGAGGGTTAATACGGTGGGGCCGGGGTGTCGGTGGGAGGGGGGTAAATAGTACGCGGATGCGGGTGCTGGGGGAGTCAATGGTCATCTACAATCTACAGCTCAGAGGTGGGGAAGGGAGGACACAAGGGAAGGAGGGCGATGAATGGTAGCTAGGCACGGGCGCCGCCGGGTGGGCGATGGTGGGGCGCCACCGGCTCGGGTAGGCTCGGCTGGCTGACTTTATAAGTAGTTGCCTTTTCGGATCGTTACAGTTCACAAAGGTTTTTCCTTTTGGATTGGAACGTGTAGGGAAACGCCGAGAGGGACGGACGGCCTCTCACAGAGTCACCGTCATGCTCAGTAGTAGGGTGGTGGCCATTTATTTGATTCTGATATATCGTTCTTCGTTTGGGTTGCAGCAGATAATATTCGCGGCTCAACAAGACGATTCCAACCCATTTTTAGCCTAAATTTGGATCCGCGTAGGATGTTCAAATTCTCCTTATGATATGCTCTGATGGTGGATTTGTTAATTTTTGGTCTGGACTAAAGGGCTGGCGGGGGTGACCAACACAGTGCATTCGTATGACATGGACAAGCGGAGGTGGACCAGGTGAGCCACCTGCTCCACCCTGATTTTTCTGTGTTGCTTCGTGGGAAGGCACAATTATGAGCCAGTTTTTAGTCATATTCTGCTGCTCGGGTTGAATGTATAGATTGTGTCCGATTACTGATCCTACTTGAAGTCTTGTTGGGTTAAATGTGGTGAACTATGCATCTTATGTTTGAGCTTACTAGCAGTTGTGTAGAATTATATTTATATATATAGCAGAATAACTATTCTGCTAACACTTCTGAACTGCATCGGTAAGCTAAGCGCACTGCCTTGGTGTACTGTACGAACCGCACAAGTGACAGCGGAGAACTGCTTCAAGTGCATAGCGTTTCAACTTGTTTTGATCGATTTTCGTTTGTTTATTTGTGCTCTCAATGATCCGCAATGATCATTTACGTGTTGAAACGTGAAATTTTCAAAAACAACAACAACGTAATTGTCGTCGATATGTAACGGCAGATGCCATGGGGATGGCTAAAGAGGGGGGCAGACCGAGGTTAGTGTCGCTGGTACCGGAAGCGAGAATAGGAACACACGGTGAGACACCACGATGTACCCAGGTTCAGGGCTCTCCGTAGAGATAACACCCCTAGTCCTGCCGAGCTAGCTATATGCAATAACTTTGGCTACAATGAATGCTCCTTGAGCTGTTTGAGAGGAAGAAGAAGAGGGCCTCTGGTCTCTACTCTCTCCTCGCTCTCTCTAGTGGGTGAGATTGTAATAACTGCTCCGTCGTCCCTCACGCAGGAGGGGTACCCGGGGCTCTTATAGACCGAGCCCGGGGTACAAAAGTAAATACACAAGAGGAAGGGCCCAGCTGTCTGTCTCAGATCGGCTAGGGACCTAACATCGTGCTTCTCCGGATGACCCGGCGTAGACTTGCGGCTCGCCATACTGCTATCCCGTAGACCTCGGTAGTGAATAGTAAGGCTAAGTACTTAGGCTTGTCGGCCTGTCCGCGTGATCGGCGCTGGAGGAGATCGCACGCCTCTGACAGTCCCGATCTTCAGGGATTGCGCATTGAATGCTCTTGTACCAGATGTCCGATCTGGACCTCTGATCGGACGTTGCTCTCCTTACTTCGGCCGGATGCTCCTAGATGAGGCCGATTGCGCCTTCTCTGGGGCAATCGACCCTCACTTGGAACAGTTCGGCCCACTTCTTGGTTTCTCTTGTTTAGCTCGGCCTTGAACAGATCAATGACCTCCAGCTCGGTGATCTTTGTTTTGATGAACTATTTCCCCTGGGTGACCCTACCCGGGGATCATTCCCCCGACAGTAATTGACGGAGTTAGCGGATCGGCATCTGTTATTTGGCACGAGCAGGAGCTTCTCGTCGTCCTTTTGCGGGGATCATAATCGATTACACTGTAAATTTAATGTGTTTCTAAGTTGATGATCATGTTTGTGTTACTCCGCAACGGATTCACTTGTTAATTCGTTCGATTGTTTGCACGATTGGTCGAATTTGTCTCCGTGGTGGAACAACTCTGTCTCGTGGCATGGCGTATTCGAGCGGGTGCGCACGGGTTGCCCAATATCCAATTTTTGTGTGTGCGCTATATGTTTTTTTGGTAGCGCATTTGTATCCTTGTTGTGTTTTTTGTTGCGCGGATTGTGGAGGTGAACTAGGCAGATCGGGTTTTGTTGGCTTAATCAGTTTTTTGTTTGGTCACGCACGTGAGCTGCAATTATTTGTCATGTGAGTTGCATCTGGTCATTGTCCTGCACTGCAGTTGGTCATCCTACCGCACTGCATCGGGGTCAAAAAATTTATATATATACGATTGGGTCTATTGCCTCCCCTCCTACCTTATCCGCGGCGGCCATCAGTGTCTTGTGTAGTCGCTCCTCCTCCCCCCCACCCACCCCACCCCCCATTGTTTTTCCCCGCAGATCCGTCTTCTTTCCCCCAACCATATCCTCCCCCCTTCCCCGACAATGGATTGCTCGTGCCGCTGCTTGGCAAGGATGGAGCCCATGCTGGAGACCTGCGTTTTTTCTGAAGGTTTGGTTTTGAATCAGAGGAAGCGGCACAGCGCTCTCTGTTCCCTGATGTATTCTCCATTTATTGGATTCCGGGCTTCATTCGTCCATCAAATGACTGACCACGATGTCAATTATTCATGGGTATGCTCCAGTACAAGTGAACTGCTTTCCCATAGATTCATTGGTATGTATTTTGTTGTGTGTTAGTTAACCCTATCTGAATATTGTAACAGTTTTTAGTTTCTGAAGAAACATTTTCACTAGTATAAGTGAACTGATTTCCCATAGATTTTTATTATGAAGATTGTAGCAGCATTAGCTTCTGAAGAAACATTTTTTATTTACTACAAGTGAACTGCTTTCCCATAGATTTTCATTATTAAGATTGTAGCAGTATTAGCTTCTGAAGAAACATTTTCATTTAGTACAAGTGAACTGATTTCCCATAGTTTTTTATTATGAAGATTGTAACAGCAGCAACAGTTGAAGCTTTCCTGTGTTATTCCTTATTCATATTTTGTTCTTGTTTTGCATAAATTCCCTTCTGGTCTATTCAGGGTAACAGAAAGTTGTGTTAATTTGGTCTTGGTTAGCAAGAATGGATATCATAATGTTGATGTAATGTATTCTGTTGGCTCTAATGATTGTTTGGTCCTCAAAGACGGCTGGAAGGAATTGGTGGAGGAATTTAGTCTTCAGGCTGGGGATGTTGTCATGGCTATGTTTTATAGGCATGCAACTTGTTTGGAAATCAAGTTAAATTTGCTTTAGATGAGTTCCGCTTGAGTAGCAGAAGCATGAAACAAAAAAAATTGTGATAATTTGACATCTTGTGTGGCATCTACTTTATTTTCTAGAGAAATCTGACTTGCATGGCGAACATTGTATTGTCTTTGTTTGCTGAAAAGGCAGTGAAACATTATCTTAATATTTTGTGTTTGTCAAAAGGTTTTTGATTCATTACTCATGAAATCCAGTTTGGGAACTCGCATGTGTGTAGTTAACATTATCTTAATATTGTAGCAGTAGGAGTTTGTGAAGAAAACATCACCACTGAGTATAAGTCAACTCCTTTCATAGAGAGTTTTTTATGTGCATCCTAGTAGTAGCAGCAGTTGAAGCAATATACAGACTGAAAACCCTCATTGAGCTTTCTTTTTTTCAGTAACCCATATATATGAACTACAGTGCTTAATAAAAGAGGACTGCATCAACCATTATAGTAACTAGATGATACCCCGCGCCTTGCTGCGGGAATTGATCGCTCTATATTTCAAAAATAATATGTAAAAATTTAAATATTTATATTAATAACAAACGAACCAAAAATTTAAAAACGCATACAATTTATTATATTTAGTTATTGTTTTTTTAATATAAGTATAATAAAAGAATGAACAAAATTTCCATGCATGATTGTATGTTGAGTTGGTCCTTATCCCATCTGTAATTGTGTGGTGATATGGCATGCTTGTATGTTGAGATAAATAAGTTAGTGGGGATCACGAGAATTGGTCGTCTTATATTTCAACAAAATTTAATTACGTGAAATTTAAACATTTAGATTAATAACAAATGAATCAAAAATTTAAAAACACATACAATTTACTATATTTGATTGTGTATATTTATATATTATTTTTTGAATATAAGTATGGTAAGGGAATGAAAAATATTTTTCCATGCATGCATGGTTGCATGTGGTGGTGGGTCTTGTCTCATGCATGGTTGCATGTTGAGGTGGACCTTATCCCAATCATAATTGTGTGGTGATGTGGCATGCTTGCATGTTGAGATAGATAAGATAGTGGGGATGATCTATTATAGTATTATAGATTATAGATAACAGTTTTGTGAAGAAATCTACCTGTGAACTGCTTTCACACAGAGTTTTTTATGTGTATCATAGTAGCAACAACAGTTGAAGCAATATACAGAATGTAAACACCCACTGAGAACTGCAAATCGTGTGATAGATACAAACCAAGGTTCTGTGCTCATAATAAGGAAAGTACATCATCAAGCAAACTAATGCAACATAAGAAAACATTGTTCCAAAGCAATTAACAACGAAAGCAAACTAATCGACATAAGCAGAAGGAAACAACTTGAGCACTCGCGACAGGAACCCTTGGTTATCATCATTTTGGTCTGCATCATCAGTTCCATCCGTGCCAGGCGGAGGTGGAAGGTGATCCCCCCAGCTCCCCTTGCCCCAGGATGACCTCGGGCGCTTCCTGGTCTGCTCCTTTACAGCGCTGGCGAGGCCATTCTGTTGGGAATGTGCCCTAGAGGCAAATAAAATATGTTTTATCGAGCATATTCCATTAGTTCATAATACGTTTGATACTATGCTATAACTGTATTAAGCGGAAACATTAATACAGGTGTGGTATACAAACAACCAGGTCCCTAGTAAACCCTAGTATACTAGTCCATTGGGCGATTGATGATCAAGGTTTCCTGATCATGAGACAATGGCGTCTGTTGACAATGGAGTCGTATCATTGGATAATGATATGATGGACATACACCCACCAGAAGTGTTGCGATGTGATCAAGTCACATAGTTCGACATTGCGATAACTATAACGTAGTGACCAGATCCTTAGACCGTAATGATCATACGTAATTAGTGTCTATTAGGATGCCTTGATTTGCTACCCACCGCCTGACTGAAATATGCTGGCCATAAAGGAGTACTTCAGGTATTCCGAATAGATATGTTAATGAGTATGCAAATAGATCAAAGCGGGATTTGTCCATCCGTGTGACGGATAGGTACTCTGGGCCCACTCGGTGATGTTACATCATAAAGTTTGCAAACGTGTGACTAGGTCACGGAGTTGTAATATCACGGGAACGAGTAAACTTGTTTGTTGAGAACGAGGACGAACTAGGTATAGTGGATACCGATGATCAAACCTCGGACAAGAAAAGTACCTCAGGACAAAGGGAACAGGCACACGGTTAACAGATCCAACAGCGATTGAAGTTCATTCGATGGAAGCGCAGGGGCTATCAAGAATTGTAACCAGGTCCAATTGATTAGTCATTGATCAATGAGAATTGTCTCGATCATGTCAGCTATTTCCCGGACCGTAGGGTGTTACACTTAAGGGTACTCGACGCAGTAAGGACTGATTCGGGATCACCGGAGAAATTGGAGAGAACACCGGAATTGTTCCGGTGATGAGCGGAATTGTTCCGATGAAGGCCGGAAGTTGTTCCGGGTATTTTGAAAGGTTCAAAATATATTTAATAATGTTTAATATATGTTTTATTATTCAATTATCTGAATTAAATATTAAAATATAATTAAATATAATTAAAATTGAATTAAAAGGCATATGGGCCTCATAGGGCCCATTAGGGGGAGAGGGAGTCCTCCCCCATGGGCCATGGCGCCATGAGGGGGCCCACCCCCCTTATAGGTGCGCCACCCCCTCCCTTGGGATTAGTCCCACCCCGGAAGTGGAGGGGGGGTGGCACCCCTCCTTGGCCTATATAAGGAGGGGTAGAGGTGCCCTTTTAATCATGATATTTTTGAGATAAATTCTCATCTCTCTCTCCCTCCTTTCTCCTTCCTCGAGTGGACTCCCCTTGTTTGGAGTCTACACTTGGTTGGGGATTTCTCCACTATACGCACGCCGTCGTGCTACTGGAATCGGGATCCGAATCCATCTTCTTTCCGCTGTTCTACTGGTTCGGAGCCCGGAGGGACGTCGGGTATACTGTATGTGTATAATCCCGCGAGGCACTACACTTGTGGTGCTACTTCGTCGTAGTGGCCGTATCGCGAGGTCTTCATCGACAATGTTCCGACGCGGACGTAATCCCGTCATCGGTCTACAAGGATCGGGTGGCTGCAGGAGTCATCGTGGATCTGCGCGGCATCGGGGATTGTCGGTACGACTACACCGACCACGTTCATGCGGGAACGTTTCCCGCTTAAACGGACTACATATTGGTATGTGATCTATTTTTGTCCGTTACTTGCATCGCCATAACATAGGTCTTGGGTATGGGTCTCGTAGTTTATGAAAAATGTGTGTTTTCTGCCCCGAACCCCAACACATTCTGCACTATGGTGATGCGGTTCCATATCTCGAACGTAGTATAGGCGTCCTTTGTGTTGGGAAACGTAGTAGAAAACAAAAATTTCGTGCCTACGAGTTAAGAACCCAAGATCATCCATGATAGATTGCATACAAGGTTTAGGATAATGCTCACCAACAATTGCAGCGGAAGAAGAGTTGGTGATGCGGGTTTAAGAAGATCTCACGATCCGTCCCACGAACGGATCTCCTCGTCGATTCCCTCGAACAGTTCTCCGAGAAAGAAGAAGATGATCCTCGAAGTAAGATCAAAGCTATGATATCTCCACCGGTATCCACACGTCCGGCACAGCAATCCGGCAGCGCTCCGCCGTCCAGAGAATAACGCCTCCGAGAAAACTAGAGAGAGAAAACCCTAGCGAGTTCTGATCTAGATTAGAATCTAAATCGGGGTCTAAAAGTGGAGCAACTAGCAACTAGGGCAAGGGGGGGGGCGCAGGGGCTTGTGTGTTTCCTCCCTCCCCCTTGGCTCACCTTATATAGGTGGCCAAGGGGCTTGGTGCGCCGGCCTAGGAGTGGGGAGTCCAACTTGGACTCCAAACCTCCTAGGACTTTCCCACTAGGACTCCTTCCATAATAGGATTGGGGAATCCTACTCCAAGTAGGATCCCCCCCTTGTGGCGCCCCCACCTCCTGGCCGGACAGGGCAGCCTAGGTGGCTTTCCCCCCAAGCTAGGGGTTGGGTCCAGTGGGTGGTACTGCCCGGAACCTTCCGGAACCTTCCGTGACCTTCTAGAAGCTTCTAGGACCTTCCGGGACCGTTTCGAGACATTCCGGACACTTCTGGAGCACTTCCAGGACCTTCCGGGACCTCTAACGAATGTTCCGGAGCCATCTAAATAGGTTTCGGAATAATCCGGGCTAAGGTTAATATGTTCGGTGAACACAACATATTGTTTAAGCTGTCCACCGATCACCGAAACTATTCCGGTTGATCGTAAACTTTCCCATTACCATTTTCATATGAACTAAAGTTATCTGAAACAATTCCAAAGTATCTTAGCCATATTCTTTGCTCTTTACTTGCTTCCACTAAACCTTCAATCATCCTAGTATTCTAACAAATTACTACACTTTAAGTGTGTGACCCAATAGGTTTGGTATTGTGTGGACATGACTCGGAACGCTTTCCAGACTTACAGTCATTCGTCAATAATCAATAGCGGAGCCATGGACACCCATGTTGACTCCCACACATACACGAAAAGACTTCGAGTGAACCTTTATGTTTATCGTACACTATTCCTTTTGCTTCGCGATATATAACAAAGTTAGAGGAGAGAAGTTTGGCACCCATGTGAAACAACTTCTTGATCACAAGCCATCAGTTATCCTCATTGCTCGTTTGTCTTCATTCCTCGTTACGTATACCGGTATCCCCGTGATTGAATCACAAAGTGTCTGGCCAGACGAGAATGGATACCGTTATACCGAGTGGGCCCTGAGTCTATATCTCTTCATCGTGAAGGAGCAAATCCCAGTCTCGAACTATCACCGTTACTAGACACACTATCCAATGTACCCAGAACTTATTTTACTACTTCCCATTTACGGGAAGATTCATCTAAGAACCAAAGCACATTTTCTTGTGTGAAGCAACTTGACATTCTCATGGTCTAAGGAATTATGTATATAATAACATTTTATGACATGACTTATAACGTTGTTTTCGATGAGTTCTATAAGTATTTCATTTAACACTGGGGTCGGTTCAACATCATTGTTCTGCTAACAATATGCTCTCATTGCTATTGACATCCTTGTTACAAGAACAATGTCCATGATTAAGAAAACGTAATCATCAATAAGCACATGGGCTGGTCTTAGAGGCAAAACCAGGAACTCGTGTTGTTTACATTTCCACACATGCATATGAGTTTTCTTCTGAATCTCATAGTCAGGATCATTGCAATTATAGCACAGAAATATAAGCATTAATTATGAACATGAATATATAAATAATAACACACTTTATTATTGCCTCTAGGGCATATATCCAACACTTTGCAGCATACTCAACGTGCCTCCTACTGAGAATCGAAGTCCACTCGTCGTGCTCTTGGTCTGTTATCTTGCTCTTCATGTCTGCGTAGTAGTCGTTGATGATGACGACAGATACATCGCCAAGTGAGTCCAGTTTCTTCGTTGCTTCAGGCACCCTCCAGCTTGTCTGAATGTCGGTGAAGTTGTAGATGTCCAGGTTGCAGCGTGAAAGCTTCTCCTTGTCCTGGTCTATGGAGAAACCAGCGAACTCGTACCTACGTGAACCACAAGTTATTCATGTGCGAACTGCATATAGACGGCAAATAGATCTGCAATCGGACGAAAATAGAATTGCATAACAGATGACAATGACAGATCCATCGGCCTGCACATAGAAAGAATGGCTTACTTTGGGTTGCTAAGGAACTTGTCGAAGGTGATGCATCTCTTGCCCATTGTAGTGCAAACTTGGAAAAGCAGGACCGCGTGATCTTTGCCGACGGAGAGCTGAATCAGGGCGGCGTCCCTCTTGTCAGAGATGTACTCGATGTCGATGCCGACGATCTTGTCGCGGCGCCCCTGGAGAACTTCCTTGTAGTCGTCGATGTACGTCGCCACGGTGTCCACGTCGTTGGTGTAGACCACCGTGAGCACGGTCTTCCCGTGCGCCTGGACATCATTGTAGACCTTGGTGAACGGCATGGCTGGAAAGAGGAGGAACAGGAGGAGGAATCGCAGTTTCTGTGAATGATGAGTCGTTGGAGTGCGGTATTTAAAGTGGAGCGGGAGCAACATCTGCCCAGCGCACGATCTCCATCTCCAACCGGCATGGCGATCGTGGTTTGCGTTCGTGGGGGTCGTGTGGATCGTGGCCTTCATGTGTTTTTTCGAACCGGCCTGATAGAGGAGCAGGGCGCGCGGGGCTTCGTTTTGTTTCTGGAGATCGTGGCCTCGTATTTTTCGGGGCAGTTTCTAACAAATCAATTGTGAACCGCATTTTAGTTTGTAATCGAACTGCATCGTGTTTGTTCTCGTAGAGAACGAGCTATTTTGTTGTTGTTTGTCTTTGACTTGTGGGACGCGGTTGTAGAGTAGTTTTTTTATAATACGTGTCGCTGACTCGTGGGCCCAAATGTTGTAGTTACTAACCCCCCCGTCTCCTCTGCTTCTCTTCGTCGCCTTCTCATTACCCCCGTCGCCCGTACGAAATCCCCCTGGTCTCGTGGCGGAGAGGGACGACGCCCGCAGCCGTCGCCGCCCGTCATCGCCGCCTTGCTCTTCGGCCGGTCGTCAAAGCATCTCACGGTGAGCCCCTCTCTCTCCTTTCCACTGGCTCTATCTCTTTCCCTTTGCTCGTTGATTTTCGGCTCCGGAAAATCGCCATCGGTGTTCACGATTGTGTTTCTAGGGTTAGTTTGGAGCGGCATCCTCTGCTTTAGTACGTTTTGTATGCTCGAATCGCAACATCCTTTGCTTAACAGGGTTGTGATCTCTTTGGCTTTTGAAATTTGTTAGCAATGTGCATCTAGGGTTTTCTCTCTGTCTGTTTTAGGTTGCTGCCTAGGGTTTGATTATTATCCTTTTTTGTTTGCAGATATAGCATGGCTTCTCCTACTAGAAGAAGTCCAAGGTTTGGAGGAAAATGTAAGTGAACTGCTTTCACCTATCCATGTGATTGATCATGAAGCATTGTAGTTCTATTTGTAATTCTGCTTCAGGCTTATACTTTTTCTTGCTTTTTTTAATTTCCTTTTAGATAATACAGCTTCTTCATCACCAATTGATGCCTCACCAATCAACATTGCCGCCCCATCTGGTAATTTTTATTGTCTTTTTGCCCCATTTTGGCACTCTGTTTTTCGAAGAATTGCCCCACCTGTCAACTTCTTCCTCACCAATAAGAATGCAAAAAATCTTATAGCACTTTTTCGTTATGGAGAACTGCATGTATTTATTTTGTTTGTACATCAAAGTGCACTGCATTTTTATCTTGTGTGTTAATTGCTTTTCTTTCGAATGAAATAGTGCACTGCATCACAGATTTCCCTACTAATATCCATTTTCAGACATGATGCCAATATATGAACTGCCTCAAGTTAATTGTTTTTCAAATTGTTGTCATGAAATGAACTTCATTAAGTTTTTAATTGCTTATTTAGTTTAGTTAATGAACTGTTTTTTACATCTTTATATGTTAATGAACTGCATTTTAGTTCTCTTTTATCTTTTGTTTTTAAAAGTGCACTGCATTTGTACATTGCTTTAGTATCCATACTTGCGGCCCAATTGATATGATCTGCATTTAGTTTACTTTTCCCTCTTACACACATCTTTTTCTTACCTGCAGTTTTATGTCCTGATGGGTGCGGTGGCGGGGGTGTTAACTATTTGATTACACGTTATTTCACAGCCGATGTTTTCGGGGGCAGGACATCTGGTCAGGGCGGCATGCTACCCGAAATGAGCGAAACTCATTCGCAATCTGTTGATGGCACAGAACCAGTTACACAGGATTGGATGGTCCCCGATCAGATCACAACTGATAATGAGAGGAAAAGGCAGAAAGCGGTTGCGCTTGGTAACCGTTTCGTGAAGGAGTATAAGTCAAAGCAAGTAAAGTTTGCTGAGAGTAAGGAGTTAGGAAGGAGGATTGCGGACTCAAAAAAGTCTACTACGTTTGACCCTTCAAATAATACTGTGAGGAGAAAACTTAATACTGTTGTAGAGGAAGGTTTAAGTTCTCCACCGCGTATCCCTCGTGTTGATTACTCAAAGAGGCCTAATTAGGCTGAGGTTGATGTGGATCGGATTCAAACAAAGCGGCAAAGTGCTGATGGTTACTCTGGTGTTGACTTTGATCCTCCATCCAATCGCGCACGGGAAAATGTAGGTGGAGAAAGGCTGGACCATGATTCTGGTGGGGAATATTCTGGTGGGGAGGATGTTAATGCTACAAAGGTATTCGCTGATATAACTTTTTGTTGTTTTTTACTGTTGCTTAAGTTGTTTTTGCATGAGTTGCTGATGTGAACTACATTTTCATTCTTTTTTTGTGCATGAGTTGCTGATGTGAACTGCATTTTTATACTTTTTTGTAGATTGCTAAGAGTACCAAAAGGAAGAGGTCTGAAGACGATGCTGCGGAGGAATGGCGGTTTAATAAGAATGTTCAGCTGTCTATCCCAAACGTATGCAAAGTTGTTGATAAGTTGAAGGAGCCGCACAGAATTTTGGTGCGGAAAGCAGGTTTTGGTATTGTCTTTGAGTTGAAACTGAAGAAGAATGTTTCTCGTGTGCTTATGTGCAAGCTGATGGGAAAGATCGACCCTGAGACGATGAGATTGGACTGCGGGTTAAATAAGGTTCTAGAAATCAATCGTGAGGCTGTACATGCCATTTTTATTTCCCTATGGGTTCTCGCACTGCTCCCAGGCCTGCTGACAGCGGCCATGATGATTCGCTGGCTGCTCTGAAGGACGAGCTTGGTTTTAACCGTTCTCGGAGCATAGACGTGAAGGACCTGCTTATTCTACTTGGCACCCTGGTTGAGGATCCTGCGAAGGTTGATATGGCTGTGAAGGTTTTCTTTCTCATTGTTTTCCAGAGATTGCTTTGCCCCAGCCCTGCAACTCGATTGTCCAGGGTAGCTGCTATGGTTGAAAACTTGGACTTCGCCTCTATGGCTGATATGAACTTTTGCCAGCTTGTTGTTGATGAGCTGAAGGCAGCTGTGTACAAGTGGAATTCTGATGGGAGCAAGCAAAACTGTGCCGAGGGCTACACCATCGTTCCCCTGTTCATGTACCTGGATTGCTTGAATCTTCGCAATGTATCTGTTATGCATACGCACACGTGATACGTCTCAAACGTATATACTTTTCCAAACACTTTTGCTATTGTTTTGACCTCATTCTTGCATGATTTGAGCTAAACTAACCCGGACTGACGTTGTTTTCAGCAGAGCTGCCTGTATGGTTTTATTGTGCGCAGGAAAATGGATTTTTGGACATATCAGGAAATTCCCAGAAAAATACCAAAAAATCCACGCACCTGAAGGAGCCCGAAGCCAGAAGGGGGGACCAGAGGGCAACCAGGGGGCCCCAGGCGCCCTGCTGGCGCGGCCAGGGGTGGGGTCGCGCCAGCTGGCCGCCTGGGCGACTCCCCCCTCCCCTGGTGCCCTACTTCGACTCCTATTTATTCCCGTGGCGGGGAAACTCCGAAATAGAAGTCACTTTTCTAGAACCCGTCGCGGAGCCGCCGCCATCCTCTGTTCTTCCTCGGGAGGGCTAATCTGGAGGCTGATTTGGCCTCCGGAGAGGGGAGATCGTCGCCATCGTCATCACCATCACCACTCCATCCTCCCTCCATGACTTCTCTTCACATGTGTGAGTAATTCCCTCCTGTAGGCAAAGGGGATGGTAGGGATTGGATGAGATTGATCATGTAATAGTTCGTCAGGTTGTTGGGGGCATGTTGCCAATCATCTACTTTGGTTTTTATCATCTTTGCTACAACTTGTTGCTCTTAATGCTTGTCACTTTGGGCCCGAGTGCCATGTTTTCAGATCTGAACCACTTATGTTTTCATGATTTTATCTATGTTCGAGATCCTATCTATGAGTTGTATGCACCTATTATGGTCCGGAATCGGCGATCCCAAAGGTGACAGCTTGGGACACCAAAGGGGATGGTCCATAATTTGAGGATTCCATGTATCCATTGAGTTTATTGCTTTGTTCCGGTGCTCTTTGACAGGAGCACCTTAATCTCCATAAGTTCCTTTTGGCCCCGTTCGTAGCGGGATGGTAATACAAAAGATGTTGTGCAAGTTCTTATTACAAGCACGCACAACTACCTTTGGGATACATGCCTAATGTTTGATATTTTCCCAGATGATCATTGCTTTTCTATGTGCCTTGCCCCGTGACGGGGATTAACCCTGGCAAATCCCATGGTCAGGGACCCTGGGTTAGTCATGAGAGGCACAGGTTGGACGATAGCTCGTCGGCTCACAGGAGGAGACGTTTCTGCTCGATATTATTGCTTGGAGATGCGATTACAGGGAAAGCCAAGGCTAGTGCGCACAAGGCTAGGGTTACAGATTGCGTATTGGTTCCTCGGACGGCGGACAAGCGACACATGGGGCACGATTTACCCAGCTTCAGGCCCCCGGAGGGAAAACCCTACATGTTGCTTTTCTGATCTTGTATTGATGATGATGTACAGAGGTGCCGTGAGGGCTTTGGTGGAGGGAGATATGTCTAGTCCTATGCGTGGGGATTGAGAGCTTGTTTAGTCCTATGCGTGAGGATTGAGAGCTTGTCTAGTCCTATGCGTGAGGTTGAGATGATGGGTTGTGATCTGATCTCTAGAGAGGTGCCCCTGCCTCGCTTTATATAGATAGCCAGGTAGGGTTTTACATGAGTCCTAGTCGACTACAAGTAGGAGTCCTTGTCTTGCGCCTCAAGTCTTCGGCTTCACGTCTTATTCCATCATGTCGGTGTCCACGAGTGGGCCTCTGGTGGGCCTCCAGCCATGACACGCACCAGGTACCCTCACGTAGAGGAGTCGTGGGGTCACCCCCTCGTCAGTGGCCCCCGAGTGCCTAGGGGACTCAAAGAGTCGCGCAGGGACTCAAATCTGCAGTAGCCGCCGTAGCGCGTGTCGATCATTTGCTGATGAGCAGTCGAAGATGTCGTGAGTATGCTCCCGATGGGAGTATTTGGATGAAGCATCGAAATTGCAGTCTGGTTCGTCTTCTTGTTTCATCGTCGGGTGGGGAGAAGATGCCCAGTCGAGTGGTCGTCGGGTGCGCGTCAGCGCTCCCGATGGGAGTAGCCCCCGAGGCTATGTGCGACTCGTAGAGTCGCGCATAGGCTCAAGTTGTTTTAAGCTAACCCCTTCATTCTTGTCGGATGCGCGAGTAGTGCTCGTCGGGTGCGCGTCAGCACTCCCGATGGGAGTAGCCCCCGAGGCTATGTTCGACTGCTTGCAGTCGAGCATAAACTCAAGACTTCTTCGTCATCGAGTAATTTTCATCCGAGGAAGTGCTCGACTCGGGTCTTGCGTCGTAGGCGTGAGTTGTTGTAGGGATCAGTCATGGACGAGGAGGTTGGCGTTGCTGAGTCATGAGGGCGCCCAACCCCCGAGCATCTGCTGAGAAGGAGAAAAAGGTGTAACTGTATTATGGTGTACTTGTGCGAAAAACAATTGTAAGGTACGTGATTTGTAGACATTGCACTTTTGTCGACTGGAAAATGTAGCTGCATATACGGTTTAAGCGTGTCTTTTTGTGAGTAGGCCCTCCAGCAGCAAACTCCTGCCGGGTAACAGGGACACGATGCCAGACTTGTTGAACCTGGAGACAAGAGCGGCCTTTTGGTACCTAGCCTCACTATTTTGACGAACGCGAATAAACATCAAATAAAACTGAGCATGATCCAAAGTATGATTTTGTAGCCCTCAGATGTTTGTGTGCGACTGCGTAGTCGTCTTTGGCGGCTGATCGAGAATGTATAAAGGTTTTGGAATCATAGCATAAGAATGTAAAGAAAACTTAGCTGTAGGATCGACGCGGCGGAGGATGTCGAAGATGAGCAGTCGACGAGGCGAGAACGGAGTCGATGTGACGGCGACTGCGATGTTCAGCCCCCGAGTCCGCGAGCCCTGAGTGTTGAGGCGGCGGAGTTGTGTAGCAAAGTCGTCGTGATGAATTTATCCGGCGAGTGACGAGAGGACTCGATGCGGCGATTCCTGCGCGATGGAGCTCGGTACGGGAGAGCCCATACAAAGGAGCTCAGTGCAGGATGATTTGTGTGCTTGAAGTCGACGGTGCGGTGAGTGACCGAGAAGGACTCAACGCATCTGGCGGAGTCGACGTGACGAAATTTCGTTGCGTGTATCCGCACTGGAGCCGATGAAGTTGATGTTGAAAAAGTGCCAGCCCTTGAGCATCGAGTGCGCGTTGTGATTCGTCTGTGGTTGATGTAGAGGACGGAGTCGATGCCGCGGCCGTGGTCGATGTCGCGCCCGTAGACTCGTGCAGCCTGATTCCGCAATCTGTTGTGGCGACGGTTTCGAGTGCGTTTTCTTCTTCTTCTTCAATCTGGATCTTCATAGTGAATCATTGTTGATGTAGTCGCCGAGTCGTCGAGTTGTCGATTGCTCGTCGTGTGCTGTTGTTGTAGCGGCTTGAGTCGATGTAGAAACATTGGTGAGTCATCCATGGCATGTCGAGTTGGAGTAGAAGCCTTGTAGGTCAAGATTGAACCCGAATTCGCGATTGGAAATTTGCGATCTCGCGTAGATCCAAAAACGTATTGCAGTGCGAGAGCCGCTGACGGAGATCTAACCGTTGGAATTTTCTGATTTTTTTTCTGATGAGGGATTGTATGCCGCATGCTTTCATCGGAGGGATCTTCGAGTTGATGTCAGGAATTTATCTACTGGAGTCGCGCGGAGTTCCGTCAAATTCCGAGAGTGCTTCAGTGCGGGAGTCGCCGACGGAGATCCAGCTGTTGGAATTCGCTGAAATTTTCACAGATTTTCGAAAATTGGATTTCACATCTTTCCACCGAAGGGATCGTCGAGATGAGCTCCGAGTCGCCGTCGCGAGTGCCCGCAACACGATCGTTTTTCTGTCCTGTAGGCTGCGCGTGAGCGCTTTTGTTGATGTCGATCTTTGAGTGGCACACTCGAAAATTTTCTTGTTTTCTCCGTGAGCTTGATGTAGATCTTGATGTAGTTGTTGAAGAAGCCGAGGGATCCGAACAGATCGGAACCTGCTCGAGTCATGGAGTCAACGAGTGTTGACGGAGTCGCTGTCTTGACGGTTGCTGGTGACGAGGCCTCCGAGATCGCGTTCCCAACCTGTGCGGTTCCCACAGACGGCGCCAATTGACGGGGATTAACCCCAGCAAATCCCATGTTCAGGGACCCTGGGTTAGTCATGAGAGGCACAGGTTGGACGATAGCTCGTCGGCTAACAGGAGGAGAAATTCCTGCTCGATATTATTGCTTGGAGATGCGATTACAGGGAAAGCCAAGGCTAGTGCGCACAAGGCTAGGGTTACAGATTGCGTATTGGATCCTCGGACGGCGGACAAGCGACACATGGGGCACGATTTACCCAGCTTCAGGCCCCCGGAGGGAAAACCCTACATGTTGCTTGTCTGATCTTGTATTGATGATGATGTATAGAGGTGTCGTGAGGGTTTTGGTGGAGGGAGATCTGTCTAGTCCTATGCGTGGGGATTGAGAGCTTGTCTAGTCCTATGCGTGGGGTTGAGATGATGGGTTGTTATCTGATCTCCAGAGAGGTGCCCCTGCCTCGCTTTATATAGATAGCCAGGTAGGGTTTTACATGAGTCCTAGTCGACTACAAGTAGGAGTCCTTGTCTTGCGCCTCAAGTCTTCGGCTTCACGTCTTATTCCATCATGTCGGTGTCCACGAGTGGGCCTCTGGTGGGCCGCCAGCCATGACACGCACCAGGTACCCTCACGTAGAGGAGTCGTGGGGTCACCCCCTCGTCACCCCGTGTTAGAATTTATTACATGTTCATTCTTATTCATGCAGCGCCCGACCATCCATCTCCCTAGCCTACAGTGTTTTAATCCTGCTGGTCACTAGTTGTTATTTTTCGCTGTTTCACTTTCCTATCATCACTAGTGCTATCATATCACAGTTGTTATTAATACTTTGTTGCAAGCAAGCATATTTCAGGTGCAGTTGAATTGAAAACTCAATTGTCAAAGCTTATAAATACTCTATGGTTCCCCTTGTGTCGAATCAATAAATTGGGTTAACTTACCCGAGAGAACACTACAATCGATCCCCTACAGTTGAGGGTCATCAACACGTCACGCTCTGCAATACTGTCCCATGAGCAGTTGAAGAAGCTTCACAATGCCGACATTGTTTTCAAGGGAAAGATACACCTGGATACTTACAAGTTTGGGAAGTTACCGGTCAGTTCATAGCCATCTCTTTTGTGTTTTGCTAAACGTGAACCTCTTATGTACTTACATGTGAACTGCTCCTTTTTTGTTAATTTGTTCAGTGGAAGGCGCCAGCGGACATTGTGTACATGCGGACTCCATCTACCGAACTGCACGCAAGGTTTTGTGAGCCTCTTGCTAGGGGTTCTCCAATTCGGCGGTTCATGGTGATTCTAGGTGTTCTCCACTTCGGCGGGTTCATGGTGCTGCTAGGGCGGTTGCTGGAGGTTTTTCTGGTGAGGGTTCCGGCAAGGCTCGTGATGACCGCAATATATTCGTCCGGGTTGATGAGCTTCTTGACAGGGTCATTAATTTAACTTCTGATTTGCCAACATCTGGTTCTAGGATGAGGAATATTGCTAGACTTTTTACTGCTGGGAAATGCCCTTCTGAAGTAGAAATCGAGGCTGCTCATAACTTTGACTGTGGGCAGCTTGAATTCCTTAGGCTGCCAGTCACGAATATTAGGTCGTCATTCGTTCACTTTAAGCATTCTCAGGATGACAAGTGTGCTAGGTATGAGCAGGAAGCTGAGGAAATTGTGAATGAAATGAACAGACACGAACATGTTGTTAGGCCTTCTTTGTCTGCCCGTGCAGCTGTTGATGTATGTTTTTATCTCATACGTGAACTGCTTTTTATCGGTTTTGATTTTCTTTGGTTTTTATGTGTGTTTTTGTGGCATTGATCATTTGTTTTTTGCATCCTTTTAATTTTTGCAGTGCGGAGGAGAGTCTTCTAATGCTAATGCGCGCCGCGGTGATGACCCCCACGACCATAATGATTTTGATTCCGATATCCTGTTTGATAGAGCACAGTCCCCTGTTGTTGAGGCTGCCAGAGACAACCCTGTTGACGAAGGTGTCATAGGCAAGGTTTGATTTCTTTCTATTTTTCTAGCGGACTTCATTGTTTTAATGTTGTTCTAGTGTGCAAAACAAAGAATCACATGTGCACCAGCAGCGGCAGTGAACTGCAGTTTAATCTTTTTTTAGTGTCCAAAACAAAGAAGTACAACTACATAATTACCGGTAGTGAACTGCAGCTTATTGGTTTGTAATTTATACTAGCAAAGTATTATACTTGTACCAATATCCTCAGTGAACTGCATTTTTTCTTCTGGAAAGAAAGTTTTTATTTATGTTTTTGTTTTCTTAGTGAACTGCATCACCACCAATGTGTAATGTGTTTTTCTTTACTCATCAGGATTGCGCATTAAACGATGAAATTCGAGGGGAGCACACCACGGAGGCTGGTGATACTGTAGAAGGGGGCGCTGGTCTGGTGAGCATAGAGAACTGTATTTATGTTTTATTTTTTTATTTTTTCATGCGAGTTGCATGTTTTTTTGCTTTTCTTAGTGAACTGCATCACCACCAATGTGTAATGTGTTTTTTACTCATCAGGACTGCGGATTAAATGATGAAATTCAAGGGGAGCGCACCATGGAGGCTGCTGATACTGTAGAAATGAGAGAATGAGGGGATCCTAATGTGGAGGTTGATAAGGCAGATGGCACAGAAGGAGTTGAGTGCTTCGTCGAGGTTGAAAAGGCAGAAAAGAGAGAAGGAAGGGAGGATGTTGTGGATGCTGATAAGCCAGAAGAGAGAGAAGGAGCTCCTCGTGTTACAGTTGAAATGGCAGAAGGGAGAGAAGGAGCTAGAGCTGTGGATGCTGCTGCGCGGACCACCGTCGACAGTGATGGTGTTGTTGGGCCATCTGTTTTGTTGTCTGGTGACGATGTTCCTGAGGACTTTCATGTCTCCCCTCGTGCAACCGAGCAATCTCAAGGCAATCTGGTTGACACTAATCCAGATGTCCCAGCTGAGACAACCAAAGCCCCGGCTGAGACAATTTTGATTGGCTCTGAAGAGGAACAATGTAACACTCTCACTGTCAGATGAACAGTAATCACCATTACTGTTCCCCAGCACTATTCAAAACTTTTGTTTGATCAACTGGTTCAGTTCAAATTCAAATTATCCTTTGATATTGTTGCAAGCAAAGTGAACCATGGGCCTTGATCATCATGGATGAAAACAAAGTCCAAGCCATTTGAAATAATATTCAAACAAACCCTAAAATGCCTTTTGATGGATATTAAAATGGGGTGACAATAAATCTTTTCCAAAAATCTTGGAACCACTTTTATAAAATCCCAAATAATCACGGGACCAAATCCATATGGGTTTGGGTATTTATTGTGCTATGGAAAATTCTAAACAAATCAAAAAAGTGGCCAAAAACCCTATTTAAATCATTTAATATTTAAATCAAATATTAAATGACTTTTATTATTTCCCATTCTTTTTGTGGCAGTAATATATGGTGTTACACTAATTTTAGAACCTACTACATATTTTACAAAAAGGCCAAAGCAACTAATATAAATAGAAAAGAACAAAAGCTGAAAAGAAAATACAGAAAGGGATAAAAGGCAAAGGAGCCCACCCCACCCCTCTCCTCTCCCCTCCCACTGGGCCGAGCCACCTCCTCCCGGCCCAACCCGCCAAATCCCTCTCCTTCTTCCTCCTCTTACTGCTCACCCCACCCCGTGGAGACATCCACGCCGGCCACGCCTGCCCCCATCGCTGTGGCGGCCATCCGGTGGCCACTGTCGAGCTTAAGTCCCCAATGCGCCCCCCTTTTGCCCCGAAACCCTAGCCCCCTCACCTTTCCTCCCTCGTGCCTCCCTCTCCTCCCCCCGCGGCACATCCGAGCGCCACCGTGGGAACAACGTGGTCACCGGCGCGGCCACCCGCCTCTCCAGGTCGGGCGAGCACGCCAGGAGGAACCCCCGCTCTCGACTACGTCCCCCTCGCCGACGAACACGAGCTCACGGACACTGTACGCTGCAAATCGCGGCGTTCCCCTCCGCTGCAGTCGCCGTCTTCCGGCGACAAATTCGTCGCCGTCTTCGCGTCCTCGAGCCCACTGCCTCCTCTTCGTGGTCCACGGTGAGCTGGGCTACGTTTCCCCTCACCCGGCGTCGCGTCCCGTGCACTGCGTCGCCGTCCCCACTGGACCGCGCTCCGGTCGCCGCCGCGGGCGTGATCCCGGCGAGCACACGCCCAGCCCATGCGATGTCGCGCGCTTGCCGCAGTTTTGCCCGAGCCCACGCCCTGCCTGCGCCCCATCCATCTCCCTGGCCGCCCTCGCACCCCCTGGTTGCAGACGCGACCTCGCCGCTCTGGCCCCCTGCCCCGTTGCTCGCCGCCGCTTGCCTCCAAGCGTTCCGCCTGCTCGAGGCCGTAGGCTGCTGTGCGCGCCGTTCCGCCGCCCGTGGCCGCGGCCCTCCACCCCCACTGCATGACCCTCGCCGAAACTGACGTCGCCGGCGTGCGTTCGTCGCCGGCGTGCTGTGGGACTACCCCCCCCTTATTAGCGCTAAAATCCCCCCCCCCCATGGGCCGCTGACTAGTGGGGCCGCCCCCCTGTATACCTCTGTGGAATTAGTTAAAACACTAATTAAACCTGTCTCCATGACAGGTAGACCCCACCTGTTAATAAGTTAATAAAATGATTAAGTTAATTAATTAACTGATTTAATTTATTCTGTTAGTATGACATGTGGGACCCCACTGTAATTAGGTTTAATTAAAATGTTTAATTAGCATGTGAGGCTGACCAGTGGGTCCCACTGGTCAGGTTTGACCAGTCAACACTATTCTGGATAATGTTACTAAAATAATAAAAGAAATTATTAAAAAGGATTTTTAATGTTTTAAAATTGATTAAACTTATAAAATCAATATCTTTTAATCCGTATATCGGATCGAAAAACTTTATACATCAAAATTGATCAGAAAAATATAACAAATACGGATAAGCTATCCGTATGTCTACCCCACCCCCCTAACACACCGGTCATCGACATTCCCCCCTCCGAGCTGTTTGTCGATAATTCCCGGTACCGATAAAAAGTACCCGGATGAATTTATTCCGAACACGAAAGTTGTTCGGAATAGTTCAACTAACACGGATACACCCCCTTATCTATGTCGTATGTCCACGACACCTCCGGCATGAACCCTCCCCCCCTCCGGACACCCTGTCCGGTAATCACCCGGAGCTGGCAGTTCATCCCCGGATGAATTCCCGCTCCGAGCAACGTACTTTGCACTGCGTTAGAACACCGTTAACTTTACAATTGTCATGTCATTAATATGTTTGCATTGCTTGCTTTGTATTTACTGTTTCTCCCACCTTTATTCTCCGGTAGACCCCGCTGCTACCGCCGACTACACTGCTGCCGGGTACGACTACTTCGTCGACGACCCTACCCCTACCGTCGAGCTTCCAGGCAAGCAGAGCCATTCTCTTCCCCAGATATCGCCTACCTTTCCGTACTTTCTTGCACTAGGCATCGTTACTGCTGCTGCTACGTTACAATCATATTCAATTGCATAGCCTGATTTTGTCGCCCCTTGATGTACCTTTCTTATCCTATGCTGCCTATTATAATTATGCATATATTCAGCAGTGAACCCTGCGCATTGTTAGCTAGGACTAGATAGCGAGCCGTGATTCACTCAGGGGGGTGAACACGGATACAATATATACAACTGCACAGGTACGGAACAAAGCAGACACCGCCAATGGCCCCTATCTGGGTTATGCCTAGTCACCTCAAGTGTGAGCTATCAAGGAGTAATCCTTGTACTCCACTCGAGGCTGACTTTGTCTTGCCGCCATAGGGTCCTGAACAGCGGTTATCCTTAAAGGTAAGAAGTCGGGCGACCCAACGGTGCCCGCGAGAGGTATATCGTCGGGAACGACAGGGAGGGTACGACCGACGTTACTGGCGTGCTTGGCCCCTGCTCGTATCTCGCGAGAGCTACCAAACCACGAAAGTCGAGCTCTACCAAGAGCACACGCGAGACAAGGTAAGGAGACGGTTCACCTTGTTGGTAACCGCAGTGACTTGGTGGGACGACTGGGCAGGCACCGATGTACTGGTGGTCCTGACTGCTGTCGTTGACCGCGGGTCGGTTAAGTCGAGGAAACGATAACGGTTGTCACGAAGATTAATTAAAATGCTAAATGGTTCGGCGGATGACTTGAGAGGCCCGTTGGTCTGTACGCACTACCTACACGTGGGATTATGGTGTGGGCCCTCCGCGTCGTAGTTCGTCCGAAAGCTCTTTAGACGTCAGCAGTACTGCGGCCTGATCACCGGGAAGTGGTCTTGTCTTTTGCTGCAGCAGGTGTGTTTGGATTTGCTTTTTCTTCACCGGCCAGACTCGCACCGTGCAGGAGCATGCAAGGGTGAGGGACCTAGACCCCTTGGCGCATAGGATATAGTCCGGCGGATGGCCTCTCTGCTGAGCCTAGGATGGGCTGCGTCGTGTCGGATAGCCTCGGTGGGGCGTTCCCTAACAAGGTTCACGCCACCCTGGAGATCCGAGCGTGCAGGCTGAACAGTAGTGCACCCCTGCAGGGAGTTTAATCTATTCGAATAGCCGTGTCCACGGTAACAGGATGCTTTATGCTGAAGCTGGATCTTACCACTAGAAACTATTACTATTAAACTGTATGGTTCCGGGTCTTCTTCCTCGCAGGGAGTCGAGGAGGGGAACTCAGAGGCATTATTATTATTAATTATTACAACTTATATTATACAATGTTGCAGCAACTTCTGCTTCATTGCTACCTTATTGCTTTATATGAACTGTTGGCTGATTCTCTTCTCATGCTGCAAGACATCGTCAGAAGATGCTAGTCTTCGATAGGCCTAGCTCCTTACCCTTATTCTGATTTCTATCTTGCAGTCCACTATATACAGCCTCCCCTTTCCTTTGATACAAATGCATAATGCTTAGTAGCGGACGTAAGACTCGCGGGTATACTAGATACTCACCTGCTTTATTTCCTTTATTGTTTTGCCTGATCGGCCGCTGCAGTCGACGTTGGAGCCCAGGAGCAGGAGTACCCCGGAGGCGGATACTACTACGTCGAGACCCCCGCTGACCAGGACCAGGAGTAGTTTCGGAGGCTCCCAGGCAGGAGGCCTTGCCTTTTCGATCTGTATCTCTGATGTTATTTGTGCTAGCCTTCTTAAGGCAAAACTTGACTAACTATGTCTGTACTCAGATATTATGGCTTGTATAACTTATGTATTCGGGTCCGCGTGACCCCCTTTATTGTAACATATTGGTTTATCCTTTTTTTTTAGTGTTGTGCTGTGATATTCTCACCGTGGCACCCTAATCTCAGCCGTGTACCCTGCGTGTATGATTACTGTACACGGATTGATTTTGGGGGCGTCACAAACAACCAAGTCTTGTGCAGGACATGAGCAATCAAGCGTCGCTTGACGATGATGTCATCGGGCTGGAGCTCTTGAGTCTCAGCGAGATGCATCCGGGGAGCGGTAGGATGCGGATTCTGAAACCGAAGGTAAGCGAACTGCATTATTTTTTGTTCTATTTTCTGGTCGAATCAACCGTGTTGTTCTATTCTCTGATATCAGTCTCACTATGTTTTGTAGACGAGGAATTAGTTGTTGTTACTCCTTCGAGCATTGATCCAGCTCTTCTGAGGAGATACAACGAGTTATATGACGCTTTTACGAGGGCTAGGAGGGATAAGAAGAAGAAGTATGTTATTTTTTGTCATGTTGGCGAGTCTTATACCCGGTTATTTATTGTGTTATTTTTTTAGGGACACACATCTTATGACTTTTTCTTCTTTTCTGAAGGGATTTAGTTGCATTCAAGGACGAGTTTGGTGATGTTACTATCGGTCATGTTGGCGAGTCTTTTTGGTCATATGGAACGCTGAGCACGCGCCTCACAAATATTGGGGTCTCTATGTTAGTTGACAGGTTCAAAGGATCTCAAACGTTGATTGTCCCGTACAACCTATGTGTAAGCGTTTTCATTAATTTATCCTTCTCCCTCATCTACATTTATTGTGCTATAAGTTTTTTTAGTGGTCACATTAACTTTGTGGTTTTGTCTTTTTGGCAGAATTCCATCTGGAACGGCAACACCACAAATAGGGCTCTTAAAAAGATGTTTTCTTCAAGCGCAGAGGAATGTGTGGACAAGAAAATCTTGGTATTCCACTTGACTATTTTTTTTGTCATTTTTTGAAATAAGTTATTTACTTTTACTTTTTTCTCATCTGGTTTGTTTTACTCCTTTTTAATACAGATTATGTTTGCAACGTTTGATCCTCCTCCTGCATCAATGAAAGACGCGATCGGTCACTACTGCTTGGTTACTTTGAACCTGACAGCAAAGCGTTTTGAGTGTCTCGACTCAATCAATGGTCCTGAAAGTCCTGCTGCAAGCAATGTCTTCAGGATAATGGTTAAGAATATCAAAAAAGTTTGAAAAGACGGCAGTGCAAGCTGTGATGAGCCGTTGAACCCTCCCACCCTCGATGGTTTTGTGCTGGCTCATGTTAATGTTCCGCAGCAGGAAAACGGGTTTGTACTTCGGATTGTTTTACTGAATTTCAAAAGAATCTTTTTCCTTTTTGAGTGAACTGCATTACTAATGCGTTATTAGTTGTTCTCCTATTTTTCCCTGTTTGTATAGTGAGCTGCATTGCTTTACTCAATTAACAACATCTTTTTTCCTTTTGAGCGAACTGCATTACTAATGTGTTATTTAGTTGTTCTCCCTAGGATCTTGCATAGTGAGCTGCATTGCTTTAGTAACACCAGACGCACCTTTCTTCTTTTGAGTGACCCATATTGTTTTGCTGAATTTCAAAAGCATCTTTTTCCTCTTTGAGTGAACTACATTACTAATGTGTTATTAGTTGTTCTCCTGCTTTTCCCAGTTGTATAGTGAGCTGCATTTCTTTACTCAATTAACAACATCTTTTTTCCTTTTGAGTGAACTGCATTACGAATGTGTTATTTAGTTGTTCTCCCTAAGATCTTGCCTAGTGAGCTGCATTGCTTTAGTAACACCAAAAGCACCTTTCTTCTTTTGAGTGAACTGCATTTATATAAAACATAAGGTAGATATAACGCAAGATTACAAGAATCTTCTTTTATATGAAGTACTAGACACATCACACGTTGAAATCTATATGATAGATACGTATGATGAAACAAAGAAAAGTTGGAATAATCTTCTAGACAAGAAACAGGTTCTTGTAGCTAGAAATTATATAACAGATAAAATCCAAATATCACAAGCAACGTCTTGATGGAAGAATAGAGATGCACCATGTACTAGGACATGTGATCTCATATGTACTTTGACATATGATTCTACCATATAACATGCATTGTGAATCCAACAACAGAATGACTCAAAAGTTCTTGGAAGAAGAACAGATTCCGATGTGCTTTAGGAGTAAAACACAGAATCTGAATAAAGTCCATGAATTCAGTATATGAGGAATACCGAGGACTATGCTCTAAAGTATAGAAAGATAATAGACTTGAATGTAATGCAAGATTACAATTGCAAGCCATATTATGGGCCTATATGGAATTAGAGACATCATCAAAGACATCAAAGAAATGTGAGCAAGATTCACGACACTACAAACATAATGCTACTTAAGAAAGTAGAAGTATGGATAAAAGTTTAGCGTAAGAAGTTTGGACTTATGGCTGAGTGTATTTCCCCGTATATATATGACTATGGATAAGTCTTCCGAAGACTGAACCAAAAGATCATTGGAGGATACTGTGAAATAATAGTCTCACTCTCCCGCAAAACTTATATCCAACCATTATATGATAATGAGTGGCATGTCAAACTAGTTGACCTATACCAGTTGCAATGGAAACATACGAATTTGAATTGGTGCAGTTCGTTGACGAACCCTCTTCCATGTGCAAGCATGATCAATGAACACTTATGCGATAAGCTGATTATGATCGGGAAAATGCGGCTAGATTATTAGCACTCTAGTGCAAGTGGGAGACTGTTGGATATATGCTCTAGAGGCAAATAATATATGAATATTCCAATATATCTAAGCAAGTTCATAAATAGTTTCATACCGTGCTAGAACTGTATCAGTGAAACAATGATACATGTGTGGTATAGAAACCCCCAGAGTTCCTAATTAGCCTCTATATATATAACTAGTTCATGGTCAACATGATGGTCGTGGTTTCGCGATCATGGACAATTAAGTCTCTTGACTATGAGGTCGCCGCACTGGATGAGTGACGTGATGAACATTACCCAAAGTAAGCATTACACCATGATGATTCTTATGAAGGTTCAGTGTTGTAGTTACAGAACGTAGTAGACCGTTGCTTTGACCGTGAATACGTGCATAATTGCTATCTACTCGGATGCTTTGACTTACATCCCACCACCTGACTGAAATATGCGGGTCATAACGGTTGTATCTTGGGTATTCCGTGAGATATGTTGAGGAGCATTGTTACAAGAGCGGGATTTGTCAATCCATGTGATGGATAGATACTCAGGGCCCACTCGGTGAGATTCCATCCATAAAGCTGCGCAGTGTGTGACTAGGTCACGGGGATGAATATCACGGGAACGAGTGAATAAGGATTTGTTCAGAACGAGGTTGAACCAAACATAGGATGTCATTGATCGAATCTCGGAACAATCCAGTATCGCTGACAAAGGGAATGCTATACGATGTACGGTCCAACCGGTATTGATATCCGGAATGCACATGGGCCATTATGGGCATCCAGGTCCCGCTGATGATCATTGACCGTAGCCTCATCTCGGTCATGACTGGAGTGTTCTCGGACCGTAGGGTAACACACTTAATGGATCGATGAAATCGGAGACCTTTTCGGAACTATCGGAGTTACCGGAGATATGAGAGAGAACTCTGAAATCGTTTTGGAGGGAGACGGAAAAGGTTCCGTGGTTTCGAATTGTTCGGAAATTTATTTAGATATATTTTATTATTTAATTAATGAATTAAATATTAAAATATAATTAAAATAATTAATGGAATAATATTCTTATTTTTTCTTTAAGAAAGAAAAAAAGGAAAAAAAGAAAAAAAGGGGAGGTGGCGCCATGGGCTAGGCCCATGTGGCCACTCGGCACCAAGGGCCACTCCGGCATGCACATGCATGCATGTGTGCGCCAAGGGCCCTAGTGGCCGGCGACCATGGCCTGCCCCTTGCGGCCACACATTGCACTAGCACATGTGGTTCTAAAAGTTTAGTACCACATGGCTAGTTGACATGTATGCGCACCCCGGTTTCCCCTATATATAGATGTGGTGGGTGCCTCTTTTTCACAACAGAAAATTCCAGAAAAATACAGATAAATTCTGTTGTTCTCTCTCTCCCTATTTCTCACTCCTATGAGCGGAATCCCCTTGTTTGAAGGATGCACTAGGTTGGAGATGTCTCCACTATACGCACGCCATCGTGCTGCTGAAACTCTGGTTCCAGAGGTCTGCCTCCGCCACCTTCGCTGGATCGGAGATCGGAGGTCGTCATCAAGTCTCGTACTTGTGCGAGTACTACGAGGTTCTACACGTGTGGCACTACACCCATCCAGGTGCTCAACACAGCCAGGGGGATTTGAAACTTGTTCGACTACACCAGCCACGTTTGCGGGAACGTTTCCCGCGCAACGGACTACACCCCGAGGTATGTTATTCCACACTCCTTTCCGTTACGGTAATACGGCTAGCTGGATCTTGGGTTATTGGAAACGCTAGTTAGGAAAAATTTGTGTTTTGCGCTGCGAACCCCAACATGAACTGCATTTAAGTTATATGTTTTTTCATACGAAAAGTGCTTCTGAATTATACTTTCGCTCTTGTATTTTGTACTTTTGCCCAAATTGTTTTTTTTCATTTGAAAAGCGCACACCATTATACGTTGTTCTTATCATGGTGCATTATACCCTTTTTTGTTATTGAACTTCACGATTATTTTCAATTTGCTCATCACCATTCTTTTTCACGCAGGCTTTGATGAAGGCGCACACCAAGGTGGAATTTCATTGTTTGAAACTCAGGTTCACACTCCAACCATCGGTATGTTTTCTTGATGATGAACCCCCTGTCAAGCATGTAAAGGAGCATGTCTGTAAGAGGACGAGGAGTGCTGCTGAACCTTCGAAAAAAGCCCTCGAGAAATCTCCCGTGAAGACTGGGAAGAATCCAGTGACTAAGAGGTCCAGGAGGGCAGTTAGCCCTCCTATTGCTGAAGATACCAACGATGATTTTATGACGCCACCACCAGTTTGTAAGAGGACCAGGAGCGCAGCTGTGGAACGCCCAAAGTACAGTGAGGCATTAGTTCTATCCAATAAGAGGGTTGTGCAGAAGCCATCAAAGTTTAGAACCCCAGTACAGAAGTTGGAGCCTGCGAGATTCAGCTATCTTGCGGAAGCGAGGAAAGTATTGGAACTTGTCATGAGCCCTGTATTCATGAAGAAACATAGCGAGTGAGTTCTCTTTTATTTTTTTTGTAATGTTTGTGTGATTTTTCTTTTATGTTCCTAATCCCCTCCACCATCGCTGTTTTTTGTGCAGGTCCTCGTTGTTCATGTACAGAAACCCTATCGAAGTGTACTCTGTGAGTGTGGATTACATGTTCTTAACTTTCACCAGGGCTAGTTACATGGACTCCGATTTGATGGATCATATTATCAATTATTGGAAGATTGACCAGAAAATGAATATGGTTTACTGATCCGGCGAACACGTTCTTCTGTCCCCTTTATTTATCACGGTATTTCTTTTTTCTACTTTTTTCTTTTTCTGCTGTATGGGAACTGCATTACTAGTGTCTAATAAAAGAGAGATTTTCCGAATAAGATATTCAAGCGCATTAATGTAGTGAACTGCATACATTATTTTTGTTTTGGAATTGATGGCCATTCTGTATTTTCTCTTAAACCCGTAACTCTAGAGAAGTGTGATCTATTTTTCATTTAGCTCCAGAGTGAACTGCATATATATTGTGTTGTTAATTGTTTCTTTCTCAGTTTTTTGCGTCGTGAGCTGCATTTGTTTTGCTAATTAATGTTTTTTTTCGAATTACCTACTTGCAGTATGTGCTTCAAATGAACGATCACGCGGATAGAGATGAAAATGGAAACATTGTGTTGCCTTTTGTCCACAGCAAGCTTAATGTTGATAATGCAACAAAGCAGTTCAAAGTTCCTGTTCGCGATGACGAGAACCTTCTTGATTGAAAATTAGTAAGTTCTTATTTTTTGTCTCATTTTCTTTGGCAACCCTGCTTCCTTCTTAAAACTCAAAATACTTTTTATGAAAACCAATTTCAGATCCTGTTACCACGGTTTAAAGACAAGCATTACTCGCTATACACGATGAACAGGCACCACGCGACCCTTGATATTCATGACACAAGGAGGTACAGCGGACCGTTTGATCAAACAAAGAGGTGGAAGAAGTTTGACTACCACAGTGACCTCGCTGAAATGGTAAAATGTGTCCTTTTTCATCTTCTTATGTTTTTCATCTTCTTATGTTTTTCATCTGTGTACGTGTTGAAATAACAGTTTTGTGATGTGTATTGTGTGTGCATTTTCGCATTCTCCAGATGATCAGGATGACTTCATTGATGAAGAAGGTTTATGGAGAAAAGGAGCAAAAGAGAAAGGAGTCGGTAGACTAGGTTTTTATTTCAGAGAAAGCTAGCTTTTTTGGTGCCCCTGAACAGGGCCCCAATGAGTGCAACTTCTTTGTTCTGAAGATGGCCCAGTTTTACGACGGCAAAAACTTGTTGTGAAATTCGGGAAGCATAATGTAAGTATCTTATTTTTGTATCTAATATAAATTTTCATCTTCTCTTCTTTTTCGTAGCACTACTTGTAGATGATGTGTCTTCTAACAAATTGTTTGTTCTGTTTTTTTCTTTGCTTCATAGCTGAAAGCCGATGTTGAGGACTGGAAGGCTGAGTTCTTGTTCCAGATTCTGTTCCACCCTGACAACATGGTCTGTGTGAGCGAGTTCCCGGAGGAGCTAAAAAATCTGTGCATTTCTCTTGGTCTTCCTCCAAAACTGGATTCGCAGGAGAAGGCTAAGGCATAGAATGATAGCAGAGCCTTTATGTGTGTTGTGTGTTGAGGTGTCAGGATCTGTAAAACTTTCCCACTACGACGTGTTATTTTGTATATTCCGGTTTACTTAGTTTGTTTTTTCCCTTTTGTGGCAGATATCAATACTATCATCTTTGTACATAATGGAGATTCTTATTTTCATCGAAACCTAATTACATTAGTCAGCAATATTCTGTCTTTTATGTATATAATGGAGCACCTGGCCTGCTTGTCAGAACCCTCTGTTAGGTAATGTGCTAGGATGAAAGTCACTTTGCATCATGTTAAAAATTTCAAAAGAAATCAATGAAATCAAATTCAAATGCAAAATGGGAGAAGGAACCCCCCTAGATGAATTAATTCAAAAGGCCAGAAATAAATCTTCTCCAAAAATTCATGTTGTATTTTTGAAAAGTCTTATAAATGAGTGTGATCACATTTCAAGTGATGTGGGACCAACCCCATGCTCTTGGATTTTTCAAATATTCAAATACGACCTTGGAATTAATCAAAAACCCCTATTTGATTTAAATTTCAAATAATTTGAATTTCAAAAATGTTCAAACTTTACAAAATGCTAGCCTAATATATTGTGAAGCCATATAAAAAGTTTAAGCATTTTATAAATTGGTTTGCTATTTAATTAGCAGAGCCAAAAACAAATGTCAGAAGAAAAACAGAAAGAAAAAGGAAAAGGGAAAGTGGCCCACTTACCTGGGCCTCCCCAGCCCAACTCTTCCCCCTAGCCAGCCCAGCCCACCCAGCCTTGTCGTCTACCCCCGGGCACCAGCACACAGCTGGGTGCCCGGCATGCCGACGCCGGCGGGCAGCAGCTAGCCTTTCTGGCCCCTCCCGGACCCTCCTAGAAGCGCCACGATGATGCCCTAGAGACGCCGTGTCCATTCCCCCATGGGAGCCGTCTCCCCTTTCTCTCCCGTTCGATTCCATCGCCGTCCGTGAGCAACCGTGGAACACGTCGCCGTCTTCACGCGGCCACCATCGACAAGAGGACGCACCGCCAAGTCCATTCGCTCCATCGTCGTCTACAACCCCACCGTGCAGACGGAATCGAAGCCAGGCGCCCCCACGAGCTCGCTAGCTTCATCGTCTTCGTCTCCGGCCGCCGCGGATCCACCTCGAAATCCGGCAGCTCTAGAGCTTCCCCGCCTCCATTGACTGCACAGCTGCACTCCCTGCGTCTGGGTGAGCGTTTCCCCTAACCTAGCACGGCCTCTCTTGCCCTCTGTCACCGATTGCCATCAGAGCCGAAGCTTCTCGCCGCCGAGGTCCATGTCGGCGAGCCCCCGCTACGCAATCGAGCTCGCAGCCATGTCCTTGGTGTCCGCCTTGCTCCGCTGCTCCGTTTGCACCTACGGCCGCTTCAAATGACGCACCACAGGAAGTTCCACCCCGAGCCAGTAGCTCCTCCGCCGCTAGAGGTCGTCGCCGTCGACGATGCCGTACCCCCCAGGCCCTGTTCTTGGTCCCATTCGATGCGCATCACCAAGGGCTGCGTCCCAGTGGTTGCGGCGCTCGATTTGGACCACGGAATCAGCATCCCGAGCAGCACCGCCGCAGGATTTGGTCACCGGCGACTAGCCGCCGGCGAGATGACGTGGACGTCATTATCTGAGCACTAATCCCCCTCCTAATGACCCCTAACACTCACTGATACTGGGCCCCAGTAGCTTAATTAAGCCACTGTTAGTTTAAATAAACCGGGTTTTAACCCAGCGCCACTGACAATGAGGCCCCACATGTCAGCACCCCCCTTACGTCAGCCTGACGCCATGCCTACGCAGTAAATCGAATAATTGATTTATTTAAATCCAGAAAATCCAGAAAAAGGCTGAAACTTTAAAAATTCATAGAAAATTCATATTAACTCCAAATTTAACATATAATATATGAAAAATGATCAGAAGAAAATAATCTATCCAAATATACAACTTTCAATTATGTTTGAGTTGAATTTAAAATGGGACCAATAGCATTTGCTATTTGCTTTAATTGGAATTTAATCAAATTAAATTCAAATGCTTTTGCATTTTGAACCTTAGCAACATCCCCCAATTCACTTGAACATCAGAGGCATATCATACACATTTGAAGATGAATTACATTGATCAAACAATAGCATTTGTAACTTGGCTAAATGGAATTCAAATTGGAGTTTGAATTTGCAATTTCATTTGCAATATACTCCATTTAAATGGAATTGCCTCACACATCAGAAGCATGCAAATAAAGTTTCAAACTTCAACCATGTGATTGTGCATTGTGCTTATTGTGCTCCCTTGCTTGTTGTTTGTCGAGTGGAGGTGGAACCGGAATAGGAGGCAGCCCCCTTCGTTGAAGATCCCAAGACTGAACCTCGTCGGCAAGGCAAGCAAACCCCCTTTGATCATGTCGATAAACCCCACTTCCCTCTCATGTCTCGCTTATGCATTGTATAGGATGATTACCATGCTACGTTTATACCGCATATATGAACCCATTCCTTTGCATGACCTATCGTTTGTCACAGTAGTAAGCAAACCACAATCCTAGCAAATGTAGGAGTTGATTGTTATCATGTGGCCCCTGCAATTGTTACTTCTTATTGCATGCTTAGAGTGATACAATGTTGTTACTGTTATGTGAGTCGGGATGGTAGCAATCATGTTGATGATGGTGGAAATATGTTGGTGAATCTACCCTAATACAAGGTGAACGATGAGAGGCTGTGTAGGAGTACACAGTGGGTTGTCTCGTTGAACACCGCCCTAAGTCCGAGTTCTTGTGTGGTGATCCAAGATGAAGAGTACAACCACACATTGGGCTCACTGACCCCTCTCAACCTATCAACTCATCCCTTTCGATGTCCAGATGTCGCAGTAGTTTGGAGTTCTGGTAGGTTTGTGGCCTGGCTGCTAAGTGAGAGAACGGCTCAACCGAGACCAGCTTATGCACCACGCACACATCATCTGGGTCCACTTCGCTAAACCGTCCGGGTTCACGATAATGGTAGCCAACCCAGGTAGGCGGCTTTCTTGGACTACATCGTCTATGAGGTAACTGTTGTGGTGATCATCCTCGCTGACACCCCTTGAATGGTGTCGAGATCAAAGGCGGTAACTGATGATCATGTGTGTGTAGCGGTACACCCCTGCAGGGTTAACAAAACTATTCGAATAGCCGCGTCCGCGGTTAAGGACTTCTTGGAAAACTGTGCCTGATTATTAGACAACTTGAACTGGATACTTATAAAACTTACCAAGATAAGTGTGAGTGCTATGGCGTGCTTTCTCGTGGGGAAGTCGAGGAAGGCACCATAGTGGTGTAATTGATTGGAGATGTAGTGGACTCGTGTACGCTTCTTACCTCAAGTCTGGTACTCGTAGTTCAGGACTAGCCAAGTCAAAGCTGGCACTTCTCCAATTGAACCCCACCTCCCTTTACCTTGATACATGTGCATGAGTAGTATAGCTCCTATGTAAGTCTTGCTGAGTACGACTTTGTACTCACGTTTGCTTATTCTATGTTTTAGATGAACCCACTGACCCCGAAGGTGGATTCTTCATCGAGCTCGACGACTGAAGACCAAGCTATTGTAGTCATAGTCAGACGACTGGTTCCCTCGTGGAGGGCTTATGTTTAAATCAATGTAAAAAATAGCGTGCTATGACAATATAACGTGACCCTAAAAATATGCTATTAGCGTGCTATTTCGCGCTATAGCGTGCTATTATCAAGACCTTGTACACAGATTTATTTAGCGAGGCATTGCCTGAAATGCTATAGCGTGCTATTAGCGACGCTATAGCGCACTATTTTTTTCATTGGTTTAAATAAGGCTTCTTAAGCCATTTTTTAAACTTGTCTGTACTCAGACCTACTTTGCTTCCGGTTGTTTGTTGTAATGTTGGATCACAGACTTGTGATCTCTGTGTGCACTCTGTAAGAGTTATCAATAAAATGTATACTTTGTAGAGAATTGCAATGATACCTGCTGTTCATAAAAGGCAAGTGTGCGGCGTGTATGTTTAAAACATGCATGTCTTTGTTTGGGTTTTCGAGACCTTAGTTGTGATCTGGCTGGTAGTCTTTTATACACCAAGTGGCCCTTAGATGTGCGCAGCTTGGGGCATCGCGATGCGAATGTTCGTGACTCCGTCACGTGCACACTTTGATGTATGATCGAGCCCTCCCTAGACCCCGACTAAGTGATCGGGCTGGAGTAAGTCTATGTAAGGGTTATAATACAATCGATAGTATGGTTGAGGCGACTTGTCTATGAGTATGGGAGTTCACCACCCATATCATTTAGACTTGTGTGCGGACGATGAGGACCCATTTCAGTTGATCATCTGATCTGGATGGGATGCCCCTCACGTTCGATGCTTTCCGAGAACATTCTGTGCTTGGCCTTGTCTACTTAGACAAGTGGGTACGGTTCTCGGCTCTCCATATGATTGTGTTGTAGCGATTCTTGCATACGCTAACCCCGGGTCCCGACAGACTTGGTACCAGGGCAGGACTGACTGTAGGATTATCAGCCTTGGCCGAAGTCGAGTCTAGCGTGCTATAGTTATATAGTTACTCTGGGTATATAAGGGAACAACGTAAGGCTTCTTTTTTCTTCTTACCCCCTTCGTTCTGAGTTCTGAGTCACCCTCATCTTGTTCTACGGGAAGATAGGACTAGGCTCATCTATGTCTTGCTAGAACATCTCGCTGTTTGCTTCCTTGTAGCCGTAGGAAAGTTGTGTTCGGTTTGCTATAGTTGTTATGCTTCCTGATTTCTTACATCGTATGTAAGTGTTGTTTCCATGTTGTAAGAAATTGTCATTTCTTACAATTACAGCCGTTATGCTGTCCGAGTCATTCCAGGTTTCTTCATAATCTGATGCGTTTGCAAAATCTTTCCCTCTATTTCGGTTGTTTTCCTAGAAGAATTCTTAGGTGGCATGCCCGACAGTTCTCTAGAGTTTGTTGTAGGTTTTATTCTAGAAACCTATAGTGATTCAATTGCAGCTCTTCCTCCCACTTTAGATGTATTCTAGCAAGAAGAACCACACTAACCATCGTGTTGGGGTACTTTGCTACTCCGACATATCTGTTGTAGCCCCTAGTAAGCCATGGTCATCCTTTAGGAAAACTACACATTAACCCAACCCCTTAAACTATGCCACCCGACAGATGTGTAGAGTTCATAGTGGATCTTATGCCAGGAACCGCACCAATTTTCTAGACGCCCATACAAAATGGCCCCACGTGAGCTAGCTGAACTTAAAATCCAACTTGAAGCTTTGTTGGAAAAAGGCTTCATCCGCCCTAGCTCATCGCCATGGGGTTGCCCCGTTCTGTTCGTAACGAAGAAAGATGGAACAGAAAGGATGTGCGTAGACTATCGCCCGCTAAATCTAGCAACGATAAAGAACAAGTACCCACTGCCCAGGATCAATGATCTTTATGATCAACTTGCTGGATCCTCTGTATTCTCCTAGATGGATTTGATATTAGGCTATCATCAAATCAAAATCCGAAACGAGGACATTCCAAAAACGGCTTTCACTACTCGTTATGGTCTTTACGAGTACACCGTCATGTACTTCGGTTTAACCAATGCCGCCACCAATTTCTCGCGCATGATGAATTTGATCTTCATGGAGTACTTAGATAAATTTGTTGTAGTTTATCTCGATGACATTCTCATCTACTCGAAGAACGAAGAAGAACATGCCGGACATCTAAGGCTGGTATTGATGAAACTTAGAGAGCATCGCCTGTATGCTAAATTCTCCAAGTGTGAATTTTGGCTACCAGAAGTGACCTACTTAGGCCATGTGATTTCTGCAAAAGGCATTGCTGTGAATCCCGAGAGAGTTCAGGCCATCCTTGACTGGACTCCACCTGAATCTGTTAAGCAAGTTAGGAGTTTTCTTGGCCTAGCCAGCTATTGCCGTGGCTTCGTCGAGAACTTTCCTAAAGTTGCAAAGCCTCTAACTGAACTCCTCAAGAAAGATAAGAAATTCCTATGGACTCCCAAGTGCGAGGAAAGCTTTCAAGAGCTAAAAAGGAGATTGACTTCTGCACCCGTACTTGCGCCTCCAGACACCAAAAAGGATTTCGAGATCTTTTATGACGCCTCACGGCAAGGGTTAGGATGCATACTTCTGCAAGATAGACATGTGGTAGCTTATGCTTCACGCCAGTTGCGGCCACATGAAGAGAACTATCCTACCCACGATCTTGAACTCGCTGCCGTAGTTCATGCCCTGACAACTTGGCGACATTACCTCCTTGGTAACCCTTGTGAGATCTATTTCGACCACCAAAGCCTCAAATACATATTCACCCAGCCAGATCTTAATCTCAGGCAAAGACGCTGGATTGAGTTGATAAAAGATTTCGACGTAGGAATTTCGTACACCCCAGGCAAAGCCAATGTCATGGCTCATGCACTAAGTCGTAAGTCGTATTGTAATAACCTCATGTTACAACAGTATCAACCACTTCTTCATGAGGAATTTTTCAAGCTCAATCTTGAGATTGTTCCTCATGGCTATCTTTCTACCTTGGTGGCGAAACCAACTCTTGAGGATCAAATCATAGTTTCCCAAAGGCGAGCACGAGGTGTTCGCCGGATCAAGGAGAACATTGCTAGCGGAGTTGCTAAATGTTTCTCCACAGATAGTAAAGGAACGGTATCCTTTGGAAATCGTTTGGTAGTACCTAAGAATAGGGAACTAAGGCAACTCATCCTTAAAGAAGCCCATGATACACCCCTCTCGATTCATCCCGGTAGCAAAAAAATGTACCGAGATCTACGCCAAAGATTTTGGTGGACTAGGATGAAGAGAGATATTGCTCGATTTGTTGCCGAATGTGATGTTTGTCGTCGCATTAAGGCAGAACATCAAAGACCTGCTGGTACACTTCAAGCTTTTCCTATTCCAGAGTGGAAATGGGACAAAGTCGGTATGAACTTCATCACCGGCTTTCCAAAAACCCAGAAAGGAAACGATGCCATCTTCGTTGTCATAGATAGGCTTTCCAAAGTTGCTCACTTCCTTCCCGTTCGCGAGTCTATAACTGCGAGCCAGTTAGCGGACTTGTATGTCTCTAGAATTGCGTCTCTTCACAGTGTTCCTTTGGAAATCAATTTTGATCGTGGTAGCCTTTTCACCTCTAGATTTTGGGGAAGCTTTCAGAATGCTATGGGAACTCATCTCTCCTTTAGTACAACTTTCCATCCTCAGTCTAGCGGTCAAGTCGAAAGGGTTAACCAAATTCTTGAACACATGCTCAGAGCTTGTGTTATCTCATTCGGAAAGAATTGGGAGAAGTCTCTTCCATTTTCCGAATTTGCTTATAACAATAGTTTCCAATCTAGTCTGAACATGGCTCCTTTTGAACTCCTATATGGATGACTATGTCGAACACCCCTAAACTGGTCAGAAACCGGTGAAAGACAATTCTTTGGACCAGATATGATCAAGGAAGTAGAAGATCAAGTTCGCATTGTTCGTGATCAATTGAAACCATCCCAGTCTCGTCAGAAAAGCTACTATGGTCGTCATCATAGGCAAGAGAGCTACAATCTGGATGAGAAGGCTTACCTTCGGGTTACTCCTTTGAAGGGAACCCAACGTTTTGGTATCAAAGGCAAGTTGGCCCCACGTTACATCGGACATTTCCGCATTCTTGCTAAACGTGGAGAAGTTGCCTACCAACTTGAACTACCCCCGCACCTTTCCCGAGTACATGATTTATTCCATGTGTCACAACTCAGGCGTTGCTTCAAGGACCCCATCCGCGAAGTCGACCATGAAATGCTTGATCTCCAAGATGACCTTTCTTATAGAGAGTACCCCGTTCGTATTCTTGATTCCGCAGAGCGTGTCACTCGTCGTCAGAAGATTAAGTTTCTGAAAGTGCAATGGTCACACCACTCTGAGAGAGAAGCCACGTGGGAAAGAGAAGACCGTCTCCGTGCCTAGTACCCCTCCTTCCTCCCGCAGACTTCTGAATCTCGGGACGAGATTCTGTTGAGTGGGGGCGAGTTGTCAGAACCCTCTGTTAGGTAATGTGCTAGGATGAAAGTCACTTTGCATCATTTCAAAAGAAATCAATGAAATCAAATTCAAATGCAAAATGGGAGAAGGAACCCCCAGATGAATTATTTCAAAAGGCCAGAAATAAATCTTCTCCAAAAATTCATGTTGGATTTTTGAAAAGTCTTATAAATGGGTGTGATCACATTTCAAGTGATGTGGGACCAACCCCATGCTCATGGATTTTTCAAATATTCAAATAGGACCTTGGAATTAATCAAAAACCCCTATTTGATTTAAAGTTCAAATATTTTGAATTTTAAAAATGTTCAAACTTTACAAGTGGCTAGCCTAGTATATTCTGAAGCCATATAAAAAGTTTAAGCATTTTATAAATTGGTTTGCTATTTAATTAGCAGAGCCAAAAACAAATGTCAGAAGAAAAACAGAAAGGAAAAGGAAAAGGGAAAGTGGCCCACTTACCTGGGCCTCCCCAGCCCAACTCTTCCCCCCAGCCAGCCCAGCCCACCCAGCCTTGTCATCTACCCCCGGGCACGAGC
This sequence comes from Bromus sterilis, assembly GCA_950022295.1. Classification (NCBI taxonomy): domain Eukaryota; kingdom Viridiplantae; phylum Streptophyta; class Magnoliopsida; order Poales; family Poaceae; genus Bromus; species Bromus sterilis. Next base: position 246,969,224 of record OX465601.1, read on the forward strand.
ACACAGCTGCGTGCCCGGCATGCCGACGCCGGCGGGTAGCAGCTAGCCACCTGGCCCCTCTCTGACCCGCCTAGAAGCGCCACGACGACGCCCTGGAGACGCCGTGTCCGTTCCCCCTGGGATCCGTCTCCCCTTTCTCTCCCGCTCGATTCCATCGCCGTCCGTGAGCAATCGTGGAACATGCCGCCGTCTTCACGCGGCCACCGTCGACGAGAGGACGCACCGCCAAGTCCATTCGCTCCGCCGTCGTCTACAACCCCGCCGTGCAGAAGGAATCGAATACAGGCGCCCCCACGAGCTCGCTAGCTTCATCGTCTTCGTCTCCGGCCGCCGCGGATCCACCTCGAAATCCGGCAGCTCCAGAGCTTCCCCGCCTCCATCGACTGCACAGCTGCACTCCCTGCGTCTGGGTGAGCGTTTCCCCTAACCTAGCACGGCCTCTCTTTCCCTCTGTCACTGATGGCCATGAGAGCCGAAGCTTCTCGCGGCCGAGGTCCATGTCGGCGAGCCCCCGCTACGCAATCGAGCTCGCAGCCATGTCCTTGGTGTCCGCCTTGCTCCGCTGCTCCGTTTGCACCTACGACCGCTTCAAATGACGCACCACAGCAAGTTCCACCCCGAGCCAGTAGCTTCGCCGCCGCGAGAGCTCGTCGCCGTCGACGATGCCGTACCCCCAGGCCCTGTTCTTGGTCCCATTCAATGCGCATCACAGAGGGCTGCGTCCCAGTGGTTGCGGCGCTCGATTTGGACCATGGAATCAGCATCCCGAGCAGCGCCGCCGCGGGATTTGGTCACCGGCTACTAGCCGCCGGCGAGATGACGTCGATGTCATTATCTTAGCACTAATCCCCCTCCTAATGACCCCTAACACTCACTGACACTAGGCCCCAGTGGCTTAATTAAGCCACTGTTAGTTTAAATAAATCGGGTTTTAACCCAGAGCCACTGACAGTGAGGCCCCACATGTCAGCACCCCCCTTACGTCAGCCTGACGCCATGCCTACGCAGTAAATCGAATAATTTATTTATTGAAATCCAGAAAATCCAGAAAAAGGCTGAAAGAAAATTCATAGAAAATTCATATTAACTCCAAATTTAACATATAATATATGAAAAATGACCCGGAGAAAATAATCTATCCAAATATACAACTTTCAACTATGTTTGAGTTGAATTTAAAATGGGACCAGTAGCATTTTCTATTTGGTTTAATTGGAATTTAATCAAATTAAATTCAAATGCTTTTGCATTTTGAACCTTAGCAACATCCCCCAATTCACTTGAACATCAGAGGCATATCATACACATTTCAAGATGAATTACATTGATCAAACAATAGCATTTGTAACTTGGCTAAATTGAATTCAAATTGGAGTTTGAATTTGCAATTTCATTTGCAATATACTCCATTTAAATGGAATTGCCTCACACATCAGAAGCATGCAAATCAAGTTTCAACATTCAACCATGTGATTGTGCATTGTACTTATTGTGCTCCCTTGCTTGTTGTTTGTCGAGTAGAGGTGGAACCGGAACAGGAGGCGGCCCCCTTAGTTGAAGATCCCGAGACTGAACCTCGTTAGCAAGTCAAGCAAACCCCCTTTGATCATGTCGATAAAATCCCACTTCCCTCTCATGTCTCGCTTATGCATTGTATAGGATGATTACCATGCTACGTTTCTACCCCATAGATGAACCCATTCCTTTGCATGACCTATCATTTGTCATAGTAGTAAGCAAACCACAATCCTAGCAAATGTAGGAGTTGATTGTTATCATGTGGCCCCAGCAATTGTTACTGCTTATTGCATGCTTAGAGTGATACAATGTTGTTATTGTTATGTGAGTCGGGATGGTAGCAATCATGTTGATGATGGTGGAAATGTGTTGGTGAATCTACCCTAATACAAGGTGAACGATGAGAGGTTGTGTAGGAGTACACAGTGGGTTGTCTCGTTGAACACCGCCCTAAGTCCGAGTTCTTGTGTGGTGATCCAAGATGAAGAGTACAACCACACATTGGGCTCACTGACCCCTCTCAACCTATTAACTCATCCCTTTCGTTGTCCAGATGTCGCAGTAGTTTGGAGTTCTGGTAGGTTTGTGGCCTGGCTGCTAAGTGAGAGAACGGCTCAACCGAGACCAGCTTATGCACCACGCACACATCATCTGGGTCCACTTCGCTAAACCGTCCGGGTTCACGATAATGGTAGCCAACCCAGGTAGGCGGCTTTCTTGGACTACATCGTCTATGAGGTAACTGTTGTGGTGATCATCCTCGCTGACACCCCTTGAATGGTGTGGATTTTTTAAGAGTTATCAATAAAATGTATACTTTGTCGAGAATTGCAATGATACCTGCTGTTCATACAAGGCAAGTGTGATGCGTGTATGTTTATAACATGCATGTCTTTGTATGGGTTTTCGAGACCTTAGTTGTGATCTGGCTGGCGGTCTTTTATATACCAAGTGGCCCTTAGATGTGCGCAGCTTGGGGCATCGCGATGCGATTGTTCGTGACTCCGTCACGTGCACACTTTGATGTATGATCGAGCCCGCCCTAGACCCCGACTAAGTGATCGGGCTGGAGTAAGTCTATGTAAGGGTTATAATACAATCGATAGTATGGTTGAGGCGACTTGTCTATGAGTATGGGAGTTCACCACCCATATCATTTAGACTTGTGTGCGGACGATGAGGACCCATTTCAGTTGATCATCCGGTCTGGATGGGATGCCTCTCACGTTCGATGCTTTCCGAGAACGTTCTGTGCTTGGCCTTGTCTGCTTAGACAAGTGGGTACGGTTCTCGGCTCTCCATATGATTGTGTTGTAGCGATTCTTGCATACGCTAACCCCGGGTCCCGACACTGCTATAATTACAACATGTTTTGAAGCACACTCCAACGCTCATATGAGTTGCAGCCAAGTTTTAAAAACATATGTATCTGGACTGCATCTAAATTTAATACGTGGAGTGCAAAGAGGACTTCAACGAGTTTTTGTCGTTGATATTCATAATTTTTTATTACAATATTGGAATAGAGAACTTCATATGTGTCGGCTAAGCGAGAGCTCAATTTTATATTTTATATGCACTAAGCGCACTGCGCTGCATATATGATGCGCACTTCACTGTATGATCGAAGCGCACTGCATGCATGCATTAAGCATTGTTTTATTTTCCAGCTGAGCTTCTATATACAGAAGAGAACTGCAATTTAACATCACACTCTCATCTAATTTTGTTCATAGAGAAGAGAACTGCATCTTAGCACATCCCACTAACACATAATTATTATGTATCACAACCTGATGTAATTACAACATGTTTGTAAGCGCACTGCATTTTGAGCATGTGACTTGCAGCCAAGTATTTTAAAACAGTCGGATCTGCACCGCATTTTTGCACCAAGCTCATTGCATTGTATATATACATGAAGCGCACTGCACAGTGTACACGAAGCATTGTTTTTACTCTATGTATACAGAAGAGAACTGCATATTAGTATCATACTCTCATCCCATTCTGTTAATACAGAAGTGGACTGCATTTTTGACATCACACTCTTATCTCATTTCCTTTCATTTAGAAGAGAACTGCATTTTCTCAAGCCTACCAGTAGTGCATTGAACACAAAGTATATCTGTCTTTATGCTATATCAATTAAATTGGTTTTCAACATCACATCTTTGAAGTATATTTTTTTCTGTAGTCCGCTGAACACAAGCTATATCTATTTTTTATGCCACATAAAAAGATAAAGTTAATATATGTAAAAGGCTACAATGTATCTGTGTTTTAGCCATGCCCTGTTCCTGCTGCTTCTTCTTAAAGCGTGCACTGCATTTGTTTCCATGGTTGTTGCTGCGTCTGTTTTCTTCTTGTTGTATGTGCTATTCCTTGTAGTGCGACCGTGTGTCTGCGACGCTTTCCTACATGTTGTTTTCTGCATGCCTCTCCCCTTCGATGTTGATGCTGCTTCTTCGTTGTCTTCATCATCTTCTTTTGCCTCGTCATCCTCCTCTTCAGGTTCATCAGCATTGTCTTCTCCATCAGAGTCTTCTTCATTAGAATCTTCTTCATTCTCTTCTTCGTCAGTATCTTCTTCATGAGCATCTTATTCCTCATATTCTTCATCTTTCGCTTCTTCTCTCAAGGGGCAAGCTCTTGCATTATGCTTCTCTCTCTAGTTGCAGATGCTGCACAGTCTTCTCTTTGTCATATCATCTTATTGGTTAGCTTGGTGATCTATGGCTGCATTTTTGGTGTAACGACCCGGTCCCCAAAGGAACCAAGTCTACTGTGCTTCTGTGCTATCCCTGGATCAGTATGCTAGCACACACAGTACTCGATGAAATACCATGAATCACATGTCAAAAAGTAACGTAAATACATGGTATTTATTACCTTATAGCCTTTGGGCTAGAATACACCGCGGAAATAAACAATACATAAGTGGAGTCCCATCAACACCAACGGCAAAGTTGAGTGTAGACATCGTAACCCTACATCGCATCACTTACTCGTCGTATACAATCCTGCAACACCGAAGGTTACAGCCCAAAATGGGTCAGTACTTTGAATGTACGGCAAGTTACTCCCAAAATAATATACAACAGACCTATCTTCTACATGCAATTTTGGCTGGTGGATAAGCTCTAAGAGTTTCAGTTTGCATAAAGCTGATTTTGTCCTACTCAAAGAGTATCATAACAGTACTACAAAGCTCATAATATGATTGAATTGGTTTCTCCAAGTCAATCTATTCCCAAAGTTGATTAAACCCGATTGATTAATTAAATATGATGAGATCCGTCAACATTCCCACTTCTAGATGCTCAAAGTCGTCCGTAACCGTGGACACGGCTAATCATGATCAGTTTGTACACTCTGCAGAGGTTTGTGCACTATTCCCCACAAGACTCGACCACCTCCTTTTTAGTTTGTCACACTACATGTTGTATGAGAACCGGAAGGTCGAGACATGGTCTTTTAGAAGAGTTTCCCTCACTCTGGCGGTGCCCATCCCACCTACTCATAACTACGTTCGTAGCACCACCTAGTAAGAGTCACTACAACTAATCAACCAAGCCAGAGCCCATAATAGCTTGTGGCTGCACACATAAGATTCTAGTTATGAAAAATATGATTGATCCCTTTAAGCCTGGGTGGCATTCCGCAGTGATTTCTGGCCATCTCCAGGTCACTCAGGCAAATCCACTGGTTCCTCCAGGGTGCCCCCAACCATTCCACCCAGGTGGTTCATTAAGATTATCTTGGTCCTGTTTACTACTTAGTCACTCATACCTCATAATGGATCACTTCCCAATCCACGTCTACTTAGCAAAGCAGTATAATTCTACACGGTGGCGACAATGATATAAGGTTCAGACCTACCTCAATGAACTACTGGGTGTAATAGCATAGCATAATATATATGATCCTATCAATACATAATATTTAAGTTGGACTACAATGCATATAAAAAATATAGGTAATACTGGAGCATGATCAAAAGAGTAACTTGCCTGGATCCTGACGATGAAATATTCTACTCGTAGTCATCTCTCCAACTCGTTACAATATATCTAACGGTAAAAGAGAAACACTTCAACACACAACTCAATCCAAAGTGAAGATCCAAATAAGATACAATTACAACATAAATATTTAGTTATTACTATTAATAAACTAATTACTATGGCATGGATAGGTTGAGATAGGATCAAGTTGGATTGGATGGAAATATGATGGCAATCATATATCCGAGGATTGTAAATTCAATTGGATATATTGGAGGTTGATTATAAAATCAATTGGATGGAGAGCATGTCAAACTCAGTTGGTTTGTCCATATGAATATTTGAATAGGAAATCAATTCTTGGGTTGGATTCAAAAAGATCTGATAGAAATCGTGATGATCTTGTTGAGAAGATTGAATTTTTGTAGCCAAATTTATATAAAAAAGAGATATAACTAAATAGTGTATTTATATGATGGAAAGAATGTGACAATTATCCAAACAGAAAGATTTGATTTTAAGGATCAAATTTGATGAAGAAAATATTCCAAATAAATTATAGAATAAGATGTATATCAAATATACTCAAATTATAGAAAAAAATTTGAGTTAAATTTCAAATTATCAAAAGTGGAATATTACTGGAAAATAATAAACTACATTTTCCAAGGAATCCGGGGATATAAAATTTGTCGAAATCCGACTTACGGGCTAGAAGATATGAATTTTTGAAGTTTGGATATTTTTGCTAAAATGAATTACGGGATTAATAAAAGGATGCCACGTGGCGAGTTCTGATAGGTCTGCACCTATTCATTTTTTTACAAAAAAAAATGATGAACAAAGGGGAGAAAATCTTACCGGAGATCTCGCCGGAATTTTGGAAAAAGGTCTCCGGCGTCAACGAACAGCCGAACAGGGTAGAGGATGATTTGGGCGACTCGATGGACAAGGTTATAGCTCCATGTTCGCCTTCGGATAGCCGAGAAGTTCCGTCGGAGTAGAGAAGAACGCATGAAGAGCACAATGACACGGACGGCGTGCTCCGGCCTTGTAATCGAGAGGAAAAATATGTCACAACGGTGCGCATCGGCAAGGGGAAGAAACTAGAGGAAGAAATATGGACCAGGTACCTTTCATGGCGACAAATTTTTTCACCGGAAGTGTGGATGTATCCTAACTCCGACGATGAATTGCTAACGAATGACAGGGTTTTGGGGAGGGACTTTCTGCGTGGGGATGTGTGGTTCAAAGGGGTCCTAGGGGCGGTATTTATAGGGTCATGGGAGGTCCATAGAAGGAGAGTGGGCGAGGTTTTGGAAATTGAGTTAATGGCATTCATGAAGAAATAATGGGCATTAAAAGCGAGGTTTTGGAAATAGATTTAATGGCATTTATGGAGAAATAATGGGCATTAAAAGCGAGGTTTTGGAAATGAATTTAATGGCATTCATGGAGAAAATTATGGACAATTAAAAGCATTAAATCGCGTGTTTGTTTCCATGAATGGATTCCTCATGAACTTGTCCACAATTTTTGTGTAGGTTCTGAAGCGAATCAGTCAAAAGAGTATATGGGAGGAAAGGAGGAAGAGCTTCAGTTGCCATGGCCATTTGCTTCTGTGTTCACGTACACATGAACGAACGAGAGGAAGAAGACAGCTCGCTCGGGCTATGGGCCTTAGTGCAAAATTTGTCCCAAGATAAAGAAAAAGGAAAGAGAGATAGGGGGAAAATTAGATAGATGACCTCAGTCCAATTGACTTAGGAATCTTATTTTTATTATTTGGGTTAAACACTCTCAAATAAAATTGTATAGGCCAAATAAATCATAGAGAGTCTAGGAAAACTATATTTCCCTCTCAGAATACATTTTAGAAATAGATTTTTATAAAAAAAACTCATTAACGACATTATTCAAAAAAATCAATACTGTTTTTGGAGAAGTCATATTATCTCCTCTCATTTTGTTTATTAAATTATTGGAAATATTTAAATATCTCTTAAACGTCAATATCCAATAAACTCCAACATAAGAATTCGAGAATTGAGTATGGACCACAATAAATTTAAGAAAGTCATTTTATTGTCACTCGAAAATATTTAATTGTGGTTCGTACCAAATTTCAAAAGGAGAAAAGAAAGAAAATCATTCTTTGAAATTTTGAATAAAGTTCACAACCAAAATTTTTATTATTGGATAAATGATTATCCAATTTTATTAAATGGTCTGTAAAGGTTTAAACAAAAACTCAAGGGAAAAGTTTTTCATTTACCCCAAAATCAAAACAATTCAATTAATATTATATTATTTATTAACATTCCAAATTTTGGAAAATTTTGGGATGTTACATTTGGCCTGGATTTTTTAGCCTCTCCTCACACGTTCTTGAGTTGTGTCCCGCAATCTTATTGCATGATTTGCACATCCTCACTCCCAGTGGTCTTCCTTCACTGTCCAGTTCTAGCTCAGGCTTGTTCTTCTTTTCTGGACCTTTATCCCTTGCTGCAGATTTTTTATTTGCCGATTTGCTCTCTTTCTTTCTTTCTTTCTCCCTTTTGTGTTTGAAACAGGTGGGGGAAGAATTGTTTCATCTTTAGTGTGAGCTGCACCATCAGCGGCATGTTCGTGCTCCTCTCCTTGTTCTTCACTCCGCGCATTCTTGATGTTTTCTGCTTCTTCTTCTTCTTCTTCTTCTTCTTCGTTTAGTACGTCGACTTCCTGTATGAGTGTTCTCAGCCCATATAAAGCTCTGTTGAATCCTCTATCCGATTTCACCCCCTCTTTGCCAGGTCCATGGTTGTTTCTGCAAGTAGTCTCCTACGGCAGAACATCGTGTTGGATATATGCTCTAGAGGAAAATAATATATGATTATTCCAATATATCTAAGCAAGTTCATAACCAATTTCATACCATTCTAGAACTGTATCAGTGAAATAATGATACAGGTGTGGTATAGAAACCCCCAGAGTTCCTAGTTAGCCTCTACATCGATAACTAGTTCATGGTCAACATGATGGTCGTGGTTTCGCGATCATGGACAATTAATTCTCTTGACTATGAGGTCACCTCACTGGTTAAGTGACGTGATGAACATTACCCAAAGTAAGCATTACAGCATGATCAAATCTTGTGAAGGTTCAGTGCTGTAATTAAAGAACGTGGTAGACCGTTCCTTTGACCGTGAGTACGTGCATAATTGCTATCTCCCCGGATGCTTTGACCTACATCCCACCACCTGACTGAAATATGCTGGTCATAACGGTTGTATCTTGGGTATTCCGTGGAGATATGTTGAGGAGTATTGTTACAAGAGCGGGATTTGTCAATCCATATAATGGATAGATACTCGGGGCCCACTCAGTGAGATTCCATCCATAAAGCTGCAGCGTGTGACTAGGTCACGGGGATGAATATCACGGGAACGAGTGAATGAGGATTAGTTCAGAACGAGGTTGAACCAGACATAGGATGTCATTGATCGAATCTCGGAACAATCTAGTATCGCTGACAAAGGGAATGCTATACGGCGTAAGGTCCAATCGGTGTTTGATATCCGGAATGCACAGGGGTCATTATGGGCATCCAGGTCCCGCTGATGATCATTGACCGTAGCCTCATCTAGGTCATGACTGGAGTGTTCTCGGACCGTAGGGTAACACACTTAAGGGCTCGATGAAATCGGAGACCTTTTTCGGAACCATCGGAGTAACCAGAGAATAAAGGAAACGACATCGGAGAAGTACCGTGTTGAACCGAACAAGTTCGGAGTGAACCGGAAGGTGTTCCGGAGCACCGGGAGATGGAATATTATGTTTTAGTTATTAATTAATTGAATTAATAATTAAAATCATTTTATTTCTAATTAATATGTGCAATGGGCCTTAGTGGAGAAAAAGGCCCATTAGGGGAAATAAAAGGGAAAAAAAGAAAAAGGAAAGAGGGGGGAGGCGCCATGGGCCCTAGGGCCCATGAGGGGTGCGCCCCCTCCCCCCCTTGGCCGGCCACCCCCCCCCTTAGCAAAGGGACTTTAGTCCCACATTGCTAAGGGAGAGGGGTTGACTCCCTCCCCTCTGCCTATATATAGATGGGCAGGGTGCACATATTTAAAACACAGAAATTCGTGAGAAATTAAATATTACTCCGAATTGAGATCGGTTTTCTTCGGTCTTCTCCCCTCCCTTGTCTCTTTCACAGTGGGCTCCCTAGTGTGAGCCTATAGTGGAATTGAGGCTTCTCTGCTAGAATCGGAGGCCGTCGTGCTGTCGAAGCTCCGTCCGGAGGTCTGCTTCCGCCACCTTCGCTGGATCGGAGAACGAAGGTCGTCATCGAGTCTCATACGTGTGCGAGTACTACGAGGTGCTACACGTGTGGCACTACACCCATCTGGGTGCTCAACACAGCCAGGGGGCTGTGAAAATTGATCGGCTACATCAACCACGTTTGCGGGAACGTTTCCCGCGCAACGGACTACACCCTGAGGTATGTTATTTCCGCACTACTTTCCGTTATGGTAATACGGCTAGCTAGATCTTGGGTTATGGGAACGCTAGTTAGAAAAATTTGTGTTTTCTGCTGCGAACCCCAACAGTGGTATCATGAGCTAGGTCTATGCTTAGTATTACTGTACGGATAGAACACATCGCGGATGTGGGCGCTGATTGTATGATTGTTACCCTCCCACGTGTACTTGTTCACATCTGCGGCATTGTTTGATGAAGCGGCCCCCGACCGACCTTACGCGTACGCTTACGCGAGACTGGTTCCACGCTTGACATGCGTCTTGTACCGTATAAAGTGGCTGGGGGGGTGTCTGTCTCTCTACTTTAGCGGATGTGGCATTTTCAATGGAGGGCCCCGTGCGGGGTGTAATAGAGACAATCGTAGGGTTGAAGTTGTGGTTGACTCGTAGGTTAAAACCTGTTTAACTGTGAAGGCCCTAGCAGCCACGTAAAACTTGCTATATACAACTAGACCGTCTAAACCTTGTATTGCTAAGTGGGGGCTATCATTCGTTTGTTTGTGATGTAGCGATAGCTTTGCTATGTGTTACTAGTAAGTAGTAATCGTCATCATAAAACAAACTAAAATGAAGACACTGTAGACTTAGTGTTGCCCTAGCTCAGACATCTTAAAACTTGCTAGTATAGGATACACGACGGTAGCATGTGATAAGATGATCCCTTAACAAAGCCAAACACAAGTATTCTACCGAAGTGTGCACCGCCTGGAAGGTTCTCCCATATGGTTTGATGCTCCGTACATACCGGAGTTGTCCTACATATTCAATGGAGTTCGCATGAGGTTGGGTTTGGCAAGCCTGGCATATGAAGATACAGCCTTGCTGAGCAGCATATAACATGGAGGTTAATTTGGCGAGCCTAGCATATGCAGATATGGCCTCGGAATACTAGAGATCGAAAGATCGAGCATGAGTCATAGTACATATAAGATAATGTGATCGCACAAGTTGTTGTCTACCTTTGAAACTGACCCGTCGGCCGTGTGATATTCGAGGTCGGGCAGTGAATCTGGATCATGTAATCACTAAAACTTCCTAGGGATGAATTATTTTAGTGCGAGCTCATTTATAATATGATTATATGAACTCATTGTTGTGAACTAGTATTAATTGTGTTCCTTGCAATTATGTTTGTAGAAAATGGATAGTACCCAGTACCTTGAAATGGTTTCCTTCTTACATGGTGAAAGACTTAAAGAAAATGGGTCAAACTTCATTAGTTGGTACTTACGCCTTAGAGCCGTGCTCAAGAGAATCAACCTTTCATTCTTAACTAAAAAGCATGTGGTAAACCCTCCAGCAAATGACATGGATGCACAAGCGGCGATTGATTATCAGTATCGTCGAAGGACATATGCCATAGCTAAGGGTATCATAGAAACCAACATTCCGCAACCTTTGCGTGAGGAGTATGCTGATTTGGATACATACGATATGATCGATGAGCTGAAGTAATCAAACTTGCGTCGGTTTAGAGTTTCCATATTTGAGTTAGAAAGTGAGTTTCTCTCTACAAAGATGGAAGAAGGCTCTTTCCTGAAGGCACACTTGGCCAAGATGCATGAGATACATCTGAGCCTCGTAGATGATTTTGACTATGGAACCACACATGAGTCTGCGATATACACGGTGTTACACTCGCTTCCACCAAGCTATACAGACCATGTCCATGGCTATGTCGGCAGAGGTGAAAGCCTCGAGTTCTCTGACTTCAAGATAGACTCCAGTACCTGGAGGTTGAACCCATTGAAGGAGAAGTTGTTGATGGAGAAGGTATATACTTGCTATACTTTATAAATGTTTATTCCCTTATACAACATTTGTAGTAAATGAGTATCTGATACTTATTCTGTTTTATGAAAACAGGACCTGCCGTTGCATGGACGGGAAGAGGTGAAATCGAGGATTGATGGATATCAAGTCAGTTGATGGCCAGCATGGATTCCGCTGAGACATCTATCATAGGAGATACTTAGAGTATTAGATAAATCTTATGTAATCATTATAGTATGAACACTTAGTTGTGTGTCTTGCATCTCGCGAGACAAAGTTATTCATGTAATGAGACAAGTCAGTTGTTCCATCTTTATGAATAAAAGTGTGCTTATACTTCGATTACGTCTTGATTTATGATATGATAGAAAGCATTTATACTACTGCTATTATTGTCAAGAAATATTCAATGTTTAATGATAAAGTTGTCTTGATTATAACAAGTCAAAGATTTGATTGCATGAGGTGACTTCATAACTGATGAATTCATTAAATGTATGATCTATTAACTTGTGAGTTCATTATCGAATGAAAATCATAACTTGATTGCATGAGATGGATTAGATACACGATCTATGAACCTCTGCAATAAATATAACCATGACAAGGTTCTAGCAAGTAGAACTTGTGCCAATCAATATACATAAATGATGTACTAAATGGGCACGTGAGTTATCATTAAAGACTTCATATGATTAATTTAAAGTTGTGTTCAATTGAGATCATAAAACTGAGATTCAGGAATCACATTGAGAAGTGAGAATGCAAGGATACATATCACTACGCTATGATCCGAAGTGATAAGTATTGATATTGACATAATGGGAGACTTGTGGAAGTTGTACCACAAACTACGATGGAAGTTGAAAGTACTAGACTACTTAAATCATTCGTAGTCATACTAAACCATAGTATGGTCTAAACGTTCTTTCCCCTAGCACTATAGTTATTGTCGAATAAGGTTGTTTAATTCATTAAGTTAAAACACCCACTTCATGAATAGGAAACCATCCTGAATCTAACGAGACATGATAGCTCCATAACTGATGGTGTTATAAGGTTTCTTAAAATAAAGAATTTCTTTGTAATAAAACTACAAGCAATTGAAATTACATATTCTCCCCGAATAGCAAAATGTGTGTTGCTTGATTGGTAATGCGAGAAGAAGTCTCTCGACACGGATCCAATGGGAGATAATGGAAACTTTGACCGGGGTATTGGACCTTGCCTTCAGAATATCAGAGTATTGCAACGGAAGCATGTTCTGCTGTAATGACGCTATATAAGGAAGGATATGCCAAAGATGATTGATCTTGGTATATGAGTTGAAGCCATTGTTGAATTTAGAAGGTTGTCATGAATATGTTCTGTACAGAACAATAATCATGAGTCTTCTTAATAAAACAATAGGGAATAACATTGCTTGAAACACAAAGGAATGATGGTAGCCTAGAACACGAGGAGAAATGAAATAATATTGAGTTACATATAGGATGGCTCACGTCCTGTGAAATAAATCGGTTATTTCAAATTCTCGACGAACTGGAGAGTTATTGAGAATAATGTAACGGGCATAAGGCATTATTTGGTTATGACCAAATTTCAATGGTGATTGACTACGGAAATGTAGGAATGCTTTAATCAATAAAATATTTCATTTACACTACAATGGACCATAGCCTGAAATTGCATCTCAGTCAAATTTGGGATTTGGAAGAGAATTGCAATGGGCATGACGAAGGTTATTTCGTTAAAAGGATGGACTATAGTACCTCAAGACAGGAACCCTCAACCTTGATTTGATCAAGTGATTTTGTGATGACAAAAATATTGAGTGGGCCTGCAGTTTCATGAAACTGAGTGGGAGCTTTGAAGACTTCCCGGAAACTTGGAATGCAGAGGGCATTTTCTGAATGGGAGCTTTGGAAGCTTTGTCATTATGTGAGAGATAGTGAACAATAAAATGACTTGATGAAAGCTGAACCACAAATATATGAGTATATGATGGATATATTTGAGTGGGAGCATGATCATTGTCTCAAACATATATGCATTGATATGTGTGAAGAATGATCTCATATGTATATATATGGATATGCATTGATTGTGTATATAGAGAATCGTCTTATATACATATGTGCATCATGATATATATAGAGCATAAGGCAAATAAAATACAAGATTGCAAGAATCTTCTTTTATGTGAAATACCAACACATTGCACATTGAAATCTATATGAGTAGATTAAGATACGGATAATGAAACGAAGTGAAGGTTGGAATAATCTTCTAAGACAAGAAACAGGTTCTTGTGGCTAGAAATTATATAATGGATGAAATCCAAATATCACAAGCAATGTCTTGATGGAAGAATAGAGATGCACCATGTGCTGGATATGTGATCTTATATGTTCTTGACATATGATTCTACCATATAACATGCATTGTGAATCCAACAACAGAATGACTCAAAAGTTCTTGGAAGAAGAACAGATTCCGATGTGCTTTAGGAGTAAAACACAGAATCTGAATAAAGTCCATGATTTCAGTATATGAGGAATACTGAGGACTATTCTCTAAAATATAGAAAGGATAATAGATTTGAATGTAATGCAAGATTACAATTGCAAGCCATATTATGGGTCTATATGGAATTAGAGACATCACCAAAGACATGAAAGAAATGTGAGAAAAATTCATGGCACTACAAACATAATACTACTTAAGAAAGTAGACGTATGGATAAAAGTTTAGCGTTAGAAGTATTGGACTTCTGGTTGAATGTATTTCCCAGTATATATGACTAAAGGATGAGTCTTCTAAAGACTGAACCAAGAGATCTTTGGAGGATACTGTGAAATAATAGTCTCACTCTCCCGCGAAACTTATATCCAACCATTATATGATAATGAGTGGTATGTCAAAAGAGCTTTTGACCTGTACCAGTTGCAAAGGAAACATACGAATCTGAATTGGTGCAGTTCGTTGACGAACCCTCTTCCATGAGCATGCATGATCAATGCACACTTATGTGATAAGATGATTATGATCGAAAAAATGCGGCTAGATTATTAGCACTCTAGTGCAAGTGGGAGACTGTTGGATATATGCTCTAGAGGCAAATAATATATGTTTATTCCAATATATCTAAACAAGTTCATAACCAGTTTCATACCGTGCTAGAACTGTATCAGTGAAACAATGATACATGTGTGGTATAGAAATCCCCAGAGTTCCTAGTTAGCCTCTACATTGATAACTAGTTCATGGTCAACATGATGGTTGTGGTTTCGCGATCATGGACAATTAAGTCTCTTGACTATGAGGTCACCTCACTGGTTAAGTGAGGTGATGAACATTACCCAAAGTAAGCATTACAACATGATCAAATCTTGTGAAGGTTTAGTGCTGTAATTACAGAACGTGGTAGACCGTTCCTTTGACCGTGAGTACGTGCATAATTGCTATCTTCCCGGATGCTTTGACCTACATCCCACCACCTGACTGAAATATGCGGGTCATAACGGTTGTATCTTGGGTATTCCGTGTAGATATGTTGAGGAGTATTGTTACAAGAGCGGGATTTGTCAATCCATATAATGGATAGATACTCGGGGCCCACTCGGTGAGATTCCATCCATAAAGCTGCAGCGTGTGACTAGGTCACGGGGATGAATATCACAGTAACGAGTGAATGAGGATTAGTTCAGAACGAGGTTGAACCAGACATAGGATGTCATTGATCGAATCTCGGAACAATCTAGTATCGCTGACAAAGGGAATGCTATACGGCGTAAGGTCCAATCGGTGTTTGATATCCGGAATGCACAGGGGTCATTATGGGCATCCAGGTCCCGCTGATGATCATTGACCGTAGCCTCATATCGGTCATGACTGGAGTGTTCTCGGACCGTAGGGTAACACACTTAAGGGCTCGATGAAATCGGAGACCTTTTTCGGAACCATCGGAGTAACCAGAGAATAAAGGAAACGACATCAGAGAAGTACCGTGTTGAACCGAACAAGTTCGGAGTGAACCGAAAGGTGTTCCGGAGTACCGGGAGATGTAATATTATTTTTTAGTTATTAATTAATTGAATTAATAATTAAAATCATTTTATTTCTAATTAATATGTGCAATGGGCCTTAGTGGAGAAAAAGGCCCATTAGGGGAAATAAAAGGGAAAAAAGAAAAAGGAAAGAGGGGGGAGGCGCCATGGGACCTAGGGCCCATGAGGGGTGCGCCCCCTCCCCCCCTTGGCCGGCCACCCCCCCCCCTTAGCAAAGGGACTTTAGTCCCACATTGATAACGGAGAGGGGTTGACTCCCTCCCCTCTGCCTATATATAGATGGGCAGGGTGCACATATTTAAAACACAGAAATTCGTGAGAAATTAAATATTACTCCGAATTGAGATCGGTTTTCTCCGGTCTTCTCCCCTCCCTTGTCTCTTTCACGGTGGGATCCCTAGTGTGAGCCTATAGTGGAATTGAGGCTTCTCTGCTAGAATTGGAGGCCGTCGTGCTGTCAAAGCTCCGTCCGGAGGTCTGCTTCCGCCACCTTCACTGGATCGGAGAACGGAGGTCGTCATCGAGTCTCCTACGTGTGCGAGTACTATGAGGTGCTACACGTGTGGCACTACACCCATCCGGGTGCTCAACACAGCCAGGGGGCTGTGAAACTTGATCGGCTACATCAACCACATTTGCGGGAACGTTTCCCGCGCAACGGACTACACGCCGAGGTATGTTATTTCCGCACTACTTTCTGTTACGGTAATATGGCTAGCTAGATCTTGGGTTATGGGAACGCTAGTTAGAAAAAATTGTGTATTCTGCTGCGAACCCCAACACATCGAACTTCCATCCAGAGCAGTTTGTTCATAGTCTCTGCGGTCAAAAGTTTCATTTTGTCGCGCATTCCGTGTGTAGCTCTTCAATATGTACTCTTCAGGTATCTTGTCCACCCGCAGCCAAGGTTTAAAATAGAGGGATACGAGATATATCGGAGGGATTTTTTGACAGCTATTTGGGGATATTTGATACAAAGAATGCAGCTATATCGAAGATGTATCGGGCTATTTGCCGATATTCAATGAAGGAAAAAAATATCGGCCAGCTTTCCTAAAAGATATATCGGCAAAATATCGGGCTATCTTAAATCATGCCCGCAACTGATCTAACATGCAGACGATGTGCACAGAACAGGCCTCCATCAATAAAATTTTGTTTGTGAACTGCATTATAAATATGTCCTGGGTTTCTCTTCTAGTGAACTTCACTAAGGTTTTCTTGTGTTCATATCTAGCTACCAGAGTTAAGTGAACTTCATTATGTTTTTTGTGCGCTTTATTTTTCTTTTCTTGTCTCACTGACCCGTGTGTGTCCAGAGCTTGCATTCACATTCGTAGATTCCGTTTGTCACATCAGAAACAACCTGGAACTCGTGCCTCGCCCAATCAAAATCGTCAGACTGGTTGTAGTGGTGCACCAAATATTTTATCGGGTTGTTAGGGCACTGCTCTGATCTGAACGCAGTGTTGCGGTAGTGCGTTTCCTTGAAGTCAGCAAAGACTGCTCTGGTGTAAATCTTGGAGAGCTGAATCTCGAAACCAAACTGAGTAGTAGTTTTTATCTCCGTCTGCGAAATAAAGAATCCATTCAAGTAGCATTTTTTTACAGCAAAAATCAAAGGTTTGGCCTGCAACATCAGTAATTATTTTTCAGTGAAACTTATGTTCACGAGTGAGAAATATTGTCATCTATGCATAGAATGGAGCATCTGGCATGCTGTTATTTTTTAGCATGTTCGAAGCGAACTGCACTGCCCATATTAGTTGCAGACAAGTTTTTAAAACATATGGATATGCACTGCATCTAAGAGCAACAAACACTAAGAGCTCTTTTTTTATGTTTTCTTTGGGTTGTGTGGGGGTTTGGGGGGGGGACCCCCCATATTTTCTAAACAAACATAGAATAGATAAATGCGGAGACCACATCCCACTAACACATACTTATTATCTATTCGCAACCTGACTTAATTATAACATGTTCCAAGCGCACTGCATTTGCGCATATGAGTTACAACCAAGTTTTTTAAAACATACGGATATGCACTGCATTTTTTCACTAAGCGCACTGCATTGTATACATGAAACATTGTGTTTTACTCTTTGTATATAGAAGAGACTACATATTAGCATCAAACTCTCATCTCATTTTTGTTAATACATAAGAGAACTGCATTTTAAGAATCAAGGGGGGGGGGAAGAAGTAGTGATTGTGATTCACTCATCCAGCTTAAAATGTTTTCTATGTTATATACCTCGTTAGCCATGTTCTCCGCGTGCTCGATGCCCTTCCTTGTCTGGATGCACCTATCCACCTGCTCTGCAAAGATGTGCATGTCGTGTCTTTCCCTTACAAAGTTCCTCTTCAAGATCCGGTTCATGCTTTCACTTCTCTGTGTCGACGTCACCCATGCACATAATACCTCCGTGTAGTAAGCTGATATCCATTCTTTCCGTTCTGTCCAGAGCGCCTTCATAATTTCATCACCTTGTAGGATATACTTCTGTAACAGCCCAGATTTTGCAAAAATGAAATTTTTTGTTTTCGATGTGAACTGTTCGATTGTCTGATTTGTTTGCGGTGTGTGCATCCCCGATTTATCGATTGGAAATTATTTCCCCCCCTCCTTATCTCGTACAGGACGGAGACCGACCCTTGCCACACTGACACTCGACCTTTGCGACACCGGGTTTCACCCGATCACCGTCGCGAAAACCGCACGAGACCAGCCGCAGCGAAGGGAACGAAAAACCCCGTTTAATAATTAAATGGGTTATTTTTATAGCGCGTCAGAAAGTGTTCTCGGAACGGTTCTAGCGCGAGGTGAACGCCGCCGGCTCGACGCGCTGATCGCGCAGTTCGAAGTTTTACCCGAATCGGAGGTCCTGCGGACCCCTGGCGGTCAGAAACGTAAACACCGCGCGCGCGAGAGAAAAAAAGCCGGGGATATTCTTGCAAACTGCCAGCCACCTGGGCTATATAAAGACCACCACATTCCCACCCATTTATAGGGTTTCCCTACCACAAAATTGCAGCCACCCCCTCCACTTTGCCCCAAAAATATACCCATTTTCGTCCAAACCCTAGCTCCAGATCTGAAATTTAGCCCCCAGCAAATCTGGACCGCCAGATCTGAGGATCCGACGGCCCAGAGGCCGCCACGTTAGCACACAACCTCACACCTTCTCTCTCTTCTTCCTCCAGCCGTGGGCAGCCAGCCGCTGCCGCCTTGGACTCCAGCGCCGTCGCCGCGCGCCGGCAAGCGCGCCACGGCCACCTCTCCTCCCGCGTACCTTCTCCTCTCGTCCCCTCACCTAACCTCTCCTCCTCCCTCGCAGGTCAGCAGGCAGAGCGCCGCTGCGCCATGGCCGCCGACCGACGCCCGCCATGGCCACGGCGAGCTCAAGCCAAGCCACTGCGCCATCTGGGACTCCTCCCCGTCGCCAGATCCGGCCGGCCTCGACTGGATCCGCCACCTCCTTCGTGCCTCCTCGCCGGACGCGCTGCCTCACCGGAGGTCAACGGCATCAGCCGCCGCCGCTGTCGTCTCGTCCGCTCGGGACCGGCCGCTGCTAACCGCCATGGCAAGGTGGGCCGGCCTGTGAGCCACCGTAGCCCAGGGCCCAGTCCAGCGCCTGCCGGCCAAGTTGGGCCTCAGCCCAGCGAGGTCCAGCCCCTCCCTTTTTTTATCCGTTTTTTTATTTCCTCAGTGGTTATTTCTGCTAAGTCTAAAATTTATGCTGCTGGTGCTATTTTGTGAGTAGTTTTGCGAGTAATCTGTAGCCCGGATGACATTGCGCCCAAAAGGAAAATTGTTTAGAATTGTGTTTACTTCAGTTCATCTTTTGTGAGCATCTTGATTTGAGGCCATCTTGATGTTGATAATCTGTGTTGAAGTGGGCATCAGGCTGTTAATTGCTACTAATTTCTGTTAGTGTGCTGTTGTTGTTGTTATTTTATTGCAAGTTTGATTGATGATTGTGACACATCCATGAGGCCTATTGCATTGATTCTTTTTGCATACTGTTAAGCATCATGTCTACTTCCATTACATGTATTGCATTGTCATGTTTGCATTCCTGGTCATAGTTATTTTTCGCTCCAAAGTTGCTATGCTGCTGTTGTTGACAGCCACCTCTGTTTTTCTCAAAGTCTGTAACGTCACGATGCCATGTTGCATGCTTAATATTTTTGATTTGTTATGCCTATGACCATGATTCTTGTTTGTACCTGATCACCATCATGTCTAGTTCATGCCCTTATATTGTTATGTCATGTTGCTGCACTTTTTCATATAGTTTTACCCCTGTTTATACAGCATAAAAATAACAGTTTCTGCCATGTTTTCGTGATTTTCACTAAGTCCTTGACCAGTAATGTTTTATTGCATTTTGCATGAGCTATAATTAGTTTTTCATGATGCCTTTTTGCATGATTTCTTTTTCCATGCCTTCCCTGCCATGTATACTTTAATTGCATATCATTTGTGAGCATGTTTGCATTGATTATCCTGCTTATGCATTGCTCTAAAGTGTGCTTTCCGATGTTGGCAGATTGTGTGCGTAACTTGTTTTGCTTGTATCTTTTTAACCGTAACTCCGTTTGGGTGTTCCTTATATGTAACTTTATTAGTTTTTCGTGTACTTTGTGTTTATGATATTGTTTTCTGTTGTTAACCAACCTAAAATATTGTTTAGGGAAGAACAGTACCAAAGGTTTTAATTTTCGTGTGACACTTAGTGTATGCCATGTTTAGGTTGTGCCTCACTTAAATTGACTAGCATAGATAGTTTCCTTTATGCTTCACCTCTTGCCATGTTTGTGTGCTATGTCATGCTTGCTTGAGATGCCATGTTAACAACCTTTGTTGATCAACTGTAGCTAAACTGTTGGATATGTGCCCTATAGACAAATTAATAAAGATATTTGTCACATATCCGTTTTGTTCATAATACGTTTTATACTGTGCTATAACTGTATTACTTGGAAATACTAATACAGGTGTAGTATAAAACATGGTCCGTTGTTTAACTCGGGTAAACTATCTCATTGGGCAATTGATTGATCAAGCTTTCCTGATCATGGCGACACTTAAGTCCATTGACAATGAGGTCATATCGTTAAGGGGAATGATGTGATGGACGTACACCCACCTAAAGTATTGCAATGTGATCGAGTCACATAGTTCAGCGTTGCTATGACTTTGTAACGTATGGCTTAGTCCTTGCACCGTAACGATCATACGTAATTGTCATCTATGAGGAGACTTTGATTTGTATCCCACCGCCTGACTGAAATATGCTGTCTATAACGGTGCACTTTGGGTATTCCGAAATATATGGTTGATGAGTATGTTAATAGATCAGAGCGGGATTTCTCAGTCCTTGTGACAGGACAGGTACTCTGGGCCCACTCGGTGATATTGCATCAACACCTTGCAAGGACGTGAGTAGGTCACAAGAGATGCATTGATCATGGACGAGAGAAGTTGTTTGTTGTGAACGAGATGTGAATACGGTATGTAGGATACCGACGATCAAACCTCGGACAAACAAAGTACCTCAGCACAAAGGGATTACGTCGTATCATTAACGGTTTCCAAAAGCGATCGAAGTTCATTCGATGGAAGCACAGGGGCTGTCAAGGATTGTAACCAGGTCCAACTGACTAGTCATTGGTCAATGAGAAGAGTCTCGACCATGTCTGTTGTTTCCCGGACCGTTAGGGTGTTACACTTAAGGGCAATCGATGCATAGGACAGTTACTGGATCAATCGGTGAAAGAGAAATCACCGGAATAATTCCGGAGGAGGACAGAATGGTTTCCGGACATTTTGAATAGTTCAAAATAAAGTTTAATTGTTTTAATAATACTTTATTATTTAATTATCTGAATTAAATATTTAAAACATATTTAAAAAATTAAAAAAATGGGAAAAGACTAAATGGGCCCATGGGGCCCATTAGGGGAGGAGGGGGTTCCCCCCCCCCTTGGGCTTGGCGCCAAGGGTGGGGCCCAACCCCCCTATGGCCGGCGCACTCCCCCCCTTGGGAGTTTAGTCCCACATGGGGGAGGGGAGGAGGATCACACCCCTCTTGGCCTATATAAGGAGGGGTAGCCCCCCTTTTTCCAACACACCAATATCTCCTTCTTCCTCCTTCTCCTTCCCGGAAGTGGACTCCCCTTGTTTGGAGTCTGCACCAGGATTGGAGTTCTCCACCATAAGGCAGGCCGTCTCTCTGCTGGAGTCGGGATCCGTAGCCGTCTTTCTTCCGCTGCTCGCCTGGTTCGGGGCCCGGGAGGAACATCGATTGTACCGTACGTGTATAATCTCTTCGAGGCACTACACCTGTGCTGCTACTTCGTCGCTGGAGGTTTACCGGGAGTCATCCTCGCCGGTGGTGGTCTTCTACACGACAGGGAGGTCGTAGTTCTAAGTCTACGCCAACCACGTTCGCAAGAACGTTTCCCTCTTTCGGTCTTCAAAGGTATGAACACCGATTCCCTCCGTTACTTTACATCGCCATAGCATAGATCTTGGGTTCGGGTACCGTAGCTATGAAAAATTTGTGTTTTCTGCCCCGTATCCCAACATAAACAACTTGAACCTTTCTAATTGTGCGGTATCGTCGTGTGTGACGAACACTCCACTTAACCTGTTAGTAACCGCTCTCAACGGTAGGTGCGATGTCTTGTGTTGCCTTCTTGTTGATGCTTGCTCGTGTTTGCTCCGTAGTAATAGATGCTTGACCGTTGATTGCCTTTTCCAGTGTTTTCCTTCCTGTGTGCCTCCCACGGTTACTGATGGCGCGAGAGTTGACGGGTGTAGTCTTCTCGCCCTTCGTTGGTGAGCCCCAAGTGGAAGGCGTGATGCAGCACAGCAGCAAATTTCCCTCAGTAAAGATACCAAGGTTTATCTCTAGTAGGACTCCAGAGATGATAAGTAGTTGTCAGCGGCGCGACTGACGCGGACCTGCACACAGACACAAATAACTTTGTTCCCAACGAAGTTCAGAGAGGTTGTCAATCTCTCCGGTCTTGTTGTTCACAAAGGATCAAACACAAGGGATAACGATAGCAACTGAAAGTAAAAGCAGAAAAGTAAATGAGCGTGGAAACAGTAATGAGGATATGGACCGGGATATGTGATGTTCACTAGTGATGTCTCTCTCCCAAAAGACGATAAAACTGCTATGCGAGGTAAACAAATTACAGAAGGGCAATTGACAGGATTATGAACGCACCGCAATGGTAACTATGCTACAAAAGAAAGGAAGAGGCTCAAAAGCACGGGCAGTACGCCAAAATAAGTAGACCGAAATCCAACTGCATCTACTACTAATCATCCACCTTGAGATATCTATCCAGAACATCTCGCTGGTATTAAGTTGCGAGCCCCACCCAAAGTGTCAACCCAAAGCAACAGACAACCGCATTAAAAAGCACTTTGCGTAAAGTAAACAATCCTTGCAACCGCGGTTACAAGCACCGTTGTTTTCCCCCTTGTGGCAACAACACATCCCCTAGACTCATGTTTCTGTCACTCAAGCGTGTCATCGGAGGGCATGAACCCACAATCGAGCATAACGTTCCCTCTTGGGGTTACTACCTACTACTTGGCCCAATCAATAAACAGCAACGGAGAACATGCAAGAATTACTTAGGAACAAAAATATAAGAGATAAAAATCAAATATATTACTCAATCACAATCTGAACATAATCTCATAATCCATCAGATCCCATCAAACTCAGCATACAACAGCAGAAAGATTACAAAAGTGCCTCGATCATGAGGGGCAGCTCACGAGGTCTAAACCATGAAGAACAAAGAGGGGAGGAGAACATCACATAGCTACTGATCACGGACCCATGGTCCAAGGAAAACTACTCACGAGACATCCGGGGAGCATCCATGGTGGAGAGGAGACTCCCGGAGGTCGGCCCTCCCTCCGGCAGGGTGCCGGGAAGAGGTCTTCTGGTGCTCCCGATCTCGGAAGTGCGGCGGCGGCGGAACAGAGGAGAGATCGCGAAAAAGGGTTCCTGTTCCGAGGGTTTCACGTCACGGGGAATATATAGGCGAAGGGGGGCAGCCAGAGGTGGACCAGGGGCCCCAGGCGCCCCCCCTGGCGCGTCCAGGGGTGGGGCCGCGCCGGGTGGCCGCCTGAGCCACCCCTGGCTCCCCTCTGGCCCCACTCAGGCTCTTCCGGAAGGTTCCTTCACGCTGATTTTTTATCTGATTTTTCCCGAATTTTTGGAGCACTTTTTAAATGGGGGAAAACTGAAATAGAAAAACAGCAGAAAACAGGAACTGGCACTGTGGTGCACTGAGTTAATAGGTTAGTCCAAATATGATCGAAAGTGTATGAAAGTTTATCTAGATCATAGCAATATCACACAAAACATGCACGGAGCAAGCAGAAATTATAGATACGTTTTGGACGTATCAGTTACTCTCGGAGACGTTGTGAGCCTGCGATCAACTACACCTTCGGAATCCGACTTATCAACAGGCAAGGACTATGCATTACTTATGATCCATTCTATTTCAACCAGCGGTTTGCATACTAGTCTAGGATAGGTTCGATGTTTGATCCTACCACATGTTTACAACCTCTTTCAAACCGATACAGCCATGTCCCTCCCAGCAAACCATGTACTGCGATGTTACTATTGCTCGTTGCTTAGCCCCTTCTTAGTATGCATGCTTAGAATGCTACGATGTTACCCTGTTACTCCTTGGTTGGGCTATCACATTATTATATTGTTGTTGAGGATATGATTATTATAAATGTTGACTATATTCGACGAAGGATGGAAGGTCTAGGCTATCTCGCCCCGACGCTTTGTTCCATTCGAGTCACCTAGGATCTGAGTTCCGGGTATTGGTTTTAAGACTGAGCGTGCCTAACCGCGTGTGGGATTTTATGGGGTCCCCTTTTCTTACCTACCAGCCTTCAGACATTTCTAGTGGTGGCCCAAGATGATTTACCATTTGAAACCGTGTGTGTGCTGGTCGGTCTCCAGTAGTTTTCAAACCACCCTGGGCCAGGAGGACTTGTTCCTTGGCTGGTCCACCTTGTCCGGCTGAGGACCTGGTTTCCCATGTGTGATTAACCGGCTATCCAAACCTGCGACTGACGGTAGAGACCAGATCGAGAGCGCGGCCGGCTCCTGAGCTGGATGTCGACTCACCGGGGGCCATCCGGATTTGTTCGTTGTTAGTTAGAGGGACCTGTCGTTTCGGATCTCTCGAAACTAAATCATAAAATGGTTGCCTATAGTGGGTAGCAACTGAGAGAGATGGGCGTGCGTGCGGAGCCTTGTAATGGGTACTTGGTACACCCCTACAGGGTTAAATCTTTTCGAGAAGCCGTGTCCACGGTTATGAACGACTTGAGACCTACTCCTTGTTCATAGACAAGAACAACTGAGACAATCTTAATATAACTTGATCAACGTGTGTGTGTGCCTTGACTGCTTCTTCTTCGTCGGGACGTGAAGAGGAGGACAAGGATAGGATAGGTGCTATGTTTGTGTAAGTAGTTGATAACAAGACTTGTTGGAGGCGATTCCTCATCGAATGCTTGGCTTCTTATCTTACTCTCTAGATCGTTAGCCACTTCATAAATGCTAGTGCGGTAGCAACCTCACCACTTACCCCATCCTTACCGTAAACTACTAGTTTTCCTAGAATGACGAGTGATGAAGTCCTTGCTGAGTCAGTTGACCACTACAGTTGGATGCTGAGTACTTCTGTACTCATGATACTACCCCCAAAATCTTTTCAGGGTTCTCGATCGACAACAGGTATGGTGATCGACGTTTCACGTGGAGACTCGACGACGACTAGTTAGGCGTATCCCGGCGGAGGGCCTGGACCCGTGTGGTTATGGGAGCGATGTCTTCTCTTTGCCACTAGGCATTTGATTGTAGTCTGTACTCAGACATGTATCTTCCGCTGTTGTATTTTATTAAGGAAGTTGTATGCCGATTGTATGAGATGTTGTATCCTTGTATCTGTAATGTTGTGATATCATGTTGGAAATCCGGGGCATATGACTTCATCATGTGTCGCGGTGGGACCGATATGTGCTTCGTCCCCGGATCGGGATGGAAACATCTAGATCTGGAACAGTACCGCATATCGGGCCTTACAACTTCTCCATGAGATCCCACCAAGCGTGTTCAAACTCCGATGGCATTAGTGGGTGGTTGAGACCTGAGGTGAGCTTATCTTTGAATGTCTCATACGCTTTGTACAGCAAGGACATGTGATCCTTGTACTTTTTTAGTATATCCCATCGGCATAACTTATGAAGCGTTCCTAGCAGCGTACTCTTTATTGCTGCATCCATCGACGGGCATTGATCTGCATGGTTTTGAAAACAAGGAGTTATTTATTTTGAGAGAACTACATTTCTTTTTTGCGTTTTTTGATGATTTTTTGTTTTGAATGTAAGAAATGGTCTTCCTTAGTTTACCTTTTAGTATGCAGATTGGCCATTTGTTGTTCATGCATCGCAAGAACGTCCGGAACACCCACTCGAAAGACGGTATCATTTCGTCTCTGACGAGAGCCACAACAAATATTGTACTTTGTAGGTGGTAGTTTACTCCAACGAACACGGCCAGAGGCATGTGGAACTTGTTTGTCTTGTACGTTGTGTCAAATATGACACAATCTCCAAAATATTCGTAGGACCCCGACAGCTTGCGTTTGCCTAGAAGATGTTTCGCACACGGTTATCGACATCTTTGTCGTAATCATAGAGGAACTCTGGGTTTATTTTCTGCATCTTCTCAAAGAAATCCAGGAGTTTCTTCACGTCGTCCTTTGTTTACTCCTTTGCGAACTTGTACTTTCTGCACTTCAAAAGAAGAGTGTATACATTAGCATTAAACAAAACACAAAAATGCACAAACGAACTGCATCAAATAGACGAAGATATCCATTAGTTTAATGAACGTACTTGTTCACCCAGTCACGGCTAGTGCGACCCATAAAGTGTAGCCCTCCTGACATTCTTGACAGGGTTGACATAATCTGTGTGTGCGTCAGGTTGTCGCTCTACATGTCCTTCACCAGTTTATCAAGCAACGGATCATCCCTCTTATGCGAGTGCACGTGTAGAAGCATAGCCGGGCTCTCAATCATCTTGTGGTTGTGATTGAGCTCAACATGTGCTATCACAAACACATCCTTGATTTTTTTCACTCTTATTCTCGCCTTGCAACCAATTATTTTCGTTGTTTTTTCTCGCTTTCTGCCATAATTTGCCACAGTCTCTTTGTTCTTGCCCTCCCTTGAGCAAACTATGTAGCTGTTTGTCTTGAACGTGCACCCTTTGCGTGTCCCGAAGCCTGCGTGCCTTGCATATGTGTTGTAGAAGTTTTGTGCTGGAGCGCAAGAGGTGAACTGCATACCTTTCAGAGGCACAAGTTCTGGGAGCAAGTTCTCGTTCTGCACCGCAACCTGAAATGTTTTTCTTTTTGTTAACGAAGAATGATCATGCTGAAAAATAATTCATAAGCGAACTGCAGCAGTAAGGCAAGGAAGCTTACATGCATGCATTGCTTCTTCTCCTCTGTTGTTTGCAGCTCACCGATGTTTATTGGGCATGGAGGAGTTACAATAGACCTATGTAGTCGAGGATCTCGAGGAGGCAAAAGTGTTGAGAACTTTACTTTTCTTGTTGCTTGCATCTCTTTTTGATTTGGGTTCTGATTCCTTTGTTGCGCGGTAGGTGGCCTTGGTGAAATTCCACTGTCTGTGTGTTGACGAATTGGTCGCTTCTGAACTTGCT
The DNA here is from genome assembly GCA_950022295.1 of Bromus sterilis. Taxonomy (NCBI): domain Eukaryota; kingdom Viridiplantae; phylum Streptophyta; class Magnoliopsida; order Poales; family Poaceae; genus Bromus; species Bromus sterilis. The sequence continues at coordinate 246,996,921 of OX465601.1, forward strand.
GGGGGTTCAAGATTGGTTTGTGGAGGCGCAACATTGGTTTGTGGAGGTGCAATATTATCCGTTCTCATCTGCTGACCAAATGTTTCCAAAACGTGTGTGTACCTTGGCTGCATAACTGTTATGAGTTTCTCTTCATCATCATCCTCATCATTGTTTTGTTGTGTGCGCGCCCCCATGTAAACCAGATCGTCATCCTCCTCATCTTGCCCACTATCTTCTTCTCTGTTTTCATCTTCATAATCTACATCTTCTTCTGGTGAGTACGCATTCCTGTTTGTTGTGTTGAAAAAAACCCTAGGTATTTTTTGTGTTATCCATGCGACCATCTCCCACTCTTGTCTCCCAACGCAATTCAGGGGCTGCGTGTTGTGAATCACTCGTTGCATCTTCTGTCTTTTCTGCATAGCCATGTCCTGCATAGGGGAATAGACAGTGAACTTCACTTTTAGTATTAATTAAAAGTGGTACTCTTTTTTCTGATAAATAGGGAACTGCACTGCATTTCCATTCTATATGTCATTCTATATGCAACCGCAGAAACTGGACTGCACTTCACAACACACCATATGTCATTTTTCTGTTAAGTGTGAACTGCACTATTTTTCCATACTATATGTCATTTAACAGGCAGAAATAACCAAACTAGTTCCTTGCATTTCAGTTTTTAGACACATCGCTCTACATATGTAACCCAATGTGCACTGCATTGTTACAAACTAGTTCTTTACATGCACCCCTACACATGTAAGCCATGGAGACAGATGTGAATGCAGTTGACGCAAGAAAGAACTTCATGGCTATAAATAGAGAACTGCAATTTGAATTTCTCATCAATACTAGAAGCCAACTTGCACTATACTGAACTGGGGGGGGGGGTTGGGGGTGTTTTTGGTAGTTGAACTGCTTACATTATGTTGATGCGCCATTGTAGTTCTGTTGCTTTGCAGATGTAGTTCGGAATGCTGTCGCTGTGCAGCCCACCTACGCTTTAGGAACTCATGTGCTTTTTCAACTTTCGCCATTGTCGCCGGAGAAGGCTGGATGGGTGATATGATCATTTTAGTTCGCACCCACGACGACTGCGAGTTTGTAGGAGAAGGTCTCCTTGCAGTTCGCCTTCCCCTACCGTGCATCACCGATGATGGATGCGCCAGCTTGGTGTTCGGCGGCGGATCTCGCAGGCCAGAGGCTTCGATCTGTGATAGGGTAGGTGCAGCTGGCGCGCTGAATCAGGGCGGCGACACATCTAGATCGTCTTTGTCCAGGTTTCTCCCGTGCCAGTACGTTGCTGAGAAACGCACGGCGGCGATTCCGCCATCAATTCTGGCAAGTTGGTGCGAAGGATCGGGGCGGTGTCGCTTCCTAGCCATCGCCGTGGAAGAAGCCTCGCTCAGGCAAGGCAGTGCATCTCTGAGGCGCTGCATCGGGGCGCTCCGCGCAAGAAGCCCGGGGGAAGGAGGTGGGCGCCGCCGTTCGCCGCGGCAGCGGGGCGCTGTCGCGCTAGGAGGCGGGGAGGGGATCAGGTCGCCTCTGGCGGCAGGGCGCTGCCGCGCTAGGAGTTGGGGAGGGAATCGGGGGCCGCTGTCCGTGGGGCGCTGCCGCGCTAGAAGGTGGGTTAGGGGGGTGTTAGTAGAATAAGCTTTTTGTTAGTAGAATAAGTCTTAAGGGGGTGTTATAGAATAGACCCACCCTATATATATATATATCCGGTCTATTCTGACATCGATGTCAGAATAACTATTCTGATAACATTCCGAACTACATCGTATCGCAAAAGAGAACCGCACTGCTGAATTCAGAGCACTGCAGTTCGGGTAAAACAGAACTGCATGCACCGTTTTTGCTTCAACTTTTTAACCGTTTGTCGAAATTGAGCGTATCATACACCGTTGGATTCATATGGAAAAGGAGCATGTTCCGTATGTTGAACACTTCCCCCGATTCTTCACGGATTAAGAGCAGTTTTGAAAATGGTGCGGCGACCCACTTTTGCAGCAGGCGTATTTTCGGGATTTCTCTTAAACCGTTCATCGGAATGATGCAAATGATATACCGTTGGAATGATATCGATCAGACTCTCCATCCATATGTAGAACACTTTGTCTAATTCGCTACGGATTTGAGAGAAATCTAGCCGCAAAAAAACGCAGCAACTCTGTTTTTCGTTTTCGGATCTTGTTGAGAGTAGAACTTTTTAACCGCTTGTTCGATCGATGCGTATGATACACCGTTGGATTCGACTGGAGTATTAGATTAATCCATATGTTGAACACTTTTCCATATTCCACACGGTTTTCAAGTAATTTAAAAAACGGTGTTGCTGCCCTCTTTTGGACAGCGGGCGTTTTTCGCGTAAATTCGTTTGATTCATTCGTCCGATTGATGCAATTGATACACCGTTGGATAGATATCGTCAAGGCACTCCATTTTCATGTAAAACACACTCTCTAATTCATCACGGTTTAAAAGCTACGTCAAATTTACTAAACCGCGGAACTGTTTTTTCGCGTATCCGGAATATACGAAGCGAACTGCATTGGCCGGGCTAGCGCACTGCATTCTCGTCAAACAGAACGCACGTGTTCTTTCGCGAATTCGAAATTGACGAAGCGAACTGCATACGACGGGCAACTGTTGCATTTATAAACAGAGAGAACTGCACTTGTTTTTTAACTTTTAACATCATATTTTATCAAACGAGCGTGCACCGCAAAAGACAAGGCGACTGAACTGCATTTATTTTCAAAAAATTTACGTACTATAGTGATACAATACTACCGGAAGTGAACCGCAATATTTTACGGAAGTGAAATGAACTGCACATCAAAAAAATTGCGTGCAATAATTTTTTTGGCAATGCAGTACGATTGCCCCATCATGTGTGGTTCACTAGAAAGTTAAAATATGATACCCTTCGAGAAAAAAAGTGATTTATCTGAGTCAGGCACTTACATTTTCGTAATTTTTTTAACACAAACAACACAAACCACAAATAAATTACACCTTTTCGCACTGCACGAGTACTAAAACCGCAAACTGTAGTGATGCCACAAGGAAGCTGCAACCCACAAATGAAGTCCGTCGAACAAGTAGTATCATGGAATTTTCAAACTCCCATAGGAGCTGCACACCGTCCTGATGTGGGCTGCAACGAAGCAATTACCACAACATCAGTAGGAAGTCACCGGGAGCGCCAAGGGGAGGGGGTCACCGGGATCCAGCATGGCTCATGGGATCTGGAGCGGGAGGCCATGGTCGCCGTCCCTTGGAGCCTAGGGGTCGGCCACATCCGGGGGCACATCTGGATCAGCACAACCACCAGGAGCAGGGGGCACGGCGGGCTTCTTTGCATGGATGCGTCATCTGCACCGCAACTCTCTTGGTATGCGCACTGCAATCCCGTGGGGACTTGAAGCGAAGGAGGGGGTTCGTCGCAAGCCCGTCGATGAGGGTGTGCGAGGTGAGCGACCGCACAGGGCCCCAAAATCATGGGGCCCCCAATCGGAGTAAAATCAGGGAGCACCCTTCGTACGTCTGCTGAGCCGACCCACTCTGACGTGCATGCGCCCGTTCTCGGTCGAGTCAGAACTCAGAATCCAAACCGCCGCGCTGCCCCTAATCTAGCAATTCACTAATTCGTCTTGCGCCGCCTCGAAACCAATGAACCACGGGTCAAGTTGAGTCTCGATAGGAACGCATCTGCTGCGCGGCGGAGGCCGCCGTCGAGGCAACGAAAGTACGAAACAGTAGGCTCTAGGGATCCTGGCGGCAACGGAGAGGCAAACGTTGAAGATCCTGGTGGAGTCCTGCGTCATTGCACTCCTGTTCCAAAGATGGCGTCCAGCCTCGCCGGCGACCATGGCGCTGCGCCGCTGTCCTGCCCAGATCCGGAGGTAGACTGCTGCCACCGAGCGCACTTGGAAAAGGTGCCCTCCTCTACCTCTTGGGCGAGCGCGAGATGAGCTCGTCAGGACAAAGTTGTGCAAAACTTCTTCGCCAATCTGCAGCTCGTTCGCCGCCCAAGTCGCACCATGGTTCGTAGGTAACTCTTTAGTATGCACTTATCAATATTTTAACTAGTAGCACACTAAACATGAACTGAGATATGTGGGATCTTGATTTTTTTATTTTTGAATTGTTTATAGTCACGCCATGAGTTCATCAGGAAAGATCGGATCGGACCGGTCCTGACTCCTAACTCTCAAAGTCATAACTCCATGGAATCATTAATCAATTTGTTATCCATTAGTTCGCCTAGCCATTCTCATATAGTATATGCTTATTAACTTTGATGATGATTTTCAGTAAAATGTACAGTCAGATTATTGATTCAGTATCACTTTTCTATTTTATATTAGTACATATACATGAACACATATTAAATAACACTAAATTGTACAATTAAGTGAAGGTACATTTTCGTTATGTGAAATCGATAAATTTTAGGGCCTCATTTTACATTTCGCAACGGGGCCTCAAAGTTCTGGAGACGGCCCTGGTTCGTCGTAGACCCGTCGGTGCGGCGCCCGGATCTCATCGGGAAGGATCCAACGATCCCCTCCTCGAGCTGTTGGCCGTGACGGCCAGCGGAGGGGGCCGGGGTAGCCGAGCGTGGTGCAAGTGGTGGCCATGGAGGAGGATCCAGGGGCGGGGAGGAGCTAGGACGGGCTGCGTGGTCGGGCGACCAGGAACTGGCGCCTCAAATCCGCCCCTCCCTCACCATCAACGGATGATGCCGGCTCGGTCTCGGCCTCGCGTGCCCAGGGCGGAGTAGGCAGAGACGCCCCCAACGGCCGGTAGGTGGGGGCGCTGGACGGAAGGAGGCCGGATCCCGGTGGAGATGGGGGGCGGCTCCCAGCGGTAGCGGCCCGCCCGGCCAGCGTGGGGGAGAGGAGACGGACTGGTGCGGACGTGGACAGAGTGTGGTGGCGTAGGGCGGATCCGAAGGCGCCGGCCGTGGACGGCGCGACGCTCCGGGGAGACCCGATCTGGACTCCGGGGAGGCCGATGCGCGGAGGAAGGTGGTAGAGCGGTGGCTGGTTCATGGGGGGTGGTGGATCTGCCGTGGGGAGGGATTTTTTTGGAGGTGGTGGGTGAGCACGGGGAAGACAGGAGGAAGGTGGGAGGCGGGGGAGAGAGGAAGACGTGGGGAGGAGGAAGTGGGTTGACTAAGTAGTCGCCGGTTGGATAGTTCGGTTGGTTTGTCCGATAAAGTGTTGTGAGAATAAGAATAGTTGTTAGAATAAGACTCTTAAGGGGTGTTGTTAGAATATAAAAGTCGACGTTCGTCGCACCGGCTTTCGCCACACTAAGTTGTCATACTGACTCCCCTTTACTTTTTGTTTCATGTTTTTATCTTGCATCATACATTGCATATTTTGTATTTTATACCTCAGAGACCTTGTGGCTTGATCAACCCTCTATTGGTACTAAGCATGTATATCACTTATTCAGAGGAATCTGGGGGCTCGATGACATTCATCGACTCTTATATGAGAACTCAGCATATATATGTAAAAATTGAGCATGTATATGACTTATTCAGAGGAATCGGGGGGATCGATGACATCTATCGAATCTTATATGAGAACTCGACATATATATGAATTAGCCCACTACGGCTTAATCTTGGCCTGTATAGCTCAAGCTCATATGACGAACGTGTACCCGACTTAGTCGAAACCTTGGGGGCTTACAGAAACGCCTATCGAGTTTGGTCTTAAGTACCGGGAACACTAGTCATATGATACCGGCTTACAGAGAAGTTTCGACTCACGGATCACAAAATAATCTCTCTCAACGCGAGAAGATGAGGCATGTTCAATCCGGAGCCGACTTCTATATGAGCCTTTGAATTTTATTTTCTGCATACACCATCATAGCGTACTTCAGACGCATAACAATTCTTTCTCTTTCAGATAATATGAGAGTTAGACCTATGTGACTCGGCATAGCACCCATATGCATATACCAACTCATGGGGACTACACCTCAAAACTTCTTCTAAGATTCGGCACGACACAAAGATGTTCATACGAACTCTTGGGGAGTATCACTTCAAAATTCTATGATTTGGTTCGGCACACAAGGTGACCATACAACCATGGGGGCTAAAAGTCGATCTTGCCTATGAGTTGACAAGATACAAGTTTGTTCAAATCGACTCAGGGGGCTACATACATCATCAAGAAAGTCGGCTCCCGTACATAAATATATCTTATCAACATTCAGGTACAAAACCGACTTACATAACTGATGGGAAATTAAAATTCTCATATATTAAAAGTCGGGTCTTACATCAAAATAAAATAACACAGAAGTCGACAAACTACTTGATAAAAACTATAACTGGTTGTCCTCAGAGTCGACTTCATAATCAAATAAGGAAGCTTGGGCTTCCTCTGCATTGTTGCAGAAATTTTCATCACTACAGCTAGAGCTCTCCATACAGCAACCGACTCGATCACCATCCGAGTCAAAAATCCTGGCCCACAGGGTCTCATCACTATCATATCTAAAGATGATAGTGTCTCTCTTTGAACATTCCTGGAACAGAGAAAGGTTTTCCAACCCTTCTCTAGAAACATGGAATCTTGACCAGAGAAGCTAGTGGCCACCTAGATGGGTCCATGAGGAAACCCCTCAGAGCGAATCCACAACCCTGGAGGCTTGGAAGCCATCATGATCTTGGCAAAGGATTCAGGAAGATTAACCCAACGATGGATTGTATGAACTTTCACCAGAAACTCATTCCTTTCAGGAGAAGGAGGTGAAGCTTCAAGATCTATGGATTGACGAGCAGCGCGTGCACCTCTTCCTCTACCTCTGCCGTGGCCTCTTCCACGGCCTCGACCACTGCGAGAGCCAGCACTAGAACCAGGATCGTTGGAAGTTGAAGGAACACGGATGCTGAGCTTGGGAGCCATGGAGAAAGTTACAGAGGGAAGAGAGGAAGAAGAGGATGTGCACACTCAAAGATTATAGCACTCAGTGACTATTTATATAGTTACAAAAGGGAGGATAAATCAATGCCATCAAAGCAGGGGTAGATTACCCATGTCAGGCGACATTTATGAAAACTCTTCGATTCTCACCACAACATAAAGGCCTTCAATGGTGGCGTTTTAGGCAGAGAAACAATAAATGCAGTAACGGAGCTTTGACTAAAATTTAAATGAAAATTTCAAAAAGTGGAGGAAGAAACGAAGCTAAAGAGAGTCGGCTACGACTCGTAGTGAATATCAAACATAAAAGTCGGCTTTGACCCATTGAAGAGTCGGCGACAATGGTGGTATCAAGAAGATTGCTGAGAAGACTGAAGCATCACACCAATCCTGGGGTCTAATGTCGGGGGGATGGACCAAGTCCATAACCCGACATTTAAACTCCTGGGCCGACTCTGTGAGGAAAGCCCATAAGAAAAGACCCGGCCACGAGCCGGACGTGCCAAGTGTGAAGATTGAAGCCGTAGAAGGAATTTGACTTACCTTGTATATCACGTAGCATATTTGTAAAGTAGAATAGGACTCCACTTCGTGTAGGAGTCAGACTCGCGGAATCCCAGGACCCGACGTATTTATAAGACGAGGTCCACGGTATCCAGAGGCAACTCAATTCAAACCAGGACTAGACACTTACGACATAACCTTGATCTTCTCGAGACCAAGGTTGTGATTTGACTCCTTTGTAATCGACACGTCGATTCTTCTAATCGAAGAGTCGATACCTACAATAATAAGAAGAAGGAGTAGGTATTTACCTCGAGACAAAGAGGGGCCAAAACCTGGGAAAAATGCCGAGTTTCTTGACCATATCGACTCTCTCCTCATATCCACCTCGCAGCAAATGTCCCATGTCAAGTTCGACTCTCCGAACATCTGCCGTGAATTTCCCACGACAGGCCGCCCTTGACCAGATCGACCCCGTTGGCGTACAGATCGGGACGGCCTCCACAGACTCCAGTCTGCACCCCATGTCCGAAGAGTTTGCCAGAGCGACGGCCGAGATGCTCTCCGACGACGCGTTTACGGAAGCCATTGTTCCCCTTCCCCACGAAATCGCTCAGCGCGAGTACGAGCGTGAAATGGAAAGGAGGAAGACCTCCTATGGGTCATGGAAGAATCGGCAACGGCGCATCAAAAGTATCTTTGGCACCGCCACTACTATGAGCATTATTGCGAGCATTACGATGACGAACTAGTCAACCACGATGGATACGACGACCTCAGCATTAGACCATCAGCGTCCGAGGGCGTTGCCGACGCCGACGCCGACAACACCGAGATGTTGTCCTCACTAGTCGTCAATTTCTCCTCCTACGACGATGCGTAGGTCCGCCGGATCCCTGGGCCGCCCGCCGTGGTCTTTGTTTAATCACTGATAGTAGTAAAGCTCCTTTCTATTGTTAATGTCAATGCTAGATCCTTTTAAGGTTGCTTCCAATGCAAAGGTGCTAAGTGAGGTGTTAAGTGTATTAACTACTAAATGAGTTAAGCAACTATACTTCGCAATGCATTGGTGCTTAGTTTGTTGTTGCTAAGGTTGCATCATTTAATTGTTTATCAACTAAAGTCTTTCATGCATTGGCTAGTTTCCTCCATTTTTTGCGATGATTTTGGGATATGAGATGATCACAATCAATTATTAAATATAGAAGCATTTGTGATGATTTTTGGATATGCGATGATCGCAATCAATTATTAAGATATAAGCGTTTGTGATGATTTTGTTTGGCGGCACTTTACCCGCGCATATAGCGAAATTTTTCGCCAGCCGCGCAAATATAGAGCCTCCCCCCTTCTTTTGCCTGTCTCTCTTCAGCACACATTCCCCCCTTTCTTGCTCAAACACTCCCACCCCCTGCACATTTCCTCGGCCTCCTCGACGACGACGCCCCTACCCTGTTCTCACCTTAAGATACAACACAACCCTCTTCGTCCACACCGATGCCACGACCGCTGGCCCGCCACGTCCCATCCAAATCACGACCACCACTTCCCACAAGATGTAGGTCCCGCCGTTCGCCATGGTCTAGGCGCCATGGCCTGGAGCTCAAGGAGCAGTTGGCCGTGGAGAGGCCAATCGCGGCCGCACTGGCTAACGAGGCCGCGGTGGCGTCTATGTGCGCAGACCCTAAGATCCTCGAGGAGCACATGGCCGTCAAGGACACCTTGAATGCGTCGCACATCAACGCTGCCTCAAGGTTGTCAGTTTTGCGTAACAACTCTTGGTGTTTTTTTGCGGGCACCGCCGGTGCCTACGACGAACCCTACGCTGTGTTTTCTCAGCGTGCTCATGCTTACATGAACTCTAGATCCAACAGGTTGGTGAACCACGCCGACCACGAGCAGCGAACCCACGATGTGCAGATCTCGCCCTCTTCCAAGTGGAAAGAGACCATCATCATCTCTGATGACGACGAGCAGTAGCTCGTTTTAGCTTACCTAATGCCTATGTTCAACTAGCAAGCTTAAGCTTATTTCATTATATGCGGTTTCCCTTTGCAATGTAATGCCACTATGTAATATGCTCTTCAATAACACTTACACGAGCAATGTGATGTCATGTCAGAGCTATAACATAGTATTCATTTTCACTGTTTATTTCATGCAATTCTTCAAGAATAAAAGGGCTCTGAACAATCTTTTGTGATTAACTATTCTCCGGTTTCTGATCTGATCGCAGGAATGGAATAGGCCAAGGAGGATTAAAAAAAATGGGATTCCTACAAAGGAGGGAGAAACAGAGCAATCCTTAGATCAAGTAAGAAAACCGACTACTCCGCTGCCATGCTACACCTAGATGTTTACTTATTCCCGGACGTTCGTGGCTATCTCAGGTGTGACATACAGGCGGCGGTTCAGCCCTCCTATCTCTATGTCGATGTGCTTAGCTCCGCATCACGAGTCAAGTTAGACTCATGCTTACAGGTGGAAGGATGTATATTGTAGGATTGTAGGTGCAAGAAAGCTTTATCCATTCGTCATTGATATCAAAGTCCTAACAGTAGATATAGTTGCTCTCTTTTGTTGCAACACAAAATTGAAGAACTACACCGCATTGTATCTGACAACCAGTCATCAATATTACTCTTGTCCCGGGGTAATTTGAGCAGCTATCATATCGGCGATCACATCATATATTGAACTAGAAGAACATCCCGCGTGCTGCAACGGAAATTTCTATTAGATGTCTATAATCTAAATTGAAAGGGTATAAAATGCATGTAAATAAACTCAGTGACATGGACAAATGGTTGGCTAAAATAGTATGCACAAATGTATCCTAGTGAGGTTTTGTTAGTGGATGACATGTACAAATGATTGGCTATAATAGTTGGTGAGGTAGATAGCTTGCATGTTGAGATAGACACTATAAATGCATCTTAGTGGGATTCTTTCATTATATGCTTTTGCGATCATATAACTGATTAAAGTACCCAGGACGAGAGTAGTATTGACGAATGTTGTGAATTTACGATGTTGTTTACGTCTTCTAATTTTGTTACAACAAAATAGATTAACTATATTTATGAACAGAACTTTGGATTTAATGGGTTAAAAAATCTTGTATTTACAGCTCCAATATACCTAGTCCTTCTACTTATATGAATGAGTCATACTTGACTAACGATGCTCGAATATGATGCTAATTGTGCTGATGGTAAATCACTTTATGCTACCGACCGCCGATGAAGCTTAAGATAGTTGGATGAAGAAATTTTCGTTCTTTAAAGTCCCTCAGCTGATCTGCTACCTCATTCATCATCCACCCAAGGTTGTTTGCTTCCTCATACCTATTACTTCTTCCGTCAAACCAAAATATGATGTTCTTATAATGCAGCTTCTACATATGTTCTGTTGTGTCACTTATGTGACGCCCCCAAAATCGAGTCGTGTACAGTAATCATACACGCAAGGTACACGACCGAAATCAAGGACTCACGGTAAGGTAATCGCATCACAACTCTACAAATAAAATAATATAAGCTGTTTAATACAAGCAAGGGGTCACGAGGGCTCGAATACAACAACTTGAAAGCATAGAGCTAGCGGAAGCAAAAGTATCTGAGTACAGACACAAGGATACAAGGTTGCCTTAAGAAGGCTAGCACAAAATCAACACGATCGAAAAGGCGAGGCCTCCTTCCTGGGAACCTCCAAACTACTCCTGGTCAACGGGGAACTCGACGTCGTAGAAGGTATCGGGGGTCTTGACGTTGCGGTGGTCGGCATCGGGGATCTTCTGCTCCTAGGCTCCAACGTCGACTGCAGCGGCCGATCAGGCAAAACAAAAGGGGGGAAATAAAGCAAGGGTGAGTATCTAGCATACCCGCGAGTCTTACGTCCGCTACTAAGCATTTATGCATGTATCAAAAGGAAAGGGGAGGCTATATATAGTGGACTGCAAGGTAAGAAGCTAGGCCTATCGAAGACTAGCATCTTCCGACGAGTCTTGCAGCATGAGAAGAGAATAGCCAACAGTTCAAATGCATGAATGTAATAACAATGCAGCAGAAGTTGCTGCAGCATGGTGTAATAGTAAGTTGTATTATATAACAATTATATATGCCTCTGAGATCCCCTCCTCGACTTCCCTGCGAGGAAGAGAAACCGTAACCAACAGTTTAATAGTAGTAGTTTTTTGTATTAGAGTCTGGCTTCAGCATAAAGCGTCCTGTTACCATGGACACGGCTATCCGAATAGATTATCTTCCCTGCAGGGGCTGCACTACTGTTACCCTACACGCTCGGATCTCCAGGGTGGCGTACACCTTGTTAGGGAATGCCCCACCGAGGCTATCCGATACGCCGAAGTCCATCCTTCAAGCTCAACAGAGAGGCCATCCGCTGGTCTAAATCCTAAGCACAAAGGAACTTTGGACCCCTGTCCTTTGTACTCCTGCACGGTACGCGACTGGCCGGTGAAGCAGACCCACTTCCCACTACCGGAGTAAGCGGTCCAAGCCCGGAAATCAGCCCGAGGTAAAGCTGATGTCTGAAGAGCCCTCGAACGAGGCTATAACGCAGAGGGCCCACACCGTAATCCCGCGTGGAGGTAGTGCGTAAAGGCATATAACCATTCAAGTCATCCGCCGAACCCATTAAGCATGTTATTAATTTTCTATCGGAACAACCGTTATCGTTGTCCTTATTTAGGTGAGTCGCGGACAACGACAACAGTCAGGTCCACCCCCATTACCAGAGCCAGTGGCCGCCTGCCCTGTCGTCCCACCAACTCGTGCGGCTACCAACAAGGTGAACCGTCTCCTTACCTTGTCTCGCGTTTGCTCCGAAGAGCTCGACTTTCGTACAACAGGATATCTGTCGGCCACGAACAGTACCAGGCCCGCCGCACACCGGTGGAATACACCTGACCCGTCGTTCCGCTAAAATACCCTGCGCGGGAACCGTTGGGTCACCTGACTCCTTACCTGTAAGGACACCAGTTGATTCGAGTGCCTACCATCAAGTGAAACCAGGAGGAATCACCCTCGATGGTACACTTGAAGAGGTTCGACAAAGACATCAGTGGAATGAACTAAAGAGGAATATTCTCGTATCACCTCGGTGGTGCCAAGACACCAGCGGAATGAACTAAAGAGGAATACCCTCGTATCATCCCAGTGATGCTACACTACTGAGCCGACGAGAGTGAAATACGAGTTCGTCCACTCGTAAGTCAAACTCGAAGCGACTCGGCAGAGTCTCGCCGTTGTAGGTTCCCTAGGGTGTCTGCATTGATCCGTACCTGTTGCAGTTGTAATATATCGTTCCCGCGATCACTCCCAGAATGATCACGACCCACAATTCTAAACCTAACTAACAATACGCAGGGTTTACTGCTGAATAATGCATAAGTAATAATAGGCATCATAGGATTAAAGGAAGGTACATCAAGGGGCTACAAAAACATGCTATGCAATTGAATCGGATTGTAACGTAGCAGCAGCAGTAACCATGCCTAGTGCGAGAAATGTACGGAAAGATAGGCGATATCTGGGGAAGGAAAATGGCTCTGCTTGCCTGGAAGCTCGACGGTAGAGGTAGGGTCGTCGACGTAATAGTCGTACCCAGCGGCGGTGTAGTCGGCGTTAGCTGCGGGGTCTACCGGAGAATAACGGGGGGGGGGGGGGAACAGTAAATATAAAGCAGACATAGAAATCAAATGCATGACATGACAGATGAAATGTTATTGGTGCTCTAACGTAGTACGAAGCTATATGCTCGGAGCGGGAATTCATCCGTGGATGAACCGCTAGCACCAAGTGATTACCGGACAGGGTGTCCGGAGGGGGAAGGTACCATGCCGGAGGTGTCGTGGACATCGAACAAACATACGGAGGGTGTATCCGTGTTAGTTGATCCATTCTGAACAACTTTCGTGTTCGGAATAAATTCATCCGGAGAGTTTTACGGTATCAGGCAATTATCGGACAGACGACCCGGAGGGGGGGTGTTGATGTTCGTTGGGTTAGAGCGGGGTGGTTGACAAACAAATAGCGTATTCGTATTTGTTATATTTTCCTGTATAAATTTTTTGAATCTGACTTACGGTTTAAAAGATATTTAAATTCGAAGTTTTAAATCATTTTAAATCAATTTCCTGAATTTCTTTTATTATTTCACTAGTGCAAAACATGCCTTTGGATATGAGCAAAGGTCATGGTTCGAACACGAACTGGTTCTATTGGCCCAATAGAACTGGTTCGTGGCTCCGGGCTTTAGAACCGGTTCGTGTGGTGGGGCCCCAGCCCAGCGGTGCCCTGCCAGCGCCCCTTTAGAACCGGTTTGTACTACCAACCGGTTCTAAAGATGTGGTGGAAGGTTGCCGTTCGGCATGCGGGCCACCTAGCAGCATTAGAACCGGTTGGTACCTAGAACCGGTTCTAAAGGTTCACTAAGTTTAGTACCACCTCGCTAACCGAAGAGGAGTTCGACCGGTTTATAAGCACGGGTTAGAGTGGACTTATCATAGCATAACAATTTCAATAAAGGTTGTCCATGAGGGATTCAACTATATCCTGTATACTGTAGTTCAAATTTCGGTTGAACCTTTATTGGTGGGCAGATTTGCTAGATTTGCCGACGAGGCGGTGTCCAGCTGAAACCCCGTATGAGATTGCGAAATCTAATACGGGCATTTCAGCTAGAGCTCTCTTGTCTACAGAGTAGCTAGATTTGCCCACTAATCAGGGGCTAACCGAAAATTGCCTTTACGGTGTACAGGGTGTGGAGTAATCTTCCATTGACATCCTATAATGAAATTGCTATACTTTTTTATTTTAGTTTTTGTCGTAGCCCTCTCAACAGTTTGGGGGTTTCAAATTGTTGCTCTCGGACAAACTCTTCTGAGCACTACTTCCAGCATTATCACGAGCCTTGTTAAAAGATTCCATCATTGTGCGTCCAGGCAGTCATTTGCGAAATATTAATGAAACTACCTTTTGAGCACGGGTCAGTGTGGACTTATCGTAGCATAGCAAGTTTAATAAAGGTTGTCCACGAGTGATTCATCTATACACTGTATACTGTAAAGGCAATTTCTGTTGAACCTTGATTGGTCGGCAGATTTCTAGATTTGCCAACCAATCAGGGCTTAACTGAAATTGTCCTTTATGGTCTACAGGGTGTGGAGTAATCTTCCGTTGACATCCTATAATGGAATTGCTATACTTTTTTTTTCAATCAAATAAAGTGGCTCTCAAATGCACCGTCGGACGTATGCAGGGAATCTAAATGATTTGTATTTTGTCGATATGAAGTGAAATATTTCTAGCTAGATATATGTAAGATCAACAAAACATACGATTTCGCCTGCATACAGCCCGACGGTGGCTCTAGAGTGCAAGCATATCAAATGCACCGTCGAACGTATGCAGGAGAATCCGAATGGTTTGTATTTTGTCGATGAAGTGAAAGATTTCTAACTAGATATATATAAGATCAACAAAACACACGGTTTCGCCTAGTTACAGCCCGACGGTGTGGCTCTCGTGAGTGCCCGCATATCAAAAGCACCATCAGACCGCAACCAGGCGAATCCGATTGATTTGTATTCAGACGATGAAATGAGTGTCGAACATGTCCGAGAGGTGGGCTATATATAGGCAACGACAAGCCTGATCCAACGGCTGACAAGCCTGATCCAACGATCACAAAGCGCTTGAAAGAAAAACGCGATCCGTGTGCTTCTTCCTGATAGGTCGAGGTGAGCTGAAAGAAACAAAGCGCTTGAAGTACCGGTTTGTGGTTGAAACCGGTGCTAAAGACCTTTCTGACTTCATTTGAAGAAACACGCGATCCGTGTGCTTCTTCCTGATTGGTTGGATCCAACGGCTCAGAAGCCTGATCCAACGAATCACAAGCGCTTGAAAGAAACACGCGATCCGTGTGCTTCTTCATGATTGGTTGGATTCAAAATCGTGTACGGTTAAAAGCGCGTGGAAGAGGACTCCATGCAACGCCAGTCGCCAGTAGTTCTTTTCTCGTGCACTCTTTCCCCTTCCGCGTCACCGCCACCATGCCGCCTCGCCGCCGCCGACCAAGCTACCACGGCGGCCACGAGCGCTCAGAAGGCACATTCATGGCGGTGATCACTTGCGCCAACAACGAGCCTGTGTGTCTCGGCAGGTTCTGGCATGCATATTTCGCCGCCCGCGTGTACGACGTTGCGGCGTGGAGACTCGGCCGCCCACGCGCGGAGATGAATAACCGCCACTGTCGCAGCTTGGAAGAGGCGGAGGACTCCTCACTGAAGAGGACCACCGCCTCCATCGTCGACGAGCGGTGCTCGGCCTCACCTCGGAGCAGGACCAGCGTGCCGTGCAGGATTGGTACGCGAGCCATCCCCGTGAAGCCTCGGAGGAGGCGGAACACTGGACGAGGCTGGCGGCCGAGAGCGCGGAGCGGCGACAGGAGCGTCATGAATGGCGGGAGGAGCGGCGGGCGGCCAAGGCGATGGCGGAGGAGGAACTGACGAGAGGCTCCGCCAACTGGCCCCTCGGTGACCCCCGCTGGATAGCGCTGGAGGATGACATCAGCTCCGACACCGAAGACGATTTCTCTGACGACGGGGAGGAGTAGTTTTTTTATGTTCTAGGTTTGAGATGTTAAGTTTGTTGAATGTTTTAAGTTTGCGGCGTCGTCGCCACCATTTACGCTTTTTCATGCATTTAATGATTTATTTTGAGCTAAATGACCCTGTAATTGGACTAATGTTTGTGGGCGTGAATTCAGTCCCGGGTCGAGCCACAAACTGAAACTAATGCTTGTGGGCCAGGAGCGAGGTGCATTGGTCCCGGTTCTTGGATGGAACCAGGACATATGCGCCCAGAAAAGGTTGAAACTTGGCAAGGTATCATCATTTGACCCACATAACATGTGTGCAAAAGTTGAGAGGATTACGGCAAAACTTGGATGCACTTCGTGTACAAACTGGACCATCTCTTTCAAAGTATAAGGGTTTCAAACGAGAACTCACCTGTTACAAAGACATTTCATTTTTCTAAACTTATTTCAACTCAAGACTTTTTTTGCATTCAATATGCACCATTCAAAGCCACATACTAAAATTTCAACCCTTCCTGACTTCATTTGCTATTTTTCATGCATTTAATGATTTATTTTGAGCTAAATGACCTTGAATTTGGAAAGCACTACAACTGAACTCAAAAAAGGTTGAAACTTGGCAAGGAATCATCATTTGACCCACATAACATGCGTGTAAAAGTTGAGAGGATTACGGCAAAAACTGGATGCACTTCGTGTACAAACTGGACCATCTCTTTCAAAGTATAAGGGTTTCAAACGAAAACTCATCTGTTACAAAGACATTTCATTTTTCTAAACTTATTTCAACTCAAGACTTTTTTTGCATTCAATATGCACCATTCAAAGCCACATACTAAAATTTCAACCCTTTCCGACTTCATTTGCTATTTTTCATGCATTTAATGATTTATTTTGAGCTAAATGACCTTAAATTTGGAAAGCACTACAACTGAACCCAGAAAAGGTTGACACTTGGCAAGGTATCATCATTTGACCCACATAACATGTGTGCAAAAGTTGAGAGGATTACGGCAAAAACTGGATGCACTTCGTGTACAAACTGGACCATCTCTTTCAAAGTATAAGGGTTTCAAACGAAAACTCATCTGTTACAAAGACATTTCATTTTTCTAAACTTATTTCAACTCAAGACTTTTTTTGCATTCAATATGAACCATTCAAAGCCACATACTAAAAATTCAATCCCTTTCTGACTTCATTTGCTATTTTTCATGCATTTAATGATTTATTTTGAGCTAAATGACCTTGAATTTGGAAAGCACTACAACTGAACCCAGAAAAGGTTTAAACTTGGCAAGGTATCATCATTTGACCCACATAACATGTGTGCAAAATTTGAGAGGATTACGGAAAAACCTGGATGCACTTCGTGTACAAACTGGACCATCTCTTTCAAAGTATAAGGGTTTCAAACGAAAACTCATATGTTACAAAGACATTTCATTTTTCTAAACTTATTTCAACTCAAGACTTTTTTGCATTCAATATGCACCATTCAAAGCCACATACTAAAATTTCAACCCTTTCCGACTTCATTTGCTATTTTTCATGCATTTAATGATTTATTTTGAGCTAAATGACATTGAATTTGGAAAGCACTACAACTGAACACAGAAAAGGTTGAAACTTGGCAAGGTATCATCATTTCACCCACATAACATGTGTGCAAAAGTTGAGAGGATTACGGCAAAAACTGGATGCACTTCGTGTACAAACTGGACCATCTCTTTCAAAGTATAAGGGTTTCAAACGAAAGCTCATCTGTTACAAAGATATTTCATTTTTCTAAACTTATTTCAACTCAAGAGTTTTTTGCATTCAATATGAACCATTCAAAGCCACATACTAAAATTTCAACCCTTTCTGACTTCATTTGCTATTTTTCATGCATTTAATGATTTATTTTGAGCTAAATGACCTTGAATTTGGAAAGCACTCCAACTGAACACAGAAAAGGTTGAAACTTGGCAAGGTATCATCATTTGACCCACAGAACATGTGTGCAAAAGTTGAGAGGATTACGGCAAAAACTGGATGCACTTCGTGTACAAACTGGACCATCTCTTTCAAAGTATAAGGGTTTGAAATGAAAACTCATCTGTTACAAAGACATTTCATTTTTCTAAACTTATTTCAACTCAAGACTTTTTTTGCATTCAATATGCACCATTCAAAGCCACATACTAAAATTTCAACCCTTTCTGACTTCATTTGCTATTTTTCATGTATTTAATGATTTATTTTGAGTTAAATGACCTTGAATTTGGAAAGCACTACAACCGAACTCAGAAAAGGTTGAAACTTGGTAAGGTATCATCATTTGACCCACATAACATGTGTGCAAAAGTTGAGAGGATTACAGCAAAACTTGGATGCACTTCGTGTACAAACTGGACCATCTCTTTCAAAGTATAAGGGTTTCAAACGAAAACTCATCTGTTACAAAGACATTTCATTTTTCTAAACTTATTTCAACTCAAGACTTTTTTTGCATTCAATATGCACCATTCAAAGCCACATACTAAAATTTCAACCCTTTCTGACTTCATTTGCTATTTTTCACGCATTTAATGATTTATTTTGAGCTAAATGACCTTGAATTTGGAAAGCACTACAACCGAACTCAGAAAAGGTTGAAACTTGGTAAGGTATCATCATTTGACCCACATAACATGTGTGCAAAAGTTGAGAGGATTACGGCAAAACTTGGATGCACTTCGTGTACAAACTGGACCATCTCTTTCAAAGTATAAGGGTTTCAAACGAAAACTCATCTGTTACAAAGACATTTCATTTTTCTAAACTTATTTCAACTCAAGACTTTTTTTGCATTCAATATGCACCATTCGAAGCCACATACTAAAATTTCAACCCTTTCTGACTTCATTTGCTATTTTTCATGCATGTAATGATTTAGTTTGAGCTAAATGACCTTGAATTCGGAAAGCACTACAACTGAACCCAGAAAAGGTTGAAACTTGGCAAGGTATCATCATTTGACCCACATAACATGTGTGCAAAAGTTGAGAGGATTACGGCAAAAACTGGACGCACTTCGTGTACAAGCTGGACCATCTCTTTCAAAGTATAAGGGTTTCAAACGAAAACTCATCTGTTACAAAGACATTTCATTTTTCTAAACTTATTTCAACTCAAGACTTTTTTTGCATTCAATATGCACCATTCAAAGCCACATACTAAAATTTCAACCCTTTCTGACTTTATTTGCTATTTTTCGTGCATTTAATGATTTATTTTGAGCTAAATGACCTTGAATTTGGAAAGCACTTCAACTGAACTCAGAAAAGGTTGAAACTTGGCAATGTATCATCATTTGACCCACATAACATGTGTGCAAAAGTTAAGAGGATTACGGCAAAAACTGGATGCACTTCGTGTACAAACTGGACCATCTCTTTTAAAGTATAAGGGTTTCAAACGAAAGCTCATCTGTTACAAAGACATTTCATTTTTCTAAACTTCTTTCAACTCAAGACTTTTTTTGCATTCAATATGCACCATTCAAAGCCACATACTAAAATTTCAACCCTTTCTGACTTCATTTGCTATTTTTCATGCATTTAATGATTTATTTTGCGCTAAATGACCTTGAATTTGGAAAGCACTACAACTGAACTCAGAAAAGGTTGAAACTTGGCAAGGTATCATCATTTGACCCACATAACATGTGTGCAAAAGTTGAGAGGATTAGGAAAAAACTGGATGCACTTCGTGTACAAACTGGACCATCTCTTTCAAAGTATAAGGGTTTCAAACGAAAACTCATCTGTTACAAAGACATTTCATTTTTCTAAACTTATTTCAACTCAAGACTTTTTTTTGCATTCAATATGCACCATTCAAAGCCATTTATTAAAATTTCAACCCTTTCTGACTTCATTTGCTATTTTTCATGCATTTAATGATTTTTTTTGACTTTTTTAAAGTATTTCACAGACTAGTATTTCAAAAGAATTCAACTTGAAACTATATAAATTTGAAAACCACTGCCACTAACAGAATATTTATAATTATGTTTTAACCTAAAATAAAAAGATTTGTGAAAAACTCCAACTATTCTAATAGCTAGTCAAAATATAAAAACAAATATAAATCTGGTGTCAAAATATAAAGTATAGCAAATATAAAAACTCCAACTATTCTAATAGCTAGTCAAAATATAAAAACAAATATAAAAATAGCAAATGGAAAAAAGTATAGCAATTTCATTATAGGATGTCAACGGAAGATTATTCCACACCCTGTACACCATAAAGGACAATTTCAGTTAAGCCCTGATTGGTTGGCAAATCTAGAAATCTGCCGACCAATCAAGGTTCAACAGAAATTGCCTTTACAGTATACAACGTATAGATGAATCACTCATGGACAACCTTTATTAAACTTGCTATGCTACGATAAGTCCACACTCACCCGTGCTTATAAACCGGTCGAACTCGTCTTCGGTTAGCGAGGTGGTACTAAAAAATAAATGTTTAGAACCTATTTCAACCACGAACCGCTGCTAAAGGTCCCTCCCCTTCCCACACGTATTTTTGGCCAAAAAATGGATGAAATTGTTGACCTTTAGAACCGGTTTGTGGCTGAAACCGGTTCTAAAGGTCCATTAGCACCGGTTGCTGCTACAAACCGGTGCTAAAAGTCCATGCTATATATATACCAGCACTTAGCGTCAGTTCCGCCAACCGCTTGAGATCGAACCACGCCGCCAGGCTGCTGCGCTGCCTCGCCGTCGCCGTCCACGTCGCCGTTGCCGTCCAGGAGCCGCCCACTCTCCTCGCCGACGGCCGCCACCGGAGCCGCCCCCGCCCGCACCGTTCAAGCCGCCCCCGCCCCCGCCGTTCAAACCATCGCCGCCGTCCAGCGCGTCCGGTGACCCCTCCCGCTCCACCCTCCCCTCCTCCTTTATGTTCATATTCTGCTCAGGAATTCTAGGATTGCCATGTGCAATTGATAGGTTGTGTGCAATAGTCTATGCCTCCATGTGATTCTTTGAAGTGAAGTTGGTGTTGATTATTTCTAGGATTATTGGTGTTGAAATTGTTGAAATTGCTATGATTATTTTGCGTATTGCCAAAACAGAGAGATAGTTAGATGGTGCTTTGTTCTTTGAAGTGAAATTGGTCGTGGCTTTAGAGAGAATTTGATGGTGCAAGCTATAGTGTAAATTAGGGTTCCACAAGTTTGTATGTTTTCAAAGAACACAAGTAAAAAGAAAGTTGAGGATTTTTTTGTTAAACCAAAAATTGATAGAACAGACATTCTTGATCTATTTTGTTACCAATGAGGCACAATTTTTATTACTTCTCATGTTATATTTTTATAATTTTGATTATATTTTTATTACTTTGAATTAATTTTATAATTATGAACACATAGTATGTCTCATCCCAAGTGCGAGATTTGTCAAGACGACTCGGGTCGATGCAACGATCCCGTGTTTGATGATGCATACATATACTTCTTCATCACACTTAGGTCCTGGTTCCAAAATGTTATGGTATGTAACTTGCACGACATGTTCTTGTTATGGTGCATGCATGCATGACTTAAGTTTATGTTTATAACGTATCATTTTTTTTCTAATTCAACTAGTGCATCCCTTGCTTTGCAATACGCCACGTTTGTGACAAGATCAATATTCAAGATTTCGATGAAACTATTAGTAAAGAAGTTAACATTAAGACGAAACATTTCGTTCTTAAGGTTAAGATCTTTAATCAACCAAATGCCACATTCTTTGGCGGTTCAAAATGGGATGCATTATGCAAGACATATGCATTTCATGATAATATTAAAATAGGATTTGATCTTGGACGCTGCCGTCGAGGATCCAATGTTTTTCGTGATGATAAATTTCGATGGAACTAGGCGACATGATTCCAGTTTGATGTTCATGTGAGTTTGTTAAACAACAATTTTGTTACTTCTACAACTTATTTTTCATTGCTCCAAATGTTTGACAACTCATTTATAATTGCCAACTTATGTTCTTGCCACAGAAGAAGTACAAGATATTTTTGATTGTACCTGCTATAACAATGGCTTCGACCTAAGTAAGAATGAACAACATGCATTTATCGAAGTTATTAAATTGGTACCTTCGTATGCGAACTATTTAAGGGATGGCCGTCCTTTTGGAGCATATGTGCCATTTGTCCTTAAGTTGGAGGACTATATGCTTAAATGGCCTAGCCAGGTATGATTTTTATCATTCTCTCTCAGTAGCCTATATCTTCTTCAAAAAGACATTTTATTAATTATACTCATTGCTAACTATGCTACTAATATGTATGTTCTTCAACAGAAGATACCGCAAACTTGTACGCCTAAATGGATGCTGGGATTTAAAGGCGAAGTTACAATTGTTTGTGCACGGCCTTGGACAGAACCTTTCCAACATGATTACTACACTTAAAGTGGATCAGATGGCTGTGTCAAAATCAAAGCATGGTTGAAGATAGTGGTCCAGAAGAAGCCAAAACCTGGAGACAGGTTGTTCACTATCCTCTATCGTGGAGAATATGGACGCCCTTTTTTGGGTTTATTTCTTTTTACCTTCGCGTGTTTGATTAGGTCCTATATATTTAGTAGGAGTGAATTCGAAGAATTATGTCCTATATATATTTAGTAGTAGTGAATCTGAACAAGTTAGGTTATCAAAGTTAAACTAGGAAAAATCTTTGTGTTGGATATAATGTCTTTCGTACTTGTTCTTATTGAAGTTAAATTATATATTGTCCTATATATATGAGATGTGATCGATATATTTAGACTATATTGTCTGTGTGTATGAGATGTTGTGAAGCATATGTACCGAGATACACATCTTGTAAGTGTATGACACATGAACCGCTTGATATATTCATATATTGATCATCTTCATTAAATAATAAGATTGCGGAGAACCTTTAATTAATAATCCAAAAACAAAACTATTAAACCCAAAAGAAAATAACAAATAAACCCTTAAACCACGAAACCTTTAGAACCGGTTTATGTTACAAACCGGTGCTAAAGGTGCTCAAGCCCTCGCGCTGCCGTGCAACCACGTGGCCTGGCTGCAGCTGGTTTAGAACCAGTTCGTGGGGAACCGGTTCTAAAGGCTTTACCCTTTAGCACCGAGCCTTTAGAACCGGTTTCAAAAACCGGTTCTAAAGGCCCCCTGAACCGGTTCTAATGACCTGTTTTGCACTAGTGTTTAATCTAACATTATCCAAAACATTATCCAGAACAGTGTCACTGACATGGGGGACCCACATGTCAGTGACAGAGACATATAATCCATTTAATTTAAATAGATAATACAGTGAGGGCCCACATGTAAGTCACAGTAAATTATCCAATTTATTTTAAACAAATAAATCTTACAGTGGGGCCAAGCTGTCATACAATACAGGGACATTTAACAGTTATATTATTTAACTAATGGCCTAGGGCCCACCCTTCATTCACTGGAGGGGGTTCTCTGGGTAATTTACACAGGGGGGTTTGTTTTAGTTAAATGGGGATTAGCCCCCTTAATCAAAACCGACCCTGGCCCACGGGTCAGTGGCTCACCCCACTGGTTTACACCAGTGCGGGCACACCGGCGACCAGGGCACGGCGGCGCTGGCCGGTGCAGTGCTCCGGCGACCAATGAGACGGCGGAGGGGCTAAACCGAACACGGGCGTCGCCACACATCTACTGGCGCATAGAAAATGGCCGTGCGCGACCTCCAACGCCGACGGCGTCGAGGTACGACGGCGGCCGGAGCAAGGCCATGGTGGAAACAACGCGAGAGAGGGACATTCAGAGGGGAAAAGAGGCGAGCGGGAAGGGGAGCTCACGGCGAGGCTGCAGGGGATAGCAGTGGGCTCGTGGAGGCACCGGCGGCGATGAATCGAACGTCGAGGCGCGGAGGCCGTGGCGGGGAGAAGAGCTTCAATTCCGGCGACTCGGGGTCTTCGGCGACGAGCGACGGCTTGGGGAGACGAGGACGAGCGCGAGGAGGGCTCCGGACAAGCTGGCGTGCTCCCTCGTCGTCGATGGCCCTGGCGATTGCGAACGGAGGCGACGGCCGTGCTCCGGTGAGGTGAGGTGCGGAACGGCGGGGGGGGGGGGGGGGTGAGGGGGAAGAGCTGCGGGGCAGGGGGCGTGTTAGGGTTTTGGCGAGAGGCGCAGGGGCAGGGGAGGGTGGCTCGGCCTTATCCTGGCCGGCGGCACGGCGTGCCGTGGCCGGCGGGATGGAGGCCACGGGGTGGGGATGAACAGGGGAGGTGGGGATGGTGGGGATGGCCCGAGGTTGAGTGGATCTGGGCTGGTTGGCCCAGTGGGGGGGAGGGGGGATGGGCTAGGCCCCCAAGCATAGGATAGGTTGCTTTATTTTTGTTTTTGTTTTCTGTTCTTTACTATTTTATTTATTTTGTATACTTTACTAATTTTTGTAAATCTTGAAACTTGTTTGTATATCTTTGCTGTACCAACTAGAAGTACCAAAAAAAGTTTGGGAACTATATAAATTCATTTAACCTTTTAATTAAGCAACAAATGATTAAAATGGAATAGTTAAGCTACTATTTTAATTGTTTGATTTATTTAATATCTTAATAAAATCCCATGACCACCTAGGCATGATCAAATGATTATTGTGCAATTTACAAAATTGGTTTCACAATTTTTAGACAAAGTGTTAATTGTCACCTATTTTTAATATTCATTAAGAGGCATTAGGGCTTTGTGGTGATTTCAATTCAAGGGGGGTTGGACTTGTGTTGACTCATGATGAGCAAGGTCCTTTAGCCAAATTGCTTTTAATGTTATCAAAAGGGCAATTGAATTTTTAACTGACCCAAGTTGATCAAAGCAAGAATTTTGGAACAGTAATGATCAACAGTAATTGTGATTACTATTCACTAACAGTGCGAGTGTTACAACTTATGAGTTTTTCCTTATTTTGCAAGGAACACACTGAGAGGGGATCACAGGCAACCAGAATTCTGGCACAATGATATCAAGTTTATAGAAGTCAATTTTGCTGAAGATAAAGCACTTCATGCTTCCAGCAACCCATGAAGTTTAAGCCACCAAGATGAAGAAATTTGTGTTCCCTAAAATCCTCCAGGTGATCTGCTGCCTCTTTCCTCACCCCCTGTGGTTAATTATTTGCATCTTCTGGCTTATATCCCCGCCTCGGCCGCAGGCTGCAGGGTGGTGTTATGTCTGAAAATTGGTGTAATATTGTGATGTTTCCGTGAATTCCATTATGCCAGAGAGGTAGCAGGACCAAATTTGATAGCTGAGCTCAACAAAGTGCCGGATGATACGTGTGACGATTGATTCTGTAGATCAATTCACTTTCACTCTAAGATACAATACTCTGATGTCTACACACGCTTCTAGTCTTGTAGACTATGTTGGGCCTCCAAGCGCAGAGGTTTGTAGGACAACAACAATTTCCCTCAAGTGGATGACCTAAGGTTTATCGAATTCAGGGAAGTAGAGGTTGAAGATGGTCTCTCTCAAGCAACCCTGCAATTAAGATACAAGAAGTCTCTTGTGTCCCCAACACACCTAATACAACTAGGAGTTGTATATGTGCACTAGTTCGAAGAAGAGATGGTAAAGTATGGGTGATAGGTGTGGCAAAACAATGTAATATAAATCTGTAATAAAAAGTGCAGCAAGCAAACAAGTAGTAAACGTGACCACAAACAATATTGCAATGGTGGAAACAAGGCCTAGGCTTCATACTTTCACTAGTGGCAGAGCGACGGCCTGCCTTATGGTGGAGAACTCCAATCCTGGTGCAGACTCCAAACAAGGGGAGTCCACTTCCGGGAAGGAGAAGGAGGAAGAAGGAGATATTGGTGTGTTGGAAAAAGGGGGGGGGGCTACCCCTCCTTATATAGGCCAAGGGGGGGGGGGGTGTGATCCTCCTCCCCTCCCCCATGTGGGACTAAACTCCCAAGGGGGGGGGAGTGCGCCGGCCATAGGGGGGTTGGGCCCCACCCTTGGCGCCAAGCCCAAGGGGGGAAACCCCCTCCTCCCCTAATGGGCCACATGGGCCCATTTAGCCTTTTCCCATTTTTTAGTTTATTTAATATGTTTTAAATATTTAATTCAGATAACTAAATAATAAAACATTATTAAAACAATTAAACTTTATTTTGAACTAATCAAAATGTCCGGAAACCATTCCGTCCTCCTCCGGAACTATTCCGGTGATTTCTCCTATTTCACCGATTGATCCCGTAACTGTCCTATGCATCGATTGCCCTTAAGTGTAACACCCTAACGGTCCGGGAAACAACAGACATGGTCGAGACTCTTCTCATTGACCAATGACTAGTCAGTTGGACCTGGTTACAATCCTTGACAGCCCCTGCGCTTCCATCGAATGAACTTCGATCGCTTTTGGAAACCGTTAACGATACGACGTAATCACTTTGTGCTGCAGTACTTTGTTTGTCGAGGTTTGATCGTCGGTATCCTACATACCGTGTTCACATCTCGTTCACAACAAACAACTTCTCTCGTCCATGATCATTGCATCTCTTGTGACCTAGTCACGTCCTTGCAAGGTGTTGATGCAATATCACCGAGTGGGCCCAGAGTACCTGTCCTGTCACAAGGACTGACAAATTCCCCTCTGATCTATTAACATACTCATCAACCATCTATTTCGGAATACCTAAAGTGCACCGTTATAGCCAACATATTTCAGTCAGGCGGTGGGATACAAATCAAAGCCTCCTCATAGATGACAATTACGTATGATCATTACGGTCTAAGGACTAAGCCATACGTTACAAAGTCATAGCAACGCTGAACTATGTGACTCGATCAGATTGCAATACTTTAGGTGGGTGTACGTCCATCACATCATTCCCCTTAACGATATGACCTCATTGTCAATGGACTTAAGTGTCGCCATGATCAGGAAAGCTTGATCAATCAATTGCCCAATGAGATAGTTTACCCGAGTTAAACTACGGACCATGTTTTATACTACACCTGTATTAGTATTTCCAAGTAATACAGTTATAGCACAGTATAAAACGTATTATGAACAAAACGGATATGTGACAAATATCTTTATTAATTTGTCTCTAGGGCACATATCCAACAGTCTCCCACTTGCACTAGAGTACAAATTTCACTAGTTTACATCAGGTATGTATCTAACACCAATGGTCTCTCGGTGTTCTTCAAACTTGCCCTGTGGAAGAGGTTTAGTCATCGGGTCTGCTGCGTTCAGATCCGTATGTATCTTGTGAATCCTAGTGTGTCCATCCCTGACGTAGTCTCGCGTCACATGGAACTTTCGAAGGATGTGCTTGGCTGTAGAGTGAGTTCTTGGCTCCTTCGCGTTAGCAATGGCACCCGTGTTGTCGCAGAAAATTCCCACGGGGTCAGTGCCACTGGGAAAGACGCCAAGCTCGGTCACGAACTTCTTCAGCCACAGCGCCTCGTTTGACGCTTCGCAAGCGGCAATATACTCCGACTCCATTGTAGATTGGGCGACGACTGACTGTTTGCCGCTCCTCCAGCTAATTGCGCCACCGTTCAACATGAAAACATATCCCGTCTGGGATTTCGAGTCATCTAGATCTGAGCCGAGGCTTGCGTCAACGTAACCCTTTATGGTGAGCTCCTCATCAACTCCTCCATAAACGAGAAAGAGATCCTTGGTTCTTCTTAAGTACTTAAGGATGTTCTTTACTGCTGTCCAGTGAGCCATTCCCGGGTTACTCTGGTAGCGATTAGTCATACTAATGGCCAGCGCTAAATCCGGTCTGGTACATAACATAGCATACATGAGAGAACCTATGGCTGAGGCATAGGGCTTTGAGGACATCTCCTCCTTCTCTTTTGCTGTGGTTGGGCATTGAGTCACGCTTAATTTGACACCTTTTAGAACTGTCAAGAGACCTCTCTTGGAGTCATCCATTTTTAACCTTTTCAATATCTTGTCAATATAAGTGTTCTGACTCAAGGCCAACCGTCGATTAGGTCTATCTCTATAGATCTTAATCCCTAATATGTACGCAGCTTCACCTAGGTCCTTCATGGAAAATTGTCCATTCAGATATTCCTTCACTTCCTATAAGAATTTCTTATCGTTCCCTATTAGTAATATGTCATCTACATATAACACAAGGAATGCTACAGAGCTCCCACTCATTTTCTTATAGACGCAGAACTCTTCGACGTTTTGGACAAATCCAAAAGCTTTAATGACCTCATCAAATCGAAGATTCCAGCTCCGAGATGCTTGCTTCAACCCATAGATGGACCGTTGAAGCTTGCACACCTTACCAGCGTTCCTTGGATCGACAAACCCCTCTGGTTGCATCATATACAACTCTTCCTCAATGTTGCCATTTAGGAATGCAGTTTTCACATCCATCTGCCATATCTCGTCATCATGATATGCAGTTATTGCTAGTAGGATCTGAATAGACTTTATCATCGCTACAGGAGAGAACGTCTCCTCGTAGTCAACTCCTTGAATTTGTCAGAAACCCTTCGCGACAAGTCGAGCTTTGTAGACAGATACGTTTCCGTCTGCGTCAGTCTTTTTCTTGAAAATCCATTTATTCTCGACGGCCTTGCGGTCCTCGGGAATATCCACCAAAGTCCATACTTTGTTGGTGTACATGGAGTCTATTTTGGATTTCATGGCTTGAAGCCATTTCTCGGACTCGGGTCCCTCCATTGCTTCTTTTTAACTTGTAGGTTCATCCGACTCATCAGCCAAGATTGCATTCACAAGCTGTCCGTAAAACTCAGTAGGTTGACGGACTCTTGATGACCTACGGGGCATAAAAGGTTCCTCTTCATTCTCATCATGATCATCATCAATGTCATGATCGTTATGAATGTCGTTCTGGCCATTCTCTTCAGCTCCCATTGTGGAAGATGGTTCCAGAACAATTTCTGTAGCCGTTTCTTCCAATTGGAGTGATTGGTCAGTCACTTCATCGAGGTCTATTTTCCTCCCACTCAACTCTTTCGCGAGAAACTCCTTCTCAAGAAAGTGTCCCGTCTTGGCAACAAACGTTTTGCTGTCAGACTTGTTTTAGAAGGTGTATCCACAAGTTTCCTTGGGATAGCCCACAAAGATGCACTTATCCGCCTTGGATTCAAGTTTGTCAGGCTGTAGTTTCCTAACATAAGCCTCACAACCCCAAATCTTCAGGTGATACAACTTAGGTTTTGTGCCATGCCATTCTTCAAATGGTGTTGTCTTTACGTATTTGGATGGTGCCCTATTAAGAATATGAACGGCAGTTTCTAATGCATACCCCTAGAATGACACAGGCAAATCAGTATGAGACATCATCGATCGTACGCTATCCAATAGGGTTCGATTACATCGCTCAGCCACACCGTTTCTCTGAGGTGTGCCTGCCGGCGTGAGCTGTGGTACTATGCCACAAGACTTCAGATGATTGCCAAACTCGTGACTCAAATACTCGCCACCTCGATCCGATCGAAGGTGCTTGATTTTCTTTCCGAGTTGATTTTCGACCTCATTCTGAAATTCCTTGAACTTTTCAAATGTTTCAGACTTGTGCTTCATCAAGTAAATATACCCATATCTACTCAAGTCATCAGTAAAGGTCACGAAGTAACGAAGACCATTGCGAGTGGGGACGTTCATGGGTCCACATACATCCGAGTGTATGATCCCCAATAAGACATCCGCACGGTCCATTATGCCATTGAATGGAGTCCTTGTCATTTTGCCCATGAGGCATTGTTCACATGTATCAAGGGATCCAAAATCCAATGACTCAAGAAGTCCATCCTTATGGAGCTTCTCCATGCGTTTTATACCAATATGACCAAGTCGGCAATGCCACATCATCATGTGATCTTCATCATTCTTCAATCTTTTGGCCTCAATTTTGTTAATGTGACACACGTCACCATCGAGATCAAGTACGAATAAACCATGCAACTCCGGTGCGTGAACATAAAACATTTCATCCTTATAAATCGAACAACCAATTGTATCAGATTTAAAAGAATAGTGGTCTCGCTTCAAGCAAGATCCACTAACGATGTTCACACTCAACGCGGGTACATAATAGCAATTATTCAGAACTAAAACCAATCCCGAAGGGAGACTAAGATGCTTCGTGCCGACCGCCAAGACTTCAATCTGACAGCCATTCCCCACACGCATCGTCACTTCATCTTTGAGCAAGCGTCTCCTATTCCTTAGTCCCTGAATGGAATTAGAAATATGAGCGACATATCCTGTATCAAATATCCATGATGTGTTCCCGGCGCTTGTCAAGAGAAGATCAACAATATGTATATCAAATATACCTTCGTCTCTCTTGGCGACCTTGCCAGCCTTCTTGTCCTTTAGGTACTTGGGACAGTTGCGTTTCCAGTGACCTTCACCCTTGCAGTAGAAGCACTCCACTCCGGGTTTAGGCTTGGGTGCCTTGGGAGGAGCGGCAACTGACTTGCCATCCCTCTTGGGGCCACCTCTCTTGGCCTTCTCCCGCCTGCTTGACTTCTTGAAGTCAGTGGTCTTGTTGACCATGAAGACGGCGTGCTCCTTCTTGATCTCAACCTCGGCGCTCTTAAGCATGGCGAACAACTCAGAAGGGGTTTTGGTCATCCCCTGCATGTTGTAGTTCAGCACAAAGCCTTTGTAGCTAGGGGGAAGCGACTGCAACACCCTATCAACAGCAAGTTCATCTGGAATCTGGCATTCCAGAGCATTCAAGCGCTGAACGTAGCCAGGCATTTTGACTACGTGCTCACTCACGCTGCCGTGCTCGTCCATCTTTGCTGAGAAGAAAGCTTCAGAAGCCTCGTACCGTTCAACCCTGGCTTGAGGTGCGAAGACCGCCTTGAGGTCGGTGATAATCTCATATGCACCCATCCTCTCAAAGCGTTTCTGCAGCTCAGCCTCCATGGAGTAGAGCATGCCACTCTGGACAAGGTTGTAATCATCAGTCCTGGAGAGATAGACATTCTTCTCGTCCTGACTGACATCATCTGCTGGTGCGTCACCTAACGCGTCCTCTAGTACGTATGCCATCTTGAGGGGAACGAGGAGAATCCTCAGGGTGCGGAACCAGTTGGTGAAGTTTGTCCCATCTGTTTTTAGCTTATCTTTCTCTAGGAATGATCCTAAGTTGAACGAGGGGCGTGGTGCTGCCATCTACAAGGTTGATTCACAAGGATACATATTTAGACTTTTGTTCATAATGTGGAGTTTCAATTTAATCTCAAAATTCTAGAAAGCTCCCACTTAGATAAACACCTCTCAATTTAACTAAGTGATTACACAATCCCAGCCCCCATACCTCCCCCGATCGTCACGGCCATCAGTATGCGAACCAGGTAGGCCTCTAAGCCAATCACATTAGGCATGTCACTCGTGCTCAACGTTTGGGTCTCCTGTGTTCCAGGCCCTCATCTACATACGTCAATCCTGCCAATCGAACCTTGATGTTAGCTGTTCAGCAAGGCCATATCTGCATATGCCAGGCTTGCCGAACCCAACCTCATGCGAACTTCGTTTAATATGTAGGACAACTCCGGTATGTACGGAGCATGAAGCCATATGGGAGAACCTTCCAGGCGGTACCCACCAAGGGAGAACACGAATGTTGGTATTGTGAGAGATGGTCCTGTTTCGTGCTACCGTCGATATATCTAGCATACTAGCATAAAACAGGAAGTAAAATTGTAAATCATACAACCTATGATCCCCCTTCATGCAAAGCAAAGTTAAACGCCTTTCTACTTTAGCTTGTGCAAGTTTTACGTGGCTGCTAGGGGTTTCGAGAGAGAGAACTGTTTCTATCCTTCGAAAAACATGCCACAACACCGTCTCCCATCCGTCTCTATTACACCCCTGTCGGGGCCCTCCGTTGCAAACATCTTCGCATCGCTAATGCAGAGAGACAGACACCCCCAGCCACTTTATATGGTACAAGCCATATGTCAAGCATTGTAACACCCCGGGTGTCACGCTACAGTAATCAGGATTACTATTCCTAATCATTGTTGATAAGCTCTGTTGCTCCAAATGGTCTGGATCAAAATTTTGCTTTGATCAACTGGTTCAGTTCAAATTCAAATTCACCTTTGTTATTGTTGAAGCACTTTGATCATGGACCTTGGTCATCATGAATCAAAACAATTCCAAGCTCAATTCAAATGCCCTTTGAATGGAAATCAAATCAAAACTCAAAGTGCCTTGTGGTGAATATTAAAAATAGGTTACAATTAAACTTTGCTCAAAAATGGTGAAACCTATTTTGTAAAATGCACAATAATCACTTGATCATGTCCTTGTGGTTTGGGGAATTTAATAAGCCATATATTAATTCAAACAAATTAAAGCGTTGGTGGAAAATCCCCCTTTTGCCATTTAATATTTAAATGAGATATAAAGTGAATTTATAATAACCCCAAACTTCTTGTGGGCCTCTGGTAATGATACTTACTAATTATGGAACACATATTAGGTTTTCCAAAAATGTCTAAGTAACTAAAACAAATACAAAAGGAAATAACAGAAAACAAAAAAAGGGATAAATAATAATAAAAAAAAGAGAAAAAAACCTATCCTACACTGTGGGCAAAGGCCCAACCAACCCATCCCCACCCCCACTAGGCCAGCCCACCCAGCCCACCGGGGTCATCCCCCTCACCCTGTTCACCACGCACTGCGTGGCGCCCATCCTGCGGTGCCATGGCCGGCATCGTGGCCGTGGCGGCCATCGGGTGGTCGCCGACGCGGTTAAGGTCGCCCCCGAGCTGCTCCCTCTTCGCAAACCCTAGCCGCGCCCCTACTCCTCCTTACTCGCGCCGCGTTCCTCCCTCCCTCTCTGCTTCCCCTCACTGAGCACGGCAGGCGCGGCCGTCGCCGCCCGTCGCGCATGGCCGTGGCCACGGGCCACCTCGTCGGCCATGGGCATGTCCAAGGTCACCGTGGGCCTCGTCTTCGTCACCCCCAGTGGCCAATCGGGCTCGGAAGCACCACGGGCGAAGACCCCCTTCTTCCCTTCCGTCACCGGCCGCCGACTCGGACGCCAGATTCGCCGCACCCCGACCGGCTCAGCCTCCTGCGCGCTCGCCATCGTCCTCCCCGATGTGAGCCGCCCTGGTTCCTCCTATTCCCCCCCGGTCCATGTTGTTCGCCGCGTTCCCGTTCATGCCCCGCGCCGGCAGCCGCCATGGCCAGAGCTTGAGCTCTCGGCCGATTGCTGCCGGGCTGCCCCCCTCCATCCGTGCTCGCCTGCATGGCCAGCCGCGCGTGACCACACCTCGCCGGGCGCCACCCCCTTCACGACCCCCTCGCCAGAGCGTCGTCCCATCCGACGCCGCCGTGCCCCTAGTCACCGGCGGGCATGTCCTGGCTAAGCCAGTGGGCTTGTCCCACTGACTGGTGGGCCAGCCCGAGGGGATTATCCCCTAATCCGTGATTAACAAAAGATACACCCACTGTTAAGTAATTTGTGCCATTGACATATGGGCCCAACCCCTAAATAACCCTTCAATTTAGTTAAACTGATAAATAAATAGCAACTGTCTCTATGACACCTGGGTCCCACTTGTAAGTATTTAAAGTAAATGAATTTATAATAATATCAGTGTATGAAATGTGGGTCCAGGGTAATTGAAATTAAGAAAAATGATTAATTAAACTGTGAGGCTGACCAGTGGGACCCACTGGTCAGGTTTGACCAGTCAACACTGTTCTGGATAATGTTACTAAAATAATAAAAGAAATTATTAAAAAGGATTTTAATGTTTTAAAATTGATTAAACTTATAAAATCAATATCTTTTAATCCGTATATCGGATCGAAAAACTTTATACATGAAAATTGATCAGAAAAATACAACGAATAAGAATACACTATCCGTATGTCTACCCCACCCCCTAACACACCGATCATCGACATTCCCCCCCTCCGGGCTGCCTGTCGATAATTCCCGGTACCGATAAAAAATACCCGGATGAATTTATTTCGAACACGAAATTTGTCCGGAATGGTTCAACTAGCACGTATACACCCCCGTTATCTTTGTCGGATGTCCACGACACCTCCAGCATGAACCCTCCCCCCTCCGGACACCCTGTCCGGTAATCACCCGGAGCTGGTAGTTCATCCCCGGATGAATTCCCGCTCCGAGCAACGTGCATTGCACTGCGTTAGAACACCGTTAACATTGCATACGTCATGCTATTCATCTGTTTGCTATGATTGCTTTATATTTATTGTTTCTTCCCCCTTTTGTTCTCCGGTAGACCCCGCTGCTACCGCCGACTACACCGATGCTGAGTACGACTACTTCGTCGACGACCGTACCGCTACCGTCGAGCTTGCAGGCAAGCAGAGCCATTCTCTTCCCCAGATATCGCCTATCTTTCCGTACATTTCTTGCATTAGGCATGGTTACTGCTGCTGCTACGATTACAATCCTATTCAATTGCATAGCCTGATTTTGTCGCCCCTTGATGTACCTTTCTTATCCTATGCAGCCTGTTATAATTATGCATATATTCAGCAGTGAACCCTGCGCATTGTTAGCTAGGACTAGATAGCGGGCCGTGATCACTCAGGGGGTGAACACGGATACAATATATACAACTGCACAGGTACGGTACAAAGCAGACACCGCCAAAGGCCCCTATCTGGGTTATGCCTAGTCACCTCAAGTGCGAGCTATCAAGGAGTAATCCTTGTACTCCACTCGAGGCTGACTTTGTCTTGCCGTTGCCGCCATAGGGTCCTGAACAGCGGTTGTCCTTAAAGGTAAGAATTCGGGCGACCCAACGGTGCCTGCGAGAGCTATATTGTCGGGAACGACAGGGAGGGTACGACCGACGTTACTGGCGTGCTTGGCCCCTGCTCGTATCTCGCGAGAGTTACCAAACCACGAAAGTCGAGCTCTACCAAGAGCACACGCGAGACAAGGTATGGAGACAGTTCACCTTGTTGGTAACCGCAGTGACTTGGTGGGACGACAGGGCAGGCACCGATGTACTGGTGGTCCTGACTGCTGTCGTTGACCGCGGGTCGGTTAAGTCGAGGCAACGATAACGGTTGTCACGCAGGTTAATTAAAATGCTAAATGGTTCGGCGGATGACTTGAGAGACCCGTTGGTCTATACGCACTACCTACACGTGGGATTACGGTGTGGGCCCTCCGCGTCGTAGTTCGTCCGAAAGCTCTTCAGACGTCAGCAGTACTGCGGCCTGATTGCCGAGAAGTGGTCTTGTCTTTTGCTGCAGCAGGTGTGTTTGGATTTGCTTTTGCTTCACCGGCCAGACTCGCACCGTGCAGGAGCGTGCAAGGGTGAGGGACCTAGACCCCTTGGCGCATAGGAATTAGTCCGGCGGATGGCCTCTCTGTTGAGCCTAGGATGGGCTGCGATGTGTCGGATAGCCTCTGTGGGGCGTTCCCTAACAAGGTTCACGCCACCCTGGAGATCCGAGCATGCAGGCTGAACAGTAGTGCACCCCTGCAGGGAGTTTAATCTATTCGAATAGCCGTGTCCACGGTAACAGGACGCTTTATGCTGAAGCTGGATCTTACCACTAGAAACTATTATTATTAAACTGTATGGTTCCACGTTTTCTTCCTCGCGGGGATGTCGAGGAGGTGAACTCGGAGGCATTATTATTATCAATCATTACAACTTATATTATACAATGTTGCAGCAACTTCTGCTTCATTGCTACTTTATTGCTTTATATGAACTGTTGGCTGATTCTCTTCTCATGCTGCAAGACAACGTCGGAAGATGCTAGTCTTTGATAGGACTAGCTTCTTACCCTTATTCTGATTTCTATCTTGCCGTCCACTATATATACAGCCTCCCTTTTCCGTTGATACCAATGCATAATGCTTAGTAGCGGACGTAAGACTCGCGGGTATACTAGATACTCACCTGCTTTATTTCCTTTACTGTTTTGCCTGATCGGCCGCCGCAGTCGACGTTGGAGCCCAGGAGCAGGAGTACCTCGGAGGTGGATACTACTACGTCGAGACCCCCGCTGACCAGGACCAGGAGTAGTTTCGGAGGCTCCCAGGCAGGAGGCCTTGCCTTTTCGATTTGTATCTCTGATGTTATTTGTGCTAGCCTTCTTAAGGCAAAACTTGACTAACTATGTCTGTACTCAGATATTATGGCTTGTATAACTTATGTATTCGGGTCCGCGTGACCCCCTTTATTGTAACATATTGGTTTATCCTTTTGTGTTTAGTGTTGTGCTGTGATATTCTCACCGTGGCACCCTAATCTCAGCCGTGTACCCTGCGTGTATGATTACTGTACACGGATTGATTTTGGGGGCGTCACAAGTTGGTATCAGAGTCGACTGCCTGTAGGAAGCCACCCCACCACTACCTGGTCGAAGTTGAGTCTAGACTTTGCAAAACTACTTTGCTAACTTAATGTTTGGCTTACGGGCCCACATCGATGTCACTACGTGTGATATCTTTGGTATTAGGATCTTTTTCTCTGTACCTATGCTCTGGGACTCTGCTCTCTTATCCTTGCTGGTAAGTTTTATTAACCCTAACTTTAGGTTCTCGTACCTCCTTCCTTCCGGAGAGCACTGCATTCCAGATGATCGCCTGCTTCACCTGAAGATTTCAGAGGTTAAACTCTGATAAATTCTCGAGAACCTGCGTGTTCATCACCTTTGCAATCCCATGCTACCGATAAGTCCGTGTGGATAATTGCATCCACCTCCCGATCTGGAAATCACAATTTCCTTGTACTTAAGCATCAAGTTATTCTGGTGCTTCTGTCACCCGATGACTTGGCATTCATTCCCCTTCTGGTTGAGTGCCCATACTCACATCGGATCCTTCGCGAACCATCCGACCTTTTTGTGGATTACTATCCGACTATTCTTACATGGCTTATTCCATGTTTCAATTGGATTCATCGTGTGAAATACCCTCCATGCCCCTTGATGATTTGTGTTATCGTCGACAACCTCCCTTGTCTCCGTGCCAATACAACTTGGTCATATATATCATGCTCTGCTTTCCCTTGGGAAGTTTATACACGTGATACTTGTGTATCATCACTTTTTCCCGTCCATTGAACTGTTGATCCGACAATGACATTTACCTTTCCGTTGGTCCGTTTGATCAAACAACCATGTTTTAGCTTCCATTGGTCTGTTTAATCTTTCTTTTAATATAAATTATCTGGGCAGTGATAATTCCCTGCTTATGTAAACACTTTGGTGTGCTACATTTTCTGTACAACTAGTTACGATTGTTGATGACTTTTCGGTGACCACCGATGGACGAGAATTTTGCCAATTGGTCCGCCTCGTCTTAACGAGCAGGAAAATGGTTCTCTTCGTCCCTCGCCCTTGGCACTGATGTTGTTGCCGACATAGTTTACAAGTTGATCTCCGTCATACCCTTCCAACTTGATCGCATTGAATGTCACCACCCTGGTTCAATGGGGCCCATAACCCACAGTTCCAAAGGACCGAAACCTGACTCTTTTTTTACCTTTCTGATTTCGAGGTTATTCGTTCTTGACCTCGTATGCACTTCACGAGTCCCCTACCTTGTAATATTCAGTCTGATGTCAGACTTGGTGCTTTTGCCTGCTGCTATGTACCCCTCTTTCGCCATCCGTCATCGACATCGAATGCATGCCAATCCTCTTGGAGCACCTCATGCTTTCTTTTGTTTCTCCCGATGTATTCCTCTGAGATAAACTCAGAAGATACTCTGTATCCCCTTTTTCGTTGAACAACCTCGGTTGATCAACCTGGTACCGATCCGACACCCTGAGTTTAACCCCCCAACCTATTCGTAAGTACGATGAAGACCCTGAATGAAGGATGATAACTCGTCGAGATGCAACGATGCAGAGAAATCAAGACTTCAACAAGAAGGATCAACCCCTTTGAGAAGGACAACAAGCACCAAGAAGACTAGTTAGAATACGAAACCGAAACCCTACCCCTTGCCCTACCTTTAATTCTTGGGACGAGAATTCTTTGTAGTGGTGGAGATTTGTAACACCCCGGGTGTCACGCTACAGTAATCAGGATTACTATTCCTAATCATTGTTGATAAGCTTTGTTGCTCCAAATGGCCTGGATCAAAATTTTGCTTTGATCAACTGGTTCAGTTCAAATTCAAATTCACCTTTGTTATTGTTGAAGCACTTTGATCATGGACCTTGGTCATCATGAATCAAAACAATTCCAAGCTCAATTCAAATGCCCTTTGAATGGAAATCAAATCAAAACTCAAAGTGCCTTGTGGTGAATATTAAAAATAGGTTACAATTAAACTTTGCTCAAAAATGGTGAAACCTATTTTGTAAAATGCACAATAATCACTTGATCATGTCCTTGTGGTTTGGGGAATTTAATAAGCCATATATTAATTCAAACAAATTAAAGAGTTGGTGGAAAATCCCCCTTTTGCCATTTAATATTTAAATGAGATATAAAGTGATTTTATAATAACCCCAAACTTCTTGTGGGCCTTTGGTAATGATACTTACTAATTATGGAACAGATATTAGGTTTTCCAAAAATGTCTAAGTAACTAAAACAAATACAAAAGGAAACAACAGAAAACAAAAAAAAAGGATAAATAATAATAAAAAAAAGAGAAAAAAAACCTATCCTACACTGTGGGCAAAGGCCCAACCAATCCATCCCCACCCCACTAGGCCAGCCCACCCAGCCCACCGGGGTCATCCCCCTCACCCTGTTCACCACGCACTGCGTGGCGCCCATCCTGCGGCGCCATGGCCGGCATCGTGGCCGTGGCGGCCATCGGGTGGTCTCCGGCGCGGTTAAGGTCGCCCCCGAGCTTCTCCCTCTTCGCAAACCCTAGCCGCGCCCCCTACTCCTCCTTACTCGCGCCGCGTTCCTCCCTCCCTCTCTGCTTCCCCTCACCGAGCACGGCAGGCGCGGCCGTCGCCGCCCGTCGCGCATGGCCGTGGCCACGGGCCACCTCGTCGGCCGTGGGCATGTCCAAGGTCACCGTGGGCCTCGTCTTCGTCACCCCCAGTGGCCAATCGGGCTCGGAAGCACCACGGGCGAAGACCCCCTTCTTCCCTTCCGTCACCGGCCGCCGACTCGGACGCCAGATTCGCCGCACCCCGACCAGCTCAGCCTCCTGCGCGCTTGCCATCGTCCTCCCCGATGTGAGCCGCCCTGGTTCCTCCTATTCCTCCCCCCGGTCCATGTTGTTCGCCGCGTTCCCGTTCATGCCCCGCGCCGGCAGCCGCCATGGCCAGAGCTTGAGCTCTCGGCCGCTTGCTGCCGGGCTGCCCCCCCCTCCATCCGTGCTCGCCTGCATGGCCAGCCGCGCGTGACCAGACCTCGCCGGCGCCACCCCTTTCACGACCCCCTCGCCGGAGCGTCGTCCCATCCGACGCCGCCGTGCCCCTAGTCACCGGCGGGCATGTCCTGGCTAAGCCAGTGGGCTTGTCCCACTGACTGGTGGGCCAGCCCGAGGGGATTATCCCCTAATCCGTGATTAACAAAAGATACACCCACTGTTAAGTAATTTGTGCCATTGACATATGGGCCCAGCCCCTAAATAACCCTTCAATTTAGTTAAACTGATAAATAAATAGCATGTCTCTATGACACCTGGGTCCCACTTGTAAGTATTTAAAGTAAATGAATTTATAATGATATCAGTGTATGACATGTGGGTCCAGGGTAATTGAAATTAATAAAAATGATTAATTAAACTGTGAGGC
Organism: Bromus sterilis; assembly: GCA_950022295.1. Taxonomy (NCBI): domain Eukaryota; kingdom Viridiplantae; phylum Streptophyta; class Magnoliopsida; order Poales; family Poaceae; genus Bromus; species Bromus sterilis. The sequence goes on from OX465601.1 coordinate 247,036,755, forward strand.
TGACCAGTGGGACCCACTGGTCAGGTTTGACCAGTCAACACTGTTCTGGATAATGTTACTAAAATAATAAAAGAAATTATTAAAAAGGATTTTTAATGTTTTAAAATTGATTAAACTTATAAAATCAATATCTTTTAATCCGTATATCGGATCGAAAAACTTTATACATGAAAATTGATCAGAAAAATACAACGAATAAGAATACGCTATCCGTACGTCTACCCCACCCCCCTAACACACCGATCATCGACATTCCCCCCCTCCGGGCTGCCTGTCGATAATTCCCGGTACCGATAAAAAATACCCGGATGAATTTATTTCGAACACGAAATTTGTCCGGAATGGTTCAACTAACACGTATACACCCCCGTTATCTTTGTCGGATATCCACGACACCTCCAGCATGAACCCTCCCCCTCCGGACACCCTGTCTGGTAATCACCCGGAGCTGGCAGTTCATCCCCGGATGAATTCCCGCTCCGAGCAACGTGCATTGCACTGCGTTAGAACACCGTTAACATTGTATACGTCATGCTATTCATCTGTTTGCTATGATTGCTTTATATTTATTGTTTCTTCCCCCTTTTGTTCTCCGGTAGACCCCGCTGCTACCGCCGACTACACCGATGCTGAGTACGAGTACTTCGTCGACGACCGTACCGCTACCGTCGAGCTTGCAGGCAAGCAGAGCCATTCTCTTCCCCAGATATCGCCTATCTTTCCGTACATTTCTTGCATTAGGCATGGTTACTGCTGCTGCTACGATTACAATCCTATTCAATTGCATAGCCTGATTTTGTCGCCCCTTGATGTACCTTTCTTATCCTATGCTGCCTGTTATAATTATGCATATATTCAGCAGTGAACCCTGCGCATTGTTAGCTAGGACTAGATAGCGGGCCGTGATCACTCAGGGGGTGAACACGGATACAATATATACAACTGCACAGGTACGGTACAAAGCAGACACCGCCAAAGGCCCCTATCTGGGTTATGCCTAGTCACCTCAAGTGTGAGCTATCAAGGAGTAATCCTTGTACTCCACTCGAGGCTGACTTTGTCTTGCCGTTGCTGCCATAGGGTACTGAACAGCGGTTGTCCTTAAATGTAAGAAGTCGGGCGACCCAACGGTGCCTGCGAGAGGTATATTGTCGGGAACGACAGGGAGGGTACGACCGGCGTTACTGGCGTGCTTGGCCCCTGCTCGTATCTCGCGAGAGTTACCAAACCACGAAAGTCGAGCTCTACCAAGAGCACATGCGAGACAAGGTAAGGAGACGGTTCACCTTGTTGGTAACCGCAGTGACTTGGTGGGACGACAGGGCAGGCACCGATGTACTGGTGGTCCTGACTGCTATCGTTGACCGCGGGTCGGTTAAGTCGAGGCAACGATAACGGTTGTCACGCAGGTTAATTAAAATGCTAAATGGTTCGGCGGATGACTTGAGAGACCCGTTGGTCTGTACGCACTACCTACACGTGGGATTATGGTGTGGGCCCTCCGCGTCGTAGTTCGTCCAAAAGCTCTTCAGACGTCGCCGGGAAGTGGTCTTGTCTTTTGCTGCAGCAGGTGTGTTTGGATTTGCTTTTGCTTCACCGGCCAGACTCGCACCGTGCAGGAGCGTGCAAGGGTGAGGAACCTAGACCCCTTGGCGCATAGGATATAGTCCGGCGGATGGCCTCTCTGTTGAGCCTAGGATGGGCTGCGATGTGTCGGATAGCCTCGGTGGGGCGTTCCCTAACAAGGTTCACGCCACCCTGGAGATCCGAGCGTGCAGGATGAACAGTAGTGCACCCCTGCAGGGAGTTTAATCTATTCGAATAGTCGTGTCCACGGTAACAGGACGCTTTATGCTGAAGCTGGATCTTACCACTAGAAACTATTATTATTAAACTGTATGGTTCCGGGTTTTCTTCCTCGCGGGGATGTCGAGGAGGTGAACTCGGAGGCATTATTATTATCAATCATTACAACTTATATTATACAATGTTGCAGGAACTTCTGCTTCATTGCTACTTTATTGCTTTATATGAACTGTTGGTTGATTCTCTTCTCATGCTTTAAGACAGCGTCGGAAGATGCTAGTCTTCGATAGGCCTAGCTTCTTACCCTTATTCTGATTTCTATCTTGCAGTCCACTATATATACAGCCTCCCTTTTCCGTTGATACCAATGCATAATGCTTAGTAGTGGACGTAAGACTCGCGGGTATACTAGATACTCACCTGCTTTATTTCCTTTACTGTTTTGCCCGATCGGCCGCTGCAGTCGACGTTGGAGCCCAGGAGCAGGAGTACCCCGGAGGTGGATACTACTACGTCGAGACCCCCGCTGACCAGGACCATGAGTAGTTTCGGAGGCTCCCAGGCAGGAGGCCTTGCCTTTTCGATCTGTATCTCTGATGTTATTTGTGCTAGCCTTCTTAAGGAAAAACTTGACTAACTATGTCTGTACTCAGATATTATGGCTTGTATAACTTATGTATTCGGGTCTGCGTGACCCCCTTTATTGTAACATATTGGTTTATCCTTTTGTGTTTAGTGTTGTGTTGTGATATTCTCACCGTGGCACCCTAATCTCAGCCGTGTACCCTGCGTGTATGATTACTGTACACGGATTGATTTTGGGGGCGTCACAAGCATGGAACCAGTCTCGCGTAAACGCGTAAGGTCGGTCGGGGGCCGCTTCATCAAACATTGCGGCAACGCTAAATGAGTACACGTGGGAGGGTAACGAATGAAGATTCGATGCCCACATCCTAGATGTGTTCTACCAGTACAATACATCTACGCATAGCTAGCTCTGATACCACTGTTGGGATACGGGGCAGAAAACACAAATTTTTCATACCTACGGTACCCGAACCCAAGATCTATGCTATGGCGATGTAAAGTAACGGAGGGAATCGGTGTTCATACCTTTGAAGACCGAAAGAGGGAAACGTTCTTGCGAACGTGGTTGGCGTAGACTTAGAACTACGATCTCCCTGTCGTGTAGAAGACCACCACCGGCGAGGATGACTCCCGGTAAACCTTCAGCGACGAAGTAGCACCACAGATGTAGTGCCTCGAAGAGATTATACACATACGGTACAATCGATGTTCCTCCCGGGCCCCAAACCAGGCGAGCAGCGGAAGAAAGACGGCTACGGATCCCGACTCCAGCAGAGCGACGACCTGCCTTATGGTGGAGAACTCCAATCCTGGTGCAGACTCCAAACAAGGGGAGTCCACTTCCGGGAAGGAGAAGGAGGAAGAAGGAGATATTGGTGTGTTGGAAAAAGGGGGGGCTACCCCTCCTTATATAGTCCAAGGGGGGGGGTGTGATCCTCCTCCCCTCCCCCATGTGGGACTAAACTCTCAAGGGGGGGGGAGTCCGCCGGCCATAGGGGGGGTTGGGCCCCACCCTTGGCGCCAAGCCCTAGGGGGGAAACCCCCTCCTCCCCTAATGGGCCCCATGGGCCCATTTAGCCTTTTCCCCATTTTTTTAATTTATTTAATATGTTTTAAATATTTAATTCAGATAATTAAATAATAAAACATTATTAAAACAATTAAACTTTATTTTGAACTATTCAAAATGTCCGGAAACCATTCCGTCCTCCTCCGGAACTATTCCGGTGATTTCTCCTATTTCACCGATTGATCCCGTAACTGTCCTATGCATCGATTGCCCTTAAGTGTAACACCCTAACGGTCCGGGAAATAGCAGACATGGTCGAGACTCTTCTCATTGACCAATGACTAGTCAGTTGGACCTGGTTACAATCCTTGACAGCCCCTGCGCTTCCATCGAATGAACTTCGATCGCTTTTGGAAACCGTTAACGATACGACGTAATCCCTTTGTGCTGCGGTACTTTGTTTGTCCGAGGTTTGATCGTCGGTATCCTACATACCGTGTTCACATCTCGTTCACAACAAACAACTTCTCTCGTCCATGATCATTGCATCTCTTGTGACCTAGTCACGTCCTTGCAAGGTGTTGATGCAATATCACCGAGTGGGCCCAGAGTACCTGTCCTGTCACAAGGACTGACAAATCCCGCTCTGATCTATTAACATACTCATCAACCATCTATTTTGGAATACCCAAAGTGCACCGTTATAGCCAGCATATTTCAGTCAGGCGGTGGGATACAAATCAAAGTCTCCTCATAGATGACAATTACGTATGATCATTACGGTCATAGCAACGCTGAACTATGTGACTCGATCACATTGCAATACTTTAGGTGGGTGTACGTCCATCACATCATTCCCCTTAACGATATGACCTCATTGTCAATGGACTTAAGTGTAGCCATGATCAGGAAATCTTGATCAATCAATTGCCCAATGAGATAGTTTACCCGAGTTAAACTACGGACCATGTTTTATACTACACCTGTATTAGTATTTCCAAGTAACACAGTTATAGCAAAGTATAAAACGTATTATGAACAAAACGGATATGTGACAAATATCTTTATTAATTTGGCTCTAGGGCACATATCCAACACCTTTGTGGTCAAGAGAGGACGAGAATTATGTAGGGCCACAAAAGCACACCTGAGAGTTCATTGTTCTCAATCTATGCATTTCCCAATGTCACCGCGACCATCCAAAGAGAGTACCACAATCACCACAACATATCTCAAGGATAGTCAAATACAAGCACCAAGAGACTCTCAATCTTCAATCAACACACAAAAGAGGAAATCACTCATGAAAATATTTTTCTAACCCATGTCCAATAGACCACTGTCACGATGGTCTCGGGGATTATACTAGATAAGATCAAGTGAGTACATTAATCCAATACATAGAGGAAGAGGAAATATCATGGGATCACCCTAGATTAACATATCCTATGATCACAACGAAGATCACATCATGGGAGAGAGAATTCACCACATAGCTACTGGTAGAAACCTCAACCCCGAGGAGGGACTACTCCCGCATCATGGAGGGAGGAAGCAACGTTGATGGAGATGAATCCGGGGGCACTTCCTCGTCCCGGCAAGGTGCCGACACATGAATTCTGGTCCCCCGAAGCTTGTCGGCGATGGCGGCGGAGATCGGAATTGCTTCTAGAGAAAAGGGGTCTGGAATTTGGGTTTTCGCGATGGGAGAATAAAAAGGAGCCAAAGGGGGCACCGAGGGGGCCACCAAGAGTCCAGGCGGCCTCCCGGCGCGGCCCCACCTTAGGCCGCGCCACTTGGCCACCTGGGCACCAGGTGGGGCCCCTATGGCCCTTTTTCGGTGAATCCGAAAGCTTCTGGAACACTGATTTTTTATCTGACTTTTCCCAAATTTTTGGAGCACTTTTAATATGGGGGAAACGTGAAATAGAAAAACAACAGAAAATAGGAACTGGCACTAGGGTGCACTGAGTTAATAAGTTAGTCCAAATATGATCAAAAGTGTATGAAAGTGTATCTAGATCATAGCAATATCACACAAAACATGCATGGAGCAAGCAGAAATTATAGATACGTTTGGGACGTATCAACATCCCCAAGCTTAATTCGTGCTCGTCCTCGAGTAGGTAAATGATAACAAGCATAATTTCTGTGGTGACATGCTAGCAACCATATAAGAACTTTGAAAAGTAAAGCAATCAAGGTATGTGATTCAATTCAAGTCATAACATGCAATAGTCTATATTAGTATTGAAACAAGCAACAAAAGAACATTAGGTGCAAGATCTCTCGTTGTCCGTGACTCGAATGTCTCCAAATGATGTTTGTGTGCAAGAAGGGGATAGGGAATACGAGAGAAAAAGTATTTTTGTGTAACAGCCCAGTTTTCGCAAAAATCAAAAATTTTGTTTTCGGTGTGAATTGTTTCATTGTCTGATTTGTTTGCGGTGTTTGCATCCCCGATTTATCGATCGGCGATTATTTTTCCCCCTCTTATCTCGTATCGGACGGAGACCGACCCTTGCCACCCTGACACTCGACCTTTGCGACACCGGGATTCACCCGAGCACCGTCGCGAAAACCGCACGAGACCAGCCGCAACCAACGGGACGAAAACCCCGTTTAATTATTATATGGCGCGCCGGAAAGTGTTTTCGGAACGGTTCCAATGCGAGGTGAACGCCGCCGGCTCGACGCGCTGATCGCGCAGTTTGAAGTTTTACCCGAATCGGAGGTACGGCGGACCCCCGACGGTCAGAAATGTGAGCACCGCACGCGCGAGAGAAAAACCGGTGATGTTTTTGCAAACTGCCAGCCACCGGGGCTATATAAATACCACCACACTCCCACCCATTTCTAGGGTTTCCCTAGCCACAATTTGCAGCCACCCCCTCACAAAATCCCCAATTTTTGCAATTTAGCCCCCAAAATCCCGAAATTGTGCTCCCCTGCGATCTGGACCGTCAGATCTTGCGATCCGACGGCCCAGATCCACGCCAACCTCTCCACCAACCTCCACCATGGAGACCCTCTCGCCGCCGCCTCCATCCGTGGGCGCCGCCGCACGTAGCCGGCCGCCGCCGCCGGCCAGCAGCAGCCAGCCGGAGCCGCGCGCCCCCCTTCCTCCTCTCCTTCTCCTCTCCCTTCTCCTCCTTCCTCCTCTCACCTCCCTCCCTCTTCCCTGTTCTCTCCAGGACCGGCTGCCATGGCCATGGACCCGACCTCGCAGCAGACCAGAGTTCGGGCCGCCCTTCAAGCCGCTGCGCCGATCCGCCTCCAAACCGCGCCCGACCGACCCCCCTCGGCCTCATCTCCGCGCCGCCGCGCTCTGGCCGGAGGGCCGCCTCGCCCGTCCTCTCTAGCGCACGCCGTCGGCCACCGGTTGCTGGAGCCGCCGCCGCTTGGTTCGGGAGCAAACCGAGCCGGCTAGGCCAACCTCCCAGCCGCCTTGGGCCGGCCCAGCTCCCACGCCCCAGCGGTCCACTTCCAGATCCAGCCCGAGACGCCAGATCCGGCCAGCGCAGTGATGGGCCGAGGCCCATGGTGGGTCTTCCCCTTTTTTCTCTCCTCTGTTTTTTTTCCTTAGTCTTATTTCTGCTAAGTCTTTTTATTACTGCTGCTGTATCAGTTTTGCAACGATGATAGCGATTAAACCGTAGCTCCGATGAACGTGCCCCAAAACGAAAGTTGCTCAGAATTGCGTGTACTTTAATTCATATTTTGTGAGCATTTGCATTTGAGCTCATCTTGATTGTGTAATTGTGTGATGAACAGGGCATCAGGCCGTTAAACTGCTACTTTTCCTGTTTAGTGCTGCTGTTTATATTTTGTTGCAACTTTGCATGATGATTATGACTCATCCATGAGGCCTATTGCATTGATTATTTCTCCTATGTGTTAAGCATCATTTTTAATTCATTTCCATGCTTTAACTTGCCATGTTTGGGTGCTATAGCTATATTAAATCTTGCTCCAAAGTGGTGATCCTGATGTTAATGTGCTGTTGTTGCTGAAACTGTTATTTTGTTGCAACTTCGGTCGACGAGTGTGTCGCGACTGTTTATCGGAATTGAGGGATTCAAATTGCATATTGCTAAGCATCATGTCTACTTTCATTACATGTATTGCATCTTCATGTTAGCATTCCTGGTCATATAGATTTTGAGCTCCAAAGTTGCTATGCTGCTGTTGTTGACAACCACCTCTGTTTTTCTCTAAGTCTGTTACTTTGTGATGCCATGTTGTTTGCTTAATATATTTTGATCTATGATGCCTTTTTGCATGATTCTTTTTGCAATGCCTTCCATGTCATATATACTTTAATTGCAAGTCAATTGTGAGCATGTTTGCATTGATTAACCTGTTTATGCATTGCTCTATACTGTGCTTCGTGATGTTGGAAGTTTGTGCCCGTAACTTGTTGTGCTTTTATCTTTTTAACCGTAACTCCGTTTGGGGTGTTCTTTATATGTAACTTGATTAGTTTTTCGTGTACTTTGTGTTTATGCTATTGTTTGCTGTTGACAACCAACCTAAAATATGGTTTAGGACAGAACAGTACCAAATGTTTTGATCATCGTGCGACACTTAGTGTTATGCCATCTTTAGGTTGTGCCTCACTTAAATTGACTAGCATAGATAGTTTACCTTGTGCTTCACCTCTTGAAATGTTTGTGTGCTATGCCATGCTTGTTTGAGTTGCCATGTTAATAACCGTTGGTTGATCACCTGTAGCTAAGCAACTGGAACCACCGTAAATGTGCGGTATCGTCGTGTGTGACCGATACCCCACTTAAACCGTTAGTAACCGTTCTCGGCGATAGATCCGTATCGCGTTGCCGTGTAGTGTGATGTCTTGTTGATCTTGTGTTGCTCCGTAGTAATAGTGGTGCATCGTTGATTGCTTTCCAGTGGTTACCGCCTTGTGTGCTCCCGCGGGTACCTCTCGGAGACGATGCGAGCTTGCGATCAACTACACCTTCAGAACTCGACTTATCAACAGGCAAGGACTATACATTACTTATGATCCATTCTATTTCAACCAGCGGTTTGCATGCTAGTCTAGGTTAGGTTCGATGTTTGATCCTACCACATGATTACATCCTCTTTCAAACATATACAACCATGTCCCCTCCCAGGAAACCTTGTACTGCTATGTTACATTTGCTCGTTGCTCAGCCCCTGCTTAGTATGCATGCTTAGGATGCTACGATGTTACCCTGTTACTCCTTGGTTTGGGATATCACATTATTATTATTGTTGTTGTTGATGATATGATTATTATAATGTTGACTATATTCGACGAAGGATGGAAGGTCTAGGCTATCCCGCCCCGACGCTTTGTTCCATTCGAGTCACCTAGGACCCGAGTTCCGGGTATTGGTTTTAAGACTGAGCGTGCCTAATCGCGTGTGGGATTTTATGGGGTCCCCTCTTCTTACCTACCTAGCTTCAAGCATTTCTAGTAGTGGCCCAAGCTGATTTACCATTTGAAACCGTGTGTGTGCTGGTCAGCTGCCAACAGTATTGAAACCAACCCGGACCAGCGGAGACATGGTTTCCCTGTTGGTCCACTTTTGACCGGCGAGGGCCCGAGGCCTCACGTGAGGCGTCTCGGTAACCCAAACCCTGTTGAGACGGAAGAGTCCGATCCGAGAGCGTGGCCATCTTTTGGATTGGTTGTCGAATCCCCGGGGGCCACCCGGATTTGTTTGTTGTTAGCTAGAGGGACCTGTCGTTTCGGATCTCTTGGAACTAAATCATAAAATGGTTGCCTGTGATGGGTAGCAACTGAGAGAGATGGACGTGCGTGCGGAGCCTCGTAATGGGCAGTTGGTAAACCCCTGCAGGGTTAAATCTTTTCGAGAAGCCGTGTCCACGGTTATGGACGACTTGAGACCTACTCCTTGTTCATAGACAACAACAACTGAGATAATCTTAATATAACTTGATCAACGTGTGTGTGCCTTGACTGCTTCTTCTTCGTCGGGATGCAAAGAGGAGGACAAGGATAGGATAGGTGTTATGATTGCGTAAGTAGGTGATAGCAGACTTGTTGGAGGCGATTCCTCATCGAATGCTTGGCTTCTTATCTTACTCTCTAGATCGTTAGCCACTTCATAAATGCTAGTGCGGCAGCAACCTCACCACTTACCCCTTCCTTACCGTAAACTACTAGTTGTCCTAGAATGACGAGTGATGAAGTCCTTGATGGGTCAGATGACCACTACAGTTGGATGCTGAGTACCTCTGTACTCACGATACTACCCCCAAACTCTTTTCAGGGTTCTGGTCGACAAAAGGTATGGTGATCGACGTTTCACGTGGAGACTCGACGACGACTAGTTAGGCGGATCCCGGCGGAGGGCCTGGACCCGTGTGGTTATGGGGATCGATGTTTTTCTCTTTGCCACTAGGCATTTGATTGTAGTCTGTACTCAGACATCTATCTTCCGCTGTTGTATTGTATCTGAGGCAGTTGTATGCCGATTGTATGAGATTTGTATCCTTGTATCTGTAATGTTGTGATATCATGTTGGAAACCCGGGGCATATGACTTCGTCATATGTCGCGGTGGGACAATTATGTGCTTCGTCCCCTGATCTGGATGGAAACATCTAGATCTGGAACAGTACCGTATATCGGGCCCTACATTTTGTTGAGAACTCAATCCACTAACTTTTCAAACTTGGTCTTCTTTGGAATCTTAACTTGACTCGTCCCCAGACCACTAGCCAGGTACATGTCAATTTGATCCACTCCCTTTCAATATTTTGAGCACTCATGCAATGGATGAGCGTAAGCATGAGAGTTGACACTTAGGATGGCAAAGAGACAAATATGGTGGAGGAGGAAGACAAAAAAGGTGAGAAAGGCTCACATCAATGAGGACAATCACAGGCGAGAGAAGGCCAAATGATAGATATGATGTGAGGAGTAGGGATTGCCATGCAACGGATGCACATATGAGCTAAGAAAAGCTCTCCAATGGAAGTAGTGGGGGTGCGTCCAACTTGCTCGCTCATGAAGACCTAGAGCTCGTTTGAGGAGGCTCATCCTTGGAATATGCAATCCAAGTTTTATAGTGTGAAGGTCCCCACATAGCTATATGCATAATGATCATCTCTATGGAGTACAAAGATAAGAGGGAGTATGAGTGTGGATCTTTCAAAAGGAATAGTAGTGTTGCCCCTTTCTCTCTTTTTATTTTCCTTTTCTCTTTTTTCTATTTTTTGTATTTTTTGGTGGCCTCAATGGCTCTTTCTATGTAAATCTCATTTATCCTCTTTGGGATCTTTTATTTTGTCCACTTTGGGATGTTTTCCTCACTTAAGGGAAACAATCTAATTTACAAGAGGGTATAGAAGATCTTTCACACTTTACAAGGTACTCAAATCATAAAGAAGATGTAGCTATCATGATGTATGCAATGTATGCCTCTGCCAGTGTAGTAGGAACATGTATGACATGAAGATCAAGTCATGAAGAGGTGGATGTTGCATGGCAATATATCTCAGAAAGGCTATGGAAATGCCTTGATAGGTAGGTATGGTCGCTGTTTTGAGGAAAGATATAGGGAGGTTTATGATGACGGAGCGTATCATGCCAAGGGTTTGGATGTACCGGCAAAGGTGGATGCCAACTCTCAGAGTGAGAATAAGGCAATGCACGGTACAGAAGAGGCTACAAATATGAGGAGGTGGAAGTGTCAACTTTCAATACTTACATTAGTCCGAAGAACTCATGCACTTATTATCGTCAACTCTCAATCTAATAAGGAGGTTCTCAAAGAGACAAGTACCCCGAGGAGGAGTGTATGGGGGTTTGGTTATCCTTGCGCATCCTCGACTCTTGATACGTGAGTGTACTGTAATATCCGATCCCTCCAAAGATTAGTCATCCATCTAGTAGCTAGAGTTCTCAACTAGTTTTGTAGGTTTTTGAAAATAAACACGGATTGCCCAAAATACGACACCTATCACTAATAGGCTAGAGCTCTTGACCCCAAAAGTTCAAACATTACTTACAACAATACCTCAAAACTATTGCAAGTTACTACTAAAACTAAATAGCAACCTCAATTACCTACTTTCAAGACAAGACACAACTCAGTGCAACAACCAACTCTCTTAACAAGATAAACATGAAGACTAAAGAGAGTTCCAGCAACAAACTAAACAAAATCCAAGGCTCTTGCTAAAGACAAACTAAGACTAAAACTAAACATGGCAGTAGCTACGAAAAGATAAAGAACACACAACAGCAGAAAGATAAGCATGAAAAATCCTATGATGTGTTCTAGATTGAAGTGGAGCGTGTTTCTCTCCCACACAAAGTAATCTAGGGTCTAACCTTTTATGAATATCAAGAAAAACTAAAGAGAAAAAATATTAAACCTAAGAGCGAGACGCTCCAAGCATAGCACATAACACATGAAGTGATAAAAATATAGTGAGACGAAGGACGAACTGATGATTGTTGATGGGGAAGGGGATGCACGGGGGCATCCCCAAGCTTAGATGCTTGAGTCTCCTTGAATATTTATTGGGGATGCATGGGGGCATCCCCAAGATTGAGCGTTTGACAGTCCCGGATCTTCTTTCATCATCTTCCCTCGCACACTTGAAAACTCCCTTCATACATAACTCATCATAAGCTGATTAGAGAGGTTAGTACCGTTAATAAAATAATTTTCCCCACTGTAAATAAAGATATTCTTGAAGAGCTACTGTTTCTCAAGATTGCGAAAACCTTTTTTCAAAGAAAAAACAAGCTTAAGGTTTGCAAAAGTAAGGAATGGCAAAACGTGGAAGAATCTGTGAAAAACAGAACAACAGACAGTACAGAATTTTTTCGGGGCACTTCTGCAACTCAAATAAAAAAACTCAGAACATACGAATGTTTCAAAATTGTATAGAGCATGCTGTGTAAAAAGTTCAGCTCAAAAAGTTGAACTGGTGATTTGTTCCGACTTTTTCCGTCAAGCAGACAAAATCTGTTTTCTGGACATCATGTCACAACTTTTTCTTCCCTTATGATAAGAGGCTAAACTTGGCACTAAGCTTGAAAATAAAGATACAGTGATGTTGCTATAGTAGTAACAATCATCAAGACCACTAAAACTGAAACTCAAAACTGAAACTAAAGATAAAAAGGGTCGTCTCCCTAGAGTTCTTTCTTTATAGCCATAAAGTTAAACTTAAGATTTTAAGGATGCTCTCATAGGAATAAGAGTTGAAGAACAAAAGAGAGCACCAAGGAGAAAATACCGAACACATTTAAGTCTAACATGCTTCCTATGAATAGGAGTATTGCAATAGAATAATTCATTGAATCACAAAGAGATAAGCATAGGAAGGAAAAACAAGTGCATCTTCAAAAATTTCATCATAAAGAAAGGCAACTCTATATTATTGAGATATCTATAAGCATATGTTCCCCTCTCATAATAATTTTCAGTGGGATCATGAATAAACTCAACAATATAAGTATCACATAAAAAAATTCTTATCATGATCCACACGCATAGAAAATTTATTACTCCCCACATAAGAAAAATCCTTCTCATTAGTAATAGTGGGAGCAAACTCAAGAAAATAGCTATCACATGGATCATTCTTACCATGATCCACTTGCAAATATTAATTCTTTATAGAACAAATATCATCAAAATAATCATCATAGATAGGAGGCAAAGTATCATCAAAATAAATTTCCTCATCAAAACTTTGGGGGCTAAAAACACCATCTTCATAAAACATAGCATCCCTAAGCTTATAACTTTGCATATCATTAGCATCAAAGGTATTCAAAGAAGACATACTAGTAACATTGCAATCATGAAGAGTATGCAAATAAATTTCCATAGGTTTTTTGATTTTCTCTTCAAACACTTCATGACTCAATTCAAGGTAGAGCTCATAAATCTCTCTCATTTTGTTGTTATTTTCCATAAGCCTAACTAGTGAAAATAAAAACGAAAAACGAAAATATTTAATTGCAAGGTCTAAAGATATACCATCAAACCTTACCTCCCCGGCAACGGAGCCAGAAATAGCTTGATGCCTACACACGCTTCTATTCTTGTAGACTATGTTGGGCCTCCAAGCGCAGAGGTTTGTAGGACTGATACGTCCCAAACGTATCTACAATTTTTTCTTGCTCCATGCATGTTTTGTGTGACTTTGCCATGTTTTGCTTGAACTTTCATACACTTTTGAGCATATTTGTACTAATCTAATAACCCAGTGCACCCAGCTAACAGTTGCTGTTTTCTGCTATTTTTGTATTTTAGGTTTTCCGGCCATTAAAAGTGCTCCAAAAAATCCAGAAAAATCAGATAAAAAATCAGCGACCCGGAATCTTCCGGAATCACAAAGGCGGCGGAGGGGGGCCACCAGAGGGACTCCAGGAGGGTCCCTGGCGTGGCCCCACCCTAGGCCGCGCCAGGGGGCCTCCTGGCTGCCCTATGGGTCCCCTCGATGCCCCCTCCGCCTATATTTAGCCCTCGTGGTGGAAACCCCTAATATCGATCTCTTTTCCGCAAACTCGCCTCTGTACCGCCGCCGCCGTCGTTTCAAGATCGGGGCTACCTGGAGAAGCTGCCCCGGCACCCTGCCGGGAGGAGGAACCCCCTTCGGGAGACCATCCATAGCCATGGATGCCTCCCAGATGTACCGTGAGTAGTCCCCCTTGGACCATGGGTCCGTGACCAGTAGATATGTGATGCACTTCTCCCCTCTTTGTGCTTCCACTTTCGAGACCTCGTGAGCTGCCTCACATGATCGAGGCACTTTTGTAATTTCTGCTGTTGCTATGCTGAGTTTGCTGGGATCTGATGGCTTATGAGACTATGTTCATATTGTGATGAGTAATATATTTGGTTCTTCTCTTTATATTTTTTTCTTGAGTAAATTCTTGCATGTTCTCCGTTGCAGTATTTTACTTTGGCCAATTAGTTTGCTTGCAACTCCAAGAGGGAGCGTTATGCTTGATTGTGGGTTCAGCCCCCTGTTGTCTACCTTGAGTGACAGAAACATGAGACTAGGGGATGTGCTGTTGCCACCAGGGATAAAACAACGATGCTTGTATCCGCGGGGTGCAAGGATTGTTTACTTTACGCAAAGTTCTTTTAATGCAGTTGTCTGTTATTTTGAGTTTACACTTTGGGAGGGATTCACAACTTAATACCAACGAGATGTTCTAGATAGATATCTCAAGGTGGATGATTCGTAGTAGATGCAGTTGGATTTCGGTCTACTTATCTTGGCGTATTGCCCATTGCTTTTGAGCCCTTCCTTTCTTTGCAGCATAGTTAGTATTGCGGTGCCTTCATAATTCTGTCAATTGCCCAGCTGTGATTTGTTTACCTCGCTAGCATTTTTATCGTCTTTTGGGAGAGAGACATCACTAGTGAAAATCACGGGACCCCGGTCCATCTTCATATTATTGTTTACACCCTTAGTTTACTTTCACTCTTTACTTTCAGTTGCCACTATTATTATCTCTTGCGTTGATCCTTTGTAAACAGCAAGGCCGGAGGATTTGACAACTCCTCTGTACTCGTTGGGAGCAAAGTTATTTGTTTCTGTGTGCAGGTCCTATCAACTCCCTAGATAGTAGCCAATTTCTGGCGTTGTTGGCACCTTCCTGTATTTTTGCGAGTCCTACTGGAGACAAACCTTGGTATCTTCACCGAGAGAAATTTGTTGCTACGCTACATCTCACCTTCCACTTGGGGTAACCAACGAGGAGTGAGAGAATTATCCTCACCGTATCAAGCTAATTTCTGGCGCCGTTGCCGGGGACTCCAGTCTACAAGATAGGGGAGTTGCACATTATCTTTTATCTTTGCTTTTTAGTGTTGTTAGTTTACCTTTCAGTTTTTACTTTTGTGTCCCTTATAAAAAATACCAAAAATACCTGCTGCTAATATGGGTTCCAATGAAAGCACTAAGTTGTGTGACTTCACTAGTCACAACAATAGTGACTTTATCTGCACTCCTATTGCTCCACCTGCCACTTCAGCACCTTCTTATGAAATTAAACCTTCTCTGCTTAATCTTGTTATGAAAGATCAATTCTCAGGTGCTGGAGAGGACGCTGCCTTCACTTAAATAATTTTATCGAGCTCTGGGATATGCAAAAGTACAAGGAAGTGGATGGAGACATCGTCAAGCTGAAAGCTTTTTCCTTTCTCTTTGAGAGGAAGAGCATAGGAGTGGCTGCAATCCTTACCCAAGAACAGTATCGATTCTTCGAGTAAATGCAAAGATGCTTTTATAGGGAAGTACTATCCCCCTGCTAAAATTATTCAATTGAGGAGTAACATTATGAATTTCAGGCAATTGGATAATGAACACGTTTCCTAGGCATGGGAACATCTGAAGATGCTTTTCAAGAACTGCCCCACACATGGACTGACTACCTGGATGGTTATCCAGACTTTTTATGCAGGCTTGAACTTTACCTCGCGGAACCTGTTAGATTCGGCCGCGGGAGGAACTTTTATGTCAACCACACTTGGTGATGCCACAAAGCTACTTGATGAGATGATGCTGAACTACTCTCAGTGGCACACCGAACGATCTCCAACTGGTAAGAAGGTAAATTTTGTCGAGGAGATCTCCTCTCTAAATGAAAAGGTTGACCTTATCATGTCTCTACTTACCAAGCAAGCTCCTATTGATCCTTAGGATGTTCCTTTAAATTCTTTGGTTGCTCAAGAGCAAGTAGATGTGAATTTTGTCTCTAGAAACAACTTCAACAATAATTCTTATAGGAGTAATTTTGGTAGCAACAACCCTAGGCCTTTCCCATCCAACAACTATGGGAACAACAACACTTATCCTAGCACCAAAAACTCCACCTTTGAACTAGAGACCTTGCTCACAGACTTTATCACTACCCAAAAAGCCTTCAACAAGAGTGTGGAAGAGAAATTAGATAAATTAGATATCCTCTCTTCGAAGGTAGACAACATAGCCCATGATGTAGAGATGCTGAAGATTAGAACTTCTCCCCCGAGGAGAGGAAGACCACTCCTATGAATTCCATCCAAGTCCAAATTAATGAAAACATTAGGATGTTGGGAAAACTAAAAGAAAGATGGGCCAGAGAAAAGGAGGAAGAAGAGAGAATTAAGAGCCTTCCTACCTACCACACAGTAGCCACTATCCAAGTAGTTGAGGATGTTCAAACTGTTAGCACCCATCACACCCCTAGTCCCACTGGACCTACCAATGGTGATGCTACCACCTCAACCATAGATAAATAAACCTCTATGAACATAGAGGCTTTCAAACAAGTGAGCCTAAATGATATCACTACCTCCTTTATAGATAGTAGTGACCTAGACTTTGACAACTGCACTTTACCTGAAGTTATTGGTTTCATACACAAGATGTCTAGAGACCCCCACACTAGCACACTTAATCTTGCCTTCACAGAGCATATCACCAATGCTCTAATCAAAGTTAGGGAGGAGAAGCTTAGACTAGAAGCCTCCATACCTAGGAAGCTAGAAGATGGTTGGGATCCTATGATAAAAATAAAATTGAATAACTTCTCTTGTTATGCTCTTTGTGATGTTGGAGCAAGTACCTCTGTTATGCCCAAAAGAATGTATGATATGCTTGAATTGAAACCTTCTGATCCCGGTTCTTTTGGTGTTCGTCTTGTTGATTCTTCCGTAAAGAAGACTTTGGGGAAGATCGACGATGTTCTTATCATTGTCAATGACAATTATGTTCCCGCTGATTTCACTATTATGGACATTGAGTGTGAGCCCTCTTGTCCAATTATTTTGGGACGTCCTTTTCTTCGCACAGTTGGTGCTGTTATTGACATGAAAGAGGGGAATATCAAATTCCAATTCCCTCTCAAGAAAGGGATGGAACATTTCCCTAGGAAAAAGATTGAGTTACCTTTTGAGTCCGTCACACGGGCTAGTTATTCCCTTGAAAATACTTGAACTTCTGCTTTAAGCCTAGCTAATGGCTCTAAAGAAGCGCTTTCGGTAGGCAGCCCACAACGAATTTAGGATTTTATTTTTTCTTTTCTTCTGTTCTTAGTGGTCTTGATGATTGTTACTACTGTAGCAACATCATTTTATGTTTATTTTTCAAGCTTTGTGCCAAGTTTAGCCTCTTATGACAAGGGGAGTGAAAGTTGTGATATGCTGTCCAGAAAACAGATTCTGTCCTCGTGACTAGGAAAATCATAGAAAAATCCCAGTTCATCTTTTTGAGCTGAGTATTTTACACAGCGTGCTCTATAAAATTACGGAACTTTCGTATGTTCTGAGTTTTTTTATTTGAGTTGCAGAAGTACCCCTAAAAAACTTCGTTTCTACCTGCTGGTCTGTTTTTCACAGATTCTGTCCTGTTTTGCCTTTTCTTCACTTTGCAAACCTTAAGCTTTCTTTTTCTTTTCAAAAACTATTTGGAAATCTTGAGAAACAGTAGATCTTCAAGAATATATTTATTTCCAGTGGAGGAAAAGTTATTTTAGTAGGGCACTAACCTCTCTAATCAGTCTACAATGAGTTATGTATGAAGGGAGTTTTCAAGTGCGCGATGGAAGATGGTGAAAGAAGATCTTGGAGTGTCAAACGCTCAAGCTTGGAGATGCTCATGTGCACCCCCAATAAATATTCAAGGAGACTCAAGCGTCTAAGCTTGGGGATGCCCCCGTGCATCCCCCTCTTCATCAAGAATTATCATTTCGTCCCTCGTTGCACTATATTTTTATCACTTCATGCGTTGTGTGCTATGCTTGGAGCGTCTCGCTCTTTACTTTTTTAGGTTTGTTTTTTGCTTCGTTTTTTGTAGTAACAAGTTAGACCCAGCTTACTCTGTTGTGTGGGAGAGATACATGCTCCGCTTGAAATAGAACTCCTCATAGGATTTGCATGCTTATTCTTTTAGCTGTGAGTTGTTCTTTTTCTTTTCTTAGCTGCTGCTCTGTTTAGTTGTAGTGCTTTAGTTTTTCTAGAGCTTTTCTTTTGTTGTAGGTTGAACTTTCTATAGGTTGCATGTTTTATCTTGTTAGAGAGTTTGCCTGTTGCACTAAGTGTTGTGTCTTGACTAGAAGTAGGTAGTTGAAGTTGCTATTCTCTTTGTAGTAGTAACTTGCAATAGTTTTGAGGTATTGACTAGAGTAATGTTTGAACTTTTGGTGTCAAGAGCTCGAGCCTATTAGTGATAGATGTCGTATTTTGGGCAATCCGTGTGTTTTTCGAAAACCAAAACCCCCTGTTGAGAACTCTAGCTACTAGATGGATCACTAACCTCTGGAGGGTTCGAATATTAGAGTACACTCACGTACCATGAGTCGAGGATGCGCAAGGATAACCAAACCCCCATACACTCCTCCTCGGGGTACTTGTCTCTTTGTGAACCTCCTGATTAGATTGAGAGTTACCGATAATAAGTGCATGAGTTCTTCGGACTAATGTGAGTATTCGAAAGTTGACACTTCCACCCACCTATACTTTTTCTAGCCTCTTCGGTACCATGCATTGCCCTTTCTCACCTTGAGAGTTGGCGCATACTTCTCCGGTGCATCCAAACCCTTGGCATGATACATTCTGTCATCATAAGCCTCCTTATATCTTTCCTCAAAACAGCCACCATATCTACCTACAAGGCATTTCCATAGCCTTTCCGAGATACATTGCCATGCAACATCCACCTTCTCATCCACCATACCTACCTACAAGGCATCTTCAATCAACACACAAAAGAGGAAATCACTCATGAAAATATTCTTCTAACCCATGTCCAGTAGACCACTGTCACCATGGTCTCGGGGATTATACTAGATAAGATCAAGTGAGTACATCAATCCAATACATAGAGGAAGGGGAAATATCATGGGATCACCCAAGATTAACATATCCTATGATCACAACGAAGATCACATCATGGGAGAGATAATTGACCACACAACTACTGGTAGAAAACTCAGCCCCGAGGAGGGACTAGTCCCCCATCATGGAGGGAGGAAGCAACGTCGATGGAGATGAATCCGGGGGCACTTCCCCTTCCCGGCAAGGTGCCAACACAGGAATTCTGGTCCCCCGAAGCTTGTCGGTGATGGCGGCGGATATCGGAATTGCTTCTAGAGAAAAGGGGTCTGGAATCAAGGTTTTCGCGACGGTAGAATAAATAGGAGCCAAAGGCGGGCACCGGGGGGCCACTAGGAGTCCAGGCGACCTCTCGACGCGGCTCCACCCTAGGCCGCGCCACCTGGCCGCCTGGGCACCAGGTGGGGCCCCTCTGGCCCTTCTTCGGTGAATCTGGAAGCTTCCCGAATGCTGATTTTTATCTGATTTCCAGAATTTTTGGAGCACTTTTAATATGGGGGAAACCTGAAATAGAAAACAGCAGAAAATAGGAACTGGCACTGGGGCACTGAGTTAATAAGTTAGTCCAAATATGATCAAAAATGTATGTAAGTGTATCTAGATCATAGCAATATGACACAAAACATGCTTGTAGCAAGCAGAAATTATAGATATGTTTGGGACGTATCATACTCCCACATATGTGACATTCTGCAAAAAATAATAGCTGCAAGTTTATTCGACTTATCTTAACGCTATGAACAGAACCTTGAAAAAATAGTTAGTATTTTTTCTTGTGTTTTGGAGGGCTGTGACACCACATGCCATTGGTGATCCCGTCAATGACGCCATCAATATTCGCCTTCCACTTCGACATATTTGTACATGAGGTTCATCTTTTATGTTAGTTTTGAAAGGTTTTAGATGTTGGATGCCAAATTTATTTCTCAATTATGTACTATGATGTCAGTTGTAAAATCTTGATGTGTACTGTGGCGCAAGTTATGAAATACGACGTTGTCTTTGAAATATACTGTGTGTGATGGTTGATATGAACATGCTTTTATTACATTCATTAAATGATCTGATTATTGCATAATATTCTCAATTTTTATATTTCGTACTACATTCCAGACGGTTAAATAATTAAGTTCTTCAGTTATTATTTATATTATTGCACATATTTTTTCATATAAATCGTCACTAATGACTCTGTGCAACTCACACAGTTCGATCATAATGAGAGTTTGGGATTTAACTCACACATCATACATAAGTGACGATTGCTCCTAGTATTTTGTGTGTGTTATCTTCTATATCGCACACAATTGTAAGACAACCAACGTGTGCAATCTTCTGCACAGAGCAAACGTGCTTATTCTTCTAAATGTTTGGAATACTACAATGAATTCAGACGATTCATTTTTACGGACCGTGTGATATGTTCTTGCACCCCACGCGTTTTCTATTGCGCCTCCGTTTGAATGAGAAATACTTACATGCGGTTTTTTTAGGCAACACGTTTGGGATGAGTCAATCATTTCACACGAGTTTTACAGGTTAATTGTGTGGGATATACTTCCGTATCGCATACGAGTTATTTTACCGAAATGTCTGCGCGTACTGGCGACATAACAAACGGTTTCTGGCTATCGTGTGGAATAGGACCCCCTATTGCAATCGAGAGCAAGGTGACGGTTCCGATTCCCATAGGCGACAGGGGTAAAAAATCCTTTGGATAGCTATCGCGTGCACTAGTGATCATTGAAAAAGGAGAGAGCACCGAAATTGTTTTGGGAATTGCCAGAAGATGTTCTGGACATTTTGAAAGGTTCAAAATGAAATTTAACTATATTTAATAATTCTTTATTATTTAATTGACAGAATTAAATATTAAAATATATTTAAATTGATTAATATAATGGAAAAAGGCAAATGGGCCATATGGGGCCATTAGGGGAAGGAGGGGTCCCCTCCTTGGGCCATGCACCAAGGGTGGGGCCATCCCCCCTGGCCGGCGCACCCCCTCCCTTTGTGTGTTTAGTCCCACATGGGGGAGGGGAGGAGGATCACACCCCCCGTTGGCCTATATAAGGAGGGGTAGACCCCCCTTTTTCCATACAACATAAAGTTTGCTCTTCTCTCTCTTTCTCCTACCTCGAGCGGACTCCCCTTATTTGGAGTTTACACCTGGTTGGGAGTTCTCCACCAAAGCATGCCGTCGCTCTGTCGGAGTCGGGATCCGAATCTGTCTTCTTTCCGCTTGAAAGGATCGATATAGACCTAGAGGGGGGGGGGTGAATAGGTTATATTACAAATTTTAACATTACTTAGCAATTTTAGGCAATAACGCGGAAGATAAAGATGTGCCTAAAAATTGCATGGGTGACCTAAATATGACAAGGTAAACAACTAGCACGATGTAATAAAGAAAGTGAGGGATAAACAACAAGGTAGCAACAAGGTAGCACAAGTAAAAGGGGAAAGAGTAGGGATAACCGAATGACGCGAAGACAACGATGTATCCCAATGTTCACTTCCTTGGAGGGAAGTTACTCACCGTTCGGAGAGAGTGGTTGAAACCACAAAGGCACACCAACGCCACGAAGGCTCACTCTATTCCCCTTGAGATATCACCACGAAGGCGATTCCCAACCACTATCGGTTGAACTTAAAGGTGGTCACCAAACCCTCACAAACTCAACAGGGGTAATCACAGTGGTCGATTCCTCTCCGAAGAACTCCTACCCTCCTAGGAGTTTCCAACCTCCAAGAGTAACAAGATCAATGGGGAAAGCTCAAGACTTGTTAAAAACGCGATTTTCTTTGGTTGAAAGATGGGGAAGGGCGGGATCTATCACGGGGTGAAAGATCCGACAAGAACTCTGAAGGATCTCTCCGGGATATGAGATATGGTGAGGGAGAGAGTGAGAGGGAGCACTTGTGTTCTTGTGTGTGTTTGTAATGAAGTGGTCAACCCTCACAAGTGGTGGTGAGGGGGTATATACAGTCCAAGGGCTGAAATGGCCGTTGGAGCATTCTGCCTGCATAAGTGTCAGACATTCGACATATACCGGAAGTCCGAAACTTGAATACCGGACGTCCGGTTTCCATAGGACATCCGAAACCATTGAGTATGCGCAAAAGAACAAAGCAGAACTAGAGTGCTGTGACCAGGTACCAGACGTCCGGCGACGACCGGACATCCGATGACCGGATGACCGATATGAGCTGGATTTCCGATAAAATGGAACGAGAAGCCACTGACCTCTGGAACCCTATTTCTGACAGCAACCGGACGTCCGACAACCGGGCGTCCGACAGGTACCGGATATCCGATATAAATATATGAAAACCCACTGACCTCTCGGACCCTATTTCCGGCAGCAAAGGTCGTCCGAAATCTCGAAGTACCGGACATCCGACGGAGACCGGACGTCCGGTCAGTGCATATTATGTCGGGCCAATAAATCAGTGAGTGAGATAGAGTTTGGGTTTGTTTGTTAATTGTCTGAGCAAGACTTGAGCATAATCCCACTAATCCCCTCTTAATAGTGCGGGGATTCCTATACTCAAGGACAACTAAAAAATAGCTTACGCTTCTATCATTGTTGAGTCAATCTTCTTGAGCACATGATATATTTTATCCAATTAAGGATCCATCCACACATATGATCTGGGATTAATACCTGAGATATACTTGACAAACATATTAGTCCCACCATATGTATATTGTCATCAACATCAAAATACAATTCAGGGCATGATTTCACTGTGAATCTCCCCCTTTTTGGTAGTTGATGACAACATACATATAGCTCCCCAACAGATATATACATATATATTTGACATATTGGGAGAAAATACTAAAATAGACTCCCCCTCAATGTGTGCATATAGAGTTGTTGACATGATACAAGATGCACATTTTGAGGAGAGAATTACATCAACCATAATTTATGCAAGCAATGCCACCAAGCCACACACACACCATGCATAAAACAACAATATTTGAAGTTCAACTAAACGACCAATATCAAATAGACATAAGTTCAACTAGACGATCAATATCCAACAAATAAACATAAAACACACAAGGACATAAATCATAGACGCGACATAACGACATAATCCATAGACGCGACATAACGATACTAGGACACATGATAAAATATATATGTCTCTCCCCCTTTGGCATCAAGTACGAAAAAGGGACGCTACTAGTGAAGACGACCTAGTGAGTGCTACTGCTAGTAGCACCCGAGGCCTGTGGGAAGAAGTCTGCCCACTCCGGACCCGTGGGGGAACCGAACCCAAAGTCAGCAGGAGGAGCCTCCGGAAGGCGCTCATCATCACTGACATTAGGCTCACCAATAGCTCGGAGACGGGCCTTGAGCTTCTTCTTGGAAGAGATGAGACCGGAGACGATAGTGTGGTTGGATTTTCAGTTGAAGGTGATAGCCAGCATCATGGAAGATTGGGCCTTGCCCAATAAGTGAGCAATCCTCCGCATGGGCTCCTGCTCAGAGGTGTGACGCCGGAGTGTACCACCAACATTAGCAGACTCCGGAACAACGTGGGACAAAGGAGAAGGAGCCTGAGCATACATGTACGTTGGGACGGTCCACATCGTGTGACGATGAGTGAGCTCAAGGGGGTGCGCCGCACGAGACTCAATGAGAGCCATGAGGAATGGAGCATGAGGGAAGCTGCGCCGAGTCTGAATGCTGGCTAGGCGGATCTCATGTCAAATGAAGTGTGGTATATCAATGAGCTCCGTTGGGTGCGACTCCATGCGACACATTAGATCAATGATATAGATGCTGCACATGGACTTGTCCCCAGACTTCGGATAAAGAGTCCTAATCACACACTGAAACAAGAAGTGGTATGGTGGCTTCCAGATAGACACATCATTGAGCTTCTTGTGGGTGTCATCACCCTTCAGACCTGGTTTGATGAATCTAATGCAATCCTCACGAGTCATGGGCTTGTGCTCCTCACTGGTAGAGTGGATGCGGAAACCAGAGGCTCGAAAGCCAAGGGCCTTCGCAAACTGAGCATATGTGGCGGAGAGGCGCTCCTCACCAGTCATCCATGTAACAATCCTATTCTTGAAGTAGCACGTGGCATAGAACTGAAGAATAGCAGTCATGTTCCAGTCACGCTGAAAACCAAAGGGCGCAACAAGTCCCATGCATAGCATCAATAATAGCAATTACACCAGGAAACTTGGAGGGCTGACTCCGAATAAACTGAAGAGGAATGCAAGCATGTGAGTTGGCCAGCCCTTTGTGCAGAACAACTGAGGAGAACACATCCGCCTGCACATTTGTACAAAAGCGTGGATCAAGACAATCCTGCTCAGCGTCAAATTGGTTGACATCACGACGCATATTCTGATATGCAGCGGCAGAGGACTTGGAGAAGTTCGAGGCATGACGGCCATGGGTGGCAACTGGTTCACAAGAGATATGAACACAGGCCACCGGTGGTCCGTCATCGGGGGCCACATCATCTCCAGCATGGGTGTAAGACCCAATATGTGGTACTATTTCAGATCTGGACGGTTCCGTCCAAACCCGAGGACAAAGCACATATCGGACCCACCGCGACATATGACGAAGCCATATGTGTCAGATATCAACATGATATCACAACATTACAACTACAAGGATAAAACATCTCATACGATCGACATACATCTGCCTTAATACATTACATCAGCGGAAGATACATGTCTGAGTACAGAATACAATCAATTGCCTAATGGCAAAGAGAAAAACATCGATCCCCATAACCACACGGGTCCAGGCCCTCCGCCGGGATCCGCCTAACTAGTCGTCGTCGAGTCTCCACGTGAAACGTCGATCACCATACCTGTCGTCGATCAAGAACCCTGAAAAGAGTTTGGGGGTAGTATCGTGAGTACAGAAGTACTCAGCATCCAACTGTAGTGGTCAACTGACCTAGCAAGGACTTCATCACTCGTCATTCTAGGATAACTAGTAGTTTACGGTAAGGATGGGGTAGGTGGTGAGGTTGCTTCCGCACTAGCATTTATGAAGAGGCTAACGATCTAGAGAGTAAGATAAGAAGCCAAGCATTCGATGAGGAATCGCCTCCAACAAGTCTGCTATCACCTACTTACGCAATCATAACACCTATCCTATCCTTGTCCCCCTCTTCGCATCCCGACGAAGAAGAAGCAGTCAAGGCACACACACGTTGATCAAGTTATACTAAGATTATCTCAGTTGTTGTTGTCTATGAACAAGGAGTAGGTCTCAAGTCGTCCATAACCGTGGACACGGCTTCTCGAAAAGATTTAACCCTGCAGGGGTGTACCAACTTCCCATTACAAGGCTCTGCACGCACGCTGGTTCTCTCAGTCGGGCTCTTTAAAGACACTCATTGAAGAGTTGTTCCGAGAGTCAGACGTCATAATCCCTCTAACTAACAATGAAAAAATCCAGGTGGCCCCCGGTGAGTCGACATCCAGTTCAGGAGCCGTCCACGCTCTCGATCTGGTCTCTACCGTCTGACTCGGGTTTGGATTACCGGTGAATTCTCACATGAGTCCGGGTCCTCAGCCGGCAAGGTTGGACCAACATGGGAACCATGTCCCCGCTGGCCCGAGTTGTTTAAAATCTGTTGGGAGCTCACCAGTCACACACACGGTTTCAAATGGTAAATCATCTTGGGCCACCACTAGAAATGTTTGAAGCTAGGTAGGTAAGAAGAGGGGACCCCATAGCATCCCACACGCGGTTAGGCACGCTCAGTCTTAAGACCAATACCCGGAACTCGGGTCCTAGGTGACTCGAATGGAACAAAGCGTCGGGGCGGGATAGCCTAGACCTTCCATCCTTCATCGAGTATAGTCAACATTATAATAATCATATAATTAACAACAATATAATAATGTGATAACCAAATCCAAGGAGTAACAGGGGGTAACATTCGTAGCATCCTAAGCATGCATACTAAGCAGGGGCTGAGCAACGAGCAATATTAACATAGCAGTACATACTTTGCTGGGAGGGGACATGGCTTTATCGGTTTAAGAGAGGCTTTAAACATGTGGTAGGATAAAACATCGAAACTAGCCTATACTAGCATGCAACCCGCTGGTTATAATAGAATGGATCATAAGTAATGTATAGTCCTTGCCTGTTGATAAGTCGGGTTCCGAAGGTGTAGTCGATCGCAAACTCGCATCGTCTTAGAGAGTATCCGGGGGGCACACAAGAAGTAAACACTGGAAAATAATCAACGAAGATACCACTATCACTACGGAGCAACACAAGCAAGCAATGAACAAGCAAGTATGATCAAGTATGATGCATGTCATTTTAATAGTATGGCATGAACATAAGAATAGGCAGGTTTAAATGAAGCATCGGGAAGCAAGGGTGCGATGCTACCGATAACCTTCATATGCATTAGGTAGGTGATTAGTGAATCCGAAGGATTCCTTATGTTAAAGTTGGTATGATGCATGATCATGGCATATGCAAAAGACGAACATAATATTAGCAAGAATTTTCCACACATGAGAATAAACCTCGAGGCGGGGTTCCTCAACATAACATATATGAAAATGGCATGTCATATTATGATGCAACTAATGCAATCTATTTCAAGTAATTAAATAAAGGGCGAGACTACGCTACCGAAAGCTACGGTGAACGGAGGAACTACGATGATCGAAACACGGGAAACCAAACAGGAAGAATCGCACCATGTGCAACCTACAAGGGGTTATGTGCAAAATGCACCATCACCAAAATAATGCTAGATCAAATGGAAATATAAACAACACCATCTCGCTCCTCATATTTTTCTACTCTAAACTCATGTATGACATGAATTATTTGGAGCTAGGATGCACATAATACAAGTGTTGCAAAAAGGGGCAGATTGAAGCTAAACAGAAAAAGAGAAATTAGAAAGGAGGGTCCTGGGACTTGAAGGTGCCTTTGGGCTGGCAGGGATCGAATACGCAACCTCTCGGCCATAGACTAGGCGCCCAGACCACTACACCACAGCTGCTGTCACGATTGTGAACCAAACTGAAGAAATAAGAAACAAGCCAAGAGCTAACTGAACCTGAAGAACTAGACACGCGCATAGCAGAAAAATAAATGACAAAAGCGGCAACTTGTGCTGCTAGGGACTTGATCCCGTGACCTATCGGTCGAACAACAGGTGCTCTGGCACTGGACTATGCTGCGGATCACGTATAGTAAGCACTACGGCCGAACATACCACAAGCTTACGACGCGATCTGAAACCAAACTAAAGAAAAATGACATGGGAAAACACTGTCGAAACTGAAGACTGTCTTCAGTACGACGGCTGCATCAGCAGCGATTTGGCAAGGAGAGGATGGCCCAGAGAAAGACTAGGGGAACGGCCTACAGGAGGACATTGAGGAGAGGGAAGGGGAGGCTCAAAGCAGAGGGAAGACGTCGGGGCATGATCGACGGAGACGATCGCCGGCTCAGGAAGGTCGCGGCCTCGACAACACGGTCATCTGGGAGGACCTCGAAGACACGGGAGGACGGGGAGAATCAGAGGACGACGTGCGCTCGATGATGAGGATGAAGAAGATGGCCTCGACGTGGACGGACCCTGCATCCTTCGGGGCGATGATCGGGGCCTGCACATCACAGAAATTTTGAAGCTTGAGCTCCCTGTCCATGGTGTCAACACGAGAGGAAAACGGGAGAGGCGAGAGGGAGATGGAGGCGGCGCTGAGATGGAGAAGGGGATGCTAGGGTTCGAGAGGGGACTCCAGGCAGGCTATAAAGGGGAGGGCGAGAGGAGGATGCCGGGAGGGCTCCACCTCCTCCTCCATGGCCAGCGTGAGAGAGGAGGAGGGGTCCTCCACGTGAGAGAGAGGGGGACCGGGGAGAGGAAGAAAAGGAGAGGGGGGAATAGATGGGGCTTGGTGGGCTGGAGATTCGGGCTAGGGGAAAAGAATTGGGCCCAAGGTTTGTGAAGGATTTCTGCATTTTATTCTTTTATAAAAGACAGCAGAAGAAAGGCTAAAAGGAAATATCAAGTTAATTCCAAAAATCATATACAAATATGATTATGAATCCTCAGCAACTATAGGATTTTTAGAAAATGAATTGGGTCAAATATGTTAAGTATTTGAAATGGCCTTCAAATTATTTCAAAGGTCATTTGAACTACAACCCCATTTTCTGGACATGATTCAATCATAGGAATTTGCTGGGATCGTTATCATGGCAAAACATGATGGAATCCCAAAGGGCTTGTTCAGAAGATAAATGATGATCATCGGATAAAATGGCAAAGCCTAGGAAAGGAAGAAAGAAAAGAAATGGAAATAATCCTTTTACATAACGAGAAAAATGTTTAGGAAATTTTCCGTCACACGGATTATGGCAAAGATTAAATGTGAAAAATTTCATCCCCAATGGGAAAAAAAATGCAAATTTATATGGAATTTG
Organism: Bromus sterilis; assembly: GCA_950022295.1. Classification (NCBI taxonomy): domain Eukaryota; kingdom Viridiplantae; phylum Streptophyta; class Magnoliopsida; order Poales; family Poaceae; genus Bromus; species Bromus sterilis. Next base: position 247,065,490 of record OX465601.1, read on the forward strand.
CTAGTTTTGGGATGTTACAATGGGCACCCGATGCAGAGGAGGAGGCCCGAGCAGCACGACATGACCCAAGTTTGGCATGCGCAGACGGGCGAACATGAGCCTCTGGAATGAGATCGTCCGCAGCAAAATCAGCTTCAACCTCCTCATCGACTTCATCCTCAAAAGTAAGATCGTGATCATCATGGGTATCATCACTTTGCCTGGAGGGGTCGGTGAATTGGGGCTGCTTCCCACGGGTGGAATCACGGCGAGCATGGCGACGAGGACGTCCGTGTTTATCGGAGTCTATGGACCCACATAGTAAAACACATGGTGAATGAGTGACCGGACGCAACACACAGATTTTGGCCGGGGACAACAATGAATAGCGTGAGGTATGAGGGGCATACCATGAGAGTAGGATCCACCAGTACCCTTGTGAGCGGAGCGTTTCGTCCACACCATCGCGAAACCCTAGATGGGAGAGCGAGCAATGAGGCACAAATCCGGGCACCAATCACAAAAGTAATTGGATAGAAGGGAAGATCAGGTGAAGATGTACCCGTGGCGCACAGATCCGGTGAGGGGGCCGGCTGGGGAGGGCGGAGAAGCCGGCGACGACGAGGGGCGGAGGAGGCAGCGACACAGAACATGGGAGAGGGAGAGAAAACTGCTCCCTCATCCCGACGGTTCGGTTATATAGGCCACGGTTCATCGGACGTCCAGAACGTGTCGGACGTCCGGTGGTTGGACATCCGAAAACAACCGGATTTCCGACAAGGCAGCATAGGACAATTAGGTAATCAGTTCGAGCCCAGGTGCCATGTAACGGACGTCCGGTGCTGACCGGACGTCCGACACCTGAGAAATCCAGAAGGAGAGGCATGGCAGACAAGGAATTCCATGGTCATGAATAGTGTGAGGGCCAATCAAACCATGGAGGACTAAGATATAGGGTCATATAGATTAACATTTAGGCATACGAGTAAGAATATCAATCAAGCCATAATATAAGTAACACCCAATCCTTCCACAAGGAAGGTCGGTGGCCGAAGCCACCATTTTTGAGCATATGTTCTTTGACACCGCAAAGATGTACCTTGGGTCCAAAGACACTACTCCATCTTTAACCGCTGCACATGGTCTCATCGTAGTGAGCATGCGAACTGTTGATGTGTTCATCTATTTATGCATCACGTAGAGAGTTGAGAACTTATGAATTAAGTTTCTACCCCTACATACATGCCTAGATCTAGACAAGTTATTTTCTATGTGCATGAATGAGAGCAAGCTACCCCTAGGCCGAAAAGCTATAACGCTCCAAGATACCAAGTTCACCTCTTAGTTGGAAAAACCTTGCTTCATCCAATGGCTTAGTGAAGATATCGGCAAGTTGCTTGTCAGTGCCCACATGTGCAAGAACAATATCAACCTTTTGAATATGATCCGGTATGAAGTGATGACGAATGTCAATATGCTTGGTGCGAGGATGTTGACAAGGGTTGTTGGCAATCTTGATAGAACTTTCATTGTCACATAAGATGGGTACCTTCTTATAGGTGAGTCCATAATCCTTCAAAGTTTGCCTCATCCATAGGATTTGAGTAGCACAACTTGCGGCGACAACATACTCGGCTTCGGCGGTGGAGAGGGAGACACAATTTTGCTTCTTGGAGTGCCAACTTACCAATGAGCGCCCAGTAAATTGGCATGAACCGGAGGTTGACTTCCGATCCACCTTGTGAGATCAAACTTGGCTTCCTTGGGGTACCAAAGGCCCAACAAAAGAGTATGAACAAGGTATCTAAGAATGAGCTTAACCACCAAATGATGACTCTCCGTATGAGAGGCTTGATATCTTGCGCACATTCCTACGCGAAGCATAATATACGGTCTAGATGCACAAAGGTAAAGAAATGACCCTATCATAGAACGATAAAGAGTAGCATCAAATGGAATACCGGAAAGGTCCTTATCTAGATATCCCTTGGATGGCATGGGTGTCTTGCATGGCTTGGCATCTTTCATACCGAACTTCACAAGCATGTCTTGCATGTACTTTGTTTGGGAGATGAAGGTTCCTTCAGTAAGTTTCTCAATTTGAAATCCAAGGAAATACTTCAAGTTCCCCATCATGGACATCTCAAAGTTCTTGGTCATAGTATCCGAGAACCACTTGCACAAATATGGATTAGGAGAACCAAATATTATGTCATCTACATAGATTTGGCATATAAGCAACTCACCATTTTTTCTCTTGGTAAAAAGAGTGGCATCAATGACACCCCACACAAATCCTTCCTCGAGTAAAAACTTCCTAAGATGGTCATACCAAGCCCGAGGGGCTTGCTTAAGGCCATATAATGCCTTATGAAGTTCGTACACGTGGTCCTTGTGATGAGGGTCATAAAAGCCGGGTGGTTGTGCTACATATACATCCTCTTGTAGAGGACCGTTAAGAAAAACACTTTTTACATCCATTGGAAATAATGGAAATCCATTGAATGCGACATAAGCAAGAAGCATGCATAAAGATTCAAGACGAGCAACGGGCGAAAATCTCTTATCAAAATCTAAGCCTTCAACTTGGGAGTACCCTTGAGCCACTAACATTGCCTTGTTGTGGACGATATTACCATATTCATCTTGTTTGTTCTTGAAGATCCACTTAGTTCCAATGATGTTATGATCTTGACCGGAAGGCCTCTCCACGAGAGACCACACCTCATTCCAGGTGAAACTAGTGAGTTCTTCTTGCATCGCAATTATCCAATCCGCATCCTCGAGTGCTTGTTCAACCCTAAGTGGTTTAATGCTGTAACAGCCCAGTTTTCACAGAAATTAAAAAAATTGTTTTCGGTGTGAATTGTTTGATTGTCTGATTTTTTTTGCGGTGTTTGCATCCCCGATTTATCGATCGGCGATTATTTTCCCCCCTCTTATCTCGTACCGGACGAAGACCGACCCTTGCCACCCTGACACTCGACCTTTGCGACACCGGGTTTCACCCGATCACCGTCGCGAAAACCGCACAAGACCAGCCGCAGCCAACGGAACGAAAAACCAGTTTAATAAGTAAACGGGATATTTTTATAGCGCGCCGGAAAGTGTTCTCGGAATGGTTCCAACGCGAGGTGAACGCCACCGGCTCGACGCGCTGATCGCGCAGTTCGAAGTTTTACCCGAATCGGAGGTCCTGCGGAGCCCCGGCGGTCAGAAACGTAAACATCGCGCGCGTGAGAGAAAAATCGGGAATGTTTTTGCAAACTTCCAGCCACCTGGGCTATATAAAGACCACCACACTCCCACCCCTTTCTAGGGTTTCCCTAGCCACAAAATTGCAGCAACCCCCCCGATCTATCTCAGATCTGCCCCCCACACAGCCTCCAACCCGAAACCCTACCCCTAGCCTCGTTCTAAGCCGTTGGATCATGAAATCAACGGCCTGGGAGCAGCCACGTCACCCCCGGAGGGGATCCAGCATGCCAGCAGCCGCTCCGGGCCACGCAGGGCCGGATCCGCCGCCGCCAGGCCCATCCGAGCCGCGAGCTGCTGCCGCGCGTGGAGGTTGGCCTCGCCGCGCCGGCCAACTCCGCAGCCGCCGTTGACCAGGTCACCTCTCCTCTCACCTCCCCACGCCTCCCTTTCTCCCTGCTCCTCCTCTCCTCGCCTCACCTGCCTTCTCCTCTGCGTAGGGCCGCCGCCGGCGAGAGCAACAGCCGCCACGCCATGGCTTCCTGCTGGAGCTCGCCTCCGTAGCGCTGCCCGAAGCCGCCTGGTCGCGCCACCCCAAGATTCCGGCGGTTGGATCCAGCCGCCACCGCCTCCCGGCCTCCCCTGCTCGCCTCGTCGCCGCCCCCTCACCAGAAGACGGCCGGCGCCGCTGCTGCCGCCGTTGGCTGGAACCGCATGGGATCGGGAGGATCCCGAATCGGCCACCCCAACGCGCCCACGTGGGCCGCCCAGTTCGCCAGGCGCCCTAGACCAGCAGCCACGGCCCAGTCCGACGCCACCAGGCCTCATGGGCCTCGACCCATGAGGTGAGTGCCCTTTTTTTTATTTCTTTTCGCTGCTGCTACTGTTGGGCCCAGTAGCTTTCGGCCCGTTAGAGTTTTTTTTTCTTTTCTAAATTGTTATTTTTGCAGATTTACTTATTATTTTTGCGATGCGAATATCTTTTCACCGGTAGCTCCGATGGAGATGCTTTCTACATGAATGTTGCTCCGTTTTGCGTGTAGATTATTAAAATGTTGCTTGTTGCCATGTTTAACTTTGTTTACATGTTGTTTACCTGCTATTTACAACTTCTTGCCACTGTAAACTGTAACTGCCATAACTTTTAAACCGTACCTCTGTTTAAAATGTTTCTTATATGTAACTTGACTAGAATTGCATGTAGAATGTGTTTATGTTGCTATTGCTTGCTAATAAAAATAATAAAATATTGTTTAGGGCAAAATAGTACCAAATGCAATAAATATCATGGGGTCCGCAATAGTTGCCATGTATAGGTTTTACCCCCCACTTAAAATGACTAGTATAGATAGTTTATTTATGCTTCACCTCTTGCCATGTTTTGTGGTATGCCATGCTTGAGTGAGATGCCATGTTAAGAACCTTTGTTGATCACCTGTAGCTAAACAACTTGAACCTTTCCAAATATGCGGTATCGTCGTGTGTGACGAGTACTCCACTTAACCTGTTAGTAACCGCTCTCGACGGTAGGTGCGATGTCTCGTGTTGCCTTCTTGTTGATGCTTGCTCTTGTTCGCTTCGTAGTAATAGATGCTTGGTCATTGATTGCTTTCTAGTGTTTATTGTCTTGTGTGCTTCCGCGGGTACCTCTCGGAGACGATGCGAGCTTGCGATCGACTACACCTTCGGAACCCGACTTATCAACAGGCAAGGACTATACATTACTTATGATCCATTCTATTTCAACCAGTGGATTGCATGCTAGTCTAGGTTAGGTTCGATGTTTGATCCTACCACATGTTTACAGCCTCTTTCAAACCGATACAACCATGTCCCTTCCCAGCAAACCTTGTACCGCTATGTTACTATTGCTCGTTGCTCGGCCCCTGCTTAGTATGCATGCTTAGGATGCTACGATGTTACCCTGTTACTCCTTGGTTTTGCTATATCACATTATTATATTGTTGTGGATGATATGATTATTATAAATGTTGACTATATTCAACGAAGGATGGGAGGTCTAGGCTATCCCGCCCCGACGCTTTGTTCCATTCGAGTCACTTAGGATCCGAGTTCCCGGTATTGGTTTTAAGACTGAGCGTGCCTAACCGCGTGTGGGATTTTATGGGGTCCCCTTTTCTTACCTATCTAGCTTCAAAAATTTATAGTGGTGGCCCAAGCTGATTTACCATTTTAAAACCGTGTGTGTGCTTAGTTGGGCCCCTAGCTGTTTTAAAACAACTTGGGCCAGTGGAGACATGGTTTCTCTGTTGGTCCACCCAATCAGCTAGGACCCGGTTTCCCATGTGTGATTAACAGGCAATCCGACCTGCGTCACACGGAAGAGTCCGATCCGAGAGCGTGGCCGGCTTTTGGATTGGGTGTCGACTCCCCGGGGGCCACCCGGATTTGTTCATTGTTAGTTAGAGGGACCTGTCGTTTCGGATCTCTCGGAACTAAATCATAAAATGGTTGCCTATAGTGGGTAGCAACTGAGAGAGATGGGCGTGCGTGCGGAGCCTTGTAATGGGCAGTTGGTACACCCCTGCAGGGTTAAATCTTTTCGAGAAGCCATGTCCATGGTTATGGACGACTTGAGACCTACTCCTTGTTCATAGACAACAACAACTAAGATAATCTTAATATAACTTGATCAACGCGTGTGTGTGCCTTGACTACTTCTTCTTCGTCGGGATGCGAAGAGGAGGACAAGGATAGGATAGGTGTTATGTTTGCGTAAGTAGTTGATATAAAGACTTATTGGTGGCGATTCCTCATCGAATGCTTGGCTTCTTATCTTACTCTCTAGATCGTTAGCCACTTCATAAATGCTAGTGCGGCAGCAACCTCACCACTTACCTCATCCTTACCGTAAACTACTAGTTGTCCTAGAATGACGAGTGATGAAGTCCTTCCTGGGTCAGTTGACCACTACAGTTGGATGCTGAGTACTTCTGTACTCATGATACAACCCCCAAACTCTTTTCAGGGTTCTTGATCGACAACAGGTATGGTGATCGACGTTTCACGTGGAGACTCGACGACGACTAGTTAGGGGGATCCCGGCGGAGGGCCTGGACCCGTGTGGTTATGGGGATCGATGTTTTTCTCTTTGCCACTAGGCATTTGCTTGTAGTCTGTACCCAGACATGTACCTTCCGCTGATGTATTGTATTTAAGGCAGTTGTATGCCGATTGTATGAGATGTTGTATCCATGTATCTGTAATGTTGTGATATCATGTTGGAAATCTGGGGCATATGGCATTGTCATATGTCGCGGTGGGATCGATATGTGCTTTGTCCCCGGATCTGGATGGAAACATCTAGATCTGGAATAGTACCGCATATCGGGCCTTACAAATGCTAGACACAAACGAGAAGTGAGAACAAAAGTTCATAAGTTGACAACGAGTAACTATACCTTGCCCCAATCCCGTGAGGATCTTGTCTACGTAAACACGTCTTGACTCCAATGGCATGGTAGAAGCTGGAGTTTCAATAGACTCCACCCATTCGGTTTCATGATATACATTTGGTTCATCATCAAGGGTGGAACCATCATCAATACATCATTTTCTCCAAAACAAATGCGGCCACGCCTATCTTCATGTGGTTGAGCCACATCATCAACTTGTGGTTGAGCAACCACATCGGATTGTGGAGGGTCTTGTTCTTTTCTTGGACAATGGGCTCATCTTGAGCAATCATATCTTGAGTGGTAGGAGAGGGTGCTTGTGATGGTGGAACACTTGGCCCATCACCCACCTCATCATCTCTAGGTAATTGAGCAATGGACACAAGATCTCCAATGCCCATAGCCAAAATGTCTTGAGAGGAATCTTCATTGTTACCTATATCACTTAGATCAACTTGCTCCCCATGGGAGCCATAAAATTCATCAAACTCCACGTCACAAGTTTCCACAACACATCCGGTGGATTTGTTGAAGACCCTATAGGCGTGAGAGTTCGAAGCATACCCAACAAATATACCCTCAATTGTTTTGGATTGAAACTGAGCCAACCTGTCGGGACCCGGGGTTAGCGTATGTAATTCCAATCACGATACAATCACATGGAGAGCCGAGAGCCGTACCCACTTGTCTAAGCAGACAAGGCCAAGCACAGAACTCTCTCGGAAAGCATCAAACGTGAGGGGCATCCCATCCAGGCCGGATGATCAACTGAGATGGGTCCTCAACGTCCGCTCACAAGTCCAAATTCTTATGGGTGGTGAATCGCATACTCATAGACAAGTCGCCTCAACCATGTTATCGATTGGTTCCTAACTCTTACATAGACTTACTCCAGCCCGATCACTTAGTCGGGGTCTAGGGCGGGCTCGATCATACCACAAAGTGTGCACGTGACGGAGTCACGAGCAATCGCATCGCGATGCCCCAAGCTGCGCACATCTAAGGGTCACTTGGTCTATAAAAGACCGCCAGCTAGATCACAACTAAGGTCTCGAAAACCCATACTAAGACATGCACGTTATAAACATACACGCAGCACACATGCCTAGTATGAACAACAGGTATCATCACATAACTCTACAAAGTGTATCTTTATTAACTTACACATAGAGCATACAAAGATCACATGTCGGTGATCAACATTACATCATCCAACGGAAGAAAATTAGGTCTGAGTACAGACAAGTTTAACAAATGGCTTAGAGAAGCCTTGTAAACATACATGCCCTTCCACGAGGGACCAGACTCCTGTCTGGATCTATACTACCAAGGTCAACATCGAGCTTCACGAAGGTGACTCCATCGGGGTCCGGGTTCTCATCTAAAACATAGAATAAGCAAACGTGAGTACAAAGTCGTACTCAACAAGACTTATATCAGAACTACACTACTAATGCTCAAGTATCAAGGTAAAGGAGGTGGGGTTCAATATGCAGAAGTGCCAGCTTTGACTTGGCTAGTCCTGTACTACGAGTACCAGACTTGAGGTAAGAAGCGTACACGAGTCCACTACCAAGTCTCCAACCAATACACCACTATGGATACTTCCTCGACTTCCCCACGAGAAAGCACACCATAGAGCTCACGCTTATCTTGCCAGTTTTATAAGTATCCATTCAAGTTGTCTATGATCAAGTAAAGGTCTCCAAGTAGTCCATAACCGCGGACACGGCTATTCGAATAGTTCATTAACCCTGCAGGGGTGTACATCTTCACACGCGTGTCATCACTTATCGCCTCGTTCTTGTCACCCTTCGAGCGGGTGTCGGACGTGGATGAAACCAAGGCACTACCCTCACATCACCTTCTCTAATCCAGGAGTCGACTACCTGAGTTTTTCACCACTCGAGAGTCCGACCGGTTCCACGAAATGGACTCAGATAATGCAAGGGACCGAGACGCCACCTTTGACAGATGGTTTCACTGCCTCACAGATCCACCCACATATCTATGCATAAGTCAAATGGAAAGCCCGAATCTAGTGTGAATCCTGGACCGGATCGGGTACGTAAAGAGGCCAAACGGGGCTCCCATAAACCCTACATGTGTTCATACTCTTTGTCTTGGATCACAAAACAGGAACTCGGGGCCTAGGGCAGTGTTCAACGAGACAACCCACTGTGTACTCCTACACAGCCTCTCATCGTTCACCTTTGTTTAGGGTGGATTCACCAACACGATATCATCAGCATCGTTGTGTTCATTCCATCCCGACTCACAAACATAACATCCTCATTGTATCACTAAGAAGCAATAAGCAGTAACAGTTGCAGGGGCCACATGCTCATCATTCAACTCCTATATCTGCTAGGATTGTGGTTTGCTTAATACGGTGACAAAATGATAGGTCATGCATCGGAATGGGTTCAACTATGCGAAAGAACGTGTCTCGGTGATCTCCTAAACATGCATAAGCGAGACTGAGAGGGAAGTAGGATTTTATAGACATGATCAATGGGGGTTTTCTTGCCTTGCTGACGATACACGGGTCTTAACGATGGTCTTCTTCTTCGGGGGTGATCACCATCTCAGAACGTCTGTCATCGGAGGCAATCATCAACAAGGGGGGAACAACTTCGGAAGTAAAATGCACATACACATGATAAGGTTGTCCATGATGTGAATGGTACTGGTTTGTAGCATATTCATCTTAATTGAAGTATATTGCATTTGAAATGCAAATTCAAACCCCAAATTCAAATTCAAATTAAGCCATATACACATTTGCTACTGTTCATCCTTTTTAAAATGGTCAAACATAAAAACAAATTGCATATTCTTAATCCTTGCATTTTTCTGATATTTTTTCATATATTATATGTCCAATTTGGAGTTAATATGAATTAGTTATGATTTTCGAAAGTTTAATTGATTTTCTGGATTTTTCTGGATTATTTTAATTCTCTGGAAAATGGTTTATTGCGTCATCATGACGTGGGGGTGATGTCACAGGGGGCTGACCAGTGGGGTCTACTTGTCAGCCTCAGGGGGGTTAACCCCTCAGTTAATTAAGATTTAAGTTAGTTTAGGGGGGGCCAGGGCCCACCTGTCAGTGACCCTAGGTCAACTGATAAGGGGATTAGCCCCCTAATTAACTGGGTTGGCCGGCGGTTAGCCGCCGGTGGCCACGGCTGCGACGGAGGGGGGGGGTTGCTGGAGTTGGGCTCCCGACCACGGGAGGGCACGGGGAGGGCACCAACCGAGCCCTCGCACACGCGCGCGTCTTCTGGAGCACGCAGATGGCCGTGAGGAGGCCGGGGTTCACGCCGGCGACGAAGAGCAGCGGCGGCCGGCGACTGGTGAAGAGGGAAACGGGCACGGGGGCATGGAGGAGAGCAGGAGGAGGGGGAAAACAACGAGGGGCTCACCCCGGATGCAATGGCGTCGACGGTGAAGACGGAGGAGGCGCGGTGGCGGTGTATTTCCTGACGGGGTCCACGGCGGCCGGCGGCAAATCGGCCAAGATGGCGTCGTCCTTGGGGCTGCTGGGCTCGAATTGATGCTACTGGTCGAGTCCTCTGGACAACACGGCGGCACGGGGGAGGCACGGTGGCCACGCGGGCGCACAACGGCGGCCGGCGGCGAGCTATGGGTGGTGCGTGAATCCGGCTAGGGAGAGAGGGAGAGCAAGCGGAGAGAGGGGAGGAATGGAGGAGGCTTCCAGGGCCTTCTCCAGGCGAGGAGATGAGGACGGGGGAAGCAGGAGGTGGCCGTGGGCATCGCCGGCATGCATGCCACGCAGTGGCGTGCTCGGGTGTCTAGGGAAGAAGACGAGGCTGCCCTTGGTGGGCTGGGCCGAAATGGCCACTGGGCCCAGGTGAGTGGGCTCTGTTCTCTTTTTCTTTTTCTCTGTTTCTGTTTTCTGTTTTCTATTTTTCTTTACTTTGTTTTGCTCCAAACAAATAGCAGATCATTTTTATTAAATGCCCAAATATTTTTATAAACCCTAGGTGACCAGTAGCTAGTCACATTTAGTATTTGGGCATTTTTGAAATTCAACTTATTTGAATTTCAAATCAAATAGGGGTTCTTTTAATTTTCCAAGGCACATTTTGAATTTTTGAATCTTCCATGGGAATGGAAAATACCCAAACCACTTTTAAAATGATCACCATCATTTATAGGAATTTTCCAAATACTCAAATGATTTTTGGAAAAAGATTTTTATCTGGCCATTTGAATTAATTTGTCACGGATTTTCTTTTCCCCAATTTTGAATTTCATTTGAATTTTTGCATGATGCAAAGGGCACAAACAAACCCTAGCACTTACCCTAGTTGGGGTTCTGACACAACCGGTCTTTCTTATGGAGAAAGAAACACTTACAATCGAATACTCGGAAGTATTTGACGTCTGGCTTGTGACCGGTTAGAAGTTCATAGGGGGTATTCATCAAGATCTTGCAGAGGAACAGGCGGTTTGATGCATGACATGTGGTGTTGATGGCTTCAGCCAAAAAGCTATATGGTGACTTGTACTCATCCAACATGGACCAGCCCATCTCCACAAGAGAGAGGTTCTTCATGTCGACTACACCATTTTGTTGAGGGGTGTACGGTGCGGAATATTGGTGCTCAATCCCCTCATCACTCAAGAATTCTTCCAAGGTGTAGTTCTTGAACTCAGAGCCATTGTCACTTCTTATTTCCAAGATAGCCATGTTGTATTTCCTTTGGGATTTCTTGGTAAAGTCGATGAAGGTGGCCTTCGTCTCGTCCTTGGACTTGAGGAAGAACACCCACGTGTATCTTGAGTAATCATCAACAATGACAAGACCATATTTCTTGCCACCAAGACTATCCCATGATGGAGGCCCGAAGAGGTCCACATGAAGGAGCTCCAAAGGCCTTGAGGTTGACACAACATTCTTGTGGGTATGCTTTGCTTGATGTTGCTTCCCGGCTATGCATGCACTACACACATGATCTTTCTCAAAAGACACGTTTGTTAGTCCGAGGATGTGTTCACCCTTTAGGTGATCTTTTCGATTTCTCATGCCGACATGGGCTAACCGGCGATGCCATAGCCATCCCTTTTCGACCTTGGCCATTAGACAAGTTGAATGGTAAGTACTCTCTTTCGAGAAATCAACCGTGTAAAGGTTGCCATCCAACTCTCCAATAAAGGCCACTTCGAGAGTATCTCTCCTAAAGACTTTCACACTTGTTAGACCAAATAGTGTATCATATCCAACCGAAGCTAATTGACGAACAGAAATAAAATTGTATTGAAGGGATTGGACAAGCATGAAATTTGCAAGAGACAAGTAATAGCTACCTTGCCCAACCCAAGTACCTTCCCCTTGGAACCACCACCAAAGACAATGCTCATATATGGATGAATTGCATCCATGAAGTCCATGAGCAAACGAGTTTCTCCGGTCATATGATTGGTGCATCCACTACCAATCACCCATTTTACTCCACCGGAGAGAGCATCCTACACAGAGATTTAGGCTTTGGTTAGAGGTGCCCATTTTTCAATGGGACCTCTAAGGTTAGTGACAAGGGTCTTTGGAACCCAAATTTCATAAAAACGGAAAGCATTACGGGCCCCAATAATTTTGGCATACACATCTCCATACTTTGCCTTACGGAGCACATAGGATGGAGGCATCTTCTCCTTCTTGTTGGGGATGGACTTGCCCCTAGTGGCCTTCCCACTCCAAACACCAACCTCATCAACCTTATTCTTACCTTTGTCCTTGTGCCCTTCATGAACAAAGATCACCTTTTGAGGATTTGATCCCTTGGTAAGGGTGACATTCTTTGTCACACTCATACTTGGATCAAAACCAAGTCCCTCCTTAGCAAAGGACACCTTGTGATTACTTAGTACATCATTTATGTTTTTCTCGCCTTGGGCACAATTCAAGAGGCCCTTCTTAAGTTGATCATGAAGAGCTAAGTTCTCCTCAATGAGAGATGCTTGATCAAGAGTAGAGTTAGTAGCACAAGCATCAACATGTACAATAGTGGGAGGAGACATCTTAGTAAGTGTTTTTATGTGAGAAAGTTTATAAGGGTGGTGAGTTCATCATCTTTTGTCTTGATGGACAAGGTGAGTACCTCATCATCCTTAGAAAGGGAGGTGTTTAGCTCGACAAGCTTGATCATATCATTAGCAAGTTCCTTACAAATTTCATTAGCATTTTTCGAGGAGGCAACATGTTTGTCATTTAAGTCATTTGATGTTTGAACAACTTTGCACAAGTTATCATTGCGAGCCTTCTCAAAGTCAACCTTTCACTCAAGGAGAGCATAGTTCTCCTTCTCCTCGGCTGAGGAGGATTTCAAGATACTTAATGGTTGTGGAGTGCTTACCCACCACATACATAAGCAATTGAAACATTTTGAGCTTGTTTCCTTTGAGAGAGCTCATCATTTTGTTCACTTTAGCAGACAACAAATCTTCACAAGTAACATTTGCATCATCACCTTCCGCATCATGAAATTCATCATGAGGTGTTTCGGAAGAGAACATGAAGGACTCATCAATAGGAGTTACCTTGATCTTGGCCGAGGAGGAGGGAGTGTCGTCATCAACCAACTTGGCCATGAGACACTTGTGTGCATTGCCGGTGTAGTCACTCATGTAGTTGTAGTTGACAACTTCACCTTCCTTATTGAGGAGCTTCAAGGTCTTTTGTGTATCTTGAGCAACTCCGACCAGACCACCAACATCCTCAGGATCGGACCCTTCTAGGGCCAACAAGGTTTTCTTCTTGAACTTGTTGTTGACAGGATTCGGGAGATTCTTGGAAACTTCCTTCTGAGGAAATCGAGGCTTGTCCTCTCTCTTCTCATACGGGAAATCCTCCGCAAAATGTCCCGGTCTCTCACAGTTGTAGCATGATCTTGACTTCTTCTTTTGGAATCTACCCTTGAAGTATCCTTTGGTGAACCTCTTTACAAAGAGAGCCATATCATCATATGAAGGAGTATCATCTAAGTATCATAATCTTCATACTCATCTTCTTCCTCATCATCATAAAACTCCTCGAACCTAGCCTTGAGGGCAAGGTTTGAGGATGGTCCACCATATATGGAAAGTAGTCTCTCAGACTCCTTGAGGTGTTCTTCATATTTCAAGAAGGTGGAAATCACATCATCTGGTGTCATCTTGAAGAAGTCGGGCATCCGCCTCAATTCCCACACCCTTTGATGTGAGTATACCATGAGAGCACTCAACATCTTGTCCACAAGGTAATGGTTGGTGATTTGATATCCATCCAAAGATTTATCACATGTGAAGGATTGAACATGTGAGGAGAGAACTTTTAGACACATACGGAGTTGTTGGGGCATCTCATCTTTCTTCATGTGAAGTTTGTGCAATGCATTCTTGGCGGTCTCATATCTTGTCATTTGTAGAGATCCGGTGCCGGATTTGGCAATGAGAAGAGTATCCCAAAGTTCCTTGGCATTGGTGATACGGAGAAATGGTGCTCGAGTCAACTCATCCATTCCTCTTTTTAGGAACCCAATGAACGCAAGGTTGAGGTGTCTGTCAAACACTTCACTGGGTGTAAGGTTGTTTGGGTCGACCGGATAGTAACCTTTGCCGGAGTCGATAAGGTTCCACATTGGTTCACACACACACCTAAGATAATCTGCCATTAGACTTTTCCAATCCAAGGAGTTAGTAGTCTCGGTTAGTACCGGCGGATTGCCATTAAAATTATACTTAGGTTCCACAAGCTTGGGGGTAGGATAGTCTCATTGGTAGGGACCACCTCTTTGCAAGGGAAGTTAAGAACCGGGGTGCACAAAGGTCGCGTGTGGGGACCTTGGGGCCGCACCCCTTGTCGTCTGTGACTCCGATGTCGTAGCCTTCATCTTTGCAAAGGCGGCTTCCATATCCCGTTTCTGTTTTCCTAGAGCTTGTACTAAATCACTTGACGTGAACAACTTAGGTTCGTCAATTTCAATGGAAACATTCACCGTGGAGGTGGGAATCGCAAGTTGTGCGGGAGCACTTCGTTCTACTGCCAATCTCTCGGCTACCAAACGAATGACATCCGCAACAATTGCAACCTCCTCCACGCCGGCACCCGAACTTTTGGGGTTGCCGTCCTTGGTCATCTCGATCTAGGGCGGCTAAGCCACAAGATTAGAGCATGAGGCTCTGATACCAATTAAAGGATCGAGATACACCTAGAGGGGGGTGAATAGAATATATTGCAAATTTTGACACTACTTAGCAATTTTAGGCAATAATGCGGAAGATAAAGATGTGCCTAAAAATTGCAAGGGTGACCTAAATATGATAAGGTAAACAACAAGCATGATATAATAGAGCAATGAGGAATAAACAAAAAGGTAGCACAAGTAAAAGGAGAAAGAGTAGAGATAACCGAATGACGCGAAGACAACGATGTATCCAGATGTTCACTTCCTTGGAGGGAAGCTACTCACCGTTCGGAGAGAGTGGGTGAAACCACGAAGGCACACCAATGCCACGAAGGCTCACTCTATTCCCCTTGAGATCTCACCACGAAGGCGATTCCCAACCACTACCGGTTGATCTTAAAGGTGGTCACCAAACCCTCACAAACTCAACGGGGGTAATCATAATGGTCGATTACTGTCCGAAGAACTCCTACCCGCCTAGGATTCTCAAACCTCCAAGAGTAACAAGATCAATGGGGAAAGCTCAAGACTTTCTCAAAACCGTGATTTGCTTTGGTTGAAAGATGGGGAAGGGCCGGATCTATCACAGGGTGAAAGATCCGACAAGAACTCTCAAGGATCTCTCCGGGATATGAGATTTGGTGAGGGAGAGAGTGAGAGGGAGCACTTGTGTTCTTGTGTGTGTTTGTAATGAAGTGGTCAACCCTCACAAGTGGTGGTGAGGGGGTATATATAGTCCAAGGGCTGAAATGCCCGTTGGAGCATTCTGCCTGCATAAGTGTCGGAGTCCGACATATACCGAACGTCCGAAACTTGAATACCGGACGTCCGGTTTCCACCGGACATCCAAAACCATTGAACATGCGCAGAAGAACATAGCTGAACTATAGTGCAGTGACCATGTACCGGACGTCCGGCGACGACCGGACATCCGATGACCGGATGACCGATATGAGCTGGATTTCCGATAAAATGGAATGAGAAGGCACTGACCTCTCGGACCCTATTTCCGACAGCAACCGGACGTCCGACAGGTACCAAATATTCGATATAAATAGATTAAAACCCACTGAACTCTTGGACCCTATTTCCGACAGCAAACGAATGTCTGAAATCTCGAAGTACCGGACATCCGACGGAGACCGGACATCCGGTCAGTGCATATTATGTCAAGCCAATAAATCAGTGAGTGAGATAGAGTTTGTGTTTGTTTGTTAATTGTCTGAGCAAGACTTAAGCATAATCCCACTGACCTCCTCTTAATAGTGCGGGGATCCCTATACTCAAGGGAAACTAAAAAATAGCTTACGCTTCTATAATTGCCGAGTCAATCTTCTTGACCACATGATATATTTCATCCAATTAAGGATCCATCAACACATATGATCTGGGATTAATACCTGAGATATACTTGACAAACATATTAGTCCCACCATATGTATATTGTCATCAATATCAAAATACAATTAAGGGCATGATTGCACTTTCACCGCTGCCCGTCTGGTTCGAAGCCCGGAGGGAACATCGGTTGCATTGTACGGGTGTAATCTCCTGGAGGCATTACACTTGTGGTGTTACTTCATCACCATAGGTCTCCAAAAGTCTTCATCGCCGGTGGTCTTCTACACGACAGGGAGGTCGTAGGATCAGAGTCTACGCCAACCACGTTCGTAGAACGTTTCCCTCTTTCGGTCTTCAAAGGTATGGACACCGATTCCCTCCGTTACATTACATCGCCATAGCATAGATCTTGGGTTCGGGTGTCATAGGTAGGAAAAATTATTATTTTCTGCCCCGTATCCCAACGGTGGTATCATGAGCTAGCTATGCGTAGATGTATTGTACGGGTAGAACACATCTAGGATGTGGGAATCATTTCTTCAATTGTTACCCTCCCACGTGTACTTATTTAGCGTTGCGGAAATGTCCTGATGAAGCAACCCCGACTGGTTCCATGCTTGACATATGGATTTTACCATATAAGTGGCTCAGGGGGTATTTGTCTCTCTAACATTAGCGACGCGAAGATGTTTGCAACGGAGGGCCCCGACAGGGGTGTAATAGAGACAATTGTGGAATTGGTGTTGTGGCATGTTTTTGCAGGATAGAAACGGTTCTCTCTATCGAACCCCTAGCCGCCACGTAAAACTTGCAAGAGATAAAGTAGAAGGCGTTTATATTTATTTTACATGAAGGGGAATCATAGCTTGTATGATTTACAGTTTTACTTCTTGTTTTTTCTAATATGCTAGATATAACGACGGTAGCATAATAGGACCATCTCTCACAATACAAACATTGTTTTCTCCCTTAATGGACACCTCCTGGAAGGATCACCCTTATGGCCGACACACCATACATTGGGTATCACACATAATAAATGGCGTTCGCAAGAGGTTGGGTTTGGCAAGCCTAGCATATGTAGATATGGCCTTGCTAAGAAGCTAACGTTAAGGTCGGAATGGAAGGCTTGACGTATGTAGATGTGTAGGAGATATGCCCTAGAGGCAATAATAAATGTTATTATTTATCTCCATGTTTGTAATTATGTTTATATTCCATGCTATAACTGCAATGGTTCTCGAGTCTGCAATAACCACGAGGCTCGAAGGAAGACTCATATGCACGTGTGGAATAATAAACAAATAAAATATATATTCCTAGTCTCACCTCTAAGACTAGCTCAAGTGTTGCATGATGGTTCTGTTTTCCTGATCATGGGCATGACTATGCCGGCAATTTTGAGGGCACAATGTTAGAAGAACATTTGTGTTGAATCGACCCAGATTGATGTTATGCTATGAGATACATTCGTCACCAGTTAATGGATTATAACACAGAGAAAGTTGAGCGTTTGCATAATTCCTTAGACCATGAGAGTATCGAGTTCCTTCGTACTTGCTTCGTGAACTTTGGGGTTTGTTAAACGTCATCTGTAAAAGGGTGGCTATTACGGCGGCTTACGGGTTCACGGAAAAGTATGACAAGGAACTAGGTAGCTCAAGATTGGGATTTGCTCCTCCGTCGATGGAGAGATATTCTTTGGGCCCTCTCGGTGTTACGGTATCCACCATCGTCTGGCCAGACACAGTGTGATTTGATCACAGGGATGCCGGAACGCGGGAACGAGAAAAGAGGACAATACCAGGAACGAGGTAACTGGCATAGTGGACAAGTTGTTGATTCACGGGGATGCCGATAAGTCTCACCTCGGGTATTTGTAACATATCGTGAAGCAACAGGGATAGCACACGACAACTAAAGGTTCACTAGAATATTCATTCGTGTGGGTATAGGGGTCAATATGGGTGTCCACGGCTCCGATGTTGATCATTGATCGGAAAGTGTTCCGGTCATGTCTATACTTCACCGAACCTATAGGGTCACACGCTTAAGGGTCATCTACCTGCTGAATACTAGACAGGGAGTCTGATAGAAAGTCACCGGAAAGTTTTCGGAGAAAACGGAAGAGTTTCGGAGAGAGAACACCGGAATAGTTTCGGTAAAACCGAAAAGTTGTTTCGGAATATATCATTAAGTCAAAATGGTTTCGGCACACGCCTGGAAATTCTTGGAGGGTGCCAGAATTGTTCTGGGAACATCTGGGATTTTTCCAGAGAGAAAAAACCGGAAATGTCCCGGAGCTGCCGGAACCGCTTTGGTTGCTTTTCGCAGATGAAAATCACTAATCCGGAATTGTTTCGGAACGCGTCCAAAATCCTTTTAGTGGGTACTGGAATAAGGCTGTCTGGGTTCCGGCAGGAACTAGTTCTGGACGGCGAAGCCCTGCCGGATAGATGACACCGTATGTGTGCAACCCCGTAGAGAGGTCGTAGGTTCGATCTTTTGCCCGAGGGACTGTTCGAGGGTCCTCCCGAAGGGCCGTCCGAGTTACCGTTCAAGTTTCGAGGGTCCTCCCGAAGGGCTGTCCGTGACATCGTCCGAGGGACTGTCCGACCGCCTCTCGGAGCGCTGTCCGAGGAGCAGACGAGGGAGAACATCCTCGCGGTTGGGAGGTTGTAAATCCTAGCTGCGGGGGTCTGCACCAACGATCTACATCGACTCTATTTCCGCTGCGCTACGAGTCGGTAACAATCAGATCAAAACCTTGTATGCAGTCTCCATAGTGGTCCTAGGCTGTTCGTAGTGCGGAAATTTTTTGTTTTCTGCCGCGTTCCCCTACAGTGGTATCAGAGCCGTGCTATGCGTAGATGCATGTTGCGATCTAGAATACATAGAGATGTATGGGTATTGCATAATATAATTTTGGAGTAGATCAGATCTATTGATGAAAATTATTTATGCGGGTGGCAGATGAAATCTGTTACCCGATGTTCTTGTTGCTTCCCTGGAATTTGTGTATTTCTGATCTCAATAACAGTATGGTGGAGTTTCAAAGTTCTGGCAATCTGCGATCCTGATTGATCAAAGAAGTGCTAAGAGTTCATTGAATTCCACCATAGTTAGAGAAAGAAGAAATTCTGCAGACTAAAGGGCAATGCAGATATGATCTGCACGGGGATCACGCGTATGACGAAGTTCAGTATGGGGCTCGAGATTTTATTATCTCGTGTTTCATACACCCCGCAAAGTTAATCTAGCGACTTGAATAATCATGCTTGATGATAAACGTTGGTAGCTGCGGTTTAAGTCAAAACCTTAGAAGCCACGTAAAATAAAATTTTGCATAAACCGATTAGAGGCGTCTAACTTGGTTTTGTAGGATGTGCATGTGATGTGGTATAGCAAAGTTCATATTAATTTGATTATGTATGAGATGACTATATAATGTAAATTTATTAACATGACCTGCGTGTCATGATTCGGCATGATGGCTGGAGCCATATGATTGTCACTTTAATGACCTGCGAGTCAACCTTATGTAATGCACTTATTTTATTAGCTATAGAGATAGCAATATTATTTGGTGCATCGACAACGTGGTGGAAAACTTCGCGAAGGTGAACTCCGACGCAAATGCCAAAGACGAAGAAATACTTGACTTCTCCGTCAGAAGGGGCTATACCATATCATGCAATTATGAATTACCTGAGATGTTTATCCCTTAAGTTGCACCCTTCTTGATTGCGCGGTAGTCGCTTTTTATTAGGGTGATCTCTCACTTAAAATATCAAGTAGTTAGTGTTCTCCCAAATGTAGCACCGTCACAGCATCTATCCTTTCGGGGTGCGCCATGGATGCATGGGTACGAACGATTGGAGAAATGTAAGGCGGGTGAGGTCAGACGTCGCAACAAGATCACTTGGTTGTCTTGACGTTCATGGCAGGATCGTCCTGAGCTCGGAACACACGCATCGAAAGATGAACAAGAGTCACATAGAGATGTGATCGGAAAGTTGGCCTACCAAATCAAAATCCTCGTCATGAGATGATGATTCTATGGCGTTGTATTGATATTTGGATCTTGAATCACTCATAATCAATTTTGAGAGATATTGATTTGAGTGGGAGCGCACTTTAGAATTAACTTGTTTAATTCTGAGTGCAATTAATTATAAACACTGTCTAAGTATAATTTCCTAATAGTTGTAGAATAATGGCTCGCGCTTCCACCTTCCCTATTAAATTTGAATAAGCTGTTAAATATCTGGTTAAAACTTTACGGTTGGTAACGTAATGTGAGGATTGTCCTCAAGAGTGCCGAGAAGGATTTTGTCCTATCGCATGCTTTCGGTGTCCTCCCGCTAATGCTATGGATGATGTGACTCTCGTCCTTCGATCCAAAAGCTAGAATTCCATTGTGGTCAAGTGCAATACGTTTGCTTCCATAAGACCCGAACTTCACAAGTTTGGGATAGTTATGTAATATTCATGGAACTGAAAATTGTTTTCAGATACAGAAAAGGCTAAAAGATATGAGATATCCAAAGCAACATTTGTTTGCAAAGTATTATAAAGTGTTTACTGGGCATTTGACTGATAGGAGAGGGATCCAGAAGAACGCCTGTCATATGATGAAGGTGAATAAAAAAAACAACTTAAAGAGAAAGGAAATGTCCAAAGGGTGTTAGTGTGACGCACACGCCTAGGAAGTCCGGGGCTAACGCCGCTCTTAAAGTTGGGTGCTTCTTTTGAGAGTGGGAGAAATATTGAAAGTTAAACTGTTAGAAGTATAAAGGCAAAAAGGAAAGAAGACTGGAATATCCAGCTCATGTATGAATGTCATACAAGTTTTTGATGTATAGAAGGCTGGTCAAAAATATAGTTCTTGGGAATTATGGTTAAACATGTTAATCACTGATTCTTGGGTATTGTGAGTTAAATCACAAAGATACCCGCTCGATTGCATTCTGTTGAAACTCGATGTAAGAACTACAACGGCCTAAAAGACTTGCCAGTAATGAGGTTTAGATACGCGTTGGGAACATAGTAAAAGTTACTATACCTTCCATCGGTGTATCACCATCTGTATTTATTTTCATAATTCGTTTTAGAGTTTTATACACTCTAGCCCAATGCATAAAATATGTTGCAAGAAGGTTGTTCATAAAAGAACAATTGTTGTTCAGTATTATGAATAACATAAAGGGCCATGCTTCCATCGGGGATGGGATGTATGTTACGAATATTGATGGTAATATGATACATCCATAACAATGACGCTAAATGTCGAAAGACTAAAAGAATACCACATATGTGTGGCACTGCATTTGGTCACATTGGAGAAACCCGCATGGAGAAATTCCATAATGATGGATTTTAAAGTCATTTGATTATGAATCATCTGACACTTGCAACCTTCGTCCGAAAAGTTAAGTGACTGAAATACCGTTCACAGGCCATGAGGAACGAACAACAAACTTATTGGTGATCATACATTTGATGTGTGTAGTCCGTTAAATGTTGTTAGTAGTGGATTTATCTATCTTCAGAAAAGACTCAAGTAGATATATGGATATTTACTTGATGAGACGTAAGTCTGGATCTTTTGAAATCATTCGAAAGGTTTTCAAAAATGAAGTGAAAGTTATTGTGACAAGAAAATTATGTTTCTACAATTCGATTGCAGAAAGGAATTTTTGAGTTACAAGTTTAGCCAATGTCTGATGAGTTGTGAAAAGAGTTTTCATAACTTGCACCTCCCGGAACACCACTGCAAGTGGAATGTCCTTGAAGATGTAATCAAACCATTTATGACATGGTAAGATCAAAGATGACATAAATCAATTTGCCATTATCCCTTTTAATGTAATGCTTTAGAGACTGCGGCTTTTACACTGAAAAGAGCTCCATCGGGTCTGTTGAAATGACGCCATGGTATGGTACGCCCAACCATGTTTTATCTTTTCTTAACATTTGGAATATGGGGCTTGTGTAAACTGTTTACAAACCTATTCCAAATCAGACAAGTGCTACTTTGTAGGTTATCCCAAATTATTTGGAATTCATCCACCGCTATACCGAGGCAAAAGGTTTTGCCACAAAGAACGGCATGCTTTTAAAGAGAATGGTTCTTGCAATAAGGTGAGTGGGAGGACAGTGCAACTCGACGAGATAACAGTATCTTCGTCATCAGATCAAAGGAAAGGAACTTTGGAAGTGATTCCAGAGTTTCCTACTGCAACTGATACGGAAGCCTCTACATGAGATGTATGGACTTCGGTCAAACTTGCAACTAAGCCACGTAGGCAAAACTCGTGCAAACCTCTCAGGTGCGCAAAAGAGATATTGTTGTTAGACAACAGCATACCTACGATAATCAAGGAAGCGATGATGGGCCCTGACTCCGGAATTGGCTAAATGCCAATACAATCCGAGATAGTTTCCTTATAAATAAGTCAAGATTGTATCTTGATGGACCATTCGGAAGACTTTGAGTCTAACGAATATTAATGGAACTATAAACTGATACGGATAAAAATGGTTTATCCATAAAGCTCAACTTCTTGCTTATAACAAATTCAAGGAATTAACTACAGCGAGATTCTCTCCGTAGCGATGCTTAAAGTCGGTTCGGGTTAAACTAGCAATTAATACATATTTCATTCATGAGATATGAAACATGGATGCCAAAAGGATTTCCATGAGATGGAAATACTGCCTTGGAGATACAGTCCAAGTTATTTTGTCAGTCCAGAGGATGCTAGTAAGTATGCAAACTTCAGAGTTCCTGCGATGGACAAAAGAGAGCATAATGGAGTTGGAATCTTCGTTTTTGATGAAATAGTCAAAAGAGTTTGATTTCATCAATGGATAACGAAGATGCTTGTGGCAACAAGAAAGTAAGTGGGAGCAAAATAATATTTCTAAAAACCTTGTGTGCCTGACACATTGTTAATTGGAAATAATATAAATTTCTTGACACGAATTAAGACTTCATTGAAAATAGTTTTTCGACGAAGTGCTTGGGCTAAGTAGTCTTGATATTAGGCAAATTATCTAAGATATATAATTGCCTAATAGGGCTAAGCCAAAATACATATTGACAAGATGCTAAAACAGTTTAGCGTTAAAAACGCCAAGGAGTGATTCTTGCCGAAGTCACATGGAAAGAGTTTTTGCAAGACTCGGTGTCCTAAAACACTGATGAGCAAAATACATGATGGATATTCCATACACCTTTGTGTTTGGATTAATCATGTATTCCATGGTATATATAACAACCAGATATGTCCAGTACTCCCAAGTTGTTGCGAGTATAGATACGAAAGTGATCAAAGAACTGATCGTGGGACAACAGTGCAAAATGTCATTGAGTACTAAAGTAGCACTGATGACATGTTTTCTCGCAAGAAGAGATTATGAAGTACTTGTTGTAAGTAATTACATCGATACGGTCTTCATCAATGCTCCATGCGATTTTCGATTTGAGTTAAAGTTTTTTTGTGTGTAATACACAATATGGTGGCACAGTAAGTTGGAATTGTTCAAAACAGGTTACTGTGGCAAATGCTATAACAAAGGCTGAGTATGATGACGCTTTAGAAGATACAAAGAAGATGTTGAATCATATAGTTCATTCATGAACTTAGTATGGTTCCAAGATGGCTTTGGTCAATGGAACACTATTGAAGATAGTTGCTCCATAGCTCAGTCTGAGGAATCAAGGTTCGACCAGTGATTCACATATATACAAAGCCGAGTCCACACAAAATATGAATTTTGTGAAAGCGTGAAAACACGAGGATATGCAAAGATACACACGGAGCTGAAGTTGTCAGATCCGTTGGACATCAGGCTCTACCACAAGCGGAGCATATTTTACACCAGTATGCCATAGGTGTAAAGTGCATTAGCATTGACTAGATTATTGACTCTGGTGCAAGTGGGAGTCTGTAGGAGATATGCCCTAGAGGCAATAATAAATGTTATTATTTATCTCCATGTTTGTAATTATGTTTATATTCCATGCTATAACTGCAATGGTTCTCGAGTCTGCAATAACCACGAGGCTCGGAGGAAGACTCATATGCACGTGTGGAATAATAAACAAATAAAATATATATTCCTAGTCTCACCTCTAAGACTAGCTCAAGTGTTGCATGATGGTTCTGTTTTCCTGATCATGGGCATGACTATGCCGGAAATTTTGAGGGCACAATGTTAGAAGAACATTTGTGTTGAATCGACCCAGATTGATGTTATGCTATGAGATACATTCTTCACCAGTTAATGGATTATAACACAGAGAAAGTTGAGCGTTTGCATAATTCCTTAGACCATGAGAGTATCGAGTTCCTTCGTACTTGCTTCGTGAACTTTGGGGTTTGTTAAACGTCATCTGTAAAAGGGTGGCTATTACGGCGGCTTACGGGTTCACGGAAAAGTATGACAAGGAACTAGGTAGCTCAAGATTGGGATTTGCTCCTCCGTCGATGGAGAGATATTCTTTGGGCCCTCTCGGTGTTACGGTATCCACCATCGTCTGGCCAGACACAGTGTGATTTGATCACAGGGATGCCGGAACGCGGGAACGAGAAAAGAGAACAATACTAGGAACGAGGTAACTGGCATAGTGGACAAGTTGTTGATTCACGGGGATGCCGATAAGTCTCACCTCGGGTATTTGTAACATATCGTGAAGCAACAGGAATAGCACACGGCAACTAAAGGTTCACTAGAATATTCATTCGTGTGGGTATAGGGGTCAATATGGGTGTCCACGGCTCCGATGTTGATCATGGATCGGAAAGTGTTCCGGTCATGTCTATACTTCACCGAACCTATAGGGTAACACGCTTAAGGGTCATCTATCTGCTGAATACTAGACAGGGAGTCTGATAGAAAGTCACCGGAAAGGTTTCGGAGAAAACGGAGGAGTTTCGGAGAGAGAACACCGGAATAGTTTCGGTAAAACCGAAAAGTTGTTTCGGAATATATCATTAAGTCAAAATGGTTTCGGCACACGCCTGCAAATTCTTGGAGGGTGCCAGAATTGTTCTGGGAACTTCTGGGATTTTTCTAGAGAGAAAAAACCGGAAATGTTCCGGAGCTGCCGGAACCGCTTTGGTTGCTTTTCGCAGATGAAAATCACTAATCCGGAATTGTTTCGGAACGCGTCCAAAATCCTTTTAGTGGGTACTGGAATTTTTCTAAGACCTACAGAAAAGTTTCGTATTTTACGGTCGCAGATAAATGTCTTCATGAATAGTGGATACACTATTCATGATGATGCAGGCGATGATGCAGCTTGCATGATGATGCAGGCGATGATGCAGCTTGCATGATGATGCAGGCGATGATGCAGCTTGCATGATGATGCAGGCGATGATGCAGCTTGCATGATGATGCAGGGGATGATGCAGTTTGGAGGGCATTTTGGGTTTTTGCCCATAGCCTCTCACCCTATAAATAGGGGTGGAGAGGGGTCTCCCATCGCTGATCCAAGTTCTCACTTGAACTCTCAACAAGTGCCATTGCATGATTTGGCTTTCTTCTCTCCCTCCCACGAAATAGTTTCGTAGAGCCGAAAGGCTGTCTGGGTTCCGACAGGAACTAGTTCTGGACAGCGAAGCCCTGCCGGATAGATGACACCGTATGTGTGCAACCCCGTAGAGAGGTCGTAGTTTCGATCTTTTGCCCGAGGGACTGTTCGAGGGTCCTCCCGAAGGGCCGTCCGAGTTACCGTTCAAGTTTCGAGGGTCCTCCCGAAGGGCTGTCCGTGACATCGTCCGAGGGACTGTCCGACCGCCTCTCGGAGCGCTGTCCGAGGAGCAGACGAGGGAGAACATCCTCGCGGTTGGGAGGTTGTAAATCCTAGCTGCGGGGGTCTGCACCAACGATCTACATCGACTCTACTTCCGCTGCGCTACGAGTCGGTAACAATCAGATCAAAACCTTGTATGCAGTCTCCATAGTGGTCCTAGGCTGTTCGTAGTGCGGAAATTTTTTGTTTTCTGCCGCGTTCCCTACAAGATGCGGGCCTGGAACACAGAAGATAGAAAGATCGAGCATGAGTCACATACCTGATGTGATTGGCATGATGACCTACCTTAGCCACATACTGATGGTCGTGAGGATCGGGGGAGGTATGTGGTTATAGGATTGTGTGATCACTTAGTTAAATTGAGAGGTGTTTTTCTAAGTGGGACCTTTCTAGAATTTATGTTAAAAATTGAAACTCCACATTATGAACAAAAGTCTAAATATGTATCTTTGTGAATCACCATTGTAGATGGCAGCACCATGTCCCTCATTGAACTTAGGGTCATTCCTAGAGAAAGAGAAACTGAAAACTGATGGGTCAAACTTCACAAACTGGTTCCGCACTTAGAGGATTCTCCTCATTCCCCTACAAATGGCATACGTACTAGAGGCCGCGTTAGGTGATGAACCACCAGCAGATGCAAGATAAGATGAGAAGTAGGTCTACCTCTCCAAGGATGATGATTACAACCTTGTCCAAAGTGGCATGCTCTATGCCATGGAGGCTGAGCTGCATAAGCGCTTTGAGAGGATGGGTGCTTATGAGATTATCATCGACTTCAAGGCCGTCTTTGCACCTCAAGCCAGGGCTGAACGATACGAGGCTTCTAAAGCCTTCTTCCCGGCCAAGATGGATGAGCACAACAGTGTTAGTGAGCAGGTGGTCAACATGTCTGGCTACGTTCAACGCCTGAATGCTCTGGAATGTCAGATTCCGGATGAACTTGCTGTTGATATGGTGCTGCAATCACTGCCCCCTAGCTACAAAGGCTTTGTGCTGAACTACAACATGCAGGGGATGATTAAGACCCCTTCTGAGTTGTTCGCCATTCTGAAAAGTGTTGAGGTTGAGATCAAGAAGGAGCATGTTGTATTCATGGTCAGCAATACCACTGAATTCAAGAAGTCTAGTAAAAGGGAGAAATGAAGGAAAGGAAGTCCTAAGAAGGATGGCAAGTCAGTTTTCGTTCATCCGAATGCACGTAAACCTAGACCCAAGCCTGGAGTTGAGTGCTTCTACTGCAAGGGTGATGGCCACTGGAAACACAACTTCCCCAAGTACCTAAAGGACAAGAAGGCTGGCAAGATAGCCAAGAGAGACGAAGGTATATTTGATATACATATTGTTGATCTATTCTTAACAAATGCTGGGAGCACTTCCTGGAAATTTGCTACAGGATCTGATGCTCATATTTCTAATTTTGTTCAGGTACTAAGGAATAAGCGACATTTGAAGAAAGATGAAGTGACGATGCGAGTAGGAAACGACTGTCAAATTGAAGTAATAGTTGTCGGCACGAAGCATCTTAGTTCCCCTTCGGGATTAGTTTTGATTTTGAATAAATTCTACGTTGTACCCGCATTGAGTGTGGACATTGTAGTGGCTCTTGCTTGAAGCGAGACCACTATTCTTTTAAGTCAGATACAATTGGTTGTGCGATTTATAAGAGTGATGTGTTTCATGGTCACGCACCAGAAAGAAATGGTTTATTCATACTTAATCTCGATTGTGATGTATGTTATATCAACAATATAAATGCCAAAAGATTAAAGCCTAGTGGCGAAGAGCACATGACGATGTGGCATTTTGGACTTGGTCATATTGATATAAAGCGCATGGAGAAGCTCCATAAGGATGGACTTCTGGAGTCATTAGATTTTGGATCCCTTGACACATGTGAACCATACCTAATGGGCAAAATTACAAAGACTCCATTCAATGGAACAATGGAGCGTGCGGTGGAATTATTAGGGATCATACATACAGATGTATGTGGATCTCTGAACGTACACACACACAATGGTCTTCGTTACTTCGTGACCCTCACTGATGACTTGAGTAGATATGTGTATATTTACTTGATGAAACACAAGTCTGAAACCTTTGAAAAGTTCAAGGAATTTCAGAGTGAGGTCAAGAATCAACTCGGGAAGAAAATCAAGCACCTTCGATCCGATCGAGGAGGCGAGTATTTTAGTCACGAGTTTGGCAATCATCTGAAGGCTTGTGGCATTGCACCACAACTTACGCCGGCCGGAACACCTCAACGGAACGATGTGTCCGAACGACGTAATCGAACCCTATTGGATAGTGTACGATCGATGATGTCTCATACCGACTTACCTATGTCATTATGGGGGTATGCATTAGAGACTGCCGCTTACGTTCTTAATAGGGTACTGATACGTCCAAAATGCATCACTATTTTATATCATAATTTACCTCTATTCATTGATATATTCCATATTATGATGATGTTATTATAGTGTTTTGGCTTTTCTACACAGTTTGCAACTTTCCGATGCCGAAACAGCAGACGCAGGAATCAGCGGGGAAAAGTGCACATCAAGTGGCCATACCAGCACATCTCCAAATGACCTGAAATTCACGGGGTGTAATTTTCATAAGATATAACGAAGACTGGCCGAAGGGCACCCGGAGGGGGGCCACCAGGGCTCCCAGGAACCCTGGTGGCGCGACCCCCCTCCTAGCCGCGCCACCTGGCCGCCTGGGATGTGGTCCCCACTCCCGGAACCCCCCTTTGGCCTATATATTCATCGTGACCTAAAAACCCCAGACATTTCCGGCGGGCAGCTTCCAATGGGGAGAACTCGTCACGGAGGGGGATATCGTCCTCATTGTCATCACCATCGTCACGGGCATCCTCGAGATCATCATCAACATCATCCTCACCATCAACACCATCTCCATCTTCATCTCATCTCATCTCACCATTGCAATCCAAGTTGTAACTTGTACTATCCATCCCCTCTACTCTACCGGTGTTGATTACTCTTTGTGGTGAATGATATTGAGTTTTGTTGGAGAATTATTATTATGACAAGATTGTTTATCATATATTTATCACCTCTAATCATGATCACTTTTATGTCTTGTGAGTAGTTCTTTTAGTTCTTGAGGACATATGTCATATGATGTTGAAGTAATATGTGTTGTTTGATATTCAAGTTGTGGTGTTATTCTTCTAGTGGTGTGGTGTGAATGTCGGCTACACAACACTTCGCCTTTAAGGACCTAGGGGAATGCATTGTGTATAAAGTATGTTTATTGTGGGTTGCCGGAGTGACAGAAACCCGAACCCTTGTTCGGACACTTTTGCACGAGGGATTGATGGGCCCTAAAGTTTATTGCTATGGTTAGGCTTTGCCTTACTTTCTCTCTTGTATTTGCGGATGCTTGCAAGATGTTTAATCATAAGAGTGTGCTTATTTTAGTCTAGAAAGTGCACTAGCATAGGTTCACCCACACAACCCTTATCAATACAAAACATTGTACCGACATGGAATATGGCGAAGGCACATGACTATCTCTCCCGTGTGTCCTTAAGAACATTTTACCCGTTATAAGTTCAAATCATTTGGCTTATCCTTTGCATAAAAGGACTGGGCCATCTTTCTGCACCATATTATAATTTATGTTATTTGATTTTACCCTATTATTCCTTATACCGGAAAACCCATACAAATTTACCTTTCAGTACTTGCAGTTATTCCTATCTCAAGATCACTTGTCAATACCTTCTGCTCCTTGTTGGGTTCGACACTCTTACTTATCGAAAAGGCTACGATAGATCCCCTACACTTGAGGGTCATCAAGACCATTTTCTGGCGCCATTGCCGGGAAGCGTAGCACTATTGGTAAGGAAACCTATATATTGTAAGTGCTGATTTTACTTCGCTGTTATTACTTTTAGTCCCTATGGACAACTCTCCTCTTGGAACTTTGCTTGCGTGGACCCGTCCCACCATTAATGTGGTGGAAAAGGCTCCCGCACCTACTGAAATTGTTCCCTTTAAAATAACAAATTGTATTATTGATTGTGTTATTGCTAATCGATATGCAGGAGATAGACATCCAGGTGGAAACTTGCTATATCTTTCACAACTATGCTCCTTATTTAAGCTTCCAGGCATATCGATGGACTTTTTTATTAGAAAACTATTCACTCTATCATTAAAAGATAAGGCTTGGGATTGGTATAGGCTTTTTGGTAACTCTAATTTACTAAATTGGAAAGAACTTATGCCTCTCTTTTATGCAAAGTTTTATCCTCTTCATGAAATACATCGAGACATGAACTATATTTATAACCTTTGGTCTCGTGACGGAGAAAGCATCGCTCAAGCTTGGGGGAGATTGAAGTCCCTAATGCTGAAATGTCCCAATCATGAGGTTCCCTAAGGAAATTGTTCTTACAAATTTTTATGCAAGGCTTTCTCGTCAAGATAGAGAGATGCTTGATGCCTCCTCTAGTGGGGTATTCCGCACTAAAAGAGTTGAAGAAAGGTGGGATCTTATCGAAAGGATCCAGAAGAACACTGAAGATTGGGAGATTGACAAAGGTATTGAACCCCTTATATATTATGAGCATGATTACATCGAGAGCTATGTGAAAACTAATTACTTCAATACCTTTTGTGCTAAGATTGGTCTTGATTCCCATCTTCTAATGGATTTTTGCAAAAACTTTGCGTCTCATATTGATTCCTATAAAAAGAAGGAGGATCAGCATCATAAACCCTTTAAGGAATGACCTGTTCATATTCATGTTGCTGACCCTATCTTGCCTGCAGTTATATATGAAAATCCCCCTTTTCCCGCAAGGATGAGGGAGCATTCTTTTGTGACAGGCATATTAAATAAAAGAGAGAGAATAATTGATGAGCTTGAGGACTGATACGTCCAAAATGCATCACTATTTTATATCGTAATTTATCCTTATTCATTGATATATTTCATGTTACGTTGATGTACTTATGTTATTTTGGCTTATTTTACACAGTTTCCAACTTTCCGGTGCCGAAGCAGCAGACGCAGGATTCAACGGTAAAAAGTGGACGCTGAGTTGCTGAAGAAGAATACCTCCAAATTACCTGAAAATCGACAGGGGGTATTTTCCAGAAGAATAACGAAGACTCGCCGAAGAGGGGCCACAGGAGCCCCAGGCGGCCACCTGGCGCGGCCCCACCCCTGGCCGCGTCGGGAGGGCGCCTGGAGCCCTGGGGCCACTCCCGGCTCCCCCTCTGGCCTATATACTCCTCGTTACACGAAAACCCTAAAAGAGGAGGCCATCACGGAGTTTCGCCGCGGCTCCGTGGCGGAAACCTACAGAGAAGAAAAGGGCTCTCCGGCAGGCAGATTCCGCCGAGGAGATCACCTCCCAGAAGAGGAGATCATCGCCATCGTCATCACCATCGTCACAGGCATCATCGAGATCATCATCAACATCATCCCCAACATCCGCACCATCTCCACCACCATCCAATATCACCTCACAAGTTCATCTTGTTTTGTAATCCGTACTATCTATCCTCTCTACTCTACAGTGTTGATTACTACTTTGTGGTGAATGCTATTGAGTTTTGTTGGAGAAATACCATTATGTCCATATTTTTTATCATATATTTATCACCTCTGATCATGATCTCTTTTAGGTCTTGTGAGTAGTTACTTTAGTTCTTGAGGACATGGGAGAAGTCTAGTTGCTAGTAGTCATATGATGTTGAAGTAATTTGTGTTGTTTGATATTTAAGTTGTGTTGTTATTTTCCTAGTGGTGTTGTGTGAGTCGAACAATCAACACTTCGCCTTCTTAAGGACCTAGGGGAATAAATTGTGTATTAAGAATGCTTACGGTGGGTTGACGGAGTGACAGAAACCTGAACACCAGTTTGCACACTTTTCCACAAGGGAGTAATGGATCCTTGATCTTTTTGCTGTGGTTAGGCTTTGCCTTAATTTCTATCTTGTATTTGCGGATGCTTGCAAGATGTTTAATCATAAGAGTGCACTTATCTTAGTCTAGAAGGTGTGCTAGCATAGATCCACCCACTCAACACTTATCATCACAACACTTGTTATCGATACGGAGTATGGCGAAAGCACGTGACCACCTCCATGTGTCCTCAAGAACGCTTTAATCTTTATAAGTTCAGTTGTCAGGCTTATCCTTTGCACAAAAGGATTGGGCCACTTGCTCCTCCTCAGTGCTATTTACTTTGCTTGCTTTTATCTTATCGTTGCTTATATCAAAAACCCCTAAAATGTTATCTTTTAGTGCTTGCAGCTATTCCTTGTCCAAAATCACCTATCAATACCTTTCGCTCCTCTTTGGGTTCGACACTCTTACTTATCGAAAACGCTACAATAGATCCCTTTACGTTGAGGGTCATCAAGCTACGTTTTCTGGCGCCGTTGCCGGGGACCATAGCGCTATTGGTAAGTGAAGCTGGTACGGAATTTTTGTATCGTTGATTTTATTTTGCTGTTGCTGTTCTTTGTCCGTATGGACAACCTAGCTATTGGATCGTTGCTTATGGGGAAACACCCCACATCTGTGGTGGTTGTACCTCCCCCAACTGAAATTGTGCCTTATAAAATACCAGCTGGGATTATCGATTGTGTCTTGGCTAATCGTTATGCAGGAGATAGACACCCCAGTGAACACTGACTATATTTATCACAACTATGTTCGCTATTTAAGCTTGCAGGTGTATCAAATGAGTTTGTCATTAAGAAATTGTTCTCCGTATCGCTTATAGGTAAAGCTTCAGATTGGTATAAGCTTCTCGATAACTCTCATTTTCTTGATTGGCATGAACTTATGTCTCTCTTTTACACCAAGTTTTATCCTCTTCATGAAATTCATCGAGACAGGAATTATATCTATAACTTTAGGTCTCGTGACGGAGAAAGCATCGCTCAAGATTGGGGGAGATTGAAATCTCTAATGCTCAAATGTCATATTCATGAGCTCCCCAAGAAAATTATACTTACAAACTTTTATGCCAGACTTTCTCGTCAGGACAAGGAGATGTTGGATGCCTCCTCTAGTGGGGTATTCCAGACGAAAAGCATTGAAGAAAGATGGGATCTCCTTGAAAGGATCCAGAAGAATACCGAAGATTGGGAAATAGATAAAGGTATTGAACCTACTATAAATTATGAGCATGATTATATAGAGAGTTATGTGAAAACTAATTCTTTTAATGCCTTTTGCTCTAATATTGGTCTTGATTCGCATCTAATGATTGATTTTTGTAAGGACTTTGCCTCTCATATCGAATCTTCTAAGAATAAGAAGAGTCAGCATCATAAACCCTTCAAAGAATCATCTATTGATGTTCATGTTGCTGATCCTATTGTGCCTGCAGTTATATATGAAAAGCCCCCTTTTCCCGTAAGAATAAGGGAGCACTCTTTTTTGATAGGCATAATGAATAAGAGTGAGAGAAGAATTGATGAGCCCGAGGACCAGATCAAGGTCGATCCTCGAGTTGCATTGGTTAAGGATCTTATTACTAATGATGCTTTAGATTCTAATATAAATTTTTGTGCTGTTTCCACTAACCTTGTCACATCCAAGAATAAGGGCCCAATTTCAGGTACTCCAGTAGTATCTGTCAAAATAGGAGATGATAATTATTATGGACTATGCGATTTGGGATCGAGTGCCAGTGCTATCCCGTATTCACTTTATCAAGGGATCATAGGTGAAATTTCACCTTGCGAACTTGAAGAAGTTGATGTTACTATTCATATTGCAAACAGAGCAACTATCTCTCCCATCGGGATTGTGAGAGACGTTGAAGTCTTATGCGGAAAGGTAAAGTATCCTACCGACTTTCTAGTACTTGGTTCAGTAAGGGACAATTTTTTTCCCATTTTTTTCGGTAGACCTTTTCTCCGAACTTGTGGAGCTATAATAGATTGCAAGAAAGGTAAAGTTTCTGTTGAATTCAATCGTGAGCCATATGAATTTAATTTTTCTAAGTTCTCTAAGCATCGTCGTGGTACTGATTTGCCTAGTAATGATAAGATTATTGAACATATTGCTTCCATTGCTATTCCTCCTATCTATCCCTTGCAGCAATATATGGAGGACCACGAGAATGATTTGCACATGCAGGAGAGAAATGAGCTGGACAAAATATTCCTAAGACAACCTGCTATCCTAGAGCACAACCTTCCAGTTGAGCCTTTGGGAATTTTGTCGCAACCAAAAGAAGATCCAGTGTTTGATCTTAAACCTCTTCCCGATACGCTCAAATATGCTTATTTAGATGAAAATAAAGTATATCCTGTTATCGTCAATTCTAACCTTTCAGGATATGAAGAGCAGCGTTTATTGGAAGTACTTCGCAAACATCGAGGTGCAATTGGCTATACCCTTGACGACCTTAAGGGGATTAGTCCGTCTATTTGTCAACATACCATCAACCTCGAACCTGATGCTAAACCGGTTGTTGATCATCAATGACGGTTGAATCCGAAAATGATGGATGTTGTAAGGATTGAGTTTCTCAAGCTTCTAGCCGCAGGTATTATCTACCCTATAGATGATAGTAAGTGGGTAAGCCCAGTTCATTGTGTTCCAAAGAAAGTAGTAACAACTGTAGTTCCTAATGATAAGAATAAACTAATACCTCAGAGAATTATTATTGGATATCGAATGTGTATTGATTACAGGAAGCTGAACAAGGCAACCAGGAAGGACCACTACCCGTTGCCGTTCATCGACAAAATGCTTGAAAGGTTATCCAAAAACACTCACTTTTGCTATTTAGATGGTTATTCTGGCTTCTTTCAAATTCATGTTAACACTGCTGATCAAGAGAAGACCGCTTTTACTTGTCCCTATGGTACTTATGCTTACAGACGTATGCCTTTTGGTTTATGTAATGCCCCTGCTACTTTTCAAAGGTGTATGTCTGCTATCCACTAGTACAAAACAAGCCTTTGGATATGAGCAAAGGTCATGGTTCGAACACGAACCGGTTCTACTGGCCCAATAGAACCGGTTCGTGGCTCTGGCTTTAGAACCGGTTCATGTGGTGGTCCCCGAGCCCAGTGGTGTCTGCCCGCGCACCTTTAGAACCGGTTTTTACTACCAACCGGTTCTAAAGATGTGGTGGAAGGTTTCCTTTAGGCATGCGGGCCACCTAGCAGCAGTAGAACCGGTTGGTACCTAGAACTGGTTCTAAAGGTTCACTAAGTTTAGTACCACCTCGCTAACCGAAGAGGAGTTCGACCGGTTTATAAGCACGGGTTAGAGTGGACTTATCACAGCATAACAAGTTCAATAAAGGTTCTCCATGAGAGATTTAACTATATCCTGTATACTGTAGAGAAAATTTTGGTTGAACCTTGATTGGTGGGCAGATTTGCTAGATTTGCCGACGAGGCGGGGTCCAGTTGAAACCCTGTATGAGATTGCGAAATCTAATACGGGCATTTCAGCTGGACCTCTCTTGTCTGTAGAGTAGCTAGATTTTCCCACTAATTAGGGGCTAACCGAAAATTGCCTTTACGGTGTACAGGGTGTGGAGTAATCTTCCATTGACATCCTATAATGAAATTGCTATAATTTTTTGTCGTATTACTCTCAACAGTTTTAGCAAGTTCAAACTGGAGCATCAAGGGTTTCAGACGACAAGCCTGATCCAATGGCTCACAAGCGCTTGAAAGAAACACACGATCCGTGTGCTTCTTCCTGATTGGTGGAGGACAGCCTGATCCAACGGCTCACAAGCCGGATCCACTGGATCATAGCTTTCAAATTGTTTCTCTCGGACAAACTCTTCTGAGAACTACTTCCAGCATTATCACGAGCCTTGTTAAGAACCTGATTTACTCGGTTTTTAAAAGATTCCATCATTGTGCGTCCAGGCAGTCATTTGTGAAATATTAATGAAACTGTCTTTTGAGCCTGCAGTGATCATAGCTTTCAAATTGTTGCTCTCGGACAAACTCTTATGAGCACTACTTCCAGCATTATCACGAGCCTTGTTAAGAACCCGATTTACTCGGTTTTTAAAAGATTCCATCATTGTGCGTCCAGGCAGTCATTTGCGAAATAATAATGTAACTGTCTTTTGAGCCTGCAGTGATCATAGCTTTCAAATTGTTGCTCTCGGACAAACTCTTCTGAGCACTACTTCCATCATTATCACGAGCCTTGTTAAGAACCTGATTTACTCGGTTTTTAAAAGATTCCATCATTGTGCGTCCAGGCAGTCATTTGCGAAATATTAATGAAACTGCCTTTTGAGCCTGCAGTGATCATAGCTTTCAAATTGTTGCTCTCAGACAAACTCTTCTGAGCACTACTTCCAGCATTATCAGGTTGTCGTTCGACGTGCGGGCCACCTAGCTGCATTAGAACCGGTTGGTAGTACAAACCGGTTCTAAAGGTGCACTAAGTTTAGTACCACCTCGCTAACCGAAGACGAGTTCGACCGGTTTATAAGCACGGGTCAGTGTCCACTTATCGTAGCATAGCAAGTTTAATAAAGGTTGTCCACGAGTGATTCATCTATGTGCTTTATACTGTAAAGGCAATTTCGGTTGAACCTTGATTGGTGGGCAGATTGCTAGATTTTCCAACCAATCAGGGCTTAACCAAAATTGTCCTTTATGGTGTACAGAGTGTGGAGTAATCTTCTGTTGACATCCTATAATGAAATTGCTGTACTTTTTTTTTCCAACCAAATAAAACACAAGGTTTCCCCTGCATACAGCTGAATCATTTGTATTTGGTCGATATGAAGTGAAAGATTTCTAGCTAGATATATGTAAGATCAACAAAACATACGATTTCGCCTGCATACAGCCCGACGGTGGCTCATGAGTGCAAGCATATCAAATGCACTGTCGAACGTATGCAGGCGAATCCGAATGGTTTGTATTTGGTCGATGAAGTGAAAGATTTCTAACTAGATATATATAAGATCAAAAAAACACACGGTTTCTCCTGGTTACAGCCCGATGGTGTGGCTCTCATGAGTGCTCGCATATCAAAAGCACCGTCAGACCACAACCAGGCGAATCCGAATGATTTATATTCGGCCGATGAAATGAGTGTCGAACATGTCCGAGAGGTGGGCTATATATAGGCAACAACAAGCCTGATCCAACGGCTGACAAGCCTGATCCAACGACTCACAAAGCGCTTGAAAGAAAAACGCGATTCGTGTGCTTCTTCCTGATTGGTCGAGGTGAGCTGAAAAAAAAGCGCTTGAAGTACCGGTTTGTGGTTGAAACCGGTGCTAAAGACCTTTCTGACTTCATTTTCTCATTTTTGAACCCAGAAAAGGTTGAAACTTGGCATGGTATCATCATCTTACCATAACATGTGTGCAAAAGTTGAGAGGGTTACGACAAAAACTGGATGCACTTCGTGTACTAACTAGACCATCTCTTTTAAAGTACGAGGGTTTCAGACGAAAACACATGTGTTTCAAAGGCATTTCATTTTTCTAAACTTATTTCAACTCAAGACTTTTTTGCATCCAACATGAAACATTCAAAGCCACATACTAAAATCCGTGTGCTTCTTCCTGATTGGTTGGATCCAACGGCTCATAAGCCTGATCCAACGACTCACAAGCGCTTGAAAGAAACACGCGATCCGTGTGCTTCTTCCTAATTGGTTGGATCCAACGGCTCAGAAGCCTGATCCAACGACTCACAAGCGCTTGAAAGAAACACGCGATCCGTGTACTTCTTCCTGATTGGTTGGATTCAATATCGTGTACGGTTAAAATCGCGTGGAAGAGGACTCCATGCAACGCCAGTCGCCACTAGTTCTTTTCTCGTGCACTCTTTCCCCTTCCGCGCCACCGCCACCATGCCGCCTCGCCGACGCCGACCAAGCTACCACGGCGTCCGCGAGCGCTCGGAAGTCACATTCATGGCGGTGATCACTTGCGCCAACAACGAGCGTGTGTGTCTCGACAGGTTCTGGCATGCATATTTAGCCACCCGCGCGTACAACGTTGCGGCGTGGAGGCTCGGCCGCCCACGCGCGGAGATGAGTAACCGCCACTGTCGCAGCTTGGAAGAGGCGGAGGACATGGCAGATTCGCCGCTCCTCCTGACTGAAGAAGACCACCGCGTCCATCGTCGACGAGCGGTGCTCGGCCTCACCTCGTAGTAGGACCAGAGTGCCGTGTAGGATTTGTACGCGAGCCATCTCCGTGAAGCCTTGGAGGAGGCGGAACACTGGACGAGGCTGGCGGCCGAGAGCGCGGAGCGGCGACAGGAGCGTCATGAATGGCGGGAGGAGCGGCGGGCGGCCAAGGCAATGGCGGAGGAGGAACTGGCGAGAGGCGCCGCCAACTGGCCCCTCGGTGACCCCCGTTGGATAGCGCTGGAGGATGACATCAGCTCCGACACCGAAGAAGATTTCTCCGACGACGAGGAGGAGGAGTTTTTTTATGTTCTAGGTTTGAGATGTTAAGTTTGTTGAATGTTTTATGTTTGCCGCATCGCCGCCACCATTTGCTCTTTTTCATTCATTTAATAATTTATTTTGAGCTAAATGACCCTGAAATTGGACTAATGCTTGTGGGCGTGACTTTAGTCCCGGGTCGAGCCACAAACCGGAACTAATGCTTGTGGGCCAGGAGCGAGGTGCATTGGTCCCGGTTGTTGGCTGGAACCAGGACATATGCCCCCAGAAAAGGGTGAAACTTATCAAGGTATCATCATTCGACCCACATAACATGTGTGCAAAAGTTGAGAGGATTACGGCAAAAACTGGATGCACTTCGTGTACAAACTGGACCATCTCTTTCAAAGTATAAGGGTTTCAAACGAAAACTCATCTGTTACAAAGACATTTCATTTTTCTAAACTTATTTCAACTCAAGACTTTTTTTGCATTCAATATGCACCATTCAAAGCCACATACTAAAATTTCAACCCTTTCTGACTTCATTTACTATTTTTCATGCATTTAATGATTTATTTTGAGCTAAATGACCTTGAATTTGGAAAGCACTACAACAGAACTCAGAAAAGGTTGAAACTGGGCAAGGTATCATCATTTGACCCACATAACAAGTGTGCAAAATTTTAGAGGATTACGGCAAAAACTGGATGCACTTCGTGTACAAACTGGACCATCTCTTTCAAAGTATAAGGGTTTCGAACGAAAACCCATCTGTTAGAAAGACATTTCATTTTTCTAAAATTATTTCAAATCAAGACTTTTTTTGCACTCAATATGCACCATTCAAAGCCACATACTAAAATTTCAACCCTTTTTTACTTCATTTTCTATTTTTCATGCATTTAATGATTTTGTTTTGAGCTAAATGACCTTGAATTTGGAAAGCACTACAACTGAACTCAGAAAAGGTTGAAACTTGGCAAGGTATCATCATTTGACCCACATAACATGTGTGCAAAAGTTGAGAGGATTACGGAAAAAACTGGATGCACTTCGTGTACAAACTGGACCATCTCTTTCAAAGTATAAGGGTTTCAAACGAAAACTCATCTGTTACAAAGACATTTCATTTTTCTAACCTTATTTCAACTCAAGACTTTTTTTGCATTCAATATGCACCATTCATAGCCACATACTAAAATTTCAACCCTTTATGACTTCATTTGCTATTTTTCATGCATTTAATGATTTTTGACTATTTTA
Organism: Bromus sterilis; assembly: GCA_950022295.1. Taxonomy (NCBI): domain Eukaryota; kingdom Viridiplantae; phylum Streptophyta; class Magnoliopsida; order Poales; family Poaceae; genus Bromus; species Bromus sterilis. The sequence continues at coordinate 247,105,116 of OX465601.1, forward strand.
AAGTATTTCACAAACTAGTATTTCAAAAGAATTCAACTTGAAATTATTTAAATTTGAAAACCACTGCAAATAACAGAATATTGATAATTATTTTTTAACCTAAAATAGAAAGATTTATTAAAAAACTCCTACTATTATAATAGCTAGTCAAAATATAAAAACAAATAGAAATCTAAAAAATAAAGGTTTAGAACCGGTTTCAACCACGAACCGCTGCTAAAGGTCCCTCCCCTTCCCGCGTGTATTTTTGGCCGAAAAATGGATGAAATTGTTGACCTTTAGAACCGGTTTGTGGCTGAAACTGGTTCTAAAGGTCCATTAGCACCGGTTTCTGCTACAAACCGGTGCTCAAGGTCCATGGTATATATATCGGCACTTGGCGTCAGTTCCGCCCACCGCTTCAATTCGTCACACCACGCCGCCAGGCTGCTGCTCTTCCTCGCCGACGTCGCCGACGCAGTCCACGCTGCCAGGCTGCTGCTCGCCGCCGTCACCGTCGCCCTCTCCAGCGTACGTCCACCTCCCCGCCGCCGTGGACATGGTACGTAGTGGTCGAATGCGCGCCGCCGTGGTCGAACTTGCCGCCGGCGCGCCGTAGTCGCCATGGCCATGGCCGTAGTGTCCGCCATGGCCGTAGATGGTTGACCTCCCCGGCCCGCCGCCGTGGCCATGGCCGTACATGGCCGCCATGGTCGAACGTACTTGCCGCTGACGCCTAGATGAATTTTTTGTAGAATTTTTGCTAGATGCTACTAATTTGCTAGATTACTTGATATATGTATTAGTGATATAATTGTTGCATTCATATATATTACGGTTCATCACTATTTTCTTACTTTCTAGAATTTTGATGATTAAATTACATATTGGAGATGGGCCAATGAGGCACAATTTGTATTACTTCTCATGTTATATTTTTATAATTTTCATTATATTTTTATTACTTTGAATTAATTTTATAATTATGAACACATAGTATATCTCATCCCAAGTGCGAGATTTGTCAAGACGACTCGGGTCGATGCAACGATCCCGTGTTTGATGAAGCAGACACATACTTCTTCATCACGCTTAGGTCCTGGTTCCAAAATGTTACGGTATGTAATTTGCATGACATGTTCTTGTTATGGTTCATGCATGCATGACTTAAGTTTATGTTTACAACGTATCATTTTTTTTCTAATTCAACTAGTGCATCCCTTGCTTTGCAAGACGCCACGTTTGTGACAAGATCAATATTCAAGATTTCGATGAAACTATTAGTAAAGAAGTTAACATTAAGACGAAACATTTTGTTCTTAAGGTTAAGATCTTTAATCAACCAAATGCCACATTCTTTTGCTGTTCAAAATGGGATGCATTATGCAAGACATATGCATTTCATGATAATATGAAAATAGCATTTGATCTTAGACGCCGCCGTCGAGGATCCAATGTTTTTCGTGATGATAAAATTTCGATGGAACTAGGCGACATGATTCCAGTTCGATGTTCATGTGAGTTTGTTAAACAACAATTTTGTTACTTCTATAACTTATTTTTTCTTTGCTTCCAAATGTTTGACAACTCATTTATAATTATCAGCTTATGTTCTTGCCATGTAAGAAGTACAAGATATTTTTGATTGTACCTTCTATAACAATGGCTTTGACCTAAGTATGAATGAACAAGATGCATTTATCGAAGTTATTAAATTGGTACCTTCGTATGCGAACTATTTAAGGGTTGGTCGTCCTTTTGGAGCATATGTGCCATTTGTCCTTAAGTTGGAGGACTATATGCTTAAATGGCCTAGCCTGGTATGATTTTTATCATTCTCTCTCAGTAGCCTATATCTTCTTCAAAAAGACATTTTATTAATTATACTCATTGCTAACTATGCTACTAATATGTATGTTCTTCAACAGAAGATACCGCAAACTTGTACGCCTAAATGCATGCTGGGATTTAAAGGCGAAGTTACAATTGTTTGTGCACGGCCTTGGAAAGAACCTTTCCAACAGGATTACTACACTGAAAGTGGATCAGATGGTTGTGTCATAATCAAAGCATGGTTAAAGATAGTGGTCCAGAAGAAGCCAAAACCTGGAGACAGGTTGTTCTCTATCCTCTATCGTGGAGAATATGGACTTACTTTTTGGGTTTATTTCTTGTTACATTCGCATGTTTGATTAGATCCTATATATTAGGAGTGAATTCGAAGAATTATGTCCTATATATATTTAGTAGTAGTGTATCTGAACAAATTAGGTTATCGAAGTTAAACTAGGAAAAATCTTTGTGTTGGATACAATGGATTTCGTACTTGTTCTTATTGAAATTAAATTATATATTGTCCTATATATATGAGATGTGATCGATATATTTAGACTATATTGTCTGTGTGTATGAGATGTTGTGAAGCATATGTACCGAGATACACATATTGTAAGTGTATGACGCAGGAACTGCTTGATATATTCATATATTGATCATCTTCATTAAATAATAAGATTGCGGAGAACCTTTAATTAATAATCCAAAAACAAAACTATTAAACCCAAAAGAAAATAACAAACGGACCCTTAAACCACGAAACCTTTAGAACCGGTTTATGTTACCAACCGGTGCTACAGGTGCCCAAGCCCTCGCGCTGCCGTGCAATCACGTGGCCTGGCTGGAGCTGGTTTATAACCGGTTCATGGGGAACCGGTTCTAAAGTCTTTAATCTTTAGCACCGAACCTTTAGAACCGGTTTCAAAAACCGGTTCTAAAGGCACCCTAGAACCGGTTTTAATGACCTTTTTTGCACTAGTGATCTTTGATGGTTTTTGTGAAGAAATTCTGGAGGTATTCATGGACGATTTCTTCGTCTATGGAACCTCTTTTGACCATTGTATCCACAACCTTAATAAAGTTTTGCAGAGATGTGAGGAGAAAAATCTGGTGCTTCACTGGGAGAAGTGCCACTTTAATTTATGGTCAACGAGGGAATTGTTCTTGGCCACAAGATTTCCGAGAGGGGAATCGAAGTGGACAGAGCCAAGATCGAAGCAATTGAAAGGATGCCCTATCCACGGGACATCAAAGGTATTCGTAGTTTTCTCGGTCATGCTGGTTTCTATAGTAGATTTATTAAAGACTTTTCTAAGACTTCAAGACCCCTCACTAATCTTCTCCAGAAGGACGTTCCTTTTTTTTATGAAGATTGTAAGGAAGCTTTCGAAGTTCGTAAGAAAGCTTTAATAACTGCTCCTATAGTACAACCACCTGATTGGAATTTACCTTTTGAAATTATGTGTGATGCTAATGATTTTGCTGTTGGAGCTGTTTTAGGACAAAGGGTTGATAAGAAGTTAAATGTTATATCTTATGATAGCAAAACCCTTGATAGTGCTCAAAAGAATTATGCTACTACTGAGAAGGAATTCTTAGCAGTAGTGTTTGCTTGTGATAAGTTTAGGCAGTATATTGTTGATTCTAAAATTATTGTTCATACTGATCATGCTGCCATTAAGTATCTTATGGAGAAGAAGGATGCCAAACCAAGGCTCATCCGATGGGTACTCTTTCTTCAAGAATTTTATTTGCAGTTTGTCGATAGGAAAGGAGCAGACAATCCGGTGGCAGATAATCTTTCAAGGATGGAAGATATACCACATGATCGCATTCCAGTCAACGATAGTTTTCCAGACGAACAACTAGCTGTTGTTAAAGTACAATCTCTCTCCGACCCTTGGTTTGCGGATTATGCTAATTTTATCATTGAAAAGATTTTGCCTCCAGGTTTAACATTTCAGAAAAGGAAGAAGTTATTTCATGATTTGAGGCATTACTTTTTGGATGACCCACATCTTTTCAAAGAAGGTCCAGATGGGATCGTGAGAAGATGCGTACCGGAACACGAACAGAAGGACATTCTCAAACAATGTCACGACAGTCCATATGGAGGACATCATGCCGGTGAGAGAACCGCACATAAGGTTCTTCAATCAGGTTTTTATTGGCCTACTCTCTTGAAGGATGCTAGAAATTATGTTTTATCCTGTGATAAGTGTCAGAGAGTTGGTAATATAAGTACAAGGAATGAGATGCCTATGAATTACTCTCTAGTGATTGAGCCTTTTGATTGCTGGGGTTTTGATTTTATGGGTCCTTTTCCTTCCTTGCACAAGTAACCTCACATTTTAGTTACTGTTGATTATGTAACCAACTGGGTAGAAGCAATCCCCACTGAAAGTGCTGATCACAAGACATCTTTGAAAGTGCTCAAGGATGTAAATTTCCTTGGTTTGGAGTATCCAGGTACCTCATGACTGACGGGTGTTCACACTTTACACATGGAGCTTTTAGAAAAGCTTTAGCCAAGTACGATGTCAATCATAGAATTGCTTCACCGTACCACCCCCAAACTAGTGGGCAAGTTGAGCTCACCAATAGAGAGATCAAGTTGATCTTACAGAAGACAGTCAATAGAAATAGAAAGGATTGGTCAAATAAGTTAGGAGATGCTTTGTGGGCGTATAGAACTGCTTACAAAAACCCCATGGGCATGTCCCCCTATAATATGGTCTAAGGCAAGGCTTGCCATTTTCCATTAGAATTAGAACACAAAGCTTTCTGGGCTATTAGAGAGCTTAATGCTGACCCAAAGTTAGCTGGTGAAAAGCGTCTCATGAACTTGACTTCTCTAGATGAGTGGAGAAGTGAAGCTTACGAGAGCACTAAAATGTTCAAGGAAAAGGTAAAGAAGTGGCATGATAGGAGGATTTTGAAATGTGAATTTAATGTTGGTGATAAAGTTTTTTTGTTTAGATCCCATTTCAGGTTTTCTCCAGGTAAACTACTTTCCAGGTGGGAAGGGCCATTTCATATTGAGGAAGTCTACCGCTCGGGTGCAATCAAGATTAACAATTTCGAAGGCACCAAACCTCAAGTGGTTAATGGGAAAAGAATTAAGAATTACATAGCAGGAGATCCTGTGAATGTTGACGTGGATTTTGTATACACAACAACTCATGAAGAACAGGTTGCAGCCCCGTTTCAGACACCAGCGGAAGCAGAATAAGGAAAGGTATGTATTACGGTAAGGAAACATCGCGAAACCGTCTTGAAAGTTCTAGATTATGATTTTTTGAAAAATATAGAAAATTTTAGGAGTAAGTGGAGCCGGAGACCAGCTCCATGGGGCCCAGGTGCCCCCTGGCGCGGCCCCACCCCTGGCCGCGCCGGGAGGCCGCTTGGGCACCCCGGAGCCCGTCTCCGACTCTGCTTTGACCTGTTACCTTCCTTTCTGTGCAGAAAATTTTGTACTGAGCGGAATTCTGCTTGTACATCCATACCCTGAAACCAGTACCTTCCAGATGAGTCCACCATACCTTCCTATTCGTGGTATCCTGCTACCACTCCTAAAGCATAGAATTTTTGTGTTATCCTTGAATGTTCAAAATCTTCTGTTTTGTGCCCCTGTTTTAGCTCATGAGGAAGTAGTAGTTAACTCATGACCTTCTTAAGTTGGACAAGTTTTACCCCGGGATTGCATGTCTAATCTCCAAACCCCTAATACGAGAAGGAACTGGCATGAGTGCGCCCAGCTCACAAAAGATAATCACAACCAACAACCCTCCTTCACGCTTTGTTCATGAGAAATCAGAAAACTTTGGCAGTGATAAACAAAGGAGATTGCGGGGATGTGATCGTCCCCTTTTGGGAGCCGTTCCTCGAAACTTGTCCAATCTGAGAAGCAATTGAGTTATCTATTAGCATTCGTTGACAAATCATGCACCTCTCGAAACTTGTTTTCATTCTTTTTGATCTAAGGATAGCACTTGAGTTTTCCCTGCTTGCCTTTAACAAGGCTGTTAGCTCCTTTAATTTTATGTTGAGTCTTTTTTTTCCTACTTCTTCCCTTCCCAAAGAGAACAGACACTTGATGCTGATGAAGATTCCTCCATATAATGTTGCATTAAATTTTGCCATGCCATATCATTGTTGACATTATCTCTTGATAAGTAAGTTGTTTGCAAAGCATTTTCCAAGCAAACATCTTCCTTTGTGTTAGCATTTACACTTCATGACTAATAGCTTGTTCTTTCAAAAAGACCCAAATCATCACTTCAAAATATAAAGAGAAAGAGCAAAGGTAAAAGCTTTTAGTTGTCCCTTGACCAAAGGACTTGTTTGCCATGATTTGATGAGTTTCCTTAGCCCTACTTTTGTGTATAATTGTTATTACTCTTTCATAAAGGCTTTATGAGTTGGAGATTGCTGTCTAGGATGTTTGAGTTTGGTGAAAAGATCACGATGCTTTTTTTCCGTATTTTATTTATCGACACTTCACTCTCTAAACTTGTGGACAGGTTTACCGAGCTTAGTTTTCGCTTGGGGACAAGCGAGGTCTAAGCTTGGGGGAGTTGATACGTCCAAAATGCATCACTATTTTATATCGTAATTATCCTTATTCATTGATATATTTCATGTTACGATGATGTTCTTATGTTGTTTTGGATTATTTTACATAGTTTGCAACTTTCCGGTGCCGAAGCAGCAGACACAAGATTCAACGGTAAAAAGTGGACGCTGAGTTGCTGTAGAAGAATACCTCCAAATTAACTGAAAATCGACGGGGGGTATTTTCCAGAAGAATAACGAAGACTCGCCGAAGAGGGGCAGAGGGGGCCACAGGAGCCCCAGGAGGCCACCTAGCGCGGCCCCACCCCTAGCCGCGCCGGGAGGGCGCTTGGAGACCTGGGGCCACTCCCGGCTCCCCCCTCTGACCTATATACTCCTCGTTACGCGAAAATCCGAAAATAGGAGGCCATCACGGAGTTCCGCCGCCGCTCCATGGCGGAAACCTACAGAGAAGAAAAGGGCTCTCCGGCGCACAGATTCCGCCGAGGAGATCACCTCCCGGAAGGGGAGATCATCGCCATCATCATCACCATCGTCACGGGCATCATGGAGATCATCATCAACATCATCCCCAACATCAGCACCATCTCCACCATCATCCAATCTCACCTCACAAGTTCATCTTGTGTTGTAATCCATACTATCTATCCTCTCTACTCTACCGGTTTTGATTACTACTTTGTGGTGAATGCTATTGAGTTTTGTTAGAGAAATACCATTATGTCCAGATTGTTTATCATATATTTATCACCTCTGATCATGATCTCTTTTATGTCTTGTGAGTAGTTACTTTAGTTCTTGAGGACATGGGAGAAGTCTATTTGCTAGTAGTCATATCATGTTGAAGTAATTTGTGTTGTTTGATATTTAAGTTGTGTTGTTATTTTCCTAGTGGTGTTGTGTGAGTCGAAGACTCAACACTTCGCCTTCTTAAGGACCTAGGGGAATACATTGTGTATTAAGAATGCTTACGGTGGGTTGCCGGAGTGACAGAAACCTGAACCCCAGTTTGCACACTTTTGCACAAGGGAGTAATGGATCCTTGATCTTATTGCTGTGGTTAGGCTTTGCCTTAATTTCTCTCTTGTATTTGCGGATTCTTTCAAGATGTTTAATCATAAGAGTGCACTTATCTTAGTCTAGAAGGTGTGCTAGCATAGATCCACCCACTCAACGCTTATTAGCACAACACTTGTTATCGATACGGAGTATGGCGAAAGCACGTGACTACCTCTCCATGTGTCCTCACGAACGCTTTAGTCTTTATAAGTTCAGTTGTCAGGCTTATCCTTTGCACAAAAGGATTGGGCCACTTGCTGCTCCTCAGTTCTATTTACTTTGCTTGCTTTTATCTTATCGTTGCTTATATAAAAACCCCCTAAAAAGTTATCTTTCAGTGCTTGCAGTTATTCCTTGTCCAAAATCACCTATCAATACCTTTCGCTCCTCGTTGGGTTCGACACTCTTACTTATAGAAAACGCTACAATAGATCCCTTTACGTTGAGGGTCATCAAGGATAGAATCAAGGTCGATCCTCAAGTTGTATTGGTTAAAGATCGTGTTACTAGTGATACTATAGATTCCAATATAATTTTTGTGTTGTTTCCACTAACCTTGTCACAACCAAGAATAAAGGCCCAATTTCAGGTACTCCAGTAGTATCTGTCAACATAGGAGCTCATAATTATTATGGGCTTTGCAATTTGGGATCGAGTGCTAGTGCTGTTCCTTATTCACTCTATCAGGAGATCATGGGTGATATTTCACCTTGTGAACTTGAAGAAATTGATGTTACTATTTATCTTGCAAACAGAGAAACTATCTCTCCTATTGGAATTGTGAGAGATGTTGAAGTCTTATGCGGAAAGGTAAAATATCCTATCGATTTTCTAGTACTTGGTTCAGTGCATGATAATTTTTTTCCTATTATATTAGGTAGACCTTTTCTCAAAACTTGTTGAGATATAATAGATTGCAGGTAAGTGAAAGTATGTGTTGAATTCAATGGTGAGCCATATGAATTTAAGTTTTCTAAATTCTCCAAACAAACTCGTGGTACTGATTTTCCTAGTAATGATATTATCGAAGATATTGCCTCTATTGCTATTCCTCTTGATGATCCTTTGCAGCAATATATGGAAGACCATGAGAATGATATGCATATGCAGGAAAGAAATGAATTAGATGAAGCCTTCTTGAGACAACCCGCTATCCTGAAGAACAACCTTCCGGCTGAACCTTTAGGAATTTTATCAGAACCCAAAGAAGACCCGATGTTCGATCTCAAGCCTCTTCCCGATACGATCAAGTATGCTTTTTAGATGAAAAGAAAGTATATCCTGTTATAATCAATTCTAACCTTTCAGGATATGAAAAAGAGCGATTATTGGAATCCCTTCATAGACACCGAGGTGCTATTGGATATACCCTTCATGACCTCAAGGGGATTAGTCCATCTATTTGTCAACATACTATCAACCTTGAGCCCTATGCTAAACCGGTTGTTGATCATCAACCACGGTTGAACCCAAAGATGAAGGATGTTGTGTGGACCGAAATCCTCAAGCTTCGAGCCACAGGTATTATCTATCCTATAGCTGATAGTAAGTGGCTAAGTCCAGTGCATTGTGTTCCTAAAATAGGAGGCACAACTTTTGTTCCTAATGATAAGAATGAACTAATCCCTCAGAGAATTATTATTGGATATAGAATGTGTATTGATTAGAGGAAGTTGAACAAAGCGACGAGGAAGGACTACTATCCGTTGCCGTTCATCGACCAAATGCTTGAAAGGTTATCCAAAACACCCACTTTTGCTATCTTGATGGATATTCTGGCTTCTCTCAAATTCATGTTAACACTGCCGATCAAGAGAATACCACTTTTACTTGTCCTTTTGGTACTTATTATTATAGACGTATTCCTTTTGGTTTATGCAATGCCCCTGCTACTTTTCACAGGTGTATGTCTGCTATCTTTCATGGTTTTTGCGAGGAAATTGTTGAGGTCTTCATGGACAATATATCCGTCTATGGAACCTCTTTTGATCACTGTCTTCACAACCTTAATAAAGTTTTGCAGAGATGTGAGGAGACAAAATTGGTACTAAACTGGGAGAAGTGCCACTTCATGGTCAATGAAGGGATTGTTCTTGGCCACAAGATTTACGATAGGGGAATCCAGGTGGACAGGGCCAAGATCGAAGAATTTGAGAAGATGCCCTATCCAAGGGACATCAAAGGTATTCGTAGTTTTCTCGGTCATGCTGGTTTCTATAGAAGATTTATTAAAGACTTTTTTAAGACTTCGAGACCCCTCACTAATCTTCTCCAGAAGGATATTCCTTTTGTGCTTGATGAGGATTGTAAGGAAGCCTTCGAAGTTCTTAAGAAAGCTTTAATAACTGCTCCTATAGTCCAACCACCTAACTGGAATTTATCTTTTGAGATTATGTGTGATGCTAGTGACTTTGCTGTTAGAGCTGTGTTAGGACAAAGGGTTGATAAGAAATTTAGTGTTATACATTATGCTAGCAAGACCCTTGATAGTGCTCAAAAGAATTACGCTACTACTAAAAATGAATTTTTAGCAGTAGTATTTGCTTGTGATAAATTTAGACCTTATATTGTTGATTACAAAGTCATTATTCATTCTGACCAAGCTGCTATTAAGTATCTTATGGAGAAGAAGGATGCCAAATCTAGACTTATCAGATGGGTCACTACTAGGGAATCCCTTTTAGTGGCGTCCTTTTTTTCTGTTTAGTGGCGCATTTAGGATGCGCCACTAACTACAAGCCACTAATAAGGGCTTATAGGTAGCGCATTCTGGATGCGCCACCCCTAAGACCCTTAGGCGTGGCGCATCTCAGAATGCGCCACCTATAAGCTCTTAGGGGTGGCGCATTCTGAAAATGCGCCAAACCTCAGAATGCGCAACCTATTTTGAATTCAATTTTTTTCTGTTACTAGTGGCGCATTTCATACAAAATGCGCCACTACTAAGTTCAAAAAAAAATTCAATTTTTTCTCATTTTTTGGGTCTTCAGATCTTCAAACGCCCGTAACTTTTTTTCTGTTAGGTTTTTGAGGATTCGAAAAATGTTCAACGGGTTACACCCGATTGAATTTGGATATAACTTTTTGAGTAGATGATTTTTCATATAAAAAACTTTTTCATCGGAGGTCGTATGCAAAAGTTAAGCCCATTTTACGAAATTCTCGGGAGATTTTGCAAAAAAAGTCGGAAGTCATATTTGTAAATTTTCCTAAAAACTAGACCACATATCATTTGGAAAACTTATTTTCTTTTATTTTTTTGACATTTCTATCAATTTCTTTTATTTATTTTCCAAATGCGCCACGTATAAGGGGATCCAGGGCTGGCCCACTCTTAGGGGTGGCGCATTTTTAAAAATGCGCCACCTATCAGGGCTTATAGGTGGCGCATTTTTTACCAGTGCGCCACCCCTTACAACATAGTGGCGCATTACATATAAAATGCGCCACTAATAAGCTTTCCATGTATAGCTATTTCCCTAGTAGTGGGTTCTTCTTCTTCAAGAGTTTGATTTGCAGATTGTTGACAGGAAAGGAGCGGATAATCCGGTGGCGGACAACCTCTCCAGGATAGAAAACATATCACATGATCCTATTCTTGTTAATGATAGTTTTCCTGATAAACAATTAGCTGTTTTGAGAATACAATCTATTTCTGATCCGTGGTTTGCATATTATGCTAACGTTATTGTCACCAAGTCTTTACCTCCAGGTTTAACACTGCAGCAAAGTAAGAAATTCTTCCACGATTTGAGGTATTACTTTTGGGATGACCCACACCTTTGTCAGAGAATGTGAAGACAGGGTCGTGAGAAGATGCATACCGGAGCATGAGAAGAAGGATATTTTGAGGGATTGTCACGATAGTCCCTATGGAGGACATCATGCCGGTGAGAGGACCGCACATAAGGTTCTCCAATCAGGTTTTTATTGGCCTTCTCTTTTTAAAGATGCTAGAAAATATGTTTTATCTTGTGATAAGTGTCAGAGAGTTGGTAACATTAGTAGGAGAAATGAGATGGTTATGAATTACTCTTTAGTTATTGAGCCTTTTGATTGCTGGGGTTTTGATTTTGTGGGTCCTTTTCCTCCTTCGCACAAGTACACTCACATTCTAGTAGCTGTTGATTATGTAACCATGTGGGTTGAGGAAATTCCCACTAAGAGTGCTGATCATAAGACATCTTTGAAAATGCTTCAAGATGTGATCTTTCCTAGGTTTGGTGTACCAAGGTACCTCATGACCGACGGAGGATCACATTTTACACATGGTGCTTTTAGAAAAGCTTTAGCAAAGTATGATGTTAACCATAGGATTGGTTCACCCTACCACCCTCAAACGAGTGGGCAAGTTGAGCTCACAAATAGAGAGATCAATTTGATCTTACAAAAGATAGTGAACAGTTCTAGAAAGGACTGGTCCAAAAAGTTGCGAGATGCCTTGTGGGCGTATAGAAATGCTTATAAAAATCCCATGGGCATGTCTCCTTATAAGATTGTGTATGGCAAGTCTTGTCATTTGCCTTTAGAATTAGAGAACAAAGCTTTCTGGGATGTTAGAGAGCTTAATGCTGACCCAAAACTTGCTGGTGAAAAGCGTCTCATGAACTTGACTTCTCTAGATGACTGGAGAAGCGAATCTTATGAGAGTGCGGGAATGTTTAAGGAAAAGGTAAAGAAGTGGGATGATAGGAGAATCTTTAAACATGAATTTAATGTTGGTGATAAAGTTTTGTTGTTTAGATCTTGTTTCGGGTTTTCTCTAGGTAAATTACTTTCCAAATGGGAAGGACCTTTTCATATCGAAGAAGTCTACCGCTTCGGTGCAATCAAGATTAATAATTTTGAGGGCACCAAACCTCAGGTTGTAAATGGGCAAAGATTGAAGCATTACCTGGAAGGAGACCCTGTCAATGTGGATGTGGATACAATACACACAACCTTTCATGAAGAACATGTTGCAGCCCAGATTCAGACGCTAGCAGGAGAATATTAAGAATAGGTATGTAATACGGTAATAAAACTTCACGAACATACATAAAAGTCCCGTATTACGTGTTTCTGAAAAATTAGGAAAAATCAGAGCTGAAGTGGAGCCAGAGACGAGCTCAGGGGTCCCAGGCGCCCTGGTGGCGCGACCTGCTCCCTGGCCACGCTAGGAGGCCGCCTGGGAGCCCCGGAGTCCGTCTCCGACCGCACTTTGGATTGTTACCTTCCTTATGTTGCAATTTTTTTTGCTATATATTTGCCCGGATCGTCCCGGATTTGTATCTTGCGATTTTGTGCGTTCTGTTTTTGATCTGTTGTTGCCAGGAAAACTTTCAGCAAAACCTAGGTGCCATGGGTTCCCCAAGTTCCCCCAAGGACAAGTTCCTCGTCAACGTCAATGACCCGTACATCGCAGAGGTGAAGAGGCATCCTCAAACACTTTGGGTCGAGGATGGTGCCCTTCACCAAGAAGATCTGAAGGGAATTTTCAAGGAGGGGAGCACCAAGGCTAGGCTAGAAGAAGTGGAGCAAGAAGTCTTCAAGTATAAGCTGATGATCGAGCGTTGTGTCAAGGCCAACTTCGACATCATCACCGAGCTGAAGAAGCAACATGAGGAGGAGGTGAAGGAAGTGCACGCAAGAATATCTGCACTGGATGCCAAAGTGTTCCAGCTTCAAGGACACATCTATGACCTCCAAATCCAGAACTATGAGTATGAACTAAAGTTTTTGCGCATGTGATTATTAGCTGAAAGAAGGATCTCGTAGACTGAAGAATCTTGTGTGGAGGGAGGACCTCTACCTTGGAAGCTTTTCTCCAAGGATTACCTGAGAAACAAGAACAAGGATGATGAGTAAAATCTTCATGGGTAATGGCATCCCCTTACCTTGTTCCAAGCTTGGGGAGTGTCCGGTATCTTTATCTTTATCTTTGTCATTTGAGGTCAAGTTTAGTGTCGTATCATGTCTTATCTTGGGATTGCATGTCTTATCTGCTTATGCTAGACATGTTTTATCTTGGGATTGCATGTCTTATCTGCAAACCCCTAATACGAGGAGGAACTGGCATGAGTGTGCCCAACTCGTAAAAGATAATACAACAAACAAACCCTCCTTTCCGCTTTGTTCATGAGAAATCATAAAACTTTGGCAGTGATAAACAAAGGAGATTAAGGGGATGTGATTGTCCCCACTTGGGAGCCGTTCCTCGAAACTTGCCCAACATGAGAAGTAATTGGGTTATCTACTAGCATTCGTTGATGAATTATGCATCTCTCAAAATATTATTTTATAATCTTTATTGATTTCAAAACCTCTAAAAGCTCTAGCACATGAGTTTTCCCTACTTCCCTCTGTGAAGGGCTTAGCCTTTACTTTTATGTTGACAAGAGATGCATGCCTTTATATTGTTTCATTGAGAATTGCCTTATTATATCTTTATTGACATTATCATTAAGATAAAAAAGTTGTTTTTTGAGCCTTGCTAAATCAAACATCTTCCTTTGTGTTAGCATTTTTATTTCATGAGTAATGACATGTTCTTTCAAAAGCTTCAAATGATATCATCAAAATATAAAGGAGACAACAAAAGTTAAAAGTTATTAGTTGTTATTTGACCAAAGGACATGTTTTCCATGATTTGATGAGTTTTCTCGGTCCTACTTTTGATAGTATTTTATATTACTCTTTCATAAGGGCCATATGAGTTGAGGTTGCCGTTGAGGATTGACCTCGGCTAATCCCATAGTTAGGAACCCTGTGTTAGATCGTAGAGGAGATCTGCAGGTGGGCGATACTCATCGACTAACAGTAGATAGGGATTTACCCAGGTCCAGGGCCCTCGGTCGGTGAAACCCCTACTTCCTACTCTTTTGTATTATGATGGAGGCGATTACAGTGGAGGTCGCGGCGAGTTTTCTCGGGACCGGAGGTGTTGCTATGAGATTGGATGCCCTAGACTTCCCCTCTCCCATCCTTTATATACTAGGCCGGGTTACAAGGAGTCGTGGGGTCACCCCCTCGTCAGTAGCCCCCGAGCGCCTGGGGGACTGGAATCCATAATCGTCTGTCTTCATGCGTGCAGTGCTGCTGCGAGTCGTCGACTGTTAGCCACAAAAGATAGTTTTTTCGAGGGATGATAAGCTAAAAGGGCCCAAGGTAGTCGACTGGTCAAGCCTTGGTGAATTGCGCTAGTGGCAAACAACTCAGTAGCCCAGTCAAGCCCGTGTCCCTCGACATGAACTTTGAAAACAACCGGTGTCTAGCAAATTCCATGTTGCTGCAGGTCTTATAGGATCAATGCTGCTGGTCTCAGCAAATAGCCTTAACGCGTACGTCATTTGCTCAACTCTCTTCATGCACGCGCATGGAAAACATCGGGAGTGAAGTCGCGCCGTGGCAAGTCCCGGGCCGGCCGACTGTGCAGCGGGGTCTTACCTAAGCGCGAGCTTGCGCGACATCTGGGGTGCAATGTGTCTCCACCCAGGCATAATTTTTATAGAGGTGCGAAGCCTAATTAGAAATGCACCCACTTGGAATAAATAGATCAAGTGGACTAATAGTAGTCACTCGAGGAGCGTTTTGCAAGCTCAGGCGAGGAGTTGATAAGAGATGCACCTGCTCGGATAATCGTCGAGCGAGCTAGTCCTGCAGGAACCCATGGAGCTCTCGAGTGCCTGGGCGGGTTGTGCTCCTGGATGCTGATCGGGTCTTTCTGTTTGGTGCGAGTAGCCACTTGAGCACTTCATCATCTTCTGGGTGAGGGAGCACCCGAACTCTGTAGATGCATTTGTTCTTGATGGAGGGGAGTAGCCACTCACGTCCTCGAGGCTTGATCTATTCTCTGTTTTTAGTACATACAGGGCGCTCCCGATGGGAGTAAAATTTTGAAATATGGTCAAAATTTTGGAGAAGAGAGTCGGAAAGACGGAGAATCTTTCCACTGTTCGATTTTTGCATTGACTTGTCTTTCATCAATCCTGCCTGAGTTGTCATTAACGCACGGGTCATAATGATGCTCTTGGTGACGGGCGTGATGACAGTGGCTAGTTTTGCGAAACGTCGCGCTTCTTTTCAGCCATGATGACGTTCTGCGTTGCTGCTGCCTGTTGGGTTTTCGATGCGTGTATGGGAAACACATGATATTTTGATGTCATCTTTAATATTTGTTGGATGCGAAGGGGTACCTTGTCTTGGATTCTGTATCGCCATGCGTTTCGGTCTTGATTAAATGGTAGCGCCGTTTGGTTTTCTTGATATTTTCTTGATTTCCCCTGGCTTGTACTATAAATATCCGCCACTTCTTGCCTGTGCTCGGCGTCTGTTCTTCTTCTATCTCCTTCTCCTTGTTTCACTTGACATGGCACCAAAGCGTAGTGGTCAGACGACCTGCGGCGGTTCTCCTCGCGGCGTGGTTGGCCAAGGTTGTGGCATGCGTGGTCGTGGTAGCCGCATGCCTCGCTGTTCCCGTCGTGGAGGTGGTAGGGCAGCAATGGCGCCTCCCCCTTCTTCTACGGAGCAGGGTTTCTGGCGTTACGACTTTCTTCTGCGTGTTCTTAGCCGGATTGCTGCTCGAATCCCACATCCATTTTCTCTTGCTTCCATTGCTTCCGAGCTCAATTTTAAAGGTCTTTGGCTTCGTCTTCAAGGATGTTCTCGATCTCCTTTATGGATAGAGCTTGAGGTTGATATCTCTTTCATGATTTTCTTGGGGCTGGTTGGAGGTCATTTTCTCGCCGGCTGAATTTGCACGATGTAGATAGGATTTGATGTCGGTTTGATGGTGAAGATACTCTTACCGTTCGTGCTTTTGATGCCGGTGGCAATCGTCTAGACCCTTATTGGGAGCACTCGAGCAGTAAAAACTCTGGCGGGTCAAGGGGTACTTCGGCTTCTTCTCCTGTGGCTTCATGTTCTGCCGACTCCTCGACCGGTGGTGCTTGCTATTCTCACTACTAGGATAATGGCCATACAAGAATGAACGTTCGCAGTGCGGGATGCAAAGCCCGCGCTGCAACAGAGATTTAGCAGCGCACCATATTTGTACAGCGCTTCAGATATGTCGGAATTAGCAGCACGCACAACGAAGTCTACGCTGCTAAATAGTTGTCCCAATTGTGGCCTCCATGCCGAGATACTTTAGAAGCGTGGGTCTACAGACCGGCGCTGTAGATGTTTCTGTCATTTACAGCGCGGGCGACCAGACACGCGCTGCTAATGTCGCTAGCCCTGGCCCAGTTTTGGTGGTCCCACCTACCACCAGCGCATGTCATCTAGCCCGCGCTGTAGATTGCTAGGTTAGTTGCGGCGCGCATTCGTGCCCCGCGCTGCTGATTGTGCGCTGAGAGCATTAAATTCTCTCTTTCCCTCTCCTTTTCCCCCTTTCCCCCTCACACTCTTCTTCCTCTCCCCTTCCTCCTCACACCATCCTTCTTTACTCTCCACCATTTCCATTAAACATGGCTCCCATCACTCTTTCCTTTGCTCATCTTTCTCACTCCTACATATGTGATGTAGCTAGATCTCTTTTAGTCTCTTGCCTTGCATTCTCTCGCACCAACTAGATCCCACACTCTCATTTCCTCTCTTGATCATCTTTCCTCCCAACTAGCTAGCAAGGATATCATCTTTCATATTTAGGTGGGTAAAAAGTTGTTCTTTTTGAAAATGATGACTTTTTGTGTGTATGACACCACTTGAGAGAGAGGTTAATTAATTAGATTATGTGTGACATGATGATGATCAAGTTGGTTATGTATTTGTCGAATCATCGAATGATGTGCGCGCATGACATGATGAAAGTTGCCTATGTTTTGCCAAAATGTCAATTTATTTCCGTTTCGGCGAATTTTAGGAAAACTCTATGTGTCCTTTTTTAGGGAAGGTCATGCAGAAATTTTGTAAGAGAGTTTATGCATATATATATGCATGATTATAAATGTTTTGATTTTGTATTAATTTATACCGTGCAGGCAACATGAAGAAGAATTTAATGAACGTGACAAGATTTTTGGAAGCCGCGGTGGCCGACTTGTATGAAAATAATCGCAAGGAGATAAAATGTCCGTGCCGAAAATGCAAAGAACAAGTCTGGATATACCCTTATAAAGGTGGACATTTGAAGGCGCACCTGGTCATGCATGGTTTCATGAATGGCTACACTCGATGGATAAGTGAAGATGATTTTGAGGACGCCGGACATGGAGAAGATGGCGTACATGAAGAAGATGCCGAACATGGAGAAGATGTCGTACATGAAGAAGATGCCGAACATGGAGAAGATGTCGTACATGAAGAAGATGCAGGACATGGAGAAGATGTCATAAATGAAGAACAAGATGGTGGACATGGAGAAGGCGGTGGAACACAACAATCTGATTCGTTTGTACTAAGTTCAGTTATGCAAGACCCTCATGTTCGAGAACTGCTTCGCAAGAATACGACTAGCGAAAGAGCTGCTTCTAGAGAGGAGGCCAAGCTGGAACAACTGGAGTTAGACTCGAAGACTCCACTGTATGAAGGTTGCCGACCAGAGGACACCCTCTTGAATTTCACGCTCGGTCTTCTAAAGACGAAGGAAAAAAACAAATGGAGTGACACAAGCCTCGATGAGCATTTGAATTTTCTACAAGATAATTATCCCAAGGGGAACATGTGTCCTACTAGTATCGAGGAATCCAAGAAAATCGTGTGCCCTCTTGATTTTCCACATGTTAGATACCATGCATGCGTCAACGATTGCATCATTTATCGGAACAAAAACGCAGAAAAAACCATTTGTCCGAAGTGCAATGCTTCTCGATACAAGAAGGATGGAAAGACGAAAACTCCTCAGAAAGTTGTGTGGTACTTTCCGTTGACTGCCCGTCTGCAACGGTATTTCGTTGATCGTAAGGAAGCAGAGCTAATGCAGTGGCACAAGGAACGGGAGAAGCCGGATGATGGAGATGAGTCAAAGTTGATGAAGAAAAAGTACATACACATGAGTATGCTGATTCAAGGGCCGAAACAACCAGGAAACAACATAAATCTATATATTCAGCTACTGAAAGAGGAGTTGCAGGTGTTATGGAACCCTGGGGGTCAGTACATTGGACGCTTTCAAAGGAGAATATTTCATGATGAAAGCCGCGTTGCTCACGACGGTGCATGACTATATCGGTTACGGAAATGTCTCAGGCCAGGAGTGCCACTGACACTGCGGATGCACAAGGTGCATGGATGATACAACGTCTCTACAGCTACCGAAACTCGGGTCCTCGAAAACCGTGTACATGGGGCATCGAAGATGGCTAGAACCAGATGGCCCGTGGAGAAAGTGTGGATATCTGTTCAATGGAGAGGTTGAGAAGAGAGGACCTCCACGTAAGAGGAGGGGCACCGAAATCAAAATGTTGTTGTATGATTGGGAAGAGTGCCTCTCACCGGGAAAGAATAAAAAGGCACTGGAGCCGCTCCTGAGGGTATGGAAAACGAAGTCTATTTTTTGGGATTTGTCGTACTGGAAGATCCTCGACACTCCTTATAGCCTTGATCAAATGCATATCACGAAGAATGTTCTCGAGAGCTTGCTTGGCACACTTCTGAACATGCCGAAGAAGACTAAGGACGGGCCAAAGGCAAGAACTGAATTGAAAGTATTGGGTATAAGGGAAGATCTTCACGGAGCACCCCTGGAGGAGACAGAGACGAATATGGAGACGGAGATGGACATGGGTAAAAAAGCCAAGAAGAAGAAAGAACATTATTGCCCCCCTCTTGCTTCACCTTAAGTCAGAAGGAGATCGATCGATTTTTCAAGTGCCTTGTTGAAATCAAAGTTGATTCCGGTTTCTGTGGAAAGATAAGCAGATATCTAGACATTAAGAAGAAAAGGTTTAGCGGGATGAAGTCTCATGACTGTCACATGATTATGACCCAAATACTCTCGGTTGCACTTAGAGGGATAATGGATAAGCACGTCCGTGATACACTTGTTGGTCTATGCAATTTTTTCGACACAATCTCTCGAAAGTCGATCAGTGTGAAGCAGTTCCAAAGGTTACAAGAAGAGATCAATGTCATATTATGCGAGCTTGAGATGTATTTCCTACCTGCATTCTTTGACATCATGGTGCATCTGTGTGTCCATATTGTCGACGACATCATCGACCTCGGCCCGACATTCCTGCACAGCATGATGCCATTCGAAAGGATGAATGGGTTCCTAAAAGGCTTCATTCGTAACATGTCCAATCCGGATGCAAGCATCATACAGGCGATGTCTACGCACGCTTCTATTCTTGTAGACTATGTTGGCCTCTGATGGAAAGAGATTGTTAATACTCTTCAAGAATCGTTGGTTACCCCAAGTGCAGGGTGAGATATAGTGCAGCGGCAAGTTTTCCCTTGGCAAAGATACCAAGGTTTGTCTCCCGTAGGACTCCGAAGGATACAAGAAGGTGGTAAAGTGAACAATGGCGCCGAGGTTGCTAGCTTCACCTGGACCTGCAGACAGATACAAATAAATTTGCTCCCAACGAGTACAGAGGAGTTGTCAATTCCTCTGGCCTTCCTGTTTACAAAGGATAAGCGCAAGAGATAAAAGTGGAACTGAAAGTAAAGACTGAAAGTAAGCTAAGGGTGTAAACAATAATGTGAAGATGGACCGGGGTCCCGTGATTTTCACTAGTGATGTCTCTCTCCCAAAAGACGATAAAAGTGCTAGAGAGGTAAACAAATCACAGCTGGGCAACTGACAGAATTATGAAGGCACCGAAATGCTAACTATGCTGCAAAGAAAGGAAGGGCTCAAAAGCAATGGGCAGTATGCCAAGGTAAGTAGACCGAAATCCAACTGCATCTACAACAAGTCATCCACCTTGAGATATCTATCCAGAACATCTTGCTGGTATTAAGTTGTGAATCCCTACCAAAGTGTAAATTCAAATCAACAGACAACTACATTAAAAGAACTTTGCGTAAAGTAAACAATCCTTGCACCCGCGGGTACAAGCACCGTTATTTTATCCCTAGTGGCAACAACACATCCCCTAGTCTCATGTTTCTGTCACTCAAGCTAGACATCAAGGGGTTGAACCCACAATCAAGCATAACGCTCCCTCTTGGAGTTGCAACAAATCACTTGGCCAAAGTAAAATACGGCAACGGAGAACATGCAAGAATTTACTCAAGAACAAAATATAAAAGATAAGAACCAAAGATATTACTCATCACAATCTAAACATAGTCTCATAATCCATCAGATCCCAGCAAACTCAACATAGCAACATCAGAAAATTACAAAGGTGCCTCGATCATGTGAGGCAGCTCACGAGGTCTCGAAAGTGGAAGCACAAAGAGGGGAGAGGAACATCACATAGCTACTGGTCACGGACCCATGGTCCAAGGGGAACTACTCACGGTACATACGAGAGGCGTCTATGGCTATGGATGGTCTCCCGGAGGGGGTTCCTCCTCCCGGAAGGGCGCCGGGGCAGCTTCTCCAGGCAGCCCCGATCTAGAAATGGCGGCGGCGGTACAGAGGCGAGTTCGCGAAAAAGAGATCCGTCTTAGGGGTTTCCACCCCGAGGGCTAAATATAGGCGAAGGGGGGCACCGAGAGGGGCCACAGGGCATCCAGGAGGCTCCCTGGGCGGCCTAGGGTGGGGCCGCGCCAGGGACTCTTCTGGAGTCCCTGTGGTTGCCCCCGTTACCTCCTTTGGTGTTTCCGGAAGCTTCCGGGTCGCTGATTTTTTATCTGATTTTTCCGGATTTTTTGGAGCACTTTTAATGGCCGGAAAACCTGAAATACAAAAACAACAGAAAACAACAACTGGCAGCTCGGTGCACTGGGTTAATAGATTAGTCCAAATATGCTCAAAAGTGTATGAAAGTTCAAGCAAATCATGGAAAAGTCACACAAAACATGCATGGAGACAGCAGAAATTATAGATACGTTTGAGACGTATCAACATCCCCAAGCTTAATTCCTGCTCGTCCTCGAGTAGGTAAATGATAACAAGCATAATTTTTGTGGTGACATGCCACACAACCATATAAGGACTTTTAAGTAAATCAATCAAAACATGCAATTTAATTCAAGTCTTAACAAGCAAGAGTCTATATTAGCATTGACACAAGTAACAAAAGAACAAAAGGTGCAAGAGCTCTCGCTGTCCGTGACTCGAATGTCTCCAGATGGTGTTTGCGTGCAAGCAGGGGACTGGGAAAAAGAGAGAAAAAAGGTTGTTGAGAACAACTATCTACTAAAGTTTCACACTTAGTCTCCCTTGGATTCTTATCTTGACTCGTCCCCAGACCACTAGCCAGGTAAAAGTCCAACTGATCCACTCCCTTTCGACATTTTGAGCACTAATGCAATGGATAAGTGTGAGCAAGAAAGTTGACACCTAAAAGGCGAAACAGAAAGAAGGTGGAGGAGGAAGACAAAAAGGTGGGAAAGTTTCACATCAATTGTAGGAGATATGCCCTAGAGGCAATAATAAATGTTATTATTTATCTCCATGTTTGTAATTATGTTTATATTGCATGCTATAACTGCAATGGTTCTCGAGTTTGCAATAACCACGAGGCTCGGAGGAAGACTCATATGCACGTGTGGAATAATAACGGATAAAATATATATTCCTAGTCTCGCCTCTAAGACTAGCTCAAGTGTTGCATGATGGTTCTATTTTCCTGATCATGGGCATTACTATGCCGGCAACTTTGAGGGCACAATGTTAGAAGAACATTTGTGTTGAATCGACCCAGATTGATGTTATGCTATGAGATACATTCGTCACCAGTTAATGGATTATAACACAGAGAAAGTTGAGCGTTTGCATAATTCCTTAGACCATGAGAGTATCGAGTTCCTTCGTACTTGCTTCGTGAACTTTGGGGTTTGTTAAACGTCATCTGTAAAAGGGTGGCTATTACGGCGGCTTACGGGTTCACGGAAAAGTATGACCAGGAACTAGGTAGCTCAAGATTGGGATTTGCTCCTCCGTCGATGGAGAGATATTCTTCGGGCCCTCTCGGTGTTACAGTATCCACCATCGTCTGGCCAGACACAGTGTGATTTGATCACAGGGATGCCGGAACACGGGAACGAGAAAAGAGAACAATACCGGAAACGAGGTAACTGGCATAGTGGACAAGTTGTTGATTCACGGGGATGCCGATAAGTCTCACCTCGGGTGTTTGTAACATATCGCGAAGCAACAGGAATAGCACACGGCAACTGGAGGTTCACTCGGATATTTATTCGTGTGGGTATAGGGGTCAATATGGGTGTCCACGGCTCCGATGTTGATCATTGATCGGAAAGCGTTCTGGGTCATGTCTATACTTCACCGAACCTATAGGGTCACACGCTTAAGGGTCATCTATCTGCTGAATACTAGACAGGGAGTCTGAGAGAAAGTCACCGAAAAGGTTTCGGAGAAAACGGAAAAGTTCTGGAGAGAGAACACCGGAATAGTTTTGGTAAAACCGAAAAGTTGTTTCGGAGTGAACCACTAAGCCGAAAAGGTTTCGGTAAGCACCTGGTACTTTTGGAGGGTGCCAGAATTGTTCTGGTAACTTCTGGAATTTTTCTGGAGAAAAGAATAAAATATTTTTTTCGGAAATATTTCGGAGCTGCCGGAAATGTTCGGGAGCTGCCGGAAATGCTTAGGTTGCTTTTCGCAGATGAAAATCACTAATCCGAAATTGTTTCGGAACGCGCCCAAAATCATTTTAGTGGGTATTGGAATTATTCTAAGACCCACAGAAATATTTTCGGATTTTTCGGACGCGAAAAAGTGGTGTTATGAATAGTAAAAAGTACTACTTGGGATATTTTTGGAAAGCCTTCTAGAAGGACTTGGGAGCCAAGAAAGCCCCCTTGGGTTTCCTATAAATAGAGGTGTGAGGGCAGCCCCATATCCTTGATCCAAGCTCTCCCTTGAGTTCTATACAAATGCCATGCATGATCTGGCTTTCTCTCTCCCTCCCAGCGAAATAGTTTCGTAGAGCCGAAAGGCTGTCTAGGTTCCGGCAGGAACTAGTTCTGGACGGCGAAGCCCTGTCGGATAGCTGACACCGTATGTGTGCAACCCCGTAGAGAGGTCGTAGTTTTGATCTTTTGCCCGAAGGGCTGTCCAAATTATCGTTCGAGTTTCAAGGGTCCTCCCGAAGGGCTGTCCGAGTTACCGATCGAGTTTCGAGGGGCCTCCCGAAGGGCTGTCCGTGACACCGTCCGAGGGACTGTCCGACCGCCTCCCGGAGCGCTGTTCGAGGAGCAGACGAGGGAGAACATCCTCGCGGTTGGGAGGTTGTAAATCCTAGCTGCGGGGATCTGCACCGACGATCTACATCGACTCTACTTCCGCTGCGCTACGAGTCGGTAACGATCAGATCAAAACCTTGTATGCAGTCTCCATAGTGGTCCTGGGCGTGTTCGTAGTGCGGAAACTTTTGTTTTCTGTTGCGTTCCCCTACAGTGGCATCAGAGCCGTGCTATGCGTAGATGCATGTTGCGATCTAGAATACATAGAGATGTATGGGTATTGCATAATATAATTTTGGAGTAGATTAGATCTATTGCTGAAAATTATTTATGCGGGTGGCAGATGAAATCTGTTACCCGATGTTCTTGTTGCTTCCCTGGAATTTGTGTATTTCTGATCTCAATAACAGTATGGTGGAGTTTCAAAGTTCTGGCAATCTGCGATCCTGATTGATCAAAGAAGTGCTAACAGTTCGTTGAATTCCACCGTAGTTAGAGAAAGAAGAAATTTCGCAGACTAAAGGGCAATGAAGATATGATCTGCACGGGGATCACGCGTATGACGAAGTTCAGTATGGGGTTCGAGATTTTATTATCTCGTGCTTCATACACCCCGCGATGTTAATCTAGCGACTTGAATAATCATACTTGATGATAAAACGTTGGTAGCTGTGGTTTGGTTGAAACCTTAGAAGCCACGTAAAATAAATTTTTGCCTAAACCGATTAGAGGCGTCTAACTTGGTTTTGCAGGATGTGCATGTGATGTGGTATAGCAAAGCTCATATTAATTTGATTATGTATGAGATGACTATATAATGTAAATTTATTAACATGACCTGCGTGTCATGATTCGGCATGATGGCTGGAGCCATATGATTGTCACTTTAATGACCTGCGAGTCAACCTTATGTAATGCACTTATTTTATTAGCTATAGAGATAGCAATATTATTTGGTGCATCGACAAGGTGGTGGCAAACTTCGTGAAGGTGAACTCCGACGCAAATGCCAAAGACGAAGAAATACTTGACTTCTCCATCAGAAGGGGCTATACCATATCATGCAATTATGAATTACCTGAGATGTTTATCCCTTAAGTTGCACCCTTCTTGATTGCGCGGTAGTCGCTTTTTATTAGGGTGATCTCTCACTTAAAATATCAAGTAGTTAGTGTTCTCCCAAATGTAGCACCGTCACAGCATCTATCCTTTCGGGGTGCGCCATGGATGCATGGGTACGAACGATTGGAGAAATGTAAGGCGGGTGAGGTCAGACCTCGCAGCAAGATCACTTGGTTGTCTTGACGTTCATGGCAGGATCGTCCTGAGCTCGGAACACACGCATCGAAAGATGAACAAGAGTCACATAGAGATGTGATCGGCAAGTTGGCCTACCAAATCAAAATCCTCGTCATGAGATGATGATTCTATGGCGTTGTATTGATATTTGGATCTTGAATCACTCATAATCAATTTTGAGAGATATTGATTTGAGTGGGAGCGCACTTTAGAATTAACTTGTTTAATTCTGAGTGCAATTAATTATGAACACTGTCTAAGTATAATTTGCTAATAGTTGTAGAATAATGGCTCGCGTTTCCACCTTCCCTATTAAAATTGAATAAGTTGTTAAATATCTGGTTAAAACTTTACGGTTGGTAACGTAATGCGAGGATTGTCCTCAAGAGTGCCGAGAAGGATTTTGTCCTATCGCATGCTTTCGGTGTCCTCCCGCTAATGCTATGGATGATGTGACTCTCGTCCTTCGATCCAAAAGCTAGAATTCCATTGTGGTCAAGTACAATACGTTTGCTTCCATAAGACCCGAACTTCACAAGTTTGGGATAGTTATGTAATATTCATGGAACTGAAAATTGTTTTCAGATACAGACAAAGGCTAAAAGATATGAGATATCCAAAGCAATATTTGTTTGCAAAGTATTAGTAAAGTGTTTACTGGGCATTTGACTGATAAGAGAGGGATCCAGAAGAACGCCTGTCATATGATGAAGGTGAATAAAACAAACAACTTAAAGAGAAAGGAAATGTCCAAAGGGTGTTAGTATGACTCACACGCCTAGGAAGTCCGGGGCTAACGCCACTCTTAAAGTTGGGTACTTCTTCTGAGAGTAGGAGAAATATATTGAAAGTTAAACTGTTAAAAGTATAAGGGCAAAAAGAAAGAAGACTGGAATGTCCAGCTCATGTATAAAAGTCATGAAAGTTATTGATGTATGGAAGGCTGGTCAAAAATAAATAGTTCTTGGGAATTGTGATTAAACAGTTAGTCCATAATTCTTGGGTATTATGATTAAAAGTTGATCACAAGAATACCCGCTCGATTGCATTCTGTTGCAACTCGATGCAAGAACCACTACGGCCTAAAAGACTTGCCAGTAATGAGGTTTAGATACGCGCTGGGAACATAGTAAAAGTTACTATACCTTCCATCGGTGTATCACCATCTGTATTTATTTTCATAATTCGTTTTAGATTTTTATACACTCTAGCCCATTGCATAAAGTATGTTGCAAGAAGGTTGTTCATAAAAGAACAATTGTCGTTCAGTATTATGAATAACATAAAGGGCCATGCTTCCATCGGGGATGGGATGTATGTTACGAATATTGATGGTAATATGATACATCCATAACAATGACGCTAAATGTCGAAAGACTAAAAGAATACCACATATGTGTGGCACTGCATTTGGTCACATTGGAGAAACCCGCATGGAGAAATTCCATAATGATGGATTTTGAAGTCATTTGATTATGAATCATCTCACACTTGCAACTTTCGTCCGAAAAGTTAAGTGACTGAAATACCGTTCACAGGCCATGAGGAACGAACAACAAACTTATTGGTGATCATACATTTGATGTGTGTAGTCCGATAAATGTTGTTAGTAGTGGATTTATCTATCTTCAGAAAAGACTCAAGTAGATATATGGATATTTACTTGATGAGACGTAAGTCTGGATCTTTTGAAATCATTCGAAAGGTTTTCAAAAATGAAGTGAAAGTTATTGTGACAAGAAAATTATGTTTCTACAATTCGATTGCAGAAAGGAATTTTTGAGTTACAAGTTTAGCCAATGTCTGATGAGTTGTGAAAAGAGTTTTCATAACTTGCACCTCCCGGAACACCACTGCAAGTGGAATGTCCTTGAAGATGTAATCAAACCATTTATGACATGGTAAGATCAAAGATGACATAAATCAATTTGCCATTATCCCTTTTAATGTAATGCTTTAGAGACTGCGGCTTTTACACTGAAAGGAGTGCCATCAGGTCTGTTGAAATGACGCCATGGTATGGTACGCCCAACCATGTTTTATATTTTCTTAACATTTGGAATATGGGGATTGTGTAAACTGTTTACAAACCTATTCCAAATCAGACAAGTGCTACTTTGTAGGTTATCCCAAATTATTGGGAATTCCTCCACCACTATACCGAGGCAAAAGGTTTTGCCACAAAGAACAGTATGCTTTTAAAGAGAATGGTTCTTGCAAAAAGGTGAGTGGGAGGACAGTGCAACTCTACGAGATAACAGTATCTTCGTCATCAGATCAAAGGAAAGGAACCTTGGAAGTGATTCCAGAGTTTCCTACTGCAACTGATACGGAAGCCTCTACATGAGATGTATGGACTTCGGTCAAACTTGCAACTGAGCCACGTAGGCAAAACTCGTGCAAACCTCTCAGGTGCGCAAACGAGATATTGTTGTTAGACAACAGCATACCTACGATAATCAAGGAAGCGATGATGGGCCCTGACTCCGGAATTGGCTAAATGCCAATACAATCCGAGATAGTTTCCATATAAATAAATCAAGATTGTATCTTGATGGACCATTCGGAAGACTTTGAGTCTAACAAATATTAATGGAACTATAAACTGATACGGATAAAAATGTTTTATCCATAAAGCTCGACTTGTTGCTTATAACAATTTCAAGGAATTAACTACGGCGAGATTGTCTCTCCGTAGCGATGCTTAAAGTCGGTTCGGGTTAAACTAGCAATTAATACGTATTTCATTCATGAGATATGAAACATGGATGCCAAAAGGATTTCCATGAGATGGAAATACTGCCTTGGAGATACAGTCCAAGGTATTTTGTCAGTCCAGAGGATGCTAGTAAGTATGCAAACTTCAGAGTTCCTGCGATGGACAAAAGAGAGCATAATGGAGTTGGAATCTTCGTTTTTGATGAAATAATCAAAAGAGTTTGATTTCATCGATGGATAACGAAGATGCTTGTGGCTACAAGAAAGTAAGTGGGAGCATAATAATATTTCTAAAAACCTTGTGTGCCTAACACATTGTTAATTGGAAATAATATAAATTTCTTGACACAAATTAAGACTTCATTGAAAATAGTTTTTCAACGAAGTGCTTGGGCTAAGTGGTCTTGATATTAGGCATAATTATCTACGAGATATAATTGCCTAATAGGGCTAAGCCAAAATACATATTGACAAGGTGCTAAAACAGTTTAGCGTTAAAAACGCCAAGGAGTGATTCCTGCCGAAGTCACATGGAAAGAGTTTTTGCAAGACTCGGTGTCCTATAACACTGATGAGCAAAATACATGATGGATATTCCATACACCTTTGTGTTTGGATTAATCATGTATTCCATGGTATATAAAACAACCAGATATGTCCAGTACTCCCAAGTTGTTGCGAGTATAGATACCAAAGTGATCAAAGTACTGATCATGGGACAAAAGTGAAAAATGTCATTGAGTACTAAAGTAGCACTGATGACATGTTTTCTCGCAAGAAGAGATTATGAAGTGCTTGTTGTAAGTAATTACATCAATATAGTCTTCATCAATGCTCCATGCGATTTTCGATCTAAGTTAAGGGTTTTTGTGTGATACACGATATGGTGGCACAATAATTTGGAATTGTTCCAAACAGGTTACTGTGGCAAATTCTATAACAAAGGCTGAGTATGATGACGCTTTAGAAGCGACAAAGAAGATGTTGAATCATATAGTTCATTCATGAACTTAGTATGGTTCCAAGATGGCTTTGGTCAATGGAACACTATTGAAGATAGTTGCTCCATAGCTCAGTCTGAGGAATCAAGGTTCGACCAGTGATTCACATATATACAAAGCTGAGTCCACACAAAATATGAATTTTTTGAAAGCGTGAAAACGCGAGGATATGCAAAGATACACACGGAGCTGAAGTGGTCAGAACCGTTGGACATCAGGCTATACCACAAGCGGAGCATATTTTACACCAGTATGCCATAGGTGTAAAGTGCATTAGCATTGACTAGATTATTGACTCTAGTGCAAGTGGGAGTCTGTAGGAGATATGCCCTAGAGGCAATAATAAATGTTATTATTTATCTCCATGTTTGTAATTATGTTTATATTCCATGCTATAACTGCAATGGTTCTCGAGTTTGCAATAACCACGAGGCTCGGAGGAAGACTCATATGCACGTGTGGAGTAATAAACGGATAAAATATATATTCCTAGTCTCGCCTCTAAGACTAGCTCAAGTGTTGCATGATGGTTCTGTTTTCCTGATCATGGGCATTACTATGCCGGCAACTTTGAGGGCACAATGTTAGAAGAACATTTGTGTTGAATCGACCCAGATTGATGTTATGCTATGAGATACATTCGTCACCAGTTAATGGATTATAACACAGAGCAAGTTGAGCGTTTGCATAATTCCTTAGACCATGAGAGTATCGAGTTCCTTCGTACTTGCTTCGTGAACTTTGGGGTTTGTTAAACGTCATCTGTAAAAGGGTGGCTATTACGGCGGCTTACGGGTTCACGGAAAAGTATGACCAGGAACTAGGTAGCTCAAGATTGGGATTTGCTCCTCCGTCGATGGAGAGATATTCTTCGGGCCCTCTCGGTGTTACAGTATCCACCATCGTCTGGCC
This sequence comes from Bromus sterilis, assembly GCA_950022295.1. Classification (NCBI taxonomy): domain Eukaryota; kingdom Viridiplantae; phylum Streptophyta; class Magnoliopsida; order Poales; family Poaceae; genus Bromus; species Bromus sterilis. The sequence goes on from OX465601.1 coordinate 247,134,737, forward strand.
AGACACAGTGTGATTTGATCACAGGGATGCCGGAACACGGGAATGAGAAAAGAGAACAATACCGGAAACGAGGTAACTGGCATAGTGGACAAGTTTTTGATTCACGGGGATGCCGATAAGTCTCACCTCGGGTGTTTGTAACATATCGCGAAGCAACAGGAATAGCACACGGCAACTGGAGGTTCACTCGGATATTTATTCGTGTGGGTATAGGGGTCAATATGGGTGTCCACGGCTCCGATGTTGATCACTGATCGGAAAGCATTCTGGGTCATGTCTATACTTCACCGAACCTATAGGGTCACACGCTTAAGGGTCATCTATCTGCTGAATACTAGACAGGGAGTCTGAGAGAAAGTCACCGAAAAGGTTTCGGAGAAAACGGAAAAGTTCTGGAGAGAGAACACCGGAATAGTTTTGGTAAAACCGAAAAGTTGTTTCGGAGTGAACCACTAAGCCGAAAAGGTTTCGGTAAGCACCTGGTACTTTTGGAGGGTGCCAGAATTGTTCTGGTAACTTCTGGAATTTTTCTGGAGAAAAGAATAAAATATTTTTTTCGGAAATATTTCGGAGCTGCCGGAAATGTTCGGGAGCTGCCGGAAATGCTTAGGTTGCTTTTCGCAGATGAAAATCACTAATCCGAAATTGTTTCAGAACGCGCCCAAAATCATTTTAGTGGGTATTGGAATTATTCTAAGACCCACAGAAATATTTTCGGATTTTTCGGACGCGAAAAAGTGGTGTTATGAATAGTAAAAAGTACTACTTGGGATATTTTTGGAAAGCCTTCTAGAAGGACTTGGGAGCCAAGAAAGCCCCCTTGGGTTTCCTATAAATAGAGGTGTGAGGGCAGCCCCATATCCTTGATCCAAGCTCTCCCTTGAGTTCTATACAAATGCCATGCATGATCTGGCTTTCTCTCTCCCTCCCAGCGAAATAGTTTCGTAGAGCCGAAAGGCTGTCTAGGTTCCGGCAGGAACTAGTTCTGGACGGCGAAGCCCTGTCGGATAGCTGACACCGTATGTGTGCAACCCCGTAGAGAGGTCGTAGTTTTGATCTTTTGCCCGAAGGGCTGTCCAAATTATCGTTCGAGTTTCAAGGGTCCTCCCGAAGGGCTGTCCGAGTTACCGATCGAGTTTCGAGGGGCCTCCCGAAGGGCTGTCCGTGACACCGTCCGAGGGACTGTCCGACCGCCTCCCGGAGCGCTGTTCGAGGAGCAGACGAGGGAGAACATACTCGCGGTTGGGAGGTTGTAAATCCTATCTGCGGGGATCTGCACCGACGATCTACATCGACTCTACTTCCGCTGCGCTACGAGTCGGTAACGATCAGATCAAAACCTTGTATGCAGTCTCCATAGTGGTCCTGGGCGTGTTCGTAGTGCGGAAATTTTTGTTTTCTGTTGCGTTCCCCTACATCAATGAGGACGATCATATGCGAGAGAAGGCCATATGATAGATATGATGTGAGGAGTAGGGATTGCCATGCAACGGATGCACATGTGAGCTAAAAGCTCTCCAAGGGAACTAGTGGGGGAGCATCTAACTTGCTTGCTCAAGAAGACTTAGAGATCGTTTGAGGAGGCTCATCATTGGAATATACAAGCCAAGTTCTATAGTGTGAAGGTCCCCACATAGCTATATGCATGATGATGATCTCTATGGAGTACAAGGGATAGAGGATGAAGTACTAGTGTGGATCTCTCAACAGGAATAGTAGTGTGCCCCCTTCTCTCTTTTTATTTTTCTTTTTCTCTTTTTTCTCTTTTTTTGTATTTTTCTGGTGGTCTCAATGGCTCTTTCTATTTAACTCTCATTTGTCCTCTTTGGGATCTTTTGATTTTGTCCTCTTTGGGATCTTTTCCTCACTTTAGGGGCAACACTCTATATTTTACAAGAATATAGGAGATCTTTCACACTTTACAAAGGTACTCACATAAAAAAGATATAACTATCATGATGCAAATGTATGCTTCTGCCAGGATAGGAGGATATGCAATCATACTAGCGCGTCATGTAGAAATTATTAGGGCAAGGCCCAACTAGCATGCGGCTCATCGATCAAGAAAGTAGCATGTATGATATGAAGATCAAGTCATGAGAAGGTGGATGTTGCATGGCAATGTATCTCGGAAAGGCTATGGAAATGCCTTGTAGGTAGGTATGGTGGCTGTTTTGAGGAAATATATAAGGAGGCTTATGGTGACAGAGCGTATCATGCCAAGGGTTTTGATGCACCGGCGAAGTATGTGCCAACTCTCAAGGTGAGAAAGGGCAATGCACCGTACTGAAGAGGCTAGAAAAGTATAGGTGGGTGGAAGTGTCAACTTTCGAATACTCACATTAGTCCGAAGAACTCATGCACTTATTATCGGTAACTCTCAATCTAATCAGGAGGTTCACAAAGAGACAAGTACCCCGAGGAGGAGTTTATGGGGGTTTGGTTATCCTTGTGCATCCTCGACTCATGGTACATGAGTGTACTCTTATATTCGAACCCTCCAGAGGTTAGTGATCCATCTAGTAGCTAGAGTTCTCAACAGGGGTTTTTGGTTTTCGAAAAACACACGAATTTCCCAAAATATAACTTCTATCACTAATAGGCTCGAGCTCTTGACACCAAAAGTTCAAACATTACTCTAATCAATACCTCAAAACTATTGCAAGTTACTACTACAAAGAGAACAGCAACTTCAACTACCTACTTCTAGTCAACACACAAAACTGAGTGCAACAGGCAAACTCTATAACAAGATAAAACGTGCAACCTATAGAAAGTTCAGCTTAAAACAAAAGAAAATCTCTAGAAAAGCTAAAACACTAGAACTAAACAGAGTAGCAGCTAAGAAAATAAAAAGAACAGCTCACAACTAAAAGAAATAAGCATGCAAATCCTATGAGGAGTTCTAGTTCAAGCGGAGCGTGTAAATCTCCCACACAAAAGAGTAAGCTGGGGTCTAACTTGTTACTACAACAAACAAAGCTAAAGAAAACTAAAAATAAAAACTAAACAGAGACGCTCCAAGCATAGCACATAACGCATGAAGTGATAAAAATATAGTGCAACGAGAGACGAATTGATAATTGTTGATGAAGAAGGGGATGCACGGGGGCATCCCCATTCTTAGATGCTTGAGTCTCATTGAATATTTATTGGGGGTGCACATGGGTATCCCCAAGCTTGAGCGTTTGACACTCCAAGATCTTCTTTCATCATCTTCCATCGCACACTTGAAAACTCCCTTCATAGATAACTCATTGTAGACTGATTAGAGAGGTTAGTACCCTATTAAAATAATTTTTCCCTTACTGGAAATAAAGATACCCTTGAAGAGCTACTGTTTCTCAAGATTTCCAAAAAGTTTTTGCAAATAAAAAGAAAGCTTAAGGTTTGCAAAAGTAAAGTGAGACAAAACGTGGAAGAATCTGTGAAAAAGAGAACATCAGGTAGTAAAGAATTTTTTAGGGATACATCTGCAACTCAAATCAAAATACTCAAAACATACGAAAGTTTCGTAATTGTATAGAGGACAGAATCTGTTTTCTGTGTAGAAAAATCAGCTCAAAAATATGAACTCGAATTTTTCGCTGATTTTTCTAGTCTCGAGGACATAATCTGTTTTCTGGACAGCATGTCACAACTTTTACTTCCCTTGTCGTATGAGGATATAAAAGGCACAAAGCTTGAAAAGTAAAGATACAATGATGTTTCTACAGTAGTAACAATGATCAAGACAACTAAGAACAGAAGAAAAGCAAAAAGAAAAACCTATATTCGTTGCGGGCTGCCTCCCGAAAGCGCTTCTTTAGATCCATTAGCTAGGCTTAATGCAAATAGATCAAGTTGTATCCATTGAACCATCATCACGATCTTCAAAAAGCTCTTCAATAGTACAACTAGTCTTAATAGGTTTCTCAAATAAAGGACGAATGAAAATGCTTCTTGGAATAAAATCAAAAGGAGGGAAATCAATTGGAGTTTCATTAAAGTTAAAGATAGGTGTTGATACGTCCAAAAAGCATCACTATTTTATATTGTGATTTCACCCTATTCATTGATATGTTCCACTTTAAAGTATTGTTCTTATGTTGTTTTGGCTTATTTTACATAGTTTACAACTTTCCGGTGTGGAAGCAGCAGAACCAGAATTCAACGGTAAAAATGGGATACCAAGTTGCTCAATCAGATCAAGTCCAAATGCGATGAAAATTTACGGGGAGCAGTTTTATGAAGATTGACTGGGGATCACCGAAGGAGGAGGTGAGGGGACCCACCAGGCATCCAGAAGGTTGCCTGGCGCGACCCCCTTCCTGGCCGTGCCAGGCACCCTCCTGGGTGCCTAGTGGCCCCCCTCGGTACCCCCTTTCGCCTATATAAGCCCCCTGGGGTGGAAACCCCTAAAGAAGAGTCGTTTCTGAGTTTCGCCGCCGCCACGGGGCGGAAACCTACAGAGGAGAAAAGCCATCTCCAGCGGGCAGATCCCGCCGGGGAGATCACCTCCCGGAAGGGGAGATCGTCGCCATCATCATCATCGTCGTCACGGGCATCATCGAGATCATCATCAACATCATCCCCAACATCAGCACCATCTCCATCTCCATCCCATCTCATCTCACAATTGCAACTTGTGTTGTAATCCGTACTATCTATCCTCTCTACTCTGTTGGTGTTGATTACTACTTTGTGGTGAATGCTATTGAGTTTTGTTGGAGAAATATCATTGTGTCCAGATTGTTTATCACCCATCTATCACCTCTGATCATGATCTCTTTTATGTCTTGTGAGTAGTTACTTTAGATCTTGAGAACATGGGAGAAGTCTAGTTGTTAGTAGTCATACTATGTTGAAGTATTATGTGTCGTTTGATACTTAAGTTGTGTTGTTATTTCTCTAGTGGTGTTATGTGAGTCGAACACATAACACTTCACCTTTCATGGGACTAGAGGAATGCATTGTGCATAAAGGATGCTTATGGTGGGTTGCCGGAGTGACAGAAACCTGAACCCCAGTTCACAGACTTTCGCACAAGGGAGTTATGGATCCGTGATCGTAATGCTATGGTTAGGCTTATGCCTTAATTACTACCTTTTATTTGCATATGCTTGCAAGGTGTGTAATCATAAGAGTACACTTATCTTAGTCTAGAAGGTGTACTAGCATTGATCCACCCACCGACACTTAACAACACGATACATATTACTTGGCAGAGTATGGTGAAAGTGACTTGACTATCTCTCCCGTGTTTTCTCGAGAACGCTTTAGCTTTTCTAAGTTCAGTTCCTAGGCTTATCCTTGTTAAAGGATTGGGCCACTTGCTACTCCTCAGTTACCCTGTCTACTTTGCCTGTCTTTTACTTTTCTGTTGCTTAAACCAAAAACCTCTAAATATTTACCTTTGAGTGTTTGCAGCCCTTACCTTATCCAGTGTCACTTATCAGTACCTTATGCTCCTCGTTGGGATCGACATTCTTATTTATCGAAAAGCTACAATTGATCCCCTAGACTTGTGGGTTATCAAGAATCGTTTATTGGCGCGGTTAACGGGCGAGGCGATCCCACTAAACTTATTAACTTCTCCGCCATCAGGTGTCTCCTCCAAAGTTTTCACCGTTTCAACTCTCTTGGCAATAGGTGTGTTTGCTTTAGCTCGAGGAACCTTGGGGATGTAAACGAACTTAGGTTCCTTCTTTGCCGGAGTTTCATCATTTTTGGTTTTGATTGAGGAAAAGGTAGTTCCTAGAGTTTCAATAACTTCCTCAATCTTTTCTATCCTAGAAGACTTCTCATCAAGGGATTTAATAGTCTCCAAAGTTTTGACAATTCTCTGCATGGAGTTATCTAGCCTATTCAAATTCCCTTGAATCTTACGATCCAAATCATTCACCCTATCGATACTTGGCATATCTAGCTCTATTTTTTCAACTTTTCTCATAATGTGAGCTAAAGAAATGTCCTCCTTAATTCTAGCAACTGGGACACTTCCAACAATATTTTCAATAACATTAAGGGCTTCCCAAACTGGGGCCTCTATGAAGTTCCCATTGATAGCAGTGTCTAAAAGAAACCTATTCCAAGAAGTGATCCCAACATAAAAATTTCTAAGCAAGATATTAGTTGATTGCTACTTGGTGGCTCTTTTTTGAGAATCATTAATTCTATACCAAGCATCTTTCAAACTTTCACCACCTCTTTGAGTAAAGGTAAGTACTTCTGCCTCACCAAAGGCAAAAGGACCAGCCATAGTGGTAACTACTGATAAGGAAACATGTATTTTTGGTATTTTTGATAAGGGACACAAAAGTAAAAAATGAAAGGTAAACTAACAAGACTAAAAAGAAAAGATAAAATATAGTGTGCAACTCCCCTATCTTATAGACTAGAGTCCCCGGCAATGGCGCCAGAAAACTTGCTGATGGCAAGAGAGTGTTAATACTCTTCAAGCCATGGTGGTTACCCCAAGTGCAGGGTGAGATATAGTGCAGCGGCAAGTTTTCCCTTGGCAAAGATACCAAGGTTTGTCTCCCGTAGGACTCCGAAGGATACAATAAGGTGGTAAAGTGAACAATGGCGCCGAGGTTGCTAGCTTCATCTGGACCTGCAGAAAGATACAAATAAATTTGCTCCCAACGAGTACAGAGGAGTTGTCAATTCCTCCGGCCTTGCTGTTTACAAAGGATAAGCGCAAGAGATAAAAGTGGAACTGAAAGTAAAGACTGAAAGTAAGCTAAGGGTGTAAACAATAATGTGAAGATGGACCGGGGTCCCGTGATTTTCACTAGTGATGTCTCTCTCCCAAAAGACGATAAAAGTGCTAGAGAGGTAAACAAATCACAGCTGGGCAACTGACAGAATTATGAAGGCACCGCAATGCTTACTATGCTGCAAAGAAAGGAAGGGCTCAAAAGCAATGGGCAGTATGCCAAGGTAAGTAGACCGAAATCCAACTGCATCTACAACAAGTCATCCACCTTGAGATATCTATCCAGAACATCTCGCTGGTATTAAGTTGTGAATCCCTACCAAAGTGTAAATTCAAAGCAACAGACAACTGCATTAAAAGAACTTTGCGTAAAGTAAACAATCCTTGCACCCGCGGGTACAAGCACCGTTATTTTATCCCTAGTGGCAACAACACATCCCCTAGTCTCATGTTTCTGTCACTCAAGCTAGACATCAAGGGGCTGAACCCACAATCAAGCATAACGCTCCCTCTTGGAGTTGCAACAAATCACTTGGCCAAAGTAAAATACGGCAACGGAGAACATGCAAGAATTTACTCAAGAACAAAATATAAAAGATAAGAACCAAAGATATTACTCATCACAATCTAAACATAGTCTCATAATCCATCAGATCCCAGCAAACTCAACATAGCAACATCAGAAAATTACAAAGGTGCCTCGATCATGTGAGGCAGCTCACGAGGTCTCGAAAGTGGAAGCACAAAGAGGGGAGAGGAACATCACATAGCTACTGGTCACGGACCCATGGTCCAAGGGGAACTACTCACGGTACATACGAGAGGCGTCCATGGCTATGGATGGTCTCCCGGAGGGGGTTCCTCCTCCCGGCAGGGTGCCGGGGCAGCTTCTCCAGGAAGCCCCGATCTAGAAATGGCGGCGGCGGCGGTACAGAGGCGAGTTCGCGAAAAAGAGATCCGTCTTAGGGGTTTCCACCCCGAGGGCTAAATATAGGCGAAGGGGGGCACCGAGAGGGGCCACAGGGCATCCAGGAGGCTCCCTGGGCGGCCTAGGGTGGGGCCGCGCCAGGGACTCTTCTGGAGTCCCTGTGGTTGCCCCCGTTACCTCCTTTGGTGTTTCCGGAAGCTTCCGGGTCGCTGATTTTTTATCTGATTTTTCCGGATTTTTTTGGAGCACTTTTAATGGCCGAAAAACCTGAAATACAAAAACAACAAAAAACGGCAACTGGCAACTGGGTGCACTGGGTTAATAGATTAGTCCAAATATTCTCAAAAGTGTATGAAAGTTCAAGAAAATCATGGCAAAGTCACACAAAACATGCATGGAGCAAGCATAAATTATAGATACGTTTGAGACGTATCAGCCTCCAAGAGCAGAGGTTTGTAGGACAGCAGAAATTTCCCTCAAGTGGATGACCTAAGTTTTATCGAACTCAGGGAAGTAGAGGTTGAAGATGTTCTCTCTCAAGCAACCCTGCAATTAAGATACAAGAAGTCTCTTTTGTCCCCAACACACCTAATACAACTAGGAGTTGTATAGGTGCACTAGTTCGGCGAAGAGATGGTAAAATATGGGTGATAGGTGTGGCAAAACAAAGTAATATAAATCTGTAATAAAAAGTGCAGAAAGCAAACATGTGACAAAAGTGAGCACAAACGGTGTAACAATGGTGGAAACAAGGCCTAGGCTTCATACTTTCACTAGTGCAAACTCTCAACAACATTAACATAGTCTAATCACATGATATTTCCCATAAAACATGCAATGGAGGCGCACTCGGAGGTCATTCCTTTGTAGTCAAGAGAGGATGATAATTAGGTAGGGCTACAAAAGCACACCTCAAAGTTCGTAGTTCTCAATCTATGGATTTCCCTATGTCACCGCGGCCATCCAAAGAGAGTACCACAATCACCAGAACATATCTCAAGGATAGTCAAAGACAAGCACCAAGAGACTCTCAATCTTCAATCAACACAGAAAAGAGGAAATCACTCATGATAATATTCTTCTAACCCATGTCCAATAGACCGCTGTCACCTTGGTCTCGGGGATTATACTAGATAAGATCAATTGTGTACATCAATCCAATACATAGAGGAAGGGGACATATCATGGGATCACCATAGATTAACATAGCCTATGATCACAACAAAGATCACATCATGGGGGAGAGAGAAGAACACATAGCTACTGGTAGAAACCTCAGGCCCGGAGAGGAACTACTCCCGGATAGGAATTCTGTCCCCCCGAAACATGATGGCGATGGCGGCGGAGATCGAAATTGCTTCTGGAGAAAAGGGGTCCGGAATCAGGGTTTCCTCCGTGGGGGTAAAAATAGGGCCAAAGGGGGCACCAGGGGGGCCACAGGGCAGCCAGGAGGGTGCCCGGCGCGGCCTAGGGTGGGGCCGCGCCAGAGACCCTTCTGGAGTCCCTGTGGTGGCCCTCCCCTCCTTCCTTGGTGATTCCGGAAGCTTCCGGGACGCTGATTTTTTATAATTTTTTTCCGGAATTTTTGGAGCACTTTTAATGGAAGGAAAATCTGAAATACAAAAATAGCAGAAAACAGGAACTGGCAACTGGGTGCACTGAGTTAATACGTTAGTCCAAATATGCTCAAAAGTGTATGAAAATTCAAGCAAAACATGGCAGTCTCACAAAACATGCATGGAGCAAGCAGAAATTATAGATACGTTTGGGACGTATCAACATCCCCAAGCTTAATTCCTGCTCGTCCTCGAGTAGGTAAATGATAACAAGCATAAATGCTGTGGTGACATGCCACACAACCATATAAGGAATTTTAAGTAAAGAAATCAAAGCATGCAATTGAATTCAAGTCTTAACAAGCAATAGTCTATATTAGCATTGACACAAGCAACAAAAGAACAAAAGGTGCATGAGCTCTCGCTGTCCGTGACTCGAATGTCTCCAGATGGTGTTTGCGTGCAAGCAGGGGACTGGGAAAAAGAGAGAAAAAAGGTTGTTGAGAACTACTATCTACTAAAGTTTCACACTTAGTTTCCTTTGGATTCTTATCTTGACTCGTCCCCAGACCACTAGCCAGGTACAAGTCAAACTGATCCACTCCCTTTCGACGTTTTGAGCACTCATGCAATGGATGAGCGTGAGCAAGAAATTTGACACCTAAAAGGCAAAACAGAAAGAAGGTGGAGGAGGAAGACAAAAAGGTATGAAAGGCTCACATCAATGTGGACAATCATAGGAGAGAGAAGGCCATATGATAGATATGATGTGAGGAGTAGGGATTGCCATGCAACGAATGCACATGTGAGCTAAAAGCTCTCCAAGGGAACTAGAGGGGGTGCATCTAACTTGCCTTCTCATGAAGACCTAGAGCTCTTTTGGGGAGGCTCATCATTGGAATATACAAGCCAAGTTCTATAGTGTGAAGGTTCCCCACATAGCTATATGCATGATGATGATCTCTATGGAGTACAAGGGATAAAGGATGAAGTACTAGTGTGGATCTCTCAAAAGGAATATTAGTGTGCCCCCTTCTCTCTTTTTATTTTTCTTTTTCTCTTTTTTCTATTTTTTGTATTTTTTGGTGGACTCAATGGCTCTTTCTATTTAACTCTCATTTGTCCTCTTTGGGATCTTTTGATTTTGTCCTCTTTGGGATCTTTTCCTCACTTTAGGGGCAACACTCTATATTTTACAAGAATATAGGAGATCTTTCACACTTTACAAAGGTACTCACATAAAGAATAAATAACTATCATGATGCAAATGTATACCTCCGCCAGGATAGCAGAATATGCAACGATACTAGCGCGTCATGTAGCAATGATTAGGGCAAGGCCCAACTAGCATGCGGCTCATCGATCAAGAAAGTAGCATGTATGACATGAAGATAAAGTCATGAGAAGGTGGATGTTGCATGGCAATGTATCTCGGAAAGGCTATGGAAATGCCTTGTAGGTAGATATGGTGGCTGTTTTGAGGAAAGATATAAGGAGGCTTATGATGACAAAGCCTATCGTGCCAAGGGTTTGGATGCACCGGCGATGTACGCTCCAACTCTCACGGTGAGAAAGGGCAATGCACGGTACCGAAGAGGCTAGAAAAAGTATAGGTGGGTGGAAGTGTCAACTTTTGAATACTCACATTAGTTCGAAGAACTCATGCACTTATTATCGGTAACTATCAATCTAATCAGGAGGTTCACAAAGAGACAAGTACCCCGAGGAGGAGTGTATGGGGGTTTGGTTATCCTTGCGCATCCTCGACTCATGGTACGTGAGTGTACTCTAATATTTGAACCCTCCAGAGGTTAGTGATCCATCTAGTAACTAGAGTTCTCAACAGGGGTTTTGGTTTTCGAAAATCACACGGATTTCCCAAAATACGACATCTATCACTAATTGGCTCGAGCTCTTGACACCGAAAAGTTCAAACATTACTCTAGTCAATACCTCAAAACTATTGCAAGTTAGTACTATAAAGAGAATAGCAACTTCAACTACCTACTTTCTAGTCAAGACACAAAACTCAGTGCAACAGGCAAACTCTCTAACAAGATAAAACATGCAACCTATAGAAAGTTCAACCTGAGACAAAAGAAAAGCTCTAGAAGAAACTAAAGCACTACAACTAAACAGGGTAGCAACTAAGAAAAGAAAAAAACAACTCACAGCTAAGGAAATAATCGTGCAAACCCTATGAGGAGTTCTAGTTCAAACGGAGCGTGTTTCTCTCCCACAAAAAGTAAGACGGGATCTAACTTGTTATGAACAGCAAGGAAAGCTAAAGAAAACTAAAAATAAAACCTAGGAGCGAGACGCTCCAAGCATAGCACATAACGCATGAAGTGATAAAAAAATAGTGAGACGAAGGACGAACTGATGATTGTTGATGGAGAAGGGGATGCACGGGTGCATCCCCAAGCTTAGACGCTTGAGTCTCCTTGAATATTTGTTGGGGATGCATGGGGGCATCCCCAAGCTTGAGCGCTTGACACTCCCGAATCTTCTTTCATCATCTTCCATCGCACACTTGAAAACTCCCTTCATACATAACTCATCATAATCTGATTAGATAAGTTAGTACCCTTAATAAATAATTTTTTCCACTGGATATAAATATATTCTTGAAGAGCTGTTGTTTATTAAGATTGCCAAAAAAATTTTGCAAAGAAAAAGCAAGCTTAAGGTTTGCAAAAGTTAGGAGAGACAAAACGTGGCAGAATATGTGAAAAATAGAACAGCAGGTATTAAAGAATTTTTAGGGGTACTTCTGCAACTCGAATCAAAAAACTCAGAACAGTAGCTCGAAAGTCAATTGTATGGAGCACGCTATCAAAAAAATTTAGATCAAAAAGATGATCTGGTGATTTTAGGCTAATTTTTCCGTCCAAGGAAAGAATCTGTTTTCTGGACAACATGTCACAACCTTTGAACTTTCTTGCAATCGGAGGCTAGACTTGGCACAAAGATTGAAAATAAAGATACAATGATGTTGCTACAGTAGTAACAATCATCAAGACCACTAAAAACTGAAAGTAAAAACTCAAACTAAAGATAACAAGGGTTGTCTCCCTAGAGCTCTTTCTTTATAGCCATAAAGATAGGCTTAAGATTTTAATGATGCTCTCATAAGAATAAGGAATAAGAGTTGAAGAACAAAAGAGAGCATCAAGAAGCAAATAACAAACACATTTAAGTCTAACATGCTTCCTATGCAAAGGGATCTTGTAGAGGAAAAACTCATTGAAGCATAAAGATATTAGCATAGGAAGGCAAAATAAGTGCAACTTCAAAGTCTTCAACATAAAGAGAGGGAACTTGATATTATTGAAATAGCTATAAGAATATGTTCCCTTCTCATAATAATTTCCAATAGGATCATGAATAAACTCAAAAATATAAGAATCACATAAAGCATTGTTACCATGATCCACATGCAAAAGGGTACTCTTACTCTCCACATAAGCATAATCTTTCTCATTGGTAATAGTGGGAGTAGGACTATCATAAACAACTTGAACACTATAGATTAATTGTGTATTAGGAAGATGGTTTTCAATCAGGGAGTAATTACCTCCATGATTATGACAAGTTTCATAGGATAATTTCTCCTTATTTCAAGTACCACATCACTAATGGGTAAAGGACTTGCAATCCTATCATCCCCAAGCTTAGAGCTTTCCATATCATCACTCTCAGAGTTAGTACCGAAAAGATTTTCAAGATCATAAGTAGCATTATCATCATTTTCCCAATAACAAAAAGTAACATGCATATCATAATCAAAATCATCTTCAATAGTGCCTACGGACTTAACATAAGGATAATAATGAATGCAATCAAGCTCACCGTCCTCCAAAAATTTCTGTCCGTTAGGATAAAAATTGATGCGAGGAATATGCTCAGGCCAGGTTGATACCCATTCTTCTTCCTTCTTGCTCCTCTTCCTCCTCTTATTATTTACCTTAGGAGGGAGTGGTTGGAGATGAGGCTTCTCCACATATCCTGGTTTATCATTAGAAACAATAGGGGAAACTTGGGAGAAACTCTCCTTTTTATTAGTAGAGATATAAGAGACATTTTTATACTTTGGTAAAGTTCCCTCCTTTCTAATCTTATTTATGTAATCATTTTCATGGCAATTAACAACACAATAGAGATGGAAATTTTGCAAAGTGTTGCTAATTCCTAAGGCATTAACATCTAGCCAAGAAGTCTTTTCTGATAACTCTTCACACATAAAAAATAACATAAGTTCATCATAAAGATCAGAAGTGATCATGTTATCACACAATTGATTAACAGTTATGCTTTGAAAGTTCATGCATTGAAAATTAAAGTGACCCTCTATGCAGCAAAGTTCACAAGTAAAAGGATAAAGGTCACACAATTCTCTAGCAATTTCATTTAAATCTTTGACCCAAGTGATTGTTCTTTCATGCTTATGTTGCTTACAATACTTCTCTTCTTCAATCATAGGCCTTTCACAAGGTCTATCCACTCCACAAAAATTAACATGCTTATATAAAACTTCATTTTCAGGAATTGGATCATGCATGTTGCAATCATCATGAACAATCTCATTTTCTTTGCAAATCTCTTTAAAAGGTTCATGATGCCTTATCCAATTCTCCTTAGGCATATTAAGATGTGAAGCAAAAGATTTGAGGAAATCAACAAGGAGATGAGAATCAAGCCCAAACTTAGCACTAAACTTATTAAAACTTGCAGTTTCAACAACTGACTTAATGCAATCATACTCATAATTTATACCTGACTCTTTACCTTTGTCGATCTCCCAATCTTCAGTATTGCGTTGAATTCTTTCAAGGAGTTCCCATTTAGCATCAATCTTTTCGTTTGTGAAAGAACCCATAGAGGAAGCATTGATCAAGTCTTTATCCTGTCGAGAGAGCCTCGTATAAAAATTAGTAATAATTATATCTTTGGGGAGCCCATGGTTAGGACATTTTAGCATTAAAGTTTTCAGTTTCCCCCAAGCTTGAGATATTCTCTCTCCGTCATGAGGATAGAAATTATAAACATAATTCCTATTCTCATGAACTTCATGAAGAGGATAAAACTTGGAGTAAAAGAGAGACTGGATCTCTTCCCAATCCCGTAGGTGAGAATCATCTAGTAGCGTATACCATTCCAATGCTTTTCCTTTTAGTGACAAGGAAAATAATTTCTTCATGACTTCACCTCTTGTCAAACCTGAAATCTTAAATAACTCACAAAGTTATGTAAGTTTCAACAAATGAATACTAGGATTGACTGTCCCATCATAACAATCATTAATAATTATTTCAACTATCCCAAGTGGTATTTTGAATGGGATACATGCAGTAGGTGGAGGAGAATTCTCTACCACGGGCGTGGTAAAGCGTCTTTCCCCAAACAGCGAACTAAGAGTGCAGTTTTCCATAAGCATAACTAGTGAAAAGTAAAAACAAGAAACGAAAAGATTTAATTGCAAGATCTAAAGATATACCTTCAAACCTTACCTCCCCGGCAACGGCGCCAGAAATAGCTTGATGTCTACGCACACTTCTATTCTTGTAGACTATGTTGGGCCTCCAAGCGCAGAGGTTTGTAGGACAGGAGCAATTTCCCTCAAGTGGGTGACCTAAGTTTTATCGAACTCAGGGAAGTAGAGGTTGAAGATGTTCTCTCTCAAGCAACCCGGCAATTAAGATACAAGAAGCCTCTTGTGTCCCCAACACACCTAATACAACTAGGAGTTGTATAGGTGCACTAGTTCGGCGAAGAGATGGTAAAATATGGGTGATAGGTGTGGAAAAACAAAGTAATATAAATCTGTAATAAAAAGTGCAACAAGCAAACATGTGACAAAAGTGAGCATAAACGGTGTAACAATGGTGTAAACAAGGCGTAGGCTTCATACTTTCACTAGTGGCAACTCTCAACAACATTAACATAGTCTAATCACATGATATTTCCCATAAAACATGCAATGGAGACGCACTCGGAGGTCATTCCTTTGTGGTCAAGAGAGGATGAGAATTATGTAGGGCTACAAAAGCACACCTCAAACACTACTAGGGAATAGCCTTATGGTGGCGCACTGTTTTTGAGTTTAGTGGCGCATTAGGGATGCGCCACTAACTACAAGCCACTTATAAGGGCTTAGAGGTGGCGCATTCTGGATGCGCCTCCCCTAAGGCCCTTAGGCGTGGCGCATCTCAGAATGCGCCACCTCTAAGCTCATAGGGCTGGCGCATTCTGGTATGCGCCACGCCTAAGGGCCTTAGGGGTGGCGCATTCACAGTGCGCCACTAAATCCTGACAATATGCGCCACTAAATAATTACAGAAAACAAAAATAAGAATTACATAAAAGAATAAAAGCATTACAGATATTTTTATTATATTACAGAAATGCAAAATACAATATAACAATGAGGCCAACAATTATTGATACAAAAGAATTGCAATATAATTTTTATTACAACGGTTTAGAGGCCAACAAGATTCACAAGATTACATGCATCCATCACAAAATTACAATGAGTCCAACAATTATTGAAAACCGAAAGCTACTTTCGTCATCATATCTTGTTAGCTCTTCAACCTGCACAAAACAAATCTTTAGAGGTCACATCCATATAAATCATACCAAAGGAGAACAAAGCAATCTAGCATCTATTCTTATCAACAACTTAAAGCAAGTCGATGAATGGTGAAAAGCATGCACATATGCATAAAAATGCATATGCAGTGAACTTTATACACAAAGAGCACCAAGAGTATTTGACACTACCATTTACTACACAAAGAGTACATCCAAATTACATCCAAATTACACATAGAGTACATTCAATTGTTCTGACTCGGCTCGGGGAATGCGCGGCATCCTTCTTTCGTCATGAAAGGCCTTGTGTCACGCAGGGCCTTTAGGCGGACTTCTATCTCCCCATTGGATGGTGCAATGTTCGAGTGGAAGATCGACCCCCTCATTTGTACTTCATGACGGATGATAGTCGCCATCTGTGCTTGGATGTGAAAGAACTCCTCCTTCAGATTTGCATCGGCGATTTCCGCCTTCCTTTCGGCCCACGCTCTGAGATGAATTGGTAGCGTAAGGTTGCGTCGTTCCTATACAATCGCCCTCATGTGATGAAGGGCGTAGTACGCATCCCTCACATTGTCAGCCGGCTGCTTGACGCACGGGAACTGCGTTACGTGGTTGAACACGTTCACGCCAGGCTGATTTTTCCTGAACTTGTGCTTCATGATCTTGCCTCCGGCTTTTATGTAGCCGACGAGAGCATCATCCAAAACTCTCATGATATACTTGTAATCTTTCTT
Organism: Bromus sterilis; assembly: GCA_950022295.1. Lineage (NCBI taxonomy): Eukaryota > Viridiplantae > Streptophyta > Magnoliopsida > Poales > Poaceae > Bromus > Bromus sterilis. Next base: position 247,151,255 of record OX465601.1, read on the forward strand.
GTTCACACTCCCCGAGTCTAAATACACGGCATGCGAGTGTTGCGGTGAAAAGCAGATGAGCACGCAGTCTTGATCCTCACTGCATAATTAAAATAATCCAAAAGGAATGTTGGAAGAGGACAATGGAAAGCTAAGAAAGCATATATGCTACGGAGGCGAGCGAATGACTTACTTGGGAGAGTATGTCATAAGAAATGAATCCTTGTCGGCGTTCTATAGCATGAAGTCTGTGATGTACCCCGCCGCGAGAGCCGCGTCCCCGTCGTCCATCAAGATGCTTTCACGCATGTAGAAGGGGTCCAATATCGCGACGCTCGGGGTCTTATCTCTCCTGGTACTCATAGAAAGGCTGAGCGAGAACAGACGGATAAGGCTATGGTCCAGCCTCTTGAGATGGTAAAAATTGAAGATCTCCGGAAATCGCAGGATTATCATATCCGCGGGGATAGTGTTGATGAAGCCCATGTTGAGTGGAACCTTGGCCATGAAAACCGGGTACGAGGGATTCTCTTCTTGAAGAAGAATCTTCTCTAATGCCATAATACTATGATGCACACTCTGCATATCCGAAGTTGCAAGGTCCAGCATGTCCTTAGGTAGCATCGCCCTACCAGCCACATGGATTTCAAACGAGAGATCCTTGGGTCTTGGTGGCCCGTCCTGAGCCCGGATCGACATCGAAGGATGGCTACTAGAAGTGATGCTCTTCTTTCTTTTCCGTCCCTTCTTCTTTTCTGATTTTGAGCAGTCACCGGCCTTTATCTGCTCAGTGGCCGCCTTATGGAGTGTGGACGGGCTAAGAATAGATCTTGTGGCATCTGCTTGAGGCTCGGTGAAGGCGCAAGCTGATGGAGACATGTCCCGAGAAGCAGCGAAGAGACGCGTGGAGCAAGCAGGCTTCGCCGCAGGATCAGCTCGACCGCGAGCTTCCTCGTCATGCTGATAGGCTCCTTCAGTAGGAGGCATGAATAAGTCATCAGCATCATACAAAGTATTGATGAACTGGTCGGCGCTGATATCATCATCAAGATCATCGTCTTCTTGTTGTGCTCCGATGGGATCATGTGCCGCCGACACGATGACTAGCGGTGTTGTCCTAGGTGTGGTGCCCCTTTCCCCCGTCATTAAACGCATTTGGCTCTTCGGCCATAGGTATATTTGGTTGAAACAGTCACTGAGGACTGTCGGCTCGTCCTCATCGTATCCGGGGGGGGGGGGGGTTGAATGGGAGGTTCAACTCTCTTGTAGCCCGAAATCACGAGAGAGATTTGAACCCTATGCATCTCCGGTGCCATCGGCATATTGTACATGATTCAATTTTGTGGTTGAATGATTTTACCTTTGGCAACATCCTTCAACTCGCCGTCCACGACTTGTAATAGAATGCATGGAGTGTCCTCCTGCGAAAGAGATATATATATATGCATGTACGGCATCAGAGAGATTCCACTAAAAAGGCAAGGAGATGAAGTCCTCGTTTGAGTTGCAGACGCTTATAGTTACCTTGAGGGCGTCGAGGTCGGCTAGTGAAGAGACCCCACCGTCAGAGACCCCGCCGATGACGGCGGGCATGCAAGAGACGGAGGGCACGCTGCCTCCCGTGGCGTCGGTCGCCCTATTTGCGCTGCCGCCGGGTGCATTATTGTTATGCCCCGGTTGCTCGATCGTGGCCGGAGGAGTTACCATCACGTCCGGCGTCGCCGCCGCGGTGTTGGCGGCCGAAGTCACCAATATGCCGGGAGTCGGTGCGGGGGCCACCACTACGGCCGGATTCGGGACTGCAGGCGCCGCGGGGCCCGAGTTGCTGCCGACCATGCTGGGGACTTGTCCACCATGTATGGGCCCTTGTCCACCACGCGCTTGCCAATTCGCGAGCGACTGCATCATATCTGGAAGGAGAGCGTTCATCGTCTTCGCCACTTCGTCCTGGACAAGCTGCGGAAGCATGTTCACCTTCTCCTCCAGTCCACGAACATAAGCGGCATCTTCTTCGGTCCTTCTCGCCTTGCGCCCCCTCGAACCGGACTGCTCCGCCGATTTTCCATAATATTCGGACCAATTTAGGTCCGCACCAAAGCCGACCACACGGCCGGCTGACGATGGCTTCGCCGTCACGTCGTCAACCTTCTTGACCTTGTTCAACGCCCTGTTAAAGGCGTTGTACCATGGGCCGACCGGCTTAACCGACGACTCCTGCGATGAGGCGATTTTCATTTCTGATTGCTGTAAAAAGAATGTGAAACGTTAATAAATTGTGAACTTCACTCGATAATTCAATCGACAAGTTCGCGTGGTAAACTACTTACCACGGCAGTCGTAAACTCCTGAATCTTAGGATCGGTAATTATTTTCGAGGTTGCTTTGTCCTTATAGCTCCGGGCCCTCACAAAGAATTCGTTCTACGGATCATCTTTGTATTGCTGGAAGGGGTTAGGTATGCCCGCAGCGGCGTACTCGGCATCCTCCTTGTCCCATTTAGGCTTGGAACTTTTGTAACCACCGGCTCCGAGACGGTGGTTACCTATGACCTGCGACCGCATGGCCTTGCCCTTTGCACTCGCGGCCTTGGCTTGCTCGGACTCACACCTAGCCTTGAAAAGGTTGTAGGTAGCTTCGTCGATCAACGGCTCTTTCTCCTTGAGCTCCTCCCAGGTTTTGTTCTTTTCAAAAATTGCCGTCTTCACCCGGGTTTTCCAACTGGACAAGGCCTTGCTCATCTTCCTGAGGGCCCATGTGTTTAGTTTGTTCCCTCTGAGTTTGGTGTTATCGTACGGCTCCGGAAACTTGTATCGTCCGTGCAGCTTGTTGATAAGAAGCTGACAATAATGAATATTCTCACGACTCCTGAGGTTAATCGTGGTGATCGGCACGGTGTTGCGGACGATCGCCGCGACTTGACGGCCGTACCCTTCCGAAAAACGTTCGGGCTCTTTAGGAATCCCGACGGCGGTCACAACAGTAAACTCTTGCCTGATGACGCCGACCTTGGTCGGTTTCCGATTCCTCTTCTTTGACTGGGTACCATCTGTGTTGGAGCCACCGGTCCCATCATCCTCGCCGATGTTCCTCTCGCCGTCTGTCGTACCAGCCTCCTCCTCCAAGTCATCATCCGATGAGTCGGACTCCGACTCTATCTCCTCCTCATACTCCTCCTCGCCCGGAGGTACTTCCTCTTCTCTCTGCTCCTCGACCTCCTCCTGGGAGTATTCCCAAAATTGCTTCCTTTTTTCTCCCGGCTGAGAAGAAGGACCGGCGTCGGCTCCGGTCGACATGTTTGCACTAGTACAATATTAAGAAATGCAACTACTTAATTAATTATCACAATAAATAAATGCAAATACTCTCATGTTAAGAAAAATAGCAAAGGTCATGCACGAATTCACGGAAAAATTTGGCATGACCTTTGCTCTTTTTCTTAACATGAGAGTGCCCCATTCTCAACCGAAACGGAAGTTAATCAACATTTCGGGAGAAAGGGGATAATGATTTGTACCTGCACAATATATCAATAGGCTATACATGAGACAATAACCAGCAACATAGCATTTGTTCTTATCATATTTCATAAACAGAGTCACCAAATATCAAGTAAAACAGTGGATTGATATATGCTTAACAACATCTATATGACAAGTGCTGGATTTTTATAAGAACAACAGTAAAACTAGTACATAACCCATGTGTTGCATTCTTTTAAAAGAGAACCAAGGAATGACCAAAGCTAGTAGCATTTTTTAAAGCTGCTTGCATTCTGTTAAGAACAGATTCTACTCAGATTTCCCTCTCCATTTAATTTTTTTAAGAACCTAAAAAACAAGTTCTACTTTGCAACACCTAAAAAACAGAAAATTTGGACCTAGGTGTTCTATTTGTACGTAGGAGTTATATTTATTCTCTTGTGCTAAAAATACAAAACAGGGGCACACAAGTGAAGAACATGGGAACTAGCTCTGAATTTAGTGGCACTAGCACTAGAACTTGTCTAAAAATCCAAAAAAGGGGCACACAAGTGAAGAACAGGGGGTGCTGTCTGTTCCATTAATCCAATTTAACAAGAACTAGGACTCAGTGGAATCAATGATCACACAATCTAAACCAATGGAACCAATGTGGACGCAATCAACCCCCAAATAAAACTCATGCATAATCAATCGTGTTTCCTCTGCACAGGGAAGGAATGAATGAGAGGAGAGGAGAAGGGAGGGGTGGCTGGGCAGACCTTCACGGTGTACTAGCAGGGGATGCAGGGGGCGACGTCGAGGCAGAGGGGTAGGGGCTCCTCCGGTGGCACCGCGGCGGCTTCGGTGGTGGCGGCACCTCCAGTGGCGCGGGGGAGGCTCCAATGGGTGGCTCCTGTGCGGCGGCGGCTAGGGCTCGAGCGGGTGGCGCCCGGGGACGTCGGCGGCCGTGGATGGGGGCGCGGGGGCGGCTCCGGTGGCGGTGAGGGCAGCGGCCGGAGAGCGGGGGCACGTCTAGGACTCCGGTGAGGGCGGCGGCCGGAGAGCGAGGTGAGGGAGTGGGGGGGGAATGGGTACTGTTCGGGCATGGAGGGGGCAGGTTTCGACAGGACAAGTCTTAGGGGTGGCGCATTTCGCAGAAATGCGCCACCAAATGGATCCTTATGCGTGGCGCATATCTGCGGAATGCGCCACGCATAAGGATCTACTTGGTGGCGCATTTCTGCAAAATGCGCCACCCCTAAGACTTGCCTATTTTTCTGTTGAATTGATTTAACTCTATTTTGCCTACTTATTATTGCAATTTCAATTCTGCCATTTTTTATTTAATTTCCATTTTGCCATATGCAATTGTACTAGTATTTTGTACTAGTATTTTGCGGCGGCGGGCACGGGCGTCGAGTGCGGTGGGTGATGGAGGTTAAGGCTTAGGGGTGGCGCATTTTGCTGAAATGCGCCACACAGAAGAAACCTTATGCGTGGCGCATTTTAGCGAAATGCGCCGCGCATAAGAGAACTTAGTGGCGCATCTGGGCTATATGCGCCACCCCTAAGCATTTTTTAATTTTTATTGTCACATGCCTTGTCACATTCCTTGTCACATTATTATGACATGTTTATTTTTTAATTAAACATGTGTTGTCACATGCCTTGTCACATTATGAATGAACTTAGTGCCGTAACAATTATGATGAAAACACAGACCCCTGATGGTTATAATATGTAGGTGGAGTCATGAAGTGGATGCAAACAAGGAAAATATTTAACAAAATACTAGGTGTAATGTGAGAGGGGAGAAAGCACAAGCAGCAACACCAACAAACAACAGCAAAGTCATATTAAATCCATGCATACACAAAGTGATCATAAATGACAAAAGATTTTCTTAAATTTGGAGCTAGCTATCTAGCTATCGTTTCCTCACGATCGTCTTCTTGCCCTTCTTTGTCGTGGTTGAATAATTTAGGCCCGGGACGCCTTCACTTTTCCTCTTGAACGGGAGGAGACCTTTCTTCGGTAGGGTTGTGGTGTATGTATCCTGAGCGGCGTAGTCATCCTCCATCTTCGGGTCGCCGTACTTGTCAAAGTCTTGCTCGTTGGCCACTCCATCCATTCCGATGATGTTTCTTTTGCCTCTCCTCACTACAACGCGGCTCAGCTTTGATGGGTCGGTAATGAAGAAGCATTGGTCCACTTGGCTAGCCAGTACCCATGGCTCATTTTTCGCGGTGACGTTTGCGCCGGCAGACTTGGATTTGGCTTCGGGTATAACCATGGCGGTGAAGTACCGGTCTTCTTTTACGACGCTCTTGGCCCATCTCACATGGAACATCGGCACCTTCTCTCCACAGTAGTCGAGCTCCCATATGTCCTCGATCCTTCCATAGAATCTTTCCTTGACGTCATCGGTGTAGAATATCCCCGTTACCCCTGAGTTCTGGTAATCGCAGTTATTGTCCTTTTCCTCCATGTAAAATGTGTAGCCGTTGATATCATACGCTTGATAGGTCATCAGGTTGCATGCGGCACCCTGTGACAAGGTGAATATCATCTTTTCATCCTCGGAAGCATTCCTTCACGGGGGATTAGCACGAAGCTCATCCCTGAACCAAGTCATGAAACCGGAGTTGTGCTCTTTGATTAGCCGTGGATCTCGGTCCGTTATCTGCAGGCCCTGGTCACTGTACTTCTTCCTGATTAAATCCTTGTGCTTTACTATCCAAGGATCGACCAGCTGGATGTGTTGTAGCGCGACTAGGCTTTCTCTTTCAAAGTCGATGTCTCGACCGTCAAAGTTGACATGCATTGCGCGACTTCCCTCGTGGTGACCACACCCATCGGTCCTGCCAAAGTGCTTGTTGACGGCCAGACCAACAGGGTTCTCGGTGTTGAGATAATTCGTGCAAAAAGAGATGCACTCTTCGGTTAGAAAGCCCTTCGCTATGCTTGCATCTGGACGGGACCTGTTACGAACGTATTTTTTGATGTGCCCATTCATCCTTTCGAACGGCATCATGCTGCGCAGAAACGCAGGCCCGAGTTGGAGGATATCCTCCACGACGTGGATCAGCAGATGCACCATAATGTCGAAGAACGCGAGCGGGAAATAGATCTCAAGCTCGCATAGTATGAGCACGATCTCCTCCTGTAGCCTTTTGAGTTGTGTAGCGCAAATCGACTTCCGGGAGATGACGTCAAAAAAGTTGCAAAGGCCAAACAACGTTTTACGGACGTGCTCGTCCATTATCCCTCGCATCGCAACCGGGAGAATCTGCGTCATCAGCACGAAACAGTCGTGAGATTTCATCCCGCTGAAACGCTGCTTCGCCTCGTCTAGGTATCTGCTTGTCTTCCCCGCGTAGCCGTTCGGAAATTTTACTCCTATGAGTTAGTGGATAAACCGTTTAATCTCCTCCTCGCACAGAGTGAAGCATGCCGGGGGGCAGTGATCAATACCGGTCTTCTTCTTGGTCTTCCTTTTTCTTTTGCGAGAGTTTTGCGTTTCCATATCCTCTTCCTCTTCCGGCTCATCATCGTCGTCACTAGGGGGGTGAAGTTCCCTCCTGATGCCCATAAATTTCAAGTCATTCCTTGCTTTTCGCCCGTCCTTGGTCTTCTCCGGCATGTTGAGCAGCGTGCCAAACAAGCTCTCGCACACGTTCTTTGTGATATGCATTAGATCAAGGCTATGAGGACTGCGGAGTAGACTCCAGTATTGCAAATCCCAGAAAACAGACCTCGCTTTCCATACCCTCATCAACGGCTGAGTCTTCTTTTTTTTCTTTCCCGGCGCGGGGCACTCTTTCCAAGTTTTCAGCAAGTTGTCGATTTCTTTGCCGCTCCTTCGAGCTGGGGGTGCTCGGAGCTCCTCGCTTCCATCAAACAGATGTCCCTGTTTTCTCCACGCGTGTTTCTTGGGAAGCCACCTCCGAGACCCCTGGAACACGGTTTTTGAAGATCCGGGATCTTTTGGTAGCTGGCGGTACGTTGTATTATCCATGCACCTAACGCATGCACAGAATCCTTGGACCACCTGCCCTGAGAAATATCCGTATCCGAGATAGTCGTGCACCGTCGTGATCACCGCGGCTTTCATTGGGAAATATTCTTTTGCCGCGGCGTCCCACGTATTGACTCCGTCTTTCCATAACGTTTCTAGCTCCTCTTTCAACAGCTGCAGATATAGATTGAGGTCCATACCTGGTTGTTTCGGCCCTTGAACTAGCATACACATTGTTATGTACTTTTTCTTCATGCACTTCCAGAGGGGAAGGTTGTATATGCATACAAACACGGGCCAGGTACGGTGTGTGCTGCTTTGGCCGCCAAACAGATTGACTCCATCGGCGCTGACACCAATCCTGAGGTTCCTTGGTTCTTTCCCAAAATCTGGGTATTCGAGGTCCAACGCAGTCCATTGGCTACCATCTGAAGGGTGCCTCAGCATGTCCTCCTTTTCCGGATCCGGGTTCGGGTCATCCTCTTTTAGCTTCTTTCTATACGCGTGCTAGGTCATGAGCTTTGCTTCCTCGGGATCTACGAAATACCTCTGCAGACGAGGAGTGATCGGAAAGTACCATACCACTTTTCTAGGAACTTTCTTCCCTCTCTTGTATCGACTAACACCGGACACCGAACATGTGGTTCTATCTTCTTCCTCACCCCGATAGATCATGCAATCATTTATGCAGACGTGGTATTTAACGTGCGGAAGATCGAGAGGGCAAAGGACTTTCTTGGCCTCAGCGATACTAGTTGGGCACGTGTTGCCCTTCGAAAGACGATCGTGCCAGAATGCCATGTTATCATCGAAGCTTTCGTCGGTCCATTTGTGTTTTGCCTCCATCTCCATAGCCCAAAGTGTTACATTCAAGCGGGTATCCCCGTCGTTGCATCCTTCGTACAACTTTGTAATCGCGTCTTTCTCGAGTTGTGCCATCTTGGCTTTCTCTCTAGCTGCACCTCTTGCGTTCAACGTCTCTTTGACAAACAACTCTTGAACATGAGGGTCCCGCACCCAGCTTGAATCCTCATCATGTCCGACATCTTGATCTTCATGTCCGACATCTTTATCTTCATGTCCGGCATCTTGATCTACATGATCCGCTTCGGCATCTTCTTCATGATCATGTACGGGATGCTCTTCGTCATCTCGCCCGCCGCTGTTTTCTGGTTGCCCTTCCTCATTTACTGGCACCCCACCATTGACGTCCTCCTCCTCACCAGCTTCATCACTTATCCATCGTGTGTAGCCATCCATCAAACCATTACGCTTCAGGTGTCTTTGCAATATTCCGGAATCAAGCTCGGTCACGCACTGCAGTTTGCATCTCCGACACGGACATCTTATATCCGACCTATTATTCCTTAGCATGTCGTTGGTCGCACATTTCATCCACCTAGCCACGGTGATATCGCTCAGCATCTCGCGGACCATGGTCGATCACCTGCGTGCACGGAGAGAGCAACACAATTATATATCACAGTCGACGCCGGAAAAATTCGGCATGACCTTCCCTAATAATGCATGGGAGCATGCGGAGAGTGCGCCAGAAATTTTCTGAAACGGAAATGAATCGACATTTCGGCAAAACATTTGCCACTCAAGATACACATATACATCAAACCACCATAAGCTTCACATATACATCAAACCACCACAAGCTTCACATATACATCAAACCCAAGCTTCACATATACAACAAACCCCAAGCTAATAAAGGCAAATATATGGGTCATAAATGGAACAAAAGAGTTTGGGAGGAGGTCCACTTACTTCAATATGAAACAAAATAGATGTAATGCCAAGTATCGATGGATAAATGGAAGAAATGAGGTGGGGAGGAGAAAACCGAAAAGATCTAGGGTGAGAAGAGTGGATCTAGTTTGAGAATTGTGTGGAGTGAATGAGAGGTGGTAGGTGGGGTGGAGTAGATAAGGGCAGCTCTAGGCATTTAGTGGCGCATATAGAAAGTCAGTGGTGGCGCATATCTGAAATGCGCCACCCCTAAGCTCTTATGGGTGGCGCATTAGGGATATGCGCCACCCCTAAGAACCTTATAGGTGGCGCATTCACAGAATGCGCCACCCCTAAGCTCTTATGGGTGGCGCATTAGGGTTATGCGCCACCTATAAGGTTCTTAGGGGTGGCGCATATTGCTAGATGCGCCACCTATAAGATCATCCAGGCTGGTCCACTCTTACGGGTGGCGCACTGTAAAATAATGCGCCACCCATAAGACCTTATGGGTGGCGCACTATTTTCCAGTGCGCCACCCCTAACAGATGGTGGCGCATGGCTTTCTATATGCGCCACTAATAAGCTTTCCATGTATAGCTATTTCCCTAATAGTGAAAGTTCGTAGTTCTCAATCTATGGATTTCCCAATGTCACCGCGGCCATCCAAAGAGAGTACCACAATCACCACAACATATCTCAAGGATAGTCAAAGGCAAGCACCAAGAGACTCTCAATCTTGAATCAACACACAAAAGAGGAAATCACTCATGATAATATTCTTCTAACCCATGTCCAATAGACCGCTGTCACCTTGGTCTCGGGGATTATACTAGATAAGATCAATTGAGTACATTAATCCAATACATAGAGGAAGGGGACATATCATGGGATCACCCTAGATTAACATAGCCTATGATCACAACGAAGATCACATAATGGGAGAGAGAGAATAACACATAGCTATTGGTAGAAACCTCAGCCCCGGAGAGGAACTACTCCCGCATCATGGAGGGAGGAAGCAACGTCGATGGAGATGAATCCGGGGGCACTTCCCCGTCCCAGCAGGGTGCCGACACATGAATTGTGTCCCCCCGAAACTTTATGGCGATGGCGGCGGAGATCGGAATTGCTTCTGGAGAAAAGGGGTTCGGAATCAGGGTTTCCTTCGCGGGGGTAAAAATAGGGCCAAAGGGGCACAACAGGGGGGCCATAGGGCATCCAGGAGGGTGCCCGGCGCGGCCTAGGGTGGGTCCGCGCCAGGGACCCTTCTGGAGTCCCTGTGGTGGCCCTCCCCTACTTCCTTGGTGATTCCGGAAGCTTTCGGGACGCTGCGTTTTTATATAATTTTTCCGGAATTTTTGGAGAACTTTTAATGGCCGGAAAACCTGAAATACAAAAACAGTAGAAAACAGGAACTGGCAACTTGGTGGACTGAGTTAATAGGTTAGTCCAAATATTCTTAAAAGTGTATGAAAGTTCAAGCAAAACATGGCAAAGTCACACAAAACATGCATGGAGCAAGAAGAAATTATAGATACGTTTGGGACGTATCAAAAGGGCTATCTCACGCATGAGTGCATTTCTTTCTGCGAGATTGATCTAGGTGTCGAAAACCCTATTGTTGGTTTGCCCGTCAAGAATCACCCTGGCAGACTCGAAGGAGTAGGTCACATCACTGGCTCAAGGGAATGTCATGTGGACTATTCGGGCCGACGCATAGATTTTGATAGAGCAAAATTAGTAGTGCTACAACATCTACAACTGATAGATCCTTTCTTGGCACTTCACAAATACATCATTGGAAAGTACCACCTTGACCTGGGGATAACTAAGACTGACGCCGAAGTTACTAGAGAGCACAACTCTTCTCTCTTGTGTTGGTTCAAAGAGCACGTTCTCGCTAATCCTCTGCAACAGGGTTGTACGGACGACAAAAGTCTGATATACGCCTTAGCACATGGCCCCACGGTCAACCTCGCCACTTATCAGGAATACGACATCAACGTTTACACATTCTGCACTGAGGAGAAAGATAAAAAAAAGTGATTATCAGAACTCAGGGGTGACGATGGAATCCATGAATGGCGATGGCGTACTTGAAAGATTCTACGGAAGGCTAGAGGAGATCTGGGAGCTTGAGTACTCTGGAAAGTACAACGTGACGATGGGCTAGGAGCGTCGAAGAAGAGAATCGTGATTTCACCACCATGTGTATACCTGACGCCAAGAGCGGTACCGTGAACGTCACCGCAAAAAATGAGCCATGGGTACATGCTAAGCACGTGACCCAATGCTTCTTCATAACCGACCCAAACAACCCCAGCCGTGTTTTCACGAGGAGAGGCAAAAGGAACATCGCTGGAATTGATAGAGTTGCCAATGATGAGGACTATAACTAGTACGGTGACCCGATGAGGGAAGCTGACGACGAAGATGAACCATACGTCAAAAGAAGAAGCAAAACTACATTAACTAAGAAAGATCGTAATCCTTGGAAAAGGAAAAGTCACGATGAGGGGCTAAATTATTCGGCACCGAACAAGAAAGGAAAGAACATCACTGCGAAGAAATGTCGTCGACGCTGATCATCTCGGGAGAACTATCAATATCGGAAAAGTTTTTTGTATAAGCACTTATTATATGATGTAATCATGTTGTATAGTAAGCACTTAATTAATATTCTATATATTGTGTCATTGCTTAATATGGTGACCCCCATTCAACCTAATCCTAATAACACTAACCTCCTAATCCAACCCCTAACCCTAATAACACTAAAACTTAACCATAACCTTAATTACAAAAAATCCCCAGAATAAATTAATAAAACATCATCTACAACGCGGGCTACTCTGGGCCATGCTTTAGATGGCGAACATATACAACGCGGTTTTTCTAGACCCGCGCTTTAGATGGGTACATCTACAGCGCGGTGTTTCTAGCCCGTGCTGTAAATAATGTTGTACCGGTACAAACAAGTTCACCCTGCCCGTGGCCGCACTCACTCACACCACCCTCACTCACACCACCGTCATCATCGCCGTCACCTTGTCGTCGCCGTCTCCTCGCCGACGCCGCTCCTCCTCACCATCGCCATCGCACCCTCGACGCCGCTCGTCCTCACCCTCGACGCCGGCCGCCAGCAACCCTAGGGCGTCCCTGCCGCCAACCCTAGGGCGTCTCCGCTGCCAGCCACCGCCCTGCTTGGGATCCACCTCGCCGCGGGCCCTACTCGCCCAGCCCCCCAAGGTAAGATCCGCTGGTCCCTCTCCTACCCCCATTCAAATTTGAGCAAATTTTGTTTGTATAAAACAAAATTGTTAGTTTTTATTACAAAAATTGGAAATTAGAACACAAATTTTTAGTTGTTAGTTATATAAAATGGGTGATTGAATTAGCATCTAGTGAATTAGTGCAACATCTATTCTTATTAGAAAATTTGTTCACTGCTATATTGAATTAGCAATTAAAATTAGCATTTTAATTAAGCAAATTAGGGCAAAGATCAAACATATATAGCATTTGTCCATAGAAAACATAATATTTGCTTCATTTAATTTTTGTGCTATATAGAAAACAAGTTCTTTTGTGCTATATATGCTTCAGTTTATGTATGTGTTCTTATTTGTTAATACCAAATGAGGAGCAACATCATTGTGTTGTGGCCATTGTGCCTTTACAAAAATTATTTTTGAAGGGATCTGAGTGGCCAATGTTTTTCCGGAATGTTGATTCATTTCCGTTTCGGAAAATTCCAGGCGCTCGCTATGGCCATTTTTTAGCAAAGGTCATGCCAAATTTTTTCATGGATTTTGGCATGACTTGTGCTAGAAAAGTACGACATATCGAGTGCCCGAGATTTGCCGCAATGGGAATTAAACGACCTTCTGGCAAAACATAGGCCATTTTTATTACTACTTTATCATTTTTTCTATAATTAAATTGAATCCTATAGGAAACATGGCTAATGACGAAGAAGCCGGCCCTATTAAGCAACCCGAACAGCCTCAAGCATTTTTCGACTATATAACTAGTTAGGACTCCGGGCCGCAGGCCCAACAACCCCTTCGCATCACAGAGTGTGTTGCTGACAGCGACAAGACAAACGGGGGCAACACCGAGACCACCGACACAGATGGTGTCAACCAGACCACGGATGGTTCTAGAACCAAGAGGAAGCAGAAACCCCAGCCCCCAAACAAGCTCCGCCTCGGAAGACTTAATGTCCACGAGGTGCACCCTGACACCTTCGACATCGTAAGACCTCCGAAGGTGTCGACATGCTACGGCAACGCGTGGCGTGCATCCTTCACGAGACCGTCAATATCTTCCAAACAAACATTAGAGAAGTACCCGGGGAGCTTTGGAGAACCAGCTCATAGAGAAGATTCTTGGGAGATTCAAGTTCCCCGGCCGGAATGAAGCAGACCTTCCGTGGAAAGATGATAATATGCAGGGGATAAATGCAAAACCCTTCAAGAAGTGTAGAAAAGCCTTGAGAAACTGGAAACATATGGTGAAAGTAGAGCTTTCTAAAGAAGGTTCATTGTACGAGACGATCAAGCGTCACTTTCCGTCTATAAAGGAAGAAGACTACGAAAAATTCAAGGCTCATTGCGAAGAACCGGAAACCCATGCGAGGTCAAAATATTTCAAGGTTCTTTAGAAGAAGAACGTTGGGATCCCACGCCTCGGAAGCCGTGGTTACATCGGGAAGAGGCAAGTGTGGGATAAGAAGGACGCGACACGTCCGGAAGGTCCGCGGGAGCCAGACCCCTGGGAGGAGTTCGAGGATCCGCTCGCATGTGACTACTTTAGGGCCCGGTACACAAGAGACCCGGTAACTGGGGAATGAACCACGAACACCCCTGACGCTGAATGTCATGAAAGAACTGGTATTTTTTTATTTACCACCTTAATTAGCTTCTAATGATCAAGTCGCTAACGGTTCATGTCGATCTTTTTGTAGAGGGAGCGTATAAGGCTTGCATCAGAAAGCGAGTCATCGTCTTAGATGTCGAAGTACGTGTGGGACACTGATACGTCCAAAACGTATCTATAATTTCTGCTCGCTCCATGCATGTTTTGTGTGATATTGCTATGATCTAGATACACTTTCATACACTTTTGATCATATTTGGACTAACCTATTAACTCAGTGCACCACAGTGCCAGTTCCTGTTTTCTTCTGTTTTTCTATTTCAGTTTTCCCCCATATAAAAAGTGCTCCAAAAATTCGGGAAAAATCAGATAAAAAATCAGAGCAGAAGAACCTTCCGGAAGAACCTGGGTGGGGCCAGAGGGCCACCACCAGGGGCCCAGGCGCCCTGGTGGCGTGCCCTAGGGTCTGGCCGCGCCAGGGGGGCGCCTGGACCCCTGGTGGCCCCCCTGGCTGCCCCCCTTCGCGTATATATTCTCCGTGACGAGAAACCCACGAGGAGAGAACCCTTTTTCGCGATCTCGCCTCTGTTCCGCCGCCGCCGCGCTTCCGAGATCGGGAGCACCAGCAGACCTCTTCCCGGCACCCTACCGGAGGGAGGGCCGACCTCCGGGAGTCTCCTCTCCACCATGGATGCTTCCCAGATGTATCATGAGTAGTTTCCTTTGGAACATGGGTCCGTGATCAGTAGCTATGTGATGTTCTCCTCCACTCTTTGTTCTTCATGGTTTAGACCTCGTGAGCTGCCCTACATGATCGAGGCACTTTTGTAATCTTTCTATTGTTGCTATGCTGAGTTTGATGGGATCTGATGGATTATGAGATTATGTTCAGATTGTGATAGAATAATATATTTGGTTCTTATCTTTTATATTTTTGTTCTTAAGTAATTCTTGCGTGTTCTCCGTTGTTGTTTATTGCTTTGGCCAAGTAGTAGGTTGTAACCCCAAGAGGGAACGTTATGCTCGATTGTGGGTTCATGCCCCCTGATGACACGCTTGAGTGACAGAAACATGAGTCTAAGGGATGTGTTGTTGCCACAAGGGGGGAAACAACGGTGCTTGTAACCGCGGTTACAAGGATATATTACTTTACGCAAAGTGCTTTTTAATGCAGTTGTCGGTTGCTTTGGGTTTACACTTTGGGTGGGGCTCGCAACTTAATACCAGCGAGATGTTCTGGATAGATATCTCAAGGTGGATGATTAGTAGTAGATGCAGTTGGATTTCGGTCTACTTATTTTGGCGTTCTGCCCATGCTTTTGAGCCTCTTCCTTTCTTTTGTAGCATAGTTAGCATTGTGGTGCGTTCATAATCCTGTCAATTGCCCTTCTGTAATTTTTTCACCTCGCATAGCAGTTTTATCGTCTTTTGGGAGAGAGACATCACTAGTGAACATCACGTATCCCGGTCCATATCCTCATCACTGTTTCCACACTCATTTACTTTTCTGCTTTTACTTTCAGTTGCTATTATTATCCCTTGTGTTTGATCCTTTGTGAACAACAAGACCGGAGAGATTGACAACCTCTCTGAACTTCGTTGGGAACAAAGTTATTTGTGTCTGTGTGCAAGTCCGCGTCAGTTGCGCCGCTGACACCTACTTATCATCTCCGGAGTCCTACTGGAGACAAACCTTGGTATCTTTACTGAGGGAAATTTTCTGCTGTGCTACTTCACACCTTCCTCTTGGGGTTTACCAACGAAGGGCGAGAAATCATCATCACCTCGCGTATCAAGCAAAGAATTTCTGGCGCCGTTGCCGGGGACTCCGAGTGCTAAGATAGGGGAGTAGCACACTACCCTGTACCTTTGTTTTTTAGTCTTGTTAGTTTACCTTTCAGTTTTTATCTTTGTGTCCTTTATCAAAAATCACAAAAAAAATCTGCCACACTTGCTGCTGCTATGGGTTCCACTGAAAACACCAAGTTGTGTGACTTCACCAGTCACAACAACCAAGACTTTATCTGCACCCCCATTGCCACACCTGCCACTTCAGCTACCTCTTATGAAATTAAACTTGCCTTGCTAAACCTTGTTATGAGAGATCAATTTTGTTAAAGTATAAAGAATTTTGCTGGAGATGATGCTGCTTTACACTTGAACAATTTTGTTGAATTATGTGATATGCAAAAGTATAAAGAAGTAGAAGGTGATATTGTTAAGCTCAAGCTCTTTCCTTTCTCTTTAAGGGGAGAAGCTAAAATCTGGTTTCAATCTTTGCCTAGGAATAGCATAGATTCTGTCGGGACCCGGGGTTAGCGTATGCAAGTCCCGCTACGACATAGTCATATGGAGAGCCGAGAACCGTACCCACTTGTCTAAGCAGACAAGGCCAAGCGCAGAACGTTTTTGGAAAGCATCGTATGTGAGGGGCATCCCATCCAGGCCGGATGATCAACTGAGATGGGTCCTCATCGTCCGCACACAAGTCTAATGATATGGGTGATGAACTCCCATATTCACAGACAAGTCGCCTCAACCATACTATCGACTATCTCATAACTCTTACATAGACTTACTCCAGCCCGATCACTTAGTCGGGGTCTAGGGCGGGCTCAATCATACCACAAAGTGTGCACGAGACGGAGTCTCGAGCAATCGGATCGCGATGCCCCAAGCTGCGCACATCTAAGGGCCACTTGGTGTATGAAAGACCGCCAGCCAGATCACAACTAAGGTCTCGAAAACACATACAAAGATATGCATGTTATAAACATACACGCATCACACATGCCTTGTATGAACAGTAGGTATCATTGCAATTCTCTACAAAGTATACATTTTATTGATAACTCTTACAGAGTGCACACAGAGATCACAAGTATGTGATCCAACATTACAACAACAAGCGGAAGAAAAGTATGTCTGAGTACAGACAAGTTTAACAAATGGCTTAAGAAGCCTTATTTAAACACAAGCCCTCCACGAGGGAACCAGTCGTCTGACTGGGACTAGACTAGCTTGATCTTCAGTCGTCGAGCTCGATGAAGAAGCCACCTTCGGGGTCAGTGGGTTCATCTAAAACATAGATTAAGCAAACGTGAGTACAAAGTCGTACTCAGCAAGACTTACATAGGAGCTATACTACTCATGCACATGAATCAAGGTAAAGGGAGGTGGGCTTTCACTTGCAGAAGTGCCAGCTTTGACTTGGCTAGTCCTCAACTACGAGTACCAGACTTGAGGTAAGAAGCGTACACGAGTCCACTACTTTCTCCAACCAATTACACCACTATGGTGCCTTCCTCGACTTCCCCACGAGAAAGCACGCCATAGCACTCACACTTATCTTGGTGTATTTTAGAAGTATCCAGTTGGAGTTATCTAATAATCAAGCTAAGCTTTCCAAGCAGTCCATAACCGCGGATGCGGCTATTCGAGAAGTTTTGTTAACCCTGCAGGTGTGTACCGCTACACACACATGATCATCATTTACCGCCTTTGATCTCGACACCATTCAAGGGGTGTCAGCGAGGATGCTCACCACAACTGTTACCTCATAGCCTATCTAGTCCAAGAAAGCCGCCTACCTGGGTTGGCTACCACTATCGTGAACCCGGCCGGTTTACCTAAGTGGACCCAAGTGATGTGTGCGTGGTGCATAAGCCGGTCTCGGGTGAGCCGTTCTCTCACTTAGCAGCCAGGCCACAGACCTACCAGAACTCCGAACTATTGCGACATCTGGACCTCGAAAGGGATGAGTTAATAGGTTGAGAGGGGTCAGTTAGCCCAATGTATGGTTGTACTCTTCATCTTGGATCACCACACAAGAACTCAGACTTAGGGCGGTGTTCAAAGAGACAACCCACCGTATACTCCTACACAGCCTCTCATCGTTCACCTTGTATTAGGGTAGATTCACCAACACCTTTCCACCAACATCATCATGATCACTACCATCCCGACTCACATAACAGTAACATCATTGTATCACTCTAAGCATGCAATAAGCAGTAACAATTGCAGGGGACACATGATATCAATCAACTCCTACATTTGCTAGGATTGTGGTTTGCTTACTACTGTGACAAAATGATAGGTCATGCAAAGGAATGGGTTCATCTATGCGGTAGAAACGCATCATGGTAATCATCTGAAACAATGCATAAGCGAGACATTAGAGGGAAGTGGGATTTTATCGACATGATCAATGGGGGTTTGCTTGCCTTGCTGACGAGGTTCGGTTTCGGAGTCTTCAACGAAGGGGGCAGCCTCCTATTCCGGTTCCACCTCTACTCCACAAACAACAAACAAGGTAGCAAAGTAAATACAATGCACAATCACATGGTTGAAGGTTGAAACTTGATGTATATGCTTTGATGTGTGAAGCAATTCCATTTAAACGGAGTATATTGCAAATTGAATTGCAAATTCAAACTCCAATTTGAATTCAAATTAGCCAAGTTGCATATGACATTGTTTGATCAAGTTAACCCATTTTGAAGTGGTTATGATATGCCTCTGATGTGTGATTGAAATGTAGTATGCTGCCATGGTCCAAGTTACAAAAGCATTTGAATTTAATTTGAATAATTTCCAATTAAATCAAATGACAAATGCTACTGGTCCCAATTTAATTCCAACTCAAACATAGTTGAAAGTTGGATATTTGGATAGCTTATTTTCTCCTGATCATTTTTCATATATTATTTGTTAAATTTGGAGTTAATATGAATTTTCTATGAATTTCCAAAGTTTCAGCCTTTTTTTGGAATTTTCTGGATTTATAAAATCATTTATTCGAATTACTGCGTCAGGCTTGCGCAAGGGTGACGTCAGGGGGGGGGCTGACGTGTGGGGTCCAGTGGTCTGCCTCTGGGTTAATTAACCCGGTTAGTTTAAACTAACCCGGTTAGTTTAAACTAACCCGGGGGGATTAAGGACCCTGGGCCCACTGTCAGTGGCTGCTAAGGGGGGAATAGTGGGGTGATTAGCCCCAAGCTAAACCAGCCACCGGCGGCTAACCGGCGGCGACCACAGGGGACGGCGGCATCCGCGGGGACGGCGTTCCCGTGGTCCAAATCGAGCGCCGCAACCACTGAGACTTCGCTCTTGGTGTTGCGCATCGAATGGAACCAAGTGGGGGGCCTCGGAGGCACTGGCTTGACGACGACGACGAGCCCTAGCGGCGGCGGAGCTGCTGGCTCGAGGTGGACTTGGCTACGGGGCACCATTTGGGGCGGGCTTAGGCTGGATCGAACCAGAGGAGCACGGCGATTGCGAAGGACATGGCCGCGGGAACAATTGCTTAACAGAGACTCGCCGTCGACGAGCACGGCAGCGCTGCTCTTCTACGCTCATGGTGAAACGAGCTAGAGGAAGAAAAGGTGGTCGTGGCTTGAGGGGAAAGACGCATTGGCTCACCACGGATGCGACGGGGTGGCTAGCGGGCTCGGAGAAGCTTATGTGGCGGCGAATCGAAGAGCTCGAGCTCCGGCGGCCGGCAGTGATCCGATGAACCTAGCGTCACTTCTAGTCCAAATTGGAGCTCCTGCTTCTGCTAGTCGACGAAGACGAGGAAGGCGAGCACGCTGGACATCTTGGGTGGGATCCTCGGCGTTAATGGCCACGCGGGGGCGCTTCGGTGCTCCGGCGAGTTCTTCTGTCGACGACGAACACGGCGAGGGAGGAGGGGGAGGTGGTTCTGGAGGGAGGGGAATGGATCGGGACGTTTCCCAGACGTCTCCAGGCGAGGAGATAAGCCCTGGGCAGGCAGACAGCTGCCTGGCACGCCCATGGTGCTCGCCGGCGACCTGGGTGCCTGCCTGGCCGGGGTTGAAGACGCATGTGCCCTCCATGGGCTGGGCTGGGCCAGGCTGGGGGAGAGTTGGGCCGAAACCAGGTGAGCCCTTTTCCTTTTTCTTTTCTGTTTTCTTTTCTGTCTTTTTGTTTTGCTGTGCTATATAAATAGATAGGCATTTTATTAAATGCTGAAACTTTTTATGTGGCATCACAATATACTAGGTTAGCCACTTGTAAAGTTTGAACATTTTTTAAATTCAAATTATTTGAACTTTAAATCAAATAGGGGTTTTCGATTAATTCCAAGGCACTGTTTGAATATTTAAAAAATCCATGAGCATGGGGTGGGTCCCACATCACTTGAAATGTGATCACACTCATTTATAAGACTTTTCAAAAATATAACATGAATTTTTGGACAAGATTTTTATCTGGCCTTTTGAATTAATTCATCTGGGGGGGGTTCCTTCTCCCAATTTTCTTTTGAATTTGATTTCAAAGATTTCTTTTGAAATTTTGAACATGATGCAAGTGACTTGCTAACCCTAGCACATTACCTAACAGAGGGTTCTGACAACTCGCCCCCACTCAACAGAATATCGTCCCGAGATTCAGAAGTCTGCGGGAGGAAGGAGGGATACTCGGCACTGAGGCGGTCTTCTCTTTCCCACGTGGCTTCGATCTCAGAGTGGTGTGACCATTGCACTTTCAGAAACTTAATCTTCTGACGACGAGTGACACGCTCTGCGGAATCAAGAATACGAACGGGGTGTTCTCGATAAGAAAGGTCATCTTGGAGATCAAGCGTTTCATGGTCGACTTCGCGGATGGGGTCCTTGAAGCAACGCCTGAGTTGGGACACATGGAATACATCATGTACTCGAGAAAGGTGCGGGGGTAGTTCAAGTTGGTAGCAAATTTCTCCATGTTTAGCAAGAATGCGGAAAGGTCCGATGTAACATGGGGCCAATTTGCCTTTGATAACGAAACGTTGGGTTCCCTTCAAAGGAGTAACCCGAAGGTAAGCCTTCTCATCCAGATTGTAGCTCTCTTGCCTATGATGACGATCATAGTAGCTTTTCTGACGAGACTGGGCTGCTTTCAATTGATCACGAACAATGCGAACTTGCTCTTCTGCTTCCTTGATCATGTCTGGTCCAAAGAATTGTCTTTCACCGGTTTCTAACCAGTTTAAAGGTGTTCGACATCGTCGTCCATATAGGAGTTCAAAAGGATCCATGTTCAGACTAGATTGAAAACTATTGTTATAAGCAAATTCGGAGAATGGAAGAGACTTCTCCCAATTCTTTACGAATGAGATAACACAGGCTCTGAGCATGTCTTCAAGAATTTGGTTAACCCTTTCGACTTGACCGCTAGACTGAGGATGGAAAGCTGTACTAAAGGAGAGATGAGTTCCCATAGCATTCTGAAAGCTTCCCCAAAATCTAGAGGTGAAAAGGCTACCACGATCAGAATTGATTTCCAAAGGAATACCGTGAAGGGATACAATTCTAGAGACGTACAAGTCCGCTAACTGGCTAGCAGTTATAGACTCGCGAACTGGAAGGAAGTGAGCAACTTTGGAAAGCCTATCTATGACCACGAAGATGGCATCGTTTCCTTTCTGGGTTTTTGGAAAGCCGGTGATGAAGTCCATACCGACTTTGTCCCATTTCCACTCTGGAATAGGCAAAGGTTGAAGGGTACCAGCCGGTCTTTAATGTTCTGCCTTAATGCGACGACAAACATCACATTCGGCAACAAATTGAGCAATGTCTCTTCATTCTAGTCCACCAAAATCTCTGGCATAGATCTCGGTACATTTTTGTGCTACCGGGATGAATCGAGAGGGGTGTGTCATGGTCTTCTTTGAGGATAAGTTGCCTTAGCTCCCTATTCTTAGGTACTACCAAACGATTTCCAAAGAATACCGTTCCCTTGCTATCTGTGGAGAAATATTTAGCAACTCCGCTAGCAATGCTCTCCTTGATCCGGCGAACACCTCGTGCACGCCTTTGGGCAACTATAATTTGATCCTCAAGAGTTGGTTTCGCCACCAAGGTAGAAAGATAGCCATGAGGAACAATCTCAAGATTAAGCTTGCGAAATTCCTCATGAAGAAGTGGTTGATACTATTGTAACATGAGGTTGTTACAATATGACTTACGACTTAGTGCATCAGCCATGACATTGGCTTTGCCTGGGGTGTAAGAAATTCCTACGTCGTAATCTTTATCAACTCAATCCAGCGTCTTTTCTTGAGATTAAGATCTGGCTGGGTGAAAATGTATTTGAGGCTTTGGTGGTCGGAATAGATCTCGCAACGGTTACCAAGGAGGTAATGTCGCCAAGTTGTTAGGGCATGAACTACGGCAGCGAGTTCAAGGTCATGGGTAGGATAGTTCTCTTCATGTGGCCGCAACTGGCGTGAAGCATAAGCTACCACATGTCGATCGTGCAGAAGTATATATCCTAACCCTTGCCGTGATGCGTCACAATAGATCTCGAAATCCTTTTTGGTGTCTGGAGGTGCAAGTACGGGTGCAGAAGTCAATCTTCTTTTTAGCTCTTGAAATCTTTCCTCGCACTTGGGAGTCCATAGGAATTTCTTATCTTTCTTGAGGAGTTCAGTTAGAGGCTTTGCAACTTTAGAAAAGTTCTCGACGAAGCGACGGCAATAGCTGGCTAAGCCAAGAAAACTCCTAACTTGCTTGACCGATTCAGGTGGAGTCCAGTCAAGGACGGCCTGAACTCTCTCGGGATTCACAACAATGCCTTTTGTAGAAATCACGTGGCCTAAGTAGGTCACTTCTGGTAGCCAAAATTCACACTTGGAGAATTTAGCATACAGGCGATGCTCTCTAAGTTTCATCAATACCAGCCTTAGGTGTTCGGCATGTTCTTCTTCGTTCTTCGAGTAGATGAGAATGTCATCGAGATAAACCACAACAAATTTATCTAGGTACTCCATGAAGATCGAGTTCATCATGCGCGAGAAAGTGGCGGGGGAATTGGTTAAACCAAAGGACATGACGGTGTACTCGTAAAGACCATAACGAGTAGTAAAAGTCGTTTTGGGAATGTCCTCGTTTCGGATTTTGATTTGATGATAACCTAATCTCAAATCCATCTTGGAGAAGACAGAGGATCCTGCAAGTTGATCATAAAGATCATTGATCCTGGGCAATGGGTACTTGTTCTTTATCGTCGCTAAATTTAGCGGGCGATAGTCTACGCACATCCTTTCTGTTCCATCTTTCTTCGTTACGAACAGAACGGGGCAACCCCATGGCGATGAGCTAGGGCGGATGAAGCCTTTTTCCAAAAAAGCTTCAAGTTGGGTTTTAAGCTCAGCTAACTCACGTGGGGCCATTTTGTATGGGCGTCTAGAAATTGGTGCGGTTCCTGGTACAAGATCCACTATAAACTCTACACATCTCTCGGGTGGCATTCCCGGCAGCTCTTCAGGAAAGACATCCGGGAAGTCACGAACCACCGGAATATCTTCAAGTTCGGGAAGGGGAAGTACATTCAAGGAATGCACTTGGGTTCTTGTTATGGGTGAGGTATAGTTGACTATCTTGCCTGAAGGGTGGGTGAGTTTCACTGATTTGCCTTTGCAATCCAGGTAGGCATTCTGTCTTGATAGCCAATCCATGCCAAGGATGACATCAATGTCTGAAGACTTGAGGGCTATGAGTGAAGCAAGGAATACTAAACCCTCAATCGCAATTCGATTACCATGGCTTACTCTATTAGTTTACCATCTTGACCCTGGAGTTTGAATAATCATGGGGGTGGACAATTCAACAAAGGATAACTCATGACGAAGTGCATAACTTTCCGACATGAATGAATGTGATGCTCCTGCGTCGAAAAGAACGGAAGTAGGAACATAATTGACGGGGAGCATACCAAGAATGACGTCAGTGGTGTCGTCAGTCTCTTCGGCGGCAATCTGGTTCACACGTCCACGAGTGGCGGGAGGAGCGGGTTTGGCGGTGTAGACCTTCTGGGGTGGCTTGCCACGAACATTGTTGTTGCCTCCGGCACGGGGTGGAGCATTCTGATTCTGGAGCTGGTTCTGGGGACACTCACGGGAGTAGTGGCCTGCCTGACCACACTTGTAACAGGCTCCAAAGACAGTGCGTGGAGCTGGGTTGTTTGGTGGAGCTGGGTGAAACTGAGTTGGTGGACGAGGCGCCACATAGGATGGCCTCGGTGGGTTGTTGTGGCGGAACATACTGTTGGGGATCCAGATCTTGCGCTTCTGGGAGCCGGAACTGGATGATCCATCGTCTCTAGGGTGTTTGCGGAAGTCATTGGGAGTATTCATGTCCTCTGCCTTGATGGCCTTGTTAACAAGGACCTGGAAGGTGGCAAAGTCATCTAGGTTGAGCTCACGACGGAGTCCAAAATTGAGGCCACGACGGAACCTCTCTTGCTTCTTGGCGTCGGTGGAGACTTCTTCGGTAGCATAACGAGCACATCGGTTGAACTCACGACTAAACTCGTCAACAGTCCTTCTGCCTTGGGTGAGGTTGCATAACTCCTCACGCTTGCGGTCCATAAGACCCTTTGGAATGTGGTGCTCACGGAATGAAGTGCAGAACTCATCCCAAGATGCGGGCGGTCCAACGGGACGCATGTTCAGGAAGTTCTCCCACCAAGAGCTAGCTGCACCCTCAAGGTGGTAAGTGGCATAGCTGACCTTGTCGCCATCTGCAACATGGCCTGCCTGGAGCTTCCTCTCGATGATGCGAATCCAGTCATCGGCGTCAAGGGGCTCGGTGGAGTAACTGAAAACCGAGGGATGAAGCCGGATGAAGTCGTTCAGGGACACCAACTCATTGCGCTGCTGGGTGGTGTTGCGGGCAATGACCTCCAGCAAATGGTGAGAGTCTCGGCGGTTCCTCTCAACCTCCATCAGAACCTGAGCCATCGTGGGTGGGGGTGGAAGGTTGCCTTCCTCCTGTTCATTCCCACGACCCTGGGCACGACCAAGCTGGCCACGGGTTCCTTGAGACATCCTGAAGGTGAAAACCAAAGTCAAACAGAGTTGATTGGAAGAATCTAAACAAGGTACTGAAGTACTGGAAGGATTACAGAGCAAAGGAAGTAATCATATTGACAACATGGTGATAAAAGCATACAAGCCATATATTCACAAGCTGTCATACAAACCATACATCGTTTTAGTACAAGCACCAAGCTAATACAAACGTGATGAAGATGATACATCCCTCAGAGGCACTCTGACTTCCTATACATTATTTATCTAAGCCTCTGGAACTTAGAACACCTTGCGTACAATATACTAAGATACTACTACATCCTCACTAAGTAAGACCACAGGCGGTCTCACTC
The DNA here is from genome assembly GCA_950022295.1 of Bromus sterilis. NCBI lineage: Eukaryota > Viridiplantae > Streptophyta > Magnoliopsida > Poales > Poaceae > Bromus > Bromus sterilis. The sequence continues at coordinate 247,176,506 of OX465601.1, forward strand.
ATCTCCATCTCCATAGTAGTCCTCGTAAAAGTTACCCGCGTATCCCGGTAGCTGAAGGTGACCATCGGAAAACACGGAGGCCTGTGGACCCTGATATCCATTTGGGCAAGGATGGGGCCTAGGTCCAGCGTAGGGTGGAAGCAGAGGACCACGGGGTGGAAAAATGCCTCCAATCTCGGGCCAAGCAACTCGAGAAGGCATCTGAGTCCTCACAGGGTAGATAGCATCATACTCGACTGATCCAACACTCACGAAGGGTGCCAAGAGTGTTAGTGCTCGATACAGACGAACACGGGTGGCGTGAAGCTCAAAACGGAGAGCGCGTGCATCACGATCTCGATCACTAGCAAACCTAGCAGTCATCTGAAGTACTGGATCTTCTGCAGAGTGATCTGAGTAGAGTCTGGTGTAATATCTCTCTTCTCCTGGAAGTGCAGCAGGGATATAGCGGAACGAGGTCTCTCTTAGCATAGTGTGCTCCTCTCTCAGTAGTGTAAGGCATGAATATGCATCATCCTGCACAACCATGTTCTCAGTCATGCCAATGCCATGTCCAAAGTGGATAGGCTGAGTGACTCCATTGTGGTGCGGGTAGATCCTGACAATGCAGTGGTACTGAGTCTGGTTGAAGTCGTGGAACTACTCCTCGACGGTGTACTCAGGATACCATCGATATCCCATATAGGACATCATCCCGATCAATGTGGCAGGATGGCCATGCACACCGAGGCACCTGGTCAAACGAACAATCTGCCGAGGGGGAAGATCTACCATCTGAAAAAGAAAGAAGGAGTTTGCAAATGCATCAGATTATGAGATAAACCTGGAACGACTCGGACAGCATAACAGCTGTAATTGTAAGAAATGACAATTTCTTCCAACATGGAAAACAACACTTACATAATACGATGTAAGAAATCAGCATTACAACAATGCTAGGAAACCGGACACAACTTTCCTACGGCTATAAGGAAGCAATCAACGAGATGTTCTAGTCAGACAGAGGAGAGCCTAGTCCTATCTTCCCGTAGAATAAGATGAGGGTGACTCAGAACTCAGAACGAAGGGGGTAAGGAGAAAAAAAGAAGCCTTACGTTGTTCCCTTATATACCCAGAGTAACTATATAACTATAGAAGGCTAGACTCGACTTCGGCCAAGGTTACTGTAACACCCCGGGTGTCACGCTACAGTAATCAGGATTATTATTGCTAATCATTGTTGATAATCTTTGTTGCTCAAAATGGCCTTGATCAAGATTTTGCTTTATCAACTTGGGTCAGTTCACATTCAAATTCCCCCTTGATATTGTTGAAAGCAATGAGGTCATGCACCTTGATCATCATTGGCCAACTAAAGTCCAAGCCATTTGAAATAAAATTCAAACAAACCCTAAAATGCCTTTTGATGAATATGAAAAATATGGTGACAATAAATCTTTTCCAAAAATCTTGGAACCACTTTTATAAAATCCCAAATAATCATTGGACCATGTTCAACCAACCTTGGGAATTTATTAAGCTACAAAATAAATCAAACAATTCATAAAAGTAGCAAAACAGTGACATTTAATCCCTTTTGAATAATATAAAAATGCAAATGAATTTAGTTTGCCCCCAAAATTTTTGTGGCACTAGTATCAAGTGAAACATTAATTCTGGAGCATCTTTCATGCTTAACAAAAATGTCTAAGTATTTAAATTAAATACAAAGAAGAAATCACAGAAAAGAAAAATATAAAAGAAAAAAAGGGAAAATACCTATTCTACGCAATCGGCAAAGCCCACTAACTTCCCCCCTCCCCTCCCCACTGGGCCCGGCCCACGTGACCACCTCCCTCTTCTTCCCTGTTCACTGGTGCGTGTCAAGCATCCCACGGCGCCATGGCTGTCGACGACGCCGTGGCAACCATCTGCCGCTTCCCTGCGCACTACAAGACGTCGCCGAGCCGCTGCGCCAAACCCTAGTCGTCCCCTTCTACCTCCCTCACGCTGCCCCTCCCTTTTCCCCGCCTCCTCTCGGCTCCCGGCGCGGGACCGCGCGGCCGTGGGCACGCACTCGTCGTCGGCGCGGCCACCGGCCTCCCCGGCAGCCACAAGCTTGTCCGGCCACTCTCCTTCGTCTTCCGGGTCATCTCCCCCATCGAGCTCGAGCCGAGGTCCACGGACATGTCCGAATCGCGCCGCCTCCTCCACCACTGTCGCGGCGATCCCCGGCAAAATTTGTCGCCGGCTGCACTCCCCCACGCCAGCTGCCATCCCCGTCGTGCTCCTGGTGAGCTGCCGCCCGATTCCCCCCTCCGCTCTGCTCGATTTGGTCACCCTGGCGCCATGGCCACGAGGCCCTGCTCCACCCGCCGCTTGAGCTCACCGCCGAAGCCGGGCACGGCCTCCTGCCCCTCAGCTCGCACCCCGCCGCCCCTGTCCGTGGCTGCCTCTCCTGTAGCTGCGGCTGACCCCCCCCCTCCCCCGCCGGAATGGCCAGCACCGCCGTGCCCTTCTCCGCCGGCGAGCCCACCTGCCGTGGTCACGGGCTAACCCGCCCGGTTACATTAACCAGAGCCTAACCCCAGTGACATGTGGCCCCATCTTCTTAACCATTTGTTTTAGAGACAAATAAAATCTGTTAGTAATAACCTGTTACAATGACAAGTGGGCCCTACTCCTGGGTAAATTAATTGATTTAGGTTAAAAGAAAATTGTTAGTTAAATGTCCCTATTGGTATGACATGTGGGTCCAGGGCATTATTTATAATAAAAATAAATTGATTAATAACCAGAGGCTGACATGTGGGACCCACTGGTCAGTTGACCAGTCAACCTTACAGGTGGGTCCCCTCTGTCAGGTTTGACCAGTCAAACCTACTGTTTTGGATAATGTTTAATTAATAATTAAAGAAAATCCAGAAATTGATTAAAACTTGGAAATTCAATATCTTTTAATCCGTAACTCGGATCGAAAAACTTTATACATCAAAATTGATCAAAAAAATATAATGAATACCAATACGCTATCTGTATGTCTACCACACCCCCTATCGCATCGAACATCGACACCCCCCCTCCCGGGCTGTCTGTCGGTAATTTCCGGTACCGATAAAAATTGCTCGGATCAAAATACTTTGTATACGAAAGTTATTCAGAACGGATTACCGAATACAAATACGATACCCGTACCTTCACCACACTCCTCTAACATACCGAACATCGAACCGTCCCCCTCCGGACCGTCTGTCCGATGATTGCTCGATATCGATAAACTATCCGGATGAATTTATTCTGAACACGAAAGTTGTTCAGAATGGATCAACTAACACGGATACACCCCCCTTATGGTTGCCGGGTGTCCACGACACCTCCGGCATGATCCCTTCCCCCTCCGGATCATCTGTCCGGTAATCAACCGGTACTGATGAGTCATCCCCGGATAAATTCCTGCTCCGATCAAATCACCGAACACTGCGTTAGAGCCCCGTTTCTTTGTATCTTCTATGTTATGCATTTGTATTGCTATTATTGTTGTGTATTTATTGTTTCTTCCCCCTCTCTTATTGTCCGGTAGTCTCGACGTACGCTGCCGATGCCCCTGTGATCGACTACTTCGTCGACGACCGTACCCCTACCATCGAGCTACCAGGCAAGCAGAGCCATTCTCTTCCCCAGATATCGCCTATCTTTCCGTACTTTTCTTGCACTAGACATTGTTACTGCTGCTACGGTTACAGTCCTATTCAATTGCATAGCCTGATTTTGTCGCCCCTTGATGTACCTTTCTTATCCTATGCTGCCTGCTATATCTATATATCTTATTCAGTAGTGAGCCCTGCGCATTGTTAGATAGGATTAGATAGCGGGCCGTGGCCACTCAGGGGAGTGACGCGGATACAAAATAAGTACAATTGCAACAGGTACGGATCAATGCAGACGCCCCAGGGAACCTACAACGGCGAGACTCTGCCGAGTCGCTTCGAGTTTGACTTACGAGTGGAATGGACTCGTATTTCACTCTCGACGGCTCAGTAGCGTAGCATCACCGGAATGATACGAGGTTTACCTCTTTAGTTCATTCCGCGGATGTCTCTGTCAAACCTCTTTAAGTGTGCCATCGAGGGTGATTCCTCCTGGTTTCACTTAATGGTAGGCACTCGAATCAACTGGTGTCCTTAAAGGTAAGAGTCGGGCGACCCAACGGTGCCCGCGAGCGGTATATTGTCGGGAGCGACAGGGAGGGTACGACCGACGTTACTGGCGTGCTTGGCCCCTGCTCGTATCTCGCGAGAGTTACCAACCCACGAAAAATTCGAGCTCTACCAAGAGCACACGCGAGACAAGGTAAGGAGACGGTTCACCTTGTTGGTAACCGCAGTGACTTGGTGGGACGACAGGGCAGGCACCGATGTCCTATTGGTCCTGACTGCTGTCGTTGACCGCGGCTCGGTTAAGTCGAGGCAACGATAACGGTTGTCACGCAGGTTAATTAAAATGCTAAATGGTTCGGCGGATGTCTTCAATAGCCTTTTGTCTTGTACGCACTACCTACACGTGGGATAAGGAGTGTGGGCTCCCCTGCATCGTAGTCTCGTTCGAGGGTCTTCAGACGTCAGCAGTACCGCGGGCTGATTGCCGGGAAGTGGTGTTGTCTTCTCTTTGCTGCAGCATGTGTGTTTGTATTTGCTTTGATTTTGCTTCACCGGCCAGTCACGCACCGTGCAGGAGTACGTTCGGGTTAGGGTCCAAAGCCCGGCGTACATAGGTTATAGTCCGGCGGATGACCTCTTTGTTGATTGCCGAAGGATGGGCTACTTTGTGTCGGATAGCTTTGGTGGAGCGTTCCCTAACAAGGTTCCCGCCACCCTGGAGATCCGAACGTCGTAGAGTCACCCCAGTGCACCCCTGCAGGGAAGATTAATCTATTCGAATAGCCGTGTCCACGGTAACAGGACGATTTATGCTGAAGCTGGATCTTACCACTAGAAACTATTATTATTAAACTGTATGGTTCCGGGTTTTCTTCCTCGCGGGGATGTCGAGGAGGTGAACTCCGAGGCATTGTTAATTATGATTACAACTTATTATTATACAATGCTGCAGCAACTTCTGCTGCATTGTTACTTTCATTACTGTTATATTAACTGTTGGCTGATTCTTACCTCATGCTGCAAGACATCGTCGGAAGATGCTAGTCTTCGATAGGCCTAGTTTCTTACCCTTGCACTGGGTTTCTATCTTTTAGTCCACTATATACAGCCTCTTCTATCCGTTGATACAATGCATATTGCTTAGTAGTGTCACAACCCCAAGTTAGGTATGTGCTAGGATCAAGTGCTCCTTTGCATCATGTGAAAAATTCAAAAAGAAAATCAAAATTGGGGAAAAGAAAAGCCCTGAGAAATTAAATCAAATGGCCAGATAAAAATCTTTTTCCAAAAATCATTTGAACATTTGGAAAATTCCTATAAATGGTGCTGATCATTTTAAAAATGGTTTGGGAGCAATCCCATGCTCATGGAATTTTCTAATATTCAAACAGTGCCTTGGAATTAATAAAATAACCCTAATTGAGTTAAGATTCAAATTATTTGAATTTTAAAAATGTTGAAACTTTATAAGTGGCTAGTCTATTTTATTATGAGGCCATATAAAAAATTTCAGCATTTATAAAAATACCTTGCTATTTTATTTGGCTAGGTCAACCTATTTACAGAAGAAATAAAAAGAAAAGAGAAAACAAAAAGGAGAGAGCTTACCTCTCGCCCTAGGCGAGGCCCAGCCGGCCCAGCCCAGCTGGAGCCGTTGTCTTCTTCTCCAGGCAGCCAGGCAGCTGCGTGCCGGCATGCCCGTGGCCGTGGCCACCTCCACCTCCTCCTAGCCACGCAGCTGCTCCCTCCCCTTTCTCCTCTCGCTGTGGACGCCCTGGAAGGCTCCCGAAGCAGTTTCCCCCTCTCCCTTGATCTCTCTCTCCCTCCCACGGCGAATTCCGCGGAGACCCGAGAGCCTACCGGAGCGCCGACGAGGAGATCCCGTGGCCACCGTGCCCTTCAAGCTCCGCCGCCTTGTCCAACGTCCTCCCCTCCTTCGACTTCGTCACCCTGCACTGTCGATTCGAGCCGGGAGCCTTCGCAGACGACGCGAGCCTCGACTCTTCATCGCCGGCCGCCGCAGCTCCGACGACAAATCGAGCCCTCTCCGGTCCCTCCCCGACGACGTCGCGCTCGTCTTCGTCTTCAGGGTGAGCGCGCGCTTCTTTTTCCTCTAGCCAAGCTCCATCCCGTGGCCGCTATCGCCGTGCTCGTCGAGCACCGAAGCTCCGGCCGCCGCGAGCTTGAAGTAGCCGTGGCCCCGAGCCTCTCCTTGAGCTCCAGCTCACGCCATTAGACGCGGACGGCCCGTAGCCACCTCCCAGTGCCTCCAGCTTCCTTTCCCGTGCCCCAAATCGCCGTCCTCGTCTTCACAGAGCCACGGTCGCCACTGAACACGACGTCGGCGAGGCTCAGGCGACCCCTAGGCCTCCCCGTGGGTGCAGGGTGATGCGGACGTGCACGGGCGTCCTGTTAGTGGTCGCGGCGTTCCAATTCATGGCCGGGGTCTTCATACCGTGTGCGCCGCCGTGCACTGGAGTCGCCGGCGTTGAGCCGTCGGTGAGCCGTTTAGTTTAGGAGTTAACCCACCCCCTAATCCCCTCCTAATCCCACTGACCCGTGGGCCCAGGCCACTAACTAACCTCTGTTAGTGTTAAACTAACAGGGTTTTACCCCACTGAGGCTGACAGAGTGGACCCAGCCGTCAGACCCCCCCCCCCCACGTCATGCTGATGTCAGCATGACGCCATAAATGAATTTCCAGTTAATTAATAAATCAGAGAAATTCCAGAAAATGCAATAAACTTTGGAAATTCATAATTAATTCATACTAACTTCAAATATAGCAAATAATATATGAAAAATGATCAGGAGAAAATTATCTTTCCAAATATGCAACTTTCAACTATGTTGGAGTTGATTTTAAAATGGGACCAGTAGCATATGTCATTTGGTTTATTTGAAATTAATTCAAATTCCAATCAAATGTTTTTGCAACTTGGACCATGGAATTATGCTACAATTCAACCACAGTTCAGAGGCATATCATACACATTTTCCAAAAGGTTCAAAATGATCAAACAATGTCACATACAACTTGGCTAAGTTGAATTCAAATGTGGAGTTTGAATTTGCAATTCAAATTGCAATATACTTCTTTTAAATGGAATGCTCAACACATCAGTACCATGAACATCACCATTTCAATATTATTCATGTGATTGTGCATTGTACATTATGTTGATCCTATGATTGTCATGTTGCTGATAGAAGTGGAGCCGGAACCGAGATCACCCCCTTCGTTGAAGACTCCGTTATCGAAACCTCGTCAACAAGGCAATCAAACCCCCATTGATCATGTCTATAAAATCCCACTTCCCTCTCATGTCTCGCTTATGCATTGTTTAGGATGATCACCATGATAAAGTTTCTATCGCATAGTTGAACCCATATCCTTTGCATGACCTATCATCTTGTCACAGTAGTAAGCAAACCACAATCCTAGCAGATGTATGAGTTGGTTGATATCATGTGGCCCCTGCAACTGTTACTGCTTATTTCATGCTTAGTGGTACAATGAGGTTGCTTATGATGTGAGTCGGGTTGATGATAAACATGGTGTTGATGAAAGTGAAACGTGTTGGTGAATCTACCCTAATACAAGGTGAACGATGAGAGGCGGTGTAGGAGTACACAGTGGGTTGTCTCATTGAACACCGCCTTAAGCCCGAGTTCTTGTCTGGTGATCCAAGAAGAAGAGTATAACCACACATTGGGCTCACTGACCCCTCTCGACCTAGTACCTCATCCCGTTCGAACCCCAGGAGTCGCATTAGTTCGGAGTTCTGGTAGGGCTGTGGCACGGTCTGCGAAGTGGATGAAAGGATTTTCAAGACCGGCTTGGGACCCTGCACACATCGTTTGAGGCTGTACTGGAACCTCGGCCGGACTTCCATACGGCTCCCCCTCAGATAGGCGACTCTCTGGACTAGAACAGAGCTGTGGGCGAAGTGTCGTGGCAACATCCTCGCCGGTACCCGCTTGAAGGGTCCCACTCCCAGGCGGTAACTGATGAGTGTGTGTGTGTAGCGATACACCCCTGCAGGGTTAACAAAACTATTCGAATAGCGGCGTCCGCGGTAAGGGACTACTTGGAGAGCTGTGCTCGATTATTAGACAACTTGAACTGGATACTTCTAAAACACGCAAGATAAGCGTGAGTGCTATGGTGTGCTTCTCATGGGGAAGTCGAGGAAGTAACCATAGTGGTGTAATTGGTTGAAGAGATGTAGTGAACTCGTGTACGCTTCTTACCTCAAGTCTGGTACTCGTAGTTCAGGACTAGCCAAGTCAAAGCTGGCACTTCTGCAAGTGGAACCCCACCTCCCTTTACCTTGTTACATATGCATGAGTAGTATAGCTCCTATGTAAGTCTTGCTGAGTACGATTTTGTACTCACGTTTGCTTAATCTATGTTTTAGATGAACCCACCGACCCCGATGGTGGCTTCTACCCGAAGCTCGAAGAATGAAGACTCAGACAAAGACCAAGCTAGTGTAGTCCCAGTCAGACGACTGGTTCCCTCGTGGAGGGCTTGTTTTTAGATAAGGCTTCTCTAAGCCATTTGTTAAACTTGTCTGTACTCAGACCTACTTTGCTTCCGCTTGTTTGTTGTAATGTTGGATCACATGCTTGTGATCTCTGTGTGCACTCTGTAAGAGTTATTAATAAAGATATATACTTTGTAGAGAATTGCAATGATACCTGTTGTTCATACAAGGCATGTGTGCTGCGTGTATGTTTATAACATGCATGTCTTAGTTTGGGTTTTCGAGACCTTAGTTGTGATCTGGCTGGCGGTCTTTTATACACCAAGTGGCCCTTAGATGTGCGCAGCTTGGGGCATCGCGATGCGATTGTTCGAGACTCTGTCTCGTGCACACTTTGATGTATGATCGAGCCCGCCCTAGACCCCGACTAAGTGATCGGGCTGGAGTAAGTCTATGTAAGGGTTATAATACAATCGATAGTATGGTTGAGGAGACTTGTCTATGAGTATGGGAGTTCACCACCCATATCATTTAGACTTGTGTGCGGACGATGAGGACCCATTTCCGTTGATCATCCGGCCTGGATGGGATGCCCCTCACGTTCGATGCTTTCCGAGAACGTTCTGTGCTTGGCCTTGTCTGCTTAGACAAGTGGATACGGTTCTCGGCTCTCCATATGATTGTGTTGTAGCGAGGCTTGCATACGCTAACCCCGGGTCCCGACAAGTAGCGGACGTAAGACTCGCGGGTATACTAGATACTCACCTGCTTTATTTCTTTTACTGTTTTGCCTGATCGGCCGCTGCAGTCGACGTTGGAGCCAAGGAGCCGGAGTTCCCGATGTCGACCACCGCAACGTGAAGATCCCTGATGCCTTCTACGACGTCGAGTTCCCCGTTGACCAGGAGTAGCTTGGAGGTTCCCAGGCAGGAGGCCTCGCCTTTTCGATCGTTGTTGATATTTGTGCTAGCCTTCTTAAGGCAACCTTGTATCCTTGTGTCTGTACTCAGATACTATTGCTTCCGCTGACTTTGTGCTCTCGAGCTGTTGTATTCGAGCCCTCGTGGCCCCTGGCTTGTATTAAACAGCTTGTATTATTTTATTTGTAGAGTTGTGTTGTGATATCTCACCGTGAGTCCCTAATCTCGATCGTGTACCTTGCGTGTATGATTACTGTACACGGCCTGATTTTGGGGGCGTCACAGCTACTAGTCCTACAGTCAGTCCTGCTCTGATACCAAGTCTGTCGGGACCCGGGGTTAGCGTATGCAAGTCCCTCTACGACATAGTCATATGGAGAGCCGAGAACCGTACCCACTTGTCTAAGCAGACAAGGCCAAACACAGAACGTTCTCGGAAAGCATCGTACGTGAGGGGCATCCCATCCAGGCCGGATGATCAACTGAGATGGGTCCTCATCGTCCGCACACAAGTCTAATGATATGGGTGATGAACTCCCATATTCACAGACAAGTCGCCTCAACCATACTATCGACTATCTCATGACTCTTACATAGACTTACTCCAGCCCGATCACTTAGTCGGGGTCTAGGGCGGGCTATATCATACCACAAAGTGTGCACGAGACGGAGTCTCGAGCAATCGCATCGCGATGCCCCAAGCTGCGCACATCTAAGGGCCACTTAGTGTATGAAAGACCGCCAGCCAGATCACAACTAAGGTCTCGAAAACCCATACAAAGACATGCATGTTATAAACATAAACGCAACACACATGCCTTGTATGAACAGTAGGTATCAATGCAATTCTCTACAAAGTATACATTTTATTGATAACTGTTACAGAGTGCACACAGAGATCACAAGTATGTGATCCAACATTACAACAACAAGCGGAAGCAAAGTATGTCTGAGTACAGACAAGTTTAACAAATGTCTTAAGAAGCCTTATTTAAACACAAGCCCTCCACGAGGGAACCAGTCGTCTGACTGGGACTAGACTAGCTTGATCTTCAATCGTCGAGCTCGATGACGAAGCCACCTTCGGGGTCAGTGGGTTCATCTAAAACATAGATTAAGCAAACGTGAGTACAAAGTCGTACTCCGCAAGACTTACATAGGAGCTATACTACTCATGCACATGTATCAAGGTAAAGGGAGGTGGGGTTTCACTTGCAAAAGTGCCAGCTTTGACTTGGCTAGTCCTGAACTACGAGTACCAGACTTGAGGTAAGAAGCGTACATGAGTCCACTACTTTCTCCAACCAATTACACCACTATGGTGCCTTCCTCGACTTCCCCACGAGAAAGCACACCATAGCACTCACACTTATCTTGGTGTATTTTAGAAGTATCCAGTTTGGGTTATCTAATAATCAAGCTAAGCTTTGCAAGCAGTCCATAACCGCGGACGCGGCTATTCGAATAGTTTTATTAACCCTGCAGGGGTGTACCGCTACACACACATGATCATCATTTACCTCCTTTGATCTCGACACCATTCAAGGGGTGTCAGCGAGGATGCACACCACAACTGTTACCTCACAGCCTATCTAGTCCAAGAAAGCCGCCTACCTGGGTTGGCTACCACTATCGTGAACCCGGCCGGTTTACCGAAGTGGACCCAAGTGATGTGTGCGTGGTGCATAAGCCGGTCTCGGGTGATCCGTTCTCTCACTTAGCAGCCAGGCCACAGACCTACCAGAACTCCGAACTATTGCGACATCTGGACCTCGAAAGGGATGAGTTAATAGGTTGAGAGGGGTCAGTGAGCCCAATGTGTGGTTGTACTTTTTCATCTTGGATCACGACACAAGAACTCGGACTTAGGGCGGTGTTCAACGAGACAACCCAACGTGTACTCCTACACAGCCTCTTATCGTTCACCTTGTATTAGGGTAGATTCACCAACACCTTTCCACCAACATCATCATGATCACTACCATCCCGACTCACATAACAATAACATCATTGTATCACTCTAAGCATGCAATAAGCAGTAACAATTGCAGGGGCCACATGATATCAATCAACTCCTACATTTGCTAGGATTGTGGTTTGCTTACTACTGTGACAAAATGATAGGTCATGCAAAGGAATGGGTTCATCTATGCGGTAGAAACGCATCATGGTAATCATCCTAAACAATGCATAAGCGAGACATGAGAGGGAAGTGGGATTTTATCGACATGATCAATGGGGGTTTGCTTGCCTTGCTGACGAGGTTCGGTTTCGGAGTCTTCAACGAAGGGGGCAGCCTCCTGTTCCGGTTCCACCTCTACTCGACAAACAACAAACAAGGTAGCAAAGTAAATACAATGCACAATCACATGGTTGAAGGTTGAAACTTTATGTATATTCTTTGATGTGTGAAGCAATTCCATTTAAACGGAGTATATTGCAAATTGAATTGCAAATTCAAACTCCAATTTAAATTCAAATTAGCCAAGTTGCATATGAATTGTTTGATCAAGTTAACCTATTTTGAAGTGGTTATGATATGCCTCTGATGTGTGATTGAAATGTAATATGTTGCCATAGTCCAAGTTACAAAAGCATTTGAATTTAATTTGAATAATTTCCAATTAAATCAAATGACAAATGCTACTGGTCCCAATTTAAATTCAACTCAAACATAGTTGAAAGTTGGATATTTGGATAGCTTATTTTCTCCTGATCATTTTTCATATATTATTTGTTAAATTTGGAGTTAATATGAATTTTCTATGAATTTCCAAAGTTTCAGCCTTTTTCTGGAATTTTCTGGATTTATAAAATCAATTATTCGAATTACTGCGTCAGGCTTGCGCAAGGGTGACGTCAGGGGGGGCTGATGTGTGGGGTCCAGTGGTCAGCCTTTGGGTTAATTAACCCGGTTAGTTTAAACTAATCGGGGGGATTAAGGACCCTGGGCCCACTGTTAGTGGCTGCTAAGGGGGGAATAGTGGGGTGATTAGCCCCAAGCTAAACCATCCACCGGCGGCTAACCGGCGGCGACCACAGGGGACGGCGGCGTCCGCTGGGACGGCGGCGTCCGCGGGGACGGCATTCCCGTGGTCCAAATCGAGCGCCGCAACCACTGAGACTTCGCTCTTGGTGATGCGCATCGAATGGAACCAAGTGGGGGGCCTGGGAGGCACTGGCTTGACGACGACGACGAGCCCTAGCGGCGGCGGAGCTGCTGGCTCGAGGTGGACTTGGCTACGGGGCACCATTTGGGTCGGGTTTAGGCTGGATTGAACCAGAGGAGCACGGCGATTGCGACGAACAACGCCGCGGGAACAATTGCTTAACGGAGACTCGCCGTCGACGAGCACAGCGGCGCTGCTCTTCTACGCTCATGGTGAAACGAGCTAGAGGAAGAAAAGGTGGCCGTGACTTGAGGGGAAAGAAGCATGGGCTCACCACGGATGCGACGGGGTGGCTAGCGGGCTCGGAGAAGCTTCGGTGGCGGCGAATCGAAGAGCTCGAGCTCCGGCGGCCGGCGGTGATCCGATGAACCTGGCGTCACTTCTAGTACAAATTGGAGGTCCTGCTTCTGCTAGTCGACGAAGACGAGGACGGCGAGCACGCTGGACATCTTGGGTGGGCTCGTCGGCGTCAATGGGCACGCGGGGGCGCTTCGGTGCTCCGGCGAGTTCTTCTGTCGACGACGAACACGGCGAGGGAGGAGGGGGAGGTGGTTCTGGAGGGAGGGGAATGGATCGGGACGTCTCCCAGACGTCTCCAGGCGAGGAGATAAGCCCTGGGCAGGCAGGCAGCTGCCTGGCGCGCCCACGGTGCTTGCCGGCAACCTGGGTGCCTGCCTGGCCAGGGTTGAAGACGCATGTGCCCCCCGTGGGCTGGGCTGGGCCAGGCTCGGGGAGAGTTGGGCCGAAACCAGGTGGGCCCTTTTTGTTTTCTGTTTTCTTTTCTGTCTTTTTGTTTTGCTGTGCTAAATAAATAGCTAGGCATTTTACTAAATGCTGAAACTTTTTATGTGGCATCACAATATACTAGGTTAGCCACTTGTAAAGTTTGAACATTTTTAAAATTCAAATTATTTGAACTTTAAATCAAATAGGGGTTTTCGATTAATTCCAAGGCACTGTTTGAATATTTGAAAAATCCATGAGCATGGGGTGGGTCCCACATCACTTGAAATGTGATCACACTCATTTATAATACTTTTCAAAAATCTAACATGAATTTTTGGAGAAGATTTTTATCTGGCCTTTTGAATTAATTCATCTGGGGGGGGGGTTGCTTCTCCCAATTTGCTTTTGAATTTGATTTCAAAGATTTCTTTTGAAATTTTTAACATGATGCAAGTGACTTACTAACCCTAGCACATTACCTAACAGAGGGTTCTGACAGATTCTTGGGATAAGTGCAAAGATGCTTTTATAGGGAAGTACTACCCACCTGCTAAAATTATCCAATTAAGGAGTAACATTATGAATTTTAAGCAATTGGATAATGAACACGTTCCCAAGCTTGGGAACGAATGAAATCTCTTGTTAAGAAATGCCCTACACATGGTTTGACTACCTGGATAGTTATCCAGACTTTTTATGCAGGCTTGAACTTTACCTCGCGGAACCTGTTAGATTCGGCCGCGGGAGGAACCTTTATGTCAAGTACACTTGGTGCTGCCACGAAGCTTCTCGATGAGATGATGACCAATTATTCCCAATGGCACACCGAACGCGCTCCAACAGGTAGGAAGGTAAACTCTGTCGAGGAAATTACCTCCCTCAATGAAAAAGTTGACTTAATTATGTCTCTACTTACCAAGCAACCCTCTATTGATCCTCGGGATGTCCCTTTAAATTCTTTGGTTGCCCAAGAACAAATAGATGTGAACTTTATTGCTAGAAACAACTTCAACAACAATGCTTATAGGGGTAATTTTGCTAGCAATCCTAGACCGTTTCCATCCAACTATGGGAACAACAACACCTACCCTAGCAACAAGAACCCCTCTTCTGAATTGGAAAACATGCTTAGAGATTTTATCACTACCCAAAAATCCTTCAATAAGAATGTAGAGGAGAAATAAGCTAAATTAGATAACCTCTCTTTGAAGGTAGAAAGCTTAGCCCTTGATATTGAGATGCTTAAAATTAGAACCTCTCCCCTTGAGGAGAATAAGGCCACTCCTATTAATGCTATCCAATTGCAAATTAATGAAAATATTAGGATGATGGCTAAACTTAAAGAAAGGTGGGCTAGAGAAAAAGAGGAAGAGGATAGAATTAAGAGCCTTCCTACACACCACACAGTTGCCACTATCCAAATTGTTGAGGACACCCAAACTATTAGCACCCAATTCACTCCTAGTCCCGTTGGACCTATTAATGGTGATGCTAATACCTCAACCAAAGATGAAGAAACTCCTATGAACATAGAGGGTTTCAAAAAAGTGAGCCTAGACGACACTACTACCACCTTTGATAGTAGTGATATTGATTTTGATAGTTGCACCCTCTCAGAAGTTATTAGCTTACTACACAAAATGTCTAGAGACCACCACACTAGCACACTTAATCTTGCCTTCACGGAGCATATCACAAATGCTCTCATCAAAGCTAGGGAGGAGAAGCTTAGAGTAGAAGCCTCCATACCTAGGAAGCTAGATCATGGTTGGGACCCTATGATCAAAATTAAATTAAATAACTTCTCTTGTTATGCTTTATGTGATGTTGGAGCTAGTACCTCCGTTATTCCCAAAAGAATATATGATATGTTTGAATTGAAGCCCTTTGAGCCTTGTTCTTTTGGTGTTCGTCTTGTTGATTCTTCCGTAAAGAAACCTTTTGGGAAGATCGACGATGTTCTTATCATTGTCAATGACAACTATGTTCCCGTTGATTTTATTGTTGTGGATATAGAGTGTGAACCTTTGTGTCCAATTATTTTGGGACGTCCTTTTCTTCGCACCGTTGGTGCGGTTATTGACATGAAAGAGGGGAATATAAAATTCCAATTCCCTCTCAAGAAAGGGATGGAACACTTCCCTAGAAAGAAAATCAAGTTACCTTTTGAGTCCGTTACTCGGGGTAGTTATTCTCTTTCTCTTGATAATACTTGATTCTTCTTTTGCATCATGCCTAGCTTAAAGGCATAAAAGAAAGCGCTTTCTGGAGGCAGCCCGCAACGAATTTAGGATTTTATTTTTGCTTTTGTTGTGTCTTGATGTTTGTTACTACTGTAGCAACATCATTGTATCTTTATTTTTCAGCTTTGTGCCAAGTTATAGCCTCTTATGATAAGGGAAGCAAAAGTTGTGACATGCTGTCCAGAAACAGATTCTGTCCCTTGACAGAAAAATTCAAATAAAATCACCAGATCATCTTTTTGATCTGAATTTTTTTGACAGAAAGATCTATACAATTGTGAAACTTTCGTATGTTAAGAGTTTTTTGATTTGAGTTGCAGAAGTGCCCCGAAAAAACTCTCTACTACCTGCTGTTCTGTTTTTCACAGATTCTGCCACGTTTTTCCTCTCTTCACTTTTGCAAACCTTAAGCTTTCTTTTTCTTTGCAAAAACCTTTTGGCACTCTTGAGAAACAGTAGCTCTTCAAGAATATCTTTATATCCAGTGGGGAAAAAATATTTTATTAAGGGTACTAATCTCTCTAATCAGCTTATGATGAGTTATGTATGAAGGGAGTTTTCAAGTGTGCGATGGAAGATGATGAAAGAAGATCCAGGAGTGTCAAGCGCTCAAGATTGGGGATGCCCCCATGCATCCCCAATAAATATTCAAGGAGACTCAAGCGTCTAAGCTTGGGGATGCCCCCGTGAATCCCCTTCTCCATCAACAATCATCAGTTCGTCCTTCGTCTCACTATATTTTTATCACTTCATGCGTTATGTGCTATGCTTGGAGCGTCACGCTCTTAGGTTTTATTTTTAGTTTTCTTTAGTTTTTCTTGCTGGTCATAACAAGTTAGACCCCATCTTACTTTGTGTGGGAGAGAAACACGCTCCACTCCAATCTAGAACACATCATAGGATTTTTCCGACTTATCTTTTTGTTGTTGTGTGTTCTTTATCTTTTCGTAGCTGCTGCCATGTTTAGTTTTAGTCTTAGTTTGTCTTTAGCAAGAGTCTTGGCTTTTGTATAGTTTTTTGCTGGAACTCTTTTTATGTTTTCATGTTTGTCTTGTTAAAGAGAGTTGGTTGTTTCACTGAGTAGTGTCTTGTCTTGAAAGTAGGTAATTGAGGTTGCTATTTAATTCTAGTAGTAACTTGCAATGGTTTTGAAGTATTGATGTGAGTAATGTCTGAACTTTTGGTGTCAAGAGCTTTAGCCTATTAGTGATAGGTGTCGTATTTTGGGAAATCCGTGTGTATTTTCAAAACCTACAAAACTAGTTGAGAACTCTAGCTACTAGATGGATCACTAATCTTTGGAGGGATCGAATATTAGAGTACACTCACGTACCATGAGTCGAGGATGCGCAAGGATAACCAAACCCCCATACACTCCTCCTCGGGGTACTTGTCTCTTTGTGAACCTCCTTATTAGATTGAGAGTTACCGATAATAAGTGCATGAGTTCTTCGGACTAATGTAAGTATTGAAAGTTGACACTTCAACCTTCCCATATTTTGCTAGCCTCTCCCGTGCCGTGCATTGCCTTCTTCTCACTCCGAGAGTTGGCGTCCACCTTCGCCGGTACATCCAAACCCTTGGCATGATACGCTCTGTCATCATAAGCCTCATTATATCTTTCCTCAAAACAGCCACCATACCTACCTATCAAGGCATTTCCATAGCATTTCCGAGATATATTGCCATGCAACATCCACCTCTTCATGACTTGATATTCATGTCATACATGTTCCTGCTACACTGGCAGCGACATACATTGCATACATCATGATATTTACATCTTATTTATGATTTTGAGTACCTTGTAAAGTGTGAAAGATCTCCTTTACCTTCTTGTAAAATAGAGTGTTGCCCTTAAGTGAGAAAAGATCCCAAAGTGGACACATTAAAAGATCCCAAAGAGGACAAATGAGAGTTAAATAGAAAGAGCCATTGAGGCCACAAAAAATACAAAAAAATAGAAAAAAGAAATAAAAAGAGAGAAAGGGGCAATTTACTATCCTTTTGAGAGATCCACACTAGTACTCCCTCTATATCCTTGTACTCCATAGAGATGATCATTATGCATATAGCTATGTGGGGACCTTCACACTATAGAACTTGGCTTGCATATTCCAAGGATGAGCCTCCTCAAACGAGCTCTAGGTCTTCATGAGCGAGCAAGTTAGATGCACCCCCACTAGTTCCATTGGAGAGCTTCCTAGCTCATATGTGCATCCGTTGCATGGCAATCCCTACTCCACACATCATATCTATCATTTGGCATCTCTTGCCTACGATTGTCCTCCTTGATGTGAGCCTTTCTCCTTCTTTTTTGTCTTCCTCCTCCTCCTCTCTTTGCCATCCTAAGTGTCAACTCTCGTGCTTACGCTCATCCATTGCATGAGTGCTCAAAATATTGAAAAAGGAGTCGATCAAATTGACTTGTACCTGGCTAGTTGTCTGGGGACGAGTCAAGATAAGATTCCAAAAAAAGACTGACTGTGAAACTTTAGTAGATTGAGTTCTCAACAAATGAATATTTTTCTCGTATTCCCTATCCCCCTTCTTGCACGCAAACACCATTTGGCGACATTCGAGTCACGGACAACGAGAGCTCTTGCACCTAATGTTCTTTTGTTACTTGTTTCAATGCTAATATAGACTCTTGCATGTTATGACTTGAATTGAATCTCTAACCTTGATTGCTTTACTTTTCAAAGTTCTTATATGGTTGCCAGCATGTCACCACAGAAATTATGCTGTTATCATTTACCTACTCGAGGACGAGCAGGAATTAAGCTTGGGGATGTTGATATGTCCCAAACGTATCTATAATTTCTTCTTGCTCCATGCATGTTTTGTGTGATATTGCTATGATCTAGATACACTTCCATACACTTTTGATCATATTTGGACTAACCTATTAACTCAGTGCACCACAGTGCCAGTTCCTGTTTTCTGTTGTTTTCTATTTCAGTTTTCCCCCATATAAAAAGTGCTCCAAAAATTCAGAAAAAATCAGATAAAAAATCAGCGCAGAAGTACCTTCCGGAAGAACCTGGGTGGGGCCAGAGGGCCACCACCAGGGGCCCAGGCGCCCTGGTGGCGCGCCCTAGGGTCTGGCCGCGCCAGGGGGGCGCCTGGACCCCTGGTGGCCCCCCTGGCTTCCCCCTTCGCCTATATATTCTCCGTGACGAGAAACCCTCGAGGACAGAACCCTTTTTCGCGATCTCGCCTCTGTTCCACCGCCGCCGCGCTTCCGAGATCGGGAGCACCAGCAGACCTCTTCCCGACACCGTGCCGGAGGGAGGGCCGACCTCCGGGAGTCTCCTATCCACCATGGATGCTTCCCGGATGTATCGTGAGTAGTTTCCTTTGGACCATGGGTCCATTATCAGTAGCTATGTGATGTTCTCCTCCCCTCTTTGTTCTTCATGGTTTAGACCTCGTGAGCTGCCCTACATGATCGAGGCACTTTTGTAATCTTTCTGCTGTTGCTATGCTGAGTTTGATGGGATCTGATGGATTATGAGATTATGTTCAGATTGTGGTAGAGTAATATATTTGGTTCTTATCTTTTATATTTTTGTTCCTAAGTAATTCATGCATGTTCTCCGTTGCTGTTTATTGCTTTGGACAAGTATTAGGTAGTAACCCCAAGAGGGCACATTATGCTCGATTGTGGGTTCATGCCCCCTGATGACACGCTTGAGTGACATAAACATGAGTCTAGGGGATGTGCTATTGCCACAAGGGGGAAAACAACGGTGCTTGTAACCGCGGTTGCAAGGATTGTTTACTTTACGCAAAGTGATTTTTAATGCAGTTGTCTGTTGCTTTGGGTTTACACTTTGGGTGGGGCTCGCAACTTAATACCAGCGAGATGTTCTGGATAGATATCTCAAGGTGGATGATTAGTAGTAGATGCAGTTGGATTTCGGTCTACTTATTTTGGCGTTCTGCCCATGCTTTTGAGCCTCTTCCTTTCTTTTGTAGCATAGTTAGCATTGCGGTGCGTTCATAATCCTGTCAATTGCCCTTCTGTAATTTGTTCACCTCACATAGCAGTTTTATCGTCTTTTGGGAGAGAGACATCACTAGTGAACATCACGTATCCCGGTCCATATCCTCATCACTGTTTCCACACTCATTTACTTTTCTGCTTTTACTTTCAGTTGTTATCATTATCCCTTGGGTTTGATTCTTTGTGAACAACAAGACCGGAGAGATTGAAAACCTCTCTAAACTTCGTTGGGAATAGAGTTATTTGTGTTTGTGTGCAGGTCCGCGTCAGTTGAGCCGCTGACACCTACTTATCATCGCCGGAGTCCTACTGGAGACAAAACTTGGTATCTTTACTGAGGGAAATTTTCTGCTGTGCTACTTCACACCTTCCTCTTGGGGTTTACCAACGAAGGTCGAGAAATCATCATCACCTCGCGCATCAAGCAGAAACTCCTTTCAACCAGGCGTTGAACAAATTGAAGGGAAATCCCTTGCAAGACCCGCCGGAGTATGGACATGTAGCCGGCGCCGGAGTCTGGTCCTCCTGGAACTACTACTACAAGGATGATAAGGAGTTACGTAAGAAGAGAAGAAGTATCAACACAGTAACCCTTGACGTTGTGCACAAGGCGGTCGAGAAGCCACGCGGAAGGCCAGAGAAGAGGCCAAGGCTGAGGCAGAACAGAACAAGGCCAACCTGGTCGCGGCAACCGTAGCTGCAGCGAGAGAAGAGGTAAGGGAAGAGCTTAAATCTCATTCTTCTTCCTTGGTGCCAGCTATGCAGAAGTGGATGAAAGAAAATCCCAACGCGGACCATTTTCCCCTTCCTAGCTTCATCGGGAGTTACTCGGCGAACACCGGCTTCGCACCCGCACATGCAACCGGGCACGAACTCATCGCACCATCCACTATCGCTTATATCAGCCCCTCCTCCGGATTTGGCATGCCCCACGGGCCTTCCCCATTAGATAATCTCTAAACTATCAAGGTAACTATGCGTATCGCTCCCATCAACATATTCGATCTTCCATTTCTTTGACATTCGATCTTTGACGCCGCACATGTCTTCACAGAGCAACGGTACTCCATGCACCCTCCTATTGAACCTCGACGGCCAGGTAGTGGATGTTGCGAAGGCTTCACTCATGAATCCATTGGACCGGGTCTTCCACCACGCTCCCATGCCCGACGACTACTCTATGTTAAGGTGTCTCGTTTGCTATCAAACGAGTACTCTAAGTTGCCTCTTCCCGTTCCTGGTACGGGAGAAGTACGACCGTACGATCTTGGAGGATCCAAGGGTTGGGTGATATTGTGGCCGAAGGTGCTTATCCGCGCGGAGCCATGTTTAGGTTGTCCATGTCATAACCGCCAATTTGAGTTTCGAGGACCAATAGTGCGTGCCCTGGTCTCGGAATTGCGGGTGGATGATCATCTTGTGAGAAGGTGATATTGGTCTCTGAGCCGTATAAGTGGTAAGTTTCTTCTGTCGGTAAGTCCTCGGCTGCTCGAGCTTGCAAGGTGTGGGCGTCTTGTTTCACCTTTGAGGGTCGTCCTTCTTGGATCATGGTGACTCGTCCTTGAGATGGAGGGTATTTCTCTTCTGTGTTAGGTGTTGGCGGCTGCGCTGCTCCTCGAGCTCGTTTGGCTTTGCGTTGCTTCTCTTCCTTGAGCCTGTTGGAGAGTTCGGGGAACAAGCGACAACTCCTCAAGGTGTGGCCTGACCTAAGGCGTCTCCAATCATTTTCAAAATAGTGGATTGTGCAGAGTCCATCCAACTGCTCTTTGGCTATGAGTTTGCTGGAGCTGGCATGCCTTCTCCTTCTTGCGATGCGGAACGACTACGAGTGATCTTCTGTACGGGAGTGAAACCTTGGGTCAAGCTCAATTCCGTCATTGATCGAGTTGTTCCGGATCATCTTGGTGAACTTGTTCGGTCTTTGGTCGGGGTCGTAGTATTCACAGGATTGAGTTTCAGAGTCTTCGTCGCATGCTGCGGCAGGTGCCCGGATGGTGGCGGGTGCTTGAGTGGCGGTCGGGTTCGCCGTGGCATGCGGTGGTTCCTCGAGCGAGACTTCAATTTGGACTACTTGCACTTGATCTGGCATCGTGGCTGTCTTTGTGGCTGCGGCTTGTTTTCGCCTTCTAAGTCGTTGATGGCAAGAGAGAGTTAATGATCTTCAAGCCCTCGTTGATTACCCCAAGTGCAGGGTGAGATATAGTGCAGCGGCAAGTTTTCCCTTGGCAAAGATACCAAGGTTTGTCTCCCGTAGGACTCCAAAGGATACAAGTAGGTGGTAAAGTGAACAATGGTGCCGAGGTTGCTAACTTCACCTGGACCTGCACACAGATACAAAAAACTTTGCTCCCAACGAATACAGAGGAGTTCTCAATTCCTCCGGCCTTGCCATTTACAAAGGATCAACGCACGAAATAATGATATTGGCAACTGAAAGTAAATTGAGGGTGTAAACAATGATATGAAGATGGAACCAAGGTCACGTGATTTTCACTAGTGATGTCTCTCTCCCAAAAGACGATAAAAGTGCTAGCGAGGTAAACAAATCACAGTTGGGCAATTGACAGGATTATGAAGGCACCACAATGCTAACTATGCTGCAAAGAAAGGAAGGGCTCAAAAGCAATGGGCAGTACGCCAAGGTAAGTAGACCGAAATCCATCTGCATCTACTACGAATCATCCACCTTGAGATATCTATCCAGAACATCTCGCTGGTATTAACTTGTGAATCCCACCCAAAGTGTAAATCCAAAGCAACAGACAACTGCATTAAAAGAACTTTGCGTAAAGTAAACAATCCTTGCATCCGCGGATACAAGAACCGTTGTTTTATCCCTGGTGGCAACACCACATCCCCTAGTCTCATGTTTCTGTCACTCAAGCTAGACATCAAGGGGTTGAACCCACAATCAAGCATAACGCTCCCTCTTGGAGTTGCAATAAATCACTTGGCCAAAGTAAAATACGGCAACGGAGAACATGCAAGAATTTACTCAATAACAAAATATAAAAGAGAAGATCCAAATATATTACTCATCACAATCTGAACATAGTCTCATAATCCATCAGATCCCAACAAACTCTGCATAGCAACAGCAGAAAATTACAAAGGTGCCTCGATCATGTGAGGCAGCTCACGAGATCTCGAAAGTGGAAGCACAAAGAAGGGAGAGATAGATCACATAGCTACTGGTCACGGACCCATGGTCTAAGGAAAACTACTCACGGTACATACAGGAGGCGTCCATGGCTATGGATGGTCTCCGGAGGGGGTAGCTTCTCCCGGCAGGGTGCCGGAGCAGCTTCTCCAGGAAGCCCGATCTTGAATCGGCGGCGGCGGAGGTACAGAGGCAAGATCGCGAAAGAGGAGTCCCCCATTAGGGGTTTCCACCCCGAGGGGTAAATATAGGCGAAGGGGGGTGTCGAGGGGACCCACCAGGCAGCCAGGAGGCCTCCTGGCGCGGCCTAGGGTGGGGCCGCGCCAGGAACCCTCCTGGCCTCCTGGTGGTGGCCCCCCTCCGCTCCTTTTGTGTTTCCGAAAGCTTCCGTGTCGCTGATTTTTTATCTGATTTTTCCGGATTTTTTGGAGCACTTTTAATGGCCAGAAAACCCGAAATACAAAAATAGCAGAAAACAGCAACTGGCAGCTGGGTGCACTGGGTTAATAGATTAGTCCAAATATGCTCAAAAGTGTATGAAAGTTAAAGAAAAACATGGCAAAGTCACACAAAACATGCATGGAGCAAGCAGAAATTATAGATACGTTTGGGACGTATCAGTCGTCGAGTTCTTTTTTGCCGGATGCGACTTTGGTAGTCGCCAAAAGGTTGATCTTGGCGCAGTTGCTGGCCGAGCGATCTTGGTGGAGCGAGGGAGAGGCTTGTGATGAACTTGAGTTCTTCGAGTGGGATGGCTCTTTCTCGAGTCCTTGAGTTGCGGCTTGCTGATGACGGGACCGCCGAGATCGTGATTCAAACCTACGTCTTCCCTACGGTCGGTGCCAACTAACGAGGATTGACCACGAAAAATACCATGGTTAGGAACCCTTGGTTATATCATAGAGGAGATGTGCAGGTTGGTGATACTCGTCGGCTAACAGGAGACATGGATTTACCCAGGTTCAGGGCCCTCGATCGGTGAAACCCATACTTCCTGCTCTTTTGTATTATGATGGAGGCGATGATAGTGGACGTCGAGGCGAGTTCGCTCGGGACCGGAGGTGTTGCTATGAGATTGGATGCCCTAGACGTCCCCTCTCCCTGCCTTTATATACTAGGCTGGGTCGCACCTGGTTGGGAGTTCTCCACCAAAGCATGTCGTCGCTCTGCCGGAGTCAGTATCCGAGTCCGTCTTCCTTTCGTTGCTCGTCTGGTTCGGTTCCCGGAGGGAACATAGGTTGAACATACGGAGGGAACATAGGTTACACTTGTTGTGCTACTTCATCGCCGGAGATCTCCGAGAGTCTTCATCGCCGGTGGTCTTCTATAGGAAAGGGAGGTCGTAGGATCAGACTCTATGCCAACCACGTTCGTGGAACGTTTCCCTCTTTCGGTCTTCAAAGGTATGAACACCGATTCCCTCCAAGTGATGCGACATCACTCATGTGACAGCCTACGACGGTTGAAGGTGAAAGGTCCACGGAACAACAACCTCAGCCAGGATGGTAGAGGAGTCCCTCTATTGGGGATGACGAGCAAGGAGGTGGCTTCCTATGGCGGTGCTTCGGTTGGTAGATCAAGGGATCACATACCCGGGTTCGCCGCTGGAGGCTTGTGGCAGCCTAAGCTTTTCCTGGTTGATGACAGTTGACGAGGGAGATTGTTAAAATATATGTGCCGAATATAAGTGTACGAGTTGTGCTACAGTTGGACTTGTAATTAGCGGTGGGTTAGATTTGAGTCGGACACGTGTAACCCGGGCCTATTATATAAAGACACCGTGGGTAGAAAAATAGACTAGCTAGACACAAGTGTTTAGGCTAGATAAAAATCACGAGAGAGATGGTCCAGCGCCTGTGGCGAGGGCGGCCGGACCAACCGTGGTGGATGGTCTGAGTGTTTCGTCGGCGGGCTTGTCGTCGACTGTATCATGTGATTTGGTACATGGGGAGGAGCGCCCGTAGTCATGCCCCGGGGATGTAGCCATGTTGGTAAACCTCGTTAACAAATCTCGGTGTCGTGCTTGTGCTTGATGTGATTGCTTGTTCCTCGGTAGATCGACTACATGCCACATCTTATTATAACAACTAGATGATACCCCACGTATTGCTACGGGAAACTGTTAATAAATTATTTAATATTTTAATATATGAGAAAATTATGAAACTAGGTATAAGTTAATCATTAAATCTTTTCTAAAAGACATATTGTGTAGAGTAAAAATCTAAGAAAATATGATAAAAAATCCAAAAGTTAGTGTGAATTTTGTTTTATTAGATTATTATCTTGACAATATACCAATGAGACGATCTGAGACAAAAACAACATTCAGTGAAGAAATTGGAGATATCACCCTTAGCTAAACCTAAAACAATGATGACAACTACATATGTGCATTCATAAAAAAATGTCACATAGAAAAATAAAATGCAAGGTAACTCATAATATAATTTTCTATAAAAAAGTCGCTTCTAAATTGTGCGGACGAACTCGATGTAGGGTGGAGCACAGTTGCAGTCGGATAATCTTTGCCTGGGTCGGACTGGATAGTCTGATGGATGGACGTGGATGTTGATCAAAGCAGAAGACAACGGTGTTTTTTAGCGACGACGTCATAGGAGCGTGATGCTAACGGTGTCCGACTTCTAGGGTGTGGAAACACGTGGTGCAAGCCTGAGGGCTTGTGCAGTTCGACGTGGAAATGGTGCACGGTTGATTCAACATGGCGTACACATGAGAGATTGGATTCGATGGGGCGCGAGAGGGTGGCACGTACAACCACCACAGAGTCATGTTGAAGGTGGAGCTGAGGTATGATGTAAGACTTCAATCGATACTTATGGAGGGGCTACGACGTAAGTGCATGGATAATCGAAGCATGTTTCAGAAAGAGAGCGAGAGACACATGGTTCGGACTAGGGCCCAATCGTCTGAAGGAGACGTGATACTCGACATCGGTCCTAGATGATCAGTGGTTCTCTGCAGTAGAAGTTTGAGGTGGTGTGGGTTCACGACCCAGTATACTCGACAGTGATAGCAGAGTCTACACGGTAATAGCGGCGAGGCATGCGGTAAGCACGGAACACAACGACCAGCCAAGGCACTGATAGTCAGACATGTGGTTAGAAAAAATGTGCAAGGGGATGCTGAATAAGTGATGATGAGTACCCGATTTAAGTTGGTGAATGGTTCTATGGAGATTGACGTTAGTGATACACATGAGTCATCCATAAGTAATTTGAGAAAGTGGCGGAAAGTCTAGAATTGTCAAGAACCGAGAGAGTACATGGTCGTATATTCTATGGTGTTCAGTACACATGGTAAAATATAGATGACGAGTAGAGAAGGAGACGAAGTTCTATAGAGGTGGGACATATCAGGGACTAACCGGGAAAAGGGATGAGACAACTATGAATTTGACCCAGGGTAACGGAAGGCAACTGTGAAATTTCTCCAAGTGTCAGATATCAGTCAAGAAAGAGCTAGGATGTTGAGTTCGGGTAACTCTTATATGTGGCGTCCAATATGTGAGTTGTTCACTTTCACGCAGACAATGATCGGTGTGTGATGGTGTTGAATGGATACTTATGAAGTTGGGAGCACAAAGTAAAGTAAAGAGTAACTTAATTTTTCTTGTGTGTTGAATGTGGAGAAGACAAGAAGGGACTACAGTTGTAGGTGGAGTCACATGGGGTCTTGGAGTAGCAATGGGTGCTCATGGTTCAAGTCCAAGGTACACAGAGGTTTGCACATGGAGGCTTGAAGGCGGCGAGGATATATTCGTCAAGGTGAAGTGTTAAAATATATCTGGCGAATATTACGAGTTGTGCTACAGTTGGACTTGTAATTAGCAGTGAGTTAGGTGTTTGAGTCGGACACGTATAACCCGAGCCTATTATATAAAGGCACCGTGGGGGTAGCAAAATAGACTAGACACACGTTGTTAGGCTAGACAAAGATCACGAGAGGGACGGTTCGGCGCCCGTGGCGAGGGCGGCCGGACCGATCGTGGAGGGTGGTCGGAGCGCTGTTGGATTGCCTCGGTAGGTGATACGTCTCAAACGTATCCACTTTTCCAAACACTTTTGTTATTGTTTTGCCCTCATTCTTGCATGATTTGAACTAAACTAACCCGGACTGATGCTATTTTCAGCAGAGCTTCCTGTATGGTTTTATTGTATGCAGGAGAATGGATTTTTAGACATCTCGGAAAATTCCCAGAAAAAATACAGAAAATCCACGCACCCGGAGGGACCCAGGACCAAAAGGTGGGCCAGAGGGGAGCCAGGGGGCCCCAGGCGCCCTGTTGGCGCGGCCACCCCTTGGCCGCGCCGGGAGGCCTCCTGGGTGGGTCCCACCTGCTCTGGTGACCTACCTTGGCCCCTATTTATTCCCGTGATGGGGAAACTCCGAAACAGAAGTCGCTTTTCCAGAACCCGTCGCGGAGCCGCCGCCACCCTCTGTTCTCCTCGGGAGGGCTAATCTGGAGGCTGATTTGGCCTCCAGAGAGGGCAGATCGTCTCATCGTCATCGCCATCAGCAATCCATCATCCCTCCATGACATCTCTTCACATGTGTGAGTAATTCCATGTTGTAGGCAAAGGGTATGGTAGGTATTGGATGAGTTTGATCATGTAATAGTTCATCAGATTGTTGGGGGCATGTTGCCTATCATCTACTTTGGTGTTTATCATCCTTGCTACAACTTGTTTCTCTTAATGCTTGTCACTTTGGGCCCGAGTGCCATCTTTTTAGATCTGAACCACTTATGGTTTCATTATTATATTTGTCTTTGAGATCCTATTTATGAGTTGTATGCACCTATTATGGTCCGGAACCGGCGATCTCAAAGGTGACAGCTTGGGACACCAAAGGGGATGGTCCATAATTTGAGGATTCAATGTATCCATTGAGTTTATTGCTTTGTTCCGGTGCTCTTTGACAGGAGCACCTTAATCTCCATAAGTTCCCTTTGGCCACGTTCGTAGTGGGATGGTAGGACAAAAGATGTTGTGCAAGTTCTTATTGCAAGCACGCACTACTACCTCCGGGATACATGCCTAATGTTTGATATTTTCCTAGATGATCATTACTTTTCTATGTGCCTTGCCCCGTGTTAGAATTTATTACATGTTCAATCTTATTCATGCAGCGCCAAACCATCCATCTACCTAGCCTACAGTGTTTTAATCCTGCTGGTTACTGCTAGTTTATTTCTGCTGTTTTACTTTTGTTGTTATCACTATCACTATCATACCACAGTTGCTATTAATATTCTGTTGCACGCAAGTATATTTCAGGTGCGGTTGAATTGACAACTCAACTGTCAAAGCTTATAAATACTCTTTGGTTCCCCTTGTGTCGAATCAATAAATTGGGTTAACTTACCCGCGAGAACACTACAATTGATCCCCTACAGTTGAGGGTCATCAAGTACTGTTTTCTGGTGCCGTTGCCGTTGATCATAGCAATATTTACAAGTCTACTTGAAATATTCTGCCTGCCACACTTCATCCGATATGGGTAAGAAAGGAGACCCCAAGGTTCCGATCCTACTATCTACTACAAGAAAGGGTACCGTTCTGAGTACCAGTGCTACGTTTGATTCACCCTCCATTATAAGTAAGTTTGCTTCACCACTACCACCACATGCTACTTCTACTGACTCTGTTACTATGTATGATACTTTTGATGATGCTTCCACTACTTTTGATGTTACTAGTTTTCTTGGTCACTATTGAAACTCAGACTGCTAAGGTTGCAGCAGAATCCGAGATCGAGACTCCTGCTACCTATATTCCTACTTGCAAAACCTTTGGTTACCCATACTTAGATGAACTCAAGGAGAGAATTCTTGATGATGATTATATTACTCTTGATGATGATTTTTGCAGGGAACTTAAAGAGTGCGTCGACTCTGACCCTGGAGCTGTTAAGGAGCTGCTCGAAAAGCACTCAAGGAAGAACAAGATTATTCCTGATCCTAAATTTGCCACATCCCCTATATGCATCACTGATCCAGATTATGATTTCTCTGTTGATCTTTCACTTATATCTACAGTCGAGGCTGACCCCTTTTATGGAAGATAAAATGATGATGCTATTGCACACCTGACCAAACTCCTTGAGTTAGGTCACCTTTTTACTACTGATGAAAAGATACAAAACTTCTATGTGGCCAAGATTTTTTCCTTTTTCTTTGAAGGAAGACGCTAAATCATGGTACGATGCACTACCCCATGGTTCCATTGAGAGTCCTCAGGACTTAGTTCAATTCTTTGTTGACAAATATTTTCCTTCTCATATGCAACATGCTGCTTTTCAAAGAATCAATAACTTTAAACAATTGCAGGATGAGCACCTCCCTAAAGCTTGGGGGAGGTATTGTGATTTAATTAAGGCTAGGCCGAGACATGAAGTCCCCAAGAATGAATTACTTGATATATTTATGCTGGCCTAACCGATGAATCTAGATCCTATCTGGATAGCTGTGCTGGTTGTGTTTTCAGGGAAAGAACACCAGACGAAGCCGAAGAATTAATGGGCAAGATTGCCAAGAACCATGAAGATTGGTCCGTTCCTGAACCACCTCCACCACCAAAGAAGAGGGGCATGCTTGTTCTGAGCCCCGAGTATATGCAAGAAGCAAAGAAGTCTATAAAGGATAAAGGCATTAATTAAAGCCGAAGACGTGAAGAATCTACCGCCTATCGAGAAGTTGTGTGAGCCTAGTACTCACCCTCCCTTGGTAGAGGTACACTTTGTATTAAACTTTACTGAAAGTGACATCCCTAAAGGTAAGCCTCCCGACCAATGCTTAGATGAGCTTGATAATTTTATTATTAAGCCAGACCATTTTAATAGGAGGATACAAAGTCAGTTGCATGATGATTCTCTTGCTATCAAAAGTTTACTTGGTGTTCTTGAAAGAACAGTTAATGATGTTAAATGTCTTGTTAAGCATTTTCATATGGTTGAAACTCAGCTTGAACAAATTTCTAATGTGCAAAAAGATTTGCTTGCTAACAATGCCAAACAGGACGTACAAGCTTATGGCATCAAAACTAGGGGTGGAACACACACCCAGGACCCACTCTATCCTGAGGGGCATCCAAAGAGGATCGAGCAAGATTCTCAAGTGCAAGTAGAAGACGAGATTGTTAACTCTCCAAAGAACAAAAAGAAGAAGAAGCAACACAAGGAAGCTGACAACTCGAATGATCCTATTACAAGTGAAGAACCTGCAGTTGATCCTAACATCATATTTACCTCCGATGATGAAACAGAAGACGGTGCCGAGCCCGAAGAAAAGGATAAGGAGAAGGATGATCCTCCCGAGGTGCGAGAACAAGAAGCACCGATAAACGCAAGAAGTATACTAGAGAAGACTTCATCTCCAGAAGACACGGGAATGAAAGAAAACTGTGGGTAAAAAAACCCATGGCCTTTCCAGGTAAGTCTCTCAAATCTAAAGAAGAAGAGCATTATAATCAATTTTGTGAATGGATGAAGCCTCTTTTTCTTCAAATTCCCCTGACTGATGCTATTAAGTTATCCCCTTACTCCAAATACATGAAAGATATTGTTACTAACAAAAGAAAAGTTCCTAATGAGGAAATATCTACTATGCTTGCTCACTACTCTTTCAGTGGCAAGATTCCTGAGAAGCTTGGTGATCCAGCTATACCCACCATTCCTTGCTCCATAAAAAATAATTATGTCAAAACTACCTTATGTGATCTCGGAGCAGGGGTGAGTGTTATGCCTTTTTCTCTTTATAAGAGATTATGTTTAGATAAGCTAATCCCTACAGATATGTCTCTTTAGATGGCTGACAAGTCAACAACCGTCCCGATAGGTATTTGTGAGGATGTTCCCGTTGAAGTTTCTAACTGTTTGATTCTTACAGATTTTGTTGTTATTAACATGCCCGAGGATGGGAGCATCTCTATCATTCTTGGCAGACCTTTTCTTAACACCGCAGGTGCCATTATTGATTGCAATAAAGGAAAGGTCACCTTCAATGTAGATGATAAAGAACACCCGGTGTATTTTCCGAAAAAGATCGACAAAAGGCATGGCCTTAACTCAATAGAGAATATCGAGACCATGAAGATTTGAGAATGGGACTGTCCACTACATGTGCACCACAAATACAAAACCATTATGGTAGGGACAATGTCCATTAAAGTAAAGGTGCAATGATCACATCATAAGAGGTGAGACTTTTTGCTCTATATATCGCCGGTTTGTTGGTAAGACTTGATCAACCTTGCTAATGAGCATGTTTTATATAGGTAAAAAGTGGAGCTTGTTATGTTTTCATTTGCTTTAGCTTTTATTCTCTTTGCCGTACCAAGTTTATATGTTTTTGAAGCTTCACCATTCTAATCAATGCTTCAAGTTTTCAGAAAGTTTCGCAGCTTTTTGAACTCCGAAATTTTCTCAACAGTGAAGTTTTCAGAAAAATTCCAGAAAAATTAGAACAAAAATTTCCATGCCGGGAGTGACCCAGAGGCACCTGGGGCTGACCAGGGGGGCACCATTGGCCCAGGCGGCCAGCTGGCGCGACAAGCCCCCTGGCCCACCTACACTGCGCCTGGGGCCCAAAGGACCCACCTGCAGGTATTTCTTCTTCCTCCTCCTTCCTCTCTCTCCAAAAACACGAGTTCTACACTCCTTCTCGCGTTCTTGCTGTTCTTGGAGGCCATTCTCAATCTCTCTCTATAGCCCACCATTTGAGCTGAGATTTTGAGCAAATACTCCCTGGTATGTAACTCCTCCACCCCTCCAATTACATTCTTGATTAGTGGTTTCTTTTCTGAGTATTTAGTAGTTCTTGGTGCTATTTATATGAGCTTGCATGTATGTGTAGAAATTTATTTTCCAAGTTTTGATGCAATTCTATGCCTTAGGTAAGTGAGTAGAGTAGTTTGCCTCAACTCACTTTGTTTAAATCCTTTTTTTTGTGAATTGTCAAAAATTTCAGAAATGAGTTTGCTAGGAAAAGCAAAGGGGTGCCTTGGGAAGAAGAAGCCCTAGCGCACCGATCGAGTTACTAGAGCTGTAGCTTCACCCTCAGCTGCTAGGGTGAGCTACAATGAAGATCATGTGCCCTTGGAGTTGTTGGAAGACACAAGTCCAGCATGCGCAATGATGTATCCATGCGATGAATTTCTTGAAGCTACAGGAATTAAGAAGGATTTTTATGGCCTTTGCGCCAATGCATGTTTGACACGGCTAGCACTACGCCGTGTGGTACAATACAAGAAGCTCACCTCCTTCTTTGTTAAAAGTTTTTGTTATAACCATGCTGCTGGAACCGTCGAATTCAAACTTTATAATAATCTTATAACCATGTCTTTGGCACAGTTTTGTGATATAATAGGTGTGCCGAACACTGGTCAGACGGCGAGGATGAACACTCAGTCCTCTGACTTGAGGACTCTCTTCAACTCTCTTTGTAGCCAGGAAGAGAGCGATATTCGGCGTGCAAAGATTTCCAGCATTTTATTCCCCCACATCAGGTATTTTTCGTACTTTATTGCTACAGGGGTGTTGGCTCGTGACAACACGAGCAACGGTTCTGCACCATATTTTTCTATCTATGCGAACGCCCTCTCTGATAGGAATACTTATAATGTGGATGCCTTAATTGCTCAACGCCTTGTTATGAATAGTAACTGTGACATCCTGGCTTAGTAGGAATGAAAGACTACTCATGTCAACAAGGTGCACCTTCTTTTTCGGGAGCCCAGATCCAAAGAACTCCAAAGTTAAGCGTGCTTGGCTTGGAGCGATTTGAGGATGGGTGACCGACCGGGAAGTTGTTCCCGGGTGCGCATGAGTGAGGACAAAGTGCGTAGGAAAGACTAGTGTTGGTCTGTGGGGACAGTCTAGATCCCGCCAGGAGTACGCCGGGAACCGGTGGGTGTGGCCGGGGCGTTACAAATTGTATCAGAGCCGACCCTTGCGGTTACATGGGCATGTGCGGGTCAGTGCGCGAACATGGGTGAGCCATGTGTCGGCACTGGACGCACAGACGTGTGCCAAGAGGGAACGTTCCTGTGGGCGACGAGGACGTCGGTTCCTTTGAGTGGGTGGGTGTGACATCCTGGCTTAGTAGGAATGAAAGACTACTCATGTCAACAAGGTGCACCTTCTTTTTCGGGAGCCCAGATCCAAAGAACTCCAAAGTTAAGCGTGCTTGGCTTGGAGCGATTTGAGGATGGGTGACCGACCGGGAAGTTGTTCCCGGGTGTGCATGAGTGAGGACAAAGTGCGCAGGAAAGACTAGTGTTGGTCTGTGGGGACAGTCTAGATCCCGCCAGGCGTACGCCGGGAACCGGTGGGTGTGGACGGGGCGTTACAGTAACAAGGGTGATTTATTTGGTGGTGTCTACGCCACACTTATCCTTGAGTCTCTTAACGGCACCCCACATCTTGATGATGTTCCCTTTTCTTACGAAAGTCTTGATCTTGCTGCTATGAAGAGGCATAAGTTTGTTACCATGACTTCCCAGTTTGGTAACCTTGTTTATATTTTGAGGTTTGAAAAGACCATTACTCGTGAGATCCATCTACCTGCACCACTTTAGTTTGATCACACCCGCAGGAACGGATGGTCCTTCAATGATGTCCAGTAAAATGAGTTCATGGACCAGTATCAGCTGCATAACCCCATGGAGGGGGTTGTGCCCGACGAGGAGGAGCATGGTGAGTTCCCACCTTTCCAGGGGGAGACCGTCACCCAGTATGGTGAGGGGTTTTATTTTGCTTGGATCACATGACCTTCCTCATGGGAGGACCCGAGGACTTCGGTGTACGCGCCGGAGGGCTCATACGACCCTTGGACTTACCATCACCCCGGAGCAGGAGGCTCCTGGGGGCAGTAGTTTCTACCAACTTAGGCCAAAAGCCTAAGCTTGGGGGAGTACGTGCCCTTCTCACTTTTCCATTGTATTATCCGTTTTTATTTTTTTCGCTTTGATCTTTTCGAAGTTTTTGCCCGTCCTTGTTTGTTCTTCTAATTTCCAAAAACAACAAAGAGATTTCTCTTTTCTTTTTCTTTCGTTAAACCTTTGAAAAATCCAAAAAGATTTCCTTTCTCTCTTTAGTTTGCTTTGTTTTCAGAGTTCAGCTCGAGTCCGTGATGGAATTTGATTATATATTTCCCACGTTCGATCGTGCAAGTGACAAGGCAGTAATGATGAAGATCGACGAAAGGGAAGCAAGAAGGAAAACCGGTATGAACTCTTCTTGTTTCTACTTCTATACATATGCCTGTACTTATGATCTAGAGACCATATTGTAGCGACATAGTGCTATGTTTACAATGCTTTCCCAGTGTTCATGCTTTCCTTGTGGCTGATCTCAAATAGCTAGAGTGCATGATGTGTTGTTGAAATGATTTACATGCATTGCATTGTTCATGGTTTGGCATATTGAAGTGGTATTTCACTTTGGAGAATTCTTGGATTGACTTGGCACATGTTCACACATGTTTATGACTAAAATGTCTATCATGCCTTGATGATCTTTTTATTTCAGAATAGTTATATCACTTTCATGCCCGATTCAATGTTGCTTTGTCGCTCTGCATGATTATGACAATTATTGCTCTCTAGTTGGTCGCTTCCCAATCTTTTGCTAGCTTTCGCTCGCACTAAGCAAAATTCTGCTTGTGTATCCAAACTCCTTTTTCAAACCAGTTGTTCCACTTGAGTCCACCATACCTTCCTATATGTTGTATTTACCGTCCACTCCTAACTTAGACTTTCTTGTGCCATCTCGAAATTTATTCAAAAGCTTCCCTTTTGTAACCGTACAAGCTCATGGTGCGGTGAGGGAAAATCAGTATCTACCATGCCAAAAATATTTTGACGGAAGTTTTAACTAGTCAAATTTATAAAAAAAAGAGAGAGAGAGTTACACCTCCCCCATACTTGATCATGGAATGAAATGGACCAAATGCTGGTAATGATAGATGGAATGATAACCTCCTTCCATACTTGAGGCAAAATAAAAGGTTCCATAGACCGTCAAAGGATTTATGGATAAGGGAACAAAAGTGTAAGCAAAAGCATTAATATGGTTGGCATGGGAGATATTGAGAGACCTTTACCGTTCACCGTTTACTGGAAAGTTGCACTCCTCAAAAGAATTTTATCTCCGTTTTCAAAACCAAGAGCTCTGGCACATGTTTAGTCTTTGCTTCCAACCACGGGTTTTCAACCTTGCCATCAAAAAGCCACGGTTTGAGAGTCTCCCCTTCTTTATTCAAAGCACTAACTATTGAGAGCATAATTGTCATTCTTAGTGTAACATGCATTGTCCCAAAGTACCACATTGTCTTCTGCATGGTTGTGATATTGCTAGTCTGAAATTCTTAATTCTAGCCTCCTTTAGAACTCCGGAGGAGCTTCTCAATTTATGTTTTGCTTCACTCATGGAGGCTAGCGAGATACCACTCTAGTATGTTCAGGCCATGTGCATTGTGATCCTGTCTTGATTTTCGGCAACATATTATTTACTTTTTGTTGTTTTTGATTGATCACTTGAAAGAAGGATTTCTTCGTGCATTGTCCTCATAGCATTGTTTTGTTACTTGCTAAACTCTTTTCGTAGTATCGGCTTATATACATCTTATGAAGCAAAAGAGTTTGTCAAAGTTTTCTTTGTCGCGTCCAGTTTGTTGAACTGAATTGCTTGAGGACAAGCAATAGGCTAAGCTTGGGTGAGTTGATACGTCTCAAATGTATCTACTTTTCCAAACACTTTTTCTATTGTTTTGCCCTCATTCTTGCATGATTTGGACTAAATTAACCCGGACTGACGCTATTTTCAGCAGAGTTGCCTGTATGGTTTTATTGTGTGTAGGAGAATGGATTTTTAGACATCTCAGAAAATTCCGAGAAAAATACAGAAAATCCACGCACCCGGAGGGACCCAGGACCAGAAGGTGGGCAAGAGGGGAGCCAGGGGGCCCCAGGCGCCCTGCTGGCGCGACCACCCCCCTGGCCGCGCCGGGAGGCCTCCTAGGTGGTGATACGTCCAAAACGTATCTATAATTTTGCTCGTTCCATGCATGTTTTGTGTGATATTGCTATGATCTAGATGCACTTTCGTACATTTTTGATGATAATTGGACTAACCTACTAACTCAGTACACCCCAGTGCCAGTTCCTGTTTTCTGCTGTTTTTCTATTTCAGTTTTCCCCCATATAAACAGTGCCAGAAAAATTCGGGAAAATTCAGATAAAAAATCAGCGTGACGGAAGCTTCAAGAAAAGCCCGGGAGGGGCCAGAGGGGGGCCAAGGGGGAGCCAGGCGGCCACCCGGCGCGGCCCCACCCCTGGCCGCGCCATGGGGGCACCTGGGGCCCCTGGCCCACCTCTGGCTGCCCCCTTTCGCCTATATATCCCCCATCACGGGAAAACTCCAGAACAAGAACCCTATTCCGCGAACTCGCCTCTGTTCCGCCGCCACGCTTCCAAGATCGGGAGCACCAGAAGACCTCTTCCCTGCACCCTGCCGGAGGGAGGATTGACCTCCGGGAGTCTCCTCTCCACCATGGATGCTCCCCGGATGTCCCGTGAGTAGTTCTTCTTGGACCATGGGTCCGTGATCAGTAGCTATGTGATGTTCTCCTCCCCTCTTTGATCTTCATTGTTTAGACCTCGTGAGCTGCCCTACATGATCGAGGCACCTTTGTAATATTTCTGCAGTTGCTATGTTGAGTTTGATCGGATCTGATGGATTATGAGATTATGTTCAGATTGTGATAGAGTAATATATTTGGTCTTGATCTTTTATATTTTTGTTCCTAAGTAATTCTTGCATGTTCTCCGTTGCTGTTTATTGCTTTGGCCAAGTAGTAGGTTGTGACTCCAAGAGGGAGCGTTGTGCTAGATTGTGGGTTCATGCCTCCCTGATGACACGCTTGAGTGACAGAAACATGAGTCCAGGGGATGTGTTGTTTCCACAAGGGGGAAACAACGGTGCTTGTGACCGCGGTCACAAGGATTGTTTACTTTACGCAAAGTTCTTTTATTGCAGTTGTCTGTTGCTTTGAGTTTACACTTTGGGTGGGGCTCGCAACTTAATACTAGCAAGATGTTCTGGATAGATATCTCAAGGTGGATGCTTAGTAGTAGATGCAGATGGATTTCGGTCTATTTACCTTGGCGTACTGCCTGTGCTTTTGAACCTCTTCCTTTCTTTTGTAGCATAGTTAGCATTGCGGTGCGTTCATAATCCTGTCAATTGCCTTTCTGTAATTTGTTTACCTCGCGTAGCAGTTTTATCTTCTTTTGGGAGAGAGACATCACTAGCGAACATCACATATCCCGGTCCATATCCTTATTACTGTTTCCAAGCTATCTTTACTTTTCTACTTTTACTTGCTATCATTATCACTTGTGTTTTACCCTTTGTGAACAACAAGACCGGAGAGATTGACAACCTCTCTGAACTTCGTTGGGAACAAAGTTATCTGTGTCTGTGTGCAGGTCCACGTCAGTCGCGCCGCTGACACCTACTTATCATAACCAGAGTCCTACGGGAGACAAACCTTGGTATCCTCACCGAGGGAAACTCACTGCTAAACTGCATCATGCCTTCCACTTTGGGCTCACCAACGAAGGGCGAGAAGACTCTAAGCAGTTGGGTCCCACCCCCTCTAGTGACCTACCTTGGCCCCTATTTATTCCCGTGACGGGTGATACGTCTCAATCGTATCTATAATTTTTGCTTGCTCCATGCATGATTTGTGTGACTTTGCCATGTTTTGCTTGAACTTTCATACACAATTGATAAAATTTGGACTAACCTATTAACTCAGTGCACCTCAGTGCCAGTTCCAGTTTTCTGCTGTTTTTGTATTTCAGGTTTTCCGGCCATTAAAAGTGCTCCAAAAATTCTGGAAAATTTATATAAAAAATCAGCGTCCCGGAAGCTTCCGGAATAACCAAGACATGGAATGAGGGCCACCACCAGGGTCCCAGGAGGGTGCCCAGTGCGGGTCCCCCCTAGGCCACGCTATAGACCCTTTTGGAGCCGTGGTGGCCCCGCTGCCCCCCTCATTTGGCCTATATTTAGCCCCCGCGGAGGAAATCCCTAAGATGAAAGTACTTTTTCCAGAAGCGATTCCGATCTCGGCCGCCATCGCCGACAAGCTTCGGGGGACAAGAATTCCTATGCCGGCACCTTTCCGGGATGGGGAAGTGCCCCCGGATTCATCTCCATCGATGTTGCTTCCTCCCTCCAAGATGCGGGAGTAGTCCCTCCTCGGGGCTGAGGTTTCTACCAGTAGCTATGTCTTCTTCTCTCTCTCCCATGATGTGATCTTCATTGTGATCATAGGCTATGTTAATCTATGGTGATCCCATGATATTTCCCCTTCCTCTATGTATTGGATTGATGTACTCACTTGATCTTATCTAGTATAATCCCCAAGACCATGGTGACAGCGGTTGATGCTAGCAAGGAATATAATTCTCTCGCTTCTCGTTAGTTACCCCAAGTGGAAGGTGAGATATAGCGTAGCAGCAAATTTCCCCTATCTTGTAGAGGATAGGGTTTGTCTCCCGTAGGACTCACAGAGATTCAAGAAGGTGGTAAAGTGAACAATGGTGCTGAGGTTGCTACTTCACCTGGACCTGCACACACAACAAATAACTTTGCTCACAACGAGTACAGAGGAGTTGTCAATTCCTCCGGCCTTGCTGTTTACAAAAGATCAACACAAGAGATAATAATAGTGGCAACTGAAAGTAAGAACTGAAAGTAAATTTAAGGTGTAAACAATTGTGGAAATATGGACCGGGGTCCCATGATGTTCACTAGTGATGTCTCTCTCCCAAAAGCCGATAAAAGTGCTAGCGAGGTAAACAAATCACAGCTGGGCAATTGACACGATTATAAATGCACCGCAATGCTAACTATGCTACAAAAGAAAGGAAGAGGCTCAAAATCAATGGGCAATACGCCAAAGTAAGTAGACCGAAATCCATCTGCATCTACTACGAATCATCCACCTTGAGATATCTTGTCACAACCCAAGTTTAGGTAAGTGCTAGGGTTGCTTGAGTTCTAGGAATCATGCAAAAATTCAAAAGAAATAAAAATAGGGGAAAAGAAAGCCCTGAGAATTTAATTCAAAAGGCCAGATAAAATGTTTTTTCCAAAATTCCTCCAAACAATTTTGAAAAGTCCTATAAATGAGGGTGATCATTCTAAAAATGATTTGGAGTCAAACCCATGCTCATGGATTTTTCAAATATTCAAACAGATGCTTGGAAATTAAATTTAAATGCTATTTGAATTGAAATTCAAATGTTTTGAATTTAAAAAATGCTCAAATTCTACAAGTGACTTCCTACTGGTCACCTAGGATTTATAAAAATATTTGGGCATTTTTATAAAATGCCATGGTATTTTTTTACCAGAGCAAAAAAAATAACAGAAATAAAAAGAAAAGAAGAAAAACAGAAAAGAGGCCTACCTGGCTTGGGCCCAACTAGCAGAAGCCAGGCCCAGCCCACCAGGGGCACCATCGTCTTCTACCCGTGGCCAGGCAGGCAGCTCGCCGCCGTGGCGAGCATGCCGTCGCCCAGGCCACCTCCTGCTTGCCCCGCGGCCTTCTAGCGCCTTCTGTGGACGTCCTGGAGGCCCCAGGTCTCCTCTCCCCCTCTCTCAGTTCGTCCCTCTCCCTCTCTCGCGAGCTCCAACACAAGCCCTAGGACCCCGACTCGCCGCCGTAGTGCGCCACCGTGGCCACTGTGCCTCCCCCGTGCCGCCGTGTTGTCCAGAGGACTCCCCAGCGACGACTCCTTCGACCAGCAGCATCAATTCGAGCCCAGCAGCCCCGAGGACGACGCCATCTTCGCCGATTTGCCCCCGGCCGCCGTGGACCCCGTCGGGAAATACACCACCACCGCGCCTTCTCCGTCTTCACCGCCGACGCCATTGCATCCGGGGTGAGCCCCTCGTTGTTTTACCCCTTCTCCCGCTCTCCTCTGTGCCCCCGTGCCCGTTTTCCTCTTCACCAGTCGCCGGACGCCGCGGGAGCTCGATGCCGGCCATGCTCCGGTGCCTCCCGAGGCCGCCCGCGTGCTCCAGAAGACGTGCGCGAGCAAGGGCGTCCTCCTGATGCCCTTAGCTTGGCATTTGGTGGCCAGCCTCGCCGTCCAAGAAAGCGCCGCCGTGCACTGGGGTCGCCGGCGTTGAGCCGCCGGTGAGCCCATTTAGATTAGTGCTAATTACCCCAACTAAACCCCCTCACAGCCACAGACAGGTGGGCCCAACCCCCTAATTAAACCACAGTTTAATTTAAAACAGAGGGAATTAACCTCTGTGCCACTGACAAGACGACCCCACCAGTCAGCCCTGACATCAGCATTGCATCATGCTGATGCAGTAAACAAATTTCCAGAAATTAAAATAATTAAAGAAAACAGAGAAAAATCCAAAAAATGATTTAAACTTTGGAAATTCATAGAATATTCATATTAACTCCAAATTAAACATATAATATATGAAAAATTATCAGAAAAATACAAGGATTAAGAATATGAAATTTGTTTTTATGTTTGACCATTCTAAAATGGGTGAACAGAAGCAAATGTGTATATGGCTTAATTTGAATTTGAGTTTGGAGTTTGAATTTGCAAATCCATTGCAATACACTTCAATTAAATTGAATTTGCAACATACCAGTACCTTTCACATCATGGACAACCTTATCATGTGTATGTTCATTTTTACTTCCGAAGTTGTCCCCCCTTGTTGATGATTGCCTCCGATGACAGACATTCCGAGACGGTGATCACCCCGAAGAAGAAGACCACCGTTAAGACCCGTGTACCGTCAGCAAGGCAAGCAAACCCCCTTTGATCATGTCTATAAAAACCTACTTCCCTCTCAGTCTCGCTTATGCATGTTTAGGAGATCACCGAGACACGTTCTTTCGCATAGTTGAACCCATTCTGATGCATGACCTATCATTTTGTCACCGTATTAAGCAAACCACAATCCTAGCAGATTTAGGAGTTGAATGATGAGCATGTGGCCCCTGCAACTGTTACTGCTTATTGCTGCTTAGTGGTACAATGAGGATGTTATGATTGTGAGTCGGGATGGAATGAACAAAGTGATGTTGATGATAACGTGTTGGTGAATCCACCCTAAGCAAAGGTGAACGATGAGAGGCTGTGTAGGAGTACACAGTGGGTTGTCTCGTTGAACACTGCCCTAGGCCCCGAGTTCCTGTTTTGTGATCCAAGACAAAGAGTATGACCACATGTAGGATTTTATGGGAGCCCCGTTTGGCCTCTTTACGTACCCGATCCGGTCCAGGAGTCACACTAGATTCGGGCTTTCCATTTGACCTAACTATAGATATGTGGGTGGACCTGTGAGGCAGTGAAACCATCTGTCAAAGGTGGCGTCTCGGTCCATTGCATTATCTGAGTCCGTTTTGTGGAACCGGTCGGACTCTCGAGCGGTAACAAACTCAGGTAGTCGACTACTGGATTAGAGAAGGTGATGTGAGGGTAGTGCCTTGGTTTCATCCACGTACAACACCCGCTTGAAGGGTGACAAGAACGAGACGATAAGTGATGACACGCGTGTGAAGATGTACACCCCTACAGGGTTAATGAACTATTCGAATAGCCGTGTCCGCGGTTATGGACTACTTGGAGACCTTTACTTGATCATAAACAACTTTAATGGATACTTATAAAACTCGCAAGATAAGTGTGAGTGCTATGGCGTGCTTTCTCGTGGGGAAGTCGAGGAAGTATCCATAGTGGTGTATTGGTTGGAGACTTGGTAGTGGACTCATGTACGCTTCTTACCTCAAGTCTGGTACTCGTAGCACAGGACTAGCCAAGTCAAAGCTGGCACTTCTGCATGATGAACCCCACCTCCTTTACCTTGAAACTTGAGCATGAGTAGTATAGATCTGATGTAAGTCTTGTTGAGTACGACTTTGTACTCACGTTT
Source organism: Bromus sterilis (assembly GCA_950022295.1). Lineage (NCBI taxonomy): Eukaryota > Viridiplantae > Streptophyta > Magnoliopsida > Poales > Poaceae > Bromus > Bromus sterilis. Next base: position 247,218,368 of record OX465601.1, read on the forward strand.
GCTTATTCTATGTTTTAGATGAGAACCCAGACCCCGATGGAGTCACCGACCTGAAGCTCGATGTTGACCTTGGTAGTATAGTTCCAGACAGCAGTCTGGTCCCTCGTGGAAGGGCGTGTATGTTTACAAGGCTTCTCTAAGCCATTTGTTAAACTTGTATTTACTCAGACCTAATTTGCTTCCGTTGTATGATGTAATGTTGATCACAGACATGTGATCTTTGTATGCTCTATGTGTAAGTCAATAAAGAGTACTTTGTAGAGTTATGTGATGATACCTGCTGTTCTACTAGGCATGTGTACTGCGTGTATGTTTATAACATGCATGTCTTAGTATGGGTTTTCGAGACCTTAGTTATGATCTGGCTGGCGGTCTTTTATACACCAAGTGGCCCTTAGATGTGCGCAGCTTGGGGCATCGCGATGCAATTACTCGTGACTCTGTCACGTGCACACTTTGTTGTATGATCGAGCCCGCCCTAGACCCCGACTAAGTGATCAGGCTAGAGTAAGTCTATGTAAGAGTTAGGATTCAATCGATAACATGGTTGAGGCGACTTGTCTATGAGTATGGGATTTCACCACCCATAATCATTTAGACTTGTGAGCGGGCGATGAGGACCCATCTCTGTTGATCATCCGGCCTGAATGGGATGCCCCTCACGTACGATGCTTTCCGAGAGTGTTTAGTGCTTGGCCTTGTCTTCTTAGACAAGTGGGTACGACTCTCGGCTCTCCATGTGATTGAGTTGTGACTGGAATTACATACGCACACCCCGGGTCCCGACAAGATATCTATCAAGAACATATCACTGGTATTAAGTTGCGAATCCCACCCAAAGTGTAAACTCAAAGCAACAGACAACTGCATTAAAAGAACTATGCGTAAAGTAAACAATCCTTGCACCCGCGAGTACAAGCACCGTTGTTTTATCCCTAGTGGGAACATCACATCCCCTAGTCTCATGTTTGTCACTCAAGCTTGACATCAGGGGGCTGAACCCACAATCAAGCATAACGCTCCCTCTTGGAGTTGCAACAAATCACTTGGACAAAGTAAGATACGACAACGGAGAACATGCAAGAATTTACTAAAGAACACAAATATAAAAGAGAACCAAATATATTACTCATCACAATGTGAACATAATCTCATAATCCATCCGATCCCAGCAAACTCAGGATAGCAACATAGAAAACTACAAAAGTGCCTCGATCATGTGAGCCAGCTCACGAGGTCTCGAAAATGAAAGCACAAAGAGGGGAGAGGTACATCACATAGCTACTGGTCATGGACCCACTGTCCAAGGGGGACTACTCACGGCACATCCGGGAGGCGTCCATGGCGATGGATGGTCTCCCGGAGGGGATTCCTCCTTCCGGCAGGATGCTGGGGCAGCTTCTCCTGGCAGCCCCGAATTTGGAACGGTAATAACAGATCGATCTTAGGGGTTTACGTCATGGGGGGGTAAATATAGGCGAAGGGGGGCACCGAGAGAGGCCACAGGGACCCCAGGAGGCCTCCTGGCGCGGCCTAGGGTGGGGCCACGCCAGGGACCCTCCTCGGGCCCTGGTGGGTCTACCCCCCTCCATTCTTGATTATTCGGGAAGCTTCCGGGTGGCTGATTTTTATTGGATTTTTCCGGAATTTATTTTGCACTTTTAATGGCCGGAAAACCTGAAATACAAAAACAGTAGAAAACAGGAACTGGCAACTGGGTGCACTGAGGTAATAGGTTAGTACAAATATGATAAAAAGTGTATGAAAGTTCAAGCAAAACATGGAAAAGTCACACAAATCATGCATGGATCAAGCAGAAATTATAGATATGTTTGGGACGTATCAACATCCCCAAGTTTAATTCCTGCTCGTCCTCGAGTAGGGAAATGATAACAAGCATAATTTCTGTGGCGACATGCCACACAACCATATAAGGACTTTTAAGTAAAGCAATCAAAGCATGCAATCCAATTCAAGTCATAACAAATAAGAGTCTATATTAGCATTGACAAAAGCAACAAAAGAAAAAAGGTGCAAGAGCTCTCGCTGTCCGTGACTCGAATGTCTCCAAATGGTGTTTGCGTGCAAGAAAGGGGATAGGGAATATGAGATAAAAAATAGTTTGTTGAGAACCACTATCTACTAAAATTTCACACTTAGTCTCCTTTGGATTCTTATCTTGACTCGTCCCCAGACCACTAGTCAGGTACAAGTCAAACTGATCCACTCCCTTTCGATATTTTGAGCACTCATGCAATGGATGAGCATGAGCAAGAAAGTTGACACCTAAAAGGCGAAACAGAAAGAATGTCAGAACCCCAACTAGGGTAAGTGCTAGGGTTTGAGTGCCCCTTTGCATCATGTGAAAATTCAAATGGAAATTCAAAAATGGGGGACAAGAAAAGCCCTAAAGAATTTAATTAAATGGCCCGACAAAAAATTTCTTCCAAAAATTCCTCTGGTATTTTTGAAAAGTCTTATAAATATGCATGATCACATATAAAGTGAAGTGGGTCCCACTGCATGCACCAAGATTTTTCAAATATTTCAAACAGGGCTTGGAAATTAAATTAAACTCCAATTTGAATTTCAATTCAAATTGTTTGAATTTCAAAAGTCACCAAAACTTTTCAGTGGCTAGTGGCATGAACCCTAAACCCACATAAAAGTTTTGGGGATTTTTAAAAATGCTCTGGTATTTTATTTATTAGAGCAAACAAATTAGCAGAGAAATAAAAAGAAAAATAGAAGAGAAATAGGAAAATGACTCACCTAGGTTTTTGGCCCACCTAACCTTGGGGCTCGGCCCAGCCCACCAGACGAGCTTGTCGTTTACCTCCCCACCGAGCCAAGCAACTCGGTGGAGGCAGAGCGCGGGCACGGCGCCACCTCATCGCCCTGGAGTTTCTAGACCCCCCCTAGGCCTCCTCCTCGCACCTCGGCGTCATCCAGAACCCCCCGAGCCTATCCCTCTCCTCTAGTTCTTCCTCCGCCCCTCCTCCGCTCGGTTCCGTCGACGGCAGAGAGCTCGCCGGAGCACAGCGGCGCGCACAGCCGTGGACAATGAGCCCCATCCGCCGCGTCGTCGTGTCCAGGCGCTCCACAGCACTCGTCTCCGTCGAGCGGTGCACCCAATCGATCCCGAGGTCTCCCTGAAGTGACACCACCTTCATCAAATCCCCGCCGGCCACCATGAAGTTCCGGCAAGAAATCCACCGCCGCCTCGCCTCCTCCGGTCTCCTCGAGCCCGCCTCTGCGATCACGGTGAGAAGTCGGTTCGTTTACCCCTTCTTCAGCTCTCCCCCATGCCCCCATGCCCGATTCCCTCTTCACCAGTCGCCGGCCGCTGCTGCTCTTCGTCGTCGGCATGCTCCCAAGCCTCCCCTTGAACCCCCGATGGCGCTGCTAGACGCGCGCGAGCCCCAGCAACCCTCCAGTGCATTCCCCGTGCCCTCCCGTGGCCTGTAGCATATTCCGGCGAGCGCCACCATGGCCAGTGCCACCGGCGTCAAGCCGCCGGTCATTAGGGGTTAAACCCCCTGTTAGTTGACCCCTAGGTCAATGACAGGTGGGGCCCTGCCCCTAATAACCCCTGTTTATTTTTAAATAGAGGGGATTAACACCCACTGAGGCTTACAGGTGGGCCCCTGTTGTCAGCCCCCCTGTGACATCACCCCCACGTCACCATGACGCAATAAACAGAAAAACAAATTAAAAGAATTGCAGAGAAATCAGAAAAATCCAGAAAATAGCCAAAATTTCAATAAATCATAGAAAATTCATATTAACTCCAAATTGGACAAATAATATATGAAAAATGATCAGTAGAAAATAATCTATCCAAATATAGAACTTTCAGCTATGTTTGAGTTGAATTTAAAATGGGACCAGTAGCTTTTGCTATTTGGCTTAATTGGAAATAATTCAAATTAAATTCAAGTGCTATTCAAATTTGAACCATTGCAATACACCACATCTCTCTTGAACATCAGAGGCATATCAAACACATGATCACATGGGTTACGATGGACAAACATTAGCAAATGCAAGTTGACCTAATTTGAATAACATTTGGAGTTTGAATTTGAATTAAATTTCAAATCAACTTCAATTAAAATGTGACAAATTGAACCTAGGTCACATCAATAACATTCACATCATGTTAAAACATAAACATGTGCTTGTGCATTCTATTACAATGTTGCCCCCCCTCTTGTTGATGATTGTGCCGGTAATAGTGCCTCCGAGACGGTGATCACCCCCAAAGAAGAAGACCACTGTTAAGAATCGTGTATCGTCAGCAAGGCAAGCAAACCCCATTGATCATGTCTATAAAATCCCAATTCCCTCTCAGTCTCTCTTATGCATGGTTAGGAGATCACCTTGTATCGATTCTACCGCATAGTTGAACCCATATCCGATGCATGACCTATCATCTTGTCACAGTAGTAAGAAAACCACAATCCTAGCTGACATAGGAGTTGATTGATATCATGTGGCCCCTGCAACTGTTACTGCTTATTGCATGATTAGTGGTACAATGAGGTTGCTTTTGATGTGAGTCGGGATGATAGTGAACATGGTGTTCATGAAAGTGAAACTGTGTTGGTGAACCCACCCTAAGCAAAGGTGATCGATGAGAGGCTATGTAGGAGTACACAGTGGGTTTTATCGTTGAACACCGCCTTAAGCACTGAGTTCTTGTATGGTAATCCAAGACAAAGAGTACAACCACACGTTGGGCTCCCTGACCCCTCTCGGCCTAGTACCTTGATCCGTGTTGACGTCCAGGAGTCCCATTAGTTCGGGCCTTCCATTTGACATATGCATATAAAAAGAGTGAGTGGAAATGTTGCATTATCCTAGATATGTGGGTGGATCTGTGAGACTGTGAAACCATCTGTCAGAGGTGGCGTCTCGGTTGCCTACATTGTCTGGGTCCATTTCGTTGATCTGGCCAGACTCTCGAGCGGTGACAAACTCAGATAGTCGACTCCTGGGATAGACCGGTTGTGAGTGAAGTGTCGTGGTGAACATCCTCGCTGTCACCTCTTGAACGGTGGCGAGACCTGGCGGTAACTGATGGTCATGTGTGTGTACTTTACACCCTTGCAAGGTTAACAAAACTATTCGAATAGCCGCGTCCGCGGTTAAGGACTACTTGGAACATGTACCGGATTATTAGACAACTTGAATGGATACTTATAAAACTCGCAAGATAAGCATGAGTGCTATGGTGTGCTCCTCGTGGGGAAGTCGAGGAAGTAACCATAGTGGTGTATTGGTTGGAGACTTGGATAGTGGACTCGTGTACGCTTCTTACCTCAAGTCTGGTACTCGTAGTTCAGGACTAGCCAAGTCAAAGCTGGCACTTCTGCATTGTTGAACCCCACCTCCTTCAACTTGAAACTTGAGCATGAGTAGTGTAGTTCTGATGTAAGTCTTGCTGAGTACGACTTTGTACTCATGTTTGCTTATTCTATGTTTTAGATGAGAAACCAGACCCCGATGGAGTCACCTTCCTGAAGCTCGACGTTGACTAAGCTAGTATAGTTCCAGACAACAGTCTGGTCCCTCGTGGAAGGGCATGTTTGTTGTACAAAGCTTCTCTAAGCCATTTGTTAATCTTGTCTGTACTCAGACCTAATTTTCTTCCGTTGTATGATGTAATGTTGATCACAGACATGTGATCTTTGTATGCTCTATGTGTAAGTCAATAAAGATTACTTGTAGAGTTATGTGATGATACCTGCTGTTCATACTAGACATGTGTGCTGCGTGTATGATTATAACATGCATGTCTTAGTATGGGTTTTCGAGACCTTAGTTGTGATCTGGCTGGCGGTCTTTTATACACCAAGTGGCCCTTAGATGTGCGCAGCTTGGGGCTTCGCGATGCGATTGCTTGTGACTCTGTCACGTGCACATTTTCTTGTATGTTCGAGCCCGCCCTAGACCCCGACTAAGTGATCAGGCTGGAGTAAGTCTATGTAAGAGTTAGGATTCAATCGATAACATGGTTGAGGCGACTTGTCTATGAGTATGGGATTCACCACCCATAAGCATTTAGACTTGTGAGCGGACGATGAGGACCCATTTCAGTTGATCATCCGGCCTGGATGGGATGCCCCTCACGTTTGATGCTTTCCGAGAGTGTTTAGTGCTTGGCCTTGTCTTCTTAGACAAGTGGGTACGACTATCGGCTCTCCATGTGATTGCATCGTGACTGGAATTACATACGCTAATCCCTGGTCCCGACAGACTTGGTACCAGAGCAGGACTGTCTGTAGGATTATTCAACCCTTGGTAGAAGTCGAGTTTAGCACTCTATAGTTATATAGTTACTTGGGTATAAAGGGAACAATGTAAGGCTTCTTTTTCTCCTTACCCTCATCGATCTGAGTTCTGGGTCACCCTTACCTTTTCTACGGGATGATAGGACTAGGATCATCTATGTCTGACTAGAACATCTCGTTGTTTGCCTCCTTGTAGCCGTAGGACAGTTTTGGTCGTCCAGAGTCTTCGTGTTTTGAGTTCCTTGAGGAAGTTCTGTCCAATCTCCTCGAGGTTATATTGTTTTCCATTCCGGTGTAGCCGTTATGCTGCCGGATTTGTTCCGTGTTTCTTTGAGTCATTGCCTTCGCATTATAATCTTTTCCGTATTCATCATGTCCTTCTTGTCTTTGATTCCACCATACAACCTGTTCTGATTGTTGATCTTTATCACACAGGATGTCAGGTGGAACTCGTAGTGCTGTTCATCGGAATCGAGGCCGTGATCGGAATCGAAGTAATGATGAACCTCCACCACCGCCTTCTGCGGCGGAAATCATGATGGAAGCCGAGAAGAATCGACGCGATCAAACACGCCTTCTGGAGCTCATCGAGCAGAATACCTCACGTCATTGCAATGTGGTTTTGAGCATTCAGGATTTCATCCTCCTCAAGCCACCGGTATTCCGATGTTCTTCTGAGCCCCTGGAAGCTGATGATTGGCTCCGCTCCATCGAGCGTAAGCTTGATACTGCACATGTTGCTCCCGATGACCGAGTTATATTCGCGGCATACTTCTTGGAAGGTGCTGCTCTTCAATGGTGGGAGAACTATGTTGCTATGCAGCCAGATGGTCATGTAGTGACTTGGCAGGAGTTCTGTGTTGCCTTTCGAGGGTACCATATTCTGGATGAGTTGATGGAGCGCAAGAAGGAAGAATTTTGCAATCTTACTCAAGGAGAGATGTCCATTCATGAGTATGTGAGAGAGTTCAACCGTCTTGCTCGATATGCCCAAGATGAGATCACCACCGATGCCAGAAAGCAGGCAAGGTTCCGCAAGGGACTTAGCCCCATCCTTCGCCATGATCTCAACCTCATCGAATTTGCCACCTTTGAGGATTTAGTCAACAGATCCTTCAGAGCTGAGGATGGCAATGAAATTTACGAGGAGTATCGCAAGCATGCTCTTAAGCTTGCTTCTTCTTCCAGTTCAGCCCCTCGGAAACGCCGAATTTGGATTCCAACCCGTGCCATACCTCAAAACCTTCTTCAGAGGCCACCACCAAATATATGCCATCCACCTCGACACATTATTCCACCCCGGAATGATGGTGTGCAACCAAGTAACCCCACACCCAGCAATTCAAGCAGGGTTTGTTTCACGTGTGGTCTGACAGGACATCACTTCCGACAATGCCCTACAGTGTTTGTGGCACCCCGTCGACCTAGTCATAAGCCTTCAAAGAAATCCACCACCAAAACCATCCCAGCAAAGCTTTTCGCCACAAGTAGTGGATATGTGAACCAAATCTCAGTTGAGGAAACCACTGCTACTTCTGACGTCATCCTTGGCACACTCCTAGTCAATCATGTTCCCGCCTCCGTTCTTTTCGATCCAGGAGCTTCTCATTCATTCATGTCGGAGATTTATGCACTTCGTCATGAATTCCCTTTTGAAGAAATGTTTTCTCCAATGATCATTCAAACTCCTGGTTCAAAGTGGCAAACTAATAGAGTAAGCCATGGCAATCAAATTGCAATTGATGGTTTAGTATTCCTTGCTTTACTTATAGCCCTCAAGTCTTCGGACATTGATGTCATCCTAGGAATGGATTGGTTATCAAGACATAATGCTTTCCTAGACTGTAAAGCCAAGTCAGTTAAACTTACCCATCCTTCAGGCCAGACCATTGACTACACTTCACCCAGTTCTAGAATCCAGATGCACACTTTGAATGTACTTCCCCTTCCTGACCTTGAAGATGTTCCGGTCGTTCGTGACTTCCCGGATGTCTTTCCTGAAGAACTGTCGGGCATGCCACCCGACAGGTGTGTAGAATTCATAGTGGATCTTATACCAGGCACAACCCCAATTTCTAGACGCCCATATAGAATGGCCCCACATGAGTTAGCTGAGCTAAAAACCCAACTTGATGCTTCGTTGGCAAAAGGCTTCATCCGCCCTAGCTCATCGCCATGGGGTTGCCCCGTTCTGTTCGTCACGAAGAAAGATGGAACAGAAAGGATGGGCGTAGACTATCGCCCGCTAAATCTAGCGACGATAATGAACAATACCCACTGCCCAGGATCAATGATCTTTATGATCAACTTGCTGGATCCTCTGTCTTCTCCAAGATGGATTTGAGATTAGGTTATCGCCAAATCAAAATCCGAAATGAGGACATTCCAAAAATGGCTTTCACTACTCGTTATGGTCTTTACGAGTATACTGTCATGTCCTTCGGTTTAACCAATGCCCCCGCCACATTCTCGCGCTTAATGAATTCGATCTTCATGGAGTACCTAGATAAATTTGTTGTAGTTTATCTTGATGACATTCTCATCTACTCGAAGACCGAAGAAGAGCACGCAGAACATCTTAGGTTGGTATTGATGAAACTTCGAGAGCATCGCCTATATGCCAAGTTATCTAAGTGTGAATTTTGGCTACCAGAAGTGACCTACTTAGGCCACATGATTTCTGCGAAAGGCATTGCTGTCAATCCCGAGAGATTTCAGGCCGTCCTTGACTGGACTCCACCTGAATCGGTTAAGCAAGTTAAGAGTTTTCTTGGCTTAGCAAGCTATTGTCGCAGTTTCGTCGAGAACTTTTCTAAAGTTGCAAAGCCTCTAACTGAACTCCTCAAGAAAGATAAGAAATTCCAATGGACCCCCAAGTGCGAGGAAAGCTTTCAAGAGCTAAAAAGAAGATTGACTTCTGCACCCGTACTTGCACCTCCAGACACCAAAGGGGATTTCGAGATCTATTGTGATGCTTCACGGCAAGGGTTAGGATGCATACTTATGCAAGATAGACATGTGGTAGCTTATGCTTCATGCCAGTTGCGGCCACATGAAGAGAACTATCCTACCCATGATCTTGAACTCGCTGCCGTAGTTTATGCCCTGAAGACTTGGCGACATTACCTCCTTGGTAATCGTTGTGAGATCTATTCCGACCACCAAAGCCTCAAATATATTTTCACCCAGCCAGATCTTAATCTTAGGCAAAGACGCTGGATAGAGTTGATAAAATATTATGACTTAGGAATTTCTTACATCCCAGGCAAAGCCAACGTCATGGCTGATGCACTAAGTCGTAAGTCGTATTGTAACAACCTCATGTTACAACAATATCAACCACTTCTTCATGAGGAATTTCGCAAGCTCAATCTCGAGATAGTTCCTCATGGATTTATTTCTACCTTGGTGGCGAAACCAACACTTGAGGATCAAATCATAGTTGCCCAAAGGCGTGCACGCGGTGTTCGCCGGATCCAGGAGAACATTGCTAGCGGAATTGCTAGATGTTTCTCCACAGATAGCAAAGGAACGGTATTCTTTGAAAATCGTTTGGTAGTACATAAGAATAGGGATCTAAGGCAACTCATCCTCAAAGAATCCCATGACACCCCCCTCTCGATTCATCCCGGTAGCACAAAAATGTACCGAGATCTACGCCAGAGATTTTGGTGGACTAGGATGAAGAGAGACATTGCTCAATTTGTTGCTGAATGTGATGTTTGTCGTCGCATTAAGGCAGAACACCAAAGACCTGCTGGTACACTTCAACCTTTCCGTATTCCTGAGTGGAAATGGGACAAAGTCGGTATGGACTTCATCACCGGCTTTCCAAAAACCCAGAAAGGAAATGATGCCATCTTCGTTGTCATTGACAGACTTTCCAAAGTTGCTCACATACTCCCTGTTCGCGAGTCTATAACTGCTAGCCAGTTAGCGGACTTGTACGTCTCTAGAATTGTGTCTCTTCACGGTGTTCCTTTGGAAATCAATTCTGATCGAGGTAGCCTTTTCACCTCTAGATTCTGGGAAAGCTTTCAGAATGCTATGGGAACTCATCTCTCCTTTAGCACAGCTTTCCATCCTTAGTCTAGCGGTCAAGTTGAAAGGGTTAATCAAATCTTGGAAGCCATTCTCAGAGCTTGTGTTATATCTTTCGGAAAGAATTGGGAGAAGTCTCTTCCATTTGCCGAATTTTCTTATAACAATAGTTTCCAATCTAGTCTGAACATGGCTCCTTTTGAACTCCTATATGGACGACGATGTCGAACACCCTTGAATTGGTCAGAAAACGGTGAAAGACAATTCTTTGGACCGGATATGATCAAGGAAGCAGAAGAGCAAGTTCGCATTATTCGTGATCGATTGAAAGCCGCACAGTCTCGTCAGAAAAGCTACTATGATCGTCATCATAGGCAAGAAAGCTACAATCTAGATGAGAAGGCTTACCTCCGGGTTACTCCTCTGAAGGGAACCCAACGCTTTGGTATCAAAGGCAAGTTGGCCCCATGTTACATCGGACCTTTCCGCATTCTCGCTAAACGTGGAGAAGTTGCCTACCAACTTGAACTACCCCCGCACCTTTCCCGAGTACATGATGTATTCCATGTGTCACAACTCAGGCGTTGCTTCAAGGACCCCATCTGCGAAGTCGACCATGAAGCGCTTGATCTCCAAGATGACCTTTCTTATCGAGAGTACCCCGTTTGTATTCTTGATTCAGCAGAGCGTTTCACTCGTCTTCAGAAGATCAAGTTCCTCAAAGTGCAATGGTCACACCACTCCGAGAAAGAAGCAACATGGGAAAGAGAAGACCGTCTCCGTGTCGAGTACCCCACCTTCCTCCCGACGACTTCTGAATCTCAGGACGAGATTCTTTTGAGTGGGGGCGAGTTGTCAGAACCCCAACTAGGGTAAGTGCTAGGGTTTGAGTGCCCCTTTGCATCATGTGAAAAATTCAAATGGAAATTAAAAAATGGGGGAAAACAAAAGCCCTAAAGAATTTAGTTAAATGGCTAGACAACAAATTTCTTCCAAAAATTCCTCTGGTATTTTTGAAAATTCTTATAAATATGCATGATCACATATAAAGTGAAGTGGGTCCCACTGCATGCACCAAGATTTTTCAAATATTTCAAACAGGGCTTGGAAATTAAATTAAACTCCAATTTGAATTTGAATTCAAATTTTTTGAATTTCAAAAGTCACCAAAACTTGTGAGTGGCTAGTGGCATGAACCCTAATCCCACATAAAAGTTTTGGGGATTTTTAAAAATACTCTGGTATTTTATTTATTAGACCAAACAAATTAGCAGAGAAATAAAAAGAAAAGCAGAAGAGAAATAGGAAAAGGACTCACCTGGGTTTTTGGCCCAACTTACCTTGGGCCTCGGCCCAGCCCACCAGACGAGCTTGTCGTCTACCTCCCCGCCGAGCCAAGCAGCTCGGTGGAGGCAGAGCGCAGGCACGGCCCCACCTCGTCGCCCTGGAGTTTCTAGACCCCCCTAGGCCTCCTCCTCGCACCTCGACGTCGTCTAGAACGCTCCCGAGCCTGTCCCTCTCCTCTGGTTCTTCCTCCGCCCCTCCTCCGCTCGTTTCCGTCGACGATAGAGAGCTCGCCGGAGCACAGCAGCGCGCACAGCCGTGGCTAATGAGCCCCATCCGCCGCGCTGTCGTGTCCAGGCGCTCCACAGCGCTCGTCTTCATCGAGCGGTGCACCCAATCGAGCCCGAGGTCGCCCTGAAGTGACGCCACCTTCATCGAATCCCCGCTGGCCACCGTGAAGCTCCGGCAAGAAATCCACCGCCGCCTCGCCTCCTCCGGTCTCCTCGAGTCGTCCTCTGCGATCAGGGTGAGCAGTCGGTTCATTTACCCCTTCTCCCGCTCTCCCCCGTGCCCCCGTGCCCGATTCCCTCTTCACCAGTCGCCGGCCGCCGCTGCTCTTCGTCGCCGGCGTGCTCCCAAGCCTCCCCTTGAACCCCCGATGGCGCTGCTCGACGCGCGCTAGCCCCAGCAACCCTCCAGTGCATTCCCCGTGCCCTCCCGTGGCCCGTAGCACTATTCCGGCGAGCGCCGCCATGGCCAGTGCCACCGGCGTCAAGCCGTCGGTCATTAGGGGCTAAATCCCCTGTTAGTTGACCCCCAGGTCAATGACAGGTGGGGCCCTGCCCCTAATAACCCCTATTTATTTTTAAATAGAGGGGATTAACCCCCACTGATGCTTATAGGTGGGCCCCTATTGTCAGCCCCCCTGTGACATCACCCCCACGTCACCATGACGCAATAAACAGGAAAACAAATTAAAAGAATTCCAGAGAAATCAGAAAAATCCAGAAAATAGCCAAAACTTCAATAAATCATAGAAAATTCATATTAACTCCAAATTGGACAAATAATATATGAAAAATAATCAGCAGAAAATAATCTATCCAAATATACAGCTTTCAGCTATGTTTGAGTTGAATTTAAAATGGGACCAGTAGCTTTTGCTATTTGGCTTAATTGGAAATAATTCAAATTAAATTCAAGTGCTATTCAAATTTGAACCATTGCAATACACCACATCTCTCTTGAACATCAGAGGCATATCAAACACATGATCACATGGGTTACGATGGAAAAACATTAGCAAATGCAAGTTGACCTAATTTGAATAACATTTGGAGTTTGAATTTGAATTAAATTTCAAATCAACTTCAATTAAAATGTGACAAATTGAACCTAGGTCACATCAATAACATTCACATCATGTTAAAACATAAACATGTGCTTGTGCATTCTATTACAATGTTGCCCCCCCCCCTCTTGTTGATGATTGTGCCGGTAATAGTGCCTCCGAGACGGTGATCACCCCCGAAGAAGAAGACCACTGTTAAGAACCATGTATCGTCAGCAAGGCAAGCAAACCCCATTGATCATGTCTATCAAATCCCAATTCCCTTTCAGTCTCTCTTATGCATGTTTAGGAGATCACCTTGTATCGATTCTACCGCATAGTTGAACCCATATCCGATGCATGACCTATCATCTTGTCACAGTAGTAAGAAAACCACAATCCTAGCTGACATAGGAGTTGATTGATATCATGTGGCCCCTGCAACTGTTACTGCTTATTGCATGATTAGTGGTACAATGAGGTTGCTTTTGATGTGAGTCGGGATGATAGTGAACATGGTGTTCATGAAAGTGAAACTGGGTTGGTGAATCCACCCTAAGCAAAGGTGATCGATGAGAGGCTGTGTAGGAGTACACAGTGGGTTGTCTCGTTGAACACCGCCTTAAGCACCGAGTTCTTGTATGGTAATCCAAGAGAAAGAGTACAACCACACATTGGGCTCACTGACCCCTCTCGGCCTAGTACCTTGATCCGTGTTGACGTCCAGGAGTCACATTAGTTCGGGCCTTCCATTTGACATATGCATAGAAAAAGAGTGAGTGGAAATGTTGCATCATCCTAGATATGTGGGTGGATCTGTGAGACAGTGAAACCATCTGTCAGAGGTGGCGTCTCGGTTTCCTACATTGTCTGCGTCCGTTTCGTTGATCCGGCTGGACTCTCGAGCGGTGAAAAACTCAGATAGTCGACTCCTGGGATAGACCGGTTGTGAGCGAAGTGTCGTGGTGAACATCCTCTCTGTCACCTCTTGAACGGTGGCGAGACCTGGCGGTAACTGATGGTCATGTGTGTGTATTTTAAACCCTTGCAAGGTTAACAAAACTATTCGAATAGCCGCGTCCGCGGTTAAGGACTACTTGGAACCTGTACCTGATTATTAGACAACTTGAATGGATACTTATAAAACTCGCAAGATAAGCGTGAGTGCTATGGTGTGCTCCTCGTGGGGAACTCGAGGAAGTAACCATAGTGGTGTATTGGTTGGAGACTTGGATAGTGGACTTGTGTACGCTTCTTACCTCAAGTCTGGTACTCGTAGTTCAGGACTAGCCAAGTCAAAGCTGGCACTTCTGCATTGTTGAACCCCAGCTCTTTCAACTTGAAACTTGAGCATGAGTAGTGTAGTTCTGATGTAAGTCTTGCTGAGTACGACTTTGTACTCACGTTTTCTTATTCTATGTTTTAGATGAGAAACCAGACCCCGATGGAGTCACCTTCCTGAAGCTCGACGTTGACTATGCTAGTATAGTTCCAGACAGCAGTCTGGTCCCTCGTGGAAGGGCATGTTTGTTGTACAAGGCTTCTCTAAGCCATTTGTTAATCTTGTCTGTACTCAGATCTAATTTGCTTCTGTTGTATGATGTAATGTTGATCACAGACATGTGATCTTTGTATGCTCTATGTGTAAGTCAATAAAGAGTACTTGTAGAGTTATGTGATGATACCTACTGTTGATACTAGACATGTGTGCTGCGTGTATGATTATAACATGCATGTCTTAGTATGGGTTTTCGAGACCTTAGTTGTGATCTGGCTCGCGGTCTTTTATACACCAAGTGGCCCTTAGATGTGCGCAGCTTGGGGCATCGCGATGCGATTGCTCGTGACTCTGTCACGTGCACATTTTGTTGTATGATCGAGCCCGCCCTAGACCCCGACTAAGTGATCGGGCTTGAGTAAGTCTATGTAAGAGTTAGGATTCAATCGATAACATGGTTGAGGCGACTTGTCTATGAGTATGGGATTCACCACCCATAAGCATTTAGACTTGTGAGCGGACGATGAGGACCCATTTCAGTTGATCATCCGGCCTGGATGGGATGCCCCTCACGTTTGATGCTTTCCGAGAGTGTTCTGTGCTTGGCCTTGTCTTCTTAGACAAGTGGGTACGGCTCTCGGCTGTCCATGTGATTGCATCGTGACTGGAATTACATACGCTAATCCCGGGTCCCGACAAAGAAGGTGGAGGAGGAAGACAAAAACGTGTGAAAGGCTCACATCAAAGAGGACAATCATAGGCAAGAGAAGGCCATATGATAGAGATGATGTGAGGAGCAGGGATTGCCATGCAACGGATGCACATGTGAGCTAAAATCTCTCCAACGGAACTAGTGGGGGTGCATCCAACTTGCTTGCTCAAGAAGACCTAGAGCTCATTTGAGGAGGCTCATCATTGGAATATACAAGCCAAGTTCTATAGTGTGAAGGGTCCCCACATAGCTATATGCATGTATGATGATCTCTATGGAGTACAAGGGATAGAGGATGAAGTATTGTGCCCCCTTCACTCTTTTATTTTTCTTTTTTTCTCTTTTTTCTATTTTTCGTATTTTTTTGGTGGCCTCAATGGCTCTTTCTATTTCTCTCATTTGTCCTCTTTGAGATATTTTGATTTTGTCCTCTTTGGGATCTTTTCCTCACTTTAGGGGAAACACTCTATATTTTACAAGGATATAGGAGATCTTTCACACTTTACAAAGGTACTCACATAAAGAAACTGTAACTCTCATGATGCAAATGTATGCCTCTGCCAGGGTAGCAGGATATGCAATGATACTAGCGCGTTGATACGTCCCAAACGTATCTATAATTTCTTCTTGCTCCATGCATGTTTTGTGTGACTTTGCCATGTTTTGCTTGAACTTTCATACACTTTTGAACCTATTTGGACTAACCTATTAACTCAGTACACCCAATTGCCGAGTATTTCAGGTTTTCCGGCCATTAAAAGTGCTCCAAAAATTCCGGGAAAAATATAAAAAAAATCAGCGCAACAGAAGCTTCCGGAATCACCAAGAGAGGGAAGGGGGGACACCACCAGGCAGCCAGGAGGGAAGGTGGCGCGGCCCCACCCTGGGCCACGCCAAGGACCCTCCAGACTGCCTCGTGGGTCCCCTCGATGCCCCCCTTGGCCTATATTTGCCCCTCGGTGTGGAAACCCCTAATATCGATCTCTTTCTCGTGAACTCCCCTCTTTAGCGCCACCGGTGCCGTTTCAAGATCGAGGCTGCGTGGAGAAGCTGCCCCGGCACCCTGCCGGAAGGAGGAACCCCCTCTGGGAGACCATCCATAGCCATGGACGCCTCCCGGATGTGCCGTGAGTAGTCCCCCTTGGACCATGGGTCCGTGACCAGTAGCTATGTGATGAATCTCTCCCCCTTTTGTGCTTCCACTTTCGAGTCCTCGTGAGCTGCCTCACATGATCGAGGCATCTATGTAATTTCTGCTGTTGCTATGCTGAGTTTGTTGGGATCTGATGGATTATGAGACTATGTTCAGATTGTGATGAGTAATATATTTGGTTCTTCTATTTTATATTTTGTTCTTGAGTAAAGTCTTGCATGTTCTCCCTTGCGGTATTTGCTTTGGCCAAGTATTTTATTTCCAACTCCAAGAGAGAGCGTTATGCTCGATTGTGGGTTCAGCCCCTTGATGTCTAGCTTGAGTGACAGAAACATGAGACTAGGGGATGTGTTGTTGCCACCAGGGATAAAACAACGGTGCTTGTACCTGCGGGTGCAAGGATTGTTTACTTTACGCAAAGTTCTTTTAATGCAGTTGTCTGTTGCTTTGAGTTTACACTTTGGGTGGGATTCGAAACTTAATACCAGCGAGATGTTCTAGATAGATATCTCAAGGTGGATTATTCGTAGTAGATGCAGATGGATTTCGGTCTACTTACCTTGGCGTACTGCCCATTGCTTTTGAGCCCTTCCTTTCTTTGCAGGATAGTTAGCATTAAAGGTGCCTTCATAATCTTGTCAATTTCCCAACTGTGATTTGTTTACATCGCTAGCACTTTTATCGTCTTTTGGGAGAGAGACATCACTAGTGAAAATCAAGGGACCCCGGCCCATCTTCACATTATTGTTCACACCCTCAATTTACTTTCAGCTTTTACTTTCCTTTGTACCTTTTATCTCTTGCGTTGATCCTTTGTAAACGACCAGGCCGGAGGAATTGACAACTCCTCTGAACTCGTTGGGAGCAAAGTTATTTGTTGCTGTGTGCAGGTGCACGACAACACCCTAGTCAAGAAGCAATTTCTGGCGCCGTTGCCACCTACTTGTATCTCCTGAGTCCTACTGGTTCGATAACCTTGGTATCTTCACCGAGGGAAACTTGCTGCTGCACTGCATCTCAAACCTTCCACTTGGGGTAACCAACGAGGGGCGAGAAGCCATCACGCGTCATGTATCAATGATTAGTGCAAGGCCCAACTAGCATGCGGCTCATCGATCAAGCAAGTAGCATGTATGACATGAAGATCAAGTCATGAGAAGATGGATGTTGCATGGCAATGTATCTCGGAAAGGCTATGGAAATGCCTTGATAGGTAGGTATGGTGGCTGTTTTGAGGAAAGATATAAGGAGGTTTATGATGACAGAGCGTATCGTGCCAAGGGTTTGGATGTATCGGCGAAGGTGGACGCCAACTCTCGGAGTGAGAAGAAGGAAATGCACGGCACCTGAGAGGCTACCAAAATATGGGAGGTGGAAGTGTCAACTTTCGAATACTCACATTAGTCCGAAGAACTCATGCACTTATTATCGGTAACTCTCAATCTAATCAGGAGGTTCACAAAGAAACAAGTACCCCGAGGAGGAGTGTATGGGGGTTTGGTTATCCTTGCGCATCCTCGACTCATGGTACGTGAGTGTACTCTAATATTCGAACCCTCCAGAGGTTAGTGATCCATCTAGTAGCTAGATCTCTCAACAGGGGTTTTTTGGTTTACGAAAATCACACAGATTACCCAAAATGCGACATCTATCACTAATAGGCTCGAGCTCTTGACACCATAAGTTCAAACATTACTCTAGTCAATACCTCAAAACTATTTCAAGTTACTACTACAAAGGGAATAGCAACTTCAACTACCTACTTTCTAGTCAAGACACAGAACTCAGTGCAATAGGCAAACTCTCTAAACAAGATAAAACATGCAACCTATTGAAAGTTCAACCTAAGAAAAAGAAAAGATCTAGAAGGAAACTAAAGCACAACAACTAAACAGGGCAGCAGCTAAGAAAATAAAAAGAACAACTCACAACTAAAGAAAATAAACATGCAAATCCTATGAGGAGTTATAGTTCAAGCGAAGCGTGTTTCTCTCCCAAACAAAAAGAAAGATGGGGTCTAACTTGTTCTGAACAGCAAACAAAGCAAAAACAAACCTAAGAAAAGTAAACAGCGAGACGCTCCAAGCATAGCACATAACGCATGAAGTGATAAAAATATAGTGAAATGAGGGACGAACTGATAATTGTTGATGAAGAAGGGGATGCACGGGGGCATCCCCAAGCTTAGACGCTTGAGTCTCCTTGAATATTTATTGGGGGTGCACATGGGCATCCCCAAGCTTGAGCGTTTGACACTCCAGGATCTTCTTTCATCATCTTCCATCGCACACTTGAAAACTCCCTTCATACATAAATAATTGTAAACTGATTAGAGAGGTTAGTACCCTATTAAAATAATTTTTCCCTTACTGGAAATAAATATATTCTTGAAGAGCTACTGTTTCTCAATATTTCCAAAAAGTGTTTGCAAAGAAAAAGAAAGCTTAAGGTTTGCAAAAGTTAGGAGAGACAAAACGTGGCAGAATCTGTGAAAAACAGAACAATAGGTAGTAAAGAATTTTTTAGGGGCACTTATGCAACTCAAATCAATAAACTCGGAACATACGAAAGTTCCGTGATTGTATAGGGCACGTTGTGTAAAAAATTCAGCTCAAAAAGATGAACTGGTAAGTTTGTACGATTTTTTTTGTCACGAGGACATAATCGGTTTGTGGGACAACATGTCAAAACTTTCACTTCCCTTGTCATATGAGGCTATAAATGGCACAAAGCTTGAAAAGTAAAGATACAATGATGTTGCTACGGTAGTAACAATCATCAAGACCACTAAAAACAGAAGAAAAACAAAAAGGAAAACCTAAATTTGTTGCGGGCTGCCTCCCAAAAGCGCTTCTTTAAAGCCATTAGCTAGGCTTAAAGCAAAAGATCAAGTTGTATCAATTGATCCATCATCGAGATCATCAAAAAGCTCTTAAATAGTACAACTAGTCTGAAGAGGTTTCTCAAATAAAGGCCGAATAAAAATTCTTCTAGGGATAAAATCAAAAGGAGGAAAATCAATTGGAGTTTCAAAATTAAAGATAGGTATCTCCTTCAAAGTCTTCAGTGTTTCAACTCTTTTGGCAATAGGTGCATCAGCTTTAGCTCATCGAACCTTAGGGACGTAAACTAACTTGGGTTCCTTTCTTCCCAGAGTTTCATCCTTTTTGGTTTTTATTGAGGAAAAGTTAGTTCCTAGAGTTTCAATAATTTCCTCAATCTTTTCTATCCTAGAAGACTTCTCATCAAGGGATTTGATAGCCTCCAAAGTTTTGATAGTTTTTTGCATGGAGCTATTTAGCCTATTCAAATTCCCTTGAATCTTACGATCCAACTCATTTACCTTATCGATACTTGGCATCTCTAACTCTATTTTTTCAAGTTTTCTCATAATGTGAGCTAGACTAATGTCCTCCTTAATACTAGCAATGGGGAGACTTCCAACAAGATTTTCAATAATATTAAGGGCTTCCCAAACTGGAGCCTCTATAAAGTTCCCATTGATAGCAGTGTCTAAAACAAACCTATTCCAAGAAGTAATCCCAACATAAAAATTTCTAAGCAGCATAGTAGTGGATTTCTTCTTGGTGGCCCTCTTTTGAGAATCATTAATTCTATACCAAGCATCTTTCAGACTTTCACCACCTCTCTGAGTAAAGGTAAGTACTTCTGCCTCACAGAAAGCAAAAGGACCAGCGATACTGGTAACTACTAGCAAAGTAACAGTTATTTTTGGTATTTTTTATAAGGGACACAAAAGTAAAAACTGAAAGGTAAACTAACAAGACTAAAAAGCAAAGATAAAAGATAGTGTGCAACTCCCCTTTCTTTTAGACTGGAGTCCCCAGCAACGGCGCCAAAAATTTCTTGATGCTAGCAAGGAATATAATTCTCTCGCTTCTCGTTGGTTACCCCAAGTGGAAGGTGAGATGTAGCGTAGCAGCAAATTTCCCCTATCTTGTAGAGGATAGGGTTTGTCTCCCGTAGGACTCGTAGAGATACAAGAAGGTGGTAAAGTGAATAATGGTGCCGAGGTTTCTACTTCACCTGGACCTGCACACACAACAAATAACTTTGCTCCCAACGAGTACAGAGGAGTTGTCAATTCCTCCGGCCTTGCTGTTTACAAAGGATCAACACAAGAGATAATAATAGTGGAAACTGAAAGTAAGAACTGAAAGTAAATTTAAGGTGTAAACAATTGTGGAAATATTGACCGGGGTCCCGTGATGTTGACTAGTGATGTCTCTCTCCCAAAAGACGATAAAAGTGCTAGCGAGGTAAACAAATCACAGCTGGGTAATTGACAAGATTATAAACGCACCGCAATGCTAACTATGCTACAAAAGAAAGGAAGAGGCTCAAAAGCAATGGGCAGTACGCCAAAGTAAGTAGACCGAAATCCATCTGCATCTACTACAAATCATCCACCTTGAGATATCTATCCAGAACATCTCGTTGGTATTAAGTTGCGAATCCCACCCAAAGTGTAAACTCAAAGCAACAGACAACTGCATTAAAAGAACTATGCGTAAAGTAAACAATCCTTGCACCCGCAAGTACAATCACCGTTGGTTTATCCCTGGTGGCAACAACACATCCCCTAGTCTCATATTTCTGTCACTCAAGCCAGACATCAAGGGGTAGAACCCCTAATCAAGCATAACGCTCCCTCTTGGAGTTGCAACAAATCACTTGGCCAAAGTAAGATACGGCAACGGAGAACATGCAAGAATTTACTAAAGAACACAAATATAAAAGAGAACCAAATATATTACTCATCACCATCTGAAAATAATCTCATAATCCATCAGATCCCAGCAAACTCAGCATAGCAATATAGAAAACTACAAAAGTGCCTCGATCATGTGAGGCAGCTGATACGTCCAAAAAGAATCACTATTTTACATTGTGATTTCACCCTATTCATTGATATATTCCAATTTAAAGTATTGTTCTTATGTTGTTTTGGCTTATTTTACACAGTTTACAACTTTTCGGTGTAGAAGCAGCAGGACCATAATTCAGCGGTAAGAAGTGGATACCAAGTTGCTGAATCTGATCAAGTCCAAATGCGATGAAATTTTATGGGGAGCATTTTTATGAAGATTGACTGGGGATCACCGAAGGAGGAGGTGAGGGGACCCACCAGGCAGCCAGAAGGGTGCCTGGCGCGGCCCCCCTCCTGGTCGCGCCAGGCACCCTCCAGGGTGCCTGGTGGCCCCCCTCGGTGCCCCCTTTCGCCTATATAAGCCCCCTGGGGTGGAAACCCCTAAAGAGAGTCGTTTCCGTGTTTCGCCGCCGCCACGGGGCAGAAACCTACAGAGGAGAAAAGCCATCTCCGGCGAGCAGATTCCGCCGGGGAGATCATCTCCCGGAAGGGGAGATCGTCGCCATCATCATCATCATCGTCACGGGCATCATCGAGATCATCATCAACATCATCCCCAACATCAGCACCATCTCCATCTCCATCCCATCTCATCTCACAATTGCAACTTGTGTTGTAATACGTACTATCTATCCTCTCTACTCTGTTGGTGTTGATTACTACTTTGTGGTGAATGCTATTGAGTTTTGTTGGAGAAATATCATTGTGTCTAGATTGTTTACCACCCATCTATCGCCTCTGATCATTATCTCTTTTATGTCTTTTGAGTAGTTACTTTAGTTCTTGAGAACATGGGAGAAGTCTAGTTGTTAGTAGTCAGATGATGTTGAAGTATTATGTGTTGTTTGATACTTAAGTTGTGTTGTTATTTCTCTAGTGGTGTTATGTGAGTCGAACACATAAAACTTCACCTTTCATGGGCCTAGAGGAATATATTGTGCACAAAGGATGCTTATGGTGGGTTGCCGGAGTGACAGAAACCTGAACCCCAGTTCGTAGACTTCCGCACAAGGGAGTTATGGATCCTTGATTGTAATGTTGTGGTTAGGCTTATGCCTTAATTACTACCTTGTATTTGCGGATGCTTGCAAGGTGTGTAATCATAAGAGTACACTTATCTTAGTCTAGAAGGTGTACTAGCATTGATCCACCCACCGACACTTATCAACACGATACATATTACTTGGCGGAGTATGGTGAAAGTGACTTGACTATCTCTCCCATGTTTTCTCGAGAACGTTTTAGCTTTTATAAGTTCAGTTCCTAGGCTTATCCTTGTGAAAGGATTGGGCCACTTGCTACTCCTCAGTTACCCTGTTTACTTTGCCTGTCTTTTACTTTTCTGTTGCTTAAACCAAAAACCCCTAAATATTTACCTTTGAGTGTTTGCATCCCTTTCCTTATCCAGTGTCACTTATCACCACCTTCTGCTCCTCATTGGATCGATACTCTTATTTATCGAAAAGCTACAATTGATCCCCTAGACTTGTGGGTTATCAAGAATCGTTTATTGGCGCGGTTAACAGGGAAGGCAACCCAACTAAACCTATTAACTTCTCCACCATCAACGAGCTTTTCTGGCGCCGTTGCCGGGGAGTGTAGCGCTATTGGTAAGTGAAGCCGGTAAGGGAACTTTTATTTTCTGTTGTTACTTTCAGTCCTTATGGACTCTTCTGTTGTTGGTTCGTTGCTGGTATGGAGCCGCCCCACGACTGTGGTGGTCACTCCTACTCCTACTGAAATTGTGCCCTATAAAATACCATCTGGTATTGTTGATTATGTCTTGGCTAATCGTTATACAGGAGAAGGACATCCGGGAGAACACCTGCTATATTTATCACAATTATGTTCTTTATTTAAGCTTGCAGGTGTGACGATGGAGTTCGTCATGAAGAAACTATTCTCCATATCACTCAAAGATAATGCTTCAGATTGGTATAAGATACTCGATAACTCTGATCTGCTTGAATGGCCAGAGCTTATGTCTCTCTTTTATGCAAAGTTTTATCCTCTTCGTGAAATTCACCAAGACAGGAACTACATCTACAACTTTTGGTCTCGCGACGGAGAGAGCATCGCTCAAGCTTGGGGGAGACTGAAGTCCCTCATGCTCAAATGCCCAAACCATGAGCTCCCCAAGGAAATTATACTTACACAAATTTTTATACCAGGCATTCTCGTCAGGACAACGAGATGTTGGATGCCTCCTCTAGTGGGGTATTCCAGACCAGAAGTATGGAAGAAAAATGGGATCTTATAGAAAGGATCCAGAAGAACACTGAAGACTGGGAAATTGATAAAGGTATTGAACCCGCTATAAACTATGAGCATCACTACATTGACAGTTATGTGAAGACTGATTACTTTAATACCTTTTTCTCTAAAATTGGTCTTGACTCCCAGCTAATGGTTGACTTTTGCAAGGACTTTGCTTCTCATATTGATTCTTCCAGGAAGGAGAGTCCACATCATAAACCTTTCAAGGAGTCACCAATTGAGATTAATGTTACTGATCCTGTTTTACCTGTAGTTGTGTATGAACAACCTCCTTATCCCTCCAGGATAAAGGAGCACTCTTTTGTTACAGGTATTCTAAACAAGAATAGAAGGACCACTGACGAACCTGAGTACATGATCAAGGTCCAGCCTCAAGTTGCAATGGTCAAGGATCTGGTAACAAGTGATATCGAAGAATCCACAATTAGTTTTTGTGCTGTTGCCACTAACATTGTCACAGCCAGGAACAAAGGCCAAATTTCAGGTACACCAGTTGTATCTGTCAAAATGGGAGATCATAATTACTATGGGCTATGTGATTTGGGATCTAGCGTCAGCGCTATTCCCTTCACACTTTATCAAGAAATCATGCATGAGATTCAACCGTGTGAGATCGAGGACATAGATGTCACTATCCATCTTGCAAATAAACAAAAAATCTCTCCAGTTGGGATTGTAAGAGATGTTGAAGTACTCGGCGGGAAGGTAAAATATCCTACAGACTTTCTTGTACTTGGTTCAGTGCAATATAGGTTTTGCCCTATTATCTTTGGTAGGCCCTTCCTCAGCACTTGCGGAGCTATAATAGATTGCAAGAAAGGTAAAGTTTCTGTTGAATTCAACGGTGAGTCGTATGAATTTAATTTTTCTAAGTTTTCTAAGCAGCCTCGTGGTCCTGACCTGTCAAGTAATGACAAAATTATTGAAGAAATTGCTTCCATTTCTATTCCTCCTAATGACACTTTGCAGCAATTTATGGAAGACCATGAGAATGATATACATATGCAGGAGAGGGATGAACTAGAAGACATATTTTTAAGACAAACTCCAACCCTGAAGCACAACCTCCCGGTTGAACCTTTAGGAATCCTCTCGCAACCGAAAGAATACCAGGTGTTCGACCTAAAACCACTACCCGATACGCTCAAGTATGCTTATTTAGATAAAAATAAAGTATATCCTGTTATTATCAATTTTAACCTTTCAGGGTATGAAGAAGAGCGATTATTGGAGACACTCCGCAGACACCGAGGTGCTATTGGCTATACTCTTGATGATCTCAAGGGTATTATTCCATCCATTTTCCAACATACAATCAATCTCGAGCCCGATGCTGAACCGGTTGTTGATCATCAACGACGATTGAACCCAAAGATGAAGGACGTGGTTAGGACGGAGGTTCTCAAACTTCTAGCCGCAGGTATCATCTATCCTATAGCTGATAGTAAGTGGGTAAGTCCCGTTCATTGTGTTCCTAAAAAAGGAGGTATGACTGTTGTTCCTAATGATAAAAATGAACTAATACCTCAGAGGACTATTATTGGATATAGAATGTGTATTGATTTCAGGAAGTTAAACAAGGCCACCCAGAAGGACCACTATCCTTTGCCCTTTATTGATGAGATGCTCGAGCGGTTGTCTAAAAACACCCACTTCTTCTATCTTGATGGGTACTATGGCTTCTCCCAGATTCACGTCAACACCGCGGATCAAGAGAAGACCACTTTCACGTGTCCTTACGGTACTTATGCTTATAGGCGTATGCCTTTCGGTTTGTGTAATGCACCTACTACTTTTCAGAGGTGTATATCTGTAATATTTCATGGTTTCTGTGAGGAGATTGTAGAAGTTTTCATGGACGACTTTTCCGTCTATGGAAACTCCTTTGACCACTGTCTCCACAATCTTAATAAAGTTTTGTAGAGATGTGAAGAAACAAATTTGGTGCTCAATTGGGAGAAGTGCCATTTCATGGTTAACGAAGGGATAGTTCTTGGACACAAGATTTCCGAAAGGGGAATAGAAGTGGACAAGGCAAAAATTGAAGCTATTGAAAGGATGCCTTATCCAAGGGACATTAAAGGTATTCGTAGTTTTCTAGGTCATGCTGGTTTCTATAGAAGATTTATCAAGGACTTTTCTAAGACCTCGAGACCCCTTACCAATCTTCTCCAGAAGGATGCTCCTTTTGTATTTGATGAAGATTGTAAGGAAGCTTTCGAAGTTCTTAAGAAATCCTTGATAACCGCTCCTATAGTACAACCACCTGACTGGAATTTGCCCTTTGAAATTATGTGTGATGCTAGTGATTTTGCTGTTGGATCTGTTTTAGGACAAAGGGTTGACAAGAAGTTGAATGTCATCCACTATGCCAGCAAAACACTTGATAGTTTTCAAAATAATTATTCTACTACCGAGAAGGAATTCTTGGCAGTGGTGTTTGCTTGTGATAAGTTTAGGCAGTATATTGTTGATTCTAATGTTATTATTCATACTGACCATGCTGCCATTAAGTATCTTATGCAGAAAAAGGATGCCAAACCAAGATTCATTAGGTGGGTACTCCTTCTTCAAGAATTTGATTTGCAGATTGTCGATAGAAAAGGTGAAGACAATCCGGTGGCGGATAATCTTTCAAGGATGGAAGATATCTCAGTCAACGACAATTTCCCAGATGAACAGCTTGCTGTTGTAAAAGTACAATCTCATTCCGACCCTTGGTTTGCAGATTATGCTAATTTTATCATTGCAAAGTTTTTGCCTCCAGGTTTCACATTTCAGCAGAGGAAGAAATTCTTCACGGATTTGAGGCATTACTTTTGGGATGATCCACATCTTTATAAAGAAGGTGTGGACGGGATCGTAAGAAGGTGTATACCGGAGCACGAGCAGCAGGACATTCTTCGACAATGTCACGATAGTCCCTATGGAGGACATCATGCCGGTGAAAGGACCGCACATAAAGTTTTACAATCAGGTTTTTATTGGCCTGCTCTCTTTAAGGACGCCCGAAGGTACGTTCTATCTTGTGATAAGTTTCAGAGAGTTGGTAACATTAGCAGGAGAATGAGATGCCTATGAATTACTCACTAGTGATCGAACATTTCGATTGCTGGGGTTTTGATTTTATGGGTCCTTTTCCTCCTTCACACAAGTACACACACATCTTAGTTGTTGTTGATTATGTAACCAAGTGGGTTGAAGCAATCCCCACTGAGAGTGCTGATCACAAGACATCTTTGAAAATCCTCAAAGATGTAATTTTTCCTAGGATTGGAGTACCAAGGTACCTCATGACAGATGGAGGGTCACACTTCACGCATGGAGCTTTTAGGAAAGCTCTAGCCAAGTACGATGTCAATCATAGGATTGCATCATCGTACCACCCTCAAACTAGTGGGCAAGTTGAGCTCACCAATACAGAGATCAAGTTGATCTTGCAGAAAACAGTAAACAGTTCTAGAAAGGACTGGTCAAAGAAGTTCGGAGATGCTTTGTGGGCGTATAGAACTGCTTACAAAAACCCCATGGGCATGTCTCCGTATAAGATGGTCTATGGAAAGGCTTGCCATTTACCATTAGAGTTAGAGCATAAAGCTTTCTGGGCTGTCAGAGAGCTGAATGCTGACCCAAAGTTAGCTGGTGAAAAGCGTCTCATGAACTTGACATCTCTAGATGAGTGGAGAAGTGAAGCTTACGAGAGCGCTAAAATGTTCAAGGAAAAGGTAAAGAAGTGGCACGATAAAAGAATTCTGAAACGTGAATTTAATGGTGGTGATACAGTTTTGTTGTTTAGATCTCGTTTCAGGTTTTCTCCAGGTAAACTACTTTCCAGATGGGAAGGACCTTTTCATATCGAAGAAGTATATCGGTCGGGTGCAATCAAGATCAATAATTTCGAAGGCACCAAACATCAAGTTGTGAATGAACAAAGACTCAAACATTATATGGCAGGTGATCCAATCAATGTGGATGCAAACATGATATATACAAGTACTCATGAAGAACATGTTGCAGCCCAGTTTTAGACTCCGGCAGGAGCAGAATTAGAAAAGGTATGAATTATGGTAAGAAAACACTACGAACTTCAATAAAAGTTAACTTTTCAGAGTTTTTGCAAAATTAGGAAAATTCCAAGCCCGAGTGGAACCGGAGAGGAGCTCCAGGGAGGCCAGGAGACCCCCTGGCGCGGACCCCCTCCTGGCCGCGCCGGGCACCCTCCTGGCTGCCCTGGACTCCGCCTCCGACTCCACCTAGGCTTGAAACCTTCCTTCTGTTGCAGAAATTTTTGCTATATATTTGCCCGGATCGTCCCGGTACCGTATCTCGTGATTTCGTGTGTTTTCTTTCTCGGTCTGTTTCTGCCAGGGAAAAAGTTGTTGATTGGCAATGTCTTCTTGTGGCTCGAGCGGAGAAGATTGTTGGAAATATGCCCTAGAGGCAATAATAAAATGTTATTATATATATTTCCACGTTCGTAATTAATGTTTATATTTCTGTGCTATAATTGCAATGACCCTGACTACGAGATTCAGAAGAAAACTCACTTGCATGTGTGGAAATGTAAACACCAAGAGTTCCTGGTTTAGCCTCTAAGACCAGCTCATGTGCTAACTGATGATTACGTTTTCTTAATCATGGACATTGTTCTTGTAACAAGGATGTCAGTAGCAATGGGAACATATTGTTAGCAGAACAATGATGTTGAACCGACCCCAGTATTGAATGATATACTTAGAGATCACATCGTAACTACGTTATAAGTCATATCATGAAATGTTATCATATACGTAATTCCTTAGACCATGAGAGTATCGAGTTGCTTCACACAGGAAGACATGCTTTGGTTCTTAGATGAATCCTCCCGTAAATGGGAAGTAGTAAAATAAGTTTTGGGTATGTCAGATGGTGTGGCTAGTGACTGTGATAGTTCAAGAATGGGATTTGCTCCTTCACGATGAAGAAGATATTCACTTCGGGCCCACTCGGTATGACGGTATCCATTATAGTCTGGCCAGACGCATCATGATTCAGTCATGGGGATACCGGAATACGATAACGAGAAAAGGGACAAACGAGCAAAGAGGATAACGAGTGGCTTGTGTTCAAAAGTTGTTACACATGGGTGCCAAACTTCTCTCCTCTAACTTTGTCATATATCGCGAAGCAAAGGGAATGGTACATGACTAAACATAATGGTTCACTCGAAGTTTCTTCGTGTATGTGCGGGAGTCAACATGGGTGTCCATGGCTCCGCTGTTGATTATTGGCTATTGACAAAAGGCTGTTGACCTATGTCCGGAAGATGTTCTGAGTCATGTCCGCATTATACCGAACCTATTGGGTCACACACTTAACGAGCAGTAGTCTGTTAGAATACTAGTATGGTAGAAGGTTTAGTGGAAACAAAGCAGAATAGTTCATACGGGTACCGGAAGTAGTTCCGGAGATTTATGGAATTGTTCATAAGGGCACTAGAAGTAGTTCTGGGTATTTAAGGATATGTCCGGATCACTCTGGAGTAGTCCCAGGTGGTTTCGAATCATATGAGAATGGTACTGGGGAAGTCCTGGATCAACCGGAATAGTTTCTGGATAATCGCTGGGCGTCCCGACAACCTTCGCGGTCATCGGGTGGCTTAAACTGTAACTCGGATGGTCTTGGAAACTATCCGGATGGCTCCGGAACTTCCGAGAACGGTCTCGGAAGGTCCTGGAAGTTCTCCAGAAGTGTCCGGAATGTCCCGAAACGGTCCCGGAATGTCCCCGAAGGTCCCGGAAGCTTCTAGAAGGTCATGGAAGGTTCCGGAAGGTTCTGGGCTGTACCACCCACTCCCCTGCGCCCCTAGCCTTGGGGGGAAAGCCACCTAGGCTGCCCTGGCCGGCCAAGGGGTGGGGGGCGCACCAAGGGGAAGGAATCCTCCTCCAGGTGGAAAGTCCAACTCTCCAATATGGCAGGTTTCCGGTGGGAAGGTTTTGGGAGTCCAAGTTGGACTCCCCACCCCCCTTATTGCGCCCCAAGGGCCTCTTGGCCACCTACATAATGTGGGGGAGGGGTGGGGGGCGCAACACAACTTGTCCCCAAGGCCTATGCGCCACCCTCCCTCCTCTAAACCCCGTTGCTCCACTTTTAGACCCCGGTTTAGACGCTGTTCTAGATCGGAATCCGTTAGGGTTTTCTCCCTCTAGTTTTCTCGGTGGCGTTCATCTCTGGACGGCGGAGCGCTGCTGGATTGCTGCTACGGGATGTGTGGATACTAATGGAGGGGTCGTACCTTCGACCCTTCTTCGAGGAGCTTGTTCATGGGACTTGTCCGTGGGACTAGATCGCGGGACTTGTTCGTGGGATTGATCGAGGGACTGTTCGTGGGAGAACTTGCGAGATCTACTTTCACTACGTCCACGAGCTTCACCAACTCTACTTCCGCTACATCGGTTGGTGAGCCATGACCTAAAACCTTGTATGCAATCTTCTTGGATGATCTTGGGTTCTTGATTCGTAGGCCGAAATTTTTGTTTTCTGCTACGTTTCCCAACAGTGGTATCAGAGCGATCCTTGATTAGATGCATGTTTAGGTCTAGATCATATGTGTGATATGAGGCATTGATTTTCTTGTTGCTTCCCTGTCATGTGATTTTTTCTATGCTTGATGGCAAGTTGAGGTTTTGCTACAAGGATTGAGTTTTCCATCGATCCCTCTATGCTGCTTTCAGTATGCTGGTTGCCTTGATCATGGTCTACATCAAACTCCTTGGATCTCATCTTAATCTCGCAATAGAAGATTTAACATGGAGGGGCTTGTGGATTTTATGAACTCAAATCCACACGGGGGTCACGCGTTTAACGAAGTTTGGCTTGTGGCATTAGTTGTTGCACGCACCCCGTATGTTAAACTAGCAACAAAAGAAGTATCGTGTTTTGTTTTATCTAGGGTTTCTCGTTTGCCTTGTAAACCTGCTTAACAACCACGATAAAAGTTGCAACAACCTGTGTAGATGGCGATCTAACTTGTTTTTGCAGAGTATGCATGTGATGTGGTATACCCTTCAATATTTGCAATATGTTTGTATGAGATGCTATATGTTATGTAATATTTATTCGCGACCTGCGTGTCGTGGTACGGCATGATGACTGGAGTCATATGATTTTCACTTAATTATGGCCTGCGTGCCAGAACTGTTTATTAGCTCGAGGCAAAGCAATAGATAGATGCAAGGTGATGATCTACGATGCGGAGGTGGACCCCGACGCACATGCCGGAAGCCGTGGTGATGTTCCCGGCGCCAAGGACAAAGTTGGTGGACACAGTGACTTCAACCACGACGACGTGAAGACAATAAAGAGTTCACGAAGCAAAGGGCTATACTATATCACATAATTTTATGAACTGCCTGCGATGTTTATCCCTTTGATGCACCCTTGTTTGATGCGCGGTAGTCGTATTTTATTAGGGTGATCTCTCGCAAAACAATATCAAGTTGATAGTGTTCTCCCAACTGTAGCACCGTCTATACTATGTTTCACACCGGAGCAGGTCATGTCACATGGGTGCACACGTGTGTGACGCATAAAAGGCGGGTGTGTTAAAAGAACACACAGCGCATTACACTTGGTTGTCTTGACGGTTTGGATAAAAGTTTGCTACCGGAACATGCCCATCAAAAGATGAACAAGAATCACCTTTGGTGTGATTGGCAAGTTGGCCTACCGATCCAGTCTAAGTCATCAGTGATGTCACATCAATGGCGGACGATTGGGTTGGATCTTGAATCACTCCAGCATCAATTACGAGAGATATTGATCTGAGTGGGAGCGCACTTAGTAATTAAATTGATTAATCACAAGTGCAACTTAATTATGAACAAAGTCTTAGTATTTGCATTATCGTTGTAGAATAATGGCTCGCGTTACCACCTTCCCAATTGATTTTGATTAACTGTATTATCTGGTAAAAACTTTACGATTGGTACCGTATTGTGAGGACTATCCTCAATAGTGCCGAGAAGGACCATGTCCTATCGCAAATTTTTGATGCTCTCCCGCTGATGCTATGGATGATGTGACTTACGTCCGTAATCCAAAAATGCTAGAATTCCACCACAGCTAAGTGCATTGTCTTCACCACCATGAAACCCGAACTTCGAAAAGTTTGGGATAGTTATGTTATATTCATGGAACTGAAAAATTGTTTACAGTGGTAAGACAATTAATGTTGGATATAAGATATCTAGTACAATGTATGATTGTAAGCATTAGTGAAAATATTCACTGTGCTCTTAACGAAACGGATAAGTGTGGGATCCAGAAGAACATTGTTCATATGATGATGAGGATTAAGGGAAAGGAAGTTCCATAGTGTGTTAGTAAGACTTACATGCCGGAAAGTCCATGGAATGCGCCACCCTTGATCATGTGTGATCTTCTGTGAGTAGGAGTGACATTGGAAATAGAACTATGATACGTATAAAGGCAAAACGAAAGAAGACTGGAATATCCAGCTCAGAAATGAAAGTCATACAGAGTTATAGATGAATTCATTGCTGGTCAAGAGATGTAATTCTTGGGAATCATGATTAAGTAGTTAATTGTGGATTCTGTATATTGTGATTAAACTGTTGATCACCGGAATATCACATCGATTGCATATTGTTGCAAATCGATGCAAGAAATACTATGGCCTTTATGACTAGCTAATGATGAGTTTTTGACACGCTCGGGAACACGGTAAAAGGTTTACTATACCGTGTGTTGACTCTATGATTATCTTCATAATTCATTTTAGAGTTGAGTAAATTGTTACTACACTTTAGCCTTGTTGCAAAACATCATTTTGAATCATGTTTGTTGCAGGAGAGTTGTTCAAAGCTATGAATAACGTAAAGGCCATACTTCCATTATGAATAGGTTGTATGTTATGAATCTTGATAATAATGCTAAACATCCATAACACTGACGCTAAACGTCGCACGACTGACAGAAATACCACATAGATGTGGCACTGCCGTTTATCACAAGTGACATAACATGCATGAAGAATTTCCATAAGTGATGGACTTTCGAGTCATATGATTATGAATCACTTGACGCTTGCGATCTTTGTCTCGAAGTAATGTGACTAAAACACCGTTAATAGGCCATACATGAACGGGCAACTAAACCATTGGTAATCATACATGATGATGTGTGTAGTCCAATAAGCGTAGTTGTGTGCAGTGGATTCCCTATCTTCACTCATGAGTTGAAGTAGATATGTGGATATCTGTTCAATAGAGACATACGTCTGAAATCTTTGAAATGTTCAAGGAATTTTAGAGTGAAATAGAAATTCATTGTAACAAGAAAATAAAGCTTCTGCAAATTAGATTGTAGAAAGTAATATTTTAGTTACAAGTTTAGTGAACGTCTGATGAGTTGTGAAGAACTGTCATAACTTGCGTCTCCCGGAACATCACTATGAGTAAAGTGTTCGAGAGATGTAATCAAGCCATGTATGACACGGTAAAGATCAAATATGACGTTTATCAATTTGCCATTATACTTATTAAAGTTATGCGTTAGTGACTACGGATTTTACACTGAAAAGAGCATCATCAAATCTGTTGAAATGACACCATATTAGATGTGGTATGGACTGTTAAAACCATGTTGTCTTTTCTTAAAATTTGGGTATATGAGGCATATGTTTGACATACTCAAAACCCCAAATCAGATAAGTGCTACTTTGTTAAGGTTATGCCAAAAGTTTTGGTATTCCTCTATCACTACACAAAAGCAAAATTGTTTGCTGTTAAGAACAATGTGTTTTGAAGAAAAATAGTTTCTTGCAAAATAGTGAGTGGGAGGACAGTGCAACTTGTTAAAGATTATTGAATCTTCAAATGAGTGCGCAGCTGAACCACACAGGTTAGACAAAACTCGTACAAACATTTTTTTATGTAAACGAGATATTGTTGTTCGACAACGATAAACCTGTGATATACAAAGAAGCGTTGATGGGCCCTGACTCCGGGATTTGGCTAAATGCCAAATAATCTGAGATAGTATCCATGGAAGTAAGTCAAGTTTTGAACTTGGTAGACCCTCCGAAAGACTAAAAGTCTGAAGAATATATATATGGATCTATAATTGATTCGGATGAAATTGTTTTATCCATAAAGCTCAACTCGTTGAAAAATTGTTTTCTAGCAAGTTCAAAAGTTGACTACGGCGAAATAGTGTCGACCGTAGAAATGCTTTAGTCAGTTCGGGTTATACTAGCAATTACTACATATCTCATTTATAGGATATGGTAGAATGAACGTCAAAACAAAGTTCCTACAAGGAAATATAACAAAGGACGTATACGTGATACGACCGGAATGTTTTGTCGATTCAAAGGATGCTAAAATAGATGCAAGCCTTGGATATCCAGTGATGGACTGATGCTAGCATAATGGAGTTGGAATTTTCGTTGTGATGAAATTGCGAAAAGAGTTTGTTTTCATCAGGAATAACGAAGATGCTTGAATATTCAAGAAAGTAAGTGGGAGCTGAATAATATTTCTAAAACCTTATGTAGATGACATATTGTTGATTAGAAATGATGTAATTTTCTTGACACGATTAAGGACTTCGTTGGAAATAGTTTTCAGTTGAAGAACTTGGGCTGATATAGCATTAGTATTGAGCACAGTGATCTATGAAGATAGTAAGTGCCTGATCATGCTAAAGCCAACACTACATATTGACATGATACTAAAGTATTTTAGTATGAAATGCCAAGAAACATGTTCTTGCCAAAGTCGTGGTGAAAAGTTGTTTGCAGAAATCAGTGTTGATGAACACAGATAAGCAAAAAACACGTGAATTGAATTCCACTCACCTGTGTGTTTGGATTAATCATGTACACCATAATATGTAAAATAACCAGATATGTCCAGTGCTCCAAAAGGTTGTGAGCAAGATACCAAAGTGATCAATATGTTGATCATTGGACAAACAGTGAAAAGTTAAACTTATGATAGATAAGATATGTTTCTCGGAAAATGGAGATAATGAAGAGCTCGTTGTAACAAGTTACACCAGCTGAATTTTGATGTAAGCAGTTACACCAATTCAGTCTTCATACTTACTCCGATCGATTTTCGATTTTAATTGGGATTATGCGTTTCACACGTAAGGGTGGCACAATATGGAGGAACTATGTCAAGTTCGATACTGTGGCGAATTCTATAACAGAGGCTAAGTATATTGTTACTTAAAGAAGTAACAAGGAGGGTATTTTGAATCATAAATTCATTTATGAACATGGTATGGTTTCCTAGATGCTTGAATCTCATGGAACATTGACGAATGATTTCATGACTTATTCTAAAGGAACCAAGGTCCTGCCAAATGATTCAAACATATACAAAGCTAAACTGATAAAATTAGTGAATTTTATGATAGCGTGAAAACACGAAGATATGCAAGATACAAACGGGCCTGAAACATCAGATCCGATGATGAAGTCTATACCACAAATAAAGCATACATTATACCAGTATGCCATAAGTGTAAAATGCTCAAGCACTAATAATATTATTGACTCTAGTGCAAGTGGGAGACTGTTGGAAATATGCCCTAGAGGCAATAATAAAATGTTATTATATATATTTCCACGTTCGTAATTAATGTTTATATTTCTGTGCTATAATTGCAATGACCCTGACTATGAGATTCAGAAGAAAACTCACTTGCATGTGTGGAAATGTAAACACCAAGAGTTCCTGGTTTAGCCTCTAAGACCAGCTCATGTGCTAACTGATGATTACGTTTTCTTAATCATGGACATTGTTCTTGTAACAAGGATGTCAGTAGCAATGGGAACATATTGTTAGCAGAACAATGATGTTGAACCGACCCCAGTATTGAATGATATACTTAGAGATCACATCGTAACTACGTTATAAGTCATATCATGAAATGTTATCATATACGTAATTCCCTAGACCATGAGAGTATCGAGTTGCTTCACACAGGAAGACATGCTTTGGTTCTTAGATGAATCCTCCCGTAAATGGGAAGTAGTAAAATAAGTTCTGGGTATGTCAGATGGTGTGGCTAGTGACTGTGATAGTTCAAGAATGGGATTTTCTCCTTCACGATGAAGAAGATATTCACTTCGGGGCCACTCGGTATGACGGTATCCATTATAGTCTGGCCAGATGCATCGTGATTCAGTCACGGGGATACCGGAATACGATAACGAGAAAAGGGACAAACGAGCAAAGAGGATAACGAGTGGCTTGTGTTCAAAAGTTGTTACACATGGGTGCCAAACTTCTCTCCTCTAACTTTGTCATATATCGCGAAGAAAAGGGAATGGTACATGACTAAACATAATGGTTCACTCGAAGTTTCTTCGTGTATGTGCGGGAGTCAACATGGGTGTCCATGGCTCCGCTGTTGATTATTGGCTATTGACAAAAGGCTGTTGACCTATGTCCGGAAGATGTTCTGAGTCATGTCCGCATTATACCGAACCTATTGGGTCACACACTTAACGAGCAGCAGTCTGTTAGAATACTAGTATGGTAGAAGGTTTAGTGGAAGCAAAGCAGAATAGTTCATATAGGTACCGGAAGTAGTTCCGGAGATTTATGGAATTGTTCATAAGGGCACCAGAAGTAGTTATGGGTATTTAAGGATATGTCCGGATCACTCTGGAGTAGTCCCAGGTGGTTTCGAATCATATGAGAATGGTACTGGGGAAGTCCTGGATCAACCGGAATAGTTTCTGGATAATCGTTGGGCGTCCCGACAACCTTCGCGGTCATCGGGTGGCTTAAACTGTAACTCGGATGGTCTTGGAAACTATCCGGATGGCTCCGGAACGTCCGAGAACGGTCTCGGAAGGTCCTGGAAGTGCTCCAGAAGTGTCCGGAATGTCCCGAAACGGTCCCGGTATGTCCCGGAAGGTCCCGGAAGCTTCTAGAAGGTCATGGAAGGTTCCGGAAGGTTCCGGGCTGTACCACCCACTCCCCTGCGCCCCTAGCCTTGGGGGGCAAGCCACCTAGGCTGCCCTGGCCGGCCAAGGGGTGGGGGGCGCACCAAGGGGAAGGAATCCTCCTCCAGGTGGAAAGTCCAACTCTCCAATATGGCAGGTTTCCGGTGGGAAGGTTTTGGGAGTCCAAGTTGGACTCCCCACCCCCCTTATTGCGCCCCAAGGGCCTCTTGGCCACCTATATAATGTGGGGGAGGGGTGAGGGCGCAACACAACTTGTCCCCAAGGCCTATGCGCCACCCTCCCTCCTCTAAACCCCGTTGCTCCACTTTTAGACCCCGGTTTAGACGCTGTTCTAGATCGGAATCCGTTACGGTTTTCTCCCTCTAGTTTTCTTGGTGGCGTTCATCTCTGGACGGCAGAGCGCTGCTGGATTGCTGCTACGGGATGTGTGGATACTAATGGAGGGGTCGTACCTTCGACCCTTCTTCGAGGAGCTTGTTCATGGGACTTGTCCGTGGGACTAGATCGCGGGACTTGTTCGTGGGATTGATCGAGGGACTGTCCGTGGGAGAACTTGCGAGATCTACTTCCACTACGTCCACGAGCTTCACCAACTCTACTTCCGCTACATCGGTTGGTGAGCCATGACCTAAAACCTTGTATGCAATCTTCTTGGATGATCTTGGGTTCTTGATTCGTAGGCCGGAATTTTTGTTTTCTGCTACGTTTCCCAACAAAGATTACATGGGTCGTCGTCTACGACAACTCCAGCAAGACTACAATCAAAAGAAGTACGTCGGGTGGGCCACGGAAGAGGAGATTGCTGCAAGAAAAGCGGAGATGGAGCGCTCTGTGAGGAAAGAAGTCAAGACCGTCACCGCCCAACAAGAAGGGGGTCCAAGCAACCCCATTATGGTGGGGTTTGTTCAACCTCAATACGATCTTTCTCTCAAACTTGCAGGAACAGCCCCTTCAACTGAAGCCCTACAAGTACCATTTACCGTGTCTGAAGCCTACCGTATCACCAACCAGTTTTTTGAGGATTCCCGTGTGCTGAAGGCACAAGTGGAGATCTTGGAACGTGAAAACCTAGCCCTGCGACGTGTAATCAAAGATTTAAAAAGGCAGGAGCAGGAAGAGTGGGATTAAATTCCCTCGGGTAATGGCACCCCCTTAGCTTGATCCATGCTTCGGGGAGTGCCCGGTATCTTTATCTTTATCTTTGTCTTTAGGAGTCAAGTAGAGTCATATCATGTCTAGGGAGGTCACTTTATGAAATAGGTGTTGCTTTGAGGTCTATCACTCCTTTTGTGGAGAGCTTTGTATCCGTGAGTGTGGAGTCGTCTATGAAGGAATATTAATGAGAAGTCTATTGGTTTCTTCGCTGCACTTGGTATTCTCTTCACGCAATCGACATTATGAGCTGATTCTTATGTGGAGTACTGACCTTATATCAGGTATGGCTTCGAAAAATTTATTTAATCTTGGCAAGTATAGCTTTGGTCATAACAACAAGCATGTTTTTCTCAAAGTAGCGACATAGCAAAAACCTTTGTGTTATCATGCTTGAAGTGTTATGTTGACAAGGAAGACAACTTGATGTTTCATGCTAGTTTTAATGTTTATGATTTGTATTGCTTGCATCTAAGTTGTCATCAATTGTCTGCTCTCTCAAAGCCTTGCTAGCCAAAACTCTGTACTAAGTGGAATTCTGCTTGTACTTCCATACCTTGAAACCAACTTCTTCCACTTGAGTCCACCATACCTTCCTACTTGTGGTATTCCACTACCACTCCTAAAGTATATAATTTATGTGGTATCTTTAGATGTTCAAAATCTTCTGTTTTGTGCCGCTGATTCAGCTCATGAGGAAGTGGTGGGTGACCCATGATCTTCTTAATTTGGACAAGTTTTATCTTGGGATTGCATGTCTAATCTGCAAATCCCTAATACGAGAAGGGACTGGCATGAGTGCCCAGTTCGTAAAAGATAAATACTAACACACAAGTTCCTTCGCCCTTTTACGAGTGATAAACAAAGGAATCCAAGGGGATGTGATCATCCCCACATGGGAGCCGTTCCTCGAAACTTGTCCAAATCATGAAGTGAGTGAGTTATCTATCAGCAGTTGTTGACGGATCATGCACCTCCCAAAAGTTTGTTTTTATTCTGTTTGATCTAGAGATGGCACATAAGTTTTCCCTGCTTACCCTTTTGCACGGGGTTTATCTTTATTTTGTGCTGAGTCAGTCCTTCCTACTTCCTTCCTTTCTTGAGAGAGAACAGACATTTGATGTTGATAAAGATGCTTGCATATAAAGTTGCATTGAAATCTAGCATGTTACATCTTTGTTGACATTATCTTTTGATAAGTGAGTTGTTTGCAAAAGCTTATGCTTAGTAAACATCTTCCTTTGTGTTAACATGTGCACTTCTTGACTAATAGCATGTTCTTTCAAAAGCTTCAACTGTTCCATTATAAGTGAAAGAACAAAAGTAAAAGTTATTAGTTGTTCCTTGACCAAGGCTATGTTTGTCATGATTTGATGAGTTTTCCAGGTCCTACTTTGTTATAATTGTTACTACTTTCTCATAAGGACTTTATGAGTTGAGGTTGCTATTGAGGATGCTTAAGTTTGGTGAGGAATCTTGATGCTTCTTGTTCGTATTCTTTTATCGACACTTCACTCTCTAAACTTGTGGACAGGTTTACCGAGCTCAGCAATCGCTTGGGGACAAGCGAGGTCTAAGCTTGGGGGAGTTGATACGTCCAAAAAGCATCACTATTTTATATTGTGATTTCACCCTATTCATTGATATATTCCACTTTAAAGTATTGTTCTTATGTTGTTTTGGCTTATTTTACACAGTTTACAACTTTCCGGTGCCGAAGCACCAGAACCAGAATTCAGCGGTAAAAAGTGGATACCAGGTTGCTGAATCATATCAAGTCCAAATGCGATGAAATTTTACAAGGAGCATTTTTATGAAGATTGACTGGGGATCACCGAAGGAGGAGGTGAGGGGACCCACCGGGCAGCTAGAAGGGTGCCTGGCACGGCCCCCCTCCTGGTCGCGCCAGGCACCCTCCTGGGTGCCTGGTGGCCCCCTCGGTGCCCCCTTTCGCCTATATAAGCCCCCCTGGGGTGGAAACCCCTAAAGAGAGTCGTTTCCGTGTTTCACCGCCGCCACGGGGCAGAAACCTACAGAGGAGAAAAGCCATCTCCGGCGGGCAGATTCCGCCGGGGAGATCACCTCCCGGAAGGGGAGATCGTCGCCATCATCATCATCATCGTCACGGGCATCATCGAGATCATCATCAACATCATCCCCAACATCAGCACCATCTCCATCTCCATCCGATGTCATCTCACAATTGCAACTTGTGTTGTAATCCGTACTATCTATCCTCTCTACTCTGTTGGTGTTGATTACTACTTTGTGGTGAATGCTATTGAGTTTTGTTGGAGAAATATCATTGTGTCCAGATTGTTTACCACCCATCTATCACCTCTGATCATGATCACTTTTATGTCTTGTGAGTAGTTACTTTAGTTCTTGAGAACATGGAAGAAGTCTAGTTGTTAGTAGTCATATGAGGTTGAAGTATTATGTGTTGTTTGATACTTAAGTTGTGTTGTTATTTCTCTAGTGGTGT
The DNA here is from genome assembly GCA_950022295.1 of Bromus sterilis. Lineage (NCBI taxonomy): Eukaryota > Viridiplantae > Streptophyta > Magnoliopsida > Poales > Poaceae > Bromus > Bromus sterilis. Next base: position 247,258,475 of record OX465601.1, read on the forward strand.
TATGTGAGTCGAACACATAACACTTCACCTTTCATGGGCCTAGAAGAATACATTGTGCACAAAGGATCCTTATGGTGGGTTTCCGGAGTGACAGAAACCTGAACCCCAGTTCGCAGACTTTCGCACAATGGAGTTATGGATCCTTGATCGTAATGATGTGGTTAGGCTTATGCCTTAATTACTACATTGTATTTGCGGATGCTTGCCTAGGGTGGGGCCACGCCAGGGACCCTCCTAGGCCCCTGGTGGGTCCACCCCCTCGTTTCTTGATTATTCGGGAAGCTTCCGGGTCGCTGATATTTTATTGGATTTTTCCGGAATTTATTTGGCACTTTTAATGGCCGGAAACACCTGAAATACAAAAACAGCAGAAACCAGGAACTGGCAACTGGGTGTACCGAGTTAATAGGTTAGTCCAAATATGATAAAAAAAAGTGTATGACAGTTCAACAAAAACATGGCAAAGTCAGACAAATCATGCATGGAGCAAGCAGAAATTATAGATACGTTTGGGACGTATCAGCGGTCTATTGGACATGGATTAGAAGAATATTTTCATGAGTGATTTCCTATTTTGTGTGTTGATTTAAGATTGAGAGTCTCTTGGTGCTTGTCTTTGACTATCCTTGAGATATGTTGTGGTGATTGTGGTACTTACTTTGGATGGCAACGGTGACATTGGGAAATCCATATATTGAGAACTACGAACTTTGAGGTGTGGTTTTGTAGCCCTACATAATTCTCGTCCTCTCTTGACCACAACGGAATGACCTCCGAGTGCGTCTCCATTGCATGTTTTATGGTAAATATCATGTGATTAGACTATGTTAATGTTGTTGGGATTTTCCACTAGTGAAAGTATGAAGCCTAGGCCTTGTTTCAACCATTGTTACACCGTTTGTGCTCACTTTTGTCACATGTTTTCTTGCTGCACTTTTTGTTACAGATTTATATTACTTCGTTTTGCCACACCTACCACCCATCTTTTACCATCTCGTCGCCGACCTAGTGCACCTATACAACTCCTAGTTGTATTAGGTGTGTTGGGGACACAAGAGACTTCTTGTATATTAATTGCAGGGTTGTTTGAGAGAGACCATCTTCAACCTCTACTTCCGTGAGTTCGATAAACCTTAGGTCTTCCACTAGAGGGAAATTGCTGCTGTCCTACAAACATCTGCGCTTGGAGGCCCAACATAGTCTACAAGAATAGAAGCATGCGTAGACATCAACGGGGAAACTCCGAAACATAAGTCGCTTTTCCAGAACTCGTCGTGGAGCCGCCGCCAGCTTCTGTTCTTCCTCGGGAGGGCTAATCTGGAGGTTGATTTGGCCTCCGGAGAGGGGAGATCGTCGCCATCGTCATCACCATCAGCAATCCATCCTCCCTCCATGACTTCTCTTCACATGTGTGAGTAATTCCCTGCTGTAGGCAAAGGGGATGGTAGGGATTGGATGAGTTTGATCATGTAATAGTTCGTCAGATTGTTGGGGGCATGTTCCCTATCATCTAATTTGGTGTTTATCATCCTTGCTACAAATTGTTTCTCTTAATTCTTGTCACTTTGGGCCCGAGTGCCATGTTTTCAGATCTGAACCACTTATGTTTTCATGAGTATATTTATGTTTGAGATCCTATCTATGAGTTGTATGCACCTATTATTGTCCGGAACTGGCGATCCCAATGGTGACATCTTGGGACAGCAAAGGGGATGGTCCACAATTTGAGGATTCCATGTATCCATTGAGTTTATTTCTTTGTTCTGGTGCTCTTTGACAGGAGAATCTTAATCTCCATAAGTTCCCTTTGGCCCCATTCGTAGCGGGATGGTAGGACAAAAGATGTTGTGAAAGTTCTTATTGCAAGCACGCACAACTACCTACGGGATACATGCCTAATGTTTGATATTGTCCTAGATGATCATTGCTTTTCTATGTGCCTTGCCCCGTGTGAGAATCTATTTCATGTTCACTCTTATTCATGCAGCGCCCAACCATCCAGCTCCCTAGCCTACAGTGTTTTAATCCTGCTGGTTACTACTAGTTTATTTCTACTGTTTTACTTTTGTTGTTATCACTATCACTATCATACCACAGTTGCTATTAATATTTTGTTGCAAGCAAGTATATTTCTGGTGCGGTTGAATTGAAAACTCAACTGTCAAAGCTTATAAATACTCTTTGGCTCCACTTGTGTCGAATCAATAAATTGGGTTAACTTACCCGCGAGAACACTACAATCGATCCCCTACAGCTGAAGGTCATCAGCGGGCTTGTCATCGACTGTATCATGTGATCTTGTACATGTGAAGGACAGCCCGTAGGCATGCCCCGGGGATGTAGCCATGTTGGTGAACCTCGTTAACAAATCTCGGTGCCGTGCTCGTGCTTGATGTGATTTCTTGTTTCTCGGTAGATCGACTACATGGCTCATATTATTCTAACAGAGATACGCAAATCTTCGGGGTCTAAATATCGGAAGCTAGTTGTGGGTTTGGGGAGGTGCGATCGTTGGTGAATATCGCGCGCCACTTCGGTCATGGTCATTTGCTGTAGGCATCATTGCATCATTGCATCATATGTCGTTTTCTCGCCCACGTTGCTTAGGGGAAACCCTAAATCTGGGACACTCAAATCAGACAATGGTGGCGTGCAGTGCCATTTTTACCTCTTGGGGCATCGTTTCTTGGATCATGTGCTGGTTTGAGGGGTCCTGATGTGGATCGGCGTGGTATTCTGAGTTGAAGATGGCAAGTCTTTGTGGCGTGGTGTATTCGGGTCTCAATCGTTGAATCTTGTTGATGGACAAGCGCATGGCGGTGGTATTGTCTGGCGTTGTAGTGGTATCGATGGTAGGCTTGAAAAGATCATTTCATTGATCTCTGCAACGAAGATGTATTTTGCGAAAGACAACGGCTGAGACTTCTGGAGCGTGGCCGTATAGTGTGAGTTAAGGGTCATCTGGATAGGTGATGTTATTTTAGATAGTATGAGAAGGGCTAATGATAGGGAAAAGTGGTCCTGATCATGACCACCATTATCATCAACTTTATAGGTGGAGTCATTTTATCGCCTAGAAGGTAAATTCTAAAGGATTGATGTTTTATTTTATAAAACATTGTTGAATAATCTAATAGTATGATTGTATGCAGCAGATGGGGTTCAACTTATAAGTCTTTGTTTAAAATAAAGTTGTAACAATTGTAAATTGGGGGACTTGTGTATGCATCAACTTAGTGAGAGTGTATATGCTCCTTTCGGTAAAGGTTCTGTCTAGGTCTTAGTCGACTAAGACTTCGTGATGTCTCAATCAAGTGACATCATCATAAATAAATTGAATTTTCTATACATATAAAAAAGCTATGAAGTTGCAATAAGATGTGTAGACATGCAATTGCAGTTATGGACAAATATTGGATATGCAACTGCCCCGCTTTCACGCCGCTCGCTTAAAAAAAGTCAGTTGCATTTGAGTGTGTATGCATGCAGTTGCAGTTGAGGTCAACACTTGCAGTTGCAAGTCTAATGTTGGCTATGCAGTTGCAGTCGAGGGTGACACTTATTGTTGCAAGCCTACTATAAAACATGCAATTGCAGTCGGGAGTGACACTTGTAGTTGCAAGCATAGTATCAGACATGCAGTTGCAGTCGAGGGTGACACTTGCAGTTGCAAGCCTACTATCAGACATGCAGTTGCAAGTCTATTATCGAACATGCAACTCCTCACTCTTCCGCTGCCCACTTACAAAACAAATAATAGTTACGATCAAGATATATGCCACATAGTTGTAGTCGAATGTGTAGACACGCAATTGCAGTCGAGAGCGGCATTTACAGTTGCAAGCCTATTGGTGGACATACAATTGCTTTTTTTCTCTAATAAAAAAATAAAATCAATTACGACTGAGAATGATAGTTATAATTATAATCGAAAGCAACATTTACAAACCAAAAAAAACCGGAAAAAAAACTAAATCTACAAAGAAAGAAAAACAAGGTAAACAAAAAAAACTCGTTGATTGAGACTTCGCGAAGTCTCAATCGACTAAGATTTAGCCAAACCATTCGGTAAATGTATCCGGATATTACAAGAAGATGATATGAAAGATTTCAACGTCATAATTGTAGCGCATAAAATTTCCTCTCACAGATATTTTGGGCATTTTCTAGCTTATTTTCGTTGACGTAAATAATTAATATGGAATTTCTATTTTCTTCCGAGGGATTATATTTTTTTAGAACCGGGCTCACCCCCTTTCCATTAATTGCTTAACGGAAATACAACAAAAACCAGGAGAGAGGGAAAGGAGAGAAGTGAGTTCTACGTATCGAAGGGAAACCCACCACCCAATGCTCGATCACGAAACACTGAGTCGTGGGACAAAAACCCTTCTACACCTACTTAGTTCAAACATAACAGCAACCAACTAGTCTGAGAGGATACGTGCTCACGCAGGATCCGAACGGATTGTAAGATGAGTCTAAACAACACAACTATCAGCATAACCAAAAGTAAGATAGCAGCCCCACGAGTCCTTCAAAAAAAGTAGACTTCTTCAACATTCGATGTCGTCGATCACACGAGACATTTAGCAGGCAGTCCCACTAGCACTCGATCGTCCTTCTAGTCCACCACAGATGTGCATCATCTGATGCACGCTTGTCTTCATCATCTCTGCCCTACCTTCAGAGCTTCCCCATCTTCATCACGCTGCAAACCTGCCCAGTAAACAGGATTTGCATATGCTGTAAAAATTACTTCAAAAGTAGACCGTAGTTTCTTGAAATCAAATGTGGCTCTGTTGCGTAAGTTCCAGATTTCCCAACACAAGGCTGCCATGCCAACAGAATAAAATATTTCCCCTTCCGGGAAGAAAGTAAAGCACCACGAATAAAAATGTCAAACATTGTCCGGACACCGATCAATGCCGAAAACATATGCTATGACTCTACATGCAACTCTAGCCACAGGACACATGAAGAAAAAATGAATGACCGTTTCACGATCGACACAGAACGGGCAGTTAGGGTTACCTCCCCAGCCCCGACGACACATAACATCCCTGGTTAAGATGTCGTGTTGCATCATCTACCACATGAATATTTGAATTTTCAGGGGAGTGCGAGCATTCCACACCCACCGAAAATCACTGCCAGATATGTTTCTTTCCATATATTCATGGATAGATTTCGTAGTGAATACCAATATCTTGCCCAGTGCCCAATAATCCTCATCTCCACCATTCTGGCTGCAAATGCCATTCAATTTGGACACCAGTTGAACCATCAACCACTATTGCAAAGAGGGGCTAACACGATACTCCTTTCCACGCCCCCTATACGAAACTGTTTGCGATGCTATCAACGCAAACGGTGTAAATAAAAAAAACGTTTGGGCGAAACTGAACCGTCTGGGAATCATACCCGAAAGGCCACAATTCTAAAAATTATTACGTGGGTGATGTAGGGCTGACGGGTCTTTGAAAAACGGTCTGGGATGTTTAGCGTGAAAACCCACGGTTGCATATAAAGGACCGCCATACTGTCTACGTAAACGTTCATAGTAACTGAAATGTTTGGAATTCCTAATCTATCAAGAACGCTTCTGAAAATCCTTTTGTGTGTGAAACAAGGACTGACGATTCAACAACCGTTCGCATGACCAGCCAGAACACCCACGGTTGCAATCATTTGTATTTACTGAAACATGTGGGATGTGTAATCTATCAGACACGTTTCTGTAAGTCTTAGTGTTGGTTATGCACGCACACAGTTCCTAAAATCAAGTGTTTGGGACTGGTCCTTAGAACACCAACGGTTCTAAAAAATAAATCGCTACCTTAGTAAAGCCAACGTTCTGAATTATAACATGGTGTGCGATGTAAAACATATCAGAAACGTTTCGGAAAATCTAAGGGTTGGTGATGCACGACGTCTTCTTTTTATTTTCTTTGTTTTCTGAAAGTTGGCTAGCTTCTCTTACAGACGTTTGGAAATACAAAATTTTGTGCACTGATGTAGCGAAACAGAAACATGTTAGTTATCAAAAATGTCTGCTAGGTAGGCACACACTTTTGCAACTGTCACCCGTACGTTTGATATATACTTGACAAAAAATAAGTTTCTGTATTGAGAATTGTCTCCTCTGCCAGACAACTCATTAATTTAAATGACCTGTGAGCATAGTATTTCATGTCTCGGACAGATTGATTTCCTAAAGTGTGGACGATTTTACTCCTCTGTTACCATCCCAGAAAACTGAAGATCATACTCCACTGCATATGCAAGAAAGGATCTGACGAAGCATATATAACATACACCTCTGTTACCATGCATACTGATGATGTACGGAAGGAAATATTCACACAGACGAAGTTTGCATCGGAATAGTGCGGACAAGGTGTATGCATTGCAGAGCGAAGCAACGAACAAAAGATTGCATCTAAATTACTCACTGCATAATGCATGAAAGGATATGAACATCTAAATCTATAACTACCTAAACCTAGCTAGGAAACCGCCTGATCGCCGCTAGCGCCAACTACTTGGTCTTGGAAGGGCCCGCGCCATCGTCGTTGCAACGACGCTTGTTGGGTGGCGGCGTACGCGGAATCATCGTCCTCCTCCTTTGGCTGCTGCGGCTGCGGATGCTCCTCATCCTCCTCGTCCTTCTGCTGCTGCGGCTGTGGATGCTCCTCATCCTCCTCCTCATCCTCCTCCTCCCCCTGCTGTTGCTTCTCTTCCGACTCGGACCACTCAAGTTTTGAGTCGGTCTTGGGCTCCGGGGCCGACCCTTCCATGATCTCCAAGAATGCGGGGTCATCAGGGCCGGATGGCGGTGATGTCGGCGGCAGCGGCTGGTCGTCCTCACTCAGATAGCCATGACCATTGTGGTCGTCGCTGCTGGAGTCGCTGGTGTGACCATGCCAGTTCTCTAGATGACCCCAAGAACTCATGGTGGATATCGCCGGGACGGCAAGCGAGAAAATTTGAAGAGTCTGTGTTGTTCAATGAGGGGGAAACTGAAGCAGGCGGGTGGAAAGATAAATGTGTTTGCGTACTTAGCTATGCTGCATGGTTATATTTCTGAAACGACGGGATGGGTTCCTACTGAATTCAATCCTGATTGACATGTGGCAGCATGACCGGCGGGGTGAACGAAAAGACAACACACACATACACTCTGTAAAGCATTGCATATGTTCGATGGAGAAAATATTTGCTGACGGACAACGAGTCACATCACTGTAATTTTGCGTGTGGGATGAGAAACAGTCTTTCAATTTTAGGCAAACAAATAAATTGAATGAACTGTGGGCGATAGATTTAAAAGAAATTGACTGATTTAAAAAACTGTGGCTAAAAAAAATCTATGTCCCTCTTCCAATGGGCCCGGGCATGCGGTCGCGACACACAACCCAGTACGACCGGCGTCATGGGGATCTCGTCACGGTGACTTGAGTCAATGACATGTGGATCCAATAGGTGGATGGACCACCTGTCACACACCCCAAGTCACGATGACTTAATTCACCGAAGTTGTGTCCCCTCGTCAAGGGTTTCGGGCAACCAACGAGGTCCTATAAAAGTCAGTAGGACGGCTAGATCGAGACACCATGCATGAATCCACATCCTGCATGCCATAGAAGCATTATTACTAGCCCCAGGCATGCCCACTCGCCGCAGTGCGTCAGCACAGCAAGCTTCACAGCCACCCCATGTCGTTGACGCGACTGACGTGAAGTGCCAGTTGGATCTACTCGAGCAAATCCTTGCCGAAGCTGAGTCCCGGCGCACCGCCACGTCGGTGAGCCGCATGAGCCGGCAGCGAGCCCTGTACATGCGACGGATCTGGACTCCAGAGGTTTGAAGTTTTCCTCGCCACCCTAAAGGTGCCGTCCGCCTACTCCAACGACTTGGCCCGCAACATCTTGACCAGGCACGGGCTTACCGCCGGCAACCGCCCGATCGTTGCTCCGGCAGCAGCGGTCGTCAACCGCAATGTGGATACCACGGCCGCGGTTTTCAACTGCCCCGTTGAAGGTCCCTCCAGCGCTCGCGGCACCAGGAACTGACGCTGAAGTGCGTCGTAGTGTTCTAAATAATGGATACAGCTTTAGTGACACAAGTCACATGGCTTTCAGGGCAGGTGTAACAACCCCGATTTCAAAAAAATTAAAAAAATCGGTGTGAATTGTTTGATTGTCTGATTTGTTTGCGGTGTTTGCATCCCTGATTTATCGATCGGCGATTATTTCCCCCCTCTTATCCCGTACCGGACAGAGACCAAACTTTGCCACCCTGACACTCGACCTTTGCGACACCGGGTTTCACCCGATCACCGTCGCGAAAACCGCACGAGACCAGCCGTAGCCAACGGAACGAAAACCCCGTTTAATAATTAAATGGGTTATTTTTATAGCGCGTCGGAAAGTGTTCTCGAAACGGTTCCAGCGCGAGGTGAACGCCGCCGGCTCGACGCGCTTATCGCGCAGTTCGAAGTTTTACCCGAATCGGAGGTCCTGCGAACCCCCGGCAGTCAGAAACGTAAACACCTCACGCGCGAGAGAGAAAAACCGGGATATTTTGCAAACTGCCAGCCACCTGGGCTATATAAAGACCACCACTCTACCACCCCTTTCTAGGGTTTCCCTAGCCAAAAATTGCAGCCACACCCCTAGATATGCTCCAAATTTTCGTCTAAAAACACCCCAATTCCGAAAACCCTAGCCCCAGCCATTTGGAACCGTCGGATCTGAGATCCAACGGCTCAGATCCGGCCACGTCGCCCCCAGCAGCCATCCAGCCGCCTCGGGCCCCGCCGGGCCGAGCGTTGTCGCCGCGGGCCCGCCCGAAGCCCATCGGAGCGCCGCCGCCTCCTAGGACCTCACCTCCACCCAGACCCGGCGGGAACCGACCGGATCCGCCGCCGCGGCCCCCTTCGTCTGCATTCTTGCCTGCTCGCCCTCGCTGGAGCTGCGGCAACCGCCGCCTCCGGTGGCCTCCCGACCCGGTCGCTCGTCCTCCTCGTCAGGCTGGAGACGCCCCCGCCCAGCGCGGCCTGGCCTGCCCCCCCTCGGCCCATTCTCCAGCGCAACCCAGTGCGGCCCAAGCCGACCTCTCCAGCGACCGCTAGTGGGCCCGTCCCATGGTGAGAGCCAACCCGAGCGCCCTTTTATTTATTTTTCTGTATTTTTCCTTATTTTTGCTAAGTCTGTAAATTGTGCTGCTGTTTCAATTTTTTGTTGTAATTTGCGAGTAATCGGTAGCTCTGATGACGTTGCGCCCAAAAGGAAAGTTGTTTAGAATTGTGTGTACTTCAATCCAACTTTTGTGAGAATTTTTATTTGATGCCATCTTGATGTTGTTAATCTGTGTTGAAGTGGGCATCAGGCTGTTAACTGCTATTATTTTCTGTCAAGTGCTGCTGCTGTTATTTTATTGCAAGTTTGCATGATGATTGTGACACATCCATGAGGCCTATTGCATTGATTCTTGTTGCATCCTGTTAAGCATCATGTCTACTTTCATTATATGTATTGCAATGTCATGTTTGCATTTTTTGTCATAATTATGTTTAGCTCCAAAGTTGCTATGCTGCTATTTTTGACAGCCACCTCTATTTTTCTCCAAGTCTGTAACTTTCCGATGCCATGTTGCTTGCTTAATATCTTTTGATCTGTTATGCCTATGACCTTGAATCTTGTTTGTACCTGATCATCATCATGTCTAGTTCATGCCCATATATTGCTATGTCATGTTGCTGCACATTTGCATATAGTTTTACTCCTTTTTGTACAACATAAAAATAACAGATTCTGCCATGTTTTCCTGATTTTCACTAAGTCCTAGACCAGTAATGTTTTATAGCTTTTTGTGTTGCTCCTAACTAGTGAACCATGATTCCTTTTTGCATGATTCCTTTTGCCGTGTCTACTTTAGTTGCATATCATTTATGAGCATGTTTGCATCCATTATCCTGTTTATGCATTGCTCTAAAGTGTGCTCCCTGATGTTAACAACATGTGTGCATAACTTGTTTTGCTGTATCTTTTTAACCGTAACTCCGTTTGGAGTGTGCTTTATATGTAACTTGATTAGTTTTCATGTACTTTGTGTTTATGCTATTGTTTGCTGCTGTTAACCAACCTAAAATATGGTTTAGGGCAAAAAAGTACCAATTACTTAAATTGTTGTGGATTACTTAGTGTATGCCATGTTTAGGTTCTGCCTCACTTAAATTGACTAGCATAGGTAGTGTACCTTATGCTTCACCTCTTTTCATGTTTGTGTGCCGCCATGCTTGCTTGAGTTGCCATGTTAACAACCTTTGTTGATAACCTGTAGCTAAACAACCTGAACCATTCTATTTCAACCAGCGGTTTGCATGCTAGTCTAGGTTAGGTTCGATGTTTGATCCTACCACATGTTTACAGCCTCTTTTAAACCGATACAACCATGTCCCCCCAAGCAAACCATGTACTTCTATATTACTATTGCTCATTGCTTAGCCCCTGCTTAGTATGCATGCTTAGGATGCTACGATGTTACCCTGTTACTCCTTGGTTTTGGGCTATCACATTATTATATTGTTGTTGATGATATGATTATTATAATGTTGACTATATTTGACGAAGGATGGAAGGTCTCGGCTATCCCGCCCCAACGCTTTGTTCCATTCGAGTCACCTAGGATCCGAGTTCCGGGTATTGGTTTTAAGACTGAGCGTGCCTAATCGTGTGTGGGATGCTATGGGGTCCCCTTTTCTTACCTATCTAGCTTCAAACATTTCTAGAGGTGGCCCAAGCTGATTTACCATTTGAAACGATGCATATATATCTGTCGGGTCGCTCCTAGCAGATATCCTTTAAAATAACCCGGGCCAGCGGAGACATAGTTCCTCTGTTGGTCCACACCTGGTTAGCTAGAGGCCTGCCCACATGTGAGGGGATCAGTTACCTCGACCTTGGCCAGACGGAAGAGTCCGATCCGAGAGCGTGGCCAGCTTTTGGATTGGGTGTCGACTCCCCGAGGGCCACCCGGATTTGTTCGTTGTTAGCTAGAGTGACCTGTCGTTTCGGATCTCTTGGAACTAAATCATAAAATGGTTGCCTATGATGGGTAGCAACTGAGAGAGATGGGCGTGCGTGCGGAGCCTTGTAATGGGCAGTTGGTACACCCCTGTAGGGTAAAATCTTTTCGAGAAGCCGTGTCCACGGTTATGGACGACTTGAGACTACTCCTTGTTCATAGACAACAACAACTGAGATAATCTTAATATAACTTGATCAACGTGTGTGTGCCTTGACTTCTTCTTCTTTGTCGGGATGCGAAGAGGAGGACAAGGATAGGATAGATGTTATGTTTGCGTAAGTAGTTGATAGCAAGACTTGTTGGAGGCGATTCCTCATCGAATTCTTGGCTTCTTACCTTACTCTCTAGATCGTTACCACTTCATAAATGCTAGTGCGGCAGCAACCTCACCACTTATCCCATCCTTACCGTAAACTACTAGTTGTCCTAGAATGACGAGTGATGAAGTCCTTGCTGGGTCAGATGACCATCCAGTTGGATGCTGAGTACTTCTGTACTCATGATACTACCCCCAAACTCTTTTCAGGGTTCTTGATCGACAACAGGTATGGTGATCGACGTTTCACGTGGAGACTCGACGACGACTAGTTAGGCGGATGCCGGCGGAGGGCCTAGACCCGTGTGGTTATGGGGATCGATGTTTTTTCTTTGCCACTAGGCATTTGATTGTAGTATGTACTCATTCATATACCTTCCGCTGATGTATTGTATTTAAGGCAGTTGTATGCCGATTGTATGAGATGTTGTATCCTTGTAGCTGTAATGTTGTGATATCATGTTGGAAATCCGGGGCATATGGCATTGTCATATGTCGCGGTGGGACCGATATTTGCTTCGTCCCCGGATCTGGATGGAAACATCTAGATCTGGAACAGTACCGCATATCGGGCCTTATAGCAGGACAGGTGGGGCCAACATCTATTGGACCCACATGTCATGCACCCAAAGTCATGTGACATGAGTCACTGAAGCTCAAACCCTGTGTAATATGTGCATTCCATTCCACCATGAATAGACATGAACGCCCGTATTATCAAAGTTGGAGTTTAGAATCATACTCGTCTTATTATTTAAAGTACTAGTGCATGTGTTTTATGCGTGTGTCTTATTATTTAAAGTACTAATGCGTGTATAAGTGGTACAATCAAACTAGGAAGAAAAAGAAAAAAAGAAAATACCTGCATGAATCTTCATGTAAAATCGATGGTATATGTCCCATAGAAAATCTGTAATTTATATCGATACTTTAGGTAAGCAAACAAATAACAGACAATCTCCTATCCTTGGTAATACTGTATGTGGTTTGTTCGATAAGATCAATCACCAGATGTGTTATTATTACTTAAACATCGTCATGCCTTCCAGCATATGGTTTGACTGTACTGTTCTACTGACATGAGTTAAACAAACGACTCTACTTTCTGAACCGTCTAGCATAGTAGTGCTAAAGCAGGGCGGCTACTCCGGCGATACAAAATGGTATCTATTTCCCCTCTAGTCTCTCGGATCTCACTCAACAATGGAGCGGCCAACTCGAGGCATCCCTAGCACACAAAAAACCTCCTGGAAAAACCAAATGATCGACCTCAATGAGCCGGCGAAGGTTACTCGCTGCTGCGAGAGATCCTCACGCCGCGTCGCTTTACGAGAGGGTGCCATCGCCGATGATGCGCCGCCCTAGGTCTCTTCGACTCATGACCGTGGAATCCGCGTTGATCCGGAGCTAGGAGACGGCGCGATGCATGCGCCGGGGCAAACGGTCATACGCTCATCCGGGCGCGCAGGGTCTCGCCGCGGTGCCGCGGTCGATGCAGGGTCACACATTGCGCGCATGCTCGACATGGACATGAACTCTGGCTCCGACTCCAACTACACCCACGACAAGCTCCTCGACAACGAATCCGAACACGACAGCGAGCGCTCCATCGCAAAGCAGCAGGTGTGCGCTCTCCCGCTCCACCGCTCAGGACAGATGTGCGTTCAGAAGTGCACGCCCTGGCATCCCGACGAGGTGACCGGCGGTGCATCAGGACGGCTTCGTTGCAGTGCGCGCCGCCGTCGTAGCAAGGCCACGCATTGCGGGCATGCTAGACATGGACATGGAGACCGACTCCGACCGCGACTACACCGATGACAAGCTCCACGTCATGAACAAAGACTCCGATCTCGACTACACCAATGACAAGGTCCACGTCATCGATAACGACACCGACACCGACGACGAGCGCCCCATTGCAGTACAGAAGGAATGCGATCTCCCTCTCCCAAAGTCCGGAGGTCAACGCGTGCTGGTGTGCACACCCCCGCAGCCCGGCAAGGTTATCAGCGGTCCAGCCGGGCTGCTTTGCGGCAGGCGTGCCATCGTCGAAGCACAGTCACTCGTTACGTGCATGGTGGCCACGGACATGCACAACGACTTCGGCACCGACGAGGAGCGCTGCATCACAGAGCAGGCAGAGCACGCTCTCCCGCTCCCCCACTCCAAACACCTTTGGGTGGAGGAGTGCACACCGCAGCAACCCCTCGAGGTTACCATGAGTGCAGATGGGCGCCTTCGCCGTAGTGCCGCCGTCGATGCACGGCCACTCATTGCGCGCATGTTGTACATGGAGAACGACTCCAACACCGACACCGACGAGGAGCGCTGCATTACAGAGCCGACGGAGCGTGCTCACCCTCTCCCCCACTCCAAACACCTTCGGGTGGAGAAGTGCACACCGCAACAACCCCTCGAGGTTACCATGAGTGCAGATGGGCGCCTTTGCCGCAGTGCCGCCGTCGATGCACGACCACTCCTTGCGCATATGCTGGACATGGAGAACGACTACAATGCCTACATCGACGAGGAGTGTTGCATCACAGAGCTGGTGGGGTGCGCTCTCCCGCTCCCCCACTCCAAACACCTGACCGTGCAGGAGGGCACATCGCATTAGCCCCTCGAGGTTACCATGAGTGCAGCTGGGCGCCTTCGCCACAGTGTCGCCATCGAAGCCGGCCCACTCACTGAGCGCATGATGGACATGGGCATGGACTCCGGCTCCGACTCCGACTACGCCGACGACGTGCGCCCCATCGCTAAGCGTCAGCGCGCAACCCCGATCCGCCGCTCCGTAAAGCTTCACGATCTGGAGTGCACACCCCAGTCGGAGGAGTGCACATCGCCGCAGCCCATCAAGGTTCCATCAGTTCGGCTGGGTGCCTTCGCCATAGTGCCCGACTTCGACTCTGACTAGGGAATTAATTTAGTCTCTTTTCAGTTTCATATGGCCTTAACAAGGAACTTTTAGTGAAGTATTTTGGTTGTAATAGTGGAAAACCTCGCATTATATGCGGGGATAATGAAATTAATTATGATGAAATTAAGTAAACGTACACAAATCTAATTGAATAGCCGTCGGTGATGAGTTCCGTCGTACTAACACCGACGAGTGGATGGGAACAACCGTTTGCTACGTGTCGTCACCTTCACTTCTCTCGCCGGCAGACTAGCTTCCTCTTATCACAGCACGTTCGTCACAGCTGCCAAAGCATGGGCTCTACAAGGATTTTTGAACTTTTGTTATATCCTCCCGCGTTGTTTAGCCGATCGTTCCTGCGCAAGCGCCCACCAGGGAAAATATCTATCCCCAATCCGAGCGCTAGATCTAAAAATAAAACTCTCCATGGCAAGCGGCAGCGGCAGCACACAAACACACGCTCATCCTTTAGTTCGCCACCACTACCACCACACCCTTCACCTCATCACCCCATTATCTCACCACCCTCACCACCACACCCATTGCATATGGACCGCGCCTTGATGGAGGCGGAGGACGGAGGAGTGGACGTGTCCAGCGCGCCGCTGGTCAGCATTGTGTTGGGTGCACAATCCCCCAATCCCGACGACGACGACCCGAAGTTCAATCGCATGATGAAGATGGCCATAGCCCAGTCCCTCTAGGATTCGCGCTTCGACGCGCTCCTCCGCGACCTGGACGAGCGCAAGCTCCAACTTGGGTTGGCGCAGTCCATCGCTTTCGAGGCCCTCGCCGTGAATAGGGATCGTCAATGATTTGTACTGCGTGAACGGGAGAGGCTTGATCGGAAGAGGCTTCGGGGGGAGGAGGAGGAGTGCAACCGAAGGCGCCGTCGCAGGCTCTTGTACGAGTTCGAGTCGGAGGAGCAGACAAATGCGGAGGCCATGGCGGTAGGCCAGGAAATGTCGTCGTCCGAGTCAGCAGCACCGCTGCGCGGGCTGGGAGCGCATGCGCGTGCCCTGGCCACCGGATTTAGGCACGATATGGAGATCGGTGACCTAACAAGCTCATCCTCCGCCAGTGCCACCTACTGAGAGCACGCAGAGAGGATCTGCGATGGTAAAACTTTGACGCCCGGCGATTGAGTACAAGCACGACAGCGCTATATGGATGCACACCGAATAACTTAAGGGTTGTAGCTATATTATGCAGTTCATAATTATCTAGATGTGTGTGTAATAGTGAACGGTTTGTAAATTATTGCTTTTGAGCATGATTGGTGATATTTAATGTATGGATGGACCTATGTTGATTTCCCTATATATATGTGTGAATATTATGATGGCAAATGAAGTTGCCTTCCGGTCATGTATGATTCTGAATTGTGATATTGATGGTGATCAACCAGTCATGGGATCGTGGAATTTCAATGTAGTTATGTTTTCAATCTGAAGATTAAAATTAATCAGAACTAAAATTTCGGTGACACGGTAAAGCACACGGTTCGTCTACTGCAACCGTTTGCTTAAGCTATACCCTGCGAAATTCGCCCGTGCGTTCTGATTGGCCAGAACGCAGCATCGCGGATCGCACGCCCTGCACCGTCCAATAAGCACGGATCGAATGGTCGACAATTAACCAACATCATGTTGTTGTAGTTCTGGTAGATATTGTATTTAAGTCTTTTTTCCGGCTTGTAAGTGCAAAAAAAGTTTAAAAATACCAAAATAACAAGGAATGCGTCCAAATTCAAAGGCATATCACGTATAGAGGCGTGGCAGCTGTGAAAAAAAAATCAACCACAATCGATGAAGTAACGATACAATCTACTTGTAACCCGAACATTTCACGACTTGTTCCATATATATCGAAACCATGGTCCTTCATGTGAGATGCCCCCATTTGCAAGGCGATCGCATGATAGCTTTTCTCAAAATGTCTCAAATTTTTACCACATCATAGTTTTACCTTCTCACAGCTGCACGCAAAGTCTCGTGTATTTCCGACGGATTCTCAATTTTTTTGGTTTTTTTGTAATTTAAAAACCACTGAACTCAATGTTTCACGATCAAAAGACATGACCGAGGTGCAGCAAGGTCACTCAAATCCTATGTTGTTTGCTGCAAGTTAACCCGAGAGCACATACATGATATTTCATCACACATTTGGTCAAATTTCATTGCACTCGTAGTTCAAATGCAAATAAATTCATATCGAGTCCACATGAAACTGACTTAGCGCCATATATCAAACGGAAGATGAAAATGACAAAAAAAATCATAGCGCCAGTGTAAAATAAACCCATAGCAATTGTCTAATCTACACTTAATGAGTTACATGTATCAAACACGTCCCGTTAAATGATAAAATTTCGGTGATACAGTAAAGCACACGATTCGTGTTCTACAACCATTTGCTTAACCTATACCCTACAGAATTCACCGTTGCGTTCTGATTGGCCAGAACGCAGCACCACGGATCGCATGCCCTGCACCGTCCAATGCGCACGGATCGAACGGTCGACATTGAACCAACATCATGCTACTTCAGTTCCGGTGGATATTGTATTTAAGTCTTTTTCCGGCTTGTAAGTGCAAATTTTTTTAAAAATACCAAATTAACAAGGAATGCGTCCAAATTCAAAGGAATATCACATATAGACGCATGGAACCTGTGAACAAAAAATCAACCACAATCGACGAAGTAACGATACAATCTCCTTGTAACCCAAACATTTCACCACTTTTCCATACATATCGAAACCATGGTCCTTCATGTGAGATGCCCCGTTTGGATGGCGATCCCATGATAGCGTTTCTCAAAATGTCTGAAATACTTACCACATCATAGTATTACCTTCTCACGGCGACACACAAAGTCTCGTGTATTTCCGACCGATTCTCAATTTTTTTGACTTTTTTTGTAATTAAAAAACCACCAAACTCAATGTTTCATGATCGAAAGACGTGACCGAGGTGCAGCAACTTCACTCAAATCCCACGTTGTGTGCTGCAAGTTGTTGGAGATATGCCCTAGAGGCAATCATGTTATGATGTTATCTCCTTATGTATTCATGAGTTATTTGTATTGTCCTTGAACATCATCAATGATATGTATCAATAAGTACGTGACTTGTTTGTGAGACTATATATTCTATGATGATTGTTCTAATGGTCCCTAGTTGATAAGGTTATGCGGACACATATCCTTGACTAGTATATGATTCGATTGATGACTATGTTTCACAAGTCATGACCATAGAGATGCTACCGATAGTATGAACTTAGTGATGGAATCACTGAGTTGGATAAAGACCCACTTTGAGACGCAGCGAGATATTGTCATATGTTAGTCTCAATACAATGTATATGCCATGTCCTAGACCTGAGGTCCTCGCATGTTCTCGGAATGAGGAATGACTCACTTAGGGACTATCAAACGCTACACCGTAACTGGGTAGTTATGAAGGTAGCTTACTGGTGAGTCATGATACATGCCGCGAGGCATGGTTGATCAAGATGGGATTTGCCCCTCCACTTTTGAGAGATATTCTCCGGACCCTCTCGAGTGATAAGATTCTTAAAGCATGTCTATGCGACATAGGTTAAGTGTTAACCCGGTTCAGGAATTTGTATCATGGTTTCGAGAAGAGAGGTCAAGCTATCACAAGGGTGACAAGTACTCGCCTTGAGCTTGACAACATATATCGTGAGGCAAAAGGAATGTTGCATATGACACTTTGTAATGGTTCGTCTTATGACTTTACGCATATATGGTAGTTGGCACGTTCTGCTAGGAACCACTACCGACTATCGAACCGGATGTGATTCGGGACTTGTCCATATGTACGTGAACCTATAGGGTCGCGCGCTTAAGGGGAAAGGAGCCTATTCGGAGATTGATTCGAATGGATTATGGATGGAGGGTCTGGATTGCCTCGAAGGTTGAGGCCATTACACGGGCGCCTATGTAAAGGCTAGGGCGAACCCCGAAGGGGTACAGGACAGACCACAACCCTAGCCGCCACTCCACCTCCAGGCCGAGCCGCCGGACCTAGAAGTCCGCCGCCCGATGCTCCTCCTTGTACGTGCGCATCCCTTGGAGGCGCTGCACCTGCGGCGCTTGGATGAACTGTTCGCGGGATCGGATCGCGGGACTCCGTTCGTGGGATCGGTATGAGGGATGGGTTCGAGGGATTCGAGGAGCAGCCGCCGACGCGCATCGCCAACTCTCCTTCCGCTGCCATGACTGCGCGTCTAGTGGTAAACCCTAATCACGTAGTTCATCTCTAGTAGCAGTGATCTTGGTTGTGCGCGGTAGAAAATTTTGATTTAGCGCTAGCGTAGCGTATCGTGTGCCCCAACAGTGGTATCAGAGCCTCTTCTATTTGGTGGTGAATTCGTGATGGATTTGCATATAGATATGTGTAGATCAGATCGGTTTTGCATGTATGTTTGAGGTTCTTGATTTCATGATCTTTCCCGAGGCGCGAGCTACTTAGATCGTGCCACAACTTATCCCTAGAGATCGGCTATCCGCCATTGGGATAGACAGTGTGCCGTAAACCCTATTGTGGCATGCGGATATCACTAGGTGATTGATCCGGGACACGGATCAGGACACGGCGTAGATATGATCTGCGCTGTCCAGAAATCTGTGAGCAGGTTCGGTTCATAAGCCATATCTTGGTCATATGAACTCCGATTGAGCTCCGTGACCTACCAAACGATGCAAAATGAAAAGATATGCAACTCAATGCAGGGACTAATAATAAGTAGAGATGTCGTAAGAGGATAAGTTGACATTCGCGTCGGGAATAAAGCAAGAATTGCTGCCTTAGCCGTCGGCACCATGCAACTTAATTTACCTTCTGGATTTTTAATGGAGCTTGATAATTGTTTTTATGTTCCATCGCTAAGTCGAAACATTATTTCTGCCTCATGTTTGATGAGACAAGGTTATGAATTCATTATTAAGGACAATGGTTGTTCTATATATTTGAAAAAGATGTTTTATGGCTTGGCGCCCGTTGTGAATGGGTTATTCATTTTGAATCTTGAAGGTGAATCTGTCTATAATATAAATGCCAAGAGGCTTAAACCTAACGATCTGAATACAACTTACTTTTGGCACTGTCGGCTTGGTCATATTAGTGAAAATCGCATGAAGAAGCTCCATGATGATGGACTTTTAAATTCGTTTGATTTTTAATCATTCGAGACATGCGAATCGTGCCTACTCGGCAAGATGACCAAGACACCTTTTGCAAAGAGTTGCGAGAGGGCATCCGACTTGTTGGAACTCATACATACTGATGTGTGTGAACCAATGAGCATGACTACTAGAGGTGGTTACCAGTACTTCATGACTTTCACCGACGACTTGAGCAGATATGGATATATCTACTTGATGAGGCACAAGTCGGAAACCTTTGAAAAGTTCAAGGAGTTTCAGAATGAAGTACAGAATCAACTCGGCAAGACGATCAAACTTCTACGATCAGATCGTGGAGGTGAATATTCGAGTCAAGAGTTTGATGATCATCTCAAGAGTCGTGGAATATTTCCACAACTCACTCCTCCTGGAACGCCTCAAAGAAATGGTGTATCTAAACGGAGGAATCACACCTTGTTGGACATGGTTCGATCGATGATGAGTCAGTCAGATCTACCATTGTCATTTTGGGGTCATGCTCTAGAAACTGCAGCTTTCACACTAAACAGAGTACCATCTAAATCCGTAGATAAGACACCATATGAGATATGCACTGGGAAGCGTCACAGTTTGTCTTTTCTAAATATTTGGGGTTGTGAAGCTTTTGTCAAGCGACTTCAATCGGGCAAGCTCGCACCCAAATCGGATAAGTGCATATTCGTGGGATATCCATGGGAAACCTTAGGGTATTACTTCTACAACCGACAAGAGGGCAAAGTGTTTGTCGCTCGACATGGCACCTTCCTTGAGAAAGAGTTTCTCAATAGGAAGGCTAGTGGGAGGACGGTGCAACTCGAAGAGGTTCGAGATACACCACTCGGGCAAGACACGGCAAGTGATGCCATTATGGCAGAGCCAGTCAGTGAACGCGTGGTTGAAGTAGCACCCGCACCACGAAGGTCAGAAAGGATGCGTAATGCAAGCAATGTATTGTTGTTGGGCAACGATGAGCCTTTGACATATGCGGAAGCGATGGTGGATCCAGATTCCGAGTTATGGCTTGAGGCCATGAGATCCGAGTTAAAGTCAATCAAGTTTGGAACTTGGTTGATCTTCCAAATGGTGCAAGAACCATTGAGTGCAAATGGATCTTTAAGAAGAAGACTGATATGGATGGAAATGTTCAAATCCATAAAGCTCGACTTGTCGCGAAGGGGTTTCGACAAGTTCAAGGAATTGACTACAACGAGACCTTCTCTCCTGTAGCGATGCTTAAATCAGTTCGGATTAGTCTAGCTATAGCTGACTATTTCTATTATGAGATATGGCAGATGGATGTCAAAACAGCTTTCCTTAATGGAAATCTAGAAGAGGACGTGTATATGATACAGCCCGAGGGTTTTGTCGATCCAGAGAATGCTAGTAAGGTATGCAAACTTCAGAAATCCATTTATGGATTGAAGCAAGCATCTCGGAGTTGGAATATTCGTTTTAAAGAGGTTGTCAAATCGTTTGGATTCATCGATAATGAAAAGGAACCTTGTGTGTTCAAGAAGTTTAGTGGGAGCTCAATCGTATTTCTAATCTTATATGTGGATGACATATTACTGATTGGGAATGACATTCCAATGCTTGAAGTTGTCAAGGACTCATTGAAAAATAGTTTTGAAATGAAGGACTTGGGAGAAGCAGCTTACATTTTGGGAATCAAGATCTATAGAGATAGATCAAGGAGGCTTATTGGATTAAGCCAGTGTACGTATATTGACAAGATGTTGAAAAGGTTCAACATGCATGAGGCTAAGAAAGGGTTCTTGCCTGTGTCACATGGCATTCATCTAAGCAAGACTCAGGGTCCATCGACTCCTGATGAGCAAAGACGCATGGATAAGATTCCGTATGCTTCGGCCATCGGGTCTATCATGTATGCTATGGTATGTACTCGTCCAGATGTTTCCTATGCTCAAAGCGCTACGAGCAGATACCAGGCTAATCCAGGCGAGAGCCACTGGACAGCAGTTAAGAGCATCCTAAAGTACCTGAAAAGGACTAAGGATATGTTCCTAGTTTATGGAGGTGAGGATGAGCTCGTTATAAAGGGTTACACCGATGCTAGTTTCCAAACCGACTAGGATGACTTTCGTTCGCAATCTAGTTATGTGTTCATTCTGAACGGAGGTGCAGTGAGCTGGAAGAGTTCCAAGCAAGAGACGGTAGCTGATTCTGCAACAGAGTCCGAGTACCTTGCAGCTTCTGAAGCTTCAAAGGAAGGTGTTTGGATAAGGAATTTCATTACCCTACTTGGTGTGGTTCCAGACTCGGCAAACCCGTTGGACCTCTATTGTGATAATAGTGGTGCCATCGCACAGGCCAGGGAGCCAAGGCATCACCAGAAATCCAAGCACATAGAAAGGCATTATCATCTCATACGACAGTTCGTAGATGATGGTAATATAAATGTAGCAAAGTACACATAGATGCAAACGTTGCTGATCCTTTGACAAAGCCTCTCCCGATGCCGAAGCATGAGGCGCACGTAAGTGCCATGGGCCTTAGATGCCTAACTAATTGACTCTAGTGCAAGTGGGAGACTGTTTGAGATATGCCCTAGAGACAATCATGTTATGATGTTAACTCCTTATGTATTCATGAGTTATTTGTATTGTCCTTGAACATCATCACTGATATGTATCAATAAGTATGTGACTTGTTTGCGAGACTATATATTCTATGATGATTGTTCTAATGGTCCCTAGTTGATAAGGTTATGCGGACACATATCCTTGACTAGTATATGATTCGAATGATGACTATGTTTCACAAGTCATGAGCATGGAGATGCTACCGATAGTATGAACTTAGTGATGGGATCACTGAGTTGGACAGAGACCCACTTTGAGACGCGGCGAGATATTGTCATCTGTTAGTCTCAATACAATGTATATGCCATGTCCTAGACCTGAGGTCCTCGCATGTTCTTGGAATGAGGAATGACTCACTTAGGGACTATCAAACGCTACACCGTAACTGGGTAGTTATAAAGGTAGCTTACGGCTGAGTCATGATACATGCCGCGAGACATGGTTGATCAAGATGGGATTTGCCCCTCCACTTTGGAGAGATATTATCTGGGCCCTCTCCAGTGATAAGATTCAGAAAGCATGGTCATACGACATGGGTTAAGTGTTAACCCGATTCAGGAATCTGTATCACGGTTTCAAGAAGAGACGTCAAGCTATCACAAGGGTGACAAGTACTCGCCTTGAGCTTGACAACATATATCGTGAGGCAAAAGGAATGTTTCATATGACACTTTGTAATGGTTCGTCTTATGACTTTACGCATATATGGGAGTTGGCACGTTCTGCTAGGAACCACTACCGACTATCGAACCAGATGTGATTCGGGACGTGTCAATGTGTACGTAAACCTATAGGGTCGCGCGCTTAAGGGGAAAGGAGCCCATTTGGATGTGATTCGAATGGATTATGGATGGAGGGTCCGGATTGCCTCAAGGGTTGAGGCCATTCCACGGGCGCCTATATAAAGGCTAGGGCGAACCCCGAAGGGGTACAAGACAGACCACAACCCTAGCCGCCACTCCACCTCCAGGCCGAGCCGCCGGACCTAGCAGTCCGCCGCCCGACGCTCCTCCTTGTACGTGCGCATCCCTTGGAGGCGCTTGGACAAACTCGTAGTTCTAATGCAAATAAATTCAAATCGAGTGCACATGAAACCGACTTAGCGCCATATTTCAAATGAAAGACGAAAATGATAAAAAAACAAGGAATGCGTCCAAATTCAAAGGCATATCACGCATAGACGCATGGCATCTGTGAAAAAAAAATCAACCACAATCGATGAAGTAACGATACAATCTACTTGTAACCCTAACATTTCACCACTTGTTCCATACATATCGAAACCATGGTCCTTCATGTGAGATGCCCTCGTATGCATGGCGATCGCATAATAACCTTTCTCAAAATGTCTGAAATATTTACCACATCATAGTTTAACCTTCTCTCGGCGACACGCAAAGTCTCGTGTCTTTCCGACCGATCTCATTTTTTTTTATTTTTTGTAATTTCTAAACCACCGAACTCAATGTTTCATGATCGAAAGACGTGACCTAGGTGCAGCAAGTTCACTCAAATCCTATGCTATGTGCTTCAAGTTTACCCGAGAGCACATACATGATATTTCAGCACATTTTTGGTCGAATTTCGTTGCACTCGCAGTTCAAATGCAAATAATTCATATCGAGTGTAAATAAAACTGACTTATCGCTATATATCAAACGAAAGATGAAAATGACAAAAAAATCATAGCTTCAGTGTAAAATAAACCCATAGCAATTGTCTAATTTACGGTTAATGACTTACATGTATCAAACACGTCCCGTTAGATGAAACAATTTCGATGACACGGTGAAGCACACGGTTCGTGGTCTACAACCGTTTGCTTAACCTATACCCTGCGGAATTCGCCGTTGCGTTCTGATTGGCCAGAACGTAGCACCATGGATCGCACGCCGTGCACTGTCAAATGCGCACGGATCGAACGGTCGACATTGAACCAGCATCATGCTGCTTCAGTTCCGGTGGATATTGTATTTCAGTATTTTTTTCGGCTTATAAGTGCAAAAGAAGTTTTAAAATACCATAACAAGGAATGCGATCCAAATTCGAAAGCATATCACGTATAGACGCGTGGCAGCTGTGAAAAAAAAACCAACCACAATTGACGAAGTAACGATATAATCTACTTGTAACTCAAATATTTCACCACTTGTTCCATACATATCGAAACCATGGTAGTTCATGTGAGATGCCCCCGTTTGCATGGAGATCACATGATAGCCTTTCTCAAAATGTCTGAAATTTACCACACCATAGTTTTACCTTCTCACGGCGATACGCAAAGTCTCGTGTATTTCCGACCGGTTCTCAATTTTTTTGATTTTTATGTAATTTAAAAACCACCGAACTCAATGTTTCATGATCGAAAGACGTGACCGAGGTGCAGCAAGTTCACTCCAATCCCACGTTGTGTGCTACAAGTTAACCCGAGAGGACATACATGATATTTCAGCACACATTTGGTCAAGTTTCGTTACACTCGTAGTTCAAATGCAAATAGATTCATATTGAGTGCAAATGAAATTGACTTAGCGCCATATATCAAACGAAAGATGAAATTGACAAAAAAAATCATACCTCCAATGTAAAATAAACCCATAGAAATTATCTAATTTACACTTAATGACTTACATGTATCAAAAACGTCCTGTTAGATGAAAAAAATTTGGTGACACGGTAAAGCACACGGTTAGGTTTCTACAAACGTTTGCTTAACCTATACCCTGCGAAATTCGCCATTGCGTTCTGATTGGACCAAACGCAGCACCACGGATCGCACGCCATGCACCGTCCAATGCGCACGGATCGAACGGTCGCCAATGAACCAACATCATGCTGCTGCAGTTCCAAATTTGAAGGCATATAACGTATAGACGCCTGGAAGCTGTGAAAAAAAAACAACCACAATCGACGAAGTAACGATACAATCTACTTGTCACCCGAACATTTCACGACTTGTTCCATACATATCGAAACCACGGTCCTTCATGTGAGATGCCCCCGTTTGGATGGCGATCCCATGTAGCATTTCTCAAAATGTATGAATTTTGTACCACATCATAGTTTTACCTTCTCACGGCGCCACTCAAATTCTCGTGTATTTCCGAGCGATTCTCAATTTTTTGTTTTTTTTGTAATTTAAAAACCACCGATCTCAATGTTTCTCGATCGAAAGATGTGATCGAGGTGCAGCAAGTTCACTCAAATCCCACGTTGTGTGCTGGAAGTATACCCGTGAGCACATATATGATTTTTCAGCACACATTTGGTCAAATTTCGTTCCACTTGTAGTTCAAATGCAAATAAATTGATATCGACTGCACATGAAACCGACTTAGTGCCATATATCAAACGAAAGATGTAAATGACAAAAAAAACAAGGAATGCGTCCAAATTCAAAGGCATATCAAGTATAGACGCGTGGCAGCTGTGAAAAAAAATCAACCACAATCGACGAAGTAACGATACAATCTACTTGTAACCCTAACATTTCACCACTTGTTCCAGACATATCGAAACCATGGTCCTTCATGTGAGATGCCCTCGTATGCATGGCGATCGCATGATAGCCTTTCTCAAAATGTCTGAAATTTTTACCACATCATAGTTTAACCTTCTCTCGGCGACACGCAAAGTCTCGTGTCTTTCCGACCGATTCTCAAATTTTTTGATTTTTTGTAATTTCTAAACCACCGAACTCAATGTTTCATGATCAAAAGACTCGACCTAGGTGCAGCAAGTTCACTCAAATCCAAACTGACTTAGTCGAATTTCGTTGCACTCGCAGTTCAAATGCAAATAAATTCATATCGAGTGTAAATAAAACTGACTTATCGCCATATATCAAACGAAAGATGAAAATGACAAAAAAATCATAGCTCCAGTGTAAAATAAACCCATAGCAATTTTCTAATTTACACTTAATGACTGATGGCTTCTCGCCCCTCATTGGTTACCCCAAGTGGAAGGTTTGAGATGCAGTGCAGGAGCAAGTTTCCCTCGGTGAAGATACCAAGGTTATCGAACCAGTTGGACTCAGGAGATACAAGTAGGTGGAAACGTCGCCAGAAATTGCTTCCTGACTAGGGTGTTGTCATGGACCTGCACACAGCAACAAATAACTTTGCTCCCAACGAGTACAGAGGAGTTGTCAATTCCTCGGGCCTTGTCGTTTACAAAGGATCAACGCAAGAGATAAAAGGTGAAAAGGAAAGTAAAAGCTGAAAGTAAATTGAGGGTGTGAACAATAATGTGAAGATGGACTGGGGTCCTGTGATTTTCACTAGTGATGTCTCTCTCCCAAAAGACGATAAATGTGCTAGCGAGGTAAACAAATCACAGTTGGGAAATTGACAGGATTATGAAGGCACCGCAATGCTAACTATGCTGCAAAGAAAGGAAGGGCTCAAAAGCAATGGGCAGTACGCCAAGCTAAGTAGACCGAAATCCATCTGCATCTACTACGAATCATCCACCTTGAGATATCTATCCAGAACATCTCGCTGGTATTAAGTTGTGAATCCCACCCAAAGTGTAAACTCAAAGCAACAGACAACTCTATTAAAAGAACTTTGCGTAAAGTAAACAATCCTTGCACCCGCAGGTACAAGCACCGTTGTTTTATCCCTGGTGGAAACAACACATCCCCTAGTCCCATGTTTCTGTCACTCAAGCTAGACATCAAGGGGCTGAACCCACAATCGAGCATAACGCTCTCTCTTGGAGTTGCAAATAAAATACTTGGCCAAAACAAATACCGCAACGAAGAACATGCAAGAATTTACACAAGAACAAAATATAAAAGAGAAGAACCAAATATATTACTCATCACAATCTGAACATAGTCTCATAATCCATCAGATCCCAACAAACTCAGCATAGCAACAGCAGAAATTCCATCCCTTTCTTGAGAGGGAATTGGAATTTGATAGTTCCCTCTTTCATGTCAATGATAGCACCAACTGTGCGAAGAAAAGGACGTCCCAAAATAATTGGACAAGAGGGCTCACACTCAATGTCTATAATAGTGAAATCAACGGGAACATAATTGTCATTGACAATGATAAGAACATCGTCGATCTTCCCCAAAGGTTTCTTTACGGAAGAATCAACAAGACGAACACCAAAAGAACACGGATCAAAAGGTTTCAATTCAAGCATATCATACATTCTTTTGGGCATAACAGAGGTACTTGGTCCAACATCACAAAGAGCATAACAAGAGAAGTTATTCAATTTAATTTTTATCATAGGATCCCAACCATCTTCTAGCTTCCTAGGTATGGAGGCTTCTATTCTAAGATTCTCCTCCCTAACTTTGATTAGAGCATTGGTGATATGTTCTGTGAAGGCAAGATTGAGTGTGCTAGTGTGGGGGTCTCTAGACATCTTGTGTAGGAAACCAATAACTTCTGGTAAAGTGCAGTTGTCAAAGTCTAAGTCACTACTATCTACCAAGGAAGTAGTGATATCATTTAAGCTCACTTGTTTGAAAGCCTCTGTGTTCATAGAGGTTTCCTCTTCTAAGGTTGAGGTGGTAGCATCACCATTGATAGGTCCAGTGGGACTAAGGGTGTGATGGGTGCTAATAGTTTGGACATCCTCAACTACTTGGATAGTGGCTATTGTGTGGTAGGTAGGAAGGCTCTTAATTCTCTCTTCTTCCTCCTTTTCTCTAGCCCATCTCTCTTTAAGTTTTCCCAACATCCTAATGTTTTCATTAATTTGGACTTGGATGGCATTCATAGGAGTGGTCTTCCTCTCCTCGAGGGGAGAGGTTCTAACCTTCAGCATCTCTACATCATGGTCTATGTTGTCTACCTTCGAAGAGAGGATATCTAATCTAATTTCTCTTCCACACTCTTGTTGAAGGCTTTCTGGGTAGTGATAAAGTCTTTGAGCAAGGTCTCTAGTTCTGAAGTGGAGTTTCTGGTGGTAGGATAAGTGTTGTTCCCATAGTTGTTGGATGGGAAAGGCCTAGGATTGTTGCTACCAAAGTTACTCCTATAAGCATTATTGTTGAAGTTGTTTCTAGAGACAAAATTAACATCTACTTGCTCCTGAGCAACCAAATAATTTAAAGGAACATCTTGAGGATCAATAGAGGGTTTCTTGGTAAGTAGAGACATGATAAGGTCAACCTTTTCATTTAAAGAGGAGATCTCCTCGACAGAGTTTACCTTCTTACCGGTTGGAGATCTCTTGGTGTGCCATTGCGAGTAGTTCAGCATCATCTCATCAAGTAGCTTTGTGGCAGCACCAAGCGTGGTTGACATAAAAGTTCCTCCTGCGGCTTAATCTAACAGGTTCCGCGAGGTGAAGTTCAAGCCAGCATAAATAGTCTGGATAACCATCCAGGTAGTCAGTCCATGTGTGGGGCAGTTCTTGACAAGCATCTTCATACGTTCCCAAGCCTGGGCAACGTGTTCATTATCCAATGCCTGAAATTCATAATGTTACTCCTCAATTGAATAATTTTAGCAGGGGGATAATACTTCCCTATAAAAGCATCTTTGCATTTACTCCAAGAATCGATATTGTTCTTGGGAAAAGATTGTAGCCACTCCTTGGCTCTTCCACTCAAAGAGAAAGGAAAAAGCTTCAGCTTGCCGATGTCGCCATCCACTTCCTTGTACTTCTGCATGTCGCAGAGCTCGATAAAGTTCTTTAGGTGCAAGGCAGCATCTTCCCCTGCTCCTGAGAATTGATCTTTCATAACAAGGTTAAGCAGAGAAGGTTTAATCTCATAAGAAGGTGCTGAAGTGGAAGGTGGAGCAATAGGAGTGCAGATAAAGTCACTGTTGTTGTGACTAGTGAACTCACACGACTTAGTGTTTTCATTGGAACCCATAGTAGCAGCAGGTATTTTTGGTATTTTTGATTAGGGACACAAAAGTAAAAACTGAAAGGTAAACTAACAAGACTAAGAAGCAAAGGTAAAAGATTGTGTGCAACTCCCCTATCTTGTAGACTTGAGTCCCCGGCAACGGCGCCAGAAATTTGCTTGATGGCTTCTCGTCCCTCGTTGGTTACCCCAAGTGGAAGGTTTGAGATGCAGTGCAGCAGCAAGTTTCCCTCGGTGAAGATACCAAGGATATCGAACCAGTAGGACTCAGGAGATACAAGTAGGTGGCAACGTCGCCAGAAATTGCTTCCTGACTAGAGTGTTGTCGTGGACCTGCACACAGCAACAAATAACTTTGCTCCCAACGAGTACAGAGGAGTTGTCAATTCCTCCGGCCTTGTCGTTTACAAAGGTTCAACGCAAGAGATAAAAGGTGCAAAGGAAAGTAAAAGCTGAAAGTAAATTGAGGGTGTGAACAATAATGTGAAGATGGACCGGGGTCCCGTGATTTTCACTAGTGATGTCTCTCTCCCAAAAGAAGATAAAAGTGCTTGCGAGGTAAACAAATCATAGTTGGGCAATTGACAGGATTATGAAGGCACCGCAATGCTAACTATGCTGCAAACAAAGGAAGGGCTCAAAAGAAATGGGCAGTACGCCAAGGTAAGTAGACCGAAATCCATCTGCATCTACTATGAATCATCCACCTTGAGATATCTATCCAGAACATCTCGCTGGTATTAAGTTGTGAATCCCACCCAAAGTGTAAACTCAAAGCAACAGACAACTGCATTAAAAGAACTTTGCGTAAATTAAACAATCCTTGCACCCGCAGGTACAAGCACCGTTGTTTTATCCCTGGAGGCAACAACACATCCCCTAGTCTCATGTTTCTGTCACTCAAGCTAGACATCAAGGGGTTGAACCCACAATCGAGCATAACGCTCTCTCTTGGAGTTGCAAATAAAATACTTGGCCAAAGAAAATACCGCAACGGAGAACATACAAGAATTTACTCAAGAACAAAATATAAAAGAGAAGAACCAAATATATTACTCATCACAATCTGAACATAGTCTCATAATCCATCATATCCCAACAAACTCAGCATAGCAACAGCAGAAATTACATAGAAGCCTCGATCATGTGAGGCAGCTAACGAGGACTCGAAAGTGGAAGCACAAAAGGGGGAGAGATTCATCAGATAGCTACTGGTCACGGACCCATGGTCCAAGGGGGGCTACTCACAGCACATCCGGGAGGCGTCCATGGCTATGGATGGTCTCCCGGAGGGGGTTCCTCCTTCCGGCAGAGTGCCGGGGCAGCTTCTCCAGGCAGCCCCGATCTTGAAACGGCGGCGGCGGCGGTACAGAGGGGAGTTCGCGAGAACGAGATCGATATTAGGGGTTTCCACCCCGAGGGGTAAATATAGGCGAAGGGGGCATCAAGGGGACCCACGAGGCAGTAAGGAGGGTTCCTGGCGCGGCCCAGGGTGGGGCCGCGCCACCTGCCCTCATGGCTTCGTGGTGGTGGCCCCCTTCCCTCTCTTTGTGATTCCGGAAGCTTCTGTTGCGCTGATTTTTTATATATTTTCCCGGAATTTTTGGAGCAATTTTAATGGCCGGAAAACCTGAAATACAAATACAGCAGAAAACAGAAACTGGCAACTGGGTGCACTGAGTTAATAGGTTAGTCCAAATAGGTTCAAAAGTGTATGAAAGTTCAAGCAAAACATGGCAAAGTCACACAAAACATGTATGGAGCAAGCAGAAATTATAGATACGTTTGGGACGTATCATGCGCCCAGCATGTCTCGCTGCAGACCCGACGCGCCCAGCACGTCGAGCTACGCACCCGACGCCTCCACGTGCGCTCAGCTCGCCTCACAGCCGTGGTTTATTCAAACACCTGATGGTCTGTTTTTCACATATTCTGCCACGTTTTTCCTTTCCTCAATTTTGCAAGTCTTGCGCTAGCTTTTTCTTTGAAAAAACTTTTTGGCGGTCTTGAGAAATAGTATCCCTTCAAGAAAATCTTTATTTCCAGTAGAGGAAATTTGTTTTATTGTGGGTACTAACCTCTCTTATCAGATTATGATGACTTATGTATGAAGGGAGTTTTCAAGTGTGCAAGGGAAGATGATGAAAGAAGATCCGGGAGTGTCAAACGCTCAAGCTTGGGGATTCCCCCATGCACCCCCAAGAAATAATCAAGGAGACTAAAGCGTCTAAGCTTGGGGATGGCCCCGTGCATTCCCTTGTTCATCAACAATTATCAGTTCGTCCTTCGTCTCACTATATATTTATCACTTCATGTTTTATGTTCTATGCTTGGAGCGTCTTGCTCTTTACTTTCTTTTTAGATTTATTTATCTTTGCTTGCTATTCATAACAAGTTAGAACCCAGCTTTCTTTGTATGGGATAGAAACACGCTCCACTTCAAAATATAACACATCATAGGATTTTCATGCTTATCTTTCTTTTCTTGTGTGTTCTTTATCTTTTCTTAGCTGCTATCATGTTTAGCTCTTAGTTTTCATGCTTATCTTTTTAAGAGCTTTTGTTTACTTTGTTGCTGGAACTCTCTTTAGTTTTCATGTTTATCTTGTTTAGAGAGTTGGTTGTTGCACTGATTTTTGTCTTGGCTTTAAGTAGGTAATTGAGGTTACTATTCAATTGTAGTAGTAACTTGCAATAGTTTTGAGGTATTGTTGTGAGTAATGTTTGAACTTTTGGTGTCAAGAGCTCTAGCCTATTAGTGATAGGTGTCGTATTTTGGACAATCCGTGTTTATTTTCAAAAACTACAAAAACTAGTTGAGAATCTAGCTACTAGATGGATCACTAATCTTTGGATGGATCGGATATTAGAGTACACTCACGTACAATGAGTCGAGGATGCGCAAGGATAACCAAACCCCCATACACTCCTCCTCGGGGTACTTGTCTCTTTGTGAACATCCTGATTAGATTGAGAGTTACCGATAATAAGTGCACGAGCTCTTCGGACTAATGTAAGTATTGAAAGTTGACACTTCCACCTCCTCATATTTTCTAGCCTCTTCGGTATTGTGCATTGCCCTCTTCTCACTCCGAGAGTTGGCGCCTACCCGCCGGTGCATCCAAACCCTTGGCATGATACACTCTGTCATCAAAACAACAACCATACCTACCCTATCAAGGCATTTCCATATCCTTTCCGACATATATTGCCATGCAACATCCACCTTCTCATGACTTGATCTTCATGTCATACATGTTCCTGCTACACTGGCAGAGGGATACATCATGATAACTACATCTTCTTCATGTTGAGCACCTTGTAAAGAGTGAAAGATCTTCTATACTTCTTGTAAAATAGAGTGTTGTCCCTAAGTGAGGAAAAGATCCCAAAGAGGACAAATTTAAAAGATCCCAAAGAGGACAAATTTAAAAGATCCCAAAGAGGACAAATGAGAGTTAAATAGAAAGAGCCATGGAGGTCACCAAAAAAATACAAAAATAGAAAAAAATGAGAAAGAAAATAAAAAGAGAGAAGGGGGTAACACTACTATTCCTTTTGAAAGATCCACACTCGTACTCCCTCTATATCTTGTACTCCATAGAGATGATCATATATGCATATAGCTATGTGGGGACCTTCACACTATAGAACTTGGCTTGTATATTCCAATGACGAGCCTCCTCAAATGAGCTCTAGGTCTTCTTGAGCGAGCAAGTTGGATGCACCCCCCACTAGTTCCATTGGAGAGCTTTTCTTAGCTCATATGTGCATCTGTTGCATGGCAATCCCTACGCCTCACATCATATCTATCATTTGGCCTTCTCGCCTATGATTGTCCTCATTTATGTGAGCCTTTCACACATTTTCGTCTTCCTCCTCCACCATATCTCTCTCTT
The DNA here is from genome assembly GCA_950022295.1 of Bromus sterilis. Classification (NCBI taxonomy): domain Eukaryota; kingdom Viridiplantae; phylum Streptophyta; class Magnoliopsida; order Poales; family Poaceae; genus Bromus; species Bromus sterilis. The sequence continues at coordinate 247,291,344 of OX465601.1, forward strand.
TGTCATCCTAAGTGTCAACTCTCTTGCTTACGCTCATCCATTTCCTGAGTGCTCAAAATATCGAAAGGGAGTGGATCAATTTGACTTGTACCAGGCTAGTGATCTGGGGACGAGTCAAGATAAGATTCCAAAGAAGACTAAGTGTGAAACTTTAGTAGATTGAGTTCTCAACGAATAAATATTTTTTCTCGTATTACCATCTCCCACTTCTTGCACGCAAATACCATTTGGAGACATTCGAGTCACGGACAGCGAGAGCTCTTGCAACTTAATATTCTTATGTTGCTTGTTTCAATGTCAATATAGACTCTTGCCTGTCATGACTTGAATTGCATTACATACCTTGATTGCTTTACTTAAAAGTTCTTATATGGTTGGTGGCATGTCACCACAGAAATTATGCTTGTTATAATTTACCTACTCGAGCACGAGCTGGAATTAAGCTTCGGGATGTTAATACGTCCCAAACGTATCTATAATTTCTTCTTACTCCATTCATGTTTTGTGTGATATTTCTATGTTTAGATAGACTTTCATACACTTCTGATCATATTTGGACTAACCTATTAACTCAGTGCACCCCAATGTCAGTTTCTGTTTTCTGCTATCTTTTTATTTCAGGTTTTTCCATTACGTAAAATGCCAGAAAAATTCCAGAAAAATCCAATAAAAAAATCAGTGCAACAGAAGCTTCCGGAGCCGCGAAGGAGATCCGGGGGCACCTCTGCCTAGGCGGACAGGGGCGCGATCCTACCCTAGGCCGCGCCAGGGGGGTTCCTGCACTCCCTGGTGGCCCCCCTGCTGCCCCCCTTTGCCTATATATTTCCTTCGCCCCGAAACCTCCGAAGACAAAACCCTTTTTCGCGATCTCTCCACTGTTCCGCCGCCGCCGCGATTCCAATATCAGGAGCACGAGAAGACCTCTTCCCGGCACCCTGTCGGAGGGAGGATTGACCTCCGGGAGCATCTGCACCACCATGGAAGTTTCCCGGATAATCTGTGAGTAGTCCACCTTGCACCATGGCTCCATGATCAGTATCTATGTGATGTTCTCCTCCCCTCTTTGTTCTTCATGGATTAGACCTTGTGAGCTACCCTACATGATCAAGGCACATATGTAATTCTTTCTGTTGTTGCTATGCTGAGTTTGTTGGGATCTGATGGATTATGAGACTATGTTCAAATTGTGTTGAGTAATATATTTGGTTTATCTCTTTTATATTTTTGTTCTTGAGTAATTTTGCATGTTCTCTAGTTCTGTTTATTGCTTTGCCCAAGTAGTAGGTAGTGACTCCAAGAGCTAGCGTTATTCTTGATTGTGGGTTCATGCCCCCTGATGACTAGCTTGAGTGGCAGAAACATGAGTCGAGGGGTTGTGTTCTTTCCACAAGGGGGAAAACAACGGTGCTTGTAACCGCGGTTGCAATGAGTTTTACTTTACACAAAGTTCTTTTAATGCATTTTTCTGTTGCTTTGGGTTTACACTTTGGGTGGGGCTCGCAACTTAATACCAACGAGTTGTTCTGGATAGATATCTCAAGGTGGATGCTCAGTAGTAGATGCAGATGGATTTTGTTCTACTTATTTTGGCGCACTGCCCATGCTTTTTAGCCTCTTCTTTTCTTTTGTATCATAGTTAGCATAGGTTTGCGCCCGTAATCCTTTCAATTCCCCAGCTGTGATTTGTTTACCTCGCATAGCAGTTTTATCGTCTTTTGGGAGGGAGACATCACTAGTGAACATCATGGGACCCCGATCCATATTTCCACCACTGTTTACACCCTCAATTTACTTCATGTTTTACTTTCTAGTTGCTCACTATTATCCTTTATCCCTTGCGCTTGATCCTTTGTAAACAACAAGGACGGAGAGATTGACAACCTCTCTGAACTTCGTTGGGAGAAAAGTTACTTGTTGTGTGTGCAGGTCCAGGTAAAGTAAGCAACCTCGGTTGTTAACGGCGCCATTGTTCACTTTACCACCTACTTGTCGACCTTGGAGTCCTATGGGAGAAAATCTTAAAACCTTCGTATCTTTGCCAAGGGAAACTAGCCGCGACGCTACATCTCACCTTCCACTTGGGGTAACCAACAAAGGGCGAGAAGCCGTTATCATCTCTCGCGTAACAGGTAGTCACCCTATTACGGACGCCCGGAACAACCTTACCGTGTGCGATCTCTATCACCACACCTACGCCGAGTGTTTGGAACTTAAAGAGAGGTGGATCAAAATTTCCGGGATGAGGGGTTCCATGGATAGTTTCCCCTGTATGGCACACGTTTTTCGAAAGGAACTGTATGCAATGTATGTTTCCCCAGCTCAAGTTCTCAGTTTCCAAGCGAAAATTTCATTATCCCGCCTTATGTGTGTATTTTAGCCTTCTTCTCCCCACCCCAGCCCCCAATCCACTCATAGCCCGCCTCCTCGGCCGCTGCCACCATCTGCTCCGAGCTGTCGCGCTCCTCTCGTTCTTATCAGGTAAACCACCGAGCTGCATCCCTTCCTCGTACCATATGCGTACATGGATCCGGAGAAACACCCTCTTCCATCCATATCCCCACACCCTACCCCGAAGAATCGCCGCCTAAGCATTTCCACATATCACCGTGATCTCGAGGAGGTAGATGTGGTTGCCGATAGTCATCTCCCAGCCGCACTAGCTGTCTCGACACATATGATCCCGGTGCATTCCTTCCTTGTACCCCCGGACGAACACCTCACCGTAGTTGCGGCCGAGTGGGGTGCCTACTTTGCCAGGTTGGAGTGTATAAACCAACGTGCATGTGTCTTTCTTCATCTGCTGCGTGCTGGTCTCAACATCGAGCTCGTCAACAGCGACGGCTTGACAAGGGCTATGACACAGATCAAGTCTCCCAACTTTGATCTATTGGATGCCCCCTCTGATCTCGTCGAGCGCTCAGTGAAGGACATGCGATGCATGTAGCCCTGGGAGCCCCTTTTTCTGTTTATGAAAGCCGCTTGCAGAACCGGTGGCTCGACATCACTAGCTGCCAAGTTAGATCTGTTCGACAACTACAACCACGAGAAGGGAACCCACGTAGTTTCCTCTCCCAAGAGGAAAAAGCTGTTTAAATTACTATCTTTATCAAAATAGCTAAAAAAATTGTTCTTGGGTAAGCATTTCTGGGGACGAAAATCGTAAACATATCTCTTTGCACCAATGCCATTTTAATGTCCATATGTAGGTATCAACTAGTCTATTATTCTCCTTCTGTTGGTTTGATGATGGAATGACATGTTCAACTATGTTGTGTTTGGCTATGTAATGCATGATCTGCTAAGAAACTTGGTTCTTTGGCAAGCATTTCTGGGGATGAAAATCATAAACATATCTCTTTGCAACTCATTCCAAGTTTATAAATGTTGCTAATATGATCTACCTATTCACTGATATTGATGCCATGATATGTTAAACTTTGATGTGTTTGTCTGTGTTATGCACACTGATATTTTAGGTATCAACTAGTCAGTTTGATTCCACCAATACCATTTAATGTCTATATTTAGGTATCAACTAGTCTGCTATGGTCCTTTTGTTGGTTTGATGATGCACTGACATGTTGATACGTCCAAATTGCATCATTATTTTATATCTTAATTCATCCTTATTCATTGATATATTTCACATTACAATGTTGTTCTTATGTTGTTTTGGCTTATTTTACACAGTTTGCAACTTTCCGGTGGCAAAGCAGCAGACGCAGGATTCAGCGGTAAAAAGTGGACGCTGAGTTGCTGAAGAAGAATACCTCCAAATTACCTGAAAATCGACGGGGGGTATTTTCAAGAAGATTAACGAAGACTCGCCGAAGAGGGGCCAGAGGGGGTCACAGGAGCCCCAGGCGGAAACCTGGCGCGACCCCACCCCTGGCCTCGCCGGGAGGGCGCCTGGAGCCCTGGGGCCACTCCCGGCTCCCCCATCTGGCCTATATACTCCTCGTTACGCGAAAACCTAAAAAAGAGAAGAGTTTACGGAGTTCCGCCATCGCTTCGTGGCGGAAACCTATAGAGAAGAAAAGGGCTCTCTGGCGGGCAGATTCTGCCGAGGAGATCACCTCCCGGAAGGCGAGATCATCGCCATCGTCATCACCATCATCACGGGCATCATCGAGATCATCATCAACAGCATCCCCAACATCAGCACCATCTACACCACCATCCAATATCACCTCGCAAGTTTATCTTGTGTTGTAATCCGTACTATGTATCCTCTCTACTCTACCGGTGTTGATTACTACTTTGTGGTGAATGCTATTGAGTTTTGTTGGAGAAATATCATTATGTCCAGATTGTTTATCATATATTTATCACCTCTGATCATGATCTCTTTTATGTCTTATGAGTAGTTACTTTAGTTCTTGAGCACATGGGAGAAGTCTTGTTGTTAGTAGTCATATGATGTTGAAGTAATTTGTGTTGTTTGATATGTAAGTTGTGTTGTTATTTTCCTAGTGGTGTTGTGTGAGTCGAACACTCAACACTTAGCCTTCTTAAGGACCTAGGGGAATACATTGTGTATTAAGAATGCTTACGATGGTTTGCCGGAGTGACAGAAACTTGAACCCCAGTTTGCACACTTTTGCACAAGGGAATACTGGATCCTTGATCTTATTGATGTGGTTAGGCTTTGCCTTAATTTCTATCTTGTATTTGCGGATGCTTGCAAGATGTTTAATCATAAGAGTGCACTTATCTTAGTCTAGAAGGTGTGCTAGCATAGATTCACCCACTCAACACTTATCAGCACAACACTTGTTATCGGTACGGAGTATGGCGAAAGCACGTGACTACCTCTCAATGTGTCCTCAAGAACGCTTTAGTCTTCATAAGTTCAGTTGTCAGGCTTATGCTTTGCTCAAAAGGATTGGGCCACTTGCTGCTCCTCAGTACTATTTACTTTGCTTGATTTTATCTTATTGCTGCTTATATCGAAAACCCCTAAAAAGTTATCTTTCGGTGCTTGCAGTTATTCCTTGTCCAAAATCACCTATCAATACCTTTCGCTCCTCGTTGGGTTCGACACTTTGCAATAGATCCCTTTACGTGGAGGGTCATCAAGTAACATTTTCTGGCGCCGTTGCAGGGGAGCAAAGCGCTATTGGTAAGTGAAGCTGGTAAGGAAATTTTTCTCTTGTTATTTTTATTTTGCTGTTGCTGTTCTTTGTCCGTATGGACAACCTAGCTATTGGATAGTTGCTTATGGGGAACACCCCACATCTGTGGTGCTTGTTCCTCCCCCTTCTGAAATTGTGCCTTATAAAATACCAGCTGGTAATATCGATTGTGTTTTGGCTAATCGTTATGCAGGAGACAAACATCCCAGTGAACACTTTCTATATTTATCACAACTATGTTCACTATTTAAGCTTGCAGGTGTATCTAAGGAGTTTTTCATGAAGAAGTTGTTCTTAGTATCGCTTACAGATAAAGCTTCAGATTGGTATAAGCTTCTCAATAACTCTCATTTGCTTGATTGGCATGAGCTTATGTCTCTCTTTTATACCAAATTTTAGCCTCTTCATGAAATTCATCGAGACAGGAATTATATCTATAACTTTAGGTCTCGTGATGGAGAAAGCATCGCTCAAGCTTGGGGGAGATTGAAATCTCTAATGCTCAAATGTCCTATTCATGAGCTCCCCAAGAAAATTATATTTACAAATTTTTATGCTAGACTTTCTCGTCAGGATAAGGACATGTTGGATGCCTCCTCTAGTGGGGTATTTCAGACGAAAAGCGTTGAAGAAAGATGTGATCTCCTTGAAAGGATCCAGAAGAATACCGAAGATTGGGAAATAGATAAAGGTATTGAACCCACTATAAATTATGAACATGATTATATAGAGAGCTATGTGAAAACTGATTACTTTAATACCTTTTGCCCTAAGATTGGTCTTGATTCCCATCTAATGGTTGATTTTTGTAAGGACTTTGCCTCTCATATTGACTCTTCTAAGAAGAAGAAGAATCAGCATCATAAACCCTTCAAAGAATTACCTATTGATATTCATGTTGCTGACCCTATTGTGCCTGCAGTTATGTATGAAAAGCCCCCTTTTCCCGTAAGAATAAGGGAGCACTCTTTTGTGACAGGCATAATGAATAAGAGTGAGAGAATAATTGATGAGCCTGAGGACCAGATTAAGGTCGATCCTCGAGTTGCATTGGTTAAGGATCTTATTACTAATGATTCTTTAGATTCCAATATAAATTTTTGTGCTGTTTCCACTAACCTTGTCACAGCCAAGAATAAGGGCCCAATTTCAGGTACGCCAGTAGTATCTGTCAAAATAGGAGATCACAATTATTATGGGCTATGCAATTTGGGATCGAGTGCTAGTGCTATCATGTATTCACTTTAACAAGAGATCATGGGTGAAATTTCACCTTGAGAACTTGAAGAAGTTGATGTTACTATTCATCTTGCAAACAGAGCAACTATCTCTCCTATCGGAATTGTGAGACACGTTGAAGTTTCATGCGGAAAAGTAAAATATCCTACCGACTTTTTGGTACGTGGTTCAGTAAGGGATAAAAATTTTCCTATTATTTTCGGTAGACCTTTTCTCCGAACTTGTGGAGCTATAATAGATTGCAAGAAAGGTAAAGTTTCTGTTGAATTCAATGGTGAGCCCTATGAATTTAATTTTTCTAAGTTCTCTAAGCAGCCTCGTGGTATTAATTTGCCTAGTAACGATAAGATTATTGAAGATATTGCTTCCATTGCTATTCCTCCTAACGATCCTTTGCAGAAATATATGGAGGACCACAAGAATGATTTGCATATGCAGGAGAGGAATGAAATGGACGAAATATTCTTAAGACAACCTGCTATCCTAAAGCACAACCTTCCAGTTGAGCCTTTGGGAATTTTATCGCAACCAAAAGAAGTGTCAGAACCCTCTTCTAGGTATGTGCTAAGTCAAGAGCCAGATTGCATTCATGCAAAAAATTCAAATTGGAATTCAAAAATGGGGAAGCACAAGCCCTAATTGAATTTAATTCAAATGGCCAGATAAAAATTTGTTTCAAAAATTCATTTGAAAAGTTGTAAAACTTCTAAAAATGTGTATGATCATGTTCCAAGTGGTGTGGGACCCACTTCATACATTTGGAATTTTACAAAATTCAAAATAGAGCTTTGGAAATTAATTAAACCCCTATTTGGATTAAGATTCAAATAATTTGAATTTTAAAAATTCCCAAACTTTATAATTGGCTAGCTATTTACTTTATAAGGCCATATAAAAAGGGTGGGCATTTTATAAAATGCCTAGGTATTTTACCTAAGGCAAAACAGATTTAACAGAAATAATAAAAAGGAAAAGAATAAACAGAAGGGGAGGAGACAACTTACCTCTCGCACTAGGCGAGGCCCAGCCCAACTCCTCGTTTGTCTTCTACGTCCCCGCGCCCAGAAGCAGGTCGCTGGAGGCCGAGCACGCGCCGAGCGCCACCTCGACGCCGAGCCCCATCTAGGCCTCTCCTCTGCCCCAGCGTGTTCCACGCAACGCCACAAACCCCTCGCACCTCTAGCTCTCTCCCAGGTCCCTCTCTTTCTTCTCCGGCGAGGTTCTAGCGCAGCGGACGAAACCCTAGCAGCGTACGGCGAAGCCCCAACGTGGCCACCGGCCGAACCAGGGCACACCGCCATGTCCAGAAGCTCTGCGGTGGACGCCATCGTTGATTCCCCCTGCTAATTGAAGGACATCGTCACCGGAGTCGATGCGAGGCCCAAGTTCTTGCCGCCGGCCGCCGAGGAAGAAAACGTCGATTCCGCCGCCAACAAGCTCCCTCCGGCATCCTCGAGTTCTTCTTCGCGTTCACGGTGAGGAGCTCGTCCTCCTACCCTATCTCCTGCCTCCTTCCGTGCCCTCGCGTGCGATTCCGGCGAGGTCAGTGAAAGGGCCGCCGCCGCGGTTGAGCTAGCCGTCGCCATAGAGCGCCCTTTTGACCCCCCCCCCTGTTCTCCAGAAGACGCGCGAGATGACGAGGCACCTGCCAGTAGTCTCTGTACCCTCCCCCGTGCCCAAAAACCCAACCCCGGCGAAGTTCCGGCGAGGCTCCGGCGAGCCCGCCATTAGCAACCCCCCCCCCCCCTTAAGCTAATCCCCCCCTGGGCCACTGACAGTGGGCCCAGGTTAACTAATTAACCTCGGGTTAATTTAAACAGAGAGGTTAAACTAAACCCCCCACTGACCACCCTGGCCCACCTGTCAGCCCCCCCCCCCCACGTCAGCACTGCGTCAGGCTGATGCATTAAATCGATTAAATGATTAATTTAAATAAGAAAAGCCAGAAAATAGGCAAATCTTTGGAAATTCATAATAAATTCATTTTAACTCCAAATTAGACAAATAATAAGTCTAAAATTATCAGAAAAATACAATGGATGTGAATATGGACTTTGTTTTCATGTTTGACCAATTTAAATTGGGTGAACAGCGGCAAACATCCATATGCATTTAATTTGAATTCAAATGTGAGGTGCATTTGCAATTGACTTTGCAATTGGCTTCTTTTAAATGGAATTGCCAACACGTTGTGACCATGAACATCACCACCACAATATTGATCATGTGTTTGAGCATTGCATTACATTTACCCCTTGATTGCTTTTTTTGCTCGATAGACGTGCAAGTGGAATCGGAGGCCACCCCCTTCGTTGAAGACGCTGTTACCAAATCTCGTCAACAAGGCAAGAAAACCCCCATTGATCATGTCAATAAAATCCCACTTCCCTCTCAGTTTCGCTTATGCATTGTATAGGATGATTACCATGATGCGTTTCTACCGCATAGGTTAACCCATTCCTTTGCATGAACTATCATTTTGTCACAGTAGTAAGCAAACCACAATCCTAGCAAATGTTGGAGTTGGTTGTTATCATGTGACCCCTGCAACTGTTACTGCTTATTGCATGCTTAGAGTTACAATGAGGTTACTCTTTTGTGAGTCGGGATGTTAGTGATCATGTTGATGTTGGTGGAAATGTGTTGGTGAATCTACCCTAATACAAGGTGAACGATGAGAGGCTGTGTAAGAGTACACAGTGGGTTGTCTCGTTGAACACCGCCTTAAGTCCGAGTTCTCGTGTGGTGATCCAAGAAGAAGAGTACAACCACACATTTGTCTCACTGACCCCTCTCATCCTAGTACCTCACCCCGTTCGAAACCCAGAAGTCGCAGTAGTTCGGAGTTCTGGTAGGGCTGTGGCATGGTCTGCGAAGTGGATGAACGGCTTTTTAATACCGGCTTGGGACCCTGCACACATCGTTTGAGTTTGTACTGGAACCTCGGCCGTCCTTCCATACGGATCCCCCTCAGATAGGCGACTCTCTAGATTAGAATGGAGCTGTGGGCGAAGTGTTGTGGTGGAATCCTCGCTTTCACCTCTTGAACGGTGACACGCAAAAGGCGGTAAGTGATGACACGTGTGTGTAGTAGTAGATACCTGCAGGGTTAACAAAACTATTCGAATACCCGCGTCTGCGGTTAAGGACTGCATGGAAAACTTTGCCTGATTATTACACAACTTGAACTGGATACTTATAAAACTTGCCAAGATAAGAGTGAGTGCTATCGCGTGCTTTCTCGTGGGGAAGTCGAGGAAGGCACCATAGTGGTGTAATTGGTTGGAGATATAGTGGACTCGTCTACGCTTCTTACCTCAACTCTTGTACTCGTAGTTCAGGACTAGCCAAGTCAAAGCTGGCACTTCTGCTTATGAACCCCACCCCATTTACCTTGATACATGTGCATGAGTAGTATAGTTCCTACGTAAGTCTTGCTGAGTACGACTTTGTACTCACGTTTGCTTATTCTATGTTTTAGATGAACCCCCTGACCCCGAAGGTGGATTCTTCCTGGAGCTCGACGAATGATCAAGCTAGTGTCACTACTAGGGAAATAGCTATACATGGAAAGCTTATTAGTGGCGAATATAGAAGGCCATGCCCCACCATCTCTTAGGGGTGGCGCACTGGAAAATAATGTGCCACCCATAAGGTCTTATGGGTGGCGCATTATTTACCAGTGCGCCACCCCTAAGAGTGGGCCAGCCTGGATGATCTTCTACGTGGTGCATCTAGCAATATGCGCCACCCCTAAGAACCTTATAGGTGGCGCATATACAGAATGCGCCACCCCTAAGAGCTTAGGGGTGGCCCATTCTGTAAATACGCCACCCATAAGGTCCTTAGGGGTGGCGCATTTCTCTAATGCGCCACCCATAAGAGCTTAGGGGTGGCGCATTTCACTAATGCGCCACCACTGACTTTCTATATGCGCCACTGTCAGAACCCCAACTAGGGTAAGTGCTAGGGTTTGTTTGTGCCCTTTTCATCATGCAAAAATTAAAATGAAATTCAAAAATGCGGAAAAGAAAGCCCTGAGAAATTAATTCAAATGGCCAGATAAAAATCTTTTTCCAAAAATCATTTGAATATTTTGAAAATTCCTATAAATGATGCTGATCATTTTAAAAATGGTTTGGGATCAATTCCATGCTCATGGAATTTTATAATTTTCAAATAGTGCCCTGGAAATTAAATATGACCCATATTTGAATTGAAATTCAAATGTTTTGAATTTCAAAAATGCTCAAATCCTAAATGTGACTAGCTACTGGTCGCCTAGGGTTTATAAAAATATTTGGGCATTTAATAAAAATGTTCTGCTATTTATTTGGAGCAAAACAAAATAGCAGAAAATAGAAAACAGAAAGCAAAAAGAAGGAAAAAGGAAAAAGAACCCCAGCCCACCCCCTTAGGCCTCGGGCCCAACTCACCTGGCCGGCCTAGCCCACCTCTCCTCACCTTGTCGTCTTCCCCGCCCGGAGCCAGAGCAGGCAGCTCGCCGCCGTGGCGAGCATGCCCGCGGCTGCCGAGCCTTCGAGGCCTCCCCTGCCCTATCCTCTCGCCCCGGAGACACGCAGCAGCCGCCACATCCTTTCCCTCTCTCTCCCGGTCGTTTCCCCCTCCAAATCGCGTCGTTCCCCTGCGAACCGAAGCTCACCGCCGGCCATCCCCAGCGAGAAGACGCGGCCACCGAGCTCCTCCGCCCTCGCCATGATGTCCAGGAGGAAGCCCGACCTTGACTTCGACTAGCCACACCCTCAATCGAAGCCCGGACGACCCCGAGCCGCCGTGTTCTCCATCGACGTCTCGCCGGAGCCGCGGGAGCTCGTCGTTGATTCCGTCTCCGTCAGCCCTCCTCCGGCCTCCTCGACGGCCCCTTCACACTCAGGGTAAGCTCGCGCCCATTTCCCCTCTCCCCTCGACGCATCCCGTGGCCTGGAGCACCGAGGTCGTCGCACCAGAGCTCTGGCCGCCGCTGCACCTCGTCGTCGTCGACGTTCCGGCGCCCCCTAGGCCTTCCCGTGGTCACGAGTCGACGCGGACGAGCATGTGCATCACTTAGGTGCCTCTCACGTGCCAAGAAGTGGCCGGGAAGCCACTCCGGCGAGCCCTCCGCCGCATCTGAGGTCGTCGCCGGCTAAACGCCGGTGGGCAGCTTGATTAACCCTAATCCACCCCTAACCCACCCCCACAGAGGCAGACAGGTGGGCCCCCTGGCCCCCTAAACCCCTCTGTTAATTAAACAGACAGGGGTTAACCCCCTGTGACACTGACAGTGGTGGCCCACAGGTCACCCCCCCCCCCTGACGTCACCCATGCGTCACAGTGACGCAGTAAATCAATTTATGAATTAAAAGATTTCAGAAATTCCAGAAAACAGTATAAATTCCAAAATTCATAGAAAATTCATATTAACTCCAAATTTTATAATTAATATATGAAAAATTATCAGGAAAATGCAAGGATTAATAATATGCACTTTATTTCTATGTTTGACCATTTTAAAATGGATGAAAAGTAGCAAACATGCATATGGAGTTCTTTTAAATTCAAATTTGGAGTGAATTTGCAAATGATTTTGCATTCCACTTCTTTTAAATGGAATTGTAACCACATTTCAACCATGACCATCACCATTGAAATCTTATTCATGTGATTGTGCATTGTAATTTATTTTGATCCTATGATTGTCATGTTGCTAATAGAAGTGGAACCGGAACCGGAGGCCACCCCCTTCGTTGAAGACCCCGATACTGAACTTCGTCATCAAGGCAAGCAAACCCCATTGATCATGTCTATAAAATCCTACTTCCCTCTCAGTCTCGCTTATGCATGTTTAGGAGATCACCAAGACACGTTCTTTCGCATAGTTGAACCCACTCCGATGCATGACCTATCATTTTGCCACCGTATTAAGCAAACCACAATCCTAGCAGATTTAGGAGTTGAATGATGAGCATGTGGCCCCTGCAACTGTTACTGCTTATTGCTGCTTAGTGATACAATGAGGATGTTATGATTGTGAGTCGGGATGGAATGAACACAGTGATGCTGATGTTAACGTGTTGGTGAATCCACCCTAAACAAAGCTGAACGATGAGAGGTTGTGTAGGAGTACACAGTGGGTTGTCTCGTTGAACACTGCCCTAGGCCCCGAGTTCCTGTTTTGTGATCCAAGACAAAGAGTATGACCACATGTAGGGTTTATGGGAGCCCCGTTTGGCCTCTTTACGTACCCGATCCGGTCCAGGAGTCACACTTGATTCGGGCTTTCCATTTGACATAACTATAGATATGTGGGTGGACCTGAGAGGCAGTGAAACCATCTGTCAAAGGTGGCGTCTCGGTCCCTTGCATTATCTGATTCTGTTTCGTGGAACCGGCCGGACTCTCGAGCGGTGACAAACTCAGGTAGTCGACTCCTGGATTAGAGAAGGTGATGTGAGGGTAGTGCCTTGGTTTCATCCACGTCCGGCATCCGCTTGAAGGGTGACAAGAACGAGGCGATAAGTGATGACACGCGTGTGAAGATGTACACCCCTACAGGGTTAATGAACTATTCGAATAGCCGTGTCCGCTGTTATGGACTACTTGGAGACCTTTACTTGATCATAGACAACTTGAATGGATACTTATAAAACTCGCAAGATAAGCGTGAGTGCTATGGTGTGCTTCCTCGTGGGGAAGTCGAGGAAGTAACCATAGTGGTGTATTGGTTGGAGACTTGGTAGTGGACTCGTGTACGCTTCTTACCTCAAGTCTGGTATTCGTAGTTCAGGACTAGCCAAGTCAAAGCTTGCACTTCTGCATGTTGAACCCCACCTCCTTTACCTTGATACTTGAGCATGAGTAGTGTAGTTCTGATGTAAGTCTTGCTGAGTACGACTTTGTACTCACGTTTGCTTATTCTATGTTTTAGATAAGAACCCGGACCCCGATGGAGTCACCTTCGTGAAGCTCGACGTTGACTAAGTTAGCATAGTCCCAGACTGCAGTCTGGTCCCTAGTGGAAGGGCATGTTTGTTGTACAAGGCTTCTCTAAGCCATTTGTTAAACTTGTCTGTACTCAGACCTAATTTGCTTCCGTTGTATGATGTAATGTGATCACAGGCATGTGATCTTTGTATGATCTATGTGTATATCAATAAAGAGTACTTAGTAGAGTTATGTGATGATACCTGCTGTTCATACTAGGCATGTGTGTTGCGTGTATGTTTATAACATGCATGTCTTAGTATGGGTTTTCGAGACCTTAGTTGTGATCTGGCTGGCGGTCTTTTATACACCAAGTGGCCCTTAGATGTGCGCAGCTTGGGGCATCGCGATGCGATTGCTCGTGGCTCTGTCACATGCACACTTTGTTGTATGATCGAGCCCGCCCTAGACCCCGACTAAGTGATTGGGCTGGAGTAAGTCTATGTAAGAGTTAGGATCCAATCGACAACATGGTTGAGGCGACTTGTCTATGAGTATGGGATTCACCACCCATAAGCATTTAGACTTGTGAGCGGACATTGAGGACGCATCTCAGTTGATCATCCGGCCTGGATGGGATGCCCCTCACGTTTGATGCTTTCCGAGAGCGTTCTGTGCTTGGCCTTGTCTGCTTAGACAAGTGGGTACGGCTCTCGGCTCTCCATGTGATTGTATCGTGACTACAATTACATATGCTAACCCCGGGTCCCGACAGACTTGGTATTAGAGCAGGACTGTCTGTAGGCTTATCAAACCCTTGGTCGAAGTCGAGTCTAGCATTGTATAGTTATATAGTTACTATGGGTATAAGGGAACAACGTAAGACTTCTTTTTCTCCTTAACCTCATCGATCTGAGTTCTGAGTCACCCTTATCTTTTCTATGGGATGATAGGACTAGGCTCATCTATGTTTTACTAGAACATCTCGCTGAGTGCTTCCTTGTAGCCGTAGGATTGTTGTGGTCGTCCAGACTCTCCGTGTTTTGAATTCTTTGAGGAAGTTTTGTCCAATCTCCTCGAGGTTGTCTTGTTTTCCATCCCGGTGTAGCCGTTATGTTGCTGGATTTATTCCGAGTTTCTGTGGATCTTTGCCTTCGCATTATAATCTTTTCCGCCTTCATCATGTCTTGTTGTCCTTGAATCCATCATTCAATCTGTTCTGATTGTTGATTTTTATCACACAGGATGTCAGGTGGAACTCGTAGTGCTGTTCGTCGGAATCGAGACCATGTTCGGAATCGAAATGATGATGAACCTCTACCACCGCCTTCTGCGGCGGAAATCATGATGGAAGCTGAGAAGAATCAATGTGACCAAACACACCTTCTGGAGCTCATCGAGCAGAATACCTCACGTCATTGCAATATGGTTGTGAGCATTCAGGACTTCATCCTCCTCAAGCCACCGGTATTCCGATGTTCTTCTGAGCCCCTTGAAACTGATGATTGGCTCTGTTCCATCGAGCGTAAGCTTGATACTGCACATGTTGCTCCCGATGATCGAGTTATATTCGCGGCATACTTTCTGGAAGGTATTGTTGTTGAATGGTGGGAGAACTATGTTGCGATGCAGCCTGATGGTCACCTAGTGACTTGGCAGGAGTTCCGTGATGCCTTTCGAGGGTACCACCTTCTAGATGAGTTAATGGAGCGCAAGAAGGAAGAGTTCTGCAATCTGACTCAAGGAGAGATGTCCATTCATGAGTATGTGAGAGAGTTCAACCGTCTTGCTCGGTATGCCCAAGATGAGATCACCACCGATGCCAGAAAGCAGGCAAGGTTCCGCAAGGGACTTAGCCCCATCCTTCGCCATGATCTCAACCTCATCGAATTTTCCACCTTTGAGGATTTAGTCAACAGATCCTTTAGAGCTGAGCATGGCAATGAAGTGTTCGAAGAGTCTCGCAAGCATGCTCTTGAGCTTGCTCCTTCTTCTAGTTCAGCCCCTCAGAAACGCAGAATTTGGATTCCAACCAGAGCCATACCTCAAAACTTTCTTCAGAGGCCACCATCCAATATACGCCATCCACCTCAACACATTGTTCCTCCCCGGAATGATGGTGTGCAGCCAAGCAATCCCACTCCCAACAATTCAGACTGGGTATGCTTTAAGTGTGGTCTTCCAGGCCATTACTATCGTCAATGCCCTCAGGTCTTGATGGCACCACGTCATTCTCGACCTAAGCCTCCAAAGAAAGCAACCACCAAAACCATCACAGCAAAGCTTTCAGGAACAAGTAGTGGATATGTGAACCAAATCTCAGTTGAGGAAATCACTGCTGCTTCTGACGTCATTCTTGGCACACTCCCAGTCAATCATGTCCCCGCCTCCGTTCTTTTCGATCCAGGAGCTTCTCATTCATTCATGTCGGAGAGTTATGCACTTCGTCATGAGTTCCCCTTTGAAGAAATGTTTTCTCCAATGATCATTCAAACTCCTGGTTCAAAGTGGCAAACTAATAGAGTAAGCCATGGTAATCAAATTACAATTGAGGGTTTAGTATTCCTTGCTTCACTTATATCCCTCAAGTCTTCAGACATTGATGTCATCCTAGGCATGGATTGGTTATCAAGCCAGAATGCTTTCCTTGATTGTAAATCCAAATCAGTCAAACTCACCCATCCTTCAGGACAGACCATTGACTACACATCACCCATCTCGAGAACCCAAATGCATACCTTGAATGTGCTTCCCCTTCCTGACCTTGAAGATATTCCGGTGGTTCATGACTTCCCGGATGTCTTTCCTGAAGAGCTGACGGGAATGCCACCCGACAGGTGTGTAGAATTCATAGTGGATCTTATACCAGGCACAGCCCCAATTTCCAGACGCCCATATAGAATGGCCCCACATGAGTTAGCTGAGCTAAAAACCCAACTTGATGCTTCGTTGGCAAAAGGCTTCATCCGCCCTAGCTCATCGCCATGGGGTTGCCCCGTTCTGTTCGTAACGAGGAAAGATGGAACAGAAAGGATGTGCGTAGACTATCGCCCGCTAAATCTAGCGACGATAAAGAACAAGTACCCACTGCCCAGGATCAATGATCTTTACGATCAACTTGCAGGATCCTCTGTCTTCTCCAAGATGGATTTGAGATTAGGCTATCATCAAATCAAAATCCGAAATGAGGACATTCCCAAGACGGCTTTCACTACTCGTTACAGTCTTTACGAGTATACCGTCATGTCCTTCGGTTTAACCAATGCCCCCGCCACATTCTCGCGCTTAATGAATTCGATCTTCATGGAGTACCTAGATAAATTTGTTGTGGTTTATCTTGATGACATTCTCATCTACTCGAAGAACGAAGAAGAGCACGCAGAACATCTTAGGTTGGTATTGATGAAACTTAGAGAGCATCGCCTTTATGCCAAGTTCTCCAAGTGTGAATTTTGGCTACCAGAAGTGACCTACTTAGGCCACGTGATTTCTGCGAAAGGTGTTGCAGTCAATCCCGAGAGAGTTCAGGCCGTCCTTGAATGGACTCCACCTGAATCGGTTAAGCAAGTTAGGAGTTTTCTCGGCCTAGCAAGCTATTGCCGCCGCTTCGTCGAGAACTTTTCTAAAGTTGCAAAGCCTCTTACTGAACTCCTCAAGAAAGATAAGAAATTCCAATGGACCCCCAAGTGCGAGGAAAGATTTCAAGAGCTAAAAAGAAGATTGACTTGTGCACCCGTACTTGCACCTCCAGACACCAAAAGAGATTTCGAGATCTATTGTGATGCTTCACGGCAAGGGTTAGGATGCATACTTATGCAAGATAGACATGTGGTAGCTTATGCTTCACGCCAGTTGCGTCCACATGAAGAGAACTATCCTACCCATGATCTTGAACTCGCTGCCGTAGTTCATGCCCTGAAGACTTGGCGACATTACCTCCTTGGTAATCGTTGTGTGATATATTCCGACCACCAAAGCCTCAAGTACATATTCACCCAGCCAGATCTTAATCTCAGGCAAAGACGCTGGATAGAGTTGATAAAATATTATGACTTAGGAATTTCTTACACCCCAGGCAAGGCCAATGTCATGGCTGATGCACTAAGTCGTAAGTCGTATTGTAACAACCTCATGTTACAACAGTATCAACCACTTCTTCATGAGGAATTTTGCAAACTCAATCTTGAGATAGTTCCTCGTGGATCTCTTTTCAACTTGGTGGCGAAACCAACCCTTGAGGATCAAATCATAGCCGCCCAGAAACAAGATAGTAGTATTCAAGAGATCAAGCAGAACATTGCTAGCGGAGTTGCTAAATGTTTCTCTGCAAATGATCAAGGAACAATATTCGTTGAAAATCGTTTAATAGTTCCTGAAAATGAAGACCTAAAGCAGCTGATCCTTAAGGAAGCTCATGACACTCCCCTCTCCATTCATCCCGGTAGCACAAAAATGTACCGAGATCTACGCCAGAGATTTTGGTGGACCCGGATGAAGAGAGACATTGCACAATTTGTTGCCGAATGTGATGTTTGTCGTCGCATTAAGGCGGAACACCAAAGACCTGCTGGTACTCTTCAACCATTGTCTATTCCCGAGTGGAAGTGGGACAAGGTCGGTATGGACTTCATCACCGGCTTTCCAAAAACCCAGAAAGGAAATGATGCCATCTTCGTTGTCATTGATCGACTTTCCAAAGTTGCTCACTTTCTTCCTGTTCGCGAGTCTATAACTGCTAGCCAGTTAGAGGACTTGTATGTCTCTAGAATCGTGTCTCTTCACGGTGTTCCTTTGGTGATCAATTCTGATCGTGGTAGCCTTTTCACCTCTAGATTCTGGGAAAGTTTTCAAAATGCTATGGGAACTCATCTCTCCTTTAGTATAGCTTTCCACCCTCAGTCTAGCGGTCAAGTTGAAAGGGTTAATCAAATATTGGAAGACATGCTCAGAGCTTGTGTTATCTCTTTCGGAAAGAATTGGGAGAAATCTCTTCCATTCGCCGAATTTGCTTATAACAATAGCTATCAATCTAGTCTGAACATGGCTCCCTTTGAATTCCTATATGGCCGACGATGTCGAAAACCCCTAAACTAGTCAGAAACCGGTGAAAGACAACTCTTTGGACCGGATATGATCAAGGAAGCAGAAGAGCAAGTTCGCATTGTTCGTGATCGTTTGAAAGCCGCTCAGTCTCGTCAGAAAAGCTACTATGATCGTCATCATAGGGAAGAGAGCTACAATCTTGATGAGAAGGCTTACCTTCGGGTTACTCCTCTGAAGGGAACCCAAAGATTCGGTATCAAAGGAAAGTTGGCCCCACGTTACATCGGACCTTTCCGCATTCTAGCTAAACGTGGAGAAGTTGCCTACCAACTTGAACTACCTCCGCACCTTAGCCGAGTACATGATGTATTCCATGTGTCACAACTCAGGCGTTGCTTCAAGGACCCCATCCGCGAAGTCGACCATGAAACGCTTGATCTCCAAGATGACCTTTCTTATCGAGAGTACCCTGTTCGTATTATTGATTCAGCAGAACGTGTCACTCGTCGTCAGAAGATCAAGTTCCTCAAAGTGCAATGGTCACATCACTCCGAGAAAGAAGCAACGTGGGAAAGAGAAGACCGCCTCCGTGCCGAGTACCCCACCTTCCTCCCGACGACTTCTGAATCTCGGGACGAGATTCTTTTGAGTGGGGGCGAGTTGTCAGAACCCCAACTAGGGTAAGTGCTAGGGTTTGTTTGTGCCCTTTTCATCATGCAAAAATTCAAATGAAATTCAAAAATGGGGAAAAGAAAGCCCTGAGAAATTAATTCAAATGGCCAGATAAAAATCTTTTTCCAAAAATCATTTGAATATTTGGAAAATTCCTATAAATGATGCTGATCATTTTAAAAATGGTTTGGGATCAATTCCATGCTCATGGAATTTTCTAATTTTCAAATAGTGCCCTGGAAATTAAATATGACCCCTATTTGAATTGAAATTCAAATCTTTTGAATTTCAAAAATGCTCAAATCCTAAATGTGACTAGCTACTGGTCACCTAGGGTTTATAAAAATATTTGGGCATTTAATAAAAATGTTCTGCAATTTATTTGGAGCAAAACAAAATAGCAGAAAATAGAAAACAGAAAGCAAAAAGAAGGAAAAAGGAAAAAGAATCCCAGCCCACCCCCTTAGGCCTCGGGCCCAACTCACCTGGCCGTCCTAGCCCACCTCTCCTCACCTTGTCGTCTTCCCCGCCCGGAGCCAGAGCAGGCAGCTCGCCACCGTGGCGAGCATGTCCGCGGCTGTCGAGCCTTAGAGGCCTCCCCTGCCCTATCCTCTCGCCCCGGAGACACGCAGCAGCCGCCACATCCTTTCCCTCTCTCTCCCGGTCGTTTCCCCCTCCAAATCGCGTCGTTCCCCTGTGAACCGAAGCTCACCGCCGGCCATCCCCTGCGAGAAGACGCGGCCACCGAGCTCCTCCGCCCTCGCCATGATGTCCAGGAGGAAGCCCGGCCTCGACTTCGACTAGCCACACCCTAAATCAAAGCCCGGACGGCCCCGAGCCGCCGTGTTCTCCATCGACGTCTCGCCGGAGCCGCGGGAGCTCATCGTTGATTCCGTCTCCGTCAGCCCTCCTCCGGCCTCCTCGACGGCCCCTTCACACTCAGGGTGAGCTCGCGCCCATTTCCCCTCTCCCCTCGACGCATCCCGTGGCCTGGAGCACCGAGGCCGTCGCACCAGAGCTCCGACCGCCGCTGCACCTCGTCGCCGTCGACGTTCCGGCGCCCCCTAGGCCTTCCCGTGGTCACGAGTCGACGCGGACGAGCATGTGCATCACTTAGGTGCCTCTCGCGTGCCAAGCAGTGGCCGGGAAGCCACTCCGGCGAGCCCTCCGCCGCATCTGAGGTCGCCGCCGGCTAAACGCCGGTGGGCAGCTTGATTAACCCTAATCCACCCCTAACCCACCCCCACAGAGGCAGACAGGTGGGCCCCCTGGCCCCCTAAACCCCTCTGTTAATTAAACAGAGAGGGGTTAACCCCCTGTGACACTGACAGTGGTGGCCCACAGGTCAGCCCCCCCCCCTGACGTCACCCCTGCGTCACAGTGACGCAGTAAATCAATTTACGAATTAAAAGATTTCAGAAATGCCAGAAAACAGTATAAACTTCCAAAATTCATAGAAAATTCATATTAACTCCAAATTTAATAAATAATATATGAAAAATTATCAGAAAAATGCAAGGATTAATAATATGCACTTTATTTCTATTTTGACCATTTTAAAATGGGTGAACAGTAGCAAACATGCATATGGAGTTCTTTTGAATTCATATTTGGAGAGAATTTGCAAATGATTTTGCATTCCACTTCTTTTAAATGGAATTATAACCACATTTCAACCATGAACATCACCATTGCAATCTTATTCATGTGATTGTGCATTGTAATTTATTTTGATCCTATGATTGTCATGTTGCTAATAGAAGTGGAACCGGAACCGAAGGCCACCCCCTTCGTTGAAGACCCTGATACTGAACTTCGTCAGCAAGGCAAGCAAACCCCATTGATCATGTCTATAAAATCCTACTTCCCTCTCAGTCTCGCTTATGCATGTTTAGGAGATCACCGAGACACATTCTTTCGCATAGTTGAACCCACTCCGATGCATGAACTATCATTTTGCCACCGTATTAAGCAAACCACAATCCTAACAGATTTAGGAGTTGAATGATGAGCATGTGGCCCCTGCAACTGTTACTGCTTATTGCTGCTTAGTGATACAATGAGGATGTTATGATTGTCAGTCGGGATGGACTGAACACAGTGATGCTGATGTTAACGTGTTGGTGAATCCACCCTAAACAAAGGTGAACGATGAGAGGCTGTGTAGGAGTACACAGTGGGTTGTCTCGTTGAACACTGCCCTAGGCCCCGAGTTCCTGTTTTGTGATCCAAGACAAAGAGTATGAACACATGTAGGGTTTATGGGAGCCCCGTTTGGCCTCTTTACGTACCCGATCCGGTCCAGGAGTCACACTTGATTCGGGCTTTCCATTTGACCTAACTATAGATATGTGGGTGGACCTGAGAGGCCGTGAAACCATCTGTCAAAGGTGGCGTCTCGGTCCCTTGCATTATCTGCGTCCGTTTCGTGGAACCAGCCAGACTCTCGAGCGGTGACAAACTCAGGTAGTCGACTCCTGGATTAGAGAAGGTGATGTGAGGGTAGTGCCTTGGTTTCATCCACGTCAGACATCCGCTTGAAGGGTGACAAGAATGAGGCGATAAGTGATGACACGCGTGTGAAGATGTACACCCCTGCAGGGTTAATGAACTATTCAAATAGCTGTGTCCGCGGTTATGGACTACTTGGATACCTTTACTTTATCATAGACAACTTGAATGGATACTTATAAAACTCGCAAGATAAGCAGGAGTGCTATGGTGTGCTTCCTCGTGGGGAAGTCGAGGAAGTAACCATAGTGGTGTATTGGTTGGAGACTTGGTAGTGGACTCGTGTACACTTCTTACCTCAAGTCTGGTATTCGTAGTTCAGGACTAGCCAAGTCAAAGCTGGCACTTCTGCATGTTGAACCCCACCTCCTTTACCTTGATACTTGAGCATGAGTAGTGTAGTTCTGATGTAAGTCTTGTTGAGTACGACTTTGTACTCACGTTTGCTTATTCTATGTTTTAGATGAGAACGCGTACCCCGATGGAGTCACCTTCATGAAGCTCGACGTTGACTAAGTTAGCATAGTCCCAAACAGCAGTCTGGTCCCTCGTGGAAGGGCATGTTTGTTGTACAAGACTTCTCTAAGCCATTTGTTAAACTTGTCTGTACTCAGACCTAATTTGCTTCCGTTGTATGATGTAATGTGATCACAGACATGTGATCTTTGTATGCTCTATGTGTATATCAATAAAGAGTACTTAGTAGAGTTATGTGATGATACCTGTTGTTCATACTAGGCATGTGTGCTGCGTGTATGTTTATAACATGCATGTCTTAGTATGGGTTTTCGAGACCTTAGTTGTGATCTGGCTGGCGGTCTTTTATACACCAAGTGGCCCTTAGATGTGCGCAGCTTGGGGCATCGCGATGCGATTGCTCGTGGATCTGTCACGTGCACACTTTGTTGTATGATCGAGCCCTCCCTAGACCCCGACTAAGTGATCGGGCTGGAGTAAGTCTATGTAAGAGTTAGGATCCAATCGACAACATGGTTGTGGCGACTTGTCTATGAGTTTGGGATTCACCACCCATAAGCATTTAGACTTGTGAGCGGACGTTGAGGACCCATCTCAGTTGATCATCCGGCCTGGATGGGATGCCCCTCACGTTTGATGCTTTCCGAGAGCGTTCTGTGCTTGGCCTTGTATGCTTAGACATGTGGGTACGTCTCTCGGCTCTCCATGTGATTGTATCGTGACTGGAATTACATACGCTAACCCCGGGTCCCGACAGCCACTAAATGCCTAGAGCTTCCCTTATCTACTCCACCCCACCTACCACCTCTCTTTCACTCCACACAATTCTCAAACTAGATCCACTCTTCTCACCCTAGATCTATTCGGTGTTCTCCTCCTCCCCACCTCATTTCTTCCATTTATCCATCGATACTTGGCATTACATCTATTTCGTTTCATATTGAAGTAAGTGGACCTCCTCCCAAACTCTTTTGTTCCATTTATGACCCATATACTTGCCTTTATTAGCTTGGGGTTTGTTGTATATGTGAAGCTTGGGTTTGATGTATATGTGAAGCTTATGGTGGTTTGATGTATATGTGAAGCTTATGGTGGTTTGATGTATATGTGTATCTTGAGTGGCCAATGTTTTGCCGAAATGTCGATTCATTTCCGTTTCGGCAAATTTCTGGCGCACTCTCCGCATGCTCCCATGCATTATTAGGGAAGGTCATGCCGAATTTTTCCGGCGACGACTGTGATATATAATTGTGTTGCTCTCTCCGTGCACGCAGGTGATCGACCATGGTCCGCGAGATGCTGAGCGATATCACCGTGGCTAGGTGGATGCAATGTGCGACAAACGACATGCTAAGGAATAATAGGTCGGATATAAGATGTCCGTGTCGGATATGCAAACTGCAGTGCGTGACCGAGCCTGATTCCGGAATATTGCAAAGACACCTGAAGCGTAATGGTTTGATGGATGGCTACACACGGTGGATAAGTGATGAAGCTGGTGAGGAGGAGGACGTCAATGGTGGGGTGCCAATAAATGAGGAAGGGAAACCAGAAAACAGCGGCGGGCGAGAAGACGAAGAGCATCCCGTACATGATCATGAAGAAGATGCCGAAGCGGATCATGTAGATCAAGATGCCGGACATTAAGATCAAGATGTCGGACATGATAAGGATTCATGCTGGGTGCGGGACCCTCATGTTCAAGAGCTGCTTGTCAAAGAGGCTTTGAACGCAAGAGGTGCAGCTAGAGAGAAAGCAAAGATGGCGCAACTCGAGAAAGACGCGATTACGAAGTTGTACGAAGGATGCAACAACGGGGATACCCGCTTGAATGTAACACTTGGGGCTATGGAGATGAAGGAAAAACACAAATGGACCGACGAAAGCTTCGATGATAACATGGCATTCCTGGCACGATCGTCTTCCGAAGGGCAACACGTGCCCAACTAGTATCGCTCAGGCCAAGAAAGTCCTTTGCCCTCTCGATCTTCCGCACGTTAAATACCACGTCTGCATAAATGATTGCATGATATATCGGGGTGAGGAGGAAGATAAAACCACATGTTCGTTGTGCGGTGTTAGTCGATACAAGAGAGGGAAGAAAGTTCCTAGAAAAGTGGTATGGTACTTTCTGATCACTCCTCGTCTGCAGAGGTATTTCGTAGATCCCGACGAAGCAAAGCTCATGACCTGGCACGCGGATAGAAAGAAGCTAAAAGAGGATGACCCGAACCCGGATCCGGAAACGGAGGACATGCTGAGGCACCCTTCAGATGGTAGCCAATGGACTGCGTTGGACCTCGAATACCCAGATTTTGGGAAAGAACCAAGGAACCTCAGGATTGGTGTGAGCGCCGATGGAGTCAATCCGTTTGGCGGCCAGAGCAGCACACACAGTACCTGGCTCGTGTTACCTTCCCCCCTGGAAGTTCATGAAGAAAAAGTACATAACAATGTGTATGCTAGTTCAAGGGCCGAAACAACCAGATACGGACCTAAATCTATATCTGCAACTGTTGAAAGAGGAGCTAGAAACTTTATGGAAAGACGGAGTCAATACGTGGGAAGCCGCGGCAAAAGAATATTTCCCAATGAAAGCCGCGGTGATCACGACGGTGCATGACTATCTCGGATACAGATATTTCTCAGGGCAGGTGGTCCAAGGATTCTGTGCATGCGTTAGGTGCATGGATAATACAACGTACCGCCAGCTACCAAAAGATCCCGGATCTTCAAAAAGCGTGTTCCAGGGTTCTCGGAGGTGGCTTCACAAGAAACACGCGTGGAGAAAACAGGGACATCTGTTCGATGGAAGCGAGGAGCTCCGAGCACCCCCAGCTCGAAGGAGCGGCAACGAAATCAACAACTTGCTGAAAACTTGGAAAGAGTGCCCCGCGCCGGGAAAGAAAAAAAAGAAGACTCAGCCGTTGATGAGGGTATGGAAAGCAAGGTCCGTTTTCTGGGATTTGGAATACTAGAGTCTACTCCGCAGTCCTCATAGCCTTGATCTAATGCATATCACAAAGAACGTGTGCGAGAGCTTGTTTGGCACGCTGCTCAACATGCCGGAGAAGACCAAGGACGTGCCAAAAGCAAGGAATGACTTGAAATTTATGGGCATCAGGAGGGAACTTCACCCCCCTAGTGACGACGATGATGAGCCGGAGGAGGAAGAGGATACGGAAACGCAAAACTCTCGCAAACGAAAAAGGACGACCAAGAAGAAGACCGGTATTGATCACTACCCCCCGGCATGCTTCACTCAGTGCGAGGAGGAGATCAAGCGGTTTATCCACTGCCTCATAGGAGTAAAATTTCCGAACGGCTACGCGGCGAAGATAAGCAGATACCTAGACGAGGCGAAGCAGCGTTTCAGCGGGATGAAATCTCACGAATGTGCTGTGCTGATGACGCAGATTCTCCCGGTTGCGATGCGAGGGATAATGGACGAGCACGTCCGTAAAACGTTGTTTGGCCTTTGCAACTTTTTTGACGTCATCTCCCAGAAGTCGATTTGCGCTACGCAACTCAAAAGACTACAGGAGGAGATCGTGCTCATACTATGCGAGCTTGAGATCCATTTCCCGCCCGCGTTCTTCGACATTATGGTGCATCTCCTGATCCACGTCGTGGAGGATATCGTCCAACTCGGGCCTGCGTTTCTGCGCAGCATGATGCGGTTCGAAAGGATGAATGGACACATCAAAAAATACATTCGTAACAGGTCCCGTCCAGATGCAAGCATAGCGAAGGGCTTTCTAATCGAAGAGTGCATCTCTTTTTGCACGAATTATCTCAACACCGACAACCCTGTTGGTCTGGCCGTCAACAAGCACTTTGGCAGGACCGATGGGTGTGGTCACCACGAGGGAAGCCGCGCAATGCATGTCAACTTTGACGGTCGAGACATCGACTTTGAAAGAGCAAGCCTAGTCGCGCTACAACACATCCAGCTGGTCGATCCTTGGATAGTAAAGCATAAGGATTTAATCAGGAAGAAGTACAGTGACCAGGGCCTGCAGATAACGGACCGAGATCCACGGCTAATCAAAGAGCACAACTCCGGTTTCATGAATTGGTTCAGGGACGAGCTTCGTGCTAATCCCCCGCGAAGGAACGCTTCCGAGGACGAAAAGATGATATTCACCTTGTCACAGGGTGCCGCACGCAACCTAATGACCTATCAAGCGTATGATATCAACGGCTACACATTCTACACGGAAGAAAAGGACAATAACTGCGATTACCAGAACTCAGGGGTAATGGGGATATTCTACACCGATGACGTCAAGGAAAGATTCTATGGAAGGATCGAGGACATATGGGAGCTCGACTACTGTGGAGAGAAGGTGTCGATGTTCCGTGTGAGATGGGCCAAGAGCGTCGTAAAAGAAGAACGGTACTTCACCACCATGGTTATACCCGAAGCCAAATCCAAGTTTGCGGGCGCAAACGTCACCGCGAAAAATGAGCCATGGGTACTGGCTAGCCAAGTGGACCAAGGCTTCTTCATTACCGACCCATCAAAGCCGAGCCGCGTTGTAGTGAGGAGAGGCAAAAGAAACATCATCGGAATGGATGGAGTCGCCAACAAGCATGACTTTGAAAAGTACGGCGACCCGAAGATGGAGGATGACTACGCCGCTCAGGATACATACACCACAACCCTACCGAAGAAATGTCTCCTCCCGTTCAAGAGGAAAAGTGAAGGCGTCCCGGGCCTAAATTATTCAACCACGACAAAGAAGGGCAAGAAGAAGATCGTGAGGAAATGATAGCTAGATATATCTAGCTCCAAATTTAAGAAGAATATTTTGTAATTCATGATCACTTTGTGTATGCATGGATTTAATATGCACTTTGTAATTGATGATCACAATCTTATGTTTCCAAATGCCGCTACACCTTGTGTTTGTGGATCTTGGTTCGGCGACGACACGGTTAAGGCATGGTACGTGGATCGATATGATCACATTCTTATGTTTGGATCATAGTTTGAAGTGTATGAACATCGACGATACACAATCGAAGCACCATGCCTAACTACTTAAAAATGATTCTTTGCTCTTTATCTATCTTACGGGGTATTTGGTTCGTGTAATGCATTGAGTGTCATGATTCCATTCCACTAGAATGCATGGATCGGTTAACCCGCAAAAAAGATGAAGTGGTCAGCCCGCAAATAAAATGAAATGGTAAACTCTAATTAAAAAAATGAAATGGTGCTTAGGGGTGGCGCATTCAGCCGAAATGCGCCACTAAGGATGCTTAGGGGTGGCGCATTTTGCCAAAATACGCCACCAAGTGGATCCTTATGTGTGGCGCATTCAGTACAAATGCGCCACACATAAGGATCCACTTGGTGGCGCATTTTGGCAAAATGTGCCACCCCTAAGAGTTAACATATCGGCCCCCTCCCCCTTGACCGTAACAGTTCCCATTCACCACCCTTGCACTCCCCTCGACGTCTCTCAGCCGTCGGCCGCCGCATTGGAGCCCTAGCCGCGCGCCCCCTCGACGCCGCCCCTCGCCGGCACCGGAGCCCATCCTCAACGCCGCCCCTCGCCGGCACCGGAGCCTCCCTCGACGCCACCAGAGCCACCACCGTGGAGGAGCCCGGGCCCGTGCCATAACCCTAGCCGCGCGCCCCATCGACGTCGCCCCTCACCAGCAGCTCTCCGCGCCCCCGACCGCCGTCCTCCCTAGGTCAGTATCTTCCCCACCCCCGACCGCCCCTTGTTCCTCCCCGCCATGCCCGCCTCCCAACAAAATCCCATGTTCTTGGAGTTCATCAGGATGACACAATGTCCTCATCTGCTAGAAATTATAAGTGTATCATGATTTTTTGTTGTTTGGCTTGTGGGAGATATGCAACATTTTGTTGTTTGTGCCAAGGATTTGATAAGGTAGCATTTTAAAGCTAGCTGTTGGGATCATTGTAGTTTGTGTGGAATAGTAGTGAAAAATCCACTTGTGCAAAGAAACTGAATTTTCTGAATTTAGTTTAAGATCTGCACCTAACAACTTGTAGAAGGTTCCATATTATTCGATTTTGAAATCCAAAATAGGTTGTCTTATGAACCACTATTAGACAACACTTATAAAATTATACTAAGGTTATTGACCCCCCTCCCCTTGGACAGAGAACCTCTTATTGTTTTTATCCAAAAGTTTCCTTAGATACATGAAGAACTTAAGGTATAGTCTTGGTCTAGTTGTACTAGTGTAGGCTGTGATGAGTATATGCATCAAAGCTTGAAAGTCCTGTTATATGCCAGATATGCATCAAAGCTTGAAAGTAGGAATATGCTTTAGTAAAAATTAAAAAAGAGAGAGGAGAAAAACCAGTAGGTAAGCATTTGTTCTTATGAACATAATGATGAAACTAGCAAGTGTAGAATCTGTTCTTCGATAGTTTTATATTTTGATGTGCCATTGTTACATGATCTCATCATGTTTATCTCATCGTGTTTGTCCGCTGTTTTAGTCAAGCTCATTTTTTATCCATTTGCAAGTATACAGAATTTGCAATGCATTGTTTACCATATGAAATTTACCTATATATATGTTGCTTGAATATCTACTGTTTGAATATCTATTTTTGTGCATTGCATGTAGGCATTTGTTTTGTGCAGGTACATATCATTATCCCCTTTCGCCCGAAATGTTGATTAACTTCCGTTTCGGTTGAGAATGGGGCACTCTCATGTTAAGAAAAAGAACAAAGGTCATGCCGAATTTTTCCGTGAATTCGTGAATGACCTTTGCTATTTTTCTTAACATGAGAGTATTTGCATTTATTTATTGTGCTAATTAATTAAGTAGTTGCATTTCTTAATATTGTACTAGTGCAAACACGTCGACCGGAGCCGACGCCGGTCCTTCTTCTCAGCCGGGAGAAAAAAGGAAGCAATTTTGGGAATACTCCCAGGAGGAGGTCGAGGAGCAGAGAGAAGAGGAAGTACCTCCAGGCGAGGAGGAGTATGAGGAGGAGATAGAGTCGGAGTCCGACTCATCGGATGATGACTTGGAGGAGGAGGCCGGTACGACAGACGGCGACAGGAACATCGGCGAGGATGATGGGACCGGTGGCTCCAAGACAGATGGTACCCAGTCGAAGAAGAGGAATCGGAAACCGACCAAGGTCGGCGCCATCAGGAAAGAATTTACTGTTGTGACCGCCGTCGGGATTCCTAAACAGCCCGAACGTTTTTCGGAAGGGTACGGCCGTCAAGTCGCGGCGATCCTCCGCAACACCGTGCCTATCACCACGATTAACCTCAGGATTCGTGAGAATATTCATTATTGTCATCTTCTTATCAACAAGCTGCACGGACGATACAAGTTTCCAGAGCCGTACGATAACACCAAACTCAGAGGGAACAAAGTAAACACATGGGCCCTCAGGAAGATGAGCAAGGCTTTGTCCAGTTGGAAAACCCGGGTGAAGTGGGCAATTTTTGAAAAGAACAAAACCTGGGAGGAGCTCAAGGAGAAAGAGTCGTTGATGGACGAAGCTACCTACAACCTTTTCAAGGCTAGGTGTGAGTCTGAGCAAGCCAAGGCCGTGAGTGCAAAGGGCAAGGCCATGCGGTCGCAGGTCATAGGTAACCACCGTCTCGGAGCCGGTGGCTACAAAAGTTCCAAGCCTAAATGGGACAAGGAGGATGCCGAGTACGCCACTGCGGGCATACCTAACCCCTTCCAACAATACAAAGATGATCCGCAAACCGAGTTCTTTGTGAGGGCCCGGACCTATAAGGACAAAGCAACCTCGAAAATAATTATCGATCCTAAGATTCAGGAGTTTACGACTGCCATGGTAAGTAGTTTACCAAGCGACCTTGTCGATTGAATTCTCGAGTGAAGTTCACAATTTCTTAACGTTTCACATTCTTTTTGCAGCAAGCGGAAATGAAAATCGCCTCATCGCTGGAGTCGTTGGTTAAGCCGGCCGGCCCGTGGGACAACGCCTTTAACAGGGCGTTGAACAAGGTCAAGAAGGTTCACGACGTGACGGCGAAGCCATCGTCAGTCGGCCGTGTGGTCGGCCTTGGTGTGGATCTAAATTGGTCCGAATATTATGGAAAACCGGCGGATCTGTCCGGTTTAAGGAGGCGCAAGGCGAGAAGGACCGAAGAAGATGCCGCTTATGTTCGTGGACTGGAGGAGAAGGTGAACATGCTTCCGCAGCTTGTCCAGGACGAAGTGGCGAAGACGATGAACGCTCTCCTTCCAGATATGATGCAGTCGCTCGCGAATTGTCAAGCGCGTGGTGGACAAGGGCCCATACCAGTCCCTAGCATGGTCGGTAGCAACTCGGGCACCGCGGCGCCTGCAGTCCCGACTCCCGCCGTAGTGGTGGCTCCCGCACCGACTCCCGTCGTATTGGTGACTCCGGCCACCAACACCGCGGCGGCGGCGCCGGACGTGATGGTAACTCCTCCAGCCACGATCGAGCAACCGGGGCATAACAATAATGCACCCGGCGTCAGCGCAAATAGGGCGACCGACTCCACGGGAGGCAGCGCGCCCTCCGTCTCTTGCATGCCCGCCGTCATCGGCGGGGTCTCTTCACTAGCCGACCTCGACGCCCTCAAGGTAACTATAAGCGTCTGCAACTCAAATGAGGACTTCATCTCGTTGCCTTTTTTAGTGGAATCTCTCTGATGCCGTACATGCATATATATATCTCTTTCGCAGGAGGACACTCCATGCATTCTATTAAAAGTCGTGGACGGCGAGTTGAAGGATGTTTCCAAAGGTAAAATCATTCAACCACAAAATCGAATCATGCACAATATGCCGATGGCACCGGAGATGCATAGGGTTCAAATCTCTCTCATGATTTCGGGCTACGAGAGAGTTGAACCTCCCAATCAACCCCCCAGATACGATGAGGACGAGCCATCAGTCCTCAGTGACTGTTTCAACCAAATATGCCTATGGCCGAAGAGCCAAATGCGTTTAATGACGGGGGAAAGGGGCACCACACCTAGGACAACACCGCTAGTCATCGTGTCGGCGCCACATGATCCCATCGGCGCACAACAAGAAGACGATGATCTTGATGATGATATGAACGCCGACCAGTTCATCAATACTTTGTATGATGCTGATGACTTATTCATGCCTCCTGCTGAAGGGGCCTATCAGCATGACGAGGAAGCTCGCGGTCCAGCTGATCCTGCGGCGAAGCCTGCTTGCTCCACCCGTCTCTTCGCTGCTTCTCAGGAGATGTCTCCAGCAGCTCTCGCCTTCACCGAGCCTCAAGCAGATGCCACAAGGAGATCTATTCTCAGCCCGTCCACACTCCATAAGGCGGCCACTAAGAAGATAAAGGCCGGTGACTGCTCAAAATCAGAAAAGAAGAAGGGACGGAAAAGAAAGAAGAACATCACTTCGAGTAGCCAACCTTTGATGCCGATCCGGGCTCAGGACGGGCCACCAAGACCCAAGGATCTCTCGTTTGAAATCAATGTGGCTGGTAGGGCGATGCTACCTAAGGACATGCTCGACCTTGCAACTTCGGATATGCAGAGTGTTCATCATAGTATTATGGCATTAGAGAAGATTCTTCTTCGAGAAGAGAATCCCTCGTACCCGGTTTTCATGGCCAAGGTGCCACTCAACATGGGCTTCATCAACACTATCCCCGTGGATATGATAATCCTGCGATTTTCGGAGATCTTCAATTTGTACCATCTCAAGCGGCTGGACCATAGCCTTATCCGTCTGTTCTCGCTCAGCCTTTCTATGAGTATCAGGAGAGATAAGACCCCGAGCGTCGCGATATTGGACCCCTTCTACATGCGTGAAAGAATCTTGATGGACGACGGGGACGCAGCTCTCGCGGCGGGGTACATCACAGACTTCATGCTACAGAACGCCGACAAGGATTCATTTCTTATGACCTACTCTCCCAAGTAATTCATTCGCTCGCCTCCGTAGCATATATGCTTTCTTAGCTTTCCATTGTCCTCTTCCAACATTCCTTTTGGATTGTTTTAATTATGCAGTGAGGATCAAGATTGCGTGCTCATCTGCTTTTCACCACAACACTCGCATGCCGTGTATTTAGACTCGGGGAGTGTGAAGAAGAATGATTACAAGTATATCATGAGAGTTTTGGATGATGCTCTCGTCGGCTACATAAAAGCCGGAGGCAAATCATGAAGCACAAGTTCAGGAAAAATCAGCCTGGCATGAACGTGTTCAACCACGTAACGCAGTTCCCGTGCGTCAAGCAGCCGGCTGGTAGTGTGAGGGATGCGTACTACGCCCTTCATCACATGAGGGCGATTGTACAGGAACAACGCAACCTTACGCTGCCAAGTCATCTCAGAGCATGGGCCGAAAGGAAGGCGGAAATCGCCGATGCAAATCTGAAGGAGGAGTTCTTTCACATCCAAGCGCAGATGGCGACTATCATCCGTCATGAAGTACAAATGAGGGGGTCGATCTTCCACTCGAACATTGCACCATCCAATGGGGAGATAGAAGTCCGCCTAAAGGCCCTGCGTGACACAAGGCCTTTCATGACGAAAGAAGGATGCCGCCCATTCCCCGAGCCGAGTCAGAACAATTGAACAATTTATGTTATATATGCCCTACATGTAATTTGGATGTACTCTTTGTGTAGTAGATGGTAGTGTCAAATACTCTTGGTGCTCTTTGTGTATAAAGGTCACTGCATATGCATTTTTATGCATATGTGCATGCTTCTCGCCATTGATCGACTTGCTTTAAGTTGTTGATAAGAATAGATGCTAGATTGATTTGTTCTTCTTTGGTATGAATTCATATGGATGTGACCTCTAAAGCTTTGTTTTGTGCAGGTTGAAGAGCAAACAAGATATGATGACGAAAGTAGCTTTCGGTTTTCAATAATTGTTGGACTCGTTGTAATATTGTGATGGATGTAATCTTGTGAATCTTGTTGGCCTCTAAACCTTTGTAAATCTTTGTAATAAGAATTATAATGCAATTCTTTTGTATCAATAATTGTTGGCCACATTGTTATATTATATTTTGCATTTCTGTAATATAATAAAAATATCTATAATGTTTTTATTCTTTTATGTAATTCTTTTTGTTTTGTTTTCTGTAACCCATTTAGTGGCGCATTTTGTCTGAATTTAGTGGCGCACTGGGAATGCGCCACCCATAAGGAACCTTAGGCGTGGCGCATATCAGAATGCGCCACCCCTAAGAGCTTAGAGGTGGCGCATTCTGAGATGCGCCACGCGTAAGGGCCTTAGGGGTGGCGCATCCAGAATGCGCCACCTCTAAGCCCTTATTAGTGGCTTGTAGTTAGTGGTGCATCCCTAATGCGCCACTAAACTCAAAAAAAGGGCGCCACCATAGGGGTATTCCCTAGTAGTGTGTAGTCCCAGTCAGACGACTGGTCCCTCGTGGAAGGGCTTGTTTATAGATAAGGCTTCTCTAAGACATTTGTTAAACTTGTCTGTACTCAGACCTACTTTGCTTCCGCATGTTTGATGTAATGTTGGATCATAGACTTGTGATCTCTGTGTGCACTCTGTAAGAGTTATCAATAAAGTTGTACACATTGTAGAGAATTTCAATGATACCTGCTGTTCATACTAGACATGTGTGCTGCGTGTATGATTATAACATGCATGTCTTAGTATGGGTTTTCGAGACCTTAGTTGTGATCTGGCTGGCGGTCTTTTATACACCAAGTGGCCCTTAGATGTGCGCAGCTTGGGGCAT
The DNA here is from genome assembly GCA_950022295.1 of Bromus sterilis. Taxonomy (NCBI): domain Eukaryota; kingdom Viridiplantae; phylum Streptophyta; class Magnoliopsida; order Poales; family Poaceae; genus Bromus; species Bromus sterilis. The sequence continues at coordinate 247,325,078 of OX465601.1, forward strand.
CGCGATGCGATTGCTCGTGACTCCTTCACGTGCACACTTTGATGTATGATCGAGCCCGCCCTAGACCCCGACTAATTGATCGGGCTGGAGTAAGTCTATGTAAGGGTTATAGTACAATCGATAGTATGGTTGAGGCGACTTGTCTATGAGTATGGGAGTTCACCACCCATATCATTTAGACTTGTGTGCGGACGATGAGGACCCATCTCAGTTGATCATCCGGCCTGGATGGGATGCCCCTCACGCTCGATGCTTTCCGAGAACATTATGTGCTTGGCCTTGTCTGCTTAGACAAGTGGGTACGGTTCTCGGCTCTCCATATGATTGTGTTGTAGCGAGTCTTGCATACGCAAACCCCGGGTCCCGACAGACTTGGTATCAGAGCAGGACTGACTGTAGGATTATCAGCCTTGGCCGAAGTCGAGTCTAGCTTGCTATAGTTATATAGTTACTCTGGGTATATAAGGGAACAACGTAAGGCTTTTTTTTTCTCCTTACCTTCATCGTTATGAGTTCTGAGTCACCCTCATCTTGTTCTACGGGAAGATAGGACTAGGCTCATCTATGTCTTACTAGAACATCTCGTTGTTTGCTTCCTTGTAGCCGTAGGAAAGTTGTGTTCGGTTTGCTAGAGATGTTGTGCTTCCTGATTTCTTACATCGTATGTAAGTGTTGTTTCTTTGTTGTAAGAAAAATTGTTTTCTCTTGCAATTACAGCCGTTATGTTGTCCGAGTCATTCCAGTTACCTTCATAATCTGATGCATTTGCAAACTCATTCAACTCTGTTTGACATTGATCTTATCCTTCAGGATGTCTCAAGGAACCCGTGGCCACCTTGGTCGTGCCCAAGCCCGTGGGGATGATCCGGAGGAAGGCAATCTTCCACCCTCACCCACGATAGCTCAAGTTCTCATGGAGGTTGAAAGAAACAGAAGGGACTCTCATGAGTTGTTGGGGGTCATTGCTCGGAACACTGCCCAGCAGCGGAATGAGCTTGTGTCGTTGAATGACTTCATCCATCTTCATCCCCCTATTTTCAGCTATTCCACTGAGCCCCTTGACGCCGATGACTGGCTTCGCAGCATCGAGAGAAAGCTCCATTCTGGACATGTTGCAGATGGTGAAAGAGTCAACTATGCCACCTACCACCTCGAGGGTGCAGCTAGCTCTTGGTGGGAGAACTTTCTGAACATGCGTCTAGCTGGACAGTTGACTTCGTGGAATGAGTTCTGTGTCGCTTTTCGCGAGCATCACATTCCTAAGGGACTCATGGACCGCAAGAGAGAGGAGTTTTGCAATCTCACCCAAGGAAGAAGGTTCGTTGACGAGTTTAGTCTGGAGTTCAATCGTCTTGCCCGCTATGCTCCCGAGGAGGTCTCCACCGACTCCAAGAAGAAAGAGAGGTTCCGCAAGGGACAAAATTCTGGACTTCGTCGTGAGCTCAATCTTCATGACTTTGCCACATTCCAGATCCTTGTCAACAAGGCCGTCAAGGAGGAGGATATGATCACTCCCGAAGATTCCCACAAGCACCCTAGAGACGATGGTTCAGGCCCTCAGAAGCGCAAGATCTGTATCCCCAATAGCATGTTCCGCCAGAACAACCCACCGAGGCCATCCTTTGTGGCGCCTCGTCCATCAGCTCCACCAAACAACCCAGCTCCCCGCACTATCTTCGAAGCATGTTTCAGATGTGGCCAGCCTGGTCACTATTCTCGTGAGTGCCCCATAAATCAGAATGCTCCACCCCAAGCCAAAGGGAACCCCAATGTTCGTCCCAAGCCATCTTCTTCCGCAAGTCTTGGACGTGTGAACCAAATCTCAGCTGAAGAAACTGATGGTACTTCTGACGTCATTCTTGGTACGCTCCCAGTCAATTTTGTTCCCACGTCTGTCCTTTTCGATCCAGGAGCATCTCACTCATTCATGTTGGAGAGTTATGCACTTCGGCATGAGATATACTTTGATGAAATGTTCACCCCAATGATTATTCAAACTCCTGGTTCCAAGTGGCAAACTAATAGAGTAAGCCATGGCAATCAAATTGCAATTGAGGGTTTAGTATTCCTTGCTTCACTCATAGCCCTCAAGTCTTCAGACATTGATGTCATCCTTGGTATGGATTGGTTATCAAGACAAAATGCTTTTCTTGATTGTAAAGCCAAGTCAGTTAGACTTACACATCCTTCAGGACAGACAATAGATTATTCCTCACCAAGAACAAGAACCCAGATGCATTCTTTGAATGTGCTTCCCCTTCCCGACCTTGAAGATGTTCCGGTGGTTCGTGACTTCCCGGATGTCTTTCCTAAAGAGTTGTCGGGAATGCCACCCGACATATGTGTAGAGTTCATAGTGGATCTTATGCCAGGAACCGCAAAAATTTCCAGACGCCCATACAAAATGGCCCCACGTGAGTTAGCTGATCTTAAAATCCAACTTGAAGCTTTGTTGGAAAAAGGCTTCATCCGCCCTAGCTCATCGCCATGGGGTTGCCCCATTCTGTTCGTAACGAAGAAAGATGGAACAGAAAGGATGTGCGTCGACTATCGCCCGCTAAATCTAGCGACGATAAAGAACAAGTACCCACTGCCCAGGATCAATGATCTTTATGATCAACTTGCTGGATCCTCTGTCTTCTCCAAGATGTATTTGAGATTAGGTTATCATCAAATCAAAATCAGAAACGAGGACATTCCCAAAACGGCTTTCACTACTCATTATGGTCTTTACGAGTACACCGTCATGTCCTTCGGTTTAAGCAATGCCCCTGCCACTTTCTCGCGCATGATGAATTCGATCTTCATGGAGTACCTGGATAAATTTGTTGTAGTTTATCTTGATGACATTCTCATCTACTCGAAGAACGAAGAAGAACATGCCGAACATCTTAGGCTGGTATTGATGAAACTTCGAGAGCATCGCATGTATGCTAAATTCTCCAAGTGTGAATTTTGGCTACCAGAAGTGACCTACTTAGGCCACGTGATTTCTGCAAAAGGCATTGTTGTGAATCCCGAGAGAGTTCAGGCCGTCCTTGACTGGACTCCACCAGAATCGGTTAAGAAAGTTAGGAGTTTTCTTGGCTTAGCAAGCTATTGTCGCCGCTTCGTCAAGAACTTTTCTAAAGTTGCAAAGCCTCTAACTGAACTCCTCAAGAAAAATAAGAAATTCCTATGGACTCCCAAGTGCGAGGAAAGCTTTCAAGATCTAAAGAGAAAATTGACTTCTGCACCCGTACTTGCGCCTCCAGACACCAAAAAGGATTTCGAGATCTTTTGTGACACCTCACGGCAAGGGTTAGGATGCATACTTATGCAAGATAGACATGTGGTGGCTTATGCTTCACGCTAGTTGCGTCCACATGAAGAGAACTATCCTACCCATGATCTTGAACTCGCTGCCGTATTTCATGCCCTCACAACTTGGCGACATTACCCCTTGGTAATCGTTGTGAGATCTATTCCGACCACCAAAGCCTCAAATACATTTTCACCCAGCCAGATCTTAATCTCAGGCAAAGATGCTGGATAGAGTTGATAAAAGATTATGACTTAGGAATTTCTTACACCCCAGGAAAAGCCAATGTCATGGCTGATGCACTAAGTCGTAAGTCGTATTGTAACAACCTCATGTTACAACAGTGTCAACCACTTCTTCATGAGGAATTTCGAAATCTCAATCTCGAGATTGTTCCTCGTGGATCTCTTTTCAACTTGGTGGCAAAACCAACCCTTGAGGATCAAATCATAGTTTCCCAAAGGCGTGCACGAGGTGTTCGCCTGATCAAGGAGAACATCGCTAGCGGAGTTGCTAAATGTTTCTCCACAGATAGTAAAGGAACGGTATTCTTTGGAAATCGTTTGGTAGTACCTAAGAATAGGGATCTAAGGCAACTCATCCTCAAAGAATCCCATGATACACCCCTCTCAATTCATCCCGGTAGCACAAAAATGTACCGAGATCTACGCCAAAGATTTTGGTGGACTAGGATGAAGAGAGACATTGCTCGATTTGTTGCCGAATGTGATGTTTGACGTCACATTAAGGCAGAACATCAAAGACCTACTGGTACTCTTCAACCTTTGCCTATTCCAGAGTGGAAATGGGACATAGTTGGTATGGACTTCATCACCGGCTTTCCAAAAACCCAGAAAGGAAATGATGCCATCTTCGTTGTCATTGACCGACTTTCCAAAGTTGCTCACTTCCTTCCCGTTCGCGAGTCTATAACTGCTAACCAGTTAGCGGACTTGTATGTCTCTAGAATTGTGTCTCTTCATGGTGTTCCTTTGGAAATCAATTCTGATCGTGGTAGCCTTTTCACCTCTAGATTCTGGGGAAGCTTTCAGAATGCTATGGGAACTCATCTCTCCTTTAGTACAGCTTTCCATCCTCAGTCTAGCGGTCAAGTCTAAAGGGTTAACCAAATTCTTGAAGACATGCTCAGAGCTTGTGTTATCTCATTCGGAAAGAATTGGGAGAAGTCTCTTCCATTTGCCGAATTTGCTTATAACAATAGCTTTCAATCTAGTCTGAACATGGCTCCTTTTGAACTCCTTTATGGACGACGATGTCGATCACCTCTAAACTGGTCAGAAACCGGTGAAAGACAATTCTTTGGACCGGATATGATCATGGAAGCAGAAGTGCAAGTTCTCATTGTTCGTGATCAATTGAAAGCCGCCCAGTCTCGTCAGAAAAGCTACTATGATTGTCATCATAGGCAAGAAAGCTACAATCTGGACGAGAAGGCTTACCTTCGGGTTACTCCTCTGAAGGGAACCCAACGATTCGGTATCAAAGGCAAGTTGGCCCCACGTTACATTGGACCTTTCCGCATTCTTGCTAAACGTGGAGAAGTTTCCTACCAACTTGAACTACCCCCGCACCTTTCCCGAGTACATGATGTATTCCATGTGTCACAACTCAGGCGCTGCTTCAAGGACCCCATCCGCGAAGTCGACCATGAAACGCTTGATCTCCAAGATGACCTTTCTTATCGAGAATACCCCGTTCGTATTCTTGATTCAGAAGAGCGTGTCACTCGTCGTCAGAAGATTAGGTTTCTGAAAATGCAATGGTCACACCACTCAGAGAAAGAAGACACGTGGGAAAGAGAAGACCGTCTCCGTGCCGAGTACCCCTCCTTCCTCCCGCAGACTTCTGAATCTCGGGACGAGATTCTTTTGAGTGGGGGCGAGTTGTCAGAACCCTCTTCTAGGTATGTGCTAAGTCAAGAGCCACATTGCATTCATGCAAAAAATTCAAATTGGAATTCAAAAATGGGGAAGCAGAAACCCTAATTGAATTTAATTCAAATGGCCAGATAAAAATTTGTTCCAAAAATTCATTTGAAAAGTTGCAAAACTTCTGAAAATGTGTATGATCATGTTCCAAGTGGTGTGGGACCCACTTCATACATATGGAATTTTACAAAATTCCAAATAGAGCTTTGGAAAATAATTAAACCTCTATTTGGATTAAGATTCAAATAATTTGATTTTTAAAAATTCACAAACTTAATAATTGGATAGCTATTTACTTTATAAGGCCATATAAAAAGTGTGGGCATTTTATAAAATGCCTAGGTATTTTACCTAAGGCAAAACATATTTAACAGAAATAATAAAAAGGAAAAGAATAAACGGAAGGAGAGGAGACAGCTTACCTCTCGCACTAGGCGAGGCCCAAGCCGGCCCAGCCCAACTCCTCGTTTGTCTTCTACGTCCCCGTGCCCAGAAGCAGGCCGCTGGAGGCCGAGCGCCACCTCGAAGCCGAGCCCCTTCTAGGCCTCTCCTCTACCCTAGCGTGTGCCACGGAACGCTACAACCCCCCCCCCCCCCCGCACCTATAGCTCTCTCCCATGTCCCTCTCTTTCTTCTCCGGCGAGGTTCTAGCGCAGCGGCCGAAACCCTAGAAGCGCACGGCGAAGCCCCAGCGTGGCCACCGGCCGAACCAGGGCACACCGCCATGTCCAGAAGCTCCGCGGTGGACGCCATCATCGATTCCCCCTGCTAATTGAAGGCCATCGTCACCGGAGTCGACGCGAGGCCCAGGTTCTTGCCGCCGGCCGTCGAGGAAGAAAACGTCGATTGCGCTGCCACCAAGCTCCCTCCGGCATCCCCGAGTTCTTCTTCGCGTTCACGGTAAGGAGCTCGTCCTCCTACCCTATCGCCTTCCTCCTCCCGTGCCCTCGCGTGCGATTCCGGCGAGGTTAGTGAAAGGGCCGCCGCCGCGGTTGAGCTAGCTGTCGCCATAGAGCGCCCTTTTGACCCTCCCTGTGCTCTAGAAGACGCGCGAGACGAGGAGGCACCTCCCAGTAGTCTCTGTACCCTCCCCCGTGCCCAAAAACCCAACCCCGGCGAAGTTCCGGCGAGGCTCCGGCGAGCCCGCCATTAGCAACCCCCCCCTTAAGCTAATCCCCCCTAGGCCACTGACAGTGGGCCCAAGTTAACTAATTAACCTCGGGTTAATTTAAATAGAGAGGTTAAACTAACCCCCCCACTGACCACCCTGGCCCACCTGTCAGCCCCCCCCCCCACGTCAGCACTGCGTCAGGCTGATGCATTAAATCAAATGATTAATTTAAATAAGAAAAGCCAGAAAATAGGCAAATCTTTGGAAATTCATAATAAATTCATTTTAACTCAAAATTGGACAAATAATATGTCTAAAATTATCAGAAAAATACAAGGAATGTGAATATGGACTTTGTTTTCATGTTTGACCAATTTAAATTTTGTGAACAGTGGAAAACATCCATATGCATTTAATTTGAATTCAAATTTGAGGTGCATTTGCAATTGACTTTGCAATTGGCTTCTTTTAAATGGAATTGCCAACACGTTGTGACCATGAACATCACCACCACAATATTGATCATGTGTTTGAGCATTTCATTACATTTACCCCTTGATTGCTTTGTTTTCTCGATAGACGTGCAACTGGAATCGGAGGCCACCCCCTTTGTTGAAGACGCTGTTACAAAATCTCGTCAACAAGGCAAGCAAACCCCCATTGATCATGTCGATAAAATCCCACTTCCCTCTCAGTCTCGCTTATGCATTGTATAGGATGATTACCATGATGCGTTTCTACCGCATAGTTGAACTCATTCATTTGCATGACCTATCATTTTGTCACAGTAGTAAGTAAAACACAATCCTAGCAAATGTTGGAGTTGGTTGTTATCATGTGACCCCTGCAACTGTTACTTATTATTGCATGCTTAGAGTTACAATGAGGTTACTATTTTGTGAGTCGGGATGTTAGTGATCATGTTGATGTTGGTGGAAATGTGTTGGTGAATCTACCCTAATACAAGGTGAACGATGAGAGGCTGTGTAGGAGTACACAGTGGGTTGTCTCGTTGAACACCGCCTTAAGTCCGAGTTCTCGTGTGATGATCCAAGAATAAGAGTACAACCACACATTGGGCTCACTGACCCCTCTCATCCTAGTACCTCACCCCGTTCGAACCCCAGAAGTCGCAGTAGTTCGGAGTTCTGGTAGGGCTATGGCACGTTCTGCGAAGTGGATGAACGACTTTTCAAGACCGGCTTGGGACCCTGCACACATCGTTTGAGGCTGTACTGGAACCTCGGTCGGACTTCCATACGGATCCCCCTCAGATAGGCGACTCTCTGGACTAGAATGGAGCTGTGGGAGAAGTGTTGTGGTTGCATCCTCACTGTCACCTCTTGAACGGTGATACGCAAAAGGCGGTAGGTGATGACACGTGAGTGTATTAGTACACCCCTGCAGGGTTAACAAAACTATTCGAATAGCCGCGTCCGCGGTTAAGGACTGCTTGGAAAACTCTGCCTGATTATTAGACAACTTGAACTGGATACTTATAAAACTTGCCAAGATAAGCGTGAGTGCTATGGCGTGCTTTCTCGTGGGGAAGTCGAGGAAGACACCATAGTGGTGTAATTGGTTGGAGATATAGTGGACTCGTGTACGCTTCTTACCTCAAGTCTGGTACTCGTAGTTCAGGACTAGCCAAGTCAAAGCTGGAACTTCTGCTTATGAACCCCACCCCCCTTTACCTTGATACATGTGCATGAGTAGTATAGTTCCTACGTAAGTCTTGCTGAGTACGACTTTCTACTCACGTTTGCTTATTCTATGTTTTAGATGAACCCCCTGACCCCGAAGGTGGATTCTTCCTGGAGCTCGACGACTGATCAAGCTAGTGTAGTCCCAGTTAGACGACTGGTCCCTCGTGGAAGAGCTTGTTTATAGATAAGGCTTCTCTAAGCCATTTGTTAAACTTGTCTGTACTCAGACCTACTTTGCTTCCGCATGTTTGATGTAATGTTGGATCACAGACTTGTGATCTCTGTGTGCACTCTGTAAGAGTTATCAATAAAGTTGTACACTTTGTAGAGAATTGCAATGATACCTGCTGTTCATACTAGACATGTGTGCTGTGTGTATGATTATAACATGCATGTCTTAGTATGGGTTTTCGAGACCTTAGTTTTGATCTGGCTGGCGGTCTTTTATACACCAAGTGGCCCTTAGATGTGCGCAGCTTGGGGCATCGCGATGCGATTGCTCGTGACTCCGTCACGTGCACACTTTGATGTATGATCGAGCCCGCCCTAGACCCCAACTAAGTGATCGAGCTGGAGTAAGTCTATGTAAGGGTCATAGTATAATCGATAGTATGGTTGAGGCGATTTGTCTATGAGTATGGGAGTTCACCACCCATATCATTTAGACTTGTGTGCGGACGATGAGGACCCATCTCAGTTGATCATCCGGCCTGGATGGGATGCCCCTCACGCTCGATGCTTTCCGAGAACGTTTTGTGCTTGCCTTGTCTGCTTAGACAAGTGGGTACGGTTCTCGGCTCTCCATATGATTGTGTTGTAGCGAGTCTTGCATACGCAAACCCCGGGTCCCGACAAGAAGATCCAGTGTTTCATCTTAAACCTCTTCCCGATTCGCTCAAATATGCTTATTTAGATGAAAAGAAAGTATATCATGTTATTGCCAATTCTAACCTTTCAAGGTATGAAGAAGAGCGTCCATTGGAAGTACTTCGCAAACATCGAGGTGCAATTCTCTATACCCTTGATGACCTTAAGGGGATTAGTCCATCTATTTGTCAACATACCATCAACCTTGAACCTGATGCTAAACTAGTTGTTGATCATCAACGACGGTTGAATCCGAAAATGATGGATGTTGTAAGGACTGAGATTCTCAAGCTTCTAGCCCCAGATATTATCTACCCTATAGCTGATAGTAAGTAGGTAAGACTGGTTCATTGTGTTCCAAAGAAAGGAGGAACAATTGTGGTTCCTAATAATAAGAATGAACTAATACCTCAGAGAATTATTATTGGATATAGAATGTGTATTGATTACAGGAAGCTGAACAAGGCAACCAGGAAGGACCACTACCCGTTGCCGTTCATCGACCAAATGCTTGAAAGGTTATCCAAAAACACTTACTTTTGTTATTTAGTGGTTATTCCGGCTTCTCTCAAATTCATGTTAACACTGCTGATCAAGAGAAGACCAATTTTACCTGTGCCTATGGTACTTATGCTTACAGACGTATGCCTTTTGGTTTATGTAATGCCCCTGCTACTTTTCAAATGTGTATGTCTGCTATCTTTCATGGTTTTTGTGAAGAAATTGTGGAGGTATTCATGGAAGATTTCTCCGTCTATGGAACCTCTTTTGACCATTGTCTCCACAACCTTAATAAAGTTTTGCAGAGATGTGAGGAGAAAAATCTGGTGCTTAACTAGGAGAAGTGCCACTTTATGGTCAACGAGGGAATTGTTCTTGGCCACAAGATTTTCGAGAGGGGAATTGAGGTGGACAGGGCCAAGATCGAAGCAATTGAAAGGATGCCCTATCCAAGGGACATCAAAGGTATTCGTAGTTTTCTCGGTCATGCTGGTTTCAACAGAAGATTTATTAAAGACTTTTCTAAGACTTTGAGACCCCTCACTAATCTTCTCCAGAAGGACGTTCCTTTCGTTTTCGATGAAGATTGTAAGGAAGCCTTCGAAGTTCTTAAGAAACCTTTAATAAGTGCTCCTATAGTACAACCACCTGATTGGAATTTACCTTTTGAAATTATGTGTGAAGCTAGTGATTTTGCTGTTGGAGCTGTTTTAGGCAAAGTTTTGATAAGAAGTTGAATGTTGTATATTATGCTAGCAAAACCCTTGATAGTGCCCAAAAGAACTATGCTACTACCGAGAAGGAATTCTTAGTAGTAGTGTTTTCTTGTGATAAGTTTAGGCAGTATATTGTTGATTCTAAGATTATTGTTCATACTGACCATGCTGCAATTAAGTATCTTATGGAGAAGAAGGATGCAAAACCAAGGCTCATCCGATGGGTACTCCTTCTTCAAGAATTTGATTTGCAGATCGTTGATAGGAAAGGAGCAGACAATCCGGTGGCGGATAATCTTTCAAGGATGGAAGATATACCGCATGATCCCATTCCAGTCAACGACAGTTTTCCAGACGAACAGCTAGCTGTTGTAAAAGTACAATCTCTCTCCGATCCTTGGTTTGCAGATTATGCTAACTTTATCGTTGCAAAGTTTTTGCCTCTAGGTTTAATATTTCAGCAAAGGAAGAAGTTCTTTCATGATTTGAGGCATTACTTTTGGGATGACCCACATCTTTTCAAAGAAGGTCCAGATGGGATCGTGAGAAGATGCATACCGGAACACGAGCAGAAGGACATTATCAAACAATGTCACGAAAGCCCATATGGAGGACATCATGCTGGTGAGAGGACCGCACATAAGGTTCTTCAATCAGGTTTTTATTGGCCTACTCTCTTTAAGGATGCTAGAAATTATGTTTTATCTTGTGATAAGTGTCAGAGAGTTGGTAGTATTAGTAGAAGGAATGAGATGCCTATGAATTACTCTCTAGTGATTGAGCCTTTTGATTGTTGGGGTTTTGATTTTATGGGTCCTTTTCCTTCCTCACACAAGTACACTCACATTTTAGTTGTTGTGATTATGTAACCAAGTGGGTAGAAACAATCCCCACTTAAAGTGCTGATCACAAAACATCTTTGAAAATGCTCAAGGATGTAATTTTTCCTAGGTTTGGAGTACCCAAGTATCTCATGACTGATGGGGGTTCGCACTTTACACATAGATCTTTTAGAAAAGCTTTAGCCAAGTACGATGTCAATCATAGAATTGCTTCACCGTACCACCCTCAAACTAGTGGGAAAGTTGAGCTCACCAATAGAGAGATCAAGTTGATCTTACAGAAGACAGTCAATAGAAATAGAAAAGATTGGTCAAATAAGTTAGGAGATGCTTTGTGGGCGTATAGAACTGCTTACAAAAACCCCATGGGCATGTCTCCCTATAAGATTGTCTATGGAAAGGCTTGACATCTGCCATTAGAATTAGAACACAAAGCTTTCTGGGCTATTAGAGAGCTTAATGTTGACCCGAAATTAGCTGGTGAAAAGCGTCTCATGAACTTGACTTCTCTAGACGAGTGGAGAAGTGAAGCTTACGAGAGCGCTAAAATGTTCAAGGAAAAGATAAATAAGTGACACGATAGGAGGATTTTGAAACGTGAATTTAATGTTGGTGATAAAGTTTTGTTGTTTAGATCCCGTTTCAGGTTTTCTCCAGGTAAACTACTTTCCAGGTCGGAAGGACCATTTCATATTGAGGAAGTCTACCGCTCGGGTGCAATCAAGATTAACAATTTCGAAGGCACCAAACCTCAAGTGGTGAATGGGCAAAGACTTAAGCATTACATAGCAGACGATCCTGTCAATGTTGACGTGGATTTGGTATACACAACAACTCATGAAGAACATGTTGCAGCCCTGTTCCAGACACTAGAAGGAGCAGAATAATGAAAGGTATGTATTACGGTAAGGAATCATCGCGAACCGCCATAAAAGTTCCAGATTACGAGTTTTTTGTGAAATATAGAAAATTTGAGGCCGAAGTGGAGCCGGAGACCAGCTCTAGGGGGCACAGGCGCCCCCCTGGTGCGGCCCCACCCCTGGCCGCGCTGGGAGGCCTCCTGGGCACCCAGGAGCCCGTCTCCGATTCCACTTTGACCCGTTACCTTCCTTTCTGTGCAGAAATTTTTGCTATATATTTGCCCGGATCGTTCCGGAAACGTATCTCAGGATTTCGTGTGTTTTCTTTTTGAGCTTTTTCTGCCAGGAAGATTTGAACTAGACCTAAGTGCCATGGCTTCCCCAAGTTCCCCGAAGGACAAGTTCGTCGTCAACGTCATCAACCCTTAGCTCGCTGAGGTGAAGAAGCACCCCCAGATCCTTCGTGTGGAGGATGGTGACCTCCACAAGGAGGATCTGAAGGGACCAGTCAAGGAGGGGAGCACCGAGGAGCGGCTGAAGGAGGTCGAACATGACGTCTTCATGTTCAAGAAGATGGTGGAGCATGGTGTTTAAGTTAACTTCGACATCATGAACGAGATAGAGGTTTCCCATAAGAAGGCACTAATACAGAATAGCTTATAGCCACCAGCACATTAGTGACGGACAAAAATATGCACGTCACTGGTAACATGTATCTGCGACGGGCGACAATATGTCCGTCACTGGTAAAGCTCGGCTGGTGGCTATAGATTATACCAATGACGATGGAGTATCGTTGCCCGTCACTGATAATTTTCATATAATACTAGTGACGGATCCATAAATTTATCCGTCATTAGTGTTGTTATTACTCGTGACAGGCTAGTTTATATAACCGTCGCTGGTATAATAGGTCAAGTAAGATTGCGAAAATCTAAGCGCCAAAATTTTGACACAAAACAACACTCCCTCTTTTTTTTCTTCGCCCCACGGTCGTTCAAACTCCATAATCATTATCCTCTCTCTCTCTCTCTTCTCCGTTCCCCCACCCACAACTCCCATGTCCCACTACAGCCGATCTCGTTGAAACCGCGTCTTCTACCGGCCGATCCCAGTTAACTCCGGCGACACATCGCGCTACAAACCACCGCCCAGGAACCTCCTCCTACCTCTCTCCCGATTCTGTGGCGTGGAACCTCTGTTCCGCGCCCCCACCGCAAACCCTAGCCCTAGGTCGGCCTTTGGCATTCATGGCGGCGTGGCCGCAGGTGCTGGTCAGGCGGCGCCGACCTCCCAGGAACCACACCATCACGGATGGATCGCTCGCCGGCGCGCGAGATCCGGCGGCGATTGGGCGTCTGTCCTCCTTCCCCGCGTCCTACTTGATGATACAATCCACGCCAATTCTGCCGCTCCCCCATGCCGTACGCGGAACCCCAGTGTTGAGTCGGCTGCACAAGTGTAGCACGCCTGCTGCTGCAGGATTGGATGCGCTACTCCAGCGAATTGTTTGTTCTTCTGTGAATTTTTCCTTCCCCTGTTTCTCTAAATCTGATCAATTGGTCTGGACTCACTCAGGTGGACGTCGGGCTAAATGATGGCAGCCTTGCCAGGAGCGTGGTGCCTAGCGGCACTTCCACGGGGATCTACGAGGCCCTAGAGCTCAGAGATGAAAAGGCTCTGATTACCTCGGCAAAGGTGTACTCAAGGTCCGTTAAATTCCTTTCTTTAGAATTTGGACCGTATATACCATCTCTTTCAGGCTGTGGGCAATAATCTATTGGCTCCAAGCCTACAACACACACACCTGATCACACGTGGGATGAGTAGTGAGGGATATTGAGGAAGACGATGAACACAATTGTTTTTCTGTAGCGTTCAACTTGCTACTTTTCTGCTCCTTCTCTCTATTTATACAGTAACAAACAAATATGTGTCGTGGCTCTCGCCACGTCCCTGACTGAGTCGTGCCATCCCACAACTCGGAACGTGGGTTACAGCGATCCTACAAGGCCGGAGATGATCGCACGAAGGCGTCAAAGTCTAGCGTAAAAATCCCTGAAGAGTAGCTAACTGAAACTGAACCTCAAGAAAAAACGACACCTAAACCTGAAACGTAGCTGACACCTACGACTACTGAATTTATTCATTATAATCTAGCGGTAACTAGTGTACAGTTAGTTACTTAATGTATATGTTGTCTGCATGGTGGTTATTTTTGTTAATTTCACAAATAATTGTTGACATATTACTCTGTTTTTGTCACTTATTCACCCTGTTGTTTCGAACGCATGCTTAATTCGTTCTTTCTGTTTGTAGCTAAGCACTTCCAGCCATGGGTAAGGAGAAGACCGGTGATTTTGAGGCTGGTATTTTCAAGGATGGCCAGATCTGTGAGCATGCCCTCCTTGCTTTCACTTTTGTCATGTCCTGCATCTTGGGTCATTTCATATCATAACTTCATTGACTAGTTTACACATATGTTAGCTGACTTTGTGATATACAATATTAATTAAGTGCATTTGTTTGTTTGCTCGTTTTCTTTTATTCCATGCAACTTCAGTCACATGCCTACTTGGTTATATGCATGTATTATGTTTCTCATATTTGTTTTTATCTTGAGATACAAGTATTTCTCTGTGATTTCTTTATCTGATGGGATTGCTCTTGTTATCTTCCCCTTCAGGACGTTTACAAGATTGGTGTCTTATTAATACAATCTTCTGCCAAGATATTTTCTGCATCCAGAGTCGACATCCATGGCATATGCTCATGTACCTTATCATTTTTCTTACTTACTGGTGTGAGTTACTGTTTTACAAACAGTGAGCTTATTTTTCTCTTTATTATTTAGAAATGTTTGTTGCATTCTCTCAACTAAAAAAATCTATCCATGTTAATCTGCACATTTCCTAAGTTGTTTATCACAAGGTGGTACATATAACTTTCTAGAGTTGCTGTTGTTAGAGAATGGTGGGAATATTTTGTTGTTTCACCAGCTGAAATCTTAGTTTATCCAGATGAGTTAAGATTATGTAGATGAGTTAAGAGCCTTTCACTTGCTTTGCAAGTTCTCATGGCCATGATTTATTTTCGGATGTTGAATTTAAAGAGTAAACCTTGAATCGCCTTTCAGTTTAAATTATTCATAAGAGTAAACCTTGAATATGAAGCCTTTCAGTTCAGAGTATTCATAAGAGTGAACCTTAAATTTGTGTTTTGATAATTTTTCTATTTTACTGTTAGTGAGTAAATTAGCAGACTGATATTGACAACTTCTTCGTCCAACAGCTCCAATGAGTGGGGCTGGTGCAAACAGAAGGTACAGTACCATTGGATCATCAATTTGTTCCTAACCTTGCAAAGTGCTAATAAATATTGTTAGTTTTCTTATACTAATGAATGTTGATGCCTTGTCCTCTATAAAACTGAACTTTTTTCTGAAGTTGTGCAAAACTGAACCACACAAGCCATCAGATGAATTATCATCCAAATGACTAACTGAACTGAAGTGTTTATCCTTTGTTTTCTTCGTAACACATTGCGAATCTTGCCGGAAATAAGACCCTTATTTGGAGTAGCTATAATAAGAAATTTTCTACAATTCAGAACAAGAACAATTTATCACAGTGCAATTTCCTGAACAATTCTTGACAGTACAATTCCTGAATTTGTACATTTGCAGATGAACAATTATGCACGAGAGGAGTGGAAGAACCTAAAGAGGCGGCAATTGTGAATAAACTTGTAGCTAACTGGATTTTAATGTTTTCCGTACACTCACGATTTAGGAATCAATTACTATGTCTTTTGGATTACCCAAATATTGTGAAGTGTTATGCTATCTGCTATGTTAAGTTGACATTTTGTGAGCACATTTGAGATCTAATACATTGATTTAATTTGTTACTTATGAGTGTCAGTGATCATATTGTGTTATTGATGTGCAAAAGCAAGATATTTTTATTTGATTTTTTTAATTTCAAAACTGTGAACTAGTGACGGGCAAACTATCAAACTAGCAAATTATCTGCCGGTGCTAATGACGTGGACGCACTACCATGGAAACTAACTAGTGACGGACACAAATAAATGCCTGTCACTAGTGAACAAATACTAGTGATGGGCACCTTCCCGTCACTGGTAACATATTACCAGTGACGAGTTACCAGTGACGGGCACCTTGCCCGCCACTAGTGAGCCTTTTGGGTCTGTCACTAGTAGGCTATTCCATAGTAGTGAGGAGATGTGGTCAAGTTTGGCCGCACTAGAAGAAAAAGTTTATGGGCTCCAAGCACAGATCTATGATCTGCAGAACCAGAACTGTGAGTATGAACTAAAGTTTCTGCGCATGGGTTTGGGTGTTGAGTGCAGGATCTTGGAGAAGGGAATGTCCTTTGAGACTGGAGAACACACTACTAAGGAATGCCCTTTTAGTGGCGCCCTTTTTTTGTTTAGTGGCGCATTAGGGATGCGCCACTAACTACAAGCCACTAATAAGGGCTTAGAGGTGGCGCATTCTGGATGCGCCACCCTAAGGCCCTTAGGCGTGGCGCATCTCAGAATGCGCCACCTCTAAGCTCTTAGGGGTGGCGCATTCTGATATGCGCCACGCCTAAGGTTCCCTAGGGGTGGCGCATTCACGGTGCGCCACTAAATCCTGACAAAATGCGCCACTAAAGAATTACAGAAAACAAAAAAAATAATTACAGAAAAGAATAAAAGCATTACAGATATTTTTATTATATTACAAAAATGCAAAATACAATATAACAATGAGGCCAACAATTATTGATACAAAAGAATTGCATTATAATTCTTATTACAAAGATTTACAAAGGTTTAGAGGCCAACAAGATTCACAAGATTACATCCATCATAAAATTACAATGATTCCAACAATTATTGAAAAACGAAAGCTACTTTCGTCATCATATCTTGTTTGCTCTTCAACCTGCACACAAAGCTTTAGAGGTCACATCCATATGAATCATACCAAAGGAGAACAAAGCAATCTAGCATCTATTCTTATCAAAAACTTAAAGCAAGTCGATCAATGGCGAGAAGCATGCACATATGTATGCATAAAAATGCATATGCAGTGACCTTTATACACAAAGAGCACCAAGAGTATTTGACACTACCATCTACTACACAAAGAGTACATCCAAATTACACAAAGAGTACATTCAATTGTTCTGACTCGGCTCGGGGAATGGGCGGCATCCTTCTTTCGTCATGAAAGGCCTTGTGTCACGCAGGGCCTTTAGGCGGACTTCTATCTCCCCATTGGATGGTGCAATGTTCGAGTGGAAGATCGACCCCCTCATTTGTACTTCATGACAGATGATAGTCGCCATCTGTGCTTGGATGTGAAAGAACTCCTCCTTCAGATTTGCATCGGCGATTTCCGCCTTCCTTTCGGCCCACGCTCTGAGATGACTTGGCAGCGTAAGGTTGCGTTGTTCCTGTACAATCGCCCTCATGTGATGAAGGGCGTAGTATGCATCCCTCACACTGCCAGCCGGCTGCTTGACGTACGGGAACTGCGTTACGTGGTTGAACACGTTCACGCCAGGCTGATTTTTCCTGAACTTGTGCTTCATGATCTTGCCTCCGGCTTTTATGTAGCCGACGAGAGCATCATCCAAAACTCTCATGATATACTTGTAATCTTTCTTCTTCACACTCCCCGAGAAAATACACGGCATGCGAGTGTTGCGGTGAAAAGCAGATGAGCACGCAGTCTTGATCCTCAGTGCATAATTAAAACAAACCAAAAGGAATGTTGGAAGAGGACAATTGAAAGCTAAGAAATCATATATGCTACGGAGGCGAGCGAATGACTTACTTGGGAGAGTAGGTCATAAGAAATGAATCCTTGTCAGCGTTCTGTAGCATGAAGTCTGTGATGTACCCTGCCGCGAGAGCCGCGTCCCCGCCGTCCATCAAGATGCTTTCACGCATGTAGAACGGGTCCAATATCGCGACGCTCGGGGTCTTATCTCTCCTGATACTCATAGAAAGGCTGAGCGAGAACAGACGGATAAGGCTATGGTCCAGCCGCTTGAGATGGTACAAATTGAAGATCTCCGAAAATCGCAGGATTATCATATCCGCGGGGATAGTGTTGATAAGAAGTCGTGATCTCATATAAAACCGAGGCACGACCTCATACAAAACAGAGGCCTCCGTTTTATAAGAAGTCGTGCCTCCATTTTGTATGAGGTCGTGCCTCCATTTTATATGAGGTCGTGCCTCCGTTTTGTATGAGGAAGTGCCTCCGTATTTTATATAGTCATGCCTCCGTTTGTATGAGGTCGTGCCTCCGTTTTATATGAGGTCGTGCCTCCGTTTACATACGAATAACAAACAATAGCATATTTACTAGTGAGACAAGCAATAATATTTTATTCTGGATGATTGTTAGCCGTTGGATGACGTTTGAAGGGATGATGCATGGCCGCATGTTACGGTACTGTTCACCGGTGACATGCCATGGGCATGTCACTGGATCTCTATCCGTGCTCTACTAGTATATCTATATGTAGGAAATTATCCATATATAAGTGGTGCATGTGTGTTCTGCATTTATCAATTTTGTGCACTAAGCAACAAGCCTATCATTAATCCTAGCAATAAGCAATATCCTACAATTTTATCTGTCATGAAAAGCAAACGGAGAGTAACTACACATATCAATATATTTCTATGCTATTATTTTTAGAGTAACCTCTCTTCATCAATTTCATTTTTTTCATATCAAATTGGGCTATCAGATTTTAAGTGTTGATCAATGGTCTGTAAACAGAACAAAGCACAACATTTGCATGTTCAAACTTCATAGTACCATAAGCAAGAATTCCCAGTGACATTGATTTAAAGCTTGCAGCCACATGGAAACAGAGTGGAGACAAAACACACACAAAATTCCTAGCAAACATTCTATGCCTACTAATCTAACTAGTACTACAAATTCCCCTCTGTTCTCTAGAGTTTGAAGGGGTCGATGTAGAACAGAGGAGGGGTGGATGAACTGAGTGCTGCGGGAGCAGGGGAGGGGAGGGGGGAGCAGGGGAGGGGGAGTACCTGGCTGGACGGCGGCAATGGCTCGAACGGCGGTGGCTAGGCGCGGGGCGGCTCCGGTGGTGCGGGTCTGCTCCAGTGGCGTGGGGCGGCTCCGGCGTCGAGGTGGATGGGGGCGCGGGGGCGGCTCCGGTGGAAGCTCCGGTGGCGGCGAGGGCGGTGGACGAAGAGGGGGGCTCGAACGACGGGGGGCGGCTCCGATGGCGGTCGACGGCGAGGACAGTGCGCTGGGAGAGATGGTGGGGAATGGGTGTGGGCACGGGCAAGGGGAGGGGGTGATGGAGCAGTTAAGGCTTAGGGGTGGCGCATTTTGCCGAAATGCGCCACGCATAAGGAAACCGCTTGGTGGCGCATATCAGCTAGATGCGTCGCGCATAAGAGAACTTAGTGGCGCATCTAGGCAATATGCGCCACCCCTAAGCATTTTTTAATTATTATTTTTCTTCAATTATTTTTTAATTAAGCATGCCTTGTCACATTATGAATGAATATTTCCATTTCTTCTTTTTGGAGTATAATATGCCTTGTAACCTAGTTGTTATAATATACCTTGTCACATGCCTTGTCACATTATGACATGTTTATTTTTAAATTAAACATGTCTTGTCACATGCCTTGTCACATTATGAATGAACTTGGTGTCGTAACGATTCTGATGAAAACACAGACCCCTGATGGTTATAATATGTAGGTGGAGTCATGAAGTGGATGCAAACAAGGAAAATCTTTAACAAAATACTAGGTGCATACACAAAGCAGCAACACCAACAAAAAACAGCAAAGTGCATATTAAATCCATGCATACACAAAGTGATCATGAATTACAATTTTTTTTCTTAAATTTGGAGCTAGCTATCTAGCTATCGTTTCCTCACAATCTTCTAATTGCCCTTCTTTGTTGTGGTTGAATAATTTAGTCCCGGGACGCCTTCACTTTTCCTCTTGAACGGGAGGAGACCTTTCTTCGGTAGGGTTGTGGTGTATGTTTCCTGAGCGGCGTAGTCATCCTCCATCTTCGGGTCGCCGTACTTGTCAAAGTCTTGCTCGTTGGCGACTCCATCCATTCCGATGATGTTTCTTTTGCCTCTCCTCACTACAACGCGGCTCGGCTTTTATGGGTCGGTAATGAAGAAGCATTGGTCCACTTGGCTAGCCAGTACCCATGGCTCATTTTTCGCGGTGACGTTTGCGCCCGCAGACTTGGATTTATCTTCGGGTATAACCATGGTGGTGAAGTACCGGTCTTCTTTTACGACGCTCTTGGCCCATCTCACACGGAACATCGGCACCTTCTCTCCACAGTAGTCGAGCTCCCATATGTCCTCGATCCTTCCATTGAATCTTTCCTTGACGTCATCGGTGTAGAATATCCCCGTTACCCCTGAGTTCTGGTAATCGCAGTTATTGTCCTTTTCCTCCGTGTAAAATGTGTAGCCGTTGATATCATACGCTTGATAGGTCATCAGGTTGCGTGCGGCACCATGTGACAAGGTGAATATCATCTTTTCGTCCTCGGAAGCGTTCCTTCGCGGGGGATTAGCACGAAGCTCGTCCCTGAACCAAGTCATGAAACCGGAGTTGTGCTCTTTGATTAGCCGTGGATCTCGGTCCGTTATCTGCAGGCCCTGGTCACTGTACTTCTTCCTGCTTAAATCCTTGTGCTTTACTGTCCAAGGATCGACCAGCTGGATGTGTTGTAGCGCGACTAGGCTTGCTCTTTCAAAGTCGATGTCTCGACCATCAAAGTTGACATGCATTGCGCGGCTTCCCTCGTGGTGACCACAGCCATCGGTCCTGCCAAAGTGCTTGTTGACGGCCAGACCAATAGGGTTGTCGGTGTTGAGATAATTCGTGCAAAAAGAGATGCACTCTTCGGTTAGAAAGCCCTTCGCTATGCTTGCATCTGGACGGGACCTGTTACGAATGTATTTTTTGATGTGTCCATTCATCCTTTCGAACCGCATCATGTTGCGCAGAAACGCAGGCCCGAGTTGGACGATATCCTCCACGACGTGGATCAGCAGATGCACCATAATGTCGAAGAACGCGGGCGGGAAATAGATCTCAAGCTCGCATAGTATGAGCACGATCTCCTCCTTTAGCCTTTTGAGTTGCGTAGCGCAAATCGACTTCCGGGAGATGACGTCAAAAAAGTTGCAAAGGCCAAACAACGTTTTACGGACGTTCTCGTCCATTATCCCTCGCATCGCAACCGGGAGAATCTGCGTCATCAGCACAGCACAGTCGTGAGATTTCATCCCGCTGAAACGCTGCTTCGCCTCGTCTAGGTATCTGCTTATCTTCGCCGCGTAGCCGTTCGGAAATTTTACTCCTATGAGCCAGTGGATAAACCGCTTGATCTCCTCCTCGCACTGAGTGAAGCATGCCGGGGGGTAGTGATCAATACCGGTCTTCTTCTTGGTCGTCCTTTTTCGTTTGCGAGAGTTTTGCGTTTCCGTATCCTCTTCCTCCTCCGGCTCATCATCGTCGTCACTAGGGGGGTGAAGTTCCCTCCTGATGCCCATAAATTTCAAGTCATTCCTTGCTTTTGGCCCGTCCTTGGTCTTCTCCGGCATGTTGAGCAGCGTGCCAAACAAGCTCTCGCACACGTTCTTTGTGATATGCATTAGATCAAGGCTATGAGGACTGCGGAGTAGACTCTAGTATTCCAAATCCCAGAAAACGGACCTTGCTTTCCATACCCTCATCAACGGCTGAGTCTTCTTTTTTTTCTTTCCCGGCGCGGGGCACTCTTTCCAAGTTTTCAGCAAGTTGTTGATTTCGTTGCCGCTCCTTCAAGCTGGGGGTGCTCGGAGCTCCTCGCTTCCATCGAACAGATGTCCCTGTTTTCTCCACACATGTTTCTTGGGAAGATTCTTCCGAGACCCTTGGAACACGGTTTTTGAAGATCCGGGATCTTTTGGTAGCTGGCGGTACGTTGTATTATCCATGCACCTATCGCATGCACAGAAACCTTGGACCACCTGCCCTGAGAAATATCCATATCCGAGATAGTCGTGCACCGTCGTGATCACCGCGGCTTTCATTGGGAAATATTCTTTTGCCGCGGCTTCCCACGTATTGACTCCGTCTTTCCATAAAGTTTCTAGCTCCTCTTTCAACAGTTGCAGATATAGATTTAGGTCCGTATCTGGTTGTTTCGGCCCTTGAACTAGCATACACATTGTTATGTACTTTTTCTTCATGCACTTCCAGGGGGAAGGTTGTATATGCATAGAAACACGGGTCAGGTACTGTGTGTGCTTCTCTGGCCGCCAAACGGATTGACTCCATCGGCGCTCACACCAATCCTGAGGTTCCTTGGTTCTTTCCCAAAATCTGGGTATTCGAGGTCCAACGCAGTCCATTGGCTACCATCTGAAGGGTGCCTCAGCATGTCCTCCTTTTCTGGATCCGGGTTCGGGTCATCCTCTTTTAGCTTTTTTTCTATCCGCGTGCCAGGTCAAGAGCTTTGCTTCCTCGGGATCTACGAAATACCTCTGCAGACGAGGAGTGATCGGAAAGTACCATACCACTTTTCTAGGAACTTTCTTCCCTCTCTTGTATCAACTAACACCGCACACCGAACATGTGGTTTTATCTTCGTCCTCATCCCGATAGATCATGCAATCATTTATGCAGACGTGGTATTTAACGTGCGGAAGATCGAGAGGGCAAATGACTTTCTTGGCCTCAGCGATACTAGTTGGGCACGTGTTGCCCTTCGGAAGACGATCGTGCCAGAATGCCATGTTATCATCGAAGCTTTCGTCGGTCCATTTGTGTTTTGCCTTCATCTCCATAGCCCCAAGTGTTACATTCAAGCAGGTATCCCCGTCGTTGCATCCTTCGTACAAATTCGTAATCGCGTCATTCTCGAGTTGCGCCATCTTGGCTTTCTCTCTAGCTGCACCTCTTGCGTTCAATGCCTCTTTGACAAGCAGCTCTTGAACATGAGGGTCCCGTACCCAGCTTGAATCCTCATCATGTCCGACATCTTGATCTTCATGTCTGGTATCTTGATCTACATGATCCGCTTCGGCATCTTCTTCATGATCATGTACGGGATGCTCTTCGTCTTCTCGCCCGCCGCTGTTTTCTGGTTGCCCTTCCTCATTTACTTGCGCCCCACCATTGACGTCCTCCTCCTCACCAGCTTCATCACTTATCCATCGTGTGTAGCCATCCATCAAACCATTACGCTTCAGGTGTCTTTGCAATATTCCGGAATCAGGCTCGGTCACGCACTGCAGTTTGCATCTCCGACACGGACATCTTATATCCGACCTATTATTCCTTAGCATGTCGTTTGTCGCACATTGCATCCACCTAGCCACGGTGATATCGCTCAGCATCTCTCGGACCATGGTCGATCACCTGCGTGCACGGAGAGAGCAACACAATTATATATCACAGTCGTCGCCGGAAAAATTCGGCATGACCTTCCCTAATAATGCATGGGAGCATGCGGAGAGTGCGCCAGAAATTTGCCGAAACGGAAATGAATCGACATTTCGGCAAAACATTGGCCACTCAAGATACACATATACATCAAACCACCATAAGCTTCACATATACATCAAACCACCACAAGCTTCACATATACATCAAACCACCACAAGCTTCACATATACATCAAACCCAAGCTTCACATATACAACAAACCATAAGCTAATAAAGGCAAGTATATGGGTCATAAATGGAACAAAAGAGTTTGGGAGGAGGTCCACTTACTTCAATATGAAATAAAATAGATGTAACGCCAAGTATCGATGGATAAATGGAAGAAATGAGGTGGGGAGGAGGAGAAAACCGAATAGATCTAGGGTTTGAAGAGTGGATCTAGTTTGAGAATTGTGTGGAGTGAATCAGAGGTGGTAGGTGGGGTGGAGTAGATAAGGGCAGCTCTAGGCATTTAGTGGCGCATATAGAAAGTCAGTGGTGGCGCATTGGTGGAATGTGCCACTCCTAAGCTCTTATGGGTGGCGCATTAGAGAAATGTGCCACCCCTAAGGACCCTCCTAGGGGTGGCGCATTCTGTAATGCGCCACCCCTAAGAGGGTCCTTAGGGGTGGCGCACTGGAAAATAATGGGCCACCCATAAGAACTTATGGGTGGCGCATTATTTTCCAGTGCGCCACCCATAACACATGGTGGCGCATGGCTTTATATATGCGCCACTAATAAGCTTTCCATGTATAGCTATTTCCCTAGTAGTGACAGCTGCCATGGAAGCGCTTTGCCAAGGAGTACGTGACCAACAAGAACAAGAATGAGGAGTAAATCTCCTTGGGTAATGGAATCCCCTTAGCTTGTTCCAAGCTTGGGGGAGTGCCCGGTATTTTTATCTTTATCTATGTCTTTTAGAGTCAAGTAGAGTCGTATCATGTCTAGCGAAGTTATCTTATAAAATAGGTGTTTGCTTTGAGGTCTATCACTCCTTTTTTTGAGAGTTATGTATCCGTGAGTGTGGAGTCGTCTATGATGGAATATTAATGAGAAGTCTATTGATCCCTTCGCTGCACTCGGTATTCTCTTCACGCAATAGACCTCATGATGATTCTTATGGGGAGTATTGACCTTATATCAGGTATGGCTTTGAAAACTTTATTTAATCTTGGCAAGCGTAGCTTTGGTCATAACAACAAGCATGTTATTTTTCTCAAAGTAGAGACATAGCCAAACCCTCTTTGTTATTATGCTTGTAGTGTTATGTTGACAAGGAAGACAGCTTGATGTGCTATGCTTGTTTTAATGTTTATGCTTTATATTGCTTTGCATCCAAGTCATCATCAATTGTCTGTTCTCTCAAAGCCTTTGCTAGCCAAACCCCTGTACTAAGCGGAATTCTTCTTGTACATCCATACCCTGAAACCAGTATCTTCCATCTGAGTCCACCCACTACTACGGAATAGCCTACTAGTGACGGACCCAAAAGGCTCACTAGTGGCGGGCAAGGTGCCCGTCACTGGTAACTCGACACTGGTAATATGTTACCAGTGACGGGAAGGTGCCCGTCACTAGTATTTGTTCACTAGTGACAGGCATTTATTTGTGTCCGTCACTAGTTAGTTTTCATGGTAGTGCGTCCACGTCATTAGCACCGACAGATAATTTGCTAGTTTGATAGTTTGCCCGTCACTAGTTCATAGTTTTGAAATTAAAAAAATCAAATAAAAATATATTGCTTTTGCACATCAATAACACAATATGATCACTGACACTCATAAGTAACAAATTAAATCAATGTATTAGATCTCAAATGTGCTCACAAAATGTCAACTTAACATAGCGGATAGCATAACACTTCACAATATTTGGGTAATCCAAAAGACATACTAATTGATTCCTAAATCGTGAGTGTACGGAAAACATTAAAATCCAGTTAGCTACAAGTTTATTCACAATTGCCGCCTCTTTAGGTTCTTCCACTCCTCTCGTGCATAATTGTTCATCTGCAAATGTACAAATTCAGGAATTGTACTGTCAAGAATTGTTCAGGAAATTGCACTGTGATAAATTGTTCTTGTTCTGAATTGTAGAAAATTTCTTATTATAGCTACTCCAAATAAGGGTCTTATTTCCGGCAAGATTCGCAATGTGTTACAAAGAAAACAAAGGATAAACACTTCAGTTCAGTTAGTCATTTGGATGATAATTCATCTGATGGCTTGTGTGGTTCAGTTTTGCACAACTTCAGAAAAAAGTTCAGTTTTATAGAGGACAAGGCATCAGCATTCATTAGTATAAGAAAACTAACAATATTTATTAGCACTTTGCAAGGTTAGGAACAAAACGATGATCCAATGGTACTGTACCTTCTGTTTGCACCATCCCCACTCATTGGAGCTGCTGGACGAAGAAGTTGTCAATATCAGTCTGCTAATTTACTCACTAACAGTAAAATGGAAAAATTATCAAAACACAAATTTAAGGTTCACGCTTATGAATACTCTGAACTGAAAGGCTTCAGATCCAAGGTTTACTCTTATGAATAATTTAAACTGAAAGGCGATTCAAGGTTTACTCTTTAAATTCAACATCCGAAAATAAATCATGGCCATGAGAACTTGCAAAGCAAGTGAACGGCTCTTAACTCATCTACATAATCTTACCTCATCTGGATAAACTAAGATTTCAGCTGGTGAAACAACAAAATATTCCCACCATTCTCTAACAGCAGCAACTCTAGAAAGTTATATGTACCACCTTGTGATAAACAACTTAGGAAATGTGCAGATTAACATGGATAGATTTTTTTAGTTGAGAGAATGCAACAAACATTTCTAAATAATAAAGAGAAAATAAGCTCACTGTATGTAAAACAGTAACTCACACCAGTAAATAAGAAAAATGATAAGGTACATGAGCATATGCCATGGATGTCGACTCTGGATGCAGAAAATATCTTGGCAGAAGATTGTATTAATAAGACACCAATCTTGTAAACGTCCTGAAGGGGAAGATAACAAGAGCAATCCCATCAGATAAAGAAATCACAGAGAAATACTTGTATCTCAAGATAAAAACAAATATGAGAAACATAATACATGCATATAACCAAGTAGGCATGTGACGGAAGTTGCATGGAATAAAAGAAAACGAGCAAACAAACAAATGCACTTAATTAATATTGTATATCACAAAGTCAGCTAACATATGTATAAACTAGTCAATGAAGTTATGATATGAAATGACCCAAGATGCAGGACATGACAAAAGTGAAAGCAAGGAGGGCATGCTCACGGATCTGGCCATCCTTGAAGATACCAGCCTCAAAATCACCGGTCTTCTCCTTACCCATGGCTGGAAGTGCTTAGCTAACAAACAGAAAGAACGAATTAAGCATGCGTTAGAAACAACAGGGTGAATAAGTGACAAAAACAGAGTAATATCTCAACAATTATTTGTGAAATTAACAAAAATAACCACCATGCAGACAACATCTACATGAAGTAACTAGCTGTACACTAGTTACCGCTAGATTATAATGAATAAATTCAGTAGTCATAGGTGTCAGCTACGTTTCAGGATTAGGTGTCGTTTTTTCTTGAGGTTCAGTTTCAGTTAGCTACTCTTCAGGGATTTTTACGCTAGACTTTGACGCCTTCGTGCGATCATCTCCGGCCTTGTAGGATCGTTGTAACCCACGTTCCGAGTTGTGGGATGGCACGACTCAGTCCGGGACGTGGCGAGAGCCACGACACATATTTGTTTGTTACTGAATAAATAGAGAGAAGGAGCAGAAAAGTAGCAAGTTGAACGCTACAGAAAAACAATTGTGTTCATCGTCTTCCTCAATATCCCTCACTACTCATCCCACATGTGATCAGGTGTGTGTGTGTTGTAGGCTTGGAGCCAATAGATTATTGCTCACATCCTGAAAGAGATGGTATATACGGTCCAAATTCTAAAGAAAGGAATTTAACGGACCTTGAGTACACCTTTGCCGAGGTAATCAGAGCCTTTTCATCTCTGAGCTCTAGGGCCTCGTAGATCCCCGTGGAAGTGCCGCTAGGCACCACGCTCCTGTCAAGGCTGCCATCATTTAGTCCGACGTCCACCTGAGTGAGTCCAGACCAATTGATCAGATTTAGAGAAACAGGGGAAGGAAAAATTCAGAGAAGAACAAACAATTCGCTGGAGTAGCGCATCCAATCCTGCAGCAGCAGGCGTGCTACACTTGTGCAGCCGACTCAACACTGGGGTTCCGCGTACGGCATGGGGGAGCGGCAGAATTGGCGTGGATTGTATCATCAAGGAGGACGCGGGAAGGAGGACAGACGCCCAATCGCCGCCGAATCTCGCGCGCCGGCGAGCGATCCATCCGTGATGGTGTGGTTCCTGGGAGGTCGGCGTCGCCTGACCAGCACCTGCGGCCACGCTGCCATGAATGCCAAAGGCCGACCTAGGGCTAGGGTTTGCAGTGGGGACGCGGAACAGAGGTTCCACGCCACAGAATCGGGTTCGCAATCTTACTTGACCTATTATACCAGCGACGGTTATATAAACTAGCCTGTCACGAGTAATAACAACACTAATGACGGATAAATTTATGGATCCGTCACTAGTATTATATGAAAATTATCAGTGACGGGCAACGATACTCAATCGTCATTGGTATAATCTATAGCCACCAGCCGAGCTTTAGAAGTGACGGACATATTGTCGCCCGTCGCAGATACATGTTACCAGTGACGTGCATATTTTTGTCCGTCACTAATGTGCTGGTGACTATAAGCTATTCTGTATTAGTGACCATACCTTCCTATTCGTGGTATTCCACTGCCACTCTTTAAGCATAGAATTTTTGTGTTATCCTTAGATATTAAAAATCTTCTATTTTGTGCCCCTGTTTTAGCTCATAAGGAAGTAGTAATTAACTCATGATCTTCTTAAGTTGGACAAGTTTTACCCCGGGATTGCATGTCTAATCTGCAAACCCCTAATACGAGGAGGAACTGGCATGAGTGCGCCCAGATCACAAAAGATAATACAAGAAACAAACCCTCCTTCACGCTTTGTTCATGAAAAATCAGAAAACTTTGGCAGTGATAAACAAAGGAGATTGCGGGGATGTGATCGTCCCCTTTTGGGAGCCGTTCCTCGAAACTTGTCCAATTTGAGAAGAAATTGAGTTATCTATTAGCATTCGTTGACAAATCATGCACCTCTCAAAACTTTTTTTCATTCTGTTTGATTTAAGGATCGCACTTGAGTTTTCCCTGCTTGCCTTTAACAAGGCTTTTTCCTTTACTTTTATGTTGAGTCAGTTTTCCCTACTTCCTCCTTTCCCAAAGAGAACAGACACTTGATGCTGATGAAGATTCATCAATATAATGTTGCATTAAGTTTTGCCATGCCATATCTTTGTTGACATTATCTTTTGATAAGTAAGTTGTTTGCAAAAGTATTTGCCAAGAAAACATCTTCCTTTGTGTTAGCATTTGCACTTCATGACTAATAGCTTGTTATTTCAAAAATATCCAAATTATCTCTTCAAAATATAAAGAGAAAGAGCAAAGGTAAAAGCTATTAGTTTTCCCTTGACCAAAGGACTTGTTTGCCATGATTTGATGAGTTTCCTTAACCCTACTTTTGATTATAATTGTTATTACTCTTTCATAAGGGCCTTATGAGTTGGAGATTGCTGTTTAGAATGTTTGAGTTTGGTGAAAGATCATGATGCTTCTTGTCCGTATTTTATTTATCGACACTTCACTCTCTAAACTTGTGGACAGGTTTACCGAGCTCAGTTTTCGCTTGGGGACAAGCAAGGTCTAAGCTTGGGGGAGTTGATACGTCCAAATTGAATCATTATTTTATATCATAATTCATCCTTATTCATTGATATATTTCACATTACGATGATGTTCTTATGTTGTTTTGGCTTATTTTACACAGTTTGCAACTTTCTGGTGCTAAAGCAGCAGATGCAGGATTCCGCGGTAAAAAGTGGACGCTGAGTTGCTAAAGAAGAATACCTCCAAATTACCTGAAAATCGACAGGGGGTATTTTCCAGAAGATTAACGAAGACTCGCCGAAGAGGGGCCAGAGGGGGACCACAGGAGCCCCAGGCGGCCACCTGGCGCGACCCCACCCCTGGCCGCGCCGGGAGGGCGCCTGGAGCCCTGGGGCCACTCCCGGCTCCCCCCTCTGGCCTATATACTCCTCGTTACGCGAAAACCTAAAAAAGAGAAGAGTTTACGGAGTTCCGCCGCCGCTCCGTGGCGGAAACCTACAGTGAAGAAAAGGGCTCTCCGGCGGGCAGATTCCGCCGAGGAGATCACCTCCCGGAAGGGGAGATCATCGCCATCGTCATCACCATCGTCACGGGCAACATCAAGATCATCATCAACATCATCCCCAACATCAGCACCATCTCCACCACCATCCAATCTCACCTCACAAGTTTATCTTGTGTTGTAATCCGTACTATCTATCCTCTCTACTCTACCGGTGTTGATTACTACTTTGTGGTGAATGCTATTGAGTTTTGTTGGAGAAATATCATTATTTCCAGATTGTTTATCATATATTTATCACCTCTGATCATCATATCTTTTATGTCTTGTGAGTAGTTACTTTAGTTCTTGAGGACATGGGAGAAGTCTAATTGTTAGTAGTCATATGATGTTGAAGTACTTTGTGTTGTTTGATATTTAAGTTGTGTTGTTATTTTCCTAGTGGTGTTGTGTGAGTCAAACACTCAACACTTCGCCTTCTTAAGGACCTAGGGGAATACATTGTGTATTAAGAATGCTTATGGTGGGTTGCCGGAGTGACAGAAACTTGAACCCCAGTTTGCACACTTTTGCACAAGGGAATACTGGATCCTTGATCTTATTGTTGTGGTTAGGCTTTGCCTTAATTTCTATCTTGTATTTGCGGATGCTTGCAAGATGTTTAATCATAAGAGTGCACTTATCTTAGTCTAGAAGGTGTGCTAGCATAGATTCACCCACTCAACGCTTATCAGCACAACACTTGTTATCGATACGGAGTATGGCGAAAGCACGTGACTATCTCTCCATGTGTCCTCAAGAAGGCTTTAGTCTTCATAAGTTCAGTTGTCAGGCTTATCCTTTGCTCAAAAGGATTGGAACACTTGCTGCTCCTCAGTACTATTTACTTTGCTTTCTTTTATCTTATTGTTGCTTATATCGAAAACCCCTAAAAAGTTATCTTTCAGTGCTTGCAGTTATTCCTTGTCCAAAATCACCTATCAATACCTTTCGCTCCTCGGTTGGTTCGACACTCTTACTTATCGAAAACGCTGCAATAGATCCCTTTACGTTGAGGGTCATCACATGTTCAACTATATATGCCGTGTTTGGCTATGTAATGCATGACCTGCTAAAAAACTTGGTTTGTGGGCAAGAATTTCTGTGGATGAAAATCATAAACATATCTCTTTGCAACTCATTCCAAGTTTCTAAATGTTGCTAATATGATCTACCTATTCACTGATATTGATGTCATGATATGTTAAACTATGATGTGTTTGTCTATGTTATGCACAGTGAAAGTTTAGGTATCAACTAGTCAGTTTGATTCCACCAATACCATTTAATGTCTATATTTAGGTATCAACTAGTCTGCTATGCTCCTTCTGTTGGTTTAATGATGCACTGACTTGTTCAACTATACTGTGTTTGGCTATGTAATGCACGATCTGATAAAAAACTTGGTTCATGGGAAAGCATTTCTGGGGATGAAAATCATAAACATATCTCTTTGCAACTCATTCCAAGTTTCTAAATGTTGCTAATATGATCTACCTATTCACTTATATTGATGCCATGATATGTTAAACTATGATGTGTTTATCTGTGTTATGCATACTGATATTTTAGTTATCAACTAGTCGGTTTTATTCCACTAATACCATTTAATGTCTATATTTAGGTATCAACTAGTCTGCTATGCTCCTTCTGTTGGTTTAATGATGCACTGACATGTTCAACTATGATGTGTTTGGCTATGTAATGCATGATCTACTAAAAAACATGGTTTGTGGGTAAACATTTCTGGGGATGAAAATCATAAACATATCTTTTTGCAACTCATTCCAAGTTTCTAAATGGTGCTCATATGATCTACATATTCACTGATATTGACGCCATGATATGTTAAACTATGATGTGTTTTTCTGCGTTATGTGCACTGATATTTAGGTATCAACTAGTCAGTTTGATTCCACCAATACAATTTAATGTCTATATTTAGGTATCAACTAGTATGGTATGCTATGTTGGTCTGATGATGCAATGACATGTTCAACTATGCTATGACATGTTCAACTATGCTATGTTTAGCTATGCTTCTTCTGTTGGTCTGATGATGCAATGACATGTTCAACTATGCTATGTTTGGCTATGTAATGCATGCTCTGCTAGTATTTAACTAATAAAAATACTTGTTAGAATGGCTATATTTGGTTGTCATCACTCATGGTCTAGTTAACACAATTTTCATTTTTCTTTCAGTTGCTTTACTATCATATTAATATTCAAAATCAAACTATCTTTCTTACTATCATGATTTGCCAAGAGAGCAACATGGACGCTGAACGGTGACTTGTTTCTTACTGTGATTTGCATCTATCTCTCTGACCCAAAATCAAGTCCGGTCCGTGCATAACGGTATTATTCTCTTGTGAGAACCTTTAATGCTCTTTTGACTGCTCTCTGGCACCATGGCAAACGGTGCCACATTACAGGATTAGTTAGCCTCCACCATATATCTGGAATGATCAAGTGAATCCACATACAGTATCTCTCAGGTGTGTTATACAAGGTCCTTACTAGAGTTGGGTACCGTTATGCACAGATAAATAACTTGGTTCTTGGGTAAGCATTTTTGGGGATGAAAATCATATACATACCTCTTTGTAACTCATTCCAAGTTTCTAAATGGTGCTAGTATGATCTACTTATTCATTGACACCGATGCCATGATATGTTAAAATTTGATCTATTGGCCTATGTTATGCATACTGATATTTAGGTATCAACTACCACTTCAATTCCACCAATACCATTTTTAATGTCTATATTTTTTCTTGCCAATCCCCATCTAGTTAACATGATTCCCTACTTTTCTCTATGTTGCTTCCCCTTGGATATTAATCTACACAATCAAACTATCTTTTTACTGCCATGAACTATGTTGTGTTTCTTTCTTATGCACAATGTGATATTTAAGTATTAATAAATACTCAGTTAAACTTCACCAATACCAGTTGTAAACACCGTAATTGGTTTTTGTCAATCATGTTCCAGTTAACATGATTTTCTATTTTCATTCTGTTGCTTTACCATCATGTTAAATGCTCACATCCCAACAATCTATATTGTTATTAATTTTAATTTATCTCATTCTGTGTTTATCCACCAAAACAATGGTTCAGTTTTACCCCTTCCTTTACCAGCATCTTAAAACTTAACACTCAAGATATCTTTCATAGTCTGATGATTTGTATCCCAATATGTACTTATGCAGGAAAAACAATGGGATATGTCTTTGTTCAGCATCGAGGTTACTTTCATCCCATGACCTTTATTGCCTCATTCCACAAGTACATAATATATTTTAATGGTTTATTTGTTGCTTCTATAGGTACATACATCAGGGGTTCAGATCCACACTTCGACCCTTTTTGCGTATGGGGTAATGAAATATTCATGACCGATCGCCAAGTGAGGAAACTAAAAAAGATTGTTAGGAGAAAGAGACATGAGATGAGAATTAAACTCTTTGTATATTATTTATCTAAGAAAACTGTGAACTTCAGGATGGTAAGAACTACGCAACCTTCCTTTTTCATGCTCATATTGAGTTGTTAGTCATCACTCACCAGTTTCTGAATGTTATAATTTTTAGTGGTTCCCAAAGCAGTTTACTCAAGATTACCTACCAAACTCCATGCTTGGTGCGGAGGCAACCAAAATAAAAGTCTATCATCCAGACTATTATGAAGACGGTCTACACGTCTTCCTTAAGTCTGTGAAGGATGGACGGGCGGTCGTCATAAGAGGTTGGACCAAAGTTGTGCGCGCCTTCCGCATGAAGGCGACCACAATATGGGCATTCCGCTTCTACAACTTCCCTGATAGCGAAAATGAGTTTTGGCTCTCTCTATACCGCCTTTAATACTCCTCTGGTTCATTTTTGTGATAAAGTTGTTTCTGTAATTCTTCAACATTATTTTTTTGAGGGTAGACCATTAGTTGTTGTGATTTGAATTATTCTTTGATTGTTGAACCTTTGTAAATTGGATGTATATAATTTTGAGTTTCACCTATTATTAAATTCAATTTATAATTTCAAATACAGGATAATTGTAATTGCTGGTAATAAATTACAGTGAAATAATTGTAGTTCTATAGATTAATCTGCACATGTTTTCTTGGGACCAATCGGTTGCATAGAGCTCAACAACACAAACGGTGTCGCTCCAAAAACTGTGTCGATTAGATCATTCATCATACACGTTCTGCGTATAAAAACTGTTAGCCAGTATCCACAACAGACCACGCGTTTCGATTACGAAAACTTTTTGCGATCCTAAAAATCATCCCACACAATATGGAAACATGAAATGTGTGTGTTCAATCCTAATAGTACACACGCGTTGCGAAATACAAATGTTTGTGATCTCTCTAAATTGGCACACGTGTACTGAAATAAAACCATTTGGAACATATAGACCGTGCACACATTTAAAATTTAGTAACCGTGGCTGATAATAGTATGGTCGCACACAAACAGTTGTAGTAAATCGTCAATCATACATGAAGTGTTACAACCCGATGGTGTAAACCCAAACTCGGTACCATAAAGAAACTGTGTGGGATCTATGTAGTGTCACAAACGGTGCTTTTCTATTGCTTGTTTGTGTTCCTGGTCGCATGGCAAACGATCGTGTCGAGTGAACTGCAGGTTATACATATGTTGTGTCCACACGGTCTGTCTAGCAGTGGTCGTGTGGGATATCGTCGTACATCATACACGATTTTTTAAACGGAAGGTCTGCTTGACATCGCCACATAGCAAACGTTTTATTGCTCTCGTGTGGAAAAGGCACCCCTATCGCAATCAAGAGCGCACGACGATGGTTCCAATTCCCATGGCGATATGGGTCAAAAACTGTTTGGATAGACCCTAACAGCACTAGTGATTATACATTTTAGATCCTATTTGAGAATTCTATCTACAGGAAAATTAACCGAAAAAATCTTCCCTGATGCTTTGATGGTTTGTGAGAATAATTGGTGTGAGATTAGCATGATGAAATATAGGAGTTTAAGGTTCTTTTATTTTAGGACCTTAAGTTGGTTCCCTTAGAGGTGTAAACCACGAAAGCTCGTGCGCCACCGGTAAAGGGAAAAGGGGAAGGCGGTGATGTCACGTCCCATGGTCGTCCTCGGCTGCCTGGAGGGCGGTGCATGTCGACGCAAGATCTCCCAATGATGGATGCTCCTCCCAGCGATGCGACCTCGCTCATGTGACAACCTACGGACGATGGATGCAACAGAGACGATTGAAGGCGAAAGGTCCTCAGAACAACGTCTCCAGCCAAGACGGCAAGGAGTTGGCTTCCTGTGGCGGTGCTTGGGGCGGTACATCAAGTGATCACATAGGCTCGTGGCATCATTAGCTTTTCTAGGGTTGATAACATAGGGACATTGCTAAAATATATGTGCCTAATATAAGTTTACGAGTTGTGCTACAGTTGGACTTATAATTAGCGGTGGGTTAGGTGTTTGACTCAGACACGTGTGACCCGAGCCTATTATATAAAAGCACCGTGGGGTAGTAAAAAAGACTAGACACAAGTTGTTAGGGTAGACAAAGAACACAAAATGGACGGTCCGACGCCCGTGGCGAGGGCGGTCGGACCGACCGTGGCGGATGGTCGGAGCGCTATCGGATTACCTCGACGGGCTTGTTGTCGACTATATCATGTGATTTGGTACATGGGAAGGAGAGCCCGTAGTCATGCCCTGGGATGCAACCGAATAGGCGACGACGACTCACATTGATTGGTCAGACCGATTCAATATCAAAGTGCTCAGTGTACAACAGTTCAAGGCTTAAGCCGTACTCCCTCCGTCCTTGAACGAGTGTACTTTCAACTTTGTTGGAATGTAAAACTGTTAAAACTTTGACCATGATTATATAAAAATGCATCAACATTTATACCACCAAATTAGTATCATTAGATTCGTTATGAAGTATATTTCTATTAAATAATTATTTGGTTTCATAAATATTAGTATATTTTTTTGTAAACTCGCTCAAAGTTTGAAATAGTTGAATCTCCAACAAAACTGGAAGTACACCCTTTTAAGGACGGAGGGAGTAGGACCTAATCAATCAAGATGCGCAAGGCGCGCGTTAGGCCGCTCCTAAGAGCATGGTTAATAGTATAGCCAGCTGTTGGCTGTAAGCCATTGCCATGTCATCTATAGCTTATCTTATAGCCAGTTAGTACAATAGTAAGTTAGATAAGTGTACTACTTTTATGATACATGGCCCACCTTTCAATCTCAGAAAGTACCTAGGAGCATGTGCTAGAGCTGACTCTTCACCGAGAGCCCGCTTACCTTCTCTCTCCTATTCTGTTTCATCCAACTAAGCACATATATACTATTTTATTCCTTATAGCCCGCCCAGTCAGCTCTATTGTACTTGCTCTAATGATCTGAGCGGGAGTTGCGAGGCCTAGGCTGGCCAATGTGGGCTGGCTAGCTGGCACCAGGAAGACTCAACATGAGGATTGCATGCAAAGATAAGGTTGAGACATGCAGGATATGCATGTGAGATTTGTTTAAGAAAAAAAGATTGCCAGGTTCAATACAATTGCACGGGATGGATCGAATCTATTTGATTCTTTACTGCTGCTAGGTGCACGGAGAAGCTAATGAATCAAATAACAGGAAATAATGCATAGAAGGGATATATCCGGTTCAAGTTTGCACGGAAGTTTTGCTAGGTTGGTTTTATCAGAGGGTTTGGAGCGTGTTGGACATGCAACGGAAGGGCGCAGTCAAGCGCAAGAGACGTGCATATAAGGCTTGAAGGAGTCTGGAGTGCGTCATGATATGATCATGCAAATACATGGTGTTAAGGAAAGCATGGAGATGTGTAGACGAACTCGATGCAGGGTGGAGCACGGTTGCAGTCGAATAATCTTTGAATAAGTCGGACTGGATAGTCTGATGGATCGACATGGATGTTGAATTGTTGATCAAAGCACAACACATCAGTGTTTTCTAGTGATGACGACATATGAGCATGATGTTGATGGTGCCCGACTTCTGGGGCGTGGAAACACGTGGTGCAGACCTGAGGGCTTGTGCGTTTCGACATGGCAATGGCGCAGGGTTGATTCACGATTGCGTAGGCATGAGAGAGTGGATTCGACGGGGTGTGGGAGGGAGGCACGTACAACCACCATGGAGTCATGTTGAAGGCGGAGCTGAGTTCTGAAGGGAGACTTCACTCGATACTTATGGAGGAGCTACGACGTAAGTGCACGGAGAGTCGAAGCCTGTTTCAGCGAGAAAGTGAGAGACATGTCGTTCGGACTGGGGCGCAATCGTCTGAAGGAGACGTTATACTTGGCATCAGTCGTGGATGAACGGTGGTTCTCTGCAGTAGAAGGTTGAGGTGGTGTGGGTTCACCACCCATTATACTCGACAGGGATAGCAGAGAGTCGACACGGTAATAGCGGCGAGGCGTGCGGTAAGCATGGAACACAGCGACAGGCCAAGGCACTGATAGTCAGACATGTGGTCAGAAAAAGTGTGCAAGGGGATGCTAAAGCAGTGTTGACGAGTACCGGATTTAAGTTAGTGACTGGTTCTACGGAGATTGACGTCGGTGATAGACATGAGTCATCCATAAGTAATCCGAGAAAGTGGCGGAAAGTCTGGAATTGTCAAGAACCGAGAGAGTACATGGTCGTATATTTTGTGGTGTTCAGTACACATGGTAAAATATAGATGACGAGTACAGAAGAAGGTGGAGTACTACATCGGAGGGAAATATCAGGGACTATGCGAGAAAAGGGATGAGACAACTGCAAATTTAACTCAGGGTAAGAGAAGGCAATAGTAAAATTTCTTGAAGTGTCAGATATCAGTCAGGAAAGAGCTAGGATATTGAGTTCGGGTAACTCTTATATACGGCGTCCAATATGTGAGTTGTTCATTTTCACGCAAACAATGATCGTTGTGTTATGGTGTTGAATGGATACTTCGTAAGTTGGGAGCACATAGTAAAGTAAAGAGTAACTTAATTTTGCTTGTGTGTTGACTATGGAGAAGACAAGAAGGGACTACAGTTGTAGGTGGAGTCACATGGATTCTTGGAGTAGCAGTGTGTGCTCATGGTTCAAGTCCAAGGTACACAGAGGTTCGCACATGGAGGCTTCAATGCGGCGAGGATATATTCGTCAAGGTGAAGTGTTATAATATATGAATATAAGTGTAGGCATTGTGCTACAGTTGGACTTGTAATTAGCGGTGAGTTAGGTGTTTGAGTCGGACTAGACACACGTTGTTAGGATAGAAAAAGATCACGAGAGGGACGATTCAGCGCCCGTGGCAAGGGAGGAGGGACCGATCATGGCGGGTGGTCGGAGCACTGTCGGATTGCCTCAGCGGGCTTGTCGTCGACTGCATCATGTGATTTGGTACATGTGAAGGAGCGCCTGAAGTCATGCCCCGGGAATGTATCCATCCTGGTGAATTTCATTAACAAATCTCGGTGTTGTGCTCGTGCTTGATGTGATTGCTTATTTCTTGGTAGATCGACTACATGCCTAGTATTATTCTAACATAGATACGCAGCCCTTCGGGGGTCTAAATATCGGAAGCTAGTTGTGGGTTTGGGAAGGTGCGGTCGTTGGTGAATACCGCACGCCACTTCGGTCATGGTGGACAATGGTGACATATTTGCGCTATTTCCTTGCTGTAGGCATCATTGCTACATATGTCATTTTCTCACCCACGTTGCTTAGGGGAAACCCTATATCTGGGACACTCGGATCAGACAATGGTGGCGTGCAGTGCCATTTTTACCTCTTGAGGCATCGTTTTCTTGGATCATGTGCTGGCTTGAGGGGTCCTGAGGTGGATCGGCGTGGTATACTGAGTCGAAGATGGCAAGTCTTTGTGGCATGGTGTAGTCGGGTCTCAATGGTTGACTCTTGTTGATGGACAAGCGCATGGCGGTGGTGTTGTCTGTCGTTGTGGTGCCATCGGCGGTAGGCTTGGCAAGATCATTTCATTGATCTCTGTAACGAAGATGTGTTTGAGAAAGACAACGTATGTGACTTTCGGAGCGTGAGCGTGCAGTGTGAGTTAAGGGTCAGCTGGATAGGTTTTCTGGTTTTAGATGGTATGAGAAGGGCTAATGATAGGGCAAGT
Source organism: Bromus sterilis (assembly GCA_950022295.1). Lineage (NCBI taxonomy): Eukaryota > Viridiplantae > Streptophyta > Magnoliopsida > Poales > Poaceae > Bromus > Bromus sterilis. The sequence continues at coordinate 247,363,959 of OX465601.1, forward strand.
GGTCCTGATCATGACCACCATTATCATCAAGTTTATAGGTGGAGTCATTTTTATCGCCTAGAAGGAGGATTGATGTTTTATACTCCCTCCGATCCATGATAAGTGTCGCTCATTTTGTACTAAGCAAGTACAAACTTTGTACTAGATGAGCGACACTTATTATGGATCGGAGGGAGTATTATAAAAAAATTTGAATAATTTAATAGTATGATTGTATGCAGCGGATGGGGTTCAACTTATAAGTCTTTCTTTAGAGGGTTTTTTATCCGTTTGCCATCAGTTCTGTCCATGTACTCAGTTTTGCCCCTAGCTTGGAATCGTCCTCAGTTTTGCCCCTAGTATGTGCGCAAGGACTCATTCCGTCCATTTGCGTCATCTCCGTCAGGTCAGCGTGTTTGACTCGGCCCTTACAGGTGGGACCAGGCGGAGGCCATCTCCGTCAGGTCAGCGTGTTTGACTCGGCCCTTACAGGTGGGACCAGACGCGTTACACAATCAGACCGTTGCTGGCCGATGCTTGTGGACCCAGTAGATAACCGTTGCTTGTGGGACCCAGCAGTAAGTCGCCGTTGCTGGTCGCGGATGTGCGATAAAATCCCGGCGGAAGGCTCCACCGGATGTCGCAGCGGTGAGCAGCAATCAGCCGAGCGTGCGACGGGGTTGGAGGCGGACACGCGCAGAGGTAGGCGGCGACCCCTGTTAGTAACTAGGAGCCGGGAGCGGGCGGCCGAGAGGGCGGCGTCGAGATCCCCTTCATCACCGGCGGCGGGAAGATTGTTGTGGAGGGCGCGGCCGTCTGCTGCAGCTAGAGGGGACGTGTGCGGAGGCGTTGAGATCCCGATTGGCTGCGGGCGGCCGCCAATCGAGCTCCATGTCTTCTTCGAGCTCCTGCGCCATCTCGCGGATCGAGATTCCGGCGGGCATGGAGATGCCGGTGTTGCTCTGTCCGCGGTGCAGGGGGGAGGTTGTTCGGAAGATTTCGGGGACAGTGAAGAACCCAAATCGACCGTTCTATGTGTGCAAGAACAACGGGGTAAGAATCGGGGCAATTTGACTCTTTTCGTGGTCGGGATCATTGAGCAATACGGTTGATATGTTTGGCTTTCATGCAGGTAAAGCATTTCTTCCTTTGGGTCGATGTTCTGGCCGAGACACTGATGAATGAACTGCTAGAGGAGCACGAGGAATGGCTTCCCATCATGCCACAGACGGCAGCGGCCGCAGCGCGAGCTCCGGAAGAGGAGATGCAGGGCGGAGCACACATTGAATCAATAGAGGTAGCTGTTGAGCTTAGGAGGTTGAACCAGAAGGTTAGGATGCTCGAACAGCGAGCACAAAAACCCATTTGCAATTGGTTTTGCAATTGCATTTGGGCATTTGTGGGTATAGTGATCGCACTCGGTGTTTTTATGAAATTGTATGGAAAGGAATGAATTTGGGAGGGATTTGTATGCTTGAAATTGTGTGAAAAATGTAGAAGAAATGGGAAATTCAGAAACTTTCATCAGTGAAATTCAGTTATATGCTCTGCCTTTCTGTAAAAAAACTTTCTATTGGGCCAACTCTATCCAATTAGGCCCATTCGGGGTGGGCAAATTAGAAGGGTGGGTTGTGCCGGAAAAAAAAGGTGTAAAATGAACAAAAATGGGGTTTGGCTGGGCATCGAACCCAAGACCCCGTGGTTTTGGGGAGTATAGTGCTACGCTAGTGACCGTTAGGGCTGATGGAAGGACTTTGACATGGCAAAGGAAGGAGACTATACATAGTGAGTTCTTTACTTGGTTTAGGGTTTAAAAACGCATTTTGTACTGAATGATTTGGACACACGTGAGAGTGGTTTTCCTTTGGGTTTTGTACTTAATTTGGACACACGCATGTTTGCATGCACACAGTTAGATTATAGTTTACTCATAGTTAGATTTTTTCAACACATTGTTTTCCCTAGAAATTGTTGTACACATACCCTTTTATAATAACTCTTTATATTATATTAGCACGGACGGGAACATATACATATATATTAAACATTGGCCCCTTTTACATATAGATAGAGGGGCCCGACGCGGATTACATATATTAAATATAGAGGCTAACCGCCGCCTAGCCGCCGGCGGTTGGCCTACTTCTTCCACGCCGCCGACCTGTCCGCCATCTCCTGCTTCTGCAAGGCCCGGCGATTGGCCTCGCGCATCCTGGCGTCGTCCCTGTCACGGCTCTTCTTGATGCGCCGCCAGAGAGCCTTCTCCTCCCGCTTCGCCTCCGCCTTCTCCTCCCTCGCCAACTCCTTCTCCTTCGCCTTCTCAAGAAGGTTGAGAAGGCGGTTCTTCTCCTCGTCGGAGCGGTTGTCGACGCGGTCGGGGTCGGGGCGGTGGACCCAGGCGGTTGACTCCTGCAGCACCTTGGCCTTGCGCTTCCGCTTGGCAGAGGTGCCCAGCGCCTCCGCCGTGATCTCCGGCTCCCACCAGGGCCGAGCCTTCGGCTGGTTGTCCTCGTCGCTGACGGACTCGGGGCTGGAAGGGAGAGAGAGCTTCGACATTATAGAGGCAAAGGGGCTGGAGAGGGATGATGCAAAGGGGCTGGAGAGGGATGAGAAGAGGGAAGAGGAGGCAAAGGCAGTATTTAAAGACCCGACGACGTGTGAATTAATCGTGGTAGATGAAAGCCACTGTGTGAAAACGTAAGAAGATAGATGAAGAAGCAACGTGGAGAATCGATGCGACGTGGAGGACAGGTAGCAGTAAATATATGATGCGACGTAGCATGTTGTGTGAAACCCTGATGAAATCCAAAGTCTCACGCCAAAGTCTGCGTAGCTGCGTGCATTTAAACCCTAAGCCCATAGTTCCACGCCGAAGCCTGCATGGTGCGACGCGACATGGTGTACTCTTGAAAAACGAGGCGTGGTGCAGGCCAGCTGCGTCGCTGCAAATAGCGCTGGTGAACGTCGAGGTCTGCGTCGAGGTCTACTCTGGAAAAACTAGGAATGCAGGTCTACGTCGAGTTCTGCATGCATCGGGCTGGTGAACGGGACCCAGTAGTCAGTGGCCGTTATTGCATGCACAGCGTCATTTTCAATCGTTTGATCGTAAGGAACGGTAGCATGCGTGCATTTAAACCCTGATGAAATCCAAAGTCTCACGCCAAAGTCTGCGTAGCTGCGTGCATTTAAACCCTAAGCCCATAGTTCCACGCCAAAGCCTGCATGGTGCGACGCGACATGGTGTACTCTTGAAAAACGAGGCGTGGTGCAGGCCAGCTGCGTCGCTGCAAATAGCGCTGGTGAACGTCGAGGTCTACGTCGAGGTCTACTCTGGAAAAACTAGGCATGCAGGTCTACGTCGAGTTCTGCATGCATCGGGCTGGTGAACGGGTCCCAGTAGTCAGTGGCCGTTATTGCATGCACAGCGTCATTTTCAATCGTTTGATCATAAGGAACGGTAGCATGCGTGCATTTAAACCCTGATGAAATCCAAAGTCTCACGCCAAAGTCTGCGTAGCTGCGTGCATTTAAACTCTAAGCCCATAGTTCCACGCCAAAGCCTGCATGGTGCGACGCGACTTTGAATTTCTTCAAACTTGTAATTTGAATTTGAACGTACTTTGAATTTCTTCAAAAGTTTGAAACTTGTGTGACATCCAAGTCATTTCTAAGTTGTTATGCTCGTGTTGGAAACAATCCTAGCCCTTTTGGTAGGGTAACATCTCCAACAACCAATCGGCTCTACAAAATGAGCTAGAAAAGCGCCCCAAAGGTAGCCCAAACAGCCCCATTTCTAATCCGACCAATTTTTCGACCTTCTCTAAATGACCTCAAACTCTAGGATTAACATCTAGTGCACTAATATAGTGTTCTTGACCAATATCAAGTCATTTTATTAATCTATAAATGTACAACATCTCTTCACCCTTTGACTTATACGGCAGAAGTGAGAAATCGCCACCATGTACATGAATTGTTTGGTTGAATGTACTTATACTTTCTTTATCAACTGAAATGGTTAGTATATGACATCAGAAGACTACGTGTGCAGAGTTTGCATTTTTCTGATGTTTTTTGAATATCCTATGAATATTTGAATTTGGGTCAAACCGTAGGGTTGACCAACATTTAAACAAGTTTAAAACATGAAAATGAAAAACTCAGCCTGGATCCTTCTTATTCACTACAAAATGAAGCTTTGGGGAGGTTTCCCAAGATTTCATGTTGGAAAACTTGGACTTCATTTGACAGAAGTGAGAAATCACCACCATGTACATGAATTGTTTGGTTGAATGTACTTATACTTTCTTTATCAACTGAAATGGTTAGTATATGACATCAGAAGACTATGTGTGCAGAGTTTGCATTTTTTTGATGTTTTTTGAATATCCTATGAATATTTGAATTTGGGTCAAACCGTAGGGTTGACCAACATTTAAACAAGTTTAAAACATGAAAATGAAAAACTAAGCCTGGATCCTTCTTATTTACTACAAAATGAAGCTTTGGAGATTTTTCTGATATTTTTTGAATTTTTTTGATTGTTTTCAAACCCTAAACCCTCTCTCCCTATTCTACGAACTCTGAACATGTTCATAGGTGATAGCTCATTTGTGTGAAGCCTTTTTTCATGAAAATGACCTACACCAAGTTTATATTTTTTTCTCATAACCTTGTCACATATGACGGCTATGTGCGCAAGAATTTCAACATTTTGATTTTTTTTGAATTTTTTAAAAACATTTGAACTTGATTTCGACAGATCACTCCAAAAAGTGATTTTTCAAAAAAACGCCCCTATACCGAGTTTATATTTTTTTATGGTAACTAGGTCTCCTAAATGGACGAACCCCGTTGAGTTAGTATTTTTTTGATTTTTTGTAATTTAGTTATGATTTTTTGAAATCTGGTCAAACCCTAATAACCCCGTTGACTGACTCAAAACCCCACAGGAATGCTCCAAACCCTAGCGTCGAACGTCCGCCGTCGGATCCTACCAAGCGCCAAAAACCACCCGTCAGATGTGGGGGCAGGCATGCGCGACGCTGGTTCTGCTTCTTGATTGGCTACTCTTTGCATCGGACGGTTGCGCTCGGCTCAGCCACAGCGATCCGCGAGACGCTCGTTCTGCGCCAATCAGAACGGCGATGGTTTCTGCGCTCGGATAGGTTGGTCTGCGAGACATGGTTCAACCATATGACAGAAGGAAACATATGATTTTCTATTAAAATCATCCAAACATCAGTTCAAAAAAAATCATCCAAACATAGTTGTACCATAGGTCATTCAACATAATACAACATCATTCATAATGTTTCATAAATTATTCTTGGTTCCAACTCAATCTACACCGCGTCGAGGCTTCTTTGCCGCTATGCTCCTTGTGATTCTTATGCTTCTTGCCACTGTGCTCCTTGTGATCCTTGTGGTCATTGCTTCTTCTCTTCTCCTTTTGGCAGTCTTCTTTGAAGCAACCACAGAGCTGTACAAGACAAAAAGGGCAGTGAGAAAATTTCAAGTGATAAATGTACTAGTGTTGGCAAGATTGACATACCTGGCAGAACTCACAATCACAGAATGTTGTGAACCATCAGTTGGAGCCTCATTTGGAGCCACAATGTCACCATCAGTTGGAGCCTCATTGTCAACATCAGTTGGAGCCTCATTTTGATGATCATGGTCCATTTGATCAAAAGGGAAATCATTTGAACCATCATATGGAGCCTCATAAGCAAAATCAGATGGACCATTTTGATCACCATCAGTTGGAGCCACATTGTCATCATCATGCTCATGCTCTTGCTCTGTTCCAACCTGCTGCTCATCATCATCAGTTTCATCCAAACGCTCTCCGAACGCTGGATCTACTGCGTGATCACAATACCTACCGAAATGACCAGACCCACCACACCTGTTGCACTTACGCTTCCTCGCTCCAAGTCCAGCTCCTTCGCTGCGAGGTCTTATTCGACTCTTCCTCGGTCTACCTTTTGCTCTCTTCAGAACTGGAGCACGGAGCTTGAATCCAGGGTTCACTACATCCCATTGATGTTTTCCCTCCAAAGTAGGTAAAGGAACTGCATATGTGTCTTTGAACCTTGCAACAGAGTAGTACTCATGCACATATTGTTGTATGTTCCCTGCTGGACCTGGCAGAGTGGTGATGAAAAACAATGCATGAATGCATGGCAACCCAGTTATCTGCCATTGCCTACAACTGCAAGTTCTAGATTCTAAATCCACTGGATATTTCCATTCCCTCTTCTCTTTATCCATAAATGTTACCTCTGCTTTGGTAGCCGAGCAAAGTTTCATGCTCATGTGCAAGCCTTCAGTTTTTTGCTTCAATTCATTCAACACGGCAGGGATGACAATGTGGCCCATGAATTTTGCCGCGGCTATATTTGCACGGAAATGAAACTTTTCCATGTACTCTATTCTTATCTTGTCCAGCAAATCCACCATATAGAGACCCTTTAGTTTTCGGATGGTTGAGTTGAAAGACTCTGCAAGATTATTGTGCACATAGTCAACTTTGCTCAGTTCACTGAATTGGCTTCTGGCCCATAACTTGGAGTGGTGTGTTTCCAAGTACTCCTTCACTTTCTCATTCTTGTATAACTGCCTCATGTGATAGTTGTGCTTCTTGACACTGCAAGTCAAAGCTGCTGGCCATAAATTGTCGCTATACACTTTTCCTTTGAATTTCTTCGCAAAATTTGCAGCAAGATGACGCATGCACTCCCTATGCTCTACTCCAGGGAACACATTGTCCACGACCACTTCTAAACCCTTGCAGGCATCTGTATGAATTACCAACCCATTGGGATGTCCAATAGCCCGGTGCAGATTCTGGAAAAACCAAGTCCAGCTCTCCTCAGATTCTGTCTCCAGCACACCATACGCAACTGGAAATACAAAATTATGTGCATCAACTGCACAAGCTGCCACTAACTGTCCTTTACACCTCCCTGTCAGAAAAGTAGCATCAACAGCCAAATACGGCCTGCAGCCTACCAAAAAACCCTGGCGACAAGCCTCAAAGCAGACAAAAACCCTCCTAAAGCATTCCTTGGTCCTTGTCACTCCCTTTATTTTGTAATCCACCGTGTGGTGGTCAATTTCTACAATACTACCTGGGCTGGTCCTCTCCACTTCAGCTTTGAATGAAAACAATAATTCAAAACTTTCCTGCCAGTCACCGTAAATAGAATCCAAAGCTTGATTTCTACCATTGAACACCCTCATGTATGGTAAATCAATCTTGAACTTCTCTTTGATGTTCTTCATCAATTCCTTTGTACCAATTTGATTGTCTTCTGTCACCCACTTCTTTACTTCTTCAGCCACCCATCTTGACTTGGCTCTACTGAGTGTTTCCTTCCTAAGTGTTGATTCCTTGCACGTGTGGCTAAATGGGTTCACCTTCACCTGAATATTTGTGCTCATTCGCATTTTAGATGCATGCATCCTCCATTGACAACCCTCAGTCGGACAATGCACTCTGTAACGAACTTTATCGCTCTTGTCAACTTTGAAATAGCGTTCTGCCTTGATGCAGTACGTCACAAGTGCATTTCTACACTCATTCATTGATGAATAAATGGAACCTTGTTCCATCAATGGGTTCTTACAGTCCCATTCAACAGGTGGAACATCGTCTTCGACATCACTCAAAGCTTCGTTGTCTTCGTCTACAACCACCGCGTCAGCCTCATTGTTTCCAACCCGAGATGCTCGTCGTAAATTCCGAAGAACATCAGGATATAGCCTCTCTTCTTCATCCGCATAACTGGAAGGCTCCTCCACTTCAACGGGGACCCTTCTTCTGCTGCTGCTGTCCACGCCGCTTGAGGCACCACGTCCTCGTGCACTGCCTGAACTTCTCTGGCTAGAACTGCGAGCACCACGACATGATGCAGCCCGAGAAGATGCATCCGCCATACTAGGTCCAATTGCCGGCACAACCACATCATTTTGCAGTCTCACATGAAATTTCTCCTTCTCCTTATGCTTAGCAAACATGGTAGCGAGTTATTCATCATTTGTAACTGCCACCCATCTGTTTCCCCCATCGTAGTATTTGAATTCCACTTCATCATGCAAACCCCAAGGATATGGACTGCAAATTACCTCCCCAAATTGTCTAAAAATCCAATTGCAATCCACTGGCAAAGGATAATCGAAACCTCCCGTGAATTTCTTCTTATTCTCTGCATCGACGACGTACCGGTCCCTTATAATATTCAGCAAGAAAGCAAACCGCAATTCCATCCTAACCAAAAAAATAGAGAAGAATTCAGCACACCACGAAATGCGAATTCAGCACGCCAATTGCAAAATCAACATAAACCGAGTGCGTCTCATGTCTAATCGAATGTTCAAATGCAGAGGTGAGCTCCAACTTACCCCTCGGGAACCCAGTCGTGGATGCGGCGGGTGTCCGGCCCGACGATTGCCTCGCCAGCTACTCCACGGTCGCATCCGCTCGCCATTTCGCCCTGGAGTTCACCCTCTTACTTCCTAACCCTACTTCCTCTGCCTCGCCAACCCCAGCGCTCCCGCCGGGCGCACCGAAGGAGCCTCGCCGCGGGTCGAGCAGTTGGTGGGCGCAGCGGGACAAGCTGGTGGCCGTGGAGAAGGTGACGGCGGAGCACGTCACGCTGGAGCACGTTGCGGTGGAGGTGTTGGCTCTATACGCGGGACGGACGCGGCGGCGCAGGTGGCGGCCGCGGAGGTGGTGGCGGCGGCGCAGGTGGCCGTTCGAGAGCAGGTGTCGTGCACGGTTAGGTCAGGTGGTAGCCGTTATTTCGCGCAGTCGTCGGTCCCACATGTAAGACCAAGTCCACTAGTGCCTTGCCCGGTCCCACCTGTAAGAAGTTACCTGGTCCCACCTGTAAGACGCGGACCAAGTCCACTAGCGCCTTGCCCAGTCCCACCTGTAAGAAGTAAACTGGTCCCACCTGTAAGACGCGGACCAAGTCCACTAACGCCTAACAGACGGAATCCGCTTCAGACTGGCCGTTTGGCCTCGCCATAGCAGCTGCAACTGAAGTAGTGGCAAAACTGTAAGCCATTTGAAACTAGTGGCAAAACTGAGTACTACGAAGCCTCTAGTGGCAATCTGTTAAATGACTTGTATATGCATCAACTTAGTGAGAGTGTATATGCTCCTTTTGGTGAAGGGCATGTCTATGTCTTAGCCTACTAAGACTTCGCGAAGTCTCAATCGAGTGACATCATCATAAATAAATTGAATTTTCTATACATATAAAAAAGCTATGCAGTTGCAATAAGATGTGTAGACATATAGTTGTAGTTATGGACGACACTTGCGGTTGCATATCTAATCTATAATACTATAATAGTTGATCCCCACTATCTTATCTATCTCAACATGCAAGCATGCCACATCACCACACAATTATGATTAGGATAAGGTCCACCTCAACATGCAATCATGCATGAAACAAGACTCACCACCACATGCAACCATGCATGCATGGATAAATATTTATCAACATGCAAGCATGCCACATCACCACACAATTATGATTAGGATAAGGTCCACCTCAACATGCAACCATGCATGAAACAAGACTCACCACCACATGCAACCATGCATGCATGGATAAATATTTATCATTCCCTTATTACAATTATATTAAAAAAATTGTAAATATACACAATCAAATATAGTAAGTTGTATGTGTTTTTAAATTTTTTGTTCATTTGTTATTAATCTAAATATTTAAAATTCAAATAATCAATTTTTTGTTCAAATATAAGACAACCAATTCCCATGATTCCAACTAACTTATTTATGTCAACATACAAGCATTTCATATCATCACACAATTACGGATGGGATAAAGCCCACCTCAACATACGACTATGCATGGAAAAACATTTTTCATTCTCTTATTATACTTATATTCAAAAAAATCAATTACTAAACATAATCAAATATAATAAATTTCATGTGTTTTCAAAATTTTGGTTCATCTTTTATTAATCTAATTTTTTTAAATTTATATTATTAAATTTTGTTGAAATATAGAGCGACCAATTCCCGCAGCAAGGCGCGGGGTATCATCCAGTTTATTTAATAGCACAATACCATAGATTTTTTTTAAGTCAAGGTGGTTATTATTACCTGCATCGAGTATAATTTTTTAGATTAAAGTATATTTGTCGATGATCTCCTTTTGCATGTATATTTTCTTCATTTTTGGTGTGAGCAATATATTTACACCGATTATTGCGCATGGCTGCTCAATCCACAAAGTAGATTTCCTTGGGTTTTATGGGACTCACCTTTCTTTTTTTAAACTGGGACTCACCTTTATAAAAACAATAACTTCATGCTATTGTGTCTTTAGTATTTGCTTTACAAAACGGCTGTAGCTATACAAACAAATGTCGTGTGCATATAGCATGATTTTTCTCTTAGTTGTTCTGTGACTATGTGCCACTAATAAGAACCGACCCCTTCTATTTTAGACCATAAATTGATAACATTTATTCCTTGATCTCTTTTTTTACTTTAAATAAGTTATCTGATCCTTTTCTAGGAAAAAACTCCTTTGAGTAAAAAATGATATCATAGACATATTTCAACAATTAATCAGGACAGTTAAAATATCAGGTTCTATGCTTATAACATGGAATGGGCCAGTGTCACAATCTTGACAAAAGCTACGTATAGTTTATCGTAAAATTGATTGCATATACTAAGAGATATCATGCTGAATTCTCATCTTTCACAGGACATTTGGTATTTGTTTCATTGTTTTTATTCGGGACGTATATAATATATCTTTAATCTAAAGGGATGACCAACCGGAGAAAATTGTCAAAATTGAACAAACCACTCAATGTTGTCATTCAAGGTGGAAGTGGGGAAGAAACACGAAAAAGAAAGGATTGTGGGACGAAGGAGTGTCACGTGGTGGCTGAGAAGAGGGAGGGGGAGGAAGATGACAAGAAGATGCATTTATCTACCATATCACGAGCATGAGATATGATCATATGAAAATAATCTCTAACTTTTACATCACTCACATTTCTCTTTTTGCATTCATTTTATTAGGGTATTTATCATTTTACATAGACTTTGTTAGCCCGTGGCAACGCACGGGTACTATGCTAGTATTGGAAATGCAACTTCCCCACTTTCACGCCGCTCACTTACAAAAACAAAAGTCAGTTGCAGTTGAGTGTGTATGCATGCAGTTGCAGTCGAGGTCAACACTTGCAGTTGCAAGTCTATTATCGGCCATGTAGTTGCAGTCGAGGGTAACACTTGCAGTTGCAAGCCTACTTTCAAACATGCAGTTGCAGTCGAGAGGGACGCTTGCAGTTGCAAGAATACTATCAGACATGCAGTTGCAGTCGAGGATGACACTTGAAGTTGCAAGCCTACTATCAAACATGCAGTTGCAAGTCTATTATCGAACATGCAACTCCTCATTCTTCCGCTGCCCACTTACAGAACAAATATTAGTTGCAGACAGGATATATGCCACACAGTTTTAGTCGAATGTGTAGACACGCAATTGCTGTCGAGGACGACATTAAAGTTGCAAGCCTATTCTTGGACATACAATTGCTTTTTTCTCCAATAATAAAATAAAATAAATTACAACTGAGAATGGTAGTTATAATTGTAATCGGAAGCAACATTTACAAACCCAAAAATAAACCAGAAAAAAAACTGAATCTACAAATAAATAAAAACAAGGTAAAAAAAACTTGTCGACTGAGACTTCACGAAGTCTCAGTCGACTGAGATTTAGCCAAACCATTCGGTAAATGTATCCTGATATTACAAGAAGATGATATGCAAGATTTCGACGACCTAAATAATTAGGGACATTTACATCTGTGTCCCTAACTCAAACCCACTACTCAGATTTACCCCTAATTTTGAAGCATGCTCAAATTTGCCAGTCTTCCGTTAGGTGCATTTATAGAAATGTCTTTACCGTCCAGTGAAAGGGGTTTGACCACTATCTAGACCTTTGCTGGACATTTTGCCCCTAACTCCATGTGTCAATTACAGGTGGGGCCCAATATAAAAAATAAATGAAAAAACTCTTTCCCTCACCCTCTCCCTCACACACTCTTAGGGCTCCTTTGGTTTGCAGGATTCTAATATCACAGGAATAGGAAAAACAAAGGAATAGGATAGGAATGCACATGCAAAACAGAGGATTGGTAAACATAGGAATTCTATCAACTTTGCTATTTGGTTCAAAGGAATAGGAAAAACGTAGGATTTCTAATAAACAAGGTCAAATAAAAGTTAAATCACATAAAAATGTATAGTTAGAATATTATTATGCCACTAAGCATCTTAACCTCGTTCTTCGTGCATAGGAATTTGAAAAAGAGGTCCTAGTAGATGCTAAAATTCCTACATTTTTCCTTTGAAACTGAGATCAAAGGAAACTTTCCTCTAATTTTCCTTTACTCAATTCCTTTGAACCAAAGGCATGAATAGTATCACCATAGGAAAATTTCCTATTCCTACATCTTTCCTCCATGTTTCCTCCAAAGGAACCCTTACATGTGGGGATGGATTAGAAACAAATAAAAGGAAAAAAAGAAAAAAAAATACCCCACGTCCACCTCTCTCTCTCTCCCCGAGCCCACAATCTTCTTCTTCCCCGGCGCCGGCATCCCTCCTCCTCCCGAACGCCCCTCCCTCCCTCCCTCCCTCCCCCCTTGCGGCCGGCGACCTGAGCCCACGAGCGCCCCGCCCCCATCCACCTTTGTGGCCGCCTCTGCTGCCCTCCTTCTCCCGAGCGCGCGTCGCTCTCGCGCCGCCAAGATGCCTCCCATGTCGGCGGGCAACTGAGCTGCCTCTCTCCCTCCTCCCTTGCAGCTGCTCTTCCCGGCGACCTGAGCCTGCACCGCCTCGCCTCAGCAGGCTCCCTCCTCCTCACCGAGCTCCTCCCAGGATCACCTTGCTGGTCACCCCGTCCATCTCCCGCCGGATCCGGCCAGATCCGGTCGCACCGTCCATCTCCGTGGCCGGCAGGGGCCCAAACAGGGAGATCCGACGGACTCCAGCGAGCTTCGGCGCCGGACATGCCCACCGCCCCTTTTTCAATTTTGTCAAAAGAATAAACCTAATTATTATTTACATTAATTAACCTAATTATTATTGAATTCTATTTTGTCTATGTTAGTTAGTGGGTTAGTTGTTCACTTCCAAGTGGGCCTTGGGTTTAGTATTAGATTAGTGACCCCACATGTAAGTATGTGAGTGAGGGGTGAGAACATGTTTCTTTTCTATTTCCTGAAGGCTAGGTCCCACATGTAAGTGGTACATATGCAGATAAGGGTAAAATGTCTAGAAAATGCCCCGTAGACGCTCAAAGTTCCTTGACTGGACAGAAATGGCGCACAAGGGCATTTCTAAGTACACCTAATGAAAAATGAGTAAATTTGAGCATGCTCCAAAATTAGGGGCAAATCTGAGTAGTGGGTTCGAGTTAAGGGCACAACTGTAAATCATCCAAATAATTAATATGAAATTTCTATTTTCTTCTGAAGGAATATATAATTTCTAGCTTGCTAAAACAACCTATATTATGAAACGAAGGTAGTATTTGGATGAGGCAGCAGAACGAGCAGACTTTCGTGTTTGGATTTTGGCGGGATTTTTAGATCTCCGGCTAGCTGGTGCGTGTTTTCTACTCCCTTCGTTTTAAAATAACTGTCGTAGCTTTAGTACAACTTTGTATTAAAGCTAGTAGAAAATTGAGACAGTTATTTTAGAACAGAGGGAGTACCATATTTGTATTTTGACACCGTTTCTTTCCATTTTTGATGGTATCATTAGATAACCGTTGTGTAAAACATGCGGGCGATTTCCATTCTATTTAAACACTATACAGCGATGCATGAGTCAGGAAGAAGGGAAACACAACGGTTTCAAACCATTTTTGCAGACCACTAGATATATACGCACCCTGTCACCTCGCCCAGAAGAACCAGAAGCGCTTGCGTCCAACCCATCTATAATCCCCATTGCTGCACACCGCAAAGAATCATCACCTACAATACGTAGCTCGAAACTAGACCACCACCGTACGTCCAGCTACGATCCACTTGGCCTACGTCGTCACTGCAATGCCGTCCTCACTTCCTGCCGACCTCGTCCGCCGCCTTGGCGACCTCTTCCTTGCCACCGACGACGTCGACTACTACATGACCATGCGTGGTGTCTGCCATGGCTAGCGCATCGGCACCGACGACCCCAAGACCAGCCCGGCCGACCCTCGCTTCCGCCTCGGGCGCTGGGCCATGCTGAATGAGCGGCTGCCCAAGGGCGATCAAGATGAACTTGCCTCGGGATGCATGTTCCTCAACACCGCCACCGGACGCCGCGTCTACAAGCGGCTCCCGCGTCTCGAAGATTACTACTTCGTCAGGCGAAAATTACAATTCTAACCCTTTGATCAAACTTCAGCAAAGTTTAACCCTCTGGGTAAACCATTTTAAAATCTAACCCAATATGGTAGCGCCCGCCGCAGTGGCGCTACCCTCAATGTGGTAACGCCGTCGGCAGCGGCGCTACCCTATTGCCACCGTGGCATCATGGGCCCCACACCCTGGGGTGGTAGCGCCGTGAGAGGTGGCGCTACCCCCTGTGGTATACCTTCCAGCGCCCAGGCAGTTCCCCACTTGCATCTGGATCGAAGGTAGCGCCAGGCAGTTCCCCACTCGACGGCGGCGCGGCGGCTCGAGCTCTCCGACTGGCGACGGCGGCGCGAGAGGCGACGGCTGCGCGAGGTATGCCCTTCTCCTTCCCCTTACCCTTCCTCCTCTCTCCCTCCAGCGGCTAGGCCGCCCACTCCCCGGCCTCTCCGCCTCCGACCCCCTCCCCGACCTCTCCGCCTCCGACCGCCTCCACGGCCTCCTCCATGGCCGCCCTCCTCTGGCCACCTGCCTCCTGTCGCCCGCCCACCACCGACCCCCTCCACGGCCGCCCTCCTCTGGCCACCCCGTCCCCGCCCTTCTCCATGGCCTCCACATCCAAGACCACCCCTCCACGACCTCCACATCCACTGCCACCCACATCCACGACCATCCCCTCCACGGCCACCACCTCCACGGCCACCCCCTCCACGACCATCCCCTCCACGGCCACCACCTCCACGGCCACCCCCTCCACGGCCTTTAAGGATTATGGATGAAATTAATATATGGATTAGATGGCATTGTGTGAATGTATGAAATATATGGCACACTACATTTCTCCATGCAATTTTACTAAATGTTGTTTATTAGATAGCACATATGTAGGTTGAGTAACATGAGCTATTTTGTATGGATTAAATGACATTACATTGTACATTTTTGGTGGATGTATGAAATATATGGCACTACATTGTGTGGTTTTTTGATAGATGAAATTACATTGTGCAATTTTATTTGATTCTACATGAGCATTGGAAGCCAAATACATTGAGCTATTTTGTGTTTTTTGTAGAATGGCGGAATCAAGTAGTTCGGTGCAATCTATTCTTCATCCACACTATGATAACCAACACCGTGGGATGTTGATGGCGGAAAGAGGCGAGGTAATGCAAATGCAACATGTTATTTTATTGATGGTGTAAAGAAGCGATGTTGATGTTTATGCTATGCATTTGCAGGTTTTGGAACCTTTGCGCTTGAGGTCTCACTCGGTGCATATCACAAAGAACATGAAAAAAGATGAGTACATGCATTACGACGAGCGGTACACGGAGTTCATCGAGATGACCGGACTTCTTCCTTTCATCAATATGGTCACTCGGTCGATGCCAAATATGAACCCAGCTGCCATCACCGCACTTATTGATCGGTGGAGGCCGGAGACGCACACATTTCACCTCCGTGTAGGTGAGATGACCGTGACTCTTCAGGACGTGGCCATGATCCTGGCTCTCCCCATCGACGGAGCACCTTTGGTGTTCGATACAGCCTTGGGTGGGTGGCGCTCCCAGATGACGTCTCTTATTGGTACGGCGCCTGCAGAGCCGATGACCAAGGAAGAGAAGAAGAACAATAGAGCCCCCTCTGGCGCTACTTATGTTTGGATTGTCGAGAACTTTGGAAAGTGTCCCATCGATGCTGACAGAGACACGATGCAGAGGTACGCACGGGTGTACATCTGGTATGTTATCTCAAGAACACTTTTTCCTGACGGTGGAGGTAGGACCGCTTCTTGGGTGTGGCTTAAGGCGCTAACTGATTTGAGGAGAAAGACGAGCTGGGGATCGGTGGTACTTGCTTATCTTTATCGGCAGGTAATTAGTTATGCATATATGCTTCCATGTGTTAAGCGTTAGCTTATGTGATATAGGAGTTTCTAATAAATGTTTTTGTGCTTTCATGTGTAGTTGGACGATGCTTGTAAAAGGATTGGGAAAGAGAGCGGTATTGGTGGTCCCTTAGTGTTGCTTTCCGTGTGGATGTGGGAGCGCTTTTCTATTGGACGGGCGAAAGTGTGTAATTACAAACCTTGGGAGGATCATGACAACCCGCTTCGACGGCCTACCTGGGCGTACAAGTGAGATGTGGTGGCGGAAGTCACCGGTGACCCGAGTATTATGTACCGCACGTACATAAACGAGTTCGATGCACTTACGCCAGAGCAGGTAATATTTATTTTTGTAAGATTGCAATTCTTATTTGGGGTTGGAGATAGGTAATAACAATCCAAAAACTTGCGGTATTTCATAGGTTAATTTCTATCCATATGGACTTGGGGATGGTGTTGGTGATACTTTTGGTCAATTCGAGTTGAACCCAATGTGTTTGAAAGATAGGCATTTATGGATGATAAAGGCGCCGATGATATGCCTATGGGCTGTCGAGTGGCACTTGCCTCACCGTGTCTTGTCTCAGTTTGGATTATATCAATCTTTCCCGCCGGAGTGGATTGATACTAGTATTTACCTTCATGGGTGAGTGTTTATTTTTCCGCACATCAATTTGGATTATATCAATCTTTGCTAATTTGTTAATTTACCTTCACTAATCCATAATATTGTTAATTTGTAGATTGGATAGAAGACTTCAAAAGAAGGTGAAAAATTGGGAGAAAGAACATCATTCTTACGTTGTGATGTGGAACCAAGAATGTTACAAGTTTGAGGTAGGTTTGGGAGATGCCGAGACGAGGGCATTAGACATAGAGAATTATAACAATTATGTTGCTTGGTTCCATGGTGTCACTCATTTGGAGCTATGCCCGCCGGCATTTCCTCCAGACATAGTGGATGGTCCCATAGATTACGAAGAACTTTCGAGGTCTCAGTACACCAGGTTGGTTAGAGAAGGTGATAGAGGCGAAGGTGTCCCGATGTTTCGATGAGATGGTGGAGATCGATTATGGTGGAGACGACTTTCACGATCCGACTACGAACGTGCGAAGACGTTGCGCCTTAGCGATCGCTAAACCAACTCCGAGAGGTTATTGATCCCGCGGATGCACGATCAACCTGACCACGAAGGTCTAATTCCTGCAAGTAATCGAAGAACAAGCAAGAACTAAGAATTGCAATCTGGATATTGCGAATATAAGATGAATGATTACGAAAGTTGGGGTTCCAATGAGGTCTTGGCCTGGTCGGATGACACAAACGAAGAGCTCGAAGTTGCGGCTATGGCTAACTTAAATCTAATTAAAACCCAAGTCTAAACGACGCCCTAAGGGCTGTATATATGGGGGAACAGAGGGGATTTTCGTGACCCCTTGGAGGTGGGGTCCGAAAACAACCCTAACTCGGTTTCCCCACACATACGGACTCTAAAAACAGCCTATAATGTGGTATTTCGAAATTACATGGGCCCAGCCCAATATTAAGGTGACGCAGCACCTATAATTGCTCTTGGACGAAAATAATGAAGTGGCATCTCGTGTATTTCGTCCAAGCCTTCATGCATGCCTTATGGTGGCTTCAAAGTGCGAAAATCCCCACTGGAAGCTCCATTGTTCTTTCCCGCGCGCGCACCTTCTTCTCCATGCTTGATCCCGCTCCAATGACCGTCCTTCTTGTCCATGCTAGGTCCTTCATTCATAAGTAAAACAAAAGTATCTAATTTAGGCAGCATCATATGTTCATGAACATTAGAAGGATTCGCAAGAAACGAAAGTACCTGATAATTTAGTTGACGTGCACGTGCTCTAGTAACTGGTCCAGTATGTGTAGTTGGTGAAGATGTGGGTGTAACATTAGTAGAGATGTCCTCATCATCCTCCCCTTCTTGAATTGAAGTCGTCCTCGACGGAAGCTCATTATCTTCTCCCAAATAAGATTTCAAATCTGCAATGTTAAATGTGGGACTAACCCCAAAATCTGCAGGTAGCTCAAGTTTATATGCATTATCGTTAATTTTCTGTAAAACCTTAAAGGGACCATCAGCTCGTGGCATTAACTTAGACTTGCGCAAATCAGGAAACCTATCTTTACGTAGATGTAACCAAACAAGATCTCCTGGTTCAAACACAACATGCTTTCTACCCTTATCACCAAGAAGCTTGTATCTAGCATTCATTTTCTCAATGTTTTCTTTAGTTAACTCATGCATTTTTAATATCAATTCAGCACGTTGCTTAGCATCAAAATTAACCTTCTCCGAAGATGGAAGAGGAAGCAAATCAGTAGGTGCACGAGGTAGAAAACCATAAACAATCTCAAAAGGGCACATTTTAGTGGTAGAATGAAATGAACGATTATAAGCAAATTCAATATGAGGTAAACATTCTTCCCACATTTTTAAGTTACTCTTTAAAACAGCCCTAAGCATAGTAGACAAAGTCCTATTGACTACTTCAGTTTGTCCATCAGTTTGGGGATGACATGTAGTACTAAAAAGTAGTTTAGTCCCCAACTTAGCCCATAAGCATCTCCAAAAATGGCTAAGAAACTTAGTATCACGATCCGAGACAATAGTATTGGGCACACCATGTAAGCGAATAATCTCTCGAAAGAATAAATCAGCAACATTAGCAGCATCATCGCTTTTATGACATGGTATAAAATGTGCCATCTTAGAAAATCTATCCACGACAACAAATATGCTATCCCTCCCCTTCTTTGTTCGAGGCAAGCCTAAAACAAAGTCCATGGATATGTCTTCCCACGGAACACTAGGTACAGGTAAAGGCATGTATAAACCATGAGGATTGAGTCGTGACTTAGCTTTTTGACATGTAGTGCAGCGAGCAACAAAACGCTCAACATCCCGTCTCATATTTGGCCAAAAGAAATGTGTAGCAAGTACGTCCTCCGTCTTCTTCACGCCAAAATGTCCCATTAATCCTCCTCCATGCGCCTCCTGCAACAACAAAAGACGAATAGAGCTAGCTAGAATGCATAGCTTGTTAGAACGGAACACAAACCCATCATTAAGCACAAACTTGTTCCATGTTCTACCCTCTCTACAATTCTGCAAAACATCTTTAAATTCCGCATCATGTACATATTGATCTTTGATTGTCTCTAAACCGAATATCTTGAAGTCAAGTTGTGAAAGCATAGTATAACGACGAGACAAAGCATCAGCAATAATATTATCTTTCCCCTTCTTGTGTTTAATGACATAAGGGAAAGTCTCAATAAATTCAACCCACTTAGCATGTCTACGATTAAGTTTTTCTTGACTTCTTATGTGTTTCAAAGATTCATGATCAGAATGTATAACAAATTCTTTGGGCCATAAATAATGTTGCCAAGTTTCTAATGTCCGAACAAGAGCATATAATTCCTTATCATAAGTAGAATAGTTCAGACTAGGCCCACTCAATTTTTCAGAAAAGTATGCAACAGGTTTAGCATCTTGTAATAACACACCTCCCAAACCAATACCACTAGCATCGCATTCAAGCTCAAAAGTCTTATTAAAATCAGGAAGTTGGAGCAAAGGAGCATGTGTTAACTTATCTTTCAATACCGTGAAGGCTTCTTCCTGTGCGGTACCCCAAGTAAAAGGCACATCCTTGCGTGTAAGCTCATTGAGAGGTGCAGCAATGGTGCTGAAATCTCTCACAAAACGCCTATAGAATCCAGCGAGGCCAAGAAAACTCCTCACTTGTGTGACCGTTTTGGGCTGCGGCCAACTCTCAATCGCCTCGATCTTGGATTTATCAACTTCAATTCCCTGCGGAGTAACAACATAGCCAAGAAACGATACTCGGTCGGTGCAAAAGGTGCACTTCCCAAGGTTACCAAATAAACGTGCATTACGTAGAGCAATAAAAACAGCACGTAAATGATGCAAATGTTCCTCCAAAGATTTGCTATAAATCAGTATATCATCAAAATAGACTACCACAAATCGTCCAATGAAAGCACGTAAAACCTCGTTCATTAATCTCATGAAAGTGCTAGGTGCATTAGTTAACCCAAAAGGCATGACTAACCACTCATATAATCCAAACTTAGTTTTAAATGTCGTTTTCCATTCATCTCCTAATTTCATGCGAATTTGATGGTATCCACTACGCAAATCAACTTTGGAAAACATGGTAGAGCCACTTAATTCATCAAGCATATCATCTAACCTAGGAATAGGATGACGATAACGAATAGTAATATTATTAATGGCTCTACAATCAACACACATACGCCAAGTTCCATCCTTTTTAGGCACTAATATAACAGGAACAGCACAAGGACTAAGGGATTCACGTATGTAACCTTTGTCGAGTAGCTCTTGTACTTGACGCTGAATCTCCTTCGTCTCCTCCGGATTGGTACGGTATGGCGCACGGTTGGGCAGCGAAGCACCGGGAATTAAGTCAATCTGATGCTCAATCCCTCGAATAGGTGGTAATCCCGGTGGTACGTCTTGTGGAAAGACGTCAATAAACTCCTGCAAAAGGTCAGTGACAACAGGAGGCAAAGAAGGAGGCAATTCCTCAAATGAAAACAAAGCTTCTTTGCACACAAAAGCATAGCACACATATTGACTAACATCCAAATCCGAAATATCAACCTTAGTAGCAAGCAAAGTTGGACTAGTCAATTTAATTTCATTAGAAACAGCAGAAGAAGATTTTCTAGTAGTCTTATGTTGTTGCTCAAATTCTTTAGCTGCTATCTCATTTTCACTCTTATTTTTCTCCTGTTTAGCTTTACTAGCTCTAGCAAGATCATCTTTCACAATTTGTTCAGGAGACATAGGAAGTAAAGCAATAATTTTATCCTGATGAACCAGAGTAAACTGATTTGTCCTACCATGGTGTACAACATTCCTATCAAATTGCCATGGTCTACCAAGTAAAAGAGAGCATGCTTGCATGGGTACCACATCACAATCAACATAATCAACATATGCAGCAATGCTAAAGTGCACACGAACAGAACGCGTTACCTTAATCTTACCACTATTGTTAAACCACTGAATATAGTACGGATGGGGGTGTTGTCTTGTGGTGAGAGATAGCTTCTCCACCAACTCCATGCTCGCCAAGTTGTTGCAACTCCCTCCGTCAATGATGATGCGAACCGAACGTTCTTTCACCACTCCCTTTGTGTGGAACAAATTATGCCTTTGGTTTTGCTCGGCCTTCGATACCTTCACACTTAACACACGTTGAGCAACCAAACTAGCATATTGATCTGCATCATCAGGAGCCATATACTCTATATCATGAGCATCATCATGGGCACCCTGTTCCTCGTGAGCAATGAGAACTAAAGTCTCCTCATCATAGTCGCTCGCTGACTCATACCCACCATCCGCCGTAATAATCATCACACGCTTGGAGGGACAGTCTTTTGCGAAGTGACCTCCACCTTGGCACCTGCGACATTTAATATCACGATCTCGTGTTTGCCCTGTGGAAGCCATGGATGAAGAAGAACTCGCTGCTGGACCACTCTGTGCACCCTTGAATGGTGGCGCTGGCTGTTTTGGTGGCTCCCTGTAAGAATGAGCGGTTGAAGTAGATGGTGGTGCAGCAGGACGTGTGGATGTAGAAGGTCCACACGATGTCCATGATGTATTTTGTCCTGCAGAAAAGTTAGGTCTCGTAGCGGCCTGTCGATCCTGCACTTCACGTTCAGCTTTACAAGCAAGATGAAACAAACGAGTGATAGTAGCATAGTCCTTGTATTCTAGAATAGTTTGTATCTCCCTGTTTAAGCCACCTATAAAACGTGCAAACATAGCTTCATTATCCTCTACTAGGCCACATCTAATCAATCCAGTTTGTAATTCTTGATAATATTCCTCTACAGAATTTTTTCCTTGTCTCAAACGCTGTAATTTTTGTAGCAATTCACGTTGATAATAAGGAGGAACCCAGCGAGTACGCATAGCATCTTTTAAAGCAGCCCAAGTAGCTGGAATATTATTAGCATGCAATCTACAATGTTCAGACCACCAAATAGATGCAAAACCCGTGAATTCACAAACAGCAGCAGTAACACGTCTATTCTCAGGATATTGTAAACATGTAAAGCGTTGTTCAGTTTCTAACTCCCAAGTAAGATAAGCATCAGGAATATATCTACCCTCAAACGGCTTAAGATTCAATTTAAGTTTAGGCACATGTTCATCATCGCGTACCTGAGGGGGTGGTTGGTGTCGACCGTGGCGAATGTTGGCACGTGGACGTCCAGCTGGCTGTTCATAGGCCGCTTCTTGTTCCACCTCCTCCTCGTAATCACCCTCGTAGTTGTCGTCCTGGCCGACGTCAGAGGCAGCAGCAGCAGTAACTACAGCAACAGCAGGAGCACCAGCAGCTTGTCCGCCCGGAAACAGAATACGTCGTGCACGTCGTGGTGGCG
Organism: Bromus sterilis; assembly: GCA_950022295.1. NCBI lineage: Eukaryota > Viridiplantae > Streptophyta > Magnoliopsida > Poales > Poaceae > Bromus > Bromus sterilis. Next base: position 247,386,740 of record OX465601.1, read on the forward strand.
GTGGCTGTGCTGGAGCGGCCGCAGGCTGTATAGGTAAGCGTGCGAGCAACTCAGTAAACTTGGCGTCGATCTTGGTGTCGATCATCTTCTCCACACCATCAATCGCCTCTGTAAATCTGTTCTCGATGTCATTCACCTGTTCAGACATCATTTGTGCAAATTTATCATGTAACGCTTTGTTTGTCATATTCTCCCAATCGGGTGCATCCCGCGCCACTTCATCATGGGATCCTGGCATGGTTAGCAGAAATAGAAAACACACAGAAATATGATCCTACTTCTACTAATGGGATGTGGGGTGGTGGAAAGCACAAATCCGTCAAGCTTTTCTTTCGTTCTTACCGATTCTTACCTAGCAGCAGGTGGTGATGTACAACCAACGGGTCAAAACTCTCAGAGATGTGGTAGAGCGATGGCCAGGAGGTGTCAACCGCACGATGTAGAATATATGTGGAGCTGTAGGTAGGCTTGACAAATATGGTAGCAAAAAGATCAACAATAATCAAAACAGAGATGCAAAGCTGAATAAACACTCAACGTCGGTACTGTGCTGATCCTAGGCTAGACCGTATTAGAGACGCGAGCCTAAAACACCAACGAAAGCACGGCGCGGCACGTAATCAACTGAGAAGCACACTCTGAAAAAAAAATTTGCCTTTTTTTTTGCGATGCGGGACTGCGGTGGCTGAAAAAGTGCGAAAAAATCACTATGGTGGCGAACGTCTCAAAATGAGTTTCTGGACCTAAGGAACGTATGGGCACGAAACTTTTTTACCCCCGAAATTTTTGGCCTAAAAACTGCTCTGGAAAGCGTGCCAGACTCTCTTTTTTTTTTTGGAAATCACCTTCTTCTACGTACGACAAAAGATTGGTGAAATCCGACTCTAATCAACTCAAAACTAATCTGGCTACGGAGAGATCACAAACCGAACAGGTGATGGAACTCAACTCGGATTGGTAGGTCGTGGTGCTATATATGGACTCGACTTGGCGGAACGTGGTGGTGTATCTGGACTCGGATTGGCGGAAACGTGGCGGTGTACTACTGTGCGGCGGCGGTGTGACAAACTGTGATCAGAACTCGAAACTCTAAGGGAACTAGACGCTAAGATCAGCAACTCGACACAACGATGCAACCGCAAATTCAACAAAGCAAACTACTGTAAAGAAAACTGGACAAAGGCTCGGACTGTTTTGGGACGTGATGATCTAACCCTAATTTTTTTGTTGGCTTTTTCGTGGACTGTAGGTATGAAGAACAGAACCAATCTAGACTACGAAAACTGGTAAATCTCACCGAGCAACCTGGAAATCTGATACCACTTGATAGAGGCGAAGGTGTCCCGATGTTTCGATGAGATGGTGGAGATCGATTATGGTGGAGACGACTTTCACGATCCGACTACGAACGTGCGAAGACGTTGCGCCTTAGCGATCGCTAAACCAACTCCGAGAGGTTATTGATCCCGCGGATGCACGATCAACCTGACCACGAAGGTCTAATTCCTGCAAGCAATCGAAGAACAAGCAAGAACTAAGAATTGCAATCTGGATATTGCGAATATAAGATGAATGATTACGAAAGTTGGGGTTCCAATGAGGTCTTGGCCTGGTCGGATGACACAAACGAAGAGCTCGAAGTTGCGGCTATGGCTAACTTAAATCTAATTAAAACCCAAGTCTAAACGACGCCCTAAGGGCTGTATATATGGGGGAACAGAGGGGATTTTCGTGACCCCTTGGAGGTGGGGTCCGAAAACAACCCTAACTCGGTTTCCCCACACATACGGACTCTAAAAACAGCCTATAATGTGGTATTTCGAAATTACATGGGCCCAGCCCAATATTAAGGTGACGCAACACCTATAATTGCTCTTGGACGAAAATAATGAAGTGGCATCTCGTGTATTTCGTCCAAGCCTTCATGCATGCCTTATGGTGGCTTCAAAGTGCGAAAATCCCCACTGGAAGCTCCATTGTTCTTTCCCGCGCGCGCACCTTCTTCTCCATGCTTGATCCCGCTCCAATGACCGTCCTTCTTGTCCATGCTAGGTCCTTCATTCATAAGCAAAACAAAAGTATCTAATTTAGGCAGCATCATATGTTCATGAACATTAGAAGGATTCGCAAGAAACGAAAGTACCTGATAATTTAGTTGACGTGCACGTGCTCTAGTAACTGGTCCAGTATGTGTAGTTGGTGAAGATGTGGGTGTAACATTAGTAGAGATGTCCTCATCAGAAGGAAGATGAACCGAGTTTGCTCCTCTCATCAACTTCATGGTAAGTTATGTATATGCATGTTCTTCATTCTACTAGTCCAATTAGAAGTTGACATGTTTGTTTTCATAGCGCGATTCAATCACACGTGAAGCGGAGTTTGCAGAGGATGCACTTACATGTGCTCCAGCACCAACTAGGGAGAAAGTGCTTGAGGGCTTTGTGAAGGTATTCTTTTTTGTGTATATGCATGTATGAATGATGCACATGTTTGACGGCTTTATGAATGATGCAGAGGAGCGCCGCTCGGCTACGTCGCATAGCGAGCCTCTTTGGCTGTCGTGAAACCAAAGTTGCCACGCCGCCCCGCGATACATCGACTCATCCCATAGCCATGGGCATCAAGAAGAGACATCAATGGAGGTACGAAATTCATGCAACTTTTGTCCATCAAGAAGAGGCATGTTGATGAATCTTATATGTTTTGAAGGTTGGCGATATCCCTGATGACATGATATTGTCGCAGTACCTATCTAGTCCGCGGTACACTCTTCACAAAAGGAGGACCCCGCTACGTTATAGTCCTACTCATGAGGAAGACCGGTCTCAGAGGCTAAGGAAGAAGAAGAAAGTTCTTGCGGTCAGAGGGAAGGGGAAGGGGAAGGGGAAGGCGCCAAGCTTCATTGAAGATGATGATGTTGAAGATGATAATGTCGAAGACCCGCCGAGGAGGAGGAGTTCAAGGAATGTGGGTCGAAAGTAGCACTTTGAACTTGAACTATTTGTGGTTCGTATGTATGCCACTTGAACTATGTGTGGTTCTATGTATGCGACTTCAACTTGAACTATGTGTGGTCCTATCTATGGTGGTACTTTGAGAAGCTAGATGCTTGTGAAATTGATGCTGTCATTTTTGAGAAGCTAGTTACCAGCAAATTGGTGCTATTCTATTATATGTCATTGTTGAAGCTAGTTCATTGGTGCCAATTGATGCTGGTAAAAATCTGAGAAGGGTAGCGCCCTCACTGGTGGCGCTACCCTTCGAGCATCTTCACAGCCTGAACTGGCCAGGCAGTGGCTGGTAACTAGCGCCAGGGGGTAGCGCCGCCAGCCGTGGTGCTGCAGCAGAGAGGGTAGCGCCCCCACCAGTGGCGCTACCCTCCGAAATATTTCTCAACCCTTTCTATAAGCTACTGGTGTTTGGGCACATAAAATTGAGAAGTGTAGCGCCCCAGTTAGTGGCGCTGCAGAAGAGAGGGTAGCGCCACCACTCGTGGCGCTACCCTTCGAAATTTTCTCAATCCTTTCTGCAAGGCTATTGGTGTTGGACTATATAAAATTGAGAGGGGTAGCGCCAGGGCTGGTGGCGCTGCATTAGATAGGGTAGCGCCGTGGGGCGGCGCTGCCCTTCGAAATTTTCTTAAAACCTAAGGTCACAATTTGATGGACTTGGGGCACAATTATTTGAGTTAGCTCCACCAGTTGTCCTCAAATGCTAACAAATTTGATCATCTTAAAGTTCATCAAATACTAACAAATATGACCACGACTTAGTTCATGCCATAGTTCACATAATTGCAACACATAGTTCACGACTTAGTTCATGCCATACTTGACGACTTAGTTCATCCCATAGTTCACGACATAGTTCATCACATAGTTCCTAGGCATAGGATTACAACTCAAATGGACCTACGACGATGGTTCTTTGCGTTCTTCTCAAGAAGCTCTATCAAGTCCTCGTTGTCCCCGACCACCTCCTCTCCCAAAGGCCTCAAGACAGCAATTATGCTCATCGCTTGGGAGATTTGGAAGGAAAGAAATGAGAGGGTTTTCAACAAAAAGTCCTCGTTGCCTTCGGAGGTTATGCGTAAGATTAGAGAGGAAGGGAAGGCTTGGATCTTAGCGGGAGCTAAAAACCTTGCGGAACTTATGGGTTGAGCTATTGCTCGTGTGTTGTATCTTTTTCTTTTTGGCTTAGGCCCCCCTGTTTTTGCTCCTTCTATATCAATATAAAGGCAAGTCTTTTGCCCCGTTACAAAAAAAAGTCCTCGTTGTCCCCATCGTACGTATTAGCCTTCATGGCATAGATATCCGCCATGCCTTCATCGAAGGCTTTTCCCTTCAGCTTGCGCACCTTCTCCAGTTGCTCCTCAAACCACGAGTTGCGTAACTTCAGTGTCTTCAAAATACAAACATCTTTGCACCAACATATATTCGTTGTCGGAAGAACACCCCACCTATTGCGCTTCTTGGCCTCTTCCGGGGTCTCTGCCGAGACGAACCAACATGTTGAATCGTCAGACATGCCTACGAGCAAACATTTAATATCAAATAACAAGTAAGTAAAAATCATGGAGTAGAGAACAATCACGACTATCGGTAGGAGATATACCAGACATTACCTATCATGCATGACTTCGACCACGACCACGACCACGAACACGACCACAACCACGATCACGACTATCGGTAGGAGATATACCAAACCAAAACCCCATCATTTCTCCCCTTGGAGGAATATAATGGGCGCCACCACCACCACCATTACCTCCACCACGACCATAAGCAACACCTTCTTGGCTAGGACCTTGTAGGCTACGAACTTGTTGGCTAGGACCTTGTTGGCTAGGACCTTGTTGGCTACCACCTTGTTGGCTCGTGCTTATGTCATTTCTTTTTGATCTCTTCTTTCGAGTACAACCTCTACTATTATGACCATGACCATTACACTTCCCGCAACGGACACTTGAACTAGCTTCTTGGAATAGATGGTTGTTCCAACCTCGCGTGCCTCCTCCACCCCATCCATCCATGTCACCCCTAAAGCGTTTTGCTTGGCGTCTTCCACGTTTCACCAACCTCATTTTGGGATCGGGCCAAAGTTGAATCCCGTGATACTCCGGCCATTGTGATTGGTCAAAGTATGGGTGAAGTCTAGGTGCCCAAACCTTCTTGGTCGTCTCTATCGTGAATTCAGACTCTCTCACGGTGAGCGGATGGTTGTAATCCACATGTCTAACACGTGCCGCCGCCCGCAAGTGTGCGCATGCGAGATGAAGCAACAAAGGCTTTTGGCATGAGCAATCACATGTCCTTAGAGAGACACCAAACGCCTTGCCTCCGTGTTGAACACCATCGCTTATTGTGCCTCCTGGCTCATTGACTTGGTAATTCCATTCTTCATTATCAAAAAGTATTGGCTTAAGGGTGTCCGCCTTCCTTGACTGAAAATGTATCCAATCGGTGACCTTCGGTGGATATTTGAACTTAATCTTATTCTTGTTATCTCCTGCAATCTGCTTATCTGTTTCCTCCGAGTAACCAAGGAAATACTCTCTCAACTTGTCAAATGTATATTGAACTATTGCTGTGACCGGCAATGCTCGGACACCCTTGAGCACACTGTTGAAGCATTCTGCCATGTTGCTTGTCATTTGACCATACCTTCTTCCACCGTCGTCAAACGCTCGAGCCCACTTCATCAGTTGAGACTCGTGCCTAAGGAGGAAATCTTTACCGCCCGCCGAAAGATCACCTTTTGTGATCAAATTGTTGTACAATCTATAGAAACGAATCTCGGTGTAGGCGAGAGAACAATCTTGCAGACGGTCAGACAAGTCCTTGTTGCCACATGCCCTATAGAAGTTTGACACAAAATGCCTCATGCACCATCGATGGTGCAACCTCGCATGACCTGGAATATCAATCTCCATCGCATTGAGAATTCCTTGATGACGGTCTGACATGACACACACTTCTCTTTGAGGTGGAATAACTTTGGTCCTCAATAGACGCATAAACCACTCCCAGTTATCATTGTTCTCCGCCGAGACCAAAGCAAAAGCCAAAGGCAACAACCGATTATTGGCATCATTGGCTATTGCAACCAAGAGTGTGCCCTTGAACTGACCGGTCAAGAAAGTCCCATCAATAGAGATTACCGGCCTACAATGTTCGAAAGCCCTTTTGCATTGACCAAACGCCCAGAACGCACGGCCAAATACTCTCACGGTTGCACCTTTATAAGTCCTTGTTTGCGAGCCACATGGCTCCACCTCCACCACCATGCCCGGATTAGTTGCCAACATCGCTCCCAACAACCTAGGGAGTCGGTTATAAGCTTCCTCCCAATCACCATACAACATTTTAAACGCGGCTTGCTTTGCCTTCCATGCCCTCCCATACTTCACCGTCAAACCATATAGATCTTTTACAGAATCTATTATGTTTTGGATTGTGAGTGTTGGAAGATTCTTAATGGTGTTGGAAACTTTGTATCCGATGAATTCGGATGTCAATTGTCGATGAATGTTCTTCACCTTGGGGTCATCGATGTTCTTGCCACTGCACATGTGAGTTGACACACAACTTGATATGTGCCATTGAGGACCACCTTTATATGGTCTTGCACGAACAATCCATGGGCATCCATCCTCCTCGCATTTAACCGTAAAACGTTTCTTCTTGTCTGAGTGAACCACCTTGTACGGGCGAAAATGCTTGACCGCAAACTCCGCAATCCATATTTGGAATTCTAACAATGTATCAAACTTCAAACCTTCACGAATTCCATACTCCTTGGCCTTCTTATCCCGCACCGAACTACTCCTTGGTCCAAGCACAATGCTCGTGCCACCATCAACAACGGCTTCATCCGCGTGGCTAAGATCACGGAACAATGGTGTCCTATGATCCCGACCAAACACCTTTTTGAAAACCTCGGCCTCCTTAGCCGTGAAGCCTTCTTCATCAATGTCCTCTTCGGGACCATCATCATCCGAATCGGATGCATACACTTGGCTATATATCTTTTCATGGTTCTCGGTGTCATTGGTCATGTCCTCTTGCGCACAATATGCGTCCACATCACCAACATCATTGTAACCAAGTTCACCGTCAAACATATCGCCCTCATTCTCATCATACTCCTCTTCCGATGGTTCACATTGGTTATTTGCATTTTGGCTAGAAAGTTGGCTAAATTGATGTTGGGTCATCGGATCTTGTGTCATCTCATCATGGCTCAACGCAACACGTGACTCACTCCGAACCGGGCTAATACCAACATGTGGCTCACTCCGAACCGGGCTACTATGGTTCAAGTCCAAAGCAACCTTCCTTGTGGCAAACAACTCGAGAGCCTTGTCTTGTGATTCCGCCACCACCTCCTTGTAAGCACTCCAACAAAGCTCGGAGTTGACACGCATAATCTTCCAACGAATATGATGCCCGAAACCAACATTATGCCTTCCCTCTAACTCAACAACATCATTTTGGTGAGTCCACTTCAATTCTTCCTTGCATCTTTCCACAAGCTCGGCATAGGTAGGGCTATGCTCAAAAACCACCACAACCTCTTCCTTATCAAACTCTCCATTGCCTTTTATAAATGCCTCCTTATCCACATGATGCACATTAATAATCCTTGCCATCTAAATAAAAACATATTTATAGCACCAAAGATTAGCAAACACAATCCACATCTATTTTTGTACACAAGTCATCCTTGCCATCAATTTTTGTACTTACCTAAGCAATTAACTTTACCCTAATTATTAGCCATTAACTTAACCCTAACTAAATCTAGTCAAATATCAAACTCTAATCTACAAATCCTATAACCCAAAAGGTTCCTAGCCATCATACAACTCACCACTAGCCAACACAACAAGAATAAAGCATTCATATTACACCAAATCAAATTTGTAGAGTTTCCAAGATTTGAACAAAAACTACAAAAAAATGAAGATTTCAACCGGAGAAACGAAAGAGATTGAGGGAGAGTACCTTCTTCCATCCGGGGGGGTCCAAATCCACCAAGAAATCACCCCAAAAGGAGAGATTGGAAGGGGGGCGATTTGGGGGGAGAGAGAGCAAGAATGGTTGCAGATTGGAGAAGAATGAGGTTGGGGTCGCGGGTGGGTGGGCCCACCTAACTTATTTGCCCAGGGAGGGTAGCGCCCTTCTGGTGGCGCTGCACTACATAGGGTAGCGCCACCACTGACGGCGCTACCCTATCAGCCTCCGGACCCACTGCTCAGAGCCTCCGGGCCCCCTGCCACGGCGGCAATAGGGTAGCGCCGCTGCCGACGGCGTTACCACATTGAGGGTAGCGCCACCGCGGCGGGCGCTACCATATTGGGTTAGATTTCAAAATGGTTTACCCAGAGGGTTAAACTTTGCTGAAGTTTGATGAAAAGGTCAAAAGTGTGATTTTCACCACTTCGTCACGAGCACCGGCAGCCTCATCGTTCTGGCAAGCAGAACCGCTCCACACTTGGTACGCGTCATCAATCTTTTCACCGGTTCAACTATCAGTTTCACGGCGCCCATCCCCGACTCCGTGCGTAACACCACTGCCTATCTCCGTGAGGTTGATCATTTCCCTAACCTAGTCTTGGAGGATGGCCCGTTGCCCGGCACAGCATATTCAGCCAAGCCTGACATCGAGCACTTTGCGGTGGTAGAGTACAACCTGATGGACAAGGTACGCACCATATGGGGCATTGACGCTGCAGATCAGGAGATGATCGGTGGTATCATGAGGAGTATCACTACTGTCCTTTCCTACCAGACGTATTTCCTGTACACTTGCTACCACATTCTCGAATCTATCGGAGACATGTTGATCGTCATCCATCGTCAACACCCACGCCGCGGTGTGGATGTTTTCAAGGTGAACTTTGAAGAAAAGGCCATCGAGCGTATGGGAAGCATTGGTAGCCGTGCGCTCTTCCTTGCCAAGCGGTGTGTGTCCGTTGATGCCAACAAGTTCTCATCCATCAAAGGTGACAACATCTTTTACTTTGGTGGAGGAGAGCAATATGAAAAAGGAAACAGTATCTAAATGTTTGATCTTACCAACGAAACAGAGAAGTGGATCACCTCGGATGTTCATGATTCTTCCTGGGGCTTTGGTGAACACACTGAACCCACCATGATCCAGACACTCATGAAGTACTGCATCGACACTCCATGGGTCTCAATTGGACTATAAACAACATAACCCAGATCTCGGATAAGGGGTATGATGGCGTTGCAGAATATTGTGAACGTTTCATGTGATTGATCGACTTGCAAGAAAGTATTATGTTTGTTTTGTTATGTATTTCAAATTTTTGGTTTGAATTTATTTCCAATGATTTGTGTCGGTTATAATCTTCATTCATGCAAGTTGTAAGCTTGATCCATGAAACTCTTGGAAGATGAGTTGTTTTTAATTTCCTTTGGAAGTTAATTTTTTCGTTTGAAAGTTTGGTTGCAATCCACACAAAAAAATTATGCATGCATGAACATGCTGCCCGTAGAAATTTCCAGCTTCATATATACAACCCTGTAAATATATCTCTTGGACTAGCAGCATATGTTGTTTTTGCAATTCTCAATGCACATCGCATACTAGGACATTACACTAATAAACCAGTAAACATACTGAATTGACTTTACGTTAGCTAATTCATACCCTTCGGGCAATATGACTAACAGAAAATCTAAGACGGGATGAAACCAAGCAAAGACAAAACATTAAAAAAAATCATAGAGAACACTTTTGTGAACAGTATGACTAGCTAATTAGTTAAGGAATGTTTGCAGGATATGACAAACCCTATTAAGTATTTGCTGGAGAGTGTGAATTTTAATTTTCCTTCGTTATTGCACGTATTCATTTTTTTCTATAGAATCATGGGGGTTAACATTGGATGTAATCAAGCATTTTTCTAGAATTATGTTTTTTCTCGATTATGGTTTGAGATATAATTCTCATCTCATATCAAGAATTAATTCTTGAACAAATCTATGACAACTCTCACCAAACAAATGTATTGTACTCTCGTTATTTTTTCATAATAGAATGCCATCTATATTTCTTACCACATATTTGACCATATTGTAGATCTAATTAACAAAAGAAATTAGAGTTCATTTTATTTAATTTTAATTTTAATAAGGTGTTGCATCTAATCTAATGATTTGTTCTTAAAAACACTATAGTTGCGATTTCAAGAAACACTTGTTGGGTAAGACCTAGATTGCCTAAAACAAAGCAAATAAATAATAATTCAAAAATAAGACCAGGGAGAACAATATCGTGAACAGTAATTAGTGAAGGAGTGATTGGAACAATATGACTAGCTAATTAGTGAAGGAGTATTCGAAACAATATGACTAACAATATGGCTTGCTATAACCGGTTTAGGCTAAGTTTTTTTCTGAACAAATTGGATCATCCTACCGACTCTCTTTTTTTTCGGCAACCAAGGGAACCGATCTTCTCTGTTTTTTTTAGGAAGTAACCATAGAACAATTGTTCTACGGTATATTTTCCACTTTCTATAACCAACAAAGTAAATTACAATGGTATATTACAACGGTAAAATTAAAGCAAAAGACAAAGGGTGTGAAATTTTTTAGCCAATTCTTGTTTTATGAAACATGATCAAACTAATCTAGGTTACTGGTAATCCACTCCTTAAGCTTGTATTTGAATTGAGGCTTTATTCTATGTTAAAGAAGTCCTAGGTCATGTGAAAGATTCTTTCTCCATGCTTGAACTGTTGGCCTTTCATTTCTAAATGTCTTCCCATTCCTCTGATTCCAAATGTAGCAATAGCCAAGTATTATGATTTATAGTCCAAATTCTTGTGGAGCATGATTCGGAGCAAGGTAGGTTTCTTTATAGATTGAAGTTCCTCTGTACTTGAAGGGAATCAATGAGTTTCAACATCTGTGTGCAAAGTTGCAATCCCACATTAGATCTTCTCTGGGGTTAAATCAATATTAGATGGAATAATTAAGCCATGTATGATTGGAACTATGTAATACGCTTGGCAGGAGAGGTTGAAAACTACATCTGTTGCTAATCGTGAGAAATATAGTCCAATGATCAATTATTAATAATTATATGTAAAACTACTTAACGTACTGACGCAATCTTCTTAGTAGCTTCACCTCTTGTGGTACGGTGGCTACCGGATGTTGTCTCTTCTCTATATCAACCTTGAGTCCTAAAGGCACTATCATGTCACATGCTATGACTTCTAATATTGTTCGTCCTTCTATTTCTAACACATTCCTCCTATAAAACCCTCTACCCTACCCGGCCGCTCGAGCGATCTGCGGTGGTTAAAAACATCTGGCTCGTTCGTTCTCGTCGTGAACAGGGACATTGGCGCTGCTGGGTGGCTAATCTACCGTAGGTTAATTAGGGATCGTACTAAACTGGTAGTTAGCGCCGATGACTAGTGGGCCGGGTTCCTCTATTTCCTGTGCGATCGCGGTGAAAAACGCCCCCGTCGATTGGTGAGGCCGGTTGGTAACTTTGGGACATGTGCTCTCTCCCTGCCGATGGGTCCCGGTTTCCTCTATTTCCTCTCCTCGTCGACCCAGCCGCCTTCTCCCCGTCTTCACGCGCCGCCTCCTCACCCCCTCCTTCCCACCCGGGCTTTGCCTCTTCGGGCGGCAGGACGCAGGGGCTGCGGTGATGGCAGATGGGGGCGACAACGGCGGCGCTCTGGCCGTGGAGGCCTGCTCCTCCTCTGGTATGCCTCTTCGCCCCCGCCTCTGCTTCTCTCTTTTTCCCTCTCGCTCTAGGGTTAGGATTAAATTTTTTAGGTGGGGTTCATAGTGGGTGTGCAGGAAGACGAGGTGCAAGTTCTACGGGAGAGAGACAGGAGGGGAAGGGGAGGGAAGGAGGAGGCCGGCCCCTATAGCCTCGTGTTGGATCTGGCCATGGAGGTCACTTGAGCTCTACTCGGTGTGTCCTGCTCTGCTTCCTGTGAAGTCCCCGTTTCTTGCTTGCCTTTTTATTTTTTTGTTCCTTTCCTGTTGGTTCATCTTTTCATTGATAGGTTTGTGATGCTTACGATTTGACTGTTCTTCATACCTCTCTTCTCGTTGCAGGGTTGGATCTGGGTTCTGCTGGTTTGCTTGCTACAAAAGTGAAGCTTGTCTATGCTTGCTATGTGTTTGATGTAATGCGCCAGTGTGATCTTCAGTTTTTTTTTTTGCTTTCTTCACATTGCAGAAATAGGATCCATTGTTGTTCTTTCGTTCTCCCTGTGTTGGAAAGGTTCGTCTTTTTCCTTGTTAGTTAATTGTGTGTGTTTCTTTCTACGAAGAAAATAATCCTAGGTGGTTCTCTATGATTTGTAATAGGTTTCCTATGATTTATTCTTACTAAAGATTGGTTGTGCTACCTGCAGGCTTCCTGCCTTTTAAGGTTATATTGTTCCTTCTAAAAATAAGGATGTGCTATCTGCATGGTTTTTACCTTTAAAAGCAAATACTTCTATTACCCATACCATTATTTATTTAAGGGAGATTGGCTGTCTTATTTTCCCTTCTAAAAACCTCTGGTTCTTGATCCTGGGTGGTTCTGTTCTATTTGTAGCTGGTTCCCTATGATTTAGTCTTACTAATGATTAGCTCAACTATCTGCATGCTTTCTACCTTTAAAAATAATAATTATATTAACCATACCATGCATTTTACCTCAAGGAGCTTAGTTGTATTATTTGCATTATTCCTGCCTTTAAAAGGAAATACTTATGCTCTTACTCAGGGAGTTTAGAAACCCTTGCTGCTTGCATCTCGTCCATGCTTTTTGTTCATAAACATTATTTTTGCAATTACAAAACTACGAGTGGTTTTCTATGTTTTCTTATTAGGAATTTCTTTCTTAACTTCCTCATATGTTTTACTCTGTCATGCAGGTTGTCTCGGCAGTGACAAGGGTGATCTTCTCTGCTGGAAAGGTGATTACCCTCTTATACCTTCCTGTTTCTACTTCATAGTCCTATGTAACCTGGGCTCTATGAATCCTGGATAACACCATGTTAGGTAGTTAAGTATGTTTTTTGCTTATGAAAAAACAGCCGGTTTGGCATGCTTTCTGCTTATCAAAGATTGTTTGGGCAAAGGAACAATTGTAGGAAGTTCCCTATGTTTTTTTTGTTAGGACATGCTTTCTTACTCTCTTCATCTTTTTAAATGTCTCATCCAGGTTGATTTGGTACTACAAATCATGCTTCCGTTCATCAAATATCTGTGGACGAAAGGTTTTTCCTTTTAAACAAGATTTATTCAGTTCTAAAATTCTTTTGTCTTCCATATATTACCATGTTTTTACTGATTGTTGCAACGTTATGCAATTTGTTATGCAGTCGGAGAGCGAGGGAGGAGGGAGGGGCGAGCCAGGGTGGCGGCCGCATGGAGCAGAATGGCGTCTCCTTCCTCGCCGTCCGCCGCCTCTCGGGCCATCGCCCATCGCCGGGTATGTGGGTCACCTGGGTGCGTGCGTGAGCCGTCGCGAATCCATCACCTCTTTGCTTGTTCAGGAAAGAGTCTGACATTGACGGGCTTTCTTTTTACCCTTTTTGCAGCGGACATCATGTCGGGGTCGACAGCATGGATTGGGCTGGGATTCTCCCGCGTCTTCGTGCAGCGGAGGGACAACGACGCCCGCATTTCCTTCGATATGAGCCCGCTTCAGGTCAAACCATAACCATGCTTAGTAGTAGTATTCAGTGATGCCACCGCATCTTTTCATGCTTGAATGCCAAGGATAACTGAAATCACAGCGAACAAATCAATCATTGTGTTTCATGATACGTGTGAGTGCGGTAGAATTGCTGCATGATAGAACGATAGATCCCTGGACGAACGGTTTCTAATGTATACATTTTCTGTTGCAGGAAGAGTGCCTACAAAGATTACAGAACCGGATAGAGGTGCCTTATGATAATCAAAATAGAGAACATCAGGTATGAACTGTGGTGAATGGTATCCCCACCAATGTGCTTGATTGATGGTTCAGTTGCAGCGTGCTGTTTCAAGCACCCTATATTGTTGTATTGTCAAATGAACACATGGTACTCCTGTTAAAATCTCGTGACCAGCTTTGCTCTCTGATCATAGGGTTGGCCATTGTGTATATGTGATACCTAACAAAATTTCTGTGTTCTCATGTTTGCTTCCGTACATCTAATGTTACCAGGGTATCAGGATATATCAGACATGGGAAACTCAATACATCAGTTTAGTTAGACTCACTGTCACTCGTAGATATATTGTTCAAAGTAGGCAAATTAATTTTGGTAGGAGTAAAGTAGCCAAATAATCCTGTAGTACACTAGCACCTACTTGCTTATGGTTTGTCCTCGCGTACTATTGATAGTTTCTGCTGCTACCAAACTATAGCTATCTTTTGCGTGGCCGCACGTGTATGTGTGGAGGAGGGAGGGGGTTTGTTGATATATTGGTACAGTAAACCTGAACATACAGTTTTGATGGCCCATTAAATAATTCATTCATCTCACCTTTTGTTTATTAGGAACCATGGGGTTGATATATTGTTACAGCAAACCTGAACATACATTTGATAGCTCATTCATCACACATTTTGTTGATTAGGAAGCACTGAAAGCCCTATGGCATGGTTCTTTTTCTGGGACTGAACTTTTCCTCGTATAATATTTGTGAGAGGGAAGATGGTTTAGGGAGTACTATATCTCTGAAAAATATGCAAGCTAATTGAATATGAACTCACATAAAAAAATCGAGATTACAAATGTAGATGCTTCACTAGAAGATGAGACCCTTGCTATAGATCACAATATCCAAGTTTTTCTTGTGGGTGCAAGAGCCATCTTTCTATTTACGATTATCTCCCAGCAATGCGTATCGTATGTGACAAACTTGAGTAAGCTGTCGGAAAGGTCAACTGCTCTCTTCCTTTTTGTTGAAGAGTTAACTTGTGTTTTCAGTTTTCTAATTTGTGCAACTATTTTCTATATATGTATAGGTTCTTGCTATGTCCGATATAGAAAAGCATATTGGTTACCCAAAGCCACATAGGGGTTACAGCAAGCCGCGTGAGCACATGTTATGGAGAAAAATCACTTGTTGCATATGTTCTTTGTCCTCCTTTTGGGATGCTACTAAGACATTATTTTCTTAGGTATTGAGTAGGACCTTTTGTTCTCTAATCATTTGTTGTTATTATCTCATATCCTTTCATCATTTTTTGCTTAATTCTTTCATTCCTGATTGCGGTAGGTACAAGACTCGGACAACGGTTAATGGCAAGCACTGTACGCACAATGCACCTTTGCTAATATAGCTTGTGAATATTTCCTTTTAAGCATCAAGCTATCATGTAATGGAATATATGTGCCTTTAAGTTGGTTGTAAATTAATCTTATATGCATGGTTTGAATGTTGGGCTCGCTTTTGCTTTTTTTACGTGGTCTTAATTTTTTCTTTTAAGCTATCATGTAATGGAATATAAGTATCTAATAAGTTGGTTCTAAATCAATCTCATATGCATGCTTTTGCGCCATGCTCGCACTCGCTTTCAATAGCTTTTGGATTGAATATGCAATATATTAGTATGAATTCTGTGGGGTTTAAATATGTGTCCTGATTACGTTTTATTCCAATACAACTTAATAATCAATGAGAACGTGCAAATTAACAATCAATGAGGACTTGGTTCTCTCTCGCCCTTTGCACCATTGGCGCAACGGGTCATCTAGTTACATAAAATTTCTCATACTCCTGCGAGCCATGGCGAAACCCACAAAATTGCTAAAGTACATAAAGTGGCATATGAGGTATATTCTCAGTTGAAGTTTATCATAAAAATAGTTGCTTATCTGGAGGAGTAACACCTTACTCTCGATTGCATCATCACCAACAAATCTCCTTCACCATATTCACAAAAAATAAATAAATCTCCTTCACCACCGAAGGACCAAGCATGACTATATGGGCAAAGAAACCCTCCTAATATTGTTCCAATTTTATGGGAGCAGTCACAATATTATTTTACAACATTCTTGTTTTCCCTCTTGTCTTTCGATTCTTAGACTAATCGTGGTTTAGATGAATTAAATGTTCAAGATAGTAGATGCAAGACGTTCTATCTGCTCCGTCAGAGAAATTCAATATATTTGATTGTGTGAGGATATATAATAAAGAGAGGGCTTGAGACTCCCTATTGCTTTTGTTTATTATTTATTCTAACACGACAATTCAATCTTATAGAATTATCTAGTGGGAGGTCATGACTTTCATGTGAGGTATGAATAAGAGATATCGAGAATTGCGAAACAAGCAATGCTCACTTGAATATTTTCTTTAAACGTAGAACAATGAAGAGGGACACACATGCAAATATACTATATTGGACATCTTTTATAATTGTGAACTCTCGTGGTATATTTTTGGACTTCGAACAAATTGCTTAGGATGGACATGTAATACAACATAATGAATGCGTGGTTGCATACTGAACATAGTTTTGATGTAAAACAACTCAGTGGAAGAACGAGGATAATGTGATAGTTTGATGACAAGTATATTGCACGTTAATTACCATGTGTGTTTACAATGAAACTGCAGTGATATATTTTGACTATTTTTTATACGTTTTCTTCTATGTTTAATGTAAATTTACCATGGTTTATAAAATAAAACTTCAAAAACTTGTCTTGGCAAAACACATGTTTATTTTCTACGACAGGAACACATCTTAAATTTTCATGGCAAAAAATATATTAAAATTACCATGGATACAAACAGGAAATGGTTTGTCATAGATATTTAGAAAAAATGTTGTTGGTCTATAAAGTAATTTTTCCATGGACACGAAAATAAGAGTCGCCACCGACGCATCACCATAGCACCGATGGCCGTTTCTCGCGACCCAGAACCCCCCCCTCCTCGGACCACCGCACATCGAGATGCATTCGAGAATATCCAATAAATAAAAATTACCATATCCCATGAGCTATATGCAAACAAGAATTGTTTTCTTCCACAAATAAGAATTTTACAGGCATGATTTGACAACAAAAAATCCCATGAGTTTGCCATGTGCAAAAAGAAAACAATGTATTGTGCAGAGCACTACTAGGAAAAGCACTTATAGTGGCGCCTTTTTTTTGCCTTTAGTGGCGCATTATAGATGCGCTACTAAGGACAAGCCACTAATAAGGGCTCAATAGTGGCGCATTTTAAATATGCCACCCCTAAGACTCTTAGGTGTGGCGCATTCTGAAATGCGATACTATTAAGCCTGTTATTAGTGGCGCATTCTGAAATGCGCCACTATTAAACCCCTTATTAGTGGCGCATTTTGTAGACGCGCCACCATTAACTTTTTTTGAATTTTGAATCTGGATCACGATTTTTTGCTCATTTTTTGCTCGTTTTGTTTTCCGAATTATGTCTCGTTCATCTAGCCAATTTTTTTCTCGTTTTATTCTCCGAACTAGATTGATGGAGGGCCATGAAAGGGAGGTAGGAGGAGGAGGAGGAGGCATGGAGGAAGGGAGGAGGAGGGGACATGGAGGAAGGGAGGAGGAGAAGTCATGGAGAAAGGGGAGAAGGAGGAGCCTTCGAGCCTTGTAGTCTTGGAAGAGGGGGAACCTTGGAGGAGGAGGAACAATGGAGGAGGGGAGGAAGAAGAAGACCCTGGAGAAGGAGTGACGAGGGGGTGACCCCACGACTCCTGCGTGTGAGGATACCTGGTGCCTATAAATACAAAAGGCCCGCTGGAAGTTTCGACAGGCCCACGACAGGCTCACTATAAGCACCGACGTAGGAGTCTGTGACCAATAAGGAAGTCAAGACTTGGCGTCCAAGACGAAGGATAGTTTAGGAAATCATCTTTGTAACCTGAGGAGGACTCCCCGCGACCCAGACTACTATATAAAGGCTGGGAGGGGCGACGCCTCAGGATATCCAATCTACAATCGAGACCTTTGGTCTTGAGCAAACTCGCCTAGACTTCCACTGTAATCGCCCCCTCGCATAATACAATCGAGCAGGAAGTGCTTCTCCTATTAGCCGACGAGTATCGCCAACCTGTTCCTTCTCTACAATTTAACCCAGGGTCCCTGACCATGGGATTTGCCGAGGCTAATCCTCCTCGATTGGCGCCGTCTGTGGGAACTACACAGGTTGGAATCATGATCTCGGCGGTCCCATCTCCAGCAAATCACAACTCAAGAGCTCGAGCAAGATCCAACCCACTAGAAGAACTCAAGTTCATTGCAAACCTCTCCATCGGACCACCAAGATCGCTTGGCCCGCAGCTAGGCCAAGTTCAATATTTCGGCGACTACCAAAGACGTCACCGACGGAAAAGAACTCGACGATCCAGAAGGCCAGCACAAGCCACGACCGCAAGGCCAACCAGGACGCTGGAACAAGTACAAGAAATCTGCACAGAAATCCCACTCGAGGAGTCTCCGTGTGTGACAGAAGCCTTGCCAGCCACTCGAAGACCCGCCGCCACCCGGACACCCGCCGCGGGACAGGACAGCGACTCTGAAACTCAGACCGGCGAGTACTACGACGCAGATCGAAGACCGGCTGAATTCGCCAAGTTTATTCGGAACCACTCGATCAACGACGGAATAGAGCTCGACCCAAGGTTCCACTCCCGCTCAAAAGACCACTCGCAGTCGTTCCAGGTCACAAGAAGAAGAAGGCACGCCGACTCCAGCAAGATCACATCCAAAGAACAACAATCGACTATTTCGAAGACGACTGGGGGCGCCTTAGGGCAGGCCACACTTTAAGAGATTGTCGTCTGTTCACCGAACTCTCCAACAGCCTCAAGGAAGAAAAGCAGCGTGAAGCCAAACGGGCTCGAGGAACCACGCAGCCTCCAGCACAAAATACAGAAGAACAATACCCTATGTTCCATGGACGAGTCTGCATGACCCAAGAAGGACGGCTCTCAAAAGAAAAACAGGACGCCCACACCCTGCAGACCCGAGCAGCCGAGGGCCTAAAAACAGCAGAAACCTACCATCTGTATGGCGCAGAGACCAACATTACCTTCTCACAAAGCGATCACCCACCCGCAATTCCAAGGCTAGGGCACGCACCGCTGGTCCTCCACACGCAGATCGGCGGTTATGACATGGACAAAGTTTTCATGGACGGAGGCTACAGCTTAAACATAATCTTCACCAGCACCTTACGCAAGATGTTGATTCCACGGTCACTCTGGAAGAAGTCAGGCGTCACAGTCTAGGGCATAGTTCCAGGCAAATCATCCTCCTCCCTCGGAGCAATTGAGCTCGATGTCATCTTCGGCAGCAAGGGAAACTTCCCAAGAAATGTCCTCAAGTTCGAAGTGCTCGACTGGCAGTCCCAATACCATGCCATACTAGGACGACCCGCATTTGCCCAATTTATGGCGGTTCCGCACTAGCGTACCTCAATCTCAAGATGCCAGGACCCTCAGGGGTCATTACTGTCAATGGGAGTTTCATCAAATCAGACCAATGTGACCAGGATTTTCACGAAGTTTCTGACACACTCGGAGCTCAGCAGCAGCTCGAAGAAATAGCCATGGTGACAGACAAGAGCGTCTTTCCACTGTCAAGCAGAAGAGAATCAAAATAATTTACCTGCGACTTCAGCGTCGACAACGATACAGTCGCCCATCAGGTGCACCCAATGGACCCAGACAAGGTGGTCCGAATCTATGCCCATCTCTCAGAAGAACAAGAAACTACCCTCATGGTATTCCTCCGCGAAGAATGGAAAATCTTTGCCTGGTGCCTGATGGCTTCTCGCCCCTCGTTGGTTACCCAAAGTGGAAGGTTGAGATGTAGAAAGGAGCAAATTTCCCTCGGTGAAGATACCAAGGTTTGTCTCCAGTAGGACTCCGACAACGACAGGAAGGTGACAACGGCGCCAGCAATTAGTCGATTGACGTAGACCTGCACACACAACAGATAACTTTGCTCCCAACGAGTACAGAGAGGTTGTCAATCCCTCCGGCCTTGTTGTTTACAAAGTATCAAACGCACGGGATAATAATGATAGCGATAGCAACAGAAAAGGAAATGAAGCAGAAAATAAATATCGGGTGTAAACAGTGGTGGAAATGTGGACCGGGGTCCCATGATGTTCACTAGTGTTGTCTCTCTCCCAAAAGACGATAAAATAGCCATGCGAGGTAAACAAATTACAGATGGGGAATTGACATGATTATGTGCGCAAACCAATGCTAACTATGCTATAAAGAAAGGAAGAGGCTCAAAAGCATGGGAGGTACTACTAATCATCCACCTTGAGATATCTATCCAGAACATCTCGCTGGTATTAAGTTGCGAATCCCACCCAAAGTGTAAACTCAAAGCAACAGACAACTGCATTAAAGAACTTTGCGTAAAGTAAACAATCCTTGCACCCGCAAGTACAAGCATCGTTGTTTTCTCCCTTGTGGCAACAACACATCTCCTAGACTCATGTTTCTGTCACTCAAGCTAGTCATCAGGGGGCATGAACCCACAATCATGCATAACGCTCCCTCTTGGAGTCACTACCTACTACTTAGCCAAAGTAATAAACAGCAACTGAGAACATGCAAGAATTACTCAAGAACATAAATATAAAAGAGGAGAATCAAATATATTACTCAAACACAATCTTAACATAGTCTCATAATCCATCAGATCCCAGCAAACTCAGCATAGCAACAGCAGAAAGATTACATATGTGCCTCGATCATGTAGGGCAGCTCACGAGGTCTAAAACCATGAAGAACAAAGAGGGGAGGATAACATCACATAGCTACTGATCATGGACCCATGGTCCAAGGTGGAATACTCACGGTTCATCCGGGAAGCATCCATGGTAGTGGAGAAGCACCCGGAGGTGGTTCCTCCCTCCGACAGGGTGCCGGGAAGAGGGCTCCTGGTGCTCCCGATCTTGGAAGCGCGGCGGCGCCGGAACAGAGGAGAGATCGTGAAAAAGGGTTCTGTTTTCGAGGGTTTCGGGACGAGAGGGATATATAGGCGAAGGGGCAGCCAGAGGTGGACCAGGGGCCCCAGGCGCCCCCATGGCGCAGCCTAGGGGGTGGCCGCGCCAGGTGGCCGCCTGGGCCACCCCTGGCTCCCCTCTGGTCCCACTTGGGATCTTCCCGAAGCTTCCTGTACGCTGATTTTTTCTATATTTTTCCCGGAATTTTTCTGGCACTTTAAGTAATGGGAAAACCTGAAATACAAAAACAGCAGAAAACAGGAACTGGCACTGGGGTGCACTGAGTTAATAGGTTAGTCCAAATATGAGCAAAAGTGTAAGGAAGTGCATCAATATCATAGCAATATCACACACAAGATGCATGGAGCAAACAGAAATTATAGATATGTTTTGGACGTATTAGTGCCCGGCCGATATGCCCGGAATACCACGAGAGTTCGCGGAGCACGCGCTACACATACACCCAAACACCAAGCCAGTAAAGCAGGCGTTGCGCCGATTCTCAGAGCCAAAGCGCAGAGCCATTGGAGAAGAGATCAACCGATTACTCGACACGCAATTGATCCGAGAGACAAAGAAGGCCACCTGGATCACAAACCCAGTCTTGGTGCCTAAAAAGGACACGGGCGTGCTACGGATTTGCGTTGACTACCGGCCCGTCAACAAACACTGCCCAAAGACCACTTTCCTCTGCCAAGGATAGACCAGATAATTGACTCCACCGCAGGATGCGATTTCCTATTCTTCCTCGACGCCTACTCAGGATACAACCAAATCAGGATGAAGGAAGAAGACGAAGAACACACCTCGTTCATCACCCCTAAGGCATATTCTCCTACAGAACAATGCCTTTCGGACTGAAAAACGTTGGAGCCACGTACCAACGGATGATGCATGCATGCTTGAGAGACCAAATCGGCAGAAACGTCCAAGTCTACGTTGACGACATCGTCATCAAAACGTACAGCACATACACGCTACTCGACGACCTCCGCGAAACCTTTGCAGCACTCAACAAATACAGAATCAAGCTCAACCCAAAAAAGTTCGTGTTCGGCGTCCCAGCCGGAAAACTGCTCGGATACATGGTCTCTGCTCGCGTACATGGTCTCTGCTCGGATACATGGTCTCTTCTCGGCTACATGGTCTCTGCAAAAAAGTCCAAGCAATCGCCAAGATGCAAGAACCAGTGAAGATCAAAGGCGTACAACAACTCACAAGAAGACTCGCAGCACTGAGCCGCTTCATCAGCAGGCTGGGAGAAAGAACCCTACCATTCTACCAGTTTCTCAGAAAAGGAGAAAAATTCTAGTGGACTGAAGAAGCTCGAAACGCATTCGTAGACCTAAAAAAGACACTACCAACACTACAAATCCTGGCGGTGCCCAAGGAACGAGAGCCCCTCTACCTCTACATAGGGGCGCGCATCAGCGTAGTCAGCACGACGCTCGTTGTTGAGCGCGCGGAAGGAGGCAAAGTCCAGAGCATACAAAGACCAATCTATTACCTCAGCGTGATCCTCACAAAATTTCAGCAGCGGTACCCGCACTACCAGAAGCTAGTATACGCCATCGTCATGACTTCAAGGAAAGTAACACACTACTTCGACGAACACCTCATCACGATTGTGAGCAGCGCACCACTCACAGACATCCTCAAAAACCCTGGAGCAACTGGCCGAGTCGCCGAATAGAACATCGAGCTCAGCCCCCGTGACCTGCAGTTCAAACATCGAACGGCAATCAAAGCCCAAGTACTCCCAGACTTCCTGGTCGAGTGGACAGAAGTGCAAACACCCGGCCCCCAGACCTGTGCAACTCATGGACAATGTTCTTCGATGGGTCAAAAAGACAACAAGGAGTTGGAGTAGGCGTCGTACTAATCTCGCCCAAAGGATCCAAACTCAGATACGTGCTCCAGATCAACTTCAGCAATGCCACAAACAACGAAGCAGAATACGAGGCACTTCTCCATGGCATGCGAATGGCAAAAGCTTGCGGCGCTACTCGTCTCTCAATCTACGGCGACTCCAACCTCGTCGTCCAGCAGGCAATGAGAGACTGAGAAGAAGTCACGGAGACATGGTAGCTTACCAGAAGCTCTACAACACCCTAGAAGGAGGATTCGACGGCTGCGAGCTAAACTACGTCACGAGAGAAAATAACACAGAAGCAGACGAGCTCGCAAACATTGGATCAACCCGAGGACCAATTCCCCCAGGAGTTTTCCTCAAAAGTATCAGCCAGAGGTCAATTAAAACCAAGGCATCCGCACCAGAGGAAGTCGTAGAGGATGACGAAACAAACGAACCAGCACAAGTGGCGGCTGCGAACTCAACCAATGACGCATGCAACAAAGCAGTCGAGGAAGCAGAGCCAGCCGCACCCGAAGGCCCAGCATGAACAAAATAGTTCCTCCTATTCCTAATTCAACCTTACCACAAGACGTCGTAGAAGCCCGGCGCATCAGTTGATGATCTAAAGCATTTACAGTAATCAACGGACAACTCTACAAGCGCAACATCTCCCAGGTCCTCCAAAAGTGCATCGAGGAAGAAGACGACAAAGCCCTGTTGCTCGAGATCCATGAAGGCACCTGCGGGCACCACGCGACCAGTCGCGCACTCGTGGCCAAAGCTTTTCGAGTAGGGTTCTATTGGCCAACCGCAATGCGAAACGCGGAAGACATCGTGCGACGCTGCATCGCCTGCCAAAAATTCGCCAACAGGCCACACGCCCCAGCATCAGAACTCAAAACCATACCACTATCCTGGCCGTTCGCCACCTGTGGACTCGACATGGTGGGCCCACACAAGAAATCCTAAAAAGGAGGACGAACACACCTCCTTGTAGCAGTAGACAAGTTCACGAAGTGGATCGAGGCAGTACCAATCACCAGCTCAACATCCCTCACGGCATTCAACTTCATCAAGTCCATCATCTTCAGATTTGGCGTACCACATAACATCATCACAGACAACGGTACAAACTTCAAAGCAGCAGAATTCCAGAACTTCTGCCAAGATTTGGGCATCAGAATCAACTACGCATCAGTCGCGCACCCACAGTCTAACGGCCAGGTGGAGAAGGAAAACGTCTTAGTATCTGGAGGAATAAAAAAGCGGCTCCTCGCACCACTCGAACAGGCTGCAGGCAACTGGGTAGAAGAACTCCCTGCAGTCATGTGGATCCTGTGCACCACCCCCAACGCCTCAACCGAGTACACACCTTTTTTCATGGTATATGGAGCAAAAGATGTGCTGACACACGACCTAAAGTTTGGAGCCCCCCGAATCTCGGGCTACGAAGAAGAAGAGGAAGAAGAAGCACTCCAGGATGATAAAGACGCCCCAGACGAAGCAAGGGACACAGCCATAGGAAGGTCAGAAGGATACCAAGACAAACTACGCACATACCAAAGAAGTCGCCTGCGGACTAGAACTTTCCGCAAAGGAGATCTTGTCCTACGACTAATACAAGAAAAGTCCACAAGCTTGCCCCGCAGTGGGAAGGACCCTTCATAATCTCAGAGGTTATAGGAGGAGGTGCATACAGGTTGAAGAACCCGAAGACCGACGAAGACATGGGAAACCCGTGGAACGTGGAAAACTTGCGCCTGTTCTACCCATAGTCTACCCATAGGCACTATCAACAGTATTGGCAGCAACACAATCGGGAACTCATGTAAAACTCGAAGCAATAAAGGAAGATGATGCCCAAATAATACTACTTAAAGCACTCGGGAGCTCAAGCACAGCTTCCCCCCGAGAGACGCTATTTTCCCTTATGTGACACTACTTAAAGAAGTCGGGGGCTCGAGCACAGACTCCCCCCGAGAGACGCTATTTTCGCTTACACGACGCTACTTAAAGCACTCGGGGGCTTGAGCACAACCTCCACCCGAGAGACGCTATTTTCGCTTACGCGACGCTACTTAAAGCACTCGGGGGCTCGACCACAGCCTCCCCCCGAGAGACGCTATTTTCGCTTACGCGACGCTACTTAAAGCACTCGGGGGCTCGACCACAGCCTCCCCCCGAGAGACGCTATTTTCGCTTACGCGACGCTACTTAAAGCACTCGGGGGCTCGAGCACAGACTCCCCCCAAGAGACGGTATTTCTCTTAAACAACGCTACTTAAAAACACTCGGGGCTCGAGCACGAATTTTCCACCGAAAGGCATCGCTTCCGCCAACGTAACCTCACTCAAAATTTCTTTCCATCAGCACACTTTATTCCCCAAAGATAAGGATAAAACAGGCATCGGATAGAGAAACTTGTTAGTCTTTACCTGATCACAAGTGATCACCTAAAGACTCGAGGGCTACTCCCATCGGGAGCGCTGCCGCGCACCCGATTAGTCGCAAGAAAGGTATGATCGAATAAAGCTCATAGTCTACGTCCGAATTCACAACTCGAACAAAGATTCAGGGGCTACTCCCATCGGGAGCGCTGCCGCGCACCCGATAGTTGTCAAAGGACTCGAAGTCAGTTCTCATTTCAAAGGACTCGAAGACAATTCTCATTAAAAAGGACTCGAAGTCAGTTCTCATTACAAAGGACCCAAAGACAGTTCTCATTACAAAAGACTCGAAGACCTCAAGTTACATATCAGAGACATATCAGTACAAAGTTTCCACCACATATCAAAGTTTATAAAGGGACCCGAGCAGCTACCAACAGGACTACAGTACCATTCAGGGAATTATGACTTCTACATGTGTGCTCATGCTGAGATAATTGGCACTTTCAGCCTACATCTTGATGAGCATCATCACAGACAAAGTAAAAACTAAGCCTGCAAAGAAGCAAGTCGGTTCCCTCCAGTTCTACAAGGTGCCTTGCCTACCGACGCGTCCATTTGAAAGATAGCTTGACGTCGAGCTCCTCCTTATAAATAGAAGATCAAGCACCACTGGCCGAGGGGTCGGCCGAAGATGAAGCCACTGGAGAAGTAGACGAAGGATTCCTCGACCCACTAGAACTGTCGCTGCTCGTTTCCTCCCAGTACGGATCCAGACGATTGCCACCGGCATCAAAAGCACGAACAGTGAGAGTGTCTTCACCATCGAAACAACAGCAAAGGCTCTCCCCGTCACGTAGGTTAAGCCAACGCAAAAATGCCCTCCAGCCAGATCCAAGAAAAATAAGGAATGAATTATCAACTTCCAGTTCCACCAAAGAGGAAGATCGAGCACACCCTTGAAGTCGGAGCCAAAGACCCCTCAAATTGAGCTCAGAAACAATAGAGGCAAATGAGAACGGAAGAGGGATCCGAGTAGAGGTCCGGCTAAGAACACGCAAAAGGAAATCATAGCGCCAAACACCCTCCTCCATGGAAGAAGAGGAAGGCGCCGTCATAGCTCCATGACGTCCACCGCGCGAAGAACGAGGTGTGCAGCCACCACGGCCAAACCGACCACAACCTCGGCCAACCACACCGCCACCACGCCTGGGCGCCATGTCAAGAAGAATAAGAAGGGAAAGCGAGGAGAAGAGCAGATGCCAAGCCCAAGCAAACAACAACATGCATATATAGCACAACCCAAGGGCAAACCTGGAAAACACACAGAAGCCCAGGCGATGCCATCATTAATTCAAAGACCAACGCACCAAGCGTTACGAATTCCAACACAAGATGCCTTTCCATGGTCAACATTACTTAAAAGACACATTAAATCTCGTGTGCTTCCCATACATGCCTTGGAAATCCAATGGGCAGCAGCAGCACAACGTCCAAGCTCTCATCATGACCGATCAGGAGATGCGACGGTTCGAAGACCACGTAACATCAGCACATCGGTCACCAAGGAGCAATTATTACGATGCTTATCCTTGCAGCATCCCAAGAAGAACGATTCAAGATAAAAGCAACGGGAAAAATAAAGACCGACAAAGCTACCTATTTCTTGGTCCCAAATATTCTGATTTTTTGCTCCAAATTTTTTTACTCCCATCGGGAGTACCTTTATTAAAAACAGAGCAACTCGAGAGTTCAGTTGCTCCCTCACCCAGAAGACAAAGGTGTGCTCAAGTGACCACTCGCACCAACAGTAATTACGGCGTTTACAGAGTTTCGGGTGATCTCTCACCCAGAAGGCAAACATATACTCGAGTGACCACTCGTGCTGGCAAAACGGCGCATCTCCAGAATTCGGGTGCTCCCTCACCCAGAAGATGGCAAAGCATTCGAGTGACTATTCAGAAGACTCGAAGATAATTTACACACGCACTTGACGAACACACGAGTGGGCACATTCTTATCGACTCCTCGCTTGAGCTCGTAGAAAGTTCCGCGAGTGACTACTAATAGCTCACTTGATTGTTTATTCCAAGTGGGTGCATCTCTAATAAGGCTCTGTGCCTCTGTAAAAATGATGCCTGGGCTGCGACTCGCTGTATCCAGATTCCACGCAAGCTTAGCGTGTAGGTAGGACCCCGTTGCGCAGTCGGCCGGGCCGGCACTTGCCACAGCGCGACTTCACTCCCGACGTTTTCCATGCGCTTGCATGATAGAAAGATGAGCCGATAACGGACGCGTTAAGGCTATTTTCTGGGGCTGGCGGCATTGATCCTATAAGACCTCCAACGGCATGGAATTTGCTAGACACTGGTCGTTTCTAGGTTTGTGTCGAGGGACACGGGCTTGATTGGGCTACTGAGGGATTTTCCACTAGTGCAATTCACCACGGCGCGACCAGTCGATTACCTTGGCCCTTTTAGCTTATAATCCCTCGAATAAACATTGTCATGGCTAAAACTGCCAACGACTCGCAGCCGTGCTGCACATATAAAGGCAAGACGATGATGGATTCGAGTCCCTGCGCGACTCTTCGAGTCCCCCAGGCACTCGGGGGCTACTGACGAGGAGGTGACCCCACGACTCCTGCGTGTGAGGATACCTTGTGCGTATAAAGACGGAAGGCCAGCTGGAAGCTTTGACATGCCCACGACTGACCCACTCTAAGCACCAACGTAGGAGTCTGCGACCAATATGGAAGTCTAGACTTGGCGTCCAAGCTGAAGGATAGTTTAGGAAATCATCTTTGTAACCTGAGGACACCCCGCGACCCAGCCTAGTATATAAAGGCTGGGAGGGGCGACGCCTCAGGATGTCCAATCTACAATCGATACCCTTGGTCTTGAGCGCACTCGCCTAGACTTCCACTGTAATCGCCCCCTCGCATAATACAATCGAGCAGGAAGTGCTTCTCCTGTTAGCCGACGACTATCGCCAACCTGTTTCTTCTCTACAATTTAACCCAGGGTCCCTGCATGGGATTTGCCGAGGCTAATCCTCGTCAAGGAGGAACCTTGGAGAAGGAGCCATGTAGGCGGGGAGGAGGAGGAGGCATGGAGGAGAAGGGTGCCATGGAGAAGGTGGAGAGGGGGAGGAGATAGTGGGGGAGAGGAGGATAAGAATGAAGAGGTAAGGAGGAGAAGAATGCCGGCCGACCATTATATACTCCTTATGGGTGGCGCACAATGCAAAATGCGCTATCATTGACTTTTTTTTAATTTTTTGGTTTATTTTGAATTTTGAAGGCGGGAAGATCCTTAATAGTGACGCATTTTGCAGGGTGTGGCACTACTAAGTTTGATTTTTTGAATTTTTTTGCCTCCAAATCTTAAAAGCATCATAACTTTTTTTTCTGTTAGGTTTTGAATTCGATGTAACTTTTTGAGTAGATGATTTTTCATATAATTTTTTTATTGGAGTTCGTATGCAAAAATTATGTCCATTTTACAAATTCTAGAGAGATTTTGCAAAAAACTCAAAATTCATGTTTGTTAATTTTCCTAACAACTAGACCACATATCACATGGGAATCTCAAAGGATTATATTTTTTTATATTTCTATCATTTTATTTTATTTTTTTAGGGCTGAAAAATCTATCCACAGGGGGGTGTCTTTGAGTTTTGAGAATTTTGGGCACCTCACATTTCTTGAGGTCAGTAGTGGCGCATATGAAAAATGCGCCACTAATAATTCCTCAGGGGTGGCGTATTTTCAAAATGCGCCACTAATAATTTCTTAGTGTGGCACATTTTCAATATGCGCCACCCATAAGCTCTTATTAATGGCGCATTTTGCAAAATGCGCCACCCCTAAGATAATTAATAGTGGCGCATTCACTAATAAAAGGATCTAGTCTGGCCTAGTCTTTGGGGTGACGCATTTAAAAAAAATGTGCCACTAATAAGAGCTTTTGTGTGGCGCATTTTTAACCAGTGCGCCACCCTTTACAAGTAGTGGCACATTACACACCAAATGCGCCACTAATAAAGAGTCCTCCTATAGCCTTTTCTCTAGTAGTGGAGATCCATCTCAACCTGTTTAAAAAAATCTAAAAAAAAGAAAAAATTGCGATGCGGTGAAAAATCTATTGCACCATTGTAACCATGGTAAATTTTCCATTTCTACTCAAAATAGCCATGTACAACATTTCAACAAAAAAGTTGCTATATTCCACACAATATCATGTCCTAAGTATAAGAATTGTCATGTTCTATGAATAAAAATTGCCATGTCTAACGAATACAAATTCTATGTCCTACGAATAAACATTGTCACATCCTACAATAATATTTTTCATGTCCTACAAATAAGAATTGACATATCATACTAATAAGAATTGCGATGTCCTATGAAAAAGAACTTCCATGTCATATGAATACGAATTTACGTATGCTACGAATAAAAACATGTCATGTCCTAAATTTTTTTTTCTATGTCCTACGAATAAGAATTGCCATGTCCTACAAAAATAAGAATTTTTCAAGAATGATTTAACAAAGAAAAATGCTATGAGTTCGCAATGTGTATAAATAATAATTACTAGGGTCAGTTACTAAAATTCTTATTTTGATACCATTGCCTTGATCAATTATTAAAATTTTCATGGCCAGTTACTAAAATTGCAATGGTGAATTACTATAAAATATACATGATTCATGATTTTTTCGCAATGATTTATAAATAAAACTACGAAAACTTGTGTGGCCATATTAAACCAGCAATATTATATTTATCATGGACACACAAAAGGAAGGATGATGGTACCTGCCACACGTCAGTACAGAAGGGGTGGTAAGCCTTAAATTTTTTATGGCAATTTTATCGCGCGCGGGTTGGACATGTGCAAGTCAATTTGATCCTCTCCCTTTAGATTTTGAGCACTCATGCAATGAATGAGCGCGAGCAAGATTAGTTGGCATCTAGAATGGAAAAGAGAATAAATGATGGGGAAGGAACTAAAAAAGGTATGAAAGTCTCACACCAATGAGGACAACCCTAGGTTAGGGTAGCCCTAATGGTAGATATGGTGTGAGGAGTAGGGATGGCCATGCAACGAATGCTCAACTGAACTATGAGTAAGAAAGTTATCCAATAGAACTAGTGGGGGTGTATCAAATTCGCTTGATTATGAAGATCTAGAGATCTTTTGAGGAGGCTCATCATTGGAATATACAAGCCAAGTTCCATAGAGATCTTTGAAGCACAAGTGTGGATCTTTTAAAAGTAATAGTAATGTTACCCCCTTCTCTCTTTTTATTTTCGTTTTTCTCTTTTTTCTCTTTTATTATTTTGTGACCTCTTTGCATGTTTCTATTTATCTATCTTTTTTCCTGTTTGGGACATTTTCATCTGTCCTCTTTTGGCATCTCTTATTTGTGTACTCTTTGAAACCTTTTCCTCACTTAAGAGCAACACTCTATATATCTATATCTCTTATAAATCAAAACCCCACTAAAATGTATTTATGGTGTCTATCTCAACATGCAAGCTATCCACATCACACACTAATTTAGCCAATCATTTGTCCATGTCATCCACTAAGAAAATCTCAGTAAGATGCATGCCTTTATGGTATCTATCTCACCATGCAAGCTATCCACATCACCCACTATTCTACACAATCATCTGTCATATGTCATTCACTTTCATTTACATGGATCTTATATTCTTTCAATTTACATTGTAGAGTTCTTATAGAAATTTCCGCTGCACACTACTATGAAAAACGCTACTAGTAGCACCCCATAAATGGATACTAGTAGCGCCCCCGGGCGCGCTACTACTAGCACGCTACAACTAACTTGTAGTAGTAGCGCGTGTTTGCCCGCGCTACTACTAGTTCTGATAGCAGTAGCGCTCCTCTTGTCCACGCGCTACTGGTAAATAGCAGCAACGCCCTCTTTATTCGCCCTCTACTACTATTAATTAAAAAAAAATTCTTGTCGGTGTCCGTGCTCCGGCAGTCGCGCCGATGGCCGCGGGGCAGGGTGGGGAAGACGGCGGCTCTGCAGGGCGGCGAGGTTGCGCGCGATGGGGCGGTGAGGAGGAGGTCACCCAGAGGAGGAGCACCATGAGGAGGAGGTCGTCGAAGGAGGTCGCTGTCGGGACCCGGGGTTAGTGTATGCAAGCCTCGCTACAACACAATCATATGGAGAGCCGAGAACCGTACCCACTTGTCTAAGCAAACAAGGCCAAGCACAGAACGTTCTCGGAAAGCATCGAACGTGAGGGGCATCCCATCCAGGCCGGATGATCAACTGAAATGGGTCCTCATCGTCCGCACACAAGTCTAAATGATATGGGTGGTGAACTCCCATACTCATAGACAAGTCGCCTCAACCATACTATCGATTGTATTATAACCCTTACATAGACTTACTCCAGCCCGATCACTTAGTTGGGGTCTAGGGAGGGCTCGATCATACATCATAGTGTGCACGAGACAGAGTCTCGAACAATCGCATCGCGATGCCCCAAGCTGCGCACATCTAAGGGCCACTTGGTGTATAAAAGACCGCCAGCCAGATCACAACTAAGGTCTCGAAAACCCATACTAAGACATGCATGTTATAAACATACACGCATCACACATGCCTTGTATGAACAACAGGTATCATTGCAATTCTCTACAAAGTATATATCTTTATTAAAACTCTTACAGAGTGCACACAGAGATCACAAGTATGTGATCCAACATTACAACAAATAAGCGGAAGCAAGTAGGTCTGAGTACAGACAAGTTTAACAAATGGCTTAGAGAAGCCTTATCTAAAAACAAGCCCTCCACGAGGGAACCAGTCGTCTGACTGGGACTACACTAGCTTGGTCTAGGTCTGAGTCTTCATTCTTCGAGCTTCAGGTAGAAGTCACCAACGGGGTCGGTGGGTTCATCTAAAACATAGATTAAGCAAACGTGAGTACAAAATCGTACTCAGCAAGACTTACATAGGAGCTATACTACTCATGCATATGTATCAAGGTAAAGGGAGGTGGGGTTTCACTTGCAGAAGTGCCAGCTTTGACTTGGCTAGTCCTGAACTACGAGTACCAGACTTGAGGTAAGAAGCGTACACGAGTCCACTACATCTCTTCAACCAATTACACCAGTATGGTTACTTCCTCGACTTCCCCACGAGAAGCACACCATAGCACTCACGCTTATCTTGGTGTGTTTTAGAAGTATCCAGTTCAAGTTGTCTAATAATCAAGCTAAGATTTCCAAGCAGTCCTTAACCGCGGACGCGGCTATTCGAATAGTTTTGTTAACCTTGCAAGGGTGTACCGCTACACACACGTGTCATCAGTTACCGCCTTTTGCATGTCACCGTTCAAGAGGTGACAGCGATGATGCCACCACAACAATTCGCCCACAGCTCCGTTCTAGTCCAGAGAGTCGCCTATCTGAGGGGGATCCGTATGGAAGTCCGGCCGAGGTTCCAGTACAGCCTCAAACGATGTGTGCAGGGTCCCAAGCCGGTCTTGAAAAGTCGTTCATCCACTTCGCAGACCGTGCCACAGCCCTACCAGAACTCCGAACTACTGCGACTCTTGGTGTTCGAACGGGGTGAGGTACTAGGATGAGAGGGGTCAGTGAGCCCAATGTGTGGTTGTACTCTTCTTCTTGGATCACCACACAAGAACTCGGGCTTAAGGCGGTGTTCAACGAGACAACCCACTGTGTACTCCTACACAGCCTCTCATCGTTCACCTTGTATTAGGGTAGATTCACCAACACGTTTCACTTTCATCAACACCATGTTTATCATCATCCCGACTCACATCATAGGCAACCTCATTGTACCACTAAGCATGCAATAAGCAGTAACAGTTGCAGGGGCCACATGATATCAACCAACTCCCACATCTGCTAGGATTGTGGTTTGCTTACTACTGTGACAAGATGATAGGTCATGCAAGGGATATGGGTTCAACTATGCGATAGAAACGTTATCATGGTGATCATCCTAAACAATGCATAAGCGAGACATGAGAGGGAAGTGGGATTTTATCGACATGATCAATGGGGGTTTGCTTGCCTTGCTGACGAGGTTCAGTCACGGGGTCTTCAACGAAGGGGGTGATCTCGAGCTCCGGATCCACTTCTATCCGAGCAAACAATATAAACAAAGCATAAATAAGTTGCAATTCTCAAGCACATGATTAATTTGTCAAATGATGTGAATTGTATTGGTGTGATCTAGGTTTCATTTGCAACAAGTTAATTGAAGTTGATTTGAAAGTGAATTCAAATTCAAACTCCAAATGTATTTAAATTGGTCCAAGTTGCATTTGCTAGCATTTGTATTTTGTAGTCCAAATGATCATGTGTGGGATAAGCTTCTGAAGTGTAGGTGAAATGTAGCATAATTTCATGGTCCAAGTTGCAAGATCAAATGATTTGAATTTGAATTAAATTCAAATAAACCAAATGACATATGCTACTGATCCCATTTTAAAATCAACTCCAAAAAATTTGAAAGTTGCATATTTGGAAAGATAATTTTCGCCTGATCATTTTTCATATATTATTTGTTATATTTGGAGTTAGGATGAATTAATTATGAATTTCCAAAGTTTGCCGTATTTTCTGGAATTTCTGTAATAACTTAAATCTCTGGAAAAACCTTTATTGCGTCACTGCGGTGTCATGCTGGCGTCAGGGGGTTTGACCCGAGTCAAACTGACAAGGGGCCCCACTGGTCAGCCAAAGTGGGGGTTAACACGTTTTAATTAAAACTTAATTTGAATTAGAGGGGGCTGGCCCCACCTGTCAGTGGCCCAAGGCCTAACTAAACAGGGGTTAGCCCCCTAATTAACGTGCCTCGCCGGCGGCTAGCCGCCGGTGGCCACGGGCACGGCGGCGTTGCACGGGGAAGGCGTCCCCGGCCACGGTTGGAAGCGCTGCGGGCACCAGAAGACAGCCCGTGCCCGCGCACGTCGACAGGTGCTGGAGAGGGCCACCGGGAGGCGCCGGAGGTTGGACGGCGACGAGTTCCGCGGCGACGGAGGCACGGGCGTGGGCGGCGCGACGACACAGAGCGCGGGACGACACAGCCATGGGCTCCTTGCACTCCTGGAGACTCCAGGAATCTCACAGACAACAAAAGGAGGACAGAGGGGCACGGAGCTGAGCTCTACGTCGGCCATGGCGGCGGTCATCGTCGGCTCTCATGCCGGTGCTAGCTACGAGACGCAATCCGAGGCAAAAACATGGGGCTTTGGAGCGCCTTCTCACCAGGAGCTTGATGGAGTCGATGAAGATCTCGGGGAGGACGTGGTGGCGACGGATTCAACAGCGAGCTCCCGCGGCTCCGACGAGATGGCGACGGCGATACCGGTGGCTGCAGGGGCTCCGGCTTCGATTCCCTTTTCACGGTGATGAAGACGACGGTGGGGAGCTCGATGGACAAAGTGGGGAAGCTCTTCGTCGTCGTTGGCCACGGTCTCGGACTACGGTGGCCGGCGGAGATCTCTCGGGGCGGTTTGGAAACGAAGCAGAGAGAGGAGGAGAGCGAACGCGAGGAGAGGGGAAAGGTGCAGGCAATCGTTGCGCGTCTCCTGGCGAGGAGATGAGGTCCAGGGGGGCTTGAAGCCTCTCGGCGTCGAGGTGGCGCCACGGCCACGTCCTGCCTCCACCGAGCAGCTTGGCTCGGCGGGGAAGAAGACGACAACGGTTCGGGGGTGGGCTGGGCCAGGCCAAGGTAAGCTGGGCCTCGCCTGAAGCGCAAGGTAAGCTTTGCCTGCCTTTTTCTTTTTATTTAATTCTGTGCTATTTGTTCTGCCTAGAAATAAAATACCTAGGAATTTTATTAAATGCCCCAAATTTTTATGTGGCCTCAAAAAATAGAGATCTAGCCACTCATAACTTTTGGGCATTTTTGAAATTCAAATAATTTGAATTTCAAGTCAAATAGGGTTGTATTTAATTTCCAAAGCCACTGTTTGAATATTAGAAAATTCCATGAGCATGGGATTGCTCCCAAACCATTTTTAAAATGATCAGCACCATTTATAGGAATTTTCCAAACATTCAAATGATTTTTGGAAAAAGATTTTTATCTGGCCATTTGATTTAAATTCCCAGGGCTTTTCTTTTCCCCAATTTTGATTTTTTTTTTGAATTTTTCACATGATGCAAGATGACTTTGATCCTAGCACATTACCTAACAGAGGGTTCTGACAACTCGCCCCCACTCAAAAGAATCTCGTCCCGAGATTCAGAAGTCCGCGGGAGGAAGGAGGGGTACTCGGCACTGAGACGGTCTTCACTTTCCCACGTGGCTTCTTTCTCTGAGTGATGTGACCACTGAACTTTCAGAAACTTGATCTTCTTTCGGCGAGTGACATGCTCTGCTGAATCAAGAATACGAACAGGGTATTCTCGATAAGAAAGGTCATCTTGGAGATCAAGCGTTTCATGGTCGACTTCGCGGATGGGGTCCTTGAAGCAACGCCTGAGTTGTGACACATGGAATACATCATGTACTCGGGAAAGGTGAGGGGGTAGTTCGAGTTGGTAGGCAACTTCTCCATGTTTGGCAAGAATGCGGAAAGGTCCGATGTAACGTGGGGCCAACTTGCCTTTGATACCAAATCGTTGGGTTCCCTTCAGAGGAGTGACCCGAAGGTAAGCCTTCTCATCCAGATTGTAGCTCTCTTGCCTATGATGACGATCATAGTAGCTTTTCTGACGAGACTGGGCGGCTTTCAATTGATCACGAACAATGCGAACTTGCTCTTCTGCTTCCTTGATCATGTCCTGTCCAAAGAATTGTCTTTCACCGGTTTCTGACCAGTTAAGGGGTGTTCGACATCGTCGTCCATAAAGGAGTTAAAAAGGAGCCATGTTCAGACTAGATTGAAAACTGTTGTTATAAGCAAATTCGGCGAATGGAAGAGACTTCTCCCAATTCTTTCCGAATGAGATAACACAAGCTCTGAGCATGTCTTCAAGAATTTGGTTAACCCTTTCGACTTGACCGCTAGACTGAGGTTGGAAAGCCGTACTAAAGGAGAGATGAGTTCCCATAGCACGTTGGAAGCTTCCCAAAAATCTAGAGGTGAAAAGGCTACCACGATCAGAATTGATTTCGAAAGGAACACCATGAAGAGACACAATTCTAGAGACATACAAGTCTGCTAACTGGCTAGCAGTTATAGACTCGCGAACTGGAAGGAAGTGAGCAACTTTGGAAAGCCTATCTATGACAACGAAGATGGCATCGTTTCCTTTTTGGGTTTTTGGAAAGCTGGTGATGAAGTCCATACCGACTTTGTCCCATTTCCACTCTGGAATAGGCAAAGGTTGAAGTGTACCAGCAGGTCTTTGGTGTTCGGCCTTAATGCGACGACAAACATCACATTCGGCAACAAATTGAGCAATGTCTCTCTTCATCCTAGTCCACCAAAATCTCTGGCGTAGATCTCGGTACATCTTTGTGCTACCGGGATGAATTGAGAGGGGTGTGTCATGGGCTTCCTTGAGGATGAGTTGCCTTAGTTCCCTATTCTTAGGTACTACCAAACGATTTCCAAAGAATACCGTTCCCTTGCTATCTGTGGAGAAACATTTAGCAACTCCTCTAGCAATGTTCTCCTTGATCCGGCGAACACCTCGTGCACGCCTTTGGGCAACTATGATTTGACCCTCAAGAGTTGGTTTCGCCACCAAGGTAGAAAGATAGCCATGAGGAACAATCTCAAGATTAAGCTTTCGAAATTCCTCATGAAGAAGTGGTTGATACTGCTGTAACATGAGGTTGTTACAGTACGACTTAGGACTTAGTGCATCAGCCATGACATTGGCTTTGCCTGGGGTGTAAGAAATTCCTACGTCGTAATATTTTATCAACTCAATCCAGCGTCTTTGCCTGAGATTAAGATCTGGCTGGGTGAAAATATATTTGAGGCTTTGGTGGTCGGAATATATCTCACAACGATTACCAAGGAGGTAATGTCGCCAAGTTGTCAGGGCATGAACTACGGCAGCGAGTTCAAGGTCGTGGGTAGGATAGTTATCTTCATGTGGCCGCAACTGGCGTGAAGCAGAAGCTACCACATGTCGATCTTGCAGAAGTATGCATCCTAACCCTTGCCGTGAGGCATCACAAAAGATCTCGAAATCCTTTTTGGTGTCTGGAGGTGCAAGTACGGGTGCAGAAGTCAACCTTCTTTTTAGCTCTTGAAAGCTTTCCTCGCACTTGGGAGTCCATAGGAATTTCTTATCTTTCTTGAGGAGTTCAGTAAGAGGCTTTGCAACTTTAGAGAAATTCTCGACGAAGCGACGGCAATAGCTGGCTAGGCCAAGAAAACTCCTAACTTGCTTAACCGGTTCAGGTGGAGTCAAGTCAAGGACGGCCTGAACTCTCTCGGGATTCACAGCAATGCATTTTGCAGAAATCACGTGCCCTAAGTAGGTCACTTCTGGTAGCCAAAATTCACACTTGGAGAATTTAGCATACAGGCGATGCTCTCTAAGTTTCATTAATACCAGCCTTAGGTGTTCGGCATGTTCTTCTTCATTCTTCGAGTATATAAGGATGTCATCGAGGTAAACCACGACGAACTGGTCCAAATACTCCATGAAGATCGAGTTCATCATGCGTGAAAAAGTGGCGGGGGCATTGGTTAAACCAAAGGACATGACGGTGTACTCATAAAGACCATAACGAGTAGTAAAAGCCGTTTTGGGAATGTCCTCGTTTCGGATCTTGATTTGATGATAACCTAATCTCAAATCCATCTTGGAGAAGACAGAGGATCCTGCAAGTTGATCATAAAGATCATTGATCCTGGGCAGTGGGTATTTGTTCTTTATCGTCGCTAAATTTAGCGGGCGATAGTCTACGCACATCCTTTCTGTTCCATCTTTCTTCGTTACGAACAGAACGGGGCAACCCCATGGCGATGAGCTAGGGCGGATGAAGCCTTTCTCCAACAAAGCTTCCAGTTGGGTTTTAAGCTCAGCTAACTCACGTGGGGCCATTTTGTATGGGCGTCTAGAAATTGGTGCGGTTCCTGGGGCAAGATCTACAATGAATTATACACATCTGTCGGGTGGCATGCCCGGCAGCTCTTCAGGAAAGACATCCGGGAAGTCACGAACCACCGGAACATCTTCAAGGTCGGGAAGGGGAAGCACATTCAAAGAATGCACCTGGGTTCTTGTTCTTGGTGAGGAGTAAACTATTGTCTCGCCTGAAGGGTGTGTAAGTCTAACTGACTTGGCTGTACAATCAAGAAAAGCATGTTGTCTTGATAACCAATCCATACCAAGGATGACATCAATGTCTGAAGACTTGAGGGCTATGAGTGAAGCAAGGAATACTAAACCCTCAATTGCAATTTGATTACCATGGCTTACTCTATTAGTTTGCCACTTGGAACCAGGAGTTTGAATGATCATAGGGGTGAACATTTCTTCAAAGGATACATCATGACGAAGTGCATAACTTTCCGACATGAATGAGTGAGATGCTCCTGGATCGAAAAGGACAGAAGTGGGAACAAAATTGACTGGGAGCGTACCAAGAATGACGTCAGAAGTACCATCAGTTTCCTCAGCTGAGATTTGGTTCACACGTCCAAGATTTTCTGAGGTGGATGGCTTGGAAGTGGAAACCTTCGGGGGTGGTTTGGCACGAACAGTGGGGTTTCCTTTGGCATGGGGTGGAGCATTTTGGTTGACGGGGCACTCAAGAGAGTAGTGACCAGGCTGGCCACATCTAAAGCAGGCTCCAAAGATAGTGCGGGGAGCTGGGTTGTTTGGTGGAGCTGGTGGACGAGGCGGCACAAGGGATGGCCTCGGTGGGTTGTTTTGGTGGATCAAACTGTTAGGAATCCAGATCATACGCTTCTGAGGGCGTGAACTGGAAGAAGGGGCAAGCTCAAGAGCATGCTTGCGAGACTTCTCGAAAACTTCATTGCCATGCTTAGCTCTGAAGGATCTGTTGACTAAATCCTCAAAGGTGGCAAATTCGATGAGGTTGAGATCATGACGAAGGATGGGGCTAAGTCCCTTACGGAACCTTGCCTGCTTTCTGGCAGCGGTGGTGATCTCATCTTGGGCATACCGAGCAAGAAGGTTGAATTCCCTCACATACTCATGAATGGACATCTCTCCTTGATTCAGATTGCAGAACTCTTCCTTCTTGCGCTCTATCAATTCATCCAGAATGTGGTACCCTCGAAAGGCAACACAAAACTCTTGCCAAGTCACTACGTGACCATCTGGCTGCATAGCAACATAGTTCTCCCACCATTGAAGAGCAGCACCTTCCAAGAAGTATACCGCGAAAATGACTCGGTCATCGGGAGCAACATGTGCAGTATCAAGCTTACGCTCGATGGAACGGAGCCAATCATCAGCTTCAAGGGGCTCAGAAGAACATCGAAATACCGGTGGCTTGAGGAGGATGAAGTCCTGAATGCTGACCACCACATTACGATGGTGGGCGGTATTCTGCTCGATGAGCTCCAAAAGGCGTGTTTGATCACGTCTATTCCGCTCAGCTTCCATCATGATTTCCCCCGCAGAAGGCGGGGTTGGAGGTTCATCATCATTTCGATTCCGATCACGGTCTCGATTCCGATGAACAACACTACGAGTTCCACCTGACATCCTGTGTGATAAAAAAATCAACAATCAGAACAGGTTGTACGATGGAGGCAAGGATAAAAGGATATGGTTTCAGAAGGAGAAGACTATAATGCAAAGGCAATGATTCAAAGAAACACGGAACAAATCCGGCAGCATAACGGCTACACTGGGATGGAAAATGAAACAACCTCGAAGAAATTGGACAGAACTTCTTCAAGGAACTCAAAATACGGAGACTCTGGACAACCACAACCATCCTACGGCTATAAGGAGGCAATCAACAAGATGTTCTAGTAAGACATAGATGAGCCTAGTCCTATCATCCCGTAGAAAAGGTAAGGGTGACTCAGAACTCAGAACGATGAGGGTAAGGAGAAAAAGAAGCCTTACGTTGTTCCCTTATAAACCCAGAATAACTACATAACTATAGAGTGCTAGACTCGACTTCGGCCAAGGCTGATAATCCTACAGTCAGTCCTGCTCTGATACCAAGTCTGTCGGGACCCGGGGTTAGTGTATGCAAGCCTCGCTACAACACAATCATATGGAGAGCCGAGAACCGTACCCACTTGTCTAAGCAGACAAGGCCAAGCACAGAACGTTCTCGGAAAGCATCGAACGTGAGGGGCATCCCATCCAGGCCGGATGATCAACTGAAATGGGTCCTCATCGTCCGCACACAAGTCTAAATGATATGGGTGGTGAACTCCCATACTCATAGACAAGTCGCCTCAACCATACTATCGATTGTATTATAACCCTTACATAGACTTACTCCAGCCCGATCACTTAGTCGGGGTCTAGGGCGGGCTCGATCATACATCATAGTGTGCACGAGACAGAGTCTCGAACAATCGCATCGCGATGCCCCAAGCTGCGCACATCTAAGGGCCACTTGGTGTATAAAAGACCGCCAGCCAGATCACAACTAAGGTCTCGAAAACCCATACTAAGACATGCATGTTATAAACATACACGCATCACACATGCCTTGTATGAACAACAGGTATCATTGCAATTCTCTACAAAGTATATATCTTTATCAAAACTCTTACAGAGTGCACACAGAGATCACAAGTATGTGATCCAACATTACAACAAATAAGCGGAAGCAAGTAGGTCTGAGTACAGACAAGTTTAAAAAATGGCTTAGAGAAGCCTTATCTAAAAACAAGCCCTCCACGAGGGAACCAGTCGTCTGACTGGGACTACACTAGCTTGGTCTTGGTCTGAGTCTTCATTCTTCGAGCTTCAGGTAGAAGTCACCAACGGGGTCGGTGGGTTCATCTAAAACATAGATTAAGCAAACGTGAGTACAAAATCGTACTCAGCAAGACTTACATAGGAGCTATACTACTCATGCATATGTATCAAGGTAAAGGGAGGTGGGGTTTCACTTGCAGAAGTGCCAGCTTTGACTTGGCTAGTCCTGAACTACGAGTACCAGACTTGAGGTAAGAAGCGTACACGAGTCCACTACATCTCTTCAACCAATTACACCAGTATGGTTACTTCCTCGACTTCCCCACGAGAAGCACACCATAGCACTCACGCTTATCTTGGTGTGTTTTAGAAGTATCCAGTTCAAGTTGTCTAATAATCAAGCTAAGCTTTCCAAGCAGTCCTTAACCGCGGACGCGGCTATTCGAATAGTTTTGTTAACCTTGCAAGGGTGTACCGCTACACACACGTGTCATCAGTTACCGCCTTTTGCATGTCACCGTTCAAGAGGTGACAGCGATGATGCCACCACAACAATTCGCCCACAGCTCCGTTCTAGTCCAGAGAGTCGCCTATCTGAGGGGGATCCGTATGGAAGTCCGGCCGAGGTTCCAGTACAGCCTCAAACGATGTGTGCAGGGTCCCAAGCCGGTCTTGAAAAGTCGTTCATCCACTTCGCAGACCGTGCCACAGCCCTACCAGAACTCCGAACTACTGCGACTCTTGGCGTTCGAACGGGGTGAGGTACTAGGATGAGAGGGGTCAGTGAGCCCAATGTGTGGTTGTACTCTTCTTCTTGGATCACCACACAAGAACTCGGGCTTAAGGCGGTGTTCAACGAGACAACCCACTGTGTACTCCTACACAGCCTCTCATCGTTCACCTTGTATTAGGGTAGATTCACCAACACGTTTCACTTTCATCAACACCATGTTTATCATCATCCCGACTCACATCATAAGCAACCTCATTGTACCACTAAGCATGCAATAAGCAGTAACAGTTGCAGGGGCCACATGATATCAACCAACTCCCACATCTGCTAGGATTGTGGTTTGCTTACTACTGTGACAAGATGATAGGTCATGCAAAGGATATGGGTTCAACTATGCGATAGAAACGTTATCATGGTGATCATCCTAAACAATGCATAAGCGAGACATGAGAGGGAAGTGGGATTTTATCGACATGATCAATGGGGGTTTGCTTGCCTTGCTGACGAGGTTCAGTCACGGGGTCTTCAACGAAGGGGGTGATCTCGAGCTCCGGATCCACTTCTATCCGAGCAAACAATATAAACAAAGCATAAATAAGTTGCAATGCTCAAGCACATGATTAATTTGTCAAATGATGTGAATTGTATTGGTGTGATCTAGGTTTCATTTGCAACAAGTTAATTGAAGTTGATTTGAAAGTGAATTCAAATTCAAACTCCAAATGTATTTAAATTGGTCCAAGTTGCATTTGCTAGCATTTGTATTTTGTAATCCAAATGATCATGTGTGGGATAAGCTTCTGAAGTGTAGGTGAAATGTAGCATAATTTCATGGTCCAAGTTGCAAGATCAAATGATTTGAATTTGAATTAAATTCAAATAAACCAAATGACATATGCTACTGATCCCATTTTAAAATCAACTCCAACAAAGTTGACAGTTGCATATTTGGAAAGATAATTTTCTCCTGATCATTTTCCATATATTATTTGTTATATTTGGAGTTAGGATGAATTAATTACGAATTTCCAAAGTTTGCCCTATTTTCTGGAATTTCTGTAATAATTTAAATCTCTGGAAAAACCTTTATTGCGTCACTGCGGTGTCATGCTGGCGTCAGGGGGTTTGACCCGAGTCAAACTGACAAGGGGCCCCACTGGTCAGCCACAGTGGGGGTTAACACGTTTTAATTAAAACTTAATTTGAATTAGAGGGGGCTGGCCCCACCTGTGAGTGGCCCAAGGCCTAACTAAAAAGGGTTAGCCCCCTAATTAACGTGCCTCGCCGGCGGCTAGCCGCCGGTGGCCACGGGCACGGCGGCGCTGCACGGGGAAGGCTTCCCCGGCCACGGTTGGAAGCGCTGCGGGCACCAGAAGACAGCCCGTGCCCGCGCACGTCGACAGGTGCTGGAGAGGGCCACCGGGAGGCGCCGGAGGTTGGACAGCGACGAGTTCCGCGGCGACGGAGCCACGGGCGTGGGCGGCGCGACGACACAGAGCGCGGGACGACACAGCCATGGGCTCCTTGCACTCCTGGAGACTCCAGGAATCTCACAGACAACAAAAGGAGGACAGAGGGGCACGGAGCTGAGCTCTACGTCGGCCATGGCGGCGGTCATCGTCGGCTCTCATGCCGGTGCTAGCTACGAGACGCAATCCGAGGCAAAAACATGGGGCTTTGGAGCGCCTTCTCACCAGGAGCTTGATGGAGTCGATGAAGATCTCGGGGAGGACGTGGTGGCGACGGATTCAACGGCGAGCTCCCGCGGCTCCGACGAGATGGCGACGGCAATACCGGTGGCTGCAGGGGCTCCGGCTTCGATTCCCTTTTCAC
The DNA here is from genome assembly GCA_950022295.1 of Bromus sterilis. NCBI lineage: Eukaryota > Viridiplantae > Streptophyta > Magnoliopsida > Poales > Poaceae > Bromus > Bromus sterilis. The sequence continues at coordinate 247,430,419 of OX465601.1, forward strand.
GGTGATGAAGACGACGGTGGGGAGCTCGATGGACAAAGTGGGGAAGCTCTTCGTCGTCGTTGGCCACGGTCTCGCACTACGGTGGCCGGCGGCGATCTCTCGGGGCGGTTTGGAAACGAAGCAGAGAGAGGAGGAGAGCGAACGCGAGTAGAGGGGAAAGGTGCAGGCAATCGTTGCGCGTCTCCTGGCGAGGAGATGAGGTCCAGGGGGGCTGGAAGCCTCTCGGCGTCGAGGTGGCGCCGCGGCCACGTCCTGCCTCCACCGAGCAGCTTGGCTCGGCGGGGAAGAAGACGACAACGGTTCGGGGGTGGGCTGGGCCAGGCCAAGGTAAGTTGGGCCTCGCCTGAAGCGCAAGGTAAGCTTTGCCTGCCTTTTTCTTTTTATTTAATTCTGTGCTATTTGTTCTGCCTAGAAATAAAATACCTAGGCATTTTATTAAATGCCCCAAATTTTTATGTGGCCTCATAAAATAGAGAGCTAGCCACTCATAACTTTTGGGCATTTTTGAAATTCAAATAATTTGAATTTCAAGTCAAATAGGGTTGTATTTAATTTCCAAAGCCACTGTTTGAATATTAGAAAATTCCATGAGCATGGGATTGCTCCCAAACCATTTTTAAAATGATCAACACCATTTATAGGAATTTTCCAAACATTCAAATGATTTTTGGAAAAATATTTTTATCTGGCCATTTGATTTAAATTCCCAGGGCTTTTCTTTTCCCCAATTTTGATTTTCTTTTTGAATTTTTCACATGATGCAAGGTAGCACTTGATCCTAGCACATACCTAACTTGGGGTTGTGACAGTCGCCGGAGTAGAAGCACCATGAGGAGGAGGAGGTCGAGGAGGAGCACCATGAGGAGGAGGTCGCTGGAGGAGCACCGAGGAGGAGGTCGTCGAAGAGGAGATAGAGTGGAGGAGGTCGCCGGAGGACGAGCACCGTGAGGAGTAAGTGGAGGTCGCCGGAGAGGAGGGGATGGAATGGAGGAGAGGAGGAGATGGAGTGGAGGAGATGAAGTGTGAGGAGAGGAGGAGAAAATGCGTGGTGGGGGTTTTGTTGCCCCTGCCATGTCACTGATCCACGAGAGGAGGGCTAGACCAATAGGAAACTGCCACATCAGACCTATCAGTAGCGCCCCTCTTGTACATGCGCTACTTTTAAGTAGCAGTAGCGCCCCTCTTGTACAGGCGCTACTGTTAAGCCTCCACCTACTTTTTTCGAATATTTTGGCCTCAGATCATAAAAGCATCATAACTTTTTTCCGTTAGGTTTTTGAGGATTCTAAAAATGTTCATCGGGGTTCCCCTTGTTGAATTTGGATATAACTTTTCGATTAAATGATTTTTCATGTAAAAAACTTTTTCATCCGAGTTCGTATGCAAAAGTTATGCCCATTTAAAAAATTCTAGAGAGATTTTGCAAAAAAAGTCAAAATTCATATTTTTCAATTTCCCTAACAACTAGATCACATATCACATGGGAATCTCATTTTCTTTTATTTTTTGACATTTCCATCATTTTCTTTTATTTTTTGTAAAACTGAAAAGGCGGTCCACGGGTGGGGGGGGGTATTTTTTTGTGTTTCTGGCCAGTGAATACCACTTACTAGTAGCGCATCTCTTGTACATGCGCTACTAGTATGGCATGTCCCAGAGGGCACCGTGAAGACCACTTAGTAGCAACGTGGGTTTACACCGCACGCTACTACTATCAGATTAGCAGTAGCGCCCCTTTTTTAAGGGAGCTACTGTAAAGTAGCAGTAGCGCCCCTTTTATACAGGCGCTACTTCTAATGGCCTAGTATTAGCGCCCCTTTTTTGCGATGTATCAACTGAGTCCTCGGAATCATAGGATCCCTCTTCATAGCAATCATTGGCCTCTTTTTTGGAAGCAAACATTTTATTTTTAAAACCCTCAATATAAGAATTGGAAGTATAATTCTCGAAGAAATAAGCAAGAACTGCAAAGTTTTCAGACTCGTAAATAGTATCGTGATACTTTTCGATCAAAGAAGCAATATCATAAGCACCTTTAAAAGCAACAAACTCTTCAATCTTTTCAACATCAAAGTAATCATAAACACCTTTAGCATAGGAAGATAAGATCTCATTTTCATTAAACTCACATTGGAAAGGGAGGTGTTTATGATCTATATTAGAACAACAAGTAAAATCATAAGTGTGGAACAAAAGTTTAGCATGGCAATAAGAAACATGTATTTGATCCCATAAGTGTTTCCCTTTCTGAGATAGGCGGTGCAGCGTATAATGAGCATGCTCATCCTACGATTTTCCCTCAACCAAGTCGGTTGGGTTTTTAGCGCGAGCATAAATTGATCGAAGACGATCCAAGTGAAGCATGTCCATCCTACCATATTTGGGTGGTTCAGCACCCATGGTAGAGATAGCATCAGTAGGCAGACAAAGACAAAGGCAAAAGATAGCAACTAATTTTTTTGGTTTTTCATAAAGGACACTAAAGCAAAGACTGAAAGGTAAACTAACAAGACTAAAAAGTAAATGTGAAAGGTAGTGGGAAACTCCCCTATCTTATCAGTCGGACTCCCAGACAACGGCGCCAGAAATTTGCTTGATGTCGTGGAAGTGGTAATGGCTTCTCGCCCTTCGTTGGTTACCCCAAGTGGAAGGTGAGATGTAGGATAGCAGAAAATTTCCCCTATGTAGAGGATAGGGTTTGCCTCCCGTAGGACTCCGCCGATGATAAGTAGGTGGCAAGAAAGCAATGGCACCGTTTACGAAAAACGTTGCTTCTTGACCTGAACCTGCACAAAATACAATTAACTTGGCTCCCAACGAAATTCAGAGAGGTTGTCAATCTCTCCGGTCTTGTTATTTAGAAAGGGTCAAACACATAAAGGATAATGATAATGATAATGGTAGCAACTGAAAGTAAATACTGAAAAGGAAATAGGCTTGTAAATAATGATGAGAATATGGACCGGGGTCCCGTGATGTTCACTAGTGATGTCTCTCTCGCAAAAGACGATAAAACTTCTATGCGAGGTAAACAAATTACAGATGGGAAATTGACAGGATTATAAACGCATCGCAATGCTAAATATGTTACAAACGAAAGGAAGAGGCTCATAACCATGGGCAGTACGCCAAAATAAGTAGACCGAAATCCATCTACATCTACTACTAATCATCCACCTTGAGATATCTATCGAGAACATCTCGCTGGTATTAAGTTGCGAGTCCCACCCAGAGTGTAAACCCAAAGCAACAGACAACTGCATTAAAAGACCTTTGCGTAAAGTAAACAATCCTTGCAACCGCGGTTACACACACTGTTGTTTTCCCCCTTGTGGCCACAACACATCCCCTAGACTCAAGTTTCTGTCACTCAAGCGTGTCATCAGGGGGCATGTACCCACAATCGAGCATAACGTTCCCTCTTGGAGTGACTATCCACCACATGGCCAAAGCAATGAACAGCAACGGAGAACATGCAAGAATTACTTAGGAACAAAAATATAAGAGATCAAAACCAAATATATTACTCTATCACGATCTGAACATAATCTCATAATCCATCGGATCCCATCAAACTCAACATAGCAACATCAGAAGAATTACATATGTGCCTCGATCATGTAGGGCATCTCGCGAGGTATAAACCATGAAGAAGAAAGAGGGGAGGAGAACATCACATAGCTACTAATCACGGACCCATGGTCCAAGGTAGACTACTCACGGCACATCCGGGAAGCGTCCATGGTGGAGGAGAAGCTCCCGGAGGTCGATCCTCCCTCCGGCAGGGTGCCGGGAAGGGTCCTGACGGTGCTCCCGATCTTGGAAGCGCGACGACGGTGGAACAGAGGCGAGATTGCGAAATAGGATTCTGTCTTCGGAGTTTCCCCGTCACGGAGAATAAATAGGAGAAGGGGGGCAGCCAGGGGGGCCACCAGGGGTCCAGGCGCCCCCCTGGCGTGTCCAGGCCCCCGGCCGCGCCAGGTGGCCGCCTGGGCCCCTGGTGGTGGCCCTCTGGCCCCACTTGGGTGCTTCTGGAAGATTCTATTACGCTGATTTTTTATCCGATTTTTCCTGAATGTTTGGAGCACTTTTAATATGGGGGAAACCTAGAATAGAAAAACAGCAGAAAACAGGAACTTGCACTGGGGTGCACTGAGTTAGTAGGTTAGTCCAAATATGATCAAATGTATATGAAAGTGTATCTAGATCATAGAAATATCACACAAAACATGCATGGAGCGAGCAGAAATTATCGATGTTGGATATGTGCCCTAGAGGCAAATTAATAAAGATATTTTTCACATATCCGTTTTGTTCATAACACGTTTTATACTATGCTAGAACTGTATTACTCGGAAACACTAATACACGTGTAGTATATAAACACCCTTCCCTAGTTAACTCAGGTATACTAGCTCATTGGGCAATCGATGATCAAGGTTTCCTGATCATGAGGTACGAACCGCCTATTGACAATGAGATCATATCATTGGGAGAATGATGTGATGGACACACACCCACCTAAATCATTGCGATGTGATCAAGTCACATAGTTCATCATTGCGATGACTTTGTAACATATGGCTTAGTCCTTTCGACCGGGACTATCATACGTAGTTACTGTTTACCAGGAGACTTTAACTTGCATCCACCGCCTGACTGGAATATGCTGGCCATAAAGGTGTATCTTAGGTCCTCCGAAGTAGACACGTTAATGAGTATGCAAATAGATCAGAATGGGATTTTTCAGTCCATGTGACGGACAGGTACTCTGGGCCCACTCGGTGATATTGCATCAACACCTTGCAAGGACATGACTAGGTCACAAGAGAAGCAATAGGCACATACAAGTAAACTTGTTTGTTTTGAATGAGGTGTGAAGTTTGTATAATGGATACCGATGATGAAACCTCGGACAAACAAAGTACCGCAAGACAAAGGGATCAAGTCTTATCGTTAACGGTTTCCAAAAGCGATTGAAGTTCATTCGATGGAAGCGTGGGGACTATCAAGGATTGTAACCAGGTCCAATTGATTAGTCATTGGTCAATGAGAATGTATCGATCTTGTCTGTTGTTTCCCGGACCGTAGGGTGTCACACTTAAGGGGCAATCGATGCACTAGGACAAATTCGGGATCATCGGTGAAATAGGAGAAAGCACCGGAATAGTTCCGGGAGAGAACGTAAGTTGTTCCGAATATTTTGAAAGGTTCAAAATAATGTTTAATTATATTTAATAATGTTTTATTATTTAATTATCTGAATTAAATATTAAAATATATTTAAATTAATGAATTAAATGGGAGAAAGGCAAATGGGCCCCTTAGGGCCCATTATGGGAAGAAGGGAGCCTCCCCCCTTGGCCCATGGCGCCAATTGAGGGGCCCACCCTTCATATGGCGCACCCCTCCTCCCCCTTTTGTTTAGTACCACATGGGAAGTTGGAGGAGGGTGCCCCCCCCCTTTGGCCTATATAAGGAGGGGTAGACCCCCCCTTTTTCCATCATATCATTTTGAGTCTCTCTCTCTCTCTTTCACCCACCTTGAGCGGACTCCCCTTGTTTGGAATTTGTAATCGGTTGGGAGTTATCCACCACAAGCAGGCCGTCGCTCTGCCGGAGTCGGGATCCGAATCCGTCTTCTTTCCGCTGCTCGCCTGGTTCGGAGCCCGGAGGGAACATCGGTTGCATCGTACGTGTGTAATCTCCTCGAGGCACTACACCCGTGGTGCTACTTCATCGCCGGAGGTTCACAGGGAGTCTCCATCGCCGGTGGTCTTCTACACGACAGGGAGGTGTAGTTCCGAGTCTACGCTAACCACGTTCTCTAGAACTTTTCCCTCTTTCGGTCTTCAAAGGTATGAACTCCGATTCCCTCCGTTACATTACATCACGAGAGCATAGATCTTGGGTTCGGGTATCGTAGTTTGGAAAAATTTGTGTTTTCTGCCCTATATCCCTATAGTGGTATCATGAGCTAGCTATGCGTAGATGTATTGTACGGGTAGAACACATCTAGGATATGAGCATCGAATCTTCATTCGTTAACCTCCCACGTGTACTCATTTAGCGTTGCGGAAATGTTTGATGAAGCGGCCCCCGACCGACGTGACGCGTTTACGCGAGACTGGTTCCACGCTTGACATATGGCTTGTACCATATAAAGTGGCTGGGGGGGGGGTGTCTGTCTCTCTGCATTAGCGATGCGAAGATGTTTGCAACGGAGATCCCCGACAGGGGTGTAATAGAAACGGATGGGAGACGGTGTTGTGGCATGCTTTTTGCAGGATAGAAACGATTCTCTCCCTCGAAACCCTTAGCAGCCACGTAAAACTTGCATATGCTAAAGTAGAAAAGCGTTTAACTTTGCTTTGCATGAAGGGGGATCATAGCTTGTATGATTTAAAGTTTTACTTCCTGTTTTGCTAATATACTAGATATAACGACGGTAGCATTATAGGATGATCTCTCACTAAAACCAACATAGTGTCCTTACCCTAGTGAGCACCACCTAGAAAGTTCTACATTATGGAGGCACCACGTGTCACACGTGTGTCAAACATTTTTTCGTTCATAAGAGGTGGGTGTAGCAAGCCTGGCATATGTATATGATATGGCCTTGCATGACACAGCAACAAATCACATAGGGTATGGTGGCGAGCCTGGCATATGTATATGATATGGCCTCGGGACACAAGAAACCGAAAGATCGAGCATGAGTCACATAGATGATGTGATTGACATGATGGCCTACCTTAAACACATACTAATGGTCGTGACGATCGGGGGAGGTACGGTGTTCTATGATTGTGTAATCACTTAGCAAAATTGAGAGATGTTTTCCTAAGTGGTAGTTTTAGAATTAATTGTAATTGAAATCCACATTATGAACAAAAGTCTAAATATGCATCTTTGTGAATCTCCATTGTAGATGACAGCACAACGTCCCTCATTCAACTTAGGGTCATTCCTAGAGAAAGATAATCTGAAAACTGATGGGTCAAACTTCACCTCCTGGTTCCATACTCTGAGGATTCTCCTCATTTCCCTCAAAATATCCTATGTACTTGAGACTGCATTAGGTGATGCACCAGCAACTACCGCTACTCCGGCTGAGAAGAATGTCTAACTCATTAAGTCGGATGATTCCTCCCTTGTCAAGAAGGGTATGCTCTATGCCATGCTGAACTGCAGAAACGGTTCGAGAGCCTCAGTGCTTATGAGATAATCACTGACCTGAAGACCGTATTTTCACCTCAAGCCAAGGTTGAGAGAAATGAAGTTTGTGAAGCTTTCTTCTCGACAAAGATGGAAGAGCACACCAGCATGACTGAGCACGTAGTCAAAATGTTTGACTACGTTCAACGCCTAAATGATCTAGAATTTAAGATTCCAGATGAAGTGGCAATTGATAGGGTGTTGCGTTCGCTACCCCCTAGCTACGAGAGTTTTGTGTAGAAATACAAAATGCAAGGAACGGTTAAGACCCTTTCTGAATTGTTCACGAAACTCAAAATTGTTGAAATGGAAATCAAGAAGAAGCACAGCTGCACCAAGTACTTAGAAGATAAGAAGGCCGACACGGTTGCCGGAAGAGACAATTGATGTTATTGATGTTTTCCTGACAATTGCTCGGAGCAATGTCTGGATATTTGATACCGGATCGGTTGCTCACATCTGTAAGTCCCAGGAGGGGATGCAGAATAAATGACTCTTGCGAAAGGATGAAGTGACGATGTGCGTTGGCAATGGTGCCAAGATTGATGTAATGTCAATTGGCACACTTCTTCTTAGTCTCCCTTCGGGATTGATTCTTGTATTGAATAACTGCTATTATGTACCCGCGTTGAGTATGAACATTGTGAGTGGGTCTTGCTTAATGCAAGACCATTATTCTTTTAAATCTGAGACAACTGGTTGTTCGATTTATAAGAATAATGTCTTCTATGTTCATGCACCGGTGCGTAATGGTTTATTCTTCATGGATCTCGAATATCATGACTCCCACATCAATTACATAGAGGCCAAAAGATTAAAACCTAGTAACGAAGAACACATGACGATGTGGCATTGTCGTCTTGGTCATATTAGTATAAAACGCATGGAGAAGCTTCATAAAGATGGACTTCTGGATTTATTAGATTTTGGATCTCTTGACACGTGGGAGCCATGCCTGATGGGAAAAATGACAAAGACTCCATTCAATGGTATAATGGAGCGTGCGGCAGACTTATTGGGGATCATACATACTGATGTATGTGGACCATTGAAAGTCACCACACGCAATGGATTTCGTTACTTCGTGACCTTCACGGATGACTTAAGTAGATACGGGTATATCTACTTAATGAAACACAAGTCTGAAACCTTTGAAAAGTTCAAGGAATTTCAGAGTGAGGTCGAGAATCAACTCGGGAAGAAAATCAAGCACCTTCGATCCGATCGAGGAGGCGAATATTTAAGTCATGAGTTTGGCACTCATCTGAAGACTTGTGGTATTATACCACAACTTACGCCAGCTGGAACACCTCAGCGAAATGGTGTGTCTGAGCGACGTAATCGAACACTATTGGATAGTGTACGGTCAATGATGTCTCATACCGACTTACCTACATCATTCTGGGGGTATGCATTAGAAACTGCCGCTTATGTTCTTTATAGGGTACCATCCAAATCCGTGAAGACAACACCGTTTGAAGAATGGTGTGGCATGAAGCCAAAGTTGTCTTACCTGAAGATTTGGGGTTGTGAGGCTTATGTTAGGAAACTACGGCCTGACAAACTTGAATCTAAGGCGGAGAAATGCGTCTTTGTATGATATCCAGAGGAAACTATTGGATACACCTTCTACAACCAGTCTGAGGGAAAAACGTTTGTCGCTAAGACTGGACACTTTCTTGAGAAAGTGTTTCTCTCGAAAGAATTGAGTGGGAGGAAAAATAGACCTTGATGAAGTGACTGACCAATCACTCCAAATGGAAGATCCGGCAACAGAAATTGTTCTGGAACCATCTTCCATAGTGGGAGTTGAAGGAGATGATCAACACGACATTCATAACGATCATGACATACATGATGATCATGATGAGAATGAAGAGGAACCTATTATGCCACGTAGGTCAACAAGAATTCGTCAAGCTCCTCAGTTTTACGGACAAATTTTGAATGCAATCTCGGTTAATGAACCAGATGAACATACGAACTACAAAGAGGCAATGGAAGGACCCGAGTCCGAGAAATGGCTAGAAACCATGAATTATGACATAGACTCCATGTATGCCAACAAAGTGTGGACTTTGGTGGATATTCCCGAGGACCGCAAGGCTATCGAGAATAAATGGATATTCAAGAAAAATACTGACGCAGATGGAAACGTATTTGTCTATAAAGCTCGACTTGTCGCGAAAGGGTTCCGAAAAGTTCAAGGAGTTGACTACGATGAGACATTCTCTCCTGTAGTGATGATAAAGTCTATTCGGATTTTACTAGCGATAGCTGCCTATCATGATTACGAGATATGGCAGATGGACGTGAAAACCGCGTTCCTTAATGGCAACATTGAGGAAGAGTTGTGTATGATGCAACCAAAAGGTTTCATTGATCCTAAGAACGCTGGTAAGTTATGCAAGCTTCAACGGTCCATCTATGGGTTGAAGCAGGCATCTCAGAGCTGGAATCTTCGATTTGATGAGGTCATCAAAGCGTTTGGATTTGTCCAAAATGTCGAAGAGTCCTGCGTCTATAAGAAAATGAGTGGGAGCTCTGTGGCATTCCTTGTGTTATATGTGGACGACATATTACTAATAGGGAATGATGTCAGGACCCGGGGTTAGCGTATGCAAGTTCCGCTACGACATAGTCATATGGAGAACCGAGAACCGTACCCACTTGTCTAAGCAGACAAGGCCAAGCACAGAACGTTCTCGGAAAGCATCGTACGTGAGGGGCATCCCATCCAGACCGGATGATCAACTGAGATGGGTCCTCATCGTTCGCACACAAGTCTAATGATATGGGTGATGAACTCCCATATTCACAGACAAGTCGCCTCAACCATACTATCGACTATCTCATAACTCTTACATAGACTTACTCCATCCCGATCACTTAGTCGGGGTCTAGGGCGGGCTCGATCATACATCAAAGTGTGCACGAGATAGAGTCTCGAGCAATCGCATCGCAATGCCCCAAGCTGCGCACATCTAAGGGCCACTTGGTGTATAAAAGACCGCCAGCCAGATCACAACTAAGGTCTCAAAAACCCATACAAAGACATGCATGTTATAAACATACACGCAACACACATACCTTGTATGAACAACAGGTATCATTGCAATTCTCTACAAAGTATACATTTTATTGATAACTCTCACAGAGTGCACACAGAGATCACAAGCATGTGATCCAACATTACAACAGACAAGCGGAAGCAAAGTAGGTCTGAGTACAGACAAGTTTAACAAATGGCTTAAGAAGCCTTATTTAAACACAAGCCCTCCACGAGGGAACCAGTCGTCTGACTGGGACTATTCTAGCTTGGTCTTCAGTCGCCGAGCTCGATGAAGAAGCCACCTTCAGGGTCACTGGGTTCATCTAAAACATAGAATAAGCAAACGTGAGTACAAAGTCGTACTCAGCAAGACTTACATAGGAGCTATACTACTCATGCACATGTATCAAGGTAAAGGGAGGTGGGGTTCAAAAGCAGAAGTGCCATCTTTGACTTGGCTAGTCCTGAACTACGAGTACCAGACTTGAGGTAAGAAGCGTACATGAGTCCACTACTTTCTCCAACCAATTACACCACTTTGGTGCCTTCCTCGACTTCCCCACGAGAAAGCACGCCATAGCACTCACACTTATCTTGGTGTGTTTTATAAGTATCCAGTTCAAGTTGTCTAATAATCAAGCTAAGCTTTCCAAGCAGTCCATAACCGCGGACGCGGCTATTCGAATAGTTTTGTTAACCCTGCAGGGGTGTACCGCTACACACACATGATCATCAGTTACCGCCTTTGATCTCGACACCATTCAAGGGATGTCAGCGAGGATGCTCACCACAACTGTTACCTCATAGCCTATCTAGTCCAAGAAAGCCGCCTACCTGGGTTGGCTACCACTATCGTGAACCCGGCCGGTTTACCGAAGTGGACCAAAGTGATGTGTGCGTGGGGCATAAGCCGGTCTCGGGTGAGCCGTTCTCTCACTTAGCAGCCAGGCCAGAAACCTACCAGAACTCCAAACCATTGTGAAATCTGGACATCGAAAGGGACGAGTTAATAGGTTGAGAGGGGTCAGTGAGCCCAATGTGTGGTTGTACTCTTCATCTTGGATCACCACACAAGAACTCGGACTTAGGGCGGTGTTCAACGAGACAACCCACCATGTACTCCTACACAGCCTCTCATCGTTCACCTTGTATTAGGGTAGATTCACCAACACCTTTCCACCATCATCAACATGATCACTACCATCCCGACTCATATAACAGTAACATCATTGTATCACTCTAAGCATGCAATAAGCAGTAACAATTGCAGGGGCCACATGATATCAATCAACTCCTACATTTGCTAGGATTCTGGTTTGCTTCCTACTGTGACAAATGATAGGTCATACAAAGGAATGGGTTCATCTATGCGGTAGAAACGTAGCATGGTAATCATCCTATACAAAGCATAAGCGAGACATGAGAGGGAAGTGGGATTTTATCGACATGATCAATGGGGGTTTGCTTGCCTTGCTGACGAGGTTCGGGTTCGGGGTCTTCAACGAAGGGGGCAGCCTCCTGTTCCGGTTCCACCTCTACTCGACAAACAACAAACAAAGTAGCAAAGTAAATACAATGCACAATCACATGGTTGAAGGTTGAACATTTATGTATATGTTTCTGATGTGTGAGGCAATTCCATTTAAATGGAGTATATTGCAAATGAATTGCAAATTCAAACTCCAATTTGAATTCAATTTAGCCAAGTTTCATATGACATTGTTTGATCAAGTTAAAACATTTTGAAATGTGTATGAGATGCCTCTGAAGTTCAAGTATAATGTGATATGTTGATATGGTTCAAAATGCAAAAGCATTTGAAAAGAATTTGATTTAATTACATTTAAACCAAATAGCAAATGCTACTGGTCCCAATTTAAATTCAACTCAAACATGGTTGAAAGTTGGATATTTGGATAGCTTATTTTCTCCTGATCATTTTCCATATATTATTTGTTAAATTTGGAGTTAATATGAATTTTCTATGAATTTCCAAAGTTTCAGCCTTTTTCTGGATTTTCTGGAATTGATTTAATTAAAAAACTGATTTACTGCATCAGCATGAGGTCATGCTGGCGTCAGGGGGCCACTGACCAGGGGTCCCACCTGTAAGTGTCACTGTGTTAATTAACTCAATTTCAAACGTTTTTTTAAAACTAAACAGAGGAGATTAGCAGGGCTGGGCCCACATGTCAGCCTCACTGGGAGTGGGATTAGCACTAAGCTAATCACGCTGGACATGTCAGCCTCGCCGGCGGTTCAACGCCGGCGACCAAACGAGGCGGCGGCGACACAGGGGAGGGCGTCTCCGGCCACCATTTGGTGCGCCGAGGCCACCAAACGGAAGCCCGAGCATGCGCGCATCACCCAGAGCACAGCAGCGGCACCGGGGGGCACCGGAGTGATGCCGGCGACGAGCCCTAGCGGCGGCCATGGCTCGGGCTCGTCGGAAAGGTCACTGCGGAGGGAGAGCCTGGGCTAGCGCTAGCATTTTGGAACGCTGGGATCACCAGGAAGACGAAGGACATCACGGGAGAAACAGAGGTGCCCTGGAGCTTTGTCGACAACGTTCATTGCGGCGGTGCTCCTCTGCTCTAATGGCAAACGACGATGGAGTGCAAGGGGGTGGCCGTGCGATAGCTGAGGTGAACCGGGAGCTCACCGTGATTGCAATGGAGGTATTGGCGCGGTCAGAGGAGCTGTGTGGCCGGCGAATTCGTCGACGGCGACTAGTGGTTCCGGCGAGCAGAGAAGCTCGATTGCGGCGGCTCCAGTGGCTCCTAGGTCACCATCCTCGGGCTCTTGGCGTGGACGATGGTGCTGCGTCAGGGGGACACGGCCTTCTGGCTCTTCTAAGGCGTTGGCCACGGATTCCGTCGACGGTGAACGGTGGAGGCTCTCGGGGAGGAAGGAAAAAACAAGGAGAAGGCACGAGACGAAGCGGCGATGGGGGGAAGTGGTTCACGGCGCCACGGGCATCTCTCTGGCGCAAGGAGAAGGCACGGGAGGGCCTCCAGGCAGGCAAGCAGGTGGTGCCGGCCATGCCGGGCACGCAGCTGCCTGCTCGAGCCAGGGGAAGAAGACAAAAGCAGAGGTGGGCCTGGGCTGCGGTTAGGTTACTTCGGCCTAGGGCCCAAGGTAAGTGGGCTACTATCTGTTTTTCTAATTTTCCTTTCTGTTTGATTTCTGCCATTTGTTTTGGCTAGCTAAAAAAATAGCAAACCATTTTATTAAATGCTCATAATTTTTATATGGCCTCACAAAATAATATACTAGCCACTTATAAATTTTGAACATTTTTAAAATTCAAATAATTTGAACTTTAAATCAAATAGGGGTTTTTGATTAATTCCAAGGCACTGTTTGAATATTTGAAAAATCCATGAGCATGGGGTGGGTCCCACATCACTTGATATGTGATCACACTCATTTATAACACTTTTCAAAAATCTAACATGAATTTTTGGAGAAGATTTTTATCTGGCCTTTTGAATTAATTCATCTAGGGGGGGTTCCTTCTCCCATTTTGCTTTTGAATTTGATTTCAATGACTTCTTTTGAAATTTTTAACATGATGCAAGATGACTTTGATCCTAGCACATTACCTAACGGAGGGTTCTGACAACTCGCCCCACTCAACAGAATCTCATCCCGAGATTCAGAAGTCTGCGGGAGGAAGGTGGGGTACTCGGTACATAGACGGTCTTCTCTTTCCCACGTGGCTTCTCTCTCAGAGTGGTGTGACCATTGCACTTTCAGAAACCTAATCTTCTGACGACGAGTGACACGCTCTGCGGAATCAAGAATACGAACGGGGTATTCTCGATAAGAAAGGTAATCTTGGAAATCAAGCGTTTCATGGTTGACTTCGCGGATGGGGTCCTTGAAGCAAAGCCTGTTTGGGACACATGGAATACATCATGTACTCGGGTAAGGTGCGGGGGTAGTTCAAGTTGGTAGGCAACTTCTCCACGTTTAGCAAGAATGCGGAAAGGTCCGATGTAACGTGGGGCCAACTTGCCTTTGATACCGAAACATTGGGTCCCTTCAGAGGAGTGACCCGAAGGTAAGCCTTCTCATCCAGATTGTAGCTCTCTTGCCTATGATGACGATCATTTTAGCTTTTCTGACGAGACTGAGCTGCTTTCAATTGATCACGAACAATGCGAACTTGCTCTTCTGCTTCCTTGATCATGTCCGGTCCAAATAATTGTTTTTCACCGGTTTCTGACCAGTTTAAAGGTGTTCGACATCGTCGTCCATATAGGAGTTCAAAAGGAACCATGTTCAGACTAGATTGAAAACTATTGTTATAAGCAAATTCGGCGAATGGAAGAGACTTCTCCCAATTCTTTCCGAATGAGATAACACAAGCTTTTAGCATGTCTTCAAGAATTTGGTTAACCCTTTCGACCTGACCTCTAGACTGAGGATGGAAAGCTGTACTAAAGGAGAGATGAGTTCCCATAGCATTCTGAAAGCTTCCCCAGAATCTAGAAGTGAAAAGGCTACCACGATCAGAATTGATTTCCAAAGGAACACTGTGAAGGGATACAATTCTAGAGACGTACAAGTCCGCTAACTGGCTAGCAGTTATAGACTCGCGAACGGGTAGGAAGTGAGCAACTTTGGAAATCCTATCTATGACAACGAAGATGGCATCGTTTCCTTTCTGGGTTTTCGGAAGGCCGGTGATGAAGTCCATACCGACTTTGTCCCATTTCCACTCTGGAATAGGCAAAGGTTGAAGTGTACCAGCAGGTCTTTGATGTTCTTCCTTAATGCGACTACAAACATCACATTCGGCAACAAATTGAGCAATGTCTCTCTTCATCCTAGTCCACCAAAATCTCTGGCGTAGATCTCGGTACATCTTTGTGCTACCGGGATGAATTGAGAGGGGTGTGTCATGGGCTTCCTTGAGGATGAGTTGCCTTAGTTCCCTATTCTTAGGTACTACCAAACGATTTCCAAAGAATACCGTTCCCTTGCTATCTGTGGAGAAACATTTAGCAACTCCGCTAGCAATGTTCTCCTTGATCCGGCGAACACCTCGTGCACGCCTTTGGGCAACTATGATTTGACCCTCAAGAGTCTGTTTCGCCACCAAGGTAGAAAGATAGCCATGAGGAACAATCTCAAGATTGAGCTTGCGAAATTCCTCATGAAGAAGTGGTTGATACTGTTGTAACATGAGGTTGTTACAATACGACTTACGACTTGGTGCATCAGCCATGACATTGGCTTTGCCTGGGGTGTAAGAAATTCCTACGTCGTAATCTTTTATCAACTCAATCCAGCGTCTTTGCCTGAGATTAAGATCTGGCTGGGTGAAAATGTATTTGAGGATTTGGTGGTCGGAATAGATCTCGCAACGATTACCAAGGAGGTAATGTCGCCAAGTTGTTAGGGCATGAACTACGACAGCGAGTTCAAGGTCATGGGTAGGATAGTTCTCTTCATGTGGCCGCAACTGGCGTGAAGCATAAGCTACCACATGTCTATCTTGCAGAAGTATGCATCCTAACCCTTGCCGTGATGCGTCACAATAGATCTCGAAATCCTTTTTGGTGTCTGGAGGTGCAAGTACGGGTGCAGAAGTCAATCTTCTTTTTAGCTCTTGAAAGCTTTCCTCGCACTTGGGAGTCCATAGGAATTTCTTATCTTTCTTGAGGAGTTCAGTTAGAGGCTTTGCAACTTTAGAAAAGTTCTCGACGAAGCGACGGCAATAGCTGGCTAGGCCAAGAAAACTGCTAACTTGCTTAAACGATTCAGGTAGAGTCCAGTCAAGGACGGCCTGAACTCTCTCGGGATTCACAGCAATGCCTTTTGCAGAAATCACGTGGCCTAAATAGGTCACTTCTGGTAGCCAAAATTCACACTTGGAGAATTTAGCATACAGGCGATGCTCTCTAAGTTTCATCAATACCAGCCTTAGGTGTTCGGCATGTTCTTCTTCGTTCTTCGAGTAGATGAGAATGTCATCGAGATAAACTACAACAAATTTATCTAGATACTCCATGAAGATCGAATTCATCATGCGCGAGAAAGTGGCGGGGGCATTGGTTAAACCAAAGGACATGACGGTGTACTTGTAAAGACCATAACGAGTAGTAAAAGCCGTTTTGGGAATGTCCTCGTTTTAGATTTTGATTTGATGATAACCTAATCTCAAATCCATCTTGGAGAAGACAGAGGATCCTGCAAGTTGATCATAAATATCATTGATCCTGGGCAGTGGGTACTTGTTCTTTATCGTCGCTAAATTTAGCGGGCGGTAGTCTACGCACATCCTTTCCGTTCCATCTTTCTTTGTTACGAACAGAACGGGGCAACCCCATGGCGATGATCTAGGGCGGATGAAGCCTTTTTCCAACAAAGCTTCCAGTTGGGTTTTGAGCTCAGCTAACTCACGTGGGGCCATTTTGTATGGGCGTCTAGAAATTGGTGCGGTTCCTGGCACAAGATCCACTATGAACTCTACACATTTGTCGCGTGGCATACCCGGCAGCTCTTCAGGAAAGACATCTTGGAAGTCACGAACCACCGGAACATATGTAAGGTAGGGAAGGGGAAGTACATTCAAGGAATGCACCTGGGTTCTTGTTCTGGGTGACGTATAGTTGACTGTCTTGCCTGAAGGGTGGGTTAGTTTCACGGATTTGCCTTTGCAATCCAGGTAGGCATTCTGTCTTGATAGCCAATCCATGCCAAGGATGACATCAATGTCTGAAGACTTGAGGGCTATGAGTGAAGCAAGGAATACTAAACCCTCAATTGCAATTTGTTTACCGTGGCTTACTCTATAAGTTTGCCATCTTGACCCTGGAGTTTGAATAATCATGGGGGTGGACAATTCAACAAAGGATAACTCATGACGAAGTGCATAACTTTCCGACATGAATGAATGAGATGCTCCTGGGTCGAAAAGAACGGAAGTAGGAACATAATTGACTGGGAGCGTACCAAGAATGACGTCAGTGGTGTCGTCAGTCTCTTCAGCGGCAATCTGATTCACACGTCCACGAGTGGCGGGAGGAGAGGGTTTGGTGGTGTAGACCTTCTGGGGTGGCTTGCCACGACCATTGTTGTTGCCTCCGCCACGGGGTGGAGCATTCTGATTCTGGAGCTGGTTCTGGGGACACTCGTGGGAGTAGTGGCCTGCCTGACCACACTTGTAACAGGCTCCAAAGACAGTGCGTGGAGCTGGGTGGAACTGAGTTGGTGGACGAGGCACCACATAGGATGGCCTCGGTGGGTTGTTATGGCGGAACATACTGTTGGGGATCCAGATCTTGCGCTTCTGGGAGCCGGAACTGGATGAACCATCGTCTCTAGGGTGTTTTTGAAAGTCATTGGGGGTGTTCATGTCCTCTGCCTTGATGGCCTTGTTGACAAGGACCTGGAAGGTGGAAAAGTCATGTAGGTTGAGCTCACGACGGAGTCCGGAATTGAGTCCACGACGGAACCTTTCTTGCTTCTTGGCGTCGGTGGAGACTTCTTCAGTAGCATAACGAGCAAGTCGGTTGAACTCACGACTAAACTCCTCAACAGTCCTTCTGCCTTGGGTGAGGTTGCAAAACTCCTCACGCTTGCGGTCCATAAGACCCTTTGGAATGTGGTGCTCACGGAAGGAAGTGCAGAATTCATCCCAAGATGCGGGCGGTCCAACGGGACGCATGTTCAGGAAGTTCTCCCACCAAGAGCTAGCTGCACCTTCAAGGTGATAGGTGGCACAGTTGACCTTGTCGCCATATGCAACATGGCCTGCCTGGAGCTTCCTCTCGATGCTGCGAAGCCAGTCATCGGCGTCAAGGGGCTCGGTGGAGTAGCTAAAAACCGGGGGATGAAGCCGGATGAAGTCGTTCAAGGACACCAACTCGTTGCGCTTCTGAGTGGTGTTGCGGGCAATGACCTCCAGCAAATGGTGAGAGTCTCAGCGGTTCCTCTCAACCTCCATCAGAACCTGAGCCATCGTGGGTGGGGGTGGAATGTTGCCTTCCTCCGGTTCATTCCCACGACCTTGGGCACGACCAAGCTGGCCAAGGGTTCCTTGAGACATCCTGAAGGTGAAAACCAAAGTCAAACATAGTTGATTGGAAGAGTCTAAACAAGGTATTGAAGTATTGGAAGGATTACAGAGCAAAGGATGTAATCATCTTGACAACATGGTGATAAAAGCATACAAGCCATATATTCACAAGCTGTCATACAAACCATACATCGTTTTAGTACAAGCACTAAGCTAATACAAACGTGATGAAGATGATACATCCTTCAGAGGCACTCTGACTTCCTATAAATTATTTATCTAAGCCTCTGGAACTTAGAACACCTTGCGTACAATATACTAAGATACTACTACATCCTCACTAAGTAAGACCACAGGCGGTCTCACTCATGTCCATCTCCATTGTAGTCCTCATAAAAGTTACCCGCGTAACCCGGTAGCTGAAGGTGACCATCAGAAAACACGGAGGCCTGTGGACCCTGATATCCATTTGGGCAAGGATGGGGCCTAGGTCCAACGTAGGGTGGAAGCAGAGGACCACGGGGTGGAAAAATGCCTCCAATCTCGGGCCAAGCAACTCGAGAAGGCATCTGTGTCCTGACTGGGTAGATAGCATCATACTCGACTGATCCAACACTCACAAAGGGTGCCAAGAGTGTCAGTGCTCGATACAGACGAAAACGGGTGGCGTGAAGCTCGAAACGGAGAGCGCGTGCATCATGATCTCGATCACAAGCAAACCTAGCAGTCATCTGAAGTACTGGATCCTCTGCAGAGTGATCTGAGTACAGTCCGGTGTAATATCCCTCTTCTCCTGGAAGTGCAGCAGGGATATAGCGAAACAAGGTATCTCTCAACATAGTGTGCTCCTCTCTCAGCAGGGTAATACATGAGTATGCAGCATCCTGCTGAGCCATGTTCTCAGTCATGCCAATGCCAAGTCCAAAGTGGATAGGATGAGTGACTCCATTGTGGTGCGGGTAGATCCTGACAATGCAGTGGAACTGGGTCTGGTTGAAGTCAAGGAACTGCTCTTCAACTGTGTACTCAGGATACCATCGATATCCCACATAGGACATCATCTCGATCAACGTGGCGGGATGGCCACGCACACCGAGGCACCTGGTCAAACAAACAATCTGCCGAGGGGGAAGATCTGCCATCTCAAACAGAAAGAAGGAGTTTGCAAATGCATCAGATTATGAGATAAACCTGGAATGACTCGGACAGCATAACTGCTGTAATTGCAAGAAAAAGACAATTTCTTACAACATGGAAACAACACTTACATACGATGTAAGAAATCAGGAGCACAACAACTCTAACGAACCGAACACAACCTTCCTATGGCTACAAGGAAGCAAACAACGAGATGTTCTAATCAGACAGAGGTGAGCCTAGTCCTATCTTCCCGTAGAACAAGATGAGGGTGACTCAGAACTCAGAACGAAGGGGGTAAGGAGAAAAAAGAAGCCTTACGTTGTTCCCTTATATACCCAGAGTAACTATATAACTATAGAAGGCTAGACTCGACTTCGCCCAAGGCTGCTAGTCCTACAGTCAGTCCTGCTCTGATACCAAGTATGTCGGGACCCGGGGTTAGCGTATGCAAGTCCCACTACGACATAGTCATATGGAGAGCCGAGAACCGTACCCACTTGTCTAAGCAGACAAGGCCAAGCACAGAACGTTCTCGGAAAGCGTCGTACGTGAGGGGCATCCCATCTAGGCCGGATGATCAACTGAGATGGGTCCTCATCGTCCGCACACAAGTCTAATGATATGGGTGATGAACTCCCATATTCACAGACAAGTCGCCTCAACCATACTATCGACTATCTCATAAATCTTACATAGACTTACTCCAGCCCGATCACTTAGTCGGGGTCTAGGGCGGGCTCGATCATACATCAAAGTGTGCACGAGACAGAGTCTCGAGCAATCGCATCGCGATGCCCCAAGCTGCGCACATCTAAGGGCCACTTGGTGTATAAAAGACCGCCAGCCAGATCACAACTAAGGTCTCGAAAACCCATACAAAGACATGCATGTTATAAACATATACGCAACACACATGCCTTGTATGAACAGCAGGTATCATTGCAATTCTCTACAAAGTATACATTTTATTGATAACTCTCACAGAGTGCACACAGAGATCACAAGCATGTGATCCAACATTACAACAGACAAGCGGAAGCAAAGTAGGTCTGAGTACAGACAAGTTTAACAAATGGCTTAAGAAGCCTTATTTAAACACAAGCCCTCCACGAGGGAACCAGTCGTCTGACTGGGACTATTCTAGCTTTGTCTTCAGTCCTCGAGCTCGATGAAGAAGCCACCTTCGGGGTCAGTGGGTTCATCTAACACATAGAATAAGCAAACGTGAGTACAAAGTCGTACTCAACAAGACTTACATAGGAGCTATACTACTCATGCACATGTATCAAGGTAAAGGGAGGTGGGGTTCAAAAGCAGAAGTGCCAGCTTTGACTTGGCTAGTCCTGAACTACGAGTAACAGACTTAAGGTAAGAAGCGTACATGAGTCCACTACTTTCTCCAACCAATTACACCACTATGGTGCCTTCCTCGACTTCCCCACGAGAAAAAACGCCATATCACTCACACTTATCTTGGTGTGTTTTAGAAGTATCCAGTTCAAGTTGTATAATAATCAAGCTAAGCTTTCCAAGCAGTCCATAACCGCGGACGCGGCTATTCGAATAGTTTTGTTAACCCTGCAGGGGTGTACCGCTACACACACATGATCATCAGTTACCGCCTTTGATCTCGACACCATTCAAGGGATGTCAGCGAGGATGCTCACCACAAATGTTACCTCATAGCCTATCTAGTCAAAGAAAGCCGCCTACCTGGGTTGGCTACCACTATCGTGAACCCGGCCGGTTTACCGAAGTGGACCCAAGTGATGTGTGCGTGGTGCATAAGCCGGTCTCGGGTGAGCCGTTCTCTCACTTAGCAGCCAGGCCACAAACCTACCAGAACTCCGAACTATTGTGACATCTGGACATCGAAAGGGATGAGTTAATAGGTTGAGAGGGGTCAGCGAGCCCAATGTGTGGTTGTACTCTTCATCTTGGATCACCACACAAGAACTCGGAGTTAGGGCGGTGTTCAACGAGACAACCCACCGTGTACTCCTACACAACCTCTCATCGTTCACCTTGTATTAGGGTAGATTCACCAACACCTTTCCACCATCATCAACATGATCACTACCATCCCGACTCATATAACAGTAACATCATTGTATCACTCTAAGCATGCAATAAGCAGTAAAAATTGCAGGGGCCACATGATATCAATCAACTCCTACATTTTCTAGGATTGTGGTTTGCTTGCTACTGTGACAAATGATAGGTCATGCAAAGGAATGGGTTCATCTATGCGGTAGAAACGTAGCATGGTAATCATCCTATACAATGCATAAGTGAGACATGAGAGGGAAGTGGGATTTTATCGACATGATCAATGGGGGTTTGCTTGCCTTGCTGACGAGGTTCGGGTTCGGGGTCTTCAACGAAGGGGGCAGCCTCCTGTTTCGGTTCCACCTCTACTCGACAAACAATAAACAAAGTAGCAAAGTAAATACAATGCACAATCACATGGTTGAAGGTTGAAACTTGATGTATATGTTTCTGATGTGTGAGGCAATTCCATTTAAATGGAGTATATTGCAAAAGAATTGCAAATTCAAACTCGAATTTGAATTCAATTTAGCCAAGTTGCATATGACATTGTTTGATCAAGTTAAAACATTTTGAAATGTGTATGATATGCCTCTTAAGTTCAAGTATATTGTGATATGTTGATATGGTTCAAAATGCAAAAGCATTTGAAAAGAATTTGATTTAATTCCATTTAAACCAAATAGCAAATGCTACTGGTCCCAATTTAAATTCAACTCAAACATGGTTGAAAGTTTGATATTTGGATAGCTTATTTTCTCCTGATCATTTTTCATATATTATTTGTTAAATTTGGAGTTAATATGAATTTTCTATGAATTTAAAAAGTTTCAGCCTTTTTCTAGATTTTCTGGAATTGATTTAATTAGAAAAACTGATTTACTGCATCAGCATGAGGTCATGCTGGCGTCAGGGGGCCACTGACCAGGGTGTCCCACCTGTCAGTGTCACTGTGTTAATTAACTCGATTTAAAACGTTTTTTTAAAACTAAACAGAGGAGATTAGCAGGGCTGGGCCCACATGTCAGCCTCACTGGGAGTGGGATTAGCACTAAACTAATCACGCTGGACATGTCAGCCTCGCCGGCGGCTCAACGCCGGCGACCAACCGAGGCGGCGGCGACACTGGGGAGGGCGTCTCCGGCCACCATTTGGTGCGCTGAAGCCACCAAACGGAAGCCCGAGCATGCGCGCATCACCCAGAGCACAACAGCGCCACCGGGGGGCACCGGAGTGATGCCGGCGACGAGCCCTAGCGGCGGCCGTGGCTCGGGCTCGTCGGAAAGGTCGTCGTGGAGGGAGAGCTTGAGCTAGCGCTAGCATTTTGGAACGCTGGGATCACCAGGAAGACGAAGGACATCACGGGAGAGACAGAGGTGCCCTAGAGCTTTGTCGACAACGTTCATGGCGGCGGTGCTCCTCTGCTCTAATGGCAAACGATGATGGAGTGCAAGGGGGTGGCTGTGCGATAGCTGAGGTGAACCGGGAGCTCACCGTGATTGCGATGGAGGTATTGGCGCGGTCGGAGGAGCTGTGTGGCCGGCGAATTCGTCGACGGCGACTTGCGGTTCCGGCGAGCAGAGAAGCTCGATTGCGGTGGCTCCAGTGGCTCCTAGGTCACCATCCTCGGGCTCTTGGCGTGGACGACGGTGCTGCGTCAGGGGGACACGACCTTCTGGATCTTCTCCGGCGTTGGCCACGGATTCCGACGACGGTGAACGGTGGAGGCTCTCGGGGAGGAAGGGGAAAACGAGGAGAAGGCGCGAGACGAAGCGGCGATGGGGGGAAGTGGTTCACGGCGCCACGGGCGTCTCTCTGGCGCAAGGAGAAGGCACGGGAGGGCCTCCAGGCAGGCAAGCAGGTGGTGCCGGCGTCGGCATGCCGGGCACGCAGCTGCCTGCTCGTGCCCGGGGAAGAAGACAAAAGCAGAGGTGGGCCTGGGCTGCGGTTAGGTTAGTTTGGCCTAGGGCCCAAGGTAAGTGGGCTACTTTCTGTTTTTCTAATTTTCCTTTCTGTTTTATTTCTGCCATTTGTTTTGGCTAGCTAAAAAAATAGCAAACTATTTTATTAAATGCTCATAATTTTTATATGGCCTCACAAAATAATATACTAGCCACTTATAAATTTTGAACATTTTTAAAATTCAAATAATTTAAACTTTAAATCAAATAGGGGTTTTTGATTAATTCCAAGGCACTGTTTGAATATTTGAAAAATCCATGAGCATGGGGTGGGTCCCACATCACTTGATACGTGATCACACTCATTTATAAGGCTTTTCAAAAATCTAACATGAATTTTTGGAGAAGATTTTTATCTGGCCTTTTGAATTAATTCATCTGGGGGAATTTGATTTCAATGACTTCTTTTGAAATTTTTAACATGATGCAAGATGACTTTGATCCTAGCACATTACCTAACAGAGGGTTCTGACAAATGATGTGAAATTTTTAGAGAATGTGAAGGAATACTTGAATGGACGATTTTCCATGAAGGACCTAGGTGAAGCTGCGTACATATTAGGCATTAAAATCTATAGAGATAGATCAAATCGCCTATTGGCTTTGAGTCAAATAACTTACCTTGAGAAATTTTTGAAGAAGTTCAAAATGGATAACTCCAAGAGAGGTCTCTTGCTAGTTGTAAAAGGAGTTAAGTTAAGTGTGACTCAATGTCCAGCAACAATACAAGAAAGGGGATGTCCTCAAAGCCCTATGCCTCGACCATAGGTTCTATAATGTATGCTATGCTATGTACACGGCTGGATTTAGCTCTGGCGATTAGTTTGACTAATCGTTACGAAAGTAATCCAGGAATGACTCATTGGATTGCAGTGAAAAACATCCTGAAATAGTTATGGAAGACAAAGGATCTCTTTCTAGTTTATGGAGGATGTGAGGAAGAGCTTGCCGTAAAAGGTTACGTTGATGCTAGCCTCGACTCTGACATAGATGACTCAAAATCCCAGACGGGATATGTGTTCATGTTGAATGGTGGAGCAATTAGCTGGAAGAGCGGCAAACAGTCAGTCGTCGCCCAATCTTCAATGGAGTCGGAGTATATTGCCGCTTGCGAAGCGTCAAATGAAGTGTACTGGCTGAAGAAGTTCGTGATTGAGCTTGGTGTCTTTCCCAGCTGCACTGACCCCGTTGGCATTTTCTGCCACAATACGGGTGCCATTGCTAATGCGAAGGAACCAAGAACTGACTCTACAGCCAATCACATTCTCCGACGTTTCCATGTGACGCGGGACTACGTCAAGGATGGTCATATTAGGATTCACAAGATACATACGGATCTGAACGCAACAGACCCATTGACTAAACCTCTTCCACAAGGCAAGTTTGAAGAACACCGAAAGACTATAGGTGTTCGATACATGGCTGATGTAAACTAGTGTAATTTGTACTTTAGTGAAAGTGGGAGACTGTTGGATATGTTCCCTAGAGGCAAATTAATAAAGATGTTTGTCACATATCCGTTTTGTTCATAACACGTTTTATACTATGCTAGAACTGTATTACTCGGAAACACTAATACACGTGTAGTATATAAACATGAGGTACCTCAGGTATACTAGCTCATTGGGCAATCGATGATCAAGGTTTCCTGATCATGAGGTACGAACCGCCTATTGACAATGAGGTCATATCATTGGGAGAATGATGTGATGGACACACACCCACCTAAAGCATTGTGATGTGATCATGTCACATAGTTTAGCATTGCGATGACTTTGTAACATATGGCTTGGTCCTTAAGACCGGGATGATCATATGTAGCTACTGTTTACCAGGAGACTTTAACTTGCATCCACCGCCTGACTGAAATATGTTGGCCATAAAGGTGTATCTTAGGTCCTCCGAAGTAGACACGTTAATGAGTATGCAAATAGATCAGAACAGGATTTTTCAGTCCATGTGACGGACAGGTACTCTGGGCCCACTCGGTGATATTGCATCAACACCTTGCAAGCACGTGACTAGGTCACAAGAGATGTAATAGGCACGGACGAGTAAACTTGTTTTTTGTGAACGAGGTGTGAACTTGGTATAATGGATACCGGTGATCAAACCTCGGACAAACAAAATACCGCAGGACAAAGGGATCAAGTCTTATCATTAACGGTTTCCAAAAGCGATTGAAGTTCATTCGATGGAAGCGCAGGGACTATCAAGGATTGTAACCAGGTCCAATTTATTAGTCATTGGTCAATGAGAATGTCTCGATCCTGTCTGTTGTTTCCCGGACCGTAGGGTGTCACACTTAAGGGGCAATCGATGTACTAGGACAGATTCGGGATCATCGGTGAAATAGGAGAAAGCACCGGAATAGTTCCGGGAGAGAACGGAAGTTGTTCCGGATATTTTGAAAGGTTCAAAATAATTTTTAATTATATTTAATAATGTTTTATTATTTAATTATCTGAATTAAATATTAAAATACATTTAAATTAATTAATTAAATGGGGAAAAGGAAAATGGGCCCTATGGGCCCATTAGCGGAAGGAGGGAGCCTCCCCCCTTGGCCCATGGCGCCAAGGGAGGGGCTGATACGTCCCAAACGTATCTATAATTTCTGCTTGCTCCATTCATGTTTTGTGTGACTTTGCCATGTTTTGCTTGCACTTTCATACACTTTTGAGCATATTTGGACTAATCTATTAACCCAGTGCACCCAGCTGCCAGTTGTTGTTTTCTGCTGTTTTTGTATTTCAGGTTTTCCGGCCATTAAAAGTTCTCCAAAAAATCCAGAAAAATCAGATAAAAAATGAGCGACCCAGAAGCTTTCGGAATCACCAAGGTAGCGGAGGTGGGCCACCACAGGGACTCCAGAAGGTTCCCTGACGCGGTCCAACCCTAGGCCGCGCCAGGGGGCCTCCTGGCTGCCCTGTGGGTCCCCTCGACACCCCCTCTGCTTATATTTAGCCCTCGGGGTGGAAACCCCTAATATCGATCTCTTTTCCGCAAACTCGCCTCTGTACCGCCGCCGCCGCCGTTTCAAGATCGGGGCTGCCTGGAGAAGCTGCCCCGACACCCTGCCGGGAGGAGGAACTCGCTCCGGGAGACCATCCATAGCCATGGACGCCTCCCGGATGTATGGTGAGTAGTCCCCCTTGGACCATGGGTCCGTGACCAGTAGCTATGTGATGTACTTCTCTCCTCTTTGTGCTTCCACTTTTGAGACCTCGTGAGCTGCCTCACATGATCGAGGCACTTTTGTAATTTCTGCTGTTGCTATGCTGAGTTTGCTGGGATCTGATAGATTATGAGACTATGTTCAGATTGTGATGAGTAATATATTTGGTTCTTCTGTTTTAATTTTCTTCTTGATTAAATTCTTGCATGTTCTCCGTTGCAGTATTTTGCTTTAGCCAAGTAGTTTGCTTGCAACTCCAAGAGGGAGCGTTATGCTTGATTGTGGGTTCAGCCCCCTGATGTCTAGCTTGAGTGACAGAAACATGAGACTAGGGGATGTGTTGTTGCCACCAGGGATAAAACAACGTTGCTTGTACCCGCGGGTGCAAGGATTGTTTACTTTACAAAAAGTTCTTTTAATGCAGTTGTCTGGTGCTTTGAGTTTACACTTTGGGTGGGATTCGCAACTTAATACCAGCGAGATGTTCTGGATAGATATCTCAAGGTGGATGATTCGTAGTAGATTGTCACAACCCCAAGTTAGGTATGTGATAGGATCAAGTGCTCCTTTGCATCATGTAAATATTCAAAAGAAATTCAAAAATGGGGAAAAGAAAAGCCCTGAGAATTTAAATCAAATGGACAGATAAAAATCTTTTTCCAAAAATCATTTGAGTATTTGGAAAATTCCTATAAATGATGCTGATCATTTTAAAAGTGGTTTGGGTATTTTCCCGTGCCCATGGAATATTCAAAAATTCAAAAGGTGCCCTGGAAATTAAATTTGACCCTATTTGAATTGAAATTCAAAATATATTGAATTTCAAAAATGCCCAAATTCTTTATGTGGCTAGCTACTGGTCACCTAGTATTTATAAAATTATTTGGACATTTATTAAAAATGCCTAGCTAATTTAATTAGTGGGGCCAACCTATTTACAGAAAAATAAAAAGAAAAGAAAACAACAAAACCTTACCTTGCGCCCTGGGCGAGGCCCACCTTCCCTCTGCCTCGGCCCAGCCCAGCCCCTCGCTTGTCCTCTTCCTCCCCGCCGAGCGAAGCTGCTCGCTGGAGCAGAGCATGGCCACGCCGACGACACCGCGACGCCCCGACCCTTCTAGACCTCCCCTCTGCCCCCAGCGTGTGCCACGACACGCCACAAACCCCCCTGCACCCTTTGCTTCCTCTCCTCGCCCCCGTTCTTCTCTCCGGCGACGAATCCGTGCCGCGGCCGAAGCCCTAGCCGGAGCGCGCCGACGCCCCAACGTGGCCACCGGCAGCCCGAAGCCCCGCCGTCTTGTCCAATCGATCCAGCGTCGTCGACTTCGTCAATCCCCCACGTCAATTGGCGCCAAGCCCCTCTGCAGGTGACGCCCGCTTCGAGCTTCCACCGCCGGCCGCCGAGGAGGAGACCTCCGAATTCGTCTTCTTCGAGCACCCTCCAGCCCCGCCGTCTTCTCCATCGCGCCCAGGGTGAGCGTCCCGTCCGTTTGCCCCTAACCCAGCCCCCTCTCGCGCCCTGGAGCTAGACTCCGGCGAGGTCAGAGCTCGGCCTGCCGCCGCGGTTGAAGTAGCCGTCTCCACAGGCCATGTCTTTGGCCCCCGACAACTCCAGTGGATGCGAAAGCTCATGGGCTACACGCCCGTACCAACCAGACCCCCTCCCGTGCCAAAGACCCCAACTCCGGTGAGTCTCCGGCAGGTTTCCGGCGACCCCGCCATTAGGGCCTTAGTCACTAAGCTAATCCCCCCTCCTCTCTATGACAAGCGGGCCAGCCCCCCCTAACCCCTCTCTGTTAATTAAACAGAGGGGATTAAACCCTCTCCCACTGACATGGGGGCCCCAGCAGTCAGACCCCCCCACGTCATGCTGATGTCAGCATGACGCAGTAAACCTTTTTCCAGAGTTTTAATATTCCAGAAATTACAGAAAATGGCCAAAACTTCAATAAATCATAGAAAATTCATTTTAACTCCAATTTGGACAAATAATATGTCTAAAATTATCATAAAAATACAAGGAATATGAATATGCAATTTGTTTTCATGTTTGACCATTTTAAAATGGGTGAACAGTAGCAAATATGCATATGGATCCTTTTCAAATTCAAATTTGAAGTGATTTTGCAATTGACTTTGCAACACACTTAATTTGAATGGTTTCACCCCCACATCAGAAACATTATCTCAACTATACCACATCACTTCATGATCTACCTTTTTGAATAAACTTTCATGCATTCAAATGCATTTGAAATTCATCGATAAATCAAATGGAGTTTGAATTTGCAATTCAAATGCAATATACTCCTTTTAAATAGAATGCTCAACACATCAGTACCTTGAACATCACCATTACAATCTTATTCATGTGATTGTGCGTTGTACATTATGTTGATCCTATGATTGTCATGTTGCTGATAGAAGTGGAGCCGGAACCCGAGATCACCCCCTTCGTTGAAGACCCCGTGACTGAACCTCGTCAGCAAGGCAAGCAAACCCCCATTGATCATGTCGATAAAATCTCAATTCCCTCTCATGACTCTCTTATGCATTGTATAGGATGATTACCATGCTACGTTTCTACCGCATAGATGAACCCATTCCTTTGCATGACCTATCATTTTGTCACAGTAGTAAGCAAACCACAATCCTAGCAGATGTAGGAGTTGGTTGATATCATGTGACCCCTGCAACTGTTAGTGCTTATTGCATGCTTAGTGGTACAATGAGGTTGCTTTTGTTGTGAGTCGGGATGATGATAAACATGGTGTTGATGAAAGTGAAATGTGTCGGTGAATCTACCCTAATACAAGGTGAACGATGAGAGGCTGTGTAGGAGTACACAGTGGGTTGCCTCGTTGAACACCGCCTTAAGTCCGAGTTCTTGTGTGGTGATCCAAGAAGAAGAGTACAACCACACATTGGGCTCACTGACCCCTCTCATCCTAGTACCTCACCCCGTTCGAACCCCAAGAGTCGCAGTAGTTTGGAGTTCTGGTAGGGCTGTGGCACGGTCTGCGAAGTGGATGAACAGCTTTTCAAGACCGGCTTGGGACCCTGGACACATCGTTTGAGGCTGTACTGGAACCTCGGCCAGACTTCCATATGGATCCCCCTCAGATAGGCGACTCTCTGTACTAGAACGGAGCTGTGGGCGAAGTGTTGTGGTGAACATCCTCGCCGACACCCCTTGAATGGTGTCGAGGCCAAAGGCGGTAACTAATGGTCATGTGTGTGTAGTAGTACACCCCTGCAGGGTTAACAAAACTATTCGAATAGCCGCGTCCGCGGTTAAGGACTGCTTGGAAAGCTTAGCTTGATTATTAGACAACTTGAACTGGATACTTCTAAAACACACCAAGATAAGCGTGAGTGCTATGGTGTGCTTCTCGTGGGGAAGTCGAGAAAGTAACCATAGTGGTGTAATTGGTTGAAGAGATGTAGTGGACTCGTGTACGCTTCTTACCTCAAGTCTGGTACTCGTAGTTCAGGACTAGCCAAGTCAAAGCTGGCACTTCTGCAAGTGAAACCCCACCTCCCTTTACCTTGATACATATGCACGAGTAGTATAGCCCCTATGTAAGTCTTGCTGAGTACGATTTTGTACTCATGTTTGCTTAATCTATGTTTTAGATGAACCCACCGACCCCGATGGTGACTTCTACCCGAAGCTCGAAGAATGAAGACTCAGACCAAGACCAAGCTAGTGTAGCCCCAGTCAGACGACTGGTTCCCTCGTGGAGGGATTTTTTTTAGATAAGGCTTCTCTAAGCCATTTGTTAAACTTGTCTGTACTCAGACCTACTTTGCTTCCGCTTGTCTGTTGTAATGTTGGATCACATGCTTGTGAACTCTGTGTGCACTCTGTAAGAGTTATTAATAAAGATGTATACATTGTAGAGAATTGCAATGATACCTGCTGTTCATACTAGACATGTGTGCTGCGTGTATGTTTATAACATGATGTCTTTGTATGGGTTTTCGAGACCTTAGTTGTGATCTGGCTTGCGGTCTTTTGTACACCAAGTGGCCCTTAGATGTGCGCAGCTTGGGGCATCATGATGCGATTGCTCGAGACTCCGTCTCGTGCACACTTTGATGTATGATCGAGCCCGCCCTAGACCCCGACTAAGTGATCGGGCTGGAGTAAGTCTATGTAAGGGTTATAATACAATCGATAGTATGGTTGAGGCGACTTGTCTATGAGTATGGGAGTTCACCACCCATATCATTTAGACTTGTGTGCGGACGATGAGGACCCATTTCAGTTGATCATCCGGCCTGGATGGGATGCCCCTCACGTTCGATTCTTTCCGAGAACGTTCTGTGCTTGGCCTTGTCTGCTTAGACAAGTGGGTACGGTTCTCGGCTCTCCATATGATTGTGTTGTAGCGAGGCTTGAATACGCTAACCCCGGGTCCCGACATAGATGCAGTTGGATTTCGGTCTACTTACCTTCGCGTACTGCCCATTGATTTTGAGCCCTTTCTTTCTTTGCAGCATAGTTAGCATTGCGGTGCCTTCATAATTCTGTCAATTGCTCAGCTGTGATTTGTTTACCTTGCTAGCACTTTTATCGTCTTTTGGGAGAGAGACATCACTAGTGAAAATCACGGGACCCCGGTCCATATCCACATCATTTTTTACACCCTTAGTTTACTTTCAGTTCCACTTTTATCTCTTGCGTTGATCCTTTGTAAACAGCAAGGCCAGAGGAATTGACAACTCCTCTGTACTCGTTGGGAGAAAAGTTATTTGTATTTGTGTGCAGCTCCAGGTGAAACTAGCAACCTCGGCGCCATTGTTCACTTTACCACCTTCTTGTATCCTTCGGAGTCCTACGGGAGACAAACCGTGGTATTTTTGCCAACGGAAAACTTGCCGCTGCACTATATCTCACCCTGCACTTGGGGTAACCAACGAGGCTTGAAGAGTATTAACACTCTCTCGCCATCAGCAAGTTTTCTGGCGCCGTTGTCGGGGACTCCAGCTTACAAGATAGGGGAGTTGCACACTATCTTTTATCTTTGCTTTTTAGTCTTGGTAGTTTACCTTTCAGTTTTTACTTTTGTGTCCCTTATCAAAAATACCAAAAATACATGTTACCTTGTCAGTAGTTACCACTATGGATGGTCCTTTTGCCTTTGGTGAGGCAGAAGTACTTACCTTTACTCAAAGAGGTGGTGAAAGTTTGAAAGATGCTTGGCATAGAATTAATGATTCTCAAAAAAGAGCCACCAAGAAGCAATCCACTACTATCTTGCTTAGAAATTTTTATGTTGGGATCACTTCTTGGAATAGGTTTCTTTTAGACACTGCTATCAATGGGAACTTCATAGAGGCCCCAGTTTGGGAAGCCCTTAATGTTATTGAAAATCTTGTTGGAAGTCTCCCAGTTGTTAGTATTAAGGAGGACATTACTTTAGCTCACATTATGAGAAAACTTTAAAAATAGAGCTAGAGATGCCAAGTATCGATAGGGTGAATGAGTTGGATCGAAAGATTCAAGGGAATTTGAATAGGCTAGATAACTCCATGCAGAAAATTGTCAACACTTTGGAGACTATTAAATCCCTTGATGAGAAGTCTTCTAGGATAGAAAAGATTGAGGAAGTTATTGAAACTTTAGGATCTACCTTTTCCTCAATCAAAACCAAAAAGGATGAAACTCCGGCAAAGAAGGAACCTAAGTTCGTTTACGTCCCCAAGGTTCCTCGAGCTAAAGCAAACACACCCATTGCCAAGAGAGTTGAAACGGTGAAAACTTTGGAGGAGACACCTATCTTTAACTTTAATGAAACTCCAATTGATTTCCCTCCTTTTGATTTTATTCCAAGAAGCATATTCATTCGCCCTTTATTTGAGAAACCTATTAAGACTAGTTCTACTATTGAAGAGATTTTTGATGATCGTGATGATGGCTCAATGGATACAACTTGATCTTCTTCTTTAAGACTAGCTAATGGCTCTAAAGAAGCGCTTTCGGGAGGCAGCCCGCAACGAATTTAGGTTTTTCTTTTTTGCTTTTATTCTGTTCTTACTGGTCTTGATGATTGTTACTACTGTAGCAACATCATTGTATCTTTACTTTTCAAGCTTTGTGCCAAGTTTAGCCTCATATGACAAGGGAAGTGAAAGTTGTGACATGCTGTCCAGAAAACAGATTCTGTCCTCGTGACTAGAAAAATCATAGAAAAATCCCAGTTCATCTTTTTGAGCTGAATTTGTTACACACTGTGCTCTATACAATTACGGAACTTTTGTATGTTCTGAGTTTTTTTATTTGAGTTGTAGAAGTACCCCTAAAAAATTCGTTTCTACCTGCTGGTCTGTTTTTCAAAGATTCTGTCATGTTTTGCCTTTTCTTCGTTTTGCAAACCTTAAGCTTGCTTTTTCTTTGCAATTTTTTTTGGAAATCTTGAGAAACAGTAGCTCTTCAAGAATATATTTATTTCCAGTAGAGGAAAAATTATTTTAGTAGGGCACTAACCTCTCTAATCAGTCTACAATGAGTTATGTATGAAGGGAGTTTTCAAGTGCGTGATGGAAGATGATGAAAAAAGATCTTGGAGTGTCAAACGCTCAAGCTTGGGGATGACCATGTGCACCCCCAATAAATATTCAAGGAGACTCAAGCGTCTAAGCTTGGGGATGACCCCGTGCATCACCTTCTTCATCAACAATTATCAGTTCGTACCTCGCTGCACTATATTTTTATCACTTCATGCATTGTGTGCTATGCTTGGAGTGTCTTGCTCTTTACTTTTCTAGGTTTATTTGTGCTTTGTTTTCTGTAATAACAAGTTAGACCCCAACTTAATATTTTGTGTGGGAGAGATACACGCTCCGCTTGAACTAGAACTCCTCATAGGATTTGCATCCTTATTCTTTTAGCTGTGAGTTGTTCTTTTCTTTTCTTTTCTTAGGTGCTGCTCTGTTTAGTTGTAGTGCTTTAGTTTTTCTAGAGGTTTTCTTTTTCTTTAGGTTGAACTTTCTATAGGTTGCATGTTTTATCTTGTTAGAGGGTTTGCCTGTTGCACTGAGTTTTGTGTCTTGACTAGAAGTAGGTAGTTGAAGTTGCTATTCTCTTTGTAGTAGTAACTTGCAATAGTTTTGAGGTATTGACTAGAGTAATGTTTGAACTTTTGGTGTCAAGAGCTCGAGCCTATTAGTGATAAATGTCGTATTTTGGGCAATCCGTGTGTTGTTAGAAAACCAAAAATCCTGTTGAGAACTCTAGCTACTAGATGGATCACTAACCTCTGGAGGGTTTGAATATTAGAGTACACTCACATACCATGAGTCGAGGATGCGCAAGGATAACCAAACCCCCATACACTCCTCCTCGGGGTACTTGTCTCTTTGTGAACCTCCTGACTAGATTGAGAGTTACCGATAATAAGTGCATGAGTTCTTCGGACTAATGTGAGTATTCGAAAGTTGACACTTCCACCCACCTATACTTTTTCTAGCCTCTTCGGTACCGTGCATTGCCCTTTCTCACCTCGAGAGTTGGCGCATACTTCGCCGGTGCATCGAAACCTTGGCACGATACGCTCTGTCATCATAAGCCTCCTTATATCTTTCCTCAAAACAACTCCCATACCTACCTACAAGGAATTTCCATAGCCTTTACGAGGTACATTGCCATGCAACATCCACCTTCTCATGACTTGATCCTCATGTCATACATGCTACTTTCTTGATCGATGAGCCGCATGCTAGTTGGGCCTTGCCCTAATCATTGCTACATGACGCGCTAGTATCATTGCATATCTTGCTATCCTGGCAGAGGCATACATTTGCATCATGATAGTTATATCTTATTTATGTGAGTACCTTTGTAAAGTGTGAAAGATCTCCTATATTCTTGTAAAATATAGAGTGTTGCCCCTAAAGTGAGGAAAAGTTCCCAAAGAGGACAAAATCCAAAGATCCCAAAGAGGACAAATGAGAGTTAAATAGAAAGAGCCATTGAGGCCACCAAAAAAATACAAAAAAATAGAAAAAAGAGAAAAATAAAAATAAAAAGAGAGAAGGGGGCACACTACTAATCCTTTTTGAGACATCCACACTAGTACTTCATCCTCTATCCCTTGTACTCCATAGAGATCATCATCATGCATATAGCTATGTGGGGACCTTCACACTATAGAACTTGGCTTATATATTCCCATTATGAGCCTCCTCAAACGAGCTCTAGGTCTTCTTGAGCAAGCAAGTTAGATGCACCCACACTAGATCCCTTGGAGAGCTTTTAGCTCACATGTGCATCTGTTGCATGGCAATCACTACTCCTCACATCATATCTTTCAGATGGCCTTCTCTCGCCTATGATTGTCCTCATTGATGTGATCCTTTCGCACTTTTTTTGTCTTCTTCCTCCACCTTCTTTCTGTTTCGCCTTTTAGGTGTCAACTTTCTTGCTCACGCTCATCCATTGCATGAGTGCTCAAAATATCGAAAGGGAGTGGATCAAATTGACTTGTACCTGGCTAGTGGTCTGGGGACGAGTCAAGATAAGAATCCAAAGGAGACAAAGTGTGAAACTTTAGTAGATAGTTGTTCTCAACAACCCTTTCTCTCTCTTTTTCCCAGTCCCCTGCTTGCACGCAAACACCATCTGGAGACATTCGAGTCACGGACAGCGAGAGCTCTTGCACCTTTTGTTCTTTTGTTGCTTGTGTCAATACTAATATAGACTCTTGCTTGTTAAGACTTGAATTGAATTGCATGCTTTGATTGCTTTACTTAAAAGTCCTTATATGGTTGTGTGGCATGTCACCACAGACATTATGCTTGTTATCATTTACCTACTCGAGGACGAGCAGGAATTAAGCTTGGGGATGTTGATACGTCCCAAACGTATCTATAATTTCTGCTTGCTCCATGCATGTTTTGTGTGACTTTGCCATGTTTTGCTTGAACTTTCATACACTTTGAGCATATTTGGACTAATCCATTAACCCAGTGCACCCAGCTGCGAGGTGCTGTTTTCTGCTGTTTTTTTATTTCATGTTTTCTAGCCATTAAAAGTGCTCAAAAAAATCCGGAAAAAATCAGATAAAAAATCAGCGACCTGGAAGCTTCCGTTATCACCAAGGTAGCGGA
Organism: Bromus sterilis; assembly: GCA_950022295.1. NCBI lineage: Eukaryota > Viridiplantae > Streptophyta > Magnoliopsida > Poales > Poaceae > Bromus > Bromus sterilis. The sequence goes on from OX465601.1 coordinate 247,466,163, forward strand.
GGGGGCCCACCACAGGTACTCCAGAAGGGTCCCAGGCGCGCCCCACCCTAGGCCGCACCAGGGGGCCTCCTGGCTGCCCTATGGGTCCCCTCCATACCCCCTCCACCTATATTTAGCCCTCGGGGTGGAAACCCCTAATATCGATCTCTTTTCCACGAACTCGCCTCTGTACCGCCGCCGCCGTTTCAAGATCGGGGCTGCCTGGAGAAGCTGCCCCGGCACCCTGCCGGGAGGAGGAACCCCCTCCGGGAGACCATCCATAGCCATGGACGCCTCCCGTATGTACCGTGAGTAGTCCCCCTTGGACCATTCTGTAATTTCTGCTGTTGCTATGCTGAGTTTGCTGGGATCTGATGGATTATGAGACTATGTTCAGATTGTGATGAGTAATATATTTGGTTCTTCTCTTTTATATTCTGTTCTTGAGTAAATTCTTGCATGTTCTCCGTTGCCGTATTTCACTTTGGCCAAGTGATTTGTTGAAACTCCAAGAGGGAGCGTTATGCTTGATTGTGGGTTCAGCCCCTTGATGTCTAGCTTGAGTGACAGAAACATGAGACTAGGGGATGTGTTGTTGCCACCAGGGATAAAATAACGGTGCTTGTATCCGCAGGTGCAAGGATTGTTTACTTTACGCAAAGTTCTTTTAATGCAGTTGTCTGTTGCTTTGAGTTTACACTTTGGGTGGGATTCGCAACTTAATACCAGCGAGATGTTCTGGATAGATAACTCAAGGTGGATGATTCGTAGTAGATGAAGTTGGATTTCGGTCTACTTACCTTGGCGTACTGCCAATTGCTTTTGAGCCCTTCCTTTCTTTGCAACATAGTTAGCATTCCGGTGCCTTCATAATTCTGTCAATTGCCCAGCTGTGATTTGTTTACCTCGCTAGCACTTTTATCGTCTTTTGGGAGAGAGACATCACTAGTGAAAATCACGGGACCCCGGTCCATCTTCACATCATTGTTTACACCCTTAGTTTACTTTCAGTCTTTACTTTCAGTTCCACTTTTATCTCTTGCGTTGATCCTTTGTAAACAGCAAGGCCGGAGGAATTGACAACTCCTCTGTACTCGTTGGGAGCAAAGTTATTTGTATCTGTGTGCAGGTCCAGGTGAAGCTAGCAACCTCGGCGCCATTGTTCACTTTACCACCTTCTTGTATCCTTCGGAGTCCTACGGGAGACAAACCTTGGTATCTTTGCCAAGGGAAAACTTGCGGCTGCACTATATCTCACCCTGCACTTGGGGTAACCAACAAGGCTTGAAGAGTATTAACACTCTCTTGCCATCAGGGGCCCACCCTCCATATGGCGCACCCCTCCTCCCCCCTTTTGTTTAGTACCACATGGGAAGTTGGAGGAGGGTGGCACCCCCCCCTTGGCCTATATATGGATGGGTAGACCCCCCTTTTTTCATCATCTCATTTTGAGTCTCACTACTAGGGAAATAGCTATACATGGAAAGCTTATTAGTGGTGCATTTTTTATGTAATGCGCCACTATGTTGTAAGGGGTGGCGCACTGGTAAAAAATGCGCCACCTATAAGCTCTTACAGGTGGTGCATTTTTTAAAATGCGCCACCCCTAAGAGTGGGCCATCCCTGGATCCCCTTATACGTGGCACATTTGGAGAAATGCGCCACCCCTAAGAACCTTATAGGTGGCGCATTCTGCAAATGCGCCACCCCTAAGAGCTTATGGGTGGCGCATTTAGGAAAATGCGCCACCCCTAAGGAATTATTAGTGGCGCATTCAGAATGCGCCACCCATAAGCTCTTAGGGGTGGCGCATCTTGCATATGCACCACTACTAAGCAAAAAATGTGAGGGAAAAATTCCCAACACACAAATACACCCCCCGGTGGACCGCCTTTTCAGTTTGAAAATAAATAAAAGAAAATGATAGAAATGTCAAAAAAATAAAAGAAAATAAGTTTCCCATGTGATATGTGGTCTAGTTTTTAGGAAAATTTACAAATATGAATTTCGACTTTTTTTGCATAATCTCTCAAGAATTGTGTAAAATGGCCTTAACTTTTGCATACGACCTCCGATGAAAAAGTTTTTTATATGAAAAATCATCTACTCAAAAAGTTATATCGAAATTCAAGTGGGTGGAACCCGTTGATCATTTTTAGAATCCTCAAAAACCTAACAGAAAAAAGTTATGAAGCTTTTAAGATCTGGAGGCCAAAAAAATTGAAAAAAAATCAAAACTTATTAGTGGCGCATTTTGCTAGGTGCGCCACCCCTAAGGTTCTTATGGGTGGCGCATATTTCTATATGCACCACTAATAAGAGTATATATAACCCGACCGGATTCCTTCTCCTCCTTACCTCTTCATTGTTATCCTCCTCTCCTCCATCATCTCCTCCTCCTCTCCACCTTCTCCATGGCGCCCTCGTCCTCCTCCCCTCCTCCATGGCTCCTCCTCCTCCCCTCCTCCATGGCTCCAAGGCTGCTTCTCCTCCTCATCCTCCTCCTCCAAGGTTCCCATTCCTCCACGGGTCTTCTTCTTCCTCCTCCCCTCCTCCATGGCTCCTACTCATCCAAGGTTCCTCCTCCCCTTTCTTCTTCCTCCTCCCCTCCTCCATGGCTCCTACTCCTCATGGTTCCTCCTCCCCTTTCTTGGCTCCTCGTCCTCCTCGTCTCTTCCTCCATGGCGCCCTACATCCTGAGCAAAAAAAAGTTAGATGAACGGGACAGAGAATAAAAATGAGCAAACAAAGTGGCTAGATGAACGTGACAAATCATTCAAACAAAAAACGAGAAAAAAAATCGTAATCCAGATCCAGATCCAGATTCAAAATTCATTTTTTTAATGGTGGCACATCTTCAAAATGCGCCACCCCTAAGAATCTTAGATGTGGCGCATTCCAGAAATGCGCCACCCCTAAGGCCTTATTAGTGGCGCATTTCAGAAATGCGCCACGTCTAAGATTCTTAGGGGTGGCGCATTTGAAATGCGCCACTAATAAGGCCTTATTAGTGGCTTGTCCTTAGTGGCGCATTTGAAATGCGCCACTAAAGGAAAAAAAAGGACGCCACTAAAAGGCTATTCCCTAGTAGTGTGTCTCTCTCTCTTTCTCCCACCTTGAGCGGACTCCCCTTGTTTGGAGTTTGTAATCGGTTGGGAGTTCTCCACCATAAGCATGCTGTCGCTATGCCGGAGTCGGGATCCGAATCCGTCTTCTTTCCACTGCTCGCCTGGTTCGGAGCCCGGAGGGAACATCGGTTGCACCGTACGTGTGTAATCTCCTCGAGGCACTACACCTATGGTGCTACTTCATCGCCGGAGGTTCACCGAGAGTCTCCATCGCCGGTGGTCTTCTACACGACAGGGAAGTCGTAGTTTCGAGTCTACGCCAACCACGTTCGCAAGAATGTTTCCCTCTTTCGGTCTTCAAAGGTATGAACTCCGGTTCCCTCTATTACAGTACGTCACCATAGCATAGATCGTTGGTTCGGGTATCGTAGGTTGGAAAAATTTGTGTTTTCTTCCCCGTATCCCAACAATCGATACGTTTCAGACGTATCAATGATCTTCCCTCATCGGAGGCCAAAACAGCCTCCAGATTAGCCATCCCGAAGAAGAACAGAGGGTGGCGGTGGCTCCGCGACAGAAACTGGGAAAACGACTCCTGTTCTGGGGTTTTCACGTCACGGGAATAAATAGGGGCGTCGGTAGGGCACCAGAGGGGGGAAGGTCCATCCAGGCGGCCTCCTAGCACGGCCAGGAGTTGGGCCGCGCCAGCAGGGCGCCTGGGGCCCCCTGGCTGCCCTTTGGCCTCACTTTGGGCTCCTTCGGGTGCGTGGATTTTCTGTGAATTTTTCTGGAATTTTCTAAGACACCTAGAAATCCATTTTCCTGCACACAATAAAACCATACAGGCAGCTCTGCTGAAAACAACGTCAGTCTGGGTTAGATTCGTTCAAATCATGCAAAAATGAGGTCAAAACAATAGCAAAGCTATTTGGAAAAGTAGAAACGTTTGAGACGTATCAAAGTTCTTCGCGGATTCCTCCATCTCTTTGTCCTTGTTCTGAGCATCATCAAAGTCATTCACCATGTCTACAATCCCTGTACCATAATCGTCGGTGCACCGACGCAACACCTCGTCTCTATTACATTGGGCCGACTCACCATGAAATGTCCAAAAAGTATAGCCGGGAGTAAAACCACGCATCCGCAGGTGTTTACCCAAGACATCCTTTGTCTGTCGCGAATAATTCTTGCACTTAGTGCAGGGGCACCATGTTTTTGTCTGGCCTTTAGAAAATGTTGTTTGCAGGAATTCATAGGTCTTGCTCAACCATTCATCGATCATCTCTCTCTGACTAGGATGACCAGTGTACATCCAATCACGATCAGTCATTCTAGCAAGCTAGGTATATAGTATCCACATATAAACAATATATATAATCAGTTCATCAAGTATTTGAAATTAACTATGGAATTTTTTTAATTATGGTTAATACATTGGGATGCATGGCATGCACACATACCAGCTACTAGGAAAATATGGGTCCTAATCCCACCCGAGTAGTTGTAGATTGGGCCATTTACCTTGCTCTACTCCCAATCCAACATAAAATTTCGGCAGCACCACCCCGCTGTTCTCCTGATACACGTCTCGGGAACTAACCGAGAGGATGTGTAACCGGAGAACAACAAGGAGGCCTTGTCGAAACTCTGCATCGGATCCAGAGCAAAGCATGGGAAAAAGACCCAATATACACATATCCGAGCAAAGCCGACCGTTAGTCTTTGCCATCAGCAGGCTTACGACAAAGCCGGGTTCTATTAAGCAGGTTTCGGATGTGGGACCGAGAAGCTGCCTATTCCGTCGGCCTAAATTTGCCGTCGGTCTTTGGGCCCTCTGTCGTCAGCCAGCCGATGGCTTAGACAGAGCTGACGGCAAAGGATTTCTCTACCGTCAGGCACGCCTATGTCGTCAGTTTTTTCTGGCTGAGGGAAAAGTTCCTTTGCCATCAGCGCCATGAATATGCTGACTGCAAAGCCATAAGCTGACGAAAAACTATGTTTTTCCAGTAGTGAAACTATGTAAAACAAGGCAAAAAACTATAAGAACATCAACATAATATGAAATATATCAATGAATAGGGGTGAATTATGATGTAAAATAGTGATGCATTTTTGGCGTATCAACTCCCCCGAGCTTAGACCTCGGTAGTCCCCAAGCGAATACTAAGCTCGGTAAACCTGTCCATAAGTTTAGAGAGTGAAGTGTGGATAATAAGAATACATACAAGAAGGATCATAATTTCTCTACCAAACTCAAGCATCCTCAATAGCAACCTCAACTCATAAGGCCCTTATGAAAGAGTAATATCAATTACAATCAAAACTAGGGCTAAGGATACTCATTAAACCATGGCAAACATGTCCTTTGTCAAAGAACAACTAATAACTAACAACTTTTGCTCTTTCCTTTATATTTTGATGAGATCATTTGAAGCTTTTGAAAGAACATGTGATTAGTCAAGAAGTGAAAATTCTAACACAAAGGCAGATGTTTTGTGTAGCAAAGCTCCACAAACAACCTGCTTATCTTAATGATAATGTCAATAAAGATGTAATATGGCAATTCTCAACAAGACAATATAAATGCATGCATCTATGTCAACATAAGGTGTCTTCTCTTTTGTGGGATAGAAGGAACTTGGTTTACTGACTCAACATAAAAGTAAAGTCTTAATCCCTTCGAAGAGGGAAGTAGGGAAAACTCATGTGCTAGAGCTTTTAGTGGTTTTGAAATCAATAAGATTATAAAATAAGCTTTTTGGAGGTGCATAATTCGTCAATCAATGCTAGTAGATATCCCAATACTTCTCTTGGTGGACAAGTTTCGAGGAACGGCTCCCAAGGTGGGAACGATCACGTCCCCTTAGTCTCCTTTGTGTATCACTGCCAAAGTTTTCTAATTTCTCATGAACAAAGCTGTCAGAACCCTTTGTTAGGTATGTGCTAGGATCAAGAGCTACATTGCATTCATGCTAAAAATTTCAAATGAAATTCAAATGGGGAAGGAAGAAGCCCTAATTGAATTTAATTCAAATGGCTAGAAATAAATTTGCTCCAAAAATTCTTGTTTGACTCTTGAAAACTCACATAAATAAGTGTGATCACATATAAAGTGAGGTGGTAGCATTCCCATGCTCATATATTTTTCAAAAATTCAAAACAGGAGCTTGGAATTAAATTAAAACCTTATTTGAATTAAGGTTCAAATAATTTGAATTTCAAAAATGTTCAAACTTTACTAGTGGCTAGCTTATTATATTGTGAGGCCATATAAAATGTTTCAGCATTTTATAAAATGTCTAGCTATTTTTAGCGCCAAGACAAAACAAATGTCAGAAAATAAACAGAGAGAAAAAGAAAGAAAAAGCTTACCTGCTTCTGGCCGAACTTGTTCCCCTAGCCGGCCCAGCCCACCCAGCCTTGTCGTCTACCCCCGGGCACGAGCACACAGCTGCGTGCCCGGCATGCCGACGCCGGCGGGCAGCTGCTAGCCTGCCTGGCCCTCCCCCGAGCCTTCTAACCGCACCACGTCGACGCTGGAGACGTCATGCGTCCATTCTCCCCCTCCAGGTTGGCTCCCCTCCTCACTCCCGACGAATTCAACGACGACACGAGCGCCGCCGTCGCCATGGATTGAAGCACGCGTGGCCAGCGACCCCCTCAAGACACGCCGTTATGTCCATCGTCTCCACCACAGTCGCCTACGTCCCCGTGCAGAAGGAATCGAGCTCGGACGCTCTATAGTCGCCGTCCCCTTCTTCGTCTTCGTCTCTGGCCGCCGCAGATCCACCTCGAATTTCGGCAGCACCAGAGCATCCCCGCCTCCGTCGACTGCCTCGTCCTGTTCCACGTAGGCTGGTGAGCATTTTCCCCAAGCTCACAGCGCCCCGCAACCCTCCTAGCTGGATCCGCCATGGAAGCCGAGCGAGCTTGCCGCCATGGTCGACGTTATGCTTGCTCCCGTGCCCCTCTGTCCCAGACGCGGTGTCCATCGCATTCCTGCATGCTCTAGGAAGCCAACGCACCCCGCCGCGCTCAAATCCGTGGGCTACAGCGCCGACATCGTCACTGTCGTGGCTCCTGCGGACGCCTTCCTCGACACGGGCGACGCTCCGGTGCCCCCTAGGCTCCCCTGTGCCTGCAGGATGAAGCGGGCGAGCACGGGGAGCACCCCGGTGCCTTCCGCGTGCCAAATGGTGGCCGGGAAGCACTGTTCCGGCGAGCCTCCACCGTGCCCGTTGGCACCGGCGGCTAACCGCCGGCCGCCATGGTCATTAGGACCTAAACACCCCGCTAATGACCCACTTTAGCCATTGAAAGTGGGCCCCGTAGCCCTTAATTAAACAAGGGTTTTAAATTAAACCGGGATTTAATCACTGAGTCACTGACAAGTCGGACCCACCGGTCAGAGCCTCCCCCCCCGACGCCAGCATGACCTCATGCTGACGCAGTAATCCTTTTTCCATTTTAAAGAAATTACAGAAAAGCCAGAAAATAGCTAAAACTTTAGAAAATCATAACTAATTCATTTTAACTCCAAATTGGACAAATAATATATGTAAAATTATCAGAAAAATGCAAGGATTCTGAATATTCACTTTTTTTTCATGTTTGACCAATTAAAATTGGGTGAACAGAAGCATATGTGCATATGGACCCTTTTAAATTGAAATGTGGAGTTTGAATTTGCAACTCAAATGCAATACACTCCATTTAAATGGAATTGAGCACACATCAGCATCCCTTACACCATGTTATAACATTTGATCATATGCTTGAGCATTGCATTCATATTGATTGCTACTTCATGCTTTGTTTCTCCGGATAGAAGTGGAGCCGGAACTGGAGGCCAACCCCTTTGTTGAAGACACTGTCACCGTAACTGAACCTCGTCAACAAGGCAATAAAACCCCCATTGATCATGTCAATAAAAACCCCTTTCCCTCTCAGTCTCTCTTATGCATGAAATAGGATGATCACCTTGATATCGATTCTACCGCATAGTTGAACCCAATCCTTTGCATGACCTATCATTTTTTCATAGTAGTAAGCAAACCACAATCCTAGCAGATGTAGGAGTTTTTTGATATCGTGTGGCCCCTGCAACTGTTAAAGATTATTGCATGCTTAGAGTTTACAATGAGGATACTTTGATCTGTGAGTCGGGATGGTAGCAATCATGTTGAAGAAGGTGATGATGTGTTGGTGAGTCCACCCTAATACAAGGTGAACGATGAGAGGCTGTGTAGGATTACACAGTGGGTTGTCTCGTTGAACACCGACTTAAGCCCGAGTTCTTGTGTGGTGATCCAAGATGAAGAGTACTACCACATGTTGGGAAAACAGACCCCCGCTCAACCTACTAACTCACCCCTTCTCAGTTCAATGAGTCGCAGTAGTTTGGAGTTCTGGTAGGTCTGTGGCACGGTCTGCGAAGTGGAAGAACGGCTATTCAGACAGGCTTAGGACCCTGCACACATCTTCTGGGACCACATCGGTAAACCGTCCAGGTTCACGATGTGGAATCCAACCCAGATAAGCGTCTCCATTGAATTTGAGTTGGCTGTGAGGTAAAAGTTGTGGAAATTATCCTCGCCGACACCCGCTTGAATGGTGTCGAGGCCATGGCGGTAACTGATAGTTTAATGTGTGTAGCAGTACACCCCTGCAGGGTTAATAAACTATTCAAATAGCCGCGTCTGCGGTAAGGGACTACTTGGAAAGCTGTGCTCGATTATTAGACAACTTCAATGGATACTTATAAAACTTGCCAAGATAAATGTGTGTGCTATGGCGTGCTTTCTCGTGGGGAGTCGAGGAAGGATCCATAGTGGTGTAATTGGTTGGAGACATGTAGTGGACTCGTGTAAGCTTCTTACCTCAAGTATGGTATTCGTAGTTCAGGACTAGCCAAGTCAAAGCTGGCACTTCTGCTTATGAACCCCACCTCCCTTTACCTTGTTACATGTGCATGAGTAGTATAGTTCCTACGTAAGTCTTGCTGAGTACGACTTTGTACTCACTTTTGCTTATTCTATGTTTTAGATGAACCCACTGACCCCGAAGGTGGATTCTTCCTGGAGCTCGACGACCGATAATTCTAGTGTAGTACCAGTCAGACGACTGTTCCCTCGTGGATGGGCTTATTTATAAATAAGGATTCTCTAAGACATTTGTTAAACTTGTCTGTACTCAGACCTACTTTGCTTCTGCATGCTTGATGTAATGTTGGATCACGTTCTCGTGATCTCTGTGTGCACTCTATAAGAGTTATCAATAAAGTTGTAAAATTTGTAGAGATTTGCAATGATACCTGCCGTTCATACTAGACATGTGTGCTGCGTGTATGATTATAACATGCATGTCTTAGTATGGGTTTTCGAGACCATAGTTGTGATCTGGCCGGCGGTCTTTTATACACAAAGTGGCCCTTAGATGTGCGCAGCTTGGGGCATCGCGATGCCATTGCTCGTGACTCTGTCACGTGCACACTTTGTTGTATGATCGATCCTGCCCTAGACCCCGACTAATTATCGGGCCGGAGTAAGTCTATGTAAGTGTTATAATACAATCGAGAGTATGGTTGAGGCGACTTGTCTATGAGTATGGGAGTTTATCACCCATATCATTTAGACTTGTGTGCGGACGATGAGGACCCATCTCAGTTGATCATCCGGCCTGGATGGGATGCCCCTCACGTTCGATGCTTTCTGAGAACGTTCTGTGCTTGACCTTGTCTGCTTAGACAAGTGGGTGCGGTTCTTGGCTCTCCATATGATTGTGTTGTAGCGGGACTTTCATACGCTAACCCCGGGTCCCGACAGACTTGGAATCAGAGCAGGACTGACTGTAGGATTATCAGCCTTGGTCGAAGTTGAGTCTAGCCTTCTATAGTTATATAGTTACTCTGGGTATATAAGGGAACAACGTAAGGCTTCTTTTTGCTCCTACCTTCATCGTTCTGAGTTCTGAGTCACCCTCATCTTTTCTACGGGAAGATAGGGCTAGGCTCATCTATGTCTTACTAGAAGATCTTGTTGATTGCCTCCTTGTAGCCGCAGGAGAGTTGTGTTCGGTTTGCTAGAGTTGTTGTGCTTCCTGATTTCTTACATCATATGTAAGTGTTGTTTCCATGTTGTAAGAAATTGTCTTTTCTTGCAATTACATCCGTTATGCTGTCCGAGTCATTCCAGGTTTCTTCATAATCTGATGCATTTGCAAAATCCTTCTCTCTATTTTGGATGTCTTTCCAGAAGAATTTCTAGGTGGCATTCCCGACAGTTCCATAGTGCTTGATGTAGGTTTTATTCTAGAAACCTATATTGATGCACTTGCAGTTCTTCCTCCCACTTTAGATGTCATCTAGCCAGAAGAACCACACTAACCATCGGGTTGGGGTACTTTGCTACTCTGACATATCTGTTGTAGTCCCTAGTAAACCATGGTCATCCTTAGGAAAACCATCCAGTAATCCAACTCCTTAAACCTAGTCACCGGACAGATGTTTAGAATTCATTATAGATCTTATGCCAGGAACCGCACAAATTTCAAGAAGCCCATACAAAATGGCCCCACGTGAGTTAGCTGAGCTTAAAATCCAACTTGAAGCTTTGTTGGGAAAAGGCTTCATCCGCCCTAGCTCATCGCCATGGGGTTGACCCGTTCTGTTCGTAACAAAGACAGATGGAACAGAAAGGATGTGCGTAGACTATCGCCCACTAAATTTAGCGACGACAAAGAACAAGTACCAACTTCCCAGGATCAATGATCTTTATGATAAACTTGCTGGATCCTGTGTCTTCTCCAAGATGGATTTGAGATTAGGCTATCATCAAATCAAAATCAGAAACGAGGACATTACCAAAATGGATTTCACTACTCGTTATGGTCTTTATGAGTACACCGTTAAGTCCTTCGGTTTAACCAATGCCCCCGCAACTTTCTCGCGCATGATGAATTTGATATTCATGGAGTACTTAGATAAATTTGTTGTAGTTTATCTTGATGAAATTCTCATCTACTCGAAGAACGAAGAAGAACATGTCGAACATCTTAGGTTGGTATTGATGAAACTTCGAGAGCATCGCCTTTATGCCAAGTTCTCTAAGTGCGAATTCTGGCTTCCAGAAGTGACCTATCTAGGCCACGTGATTTTTGCAAAAGGCATTGTTGTGAATCCCGAGAGAGTTTAGGCCGTCCTTGACTGGACTCCACCTAAATTGGTTAAGCAAGTTAGGAGCTTTCTTGGCTTAGCAAGCTATTGTCGCCGCTTTGTCGAGAACTTTTCTAAAGTTTCAAAGCCTCTGACTGAACTCCTCAAGAAAGATAAGAAATTCCAATGGACTCCCAAGTGCGAGGAAAGCTTTCAAGAGCTAAAAAGAAGATTGAATTTTGCCCCCGTACTTCCGCTTCCAGACACCAAAAAGGATGTCGAGATCTATTGTGATGCTTCACGGCAAGGGTTAGGATGCATAATTATGCAAGATCGACATGTGGTAGCTTATGCTTCACGCCAGTTGTGTCCACATGAAGAGAACTATCCTACCCATGATCTTGAACTCGCTGCCGTAGTTCATGCTCTGACAACTTGGCGACATTACCTCCTTTGTAATCGTTGTGAGATCTATTCCGACCACCAAAGCCTCAAATATATATTCACCCAGCCAGATCTTAATCTCAGGCAAAGACGCTGGATAGACTTGATAAAAGATTATGAGTTAGGAATTTCTTACACCCCAGGCAAAGCCAATGTCATGGCTGATGCACTAATTCGTAAGTCGTATTGTAACAACCTCATGTTACAACAGTATCAACCACTTCTTCATAAGGAATTTCGAAAACTCAATCTTGAGATTGTTCCTCATGGATTTCTTTCTATCTTGGTGGCGAAACCAACCCTTGAGGATAAAATCATAGCCACCCAGAAACGTGATAGTGGTATTCGAGAGATCAAGAAGAACATTGCTAGTGGAGTTGCTAAATGTTTCTCCATAAATGATCAAGGTGTCGTTTTCTTTGGCACTCGATCGGTTGTACCACGAAAACACAATCTTAGGAGGCTAATTCTTAAGGAAGGTCATGACACTCCCCTTTAGATTCATCCTGGTAGCACAAAGATGTAGCGAGACCTACACCAGAGATTTTAGTGGACTAGGATGAAGCGACAAATTGCTTAGTTCATTGCTGAATGTGATGTTTGTCGTCGCATTAAGGCAGAACATCAAAGACCTGCTGGTACTCTTCAACCTTTGCCTATTCCCGAGTGGAAATGGGACAAAGTCAGTATGGATTTCATCACTGGCTTTCCAAAAACCCAGAAAGGAAATGATGCCATCTTCGTTGTCGTTGATGGACTTTCAAAAGTTGCTCACTCCCTTCCAGTTAGCGGACTTGTATGTCTCTAGAATTGTTTCACTTCATGGTGTTCCTTTGGAAATCAATTCTGATCGTGGTAGCCTTTTCACCTCTAGATTTTGGGGAAGCTTTCAGAATGCTATGGGAACTCATCTCTCCTTTAGTACAGCTTTCCATCCTCAGTCTAGTGGTCAAGTCGAAAGGGTTAACCAAATTATCGAAGGCATGCTCAGAGCTTTTGTTATCTCATTCAGAAAGAATTGGAAAAAGTCTCTTCCATTTGCCGAATTTGCTTATAACAATAGTTTCAATCTAGTATGAACATGGCTCCTTTTGAACTCCTCTATGGACAAATATGTCGAACACCCCTAAACTGGTCAGAAACCAGTGAGAGACAATTCTTTGGACCGGATATGATCATGGAAGAAGAAGAGCAAGTTTGCATTGTTCGTGATCAATTGAAAGCAGCCCACTCTCGTCAAAAAAGCTACTATGATCGTCATCATAGGCAAGAAAGCTACAATCTGGATGAGAAGTCTTACCTTCGGGTTACTCCTCTGAAGGGAACCCAACGATTCGGTATCAAAGGCAAGTTGGCCCAACGTTACATCAGACCTTTCCGCATTATTGCTAAACGTGGAGAAGTTGCCTACCAACTTGAACTACCCCCGCACATTTCCCGAGTACATGATGTATTCCATGTTTCACAACTCAGGCGTTGCTTCGAGGACCCCATCCGGAAGTCGACCAAGAAACGCTTGATCTCTAAGATGACCTTTCTTCTCGAGAATACCTCGTTCGTATTCTTGACTCCGCAGAGCGTGTCACTTGTCGTCAGAAGATTAAGTTTCTGAAAGTGCAATGGTCACACCACTATGAGAAAGAAGCCACGTGGGAAAGAGAAGACCGTCTCAGTGCCGAGTACCCCTCCTTCCTCCCGCAGACTTCTGAATCTCGGGACGAGATTCTTTTGAGTGGGGGCGAGTTGTCAGAACCCTCTGTTAGGTATGTGCTAGGATCAAGAGCTACATTATATTCATGCTTAAAATTTCAACAGAAATTCAAATGGGGATGGCAGAAGCCCTAATTGAATTTAATTCAAATGGCCAGAAATAAAGTTGCTCCAAAAATGACTTTTGAAACCTCACATAAATGAGTGTGATCACATATAAAGTGATGTGGTAGCATTCCCATGCTCATAAATTTTTCAAAAATTCAAAACAGGAGCTTGGAATTAAATTAAACCCCTATTTGAATTGAAGTTCAAATAATTTGAATTTTAAAAATGTTCAAACTTTACTAGTGGCTTGCCTATTATATTGTGAGGCCATATAAAAAGTTTCAGCATTTTATAAAATGCCTAGCTATTTTTTTAGCCAAGACAAAACAAATGTTAGAAAATAAATAGAGAGAAAAGAAAGAAAAAGGCTTACCTGCTTCTGGCCCAACTTGTTTCCCCAGCCGTCCCAGCCCACCCAGCCTTGTCGTCTACCCCCGGGCACGAGCACACAGCTGCGTGCCCGGCATGCGGACGCTGGCGGGCCGCTGCTAGCCTGCCTGGCCCTCCCCTGAGCTTTCTAACCGCACCACGTCGACGCTGGAGACGCCGTGCGTCCATTCTCCCCCTCCAGGTTGGCTCCCCTCCTCTCTCCCGACGCATTCAACGACGACCCGAGCGCCTCCGTCGCCATGGATTGAAGCACGCGTGGCCAACGACCCCCTCAAGCCACGCCGTTATGTCCGTCGTCTCCGCCACCGTCGCCTATGTCCCCGTGCAGAAGGAATCGAGCTCAGATGCTCTGTAGTCGTCGTCCCCTTCTTCGTCTTCCCTCCGGCAGCCGCGGATCCACCTCGAATTCCGGCAGCACCAGAGCATCCCCGCCTCCGTCGACTGCCTCGTCCTGTTCCACGTAGCCTAGTGAGCATTTTCCCCAAGCTCACAGCGCCCCGCAACCCTCCTAGCTGGATCCGCCCTGGAAGCTGAGAGAGCTCGCTGCCATGGTCTACATTATGCTTTCTCCCGTGCCCCCTGTCCAAGACGCGGTGTCCATCGCATTCCTGCACGCTCTAGGAAGCCAACGTACCCTGCCGCGCTCAAATCCGTGGGCTGCAGCACCGACGTCGTCACTGCCGTGGCTCCGGCGGCCGCCTTCCTCGACACGTGCGACGCTCCGGTGCCCCCTAGGCTCCCCTGTGCCTGCAGGGTGAAGCGGGCGAGCACGGGGAGCACCCCGGTGCTTTCCGCGTGCCAAATGGTGGCCGGGAAGCACTGTTCCGGCGAGCCTCCGCCGTGCCCAGTGGCACCGACGGCTAACCGCCGGCCGCAATGGTCATTAGGACCTAAACACCCCACTAATGAGCCCCTTTAGCCACTGACAGTGGGCCCCATAGCCCTTAATTAAACAAGGGTTTTAAATTAAACCAGAATTTAATCACTGAGTCACTAACAAGCCGGACCCACCGGTCAGACCCCCCCCCCGACGCCAGCATGACCTAATGCTGACGCAGTAATCCTTTTTCTATTTTAAAGAAATTACAGAAAAGCCAGAAAATAGCTAAGACTTTAGAAAATTATAACTAATTCATTTTAACTCCAAATTGGACAAATAATATATGTAAAATTATCAGAAAAATGCAAGGATTCTCAATATGCACTTTGTTTTCATGTTTGACCAATGAAAGTTGGGTGAACAGAAGCATATGTGAATATGGACCCTTTTAAATTCAGATGTGGAGTTTGAATTTGCAACTCAAATGCAATACACTCCATTTAAATGGAATTGACAACTCATCATCATCCCTTACACCATGTTATAACATTTGATCATGTGATTGAGCATTGCATTCATATTGATTTCTACTTCATGCTTTGTTTGTCCGGATAGAAGTGGAGCCGGAACCGGAGGCCACCCCCTTCGTTGAATACACTGTCACCGTAACTGAAGCAAGGCAAGCAAACCCCCATTGATCATGTTAATAAAAACCCTTTTCCCTCTCAGTCTCGCTTATGCATTAAATAGGATGATCACCTTGATATCGATTCTACCGCATAGTTGAACCCAATCCTTTGCATGACCTACCATTTTTGTCGCAGTAGTAAGCAAACCACAATCCTAGCAGGTGTAGGAGTTGTTTGATATCATGTGGCCCCTGCAACTATTAAAGCTTATTTCATGCTTAGAGTTTACAATGAGGATACTTTGATCTGTGAGTCGGGATGGTAGCAATCAAGCTGAAGAAGGTGAAACTGTGTTGGTGAATCCACCCTAATTCAAGGTGAAAGATGAGAGGCTGTGTAGGAGTACATAGTGGGTTGTCTCGTTGAACACCGCCTTAAGCCCGAGTTCTTGTGTGGTGATCCAAGATGAAGAGTACTACCACATGTTGGGCAAACGGACCCCCGCTCAACCTACTAACTCACCACTTCTCAGTTCAATGATTCGCAGTAGTTCGGAATTCTGGTAGGTCTGTGGCATGGTCTGCGAAGTGGAAGAACGGATATTCAGACCGGCTTGGGACCCTGCACCCATCTTATGGGACCACATCAGTAAACCGGCCGGGTTCACGATGTGGAATCCAGCCGAGATAGGCATCTCCATTGCATTTGAGTTGGCTATGAGCTAAAAGTTGTGGAAATTATCCTCGGCGACACCCGCTTGAATGGTGTCGAGACCAAGGCGGTAACTGATAGTTTCATGTGTGTAGCAGTACACCCCTGCAGGGTTAATAAACTATTTGAATAGCCATGTCCGCGGTAAGGGAGTACTCGCTGAGTACGACTTTGTACTCACCTTTGCGTATTCTATGTTTTAGATGAACCCACTGACCCCGAAGGTGGATTTTTCCTAGAGCTCGACGACTGATCAAGCTAGTGTAGTACCAGTCAGACGACTGGTCCCTCGTGGAAGGGCTTGTTTATAAATAAGGCTTATCTAAGCCATTTGTTATACTTGTCTGTACTCAGACCTACTTTGCTTCCGCATGCTTGATGTAATGTTGGATCACGGTCTCGTGATCTCTGTGTGCACTCTGTAAGAGTTATCAATAAAGTTGTAAATTTTGTAGAGATTTGCAATGATACCTGTTGTTCATACTAGACATGTGTGCTGCGTGTATGATTATAACATGCATGTATTAGTATGGATTTTCGAGACCTTAGTTGTGATCTGGCTGGCGGTCTTTTATACACCAAGTGGCCTTATATGTGTGCAGCTTGGGGCATCGCGATGCGATTGCTCGTGAGTCTGTCACGTGGACACTTTGTTGTATGATCGAGCCCGTCCTAGACCCCGACTAAGTGATCGGGCCGGAGTGAGTCTATGTAAGTGGTATAATACAATCGAGAGTATTGTTGAGGCGACTTGTCTATGAGTATGGGAGTTCATCACCCATATCATTTAGACTTGTGTGCGGACGATGAGGACCCATCTCAGTTGATCATCCGGCCAGGATAGGATGCGCCTCATGTTTGATGCTTTCTGAGAGCGTTCTGTGCTTGGCCTTGTCTGCTTAGACAAGTGGGTACGGTTCTCGGCTCTCCATATTATTGTGTTGTAGCGGGACTTGCATACGCTAACCCCGGGTCCCGACAAAAGCGTGAAGGAGGTTTTGTTTGTTGCTATTATCTTTTACGAGTTGGGCGCTCTCATGCGAGTCCCTCCTCATATTAGGGGTTTGTAGATTAGACATGCAAATCCAAGATAAAACTTGTCCATTATGAGAAGATCATGAATTATCTACTACTTCCTCAAGAACTAAAACAGTTGCACAAATAAAGGACTATACTATTTTGAAGCTTTAAAGATATCACATGAATAATATACTTTAGGAGTGGCGGTGAAATACCACAAATAGGAAAGGTATGGTGGACTTTTTGGAAGGTTGGGGTTTCAAGGTATGGGTGCACAAGAAGTATTCCTGCTTAGTACAAGGTTTGGCTAGCAAAGGCTTTTAAAAGCAGACAAATGATCTTGACTTGGATGCAAAACAATATAAAGTCTAGCAAGTTGTCTTCCTTGTCAGCATAACACTTCAACCATAAGAACATAAAGGTTTTGGCTATGTCGCTACTAGAAAAACTCATGCTTGTTGTTATGACCAAAGCTATGTTTTCCAAGATGAAATAAAGTTTTCAATGCCATACCTGATATATAAGATCAATACTCCCATAAGAATCATCATATAAGGTCGATTGCGTGAAGAGAATACCAAGTGCAGCGGAGAAACCAATAGACTTCTCATTAATATTCCATCATAGATGACTGCACACTCACAGATACAAGACTCTCCAAAAAGGAGTGATAGACCTATTTCATAAGATAACTTCCCTAAATATGATACGACACTAAACTTGACCTCAAATGATAAAGGTAAAGATAAAGATACCGGGCACTCCCCCAAGCTCCGAACAAGCTAAGGGGGTGCCATTACCCATGATGATTTCACTCATCATCCTTGTTCTTGTTCCTCAGGTAATCCATAGCGAAAAGATTCCATGGAAAAGGTCCTCCCTCCACACAGGATTCTTCAGTCTCCAAGATCCTGCTTTTGGCACATAAGACCATGCGCAAAAAATTTAGTTCATACTCACAGTTCTGGTTTTGGAGGTCATAGATATGTCCTTGAATCTCGAGCACTTTGGTCTCCAGTGCAGATATGCTTGACTGCACTTCCTTCATCTCCCCCTCATGTTGTTTCTTCAGCTCGGTGATGATGTCGATGTTGGCCTCGACACCATGCTCGATCGTCAACTTGTACTTGAAGACTTCTTGCTCCACTTCTTCCATCCTGGCCTTGGTTCTCCCCTCCTTGATAGGTCCCTTAAGTTATTCTTTGTGGAGGACACCATCCTCCACCCAACCTGTTTGAGGGTGACTCCTCACCTCCGAGAGGTAAGGGTTTATGACATTGACGAGGAACTTGTCATTGGGGGAACTTGCGGAAGCCATGGCACCTATGTTTTATGGAGAGTTTTTCTGGCAACAACTAATGGAAAAGAAAACGCACGGAATCGCAAGATACAGAGCCGGTATGATACGAGCAAATATATAGCAAAATTTCTGCACCGAAAGGAAAGTAGGGGACCAAAGGGGAGTCCAAGACGGGCTCCTGGTGGCCCAGGCGGCCACCTGGTGCGGCCAGGAGGCAGGCCGCGCCACCAGAGCGCCTGGAGCCCCGGTAGCTCCTCTCCGTCTCCACTTCGGCTCAGACTTTTCCTAATTTTCCTAAAACACATAATACAGAACATTTATGGATGTTCGCTAAGTTTTCTTACCATATTACATACCTATTCTCATTCCGCTTCTGCTGGTGTCCGAATGTCAGAACCCTCTGTTAGGTATGTGCTAGGGTTAGCAAGAAACTTTGCATCATGTTAAAAATTTCAAAAGAAATTCAAATGGGAGAGAGAACACCCCCCAGATGAATTTAATTCAAATGGCCAGATAAAAAGTTGCTCCAAAAATTCCTTTTGCATTTTTGAAAAGTCTCATAAATGAGTGTGATCACATATCAAGTGATGTGGAACCAATCCCATGATCATGGATTTTTCAAATATTCAAACAGGATCTTGGATTAAAATTTAAACCCCTATTTGAATTAAAGTTCAAATTATTTTAATTTTAAAAATGCCCAAACTTTATAAGTGGCTAGAAATATGCATTAGAAGTCCATATAAAAATTTGGGGCATTTTATAAAATGCCTAGCTATTTTATTTAGCAAGGCACAACAAATAGCACAATATAAATAAAAGAAAAACAAAATAGACATAACTTACAAGTCGCCTAGGGCAGAGCCCACTCTCTCTGGCCGACCCAGCCCACCCGGGCGTGCTTGTCTTCTACCTCCCCGCCGAGCCAAGCAGCTCGGTGGAGGGCAGGGAGACGCCGGCTGCCACCTCGACGAGGAGAGCCTCCTAGGCCTCTCCCCTCGCACCCAGAGCACGCCACGGAGCTGCAGAACACCCCTGCACCCCTTGCCCTCTCTCTGACCCCTCCCCTCTCTCTCCGGCGAAGGATTCAGCGCCGCACCCGTAGCCATAGCCGGAGCACGGCGAAGCTCCGACGGGGCGACCAACCTCCTCGCGAAGCTCCACCGTGTCTAACGTCACCGCAGTGGACGCCCTCCTCGATATCCCAGGTCAATTGGAGTCCAGCGCCACCGGGATGACGCACGCCTCAAGGTTTTGCCGCCGACCGCCGAGGAGACGACCTTCAAATACGCCGCAACCCGAGCATCCCTGGCTTCCCCGAGCTCCTCTTCGCGCTCAGGGTGAGCAGATCGTCGCTTTTCCCTTTCTCCTGCCTCCTCCCGTGCCCTGGAGCGTGGCTCCGGCAAAGTCCGAGCTCCGGCCGCCACCTCCATTGAAATAGCCGATGCCACAGAGCGTGTTCTTGACCCCCACCTGCTCCCTGAGATGCGCCATTCCGCGGGCTACGTCCCAGTGCCCGTAGCCCCCTTCCCCGTGCCCTATTTCCAATTCTCGACGAAGCTCCGGCCAACAGTAGCTCGCCGGCGCGATTACCGCCCTAACCCTAAGCCTAAACCCCCACTAATCTCCACCCTGGGTCACTGACCAGTGGGCCTAGGACCCTAATCTAATTAGAATTAGATTAAACAGAAGTTTAGACTAATCCCTCTCACTGACAAGCCAGGCCCACCTGTCAGCCCCCCCCCACGCCATAAATGATTAAATCGATTAAAAATATTTCAGAAATTCCAGAAAATTCTTTAAACTTTGAAAATTCATAACTAATTCATCTTAACTCCAAATTAAACATATAATATATGTAAAATTATCAGAAAAATGCAAGGATTATGAATATGCACTTTTTTTCATGTTTGACCATTTTAAAATGGGGGAACAGAAGCAAACATGCATATGAACACTGTTAAATTCATATATGGAGTTTGAATTTGCAACTCAAATGCAATACACTCCATTTAAATGGAATTACCAACACATCAGCACCCTTTACACCATGTTATAACACTTGATCATGTGATTGTGCATTGTCTTTATATTGATCACTTTGTTTGCATTATTTGCTATCGAATAGAGGTGGAGCCGGAACCCGAGATCACCCCCTTCGTTGAAGACCCCGATACCGAACCTCATCAGTAAGGCAAGAAAACCCCCATTGATCATGTCGATAAAATCCCACTTCCCTCTCAGTCTCTCTTATGCATTGTTTAGGATGATTACCATGATGCGTTTCTACCGCATAGATGAACCCATTCGTTTGCATGACCTATCATTTGTCACAGTAGTAAGCAAACCACAATCCTAGCAGATGTAGGAGTTGTTTGATATCATGTGGCCCCTGCAACTGTTACTGCTTATTGCATGCTTAGAGTGATACAATGTTGATACTTTTATGTGAGTCTGGATGGTAGCAATCATGATGATGATGGTGGAAATGTGTTGGTGAATCTACCCTAATACAAGGTGAACGATGAGAGGCTGTGTAGGAGTACACAGTGGGTTGTCTCGTTGAACACCGCCCTAAGTCCGAGTTCTTGTGTGGTGATCCAAGATGAAGAGTACAACCACACATTGGGCTCACTGACCCCTCTCAACGTACTAACTCATCCCTTTCGATGTGAAGATGTCGCAATAGTTCGGAGTTCTGGTAGGTTTGTGGCCTGGCTGCTAAGTGAGAGAACGGCTCAACCGAGACCGGCTTATGCACCACGCACACATCATCTGGGTCCACTTCGGTAAACCGGCCGGGTTCACGATAGTGGTAGTCAACCCAGGTAGGCGGCTTTCTTGGACTAGATTGGCTATGAGGTAACATTTCTGGTGAGCATCCTCGCCGGCACCTCTTGAACGGTGTCGAGTACAAAGGCGGTAACTGATGATCTTGTGTGTGTAGCGGTAAACCCCTGCAGGGTTAACAAAACTATTCAAATAGCCGCGTCTGCGGTAAGGGACTGCTTGGAAAGCTTAGCTTGATTATTAGACAACTTGAACTGGATACCTATAAAACTTGCCAAGATAAGCGTGAGTGCTATGGCGTGCTTTCTCGTGGGGAAGTCACCATAGTGGTGTAATTGGTTGGAGACATGTAGCGGACTCGTGTATGCTTCTTACCTCAAGTCTGGTACTCGTAGTTCAGGACTAGCCAATTCAAAGCTGGCACTTATGCTTATGAACCCCACCTCCCTTTGCCTTGATACATGTGCATGAGTAGTATAGTTCCTATGTAAGTCTTGCTGAGTACGACTTTGTACTCACGTTTGCTTATTCTATGTTTTAGATGAACCCACTTACCCCGAAGGTGGATTCTTCCTCGAGATCGACGACTGAAGACCAAGCTAGTGTAGTCCCAGTCAGCAGACTGGTTCCCTCGTGGAGGGCTTGTGTTTAAATAAGGCTTCTTAAGCCATTTGTTAAACTTGTCTGTACCCAGACATAATTTGCTTCCGCATGCTTGTTGTAATGTTGGATCACGGTCTCGTGATCTCTGTGTGGACTCTGTAAGAGTTATCAATAAAGTTGTAAACTTTTTAGAGAATTGCAATCATACATGCTGTTCATACTAGACATGTGTAATGCGTGTATGATTATATCATGTATCTCTTTGTATGGGTTTTCGAGACCTTAGTTGTGATCTGGCTGGCGGTCTTTTATACACCAAGTGGCCCTTAGATGTGCGCAGCTTGGGGCATCGCGATGCGATTTCTCCTGACTCCGTCACATGCACACTTTGATGTATGATCGAGCCCGCCCTAGACCCCGACTTAATGATCGGGCTGGAGTAAGTCTATGTAAGGTTATAATATAATCGACAATATGGTTGAGGCGACTTGTCTATGAGTATGGGAGTTCACCACCCATATCATTTAGACTTGTTTGCAGACGATGAGGACCCATCTTAGTTGATCATCCGGCCTGGATGGGATGCCCCTCACGTTCGATGCTTTCCGAGAACGTTCTGTGCTTGGCCTTGTCTGCTTAGACAAGTGGGTACGGTTCTCGGCTCTCCATATGATTGTGTTGTAGCGAGTCTTGCATACGCTAACCCCGGGTCCTGACACTGAATCTGTGCTGCAACATGTTCTTCGTGAGTGGTTGTTCGTATCGTGTCCACATCAACATTGATAGGGTCTCCCGCCATGTAATTCTTGAGTATTTTCCCATTCACAACTTGAGGTTTGGTGCCTTCAAAATTGATAATCTTGATTGCACCGGAGCGATAGACTTCTTCAACGTGGAATGGTACTTCCCATATGGAAAGTAATTTACCTGGAGAAAACCTGAAACGAGATCTAAACAACAAAACTTTATCACCAACATTAAATTGACGTTTAAAAATCCTCTTGTCATGCCACTTCTTTACATTTTCCTTAAACATTCTTGCGCTCTCGTAAGCTTCACTTCTCCACTCATCTAGAGATTTCAAGTTCATGAGACACTTTTCACCAGCAAGTTTAGGGTCAGCATTAAGCTCTCTAACAACCCAGAAAGCTTCATGCTCTAATTATAAAGGCAAATGCCAAGCCTTGCCATAGGCCATCTTATAGGGAGACATGCCCATGGGGTTTTTGTAAGAAGTTCTATATGCCCACAAAGGATCTCCTAACTTTTTGAACTTGTCCTTTCTAGAACTGTTCACTGTCTCTTGTAAGATCAACTTGATCTCCCTATTTTAATAGATACCACTTGTGTACCTGAAATTGGGCCCTTATTCTTGGCTGTGACAAGGTTAGTAGAAACATCACAAAAATTTATAATGGAATCTCCAATATCATTAGTAACAAGATCTTTAACCAATGTAACTTGAGGATCGACCTTAATCAGGTCCTCATGCTGTTCAGTCTTTCTCTCACTTTTATTTAATATACCTGTAACAAAAGAATGCTCCCTCATCCTTGCAGGAAAAGGGGGCTTTTCATATATAACTGCAGGCAGGATCGGGTCAGCAACATGAATATCAACAGGTAATTCCTTGAAGGGTTTATGATGCTTATCCTCCTTATTTTTAGAGGAATCAATATGAGATGAAAAATCTTTGCAAAAATCAATTAGAAGTTGGGAATGAAGACCAATCTTAGCACAAAAGGTATTGAAGTAATCAGTTTTCACATAACTCTCAATGTAATCATGCTCATAATTTATAACGGGTTCAATACCCTTATCAATCTCCCAATCTTCAGTGTTCTTCTGAATCCTTTCAATAAGATCCCACCTTTCTTCAACGCTTCTGGTGCTGAATACCCCACTAGACGAGGCATCGAGTATCTCTCTATCCTGAAGAGAAAGTCTTGCATAAAAGTTTGTAAGAAAAATTTCCTTGGGGAGCTCATGATTGGGGAATTTGAGAATTAGGAATGACTTCAATCTCCCCCAAGCTTGGGCGATGCTTTCTCCGTCACGAGACAAAAAGTTATAAATATATTTCCTGCCTCAATGTATTTCATGAAGAGGATAAAACTTTGCATAAAAGAAAGGCATAAGTTCTTGCCAATTTAGAAAATGAGAGTTATCAAGAAGCCTATACCAATCTGAAGCCTTATCTTTTAATGATAGAGAGAATAGCTTTCTCACAAAAAAATCCATTGATATACCTGTAAGATTAAATAAGGAGCATAGTTGTGAAAGATATAGCAAGTGTTCGCATGGATGTCTATCTCTTGCATATCGATTAGCCGAAACACAATTAACAATACCAGTTGGTATTTTAAAAGGCACAATTTCAGTAGGTTGGGGAGCTTTCTCCACCACAGTAGCGGTGGTTAGATTTCCCACAAGAAAAAAGACCCAAGAGCAGAGTTGTCCATAGGGACAAAAAGTAGCTACGGCAAAATAAAAACAACACGTACAGTGTAAAGGTTTCCTTACCAATTTCACTTACCAATAGTGTTACACTCCCCAACAACGGCGCAAGAAAATGGTCTTGATGACCCACAACTGTAGGGGATCTATTGTAGCCTATTCTATAAGTAAGAGTGTCGTACCCAACGAGGAGCAGAAGGTACTTACAAGTGATCTTGTGAAAGGAATAACTGCAAGCACTAAAAGGTAAATTTTTATGGGTTTTATGGTATAAGCAGCAATGAAATAAGAGAAAAAAGTAAATAGTTCTGAGGTGTAGCAAGTGGCCCAATCCTTTTGAACAAAGGATAGGCACAGGGATCTCACTTATAAAGGGTAAAACATTCTTGAGATCACACGGGAGAAATAGTCATGTGCTTCTGCCATACTCCGTATAGTACTATGTTTTGTGTTGATAAGTGTTGTGTGGGTGGACCTATGATAGTGCAGCTTCTAGACTAAGATAGGTACACTGTTATGATTAAACCTCTTGCAAGCATCCGCAAATAAAAGAGAGAAATTAAGACAAAGCCAAACCATAGAAATAAAATTTAGGATCCAACACTTCCTCGTGCAAAAGTGTGCGAACTGGGGTTCAGGTTTCTGTCACTCTGGTAACCCACCATAAGCATCCTTTACACACACTGTATTCCCCTAGGTCCTTAAAAAGGTGAAGTGTTATGTAGTCAACGTTCAAATAACATCATTAGAAGAATAACACCACAACTAAAATATCAAAGAACACATATTACATCAACATCATATGACTACTAACAACTAGACTTCTCCCATGTCCTCAAGAACTAAAGAAACTACTAACATGACATAAAAGATATCATGATCAGAGGTGATAAATATATGATAAACAATATGGTCATAACAATAATTCTCCAACAAAACTTAATAGCATTCACCACAAGAGAGTAATCAACACCGGTAAAGTAGAGGGGATGAATAGTGCAACTTACAACTCGGATTGCAATGGCGAGATGAGACGGGGTGAAGATGGAGATTGACGAGGGGGTGACCCCACGACTCCTATGGATGGGCCTACCCGGTGTACCCGAAGATAGAAGGCCCACAGATATGCCGCCCGGGTCCAGCCTTGGCCCACTAATGGCACCGACGTAGGAGTCCACGACTAATAAGGAAGGCTTAAACCTGGCGTATAAGGCAAGCTTAGGGTTAGGAAATACTATCTGTAATCTAGGACGAACTCCCCGAGACCTGGCCGACTATATAAGGCTAGGAGGGGAGACGTCGAGATCGACCAATACACAATCTATAACCCTAGCCTTGTGCGCACTAGCCTTGGCCTTCCCTGTAATCGCATCTCCAAGCAATAATATCGAGCAGGAACGTATCCTCCTGTTAGCCGACGAGCTATCGTCCAACCTGTGCCTCTCATGACTAACCCAGGTTCCGTGACCATGGGATTTGCCGGGGTACATCCCCGTCAATTGGCGCCGTCTGTGGGAACCGCACAGGTTTGGAACGCGATCTCGGCGGCCTCACCAGCATCTTCAACACCCGCCAACGCGATGACTCCACCAGCACTCTTCGATCCGACAACCTAGGCGGAATCCGATCTGTTTGGGTCCCTCGGTTTCACGGCTCATCTTTCAACTCTCCGACCAGTCTTTGCCGACCTACGCTCCGGCATCAACCTGATCTTCGGAGCATATCAGATCTACATCAACCACTGGGGCGCCCTCCGCCTCGCGGATGACGCTCGAGCACCTGCAACGACATCTACATCAACAATCGACGCAGTCGCCACCCGCGCGGCCACCCTACGAGCCAGCCGAGACTGCCCTCCCAACCCAAGACTTCACGTCACCCGCGACCGCTCGGGTGAACCCTCGGTCTGGAAGAGCAGTACCACACGTGCGAGCAAGAAGGAAGTCAGGGCAC
The DNA here is from genome assembly GCA_950022295.1 of Bromus sterilis. Classification (NCBI taxonomy): domain Eukaryota; kingdom Viridiplantae; phylum Streptophyta; class Magnoliopsida; order Poales; family Poaceae; genus Bromus; species Bromus sterilis. The sequence continues at coordinate 247,492,297 of OX465601.1, forward strand.
CATCGTAGGTGTTCATGGCAGAAGCCGACGACCCAGCAGCAAACGGCAAGGGCCAAGACGACGACTCGAACACTCGCCAAGATAACCAAACCAACGGCAACACAAAAGAGTCTGGGACCACCGGTAAGACCGTTGTGAAACTGGGAGAAGTGGGAAGCATACCAATGAAAGTTCCACAGGGACAAGAGCAGAGAAACCACAAGAGCAACGAGCCATCAAGCAGCAAGAAACAAGCCCCGGGTGCGGCGGCAGATGACCCACCCAAAGAGCGAATATACCTGTCCAAAGAATCAATGGCCAGAGTAAGGGATGCAGTCGAACACGGCAAGCTACTACCATCAAACGCAACAGGGGACGAGCTCAGGGCATACAACAAAATGGCAAGCGAGCTAACCCAGCAAACGGGACAACGACGCCTAGAGATGGAGAAGCAAGAAAGGGCGGCTGCCGAGTAGAAAAACAATCGCAAACCACCTCCCAGAGGCGACTCTCCGGATCACGCCTCCCCTCCCCGCACTAAATCAAAATTCAGCAACCTGCGACGAACAGACAAGAAGAGAGTTGTTCGGAAACTCGACGACGACTTCAAGCTAGAAAAGGTGGACGATGAAGAGGAACCCCTCACACCAGCAGAAGCCTTTATAAGCGCCACAGACTACTTATCTCGCGCCCAGAAAAATAGGCAGAACAGACCAGACCGCAACACATCAATAGCCTTCCAGATAATGAAAGACGCCATCGCCGCCTCAGCACCCGAAAAATCAAGTGCAAGGCGACCGACCCGCGAGAGGACACCAGACAGGGACCCGAGCTCACCCGACGACGATGACAGCAGTGATGACTGGCGCAAACGCTCCGGCAAAAACAAGAAGCACGACAGCGACGACAACGAAAACATGCAATGAGACGCGCGCGACGACATCACACAAAACAAAGTCAACCGCAGCAGGCAAAGACGCGCAACACATGAAGAGTACTCGGACGAAGAAGCTTCCGACGAAGAAATTGAGCCATGCGGAGCATTATGCTTCACGTGTTCTATACGCGAGACGTGAATGCCGAGTGGGTTCAAATTGAACTCCACGACGCTAAAATACAACTGACTCGAGGAGCCAGAGGCATGGCTCGAGGACTACTTAACATCAGTTAAGTTTCAACGAGGGACCAACATCACGGCAATGCAGTACGTGCAACTCATGCTCGAGAGCTCGGCACGACACTGGCTGAAGAATCTCCCGCGAGGATCCATTAGCTCATGGAGGCAGTTCCGTGAAGCCTTCATAGAAAACTTTAAATCTACATACAAGCGGCCAGCATCGCTCGAGGAGCTACGGGCATGCAAGCAAGGAACAAGGGAAACCTTGCGAGCCTACATCCAGCGGTGGACCATACTCAAGAATTCAGCAGAAGACATATCAGACGAAAGCGCAATCGACGCGTTCATGCGAGGCCTGCAGCGCATTGAATTCAAGGAACAGCTCGGGCAGATGAATGTCCGAACACTCGCATGGCTACTAGAGCAAGCCAACAGCTGGGCGGACGGAGAGGATTCCGTTCGCAACGAAACAGAAATCCACATCGCAAGCTCAGAACACGACTACGACTACCACAACGGAGAAAGAGGATTCGACCGACGAAGGAAGCGATCCAGGCGCAGTTTCTACGACGAAAGAGGACCCGACATGGTCGCCGCCGGCTGTCCAGACGACAGAGACGGCAGGCATCGCGACGACAACATAACATAGCAAAGAGATAACCTCGAAGACGCGCCCCAAGCGCAGAAACGAGACTAGAGGACGAGGCAGCCGCGCGACAAAACCAGAGCATACCGCTCGGCCAAAGCACAACTCGACGGACCGTGCTCGATACACGAATTTAGAAACGAACGAGGGGAGCTTAGATCAGGACACATCCTCAGGAACTACAGAAGCTTCAACGAGTTGGCGGAGGAAAAAATCGATCTGCGACATCAGCGGCCCAGCCACTCGCAAGCATAGCAGTCGGGCCTATCGCCCACAACGCACCACCGGCCCCTCCTCTGCCAACAAGGCAAGTGGCCGCAATCCAGGAACGACGCATGACTCCAGAAGAAGAGGAGCAGTATCCATAAGCCCACGACAGGATCTACATGATACAAGAAGGCAGACCTTCAAATAGGCAGCACAAGAAGGTCACAAGACAAGTCTTCCTCGTAGCCTCCTCGCACCCCGCTGTCCCGGAGTACTTCCGCGGGTCTGAGACAGAAATTACTTTCTCCCGGGAGGAACACCCGCCAGCCATCACTCGACCAGGACACGCCGCACTAGTGCTCGAGTCCAGAATTGGAAACTATGACATGTCACGAGTGTTCATGGACGGCGTCAGCGGGATCAACATCATCTTCACCAGGACACTCGAAGAAATTCTCATCCAGAGCTCCGCGCTCAAATCCTCATGTACAACCTTCCATGGGATTGTGCCAGGAAAAGCAGTCTTCCCTCTAGGAAAAATAAGCCTGGAGGTGGTTTTCGGCAATGCGACCAACTTTCGCAAGGAGACCCTAGACTTTGAAGTGGTCAACTGGAAGTCGCAGTACCACACAATCCTCGGGCGAGCAGCCTTCGCCCGCTTCATGGTAATGCCACACTATGCCTACCTTAAGCTAAAAATGCCAGGCCCACATGGGGTCATCACATGCAGCGGCAGTTTCGTCAGGTCCGACCGCTGCGACAAAGAATTCCACAAGATATCAGAGGCCTTTGGAGCTCACCAAGCCAGCAGAACCACGGGACTTGCAGAAGAAGCGCTCCCATAAGAAGACACCACCTGAAGGACCCGAGCACTCGGAGAAGAAGCTACCGAGCCCTTAAAGTTACCACGCCGTCGTTTGAAATAAAGGGGACTGTCTTCATCAGAACACCCCTCCTTACTAAATGTAAGAAACAGCAGGAAGAATATTGAAAAATATTTCTCCAAAAAATGATTCATTGGCACTCGGGGGCTCGCCGCAACAGTCACCCCCCGAGGCGTTCTTTGAAATAGCGACATAAACATTGGCACTCGGGGGCTCGCCGCAGCAGCCAACCCCCGAGGCGTTCTTCGCAATCGCGACATAAAAATTGGCACTCGGGGGCTCGCCGCAACAGTCACCCCCCGAGGCTTTCTTCGCAATCGCGACATAAAAATTTGCACTCGGGGGCTCGCCGTAGCAGCCACCCCCCGAGGCGTTCTTCGCAATCGCGACATAAAAATTGGCACTCGGGGGCTCGCCGCAGCAGCCACCCCCCGAGGCGTTCTTCGCAACCGTGACCTAAAAATTGGCACTCGGGGGTCGCCGCAACAGTCACCCCCCGAGGCGTTCTTCGCAATCGCGACATCAAAATTGGCACTCGGGGGCTCGCCGCAGCAGTCACCCCCCGAAGCGTTCTTCGCAATCGCGACATAAAAATTGGCACTTGTGGGCTCGTCGCAGCAGCCACCCCCCGAGGCGTTCTTCGCAATCACGACATAATAATTGGCACCCGGGGGCTCGCCGCAGCAGCCACCCCCCGAGGCATTCTTCGCAACCGCGACACAATCAAAATTAGCACACGGGGACTCAACGCAGCAGCAAAACCCGTTACTACAAAACCAAGACAACAAAGGAGTACATTACACCAAGAGGAAGCACCTAGCCCCCAGGCTCCATCTTCGCCTTAATAAGAGAACCCAGATAGCGGTCGTTCTCTTCACAAACCCGCTTCACAACTCGGCGTGCAGGCTCATCAACCGCCGCGTAGTGCTCATCCATCGGTTGATCCCTACCACCTGGAGGACCTACCACCACTTGAGCAATATTAGCTCCCGGCCAATGACTATGGACCAAGCCCAAGGCAGCCCGAGCTCCAGCATGAATCTGGTGATCCATCACGCGACGCAGCTCTGCAGGCTGAGAAAATGCGCGGCAGAGCGTCTCAAAGGACGATGGCACCACCTGCAGCGGATAAAACTCAGAGTGGATCCCGTCCAGCACCTGTTGACAGTACCGCAGAGCATCCGGCACCCGCTCAACTCGAAAACGAAGCACAGCAAATGCTCGAGCACGAGCCCCATCTGCCCAGAAAGGATAGTTCGCCTGCACGTTAAGGTCATCCAGCCGCAACAGTTCCGATCGAACGGCCTTCTCTTCATCCCAGGACCGCCCCGACAGCACTTCGAAAAACAGGATCAAAATCAAGACGAAGACAGAAAAGCTAATAAATGCAGTCGAGCAATCGAGAAGAAGCTAAACTCACCCCGTAGGAGGTCAGACAACTTAACCACCCACGAAGCAAGGCTATCCAGCACGGCCTCAGCGCGCTCGCGCTTGGAACGATGGACTCCTGCAGCCCCCTTGAGGCGAACAACTTCCCGCTCAGCGTTTCGCAGCCTCAAGCACACGGACTCGTACGCACCCTCGCGAGCGTCCTCCTTCAACGAAGTCCAAGCCTGAAGAACCGCCGGGGCGGCCTACCGCAAAACAAACAAAAAGAAATGAAAATCAAGCACAACAGCAGGAATGGCCAAGCAGTTATTCCGATAAAAGTAGCACAGATTCAGCACCACAAAGGAGGCATATTAAAACCAAAAGTTTCAGACGACACGACATGGCTACGCCCCCCCCCCTTGCCCATAGAGGAGGGAGACTGAGCATCAACAACTTTTTCTAGGCGACGAGCCAGAACAGTGGATCGCTCACTCTGCTCGTCGGTGTAATAAAGGACAGTCTCAACCAGAAAGTCGTCAATGGCAACTCCGTGCCCCATAAGAACAACAAGGGACGTGAAAAGACCACTCACCACGTTCTCGCCAACTAGCTCCTCCAAGAAATCCCCGCCATCGCCAAATGCAGCAACACGGGCGTCTAGAACAGGTCGCAACTTCGTGCCCTCCGGCATGAGGTGCTCATGAACAAGACCCACAAGAGTGGAAGCATGGGCACAAACACCCTTGGCAACATCAACAGCAGCCGACATGGCATCCACGGCCCCACGGAGAACTCCAGACCCCATTGCAACAACTTTTGTCGCACTCGCACCCGTGGAGGCTGCACCAGGCAACCAAAATTACTACGGGAAGACAAAAAGACAAAGCGCCCATGACGAGGGGGTGACCCCACGACTCCTATGGATGAGCCTACCCGGTGTACCCGAAGACAGAAGGCCCACAAAGATGCCGCCTAGGCCCAGCCTTGGCCCACTAGTGGCATTGACGTAGGAGTCCGCGAGTCATAAGGAAGGTGCAAACTTGTCGTACGGTACAAGATCAGGGTTAGGAAACCTCCTTTGTAATCCAAGACGGACTCCCTGAGACCTAGCCTAGTATATAAGGGCTAGGAGGGGAGACGCCAAGATCAAGAAATACACAATCTGTAACCCTAGCCTTGAGCGCACTAGCCTTGGCTTCCCTGTAATCGCCATCTCCAAGCAATAATATCGAGCAGGAACGTATCCTCCTGTTAGCCGACGAGCTATCGTCCAACCTGTGCCTCTCATGGCTAACCTAGGGTCCCTGACCATGTGATTTTCCGGGGTACATCCCCGTCAATTGGCGCCGTCTGTGGGAACTACACAGGTTAGAATTACGATCTCGGCGGTTCCGTCTTCAGCAAGCCACAACTCAAGAGCAAGAACTAGATCCAATCCACCAGAAGAAATCAAGATCACGGTAAACATCTCTACCACCCCAGCGAGATCGCTCGGCCTGCAGTTGTGCCAAGACCCATACTATGGCGGCAACCGAGCCCACCTCCAGCAAAGGATAACTCGACGACCCAAAAGAAAAGCGCGAGGTTTCTACACAGAGATCTCGATCGATGAGCTACAGCACGAAGCAGAGGACCCGCTGACTACTCGACGACCCGCCGCCACCCAAGCACCCGCCGCACAACAAGACGCTGACTCTGAGCGCGAGATCAGCGATCCTCAAGATCACCGCCAACGAAGAAGAAATGAACGACCTAGAGGACAGGCGCGAGGATTCCACGAAGAAGCCCCACTCGACGAGTCACAGTACACGCTACGCGCTCGCCGACCCCTCCACGACCCGCCGCCGTGCGGACAGCCGTCGCCCGCCACGACAGCGGCTCTGAGACTCAGACCGGGGAATACTACGACCTAGATCGAAGAACAGACGAATTCTCCAACCTTATAAGGAACCCGAATCTGAGCGAGGGGATCGAAATCGATCCACGAGTCCACGAAAACGCGGCGGATCATGCGCTGTTCTTCCGAATCTCAAGGAGGAAACGGCACGCCGGATCCAGCAAACTCACGGTCAGGGAGCAGCTAGAAGGACCCTACACGATCCACTGCTTCGAAGAAGACCGGGGATACATCAGATCGGGCCACAGTCTGGGAATCTGCCGCCTGTTCAACGAACTCGCTGACAGCCTCAAGGAGAAAAACAGAGAGAAGCCAAACGCACCCGACGAACCGAGAAGCCGCTGACTCCAAGTCCCGAAAGACGCTCCAACACGACTCAAGGACAGGTGTTCACGATCCAAGAAGGAAGAGTACCGCAAGCTCAACAGGATGCCTACACGCTGCAAGCCAGAGCAGCCGAGAACCTAAACACAGTCGAAGTTGAAGGGTTTGTAGCAAGGAAAACAAAAATTTTTCCTACGCATAAACAACCAACAAGCCAAGATCTAATCTAGGAGATGTAAGAAACGAGTAGGATGTCATAGAAGAACTCACCCTCGAAGACTTAAAACGTTACGAGATCAAATCTCGTGGATGATGTAGTGGTTCACTTGCCGATCTCAAGATCGCGATGATGTACGCTGAGCGTCTCCGTGCTCGGTCACACGTACAACTTGATGACGACCTCCGTTCCCTCGATCCAGCGGGGCAACGGAAGTAGAGGATCCCCGGAAATCCAGCAGCACAACAACGTGATGCGGTGAAGGATCCCACGGTCAGGGCTTCGCCAAGCGGATGACCATGGTATGGAGCAGCGGGTGGACAGGAAGGGAGGTGAGGCAAGTATATGGGAGGGGAAGCCCTCACCCTCCTTTTATAGGGGAGGAGTGGGCAGCCCAAGGGGGGGTGCGGCCAACTCATGGTGCCCCCACCTCTTCCCCTCTTGATGTGAGTGGAAGCCACACTCACACCCACTCATGCTGCCTTAATTGTCCACTTGGAAAATCCAAAGGTTTTCTTTAATAAAAAAATAAAACATTTCTATTTCTTTATTTAATATTTTTTAATCCTATTAACAAACATTTGCACATTGCACCTCGAATCATTTGTTAATTCTATTAACAATCATCCGACAAAAACCCCTTGAACTATTTCAATTTTACTCGAAACAATTTCGGTGCTGTCCAAAACATTCTTCAATATTCCTTATCCTCTCAAAATGCATCATCAAACCTTAAGTGTGTCACCCTACGGTTCACGAATAATACAGACATGATTGAGACACCTCTCCGATCAATAATCAACAGCGGGATCTGGAGATCTGTGATGACTCCTATATATTCAACGATGAATCTTGTGATCGTGTGAACCATCAACGTCGTAACTAATTCCCTTTGTCTCGCGATATTTTACTTGTCCGAGATCCGATCATCGGTATCATCCATACCTTGTTCGATCTCGTTTCCGACAAGTACTCTTTTACTCATTCTCTGATATGACATTCTTGTGACCTAGTCACGTGCTTGCAAGCGGTGTCAATGTGATATCACCGAGAGGGCCCAGAGTATATCTCTCCGTCATTTTGGATGGACAAATCCCATTCTTGATCCATGAGCCTCAACTAATACTTTCCGAATACCTAACACCACCTTTATAGTCACCCTGTTACGGTGTGACGTTTGATGTCATTAAAGTATTCTTTCGGTATTAGTGATTGACATGATCTCATGGTCTAAGGAACAAGATTACTTCGAATGCAAGATATAACAATATAAACTAAATGACTTGATCGTATTGTTATACTTAGTTTGGGTATATATTCATCACATCATTCTCCTAATGATATGATCCGTTATTAACAACATCCAATGTTCATGATCAGGAAACCTTGATCATCTGTTAATCGACGAGCTAGTTAAAAGAGAGGCTTTACTAGGAACCATTGTTTGTTTATTAAACACACATGTATCAACGCTTCCTGTTAATACAATTCTAGCATGAGAAATAAACGTTTATCATAAACAAGAAATAATATAATAACCACTTTATTATTGTCTCTCGGGCATATTCCCTTCAGTCTCCCACTTGCACTAGGGGCAATAATCTATATTACATAGTAATGAATCTAACACCCATGGAGTTCTGGTGTTTATCATGTTTTTCCTTTGGGAGAGTTTTAGTCAACGGATCTGCCACATTCAGATCTGTGTGTACTTTGCAAATCTTCACATCCCCATCCTTGATATAATCGCGGATGGAGTGAAAACGGCGCTTGATATGCTTGGAATTCTTGTGAGACCTTGGTTCCTTAGCATTGGCAATTTCACCATTGTTGTCACAATAGATAACCATTGGATCCAAAGCACTCGGAACCACACCTAGTTCGGATATGAACTCCTTCATCCAAACTGCTTCATTTGTTGCCTCTGAGGCAGCAATATATTCCTCTTCTGTTGATGATCCCGCTACTACAGATTGCTTGGAACTCCTCCAATTTACTGCTCCACCATTCATAATAAATACGTATCCGGATTGTGACTTAGAGTCATCCGGATCAGTGACGAAGCTAGCATCGACGTAACCTCTTGCGACGAGCTCTTCTTCACCGCCATACACGAGAAACATATCCTTAGTTCTTCTCAAGTACTTAAGGATATTCTTGACCGCCGCCCAGTGTTCCAAACCTGGATCGGATTGGTACCTGCTAGTCAAACTAACAGCATGTGCCACATCTGGTCTTGTACATAGCATAGCATACAGTAACTGGACATTGAGTCTTACTCAACGTCTTGCCTTGCAACATTGGTAAGAACCCCTTCTTACTTTTATCCATTCTGAACTTCTTCAAAATCTTGTCAATGTATGTACTTTGTGAAAGTCCAATTAAGCGTCTTGATCTATCCCTGTAGATTTTGATGCCTAATATATAAGATGCTTCACCGAGGTCTTTCATCAAAAAACTACTGTTCAAATAACCTTTTACACCTTTTAACAATTCTATATCATTTCCAATCAACAATATGTCATCCACATACAGTACTAGAAATACTACAGAGCTCCCACTCACTTTCTTGTAGATACAAGCTTCTCTGTACGTTTGATCAAATCAAAACTCTTTGATCACCTTATCAAAACGGAGGTTCCAACTCCGAGATGCTTGCTTCAGTCCATAAATGGAACGTTGAAGCTTGCATACCTTGTCAGCATCCTTAGGATCAAGAAAACCTTTGGGTTGCATCATATACAAATCTTCCTCAATGTCACCATTCAGGAATGCCGTTTTGACATCCATCTGCCAGATTTCATAATCGAAAAATGCAGCAATTTCTAACATAATCCTAACTGACTTTAGCATCGCTACTGGTGAGAAGGTCTTATCGTAGTCAACTCCTTGAATTTGTCGAAAACCTTTTGCGACAAGTCGAGCTTTATAGACGGTCACATTACCATCAGCATAAATTTTCTTTTTAAAAATCCATTTGTTCTCAATGGCCTTACGGTCATCGGGTAAGTCGACCAAAGTCCAAACTTGGTTTTCGTACATGGATACCATTTCGGATTTCATGGCTTCAAGCCATTTGTTGGAATCTGGGCTCATCATTGCTTCATCATACGTCGCAGGGTCATCACTTCCATCTACCATGAAGTTTAAGACGGGATTCCCATACAGTTCAGGAGCTGTATGTTCCCTAGTTGACCTGCGAAGCACGGTAGTTTCCTCTTCTGGAGTTTCATGATATTGATCATTAGTTCCCTCTTCAACTGACGGAGTCGGCATTGGAACAACTTCCGGTGCTCCGCTACTCGCCATTCCAAGAAGAGAAGGTTCAATAACCTCATCGAGTTCTACCTTCCTACTATTCACACCTTTCGAGAGAAACTCCTTCTCTAAAAAGGATCCATTCTTGGCAACGAAAATCTTGCCTTCGGATCTGTGATAGAAGGTGTACCCTATTGTTTCCTTAGGGTATCCTATGAAGATGCATTTTTCCGCTTTGGATTCGAGTTTATTAGGTTGTAGCTTCTGCACATAAACATCGCAGCCCCAAACTTTTAGAAATGACAGCTTAGGTTTGTTTCCAAACCATAATTCATACGGTGTCGTTTCAACGGATTTAGATGGTGCCCTATTTAAAGTGAATGCAGCAGTCTCTAGTGCATAACCCCAAAATGACAGTGGAAAATCTGTAAGAGACATCATAGATCGAACCATATCCAATAAACTACGATTACGACGTTCAGAAACACCATTACGCTGTGGTGTTCCGGCAGGTGTGAGTTAAACTATTCCACATTGTTTCATATGCATGCCAAACTCGTAACTTAAATATTCACCTCCACGATCAGATCGTAGAAATTTAATCTTTCTGTAACGATGATTTTCAACTTCACACTGAAATTCTTTGAACTTTTCAAACGTCTCAGATTTGTGTTTCATTAAGTAAATATATCCATATCTACTCAAATCATCTGTGAAAGTGACAAAATAACGATATCCACCGTGCGCCGATACACTCATTGGTCCACACACATCAGTATGTATGATTTCCAGTAAGTCTGTCGCCCGTTCCATAGAACCTGAAAACGGGGTTCTAGTCATCTTGCCCATAAGGCATGGTTCACACGTTTCAAATGATTCATAATCAAGTGATTCTAAGAGTCCATCAGAATGGAGCTTCTTCATGCGTTTAACACCAATATGACCTAAGCGGCAATGCCAAATGTAAGTAGCAATATCATCATTTAACTTGATTCTTTTGGCATTCACACTATGAATATGTGTATCAATACTATCAAGATACAAAACAAATAAACCATTCTTCTCAGGTGCGTGACCATAAAAGATATTATTCATATAAATCGAACAACCATTGTTCTCGGACTTAAAGGAATAACCACTCTGCATTAAGTCAGATCCAGAAATGATGTTCATGCTCAACGCAGGCACCAGATAACATTTATTCAGGTTTATAACAAATCTAGACGGTAAACGAAGAGGTAGCGTGCCGACGGCGATCACATCAACTCTTGATCCATTGCCGACGCGCATCGTCACCTCATCCTTTTCTAGTGGTCGCTTGTTCTGCAGTTCCTGTTTCGAGTTACATATGTGAGCAACTGAACCAGTATCAAATACCCAGGCGCTACTGCGAGTACTAGTAAGGTACACATCAATAACATGTATATCACATATACCTTTGTTCACTTTGCCGGCCTTCTTATCTTCCAGATATTTGGGGCAGTTTCGCTTCCAGTGGCCATTGCCCTTGCAATAGAAGCACTCAGTCTCAGGCTTAGGACCATTCTTGGTTTTCTTCTCAGGTGTAGAAACAGATTTGCCAACCTTCTTGAAGTTGCCCTTTTGTTTGCCTTTCTTGCCTTTCTTGAAACTAGTGGTCTTATTGATCATCAACACTTGATGCTCTTTCTTGAACTCCACTTCAGCAGTTTTAAGCATCGAGAGAAGCTCAGGAAGAGACTTCTTCATGCCTTGCATATTATAGTTCATCATAAAGTTCTTGTAACTAGGTGGCAGAGATTGAAGAACACGATGTATCCCTAGCTCATTGGGAATCGTTATTCCCAAGGCTATGAGCTTATCAGCGTACGCAGATATTTTGAGTACGTGCTCACCGACGGAGCTGTTCTCTTCCATCATGCAGCTAAAGAACTTTTCTGAAGCATCATAACTCTCAACTGCAGCATGGGTATCAAAAATCATTTTGAATTCTCCCATTGTAGCATAAGCAGTGCTGTTCTCGAAACGTTTTCGCAGCTCTGGTTCTAATCCATAAAGGATGCGACAATGAACTATACTGTGGTCTTCTTTTTGAGTCAGATAAACATTTTTATCTTCATCAGAAGCATCATCAGCGGGCTGGTCACCTAGCGGTGCATCAAGCACATAGAGCTTCTTGCAAGCGGTGAGGAGAATCCTCGGGTTAAGTGCCCAGTTGGTAAAGTTGCTACCATTGTTCGCTAGCTTTTCTTTCTCCATGAACATATTGAAATTGAAGGTAGGTGCAGCCATGATCTACAACATATTTGCAAAGACTATTTAGACTAAGTTTATGATAAATTAAGTTCAAGTTAATTCAAAAAATTATCCCATGAACTCCCACTCAAAAACAACATCCCTCTTAGTCGTTTTGGTGATTACACAAACCAAATTCACTACACCAAAACCGATCATCACGTGAGATGATGTAGCTGCAAAGGCGAACATCGACATGTTCATCATATCATCCACATGACTTATGCTTTACCTTTCAGTTCGTGTTCCGAGGCCATGTCTGTACATGCTAGGCTCGCCAAGTAGAACCATTGTATTGCGTGTGTTTCAAGGCCATGTCTGTACATGCTAGGCTTGAAAACACCCGTTGTATGCGAACGTAGAGTCTATCACACCCGATCATCACGTGGTGTCTCGAAACGACGAACTTTCTTAACGGTGCATACTAAGGAAGAACACATTATTATCTTGATATTAATTGAGAGGGATCATCTTATAATGCTACCGTCGCGGTCTAAGCAAAATAAGATGCATAAAAGGATTAACATCACATGCATGGATAATGTGATATGATATGGTCCTTCTTGCACTTGATCTCCATCTTGTGCATCATGGTATGATCTTCATCATCCCACCAGCGTGGCACCAAGGTCCATGGCACCTCCATCTTGATTGTCCATCAAATTACAACATATCACATGGATATGATATACAGCACGCAGGCCATAAATAATAAGACAACCATATGGCTCCTGCCGGTATGTCAATAACTTACAGAATGGATCATCTCATACATCAAATTTGTAACATTGACCATATCACATCACATGCCCTGGAAAAAACAAGTTAGATGTCTCTAATTTATTTTTGCATATTTTACGTGGATTGGGCTTACGAAGATAGAACCGTTCATACCTACGAACATAAACCACAACGTTGATAAAACATATTTTTAACAACCCGTTGTAGATTAGGTCCTAACTATAGTGAGAGAGACAGACACCCGGCAGCCACTTATGCAATACAAGTTGCATGTCAGTCGTGGAACAAGTCTCATGTACGCGGACATGTAAGGTTAGTCCGGGCCGCTTCATCCCACTATGCCACTAGGATCCAAAATACAAACGGAGGCAAAACCATGATCATCAACGCCCACATCCATATATGTTCTACTCGTACAAACCATCTACGCATAGACGAGGCTCTGATTCCACTGAAGGGTTCGTAGCAAGGAAAACAAAATTTTTTCCTACGCATAAACAACCAACAAGCCAAGATCTAATCTAGGAGATTTAAGCAACGAGTAGGATGTCATAGAAGAACTCACCCTCGAAGAATTAAAAAGTTACGAGATCAAATCTCGTGGATGATGTAGTGGTTCACTTGCCGATCTCAAGATTGCGATGATGTACGCTGAGCGTCTCCGTGCTCGGTCACACGTACAACTTGATGACGGCCTCCGTTCCCTCGATCCAGCAGGGCAGCGGAAGTAGAGGATCCCCGGAAATCCAGCAGCACAACAACGTGATGCGGTGAAGAATCCCACGGTGAGGGCTTCGCCAAGCGGAAGACCATGGTATGGAGCAGCGGGTGGAGAGGAAGGGAGGTGAGGCAAGTATATGGGAGGGGAAGCCCTCACCCTCATTTTATAGGGGAGGAGTGGGCAGCCCAAGGGGGGGGGGTGCGGCCAACTCATGGTGCCCCCACCTCTTCCCCTCTTGATGTGAGTGGAAGTCACACTCACACCCACTCATGCTCCCTTAATTGTCCACTTGGAAAATCCAAAGGTTTTCTTTAATAAATAAATAAAACATTTATATTTCTTTATTTAATATTTGTTAATCCTATTAACAAACATTTGCACATTGCACCTCGAATCATTTGTTAATTCTATTAACAACCATCCGACAAAAACCCCTTGAACTATTTCAATTTTACTCGAAACAATTTCGGTGCTGTCCAAAACATTCTTCAAGATTCCTTATCCTCTCAAAATGCATCATCAAACCTTAAGTGTGTCACCCTACGGTTCGCGAATAATACATACATGATTGAGACACCTCTCAGATCAATAATCAACAGCGGGATCTGGAGATCTGTGATGACTCCTATATATTCAACGATGAATCTTGAGATCGTGTGAACCATCAACGTCTTAACTAATTCCCTTTGTCTCGCGATATTTTACTTGTCCGAGATCCGATCATCGGTATCAACCATACCTTGTTCGATCTCGTTTCCGACAAGTACTCTTTTACTCGTTCTGTGATATGACATTCTTGTGACCTAGTCACGTGCTTGCAAGCGGTGTCAATGTGATATCACCGAGAGGGCCCAGAGTATATCTCTCCGTCCTTTTGGATGGACAAATCCCATTCTTGATCCATGAGCCTCAACTAATACTTTCCGAATACCTAACACCACCTTTATAGTCACCCTGTTACGGTGTGACGTTTGATGTCATTAAAGTATTCTTTCGGTATTAGTGATTGACATGATCTCATGGTCTAAGGAACAAGATTACTTCGAATGCAAGATATAACAATATAAACTAAATGACTTGATCTTATTGTTATACTTAGTTTGGGTATATATTCATCACATCATTCTCCTAATGATATGATCCCGTTATTAACAACATCCAATGTTTATGATCAGGAAACCTTGATCATCTGTTAATCGACGAGCTAGTTAAAAGAGAGGCTTTACTAGGAACCATTGTTTGTTTATTAAACACACATGTATCAACGTTTCCTGTTAATACAATTCTAGCATGAGAAATAAACGTTTATCATAAACAAGAAATAATATAATAACCACTTTATTATAGTCTCTCGGGCATATTCCCTTCAGTCTCCCACTTGCACTAGGGGCAATAATCTATATTACATAGTAATGAATCTAACACCCATGGAGTTCTGGTGTTTATCATGTTTTGCCTTTGGGAGAGTTTTAGTCAACTGATCTGCCACATTCAGATCTGTGTGTAGTTTGAAAATCTTCACATCCCCATCCTTGATATAATCGCGGATGGAGTGAAAACGGCGCTTG